>OX463304.1:13876495-18676495 GCA_949820665.1 Scrobipalpa costella | reverse complement strand
CATACATACATACGTATAATCACGCCTTTATCCCTAATGGGGTAGGCAGAGCGTGAACGACCTTAAAAAACCTTCAACACTTAAGATCTACGTAATAGTACATATTAAATACTAATATACATAGATAAACGAAAATTTCGAATATAAATAAATACTTATTTATAATAATCATCATCTCCCTAGCCCTATCCCGGATCTCACGGGGTCGGCTACCTAATCTAGGGGATTGAACGAGGGTACTGGTTTTTACACAGAGCGACTGTCATCTGACCTCCGCAACCCACAAGGGAAACCAGACCCAATCCTAGATTAGGTCAGAATTTTCAAGCCGACAATGCTTACTACCTACTTAACTGGCCTCTGACATGGCTTAACGATTTATATCTACGGTATCGATATTAACCGGGACCAACGGCTTACCGTGCCTTCCGAAGCACAGAAAAAGCGCCGAATTCAAAAATTCAAAAACCGAAAAACACAGCGGCTCAGGAGGCAGCGGCCCTATCCACTACACCATCGGGCTCTCAATAAATTTTTAATTACATCAAAATAATTATTAATAATAAATAAATAAAATTAAACATGCATGTCACATACAAACATACCTAATTACATACATTACGGCATGCCCGGAAGGAATTGCAGCTGGCACATTCTATGTTTTTCTCTCGCTCCCAGTCCAGCATGGAAGTATACATACCTAATATCATCATCATCTCCCTAGCCTTGTCCCGTATCTTACGGGGTCGGCTTCCTAATCTAGGGGATTGAACAAGGGTACTTACTGGTTTTAACACAGAGCGACTGCCATCTGACCTCCGCAACCCAGAAGGGAAACCAGACCCAATCCTAGATTAGGTCAGAGTTTTCAAGCTGCCAATGCTTAGCACTGGCCTCTGTAAGGGCTTAACGACTAATATCTACGGTATTAAACGATATTAACGGGGACCAACGGGTTAACGTGTCTTCCGAAGCACGGAAAAAGCACCGAAAGTAGGTATACATACCTAATATCATACTACATAATTCATTAGTATCTAGCAAGGTATCTAAAAGTCGCCTATTTAGCACATTTGTAATAGAAAGCTTACATGCTTAGTTTGAATTATAATATTAATATGTTAACACTTATTGAAATAAAAGGAATAAAATGGAGAATCACATGCGATTTTCGCTAAATGTAAAATTTTCTTGAAAATGTCTGTATTTTAGACACAATGAATTTAAAATTAATGTCGCTACAGTTTGCCCCTTAAATTTAAAACATATCCGAAATTAATTTATTTTGTGTTTACATGTCTATTTGTAATTAGGAGCAATGAAGGAAAACAAAATTATTTATTTCTTTGCGAGTAAATATTGATAAGTATAAATATTTTATAAGCACTTTATCAAGTCATTATAAATTGATCTGCCATTAATTAATTTTATATTTTGATGTTGAAGCCATAAAAAGGTAGAATTTACCGGCTGCTTCTCTTACCGAGTAAAAGATAAAGCTGTTTCGTTCATTTAGGTCAAGAGCTGACAACTCGTCACTATAGCGATGCACATTCCTATTCTTCTTCTGTCGAGTGGGTATCGAGTCTATGGACCCGATGAACTCTGGTGTCAGAGTTTTTAAGCCGCCTAGTACCATAACTATCAGGCCTCTGATTTTCCTATTGAAAATGTATCTCATAAAACGTGGCAAAAATGACTGCTTTCAGGCGTTTAACGATCAGTTTACCCCGTACGGAATAAGGCGTGATTTATACCTATGCTTAAATTTTTATTAAGTTATGCAAAATTACCTTGAGCCAAACAATAGCTATAATTTCAATTTCAATTTGATTCATGTGAAATAGATCAAGAATGTTACACACACTTGACTACAATAAAAACTACATATTATAAAAACAATGCACATCTGATAGAGTTCACTGGTTCGCTGGGATTTCGTCCATTAATAATTCTGATACAACAGACTACTCAAAGTAGATTTATCTTACGACTGCCGGTGAGCCATACATGTGGTTGTGCGTACAGACACATGCTCATGTGTGCGTAACTTCATATTTACTCTGCCGAACTCACCCACACCAAGGCAATGTGTATGTAGGTACATTTACACACACAAGTATGGCCTAGTGGCAGTCGTGAGATGAAACATCGGTAGACAATTCGAAGTAGATCGTACCGAAATCCATCACCATCCATCAAATTGCATCACGCACGCACGATGTGCAATGTATATTAAAAGAACAAGGAGGGTCATCAACGGCCCGCGGCAAATGGGAACTGCATTTTAAAAAAAAGAAAAACCTATCTCATCATCTCCCTAGCCTTATCCCGTATCTAACGGGGTCGGCTACCTAATCTAGGGGATTGAACGAGGGTACTGGTTTTTACACAGAGCGACTGCCATCTGACCTCCGCAACCCAGAAGGGAAACCAGACCCAATCCTAGATTAGGTCAGAGTTTTCAAGCCGCCAATGCTTAGCACTGGCCTCTGAAATGGCTTAACGACTAATATCTACGGTATTAAACGATATTAACCGGGACCAACGGCTTAACGTGCCTTCCGAAGCACGGAAAAAGCGCCGAATAAACGTACATATGAAATTCGAAAACCGAAAAACACATTGGTACGTGGTGGGATTCGAACCACGACCTCCCGCTCAGGAGGCAGCAGCCCTATCCACTGCACCATCGGGTAAAGGTAAGTATCACCTATCAAAAAGAAAAACCTATCTGTCTTTCAATTTTAATTGAACATTATTTTGTCTAGTCTAATCAAAATAAATATAAAATAGAAGAGGAAAGATGTTGGAACACCTAAAACGACACGACGAGTTAATAAAGACGATTATTGAAGGAAAGATAGACGGAAGGAGAGGAAAGGGAAGGCCAAGAATAAGTTACATCGATCAAGTGAAAGAAAAGATTAAGGTCAAGTCGTACCAGGAAGTCAAGAAGAAGGCGGAATGAAAGGAAAGAGAGCTGGAGTTCACTTCATGTATACTCAACCGACAAGAGCTAAGCTCTTAAATCAACATACATACATACATACATATAGTCACGCCTTCATCCCTTACGGGGTAGGCAGAGCGTGAAACGCCTCGTAAAAGGCGCTTCCGCCACGTCTGACAAAAATTGAGGGCAATTTTAGATTGCATTTTGTATTGCTATAGTGACAGGTTGTCAGCCCATCGCCTAAATTACAATACACTGAAACCCTCGGATCCCTTAGCTGGTTTTTACAGCATACCCGGGAGGAAATGCAGCTGGCACATTCTATGTTTTTCTGTCGCTCCCAGTCCAGCATGGAAGAAATTAAATCAATGATGATAATAAGTCTAGTCTAGGGCCCGTATTAAGACACTTCAGACTTGTCATTTCAGTACAATTTGGCCAGTCGAATCCTTACTTAATATTGCTCTTAATCTTGAGTTCGCTTTATAAATACGAGCCTTGTTAGTCACAGGTAGCCGAGATAGAGTCGACGATGGAGTTAAATTGCAATCCCACACAAAGCATCTGATTGGCACTATATTGGACGGATCGGAAGCCACTCCTTAACCAAAGGTTGTCTGGCAGTAATTGCTACCTAGCAACAAAGCCTTAAATTGAACCATTGTACCTACTGTTCTACCTACCTATTTGCAATTGAGTGTATTTTATTTTATAGTGTTCTATTTGTTCAAAGTGTGGTTTAGTTTAAATACTATTTAATTTGTATTTACATTAGAACCATTTGTACTTGCAAATCTTCCTTGCAAATCTATCCCTCTTATAGAGTTGCAAAAAAACAGCACCCTTGCCCTTTTTCGTGTGTAGGGTAATAAACAGAAATATCTGGCCACATACAAAGAAAAATAAAATATACTATAAAAGCAGCCCCTACCTTCGGTCCATTAAACAAACTGTTTCTCGCGGCGAGAGGGGTTAAGATTCGGTATTTCATCCAATTTATTTTACCAACACATTGTGTTCGACAGACCCTATTCTTAGATCTGTTTTTTGATAATATTATATGTACATTTTATGTATATTATATGTATGTTTCTTCCATGCTGGCCTGGGAGCGAGAGAAAAACATAGAATGTGCCAGCTGCATATCCTCCCGAGCATGCTGTAAAAACCAGCTAAGGGATCTGAGGGTTTCAGTATATTGTAATTTAGGCAAAGGGCTGACAACCTGTCACTACAGCAATATACCTACAAATATATCTTAAATAACCCTCAAAACTTTGTCAGACGTGGCGAAACGACCTTTATTTAAGTCGTTTATGCTCTGCCTACCCCATTAGAGAAAGGCGTGATTATACGTATGTATGTATGTATTTATTATGTACCGCAGGGAAATCCCTATGGTGCAAATTCTAGGAAAATCAATATACATTCATTCATCCATTAATTAAATTTGACATAACAGGTAGGCACCGTGTAAACAGACATGTTTTTGTATTTATAAATGAAATCAAAATTAGGAGCTTCTTCCCGGACATACTGTGAAAGTCAGTATACCAGATGTAAGGGACAGCGTGCCGCAAACTGATAGCTGTTGCTCAGTCAACGACACTAAACAACTTCCACCAGGAAATTCTTTTAGAAAGAGTTAAAAAAGAAAATACTTTTCCATACAAAAAAAATACCTCGATCAGACAATTAGTATGGCAAAGCCATTTTGTTTTTTAACTTTCTGATAAAAGTCCTGTTCAGTGTGGTTGACTGAGCAACCCCTATCAGTTTGCGGGACGCCGTCCCTTAAACTTTTCTTCCATGCCGGCCTGGAAGCAAGAGAAAAATATAGAATGTGCCAGCTGCATTTCCTCCCGAGCATGCTGTAAAAACCAGCTAAGGGATCCGAGGGTTTCGGTATATTGTGATTTAGGGGATGGGCTGACAACCTGTCACTACAGCAATGTACCTACAAGTCTATCTTAAATAACCCTCAAAACTTTGTCAGACGTGGCGGAGTGACCTTTCTTTAGGTCGTTTGCGCTTTGCCTACCCCATTAGGGATAAAGGCGTGATTTTATGTATGTATTTTTATGTATGTCCCTTAAACTTGGTATTATAGTAGACTAGCGACCCGACTTTGCACGGAAATCATCAGTGTTTTTCTACTATATTATGCATGTATTATACATATAAACCTTCCTCTTGAATCACGCTATCTAATAAAATAAACCGCATCAAAATCCGTTGCGTAGTTTTAAAGATTTATATGCATACATAGGGATATAGGGACAGAGAAAGCGACTTTGTTTTATACTATGTAGTGATATTGAGTGTATTCCAATTTAAGCTGACAACCTGTCTTGAAACTACAAGCAATAGACATTTTTGTCTGAAAATACCCTCAATATTTCCAAAGTCCCTTTTGTTAGTCAGTGAATTGGTGCTATTTATACCCGTTAGGATATTGGCATAATTTTATGCATGTTTTATAAATCCGGGCCTTTATTTGACCAGCTGCGCAAAAGTAAGCAGGCACCTTGTGTCTAAACTCCGGAATCTTATTTATGCCGCAGGATTATGATGAAATCGGATTTTGATCAATATACTAGGATTTTTATCAAAACCCGGACTTCGACAAAATATTGGTCATAATCCAGAGAAAAGTCTACAATTTTGTCAAAGTCCGGGTTTTAATTAAAAATCTAGTATTTTGTCAAAGTCTGGGGTTTGATCTATTGGTTTTTGGTTTTATAATGATAACATCAATATGGGTTGCTATTTTGTATTTGTATAAAACAATACAGATAATTATTTTTTGTTATAATTTCTAATAGGACTATACCTCTGTGATACCAAACTAAAGATTGACCAAAAACCAATTGATCAAAACCCGGACTTTGACAAAATATTAGTTTTTCGATCAAAACCCGGACTTTGAAAAAATACATACTTTCCTCTGGATTATGACCAGTATCATGACAAAGACACAGATCTATCTGAAATAGCCCTCAATACATGTCAGACATAACGCAACGACCTTTGTTTGGGTCGTTGACGCTCTGTCTACCTTATATTAGGGATAAATGCGTGGTTATATATATGTATTTTGTCAAAGTCCGTGTTTTGATCAATATCCATAATTTTTCTTCAAAAACCCGATTTCATCATGGTCCTGTGACATTTACAAGAATTGGAAGTTTTCGAAGTAAATTATCATTCATCTTACTTCCAAATACTTCCAGACTAATTAGCACTCACGGGATTATAACGTACAAGTTTATAAAAGAAAAAGCTTTCAATACGAAATTGGTTTTCTTTCATTTTTCTTGACTACTTATTGGTACAATGCGAGTATATTACTTTGCCGACTTCTTACTTGTTTGTACTTATTTCCTTGTTTATTAATATGGTTATTTTTTGTGTAACGCCGGTTTTGCTATGTGAGTTTGTTTTTAACATTTATTTGACTACTTAATGTTTTTGTAAGCAAGTACATTTTGGAACAATGTTTAAAAGATAAGGTTTTAAGAAAATTCAAGACTACACAATCGTTTCATAACGGAAATAATTAAAGTAACACTAAGAGGGTGCATCAAAAACTTCTGCAGAAACATAAAGAATGGCAGTCGAGTTTCTAACTTCTTATTCAGGCTTGTTTATAGATCTCGAGCAAACCTACCCAAATATATAAACATACATACATACATATAGTCACGCCTTTATCCCTAATGGGTTAGGCAGAGCGTAAACGACCTAAACAAAGGTCATCCGCCACGTCTGACAAAGTTTTGAGAGTTATTTAAGATAGATTTATAGGTATATTGCTGTAGTGACAGGTTGTCAGCCCATCGCCTAAATCACAATATACTGAAACCCTTGGATCCCTTAGCTGGCTTTTACAGCATGCCCGGGAGGAAATGCAGCTGGCACATTCTATGTTTTTCTCTCGCTCCCAGGCCAGCACGGAAGTATATAAAATAAATAAAAAATAAAATAACCTTTATTTCTCACATTTCATAAAATACAATAATTATAGACAATGATCTGCAGGCATGTACTTCAATTAAATAGTTAATTCATATTTCGTTAGCTAATTAATTAATTCATTTCATATAAAATAATTTCATTCTTAACTTAAATCATTATAGGTAGCATTTAAACATTTATAAAATAGCATGCATTATTAAATTAAATTAAAACTTTTTTTTATGCGGGTACCCATTTCTGGGTGAAGGCCTCCTCCATCTTGGACCACAGATGTCTATCCTGAGCGGTTCTTGTCCAAGTAATGCCATCCACATAACCTACCCAAATATAATATAATAATACGGTAGGCCTTCTCATATCCTTAACTGTCTCCGTGGTCTAGTAGTCAGAGCCATGGGCTTACGATCCAGAGTTCCTGGGTTCGATTCCCAGGGTGGAAACACAAAGTTGAAATTTGTCAATTAGTCACTTTGGAGGTTTTCTTTAGTTTGGTAAGGACATTGCAGGCTGAATCACCTGTTTGTCCGCAAAGAAAAAGGATTCAAGGAGGGCAGGTGAAGCCGTCGGTCCCGGTCGCTGTCTTTGATAGTGGTCGTTACTTAAACCACATCAGAGGCCACTGTGCTACTAGGCAGTTTGAAAATTCTGACACCAAGGTTAATAGGGTCATTTGACTCGAGAATCCACTCGCTAAGAAGAAGACTCATATCCGACTCCAAGAAAAAATACTTTCCTCCAACGAAATCACTCTCATCTCATCTATTCAATCACATTAATTCAAGGATGACATGTCGACACTCATGTATGAGGTTGTATGAGAACCAAAGCCACTATTAATCTTAAATACATGCATTAGACATTACGTTTCGAAAGGTGTGATGTTGCGATGATGAAAGTGATAATTTGCTTGTCTGCTCATAACGCACCGCAATTATTATGTTGTACAGAATGAAGATGTTATTTGAGGTTAGATTTGAAGGTTGACGGCCGCTGTTTTTTTTTTTATTTTTTGTCTAATAATATTCATTATTCTTTCGAGTGGGTATCGAGTCTATCGACTCGATGAACCCTGGTGTCAGAGTTTTTAAACCACCTAGTAGCACAACTATCAGGCCTCTGACATGTTTTTAAGTAACGAGCACTATCAAAAACAGCGACCGGGACCTACGGCTTAACGTGCCCTCTGAAGCACGAAATCTTTTTCTTTTTCAGACAATCAGGTGATTCAGCCTGCAATGTCCTAACCAAACTGGGGAAAAATCACAAAGTGATAAATTCTCAAGTATCAACTTTGTGTTTCCCCCATGGCACTAGCCACTAGACCACGGAGGCAGTTTATATAATAATCATAACTCACTGCGATTATAATTTGGTATGTTGAAGATGTTATTAGTTGTTGGGATTTCATCTTTATTTTGCGTAATAATAATAATGGTAGCGGAATCATTATGTTGTAAAGTACACTTTGAATATGTTATAGTAAGATAATGGCGGTCAAATATTAAAGGTTGACGGCTACTGGAAAATTGTTCTTTTGTCATAAATATTTTAATGGAGTAGGCAGAGCGTAAACTACCTAAACGAAGGTCGTTCCGCCACGTTTGAGAAAGTTATGAGGAGTATTTTAAGATAGGTTTGTATAGGTATATTGCTGTAGTGACAGGTTGTTAGCCCATCGCCTAAATTGCAATATACTGAAGCCCTCGGATCCCTTAGCTAGTTCTTAAAAGGATACATACCAGGCCACTCAGAAAGTATTGCGATAAATAGTTTTTATATATGGCAGACTGGCCGGTTAGAATCTTTTTTGAAAATATGATTACTTGTAAGTAAAAATATGTGTGTTCCATTTTCAAAATTTCCCTCCACATTTTTTGCGAGCCAATTCAAAGTATCGTGTCTTACTGAAAAATGTATCTGCGCCGGGAACATTTTAGAGCTATGATTTTTTACGATTTCAAGTGTCGCCTGAAACCGGATGAATCGTTCGATAGACTTCAAATGGCATTTATAGATGAAAGCCCTTCCAAGGCAACCGTGTATCGTTGGTATAACGAATTTAGGCGCGGTCGACCAACCTTGGGGGATGAAGAAAGAAGCGGTCGCCCTTTGACGGCTATTACGGAAGAAAACGTGCTAGCAGTGAAAAATTTAATCCAAGATATTAGGCGAGTTACATATCAGGAGATTCAGCACATATTAAAGATTGGATCGGGAAGCGTTCACGAGATTCTACAAGGGCATCTTCGCGTGAGGAGGATAGTATCGCGCTGGGTGCCGCACTACCTCACCGACGCTCAGAAGCAGGCCCGGGTGGAATGGTGCCGTGATATGCTGAACAAATTTGAAGCAGGCTCGTCTCGGCGTGTTTACGACATCGTAACAGGTGATGAGTCCTGGATTTATCAATACGATCTAGAAACCAAGCGCAAGTCGACAGTTTGGGTGTTTCAAAATGAACCAACGCCTACCAAAGTGAAGCGATCTCGAAGCGGGGGGAAGATTTTGATCGCCAGCTTTTTTAATTTGACTGGCCACTTGGCCTCAATTCCCTTACGAGATCAAAGAAGCATTAACGCCGAATGGTATACTACCAAATGTTTACCAGAAGTTTTTTCTGTTGTGAGCAACAAGCGACCAAACACAGGGCTCCGCGGACTACTGCTCCACCACGACAATGCGCCTGCACACACCGCGCTTAAAACGAGGGACTTACTGGACAGCACACCAGTCAAACTCCTGGGTCACCCTCCTTACAGCCCTGATCTAGCACCGTGTGACTTCTTTTTATTTCCAAAAATAAAAAATCAGCTCAAGGGGATACAATTTTCGTCGCCGGAAGATGCGCTGGCTGCGTTCGAGCAGGCTGTAAACAAGGTGTCTACGGCGGACTGGAAAAAGTGTTTTGAAAACTGGTTCAGACGCATGAATCTTTGTATAGAGGCTGGTGGAGAGTACTTTGAAAAGATTTAATAAAAATATATATACCTGTAGAACAATTTTTTTTAGTGTCGCAAAACTTTCTGAGTGTCCCACGTACATATAATAATCACGCCGGGGGTTAAAAGGATACCGGGGAGGAAATGCAGTTGGCACATTCTGTCTTTCTCTCCTGCTCCCAATCCAGCATGGAAATATTTTAATGAACCCATACATTGATTCAAGACTTCATACCTATGATAGTGGGAGTCAAATATTGAAGTTTTAGTGCTGCTGGACATTTAATATTTAATCATTTGAAAGCTTACAGTCGGTATCAGAAGTGGAATGAATGATATTTGAGGATCGCTGGTATTTATTTAATAAACTCTCTACCTTTGTATTTCCAACGAGATTTGAAAGCCTAACTCAATAATGGCATTCATAATTTGTTTTTGTTTCTACAATATCCAAATATTTTAGGATTTCTGCGTTGAGCTTTTTTAAAATACTATAGTCTAGGTAGATTATTCTGCAATTCTAATGGTTAGAATTAAATTTCTTTGACCCTCAAGCAAGTTATAGTTAAATGTTTAATATTGTTTCGCTGATATACTTACGAATAGAGAGCCCGATGGTGTAGTGGATAGGGCCGCTACCTCCTGAGGTCGTGGTTCGAATCCCACCACGTACCAATGTGTTTTTCAGTTATCGAATTTCATGTGTACGTTGATTCGGCGCTTTTTCACGTTAAGCCCTTGGTCACGGTTAATGTCGTTTAATACCGTAGATATTAGTCGTTAAGTCATGTCAGAGGCCAGTGTTATGCATTGACGGCTTTAAAACTCTGACCTAAACTAGGATTGAGTCTGGTTTACCTGCTGGGTTGCGGCGGTCAGATAGCAGTCGCTCTGTGTAAAAACCAGTACCCCCGTTCAATCACCTAGATTAAGCCGCCGACCCCGTGACATATAGGATAGGGAGATGATACTGATTTTTACTAAGAGAGCTGTCAAATATATATGACCTTTTATTTTAACACGACATCTCATCATCTCCTTAGCCTTATCCCGTATCTCACGGGGTCGGCTTCCTAATCTAGGGGATTGAACGAGGGTACTGATTTTTACACAGAGCGACTGCCATCTGACCTCCGCAACCCAGAAGGGAAACCAGACCCATTCCTAGATTAGGTCAGAGTTTTCAAGCTGCCAATGCTTAGCACTGGCCTCTGATATGGCTTAACGACTAATATCTACGGTATTTAACGATATTAACCGGAACCAACGGCTTAACGTGCCTTCCGAAGCACGGAAAAAGCGCCGAATAAACGTAAATATGAAATTCGAAAACCGAAAAACACATTGGTACGTGGTGGGATTCGAACCACGACCTCCCGCTCAGGAGGCAGCGGCCCTATGCACTACACCATCGGGCTCTCACACACTTTAACACGACATCTACGGGTAGTATATTCGTTACATGGAGTAATACAAAAATGACGAAACTTATAACAAATAATGAAGGCAAAACAGGTACAGCTTATTTCTACACACAGTTTTTTTCACTTCCATGCTGGACGGGGAGAGATAGAAAAACATAGAATGTTCCAGCTGCCCTTCCTCCCGGGCATGCTGTTGAAGTCAGCAAGAGGGACTCGAGGGTTACAGTGTATTGTAATTTAGGCGATGGGCTGACAACCTGTCACTATAGCAATACATATTACAATCTAAAACTGCTCTCATTTTTTTGTCAGACGTGGCGAAAGCGCCTTTTATGAGTCGTTAAACGCTCTGCCTACCCCGTAAGGGATAAAGGCGTGATTTATGTATGTATGTATGTGTGCAGTTTTTTTTTTCAACCTACCTGCAGAAGTAAGTCTCTACATACATTCTTATAATCACGCCTCTATCACCAAGTTTTTAGGGTTAATTAAGATAGGTTTTTAAGTATATTGTTGTAATAACAGGCTGTTAGCCTATCGCCTAAATTGCAATATAACAAAACCCTCTGAACCCTTAGCTAGTTTTTACAGCTTGCCCGGGAGGAAATTCAGCTGGCACATTTTATGTTTTTCTCCTGCTTCCAGGCCAGCATGGAAGTATATAAAGAAATGAGTCTCCGACAAGAAAAAAATACGGTTTTTTGTATCTAACACTCATAAAATTACTTTTTATTTTCACATATGAAAACGATATCCATATAGCGTCATAAACGATTGTTAACAAAACACTGAATCTTAAAGACACTCGCTTTCTAAAAGGACGGTACCTAAGGTATACTAACGACGCCTCTCCTCCATCTCTCTTGTATTGTTTTTTTTCTTTTAGCTTAAGATCAACAAAAGCGGCGTTCCTTTGACACTTTGACAAGACCATTCTACTTCGCTCAAAGGTGCTGACGTTAAACAGACGGGAGCAAGAAAAATTGTATTTGTTTTAGCTTTTTCTTAAATATTTTACTACATACATACATATATAGTCATGCCTTTACACCTTACGGGGTAGGCAGAGCGTAAACGATCGCTCCGCCACGTCCGACAAAGCTTTGAGGGTTATTTAAGATAGATTTGTAGGTAGATTGCTATAGCGACAGGCCCATCGCCTAAATTGCAATATACTGAAACCCTTCGGATCCCTTAGCTGATTTTTACAGCATGCCCGGGAGGAAATGCAGCTAGGACATTCGATGCTTTTCTCTCGCTCCCAGTCCAGCATGGAAGAATATTATTAGAATATTTTACTTATTATCTTGAACAGGTGGAAGAAGGTTTGCTCTTGACCCTAGCTTAGCTCAGAGGTGTGGATATAGAGTTGATGATGGGTCACCCCATCATTAACTCTATATCCACACCTCTGAGCACTAACCCAGAAAAAGATTGTGAACTTGAGCTTTGAAGATGTCTTCGAAAAGACACTTTTGAATTAGTCTGGCCAATGTTAGGCTTTATTTATTTAACGATCCATTGTACATAAAAACAAAGGACATAAAAAACAAAGACACAATAGGCTCTGCTAATTTCTAAAAAGAAATTTCTTACAGCAGACCTACAGAAGTAATAATATGGTTTGGGTTTTGGACAACAGAAAAAAAATACAATTTAAAAACTCTTATGCCAAATGGGTTTATCGTGTCAATCGTCTATTTAACAACACCTGATTATAAATAAACAGTGTATAGATGTACGTGTAGTGTCTTTTAGTTTTAGTCTTTAAGATTTACGGGATTTGCAACATCCCGTAAATTGATACGGATTTCCTAGGTAAGATAGAGCCAGCCCGTATCTCCGGCGCTCCGGTCCGGGCCAGCAGCCAACGCAAACATACCTGCTTCCCAGAGCTAAATAGGTTTGGCACGCATACTAGAGACTTCTAGGATTATTAATAATCAAAATTCAGCAAAGCAGGGAACTTTATACAGTCTGCTTCCATGCTGGACTGGGCGCTCTCAGTGTATTTCCAGGGTTAATAACCAGTAACCTCGTTCAATCCCTTAGATTAGGAAGCCGACCCCGTGAGATATCTGTAGCGACAGAAGAACGTAGAATGTGCCAGCTGAATATCCTCCCGGTCATCTCCCTACCTCATCTCCTTAGCCTTATCCCGTATCTCACGGGGTCGGCTTCCTAATCTAAGGGATTGAACGACCGGGTACTGGTTTTTACACAGAGCGACTGCCATCTGACCTCCGCAACCCAATCCTAGAATAGGTCAGAGTTTTCAAGCCGCCAATGGTTAGCACTGGCCTCTGATATGGCTTAACGACTAATATCTACGGTATTAAACGATATTAACCGGGACCAACGGCTTAACGTGCCTTCCGAAGCACGGAAAAAGCACCGAATAAACGTAAATATGAAATTCGAAAACCGAAAAACACATTGGTACGTGGTAGGTTTCGAACCACGACCTTCCCGCTCAGGAGGCAGCGGCCCTATCCACTACACCATCGGGCTCCATATCCTCCCGGGCATGCTGTAAAAACTAGCTAAGGGATTCGAGGGTATATTGTAATTTAGGCGATGGGCTGACAACCTGTCACTACAGCAATATCCAGTTCTATCTTAAACAACCCTCAAAACTTGTCAGACGTGGCGGATCGACCTTTGTTTGGGTTGTTCACGCTCTGCCTAACCCATTAGGGATACAGGCCTGATTAAATTCTGTCTGTGTTTTAGAAAGTGACAAGTTAAGTTTTATCTTCTACTGAACCGGCATTACAAAATGATAAGTTAAGTTGTGCCCACGACCAAAACACCAATGCCAACTCTCTATGAACATTTTATGAAGTGGCGCTAGTGTTACTAGATAAACCCTCTTAAACAGAGAACCGAACCGGCGACCTAACATTTATTTAGGACAAGTTGATAGGATGAAGAAGTTAGATATTGGTTCCTTACTTGTTTACCTACTGTTGCATATTGTTCTAGGATACGATATAATTATATAAATTTATCGTACAAACACAATAGTTACAAACAAAAATCATACAAAATTAAACGTGACCAACTTTGATCGCTAATGTGAAGAAAAAGTGTTCTTGAATGAGCAAAAATGCACTTTGAAACAAAATATAAGTAATGTCTTAATGTCGGTATGACTTAATTTTAGATATCTTTTAGTCATATTTCTTGGATAAATTATATGTGTTCATCTGTAGGGCTATTCTTCCATGCTGGCCTGGGAGCAAGGCAAAAACATATAATGTGTCAGCTGCATTTCCTCCCGGGCGTGCTGTAAAAACCAGCTTAGGGGGCCGAGGGTTTCATTATATTGTATTTTAGGCGATGGGCTGACAACCTGTCACTACAGCAACATACCTACAAATCTATCTTTAATAACCCACAAAACTATGTCAGACGTGGCGCATCGACCTTTGTTTAGGTAGTTTGCGCTCTGCATACCCCGTTAGGGATAAAGGTGTGATTATATGCATGTATGTATGTATGGAGGGCTACCAAGCGCGACACGAAAAAAAATTGTCACCGCATTTTCTCGCGCGATGCGTACTTCACACTAAATAACGCCTTTTTCTTCTTACCGAGTGGATTCTCGAGTCGAACGGCGACCCGAAGAACCCTGGTGACAGAGTTTTGCAAAGCACAGCTATTAGGTCTCTGACGTGGTTCGAGTTACGACCACTATCAAAAACAGCGACCGGGACCGCTTGTGTTTCCCCCCTGGGAATCGAACTCAGGACCTCCGGGTCGTAAGCCCATGGCTCAGACTACTAGACCACGGAGGCAGTTAATGTCTTGCTTTAGGCGTAGTGAAGTTAGGCGCACTCCTTTACAAAATTATCTAGAGGCGCGCATTTTCTAGAGGCGCGCATTTTCTAGAGGCGTGTATTTTCTAGAGGCGCGCATTTTCTAGAGGCGTGCATTTTCTAGAGGCGCGCATTTTCTAGAGGCGCGCATTTTCTAGAGGCGCGCATTTTCTAGAGGCGCGCATTTTCTAGAGGCGCGCATTTTCTAGAGGCGCGCATTTTCTAGAGGCGCGCATTTTCTAGAGGCGCGCATTTTCTAGAGGCGCGCATTTTCTAGAGGCGCGCATTTTCTAGAGGCGCGCATGTTAGTCCTACTGGTCGATCGACCCGAAACCCACACGACAGAAGAAGAAGATTGTTGTTCACTAAACTAGAATAATCTGCCTCCGTGGTATAGTGCTCAGAGCCATGACTTACGATCTGGAGGTCCTGGGTTCGATTCCCAGGGTGGGACACAAAGTTGATATTTGTCAATTTATCACTTTGTGACAATTTTCCTAGATTGTCCTAAACAATGAAGGCTGAATTCACCTGATTATCTGGAAGAAATCGGATTACGTGTCTCGGAGGGCACGTTAAGCCGTCGGTCCCGGTCACTGTTTCTAATACATACATACATAAATCACGCCTTTATCCCTTACGGGGTAGGCAGAGCGTTAAACGCCTTGTAAAAGGCGCTTTCGCCACGTCTGACAAAAATTGAGGGCAATTTTAGATTGTAATATGTATTGCTTCAGTGACAGGTTGTCAGTCCATCGCCTAAATCACAATACACTGTAACCCTCGAGTCCATTTTGCTGACTTCAACAGTATGCCCGGGAGGAAGGGCAGCTGGAACATTCTATGTTTTTATATCTCTCCCAGTCCAGCATGGAAGAAACTGTTTCTAATAGTGGTCATTAATGGTCGATGTTGCTCCACGACCGTAGGAACTACCTTAAAAACCCTACACGTGACCCCGGGAGGTGCTAAAGGTGCAACAATACCGGCTGCTGTACTGTCCTCTGGACCTCGGAGCAAATAATTACATAAGATAAATAAATAAATACATACATACATATAATCACGCCTTTATCCCTAATGGGGTAGGCAGAGCGTAAACGACATAAACAAATAAATAAATAGCTAGTAAAAATTATACTTAAGACCATACGTACGTAGAGCCATATTGAGCAATTGAGAGAAAAATACATACATACATAAAATCACGCCTTTATTCCTAATGGGGTAGGCAGAGCGCAAACGACCTAAACTAAGGTCATTCCGCCACGTCTGACAAAGTTTTGAGGGTTATTCAAGATAGATTTGTAGGTATATTGCTGTAGTGACAGGTTGTCAGCCCATCGCCTAAATCACAATATACCGAAACCCTTGGATCCCTTAGCTGGTTTTTATAGCATGCTCGGGAGGAAATGCAGCCGGCACATTCTATGTTTTTCTCCAGGCCGGCATGGAAGAAAAAAACAATTATAGTTATCGTAATGCGATGTCAGATTTCCTTTGAAATTATTCCTGTATCATTTCTTAAGATATGTTATAGGTATTATGAACGATCGCAATATTACTCCTCGCCTCATTCTTCGTAAAGCTATTATCTGAGTTTTTTATAGACGCGTCTCATATTCAATAAACATTTTTCTCCGTAGTCTAGTGGTACGAGGCACGGGCTCCCGATCCGGGGGGTCCTTAGTTCCATTCAAATTCAGGAAGTTATTTTTTAACAATTTATAACTTTGTACATTTTCCCCGGGTTTGATTAGGACAATGCAGGCTAAATCAACAGATTTTCTTAAAGGAAAAAGGATTTCGTGCTTAGGAAGGCAGGCACGTTTAAGTCTAAGCCGCTGTGTGTAATACTAATAGAGTTCGATACACAAGCCATACAGAAAATACGGCGGTTAACAAACTCTGACACCAGGGTTCATAGGTTCATATTTCGACTAGAAAAACCCACTTAATAAGAAAATGGAACCTCATTCTTCACAAAGCTATTATTATCTGAGGATTTTATAGACGCACAGACTCGCATTCAATAAACATTCTTTATTATGTATTTTATTATCGTCTTGAATCATTTTAGTATTATCTTTTACGATTGATAGTGGCTTTGCTGCTATATATTGCATTTTTTTTAATAAGATACAAAATCATAAATGTATAATGTGAATGAATTCTGCCTTTAAGATGCACCAGTTTCATTGCTGCTTTAAAGTATCACTACATGGTACGAGTATAACACAAAGTCGCTTTTTCTGTCCCTATATCCCTATGTATGCATTAATCTTTAAAACTACGCAACGGATTTTGAAGCGGTTTATTTTAATAGATAGAGTGATTTAAGAGGAAGGTTTATGTGTATAATAAATGCATAACATAGTAAAGAAACACTGATAATTTCCGTGCGAAGCCGGGGCGGGTTGCTAGTACAGTATATACTACTTGCATTATAATTGATCTTCATGAGTTTAATAGCATAGGTAGGTAAATATCTCCGTGGTCTAGCGGTCTGAGCCATGGGCTCTCGATTCGGAGGTCCCACGTTCAATTTCCGGTGGGAAACAATAACTTTGTGTTTTTGTTTCTAGTTTGAATAAGGTATTGAAGGCTGACCACCTGATTGTCCGAAAATAAGAGGATCCATGCTGTCGGATGGGCATGTAAATAGTCGGTCCTACGCCTAATGTATCACTGGTCGTGTCATAAGCTGTCCCTTCATAATATCAGATTGGAGAAATAGAGAGTGCATCTGTGTGTAGCAAAAACACTTGGGCACTAAAAACTAGTCCTGCGCAGTTGGCCGATCTGTGGGAGATTGGCCACCATCACAGAAAAATCGGTGGGTGAACTATTATATTAGGCAGGTATATGTACTCCGAGTCATGCCCGAGTCTATATAACGTACTTACTCATTTTGTAGCATTCTGTGCTGCAGCATCTTCCATGCTGGACTGGGAGCGAGAGAAAAACATAGAATGTGCCAGCTGCATTTCCTCCGGGAATGCTGTAAAAACCAGCTAAGGGATCCGTTTCTGTATATTGCAATTTAGGTCATGGGCTGACAACCTTTCACTACAGCAATATACCTACAAAACTTAGTCAGACGTGAAGGAACGACCTTTGTTTAGGTTGTTTACGCTCTGCCTACCCTATTAGGGATAAAGGCGTGATTAAATGTATGTATATGTATGATCTGCCGTTTCCCTTTCCATAAGTTGTTTACCTGCAACAAAAAGATACACCCGATTAGTTACACAATATAAAAATGATCATCTTAATAAATAAAACAAGAATCAATTTTGGTATTAGCACATTTTTTTACAATTTTGGATTCGGAATTGTATTGGATACGACCACACCTTAATAAATTAACTAGTTCTTTTTTGTTTTGTATTTTTTATTATGAATCTTCAAAGATCAACCTTCATATGGATAGCTAGGTAGGTACAGTGGTATGCAAGTACAGGTACAGCCGTCACCAACAAAACTATACACCTACCCTCCTTGCTACGTTTGCAGGAATAGTAGGTGCGATTTTTTGTGGCCTTATAACAACTGTCTTTGCAGATTTAAAAAAAAGCACTGTCCTAACAAAAGTCAATAGGTATTTTAAGCTTAATATCAGTCTAATAAAAGTCGTACGCTATTGTGTTTGATTGTATTATTGCGAATAATTAATGAATCGTAACTGCGTAATAATATCTCATTGACTCTTTTATTATTCAAATTATCTTATAATTATCTTGCCTGTCTTCAAGCTCACTATCAATCTTAAAGTCCTAAGCTATTCTGTGTTTGACTGTATTAATGCGAATAGCTAATGGAGTGTACCTGCATGTCCATACGCACGTGAGAGCAAGCAACAATATGTCATTAAGTCTAGCCTTCTATTATTATGATTATCTTACAAATATCTTGCCTATCTTCCAAATATCTTTAAGCTCACTATCAATCTAAAAGTCGTAAGCTATTCTGTGTTTGACTGTATTAATGCTAATAGCTAATGGAGTGTACCTGCATATCCATACGCACGTGGGAGTAAGCAACAATATGTCATTAACTCTAGCCTTCTATTATTAGGATTATCTTACAAATATCTTGCCTATCTTCCAAATATCTTTAAGCTCACTATCAATCTAAAAGTCGTAAGCTATTCTGTGTTTGACTGTATTAATGCTAATAGCTAATGGAGTGTACCTGCATATCCATACGCACGTGGGAGTAAGCAACAATATGTCATTAACTCTAGCCTTCTATTATTAGGATTATCTTACAAATATCTTGCCTGTCTTCCAAATATCTTTAAGCTCACTATCAATCTAAAAGTCGTAAGCTATTCTGTGTTTGACTGTATTAATGCAAATAGCTAATGGAGCGTATATACTCGTACCTTCGTACCTAAATAACCGTGGTCTTCCATGCTGGCCTGGGAGTGAGAGAAAAACATAGAATGTGCCAGCTGCATTTCCTCCCGAGCATGCTGTAAAAACCAGCTACGGGATCTAAGGGTTTTAGTATATTGTAATTTAGGCGATGGGCTGACAACCTATCACTACAGCAATATACGTATAAATCTATCTTAAAAAACCCTTAAAACTTTGTCAGACGTGGCGAAACGACCTTTGTTTAGGTCGTTTACGCTCTGCCTACCCCATTAGGGATAAAGGCGTGATTATATGTATGTATGTATGTTCGTACCTAAACGCGCGTGGGAGCATGCAACAATTTCTCATTAACTCTAGCCTTTTATTATTCAAATTATCTTACAAATATCAAGACTAAATTAACGGTTTTAAAATTGCTTTTGGATAAAGAATTCATGGAGATCTTTTAAGTTTTTCTAAGGATAAAGAGATAAAACCAAAATGATAATAGTATTGTGATTATTTGAATTTAAATAGTCCGTACTATCAAACGTGCAATTTTCCCAAGAAAAATAGGACGGAAATAACTTAATTAAACTAATGGAACTCATTTTTTGTTTTTTACCCTTAAACTAGTATAATGTTCAGGCACATTAATAAAACCTCTCCATTTTAGTTTCAAAATCGAAAACAGTCCATTTTGTATAAAAGAAGATTTAAATTAATAAAAACAGAACGCTTAATCCATTCATTCCATTTATCGAATCAAATGAATAATGTTTAAAATAACTTCTCAATTCCATGTTGAATACATCTTCGAGAAGCGTATTGCTGAAGTCATATCTCTGTTGATCTTATATTTGAATGAGATGGAGAGATATTTTCGCATTGCTGTCTACGCAAGGAATCTGCTTTTCATTTCCATTATAAACTGAATTAAGAGTCGGCCAGAGGTATAAAATCCCATACAAACGTGGTTTCGTTCTTATTTTCTTCTTCTTTCGAGTGGGTATCGAGTCTATTGATCCGATGAACCCTGGAGTCAGAGTTTTTAAACCACCTAGTAGCACAACTATCAGGCCTCTGACATGGTTTGAGTAACGACCACTATCAAAGACAGCGACCGGGACCGACGGATTAACGAGCCCTCCGAAGCACAAAATGTTTTTCTTTTCGGACAATCAGGTTATTCAGCCTGCAATGTCCTAACCAAACTGGGCAAAAAATCACAAAGTGATAAAGTCAAAAATATCAACTTTTTTTTCCCCCCTGGGAATCGTACCCAGGATCGGCAGTCGATGGCACTAGCCACTAGACCACGAAGGCAGTTTTAAACGGTAAGACCGAACTTCACCAAACTTTGTACATGTATTCAAATCCAACTTATCTATGCTTATAATTACGAACTGTTGGTATATATTTCTAACCATCATCTCCCGAGCCTTATCCCGTATCTCACGGGGTTGGCTTCCTAATCTAGGAGATTGAACGAGGGTACTGGTTTTTACACAGAGCGACTGCCATCTGACCTCCGCAACCCAGGAAACCAGACCCAATCCTAGATTAGGTCAGAGTTTTCAAGCCGCCAATGCTTAGGCACTGGCCTCTGACATGGCTTAACGACTAATATCTACGGTATTAAACGATATTAACCGGGACCAACGGCTTAACGTGCCTTCCGAAGCACGGAAAAAGTACCGAATAAACGTACATATGAAATTCGAAAACCGAAAAACACATTGGTACGTGGCGGGATTCGAACCACGACTCAGGAGGCAGCGGCCCTATCCACTACACCATCGGGCTCTATATATTTCTAACCATATATAAAATAATGTGGGTGTGGGTATGGGGATGTGGGGAAGATGATACAAAATAAGAGAGCAAATTCAATTCTAGGTATTTTTTACGAAAAATCATATGTCTGCCATTATTTTGTTCATGATTGATATTTTCCAAAGAAACCTAATGATAAACATAGACATGTTCACTCACTCACTCAACCAAACACTTCACCAAACTTTGTACACATAAATAAATGTATTTATGTGTACAAAGTTTAGTGATAATTGTTCTAAACATTTAAAAATTATAACGTAACTGCCGTTTGTATGGGATTCGATTCCCGTGCCAGCTTCAAATCGATGCATAAACCTTGAGGAGAACGTTCTAGATTAAACTATCCTGCTGTGGGATAGAATGTACCAGCTGTTATTCTTCCCGGGCATTCTGTAAAAGCCTGTTGAGGTATACGACTGACATGTATATTGTACTTATTACTTCCATGCTGGACTGGGAGAGATAGAAAAACATAGAATATTCCAGCTGCCCTTCCTCCCGGGCATGCTGTTGAAGTCAGCAAAAGGGACTCGAGGGTTACAGTGTATTGTAATTTAGACGATGGGCTGACAACCTGTCACTATAGCAATACATATTACAATCTAAAATTGCCCTTAATTTTTTAAGCGCCTTTTACGAGACGTTAAAGGCTCTGCCTACCCCGTAAGGGATAAAGGCGTGATTTATGTATGTATGTATGTATATTGTAGTTTGATAGATGCAAGGAAAACGGTCGGAAAACTCGTAATTGTGAAGATATATTGGCGTGATTACAAACGTACTCTGATCCTTTAAAATCTTGTATTTACATATACCAGGTGTAAAATTTCAGTTCCTTCCATGCTGGACTGGGAGAGATAGAAAAACATAGCATGTTCCAGCTGCCCTTCCTCCCGGGCATGCTGTAGAAGTCAGAAAAAGGGACTCGAGGGTTACAGTGTATTGTAATTTAGGCGATGGGCTGACAACCTGTCACTATAGCAATACACTTTTCAATCTAAAATTGCCCTCAATTTTTGTCAGACGTGGCGAAAGCGCCTTTTACGAGGCGTTTATCGCTCTGCCTACCCCGTAAGGGATAAAGGCGTGATTTTATGTATGTATGTATGTAGGTGTAAAAGGCAGCGTCCCGTAAACTGATAAGGGTTGCTCAGTCCAATACAGTGATAAAAAAATGGCTTTTCCATACAAAATGTTTACCTTGATCAGACAATTTGTATGGAAAATCATTTTTAGTTTGCTTTTCCATACAAAATGTTTTTCAAGGTAAACATTTTGTATGGAAAAGCAAACTGATCCCTATCAGTTTGCGGGACGCTGTCCCTTACACCTGGTATTGTCTTATTAGAAGATTTATCATATATTTTCCCTAATGGAGTAAGCATGTTTATGTTCTGCCTACTCCATTAGGGATAAAGGCGTGATTATATGTATGGAGTAAGCAGAGCATATAGTAAAGTACAAACAACGAGTCTAAAGAAATCTTGTTAAATCTCAAATTCTTTTCCGAAGAGAAATACAAACCTTTAAAAACTCGGAGTACTTTTTGGTCTAGGTTCAATCAGCATGAACGAGGTAGCTGGTAGATAGAATAAACTCTTCTTTCAGACAAATATTTGCAACCGAATCTAGTCCGAACTAAAATCCAACAAGGATCCAACTCTACTCCAGTTTCATTCAAAATTAAGCTTACGAATTTGTTCTCCATGGTTTAGTAGTTTAACTTCCATGCTGGCCTGGGAATGATAGAAAACATAGAATGTGCCAGATGCATCTCCTCCCGGGCATGCTGTAAAAATCAGTTAAGGGATTCGAGGGTTTCAGAATTGTAATTTAGGCGATGGGCTAACAACCTGTCACTATAGCAATATACAGATCTATCTGGAATAACCCTCAAAATTTGTCAGACGTGGCGAAACGACCTTTGTTTACGTCGTTTACGCTCTGCCTACCCCATTAGGGATAAAGGCGTGATTATATGTATGTATGTTTAGTAGTTTCCTACTAGGTGGTTTGAAAACTCAGACACCAGATTTCATCGGATCGTTCGAGTCGAGAATCCACTCGTTAAGAAGAAGAAGTAGTTAGGAGCTTACAGGTCTCTGACATGGTTTTAGTAACGACCACTATCAATTACAGCGACCGGGACTGGACGCATAATGTTCAACAAAAAAAAACAAGAACTTATTTTTATTGCATAAAAAACAGGTTATTTGCCTGCATTGTCCTAACCAATTTCGTAATAATTTAACACGTGACTTCCGGACCAGCACCATTTGAAAAGACATAAATTACCCCATATTTGAATTCTTGAAAAACACCTCAAATTTCGCGAACCACACACTCGCCGTAAACGTTTATTCTATTCACCAACAATTACATTCGATGGCAACTTTCATTCTCCATTTGTACATTGCTACCTATTCCTTTCAAATAACTCGATAATCAGTGGCTTATTTCGTCGCTTACACCACCGCTAGAGTGTTTATATCATCGAGAGATGGCGCTACCGGCGGGGCTAGAAGACGGCTAGTATGAAAAGGGAAGTCGAGTTATTGAGGAAAAACTGCTATTGTAAATGCTTTTCTTCAATACCTCGCGAGATAGTGTTATCAGATTTTTTTCGCAATTTATTATCATGATATTTTGCTCGATTTCAAAAGGGAAGCTGACGGAACTCGTGTTATATGGACCCTTCGCTACTAGTAGATAGAGAGGCAGTTCAAACAGTTCTTCTTCCAAACAAATATTTGCAACCGGACTGAAACTCAACTAGGATCCAACTGTAATTTATAAAAAAAAAAAAAAAATATTCTCCATGAGTCGTGACTTCGAATCCCTTCCCATGGAATGACACTTTTTGTCAATTTATAATTTTGTGAGATTTTCCCATTTTGACAAGATCAATATAGGCTGGATCACCTAATTTTGTACGAAAGAAAAATGATTTCATGTTTTGTCATTTCTGGTTACTGTCTGCATTGTCCTCATCAAAGTACGTATTGGAACCCAGGACCTCCGGACATTGAGCCTGTTGCTCAGACCACTAGACCACGGAAATTCAACTAGGATCCAACTCTACAGTATAACTCTAGTTTATTTCAAATTAAACTTTACAATTTCATTGCTGCTCACTTAGTCACGGAACAAGGTAATACTATTTCATTTATTCAACGACGAACAAGTGTAATTCATATCAGTATTATTATATTTTATTACTAAGGGATCCGAGGGTTTCTGTATATTGTAAATTAGGCGATGGGCTAACAACCTGTCACTACAGCAATATACCTACAAATCTATTCTTAATGGCCCTCAAAACTTTGTCAGACGTGGCAGAACGACCTTTGTTTAGGTCATGTACGCTTTGCTTACCCCATTAGGAAATAAAGGCGTGACTATATGTATGTATTATTTTATTACAGAGGCGCGCATGTGTACGAAGGTTTTGACCTCGACGTATTTAAAGCCTTTACAAGGGTCCCTGCTGCTTTCATGCTGGACTGGGGGCGATAGATAAACATAGAAAGTGCCAGCTGCATCTCCTCCCGGGCTTGCTGTAAAATCCAGAACACTCAAAACTTGTCTTGGGTTGCTGACGCTTTGCCTACCCCATTAGGGATGCAAGCGTGATTGTATGTATGTATCGTCCGCAGTAAGTGCGGATGAAAGTGTCGTTCAAGGATCGGTCTTTTTAGCCACGAGCGACGATGCTCTTCTCGCATAGGCGCTGCTTGAATCATCTTTCAAGATGAAAAAGGCCTAATGATGATGATGATGTATGTATGTACTCCCTGCCTGCGGATCTATTTCCGGAACGTTATAACCTGGGCCTTTTCAAGGCGAGAGTGAACAGGCATTTTCTAGGCAATCATGCTCCATCATAGTCTACATCATCACTTACCATCACGTGAGATGGCGGACAAATGATTGCCTATCAAATAAAAAAAAAAAAAAATGTGCAAGGGTCAACTTCAACACAAAAATCAACGAAAATCACACATAACCGCTGCCTATATTGTTGTGCACGCGAACACGAAAATCACACATAACCGCTGCCTATATTGTTGTGCTTCCATGCTGCACTGGGAGTGATAATAAAACATAGAATGTGGCAGCTGCATATCCTCCCGGGCATGCTGTAAAAGTCAGCTAAGGGATTGGAGGGTTTCAATATTGTAATTTAGGCGATGGGCTGACAACCTGTCACTTTATCGATATTCATAGTCATCTGCAATAACCCTCAAAACTTGTTAAACGTGGCAGAACGACCATAGTTTAGGTCGGTTACGCTCTGCCTACGCCAATAGGGATAAAAGCGTGATTATATGTATGTATGTATGTATATTGGTGTGATTTGATGTTTTCCAAAATCTGTGTACTTTTGCTGTTGTTTTTATTTTTTGCTGTGGTAAATTTTACATATTTGAACCTAAATAAAAAAAGTAGTGCAAGAACCTTCTAAGTTCGAAGTAACTGTCTGAAATCACAATGCACCTCTTCCATCTACAATAGAAAGTTGCAGCGCGTAAAATTACTAAATTATACACCTGCTACGACCGTAGCAACGTAGTGGATCAATTAAGGGGTTAAATGCTACGGCGTAGAGACAGCTACGAACTGTCTACGTTATATGTAAGTTTTCAGTTAAGTTCCTAGAATAGAACAGTTCTATTTTCGTTTTAAACCGTTGTATGCTCATCTGTCACTTCTTCCATGTTGGCCTGGGAGCGAGAGAACAACATAGAATGTGCCAGCTGCATTTCCTCCCGGGCATGCTGTAAAAACCAGCTAAGGGATCCGAGGGTTTCAGTACATTGTAATTTAGGCGATGGGCTGACAAACTGTTACTACAGCAATATACTTACAAATCTGTCTTAAATAACCCTCAAAACTTTGTCAGACGTGGCGGAACGACCTTTGTTTGGGTCGTTTACGCTCTGCCTACCCCATTAGGGATAAAGGCGTTATTATATGTATGTATGCTCATCTGAATGTTTAAGTTTTATTCATATTTTTACGGAAGTAGGTATTATAATCCATTATGTTTTTTTTCGTTTGTACCATTTTTGGTACTGGTATAAAAATCATACATACATACATATAATCACGCCTTTATCCCTAATGGGGTAGGCAGAGCATAAACGACCAAAAAAAAAGGTGGTTCCACCACGTCTGACATAATTTTGAGGGTTATTTAAGGTAAATTTGTAGGTATATTGCTGTAGTGACAGGTTGTCAGCCCATCGCCTAAATGGCAATATACTGAAACCTTCGGATCCCTTAGCTGGTTTTTACAGCATGCCCATTTAGGAATTGCAGCTGGCACATTCCATGTTTTTCTTTCGGTCCCAGTCCAGCATGGAAGAAAAATATAAAAAATATTTTGCGATTTAAGCAATTAGCGGCTATTAGCTTATCTATCTAGGATCCTAAATAATGTAAGTTATAGGGTGATTTACTAAGATGCTAATTAAACAGTTAAATGACTATCTCATAAAAACTGCCTCCGTGTTCTAGTGGTCTGACTCATAGTCTGGTTTTCTGATCTGAAAATCCTGGGTTCGATTCCTACGGGGTAACACAAAATCGATATTTATTAATATATTACTTTGTGAGGTTTTCTCCAGTTTGGCTCAGACATAGCAGGCTGAATCACCCGATTATTCGAAAAGAAAAAGGATTCCGTGCTTAAGAGGACACGTTAAGCCCTCGGTCCCGGTTGCTGTCTTTAATATGGTCGTTACTCAAACCATGTCAAAGGTCTAATAGCTGTACTAATACGCAGTTTTAAAACTCTGATATCAGGGTTCATCGGTTTGTTGTTTGACTCGAAAACCCACTCGCCAAGAAGATCTCATAAATAAATAAATACATACATACATATAGTCACGATTTTATCCCTAATGGGGTAGGCAGAGCGAAAACTACCTAAACAAAGGTCGTTCCGCCACGTCTAACAAAATTTTGAGGGTTATTTAAGATAGATTTGTAAGTATACTGCTGTAGTGACAGGTTGTCAGCCCATCGCCTAAATTGCAATATACTGAAACCCTCGGATCCCTTAGCTGGTTTTTACAGCATGCCAGGGAGGAAATGCAGCTGGTAAATTCTGTTTTTCTTTCGCTTCTACGCCAGCATGAAAGAAATAAATGCAGTCGAATATTTCTCATCGAAGCTTAATTCCAAGTTCCAATTCTTAGTACTCATCTTAAAGGTAACTTGGAAGAATCTTCTTTAATCCTACAAACTGGTAAAGCAAAGTTTCTACTTGTTCTTGGATACGGAACCAGCAAATATTTGTTCGAAAGAGGAGTTGTTCTACCTTGCAGGCTTCTTCTTCTTTCGAGTGGGTATCGAGTCTATCGACCCGATGAGCCCTGGTGTCAAGAGTTTTAAACCGCCTAGTAGCACAACTATCAGGCCTCTAACATGGTTTGAGTAACGACCACTATCAAAGACAGCGACCGGGACCAACGGCTTAACGTGCCCTCCGAAACACGAAATCTTTTTTCTTTTCGGACAATCAGGTGATTCAGACTGCAATGTCCTAACCAAACTGGGGAAAAATTCACAAAGTGATAAATTCTCAAATATCAACTTTGTGTTTCCCCCCTGGGAATCGAACCCAGGACCTCCGGATCGAGAGTCCATAGCACTAGCCACTAGACCACGGAGGCAGCTTGCAGGCTGAAACACACAGTCGATAAAAAAGATTCCGTGCTTCGGAAGGCACGTTAAACTGTTCCCCGACGCTGTCTTTGATAGTGGTCGTTACACAAACCATGCCAGAGGGTTATTGGCTTTTATTAATGGGTGGTTAGAAAACTCTGACACCAGGGTTCATCGGCTCGATCGACAGTAGAGGGAGACGAGGTTGCCAGTTTTTTTTTATATATATAACTAATGGGGTATGCAGAGCGTAAACGACCTATATAACTATACATACACACACGAGCGTACACAATACAATAATTCTTTATGAAATTTTCTATTTAAAAAAATGTGTATTGTATAATTGACCCTTGTAATTGTCTAATAAAAACATGTATTCATAATTCTCTATTGCACCAAAATGATCACAGATACAAAAAACAGTAAGTACAATATAGGCGGCTTTTTTGCTAGCGTAGCAATTTCTTTCAGGCAACTATATAGAAATACACAGTTCGTTCACGCTGAAATGACCCACAAACTTTATTAGAGGCGCGAATATTTCCTATTATAAGGTGTGATGTAAGTTTTGAGATTCTTGCAGTTTTTCAATAAATATAATCGTGATAGTAATCTCATTTAAAATCTTGTTATTAAGAGGTCGTTGACACTCCGCCTACCCCGTACGGAACACAAGCGTGAGTTTAGAACAGCACAGGTAACATAAAGTTCTACTTGCTCGTGTTACGGAACCAGCAAATATTTGTTTGAAAGAAGAGTTTATTCTACCTCCCTGATTGAACTTGGTTCTTGTGATGGTTGCCAATCCGTGTTTTTGTTTTTCACCAAACATTGGCAGGTAATACATCACATACTTCCATACTTCTTCTTGCATACGTGCTTCGGAAGGCACGTTAAGCCGTTGGTCCCGGTTAATATCATTGAATACCGTAGATATTAGTCGTTAAGCCATGTCAGAGGCCAGTGCTAAGCATTGGCGGCTTGAAATCTCTGACCTAATCTAGGATTGGGTCTGGTTTCCCTTCTGGGTTGTGGAGGTCAGATGGCAGTCGCTCTGTGTAAAAACCAGTACCCTCGTTCAATCCCCTAGATTAGGTAGCCGACCCCGTGAGATACGGGATAAGGCTATGGAGATGATGATGACTTCCATACTTCTTCTTCTTATTCTTCTGTCGAGTGGGTATCAAGTCTATCGAAGAAGAAGACTTCCATACTAATGCGGGGTGTACTCCATGGTAAAACTAACGTTGAGCTCAAAGGGTCTGGTTTCCCTTTTGGGTTGCGGAGGTCAGATTGCAGTCGCTCTGTGTAAAAAACTGTGCCATACACAGATGAATTTTGGAATATTGATGTGTTCTTTGCGAGAGCCCGATGGTGTAGTGGATAGGGCCGCTGCCTCCTGAGCGGGAGGTCATGGTTCGAATCTCACCACGTACCAATGTGTTTTTCGGTTTTCGAATTTCATATGTACGTTTATTCGGCGCTTTATCCGTGCTTCGGAAGGCACGTGAAGCCGTTGATCCCGGTTAATATCGTTTAATACCGTAGATATTGGTCGTTAAGCCATATCAGAGGCCAGTACTAGGCATTGACGGCTTAAAATCTCTGACCTAATCTAGGATTGGGTCTGGTTTTCCTTCTGGGTTGTGGAGGTCAGATGGAAGTCGCTCTGTGTAAAAAGCATTACCCTCGTTCAATCACCTAGATTAGGCAGCCGACCCCGAGAGATACAGGATAAGGCTAGGGAGATGATGAGCTAGATATATTCACTTAGCCTAGCATGGAAAACTTTTTGTAGCGAAAATAAATAATAAGCAACGATTCAGTAAACCCGTAGAGTAGAAAGTAGATTCATATATACATATAATCACGCCTTTACCCCTAATAGGGTAGACTGAGCGTAATCGAATTTAAAAAGGTCGTTTCGCCACTTCTGACAAAGTTTTGAGGGTTACTTAAGATAGATTTGTAGGTATATTGCTGTAGAGACAAGTAGTCAGCCCATCGCCTAAATTTCAAAATACAAAAACTCACAGATCCCTTAGCTGGTTTTTACAGCATGCCCAGGAGAAAATGCTGCTGGCACATTGTATGTTTTTTTCTCGCTCCCAGGCCAGCATGGAAGAAACATTAGTTCTAATTATGTAATTTTATAGGAGCTATATTTTTGCATGGCTTCCAGTTACGTTGAAAATTATCATACACATCCACGGCTATTTTTAAAATATATTTATTTTTTCATCAAACGATTTTTAAATGCTATCGGCTACGTACGAACGATTTCTTAATTAGATTTGTTCATTTTTATCTCGATTTGAAGCAACGTTATTTAAAAAATTCTTTTTTTCGATTAAAACAAATTTAAATTTAAGCTCTGATCCAAATGGAGTAGAGTGAGTATTAGGTGATGTAAACAACAACATTGTTTTTTCGAGATATTATTTTACACCCCCGGCAAATAAAAAGTACCCTCTATCTGTCCCCAGGTCACTCACACATCTCATCTATGACTATGCCAAATTCATCACAACCCTTTCAGCCGTTTAGGCGTGCAAGAGCAACAAACAGACAGACATACAGACAAACAGACTTACTAGTAATAATATACTAACGTAGTTTTGTTACTGTTCTCTACTTCTTTTCTTCTTCTGTCGAGTGGGTATCGAGTCTTTCGACACGATAAACCCTGGTGTCAGAGTTTTTAAACCAAATAGTAGCACAACTATCAGGCCTCTGACATGGTTTTAAATAACGACCACTATCAAAGACAGCGACCGGGACCGACGGCTTAACGTGCCCTCCGAAGCACGAAATCTTTTTCTTTTCGGACAATCAGGTGAGTCAGCCTGCAATGTCCTTACCAAACTGGGGAAAAATTCACAAAGTGATATATTCTCAAATATAAACTTTGTGTTTCCCCCCAGGGAATCGAACCCAGGACCTCCGGATCGGGAGTCCATGGCACTAGCCACTAGACCACGGAGGCAGTTCTTACTTCTTTTCTGATTTATATATTGAAAGTAATACGGAAAGCTCAAGAGATTCCGTGAGCTTTTTCTAAAGCAAACTTTGAGGTAACTTTAATTCAAGTTGAAAATGAAATGCTTGCTAAAAGCCGCCACCGTAAACAAGAAACTTTCCAAAGTAAGTGGAAAAGCGGAAATACAAAAGGTTTTCGATACACGCTGTATAAAAAATGTTATAACAGATTAAAAATTAAAGCGTAGCTCTGGGTTAAAAGTGAGATTGCTTTAATTATTTTCATGTTTTTAGTCAGAGTACAAGTAAATTTTATAAATTCACTAGCTTTTCACCTTTTGACATAAAACCGCTAAGCATATTCGTTTTCCGGTAAATAAGGTATTTCCTGTGGAACTACTTTATGTATTTTTCTTTCATGCTGGTTTGGGAGCGAGAGAAGAATATAGAATGTGCCAGCTGCATTTCCTCCTGGGCATGCTGTAAAAACCAGCTAAGGGATCCAAGGGTTTCAGTATATTGTGCTACTAGGCGGTTTAAAAACTCTGACACCAGGGTTCATCGGGTCGATAGACTCGATACCCACTCGACAGAAGAAGAAGTATATTGTAATTTAGGCGATGGGCTGACAACCTATCACTACAGTAATATACCTACTAATCTATCTTAAAATAACCCTCAAAACTTTGTCAGACGTGGCGGAACGACCTTTGTTTAGATCGTTTATACTTATTAGGAATAAAGGCGTGATTATATGTATGTATGTATATCTTAACATAAATTCACATTGATTGCTTTGTTTCGACATGAAATATCAACAAACAAACACGCACTGATAACAGAAATGACTTTACAAAAGTCTCTCTTGGTCCAATAGGTAATTTTTACATTTGAACCAAGATTAAACATCGAAATCATGGAAGAGCATTCATTACGATATCCAAAAGTCGACTTCAAAAGTTATTTACGACCCTGCATTGTCAGGTAGCATCAAAATTTAACTACCCAACTATAAAACTTGGGTCGTAAAAACTTAACACGAAAATACGAGTTACTGTCATCAAACGCGACGAATCGAAGTAAAAAAATATCCGGTCGCTTTTAAACTCTATATAGGATTATGAACGATCCGACAAGATCGTAATTTTATTAAAGTCAGATTATCGACAACGGCTAGTGAGGTACCAAAAGAATGCAGGGTGTTAAACATATCCAGGGGCTTATTTATAGTTATTATTGTTATTTTAATAAAGAAGGGTTAAAATCTACTATAATGGTACATACATACATACATATAATCACGCGTTTATCCCTAATGGGGTAGACAGAGCGTAAACGACCTAAACACAGGTCGTTCCGCCACTTCTGACAAAGCTTTGAGGGTTATTTATGATTGATTTATAGGTATATTGCTGTAGTGACAGGTTGTCAGCCCATCGCCTAAACTGCAATATACTGAAACCCTCGGATCCCTTAGCTGATTTTTACAGCATGCCCGGGAAGAAATGCAGCTTGTACATTCTATGTTTTTCTCTCGCTCCCAGCCCAGCATGGAAGTGACTATAATAGTTTGTAATAGTTACTTACATTACTCTAAAGGCCAAACGGCATAGTTACATTACTATTTCAGCCGACAAAAGTATATACTACTTTTTTCTTATTCTGCGAGGAAATGATAAAAATATCCTTAAAAATAATCAGCAAACTTGCAATGCCTGCATAATATTTTGACATGTCAAATTTGCTTGTCAACTTTGCCAGACGCGCAATCCATTCATTAATTCGTTATTTTTTATTGTGTAGACGCATTCTGCCTTTTAAAAAATATATTGCCTACTTCAAAACACCTATACAAGTGTGTTCTTTAAAGACTTAGCGTAGCCGATGGTAATGGTCATTACTGTCGTTTGGTGAAATTGCTGGCCGCTACGAACTCGAGTACCGAAAAGAGTGAATATATGCTTTATTTTTTATAAATATTAAAGCTTTTTCTGTTTTTTTTTTCAGGTTTGTTAGTAATTTTTTGAAACGCCATTAGGTTGGTTATTCAGCGAGTTCCATTGTTAGAAGGATACATATCGATGAATAAAATATTGGCTGATGGTTTCTAATGATATCGATGTTATAAAAACTTTATTAAAACCTACAAAAATAGAAAAATAAACATTTCACACATAAAATATATCTTCTAAGGCACCGCATCGAGGCAACGTTCCCAGAAGGCTAGCTGGGTTTCCACGTTGCACAGCCAAACTAAGACGCTGTGCAAAATAACTGCCTGCTCTTTGGTCTGACGTTGCTTCGATGAGGCGCGCTGAAATACTTTTTTTAAAAGAACGGGCGCTAGGGCCCCATGAACCCATCGTCTCCAAAGCAATTGGAAGGAAAATGTAACGGTCACCTAAGTCCAGGTACTTTCTCCGTTTACCCTGTTCAGCTGACACTGCTGCAGCACCTGGGGAATTCGCAGTCGTGTGGACGTGAGACGGCGCCAGCGTGTCAACGTTGTTGTTGACTAATAATTAACACTAATAGTTGAAAGCTCAGATATACATACATACATACATATAATCACGCCTTTATCCCTAATGGGGTAGGCAGAGCGTAAACGACCTAAACAAAGGTCGCTCCGCCACGTTTGACAAAGTTTTGAGGGTTATTTAAGATAGATTTGAATGTATATAGCTATAGTGACAGGTTGTCAGCCCATCGCCTAAATTGCAATATATAGAAACCCTCGGATCCCTTAGCTGGTTTTTACAGCATGCCCGGGAGGAAATGCAGCTGGCACATTCTATGTTTTTCTCGCTCCCAGTCCAGCTTGGAATCTCAGATATACTCACGCTTAATATACGAGAAGTTGTAATATTAAGGCATCATACCTATTAATGAAAGCTACATGCTCGTACCTAACTCAAAGCTACTTATTTCATACGTGTGGTTAGCATAGAAGGTTAAAAAATACCATACAAGTTTCATGCGAAAAAAATATCAGTTTTAAGACTCAGACTGGGTTGCATACATACATACTTATAATCACGCCTTTATCCCTAATGGGGTAGGCAGAGCTTAAACGACCTAAGCAAAGGTCGTTCCGCCACGTCTGACAAGTTTTGAGGGTTATTACAGATGATCATGACGTATATTGCTATAGTGACAGGTTGTCAGCCCATCGCCTAAAATTGTAATATACTATAACCCTCGAATCCATTAGCTGGTTTTTACAGCATGCTCTGGAGGTGATGCAGCTGGCACATTCTATGTTTTTCTATCACTCCCAGTCCAGCATGGAAGAAATTTTTATATTTTTTTATTTCTAACCTTATTGCTACACGTAGGCGATCAAAATACCATACTCCTGATTTTCTAGATCAAACCGTAGTTATACCTACTTATATAGCCAGACTATAGACCGCGTTCCGGCTTGAAATAGCGTGTATGCCTTCATCCGGACAACAATAGACGTACCTCCATTGATGGCATAGTCCACACTATACAGCGCTATAGTGAGGAATCCCGATCTATTGAATGAACAATAATTTACCGCCTACTTAAATAACCTATCCCACTAATATTGTTATTATTATGTGTGTTTTACCATATCTCGGGACTATAGAGTAACGGACTTTTAGAAGGCGTGCGTGGGGCCGCAGCCAACACGTAGAGGTCCTTTTAACATACATACATAACGTCACGCCTCTTACCCGGAGGGGTAGGCAAAGCCCTTTTAAACAACTATAATATTAGTAATGTGACACTAGCCGGTGGCTATCCCTGTCTGCACTATAGAAGTAAATCCAAGGACAACCTCCGGGTAGTGTAGGACTATAGAGGAGATTGAAAGCAAAGAAACCGTGTTATTGTGTTGGAGTGATAGTGGACTGGGTAATGGGGATATGGAAAGAACTATGGCAGCTGCCCGATCAATGTTGATAAGTTTAAATGTCTGTTTCTGGGTCTTGGTGTTCTTTGTGGTTGTTTCTGTGTATGTCCATGGCACCCCGATACAGGGAATCCTAGTGGAGGCTATGAGTGTGATCGTGTTTTTTTTTTTTTTAATGTTTCAAAAACACGAAATAAATGGGCAGGCAGTGCCAGCTCACTATAATGGGCCTCCCAAAACGACCGAACGCAAAGAACGACAAGTTGGCAACATCGTGTGAGCGACTAAGGTTGTCGAGAGGTGAGACTGCGGGCGCCAAATCTTGGTGTTATGACAGTTTACACTTCTAACCTGGAGCAAGATTCCGCTCTTGCGAACTCCACTCCTGGACGGCCAACGAAGGCAAGCCGGGAGGTGAGGGCCAAATGAATACGGACCCTCGGAGCTTTGGATTCGGGCTGTCGCCACGCACCATCAGCTCGCCACACAAGCTACCCCTCCGAGGATTGACTGCACTACCGAGATGGTGGGATCGACAATTTCCTACGCAGTAATTATTCTTATTATTTTTTAATTGCCTATGGGTCGTTCCACTTCTGGGCAAGGCCCAGACCCAATATTATATTACAAGTGCAAATTTGTGTATGATTCAATGTTGCTATGGTATTTACTTTTTCACGCGTAAACTACTGGACCGAGCTTGATGAAATTTGGTATAAATATCTAGGTTACTTCTACGGAAAAATCACAAGGCGAAAACTAAAATACTATGTAGTTTGCAATCTTAGATACATTATTTACATAGATACATATTTTTCTTTCAGTCTCGTGTGATAAAACGAATAAGAATTTGATTTTAAGTTTGGTACATTTAAGCAAGAATTTAAGCTTAATTTTCATTCATTTAAACACTTGAGTGACTGCCAAAACTTAATTATGCGATAGCAAGGCGGAAGAATTTAGCGAAGCGATGGAGTGGTGCTTCTTTAGCACTAGATATTTAATATTCTTAGACCTAACAAAGAGATTTCTCAGTTCGCTATAGAGTACTAGGTCCCGTATTTATAATCAGCACTTGAGAATGACTGATAGTTTGAGTTCGAATAAGAAATTTAATTTCAGTACAAATTTACCTATCACATCCATACTTAATTGCTTTTGTTTTTTTGTTCTTGAGATAGCTTTATAAATACGGCCCTAGGTACCTCTACCTACTACAATACTTCAGATTCCAGACACGATCATTGAATAAGCAATTATTTACCACCTACTTAAACAGTCAATACCATCATGTTGCTAATATAAATACGAAAGTTTGTTTGTTTATTACTCCTTCACGCTGAGACGGGTTGCTAGACTTAAAAAGTACACTTTTTTTTAGTTTTTAGTTACATATAGTCTAAATTAGTGTCTGCAGAAGGAGTATTTAGTATTGCTGTGCGGGAGTTCCAATTTATTTATTTTTTTATCGTCGATGTTTATTCGGTTTCAATATTTTTTTTTTTTTTATTTAAAAGGTACAATTACAGATAACAAATTAAGAATTACTTAACTTATCTTAATAATATAGATCATTATAAATTTGAAATCCAATTAAAATTTCACACAATATTCACGAAATTTGTTAACAATCAATAATAATTAATATAAATTACATCCAGAATAAAATTATAAATCAGAAATCAAATTAAATATAAATTTACATGCACTAAAATTAACATTATAGGCTAGCGTTAAAGACAGTGAGTATACTATGAAATGTTTAGTTTCAGATTGTACAGTGAAGTTTTAAAATTAAATTGACTAGAATGGATAACATCTAAGTGAGAACCGACTTTATTGTAATTTCTGCACATTCTCATCAAGGTACTGTTTTAAGAAACATTAGTGTTTGTGGCTGGTACGCTAAAAAGTTGTGGGGTGCGCATAGATCTTGTTGGGACCTTAATAAATATTTTTTCTAACAATTGACTGCCCATAACACCATGGGAGACTTAGACTTTTTTAGTTGGAAAATATTTATTTGCACCTAATTTAAACTCTCAATCTCTACTCCCACAGGTGAAACCGAGAGGCAGTAAGCTACGATATAAGTACTAAGAATATCTATAAAGTTCGTGGGCGAAATCTCGTATTGTATCGCCATTGAAGCATTGCTTAACAAATGTAATCTGTGCAGTCGTCTGTGGCTTTTCAAATTCAAAATGGTTCCGCCTCCTCAAGACTGTATTACTACAGCTTTACAATGCTAAACTCCTTAGGAAGAATAAAGCTCTTTTCACAGGTTATATCTCAGGGAATATCAAAACATAGAATGTGCCAGCTGCATTTCCTTCCGGGCATGCTTTAAAAACCAGCTAAGGGATCCGAGGGTTTTTGTATATTGCAATTTAGGCGATGGGCTGAAAACCTGTTACTACAGCAATATACCTACAAATTGATCTTAATTAACCCTCTAAACTTTGTCAGACGTGGCGGAAGGACGACGTTTACGCTCTGCCTACCCCATCAGGGATGAAAGCGTGATTATATGTATATATGTATGTGGTACAGCCATAGAATAACCACTGAACTGAACGGCTACCCTAGCTAGACTAGCCAGAGCAAATTATCTAGTCTTCTTCTTCTTAGCGAGTGGATTCTCGAGTCGAATGACCCGATGAACCCTGGTGTCAGAGTTTTCAAACCATCTAGTAGCACAGCTAATAGGCCTCTGACATGGTTTGAGCAACGACCACTATCAAAGACAGCGACCGGGACCGACGGCTTATCGTGCCCTCTGAAGCACGGAATCTTTTTTCTTTTCGGACAATCAGGTGATTCAGCCTGCAATGTCCTAACCAAACTGGGAAAAACGTCACAAACTGATAAATTGACAAATATCAACATTGTGTTTCCCCCCTGGGAATCGAACCCAGAACCTCTGGATCGTAAGCCCATGGCTCTAACCATTAGACCACGGAGGCAGTTATCATCTATTACAATCTGCATTCTTTTTCTTCCATGCTGGACTGGGAGAGATAGAAAAACATAGAATGTTCCAGCTGCCCTTCCTCCCGGGCATGCTGTTAAAGTCAGCAAAAGGGACTCGAGGGTTACATTGTATTGTAATTTAGGCGATGGGCTGACAACCTGTCACTAAAGCAATACATATTACAATCTAAAATAGTCCCCTTAATTTTTGTCAGACGTGGCGAAAGCGCCTTTTACGAGGCGTTAAACGCTCTGCCTACCCCGTAAGGGATAAAGGCGTGATTTATGTATGTATGTATGTACAATCTGCATAGAACCTCCCTGCAACCACTACGGGTCATCTATTCATCTGACAGGGCGTCTTACGATGCACTTTCCGATATGAGATCTCAGAATATACCAGGTGTAAGGGACAGCGTCCCGCAAACTAATAGGGGTTGCTCAGTAAACGACACTGTACAACTATTAGCAGGTCTTTTTTTTCAAAATGAGCCATACAAAATGTTCACCTAGATCAGACAATTTGTATGGAAAAGCCATTTTTTTTTTCACTTCCAGAAAAGAAATCCTGCTGATAGTTGTTTAGTGTCCTTGACTGAGCAACTCCTATTGGTTAGCGAGACGCTGTCCCTTACACCTAGTTTAATAATGAGATCACGTGGTCTCTAATCGATAAGCTTTCTACCTTAACGACTGTCAGTTTTTTATAACCTTGAGTCCAACTTAAAGTTTTAATGGAATACCGTTTATATATTGATTTTGCCAAGGTCAAGAATCCTCACTTCCAAAATTTTCAAGGAAATCAATCACAGAAATTACATAGTCATTAAAGGGTTCGATTCTAGATACCACCGGCTTAAACTAGAATTAAAATCTATTTATCACTTACAAAATAATAAAATTAGAGAAGGACAGGTGATTTATACTCTAGTTTTACACTTTGACCGCTAGATTTTGACGCGCTTTTGCACGTTTTCCCAGTATCATAATGACGGCGGATAAAAATGACAGATAACGCATAAAACCACCGACTATAAATCAAAAACCGGAGAGAATAGATCTCCTGTCCTTTTCCAATGTTTTTAGTCTGAAAGTGACAAGTAGATTTTAATTTCAGTTTTAAACGGCAAATCTAGAATCCAGCCCGATGTGCGACTATATTTAAGTATGATGAGGATTAAAGACATATCCATGTTAATAACTTCTCTTTTCATGAAAATGAAGATATAAGTGGGGTAAAAGATATGTTTCTTCCATGCTGGACTGAGAGCGAGAGAAAAACATAGAATGTGCCAGCTGCATTTCCTCCTGAGCATGCTGTAAAAACCAGCTAAGGGATCCGAGGGTTTCTGTTTATTGCAATTCAGGCGATGGGCTGACAACCTGTCTCGACAGCAATATAAATCTATCTTAGATAACCCTTTAAACTTTGTCAGACGTGGCGGAACGACCTTTGTTTAGGTCGTTTACGCTCTGCCTACCCCATTAGGGATAAAGGCGTGACTTTATGTTTTAAAAGACATGTTTCATTCTGAAATGGCTGACTTATTAAAATATTGAAGGCAAAAGATGGTAAAAGATACATGACGTGAAGTATGCAGTAATATTGATACCGGTATGTGAGGGCTGATGCCAGCATGATCTACCCTACATCCACCCGATGGTAGATCCATCTAGCAAATGTATTCCACACCGATTTTTAAGGTTTGTACCCGGTAACATTTAATTTCTACCCTGGGTGTACTACCTACATACATACATATACGTACATAAAATCACGCCTTTATCCCTTACGGGGTAGGCAGAGCGTTAAACGCCTCGTAAAAGGCGCTTTCGCCACGTCTGACAAAAATTGAGGGTAATTTTAGATTGTAATGTGTAGTGCCATAGTGACAGGTTGTCAGCCCATCGCCTAAATTACAATATACTGTAACCCTCGAGTCCCTTTACCTACTACTACCTACTATTAGATAAAATCTGTTTTTTTTTTCTGCACTTATAATTTTGATTGCAAATCAGTACGTAATTATTTTATGCACTTGCTCTTTTAGTTCAAAATATTATACTGTGTTTGGTAAAAAATCTGACCTTAAGTAAAAATTGTGTGGTCACTTTCAAATTAAAAATGAGAATACAAACAGATGTTTAAAAAAATACGCAACAGAATGCAAAGAGTTCTTCCAAAAACTGTTTTAATTTTTTGAGATTTTTCATAGTCACCGGACTCACTGTTGGCAATTCGGTTGCACATAAAAAGACTTAATCTTGACTAAAATTGACACCTGTCATTTTCTATTCTGAGAGAACAGAAAGGGGCGGCAATACCTTTAGTTCAGCTTTAGTCGTGCTCTCACCGATTCGATAGCATGTGTTATCAACGTTTTTAGAGCGCAGTGGAACTACGCTTCGCATTTTAAAAATATGAACGTGAATTTATCGGAAATATTCTCAAGCCTCTTTGAGAAACAGACACTTGAAGCAATCTCGCTACATGCTTCAGACAACGTTTTCCTAGTTAATAAATAGGTTAGATATTGAGTTTATCAAATACTAGAGATCCACCCCGGCTTCGCACGGTAATTATCAGTGTTTCTGTACTATATGATGCATGTATTATACACATAAACCTTCCTCTTGAATTTCTCTATCCATTAAAAGAAACCTCATCAAAATCCGTTGCGTAGTTTTAAAGATTTATGCATACATAGGGATATAGGGACAGAGAAAGCGACTTTGTTTTATACTATGTAGTGAAGACGACTATTTTAGATGTTTAGTGACTATTATTGCTTCCATGCTGGACTGGGAGCGAGAGAAAAACATAGAATGTGCTAGCTGCATTTCCTCCCGGGCATGCTGTAAAAACCAGCTAAGGGATCCGAGGGTTTCTGTATATTGCAATTTAGGCGACAGGCTGACAACCTGTCACTACAGCAATATACCTACAAATCTATCTTAAACAACCCTCAAAACTTTGTCAGACGTGGCGGAACTACCTTTGTTTAGGTCATGTACGCTCTGCCTACCCCATTAGGGATAAAGGCGTGATTATATGTATGTATGTAGTGACTATTACTATTTCCGATTGCATACCTTATTTATATACCTACTAACTATCCATCCCACGGTTTCACCCGCGGCTTAATGATGTCTTCCCGTGGGATCAAATAGTTTCCCGCGGTAAAAGTTTGACCACTATTTCCCGTCATAGTCAATCTGTTTATCAAATACCGTCCTTATTGAAATACATTTTGAAATTAATCCGTGGGAATATGATATTTTTCCGCGGTAAAAAGTACCCTATGTCGGACCGTGTACCGTGTACCGTCTCTCGGTTACCGTCTTTTGTCCTGCCAAGTTTATTCAAAATCGGTTCAGCCGTTTAGGCGTGAAAAAGCAACAAACAGACACATACAGAGTTACTTTCACATTTATAATATCAGTATGGAAGCATGGATATACATACATACATACATATAATCACGCCTTTATCCCTAATGGGGTAGCCAGAGCGTAAACGACCTAAACAAAGGTCGTTCCACCACGTCTGATAAAGTTTTGAGAGTTATTTAAGATATATTTGTAGATATATTGCTGTAGTGATAGGTTGTCAGGCCATCGTCTAAATTGCAATACCTATACTGAAACCCTCGGATTAGCTGGTTTTTACAGCATGCCCGGGAGGAAATGCAGCTGGTACATACTATGTTTTTCTCTCGCTCCCAGTCCAGCATGGAAGAATTTTATGGATATAGCCCGGCTAAATGTGTAGGTCTTCTTCTTCTTCTTCTTCTGTGGGTATCGAGTCTATCAACGCTATGAATCCTGGTGTCAGAGTTTTAAAACCGCCTAGTAGCACAACTATCAGGCCTCTGACATGGTTTGAGTAACGACCTCTATCAAAGACAGCGACCGGGACCGACGGCTTAACGTGCCCTCCGAAGCACGAAATCGTTTCTTTTTCTTTTCGGACAATCAGGTGATTCATTCAGCCTGTAATGTTCTAACCAAACTGGGGAAAAATTCACAAAGTGATGAATTCTCAAATATCAACTTTGTGTTTCCCCCCTTCGAATCGAACCCTGGACCTACGGATCAGGAGTCCATGGCACTAGCCACCAGACCACGGAGGCAGTTGATGTGTAGGTAAATATATATTGCTAGAAACGGTGGGAATGAAAATGTCGGAAAAAATCACGCCAATTGGCTAACCCAACGCAATAGGTTCAATTCAATTGGACGTATGGACGGACATATTGTAGTTAACAAATTCCTTATTTATTGTTCACGGATATTTTTGGTAATAAGCTAGATATAGGTACGATAAGAAGAGAGCCCGATGGTGTAGCGGATAGGGCCACTGCCTCCTGAGCGGGAAGGTCGTGGTTCGAATCCCACCACGTACCATTTTATGTTTTCCGGTTTCGAATTTCATATGTACGTTTATTCGGCGCTTTGTCCGTGCTTCGAAAGGCAATTAACCCTGTTAATATAATTTAACACCGTAGATATAAGTCGTTAAGCCATGTCAGAGGCCAGTGCTAAGCATTGGCGGCTTGGAAACTCTGACCTAATCAAGGATTGGGTCTGGTTTCCCTTCTGGTTTGCGGAGGTCAGATGGCAGTCGCTCTGTGTAAAAACCAGTACCCTCGTTCAATCCCCTAGATTGAAATAGATATAGGCACTTAGATATCCTAGCATGGAAAATTTTCTGTAGCGAAAATAAATAATAAGCAACGATTCAGAAAACCCGTAGAGTAGAAAGAAGATTCATACATACATATAATCACGCCTTTATCCCTAATAGGGTAGTTAGATCGTTTATTAGGCGAGCTATTAGGGATAAAGGCGTAATTATTATTATTATTAATTACCCTCTAAACTTTTAGAGGGTAATTTAAGATAGATTTATGCGTATATTGCTGTAGTGACAGGTCGTCAGCCCATCGCCTAAATTACAATATACTGAAACCCACGGATCCCTTAGCTGGTTTTTACAGCATGCCCGGGAGGAAAAGCAGCTGGAACATTCTATGTTTTTTCAGGTCAGCGTGGAAGTAGATTCGTATCCAGAACATTCATAATCGTTTTCATCGCGCAGTTAGCAGCCAGTACCATTACAACAATACATTCCCGTTTGTATACTTCTATGCTGGACTGGGAGCGAGAGAAAAACATAGAATTTGCCAGCTGCTTTTCCTCTCAGGCATGCTGTAAAAACCAGCTAAGAGATCCGAGGGTTTCAGTATATTGTAATTTAGGCGATAGACTGACAACCTGTCACTACAGCAATGTACCTACAAGTTATCTTAAATAACCCTCTAAACTTTGTCAGACGTGGCGGAACGGCCTTTGTTTAGGTAGTTTACGCTCTTCCTACCCCATTAGGGATAAAGACGTGATTATATGTATGTATTCCCGTTTGCTATTATCCGTAATCAAGATAATAATCCACAACAATGGACACACAATGGCGTCAGTAGAAACGCCTCAAGGACAGCTTTTGAGCTGGATTGGAATAGATTTTGTACCGATTTGATAGGACAATACACAATACACGCCCATTTTCTTTACGGCGTAAGCTGAACATCAACGACCTCAAAATATGGTGATTTTAGAAAGAACGTACTCAAATATTGAATGGCACTCGACACTGATTTTTACAGTATGCCTGTAGGAAGACAGTAGCTGGAACATTCTATGTGTTTCAATCAATCCCAGTCCAGCCATTGGTTCTTATCTAGAATCAAGATGATAACCCACATCAATGGACACACATTGCCCTCGACACTAATTTCTACAGTATGCCCGGGAAGAGAAGTAGCTGGTACATTCTAGGTTTTTTCTATCGCTTTCAATCCAGCTATTAGTTATTATCTAGTTTCAAAATCAATGGAGCTCACACAATGGTCTCAGTTCTAACGCCTCAAGGACAGTAGCGCACTGCTTTTTTAATTTAAAAATGGGTTTGCTCTTGACTCTAGACACTAGGTCAGAGATGACCGTGACAGGGTCGACGATGGAGCGAGCTCAACCAGAAGATGCCTGTTATAGCACTTGCAATCTCACGCACCGACGGAACAAAGCAAGCTGTTCGGCGCCGGAGTCAGGTCGCGAGCCAGAAGGCCCTGCGGAACCTACCACCGCTTTGTTGGGATCGTTCAGTCGGACTTATTCACAGGCAAACCTGTGTTGCCCTTACCCGGGGTGGACCACTAGTAGATAGATCCCATACATATATACATAAAATCACGCCTTTATCCCTAAAGGAGTAGGCAGAGCGTATACCACCTAAACAAAGGTCCTTCACCACGTCTGTCAAAATTTTGAGGATTATATATTTAAGATAGATTTGTAGGCATATTGATGAAGTGACAGGTTGTCAGTCCATCGCCTTAATTGCAATATACAGAAACCCTCGGATCCCTTAGCTGGTTTCTACAGCATGCCCGGAAGGAAATGCAGCTGGCACATTCTATGTTTTTCTTTCGCTCCCAGTCCAGCATGGAAGGTATGTATGTTGTTGGCAACGCAAAAAACATTGACAGCGTGTTCACCGCAACTGTTGCTGCCCTTACAACAACTTAAAGACGCAATTAGGGATATTTATGAAAAAACATATAATTTTGAGGAAATTTCCAATCATCAACAAATTTAATTAATTAATTTCCTGTTTTATTAGAAAAGCCATTCTGAAACATAATTCTCTTACTCTTATAACGTTTTTACGTAAGTAAACTGCTTATTAGGTATGTATTTTTCTAAACAAATTATCTCCGCATATAAAAATAAATACATTCAATCAGTATCGTTACTTAATCATTCAGTCCCATGAATAATTTAGAATTTAAGTGAAACACAACGTAAAACTGAGTCAACCAATTTATTGTACGTCTAATTAGCAAAGATAAAACAAACGAACGATGAACTGAGAGTTTGAATAGAATAGCGCCATAGTAATAATAATAACTAAAAATTTTGAATTAAATTAATACATACATATAATCACGCCTTTGTTCGTAATGGGGTAGGTAAAGCGCAAACGACCCAAACAAAGGTTTTTTCGCCACGTCTGACAAAGTGTACAGGGTTATTTAAGATAGATTTTTAGGTATATTGCTGTAGTGACAGCCCATCACCTAAACCGCAATATACAGAAACCTTCGGATCACTTAGTTGTTTTTTACAGCATGCCCAGGAGGAAATGTAGCTGGCACATTCTATGTTTTTCTCTCGCTTCCAGTCTAGCATGAAAGAAAATATAATTAATTTAAATTAAGAAGAATTAAATTAAATTTGTGATAGTTTCATTACAGTAAATGATTTAAAATTTGGCGGAACGCTTGGCTTTACAGGAATGAATAGCGCGAAAAACGTTAATTTGTGTGAACGTAATGAGAAAACCAAAATAATTTTACATTCCATTTGAGTCCTACTAATTTCCGTCAAACAGAAGCCGAGCGGCTATTTTCCAAATAACAAGCAATTATTACCTGCTATCAATTTTAAATTACGTTCCCTAATTAGTCATTACTTTCATTAATAGGGAGGTTATTAAAGTGATCTTCTTCTTCTAATGAACGACCTCTGATTTCGGAGCTTTTTAATCAAATAGGCTTCTGAAATGGTTTTTGTGTCGGCCATATTAGACAGCAATTGGGACGCAAAGCAGGGCATCGTCCTTCCAGTTAAATTAATTTGGTAATTTCTTCTTCCATGCTGGCCTAGGAGCAAGAGAAAAATATAGAATGTGCCAGCTGCATTTTCTCCCGGGCATGCTGTAAAAACCAGCTAAGAGATCCGAGGGTTTCAATACATTGTAATTTAGACGATGTGCTGACGAACTGTCACTACAGAAATATTCCTAAAAATCTATATTAAATAACGGCGTGATTATATGTATATATGTTCTGGGCAGCTACCTTATAATTACCTAATGTTCCATCAACACGCTTGTCCCGATTTTGACATTCAAGGACCTTTAGGTCATCTAAATATTGACCCCTTATAGATACATAATCGTTCTTCTGCAACACCTGTTCATTCGAGGTCATAAGGTGATTCTTCGTGAGAATCAAGTCATGACCTTCATAAACCCGTTTGCGATTACGGAGAGCGGTGTATGCTGATGATGTTATAACTAGCCGTAAGGCGTAATAGACAGCTGATTGCTATAATTTAGAATTTTGCATCATACAGGCGAGCTTATGCATGCTAGACTTAAAACGATAAAAATAAGAATGTGCAAATACAATACAATACAAAATTATTTATTGCACAAAGAAACACATACAACAGAAATAAAAAGGAACAAACGTGACAGTACAATATAGGTGGCCTTATTGCTAAAGCAGCTATTTCTACCAGGCAACCTTAGTAACCAGTAAAGAGAGCCGTGGGTTTTGGATTTTGAAGGCGATTCACTGACCACTCCTCACTCCAGACACCAAAGGTATACCTACTTAATTGAGTTTACCGCTATACCTTACCATTTTAATTCATGCAACACGCTTTGTCTGTCCCGTAAGGAAAAGGCGTTATTATACTCGTATTTGCATGAAGGTACTTCCATGCTGGACTGGGAGTGAGATACTTCCATGCTGGACTGGGAGCGAGATACTTCTATGCTGGACTGGGAGCGAGAAAAAAACATAGAATGTGCCAGCTGCATTTCCTCCTGGGCATGCTGTAAAAACCAGCTAGGGGATCCGAGGGTTACAATATATTGTAATTTAGGCGATGGGCTGACAACCTGTCACTACAGCAATATACCTACAAATCGATCTTAAATAACGCTCAAAACGATGTCAGACGTGGCGGAACGACCTTTGTTTAGGTCGTTTACACTCTGCCTACCCCATTAGGGATAAAGGCATGATTATATGTATGTATGTATTTGCATGAAGCGTGCTTTTTATGTTTTCTTCACTGAATCCATTCTAATCGGCAATAAAATATATTAAACGGAAATCTCATTAAAACGCGAAAGAATTGTAAAAACTGCGAACGGCTTCCAGCGTTTTATGACAAGGCTGTATAAAGGCAGTTATAAATCTTAAAGCACTTCTAGTCGCCAATGGCGGAAGAGAAATCGGTGAAAATTTTCTATAAATCGCGAACGGGACGACAAAAGAGCAATATAAGATAAAATTGTCATAAATCTACAATTGTCTCTGTCGTTTTATTATATTCAGAAACTAGTGGGAAAAGACTCGATGGTAAAAGAGAATGTACCTCATCTCATTACAATCGTGATAGAATAGTAGATTTTACGACAAGTGCACAAAGAAGTCACTTTCGTACGATATTTTAGCTGCCCAAACCCGTAGGGTGACGTCTGATTGTAAGTCGAGGACACAAATTATTTTGAGCCTTAGTTATAAATTCTGCTTTTCACTTCGATGGCGAGGAAAGTTGAGGAAATTCTAAAACAAGGCTACTTTGACGACTGAGACGAGGAAACTGAATAATTATAGATATAGACAGACAAAAATACAAATGTTCTTTCTTTATAATATTTATGACACGAAAACAAAAATATTTACCGGCTCAATGCACACGACAGGGCATCCCTTTGACAAGAAACTCTTTATTATACTTTTTTTAAGGTTCATGAACAATTATTTCATGATTGTCGTGTCAGATACAAAAAGCACAGAAGGTTGTGATTTTACTTTGAGCATTGCTAAAATAATAATAATAATGGTCCTCCCACTGATTTTCGGTGATGGCGGCCACTCTCCCGGAGATCAGCCAACTGCGCAGGACTTGTTTTTAGTGCCCAAGTGTTTTGCGCTACACACAGGTGCACTCTCTATTCCTTCAATCTCTTATTCTGATGGGACAGATTGGCTGATAGGACCAGAGATTAATCAGGCGCAGGACCGACTATTTACATGCCCATCCGATAGCATGGATCATCTTACTTTTCGGGCAATCAGGTGATCAGCCTGCAATGTCCTAACCAAACTAGAAACAACAACACAAAGTCATTGTCCCCCCGTCGAACCCGGGACCTCCGGGTCAAGAGCATGGGGCTCAGACCGCTAGACCACGGAGGCAGTTTAAAATAATATTACTGTATAATTAAACGTGTCTTCCATGCTCCATGATGTTCTGACAATCTATCACTACAGCAGTATACCTACAAATCTATCTTAAATAACCCTCAACATTTTGTCAGACGTGGCGGAACAGCCTTTGTTTAGGTCGTTAACGTTCTGCCTACCCCATTAGGGATAAAGGCGTGATTATATGTATGTATGTAAATTTATATTTTTGATGTAGGTAGCTTTAATATGCAACTAAATGGACCTAAATACTCTTGATGTTTGGACACGATTTCAAAAAAATATGAACTTAGGCCCGTAGTTATAATCAGCTCTTGAGACTGACAGCTAGTTTGTGTCCGTATCACTAATGTCATTTCAGTACAAAAGGACCTGTCAAATCTATACTTAATATTACTCTCAATCTTGAGATCGCTTTATAAATACGAGCCTAAACCATGCCTAACGTAATTCACAATCGATTACAACTTCAAGCACACGCATCATCGTTAGCAGATTATACATCAATGCCCTCGACTCAAAGCTCTGCCATTCATAGCTAAGCCCCCATGAATCCCATGATCTCCGTTCCCATCGTAAACGTCTCAAGATCCTATTTGAGAACAAACGCTCTATAGATACTAAGGGCCGTATTTACAATCAGCTCTCATGAGTGAAAGCAAGTTTGAGTCCGTATCAGAAATATCATTTCACTCTCAATCTTGAGATCGCTTTATAAATACGAGCCTAAACCATGCCTAACGTAATTCACAATCGATTACAACTTCAAGCACACGCATCATCGTTAGCAGATTATACATCAATGCCCTCGACTCAAAGCTCTGCCATTCATAGCTAAGCCCCCATGAATCCCATGATCTCCTTTCCCATCGTAAACGTCTCAAGATCCTGCTCGAGAACAAACGCTCTATAGATACTAAGGGCCGTATCTACAATCAGCTTTCATGAGTGGAAGCAAGTTTGAGTCCGTATCAGAAATATCATTCCACTCTCAATCTTGAGATCACTTTATAAATACGAGCCTAAACCATGCCTAACGTAATTCACAATCGATTACAACTTCAAGCACACGCATCATCGTTAGCAGATTATACATCAATGCCCTCGACTCAAAGCTCTGCCATTCATAGCTAAGCCCCCATGAATCCCATGATCTCCGTTCCCATCGTAAACGTCTCAAGATCCTGCTCGAGAACAAACGCTCTATTGATACTTAGAACACAGGGTGTTCCATTAGTGTCATAAACATACATACATACATATAATCACGTCTTTATCCCTAATGGGGTAGGCAGAGCGTAAACGACCTAAACAAAGATCGTTCCGCCACGTCAGACAAAGTTTTAGGGTTATTAAAAATAGATTTGTAGGTATAAAGTAAAATACATAATGTTTACCGAAAACTCCTCTTATTTCGTGATAACACAATAAAATGATCGATGATAATTATATTGGTTAATTAAGAAACTGTCAAAAGAAAATGAACAGTGATTTTCGATCATGGAATGAATTGCAAATTGCACTCAACCATTAAATTATTATAACGAGTGTACTTTTTGATATGGCGTGGATATTGTCCATTATGAATTAAGTTTTAAAAGGTTTTAAAAAGGCTTTTTAATACTTTTTATTACTTTCATGCTGGACTGGGAGTGAGAGAAGAACATAGAATGTGCCAGCTGCATTTCCTCCCAAGCATGCTGTAAAAACCAGCTAAGGGATACGAGGGTTTCTGTATACTGCAATTTAGGCGATAGGCTGACAACCTGTCACTACAGCAATATACCTACAAATTTATCTTAAATAACCCTCAATCTTTGTCAGACGTGGCAGAATGACCTTTGATTAGGTCGTTTATGCTCTGCCTACCTCATTAGGGATAAAGGCGTGATAATATGTATGTTAATACATAATAATAAAATCGCAGCTACCAAAAAAAGGAGGACAAAGGCTATCATTTTCTAGGCCTGTGTTAAAAAATACTTACATTTATTATGCCTGTATTACACGCGGGTTTCATTACATTGTAAAGTACGCGATGGGCTGACAACCTGTCACTATAGCAATAAACCTACAAAACTATCTTAAATAACCCTTAAAACTTTGTCAGACGTGGCGAAACGACCTTTGTTTAGGTCGTTTACTCTCTGCCCACCCCATTAGGGATAAAGGCGTGACTATATGTAAGTATGTAAATTACTTTGTTTTTACCTCCACGCCGTGTATATTTTAAAATCTGCTGGAATATCAGCTACCTTTGGATATAAACTTAAATCTAGGACTTAATCTTTTTGTTCGCTGTCCGTGATGTTCAACTGTTTCAGCTTGAAAGACCAACATTTATTCAACTTTTAGGTTTTAATCCATATTGATGTATCGTGCTCGAAGTAAGTTTGTTTGTTTGTGTCTTTAATGTAGAGTCCTGTTGTCCCTTACTGGGGGCGTCAACGATTTATCCATTAAAACTTTTCAAAAGTGTACTGGGCAAGCCCGTTATAAAGGATTTGTTTCCGAGTGTTTCGGTATATTGTAATTTAGGCGATGGGCTGACAATCTATCTCTCATATTTATGTATATAAATGCAGGTATTTATTTATATCTTGTTTATATTTATGTAATACATTTGCATAATATAAGTTTTTTTACGGTAGTATTATTTTATTAGTAGGTATACAATTTTTGGGCACGTTTTATCCGCGTATCGTTAAAAATTTCACTTCTGTAGGTCTACTGTAAGAAATTTCTTTTTAGAAATAAGCAGCGCTTGTTGTATTTTTGTTTTGTATGTCCTGTTTTAATTATGTTTTAGTGTACAATACACTGTTAAATAAATAAATACAACAATATACATATTACCTAAGATAGATTTCTTAAATAACCCTCAAAACTTTGTTAGACATGGCGCAACGACCTTTGTTTAGGTCGTTTACGCTCTGCCTACCCCAGTAGGGATAAAAGCGTAGTTGTATGTATGTATAGTATACTATCCGTCTAACTACTCGTTACTACTTCATGGTTAAGCTGCTGAACTAATCTTAATAAAATTTGGCACTGAGCTAACCTGCATTCTGGTGATATACACAGATTACTGTTACTGCTAAAAGGATATACCAATTTCACAGGAAAATTCAAAAAAACTAGGGCAATGCTGCAAAGTGAAAAGCCAATTTAAAAAATATTCTTCTCCTTTTTAGCGAGTGGGTTTTCTTTAGTCGATAGACCCGATGAACCCTGGTGTCAGAGTTTTCAAACCGCCTAGCAGCACAGCTATTTAGACCTCTTACATCAAAGACAGCGACTAGGACCGACGGCTTAACGCGCCCTCCGAAGCTCAGAGTCCTCTTTCTTTTCTGACAATCAGGTGATTTACCCTGCAATGTCCTAACCAAACTGGGGAAAACCTCACAAAGTCATTAATTGACAAATATCAACTTTGTGTTCCCCCTGGGAATCGAACCCAGGACCTCCGGATCGTAAGCCCATGGCTCTGACCACTAGACCACGGAGGCAGTTTATAAAGATGAAGCTACATAAAATGCATCTGTATTATTCCAAAAGGCTTTTATATTTTACTTATGCAAAAACTGCAATCGTAATTTTAAAAGCTAGGTACTACTTCCATTATTAAAAATGAACAAGTGTTCATGAAAATTTAATTATTTTCCAGAAGCGATGTCCTAAATATAAGCCTACGTAGGATACATAAATAATTCACATTTTCCGCCTACAGAACATTAAGGCCCGTATTTATAAACAGCACTTGAGAGTGGCAGCAAGTTTGAGTTTGTATCAGAAATGTCATTTAAGTACAAAGCAAACTGTCAAATCCACGTTTAGGATTGCTCTCAATCTCGAGATCGCTTTATAAAAACGACCCTAAATTACAATTATTAATGTTAGGCACAATTTTGATATTTCGATTTCATATAATTAAAGGATTAAACAGCACACCCTGTAGACGCCGATCATTGGGCATCACTATCGCGTATTAACATCACTAATGTGGATGGGAGAATGGCTCTTTCATGATGAAAGCTCACTCAATAAAGCCCCGCACAAACACACGCGCGGCATACGGCACTACACTTAAGATATAGGATCATTTGATGTAGCTTTTATGACGATGACTTTAAAATTAAACACACTGTTATAAACTTATTGCAAACTGATGCGTGATACCTTATATAACTTGGGCTCGATTCTAGATACCACCGGCTAAAACTTAAATTTAAATCTATCTGTCAAAATAATAAAATTGAAAAAGGACAGGCGATTTATACTCAATGGTTTTACACTTTGTACGCTAGATTCTGACGCGCTTTTGCACGCTTTCCTAGTATTTCTGTCAAATTTATCCGCCATATCAATCAAGAACCGGAGAGAATGGATCTCCAGTACTTTTCCCATGTTATTAGTCTGAAAGTGACAAATATATTTTAATTTTAGCTGGAAAATCTGGTATCGACCCCTCCATTACCTATTAATATTACAAATAAAGTTGATAAAAAATACTAAAAAAAACATTGTAAGAAAGAAAGAAGAACAAAAATATATAATAAACATATGACAAGATTAAATCAGAAATAAATATACTTACCGACGCGTGTAGGAGTTACATATTGACTTAAACCTACAATACAACATTCGAAAACCGATACATTACTCTGTCTGTTGAGAGGAAAGTGATTTCATATTTGGCATATCATACGCATCTAATATAATAGCAAAAGTATTTTTATCATACCGTTTACATACAGTCCCAAAAGTAGGATAAAACAAAGCATAGATCTATCAGTTCAAGACAAGTTTTGAAGTGGGATGGGATCTACCTCCTAGTGGTCCACCCCGGGCAATGGCAAAACAGGCTTGCTTGTGAATAAGTCCGGTTGAACGATCCCAACAAAGCGGTGGTAGGCTCCGGGACCACCCTTTCACCGGAGTCCGGCGCAAAACAGCTTGCTGTGTTCTGTTGGTGCGTGAGAGTGTCAGTGCCATAACAGGGTTCTGGGTTTGTTCGCTTCATCGTTGCCTCTGTCACGGTATGATAGGGTATCAGTCGGCAAACCCATTTCCAGTAAAAAAAAAAGTCATGACTCATTGTCAAAAGGACCCTATATAAGGCGAAAATTACAGAGATTAACGATAGTTTGATTTACTTATGAGCTCAAGAAATATGTGCCCAAGTTTATGTGCAATAAGCATTTGCATATTGTAACTAGAAAAGGGCAGTTCGTTGTTCGCACTTGCTGCCATAAAAAATATAAATAATGGCTTATTGTAATTTTTATTTAGCTCTATGTAAATAAAGAAAAGTCAGTACAATTTATGTGACACACGCACGACATTCAATAAAGGAATTCTTTTATTCAAATGGAAAAAGGTATCCATATTGAAAAGTCATTCGAGATGTCAACGTTTGGTACTGATACCCCAATAATGGTACTTCCCGTTTGTAATAAAAGTAAATACTGTCTTATCCTTTTGCCCAGATGTAAGAGAAACAAGAAAGGCAAATTTCCTTTACTTATTTTACTCTGAAAATGTAGGGTAGTCAATGAACTGACAACATGTTACTGTCGCTACAGCGATACACAATTCTTTCTCAAATAATTCCCCTTAAGGTAACGATACCAGGTCACTCAGAAAGTATTGCGATAAATAGTTTTTATATATGGCAGACTGGCCGGTTAGAATCTTTTTTGAAAATATGATTACTTGTAAGTAAAAATATGTGTGTTCCATTTTCAAAATTTCCCTCCACATTTTTTGCGAGCCAATTCAAAGTATCGTGTCTTACTGAAAAATGGATCTGCGCCGGGAACATTTTAGAGCTATGATTTTTTACGATTTCAAGTGTCGCCTGAAACCGGATGAATCGTTCGATAGACTTCAAATGGCATTTATGGATGAAAGCCCCTCCAAGGCAAGGTGTATCGTTGGTATAACGAATTTAGGCGCGGTCGACCAACCTTGGGGGATGAAGAAAGAAGCGGTCGCCCTTTGACGGCTATTACGGAAGAAAACGTGCTAGCAGTGAAAAATTTAATCCAAGATAATAGGCGAATTACATATCAGGAGATTCAGCACATATTAAAGATTGGATCGGGAAGCGTTCACGAGATTCTACAAGGGCATCTTCGCGTGAGGAGGATAGTATCGCGCTGGGTGCCGCACTACCTCACCGACGCTCAGAAGCAGGCCCGGGTGGAATGGTGCCGTGATATGCTGAACAAATTTGAAGCAGGCTCGTCTCGGCGTGTTTACGACATCGTAACAGGTGATGAGTCCTGGATTTATCAATACGATCCAGAAACCAAGCGCCAGTCGACAGTTTGGGTGTTTCAAAATGAACCAACGCCTACCCAAGTGAAGCGATCTCGAAGCGGGGGGAAGATTTTGATCGCCAGCTTTTTTAATTTGACTGGCCACTTGGCCTCAATTCCCTTACGAGATCAAAGAAGCATTAACGCCGAATGGTATACTACCAAATGTTTACCAGAAGTTTTTTCTGTTGTGAGCAACAAGCGACCAAACACAGGGCTCCGCGGACTACTGCTCCACCACGACAATGCGCCTGCACACACCGCGCTCAAAACGAGGGACTTCCTGGCCAGCACACCAGTCAAACTCCTGAGTCACCCTCCTTACAGCCCTGATCTAGCACCGTGTGACTTCTTTTTATTTCCAAAAATAAAAAATCAGCTCAAGGGGATACAATTTTCGTCGCCGGAAGATGCGCTGGCTGCGTTCGAGCAGGCTGTAAACGAGGTGTCTACGGCGGACTGGAAAAAGTGTTTTGAAAACTGGTTCAGACGCATGAATCTTTGTATAGAGGCTGGTGGAGAGTACTTTGAAAAGATTTAATAAAAATATATGTACCTGTAGAACAATTTTTTTTAGTGTCGCAAAACTTTCTGAGTGTCCCACGTACTAACCAAGTGGCACCCCCATTAGTAAAAAAAAACATAATTCACTAAAAACGCAGTGAATGGAAAAACCGGTCCAACAGAATCAATAATTTAGAACCTTATAAATTAGTAATTCATAGTTCGTTGTATTTACATGAAGAAAATTTTCGAGTAACGTCCACCAACGGCCAGTTTTTTTCCTGTTACTACAACGAGCTATGAATCGCTAATTTATAAGTTTTGGCTAGTATCGCCATCTTAAAACTTTTGAGACAAAGGCATTTCGGAAATGGTTAAGTTAAACTTTATATGTGTAGAGGTCCCGCCTACCCGAAACGAATAAAAGTATATACATTAATGTATAAAAAAGAAATAACTAAATAACTATGAACTGGACTCTCAGATGCTCAATCAAAACTTTCGGAGTCTTGTTTGAAAGTCAACAAAAGTGCTAAACGTACTCAAACACGAAAAGAAATTTCTTTTTCTTTGCCTTACGGTAAACTCAAATATTGTACACAACATCATTCCCTTTTTAAAATGAATTCGCTTTTATAATTTTCTCTTAACGCTATGAAGCTGTTTCAAAGAGAAATGTCCTGATTAGTATCTTAAATTATTATCTTAGTCTGGATCGCTATTTGCAAAAGCTTCGTTTATATTTACAACGAAAGTGTTTTCAGAGTATTCTGCGAAAACTTTAACCAATCGTAACTTTACATGCTTCTCTTCTTCTTCTTTTCTAACTGTTTCTGTGGTCTAGTGGTCAGAGCCATGGGTTCACGATCCGGAGGTCCTGGATTCGATTCCCAGGAAGAACACAAAGTTGATATTTGTCAATTTATCACTTTGTGATATTGTCCCCAGTTTGGTTAGGACAATGCGGCCCGAATCACCTGATTGTCTGGAAGAACTAAAGATACCGTGCTTCGGAGGGCACGTTAAGCCGTCGGTCCCGGTTGCTGTCTTTGATTGTGGTCGTTACGCAAACCATGTCGAGAGGTCTAATAGCTGTGCTATTAGGTGGTTTAAAAACTCATTTTTAACCGCCGTCATATGCCTACAGCAATATACCTACAAATCTATCTTAAATAACCCTCAAAATTTTGTCATGCTTGGCAGACCTTTGGTCAGGTCGTTTACGCTCTGCCTACCCCATTAGGGATAAAGGCGTGACTATATTTATTTATTTTATTTTATGTCATATGATATGGTGGATAAAATTGACAGACATACTGGGGCAACGTGCAAAAGCGCGTCAAAATCTAGCGGACAATCACAGAGTTTAAATCGCTTGTCCTTTTTCAATTTTATTCTTTTGAAAATGACAATCTATCTAGAATCGAACCCTATATTGTACATTTTTCCAAACAACCATTCTCCCAATAGCATTCACCGCGTTTCTAGCCAGATACACAACACAAATAGAGAACGGGTGTGTTTCCTGCCAAGTCAACCAATAATTTTTGATGTGTATCAAACGTAGGTAAAGTCTTGGCACGCTGCAAGGCTGGCAACACTATAAACGCAGCGCCATCTATGTGCCATCTCCAAATTGGGTTGCTCTACTGTGACACAAGCTGTATTCGAGCGAAACTAATGTACCCACTTCACAGAGTTGGATAAGAGTAGACCACGCAACCTCTTCAAGCTGTAAGAGAGCGTGCAAGTTGTTGAATAAGGAAAAATAGTTAATTTTAATATTATTTTTTTAATTTGCTGTATTTTTTAATTCAACATTGCCACATTTACTTACGAACAAATACGTGATATTAGGTTTGTCTCATTGTGCTTTTCAAGATAGGTTAATCTTCTTCTTCTTCTCCTAAACCTTTTTCCCATTATCTGCGGTCGGCTCTCCTTGCTCAAAATAGGTTAATACGATCTCAAAACTCTGATAGGTCAAGCAAGTGTTTTGCACGCGTAAGGCAAATCAACTTGCGGTATCTTCTTCAATATAGATCTGCGTGTAGTCGACCTACTGTGTCTGCCCCTATCTTATATCTAGGTATATAAAATATGCTACATTTTACTATTAAAATTTATATTTGCTACAAAATAAAGCTGAAACCTGAATTTTGAATACAAAATTTTGTTCATTCGTTCATTTTCAGGTATTGTTTTACAAAAACGTTGTTCGACTAAATCAGCTTCGGCATGTTCTGAATAGTAATTTGTTTTATTTTTGTTGCCTAAAAGCCGAACTTGTTAGGTACAAAGCGGGTTGGGTTGAACCCGCGACTTTGGGATAAAGTTCCATCGCTCTACCTAACCTCAAAAAACCTTGTGAAATTCGTATTCAATTTTAGTTTTGTAAAATTAAAATGTTTTCTTATGCACAAACTCTAATAGAAATAATAATTTTAATGAAAATGCATTAATTTTGTACTTATTTATACATTCCTCACGTAATATCTTCACTACATAGTATAAAACAAAGTCGCTTTCTCTGTCCCTATATCCCTATGTATGCATAAATCTTTAAAACTACGCAACGGATTTTAATGCGATTTCTTTTAATGGATAGAGTGATTCAAGAGGAAGGTTTATATGTATGATACATGCATAATATAGTAGAGAAACACTGATGATTTCCGTGCGAAGCCGAGGCGGGTTGCTAGTTTATTATATAATATTCATAAATTGACTGTCAAAATGTACGTAGGTCACCTTTGTCATTGGTCATTGCAATACATACATACATACATAAAATCACGCCTTTATCCCTTACGGGGTAGGCAGAGCGTAAAACGCCTCCAAAAAGGCGCTTTCGCCACGTTGACATAAATTGGGGGCAATTTTAGATTGTAATGTGTATTGCTGTAGTGACAGGTTGTCAGCCCATCGCCTAAATTACAATACACTGTAACCCTCGAATCCCTTTTGCTGACTTATACAGCATGCCCGGGAGGAAGGGCAACTGGAACATTCTATGTTTTTCTTTCTCTCCCAGTCCAGTATGGAAGATTCAATAATACAAAAAATTGTTACATATACCAAGTCTAATCAAATCAATATCTACATACATACATACATAAATCACGCCTTTATCCCTTACGGGGTAGGCAGAGCGTTTAACGCCTCGTAAAAGGCGCTTTCGCCACGTCTGACAAAAATTGAGGGCAATTTTAGATTGTAATATGTATTGCTATAGTGACAGGTTGTCAGCCCATCGCCTAAATTACAATACACTGTAACCCTCGAGTCCCTTTTGCTGACTTATACAGCATGCCTGGGAGGAAGGGCAACTGGAACATTCTATGTTTTTCTTTCTCTCCCAGTCCAGTATGGAAGATTCAATAATACAAAAAATTGTTACATATACCAAGTCTTATCAAATCAATATCTACATACATACATACATAAATCACGCCTTTATCCCTTACGGGGTAGGCAGAGCGTTTAACGCCTCGTAAAAGGCGCTTTCGCCACGTCTGATAAAAATTGAGGGCAATTTTAGATTGTAATATGTATTGCTATAGTGACAGGTTGTCAGCCCATCGCCTAAATTACAATACACTGTAACCCTCGAGTCCCTTTTGCTGACTTCAACAGCATGCCCGGGAGGAAGGGCAGCTGGAACATTCTATGTTTTTCTATCTCTTCCAGTCCAGCATGGAAGAATCAATGTCTACTACCTCTATTGAGTTCTCCTGGTAAGAGAAGCAGCTGGAACATTCTATATTTTTCTACACCTTCTAGTTCAACATGGAAGAAGTTTTTTTACCGTATTTTTATTGAGAGTTTGTTTATGTACACAACAGTTTCCGTGGTAAATACGGGCGCAGTTGCCGCAGTCCGGGAGTTTACTAAATATCCGCCATGTTGTAATACCACGTGTGTACGTTTTATGATTTTTCGTCTTTTTGACGATTTTTATATTACTTTTTTAGATTATTGGGCAATATTACTTCCTATACAAGATTTAATAGAAAGGTATGATTGGGAAGGAATGCTTCCTTTCTTTTTCTTTCGAAGTAAAATAATTTTCTTCCATGCTGGCCTGGGAGCGAGAGAAACATAGAATGTACCAGCTGCATTTCCTCCCGGGTATGCTGTAAAAATCAGCTAAGGGATCCGAGGGATTCAGTATATTGCAATTTAGGCGATGGGCTCACAACCTGTCACTACAGCAATATATCTTAAATAGCCCTCAAAACTTTGTCAGACGTGGCGGAACGACCTTTGTATTGGTCGTTTAGGCTCTGCCTACCCCATTAGGGATAAAGGCGTGATTATATGTTTGTATGTATGTTGAAATACCACGTGTGTATGTTTTATAATATTCCGTGTTTTTGATGATTTTTATATTACTTTTTTAGATTATTGGGCAATATTACTTCCTATACAAGATTTAGTACAAAAGTATGATTGTGAAGGAATGGTTTCTTTATTTTCCTTTCGAAGTAAAATAATTTTCTTCCATGCTGGACTGGGAGCGAGAAAAAACATAGAATATGCCAACTGTATTTCCTCCCGGGCATGCTGGAAAAACAGTTAAGGGATCCGAGGGTTTCTGTATATTGCAATTTAGGCGATAGGCTGACAAACCCGTCACTACAGTAATATATCTACAAATCTATCTAAAATAACCCGCAAAACTCTGTTCTATGTGGCGGGACGACCTTTCTTTAGGTTGTTTACGCTCTGCCTATCCCATTAGAGATAAAGGCGTGATTATATGTATGTATGTCGGATTGTGCAAGAATGCATTTTTTCTTATTTTTTCGAAGTAAAATAATTGTACAGTATAGGTTAATCCAGATGTGATAGTAAATACTTGAATCGAGATGAGCAAAGCATAAAGTTATCACCTGATGGTTTTTCTGTTCTGTCCATGGTCTGTTCCATCTTTTCCCCGCTAAGCCGATCTTGATCAAACTTGACATTACTGGGACGCAGGTGTTTTGTTCACCGTCGTCGTTCATCCCACTTCTACGGGAAATTCTATTAATTTGCGATGCAACCAGGGGATGGAAAAGGACCTTTCTCTAAATGCAACTGTCCCTGTGGCCTTGTAACATACATACATACATATAATCACGCCTTTATCCCTAATGGGGTAGGCAGAGTGTGAACGACCTAATCCAAGGTCGTTCCGCAACGCCTGACAACGTTTTGAGAGTTATTTAAGATACATTTGTACGTATATTGCTGTAGTGACAGGTTGTCAGCCCATCACCTTATTTGCAATATACAGAAACTGTCGGATCCCTTAGTTGGTTCTTACAGCATGCCCGGGAGGAAATTCAGCTGGCACATTCTTTGTTTTTCTCTCGCTCAGAAACCAGCTAAGGCATCTGAGGGTTTCAGTATATTGCAATTTAGGCGATGGGCTGACAACCTGTCACTACAGCAACATACCTAAATCTTTCTTATAGACTTGTTTAAGTCATTTACGCTCTGCCTACCCCATTGGAGATAGAGGCGTGATTATATGTAAGTATGTATAAATCAGTGAAAAACTAACGGTCAATTCAAAAGGCAGAATTCTTTCTTTGTACAATCAAACGCTTGTGACGTTTAGACAGAATCGTCAATGACTGAATTTCCTAGACAATACATGTTTCCACTGTTGTCTTTTACCGCCACATGCGGTACGGATCAAACGGAAGTAGATAAAGTAAAGAGACGCACACAGAATAACTAGCGTTTAAACTTTTGTATAGAATACTTGTTGATGTACATACATACATATACATATAATCACGCCTTTATCCCTAATGGGGTAGGCAGAGCGTAAACGACCCAAACAAAGGTCGTTCCGCCACGTCTGACAAAGTTTTGAGGGTTATTTAAGATAGATTTGTAAGTATAATGCTGTAGTGACAGGTTGTCAGCCCATCGCCTAAATTACAATATACTGAAACCCTCGGATCCCTTAGCTGGTTTTTACAGCATACCCGGGAAGAAATGCAGCTGGCACATTCTATGTTTTTCTCTCGCTCCCAGGCCAGCATGGAAGTATTGTAGATGTACTGGACTTTATATGACATGCACATATGGAGAGTGTATTTTATTAATCACTACATACCTAGTATAAAATAAAGTCGCTTTCTCTGTACCTATATCCCTATGTTTGAATAAATCTTTAAAACTACGAAACGGATTTTAGTGCGGTTTCTTTTAATGGATAGTGTTATTCAAGAGGAAGGTTTATATGTATAATACATGCGTAATATAGTTGAGAAACACTGATAATTTCCGTGCGAAGCCGGGGCGGGTCGCTCGTTTAATAATAATAAGCATTATGTAAAACAGTGAAATATATAATTAAACTCTTGTAGATAAGATAATAAGAGCCCGATGGTGTAGTGGATAGGGCCACTGCCTCCTGAGTGGTTCGAATCCCACCACGTAGATACCAATGTGTTTTTCGGTTTTCGAATTTCATATGTACGTTTATTCGGCGCTTTTTCCGTGCTTCGGAAGGCACGTTAAGCCGTTAGTCCCGGTTAATACCGTAGATATTAGTCGTTAAGCCATATCAGAGGCCAGTGCTAATGCTAAGCATTGGCAGTTTGTAAACTCTAACCTAATGTTGATTTGGGTCTGGTTTCCCTTCTGAGTTGCGGAGATCAGATGGCAGTCGCTATGTGTAAAAACCAGTGTCCTCGTTCAATCCCCTAGATGAGGTAGCCGATCTCATGAGATATGGGATAAGGCTAGGGAAATGACGACTTGTAGAGCTTTGCACGTTTCCCCAGTATTTCTGTCAAATTTTATCCTCCATATCATATGAAGGCGGTTAAAAATTACAGATAACACATAAAACCACCTACTATTAATTAAAAAACCGAAGAAAATAGATCTCCTGTCCTTTTCCAATATTTTTATTCTGAAAGTGACAAATAGAATCGAGCCTGTTTTCAATAAAATATTGTCGCACATACCTATTTGGATATACAAACAACAGATACATATTTGTCCCACATATTTGTACACAATAAATAATATCAAAGTGACATTTCGTGAAAATGAAATTGATCGTCAACATAAAATAAATATAAAAACAAAATTACCTGGAATATCAATTCGGACAGTTATTAAAGGAAGTCGGGAGAACCTGTCACTACAGCAATATACCTACAAATCTGCCTTAAATAACTTTGTACAATTAATTATTCCATTTTACATTACAGGTTAAATTATATTAAATTTATTGTATACTAGAATCTGAGTACCATTTATTTTCTGATTTCTAATAGACTTTTAACTCACAGTGCTATTTTATTCCTAAATATGTTAGCTTATGGCTTCGCACGGAAACGATCAGTGTTTCTCCTTATAATGCAAGTATTACACATATAAACCTTCCTCTTGAATCACTCTATCCATTAAAAGAAACCGCATCAAAATTCGTTGCGTAGTTTTAAAGATTAATGCATACATAGGGATGTAGGGACCGAGAAAGCGACTTTGTTTTATACTATGTAGTAACTACGGAAGACCAGCGCTGTAGTACCTAGTGCTACAACATATGCTGAGTGACTGCCATTTTTAGGCTAGTATTTATGAGGCGATGTCAAACTTAAGAGCAATATTAAGTATGGATATGACAGGCCAGTTTGTACTGAAATGCCATTTTTTATATGAACTGAAACTCGCTGTCACTCATGAGAGATGATTCCAAATATGGCCCCAAGGCTCGTATTTATTAAACGATCTTAAGTATGGATTTGACAGGCCAGATTGAACTAAAATTACGTTTCTGATACGGACTTAAATGAGCTGTCAGTCTCAAGTACTGTTTATAATTAAGGGCCTTAGTGTAGGTATTATTAAATAAGAGAGAGCTGCCAGATTACTCATAGCTCTTAATATGTATCTTTACACTAAAATAAACAATTTACTTACTTACATGTTTAAAATTTTCTCATCCTTCCTTCAAAACCTCCTTACAAGCGAAAAGGTAGCCTTTGTCAATGCAACGTTTAGAGTGTTACTACGAGTGTAAATCACAAAAATACCGTCTTTTATTCAACATTGTGCCGACCGACAGTATCGATACATACATACATATAATCACGTCTTTATCCGTAATGAGGTAGGCAGAGCGTAAACGACCTAAAGATAGGTCGTTTTGCCACGTCTGACAAAGTTTTGAGGGTTATTTAAGATAGATTTGTAGATATACCTACTGCTATAATGACAGGTAGTCAGCCCATCGCCTAAATTACAATATAAAGAAACCCTCGGATATCTAAGCTGCTTTTTACAGCATGCTCAGGAGGAAATGCAGCTGCCACATTCTATGTTTTTCTTACGCTCCCAGGCCAGATTGGAAGTAGAAGACGATCGTTTCCTTCCTTAGGTTTTTGGCGGGCTCCTACGAGTGCAGATCACAAAAATACCGTCTTTTATTCAACCTTGTGCCGACAGTATCGATGTATCAACTCAAACGGATAGCAACGCGTCTCACTTACTGCGGACAGTCAGCGAAAGAAGTAGTGATTGGTATAGTAACTTTAATATTTTTAATTTTAGATGTGCTTCCATGCTAGCCTGGGAGCGAGGGAAAAGCATAGTGTTGCGGCTAGGGGATCGGAGGGTTTTGGTATATTGTGGTTAGAGCGATGGGCTGACAACCTGTCACTACAGCAGTATACCTACAAATCTATCTCAAGTAACTCTCAAAAGTTTGTCAGATATGGCGGAGCGACCTTTGTTTAGATCGTTTGCGCTCTGCCTACCCCATTAGTGATAAAAGCGTGATCGTTTCCTTTCTTTTAAAAGGTTTTTGGCGGGCATATGTCACAAAAATACCGCCTTTTATTCAACCTTGTGCCGACAGTATCGATGTATCAACTCAAACGCATAGCAACGCGTCTCACTTACTGCGGACAGTCAGCGACAGAAGTAGTGATTGGTATAGTAACTTTGATATTTTTAATTTTAGATGTGCTTCCATGCTGGCCTGGGAGCGAGGGAAAAGCATAGAGTGTTGCGGCTAGGGGATTGGAGGGTTTTGGTATATTGTGGTTAGTGCGGAAGGCTGACAACCTGTCACTACAATAGTATACCTACAAATCTATCTCAAGTAACTCTCAAAAGTTTGTCAGACGTGGCGGAGCGACCTTTGTTTAGATCGTTTGCGCTTCGCCTACTCCATAAGGGATAAAGGAATCGTTTCCTTCCTTTTAAAAGGTTTTTGGCGGGCATACGTCTCAAAAATACCGCCTTTTATTCAACCTTGTGCCGACAATATCGATGTATCAACTCAAACGCATAGCAACGCGTTTCACTTACTGAGTACATTCAACGACAGAAGTAGTTGTAGGTCATATTTAGATTGAAATAAATTTGATTTTTTTAGAATGATTAGGACTTTTTGATAACAATTCAGAGTTAACAAAACGTTTTGTACTATTCTAAGTACAGCGTTGAAAACAAATCAAAATATTCAATGTGGGCAATACCGGAAATTGGTAATACTGAAAAAAAAACCTGGTGGAAGATGTTCAGTGTACGTGAGTGAGCAACCCCTATTAGTTTGTGGGACGCTGTCCCTTACACCCTGAATTTGAATCTGTTGTCAATATGTCATGTAATATCGTTCCATCTTTACCTACCAACTGAACTACCACGTATAAAAGTTATATTAAACCGTAATAAAATGAAACCAGCTAAGGTATTCGAAGGTTTCATTATATTGTAATTTAGGCGATGGGATGACAACCTGTCACTACAGCAAGATGTGGCGGAACGACCTTTGTTTAGGTCATTTGCGCTCTACCTACCCCAATAGGGATAAAGGCGTGATTATATGTATGTATGTTGGCCACGCGAATGTTAGTCTTTCGTGTGTACGCATTACGGCAAAAAAGCATCTCCAGATTTTTAGTTTCTACTGCCTTTTGCCACGGACTGTACTTTAGCCGTGTACCTTTACGTTGCTCACAAAGCCCCGACGGTTGAATATTAAAATGTATGGTCACGAACCCGACGAATTATCGTGACTCCGTATGACTGAAGTGTCTGTATGAGACACTACAAATTAAGTTATGACATGAGTATCGAAACGTCGGCCCTCGTATGATGAAATTTAAGGTTATAATATAATGAGCTCGATTCTAGATGTGCCGGCTAAAACAGCAAAAATTTACAATCTATTTCTCACTTTCAGACTAAAAACATTGGAAAGGGACAGGAGATCTATTCTCTCCAGTTTTTGATTTATAGTCGATGGTTTTATGCAAAATGAGGAAACGTCCAAAAGCGCGTCGAAATCTAGCGGACAAAGTGTAAAACCATAGAGTATAAATCGCCTGTTATTTTTCAATTTTATTATTTTAAGAGTGACAGATATATTTTAATTTTAGTTTTAGCCGGTAGAATCTAGAGTCGTGCCCAATAAAGACTTATATGTTGTGTAATTTGAGCAACGTCTTGGCATTTTGCAAATGTTAAATGTTTTATCCTTTTACGTGTTCGTTATTTTACCTCAGTCTATAGTGTAGATAGAAACAGCGTTTATCGAACTAACTCGTACCTGCAAATAAGAAAATTTTAAAATTAGTTCATTCCATGCTGGCCTGGGAGCGAGAGAAAAACATAGAATGTGCCAGCTGCATTTCCTCCCGGGCATGCTGTCAAAACCAGCTAAGGGATCCGAGGGTATCAGTATGTTGTAATTTGGGCGATGGGCTGACTACTTGTCACTAGAGCAATATACCTACATATCTATCTTAAATAACCCTCGAAAACTTTGTCAGACGTGATGGAACGACCTTTGTTTAGGTCGTTTGCGCTCTGCCTACCCCATTAGGGATAAAGGCGTTATTATATGTATGTATATTAAAATTTGTAGGTTTAATTCAGTTACAGATCGATTAAGACAATGCAAGTAGAATCACAATTGAAATATTTCCGTGTTTCGAAGGGAACGGTAAAACGGACTGTCATAAGTATACTTCGTTTATTTAACAATAAGTTATCAATACCAACGTGTTTTGCGGCCCATAAAAAGCATGTATTTGCAACTTGGCAGAGGTTCAAACTTCGGAACCGCACTCAATAACCTTGTAACAAACATATGTTTTTCAGTTGAGTCTCTTTAAAGTTGTAAAGAAAAAGCAAGGGGACGCTCTGGAGGCCTTATTATTTATAGTTATTTTTAAGTTTAATTATGTATTTTTTTTAATATTTTTTGTAAATAAAGTCCTTCATTTTTCACAACCACCACACATAAGATTAGGTATACTATGAATATAAAAGTAAGATCAGTGTAGACGAGATGCAACTCATCATCTTCCTAGCCTGATCCCGTATCTTACGGGGTTAGCTACCTAATCTAGGGGTTTGAACGAGGATACTGGTTGTACACAGAGCGACTGCCATCTGACCTCCGCAACCTAGAAGAGAAACCAGACCCAATCCTAGATTAGCTCAGAGTTTTCAAGCCGCCAATGCTTAGCACTGGCCTCTGACATGGCTAAACGACTAATATCTACGGTATTAAACGATATTGACCGGGACCAACGGCTTAACGTGCCTTCCGAAGCACGGACTCATAGACGAGAAGCACTCGTAGACGAGATGCAACTGAGGCTGACTAATTCATTTACAAACCAAGATGCTGTACTAAGTGTTCACTGCCACCATCATAGCTTATGCAAGCTTATTTCTACCGTCAATGTGCGTTCCGCTTAGTCTCAAGGTGGTTTGCACAACACATAAGATTAGGTGGTAAATAGGTAATAATAGTAGATACATATAATCACGCCTCCATCCCCAATGGGGTAGGCAGAGCGCAAACGACCCAAACAAAGGTCACTCCGCCACGTTTGACAAAGTTTTGAACTAAGGGATACGATGCTTTCAGTATATTGTAATTTAGGCGATTGGCTCACAACCTGTCACTACAGCAATATACTTACAAATCTTTTTGTATCTTAAATAACCCTCAAAATTTTGTCAGACAGCGGAAAGACCTTTGTTTAGGTCGTTTACGCTCTGGCTACCCCATTAGGGGTAAAGGCGTGATTATATGTATGTGTGTAATGTACAGAGGTCGGAAATTCGGGTGCAAAAAAAGTAAAAACCCACTGTTGGAGCTACTAAGAGTTGCTACAACTACCTTTTTCAAGATATTTAGGGCCCCAGTTTATTTTTCTTTATTAAATTGTTTTAGTAATGCCAATGTGTTCTTTGCGTCAATATAAGTCGAAACTGTTTGCAATTTTTTTTAATATTTGTTTTAATTTGAAAGATAAAAGTAGAAATGAGTTTTCAATGTACCTACTGAAAAATATTAAAAATATAAAAATATCGTTTGATTGTTTGATATTTTTATTGAATACCCTTTATAAATGATTTCTACAATGCTTTTATTATTATTACACAAAAATTTGAATGGGGCCCTCGGGGGCCCAAAAGCGTTTTATTTCTTTAAAAAAAATTGCGGTGAAAATTAAAATTCGTATTTGGTAAGGTTTTTAAGGATTTAGGTGCTTACAATGAACCTTAATAGTTTCACAACGAAAGAAAAAAGTATAGTAATGTTTAAGCAGTAAAACGCTTTGGGGCCTCCAGGCCCAAAAATTAAGTCCAGGGAATTTTAACATCAATTCACTGTGAAACTATCAACCGTAGAGAAAAAATTCTTTCTTGAAAGAGAAGTGCCTATCTCTTCTTAACCTAGCTGATTTCACCATAAAATCAAATACTTGGCTTGGTCTTGAACAATTGTGTCCTACTAACTTCAACATCAATTTACCCTGAAACTATCAATCGTAGAGAAAAAATGACAAGAGTAAAAAGCGTTTATCTTGTCTTAACCTTGCCAAATACGAATTTTAATTTAAAATTTACTACGCAATTTTTTTTAAAGAAATAAAACGCTTCTGGGCCCCATTCAAATTTCTATGTAAAAATAATAAAAGCATCGTAGAAATCATTTGTAAATGGCATTCACTAAGAATATGAAACAATCAAATGATATTTTTATATTTTTAACATTTTTCAGTACATTGAAAACACATTTCTACTTATATCTTTCAAATTAAAACAAATATAAAAAAAAATTGCAAACACTTTCGACTTATATTGACGCAAAGAACACATTGGCATTACTAAAACAATTTAATAAAGAAAAATAAACTGGGGCCCTAAACATCTTGAAAAAGGTGGTTGTAGCAACTCTCAGTAGCTCCAACAGTGGGTTTTTACTTTTTTTGCACCCGAATTTCCGACCTCTGGTAATGTATCTTTATCATTATTGACTGTTAACAAATTTTGATGAATATTGTCTTCAATATTCATTGAAAATTCGGGTTTTTATATAGTTTTTATTTTATTGATGAATAACGAGAGTTTGGTGGGATAAAAACGTCACTTGTACTTGTCATGATTGACAACTGCTGTCAAACTTAAGCACAGATTAAAAAATATCTAGCGGTTGCCCGGCAAAACAGGATCAGGGATACCACCATTTTGAATTCTTGTCACAAGTTTAGCTGAAATTGCCAGCCATCATTTATAATGATCTATGTTAAAGAGATAAGTTAAGTCATTTTTAATTTGTTATCTGTAATAGTAGCTTTCAAATAAAAATTAAATAAACAAGATTAAAAGTATTTTTGAAAGGTCCTTTACATACCTAATTAGAGGCTTCTCATTCTAAGTCCCTATAAAAATAAGTATTACCACCAAGCGTAGAATTTCCAATGGGAATACGATATCTTTTATCATATTCCTGTTCTCTAGTATATTTTAATTTAAAAAGTAATAAGAGTCGTTCAAAACTAGCTTAGAAATGAGTTATCCAAAATCAACAGAAAAACAAATAAATATGTTACTTTTGGTACGAACCAAAACAAAGACTGGTGTAACTAATAAAAGTTTCTTGAAAGTCCCAAAGCAATAACAAATTGTACATTAACGACAAGTTTTTGTTGTTTTTTTTTATGTCTAAAATCCTCCCTATACCGGTAAGATGCAAAAAAAACGCACAAACATTTCTGTTTATTTTGCTTTATTCATAAGTTCCACAAACTAAAAGCTTATGATTCAGTTCCGCAAAACTTTTCTCATTACGTGTTGTCGACGGAATTTGATATATTTTCAGAGTTATCAACTTTTTACAGCGATAAAATAGAAAGTTGTGGAAGTTCAGGGCGCGATCCGAGTTTATCAGAGACCTGTCAAAATACCCGCCAACTAGACCCCGAACTATCTTGTTTGTCTTAAGTTTCTGGTTGGAGTTGGAGCTTTCTTAAATCAATTTCGCGTGTTCTAAGTCGGTATCTCTAATGAGAATGAATATAAAAGTAAGTGCAATGCAGACGAGACGCAACTTCTTCTTCTTTTTCTTAGCGTGTCGATTGAATACGGGAAATTACTTCGCAGCGGGCCAGAATTTTGCCACTTGTATTGCGGATTGACTGCCGTCCATTAAATCTGCTGGCGTGCTGGGGCACGCTGGGCATGATGTTAAGTGTGCCATGGTTTGTACTGCAACGCAAATACAGTCCACATCGGAGCTAGCCGAAAATCCCCACCTGACCATCATCTCCTCACTTCTGCTAACCTGAGTCCGAAGCCTATTTAAGGACTTCTAGATTGGTCATGGTAGTTCATGTCCATGCATGAGCAGCAGATGCAACTGAGAAAGGGCTCGATTCTAGATTTGCCGGCTAAAACTAAAATTAAAACCTATTTGTCACTTTCAGGCTAAAAATATGGAAAAGGACAGGGGATCTATTCTCTCCGGTTTTTCATTAATAGTCGGTGGTAAATCCACGCGTTATGCGTTATCTGTCATTTTTATCCGGCGTCAAATGATATGGCAGATAAAATTTACAGAAATATTAGGGAAACGTCCAAAAGCACGTCAAAATCTAGCGGACAAAGTGTAAAACCATCACTACATAGTATAAAACAAAGTCGCTTTCTCTGTCCCTATATCCCTATGTATGCATAAATATTTAATACTACGTAACGGATTTGCTTGATGCGGTTTCTTTTAATGGATAGAGTGATTCAAGACAAAGGTTTATATGTATAATACATGCATAATATAATAGAACTGCTGTAAAAACCAGCTAAGGGATCCGAGGGTTTCTGTTTATTGCAATGTAGGCGACAGGCTGACAACCTGTCACTACAGCAATATAATCTATCTTAAACAACAGCCTCAAAACTGTCAGACGTGGCGGTACGACCTTTGTTTAGGTCGTTTACGCTCTGCCTACCCCATTAGGGATAAAGGCGTGATTATATGTATGTATGTATAATATAATAGAGAAACACTGATAATTTCCGTGCGACGCCGGAGCGGGTCGCTAGTAGATTATAAATCGTCTGTCCTTTTTCAATTTTATTATTTTGAAACTGATTTTAATTTTAGTTTTAGCCGATGCTACGAGTATGTAGAACCGAGCCCACTGACTAATTAATTTGCAAACCAAGATGCTGCGCTAAGTGTTTACTGCCACCATCATAGCTTATGCAAGCTTATTTCTACCGTCAATGTGTTTTACGCTTTACTAAGCTCATGCTTTGCTGTCCTTCTAATGTCGAATGTATCTCTAGTTTAATCAGCCCCTACTTTAATTCTATACGGGGCGTAAGGGACAGCTTCCCACAAACTGATAGAGGTTGCTAAGTGAACGAAACTGAACAACTATCAGCAGGTTTTTCATTTTTCAGAAAGTGAAAGTCTGATGGACGTGATCATTTTGTATGGAAAGGTATTTTTTTTTTCGTTTTCTGAAAGAATTTTCTGGTGATAGTTGTTGAGTTTCATTGCCTGAGCAACCTCTATCAGTTTTCGGAACGCTGTCCCCTACACCCGGTTTATCACCACTGCAACACAACTGCAATTACCAACTGCATAGCAGTCGGTCTGTGTCACAAAGAGTATTTCTTTTCTTTTTTAAACCGGCGCGTATTGAACGGCTTGGAAAAGCTGGATATGGACAAAAATGAATGGCGGGCATGTTTGATGAATGGCCTTAAATTCCACGATGGATAGTGGAGCTGTGTTTGTGACAGGGAAAGGAAAGGACATCAAAGCAAAGCCGTGCATTCTTCCCTGTGCCATACACAGATGAATTTTGGAATATTGATGCGTTCTTTGCGAGAGCCCGATGGTGTAGTGGATAGGGCCGCTGCCTCCTGAGCGGGAGGTTATGATTCGAATCCCACCACGTACCCAATGTGTTTTTCGGTTTTCGAATTTCATATGTACGTTTATTCGGCACTTTTTTCGTGCTTCGGAAGGCACGTGAAGCCGTTGGTCCCGGTTAATATCGTTTAATACCGTAGATATTAGTCGTTAAGCCATATCAAAGGCCAGTACTAGGCATTGGCGGCTTAAAAACTCTGACCTAATCTAGGATTGGGTCTGGTTTTCCTTCTGGGTTGTGGAGGTCAGATAAAAGTCGCTCTGTGTAAAAAGCAGTACCCTCGTTCAATCCCCTAGATTAGGTAGCCGGCCCCGAAAGATACGGGATAAGGCTAGGGAGATGAGATGATGCGTTTCACTTTTAAGCATTACACCTTTTACGAACAACGTTGTTAAAGACGTTACTTTAGTAGGTATGTATGTAGGTAGCTGCCTACGTGGTTTAGTGGTCAGAGCCATGGACTTACGATCCGGAGGTCCTGGGTTCGATCCCCAGGGGGAAACACATAGTTGATATTTGTCAATTTATCACTTTGTGAGGTTTTCCCCAGTTTGGTTAGGACAATGCAGCCTGAATCCACCTGATTGTCTAGAAGAAAACGGATTCCGTGCTTCGGAGGGCACGTTAAGCCGTCGGTCCCGGTCACTTTTTCTAATAGTGGTCATCATAGATCAATGTTGCTCCACGTCCGTAAGAACTACCTTAATAACCCTACACGTGACCCCGGGTGGTGCTAAGAGTGCAACAATACCGGCAGCTGCACTATCCTCTGGACCTCGGAGCAAATAATGCCATACGATAAGTAAAAAAGTAGGTAGGTATGTCATTTTTAAAGAATAAAGATAACGAATTATTTATCAATAAAAAAACGTTCATACGTATAATCACGCCTTTATCCCTAATGGGGTAGGCCGTGCGTAAACGACCTAACCAAAGGTCGTTCCGCCACGTCTGACAATATACTAAAGCCCTCGGATACCTTAGCTGGTTTTTATAGCATTCCCGGGAGGAAATGCAGCTGGCACATTCTATGTTTTTCTTTCGTTCCCAGTCCAGCATGGACGAAAAAAAAGACCGTACTATAAACAAATCCAATATCTATCCAATTTAACATAAGGGTATGTGTAACATACTAAAACATTCCCAGAACTTATTTAAACTTTACTTTTAATAATACGTACCTTAAATAAGAGTACACATTACATGAAAAGTTTGTTATAAAACCCTCCATTACCTGATACGCTGTCCCTTTGTTATTCATAAGAATAACATTTCAAACAACTTCCTTAAGTACGGAATTATTGAGTTCCCAACAAGAAACAAGCAGCTACTTAAACTCACCTTAATTTGTTTTACAACAGTTCATTTGTTCCAATATAAAATTGAGACGCGTTTATGCTGACATTAGCGCCACTTAAAGAAAAAAAAAACAAATGAAAAAAAAAAACTTTTAATAGAATTTGGAGAGTCCAATTACCTTTCGCCCTTTTCGGCAAAAATTGCATTGCGTTGTGTAAATTTATTTTGTACCTGTAGAGTATCTAGTTGGAAATACGTTTATTGGGTGTATCGACAATACATACATACATACATATAATCACGCCTTTATATCTAATTGGGTAAGCAGAGCGTAAACGACCTAAACAAAGGCCGTTCCGCCACGTCTGACAAAGTCTTGAGGGCCATTCAAGATTTGTAGGTTATTATTGGTATATTGCTTTAGTGACAGGTTGTCAGCCGATCGCCTGAATTACAATATACTGAAACCCTCAGATCTCTTAGCTGTTTTTACAGCATGCTCGGGAGGAAATGCAGCTGGCACATTCTATGTTTTTCTCTCACTCCCAGTCCAGCATGGAAGATCAATATCAAGATATAAGATCATCGGCAATAATTATTACAAAAGGTCAATACAATTCATGTTTTACAAATAGAAAATTTCATACATGACGTCACATCGAGGCAAGGTTCCCAGGAGGCTGGCAACATTGCCTCTCTGAATGGCTAGACTTATTCTTTGGGCAAAGTTAGAAATTATGTTTTTACTTTAGGCCATTTACTTATGAATCACGAATGGGGTACCCCAAAAGGTTGTTCCGCCATAACTAACAAATTATGAGACCAATCTTAGATTGAAATGTATGTCGCTATAGTGACAGATTGTCAACACCCGAATGAACGTACTCTCACAAAAATATTTTATAAAGTGGCACTAGTGTCATGCACTAACCCTAACATTAAACACCTAATTAAGTGGAACTTAAATCGAATTTATTTGGATCAAAGTCTGTTGGGATTACCCAAGTTTCTTTCTATTATTTAAATAGGGGCTTTATTATTTTAACACTTATAAAGTTTCTTAAGCCCACCAAGGGGAAACTTTCTTTATAGACTTGCAGCAAATAAAGAACATCAACCTTAAGTATTTATTTTTTGTTTATATCTAAATAAATAGGATCGAATATTTTCATATGTACCTATTTCTTCCATGCTGGCCTGGGAGCGAGAGGAAAACATAGAATGTGCCAGATGCATATCCTCCAGAGCATGCTGTAAAAACCAGCTAAGGGATCTGAGGGTTTCAGTATATTGTAATTTAGGCGATGGGCTGACAACCTGTCACTACAGCAATATACCTACAAATTTATCTTGAATAACCCTCAAAACATTGTGAGACGTGGCGAAACGACCTTTGTTTAGGTTGTTTACGCTCTACATACCCCATTAGGGATAAAGGCGTGATTATATGTATATATGTACCTATTAAAAGTTTTAAATAATGCAAATTCTCCCAGTAAATATTAGTAGAATGAAAGATGTCATATTCACATTGTGCTAGATAAAAAACAAACAAAAAAATAAGCTAAGACAACCTCAATATCACTACAGCAATATACCTACAAATCTATCTTAAATATCCCTCAAAACTTTGTCAGACGTGGCGGAACGACCTTTGTTTAGGTCAGCCGTCAGCCTACCCCATTAGGGATAAAGGCGTGATTATATGTATGTATGTAAAGTCAGAACAATTTCGAGAGCGAAGCTTTCCTGACTTCATAGTAAAAAAAAACACCCGTAAAGTTCTTCTAATTAAAATGTTCCTCTTCTCCTGGTATCGTTTTGAAACTTTTGTGTACTTTTATCTAGCCGTCTAGGCTTCTTACTTAGTAACATTTTTATTTGTATTTTTTTTAAACAAAACTACAATGTTGCAAACAATTCTTCCGTGGCGGTAAGAACTGTATTTCATAAACATTTCATACAAGAACGACGAATTAGTAAAGTCCAATTAAGGTAGATTTAATTTTACATACATATTATGATCATGCCTTTATCCCTAATGAGCTAGGCAAAGTGTAAACGTCCTTAAAAAAATACGTTTCACTTCGTCTGACAAATTTTGAGGGTTGTTTAAGATACATACATACATACATAAAATCACGCCTTTATCCCTTACGGGGTAGGCAGAACGATAAACGCCTCGTAAAAGGCGCTTTCGCCACGTCTGACAAAAAAAAAATTGAGGGCAATTTTAGATTAAAAAGTGTATTGCTATAGTGACAGGTTGTCAGCCCATCGCCTAAATTACAATACATTGTAACCCTCGAGTCCCTTTTGCTGACTTCAACAGCATGCCCGGGAGGAAGGGCAGCTGGAACATTCTGTGTTTTTCTATCGCTCCCAGTCCAGCATAGAAGAAACAAATTATTTAAATTATAATTATTAATTTAACATACATATTATGATTATGCCTTTATCTCTAATGAGCTAGGCAAAGTGTAAACGTCTTTAAAAAAAATACGTTTCACTTCGTCTGACAAGTTTTGAGGGTTGTTTAAGATAGATCTGTATATTGCTGTAGTGACAGGTTGTCAGCCCTTCGCCTAAATTACAATATACTGATACTACTATGAAAAACCGGTCCAACGGACTCAAGTAACAGTAATTAAGATAATTTAGAAAGGTTTTAAAGGTTACTTCCATGCTGGACTGGGAGAGATAGAAAAACATAGAATGTTCCAGCTGCCCTCCCGGGCATGCTGTTGAAGTCAGCAAAAGGGACTGGAGGGTTACAGTGTACTGTAATTTAGGCGATGGGCTGACAACCTGTCACTATAGCAATACATATTACAATCTAAAATTGCCCTCAATTTTGTCAGACGTGGCGAAAGCGCTTTTTACGAGGCGTTGAAGGCTCTGCCTACCCCGTAAAGGATAAAGGCGTGATTTATGTATATGTAGAAAGGTTTTTTGGTGTTTTTTTTACTGATGGAAATGCCACTTAGGCCATACGGCCACCTTAACATACATATAAACCTTGAGGCAGCTCAAGTCATAATTTTAGTAATCACATCACGAAACCAGGAAAATATTTACTAGATATTGTTACTCAAAAGGAAAAACCGCACTTAAATCTTTTGTGATCAAGAATGACTAATAACTTCTTGTACATTTTTCTCAAAAGCCTACATCATGCAGGATCCTCAGTCAATCAGATTGAAAGACAACGGGTACACCACTCAGCATCAATTAGTTCTGAATATACATCAATACTGGGTCTTAAGGTGATCCCAGGTGCTCGCCAGCGCCCTCATCAGTTAAAAAAATATTACTCACCTAAAACGCAATTAATTGAAAATCCGGTAGATCAGATTGAAGTATAGGTACTAAACTTGATTTTAAGCACTATCAATTATAAATTCAGTGTTCATTGCAGTTACAGATCGCAAAAGTGCTAAAAGTGGCCGTTTTTTGCAAATTTTCTATCTGTAAATACAACGAACTATAAGTTGCAACTTTATGAGGTTCGAAATGCCTTTCATTATTTTAACCTCAATCTGATCTACCGGATTTTTCATTAATTGTGTTTTCAGTGAATTGTGATTTTTTGACTGATGAAGGCGCTGTGCAATGCATGTACGTATTTTTATTATTTTATAATTTCAGGTTAGTTTCCATAAAACACACTCATCTGAAGCCTAGTTTGATTGCGACCTATGTTAAGCTGCATTGTCAAAAGGCCAATGTTTAAGCTTTCTATCTTTTCATATGCAGTTTTCAAATATCCGTGAATTGCACAACGCATGTATTTTCTTCTTTACTGATCGCGTTGATCACTCCAAAAATGCAACTCCGTGTATAGCGTATATGACCGAAAACGTTCGACGAGCACCGTACATACATACATACATATAATCACGCCTTTATCCCTAGCGGGGTAGGCAGAGCGTAAACGACCTAAGCAAAGGTCGCGCCGCCACGTTTGACAAAGTTTTGAGGGTTATTTAAGTTAGATTTGTAGGTATATTGCTATAGTGACAGGTTGTCAGCCCGTCGCCTAAATTACAATATACTGAAACCCTCAGATCCCTTAGCTGGTTTTTACAGCATGCCCGGGATGATATGCAGCTGGCACATTCTATGTTTCTCTTTCTCTCCCAGGCCAGCATGGAAGAAAGACGAGCACCGTCTATTGAGAAATTTAAAGAGCGAACCAGAAAGTTCTTCTTATAGAATAATAATTAGTTATTTATCCTGTCTCCCATTAGCATACTATGTATTAGTTTGTTATAAATATATATTAGTTTATTCTAGTTATGCATTTGTTTAGTAGTATTTATATTGTTTAAGTATTAAGATGAACTTAGTATGCACTATCTCGCTTTCTGCTGTGTACTATACTAATACCTAAAGGTTGCCTGGTAGAAATTGCTACTTTATAACTTTAGCAAAAGGCCGCCTATATTGTACTGGTTTATTCCTTACTATTCTTCTGTATGTATTTGTGTTTTTATGTGCAATAAAGAACTTTGTATTGTATGCACATTAATACGGCACTTAGCCCAGGGGATCCCCTTAAGACGTCAGAGCGCCTGAGATCGATCGGAAGATTGTAATCTATGACTTGCGTTTTAGAGAAAACTCATCAATGTCCGTATTCTAATAAGATATTGACGTATTTTCGTCTATCAGAAAAGGGGTTTTACGAGTTGAAAACAGTGAGAATTTGAAATAGAATTTGGCAAGGTTTCAAATTAGACGTATCCTAGAAATTTTCTCAAAGATAGCTTAGGAAACGACGTACCATAGTTATCTAGCTTCTAAAACTAAGGTAACTTCGACCTACATGTTCAAGGCACCATACGAAATTGCGCGATCAGATACTATTTCCTTTCATTAGCTAGAAAAATAATGTTATTAGCTTTATATTAATCGGGTTCCATGATTGGATTCGGTTATGTTCCAATATCGAGAAAATTTTCTACATTGTTTTAATTCTTATTTTCCTTTCAATAAATAAATTATTAAATAGCCAAAACATCAATATCTTCCATGCTGGTCTGGGAGTGAGAAAAAAACATAGAATGTGTCAGCTGGATTTCCTCCCGGGCATGCTGTAAAAAACAGCTATGGGATCCGAGGATTTCAGTATATTGTAATTTACTCAATGGGCTGACAACCTGTCACTACAGCTATATACCTACAAATCTATCTTCAATAACCCTCAAAACTTTGTCAGACGTGGCGAAACGACCTTTGTTTAGGTCGTTTACGCTCTGCCTACCATATTAGGTATAAGTATGTAACATTATTAAAAAGTATAATAGCCATAATCCTTTTTAAGTAAAAACGGTACGGACTACCGCAGTGACTGGCTGGCTAGATTTGGCGCTGGTCTTAAAAAGTAATAAAATTTAAAATAAGAAGAAGCTCCGACCCTATCAGAATCGTTGTCCATTACGTTATCGGTGTAATCACAAGTTTTTGTTCCCTTGACCGTCCGCTAAGAGTATGCAAAAAGACAGGTGAGTCAGCTAGCAATGGATACCAGATATGTGCTTATCAGATGGTAATGACTAATGGCATGCCAGGGGTGACCAACCTAATAGGCGACCGGGGCCGCACGCAACATGATTAGAGAAATGCGAAGTATTTTCTTACAAAGATGGATTGATCTCCAAATTATAGGATTAGGCAGGCACAATTCGATTTACCTTTAAGGCAAGGTCGTTTGAAAATGTACAGTGTACGTGAAGGTAATCTTGTTTGAGCGAAATACGCTTTTTGGGTAAAATATACAATACACGTCAAATGATTCATTTATAAAGGTTAGAAGAAAATTATCAATTTTACTTTGTTTTGGTAAATAAGGCCAAGATCAAGAACGCTTTATTCTACGGGGTGTAAGGGACAGCGTCCCACATACTGATAGGGGATGCTCAGTCAATGACACTGAACAACATCCACTAGGGAATTCTTTCAGGAAGTAAAAAGAAATATTGGCTTTTCCATACAAATTGTTTGATTGACGTGGCCATTTTGTTTGGAAAAGACAATTTTTATTTTCACTTCCTAAAAGAATTTCTAGTTTCTAGTATATTTATTTCCTAATACGTATATTTGATAATACGTGTAAAGTCTGCCTACCCCATTAGGGATAAAGGCGTGATTATATGTATGTATGCATGTATGTATGTGTAATGTCCCTTACACGGTGGTAGAGCAGTCGGTCTTTATGCATAATTTTATGCAGTTACAGCATGTTATTTCATGACGATCATCATCATCATTTCAGCCTACATCTACCCACTGCTGAGTATAGGCCTCTTCTTTTGATCGCCATCTACCCCGGTCCTGTGCCTCCTGCATCCACTGATTCCCCGCGATCGCCACTATATCATTAGTCCATCTGGCTGGTGGTCTGCCTACTGGACGTTTTGATGATAACGGCAGCCAGTCCGTTACCGCCTTGGTCCACCGTCCGTCGTCCCGGCGAGCCAAGTGTCCTGCCCACCCCCATGACGATAATGATATCAATTTTTTTGACCATTCTAATTTTAGAATTCTAAAACTGAAACGACTTACCTACTCAAATCAAAATAGAAATTAAATTTATTCAAACTATTTCAAAACAACATAAATTGAATTTTTTTCAGAGGATGACAATAAAATTGAACTTCCCATACAAAATGACCACCTCGATTAGACAATTTATATGGAAAAATGTTTTTTTTTTTTCACTTCCTGAAATAAAATCCTGGTTATAGTTTGTCAGTTCCGTTGACTGAGCAACCCCTATCAGTTTGCGGGACGCTGTCACTTACACTCTGTATAAATAATTTCGTGAAAGATCCTCTTCCATAATTAAAATTAAGCTCAATATATAAAATTGTATATTATTCTCACCTGGAAAATGATACACGTGTTCGGGTTTACTTAAACTCGGCAACAACTTCAATTAATTTTACGTGTAAGGTTTCAGGACATAAGGCTTTACATTATATTGCGCTTGTAATATCACGTTGTTTCGAGGTTTATTTTGTTACATTTATTTTATTACATTTTGACGGAATGATGTAGGTGAGAAGAGACTAAAACTAGATAGGTAGGTAAATACATACATACATATAATCAGGCCGTTATCCCTAATGGGGTAGGCAGAGCGTAAACGACCAAAACACAGGTCGTTCCCCATCGTCTGACAAAGTTTTGAGGGTTATTTAAGATGGAGTTGTAGGTATATTGCTGTAGTGACAGGTAGTCAGCCCATCGCCTAAATTGCAATATTCTGAGACCCTCGGATCCCTAAGCTGGTTTTACAGCATGCCCGGGAGGAAATGCAGCTGGCATATTCTATGTTTTTCTGTCGCACCCATTCCAGCATGGGTGATAGGTAAATCCATGATATTAAGGCCATCTATTTCAAGTAATCATTTTATTTTAAAATATCCTTTCGGTGCCTTTAGCTTCACAAATAAACTCAAACAACTGAGCAGTTATTTCCATTTGAATTAGTCTTCAAAGGTATCCGAATAATAAACTGTAGTCCTAAAGATACTTAATTAGATTTTTCAAAATAATAATCAATATTAAATCTGTTTGGACCTGTCTTATTAAAAATGTCTACTATTATTAACAACAATATTTTTCTTTGGAAGGTTTTTATTCACAACATTATTGTACTAATTACTACCTCGAGTTGGCCACCCCTGCCTAATGGGAACGTCACTGCGCAATGCATTGTGCATCTAATTGGCCAAGGTTCGACTCAGGTTCGATTCCCGGCCCTGCCAGATTAAGATAACATTCTCCGTAAAGGGCATTGTGTTCGGGGACGATTTGTCAACATCGGAACGTCGAAACGTCGAAGCTTTTCGTTTCGAAAGCCAATAATGCACAGGATGATGTATGTGAGAGCAAACTCAATAGATGACGCCTTCAAAATTTGAAATCTTTTCATTTCTTTTGTCTAGTTTATTTTCCCATTGTTATCATATTTTTTCTGGGAGTGATAATAATATAGAATGTACTAGAAGCTTTTCTTCCTGCAACAACAGTACCTAAAATAAAAGCGATTAGAAAGATTTGAGATATCGATATTATTGCAATTTAAGCTTAAAGTTGTTACAGAACTAAAGGAGAAGAATGAAAGAAATGGCTACCCTAGCAATAAGGCCGCCTGTATTGTACTTACCGCTTTCTCATATTTTTTTTGTATCTGTAATAATTTTGGTGCAATAAAGAATTACTGTATTGTATTGTAAATAGGTAGGTATACTTCCATGCTGGCCTGGGAGCTAGAGAAAAACATAGAATGTGCCAGCTGCCTTTCCTCCCGGGCATGCTGTAAAAACCAGCTAAGGGTTATCCGAGGGTTTAAGTTTATTGTAATTTAGGCAATGGGCTGACAACCTGTCACTACAGCAATATACCTACAAATCTGTCTTGAAATAACCCTCAAAACGTTGTCAGACGTGGCGGAACGACCTTTGTTTAGGTCGTTTACGCTCTGCCTACCCCATTAGGGATAAAGGCGTGATTATATGTATGTATGTATGTAAACTATCAAAATATGTCTATCTTGCGTAGAAGTAATTTGGAACTGCGAAGCCTATAGACAGACGCATACGTACACACGTTTTCACGTCATTGATCAGCCTAATCCTATCTTATCTGAATATGGCAATTACCTACCCTCATTAACACGCCTTTATCCTTTTGATCACACAAGATAGATTAGTGCAATCATTTTGTTCATACTAATCTAATTAATTATCTAATTTGACTTATCTACCTCCAAGATATGGGATCATGTAATCAATCTTTTGATTTCACCCTCCTTTAGAATCATTTTCAATTCTTTCTCTCCTTCTTCTGTAATTTAGAGAAAACAAGAAACTCTCAAGAAACTTTCAAGAAAGTGTTCTTGTACATTTTGGCTATGATATCTTTTTATAATGTAACTATAACTATTTGTATAAAATGTTAAATATAATAAATAATATTCAAAGAGAATAGTAAAATAATGATGACCGTAACGAGTGAAAATTATATTTTATTAATTCCAAGTAAAATCATTTTTATCTGTGAACCAAACATGACGTCATTAGTTTTAATTGTTACATAACCCGTCGCACCCTGTATTATCACCAATGCGTTCACCTTACCATACAAAAACTAGCAAAAAAACGTTTTCAAAACTAAATGGATCCACAGAAGCTACTTATAAAGCTTTGAATTTGGACAAAGCAATCTCTTCAGATGTTTTGCTAGTGACTAATCCTTCGGAAGGTGGAATTCGGAGTTAAATTGTGTGGAGAATATTCGATCAACGAGATTAGAAGTTAAAAAAAGTTGAGGAATAAAGCAATGCTTTGAATTTTACCTCAGGTGTACTACCATGTTGGATTGGGAGCGAGAGAAAAACATAGAAGGTGCCAGCTGCAATTCCTCCCGAGCATGCTGTAAAAACTAGTTAAGAGATCCGAGGCTTTCAATATATTGCAATTTAGGCGATGGGCTGACAAACTGTCACTACAGCAATAAACATAACATAACATAACATAAAAATACTTTATTGCACGTAAGAATACAAATCATACAACACAACAGATAACAACAAAAAACAAGTACAAACCTACAATTCTATCATAAATAACCCTCAAAACTTTTTCAGACGTGGCGGAAGGACCATAGTTCAGGTAGTTTACGCTCTGCCTACCCCATTAGGGATAGAGGCGTAATTATATGTATGTATGTCAAAGAGCTTTTTTTTGCGGTAGTAAAAAGCAAACAAAGATCTTACGACGATACAGCTTCAATATGTCTTGTACAATTGAAGCAGTATCGTGACAATACTGATAATAGCAGAGGTATTTGAAATAGGAGGCATCACTATGGGAACAGTATTTCATTAAATATTATGAGGAGTCTTTTGTCACGTTTAACGAAAATCATTTATTAGATCTTAAAATGTGACTCACGATACTTAACAAAACGAATTTGCACATCAAAACACTTGTCAGAATATACCTAAGAATTTATAGGTATATGTAAATTAAAAGTTGTTTTCAATTGGCTCAAGCTCTTGCTAGGCTCAAGGCTGTAAATTACTCATATTTTAAGTCAAATACGGGTACAAATAACAATATAGCAGGAAAAAAGTTGTTCGAAAATACAATTTCCAACATCTTCATTCATCATACATACATACATTATATGTATGTATGTATGTACGATGATCACGCCTTTATCCCTAATGGGGAAGGCAGAGCGTAAACGACCTAAACAAAGGTCGTTCCGCCACGTCTGACATAGTTTTGAGGGTTATTTAAGATAGAATTCTAGGTATATTGCTGTAGTGACAGGTTGTCGGCCCATCGCCTAAATTAGAATATACTGAAACCCTCGGATCCTTTAGCTGGATCTTACAGCATATTATTCATCATTCTTACTCTATATACATTACAATTCACACAAAATTCTGAACTCAACAAGTACCTTGACGGTATTATCATTACTATTCAACAACAACGCATGTTTGCCCAAACGAACCCGCAACACGCAGTTAAGCTACCGTTTCCCACAGTACCGATCTTTATTGGCAACATTTACACAGTCGGAACGTTCGAGAAACCGTAAAGTGTACGTTCAAAACTAAAATGGAGGACAATAAAAGTGATATGGAACCAAAAGAGAGGTTTTAACGCACTCGTCACACACGACGAGCGCGGGCCGAAATGTCAGTCACATAGTGAAAATATTAAGTGGTACCTGGTGGAAGGGTGGGGTACAAGCAATAGAAATGAAGCGATGATGATAACCATAAGATTTGAATTAGTTCAATGGCTTGAAGATATTTAACAGTTTAGAAGATGTGTTAAGATACAAAAGGCATAAAAGAAAGAGTCCAAAACAGGAGGCATTCGTAGAGACGGGCAACTTATGGTAATAACCATCGTATTAAACATTTTTTTTTACAGGGCTTAATTTCAAAGCAAAAATCATAGTAATTAAAGGCTGATTCTTCAATCGGGGCTAACTTTGGCAAATTTTCAATTACTTAATTGTTTTTCAAATCTGTGCTCCGAATCATTTCCTTCCCTTGCTCTTGCCGTAAAGCTTACTTCGAATTCCTTTAATTTTAATCAGCTCGCTGTCGCCTACACCGCGCGCCTCGTTATTAGTCACTGTAGAACAATAGCCCGACGTGACCACGCGGCGTGACGCGAAACCTCCCATCTATACTCCGTTGTTTACCCGCAGTGCGATATGGGCTTGTTAATTGCTCATAGGCGGGAGCGGGAGCGGGTTTTGGTCGCTGTCGCCTACACCTCGCGCTTCGTTATCTATCAGTCACTGTAGAACAATGGCCCGGCGTGACCACGCGGCGTGACGCGAAACCTCCCATCCATACTCCGTTGTTTACCCGCAGTGCGATATGGGCCTGTTAATTTGTTAGCTCATAGGCGGGAGCGGGAGCGGGTATCTTTTCATAAAGAATCATGCTCGGGTTAAAGACGATCATTTAAGGAAAGATAGAAGGAAGGAGACGGGCAAAAGGCCAAGAATAAGTAACATCGTTCATGTAAAAGAAAACATTAAAGCCAAGTCGTACCAGGAAGTCAAAGAAAACTGGGAGTGCAGGAAGAGTTGGCGTTCACTTCATGTACTCAATGACAAGAGATGAGCTCTTAAATAAACGACATGCTCGGGTGACAAGCAAATACTCCCATCCACACTCCGTTGACGTTGCCCTTTAAATGCCAAATTTAAAACGAATTAATAAGTCTGTAACCCAGGTTCAACCGGAAAAATATCAGCTGGTAGTGATTCAGTAAATTCTGCTTTATTCTTGCCATTTTTTAGATGAGACGCGCTTTATTTTTAAGAATGGTAGGTACTTATACGTACATACATACATATAGTCATGACTTTATCCTTAATGGGGTAGGCAGAGCGTAAACGACCTAAACAAAGGCCGTTCCGCCACGTCTGAAGTCTTGAGGGCCATTCAAGATTTGTAGGTATATTGCTTTAGTGACAGATAGTCAGCTCATCGCCTAAATTACAATATACTGAAACCCTCAGATCCCTTAGCTGGTTTTTACAGCATGCCCGGGGGGAAATGCAGCTGGCACATTCTATGCTTTTCTATCGCTCCCAGGCCAGCATGGAAGAAAGTAAAGTACTTAAAACGTTTTGTATTTGCCAGATATGTCTTGTGGCTTGCACATTCTAGAAGGTGTATAGTAACATTGCAGTTAGTTTGCTCAGCCTCAGACTTGTGTGTTCCGGTCTGAAGGGCAAGGGAGCCAATGAAAATACCAGCACATGAGATAATGAAATCTGACTTTCACGAGCAACATGCTTTGGTATCGAATAACGTTTCTCAGCAAATAAAAGGTTAAAACGGTTATCGGTTTCAATTCTTGCTAAATATAATAACTTTTAGTTTAAGCCTGACACTCTTTTGATGACACTCTTTTCATTCGGAAATATATGAATGCAGCTTCTGAATTATGATTTAAAATGACGAAATGACTATACTTTCAACTGATATAAAACTCAACAGGTTAGCACGAGTTCATTTATCTTTCATAATAATTCAAACAACAAAATACTACGAGTATAAGTACAATACAAATATACTTTCATCCTATTTGCTGTGAAAAAACTTCATTATATAAAAAACAAAACATCTTTTCGGTCCTCATATTCGCAGACGCCAGCAATTTCTCTTAACTACAACAATGAAATTAACGACCGCTTCATGAAGTATTTAAGGACACACTAGTATGGTTTAGGTGTCTATTAGGTCATATTATTAATTATTTAAGGCTGAATGCGTATACAACTATTAAAATTTACAAAATAGAATTTATGAATGGAATAAGGAATCGTAAGTTTGTTGTTTGTTTTTAAGTTTATTGTTATTGTTTCCTTGCAAAATTAGAGAACAGTACTATACTCACTCAGCCTCAATAAATCAACTTAGCCGAAATAGCAATTTTCGCAAGCATTGCAATCCAAATTTTCTTGTTTTTTTTTATTTTTCGACTTCGGAGTAATGTACTATTACTATTACACATAAGACAAGACATTACAAAGGAATAAAACATTACAAAACAGTACAATTTAGGCTGCCTTATTGGTAGGGTAGCAATTTCTGCCAGGCAACTTTTAGAACTCCTATCGTTGGAAGTAGAAGCGGAAGAAGTTGTGCTTACTGTTTACTAGACTAGCGTCAGTAATGAATCCGTTGCAATACCAAATTAAAAAGCGATATTAAAACAAACGTCAAAGTACCATAAATATTAGATTGGTGGAAGTCGGCTAGACAGTCGGCAGACAGTCCTACCAACGTAAACAGACCTATAATTACGTACACAATTAAGCGTTGAGTTCCATGGTAGTGAAATTAGTAGCTAACTGAACATTTTTTGCGTCCGTAGAAACCGAAATTGAAGGCAAAAACGGTAACTTTCTCAAACTGTTTAAGTGGTTTAAATGTTACGTTTAGTCTACACTTCGGTGATTTACCGTTTTCGTTGGAAAGAAATATGACACCCGGCAGCTGGTTTATAAGACTACAATTTACAACTTTATGTACCTTCTTAATATTGCGAAGGCAAGCCCTGAAGATACTTTTTAACGGGTGTGCTCTTCAGTGCTGCCAAGTGCGGTGATTTATCGCAATTTAACCTATCTCGGAGGGTGATGTGGTGACCAAAAATTGCTATTTGCGACTGGTCGTAATTGAGGCTATCTCGAAAAAAATATTAGGCGATATTAGGCTACTTCAAAAATAATTAGGCGAATCATCATATCGGGTAAGAATACGAACAAAATGGTCTTCGACTCAAGATTTTGAGATCGGACCAAATTATTTAAATAACATCCCTACTAAATAGGGTCTTAAGGATAAGTCTCAATCATTTAAAATAGTAGCTATTTAGACTATTCGTAAATTATTTAGGCGATTCTAGGCTACTTCACCTTGGGCGACTTTTAGGCGCCTTGACATTGACTTTTCGACGATCTCATAGTAAAAAGACTTGGCAACACTGGTGCTCTTGACAAATTTTGTGGACGTAAAATGAACAAGCGCGTCAAAAATCCGACGCCCCTTATTTGTATCGGCGTTAAAATGGCGCGAAGAGATTGACACCCGTGTTTTGTTTTGGACAGGTTGATCATTTTCGTGAATGGTTTAGAAAATTGGTATCAAAATGGGAAACGTGTTATTAAATTGTCTCTCGGAAATCAAATTAAAACGATGCATATTTTTTTCGAGCTTAATAGAGTTTTTTATATCAACAATTTTATTACTCGGCGTACGAAAGTCAGAGAATTCAACCCCAATGTCAAGTCAGTCCTCCTGTACGGATGCGAGACATGGATCGTCAGGAAAGTAGTAACTACTGGCCACGAACCATTTCTAAGGTAAGACTGTGGGAGTTGACTGACCAAAAACCCATAGACAAGGAGATTAGGAGGTTTATTTATGAATTGCAAAATGCTGCCGGTCCAGGAGAAAGTATTGTTTCTGTTAGCACTAGAGCATTACAACTGTGATCAATTTAAAATCCCGGTGACTTATTCGCGTATACTTAGGAATACAGAGGTGTAGAGAGCCCGATGGTGTAGTGGATAGGGCCGCTGCCTCCTGAGCGGGAGGTCGTGGTTCGAACCCCACCACGTACCAATGTGTTTTTCGGTTTTCGAATTTCATATGTACGTTTATTCGGTGCTTTTCCGTGCTTCGGAAGGCACGTTAAGCCGTTGGTCCCGGTTAATATCGTATAATACCGTAGATATTAGTCGTTAAGCCATATCAGAGAACAGTGCTAAGCATTGGCGGCTTGAAAACTCTGACCGGGTTGCGGAGGTCAGATGGCAGTCGCTCTGTGTAAAAACCAGTACGTTCAATCCCCTAGATTATAAAGCCGATTCCGTGAGATACGAGATAAGGCTAGGGAGATGACTTAGGAATACAGAGGAAGGCACATTATGTGTACTTAAAACTGTTAACTATAACGCGCGCACCACTAAATATCTTGTTCCTACAGTGTTCAATAACATACCAAATGAGATAACAAAGTGTGAAAGTAAACTGGTATTTAAGAAAAAGGTTAGAGAGCATTGATTAACACAATACATACATACATATAGTCACGCCTGTATCCCTGATGGGGTAGGCAGAGCGAAAACGACCCAATCAAAGGTCGCTCCGCCACGTCTGACAAAGTTTTGAGGGTTATTCAAGATAGATTTGTTGGTATATTGCTGTAGTGACAGGTTGTCAGCCCATCGCCTAAATTGCAATACACTGTAACCCTCAGATCCCTTAGCTGGTTTTTACAGCATGCCCGGGAGGAAAATGCAGCTGGCACATTCTAAGTTTTTCTCTCGCTCCCAGGCCAGCATGGAAGATTTAATAATAATATAATTTTCGACTTCTAACTTTAAATATATTATACATGTTACTTAAATTTGCAAAACAACAGTATGTAATACATTTTATTTAATGTAGAAAATACAGTTTGTAATGTTATGGGGAGCCACTTCTGCCAACAAACTATTGTATAGTTTGGCAGATTTTGTTTAAGTTGTAAAACTGTAGTGCCAAAATGAATAAACGATTTATTTATTTTTATTTATCCTTCTTAAAAAATGGCGCTGGATTAGACATGTGCTGCGGAAACCAGACAACCAGATATCCCAGCAAGGGTTGTCATGGCAAGCATATGGAACACGAAGACCAGGCTGCCCACGTAGCACCTGGAGGCGCTCAGTCAAAAAAGAGGCCGCATCAACTGGTCTCAGCTGGGGAGACCTAGAAGTTACCGCGCAAGATCGAAAGCAGTGGAAATCCCTTCTTAGAGCCCTATGTCCCTGATAAGGGATAATAGGACTTCATCATCATCAATTTTATTATTGTTAACGTAGCAACCTAAAAAAAATCCAGTAGGTATAATTATTTATTATATTTATAGCGTAACTGCCTCCGTGGTCTAGTGGCTAGTGCCATGGACTCCTGATCCGGAGGTCCTGGGTTCGATTCCTAGGGGGAAACACAAAGTTGATATTTGAAAATTTATGACTTTGTGAATTCTTCCCCAGTTTGGTTAGGATATTGCAGGCTAAATCACCTGATTGTCCGAAAAAGAAAAAGATTTCGTGCTTCGGAGGGCACGTTAAGCCGTCGGTCCCGGTCGCTGTCTTTGATAGTGGTCGTTACTCAAACCATGTCAGAGGACTGATTGTTGTGCTACTAGGCGGTTTAAAAACTCTGACCATCGGGTCTATAGACTCGATACCCACTCGACAGAAGAAGCACAACGTCAAATAATATAAATTTTAAATAGATAATTTACCAAAATTATGACGTATTTAAATAAGTCACCTCTTGCAGCATCGTAACTTTAAATTTTAAACTTCCAACATAATCAATTTGTATGAGATTTATAAAAATTAAAATAGCTTCCTGATACACCATATAAATACATACATCGTTTTTCATTATTCAAGCCTGGGTGTTTATTTAAATCTCAAAGAGTTTTAAATGTAATAAAAACAGGATAACACGAGCATATTATTAAGGTAATACAATATATTCTTTTAACCAAAATAAACGAATTTCGCCTAGGGTTGTTCGGGATATATTTACGGCAGAAATTAATTTTCTATTTATTCTGCATACATACATACATACATAAAATCACGCCTTTATCCCTTACGGGGTAGGCAGAGCGTCAAACTCCTCGTAAAAGGCGCTTTCGCCACGTCTGACAAAAATTGAGGGCAATTTTAGATTGTAATGTGTATTGCTATAGTGACAGGTTGTCAGCCCATCGCCTAAATTACAATACACTGTAACCCTCGAGTCCCTTTTGCTGACTTCTACAGCATGCCCGGGAGGAAGGGCAGCTGGAACATTCTATGTTTTTCTATCTCTCCCAGTCCAGCATGGAAGAAAAATATTTATTCTGCCAACGAACAAAAGCCTATCTCATATCATCTTAGCCCAAAAAAGGTTAAACGTGGTTCTTCTTCTTCTGTCGCGTGGGTATCGAGTCAATCGACCCGATGGACCCTGGTGTCAGAGGTTTTAAATCGCCTAATAACACAGCTAATAGGCCTCTGACATGGTTTGTGTAACGACCACTATCAAAGACAGCAACCGAGACCGACGGCTTAGCGTGCCATCGGAAGCACGGAATCTTTTGTCTTCCAGACAATCAGGCGGTTCAGCCTGCATGGTCCTAACCAAACTGGGAAAATCTCAAAAAGTGATAAATTGACAAATATCAACTTTGTATTCCCCCCTGGCAATCGATCCCTGGACCTCCGGGCCGTGAGCCCATGGTTCTGCCCACTAGACCACGGAGGCAGTTAAACGTGGTGTATCCTAATGTCAGATAAGCAGGGAGATTTCAAGATATAGACCCATCGCCCGTAATGGCTTAGAATATCGTCCAAATCAGCGCGCGCCACGGCGGCGTGGCGGTTACGTCCGTGGCCGCGTCAATAATGTGCAGGCCATGAATACATTTTTGAGATGTATATGTTTTTAGAAATTTCCAATGAGAGAAATAAGCTCTTTAAAACAACCATTTGCCGTTAGGAATCACCTTAAGTTCAAGGATTCTCCAACTTTCTACTTGATCATGTTCAGCTGTCCAAAACAATTTCCATGCCATAACATGATTGGCGTAACATTATTAACAAACAAATAAATGTTCACGGTCATAGTAACAATTTATCCATGGCATCATAAATATACAGGGTGTTAGGTCGTTTGTGAAGTCATACATATTAGATTCGTATACAATTCGTATTCCATTTGGTCTTACTAGTAAAATTATATGAAATCTTGTGCACTATATGCACACTTCCATTTATGTTCTTAACCATCATCGACCTAAGGGTTTCCTCAGTCATGGAAAATGAACAACATTTACACAGAAATTCGAGTTTTTTTTATAAAGGCTTTTTTAATCGAAATGGTGATTTTGTATGGGAAAGTTAACTTCCTTTTTTTAGAAGAAAATCATTGTAAATATAGTTTAGTTTCTTTGTCTGAGCAAACTATATCAGTCTGCGTACTAACCAAAAACTTACCCTGTACATATATTAAATGCAGATTGTATTACATTCATTCTTTCTTCACGGTTGAATCGTCGGATTTAATGCACATATCGACTACATATTCGATACGGTCGTTGACAACGGAGTTCTGTGAATCGGAAATTCGGTCGTTTTATTAAACAAATCACCGAATAAGTTTAAAGTCCGTCTGATGTTAATGAGCACGAAACTTGCTATTTCACGAGAAAAGCACCGCGAGATAAGAGCGTTTTATATGAGCATTTAAATTAGATTTTGGAATTGGATCACAGATATGCGCAACGTTTATTATTATTATTGCGCATACACATATAATTGGCACCAATAGATTCGGTATTTAGGTATATATTAGGGGTGTAAGGGAAAGCGTAACAGAAACTGATATGGATTGCTCAATCAACGAAACTGGACAACTTTCACCAGGGAATTCATTAAGGATATGAAAAAAGAAACATACAAAATGACCATCTCGATCTGACAATGGAAAAGCAAAAAAGAGATAATTGCCTGGTAAAAGTTGTTCAGTTTTGTTGACTGGACCACCTCTATCAGTTTCTGGGGCGATGTCTTTTACACCCGATAGGCATTTGCCAAAGAATTCTACCTAGCTAGGTAGCTAGTATTCAAAATATTGATCTAAATTGGTTTCAAGAAATAATTACAGACCTAAATAAAGCTATACACACCTCTCTACAATTAACCCTTCGGAACATTTAAGGGGAAACTTCCTCACGGTATAATCAACATGTCTTCACCGTGGCTGTGGCTGTGCCAACCCCGTCATTTGAGTATTAAATGTCATTACCGGCACGGGGACACCGATTTTCTTCCCGCCATAAAGCACGTTGAACCAAAACCCCGAGAAACTCCGAGTTGCCAACTTGATACTGGCTGTTTTTTTTTGTAAATCCATTTTAAAAGAATAAAACGCTGAATTGTTATTTTTTATTGATAGTATTATTTTAAAGGCAAATAAAACTACTGCTCTTACTGCCAATCCTTTTGTTACGGGCCGAATTTGGGCTAAATTATAATGGCCTGGAAAAGCCAATAAATTTAAAAGAAGAAAAATGGAAACTGTTTATTTTTTATTCAAAATATCATTTTAGACTGAGGCAAACCAAACTATGCTTATACAGCCAAGTCTTATGTAAGTAATTTATTTTTTCTTCAATGATTTAACTTTGCCTAGCTCTGAGGAGCTTTTAGCTGAAGCTTTTACAACCAGTAGATTTTTTATTTGTGTTTGGCTTTACTCCAAGTTTCGAAAATGAGTTAAAGTTGATAAAAATGTAGAGTGCAATAAAGGTATTAGAAAAATACTTTTAAGTTCCGTGAAATATACAGTTGAAATGACATCCTGTCTTTCATGTTTCAAAGCCTTTTAACAAGATAAGGTCAATTGAGGTTATTCCTGACTAAAAACGATAACTTCCTGTAGGAAGTTATTGTTTGGTTGTGTACAACCAAACGGATTTTTACCGCCGGTAAGTATCTGGCAATACCGAAGCCCTCAACGCCCGCGGGCAGGCCTCCATTCCCAGGCCCGCCTCACGATGCCTGTTCCTCGTGACTCGAATGGTAATGACGCTTATGAGCGGCTGAGCCTTTGTCATTACCATCCAACTTATTGTTATTGTGCCTTTTTGTATTGTTCAAAGGATGGTAGGTATTTCAAGCACGCTTGTAAGCGATTATTCGATCTCGAAGGATGTATTTTGTCAACCGTTGCTAAGTGAAAAAGTTATGGCTATTTTGCGATGGCAAAGGGTTATAAAACGCTCGCATAAACTGTACAAATATTACATAGATGAATAAAATAATTTTACTGTTATGGGTTATGTTAATAAATGTATTAAACTGAAAGTGACAGGACTAATTTAAATTTAGCTTTAGAATGTGTCAGATAGAATTGAGCCCATTAGTTACAATTACAATGGTAGCTTCGAGAATACGTGGGATAATCTTCTTTTTCTTCTTCTGTCGAGTGGGTATTGAGTCTATCGACCCGATGAACCCTGGTGTCAGAGTTTTAAACCGCCTAGTATCACAACTATCAGGCCTCTGACATGGTTTTAAGTAACGGCCACTATCAAAGACAGCGACCGGGACCGACGACTTAACGTGCCCTCCGAAGAACGAAATCTTTTTCTTTTTCGGACAATCAGGTGATTCAGCCTGCAATGTCCTAACCAAACTGGGGAAAATTCACAAAGTGATAAATTCTCAAATATCAACTTTGTGTTTCTCCCCTGGGAATCGAACCCAGGACTTGCGGATCGGGAGTCCATGGCACTAGCCACTAGACCACGGAGGCAGTTAAAACTATATTAAGGCAGTTTAAACGTGTGATAATTATACGCCTGAAATATACCCTTTGTTTTGCACATGAACTTAGATTTACCATTCAACTGAGTATTATTCAATTTGAATTATTAGTTTTCCTTATCTGCTTTGATTTATTATTATTGCTGAATCATGATTCATTGTAACTTTGAAGTATTTGATTTTATACTCCATTTAGTTTGTAATGTCGTTAATTATACAAAGTTTTATCCAGTTACCGAAGAAGATACCAAACTTTTTTAAATGGTTATAGCTAATCGTAAAAATATATAAATTTCTTCCATGCTGGACTGGGAACAGGAGAAAAACATAGAAAATGCCAGCTGAATTTCCTCCTTCCGGGCATGCTGTAAAAACCAGGTACGGGATCCGAGGGTTTTAGTATATTTCAATGTAGGCGATGGGCTGACATCCTGTCCTTACAGCAATATACCTACAAATCTATCTTAAATAAGTCTCAAAACTTTGTCAGACGTGGCGGAACGACCTTTGTTTAGGTCATTTACGCTCTGCCTACCCCATTAGGGATAAAGGCGTGATTATATGTATGTATGTGTCTATCTAGTTACCGAAGAAGATACCAAACTTTTTAAAATGGTAATAGCTAATCGTAAAAAATCATAAGACCACCTTGCCGGAGCTTACGAAAAAAGTTGACCAAACTTAGTCCAAACTTGGTCTGACTTCCAAATACGGTGTTCATTACCATAATTACGAATGGGCATTCTCGTTACCTCCTGGACAATGACCAGTTAATTTTTAAAGCTATCTTTAGCTTTTAAAGAAATCTCTGAGTCGTACTAGAGACGTGATCTACATACAGTCTGGCGAAGAAAGGAAGGAAACGTGATAAAATCTAAGTTTGGAGTGTTAAGTAAGCAGCCTTTAAGCGTAAATCTAAATAGACTTATTAGGATTAAGGCTGCGATAAATTATTGCTTCAGGTATTGTTTAATTTATTTCATTTTCGTAGAAAGATTTATAAACAAATGCATACATACATATAATCACGCCTTTATCCCTAATGGGGTAGGCAGAGCGTACACGACCTAAACAAAGGTCGTTCCGCCACGTCTGACGAAGTTTTGAGGGTTGTTTAAGATAGATTTGTAGGTATATTGCTGTAGTGACAGGTTGTCAGCCTGTCGCCTAAATTGCAATATACAGAAACCCTCGGATCCCTTAGCTGGTTTTTACAGCATGACCGGGAGGAAAAGCAGCTGGCACATTATATGTTTTTCTCTCGCTCCCAGTCCAGCATGGAAGTAATGTATACAGATAGATATTCTTCCAAGCTGACCTGGGAGCGAGAGAAAAACATATAATGTACCAGCTGCATTTCCTCCCGGGCATGCTGTACAAACCAGCTGAGGGATCAGAGGAGATTTGACTACAGCAATACAAATCATCTTATCATCCCATTAGGGACAAAGGCGTGATTATATCCAGCATGGAAGACAACCATGCTGGACTGGGAGCAAGAGAAAAACATAGAATGTGCCAGCTGCATTTCTTCCCGGGCATGCTGTAAAAATCCGCTAAGGGATCCGAGGGTTTCAGTATATTGCAATTTAGGCGATGGGCTGACAACCTGTCACTACAGCAATATACCTACAAATCAATCTTAAATAACCCTCAAAACTTTGTCAGACGTGGCGGAACGATCTTTGTTTTGGTCGTTTACGCTCTGCCTTCCCCATTAGGGATAAAGGCGTGACTATATGTATGTATATATGGAAGACAACAGAAGTAGTGAGTAACATATATTACCCTAGTAAGCAATGTTGTCGATTCTTTGAAGGCACGACTTAACTAAATCTTGACTCAAATGATCGCCGTCCTTTACTGGTCCCTCATGATAGAAAATGGCGGGTAGGTATATAGATAGACTTATATTACTTAAGGAGTCACGTTATTTGCAACTACAAATGAATCACTTATCTATAACTTCGTATAACTCATTATTTGAATTGAGCGATATATTTTTTGAAAAGTACTTATAGGATGCTGCTAGGAAATATGATTGTCTGGACTGAAAGCACCAAAACAAAAAAGGGTTTGGCTGGCAGTATAAAATTTTTGTAGATATGCTTCTTATAAACTCATTTTTTTTATTTTTTTTTGCTAGCCTGATCTGTCCCACTGCTGGGCAAAGGCCTCCCCTTTTTGTTTCCACTTTTTTCTGTCTTGTGCAATTTGCATCCAGTCTTTTTCGAAGGCATCCATCTCATCACGCCACCTCTTTCGGGGCCTACCTCTGCCTCGCCGGCTATATAAACTCATATATTTTTTAAAAGAAAACGTAGATAATCTGAAGGTCCTAATGCACCGCTATACAGGGATATACACCAATGGTCTGAAGACCTTCAAACCACGGAGGGTCCTGCTGGAAATTAATTCATACATACATACATACATATAGTCACGCCTTTATCCCTAATGGGGTAGGCAGAGCGTAAACTACCTAAACAAAGGTCGTTTCGCCACGTCTGACAAAGCTTTGAGGGCTATTTAAGATAGATTTGAAGGTATATTGCTTAGTGACAGGTTGTCAACCCATCGCCTAAATTACAATATACTGAAACCCTCGGATCCCTTAGCTGGTTTTTACAGCATGCCTGGGAGGAAATGCAGCTGGCACATTCTATGTTTTTCTCTCGCTCCCAGGCCAGCATGGAAGATTTTTTTTTTAAAGAAAATTAATTCAAGTTTTTTGTTTAACTGTAAAGGTACTATTATTTTTCTTACTCTACTCGGAAGGTACTAAATATTACGAAAGTGAAACTCTGGTTGTCGTTCGAATCAGACGAAGGGTCCTGTTGGGTATACGGACATACGAATTGGTACCAATAAATATTGTACAGCATACGTATAATATTTACTACTTACATACTACTGCTACTTAATATTTTTTACTTAGAGAGCCCGATGGTGTAGTGGATAGGGCCGCTGTCTCCTGAGCGGGAGGCCGTGGTTCGAATCCCACCACGTACCAATATGTTTTTCGGTTTTCAAATTTCATATGTACGTTTATTCGGTGCTTTTTCCGTGCTTCGGAAGGCACGTTGAGCCGTTGGTCCCGGTTAATGTCGTTTAATACCGTAGATATTAGTCGTTAAGCCATATCAGAGGTAACTGCGAAGCATTGGCGGCTTGAAAACTCTGACCTAATCTAGGATTGGGTCTGGTTTCCCTTCTGGGTTGCGGATGTCAGATGGCAGTCGCTCTGTGTAAAAACCAGTACCCTCGTTCAATCCCCTAGATTAGGAAGCCGACCCCGTGAGATACGGGATAAGGCTAGGGAGATGATGATACGTATAATATTTACTCAGCAATATTTTGGTTCAATCAAGAAATCGTTTTACTTTTGTGTATTCTGGCAAAGACTGCGTCCAATTTAGTGTCTATTTAGTGAACAATACTGACCACATTCAGACAACGAAATTGCATCGTGTATTTCTTTGTCAGATAAGATCAGATTTTTGATGTTTTCCTCATAGCAAATCAAGTAACAAATATACGCTATCTACTGTGGGGATATAGTAAACGTAAAATCCGAATAATATGTTCTCATAACAACAAACAGAATAGCTCTTTCAGCAATGGTCACTATTAGTAAAGCAACTACTTCCGTGGAAAGTGGTCAGTGCCATAGGCTCTCATGGGATTCGGAGGTCTTGGATTCGATTCCCATGGGGGAACACAAAGTTGATTTTTGTCGATTTATTACGTTGTGAGATCCCCAGTTTGGTTAAGACAATTTTAACAGCATGCTCGGGAGGAGACGCAGGTGGCACATTATATGTTTTCCTATCACTTTCAGTCAAGCATGGAAGAAATACACAACAAAATCACACCCTTAACCCTAAGGCTGAGCGAAAACGATCCAAACAAAGGTCGTCAAGATTTGAGGGTTATTACAGTTGATTATGATGTAGATTGCTATAGTGACAGGTTATCAGCCTATCGCCTGAAATTGCAACACACTATAACCCTCGAATTCCTTAACTGGTTTTTACAGCATGCCCGGGAGGAGATGCAGCTGGCACATTCTATGTTATTTTATCACTCCCAGTCCTGAATGGAAGAAAGGAGTTCCTATTACTAAATAGGTAAGTAAAACGACGCTACATTATATATATATACTGGGTGGCGCAAAAGTAAAGACCCTATTTGGTTCAGCTATAACATTTTTTCTAAATTAGAAAACTAGATTTAGGTTTTTTTAAATGTATATTTGTGCCATTAAATTTCGTACCATTAGGATTTAAAGATGATGTCTTTTAAATGGTGACCTCCAGAGTTGATACACATTTGAGCCCTATTTATGACATTTTGCATAACTTGCCGTAACACTTCCTGCGATATGTTCGTTATTTCTTGACGAATGTTTTCTTTTAGAGCTGCGAGAGTCTGTGGCTTGTTCACATACACCCGAGATTTCAAAAAACCCCAAAGAAAGAAGTCTGGACTGGTCAGATCGGGTGATCTTGCAGGCCAAGGTAAATCGCCAAAACGAGAGATAACTCGGCCTGGAAAAGCGTCCCTCACTAAGTCCATAGTGTCGCGCGCTGTGTGTGCCGTAGCGCCGTCTTGTTGAAACCAGATGTGCTCCAGCCCCAATTCGTCCAAACTGGGTATCAAAAACTCACGTAACATGGTTCTGTAGCGTTCTCCAGTGACAGTTATCGCATTGCCTCCAGCGTCTTCGAAAAAATAGGGTCCGATCACTCTGTCAACACAGATGCCACACCATACAGTAACTTTTAGTGGGTGTAGAGGTGTTTCTTGAATAATGCGCGGATTATCAGTGCCCCAGAACCGAGTATTCTGCTTATTGACATGCCCTGAGAGATGGAAATGCGCTTCGTCACTCATAACCAATTTTGAAGGAAAATTATCCTCTTCAAGGTTGAGGTTTATGACGCGCTGGCAGTAATCTAGACGAGCTCGGTGGTCAGCAGGCAGCAGGTGATGAGTCATTTGAGTTTTATACGGGAACATCTTTAAGTCTTTCACCAAAATACGCTGCAGGGTCCGTCTGGAATTGCCCAATTGCGTGGCACGTCGCCTCGTTGATGTTACTGGACACTCTTCCACATCTTCGCGCACAGCATCGATATTTTCAGCTGAACGGCCTGTTCTTGGTCTCCCAGACTTAGGTCTATCCAATGTTGAGCCAGTTGCTTCAAGGCGTGTGGCAAAGCGTCGAATTGTGCGACCAATCGGTGCCGGACGGTGGGGAAATCGTCGACGAAATTCACGTTGTGTTCTTATCACTGATGAATTATTCCGTAAGAACATTGACACAATTATTCCACGTTCTTGGAGAGTAAAACGGTCCATGTTTATTTTCAGTGTATTTTACATTTGTTCACTACACAATTTTCAACAACAGAATGACAGAAAATGTCATATAAAAAAAATAAAAATATTTTCTTTAGTGCCAGTACTTTTGCGCCACCCAGTATATACGTACCTACTTGATAGTTACGCGAACGAAAGCAAAGGTCGGCACGACTCAAACATTTCCGCCGCTTGAGTAACACGTATGCACCATCCAAAATACTGAATGAATAGGGTTATCACGTGTACATAGCTTCATTTAGTCGTGACCGACCCTAGTTAAGATTCAGATCTCGGCGCCCGGCGGATTGTTCGCAGTAGGTAACACTGGCGGTGTTGCCAGCTCTTTTACAGTGCTCTTTTTTGCCCATTTTTGCCTGTAAGAGAGCATTAGCTCGTTATCTTTTTGTTTGCGTTCTAAGCTCCTGTTTTTACAGGTTAAGGAAAATCTGCGGTGTTTGAGGCAATAGTGAGGAAAATGCAAGCGCGCAGTGCGCTAAGAATACAAACACAAACTGCCTCCGTGGTGTAGTGGTTAGAGCCATGGGCTTACGATCCGAAGGTTCTGGGTTCAATTCCCAGGGGGAAACACAAAGTTGATATTTGTCAATTTATCACTTTGTGAGGTTTTTCTCAGTTTGGTTAGGACATTGCATTCTGAATCACTTGATTGTCCGAAAAGAAAAAAGATTCCGTGCTTCGGAGGGCACGTTAAACCGTCGGTCCCGGTCGCTGTCTTTGATAGTAGTCGTTCCTCTAACCATGTCAGAGGCCTATTAGCTGTGCTACTAGGTGGTTTGAAAACTCTGACACCAGGGCTCATCGGGTCATTTGACTCGAGAATCCACTCGCTAAGAAGACAAACACAGTTCTTTCACTAATAGTGTAATTTAGACGATGGGCTGACAACCTGTCACTACAGTAAAATACGTACAAATCTATCTTAAATAACCCTCAAAACTTTGTCAGACGTGGCGGAACGACCTTTGTTTAGGTCGTTTACGCTCTGCCTACCCAATTAGGGATAAATGCGTGATTATTTATGTATGAATGTATGTATTCTTCCACTAATAGTAGGTCAGTCAGCTCAAGAGAACAGTGTTTTTTGTTGTTCTTTTTCCAACCGTATTTTGCGGACGACAAAGCAGACAAAGTTATGGGAGTCGTTGCCAGATTTATTTTTTACTAGTAACCTATTATGATCAACCTCGTTTTTCATCTTGACTGTTTCGGTTAAGTTTGCAGACAGTTGGCAACACCAGCTTGCAGTTACCAAACTTTAAATATGTAATCCTACATAATACAATCACGCTTATCTTTTCCTTAAGTGGTAGGTAAAGCGTCAATGGGTTATAAAATACGTTTATGCTGCTAAAAAGCAGGTTCTTGGGCTTGTTTTTAAGCTTTTTTTTTTTTTGGTTGGCAGCCCCGGCGGTTTAGGTAGTTGGCAACCCAAACCGCGGATAAATGAGCGCTGTACCTTATCTGTATGCGCAACGAAAGGTTACTTATCACGCTAGCGGATGTATGACTACACTTTTACTTAGGACGGGAATTTATTTCAAAGAAACGGCAGCCATCTTGGGTCACGTTATTCCTTACTGAAGTATAAATTAGTGTGTTTTGATTTTAAAAAAATGCTGCTGATAAACTCAAATTTTGTGCTCGTTTTTAGTCTATATTTTTTTGAGTTGGCAACCCCGGCGGTTTAGGTAGTTGGCAACCCAAACCGCGGATAAATGAGCGCTGTACCTTATCTGTATGCGCAACGAAAGGTTACTTATCACGCTCGCGGATGTATGACTACACTTTTACTTAGAACGGGTTAATAGTACGCCTTTGTTTGACTGATAAATGTTGCTTCTAAGAAACAGTAACGTCTTGGAAGATTTTTGCCCTAATAAGAACGAATAACAAAAAATTAAGGCTCGTATTCATAAAGCGAATAATTGCTTTAGATTAAGAGCAATATCAAGTATGGATTTGACAGCCATTATGCACTGAAATGACATTTCTGATACGAACTCAAACTTGCTGTCAGTCTCAAGTGCTGATTATAAATACGGGCCTTGCGCTCTGAAGCGGTAAGTACATACCTTCCTCTGGCGTCTGAGATGTCGTATACTCGATCTACGAATACATACCTGCAACAAAAATATTTGATAAGTTTTTCTATTAAACAATGCTTAAGGCGTTATTATATGTATTCATTCAAAACTCTTCTACTGCTGGGAGCGAGAGAAAAACATAGAATGTGCCAGCTGCATTTCCTCCCGGGCATGCTGTAAAAACCAGCTAAGGGATACGAGGGTTTCAGTACGTGGGACACTCAGAAAGTTTGCGACACTAAAAAAAAATGTTCTACAGGTACATATATTTTTATTAAATCTTTTCAAAGTACTCTCCACCAGCCTCTATACAAAGATTCATGCGTCTGAACCAGTTTTCAAAACACTTTTTCCAGTCCGCCGTAGACACCTCGTTTACAGCCTGCTCGAACGCAGCCAGCGCATCTTCCGGCGACGAAAATTGTATACCCTTCAGCTCATTTTTTATTTTTGGAAATAAAAAGAAGTCACACGGTGCTAGATCAGGGCTGTAAGGAGGGTGACCCAGGAGTTTGACTGGTGTGCTGTCCAGGAAGTCCCTCGTTTTGAGCGCGGTGTGTGCAGGCGCATTGTCGTGGTGGAGCAGTAGTCCGCGGAGCCCTGTGTTTGGTCGCTTGATGCTCACAACAGAAAAAACTTCTGGTAAATATTTGGTAGTTTACCATTCGGCGTTAATGCTTCTTTGATCTCGTAAGGGAATTGAGGCCAAGTGGCCAGTCAAATTAAAAAAGCTGGCGATCAAAATCTTCCCCCCGCTTCGAGATCGCTTCACTTTGGTAGGCGTTGGTTCATTTTGAAACACCCAAACTGTCGACTGGCGCTTGGTTTCTGGATCGTATTGATAAATCCAGGACTCATCACCTATTACGATGTCGTAAACACGCCGAGACGAGCCTGCTTCAAATTTGTTCAGCATATCACGGCACCATTCCACCCGGGCCTGCTTCTGAGCGTCGGTGAGGTAGTGCGGCACCCAGTGCGATACTATCCTCCTCACGCGAAGATGCCCGTGTAGAATCTCGTGAACGCTTCCCGATCCAATCTTTAATATGTGCTGAATCTCCTGATATGTAATTCGCCTATTATCTTGGATTAAATTTTTCACTGCTAGCACGTTTTCTTCCGTAATAGCCGTCAAAGGGCGACCGCTTCTTTCTTCATCCCCCAAGGTTGGTCGACCGCGCCTAAATTCGTTATACCAACGATACACGGTTGCCGTGGAAGGGCTTTCATCCATAAATGCCATTTGAAGTCTATCGAACGATTCATCCGATTTCAGGCGACACTTGAAATCGTAAAAAATCATAGCTTTAAAATGTTCCCGGCGCAGATCCATTTTTCAGTAAGACACGATACTTTGAATTGGCTCGCAAAAAATGTGGAGGGAAATTTTGAAAATGGAACACACATATTTTTACTTACAAGTAATCATATTTTCAAAAAAGATTCTAACCGGCCAGTCTGCCATATATAAAAACTATTTATCGCAATACTTTCTGAGTGGCCTGGTATATTGCAATTTAGGCGATGGGCTGACAACCTGTCACTACAGCAATATACCTACATATCTATCTTAAATAGCCCTCAAAACGTTGTCAAACGTGGCGGAACGACCTTTGTTTAGGTAGTTTACGCTCTGCCTACCCCATCAGGGATAAAGGCGTGATTATATGTATGTATGTATTCATTCGAACAAACAACAATTCATCAAATATATAACAGACAGACATACAAACATATAATCACGCCTTTATCCTTAATGGAGTAGGCAGAGCGTAAACGACTTAAACAAAGGTCATTCCGCCACATCTGTCAAAGTTTTGAGGGTTATGTATACATATAGCCAATTAAGGAAGTCAAACTAGAGACGATCTCTGTAAATATGTAAGTACTAGACTAGTAGTCTAGTACTTACATAGTAGTACTTACATTACTAAGATAGCTTGTTAAATCTCAAAGGAATAGTAGCTAATCAAATACTGATCAAGCGATAGGATATACTAATAAATTACCTCATCAAATAGATCGTCTGGTAAACATATCTTTAGGCATAATGCAATACTTCTTATTCTAGTGCAAGAAAGAGGTTTTTTTTTACCTATGGTCTTGTGTAAAATGTGAAGTGGAGATACATACATACATACATACATACTCTCACGCCTGTACCCCTAATGGGGTAGGCAGAGCGTCAACGTACCAAATAAAGGTCGTTCCGCCGCGTCTGAAAAGTTCTGAAAGTTGTTTAAGATAGACCTGTATATTGCTGTAGTGACAGGTTTTCAGCCCATCGCCTAATTTACAATATGCTGAAAACCTGAAATCCCTCGAATCCCATAGCTGTTTTTTACAGCATGCCCAGGAGAAGATGCAGCAGGCACATTCTATGTTTTTCTATCGCTACCAGACCAGCATGGAAGCTTGGAGATATATCTCGTAAACCATCATGAAGAATACTAGGATCTAAGTTTCCTGTCAAAGTCTGATCCATATTCATAAATCTTTATCGAGACATCGAATGCAAGATGGTGAGGCGAGATATTGAGTATGAATTTATCACAACAACACCAGCTTTGGATATGTCCTAGTTTAAAATAAAATTGTTGTCACATAAACTGTCACTAAACAGAATGTGCCAGATGCATTCCCTCCCGGGTATGCTGTAAAAACCAGCTAAGGGATCCGAGGGTTTCAGTATATTGCAATTAACCAACCTGTCACTACAGCAATATACCTACAAATCTATCTTAAATAACTCTCAAAACTTTAACAGACGTAGCGGAACGACCTTTGTTTAGGTCGTCAGCCTACCCCATTAGGGATAAAGGCGTGACTGTAAACAGTTAGTCTAACTTTAGTTTGTATTTTGTTAGGGCACTAGTGAAACGTTGTGCTCATGTCGAACATAATTTTAGGTAGAGCAACTGAACGCAGAAGGGAAAGGAAAAATCAAGGAACTTTAGTTTGATTTCGTACGAATATGACGATCATAAACATAATTATCATTCTGCTGTCACAGTTTTGTTCTATTTATAGATATAGTCCTATATTTTAAGGCCTACTTTTGAACTCTATTTAGCTAAACACAAGTGAATGTTCTAAACAAGAAAAGATTGTATCATGACCACTTAACTGGTAGAAAAGAGTAAATACACTTACTTTTTCAAGCTCTGTTAAATAAGGGGCCATTATTCGTTCTACTTGTCTTAGGATCGCCTCCATTAGTCTAGAAAAACACTAAACCTTTCTTTAACATGTCACAGCAGAGAAAAAGAAAAGAAAGAAATGATATTAAATAGAAATGCATTATTTATGATTTGTTTGATATAAATATAATAATATAATATAACCAGCTAAGGGATCCGAGGGTTTCAGTATACAGCAATTTAGGCGATGGGCTGTCAAGCTGTCACTACAGTAATTACCTACAAATCTATCTTACATAACCCTCAAAACTTTGTCAGACGTAGCGAAATGACCTTTTTTAGGTCGTTTACGCTCTGCCTACCCCATGAGGGATAAAGTCGTGATCATGTGTAAAAATATTTTTTAATAAACTATGAATTCAATAAAAAGGCTTAGCAGCAATCGTTATTTTGCTTATAAAATATTAATTTATTTAAACAAAAAATACATATGAATATGTAATGTACAAAATATTAAATTTAAAGAATATGTCAGCTCAAGTACGAAGTTAATATTTATTGTACTTATATTTTGGAGTAGGAGCTCAGACAAAGGATTAAGTTAGACGGGGTGCATCGAACAAAAACTTCTTGTTTGTCTCAGCTACTACAAGCGAGATATGTGCCGAATGTGTTAGAGCATCGAAACATGCGCAAACTGGGACAATTTACATACAAAATGCAACGTATAAAACAAAGAAAATACGAATAAATACTTAATTGCATAGTTTTGGAGCCGTCACACATAATTATAATCAACTGTATTAACCATCAAAACTTTTCAGACGTGGCGGAACGTCCTTTGGTTAGGTCGTTTACGCTCTGTATGTATGTGTATACTATTGCAAAATTTTGTTCATTTGCTTTTTAACTGTAGTTTTACTCGTGGTTCTCTGCCTAACCCATTAGGGATAGAGGCGTAATTTTATGTACGTATGGAGCAGTATTTTGTTTAAATATTTAGGTATGTAAACGTGTCTTTTGTATTTTAATAACTTTCAGTAGCTTAGTTTTTTTTATTTTCTTTGTCACGTCCCATCTACCTTATATATTGCTCTGAGGAGTCTCTAATGGTATTATTGCCTATCTAATACTATCTATGTCCTTGGTCAGTACTTGAAACTTTTATGAGGCGTGAAGAGTTTGGATCGGAAAAGTTTGGACGATAATAACAGTTCCTTTTTATATTCGTTACCTTTAATGACAATTTACGAGCGATTGTCGGTACAATGTCGAATAAGAAAACAAACTTATAATACAGGGTGCCTCCGTAGTCTAGTGGTCAGAGCCATGGGCTTACAATCCGGTAATCCTGGGTTCGATTAACAGGGGTAACACAAAGATATTATAATCACTCCTTTATCCCTAACTAGCGACCCGCCCCAGATTCGCACAGAAATTATCAGTGTTTCTCTATTATATTATGCATAAATTATACATATAAACCTTCCTCTTGAATCACTCTATCCGTCAAAAGAAACCGCATCAAAATACGTTGCGTAGTTTTAAAGATTAATGCATACATAGGGATATAGGGACAGAGAAAGCGACTTTGTTTTATACTATGTAGTGTTGGGGTAGGCAGAACGTAAACGACCTAAACAAAGGCCGTTTCGCTACATCTGACAAAGTTTTGAGGGTTATTCTAAGAAAGATTTGTACGTATACAAAAAAACAAAAAAAAACACGATCACACTCATAGCCCCCACTAGGATTCCCCGTATCGAGGTACCATGGACATACACAGAAAAACCACAAATTACACCCAGACCCCGAAACAGACATTTAAACTCATCATTCAAATGTCTGCCCTGGCCTATTACTGTAGTGACAGGTTGTCAGCCCATCGCTTAAATTGTAATACTTACCTAATAATCGAAAACAGACAAATTCACAGACAAAGCATGCTCCTCATATTCGTACTCTTAGATTCATACCTCAGTCACATTTTACGACACCCTTGGGAAGACATAAAGGCGTCGTATTTATGAAGCGATCTCAAACTTGAGACCAATATTAAGTATGGATTTGACAGGCCAGTTTGTACTGAAATAACAATTTTGCTACGAACTCAAACTCGCTCTCACTCATGAGAGCTGATTATAAATACGGCCCTAGGTGGAGAGATTCTGACCCGGTAACACACAAGATAAACATTAATATAACCTTAAATACTACACTTGTTACATTACAGTTCTAGACTGGAGAAAATTATTAGAAGACTGTATGGAGCAAGAGTGTTTATTTTTAATTCCTTCCTTAAGGTGGTTGCAGAACATAGGTACTTCCATGCTGGACTGGGAGAGATAGAAAAACATGGAATGTTCCAGCTGCCCTTCCTCCCGGGCATGCTGTTGAAGTCAGCAAAAGGGACTCGAGGGTTACAGTGTATTGTAATTTAGGCGATGGGCTGACAACCTGTCACTATAGCAAAACATACATATTACAATCTAAAATTGCCCTCAATTTTTGTCAGACGTGGCGAAAGCGCTTTTTACGAGGCGTTAAACGCTCTGCCTACCCCGTAAGGGATAAAGGCGTGATTTATGTATGTATGTATCACATAGGTGGCGCTCTCAAAAGTTATCAATTAAGGGTGCAGAATGCTTGTAGAAACAATCTACACCCTTAATTGATAACTGTTGAGAGCGCCTTTAATCCAGTGTCGCATCATATTATAGCATTGTAGTATGTAAAGGTTGCCTGGTAGAAATTAGGTGCTATCCCGTTTGTTCCTTTTATTTCTGTTGTATGTGTTTCTTTGTGCAATAAAGAATTTTGTATTGTATTGTAGTATGGTGCAAATACATCCATTAAAAAAAAGTTATCAATTAATCGTGTCTAAAATACAAACATTTTTATGAATATTTTACGATTGGCGACGATCACAACTATTTCTTTATTATCCATCATATAATAATTCACACTAAGCATAAAAGCTATGTATTGTACATACATTAGCAAAAGCTTAGGTAGCTTTTATGCTTAGCGTGAATTATTATAATTGGATCAAAATTGGAGAATTAGTTGCGATTGTCGACAATCCTAAAATAGTCATGAAAATGTTTGTATTTTAGATACAATTAATTTTAAACTGATGGCGCCACTGTCGCAGCTCTTAATCGTTCAACTCTGTTTGCTGCATTTTTACCTCTTATTGCAGACAAAAAACATTGTCCCTACAATCAGAGCCCTATCTTATGGGTTTCCTTCCCTTTACATTACACATACATACATATAATCACGCCTTAATAGACATAGGGGTAGACAGAGCGTAAAGTACCTAAACAAAGGTCGTTCCGCCACGTCTGACAAAGTTTAGAGGGTTATTTAAAATAGTTTTTGTACCTATATTGCTGCAGTGACAGGTTATCAGCCCATAGCCTTAATTGCAATGTACAGAGACCCCTATTCAATATCAAATCCCTTAACTGGATTTTACAGTATGCTCGGGAGGAAATGCAGCTGGCACATTCTATGTTTTTCTCTCGCTCCCAGGCCAGCATGAAAGAAATATGTATTTACACTCTGTATATAATAGAATGCCATAAATTTTTCCAGCTCGACCTCCTCCCCTGATTTTTCAGCATGTTTTTCCTTCTAACACCCTGTATAGAAACCGATACCATATGATACATTATCCAGCTCGAGCTCTCGAATTTGTCCGTACGTTTTTCCTTTAACACCCTGTATAGAAACCGATACATTTTTCCATGTTCTTGTTGTTTTAACGCCGCCGCCGCCGCCGCCGCCGGGCCGCGTCGTCGCTCCGACAATATTTATGGCCGTTGATAAATGCGCGAAAATCGACAAGAGTACAATATATCAACTATTGTTTACTAGTAATATATACTTTCCGGGTTTCTGTTTATCAGTGATAAGCAGAATAATGGAAGCTTTTTTCCATTTTTCTTCCGTCCTTGCTGGACTGGGGGCGAGAGAAAAACATAGAATGTGCCAGCTGCATTTCCTGCCTGGGCATGCTGTAAAAACCAGCTAAGGGATTTGAGCGTTTCTGTATATTGCAATTTAGGCGATGGGCTGACAGCCTGTCACTACAGCAATATTGCTACAAATCTATCTTAAATAACCCTCTATACTTTGTCAGACGTGGTGGAACGTCCTTTGTTTAAGTCGTTTACGATCTGCCTACCCTATTAGGAATAAAGGCGCGATAATATATATGTATGTATGGAATCTTTTTTATATGTAGCTTCTGGGGCTTCATAAATTTATCATAAAAGATTTTTCGTATAAAATTCATCGCATTTATTAGGTCTTATATGCAGCAGTTTTTTGAGGCGAGGTATTAGATTAAATAATAAAAAAGTATTATGAGTTATGTTATGATTATGAAAACACTGAATATTAGTAAGGAAAAAGATTTAATGGCTTATGAAATATAAGCAGAGATCAGGAAAAAATGAACTAAAACTTTAAATGTGTAAAGGCAAAAGAAAAGCGTTTTCAGTTATTTACACAACTGTTACTCGTTTTATCAAATCTCTTTCAAGTGATTTAAGTTGTGTTAAGGCAAAGGAATTATTCTGAGAACAGATTAACCTATTTTTACGGTGATAGTAAACAACTCAACGGACTGGCGGTCTTAGCCTTATCACAGGGCGTGCACTCCATACAAGCCGCCGATTTTTGTACTACATGCGCAACAACGTGTTCGTACAGTTTGTATGTGTGCTAGGGTTGTCGACGCCGACAAAATATCCATTAGCCGTGTCGTGAGTAACAGTTTAGAATTTTTTTAACAGGGACGTACGTGATCCACTACACCATCGGGCTATCTCGACACTTAACAGCTATCAGCAGTTTTTTTTTCAGGTAGTGAAGAAAATAATGGTTTTCCATATTAATTGTCTGATCAATTTCAATGCAAAACCGGTATACAAAGGTAAAATTTTGTGACGTACTCGTAGGTACGTGAAACTATGTATGAATGAAAGGACACTATGAGTAATGCGACCACACAAACAATGCCTTAGTAGATATTGTACAAGCTAATGTGTTTGCCCATTGTCTAATAAGGTGACTAATCTTAGCCAGAAACAGGTGACGAGGCTTACACTGACTAGATATGATAAATGTCTATGTTCAAGCTAGAAAAACTAGAATGTTCCAACTGCTTCTCTGTAGAAACATGAAGTGAATTTATTGTAACTTAGGCAGCTTACACTAACTAGATATGATAAATTTCTATGTTCAAGCTAGAAAAACTAGAAGCTTACACTGACTAGATATGATAAATGTTCATGTTCAAGCTAGAAAAACTAGAATGTTCCAGCTGCTTCTCTGTAGAAACATGAAGTGAATTTATTGTAACTTAGACAAAGAGCTGATACAAAATTAAAACCTTGGCATACGTGGCGAAAAAATAAGAGATCGCTGACGGTCTGTCCACCTCGCAAGAGATAAGGCGTGACTATTATATATGTGTGGTAAATATTGTGTTGCTAATGTGTTTGCCCATTGTCTAATAAGGTGACTAACCTTAGTCAGAAACAGGTGACGAGGCTTACACTGACTAGGTATGATAAATGTCTATGTTGAAGCTAGAAAAACTAGAATGTTCCAGCTGCTTGTCGGTAGAAGCATGAAGAAATCAGTAGAAGGAACTAGGGCTCAAGTGAATTTATTGTAACTTAGGCAAAGGGCTGATACAAAATTTAAACCTTGGCATACGTGGCATAGGTCGCGGACGGTCTGCCCACCTCGTAAGAGATAAGGCGTGACTATTATGTATACGTATGTATAGTAGATAATGCCATTGAGCATTGTCTATCAAGGCTTACCCAGAAATAGGTGACGAAGTTTATACTGACTAGATATGAATGGTCTACGATATGGATAGATGTGACTGTGAAAAACCAGTACCGTCATTCAGTCCCCTAGATTAAGAAGCCGACCCCGTAAGATACGGGGTAAGGCTATGGAGATAATGATTATGGTATGGATAGATGCGACTTTGCAAAAAGTAAATTAACACTTACATACTAGCTTTCAAAACTGCTGTTATAAGTACTTATCTATGAATTAATTCATGGAAATTATATTATACTAGCGACCCGCCCCAGCTTCGCACGGAAATTATCAGTGTTTCTTTACTATATTATGCATGTTTTATACATTACTCTTGAATCACTCTATCCATTAAAAGAAACCGCATCAAAATCTGTTGTGTAGTTTTAAAGATTTATGCATACATAGGGATATAGGGACAGAGAAAGCGACTTTGTTTTATACTACGTAGTGAAGACACGTAAATATACTACTTACTATATTATCCTTAGCAAAATAAAAAGTTTAGTATTAGTGGTCTAGCTATTTATCTGCTAGAATATCTAGCAAGAGTAAAGTATTTTATTCCATGCTGGACTGGTAAGAGAAAAACAAAGAATGTGCGGGCATGCTGTAAAAATCAGCTGAAATAAATGGTTTCTATTTATTGCAATTTAGGCGATTGGCTGGCAACCTGTCACTACAGCAATATACCTACATTTTTATCTCAAATAACCCTCAAAACTTCAAACGTCAGACGTGGCGGAACGGCCTTTGTTTAGGTCGTTAACGCTCTGCCTACCCCGTTAGGACTAAATGTGTTATTTTTATGTGTATGTATGTAGTACAGTAAATGAATTCCCAACACAAAAAGAATTGTTAAAATTGGTTCTATAGTTTTTACTTTGTTGTAATAAATTTATTATTGTTGCTTGCTTTTTGCCCGCATGTAACTCTGACTATGCGAGAAAAAGTAAGGAAATAACATTAAAATAACTAATGAATTATTGTGTATGAGTACATACATACATACATACATATAATCACGCCTTTATCCCTAATGGGGTAGTAAGAGCGGAAACGACCTAAACAAAGGTCGTTCCGCCACGTCTGACAAAGTTTTAAGGATTGTTTAAGATAGATTTGTAGGTATATTGCTGTAGTGACAGGTTGTCAGCCTGTCGCCTAAATTGCAATATACAGAAACCCTCGGATCCCTTAGCTGGTTTTTACAGCCTGCCCGGGAGGAAATGCAGCTGGCACATTCTATGTTTTTCTCTCGCTCCCAGGCCAGCATGGAAGAAATTAATGAGTTAATTCGGGTACATTTATCAACGGAAGTTTCAATATGTACTAGAACGACGGGGCGTTACGCAAACACAAATCTTTACCCGAGAACCAGTTGGTAATTTGCCATTATTTGGATGTCCTGACAACAAGTTCTACCCAAAATTCATCTAAAAAAAGAGGTGGATGAAAACGACTTTTCTGAAGATTTTGAATGTCTGCCCATCCAGTATATAAACTCTTATGTAAAATATACTTAGTACAACGTGTATGAAACAGAAGCTGTAAATTAACAAGTACTGGAAAAAGCAGTGGAGTGGAAACTCACGGAGGCTTCAGTGGAAATCTATTGAAACTTGGTCGAGGAAAACTTTATCAAACTCTCCATCCAGCACGGACTATTTTATTGTATCTCTGGTTAAGTTTATTGTAGCGAGATTTTCCTTACAAATACATTACGCATAGAAAATAGGTATATAGACCGGTTTTGAACTTCCTTATATGTAATCATATGTTTGCAACATTCAAAAGTTTTGACATCGAGTGATATCTTTTAAGCGGGCATATCTCAGCAAAATATTGGAACACATACATACATATAATCACGCCTTTATCCCTAATAGGGTACGCAGAGCGTAAACGACGTAATTAAAGGTCGTTTTACCACGAGTGACAAAGTTTTAAGAACATAGATTTGTAGGTATATTGCTGTAATAACAGGTTGAATATTACAATACCTATACTGAAATCTCGATTCCCTTAGCTGGTTTTTACAGCATGCCCGGGAGGAAATGCAGCTGGCACATTCTATATTTTTCTCTCGCTCCCAGGCCAGCATGGAAGAATCTAGCCCCCATGCCAGCATAGAAAAATCTGGTTCCCAGGCAAGCATGCTGCTTTAGCTAATATTTTTTACTCTTTGCCTACTCTACCACTGATATTAGGCAGAGTGCTATTTCTCCCTTCTTTCTCATCAATTACTCTTTGCCTTGGGCAAAAAATAAATACATAAAATCACGCCTAACCGATAACCTTTACGGGGTAGGCAGAGCGTAAAACGTCTCGTAACAGGCGCTTTCGCCACGTCTGACAAAAATTGAGGGCAAATTTTAGATTGTAATGATTTGTATTGCTGTAGTGACAGGTTGTCAGCCCATCGCCTAAATTACAATACACTGTAACCCTCGAATCCCTTTTGCTGACTTCTACAGCATGCCCGGGAGGAAGGGCAGCTGGAACGTTCTATGTTTTTCTATCTCTCCCAGTCCAGCATGGAAGAAGGGCAAAAAATAACACATGTACAACTAACCAACTCGCCTAAAAGTACGTGCTCAAAATAGATCAAGGGTTATTGTATCCATACCTTCATACAAACTATTCAAATTTAAAGTTGAATATTGTGTTCTAACAGCTTAGGGCCCGATCACAGGAAAAGTTAGGGGCAGTAAATCGTTATCACACCAGCGATCGAATCGCAAACTAAAATTTCAGAACTCGTCTTGTTTCAGCATGTGATAATGTAGTCTTCTTCTTAGCGAGTGGATTCTCGAGTCAAACGACCCGATGAACTCTGGTGTCAGTGTTTTCAAACCCAGTTGAAATAAATATACCTAAGTACCTAGATCTTTTTATAGACTTTTGTGTCTCATTTTATTTAGGCGCGTATTTCAAGATTGAAAGCGATATTAAGTAATTGATAGGCCATATTGTTCTGTAATGACATTTCTGATACGAACTTGAACTTGAACTCGAAACTTTGTCAGATGTGGCGTAACGACCATTTTTTGGTTCGTTTATGCTCTGCCTACCCCATTAGGGATAAAGGCGTGATTATATGTATGTATGTATATAACTTGAACCGGTTGTCAATCTTGAGAGATGATTATAGATACGGGCTTTAGTTACATTCAAGGACCCTGCCTAGACAGCTTACTGCTTATTCTCTAACCAGGTGCCCTCCTGGATTAAGGGCTAAAGTCATCAATTACAGATAACGCGTGAGGCACGTGCCTCGTTTTGTCAACGAGAGGGTACGAACGTGTCCAACTGATGAACTTAAAAATAACCATCCTGTTGAACATCTTCATTTAAGGGATAGCACAGTTTAAGCAAAAGAAACAACTTTTAGCAATAAAACCGCCTATTTTAACACTAAACGATAAACAAGTTATATTTACTTATCCACTCGCTAAGAAGAAGATTCATATAGTATATCACTACATAGTATAAAACAAAGTCGCTTTTTCTGTCCCTATATCCCTATGTATGCATAAATCTTTAAAACTACGCAACGGATTTAGATTCGGTTTCTTTTAATGGATAGAGTGATTCAAGAGGTAGGTTTATATGTATAATACATGTATAATATAACTGCCTCCGTGGTCTAGCGGCTAGTGCCATGGACTCCCGATCCGGAGGTCCTGGGTTCGATTCCCAGGAGGGAAACACAAAGTTGATATTTGAGAATTTATCACTTTGTGTATTTTTCCCCAGTTTGGTTAGGACATTGCAGGCTGAATCACCTGATTGTCCGAAAAGAAAAAAAAGATTTCGTGCTTCGGAGGGCACGTTAAGCCGTCGGTCCCGGTCGCTGTCTTTGATAGTGGTCGTTACTCAAACCATGTCAGTGGCCTGATAGTTGTGCTACTAGGCGGTTTAAAAACTCTGACACCAGGGTTCTTCGGGTCGATAGACTTGATACCCACTCGAAAGAAGAAGAAGCAAAAGAAACAACTTTTAGCAATAAAACCGCCTATTTTAACACAGTTTTATTCATAAAGAATATTATTTATAATTAATGATAATGGCTTACTTGTTTATATTGAATGGAGGGTTAGCCCTCGACGTTTCGATCCTATACGAGGATTTTTTTTTCATTATAAAGCCGCCTATATTGTAATGTCACGTTTGTTCCTTTCATTTCTGTTGTTACTTCCATGCTGGACTGGGAGAGATAGAAAAACATAGAATGTTCCAGCTGCCCTTCCTCCCGGGCATGCTGTTGAAGTCAGCAAAAGGGATTCGAGGGTTACAGTGTATTGTAATTTAGGCGATGGGCTGACAACCTGTCACTATAGCAATACATATTACAATCTAAAACTGCCCTTAATTTGTTGTCAGACGTGGCGAAAACGCCTTTTACGAGGCGTTAAACGCTCTGCCTACCCCGTAAGGGATAAAAGCGTGATTTATGAATGAATGAATTTCTGTTGTATGTGTTTCTTTGTGCAATAAAGAATTTTGATAAAATCTTACATGCACAAGTGGTGATGTACAAGATTTGACGAAAAAATATGCGCGCCAAAATTACTAGTTTACAAGATTTAAAAAATAGTAGGTATACGTTACAAGGATCCTAGATACGGTGTGTAAGGGACAGCGTCCCACAAACTGATAACTCAGTCAACGACATAGAATAATTTCCACCTGGAAATTCTTTTAGGAAGTAAAAAACAAATGCTATTCCATACAAATTGTTTGATCAATTTTGTATTTAATAGCCAATTTTTATTTTCACTTCCTGAAAGATTTTTTCGGTGGAAGTTATTCAGTATCCACGTTGACTGAGCAACCCCTATTAGTTTGCGGGACGCTGTCCCTTACACCCGCTATAGTATGGGTCGCAAGGTTACTCGAATTAGCATAGGGCGAAATGATAGTACTAGGAAATAGCATCATAATATTTTGAACATACATACATATACATATAATCACGCCCCTATCCCTAATGGGGTAGGCAGAGCGTAAACGACCCAAACAAAGGTCGTTCCGCCACGTTTGACAAAGTTTTGAGGGTTATTTAAGATAGATTTGTAAGTATATTGCTGTAGTGACAGGTTGTCAGCCCATCGCCTAAATTACAATATACTGAAACCCTCGGATCCCTTAGCTGGTTTTTACAGCATACCCGGAAGGAAATGCAGCTGGCACATTCTATGTTTTTCTCTCGCTCCCAGGCCAGCATGGAAGAAATTTTGAACACGTGAAGTTAGTACCTAATATTAGGCACAATTTTAATATAGGTAATCTGAGCCTTAAAGTGGTTCAAAGTTTTTTAGCCATTTACTGTACTACATACATACACACAAACATACATACATATAATCACGCCTTTATCCCTAATGGGGTAGGCAGAGCGTAAACGACCCAAACAAAGGTCGTTCCGCCACGTCTGACAAAGTTTTGAGGGTTATTTAAGATAGATTTGTAAGTATATTGCTGTAGTGACAGGTTGCCAGCCAATCGCCTAAATTGCAATATACTGAAACCCTCGGATCCCTTAGCTGATTTTTACAGCATGCCCGGGAGGAAATGCAGTTGGCACTCTCTTTGTTTTTCTCTTACCAGTCCAGCATGGAAGGAATTACTATACTCTTGCTATAATCTAGCAGATAGGTAGCTCAACCCCTATTCCTTTTATTTTGCTAAGGATAATGTAGTTAGTAGTATATTTACGTGTCTTCACTACAAAGTATAAAACAAAGTCGCTTTCTCTGTCCCTATATCCCTATGAATGCATTATTCTTTAAAACTACGCAACGGATTTTGATTCGGTTTCTTTGAATAGATAGAGTGATTCAAGAGGAAGGTTTATATGTATAAGACATGCATAATATAGTAGAGAAACACTGATAATTTCCGTGCGAAGCCAGGGCGGGTCGCTAGTAAAATTATATACCAAAGTTTAACAACTACGGTTATTATGTTCATAATAACATTACGAACTTTGCCTTCGTGAACTCCGGCGCTAAATAAAAAAAAGATATTTAATTTGGCGCCAAACTTTTCCCCTGGAAACGTGTTCATAGTAGAAAAGAACATTTAAATTTAAGCCAATTTAAGCCTTAATGCGCGAATAATCGTGATTCAGGCTGTGGTTAGTGGTTCGTAGTGTTATCTCTATCCGGAAGGTTTAATTTGGTAGAATTACGAACTAGAATTAGTATATAGCGCGAACTAGGGGTTCTAAGCTATGCCTTTGAAATAGGGTCATTGCTTGTTTATTATTCCTGATGTAAAACGCTAATAAATGTTTTTTTCTTTATGCTTGATTGGGACGAATGAAAAACATAGAGTATTAGTTTATTATTGTTTCCCGGGCATGTTTTAAAAATGTATGGTGAGATTTGAGGGTTAAGGTGCATTGTACATACATATAATCACGCCTTCATCCCTAATGGGGTGGGCAGAGCGTAAACGACCTATCCAAAGATCGTTCCGCCACGTCTGACAATTATTTTGAGGATTATTTAAGATAGATTTCTTTTCTGTCGAGTGGGTATCGAGTCTATGGACCCGATGAACCCTGGTGTCAGAGTTTTTAAACCGCCTAGTAGCACAACTATCAGGCCTCTGACATGAGTGTACTGAGTAACGACCACTATCAAAGACAGCGGCCGGGACCGACGCCTTAACGTGCCCTCCGAAGCACGAAAATGTTTTTCTTTTCGGACAATCAAGGTGATTCAGCCTGCAATGTCCTAACCAAACTGGGAAAAAAATCACAAAGTGATAAATTCTCAAATATCAACTTTGTGTTTCCCCCCTAGGAATCGAACCCAGGACCTCCGGATCGGGAGTCCATGGCACTAGCCACTAGACCACGGAGGCCGTTAAACCTGTCAAGCACTGCGTATTATCCTGCCAGAATTTAAAAATACCTGTCATGCAGCTTGGGCTCTATTCTAGATTTGCTGTCTAAAACTAAAATTAAAATCTATTTATCACTTTCAGACTTAAAACATTCAAGGACAGGAGATCAATTACTCTCCGGTATTTTTTAAATAGTCGGTGGTTTTATGCGTTATTTGTCATTTTTATCCACCGTCATATGATATGGCGGATAAAATACTGAGGAAACGTGCAAATGCGCGTCGAAATATAGCGGACAAAGTGCAAAACCATGGGGTATAAATCGCCTGTCCTATTTCAATGTTATTATTTTGAAAGTGACAGATACATTATAATTTTTGTTTTAGCCGGTGGTATCTTTTTTTTTTTTTTTTTTTTTTATTAAACTAAAGGTAAGTACATTTTTATAACTAATATCTACTCGCCAAACTTAAAAGTTTGATGGCGAGATACGCCTTAATGTAATTTCTTACACCTACCTAAAGTTAACAGCATGCTTATAAATATTTATATATATATATGTATATCTAATAAAAAATAAATATATTAAATTAAATAGCGATTAAATATTAAAAATACAACATTGCTCAATGACTTCCATTTAGAAGCGAGTCCCTTAATTTTGATTTTAATACCCCTATACTACTTAACTTAGGTTCATTTCGTAATATTTGAAGCTGGTTAAATATTTTTGGTACTAGATATTTTGACACCCTTTCTCCATAATAGTTTACTGATTTTGGTATTACTAATTTACGTTCTCTTACACTTCGAGTATTATATTTATTTTCCTTTCTTTTTTTAAAATTATCGTTATAATAATAATCTAGAATCGAGCCTATTATGGGAGGGACTTATGCAGTTCCTATAAGCCTTTCTCCATGGTACCACTCTTACATTTAAATTCCTGGCCAGGCTATACCTAAAGTATTACATGTAACTAATAATCACTTTCAGCAAAACGTAAAAGTGCATAACATTTTTGTAAAACGATGACGGTCTGTCTACTCCGCAAGAGATAAAGGCGTGATTACACGCCATGTGTGTATTTATGTAAAAATGCAATTAAATAAAACTAAGCCAGCCAAGGGATACAAGTATTTCAGTATATTGTAATTTAGGCGGTGGGCTGACAACCTGTCACTACAGCAATATATTGCTGTATTTGTAGGTATACCTACAAATCTATCTTAAATAACCCTCAAAACTTTGTCAGACGTGGCGACACAACCTTTGTTTAAGTTGTTTACGCTCTGCCTACCCCATTAGGGATAAAGGCGTGATTATATGTAAGTATGTATGCAATTAAATTACATGAACATAGAAGGAATTAGTTCAACTCCTGCAATATATTGCTGTATTTGTAGGTATACCTACAAATCTATCTTAAATAACCCTCAAAACTTTGTCAGACGTGGCGACACAACCTTTGTTTAAGTTGTTTACGCTCTGCCTACCCCATTAGGGATAAAGGCGTGATTATATGTAAGTATGTATGCAATTAAATTACATGAACATAGAAGGAATTAGTTCAACTCACTGTAAATGTGGTTCACTTTTAATGCAAGGAAATGTCGTAAGTATTCTAAGAGGAAATGAGAGCATCTTGCAGGTAATTTACTAAGGAAACTCAAATATAAGTTTCTCTAAACTTAACGAAGTAAATTGAACGCAGTTTACTGAAACTAGTTTTTAGTTGTATGCGTTCGTTCACTTACCTACTTAAAATTGTACCATGATAAACGCGAAAGGAGGGAAAAAAATGGCACAGCCATACAATGACTGCCTCCGTGGTCTAGTGGTCAGAGCCATAACCTTACAATCTGGAGGTCCTCGGTTCGATTCCCAGGGGGACCAAAGTTGATATTTGTCACTTCATCACTTTGTGGAGTTTTACCCAGTTTGTTAGGACATTGCAGGCTGAATATCCTGATTGTACGAAAAGAGAAAGGATTCCGTGCCTCGGAGTGCACATTAAGCCGTCGGTTCTGGTTGCTGTCTTTGATAGTGGTCGTTACTCAAACCATGTCAGAGGCCTAATAGCTGTGCTACTAGGCGGTTTGAAAACTCTGACACCAGGGTTCATCGGGTCGATCAATCTATAGTGACAGGTTGTCAGCCTATATAAATTACAATAGACTAAAACCTTCGGATCCCTCAGCAGGTTGCCTGGAAGAAATTGCTACCTTAGCAATAAGGCCGCCTATGTTGTACTTGTTTTTTGTTGTTATCTGTTGTGTTGTATGATTTGTATTCTTACGTGCAATAAAGTATTTTTATGTTTTATGTTATGTTATGTTTTACAGCATTCCCGAGAGGAAATACAGCTGGCACATTCTATGTTATTCTTTCGCTCCCAGGCCAGCATGGTTATTATTAGTGATGGGCCGACTATGGTATTTGCCGACGAGCCGACTAGTCGGCAGTGCCGATCATTCTTTCTTCGGTTAAAGAAGTCGCGAGTTGGACATTCTTTTACAGCGAACGACTGTTTTCGGAAGCTGGGAATATAATTATATGAAAACAAAATAAACCGATTGCTTTCAGACGGAGCTGAACGTCTTACTTTTTTGCACCATAGTTTACCCCTAAAATTCTAATGTGTCAAGGATATAATTTGTTGATTTGTTATATTGTTTGATTACTATGATGATGTAAAAAAAAAAACTTTGTTGATTTAATTCCGTTTAGTAAGACAAAAATAAATCAAGGAAAAATAACAGTTAGCATGATACAGTCATATTTATTTATTTTTCTTACATACTTTTTTGACGACTAATCGGCGCTCGTTTTGCCGACTAGTCGGCCCATCTCTAGTTATTATCCTCTTTGCCGAAAACCAACCAAACTTGAGTGGAGCTAAGCGACGGTTGAAAACGTAAATCTTCATTTTGTCTGAAATGCTACATCATAAATAGAGTTAAGTTAAGAGTAACCTAGATAAACGCAAGAGCGAGCGATATCTTTCTTTTAAAATGAGCAGTTTAGACGACAAATGCCAAAACTGCCTGCTTGGTGTAGTGGTCTGAGCAGCGGAAGTCCTGGGTTCGATTCCCCTCACGGATGTCAAACTATCACTTAATGAGTTTTTTTCCAGTTTAGTTAAGATATTCTTCTTCTTCTTCTCAGCAATTTTTTTTTATTTATTTAAAATGTGTTTGCTCTTGACTCCAGTCTAGGTCGGGAACTGAGACGGAGTCGACGATGGTGCGAGCTCACCCAGAAGATGCCTGTTCACTCTAACTTTGAAATGTTGGGGGTTGACGGCGTTCGGGAACACAGACGCAGCTATCTAGAGAATCCACTCGCTAAGAAGAAGAAGTTGGGACATTGAAGAGTAATGGACCGGCATTCCAGAGACTCAGGTTCGAGTCCTGCCAGAAACGAATTTATTATTGTCTTTCTTTCATCATCATCATCTCCCTAGCCTTATCCCATATCTTACGGGGTCGGCTACCTAATCTAGGGGATTGAACGAGGGTACTGGTTTTTACACAGAGCGACTGCCATCTGACCTCCGCAACCCAGAAGGGAAACCAGACCCAATCCTAGATTAGGTCAGAGTTTTTAAGCCGCCAATGCTTAGCACTGGCCTCAGAAATGGCTTAGCGACTAATATCTACGGTATTAAACGATATTAACCGGGACCGGGCTTAACGTGCCTTCCGAAGCACGGAAAAAGCGCCGAATAAACGTACATATGAAATTCGAAAACCGAAAAACACATTGGTACGTGGTGGGATTCGAACCACGACCTCCCGCTCAGGAGGCGGCGGCCCTATCCACTACACCATCGGGCTATTGTCTTTCTTTCATATACGTCATAAATAGAGTTTGGAGTTAACCTAGATAAACTCGCGCGATATCTTTCATTTAAAACGAGCAGTTGAGATGAGGTATGTCCTTTAGAATTGGCACTTGGAGAGGCCATTAAGGCAGAAAACACACACTTGGATCGTCACCAACGTGAGATAAACGATTATATGAGATTGTAAGCAACTTAGTAGGACTTATTGAGCTCTTAAGATAGTCCGTGAAAACGAGTTGGGTATAAGTTAGGTGTTAAACCGAGTTATAAGGATTTAGGTGGAGTAGGTGTAGGTTTGATAGCTAGGTTTTATCTTGATGAAGCCTAGGCTTTGCGGGCATATTATTTCTGATAGAAAGAGTAGAGAAACCCATTTTCCATTGAATTTTTAGCAGCATCACTTCAGACACGAGCTAGAATATTGTGAATTGTGCTTTATTATCGCACAGCAAGTTTAATTTTTGATTGAATGCCGTTGCAGAAACGCTCTTCTGTGACTTGCATCTATGATAGTAGGAGTATAGTATTTATTTGTTTACTGTTTATTGTACATAAGTAACATGAGAAAGACAATACACAAGGAATACCGACACAACAGGTACAGCACATACCTTGTATAGTACATACCTTGCCCTTAATATTTGTACTTCCATGCTGGACTGGGAGAGATAGATAAACATAGAATGTTCCAGCTGCCCTTCCTCCCGGGCATGCTGTTGAAGTCAGCAAAAGGGACTCGAGGGTTACAGTGTATTGTAATTTAGACGATGGGCTGACAACCTGTCACTATAGCAATACATATTACAATCTAAAATTGCCCTCAATTTTTGTCAGACGTGGCGAAAGCGCCTTTTACGAGACGTTAAACGCTCTGCCTACCCCGTAAGGGATAAAGGCGTTATTTATGTATGTATGTTAATATTTGTAAGAAGTGACGAAAATGCCTTATTGTTCTACCTAGTCCGTAAAGGATAAAAGCGTGGCTTTATGTATGCATATAAAGAAGTTAAAATACATGAAAGTAGGGAAATTTGCAAGAAACGTTATCGACCTTTTCGCTCTCGTTCTCTCTTGCTCGTTTTTTACATACATACATACATAAATCACGCCTTTATCCCTTACGGGGTAGGCAGAGCGTTTAACGCCTCGTAAAAGGCGCTTTCGCCACGTCTGACAAAAATTGAGGGCAATTTTAGATTGTAATATGTATTGCTATAGTGACATGTTGTCAGCTCATCGCCTAAATTACAATACACTGTAACCCTCGAGTCCCTTTTGCTGATTTCAACAGCATGCCCGGGAGGAAGGGCAGCTGGAACATTCTATGTTTTTCTATCTCTCCCAGTCCAGCATGGAAGAAAGCAGCAGCTCGTTTTTTATTTCAGTGAAAATACCAAAGGAGTGTATTTTACATGCCTAGCCTATCTCGTACTCTGCTCCAGTCTAGCTAGATCAGCCCCCATGGGAGCCGAGAGTTGGCATGTGTTTCCTGGCTGCTTCCTGGTTTTATGGGAACAGGAATTCTTGTCGTAGGTTTGCGGATAAGCACATGTTGCGGTGGATTTTATGTTTATTTATCTCGCTGCATTAGTAATTCTACATACATACATAAAATCACGCTTCCATCCCTTACGAGGTAGGCAGAGCGTCAAACGCATCGTAAAAGGCACTTTCGTGTGTCAAAAATTGAGGGCAATTTTAGATTGTAATGTGTTTTGCTATAGTGACTGGTTGTCAGATCATCGCCTAAATTACAATACACTGTAACCCTCGAGTACCTTTTACTGATTTCTACAGCATGCCTGAGAGGAAGGGCAGCTAAAACATTTCTATTTCTCCCAGTCCAGCATGGAAGAAATTAACTCTACACTTTTCAATTATGCATAGGTTCCTTGACACTACTTTGGATCTTCAACTAAACTTCTTCTTCCATGCTGGACTGGGAGAGATAGAAAAACATAGAATGTTCCAGCTGCCCTTCCTCCCGGGCATGCTGTTGAAGTCAGCAAAAGGGACTCGAGGGTTACAGTGTATTGTAATTTAGGCGATGGGTTGACAACCTGTCACTAAAGCAATACATATTACAATCTAAAATTGCTCTCAATTTTTGTCAGACGTGGCGAAAGCGCCTTTTACAAGGCGTTAAACGCTCTGCCTACCCCGTAGGGGATAAATGCGTGATTTATGTATGTATGTATGAAATAAATACATGACCTACTATGCTTCAAGTAATTGAATAACAATAGGATTACAGTCAAAACATTTCAATTATATTCAAGAGCTCTCATCACACGCAATTGTAGAACATTCTAATTCAAAATTGGAGTTTTTGAACTACTTTCTTTTTTGTATTATAGAAGTTTTTTGTTACAAATGGACTGAACAGTCAGGAAGCAAACAACATGTATAGTGGTAAGATATTTAAATTGAATTACTGGTTTTTAAATATTTATGTTTCTATGTTACCTGAAAGGATTTCAAATGTGTTTCTTATAAATGTCTAATTCTTCCATGCTGGACTGGGAGAGATAGAAAAACTTAGAATGTTCCAGCTGCCCTTCCTCCCGGGAATGCTGTTAAAGTCAGCAAAAGGGACTCGAGGGTTACATTGTATTGTAATTTAGGCGATGGGTTGACAACCTGTCACTAAAGCAATACATATTACAATCTAAAATTGCTCTCAATTTTTGTCAGACGTGGCGAAAGCGCCTTTTACGAGGCGTTAAACGCTCTACCTACCCCGTAAGGGATTAAGGCGTGATTTATGTATGTATGTATGTATGATATAAATACATGACCTACTACGCTTCAAGTAATTGAATAACAATAGGATTACAGTCAAAACATTTCAATTATATCCAAGACCCCTCATCACACGCAATTGTAGAACATTCTAATTCAAATCAGATATAGGTAGGTTACACCTTCTTTAGGCATTGATGCATAAACTCAAATGGCCTATTTGCACATTACATACATACATACATACATATAATCACGCCTTTATCCCTAATGGGGTAGGCAGAGCGTAATCCACCTAAACAAAGGCCGTTCCGCCACGTCTGACAAAGTCTTGAGGGCCATTCAAGAAAGATTTGGAGGTATATTGCTGTAGTGACAGGTTGTCAGCCCATCGCCTAAATTTCAATATACTGAAACCCTCAGATCCCTTAGCTGGTTTTAACAGCATGCTCGGGAGGAAATGCAGCTGGCACATTCTATGTTTTTCTCTCACTCCCAGGCCAGCATGGAAGCAACACACAGAAGCAATGCACATTACAGTACCTACAAAAATAAGTACAAGTATACTCTAGTAGGCACTATACTATATAGCATTCTTCCATACTGGACTGGGAGCAATAGAAAAACATAGAATGTACCAGCTGCATTTTTTCCCGGGCATGTTGCAAAAACCAGCTAAGAGATCCAAAGGTTCCTATATTTTGCAACTTAGGCGATAGGCTGATACCCTGTCACTACAGCAATATACCTACAAATCTATCTTAACCCTCAAAACTTTGTCAGACGTGGGGAACGGTCTTTGATAAGGTCGTTTACGCTCTGCCTACCACATTAGGGATAAAGGCGTGATTATATGTATGTATTTCAAGGATATTCAAGATCTCTCATAACGCGCAAACGAATTCTAATTCAAATCAAATATGTAGGTTACACCTTCTTTGGGCCGTGATGCGGAAACTCAAATAGGCCATCAGCACATTAGAGTACCTACAAAAATAGGCTTAAGTACACTATAATAGGTGCTATACTATATAGATTGGCACTGTACCGTGACGCACGCGCACCTATACAAAGCAATTGCAAAACATTTGGTAAGAAGGTCAGTCCTGTACTTACAATCATCGAAACAGATCGAGATGGGAACCTATAAGGTGCGCCAATTATGGATGCAGCGAACATGCTACAATCAGCGAACTACAATCTCCATTTAGTAATTCTCTGTAGCATAAGTAAGTATCATGAATGATTATGAGAAACACTTACATATATACATACATATAATCACTCGTTTATCCCTAATGGGGTAGGCAGAGCGTAAACGACCTAAACGAAAGTCCTTCCGCCGTGAGAAAAACTTAAGCTCGTATTTATACCGCGATCTCAAGATTGAGAGTAATATTAGTCCTCCCGCCGATTTTTGGTGATGGCGGCCAATCTCCCGGAGATCAGCCAACTGCGCAGGACTTATTTTTAGTGCCCAAGTGTTTACGCTACACACAGGTGCACTCTCTATTCCTTCAATCTTTTATTCTGATTGGATAGATTGACTGACACGATCAGAGATTAATCAGGCGCAGGAACGACTATTTACATGACAGTATCATCTTACTCTTCGGACAATCAGGTGAACAGCCTGCAATGTCCTAACCAAACTAGAAACAACTACACAAAGTCATTGTCCCCCGCCGGGATCGAACCCGGCACCTCCGGGTCGAGAGCCCAAAGAGAGTAATATTAAGTATAGATTTGACAGGTCCTTTTGTACTGAAATGACATTTCTGATACGGACTCAAACTAGCTGACAGTCTCAAGTGCTGTTTATAATTACGGGCCTTAAAGCACCCAGACCCAGAAAATATACCAACCAGGCTGTTCAGTCAATGAAAGTGAAAAACTTTCACAGGAATTCTTTAAACAATAAATGGCCAAAGAATTAGGCTTCTCAAATTTCCAGAAAGAATTGCGTTGTGAAGGTTGTTCAGTTTTATTGACTAAGCAACCCCTATCAAATCGTGGGAAGCTGTCTCTTACGCCCTGTATAAACATCTTCATTTAGAATTATAACAAGTTTCCTACCAAGGCGGCACAAGTCAAGTGCGCTCTGCCTTCCTACACATTATAATACCGGGTGTAAGGGACAGCGTCCCGCAAACTGACAAGGGTAGCTTAGTCAATGAGACTGAACAACTTCCACCAAGATATTTTTTTTTTAATTTAAGCAATTTTTTTTTATACAAATTGTCCGATGGAGGTGAACATTTTGTATGGAAAAGCAAAAAAAAGATCCGGTCGTGGTGAACATTTTGTATGGAAAAGCCATATTTTTTGGTCACTTCCTGAAAAAATATCTTTGTGGATGTTGTTCAGTATCATTGCCTGAGCAACCCTTATCAGTTTGCGGGACGCGGTCCCTTACACCTGGTATAAGGTATCTGCCTAGCTAAAATATCCAGCCTTTTGCCTTAACCCAAGAAAAGAAGATTTCAATATAGGGCGACGTCCACGAATGCATAAGTAACCAACCTGGCCTTAAATCCTTCTCAAAGATATACTTTGCAGCCGGTATTAAACTTTGAACCTTTACGTACACTGCGAGCCAAAACAACGAACCGAATCCTTTTAATCATTTTAGGGATCCGTTGGAAAAGGTAACAAAGGAGAATATGATAAAATCAAAATGTGATATATATTTTTTTCGGTAATGTGTGTTTGTTAATTACTGTTTTAAAGACGCTAGATCAGTCTCATGAACTATACACGTGTAGAGAAATATACGCAACGATGATTTGTATCTTTATACATTGGCGTCGATTCTCGCGACATAATCTTAATTCTAATTCTTAAGTAGCAATTAAATACATGACTTAGACATTCCTTATCTGACATAAGACTGCTTATTTGACGTAAAATAAGGAAGCTTGCTCTATGCTCAGTTCTTATTTTAAGCGTCTTACGTCAAATTAGAAATGTCAACGTTATGTAGTATGCTATCCAGTTTTTTGAAAATTATAGCTGTAGCTAAACATTTGAATTAGGATTATGTTGCGAGAATCGACGCCATTGTATCAAGATTAAATATTAATGAATGTAAGCAAATTACATTGAATATTATAATGATACATACATACATATAATTACGCCTTTATCCCTTATAGGGGTGTAAGCGACCTAAACAAAGGTTGTTCCGCCACGTCTAACAAAGTTTTGAGGCTTATTTAAGATAGATTTTTAGGTAAATTGCTGTAGTGATAGATTGTCAGCCCATCGCCTAAATTAAAATGTACTGAAAGCCTCAGATTCCTCAGCTGGTTTTACAGCATGCCCGGGATTAAATGCAGCAGGCACATTCTATGTTTTTCTCACGCTCCCAATCACTTTTCAAAAATGAATGATACGTGTTGGCAAATAATTTAAATTACTAAAACTACTATTTCATTATGTTGTTATATCTAATAGTTAAAACTTATTTTAGAAACATGATCTTCGAATAAAAGACATGAAACTTCGTTTACCTTTATTCTAAAACTGAGTTGGAAATAGTATAGGTTGTTTTTGGCTCCTGTAAAATTATAATTTTGTTACATAGCTGGTGTTGGTCGCGCAACGACGATATTATCATAGGATGCTACGGAGTTCTTCATGTACACGTCCGACTTACACTTGACCGGTTTTTGACATCCAATACACGTAAGCTAAGAGAAGCATTCGTTAATTAAATTCTGTTTGCAGTGGCAAAGTCCTCTTGGCTTTCGTGGACTTTAGTTAGTGTGTACATACAGACACACAGACTACCAGACAACGTTCCGTATATTAGTTCTGAATTTTACGTTCCATTTCCTGCAATCCCTGAGCGGATGTATGCGAACAGAAGTTTTGATTTGTTCACGAAAATAGTCATTGGGCTCGATTCTAGATTCCACCGGCTTAAACTAAAATTAAAATCAGTCTGTCACTTTCAAAATAATAAAATTGAAAAAGGACGGGCGATTTATACTCTATGATTTTACATTTTGTCCGCTAGATTTTGACACGCTTTTGCACGTTACTCTAGTAGTTTTTGATAATTTTATCCGCCATATCATACAAATAATAGATAAAAATCACAAAGATAAGGCATAAAACCACCGACTATAAATCAAAAACCGGAGAGAATAGATCTCCTGTCCTTATTCAATGTTTTAGGTCTGATAGTGATAAATAGATTTAAATTTTAGTTTTAGCCGGCAAATCTAGAATCGAGTCCACTATGAAAGTAGGTATGACGTAATATTGTAGCGGTGAAGTAAAAAATTACATAAGTTTTGTTCGTATAAAAAAGTTTGTAATATAAATTGGGTTTCATTTATTCGCACGTTCTGCAAATTCACTTATCTCGTACCTGAATAAAAACAGAATAATGTTTTGCGTAAAAATTAGGGTAGTATTTTTTATTATTTCTCAGAATGACTTGCAGACTTTTAATTTAAGTTTATTTAACACTAGTAGCCAAATTCATGCATTCAGCCACTAAGGACCACCCTCTAACCTGGTTCTATCTCTGTGAGTATCTATCTTATTTCCATGGGAAACTCAAAAAACTGCGGTCGAACCCGCGGTACAATGATTTCATATTATTAACGATTTGGGTCAATAACAAAGTCCCTAAGTGTACTCTACATCGCAACAAATTCTAACCTAGTTCCAACTTAGAATGCACTTTGAGTTTCCGTAATCAACAGATAGGCCGAACTGGGAGGTTCCCCTAATGGTGGGTAGGCGAGGCCCATTAAAATTTAACTAGTGTTTTAACCGCTCATCAAGAATTTTACTGGCTAAAGTGGTCAAAGATAAAATAAAAAGTAGTACCTAACCTACCACCTAGTAGTATGCAAATCAGTTGTTAAAGCTTGGAAAGGATCAATTAGTGAGCATTGGGTTGATGATAAGAATGGTTTTAATAAGATAAAAGACTTATGCAACGGAATTGAAAAAGTGAGGGCCATATATACGGAGTGTAAGGGACAGCGTCCCGCAAACTAATAGGGGTTGCTGAGTCAACGATACTAAATAACTTCCACCAAACAATTCTTCCAGGAAAATAAAGATTTGCTTTTCCATTCATAATGACCTCGATAAAAGAGCCAATTTTTGTTTTTTTTTGCAGTCTGCATCTGCAGTCAATGCACGTGGCTAAGTTCACAAAAAAACAGATTTAAAAAAAAACACTTACTAAATCAGGCCGATTAGATGGGTAATTCTACGAGCGACCCAAATATAATCAAATATTCGACCGCTGGCGGGATTTGAACCCGCTTCTTAGAAAAACCGCCAGCGGTCGAATTTTCGATTAGTTATTTTTAATATTAACTGATAGCGGTAAGTTAACCAGTCTTCTTCTTCTTCTTCTGTCGAGTGGGTATCGAGTCTATCGACCCGATGAACCCTGGTGTCAGAGTTTTTAAACCGCCTTAGCCCAACTATCAGGCCTCTGACATGGTTTGAGTAACGACCACTATCAAAGACAGCGACCGGGACCGACGGCTTAACGTCAACTTCCACCAGGAAATTCTTTCAGGAAGTGTATTTTCTTTTTTTGCTTTTCTTAGAAATTGTCAGATCGAGGTGGACATTTTGTACGGGAAAGCCAAAAAAAAAAACTTCCTGAGAGAATTTCCCGGTGAAAGTTTTCCAGTGTCGTTGACTGAGCAACCCGTATCAGTTTCTAGGACTCTTGTCACATACAATAGTACTACATACAGAATGGACATTTCCTCCCTTCCCCAGTCCGACATACGTCACACTCCGCGCCGGATTGTGGGCCACATTGAGCGTACGCTTAGCGGACATGGCGCGCGCATGTTTCCCAGTGTAAAAAGAAATAATAAAGTTTTGTATTTCAAAGATGGTTAGATACTGTTACGTGTACGGATGTCTTTCTACCACAAAATATGACTCCAATAGATTTTTTTTTAGATTCCACAATCATAAGATACGGTAAGTAAATTCATACAAAATATGCAATATAATCTATTCGTCTCCACGAGCTCAGCACGATCGAGCAACGAATCCAAGATTTGATCCCAAGACAAACCAGTTATTTCGTCGTAGGGTTGCTCGTTCCCGCCCTTTCAGATCTCACTTACACTCATACATATCTATACATAATCCATTTGTAATAGTTATACACTCGTCTACTCGAAGACTACACTTACACAATTTCACACACACACACATTGCATGCATTCTGTCTCTCTAAATTTGCTATTCGTATTTTTGACCCTACCACATAACTTTCATTTTTAGTGCACAGTATGTAACTGATGGTAAACAAGGGGTGGAGGCCTGGTGACCTGTAATACAGGCTTTTACGCCTAGCTCGGGCACCAGTCCACCACAACTAACAACGCCTATATCTATTTAAGTGCAAACAGTTTGTAATCTGGCTGTAGTTGTGGTTGGAAATAAATATTATTTTATTTTTATTTTTTATTCTAACTATTCAGTTACAGTGAACTACTTTAAAACGTTGGTTTAATCAAGAACCAGATTAATCAAGTGATAATTATGACCAGTATAACAAATTTTGTCAACCCTTATAACACGCACACAAACACATGCCAAGTGCAACATGCCGTCTGTCGATGTGTGACCAAAATGACATGACAGTTAGGAGTGTCCGCGCTGTGACTCTGTTTCTTACACCCTGTGTGTACAAGGGTAAAATAAAGTTTGTATTTTATTGTGGCAAAGGTGTTAAGAGCCATATAATTTGGCAAAGATACGTCACGTGTAGAAATAATGTTCGGATCGCCCCACAGCCGTCCCGAGGGTAGGAACCGTAAGACAAACTACATTTCAGTAAGACATAAAAACTAAATTTATCTCTTTCTGAATTATATATCTTTATCTACCATGCGATGAACTGCCTCCGTGGTCTAGTGACTAGTGCCATGGACGTCCGATCCGGAGGTCCTGGGTTCGATTCCCAGGGGGGAAACAAAAAGTTGATATTTGAGAATTTATCACGTTGTGATTTTTTCCCCAGTTTGGTTAGGACATTGCAGGCTGAATCACCTGATTGTCCGAAAAGAAAAAGATTTCTTGCTTCGGAGGGCACGTTAAGCCGTCGGTCCCGGTCGCTGTCTTTGATTGTGGTCGTTACTCAAACCATGTCAGAGGCCTGATGGTTGTGCTACTAGGCGGTTTAAAAACTCTGACACCAGGGTTCATCGGGTCGATAGACTTGATACCCACTCGACAGAAAAAGACCATGCGATAAAAAATATTCCACTCTTTCTGGACATAGATAAAGTCGTAGGGACCTGAAGGTAATTTATGTGATGATGAGCATACTACCTGTAACTAAGTGTTACAATGTTTAGGCATTTGCGAAATTACTTACAGTAAAAGTAGACAAAACAACTTTCGGGTATGCTAAACTCTATACATCAGTAAGGGCCATAATTATAAACAGCACTTGAGACTTAAGAGGTTGAGTTCGGATCAGAAATGTAATTTCAGTACTACGAGTATATGGCCTGTCAAATCCATACTTAATATTGCTCTCAATAGTGAGATCGCTTTATAAATACGAGCCTTAAAATATTTAAATGTCATCATCTCCCTAGCCTTATCACGTAACTCACGGGGTCGGATACCTAATCTTGGGGGATTGTACGAGGGTATTTGTTTTTATACAGAGCGACTTCCATCTGACCTCCGTAACCCAGAAGGGAAACCAGGCAAAATCCTAGATTAGGTCGGAGTTTTCAAGCCGCCAATGCTAAGCACTGGCCTCTGATGACTTAACGACTAATATCTACGGTATTAAACGATATTAACCGGGACCAACGGATTAATTTGCCTTCCGAAGCACGGAAAAAACGCCAAATAAACGAACATATGAAATTCTAAAACTGAAAAACACATTAGTAAGTGGTGGGATTCGAACTACGACCTCCCCGCTCAGGAGCCAGCGGCCCTATCCACTACACGATCGGGCTCAAAAATATTTAAAAGTATCCTCAGCAAAAATGGATAAATATGCAGAATATGCAGATACCATCCATTTCTCCGTTCAAAACCGAGAATTCATCAAATAAAATTGTTGTAACTGATATTACAATGCCAAAATTGTTTTACCACGGCTCTGAAATATCTCCGTATTCGGGATATTTGCGAAGGTTAGAATGTTTGTTCCATAATTAATGTTATTATACTATTATACCCCTTCCCTTCTGGCGGAGTCGGTACCATTAGCTTGCCAAGACTCAATTCTACACGACACTTTCTTAATTTAGTTTAAGCGTAAAAGTTTAAATTTGCTTTTACGTTTAATTTTCTCGACAAACGTTGATATAAATTGATACCTTAGTAAAAAAAACCGTCTTCATCGAACTTTAAGTTTTATATTTATTCTGTGTTTTATCGTTTTTCGTACAGTAAAAAATAATGTGCACTGTGTGCTTACTTCCTATTGTTTCACACACACTTCTACATCTATCCTAAAAATCTTGACCACATTTCCAGTTAATATGATCCGCCATTTTATTAATTTACAAGGAAAAGAATATCGGTGAGTATCAATAGCTTCATTTACCCAAGATAAAACCGACATTACCAGACCCTTCATAATAGTGTTAACACTAACATAATACTACTACTTCCATGCTGGACTGGGAGAGATAGAAAAACATAGAATGTTCCAGCTGCCCTTCCTCCCGGGCATGCTGTAGAAGACAGCAAAAGGGACTCGAGGGTTACAGTGTATTGTAATTTAGGCGATGGGCTGACAACCTGTCACTACAGCAATATACTTACAAATCTATCTTAAATAACCCTCAAAACTTTGTCAGACGTGGCGAAACCGCCTTTTACGAGGCGTTTAACGCTCTGCCTACCCCGTAAGGGATAAAGGCGTGATTTTATGTATGTATGTATGTACTAACATAATTATATTTAGCTTTAGTAAGTGCCCCACAGAATTGAGTCCATTAGGTAAGCAATTATTATTAAGTCAAACAAGGGCGTGGGGCGAACTCTGAGTGCATACCTATTTGTGATAAATTTAGGAAGCCAAGTGAAGTGAAAAAGGGTCAAGTTCTCTTTAGATCAGGTGGATGAAGAATAAATTAAATTAGAAATTGGAAACTAATTGTTTTAACATGATTAAGGATTAATCCTCGTTCAATTTAGATGAAGCTACAGTTCTATGTACTGCCTCTCGAATGAAAATCCCATCGTCAAAACTAATTTAAATAAAATGGGAAATGATTTATACCAAAAAAATACGCTCACTTGCTGTAAAATATCGTGCGAGAGGGAATTGAAAATAATAATAATATTTGTTTTATATCTACATGTTTTTCAATTTTTTTACCTAGGATCGTACATACATACATACATATAATCACGCCTTTATCCCTAATGGGGTAGGGAGAGCGTAAACGACCCAAACAAAGGTCGTTCCGCCACGTCTGACAAAGTTTTGAGGGTTATTTAAGATACATTTGTAAGTATATTGCTGTAGGGACAGGTTGTCAGTCCATCGCCTAAATTACAATATACTGAAACCCTCGGATTCCTTAGCTGGTTTTTACAGCATACCCGGGAGGAAATGCAGCTGGCACATTCTATGTTTTTCTCTCGCTCCCAGGCCAGCATGGAAGAAATATACCTAGGATCGTGCAAATGAAAAAAAAAGTAAAATACGAAAACTTGGCCCAACACTATCGTGTGTATTTAATATTGTAACAACCACTTACACTTATTAGGAAAGCAATATATGATTGTGTGTGTGTAGTAAAATCAATTGATTAGGTTATTTAACCCATAGCCCAATTGTCAGAGGTTTCCACCCTCTGACTTTGTTTAACAAATCTCTATTGCGATTATTTTAGCAACCAACGTGCCTTTCGAAGCGTAAATTTTCGAAATACGTAGTCAACTTACTTTACGTCAAGTAACTTCCATGCTGAACTGGGAGCGAGAGAAAAACAGAATTTACCAGCTGCATTTCCTCCCGGGCATGCTGTAAAAATCAGCTAAGGGTTCCGAGGGTTTCAGTATATTGTAATTTAGGCGATGGACTGACAACCTGTCACTACAGCAATATACCTACAAATATATTTTAAATAACCCTCAAAACTTTGACAGACGTGGCGGAACGACCTTTGTTTAGGTCGTTTACGATTTCGCCTACCCCATTAGGGATAAAGGTGTGACTATATGTATGTATAATAATACGTAGTAAACTTACCTTATTATCCTTCTGCCATGAACAGACGCCCTTCTTGTCGGATATCCTACACTTCAGCAAAGCATCCTCCCCAGGGTTCACTTCTGTGTACGTTGGCATTTCCACAAACCGCTGAACAGCATCTGAAACAGAAGAGAAGACGATTATTAATTAATCTGCGTGTTTTATATCAGTACTTATATATTAAGTAGGGAAGATTTGTATTTTTGTGTGTATGTTTGTAACGAATAAACTCAAAAACAACTGGACCGATTTCAAAAATTCTTTCACCATTAGAAAGCTACGTTCACCTTGAGTTACATAAGCTACATTTTACCGAGGGAAAGTACATCATTCTCACGGGAAAATGTTTTAAGCAACGGGTGACACCGCTCACAGAAAGCTAGTAACCTACGTAGGTACATATAGTAGATCTATCATTATGTATTATGTCTTCCATGCTGGACTGGGAGAGATAGAAAAACATAGAATGTTCCAGCTGCCCTTCCTCCCGGGCTTGCTGTAGAAGTCAGCAAAAGGGACTCGAGGGTTATAGTGTATTGTAATTTAGGCGATGGGCTGACAACCTGTCACTATGGCAATACACATTACAATCTAAAATTACCCCCAATTTTTGTCAGACGTTTAACGCTCTGCCTACCCCGTAAGGGATAAAGGCGTGATTTTATGTATGTATGTATGTATCTATCATTAGCATTTTTATCGCGAGAAATATTATGATTTCCACGAGAAAACTCATAAAGCCGCAGCGGTTAAAACTCCATTTTGAGAAACTAACTGTGAAAACTAAGATATTAATTAAATTTTCCACAAAATGGTTTTTATTGCATAATAATTATTAATATTTTATATTATGTAAGTTTCCGAAAATAGAAATGAATCATTATGAGCTCTATTATCCAATTTAAGAAACGAAAGTATTTCTTTTGATTGAAATTGATTTTAAATAACCTTCAAAACGTTGTCTGACGTGGCGGAACGACCTTTGTTTGGGTCGTTTACGCCCTGCCTACCCCAATAGGGATAAAGGCGTGATTATATGTATGTACAAAAAAATAAGCTTCCCTGTGTGTGCGTACGTTGAGCACCATTTTCGAAATTAGGTGTGGGAAACTAAACGACCAACATTTTCCTTTCATTTCTCTAAATCCCGTGAAAGTGTTAGAGTTGCGGTTTTATTGAATTCGAAATTTAAATCCCTTTGAAAGCGCGATGTTGTAATGTGCGTTGCGCAGGAGTTGATTCCGGGCCGTAACCATAGTAACCGCAGATGCGCGTACGCAAGCCCTTTGATGTATAGTGCAAGCCCTTTGATCTAAAAGAAGCTGACTTCATAGGGACACAGGTTGAATTTTAGAAAACTATGCGAGGTTTTATTACGGTTTTTTTTTACTTGCAATGGAATGTTGACCTAAAATTTTGAAAAAAAATGTAGCCCGTGTTTGTAACTGACTATTGGTTGAAATTTGGTATAGTATTAACTTTGTGTAAATCTGATAACAAGGGAATATTATGATATCAAGCTTATCTGATGAATGACGAAGGCGAAAACGATCCTTGAAACAGCCTAATGAATTCTACTAAGATTCAAATTTAAGTTCATTCGCTTTATTGTAAATCGAACCTACGACGGTCCGTCTACGCAGCAGGCAAATATACAGCTAACTAGGCTGAGTGCTTCTAATCTAAACGTATGTAGCAAATAACTGAAAGGAAGCCTTCTCCCCACCATTCTCGCTCACCACCTCATCATCTCCCTAGCCTTATCCCGTATCTCACGGGGTTGGCTACCTAATCTAGGGGATTGAACGAGGGTACTGGTTTTTATACAGAGCGACTGCCATCTGACCTCCGCAACCCAGAAGGGAAACCAGACCCAATCCTAGATTAGGTCAGAGTTTTTCAAGCCGCCAATGCTTAGCATTGGCCTCTGTCATGGCTTAACGACTAATATCTATGGTATTAAACGATATTAACCGGGACCAACGGCTTAACGTGCCTTCCGAAGCACGGAAAAAGCACCGAATAAACGTACATATGAAATTCGAAAACCGAAAAACACATTGGTACGTGGTGGGATTCGAACCAAGACCTCCCGCTCAGGAGGCAGCGGCCCTATCCACTACACCATCGGGCTCTCGCTCACCACCTATAACATACATATTTAATCACGGAAAGCTACTAAAATAAATTCTACTTTATACGCGAAACGGGAGCGTGCGATAATCGTATAATACGCTAGTTTTCCGCTACGAATAATTTCTCTTTTCCTAGACGAAATATTTATATGAAATGAATAAATTATTAACGCCAAAATATAAAGCATAAAAACGTTCAGACTTACAAAAAGTCACACCTTTATTCCTAATGCGGTTGGCAGAATTTAAGCCGCCTAGTAAAAAAAATTGTAGGTACTTTTTAATCTAGTATAACCTATTTCTTCCATGCCGGCCTGGGAGCAAGAGAAAAACATAGAATGTGCCGGCTGCATTTCCTCCCGAGCATGCTGTAAAAACCAGCTAAGGGATCCGAGGGTTTCGGTATATTGTGATTTAGGCGATGGGCTGACAACCTGTCACTACAGCAATATACCTACAAATCTATCTTGAATAACCCTCAAAACTTTGTCAGACGTGGCGGAATGACCTTAGTTTAGGTCGTTTGCGCTCTGCCTACCCCATTAGGGATAAAGGCGTGATTTTATGTATGTATGTATAACCTAAGGTGGGCAAGAAATGTTGGAAAATGCTGTTAAAGCAATGAGGTAATGTATTATTTATTTCAGTATTAAGTGCTTTCAAAATGTATATTCTTGATGTTAAAATATTAAAGGACTTTCAATTTCAGCTAAGTGCAGCAACACACAGTACAATACAATATTTCTTGCATTGCCTACAACACTCTTGCGTCACCTTACGCGCTACGCGCGCAGGGATACGCCAACGTAAAGTTCCTCGTGTGCGTAGTGCGTAAGGTAACGCATGTGTATGTGCAGGCAATGCTAAAATCATTGACAGCGTGTTGAGCGCAACCTTACGCGCATTAAAAAAAAAAATGTTTTAGAAAGTGACGCCTGTGTGTTGCTGTACTAAGTTAAACAGAGGATAAATATTACTTTTAATATTTGATAACGCTAAATAATATTTCGGTTAGCAACACTAAGCGACCATTCAATTTCAACGAAAATAGAAGCAATACAAGTTTACGATATTAAATTATAAGAAATTGGTAACACAAATTGTTTGTATTATTGTATTAAAAAGTAGCTTCCTGTCCCGCTGCTAAATAAGATTTCCCGTGGGAATGATGCACTTTTCCGTGGTAAAAAGTAACCTATGTTACTCAGGGTGAACGTAACTTTATAACGATGAAAGATTTTTTGAAATCGGTCTAGTAGTTTTAGAGTTTATTCGTTACAAACACACACACACACACACACAAAAAAAAATACAAATCTTTCCGATTTATGATACAAATACAATCTTCCATGCTGGCCTGGGAGCGAAAGAAAAACAAAGAATGTACCAGCTACATTTCCTCCCGGGTATGTTCTAAACACCAGCTAAGCGATCCGAGGCTTTCAGTATATTGCAATTTAGGCGATGGGCTGACAACCTGTCAAGTCTATCTTAAATAACATCAAAACTTTGTCAGACGTGGCGGAACGACCTATGTTTAGGTCGTTAACACTCTGCCTACCCCATTGGGGATAAAGGCGTGAATATTTGTATGAATGTATAAAAACTATAGTAGTAATATAGTTGAGATAGATAGTATAGATAACCTATGAACAAACTTGGTTTCGTTAACATTCCAGTCTCAGTCGAGAAAATCCTTTGTTTCCTAGCACTAGGACTAAAGTCAAATACCATGTACGGTCAGAATCAGGATACACTGTGAATTTAAACGCAACTGCATCCTGTTTGTTTCTATTCGATGAACAACCCAATGAATCCTGATATCTGTTCTAAGCCGCATACTAGACCTCTGACATAGTTTTGAGCCAAATGTTGATGAGCCAATAAATAAATAGTTTTTGTAATAAAAATTACGCTCTGCCTACCCCATTAGGGATAAAGGCGTGATTATATGTATGTATGTATGTAATAAAAAAAATCAGATTTTTCTTCCATGCTGGCCTGGGAGCGAGAAAAAACATAGAATGTACCAGCTGCATTTCCTCTCGGGTATGCTGTAAAAACTAGCTAAGGGATCCGAGCGTTTCAGTATATTGTAATTTAGGCGATGGGCTGACAAACTATCACTACAGCAATATACCTATAAATCTATCTTAAATAACGCTCAAAACTTTGACAGACGTGGCGTAACGACCTTTATTTAGGTCGTTTACGCTCTGCCTACCCCATTAAGGATAAATGCGTGAGTATATGTATGTATGTATTTTCAGAGATTTGCTACGGAACCTACGGCTATGTCATCTTCTCCGAAGCTAACAAGCTCTATGTTGCTTGATTTCTAATCAAGTGTTTCATTCCACATTGTTTGTAAAAAATTGAGAACAATTTCCTGATTTAATGCTATCAATTCGCACAACTTAACTAAAATTATTGGCGTCCCTTTCTGTTCCCTCGTGACAGACACTGACAGGTATAGACTTATATTAGTTAAGTTGTGATTTTTGCAATAACGAATTGGTACCAATGCTATCGGTTCGTAGAGCTCACAACTTAACTAAATCTTGACTAAAATTATTGGCGTCCCTTTCTGTTCTCTCATGACAGACAATGACAGGTACCACCACATAGTATAAAACAAAGTCGCTTTCTCTGTCCCTATGTCCCTATGTATGCTTAGATCTTTAAAACTACGCAACGGATTTGGATGCGGTTTCTTTAATGGATAGAGTGATTCAAGAGGAAGGTTAACATGTATAATACATGCTTACTTTAGTAGAGAAACACAAATGGTTTCCGTGCGAAGCCGGGGCGGGTCGCTAGTAGACTTACCTATATTAGTTAAGGCGTTGTTTTTTTTTGCAACTACGAACTAGTACCAATGTGCTCCTATGGTAATTGAACCCGCAACCTCCGAATCGAAAACCCAAGTCTCACACAACTAGAGCACCGAGGCAGAAACAAAGGCTGACTGGAATTCTGTGTTTCAGCCTGTTTTCATCGGTTGACTGTACCAGCTAGAACCGGGTCAGTGATGTATGGCCTATTCCTTTCCTCGCTTGAGAAAACTGTTTTATACATACTAGATCGAACATAGAATCTATTATGTTTTACTTGCTTTATATAGCCTTGAATTTTTTCTTTATAAATAACTAGCGACCCACCCCGGCTTCGCACGGAAATCATCAGTGTTTCTCTACTATATTATGCATGTATTTTACATATAAACCTTCCTCTTGAATTACTCTATCCATTAAAAGAAACCGCATCAAAATCCGTTGCGTAGTTTTTAAGATCTAAGCTTACATAGGTATATAGGGACAGAGAATACGACTTTGTTTTATACTGTGTAGTGATAGTGATAGACATTTGGAGTGATAGTGAAGGCAGAGCATATTCAAGACACAGGAACAGAAACAAAAATTATGTGCCAGAGATTATGAAGTTATCCTTAAAACTTTGTCAGACGTGGCGAAACGACCTTTGTTTAGGTCGTTCTCTGCCTACCCCATAAGGGATAACGGCGTGATTATATATATGTATGCATTATGAAGTTATGAACTTCACCACATGAAACGAAGATAAATCTAAAGAATAAAATAGCGTGAAAGTGGGTTTCAATAATACCATATTTACCTATCCCCAGATATAAAAACATATCTCTATGTCTAGAAGGATATGTACACTTCTTCTTCTGTCGAGTGGGTATCGAGTCTATCGACCAGATGAACCCTGGTGTCAGAGTTTTTAAACTGCGTAGTAGCACAACTTTCAGGCCTCTGACATGGTTTGAGTAACGACCACTATCAAAGACAGCGACCGACGGCTTAACGTGCTCTCCGAAGCACGAAATATTTTTCTTTTTCGGACAATCAGGTGATTTATGCTCCTATGTCCTAACGAAACTGGGGAAAAATTCACAAAGTGATAAATTCTCAAATATCAACTTTGTGTTTCCCCCCTGGGAATCCAACCCAGGACCAGGATTCCATGGCACTAGCCATTAGACCACGGAGGCTGTTATGTACACTCTGCATGCAAAACAAATGAAAGCTTCTAACGCTGCACTTTTCTGGCATAATATCCAAGTCAGATAGAATCAGGTTTGTATGCCTCAAAAACAATTTTTTATGCTTTGAAGCATTCTCCAAGTTTTAAATACGAAGTTTTAAAGTCGTTTGCGCTCTGCCTACCCCATTGGGGATAGAGGCGTGATTATATGTATGTATGTAATAATTTATACAAATTAAGAATCCAAAATTAATTTCAATAGTCTTATTAAAAAATACATATAAATTAAAACTTTAATTTAAATTAGAAATTGCCATCCAAATTCTCTGTTACACAGTAAAATGCTGTTTCTAATGAAAGGCCCTTTAATTGAATCTTGTAAATTGCATGTAATTTCACTGGTGTTTCTTCCATGCTGGACTGGGAGAGATAGAAAAACATAGAATGTTCCAGCTGCCCTTCCTCCCGGGCTTGCTGTTGAAGTCAGCAAAAGGGACTCGAGGGTTACAGTGTATTGTAGTTTAGGCGATGGGCTGACAACCTGTCACTATAGCAATACATATTACAATCTAAAATTGCCCTCAAGTTTTGTCAGACGTGGCGAAAGCGCCTTTTACGAGGCGTTAAACGCTCTGCCTACCCCGTAAGGGATAAAGGCGTGATTTATGTATGTATGTATGTATGTATGTTAAATACGAAAACAGTTAAAAATGCGACATGAATTTAACACTCAACGATAAACAAGTGTTATTCATAATGAAAACTGATCGGCTTACTTGTTTGTATTGAACTTCTTCTCTCCTGATGAAGATCCTCGTATAGGATCGAAACGTCGAAGGCTAACCCTTCTTTCAATACAAACAAGTAAATGATCAGTTTTCATTATGAACGCGAAATAAATATTAAACAAAACTTATTTTCAACGCTGTACGAAATCTTCAAGATTCAAAATATGGAAAACAGTTAAAAACGCGAAATATAATTATACATACATAAAATCACGCCTTTATCCCTTACGGGGTAGGCAGAGCGATAAACGCCTCGTAAAAGGCGGTTTCGCCACGTCTGACAAAAATTGAGGGCAATTTTAGATTGAAAAGTGTATTGCTATAGTGACAGGTTGTCAGCCCATCGCCTAAATGACGATACACTGTAACCCTCGAGTCCCCTTTGCTGACTTCTACAGCATGCCCGGGAGGAAGGACAGCTGGAACATTCTATGTTTTTCTATCTCTCCCAGTCCAGCATGGAAGGAATCTATCTCTCTCAGTCCAGCATGGAAGGAAATATAATTATTTCTGATAGAATACACGGTATAAAAAAGTTTCTCTTGTTACGCTACAAAACAAGAAGAATAAAGTAGATTTTTATTCTCCAAGCTAGAGCTGGCTGCGTGATCTATAGCTATTCGTTCTTCGTTTGAGAACTACCGTGCTTTGTAGAGCAGAGAAACTACATACATATATCTATATCGATAACGTTTTATGTATACCTAGAACAGCTCTAATATAAGGGAGTTTTAAAAAATATAGTATGGATACTATAATTTTTCGTTTACTATCTGTAAAACAAGCATCCCTGCTTGTGTAATTAACATAGTTCAACAAATACGACTTCGCAAATAAATTATGTTTTGTTTATTTCAATTAGTGATATGGGTAATGTTGCTAGGATTAATGTGATAAGTGTTTGTTTTGATTAATGTAAGTAATTAAAATTAAGTCTTCCATGCTGGAGTGGGAGCGAGAGAAAAACTTAGAATGTACCAGGTGCATTTCCTCCCGGGCATGCTGTAAAAACCAGCTAAGGGTTCCGAGGGTTTCTCTATATAGCAATTTAGGCGATGGGGTGACATCCTGTCACTTCAGCAATGTAACTATAAATCTACCTTAAATAACCCGCAAAATTTTGTCAGACGTGGCGGTACGACCTTTGCTTATGTCGTTTACGCTCTGTCTACCCCATTAGGGATAAAGGCGTGATTATATGTATGTATGTATTAAAATTGATTGTACTTACAAGGAATAGGAAGTGCATTAACAAATTATGAATTAAGTTCAGAAATAAACATTTTGATTTTGAATTTGTATTGTTCTTTTTTAAACTAAAATTACTAAGTTTTTACTGCTTAAGGCGACCCGTACCTTATTGAGTTTATTTTTCGATATATAAAACCTAATTAAGTTATTTTTTCCTTACACAGCAGCTTAAGCAAATTTCTAATCTGCCTCCACCGCTCTAATATCCATACGAGGTGTAAGGGACAGCGTCCCGCAAACAGATAGGGGTTGCTCAGTCAATGACACAAAACATCTTCCACCAGGATTTTATTTTCAGGAAGTGAAAAATGGCTTTTCTATACAAATTGTCTGATCGAGGCGGTTATTTTGAATTGAGGAAAGTATTTTTTTTTATCTGCTGAAACAAAAATCCTGCCTATAGTTATTCAGTGTCATGGCAGTCCACCCTTATCAGTTTGCGGGACGCTGTCCCTTACACCCAGTATATTTAATACGGAAAATGCCAACTCGGAGTTTCTAAAGCCCGCTGGCTGCTCGGTACATTACATTGACAAATATTGTTCGCCTTTTCATACTTTTACGGCAATTAGGTAAGTCAAACATTAGGTAATATTTTTACATCATCTCCCTAGCCTTAACCTGTATCTCACAGGGTCGGCTTCCTAATCTAGGGGATTGAACGAGAGTACTGGTTTTTCCACAGAGCGACTGCCATCTGACCTCCGCAACCCAGAAGGGAAACCAGACCCAATCCTTGTCTGGTGCTTAATGCTTAGCATTGACCTCTCATATGGCTTAACGACTAATATCTACGGTATTAAACGATATTAACCGGGAACAACGGCTTAACGTGCCTTCCAAAGCACGGAAAAAGCACCGAATAAACGTACATATGAAATTCGAAGACCGAAAAACACATTGGTACGTGGTGGGATTCGAACCACAACCTCCGGCTCAGGAGGCAGCGGCCCAATCCACTACACCATCGGGCTCTTGGCCTTTAGGTCATATTTTTACATGCGACGATAAATTAAGGCGAACAAGACAGTGGTATTAGCGGTGACAAACACTTATACATACCATTAACCACGCCTTTATCCCTAATGGGGTAGGCAGATCGTAAACGACCTGAACAAAGGTCTGACGGAAGTTTTGAGGGTTATTTATGATAGATTTGTAAGTATATAGCTGTAGTGACAGTTTGTCAGCCCATCGCCTAAATAACAATATACTGAAACCTTCGGATCCCTAAGCTGGTTTTTACAGCATGCCCGGGAGGAAATGCCGCTGGCACATTTTATGTTTCTCTAGCTCCTAGTCCAGCATGGAAGAAAACTGAGAAACAATGTTTTTTTAATTGTGTCCTATATCGACTTTACTGGAAAACATTGTATTCAGAACTGATTTGCTACTGAGATACAATGTTATCGGATAGAAGAATCGAAATAATTGTAGTTCAATTTTATGAAACTAACCGACAAAGCTTGATTCTTTGCATTGTTTCTAGTAGCTACTAGATAACAGAATTATCATTAGCTATTGAACGAATAATCTTATCTTTCTCTACAAAGTCCTCGCACCGCCTTAATATCCATATTAAATGCGACAAAATGCAGACGCTGAGATTCTAAAGCGTGAAGCTCCGTACATAGCATTGATAATATTTTTTTGATTCTCTACACAAACCATGGCATTTGTTCCTTTTTTTAACAATACTCTAAGGCTCGTATTTATGAAGCATTTACGTATTTATGAAACTTGAGAGTAAGTACTGAAATGTCATTTTTGATAAAAACTCAACCTCGCTGTCACTCATGAGAGCGGATTATAAATACGGCTCATAGTGTGACCGAAATATGACGAAATACATAGGTATTTTGTTAACACTAAATAAAAATATCATCCAACCTATTCGAATTATCGTCAAATCGTTCATCGACTCTAGAACCCTGATGAAAGATAAAAAATTGTCGCTAAATTCAAATAAATAATATCTAAAGATTTTAATATAATCTCCAAGCGCAAAAAATATACTTAGCTTGAAATTGAATAGCTTGCCGGGATAAAATCTTATCCACCTCGTTGCCTTAATATCCATATTTAAAGCGACGAAACGCAGACATGGCGTTGTTTCTAAAGCCCGCGTTCTCGTACATGCATTTGACAAATATTTTCCAGTCTGTCTGTCGGTATGTTTGTTCACAAACTACGCAAAGAATGCTGCACCAATCTGAATGTGATTTTGTTTTTTGTTTTGCTGAAGGTTTAATTTAAAAACTCATGTTACGCTTGGACGAAACAACCTCATGTTACGTTTTGCTAAATATTCCACCTTGAAGCCGAGATATAAAAAGAGTGACGGACGTCAAATATTTTTTTGCAAGAACATCTAATGGGATATAAGCTACCACGAGAAAATTCATTTAATACGTATAAAATCGAGGGCGAAAAGCTAGTCCATATTTAAAGCGACAAAATGCAGACATGGTGTTTCTAAAGCTTGCGAGCTCGTACATCGCATTGACAAATATTTTTAGCTTCCTTCCTTCACAATCCGCGGCAATTAAGGCAACACGAGTAAAACCAGTGTGTGTGAGCCTTAACAAAACTTGTGCACAGGGTGGGATTTTTTTCTATTTATACCACTTCAGTCTGGTGCCTGGTAAGAATAGTATGACCTCATTTCATCCTGATGGTATCGCAAAAGCGCCTCCTGAGGATGAGACATTTTATACTGGTCTCGTCATTTCCTCTGCTAAGCTTGGGGACTTTATCCCTAAAAAGAGGGGGCAATGACCAACATTAAACTTTAGCCTTTGTTGCCTTTACCCAAGCAACCCCTATCAGTTTTCGGGAAGCTGTCCCTTACACCCGGTATATTCTGTGCCCAAATTATCGAATTTAATGTGTCTATTTCTTCTATAAAAGTGTTTGACATATTTTTTTATAATCAAGAACACAATTTAATTATCCATTTTTTCAATTGCAGTACAAAAGGTTACATTTTTTTATGTTTTTAATACCTTTGATAAAAAATACAACACAAAAGGACCAGAATCAAGCAATATACGAACGTAAAATATTGAAATACGTTAACATTTTCATTTTAGTTTTCGTTTTGTTGTAAAAGTAATATACTGGAACAGAAATAAAGTAACAATGTTAAAGTCTGTGTTTAAACCATTTCAATTTTACTTTACAGGTTATTTTACTGTCACTACCAGGAAATACCACATGATTTTACGCAAAAGTGGTGTAAAAACATAATGTTCAAAGGGCGATCTTTTTCATACTAAGTAATGAGGAATAATAAATGATTGATAATAAACAGGCAGAAAGTCAGTTTTATAGGTACATACATACATACATACATAAATCACGCCTTTATCCCTTACGGGGTAGGCAGAGCGTTTAACGCCTCGTAAAAGGCGCTTTCGCCACGTCTGACAAAAATTGAGGGCAATTTTAGATTGTAATATGTATTGCTTTAGTGACAGGTTGTCAGCCCATCGCCTAAATTACAATACACTGTAACCCTCGAGTCCCTTTTGCTGACTTCAACAGCATGCCCGGGAGGAAGGGCAGCTGGAACATTCTATGTTTTTTCTATCTCTCCCAGTCCAGCATGGAAGGACTTTTATAGGTACTATATATTTATTATTTTGTGTCGAAGGCTCATACTCGTACGGGATAGGCAGAGTGTCAAGCAACTCATGGCCCCAATCTAAAACAATTATATCGTCGTCCCCTTCTATTTTTAATAAAATCTAACTTATTTGAATCCAATCAATATTATGAATACTGACGTAATTTCAATTTACTTTGACATTTCTAAAAATCCTCTGATTTTTCCAGTTATATCCTTGCAGTTTATAGAGCGCCCTGTATACGTGTTATCCAGTTTTTTGTGCCATTGCTTTGCTCTGTGCGCATTCAAAGTCATCGCAGCGAGAATCTACCATAGAGGAAGCACACAGTACGGCAAGGTTGTAAATGCATGTGACGAAAAAAAGGAACTGAAGCTGCCAACGCTATTTTTGACAGTTCTGGCGAGACTTATCATTCACCAAAGAAACTTAAAGGACTTGATTAGAGCATAAAACTTTATGGAACTTAGATTAAATTATGAAAAAAAAACCACGCAAGACGTGTCAGCTGTACGAGTAATTTTGTATGGGAGCGCTATCTTATTCATATTTCGACCATATGATGTTTCATAGAGAAAGTTATTCAGTTTCATGGTCTTAACAAGCCTTTTAATTTTCATTATTGAATGAAAAATCTCGCTGTATACAAATTCAGCGCCCCCGCCCACGTTTGTCTTACCAAGTATTGCACAAATATGATACATAGACAGACAGCCCTTTGAATTTCAACGTATGCCGTTCGGACTGATTAATACAGTAGCTACGTTTTGATTGATTATGATGGAGTGGCAATCGAAGTGTCAGTGTGCGCATATCGCATTTCAAGTAACGGACAGTGGACTGCATTCGTACCGTCATCGAAAATCATTTTTCAAACTTGCTACACTTGCAAGCCGGATTGATGGATTCGACAGGTCATATTGAACTGAAATGACATTTCTAATACGAACTCAAGCTAGCTGTCAAACTCAATGGACCTTAAAGGGCTGTATTTATAATCAGCGATCATGAGTGACAGCTAGTTTGAGATCGTATCAGAAATTTCAATTCAGTACAAACTAACCTATTGTAACAACCCCCCCCCTACCTAGCAAAAATACCCTAATATAGTTTGATATGTGAAAGGAAGTGTGAGAGAGGTGTGGAAGAGAGGTAGGAATGTGGAGAGGAGAGGATGAGAGGAAGGGAAAGGCATGGAGGAATAGTGAATGGGAAGAGTGGCTCATGAATGTCTAGAAATAAAATTAACATATTGGCTCGTGATCGTGATCGTCTAGTATTATAGTTAGGACCGTACGTTGTGTGATAGTATTTATAAAAGTAACCCAAATCCTTTAAAGTGGTAGTGGGATGTCATAACTTAGCTCTCTTTAGGTGCTTGGGACAACATGGGGACAGTGCGCAGCGGGATAACGGAACCTCCGATTCCAGCTCCAACCATTCGCTGGTAGAGGATTTATGTGCTCGCCAACCATCAACGAATGAGATTTACTTCAATTACCAATTCCCAGACACTAATAAAGACAGTAAATAGTCTAGGAACTTGTCCTTGATGCAAAACCCATCATGCGAGCCCCAGAAAAGGAAAGAGGAGGCACTTCTGTGCCCTCCAATTGGTTTTTGTTTTGGCCAAGCCTCAGGCCAGAGATAAGTGACAGCGCACTTAGGAGTTTTGGAACGAGTCCAGATTGATGAACAGCATCATGTAAAATATAATTAATTTGAGCTGATTTATTGGTCAGCCAACCAAGACAGAGCAAGTCATGTCTGATGTAATTTGTAGTAAGTTGTGATGTCCAATTGAGAAACATTGCCTCAACAAAGGTTTTATAAATTGTTGTCCAGCTATGCTGGAAGCACCGACTATGAAACTGCACCAGTCATCGATCTCCACTTATGATATGCACATCCAGGAGTCAGTAGAATAGATAGGGATGCCGAAGCTAGTCCCAGATAATATAACAATCATTCACACCGCAAGCCATATGTTCGTTGTAGATATAGGAGTGATAGGCAAGAGCAAGTAGTGACTGATTGTTAGACTTCTTTAGTGCAAAATAAGCTTCTGTGATCTAAATGCTGTTACAGACATATCGAATGCTAAGATGTAGTATGTGATGGAGGTTTGACCATGGCTGATACCATGTCGCTCAATTGACATCAAGTCAAGTAGTATTTCAGTAGTATAATGGCTTGTCAAAGCCAACCGACCATAAATCAGTCATATAAAATTCACATAAAGTGAATGAATATATAATTTTAATTCCAGACCCGTTCCAGGGTAATTTGAGGTTGTAGGTAGGATTCAGATAACATCATCCCACATTCCATGTTGTATTGGTTTGGTAAGTATAATAAATACTCCCATTAGGTAGTTGGACCATAGTCCTAATCAGTTGTAAGTATAAAACCCACACATCAGTAGGTATATTATCAAAGATAAACTTTGTAAGTCTGTAGAACAGGATCATCAATTGTATAAAACCTACATAGTAGGTATCAGAGGTGAACGTTCCCACTAAGTTTGTAGCTGGTGTTCTAGAGTATAGAACATACATACATATAGGATCATGAATCCGATAAATGTTTCAAAACATTGTCCGTTGAACATATTTCACAATAAAGTGAATATAAAATCAATTCAGTATCCACTGCCAGAATAAGCATGTAGGTATGAATGACTCATACATAGGTATTGAATCCACAGTTAAGTGAATATAAATCAGTTCAGTAGTTTATTTGAGAAGAATAGGTAAGTATTTTGCCTTTGTCTCCTCTGCCAGGATAGGTAGGTATGAACAATTCATACATAGATATAGTTATAAAAACATAGAATGTATTAAAATAATTTATACATTCCACTGCTGGGCATTTCATGAAACATTAGGATGATGCTTCTCTGCTTAAAGGAAAGGTAAGGCAGGAATTTTGGTAAAGGGAAGGGAGAGAACTACCTACCTAAACACAAACTAGGATCCCAAATAGCTACCCCCACCTACTTTCCTAGATATTGTTCTAATTCTTATTTATTATTACCTAGGTTAACCTATCCATCTAAACCTACCCCTACCTAACCTACTCCTACAATGTACCTAAACTGCCTATTTACCTAACCGCTTAGCTGTGTATAAATTATGTAGTTGCATGCTAAACCGACCTACAATCCTACATATATCTCATTAACCGTACCTATCATATAAGAAATATTGGAAATTATATATATATAAATGAATAGAACGGCCTTTGGCAAGTATGAAATATCATAAAAAAGGATTGTTAATTGAACAGGGAAAAACCTTGTCAATAAACAAAGTCTGAAGTGGACAAGATAATTAAATAAATGTAGAAATGGTAAAGTAAATAAAACACGATGTAAATTCCTTTAGAATCCTTGTAGGTGGCACTCCACCAGCTCTGCAAGACTCCACTGTCAGCATCCTCCACTTCACCATGTAAAAGAACAGCTGATCGTCAGGTCACCGCCCTCCGTCCTCCACAGGAACAACTGATGGCACCAACATCCCACCAAAGTAGGCCTCATGGTTGCCTCCCGGCTGCATACTCTCCTCTCCTCTTTGATGTGTACACTTTCACTGGTAAAAGTCAACTAAACTTCAAGTAAAACTAAACTTCCACTCAAACTAAAACTCCAGGTCGACTAAACTTCTCCCTGCTCGGTCCCAGCCGCTCTTTTCTTCCACGGCGTCCTTCCCGATCCCTCGTCGCCCCCGTCTCTCTCAAGTTCCCGCAGAATCCCCCCTCTCGAGCCCCCCGACTGTTTTATCTTCCCTCTTCTCGACCATTTTCGAGTTTTCGAGAGCCTTCATTCCTACTTCTCTTGATAGTTCTCCCATTCTCCTCCAGATGGCACCGCGTGTCCTTACTTCAAATTGAAGTAATTTCAGTTCGATCTGGCTATAATATTAGTTCTCCACTCAATCAACACTAGATTGACATTAGTTTCTCGTTTATAGTGATTCTCCTACCAATCTGATAGATGGCGTTATTTGTATTTTAAAACAATGATTAAGTTTTGAATAGCAGAAGCCAAGTCCATTACAATCGCCCCCTTTTGATGAGAAAAATCGTGTTTTAGATCGAATGGAGTAAAATTTTACAGATATGTTTCAAATACAATAAGATTTCAAACAGATATCGCCCCCAAAATTCTATGAAATTCGATCAAAACCGATTTTTCGAAGAAAAATCTACTAACAAAATAGAAAATCAGACGTTCCTATGATAATTAAATATGAAAGCTATTGCCCCGCCCCCATAGTAAGTGAATCTTATTACCTAAAGAAAATAAAACATAAAATATGAAAAATATCCCCATAAATAACTAGGTGTATAAAAAAACACAAATCCTGAAACTAGATCGCCCCCTTGATGAACGAATTGTATTATCTTAAGGATACTAAACACTTCTGATTCTAACCATATCTAAGTTGAAAATTAAGACCCGCCCCCAAAATCTATAAGTTTGTAAAACTTTAATTCAAGAATTGTTAAAAAAAATATTCGTAAATGTCCGGATAAATATTCTTAAAATTTTAAAGTGAATTAAAACTAAAATTTATATTGGGCATTGTTGACAAATTGTTCATTTGAATACCTATCAACTCTAGGTAAACAAAAATTATGATAAGATTAATTTTAGATTAGAAATTACTTTGCTAATATCCCTCTCAGTGATCCGAAGTACCAGCCTGCTTTCATAAAACACCCAAATAGGTTAAACATATCTGGCTAAAGCTAAACAATGCAGATATTTAATTGAGAAAATTTAATCAAGCATTTAAGTCAAATTATCATCCCTACTTTACCTATTCCATCCATAGCAAGATACGAGTAGTAAAATTATAATATTACTGATTCTACCAGTTCGTATCAAATCCATGCCATTTGTTGTGTGTAAATAATTTGTAAAGTCTGTAAAGGTACTTTGTCAGAGTAGATGCTTGCAAAGATACCTCGAATAACGATTCCACAAAGATCCATAACTAACCATTGTGCTTAATTAGTCATCTGTCCGCAAAATCGCTACAGAAGTAAACTCAGAGTGTAATGAGGTGATTTGATCCCCAACTATGCCCAACACAATAGTTGAGTCTAAGCAAATAACAACCAAAAATTATAAGATTCCAAAATCTATTTACTACCCGTCAAGCGTGGATGGTGTTAAAACATATTTTTGTTTGTTTAAATACGTTGTGAAATAGATGAAAACAAGCCAGGCCCCCAAACCATCTTGAAGGCATTGTAGCAAGTTAATAGAGAATGTTTAAAACATTCTAAAATTTAATATCTAGTTCTCCTCTTTACTTTAACTATTTATTTACGCCAATATGCTAAAACAGCTATTTCGCTAAACTTTACGCCAAAATGCCAAAAGAGCCTTTCCGCCAAAATGCTTAGAGACATAACGCCAAAATTCCAAACACAACAAACATACTGGATTTTATTTATTCTGCAATTACGCCAAATGCATAAAAATAATTAAGTCTCTTTTGAATACGCTATCTGCTTGCCCTAAAAATAAAACTACGCCTAAGCAAAACTATCTAGAAATGCTATGCAAAATCTGCTAACCTAATAACTGTTACACACTAAACTTGAAATACGCCAATGCACGAAAATACCTATATCTTCATAAACAATCTATCAACCAACATGCCTCCATGAATATCTTTTCCAATACTATTATTTTTCATGAATATCTTTCCTATTACTATTAATTTATTTATATCCAGACTTTTACAAAAATATATCTAATAAATATTAAATTATTACTTTAAATATTGAACATTAGAACAAACTAAAAAACTGGAAGTTTTAATTGCCTTATTTATTTATAATATTGGACAATAACCTGATAAAAAGCTTTGAATTTAATTACTTTATTAAAAGTGTTAATTTATTTAGTACACTCAATTTCTATTAAGATATCTCAATACTCAACCAAAAGGAAAAGACTAAATGAATTTAAAGGAAAAGACTAAATGAAAATAAAACTAATATTCAAATTAAAACATAAGGTAAATAAGCTGTTTATACTATCCATAGCAGCCGCTAAGTATACCATAACACCCCCATTAGAAATACCCCATAACTATATAAGTTGACCATCAAATAGAATGTTCAAAATTATTATGATAAAACTCATTCCGATGATTTAAAACTCTGATACCAATGAAATTTAAAATGTAAATACTATAAAATTATTCCAACCTGTACCAATGATACTTCCCCAAACAATTTAAGTAATAATAAATAAAATCAATTTAAATTGAAGATAAAGCTTTCTTATTTGTTCCGGAATATGATATTAGCCAAAGACCGTTCCAAAATGAAACACAAAATCATATAAAGGCTGTTGAAATCAAAATCAAATATTGCCGCCATTTGCACAGATATATTACCAAAGCCGTTCTATTAAACAACCAAAACATATTAAATTAATTAAAAAAGTATTATGTTAGCCAAAGTGAAATATGCATTATCCAACAAATTTAGGACGTAATTAAAAAAATGTTCCATCCTTTTGTTCTATAATAAAGATACTGTACTATTAAATAGAACTGCATACACAAAACACATATTCCTAGTTGTCTTTGAATAAAAACATAGTAGGAACTTGTTGGAAAATGACCTGTCCTAAAGTACCTGAAAATATTTTCAAAACTTAGGTAAAGTAATAAAAAACTTTCCTTCTAGCTATAGGCGACTTACGTGAAAGATTTCCTGCGGGGACTTGGCACTATCACTATTTAAACACCGCATATAAACACACAAACACACATGAACTTATCGCACATTATTTTTCACTTGTTGTCCCCGACAAACACTAGGAAACTTGGTGTTTAACTCGGAATGAACGCTCACCAACTCTAGCGTACAAAATGTACTACATATATTAAGAAAACTAGCATAAACTATTGAAAACAACGAAATTAAACTAGCCGAGTAAAATTATTTCAAAAGAACTGTCAAAACTTTTCTCAGTTTACCTGAACCTCACGTAATTAATTATATGAAAGACAAGGATAAAGCAATCAAATCTACTAGGAACACAGTATTTCTATCTCTCTCTGACGTTATTAGTGTTTGACGTTTCGGAAACGATCTGCCAATCGATTGAAGATCGATTGACGTCAAGCAAAGCTACGTTCAAAATTTAACAATTAATTCGCAAGATTTTCATGTTTATATTATATTTTACCCGTAAAATAGATTGGAAAATGAAAAAAAAACAAATTTATTTTAATCAAATATCTAAGTATTGTATAGAAAACAACCATACTAAGTCAAAACTTTACGTCAATGGAATAAATATCTCGTAGTAGAGCATAATTTTTAAACTCACCTCAAGACTAGTGTTGCCATAATAAGCGGATTTTCCCTAATTGTGTGGAATTCATGCTGGCCTGGGAACGAGAGAAAAACATAGAATGCGCCAGCCGCACCTCCCCCCGGGCACGCTGCAAAAACCAGCCAAGGATCCGAGGGCCCAGCACACCGCAATCCAGGCGACGGGCCGACAACCTGTCACTAAACCTTCAAATCTATCTTAAACAACCCTCAAAGCCCCGTCAGAGGCGGCAAAACGACCCCTGCTCAGGCCGTCCACGCTCCGCCCACCCCACCAGGGACAAAGGCGCGACCACATGTACGTATGTATGTATGTGTGAAATTCATAAAGTGTAAGCTAAACAAAGATATCGAATTGTGATATTTTTTTTAAAATATTAAAAAACTTTATAAAGAAATTAATCATGCCATTACCAAGTTACTTAAAAAAAAATGAGAAGTTGACTGTGATAGAATGTTAAACTATATGAAACCTAGCGAAAATTAAAATGGAAGCTATGTACTTATATTTATTTATGTGCAAAAATGCTATGTAACTTGTTATTTGAGATGAATTACCGAATTATCAAAGCATTGTTCTTAAAGTGATAAAATAGATATTGTTTTTTCTCAAGGAATAATAAAAGTTATACTTCCCAATTCTATTTAAAACTAACATAAATAATACCTAGATATTAAGATAACAATTTCCTGTCTTTGTTCTTAGTTACCAATTTAAACTAACTTGTAACTTTTCAAAATAATTTATAAAGGTAATTCTACATTGAAAACTGGCAACACCGATTTTCTAATGTCATATCATATGTTGAATGTTGATAACCCAATCTATCTTCTTTTCAGAGCAAATCCAACCCATTCTAATCCCCAAACCGAAGTCTTAGTGTCCCTATCCTACAGGTTCCTAGCCAGCAAATGGCTGACGCACACACCACCCGCCGTCACACGACCCAATAAGTCCCAAGAAGAGAACATCAGAGAGACAACCCACTTTGCAAACCACTCTCCGTTTCAATGAGCAATGGACCAAATTATGATCCTGCGCTCACGGCAACAATTGTAACAACCCCCCCCCTACCTAGCAAAAATACCCTAATATAGTTTGATATGTGAAAGGAAGTGTGAGAGAGGTGTGGAAGAGAGGTAGGAATGTGGAGAGGAGAGGATGAGAGGAAGGGAAAGGCATGGAGGAATAGTGAATGGGAAGAGTGGCTCATGAATGTCTAGAAATAAAATTAACATATTGGCTCGTGATCGTGATCGTCTAGTATTATAGTTAGGACCGTACGTTGTGTGATAGTATTTATAAAAGTAACCCAAATCCTTTAAAGTGGTAGTGGGATGTCATAACTTAGCTCTCTTTAGGTGCTTGGGACAACATGGGGACAGTGCGCAGCGGGATAACGGAACCTCCGATTCCAGCTCCAACCATTCGCTGGTAGAGGATTTATGTGCTCGCCAACCATCAACGAATGAGATTTACTTCAATTACCAATTCCCAGACACTAATAAAGACAGTAAATAGTCTAGGAACTTGTCCTTGATGCAAAACCCATCATGCGAGCCCCAGAAAAGGAAAGAGGAGGCACTTCTGTGCCCTCCAATTGGTTTTTGTTTTGGCCAAGCCTCAGGCCAGAGATAAGTGACAGCGCACTTAGGAGTTTTGGAACGAGTCCAGATTGATGAACAGCATCATGTAAAATATAATTAATTTGAGCTGATTTATTGGTCAGCCAACCAAGACAGAGCAAGTCATGTCTGATGTAATTTGTAGTAAGTTGTGATGTCCAATTGAGAAACATTGCCTCAACAAAGGTTTTATAAATTGTTGTCCAGCTATGCTGGAAGCACCGACTATGAAACTGCACCAGTCATCGATCTCCACTTATGATATGCACATCCAGGAGTCAGTAGAATAGATAGGGATGCCGAAGCTAGTCCCAGATAATATAACAATCATTCACACCGCAAGCCATATGTTCGTTGTAGATATAGGAGTGATAGGCAAGAGCAAGTAGTGACTGATTGTTAGACTTCTTTAGTGCAAAATAAGCTTCTGTGATCTAAATGCTGTTACAGACATATCGAATGCTAAGATGTAGTATGTGATGGAGGTTTGACCATGGCTGATACCATGTCGCTCAATTGACATCAAGTCAAGTAGTATTTCAGTAGTATAATGGCTTGTCAAAGCCAACCGACCATAAATCAGTCATATAAAATTCACATAAAGTGAATGAATATATAATTTTAATTCCAGACCCGTTCCAGGGTAATTTGAGGTTGTAGGTAGGATTCAGATAACATCATCCCACATTCCATGTTGTATTGGTTTGGTAAGTATAATAAATACTCCCATTAGGTAGTTGGACCATAGTCCTAATCAGTTGTAAGTATAAAACCCACACATCAGTAGGTATATTATCAAAGATAAACTTTGTAAGTCTGTAGAACAGGATCATCAATTGTATAAAACCTACATAGTAGGTATCAGAGGTGAACGTTCCCACCAAGTTTGTAGCTGGTGTTCTAGAGTATAGAACATACATACATATAGGATCATGAATCCGATAAATGTTTCAAAACATTGTCCGTTGAACATATTTCACAATAAAGTGAATATAAAATCAATTCAGTATCCACTGCCAGAATAAGCATGTAGGTATGAATGACTCATACATAGGTATTGAATCCACAGTTAAGTGAATATAAATCAGTTCAGTAGTTTATTTGAGAAGAATAGGTAAGTATTTTGCCTTTGTCTCCTCTGCCAGGATAGGTAGGTATGAACAATTCATACATAGATATAGTTATAAAAACATAGAATGTATTAAAATAATTTATACATTCCACTGCTGGGCATTTCATGAAACATTAGGATGATGCTTCTCTGCTTAAAGGAAAGGTAAGGCAGGAATTTTGGTAAAGGGAAGGGAGAGAACTACCTACCTAAACACAAACTAGGATCCCAAATAGCTACCCCCACCTACTTTCCTAGATATTGTTCTAATTCTTATTTATTATTACCTAGGTTAACCTATCCATCTAAACCTACCCCTACCTAACCTACTCCTACAATGTACCTAAACTGCCTATTTACCTAACCGCTTAGCTGTGTATAAATTATGTAGTTGCATGCTAAACCGACCTACAATCCTACATATATCTCATTAACCGTACCTATCATATAAGAAATATTGGAAATTATATATATATAAATGAATAGAACGGCCTTTGGCAAGTATGAAATATCATAAAAAAGGATTGTTAATTGAACAGGGAAAAACCTTGTCAATAAACAAAGTCTGAAGTGGACAAGATAATTAAATAAATGTAGAAATGGTAAAGTAAATAAAACACGATGTAAATTCCTTTAGAATCCTTGTAGGTGGCACTCCACCAGCTCTGCAAGACTCCACTGTCAGCATCCTCCACTTCACCATGTAAAAGAACAGCTGATCGTCAGGTCACCGCCCTCCGTCCTCCACAGGAACAACTGATGGCACCAACATCCCACCAAAGTAGGCCTCATGGTTGCCTCCCGGCTGCATACTCTCCTCTCCTCTTTGATGTGTACACTTTCACTGGTAAAAGTCAACTAAACTTCAAGTAAAACTAAACTTCCACTCAAACTAAAACTCCAGGTCGACTAAACTTCTCCCTGCTCGGTCCCAGCCGCTCTTTTCTTCCACGGCGTCCTTCCCGATCCCTCGTCGCCCCCGTCTCTCTCAAGTTCCCGCAGAATCCCCCCTCTCGAGCCCCCCGACTGTTTTATCTTCCCTCTTCTCGACCATTTTCGAGTTTTCGAGAGCCTTCATTCCTACTTCTCTTGATAGTTCTCCCATTCTCCTCCAGATGGCACCGCGTGTCCTTACTTCAAATTGAAGTAATTTCAGTTCGATCTGGCTATAATATTAGTTCTCCACTCAATCAACACTAGATTGACATTAGTTTCTCGTTTATAGTGATTCTCCTACCAATCTGATAGATGGCGTTATTTGTATTTTAAAACAATGATTAAGTTTTGAATAGCAGAAGCCAAGTCCATTACACTATCAAATCTATACTTAATATTGCTCTCAACTTTGAGTTCGCTTCATAATTACGAGCCTTAGAGCTTCTGCTTTGTCACTGTGGTTTCTGGGTAGGATAAAATAAAATAAAAAAAACATTATCCTACAATTCGAATGCATTTCTCAAATAACAATTTAGCAGTAGAAAATAGTTCAAGGACTTCAAATGCGAAACTTTCTCGTCTGCTTTTGAAGACCCAATTCTATCAGCGAAAATTGCCTGTACTTTTCGCTGTAGCTCGTCTATATTTATTTTCCCACCGCTGAAGCTTTAACACTCGATAGGCTAGTATGCCAAAGAAAAGAACAACTTAAAATCAATAGTATGCACTACAAAACCCGCGAACAAAGGCGTTATCCGCAAAAAACCGCTTTTTAAACCACTTTTTGTTCGCTCTTTACTCCTTTCAAAGCCAGAGTGCATCCGAGCTAGCCGCTCATATAATGAACACGGATATGTGATATACTGACTGGTACTACTTAAATTATTCATGTAATATCCATTATTTTTAATAAAACTGGGTTACTTTTATCCTTATAAAAAATATTCAGACGTTAGAGCAATCATTCCTTAGTCCAATGACGCATTATATACACTTTGTAGTATGGTGCAAATAGGTCCATTCGAAAAAAGAATTAAAAAAAGCAATCATTCCATTGCTCGGTGAAATAATATACAAGTTGTCAATAATTAATAGGGTCTTCTTCTGTCGAGTGGGTATCGAGTCTATCGACCCGATGAACCCTGGTGTCAGAGTTTTTAAACCGCCTAGTAGCACAACTATCAGGCCTCTGACATGGTTTGAGTAACGACCACTATCAAAGACAGCGACCGGGACCGACGGCTTAACGTGCCCCGAAGCACGAAATCTTTTTCTTTTTCGGACAATCAGGTGATTCAGCCTGCAATGTCCTAACCAAACTGAGGAAAAATTCACAAAGTGATAAATTCTCAAATATCAACTTTGTGTCCCCCCCTGGGAATCGTACCCAGGACCTCCGGATCAGGAGTTCATGGCACTAGCCACTAGACCACGGAGGCAGTTATTAATAGGGTCTCATTTATGGCATAACTGTAAGATACTGAGAATTAAATCGGACTTTTTATTTTCCTTTGGTGTGTAGATATACCTATCAGAGTGAAAACCAGTCATTTCAGATAAGCTCATACCTATTAAGATTTATTATTTTTTATTCGTGCTACTTTGTCATATACAAAGTAGCACGTTTAAGCACCCAGTCCACCATTCATAAGCCACTTTGAAATGCTCTATATTAATTAGTTCTGGATGCAGTAAGCTAAGCGTTCTGATTCGATCGATAACTTTGTAAGTTTCTGGGAAACACCTAGAAACTCAGTTATAAATTCAGTAAAATTTCTAAAAAAGAAAAATATATAAGCGTAGTTTTAGCGAGTAGTTGTAGCGTGTTTTACATAAATCTTCCATGCTGGACTGGGAGCGAGAGAAAAACATAAAATGTACCAGCTGCATTTCTTCCCGGGCATGCTGTAAAAACCAACTAAGGGATCCGAGGGTTTCAGTACATTGCAATTTATGTGATGGGCTGAAAACCTGTCACTATAGCAATGTACCTACAAATCTATCTTAAATAACCCCTTAAAACTTTGTCACATGGCGGAACGAACTTTATTTAGGTCGTTTACGCTCTGCCTACCCCATTAGGGATAAAGGCGTGATTATATGTACGTACGTAAATAAAATAGTTGTCAAAATTGTAAATCCATCTGTTATCTAAATCTAACGCACTACACTGCATAGCGCTTTATCTAACAAAGCCTTTTTTCGCTAGCCCATAAAAACGGTACTCTATGCCTGTAGCCTGTACATGTAAGATCTATGTTATGTGCCTACGCATTCAGTGCAGTAGTTTGAAATCCCCGTGGCAACGTGAAAGGTAACGCGATTGCCGTAAATAGGGAATTTTGAAGCCAGAAAATGGGCTCGATTCTAGATCCTACCACCGGCTAAAGCTAAAATCTATCTGTCATTTCCGAAATAATAAAATTGAACAAGGACAGGCGATTTATACTCTATGGTTTTAGACGTTGTCCGCTAGATTTTGACGCGCTTTGGCACGATTCCCCAGTATTTCTGTCAATTTTATCCGCCATAACACATGACGGCGGATAAAACTGACAGATAGCGCATAAAACCACCGACTATAAATCAAAAACTGAAGATTTAAACCGCGCAGGAAGTGAAAATAAATGTGGCTTTTCCATACAAAATGTTCACCTCGATCAGAAAATTTCTATGAAAAGCCATATTTTTTACTTATTGTAAGAAATTCTTGGTGGAAGTAGTTCAGTGTCATTGACTGACCAACCCCTATCAGTTTGCGGGACGCTGTCCCTTACACCCGGTATGCCTACGCATTCACTGCACCCATTAAATCGTGTTTTGGATTGCCGTGGATAGGGAAATTTTGAAGCCAGTAAATGCGTTGCTAACTAGGATGGATGCGATTGCTACTGAACATGAGTAACGATTAAATAACGTTTCGCTTCGTTTATGAAAGTCATATTTAAAAGCAATTAAAACAAAGTCTCTATCTCGATTTCTTCCATGCTGGCCTGGGAGCGAAAGAAAGACATAGAATGTGCCAGCTGCATTTCCTCCCGGGCATGCTGTAAAAACCAGCGGGGGTTACAGTATATTGCAATTTAGGCGATGGACTGACAACCTGTCACTACAGCAGTATACTTACAAATCTATCTTAAATAACCTTTGTTAAGGTCGTTTACGCTTTGCCTACCCTATTAGGGATAAAGGCGTGATTATATGTAAGTATGTATGTATCTCGATACTTTGGTGCCCAACGTGAAGATAGATAGATAAATAAATGTTAATTTCATAAAAACAACACACAAGTAACAAAATAAGGATTGAGAGCAGTATTAATTAAGTATGGATTTGACAGGTCATAATATACTGAAATTATGTCATAATGTACTCGCTGTCAGTCTCAAGTGCTGATTATAAATACGGGCCTTATAAACTAACGTGGCTACATAACATTCAATAGGTATTTGCCGTCATAAACTCATCATATGATTTACCAGTAGGCTGTACCATAGACTTGGACCATAGATAATGAAAAATACATTGTACATACATAAATCACGTTTTATCCGTAAAGTGGTAGGCATAGCATAAAAGACCTAAACATAGGTCATTTCACCACGTCTGACAAGTCTTGAGGGTTATTTTAGATACTCATTGGATGTATGAATTTAAAGCAACCCAGAAGGAAAAACAAACCCAATCCTAGATTAGGTCAGAGATTTCAAGCCGCCAATGCTTAGCACTGGCCTCTGACGTGACTTCACGACTAATCTATCCCTAGCCTTATCCCGTATCTCACAGGGTCGGCTACCTAATCTAGGTGGATTGAACGAGGGTACTGGTTTTTGCACAGAGCGACTGTCATCTGACCTCCGCAACCCAGAAGGCAACCGCAACCCAATCCTAGATCTGGTCAGAGTTTTTAAGCCGCCAATGCTTAGCACTGGCTTCGGACATGTTTTAACTAATATCTACGGTGTTAAACGATATTAACCGGGACCAACGGCTTAACGTGCCTTCCGAAGCACGGAAAAGCGCCGAATAAACGTACATATGAAATTCGAAAACCGAAAAACACATTGGTACGTGGTGGGATTCAAACCGACCTCAGCTCCTGAGCTGGAGCAGGAGGCAGCGGCCCTGTCCACTAAACCATCGGGCTAAAGTCTGTCCATTGTATTAAATTGAGCAGCAAAAACTATATTTTTACACACAAATGTATCTATTTTCTCATCCAATCCAATCCATCAACAGATTGCGTAAACCATCATGTCGACAAAATATATTTGTAAATCGCAATATGTCACGGAAATGAATTTGGTACAAAAAAAAATAGAAGACGTCACTACATACCTAATATAAAAGAAAGTCGCTTTCTCTGTCCCTTTATCCCTATGTATGCATAAATCTTTAAAACTACGCAACGGATTTTGATGCGGTTTCTTTTAAAGGATAGAGTGATTCAAGAGGAAGGTTTATATGTATAATACATGCATAATACAGTAGAGAAACACTGATAATTTCCGTGCGAAGCCGGGGCGGGTCGATTCTTCACTATAGTATACTGCCGTCCTAATCATAACCATCGCACTTGCATGGAGGGAGAATTAGAGAAAATGGCGCCTAAAGTTTTTTTTTTTTTTTTGTTGACTGTTTTTGAACTAACTGATATTTATTATATCTTTTAAATTGAAATCATAGAAAAGGCCATTACGTTTAAATTTACTTTATATTTTTTTCTTATATAATAATGTTTGTAATAGATAAAACACAAAATGTTATTTAAAATTGTAAATATGGATTTAATTTGCCTCTATTTCCTAAGCATAACCATCGCAAGTGCGCAGTTGCGTTGCTTATGTCTAGGAAATGCAAGTACGTCGCTTATGATTAGGATTATGATGATAGCATTATATGGATGTATCCTTATCAAATATCAACGCAACACGCGCAAGTGCGATGTTTATACCTAGGAATCGATGGTGGAGGGCGCAAATGCGTTAGCAAATGCGTTTGTTATGACTAGTAATGAAAGTCACTTATTTATATGAGATAAAATTCAAAAACATCCTGACAGCCTCTCATCGACCGCGGGCTGCTTCAGAAGTCCTCTCAATATTCAAAACCCCTCGTGGGTTTGCTCTGATCATTAAATTGAACAGTTAGATACAAAATTCCAACGCATCGGTACAAATGTTTGAAATAGGTAGCTGATAATTTTTCGTTTTTTTGAGGTTGGTCCCATAGGGAAAGTTGTTCAGTTTGATGACCTGAGCAACCTCAGGAGAGGTTTTGCGTAACTACTTGGGGTGACACGTATGTATGTTGTGTAAGTACTAGTTTAGTAATAGTTAGTTAGTAATAGTTTGACTCAAAAGTTGTTAGGTGTGAAAAGGAAAAAACAACTCATGAAATGACTTTATAAATTTAATAAAAGTTGAGTGGTCTTAAACTAAGTAAAATCAAAACTGAAATAAGTATTTCTTATATATTTCTTTAGAAATACTTTTATTTGTTAGGTACATTGAATGTTTAAATGTTCGAATGAAATAAACGAATTATCAATTATCAATTAGAACATTTTTATTTCATGCCTAAACACTACATAATTATCACAATAATGTCAGTTTATTGAGATCTATATTTATTCGACAGTACGTGTTTCAAAACAATAGGCTTCCCTTACTACTTATTAAATTTAAAATTAAAAAACTCTCATGTTCAATAAAAACAAAAAAGACAAGAATTGTCTCAAACTTTACCTTAAAATTAGTTAATAAATTTAAAATAAGTAGGGTAATATATTTTTTTGTTTTTACTATCTAAAACACACCTACTTACATCATTATATCAGTCTAATGAGATCTATCTCCATTGTCATTCGTAGCGCGCTCCATACAAATACAGTTTGATCGTTGTTAGAATTATTTTGAAACACAGATAATTAAATGAAACTACAATAAAGATTTCACTTCGAAAAACTGTTTTGGGAGCGGAGATCTGATGCGAGAAACAGACGCGCGAAACTCCTCATCGCCCTAGCACGGGGTCAGTTTCCTAACTTACAGGAATGAACGAGGATACTGGTTTTTACACAGAGTGACTGCCATCAGATCTTCGCAACCTGGAAGGGAAACCAGACCTAAAACACGCGCACGACTAACATAATTATTTACAAATTAAAAATTGCCTTTTCCTTCTAGGCTCAACAAAAACAAAAAACGAACATACAAACAAAAATAATTTAAAAAGTGCAGAGAAATCATGCTACTTCTATAAAATTACCTACATCCATATTCAACGAGATGTGATTAAACAAACAATATGAAAAAAAAATAAGCTACTGTTTAGTCTTCCTGCGTCAAATTGCCGGCGTCTGAAACTGGCAAGTTTTTCCAGAAATGTCTTCTATTTTCTGGCATAAGAGGCAAAAGTTTCTCAACTATGGCTGATTTCCGCTCTTCATTGATGCCCCTTGGATTTGTTTTTATATTGGCAATCGGAAATTCTTTAGTTTTAACGACTTTTATCTGTAGAAAATCCAGTGTTTTAAATTCTTCATCATCGTGGTTCTGTTTGTACTGCAATTCGTATAAATTTCGTTCTACTTTAATTTCCGCAATATCTTTTAGGTATACTCGAGGAGTAATCTTTTTCAATTTGTGCCGAGAAGAAATATCTTGATAATCGCAGAAGTCCGGTACTTCCATGACTTTGACGACGTTTTTTCTCGAATTGGCAGAACGTACACATTCTATGAAATCTGAAAAGTCGTATACCTTCCCCATCTTTTTCATCGATTGTTCAACTTGATGATGAAATGAGTCTGCAGACATAAAAGTGTGTCCTGGTTCCAGGTATCTTAATGTGATAGATTTTGCTTTAATTGCATCGCTATTTACAATCTGCACGAGAAAAGACATCAGAGCCCAGTTTTTATTTTGGGCGCTACAATTGTCCAGCCAGAGCGTAATATTTTCGGCGTCACGGTTATTTATTAGGAATGCGTGGAAAGTCGAAATGATGTCTTCCTGTTTTCGACCAGAAACTGACTCGTTCCACAATGCTGTAAACGGGACATTTTCATGTACAGAACTAAGAGGTGCAAAAGTTTCATTAAAAGCAACGATTCTAGGACAAAATATAGCCGCTTTAAACTGATCGATCCTAGGAAGCATTACAACTATCTGTAGATCAACTGAAAATATGACTTCGTTTGGTTTTGTTTTAGCTACTTCGACGTTTTCTTGGTATTTTTTCTGATTTGGCGATATTTCTGTCTAAGTGCTAAAAAAATATTGCAGCCTACGCAAGTCTCGTCAAGGTTAACTTTGTCATGGTTCGGGTTGTGGTTAAAAAATTCTGCGCATTGCTCACACTCTTCATGGCCTAATCGTACGAAAGAAATCTTCATTTCTTTAACTACTAATCTGTATGGCTCCAGAGAAACTTTGAGATTTGGCCATTGTGAGCAAAATAGTTTATGCATAGATGTTATAGTAACGTCACTTGGTAGATGCAGCCTGTAAGGCACGTGCTCTCGTCTGTAGTGCGAGATACAAGGGTTAAAAGATTTAATATGCTGTTTAATGAAATCCCTGTCAATTTTATTAATTCTTTCATATTTACCTCGCTCACATTTTTGAGATTCAATCGATTTATTCATTTCTGATCTCACTCTACAATCATTTTTGGAATTATACCCCAGAGTGGTCAGAAAAAATACCTTGCAAACTTCAATTTTGCTATTGTTAACCTTCAAATGATATTTTCGTGTAGTTTGTCTTTGCTCTAAGCTTGATGTTGATCTTCTTCGAACTGAAATTTCGTCTACCATGCCCTTTATAAATAGTCCTTGTTCTTCATACTCCATAGCCACATACTTTTCATGAATCACCTTTCTCTGATCATTGTTAATTTTAGTTGTACATTTTTTAATGCAGGTATAATCACATGGATCTTTCAAAGATAGTTTTTCTTTCTTTTCTTCAATATTTTTAATTTTTCAAGGCAAGTGCGTTGTTTATGCTTAGTATTTTTTGTGGCTAACTGTGACAAATTCCAGGCGTAACAGCCACAAGCGTTATTACGATGCTTATGATTAGTAAATGTGATTATCCTATTCAATGACTTACTAAGTAAAGTATTGTAATGGCTATTATGACGCTTATGTTAAGGATACCAACAGTAAATTTGCAAGTGCGTTAATTTTGCTTAACAAGAAAGCATTGAAGGAAATTGAAATTCAAAAATTGGATCAGTTGTACTTGTAGATCTCGTTACGGTGATTCCGAATATGCCTATAACTCAAAATATCCAAAAATGTCGATTGCGATGGTTATGATTAGGACGGCAGTATAATGCGAACATTTCTTCTCTCTACGCAATTGGCACTTAAATCAAACCATTAAGCATTTCTTTTGTGCAAAATTCTTGAAAAAAGAAAGGTGTTGCACCCTTACCGGGGTGTTATACATGATGGATGATTGAGTCTGTGTTCGGAACTGTACCATATGAAACGTGTCGAAAAGCTTTTGTATGGAGTGATTGATAAGGATGTGACAAATGACCCGTCAATAACGTCTAATCTACAAACACAATAACTTTTTCTAGGGGAAATAATGTTTTCTCTCAAATATTTACTCGATTCTAGGAATAGCACATATTAAAGGTTACATTGCTGTCTTTAACTATGATAAATCACTAAATCGATCATCAACTCTGCATTATGAGCTCTATTCTACCTAAGCACCACAAAGTTTTTTTTTTACAATTTTCCCATTAGGGGAGGCAAAGAGCGTGAGCCCATTCAGCCTAGTCTTCAGTATTTTTATGCTTGAGTTGTGTCTTAACCTACGCTAACCTAAAAATCATTAGAATGCGCCGGTGACTCTCATTCCAATGCTCAACAGACTTTTGCGAGGAGATATTAATCCACCTAACCAAATCGTACGATAGTGCCTTCCTTTGCTTCTTACTCCTGTCATATTGTTCCTCGTCAGTAGATCATAATGTTATTAAATCCACCATAAATTGATATTTGTTCATTTATCACTTTGTGAGGTTTTCCCTAGTGTAGTTAGGACATTGCAGGCTGAATCACCTGATTGTCCGAAAAGAAAAAGATTCCGTGCTGAAGCGTGCCTGTACGTGAGGGCTAGAACTCATTAGAAGGCACGTTCCGCCATGTTTTAAAAAAAGAGGGTTATTTAAGATAGATTTGTAGTTATATTGCTGTAGTGACAGTTTGTCAGCCTATCGCCTAAATTGCAGTATGCTGAAACCTTCGTATCCCTTACCTGGTTTTCACAACATGCCCGGAAAGAAATGCAGCAGAAATTAACATACCTAAATTAAATAGAAACGAAATTCATAATAAACATTACTATTCTAACTAAGCAGTCGAGTAAAAATTTACATGCAATCAGACCAAATGTGTACACAAATGGATCATAAACTCCAGATGAATAGAAGGGTCAGACTCATAAAACAGTAGAAAGGGTGACAGACATGTTATGTTTGCTTACACCAACACACACTAAACTGCACCGGAAATTCATTAATATACAAATTATGCCTAAACCGGTTCATTAAAATTATAATAAAGGGTGACAGGCTGGCAGGTAATGATTGCATATTGTAAACAAGCTGATAGTTTAGTTTCAATTCGAAAACATATTTTATGATAATAAATCTGTAACGCTGCTTATTGACCAATAATAACATACATACATACATATAATCACGCCTTTATCCCTCATGGGGTAGGCAGATGACAGTTTTGACGGTTATTTAAGATAGATTTGAAGGTATATTGCTGTAGTGACAGGTTATCAGTTGATCGCCTAAATTGCAATATACAGAAACCCTCGGACCCCGTAGCTGGTTTTTACAGCATGCCCGGGAGGAAATGCAGCTGGCTCAATCAATATTTTTTTCTCGCTCCCAGGCCAGCATGGAAGTATTCAGCAATGTAATAAAAAGGGGTGACATATGCTTTGGAAAACCGGTGCAGCATGGTCGTGTCCAGTAGCGCGGGACTGCGCAAGCGCCGTGAAGATGCGACGATAACCATAACGCAGGTACAGCGTGACAACGCTTTATATGAACGTGGTTGATGGATGATATTTGTCAATTTATCACTTTGTGAGGTTTTCCCTGTTTGGTTAGGATATCGCAGGCTGAATAACCTGATTGTCCGAAAAGAAAAAGGATTTCGTGTCTCGGAGTCGGTCGCTGTTTTTGATAGTTGTCGTTAGTCAAACTACGTCAGAGGCCTAATAGCTGTGCCACTAGGCGGTTTGAAAACTCTGACACCAGGATTCATCGGGTCGTTCAACCCGAGAATCCACTCGCTAAGAAGAAGAAGAACGCGGTGAGAAAAGGAAGTAACTCCGTTAATGTTATTTCCAACAGTCTTCTTCTTTTAGTGTGGGTTTCGAGTCTAACGACCCGATGAACTCTGGTGGTAGAGTTTTTAAACCACCTAATAGCACAGCTCATAGGCCTCAAAAATGGTTAAGAGTGATAACGCCTATCATGATTGGGCTCGGGGCCGACAGCTTAACGTGCCCTTTGAAGCATGGAATTATTTTTTTGACAGGCAATCGGGTGATTCAGTCTGCAATATCCTAACTAAACTGGAGAAAATCTCACAAATTGATGAATTAACAAATATCAACTTTGTAATTCCTAGAAATCGAATCCAGGACCACCGGATTGGGAGCAAACGGCTCAGGCTACTAGATTACGGAGGCAATTATTTCGGGCAGGTTCAGTTCTTTACACGCAGCGGGCCTATCACATTCACTTAAAGCCTTGTCGCACTATAGAAGCGTCGGTGTGATTTATAGTGCTAACTACCTGTCAGTATTTTGCCGTTTGTTTTATCTTTTTCTTCTTAGCGAGTGGATTCTCGAGTCGATCAATCCGCCGAACTCTGGTGTCATAGTTTTTAAACCACCTAATAGAACTCTCCGGCCTCTAACATGGTTTGTCTAACAGCCACTATCAAAGAAAGCGAAGCAACCAGGCAGGACCGTCGCTTTAACGTGCCCTCCGATCCTCCGAAGCATGGAATTCTTTTTCTTACACACAATAAGCTAATTCAGCCTGCATTTTCAAACCAAAATGGATAAATCTCACCAAGTGATAAATTAACAAATATCTACTTTGTGTACTCCTCCTAGAATCGAACCCAGGACCTCCAGATCTGACATGCAGCGCTCTTGCCCACATTCATTTAAAGCCTTGTCGCACTATAGAAGCGTCAGTGTGATTCATAGTGCTAACTACCAGCAAGTATTGCCAGGTTTGTTTTATCTGTGACGGTAAATACCTCGTTTCATTACTCATTTGGAGAGTTGAATGACTAAATTGTGTAGCTACGTTATTTCTGACAGTTCTTTGAGTACATATTTGAGGTACCTAGTTGCTAGTTACTCAATGGGCTCGATCCTAGATTTACCGGTTAAACTTATATTAAAACTAAAATCTATTTGTCACTTTCAGACTAGAACATTGGAAAATGACTGGAGATCTATTCTCTCCGGTGTTTGATTTATAGTCGGTGGTTTTATGCGTTATCTGTCATTTTTATCCGCCGCCATAAGATATGGCGGATAAAATTGACAGCAATACTGGGGAAACGTGTAAAAGCGCGTTAAAATCTAGCGAACAAAGTGTAAAACCATAGTGTATAAATCGTTTGTCCTTTTTCAATTTTATTATTTTAAAAGTGACAGATTTTAATTTTAGTTTTAGCCGGTGGTATCTATAATCGAGTCCATTCATAATGTTAATGAGAACCTGGAGAAATAGCTAGTCACACAGTAACTTTTTGATTGAGTTTGTTGGGGTTACACTGTTGTATGGCGTCATACATTTTTCGTTTTAAAAACGCTCTTTCGTTCGGATTTTTGGTAACGTGGAAATAGTATTGCTTGCAATTTTCTACCAAGAAAGGTACTTTAAAAAAGAGTACATAAAATGAATAATTTTGGGCGCAACTTTTTGCGCTAAGATGTGGAGACCAAAAACAATTTATTCCAAGCTGTAATCATGTAGGTAAATCAAGCCTAGACACTTGACTCTACACTACACTAGAAGCGATCTATGCAGATGATATTATGATTGATGTGGTACGTAAACGAGCAAAACATAGGCACAAACCGGTAATCTGTCCCTTCTTGTATACGCCCGATTCAATTCCAAATTAATGACATTGCAACAAAAAAACCTATCGCTAATAACCTTTTGATAACATTCTAGACAATACAATGGCCACCCTCATTCAATTATCTGTCTATTATAAACATAAAAGCCCGCGGGAAAAACACACCGAAATAACGACACTATACGGGTTGTTCATAAATTATGTATTTCTATTTGAGATATTGGACGTTTTTCTACCAGACGGCACGTCCACGGCGACACAACGACACGGTATCGTGGAAGAGATGATGTATGAAAACCAATAAAATTTATGGCTTTGTTTTTTACTTGCCGGCACAGCAACGTCGCGGTAACGGCACGGCATTGATTCCCACCGGTGTCATCGCTGGCCTGCCAAATTGCATGGGTTTTGTATACGTACGTAGCATGCCCGTGTGTGTGTGGAACTACATACATACATTAATCACGCCTTTATCCCTTACGGGGTAGGCAGAGCGTTTAACGCCTCGTAAAAGGCGCTTTCGCCGCGTCTGACAAAAATTGAGGGCAATTTTAGATTGTAATATGTATTGCTATAGTGACAGGTTGTCAGCCCATCGCCTAAATTACAATACATTGTAACCCTCGAGTCCCTTTTGCTGACTTCAACAGCATGACCGGGAAGGGCAGCTGGAACATTCTATGTTTTTCTATCTCTCCCAGTCCAGCATGGAAGTAAAGTGTGGAACTAGGTAGACGATATCACCATCCCATTGGAAAAACAGAGCCATGGTATCGTGACAATGTCGTTATCGTGCCGTTGCCGTACCGTCTAGTGGAATAACAGCCATTGAGCTTCCAATAAATTATGAATCCGAAAATGTTAAACAGAGATTTCGTAGACGAGTTTGGTAACAAGGAAATTGGAAGAATATAATTTGTCGGAATGACAAATTGTCATATTGAAATGCTGGAATATCAATGCAAGCTTAGCTTAGAAAAGACCAAATTCGTCGGTAATATAATCAGACTTAAAGCAATTAACGTTACTCTATAGTACTTAGGTGTAATTGCAATTAAAATAATAAGGTACTTATTTTTTTATTTGTTATTTTCTAATGCTTCCATGCTGGACTGGTAGTGATAGAAAACATAGAATGTGACAGCTGCATCTCCTCCCGGGCATGCTGTAAAAAATCAGCTAAGGGATCCGAGGGTTTCAGTGTATTGTAATTTAGGCGATGGGCTGACAACCTGTCACTATAGCGATACACATATCAGTCTAAAATAGCCCTCAAAACTTGTCAGACGTGGCGGAACGATCTTTTCTTTGGTCGTTTACGCTCTGCCTACCCCATTTGGGATAAAGGCGTGATTGTGTGTGTGTGTGTGTGTGTGTGTGTGTGTGTGTGTGTTATTTCTAATATTTTCAGAAATAAAATAGCACCAAAAATAAAATTAGAAAGGTATTAGAAACTTATTAAGCTACAAACGCAATTATTGAACATTTATGAAGTTAGTCTACAATGTAAGGAAAAAATACACGAAACGCTTTGTACAGCCTGTACATCCAAAATGGCCGAAGAGCTGGCAATCAACGAAACGCAAACATAACAGTTCATTTTTCAAAATAAACGCGACACAAACAATAACCTACCATCAATCAGCTGTCCCAACAAAAGGTGAGGAATAGACAACTGCCCAGACGCAAGCTCTTTCCACATTATCCAACCCACCAACATAACTTTACAGTCGTGCGGTCACATAACCAGAACAATATGTACGTCTGGCAATTTATTGGCGGCCGCAAGACATGCGTGGCATTTTATCCAAAACTACCAACATAACCTTGCAGTCGCGCGCTCACATAACCAGAATAATTTGTACTTCTGGCAATTATCAGCAGCCGCAAAACATGCGTGGCATTAATAAGCTCTTGATAATAGCGGCGTGGGAAGTATGCCAGTGTATTGAATGATTATTTCGGCCCGTTAATGGTTTTCATTAGTTTGCGTATTATGTGATTTTCCGTCGGTTATGCCTCTCGTGTTATTGCCAATATTTTGTGGTTCATTGTGCGAGGGTACGCATTATATGTGCTGTCTATTACGTGGAGTGAATGAAACGAAATGTGGGATTAATTCTGTCAAAATATTACCTATCCTACCCTCCTTTTTACTCCCGTAAATGGGAGGTTTTTGTTCATTGTTTTGGGTCAGTTTAATTGTACTTCGGTCGACCACAGTTTTGTGGCTGGTAATATAAATAATAACTGTAAATTAATGGGATAAACTTACTTCCATGCTGAAGCAATAACGAATACATAGAATGTACCTGCAGCCTCTCATTCCGGTCGCGTGTGGTATAGCAATTTGAGTTGTCACTCCAACGCTCCGCCTACAGCAATACACAATCCTATCTGAAAGCCCCTCAAAGTAGGACTTGGCCAAAATGATTTTTAGTCAGATTTTGACGCTGTACGCTCTACCTAAGGGAGTCTCCTTGGTAAGCTCGCTCCATCGTCGACTCTGTCACGGTCATCCCTTACCTAGTGTCTAGAGTCAGAAGGTCCGAATGGACTTTGATCAAAACTTTTAATTACAAATCTGACTATAATTAACAACATACATACATACATACATAAAATCACGCCTTTATCCCTTACGGGGTAGGCAGAGCGTCAAACTCCTCGTAAAAGGCGCTTTCGCCACGTCTGACAAAAATTGAGGGCAATTTTAGATTGAAATGTGTATTGCTATAGTGACAGGTTGTCAGCCCATCGCCTAAATTACAATACACTGTAACCCTCGAGTCCCTTTTGCTGACTTCTACAGCATGCCCGGGAGGAAGGGCAGCTGGAACATTCTATGTTTTTCTATCTCTCCCAGTCCAGCATGGAAGAAATTAACAACAGTATACGTTTACCATTTTATGATATCCTATAAAATATTAACAACACACTTAACAGTATCATTAGTAGTAAAAATCATAACAGTAGCAATCAGAATGTTTCAAACTTAATAAAATCAATCCAAACCCAGAAAAAACTAATTAAAAGTTTCGAAACCTAACCGAAGTGCACTCAAAAAGTTATGGAAGACAAACAATCCCTCTCACTTTTATTGGAGTTTATAACAAAGCTAATAAAAATAGTAACGTAATAAAAATGTAGATGCACAGTGGGCAGGTTGGGTTTCGAAGTCAATATATGCACCCAAAACGCACAGTGGTCCCACCGACGCAAACATGCCATAAAATGTTTTATTCAGAACCCGGAAACAATATCCCTTAGTATATTGGATCGTTATAAAAAATGAAATATGTAGATTTCATTATACGGAAGCTGGAAGATAAAACTATTGGGGATTCCGGTAGCGTCTTCCATTTTGTTTTTTTTTTTCTTTAATGGCGGCTCCCGTCCCGCTGCGCGCACGCCGGTTTTATTACTTCTCTAAATTATCTCTCTGGTTTGAGAGCAACTGGTGTCACGATTATGATATCTCTAAAAGTGCCTTCATGGTCCAGTGGTTTGAGCTTTGAATAGTTTGGACTCTCGTTACGGAGGTCGGGAGTTTGATTTTCAGCAATGAATTTAAGTTGTTATGTCTGTTTTGGATAGGTTATGTTAGGTTAGGAATTAATCCTTATAATAATTATTGCAGGCACATCGGCATATATCGGATGACAGTTTTAATTTCTATCACGAGCTTAAGTTTTTTTCAGATCGTGTCAGTATGTCTGTCCTATTAGAATTAGGAGGAATAGAGAACACGCTTGTGCCTGTAAAAAACTTGGGAGGGCTAAATTATAATTTATAATCTGTCGATGAAGAACTCTCGAATTAAAATTCCAATCGCGCATACCGCGCCTTAAAAGGTACAACACCATTTTTCCTGATATTTTACAATTCGCAACACCAGCCCACTCGTAACGTTCTACGCGGTAAAAGAACAGTTACTCATAGTTTGAAAAATGTGTTAATAGTGGAGTGACTTCATCAAAATCCGGTGCGAATAACAAATAAACCATTTGTATTCAGAGCCCGCCTCCTGAGCCAACAATGCGGCGAAAGCATTCAATCTCCTGGCGTAATTGAAAACTGAATATAGCTACTAGCCCATTGCATTGCTGTTGGTATTGACCGAAGTCCAGAAACTTAATGTATTTTTAATGGCACCCTGCAGGCCGCTTTCAAAATGTCAACACACAGTGCAGAAAAGTCGACCTGAATTGTCAAGCACGCTATACTTTTGATATACTATACACACACATACGTAGAGGAACGGTAGTTACTGAGACTTTTGTAAAGAAGTTCTTTGCGAAAGTCGAAGCTATTGTTGAAGAAACAGAAAAAAAGACGGATCAATGTTTAAATTTCGACCACGTGTACGTCACGTTCCAACGAAATTGTGACGAAAAAAATGCCCGAAAAAATGCACCAGTTAACTGCCGTGAAATCAGTAGAACGAATTCGCAATAAGCCGTCGTAAAACCAAATAATATTATTCATTCTTAATGCACAATTGAATTCTTCGAAATTTGATGACCAACATTTGGGACTTCGTTCAACGAAAACAATAGACAGAAATCCGAACCATGTGTGGAACAAAATGAAAGGGCATAAGTTACAAATTTACAATCTCCAAAAAGTTGCATTGTCACGGTCACGTCGGAGCCGACGGTGCAGCCATTACCGATACTCACAACTCGACATTAGCCTTACACAATAAGAAAAAATAACAAAAAGATTTGATGTCACGCCCATGCAGTTCCGAAGGTTCTCACGCGATCCCGAGCGTCCCGAACAAACATCGGCCCGTACCCAGTGTTTGTAACTCGAGCCATCCGCCCACGATTCTCCCTCCCTTGCCGTCTTGAGTAGCCCAGCAACTTCACACGGGGCACAAACAAGCATTGGACGCGGAAGGAAGACGGGCCGTCGCAAGGATGCGCTCTAAGGCTTCGTAACAAGAGTGACCACGATAAATATCCTACTGCGAGGCTAATGCAACAAAAAGGAGTACAAATAGCCGCGAGGTTCGACACGTTCGTATATACGTTTACAATTTTAGCCTTTCGTGGGAACGCCGAAGGTCCGAAGGCGATGTGATAATTGCCTAGTTTGCCTAAAGCCCTGAACAAACCCTTGGGTCGAAAGGCGAATATAAACGCAGTAATTACAGGGTTTCGTCGGAATCTTGGGAAAGTAAAGGCCGAAGAATGGATATGGGGCAATGATAGGTCCTATGAGTTATTGAAATCACAGGGACGCGGTCGGGATAATCATATAGTTTAACTGTTCCGAGGAGAAACTTTGTAAGGGATGATTTATAGAGCCCCAACAGTTTGAGGTTTCCAACTTATGTTGTCGATTGTCCGGGAAACGTTATGAATAATTTGGTAGGCACTCACGTCGCTAACTTTACGAATAAAAGTTTTTCTAACTAGTGTTGGGGTAGGCAATAAAATATGGATGGCTTCTGTTCAGTGTTCAGGCAGCCTGACCTAAGCCGGCAAGTGTACAAGTTTGTTTAGAAACTTTTCATTCCCCATTACACAGGGTTCGCTGGAAAAGAGCAAGGTATCCGAGTTAATAGCTTCCGAAAATTAACCGTATTGAAAACAAGGGGTTGAATTTTAAATCAGACCGCAATGTTTTTTGAAGCAAATTTCCGTGTGTTCCGTTTCAACAAAAGATTTTTATTTTACAATTTACAACACTGATTCAATTGGCTTTAATAGAATATTCAAATATTTTAATAAAATGCAAAAAGAGATGTAGGAAATCCATCTCAATTTTCGGTTTGTGTGGAATAAAATGGAAATGAACAAAAAGCCGTTTCTGGCATGCAAACCTCTGAAATTGGTCGGAGCGTTTAGTACAGTTGTTCTGGCTTGTGTATATTGAAATTTTACGAACAATAATTCCTATGCAACGCATTCGGTATGAATACAGTCAGGTACATGTTTCGCTTTACCTTTAGACTCTAAACTAACCTTTATACCAAGGAGGTACCGTACTGGTATTTTATTGTTGAGAATTTATTGATACGCAGTGTTTTTAGTACATACATACATACATAAAATCACGCCTTTATCCCTTACGGGGTAGGCAGAGCGTTAAACGCCTCGTAAAAGGCGCTTTCGCCGCGTCTGACAAAAATTTAGGGCAATTTTAGATTGTAATGTGTATTGCTAATGTGTAGTGACAGGTTGTCAGCCCGTCGCCTAAATTACAATACACTGTAACCCTCGAGTCCCTTTTGCTGTCTTCTACAGCATGCCCGGGAGGAAGGGCAGCTGGAACATTCTATGTTTTTCTATCTCTCCCAGTCCAGCATGGTTTTTAGTAACATGAAAATAAAGAGGTTTAATGTTTCACTCAGGTGGACGTCACACATTGACGCTTCAAAGAGGTAGCTAGTATTGTCAGGTCAATAACAATCGGTAGCTCAGTTGGTTAGAGTGAGCTTAAATCGCGCTTGTGTGAATCTTTTGACTTCTTTACTTTCATGTCATGAAGGTATAACAGGTATAGTTATTCCTGTGATAGACCGTCCACAGAAATATTATTTTGAAAATAAAATTCCCAATAACCTATCGCGTCTAGTAATTCATCAGTTTTACGAGGGTACCAAGAAGGCACGGAAGCCCTCGTTACTGATTCACATTCCGATTTCCATAAACATACAGGGTCTAAAGAATAAAGGGTCATAAAAACTTTTCGGTCGAATCGCAACTACTTCTGGGTTTGATATAATAAAATTTGCGCTGACGCGCATGAATGAAAGATAAATATATTCTGCATTTTCCGACCACTTTCGGATTCTGTTTTACACTTATAATGGAATACAGACCATCTAAATGCGGAACCTAAAAAGACAAGAATGTCCATCTACTTTTCAATTAGGTTTGTACCGTTTTTTTCGGGTAAAACTTTCTTTAATTATGTCTATTTTCATTAGTGGATACAGCCAATAGCTGTAAGTTTTTTTTTTTTTTTTTTTTATATATATAGGCGAGCATTTGTCCGCCATCTCACCTGGTGGAAAGTGACGATGCGTACTATGTTGAAGCATACTCACCTATGTAGTGCCTATTCACTCTCACCTTGAAAAGGCCCAGGTTATATTGTTCCGGAAACAGATCCGCCGGCAGGGAGTTCCACTCCTTAGCCGTTCGCATTAAGAATGTGGAAGCGAACCGCTTCGTGCGAATTTGTTGTAAGTACGACACTACGAGTAGTTCTAATAACTTTTTTTTATTGCCCTCAATCGACTGTGGAAGAAATGTCTACTTCCCATTAGTAGATATGCTGGACTTAGGGATAACAAAGCAGAATGTACCACCTGCATCTCTTCTCGAGAAATCCAGTAAATAGTCAGTCCATGGTCACTTTTATTGAACCTCAAAAGAGAGAAAATAACTTTGACGCTCTGCCTGCCTCCAAAGGAAAATAGACGTAATCTAAATGTAAGGAACCGGAAAAACAAACAAATTGGAAGACAAATCAAATGGTAAACATGAAACACCATTATACTTATTGATATTCGTCGAATCGGGTCTCGTACCGTGCTTTTTTATGTAAAAATATGAATATGAAGCCCTATGTAGTACGCCATATATTACAAAAAACATTGTTTGTGTTATTTTATAGAATTCGTGTTTTTTTTCTCGTGGGTTTATGCTTTGTAGATTGTAGATCAAAAACATGAATATTAGCATAGAAATTATTTCAAATATTATTATATCACTACATAGTATAAAACAAAGTCGCTTTCTCTGTCCCTATATCCCATTTAAAACTGCGCAACGGATTTTGATGCGGTTTGTTTTAATGGATAGAGTGATTCAAGAGGAAGGTTTATATGTGTAATACACGCATAATATAGTAGAGAAACACTGATAATTTCCGTGCGAAGCCGGGGCGGGTCGCTAGTAACTGATAAAGTAATTGGTCCATTTCCTATCCTGTGAAATCGGAGTCCGGTCGTCATCCACCAAGGCCTTGTCATTCAGAAGGTTTAACATTGCAATCATTACGGTAAAGACTAGAAAATCAGTCTCCCTAGCATTATCCCGTATCTCACGGGGTCGGCTTCCTAATCTAGGGGATTGAACGAGGGTACTGGTTTTTACACAGAGCGACTGCCATCTGACCTGCGCAACCCAGAAGGGAAACCAGACCCAATCCTAGATTAGGTCAGAGTTTTCAAGCCGCCAATGCTTAGCACTGGCCTCTGATATGGCTTAACGACTAATATCTACGGTATTAAACGATATTAACCGGAACCAACGGCTTAACGTGCCTTCCGAAGCACGGAAAAAGCACCGAATAAACGTACATATCAAATTCGAAAACCGAAAAACACATTGGTACGTGGTGGGATTCGAACCACGACCTCCCGCTTAGGAGGCAGCGGCTCTATCCACTACACCATCGGGCCTATCTACACCATCCGGCCTATGGTAAAGACTGGAAAATAAAAGAACGAAATCTTTTTAGTGGAAGTGTATGGCATGCAAGATGGCATGTTTACAATAAGCTGGCTGAAAGCACTGAAGAAAATGTTGTGAACGCCATAAAATCTTTTTTCTTATTTTTTTTCCAAATTCATTAAATGGCTTCCTGTCATGACTGTTTTAAGAAATGGCCAGCATTCAATTTATGTATTGCTTATAATAAAATTTCTTACGCATTACCTGCTTGGAAATCTCTACCGTTTGACAAGGACTTTTTAATCTGAGGCCGTTTAAAAATGCTCAATGGCTGAAACCGCTTAAAAAAATTAGCATTACTTTTTTTATAAGGAAACTGTTTCTTTTTCGTAAACTATTAAATGGCTTTCTGTCATTTCATTGACAGCTTCTTCTTCTGTCAGGTGGGGTATAGAGTTAAATTGACCCGACCGGGACGGAGCGGGAGGCCGTGTTGCTCTAAGGACCCGATGAATCACCATCACCAAATTGGTATATTCACAAAAAAAAATATGAATTATTAAACGTAATAATAATAAATAATGAAGATCTTATACTTATATATCGTATATAAAAATAAATAAAATAATAGGTACATAAATTAATAACATAAATACATACATTAAACTTGTTCAGATAAGAAGTGCTCTTTTAATCTTTCTTGAATAGATTTTGTAAGTTTATTCCATAGCTGCGCAGCTCCTACGGAAAAAGAGTTAGAAAGGAATTTGAATTCCAACATCTTTTAAATTGTAAACCTAACGTTTTGGACGCTCTATAGCGAAGTCGAAATATAACAGGAAATATTATACCGGCTAGCTAGACAAACTGACCACTAGATTGTAGTAGACAAAAGACAAAGACAACGCTTGTATCTTAAGTAGTCCAGTCAGTACTTGCCGATAGTTCGTTTGGCATGCCAACAGCGTCTGACACAGTCCCACTTCAAACTTACAGCGTCTTGGAGAACGTCTAGGATTTGGTGATTCACAAAGTGGTGTTTTGTAGACGATCCTTGAACCTTGTTGTACATACATACATACTCTCACGCCTGTATCCCTAATGGGGAAAGCAGAGCGTCAACGTACCAAGTAAAGGTCGTTCCGCCACGACTGACAAGTTTTGAGGGTTGTTTAAGATAGATCTATATATTGCTGTATGTTGCACAGCATGCCCGGGAGGAGATGCACCTGGCACATTCTATGTTTTTCTATTGCTCCGATAAACATGGAAACCTTGTTGTAACATCCTGTTGTAAAGCGTTTCAGCTTTGTGGACTTCTGGCTACTTTTGAGTAATAAATTAAAATGAAAATTTCACTACTTGAAGCTAAAGCATTAATGAACAGTTATGCAGTCCGATATTCTAAATTGAAACATACATACATATAATCACGACTTTATCCCTAATGGGGTAGGCAGAGAGTAAACGACCTAAATTGAAACCTAGCGAAAATCGTCACGATATTGTTTATTTTATTTTCATACCAAATCAGTTCTAGATTCGAGGGTTTTATTATTTTATACTTTCATTGGTTGAAAATTTTCACTGGTATATCTTTAAATAAAATAAATTGGCTTTTAATATTAATTGTACTCCTAGCTATGTCAAATGCATGTTTTATAAAAGTTTTAGACCGAAAAATCTAACCGGAAATAAATAAGTGGGACCTCTCCGTAGAAAGGTCAGGTCAAGGATCCTTAACCTGACGGGTTTGCATATTAAAATTCAATGAAGCGAAAGAAGTTTGCATGGCTCCTAGAAAATCAAATATATTGTGGTCTCTCTCTCTACCTTACCTTATAAATTATTTTCTACAACATTTACGTTGTCTAATAGTAAATTAATACTAAATAGTATTTTTATTAAAAGAACTCTAAATAGTAGGTAATTTATTACTTGATGAAATGTTCTTTCAAATTCTAGTGTTCAAGAAAGTCAAGTCTGCGAACCTAAAATTAGGTAAAAAGGCCATTAAAGAAATGATAGAATGGAGACGTCAGCAGGGTCCTCATTTCAATTGACATGAACTTTCATATCATAATATTATATATAGTTAACCTTTTTTGTCCCTTCTCCCCCTGTCATCGTGTCGTCTGCATAGAACGTATCGCCTTCCTGCGCTTGAGCATAGACGCGTGACGAAATCACTCCGGGAGTTAGATCTATCTTTTCGTTTAACCAGTATTGACTTAACTTAAACTTAGATAAGCTTTTATCTCTAGTTTTAAAAAAGAATATTTTATGAGTATTTTTTTATTCTATTGTTTTCTATCAAGGTAAACAAAAATTCATGATTTTTATTCAAAAATACATTTCAAAAACAAATGATACGTGTTGGCAAATTAGTAAAGTTACTAAAACATTTCATTATTTTGTCATATCTAATAGCTAAAACTTATAGAAACAAGATCTTCGAGTAAACGACATAAAACTTTGTTTACCTTTACTCTAAAACTGGGTTTGAAATACTATAGTAAAAATCAACTTTCATGTATTTATAGTTTACCTTGACAGGCTTAATTGATCTAAAGCACTCAAAGCAGTCCAACAAGCAAACCGTGAGATCTTTATCAGATCTAAATACAGGCCTTAGCATGTTCATGTTTTCAGGCTGGTAAATTATAAAATAAAGAATATTCCAGCTACTTCTCTTCTCTTCTTACTTCCATGCTGGACTGGGAGCGAGAGAAAAACATAGAATGTGCCAGCTGCATTTCCTCCCGGGCATGCTGTAAAAACCAGCTAAGGGATCCGAGGGTTTCTGTATATTGCAATTTAGGCGACAGGCTGACAACCTGTCACTACAGCAATATACAAACATATCTATCTTAAACAACCCTCAAAAGTTTGTCAGAGGTGGCGGAACGACCTTGGTTTAGGTCGTTTACGCTCTGCCTACCCCATTGGGAATAAAGGCGTGATTATATGTATGTATGTATGTTCTCTTACCGTATATACCTACTGTAGAAATCAGTCAGAGACATAGATACTGTAGGAATCTGTATACTACTATACAGTGCGAGGGATTTGGAGTATTGCAATTTACATACATACATATTACCACACTATTATTCCTAATAGGGTAGGCAGCTCGTAAACGACCTAAACAAAGGACATTGCGCCACGCCGCCAGTGACAATATTTTGAGAGTTATTTAAGACAGATTAGGTATATTGCTGTAGTGACAGGTTGCGAGCCTATTGCCTAAATTACAATATACTGAAACCCTCGGATCCTTTAGCTGGTTTTTACAGCACGCCCGGGAGGAAATGCAGCTGGCACATTCTATGTTTTTCTCTCGGTCCCAGACAAACATGGATGAAATTACTTAAAACTCTGGCTCAAAACTTGAAGACATGGCGAAAACGCCCCATTAGGATGGTCGTTGTCGCTCTGTTTATTCCGTGATGGAATCAGGCGTGATGTATGTATGAAAATAAATCATATGAATTTGCAAAACATACCTCCCATTGTTTTAAAATCCTAGTTGGAGAGCTTCCAGCAGTATTTATGATATAATTGCAGTCGTCAATCTCAGGTCTTTTGTGTCCGCGAAAATGAATTTACCCAAGACCGAGAATCACAGACCGGAAACGATAAATAATTATGACAGCTGGACCCATTTGTTTTCTTTGCGACGCTTCTTTTTGTTTAATTGTTGTGCCCATTGGATGAGATAATTTGAGCAATATGTCAAATCAAAGCGTCATTAACCTTAGATAAAATAAAATTGATTCATTTTGGTTTCATTTGAGCATCACAGTTTTTTTAGAATCGATGATTTCCCAAAATATTTCAGATTATCTCGTCATTTTCTAAAACAGGGATTTAAAAATAATTTCTTACTTATATTATATACATTTGCCCAGCAGTGGGACACTAATGGCTAGATAAGATAAGATAAGAAGATATTATATACATACATATAATCACGCCTTTTTTCCCTAATGGGGTAGGCAGAGCGTAAACGAACTAAACAAGGGTCGTTCCGCCACGTCTGACAAAGTTTTGAGGTTTATTAAGAAAGATTTTAGGTATATGGCTGTAGTGACAGGTTGTCTGCCCATCGCCGAAATTGCAATATACTGAATCCCTCGGATACCTTAGCTGGTTTATACAGCATTGCCCGGGAGGAAATGCAGTTGTGACATTCTATGTTTTTCACTCGCAGTCCAGCATGGAAGAACAACTTATATTACTTATCAACACAAAAAAAAATCTATAACCGTTAAAATGAAGATACCACGTGACACCGCAAGACCACAGTAGGAGCATGAGAATCTATCCGTGAATGACCAAACAAACAGACAGAAAAAGTGACCCTCTTATAAAACCAATATTTACTAACTTCAACTAGATCGACCCTGCGTGGTAACGTTGCGCTTGGCTGGTTGCAGGGACCAGTTTCGAACTACTATAGTTTCTAAATCACAATTCGATGTACATTGCTTGTAAGATTAGTGTGTTAATATACCTGCTCAGTGTTGGGCGTAATGAAATTATTCTTTATTTGAAATACATTTATTTCAAATAACATTATTTGTAATTGATTTATTTAAGAATTAATTTATCTCAAATAATCAATTATAATTTTTATTTCAAATTCAGTTTTTTTTATTTAAAACATGATTATATATCAAATACATTATTTTTTATTTGTAATTGATTAAATACTTTACGAGTTAAGTATTTTATAACTTTATAATAATTACATTAAAAATATTTTTAATGCAATTATTGATCATTAGACGTCGGAATTATTTACGTCCTTACATTAATTTCATACAGCAAAAAAATAAAGTGGACATGTAAATAATCGCGTACCTAATTCAGTCCAGGTTCAGTAGAAAGGCTTTTCTCATATGCAACCATGATAAACTTACCGAAGTCGCACCGGCTCTTGGGTGAGATGTTCGATAAGAGAGTTGTTCTTAAATCAAATTTAAAATAAATACCCGTTTTTTTAAAGATCATAATTCATAATAATTAAAAATTCTGAAACTTATCAACATTAAATAATTATTTGAAAAGCGTTTAATCGTTTTTTTAATACGCAAGAGACATGCAAATTATTATATCTCCAACAAAAGTAAATACAAATAAAAATAATTTAATTAATACTATTAATAATTTTACAAATATCAATTACTCGACCTTAATTTATTTCAATTACAAAATACGAAATAATTATTTGAAATTAAGTATTTACAATTGAATGTATTTGAAAATAAATTTATTTGAAATAAATAGTATCAAATAATTATTTCGTTACTTGTATTTCAAATATTTTTTTCCTTACACTGTTCCTACTAATGTTCAAATTTGAGTTGTTGAGTATACTATTTTGTCTATGTCACGTTATATAACCGTTTCAAGTACCTATCTTAGTTTACCTGCAAGCATAATTGTCTCCTCTGGGTTTATCAAAGGTTAACTGGAAGAGATCCCTTAACAGGATAAGTCCGCCTTTGTGCCACTATTGTCTTATTCTTCTTGTATTTTAGTTTCAAGATTTTAAAGGTACAATCCGTACAGCTTACATACATACTATCCGAAAATCTTACTGACTGCGCAATGTGCTTGGAATTCTACATTTATTTTGTTAACTGCAGTTTTCTGAAACGGGCCCAAAGAAGACGTCCGATAATACCGTCTACAATTTATTATCGGGAACGATCCAGGTTTATTGTATAATTAGATATCCTAGCTTTGTGAACAATCTAGTGAACGGAGGAGAAATCTCTTTGGCCGGGCACTGATTTGATTTATCCTGCCTTTCCAGCAGCAGGAGGCTGCCTCCGTGGTCTAGTGGCCAGAGCCATGGGCTTACGATCCGGAGGTCCTGGGTTCGATTCCCAGGGGGGAACATGAAGTTGATATTTGTCAATTTATCACTTTGTGAGGTTTTTCCCAGTTTGGTTAGGACATTGCAGGCAGAATCACCTGATTGTTCGAAAAAAAAAAGATTCCGGGCTTCGCAGGGCACGTTAAGCCGTCGGTCCCGGTCGCTGTCTTTGACAGTAGTCGTTACTCAAAACCATTTCACAGGCCTAATAGCTGAGCTACTAGGCGGTTTCAAAACTCTGACATCAGGGTTCATCGGGACGTTGTTCGACTCGAGAATCCACTCGCTAAGAAGAAGCAGCAGGATATAAGGCGCTGCACCAGCAAGCCTAGATAACTTGCGGAATACACGTACATACATATAAAAACGCCTCCATCCCTAATGGGGTAGGCAGAATGTAAATGACCAAAAAAAGGTTGATCCGTCACGTCTGACAAAGTTTTGAGGGTTATTTAAGATAGATATTGCTGTAGTGACAGGTTGTTAACCCATGGTCCAAATCGCAATAAACAGAAACCCTCGGCTCCCTAAGCTGGTTTTTACAGCATGCCTGGGAGGAAATGCAGCTGGCACATTCTATGTTTTTCTCTCGCTACCAGTCCAGTATGGAAGTGGAATAAACATTTTTGTTTATCAAAAGTTCTCTCATGCATTAAAACAAATTCCAATTTCTAATTTAGATTAGGAGTAACTTCTTCTTCTTAGCGAGTGTATTCTCGAGTCAATAGACCCGATAAACCTAGGTGTCAGATGTTTCAAACCGCCTATAAGCACAGATATTTAAGCCTCTGACCTGGTTTGAATAACGACCACTATTAAAGACAGCGACCGGGACTGACAGCTTAACGTGCCTTCCGAAGCACGGAATCCTTTTACTTTTCGGACAATCAGGTGATTCAGCCTGCAATGTTCTAACCAAACTGTGGAGAACCTCACAAAGTAATAAATTGACAAATATCTACTTTGTGTTCTCTGGAAATCGAACCCAGGACCTCGGGATCGTAAGCCCAGGGCTCTGACCACTAGACCACGGAGTTGTAACTTAAAATTAGTTTTAATTAATTCTGCCAGCTAGAATCGTTACCTATGTCACATTACATTATGCAGAGACAATAATTAGGGTATTGTACCCGAAATTTTGAGAATTTGGGCAAATTACCGAACTTTCCCGTATCCGCAATATTTGCCAGAGTGTAACTCTAATTTCGGTCTTATTAAACATTTACATACATACATATAATCACGCTTTTATCCCTAATGGGGTAGGCAGAGCGTAAACGACCTAAGCAAAGGTCGTTCCGCCACGTCTGACAAAGTTGTGAGGGTTATTTTAGGTATAGGTATCGATCGATGTGTAGGCATATTGCTGTAGTGACAGGTTGTCAGCCCATCGCCTAAATTGCAATATACTTAAACCCTCGGATCCCTTAGCTGGTTTTTACAGCATGCCCGGGAGGAAATGCAGCTGGCACATTCTATGTTTTTCTTTAACATTTAAGTTATATAATTTAGATTATTAAATATTTGGAACTCGCAAAAGTTTTCTCATTACGTGTTTGTCGCAAAAAATGTTCGAGTTTTGTAACTGGGGTGGGGATGGTGGTAAAAGCGAATTAATATTATAACTAAAGGGTGTAACGGACAACTTGCCATAAACTGATAGCTCTGATAGGGGTTGCAGAATTAGGGAAAATGAACAATTTTTACCTGCTTTTTTTTCAGGATATATATAGAAACTAGCGACCCGCCCCGGCTTCGCACGGAAATTATCAATGTTCCTCTACTATATTATGCATATATTATACATATAAACCTTTCTCTTGAATCACTCTATCCATTAAAAGAAACCGCATCAAAATCCGTTGCATAGTTTTGAAGATGTATGCATACATAGGGATATAGGGACAGAGAAAGCGACTTTGTTTTATATTATTTAGTGATTTTGACTTCCTCATACAAAATGACACCTCGATCAAATGTACATGCTAAAAAATCTTATCCTGAAATAATCTCCTAGTGAAAGTTGTTCAATTTCGGTAACTGAACAGTACATTATCAGTTTGCTGGAAAGCTGTCCCTTACACCCTGTATATATTAAAAGGAAAATATTAGCATGTTAATTTTTTTTTAATGATTTTTTTAATTTTAATGATTCTATAATTAGGGAATATTAGCATGTTATTTTTTTTAAATGTTTTTTATTTTTATTTTAATGATTCCATAATTAGGGGGCTAATTCTTGGGGCTTTGTAGTCAAGGGTGTCAGATGTTACCAGCATCAGAGCTGTCTGTCTATTTGAACAGACACACAGCCCTGTCCTAGCCCTGTCCAGCACATCAGACAACAGACATACGTCCGCTCAACACAGGGCTGTATCTTTTGAAGTGTAACGTGTATTCTATTTGAAATGAAATAACGTGTATTCTATTTTACATTGTATACTGCGATGTACAGGAGCCCGATGGTGTAGTGGATAGGACCGCTGCCTCTTGAGCGGGAGGTCGTGACTCGAATCCCACCACGTACGAATATGATTTTTGGTTTTCAAATTTCATATGTACGTTTATTCGGCGCTTTTTCCGTGCTTTGGAAGGCACGTTAAGCCGTTGGTCCCAGTTAATATCGTTTAATACCGTAGATTTTTGTCGCTTAGCCATATCAGCGGCCAGTACTAGGCTTGAAAACACTAACCTAATCTAGGATTGGGTCTGGTTCCCCTTCTGGGTTGCGGAGGTCAGATTGAAGTCTGTGTAAAACCAGTACCCTCGTTCAATCCCCTAGTTTAGTTAGCCTACCCCGTGAGATACGGGATAAGGCTAGGGTGATGATGATATTGCGATATTATTTGGTAAATTACTGAGTGTTTACTTACCTTGATACTGACGTTTTGACTTCCACATCTACACATACTTCGTACTCCTACTTGCTTGTGATGTCATTTCATACTTGACATTGAATAAGGTAAGTAATTTCACAGGAAGACTTGAAGAAACTCAATTGGTAGAACACCACATTTCTAGTTCACGTTAAAATCTTGGCCTCTATACGGCGTGAAAGGGACAGCGTCCCGCAAACTGATAGGGGTTGCTCAGTCAACGACATTGAACAACTATAAGCAGGGTATTTTTTTCCCATAAACTGAAAAAAAAACTGGCTGTTCCATACAAATTGTCTGATCGAGGTGGACATTTTGTATGGAAAAGCCTATTTTTTCTGAAAAAAATCAGCTGATAGTGTTTCAGTGTCGTTGACTGAGCAACCTCTATCAGTTTTCGGGACGCCGTCCCTTACACCTTATATTACAAATTAAATAAACAGTCTTTCTCCACCGGAAATAAGTGATAGAATTATTGATATTTGAACAGACGTCGATTTATCAATTGTTTGGAGATAAGGAGCCAAAATATTTACTAATACTCACTTCAATATTTAATCGAAGGTCTTTTAGGCTCGTATTTTTGAAGCGATCTCAAACTTGAGAGCAATATTAAGTATGGATTTGACAGGCCAGTTTGTACTGAAATGACATTTCTGATACGAACTCAAACTCGCTGTCACTCTTAAGAGCTGATTACAAATACGACCCTTAGTAGAGTCGAAATATGTACACCTTATCTTAACTTAACTTTACACAAATAACCTTTCCAAGAAGTGTTGCTTGGTCGAAATACTGTGATCGGAAAAAATATTTCTTACAACACATTTTTTTTTTCCTTCAGGCTATTTATTAATGTTTCTTCCATGCTGGCCTGGGAGCGAGAGAAAAACATAGAATATACCAGCTGTATTTGCTCCCGGGCATACTGTAAAAAACAGCTAAGGGTTCCGAGGGTTGCAGTATATTGCAATTTGGGCGATGGTCAGTCACTACAGCAAAATACATAAAAATCTCGTTTAAATAACCCTCAAAATTTTGTCAGTCGTGGCGGAACGACCTTTGTTTAGGTCGTTTACGCTCTGCCTTCCCTATTAGGGATAAATGCGTGATTGTATGTACGTATGTATGTTATTTAATCATATTTCTTGTAGCGGTTTTTACTATTTTTCACTAGAACATTGATAATAATTTACCAGAATTCTTGATAAAACTTCTTGTAACACCAATACCAAGTGATACAGAATCGCCCTTAAGGGAATCTCACAATATGATACCACTCGACTCTATTAATCACCAAGGTGCCATATCGAGCCAGCTTCCTTCTACAAACAAAGGCAAAGGTAAATTCCGATAAGTATCCAATTCTAACCATGTACTGTACATATTTGAGAAGTAGACAAAACGCCATTCTCTCATGCTGGACTGGGAGCGATAGAAAAACATAGAATGTTCCAGCTGCATCTCGATTCAGTATATTGTAATTTAGGCGATGGGCTGACAACCTGTCACTACAGTAATATACAATACAGATCTATCTTACACAACTCTCAAAACTTGTCAGACGTGGCGAAACAACCTTTGTCTGGGTCGTTGGCGCTCTGTCTACCCCACGAGGGATACAGGCGTGATAGTATGTATGTATGTATAAAACGCCATTTTATCGCACTTGGAAAGTACGACACAGTTTTTAATGAAAGTGCGCGAGGGCGCGGGCAGTCAGGGAGAACTGTCAAATAATATTACCGACAACTCTGTGCTGTCAAATAATATTACCGGCAACTGCCTCCGTGGTCTTGTGGCTAGTGCCATGGACTCCCGATCCGGAGGTCCTGGGTTCGATTCCCAGGGGGGAAACACCAAAGTTGATATTGGAAAATTTATCACTTTGTGAATTTTTCCCCAGTTTCGTTAGGACATTGCAGGCTGAATCACATGATTGTCCGAAAAAAAAAAAGATTCCGTGCTTCGGAGGGCACGTTAAGCTGTCGGTCCCGGTCGCTGTCTTTGATAGTGGTCGTTACTCAAACCATGTCAGAGGCCTGATAGTTGTGCTACAAGGCGGTTTAAAAACTCTGACAGGGTTCATCGGGTCGATAGACTCGAAACCCACTCGAAAAGAAAAGAAGAACCGACAACTCAGGCTTAAGGGGCTCCCCTGGGCTATGTGGCGCCCTCATCAGTCAAAACATCATAATTCACTGAAAACACAACCAATCAAAAATTCCGTACATCAGATTAAGGTTAAAGCAATGAAGGTCAATTAGAACCCCCCATAAAGTTGTAACTTATAGTTCGTTGTAGTTACAGATAGTTTTTTTTTCGAAAAACGGCCACTTTTAGCACTGTTGCTATCTGTAACTGCAGTGAACACGAATTATCACAACATAGTATAAAACAAAGTCGCTTTCTCTGTCCCTATATCCCTATGTACGCATAAATCTTTAAAACTACGCAACATATTTTGATGCGGTTTCTTTTAATGTATAGAGTAATTCAAGAGGAAGGTTTATATGTATAATACATGCATAATATAGTAGAGAAACACTGATAATTTTCGTGAGAAGCCGGGGCGGGTCGCTAGTTAATTTATAATGCTTACAATAAACTTCAGTACCTTTACTTCAATCTGATTTACCGGATTTTCGATTAATTGCGTTTTCAGTGAGTAATGATTTTTTAACTGATGAGGGCGCTGGCGTGCATCGGAGATCGCCATCATGAGTTTTCCTACAGTAGCCTGGTAGGTATGTAACGTAGGGTGGGCGTAGCTTTCTAGCGGTCAAAGAATTTCTGAAATCCGTCAAGAAGATTTTGAGTTTAATGTCATATGATCATTTCTTTCATCATTTCATTTTATTTCATCATTTCTTCCATGCTGGACTGGGAGCGAGAGAAAAACATAAAACGTGCCAGCTGCATTTCCTCCCGGGCATACTGTAAAAACCAGCTAAGGGATCCAAGGGTTTTAGTATATTGTAATTTAGGCGATAGGCTGACAACCTTTCACTACAGCAATATACCTACAAATCTATCTTAAATAACCCTCAGAACTTGTCAGACGTAGCGGAACGACCTTTGATTAGGTCGTTTACGCTCTGCCTACCCCATTAGGGGAAAGGTGTGATCATATATATGTATGTATGTCAGTCATGTTACATTCAACACAGTAAAATTTATTATTTCGCTACGTTATTTTGTTACTTCCATGCTGGACTGGGAGAGATAGAAAAACATAGAATGTTCCAGATGCCCTTCCTCCCGGGCATGCTCTAGAAGTCAGCAAAAGGGACTTGAGGGTTACAGTGTATTGTAATTTAGGCGATGGGCTGACAACCTGTCACTACAGCAATATACCTAGAATTCTATCTTAAATAACCCTCAAAACTTTGTCAGACGTGGCGGAACGACTTTTGTTTAGGTCGTTTACGCTCTGCCTACCCCATTGGGGATAAAGGCGTGATTATATGTATGTATGTATTATTTTAAAGCCTTGCCGCACTTGGATGAGCTTCGATAGATAAAGTTCAATTGATTTACGGCCGTTTCTAATACGACAAACAAACTCGATAAAAAAGGTAAAGGTTTATCTTCAGGTAAGTAAAAGTTATATTTTTTATCTGCAAAAGTTGGAGTTGATTTAATGTGAGGTATGTTTACGAGAAGAGGGGAGAGGGGAGAAAAGATTTGTGAAAAAAAAAATACCTTGTCGCCAGTATTTTTTATTATTATAGCTAGCCTATTAGATCCCACTGCTGGGCAAAGGCCTCCCCCGCGGTTTTCCAATCATTACGGTCTAATGCAACCTCAGTCCAGTCTTTCAGATGAGCGTCCAGATCGTCACGCCATCTTTTTCGGGGTCTACCTCTTCGCCGAAAACCGTTTTGAGGTACCCAATCTTCTGTGACAATCTTGGCCCATCGATCCGGGTGCATCCGACAAACATGCCCAGCCCACTCCCATTTGAGCTTGGCGGTTTTGAACCCTACGTCAGTTATGCCCGTCTTGGCTCGCAGCGTAGTGTTTCGAACTCTGTCCGTTCGTTTGACGCCTAGGATACTCCGCTCCATCGCTCTTTGGCAAACCTTGAGTTTGGACTTTTGACCTTCAGTTAACGACCATGTTTGTGCACCGTAGGTTAGGACAGGCAGAATACATATGTCGATGAGTTTCCTTTTGAGTGATATGGGCAAATTACCCTTCAAAAATGGTTTTAGCGACCAGAAACTTTTCCAGGCATTTTCGATACGACGATCGATTTCTTTCTCTTGCCTGTTATCGAAAGATACAACTTGGCCTAGGTAAATATACTCATCGACATATTGTATTGTCTGCCCGTCTACCTGTACCCTACGTTTCGTGCTATTGGTCATCAATTGCGTTTTTGTTCTATTCATTTGAAGTCCAACCTCAAGGCTTGCTGCACTTAAATCTTGAAGCATCACTTCGAGTTCCACTGCCGTATTAGCAAACAGAACAATGTCGTCGGCGAAACGCAGATTAGTCAATCGTTTTTCGCCGACGACAATGCCCCGAGTTTCCCATAGCTCTGATAGATGTTGAAACACTTCTTCCAGGGTGGCTGTAAATAGTTTGGGGGAAAGGGGATCGCCCTGTTTCACGCCCTTTTCTATTTCAAATAAAGGACCCGGAGAGTGGAGCTTGATAGAAGCAGTGCTGTTTTTGTAGACCATTTCCAATAGCTTAACGTAAGTCTCTTGTATTCCTTGTTTGCGAAGAGCTGAAAAGATCGCTGAATGTGTGAGACTGTCGAAAGCTTTGGAATAGTCTACGAATGCTAGGTATAATGGTGTGTGAAACTCAATGTGTTTTTCGACTACTTGGTTCAGTGTGTGCAAATGGTCGGTTGTTGAAAAAGATGGTCGGAAGCCGGCTTGCTCCGGTGGTTGATGGCAGTCTAGAAATCCAGCTATGCGGTTTTCTATGATCTTGATGAAAATTTTGTAAATGTGGGATATGAGGCTTATAGGACGATAGTTATTTATATCCGACTTCTCACCCTTTTTATGAAGTAAGATAATATTTGAGTGACAGAAATCTTTAGGAACAGTTCCGGTTGTCAAAACACAATTGAAAAAGCTTGTTAAATATGGAATCAATATAGGCTTTCCTACCTTGAGTGATTCCGTGCTAACACCATCCTCTCCAGGACTTTTCCTATTCTTCATGCTTGTTAGGGCACGAATTATTTCGCCTTCAGTGAAAAGAGGTATAGTGTCAGCATAAGAATAATTATGTAAAACGTTTTGTCTTGATAGATTAGAAGAGTCGGAATATAACGTTTTGTAAAAATCAGTGCATATTTTTATAACTTTGTCACGGCTACTTTGTTTTATTCCCTTTATGTCTTTCAAACTCGTGATCCATGTCTTTTGTCTGGATATGCCCTGTTTGGCAGTTCGTAAACTACTATTGGTTTCTAAAGCCTTTTGTACCAGTTCTGTGTTGTATTTCCGTAGATCATTTCGTATATTTCGTTTTACTTCTTTGTCAATTCTTCTATAATCTTCCGTAAATTTTTCTGTCATTTGTCTATTTTCTATTAGTGTCAAAGTAATACTCGATAATTTATTGTTTTTTATTTTAGTTCGCTGTATCTTTTTGCTAGCTGTTTTTATACTATCTGTAATATTGTCATATAGGGTCTGAACATCATTCACATCTGTCGGCAAAGCATCGAATTGGTTTTTTAATTCTAAATTGAATACTTTAACATTGTTGGTCAAAGTATCCAAATCTATTACTTTAATTTTTGGTTTGAATAGGCGTTGTCGGTGGATTTTAAATTCAAATTGTAGTTTAGCGCGTAGTGGTCGGTGATCAGAGCTGAATTTAATATTGTTTATTACTCCAACGTCTTTAATAATATGTTTATTAGAAGGTAGTATGTAGTCTATTTCGTTCATGGTGCGTGAATTAGGTGAGACCCATGTCCATCGTCGCTGAGGTTTTTTAGGGAAATAACTGTTGCTTATTGCGAGTCTTTGTCCGAAAGCAAATTGTATTAAGCGCAAGCCTCGGTCGTTTCGAATGCCTAAGCCGTAGGGGCCTAGAACGTCGGTGTTGTCTCGTTGCTGTCTTATGCCAATTTTTGCGTTGAAATCGCCTAAAACAACATTGAACGTCCCTTTACACTCATCGCAAGCTTTATTCAAAGTCTCATAGAACTCTTCTACCTCATCGTCTGTATGCGCGGTTGTTGGAGCATATACCTGGATTAGGGTCAATATTTTGTTTTATAGGATTTTTTATAGGATATTTTTTATAGGATAGATAAAAGTTATATAATCACACCTTATATATTACATCCATAATGGGGTAGGCAGAGCGTAAACGACCTAAACAAAGGTTGTTCCGCCTCGTCTGACAAAGTTTTGAGGGTTATTTAAGATATATTTGTAGCTATATTGCTGTAGTGACAGGTTGTCAGTCCATCGCCTAAATTGCAATATACTAAAACTCTCGGATCCCTTAGCTGGTTTTTACAGCAAGCCCTGGAGGAAATGCAGCTGGCACAGTCTATGTTTTTTTCTCGGTCCCAGTGCAGCATGGAAGAATTTATTTACATCTTGTTTATTCATCATTGATGCTAAAGTTTAATATCCCAAGTGCTGTGGAGGCCTTTAAACCGAAGTGATGTTCAATAGCCTCTTAGCTTTGATGAAAATGAGATACTGACAACTTGATGGATATTGTAATTATCATAATTGGGTATCAATTTCATGGCCCGAAAATGGTATTCGCAAATAATTAATTTATGGCAGCTAAAGCTCGTATTTATGAAGCGATATCAGACTTGAAAGCAATATTAAGTATAGATTTGACAGGCTAGTTTGTACTGAAATGACATTTCTGATACGAACTCAAACTCGCTGTCAATTTTAAGTGCGGGTTATAAATATGGGCCTAAGATATTAAATTTTAACCGAGTGCTTTTATTGGCTACTAGAATTTCTTCTCGTGAAGTATAGGTTTTCGGGTTGAAGGGCGAATGGATAAGCCCTAAACATATAAAATAAGGATTTCACCATTCCTACAGATCTAGACCTAAAACAAACCACCTATGCGATATCTAATCCAGTCTAAAACAAGTGCAGTCCAGTAAAACTTCTTAGATTTAAAGCAATTTTTCTTCCTTACTGGACTGGGAGTGATAGAAAAACATAGAATGTGCCAGCTGCATCACTCTCTCTTTGTTTACCTTTATTCTAAAACTGAGTTGGGATTACTATAGTATTTATATTGATCTATAACAATAACTTGAGTTCTGTAAAACAAAAATGAAAAGTGACAGGAATATATACATACACATAATCACGCCTTTATCCCTAATGGGGTATAATAGGAATAGTTTAGAAATAATGTAATACTCTGTAATTTTTTTGATTGTAACTACGACAGATGCCATTCAGAAGAAAAGCAAAAGAAAATGTACCTATCTAAAATACATACATACAATTACGCCTTTATCCTTAATAGGGTAGGCAGAGCGTAAACGATCTAAACAAAGGTCGTACCGCCACATCTGACAAAGATGTGATTGATGATTAAGATAGATTTGTGCGTATAATGCTGTAGTGACTGGTTGTCACCCAATCGCCTAAATTGCAATTTACCGAAATCCTCAGATCCCTTAGCTATTTTTACAGCATGCCCGGGAGAAAATACAGATGGCACATTATATGTTTTTCTCTCGGTCCCAGTCCAGCATGGAAGATAATAGCTAAAGAAAAAAAAACATTCTTAAAATAAATAAACTGTTCACCGATTTCTCGACATCTAAACCCTTCTTATGAAAATGTTTTTACGGCACTTACTTCATCTGTCTATTCTTATCTCAAATCCGATTACAAACATAGCAGTATATTTTTTGGCTCTAGAGCGCACCTGACCACGGTTGGATAAAAACGTACCTAAGTGGTTTAATCGGATATTTACGGGGAATTACCCAGTAGTCTGCCAGCCCTACCCGCGCATCAACCCTTCCAGAATAATCTATGAAATATTGCGTCGAAGAGGGTACAGTCTATTTATTATTCGTAAATTCTGCCTAAGGAGATAACGCGAGAATATTCTAACATAATCCGAGCGGAGAAAAGCTGCGTACTTTGGTAATATAATGTTTTCACATTAAATATCAACTGGGGATTTTACTTTAAGTTAACATCTTAGCTAAATATTCCGGAGAAATTGTATAATCAAGGTATGTACTAATAACAAAAGGGGTATCTATACAACGTGTAACAGAAATGGAATAACAAGAATTATTTCTAAAATCATTCAATTCGTTTCTAAAATTGTTATTCTAATAATATTATATAAGGTGCTCATAACTTTTGATTCAGTTACAATCAAATAAAACCTCACGGTAGCACGTTGAATTTTGATTGTAAAATTTACTGACTATAAAGCAAAGTTAGATTGCGTTCTCTGTCTTGGTTCCGTGCCTTAAGACTATAAAGGGTAGCACCGCATTGGTTAATACCCTAGGTCAGGGGTCTTCAAACTGCGGCCCGCGGGCCGCATGTGGCCCGCGAAGCCTTCGCTTGCGGCCCGGCGAGTCAGGCGGCAATTAAACAAATTTTATTTTAATTGTTTAAGTGTTACTGTTGAACAGGTCAATGAAGAGCTCCAAATGGAGATAATAGAGCTGCAGTTTAATTCAAATTTAAAATACATATTACTTCCATGCTGGACTGGGAGCGATAGAAAAACATAGAATGTTCCAGCTGCCCTTCCTCCCGGGCATGCTGTAGAAGTCAGCAAAAGGGACTCGAGGGTTACAGTGTATTGTAATTTAGGCGATGGGCTGACAACCTGTCACTAAAGCAATACATATTACAATCTAAAATTGCCCTCAATTTTTGTCAGACGTGGCGAAAGCGCCTTTTACGAGGCGTTAAACGCTCTGCCTACCCCGTAAGGGATAAAGGCGTGATTTATGTATGTATGTATGTAAAATACATATTTAATTCAGATTTCTATTCGATATAAGTCTTTTTTTTTTTTTTTTTTTTATATATATAGGCGAGCATTTGTCCGCCATCTCACCTGGTGGAAAGTGACGATGCGGACTATGTTGAAACATACTCACCTATGTAGTGCCTATTCACTCTCGCCTTGAAAAGGCCCAGGTTATAATGTTCCGGAAACAGATCCGCCGGCAGGGAGTTCCACTCCTTAGCCGTTCGCATTAAGAATGTGGAAGCGAACCGCTTCGTGCGAATTTGTGGTATATCCACGACATAAGGGTGGAACCCCTGTCCACGCCTCGTGCTCCGGAGATGGAAAGGGGAGGGGGGTATAAGGTCATGAAGTGCTAACGCGCACTCCCCGAAATGTATCCTGTAAAATACCGACATGCACGCCACTCTGCGACGGTGCTCAAGGTTCTGTAGTTTCGCCTCAACCAGTGCTGAGTCTCCAATGAGCTTCTTAGCGCGTTTCTCGATTGAGTCTAAGGCAGCCAGCTGGTATTTAGCTGAACCGTCCCAAAGGTGGCAGCAGTACTCCATACACGATCGGACTTGAGCTGTGTACAACTGCAATAGCTGTCCCGGTGTGAAGTATCGCCTCACCTTCGAGAGGATACCAAGTTTTTTGGCAGCTGTTGTGGCCAGAGACTCAATGTAACGTCCAAAGTTCAAGTCGGACGTAAGGCTCATACCAAGAAGCTCAAGATGGTCAGAAATCGGTACGGATACATCCCGGAAAGTTGGAGCCAGGTTAAAAGGACTCCGTTTTGTCGAGAATAGACACGCCTGGGTTTTGGATGCGTTGAACTTGACGAGATTGGCATCGCCCCACTCGGATATCACCCTTAGCGATGAGTTCAGACGATCCACCATGGACTCCCGACAAGACTGGATTGTTTCACTGTTGGCCCTTGCACTGGACAGATATCTGTCAACAACCGTGCTGTCATCAGCGTACCCAAAGGTATCGGGTGTAAACATGTCGTTGATATGCAGCAGGAATAAGGTTGCAGACAGGACAGAACCCTGAGGAACTCCGGCATCAATAGCCTGTTGTCCGGAGGAGCAGCCTTCTAAGACCACTTGTATGGATCGTTCGCTCAAGAAGTCCGAAATCCAGTTGCAAAGGCCAGCAGGTAACCCGTAGGCGGGAAGCTTGCCAGTAAGGCTAGCGTGCCAGACCCTGTCAAAGGCCTTGGAGATATCCAGAGACACGGCAAGTGCTTCACCATGTCTCTCGATAGCCTCGCTCCATAAGTGAGTGGCATGCACGAGGAGGTCCCCCGTCGATCGCCCTCGGCGGAAGCCGTATTGGTGATCGTTAAGGAGATCATTATCCTCAAGGTATGCCAGGAGCCGATTATTCAGTACACGCTCCATAATCTTGCAGAGTATAGAGGTTACCGATATGGGTCTATAGTTGACAGGGTCTGCTCGACTACCTTTTTTGGGTACAGGTTGCACATTTGCAAGCTTCCACGATTTGGGAACAACACCAGTCTCAAGTGAGAGGCGGTACAGGCGTGTCAACACCGGAGACAACTCAGGCGCACAGTTACGCAGGACGATTGCAGGGATATCGTCAGGGCCACTTGCTTTATTCACGTCTAGATTTCGCATGGTTTTAAGGACCTCTTTTTGCCGGATGCGTACGGCTGCCATAGAGCAGTCGACACGAGGTAACGGGGGTGGTATTTTACCTGCGGCATCAAGACGCGAACTTTCCGCAAAATAGGAGGCAAACAGATTGGCTTTCTCCTCCGCAGTATGAGCAAGCGACCCATCAGGTCTCTGCAGAGGCGGTAAAGATGGCTGGCAGAAATTTGTTTCCACTGCTTTCGCAAGCGACCAGAATGCTTTACTGCCAGCCGGATAGGAAGCAAGCTTAGCGCCTACTCGGCCTATGTGGGCGAATCGAGCCCTGCGTAATTCCTTTTTGCTTAACTTGGTGGCTTTGTTATAGTTTTTCTTCAGATCGCGAGTATTCGGAGCTTTGCGTGCACGAGCATCAGCCCAAGCAAGGAATGCCGACTGTTTCTGCGATTCCGCGTAGTTACAGTCAGCATTAAACCACGGGCGAGCTTTGCTACCGGTAGGAACATCAGAGAACGGTATGAAAAACTCCATACCCTGACGTATGACTTCTGTAATAGCATCCGCGCAGCTCGACGATTCGCCTGAAGAAAAACAGCCCTGCCAAGGATACGAAGCAAAGAAGTGGCGCATCTCATCCCATTCTGCTGACCTGTATCGCCACACCCGTCTTTTACCACAAGGGCCCTGATCGGGTGGTGAATACACTGATACAGATTTCACCAGACAGTGATCTGAGGTGCCCAATGGGGCAGAAACAGACACAGAGTATCGGTCTGGATCGGTAGTCAGCAGAAGGTCTAAGCAGTTGGCTGTATGAGACTCAATATCCGGGACCCTTGTTGCACAGCTGACAAGCTGGGAGAGATTTAGCGACAATGCAAATTTGCGCGCCTCTCGCCCAGCATGATCGGTCACTAGGTATGGGAACAACCACTCTTTATGATGAGCGTTGAAATCCCCCAGGATGACTAGCTGCGCTGCCGGGTATCTCTGGAGAGCTTCATCAGCACCTTCACTGAGGTGTTCAAACAGTTTGGTTGTCTCCGTGTCTCCACTATGCGAGCGATAGACGCAAGCATACACATTTTGAGCTACACCAGTAAAAGTCTAAAGTACAGATTTCCCTTTAAATCAGTACTGTTTGGAACATTATTTTTGTGACCGTTTTTTTTTCACTACGAGAACCTAAATCACTAATGAGCATCTGGAAAATAGCCTGAGAATTGCGACTACCCATATATGAGCAGATATTGAAAAATAAGTAAACTAAGCAATGTCAAACATCTCATTGAAACAGTTTTGTGTTTTTTTTGTAACATGTAAAACTATCCTTATTAAGTTATAATATTCAAACAAAATGAAACATAGTTTTGTTTGTACCTTTTTTCTTAAATTGCGGCCCGCCAAATAATCTTATAAATAAATTTGACCCGTGAGGTCAAAAAGGTTGAAGACCACTGTCTTAGGTAATGGAGGCAAAGGAAATAAGCTTATAAGTAAACAAGAAGAGCCTCATTACAATACATGTACATATAGGTAAACCCGTAAATCATAAGGTAATTTAGTATGTATGGAATTGCTTTCAAAAGCGTGGTTGGCCATGGCTTATGAGTTTCTTGCGGGAATAACATTTTCCCATATTAAAAAGTAGTCTTAGAGAATAGAAAAAATATAATAGAAAAACGTTTATTCATGAAACAATACAAAACTCAACAGACAGTAAGTAGACTTATTGAATGCTCTGATCTGTATTGCACAAGAAATGGTGCTGACTCAGCACAACTATCAGGCCTCTGACATGGTTTACGTAACGACCACTATCAAAGACAGCGATCGGGACCGACGGCTTAACGTGCCCTCCGAAATCTTTTTATTTTCGGAAAATCAGGTGATTCAGCCTGCAATGCCCTAACCAAACTGGGGAAAAAATCGCAAAGTGCTAAATTCTCAAATATCAACTTTGTGTTTCCCCCTGGGAATCGAACACAGGACCTCCGGATCAGGAGTCCATGGCACTAGCCACTAGACCACGGAGGCAGCTACTTTTTACTTTTGCAGCGTTTACTTTTTTTAGAGCAGTTTCACACTGCTCCGTATTCAGTTCGTATCCGAGTCGCATCCTTGAAATTTGAATATAAAACGGATATGGATGGGTGCGCGAGCTGTCATACATTTACTAGGAAGGCTAATTCGAATCAAAAATATATCGGATCGGAAACGGACTCGGATCATTGCAAAAGCGCCCTTACTGTAAAAGTGACATCGATTCAGAAGGATTTGGGTACTTCATACATACATACATACATATAATCACGCCTTTATCCCTAATGGGGTAGGCAGAGCGTAAACGATCTATAAACAAAGGTCGTTCCGCCACGTCTGACAAAGTTTTGAGGGTTATTGAAGATAGATTTGTAGGTATATTGCTGTAGTGACAGGTTGTCAGCCCATCGCCTAAATTACAATATACTGAAACCCTCGGATCCCTTAGCTGGTTCTTACAGCATGCCCGGGAGGATATGCAGCTGGCACATTCTATGTTTTTCTCTCGCTCCCAGACCAGCATGGAAGTAAAGTAAGTAAGTGGTACTTCATATAGATAGTAAAATGAGTACAGATGATATAGAGACCTAGTCAGAGCGTGTGTAATTAAACTCCACAAAAATTTAATTTCTTCCATGCTGGCCTGGGAGAGAAAGAAAAACATAGAATGTGCCAGCTGCATATCATCCCGGGCATGCTGTAAAAACCAGCTAAGGGATCTGAGGGTTTCAGTATATTGTAATTTAGGCGACGGGCTGACAACCTGTCACTATAGCAATATACCTACAAATCTAACTTAAATAACCCTCAAAACTTTGTCAAACGTGGCGGCGCGACCTTTGCTTAGGTCGTTTACGCTCTGCCTACCCCGCTAGGGATAAAAGCGTGATTATATGTATGTATGTATGTAAAATTTAAATACCTAAGTAGTTGTCTTTACATTCTAATCTAAAGATTTTCAAAAGGTAACCTACACTCAAGAAGAAGGAAGATGATTTTAGCCATCAAACTAAGGCCCGTATTTATAAAACTATCTTACGATTAAGAGCAATATTAAGTATGGAGTTGACAGGTCATGTGGTACTGAAATGATATTTCTGATACGAACTCAAACTAGCTGTCAGTCTTAAGTGATGTTCATTAATACGGCACTAAAAAACTTTTTCAAAATCCATGCCTGCAATACAGTCATACATACATATTATCACGCCTGTATCCCTAACGGAGTAGACAAAATATCTTTTCATATTTCGGCTTACGCTCCTAGGAAAAGTTGATCAATTTCATGCATAGATACCTGACCATTAATTCAAATGAAATTTCAATGTGTTCAAGCCTGCTATTTTCCGTGCTGGACTGGGAGCGATTTCCCATGCTGGACTGGTAGCGAGACTAAAACATAGAATGTGTCAGCTGCATATCCTCCCGGCCATGCTGTAAAAATCAGCTAAGGGATCCGAGGGTTTCAGTATATTGCAATTTAGGCGATAGGCTGACAAACCTGTCACTACAGCAATATACCTACAAATCTCAAATAAAACTCATTACTATATCCAGGTCATTTACGCTCTGGCTACCCCTTTAGGGATAAACGCGTGATTATATGTATGTATGCATCTATCTTAAACCACATATCTTTATCGTACGTGGCGAAACGAACTTTGTTTAGGTCGTTTACACTCTGCCTACCCCATTACGGATAAGGCGTGACTATATGTATGTACGTACAAGCCCGCTGGGACAAACAATACGTCATGTGAACACTTTTCTTGATACAATTTGGCAGAGTAGCGTATCGGGCATAGTAACCTTGTTACTGAAAAATTCGATCAATGTCTTGCCTTTGCCTCATCATAGAATAACGGTCTCATAGCGTTATCCGTCCTGTTATTTTTCAATTAACCAGCTAAGCGATCCGAGGGTTTCAGTATATTGTAACTTAGGCGATGGACTGACAACCTGTACCTACAAATCTATTTTAAATAACCCTCAAAACTTTGTTAGACATGGCGGAACGACCTTTGTTTAGGTAGTTTTCGCTCTACCTACCCCATTAAAAGCCCGCTGGGACAAACAATACATCATGTGAACACTTTTCTTGATACAATTTGGCAGAGTAGCGTATCGGGCAAAGTAACCTTGTTACTGAAAAATTCGATCAATATCTTGCCTTTGCCTCATCACAGAATAACCGTCTCATAGTTACCCGTCATGTTATTTTACAATTAGCTGTATTGGTTTTTAATTGGAAGATGTAGTTTTACCAAAGGACTTTTATTAATATATGTATTAGCTTGCCGCGGTTTTACTCACGGATTAATTAAGTAGGTTTCCTGTGTGACTACAGGTTTTTTTCAGTGTAATATTTACAGTTAATTACGTTTTTCTAGACGATATTCAGTCTCTATATCTTTGCCTTCAAGTCTGAACAGCCTTATCGAGAAAAAGTTTTCTTTTACGCATAGGAACATAAATTCACAATTTATTTTCAGCTTTCCCGTGTGGTGCTGGGTTAGAATAACATCACCCCATAACTTCCTGTTTGTGTCGTAAAAAGCGATTAAGTGTTAAATTCAGGGAATGGGCAGCAGCGTTCCCTGTGAATGGAAAACTTCTACTGCGCTCACCAACCCACCTGTCAAGCGTGGTGAGTATGGCATATACCTTCAATTTTGGGGAGGCCCATGTCCAGCAGTGAACTGTTGTGGCTGATGTTGTTTGTTTTGATGTTTCCCGTGGTAATAAGATGTTTTCCCACGGTAAATATACATACATATGTATAATCACGCCATTATCCCTTATGGAGTTAGGCAGAGCGTAAATTACCCAAACAAAAGTCGTTCCGCCACGTCTGACAAATTTGACATAGATTTATAGGTACCTATAACTAGCGACCCGCCCCGGCTTCGCACGGAAATAATCAGTGTTTCTCTACTATAATATGCATGTATTATACATATAAACCTTCCTCTTGAATCACTCTATCCATTAAAAGAAACCGCATCAAAATCAAAATCCGTTGCGTAGTTTTAAAGATTTATGCATACATAGGGATATAGGGACAGAGAAAGCGACTTTGTTTTATACTATGTAGTGATGCTGTAAATATGCTCCATCTTTATTAACCACTGTCTGAACTTGATAGTTGAACTGATGTACGTACTCTATGAACCGGGTCATGTTTGTGAAACCAATGAGAAAAGGAAACCAATACGATTTCATACAACTTCCTATTGTCTGGTAATGAATCGATTTGCGCAAACAAACGTATTAATACGTACAGTTAGACAGAGTTTAGAGAGCCCGATGGTGTAGTGGATAGGGCCGCTGCCTCCTGAGCGGAGAGGTTGCGTACGAATCCCATCACGTACCAATGTGGTTTTCGGTTTTTGAATTTCATATGTACGTTTATTTCCGTACTTCGGAAGGCACGTTAAGCCGTTGGTCCTGGTTAATATCGTTTAATACCGTACATATTAGTCGTTCTCTTCCATGCTGGACTGGGAGCGAGAGAAAAACATAGAATGTTCCAGCTGTATTTCCTCCCGGCCATACTGTAAAAACCAGCTAAGGGATCAGAGGGTTTCAGTATATTGCAATTTAGGCGATGGGCTCACAACCTATCACTACAGCAATATACCTACAAATTTATCTTAAATAACCCTGAAAACTTTGTCAGACGTGGCGTAACGACCTTTGTTTAGGTAGTTTACGCTCTGGATACCCTTTTAGGGATAAAGGCGTGAATATATGTATGTTTTTATGTATATTGGTCGTTCAGCCAAGTCAGAGGCCAGTGCTAAGCATTGGCGGCTTGAAAACTCTGACCTAATCTAGGACTGGGTCTCGTTTACCTTCTAGATTGCTGAGGTCAGATGGCAGTCGGTCTGTGTAAAAACCAGTACCCTCGTTCAATCCCCTAGATTAGGTAGCCGACACCGTGAGATACGGGATAAGGCTAGGGAGATGGAAATACAAATATACATACATAAAATCACCATTTTATCCCTAATGGAGTAGGCAGAGCAATAACGGCCTAAACAAAGGTAGTTCCGCCACGTCTTACAAGTTTTGAGGGTTATTATAGGTGATTGATAACGTATATTGCTATAGTGACAGGTTGTCAGCCTATATTGCAATACACTGAAACCCACGAATCCCTAAGCTGGTTTTAACAGTATGCCCGGGAGGAGATGCAGCTGGCACGTTCTATGTTTTTCTGTCGCTCCCAGTCCAGCATGGAAGAAAATAATAAGTAGAAGGTACTAAAGTATAATCATGAAAATAAACCTGCCTACTTACGTGATTTTTCAAAAGGTGTACACTTTGTTAGTATCGAGGAGAGGTTATGGATAACCCAACCTACCGGGTGTAAGGGACAGCGTCCCGCAAACTCAGTCAACTATACTGTACAACAATCACCAGGAATTTCTTTCAGGAGATGAAAAATAATATACTTTCCCATACGAAATGACCACCTCAATCAGAGAGTTTGTATGGAAAAGCATTTTTTTTTCATATTTTCTGAAAGAATTTCCTGGTGATAGTTGTTCAGTTTCGTTGACTGAGCCCTATCAGTTTGCTGGACGCTGTCCCTTACACCCCGTATAAACGCCAGACGTTTAAAACTGCGTATTTCTTACACTTGCCGTTGCCATACAAGCTGTCAATATCTGAGGCTTATTTTACTCGGTACTTATTGGAACGCATTGTGTTTTGAATCGTTGCGCGGGCGCAGGAATGTGCTAATTGTGTGAGCCGGCCGCTCTCGCATTTCCCTTCGACGTATTTTGACGCGTTGGCTAAATTTAAAATATGACCGCCAGCCTGCCAGTTACCTGCCTTAAACTGTTGGGTTTATGATGATGAATTGATGACTTTAATATAATCAAATCAAGAGGTCATCATCTCCCTAGCCTTATCCCGTATCTTACGGGGACGGCTACCTAATCTAGGGGATTGAACGAGGGTACTGGTTTTTACACAGAGCGACTGCCATCTGACCTCCGCAACCCAGAAGGTAAACCAGACCCGATCCTAGATTAGGTCAGAGTTTTCAAGCCGCCAATGCTTAGCACTGGCCTCTGATATGGCTTAACGACTAATATCTACGGTATTAAACGATATTAACCGGGACCAACGGCTTAACGTGCCTTCCGAAGCACGGAAAAAGCGCCGAATAAACGTACATATGAAATTCGAAAACCGAAAAACACATTGGTACGTGGTGGGATTCGAACCACGACCTCCCGCTCAGGAGGCAGCGGCCCTATCCACTACACCATCGGGCTCTAAATCAAATCAAGAGGTATTAGTATTTATTCTATTTGCGTTTAAAAAGTGACTCAACCACAATGTAAAGACTTTCTTTTTCTAAGTAAGTAAACGGGTGAAGGTGTGTGACTTGTCGACCTTTTGTAAAAGACCCTCATCATCTCCCTAGCCTTATCCCGTATCACACGGGGTCGGCTACCTAATCTAGGTGATTGAACGAGGGTACTGGTTTTTGCACAGAGCGACTGCCATCTGACCTCCGTAACCCAGAAGAGAAACCAGACCCAATCTAAGATTAAGTTTTTTGCCAGGTTAGTGACCAACCCAGCTGTTAGTATTTTAGCCGCCAATGCTTAGCACTGGCCTTTGACATGGCTTAACGACTAATATCGACGGTATCAAACGATATTAACCGGGACCAACGGCTCAACGTGCTTTTGGAAGCACGGAAAAAGCGCCAAATAAACGTACATATGAAATTCGAAAACCGAAAAACACATTGGTACGGGGTGGGATTAGTAGTAGTAGTAGTGTAGTGAGAAGAGATAAAAAACCTCTTTACAGTATTGGAAGCAAATATCTATTTTATACGCAAATATCTTTACGCTCTGCCTACCCCATTAGGGATGGAGGCGTGATTATATGTATGTATGTATGTAATATCTTTAAAAATTACTTGAGGTTACTTCCATGCTGGACTGGGAGAGGTAGAAAAACATAGAATGTTCCAGCTGCCCTTCCTCCCGGGCATGCTGTTGAAGTCAGCAAAAGGGACTCGAGGGTTACAGTGTATTGTATTTAGACGATGGGCTGACAACCTGTCACTATAGCAATACATATTACAATCTAAAATTGCCCTTCAATTTTTGTCAGACGTGGCGAAAGCGCTTTTTACGAGGCGTTAAACGCTCTGCCTACCCCATAAGGGATAAAGGCGTGATTTATGTATGTATGTATGTATGTATCTTTAAAAATCTTGTTTAGGATTAGAAGCTTTCAAACTGTACTTATTCATCATTTACTTTCCTTATCTTTATGTCCTATCTGCAAAGTTCATAATGATACATCTACATTTAAAACTCCTGTTAATCTTGTAAAATTTATACCTATTCTGTGATAGCAAAACGCAGTCGAGGTTACAAGATGATAAGTTGTTCCTGACGCCATAAATCTAAAGGTATAATTTAGTGCGGCCCAAAGTTCTTCTCCAGGGCAGGAGCCCTATTGCTGCCGAAGGACAAAAGAATATAGGCTTCGAAAATAAAAGTATCATGAAACTATCCGTATTTTTCGGATGTTATGTTACAATTTATATAAAGAGTATAAAAGTTCTTGCATATCCAATAACTTCCATGCTGTACTGGAAGCGAGAGAAAAACATAGAATTTGCCAGCTGCATTTCCTCCCGGGCATGCTGTAAAAACCAGCTAAGGGTCTTGAGGGTTTCAGTATATTGTAATTTAGGCGATAGGCTGACAACCTGTCACTACAGCAATATACTTGCATATCTATCTTAAATTACCCTGAAAACTTTGTCAGCCGTGGCAGAACGACCTTTGTTTAGGTCGTTGACACTCTGTTTACCCACTTAGGGATAAAGGCGTGACTTATGTATGTATGTATGTATGCATATCCAATATTTCTATGAAATAGACAAATAAAACCCTTTTTACTTTTGTTTCGGATGTTTTGTTTTTCGTTTTTCTACCCATGTTCCTTGGAGAAACTTCTTCAGTTTCATCGGCAATTTCATACCTTTTCGACTTAACAAATATTTTTGAAACACCCTGTATAAACTTTGAATCAAAAAGCCTTCAAAAGCGCAGGAAATTTTGCATTTATCATCGCTGAATAAGCCCCGTATTTCTGCCACCCCATTCAGCTCGCACTGGCTTCCAATCGCCAGGGAATCATACCCAGGGAAAAGAGTAACGAGAGGATTAGGGACAGGACTAAGCGGATCAATTTGTCCCAATTACTCGAATAGTAAGGGTTTCTGGCTGGCTGTTGATAAGTTACTACTATAACCGATATAATGGGACAAAAGATGCCATAAGTACGGTCAAGTATAGAGTTGATTCCGGCCAAGACATTTGTCTACTCTACCTGTGTTCCATATGGAATTTTCTCGTGGGATTTAAGATTTTTCTCACTGTCGTAAAAACTAGACGTCATTTGGAATTTCATTGTATAAAAAGTACCTCTAATAGTAGCTCTATTATTCCGTAATAGAAAACATTCTATCACCTTTTCGCAAACACATCAGACAACAGGGCAGGTACCTAAAAAGTCAAATCATAAATTTACAACATGCTAAATTTGTTAAAATAACAATAAAAATAAAAAACTATAACAACGATACACTTGACAGATTGTTTTAAAAACGTAACATTTCCTATACGGGGTGTAAGGGACAGCGTCCCGCAAACTGATAGGGGTTGCTTAGTCAACGAAACTGAACAACTATCATCAGGATTTTTTTGCAGTAAATGACATAAAATAATTCGATTTTCCATACAAATTGTCTGATCGAGGTGGTAATTTTCTATGAGAAATACATTTATTTTTTATTTCCTGAAATAATTTCCTGGTGAACGTTGTTCAGTTTGGTTGACTGAGCAACCCCTATCAGTTTGCGGGACGCTGTCTCTTACACCCGGTATTTATGCCTAACGCGAAGACAGCTCCCATTACTTAACAACAGTTTTTGAGGTTGTTTCTGACTACGCCTACATCCCAACATCACTAATTATGTGAGTGAACCGAACCTCCAGTTCCCTTGGAAGTGCTAAATAGAATTTGTTAAGACTTGTTCTCGTTTGAAGTGCTACTAAGTGATACATTCTCATTTTTTCTAACAGGTAAAGTCATTTTTTTCTGTCTTCAGGGATGTAGCTTTAAAAGACTTGACGTAGCGGCAATCTCTGACATGGTTGCGTAAAGAACATACCACTATCAAAGACAGCAACTTTCAGTACCATCCGAAGCACGCAATCATCTCATTTGTCTCCAGAATCAGGTGATTCCATCTCTCAAAGTTAATTTATAGTCTACATGTATTTTTAATGTAAGTATGTCAAGTGATAACCAAATTCGATAAGACGTCATAATAATAGGCTCCAATAATTTAGACCAAATATTTCCCCTCCAGGGTATGCATGCAGCAATTTTAAAGGCATGACTTATTATGTAGATGATGTGGTCATCGTTGCCTTTGGCAGTGAAATAAAAACCTGGTCGTTAATAACGGTAACTAAATGCTCCAGTTTTCTGGTCTGCTAGTATCCTCATAACGATTCTAATTGTTAAGCCTCCCGGGCTACACCTACATGACGTCATGGATTGGATGGAGGACTTCAACGCAGGACTTAACTTAGGCCCGTATTTATAAAGCGATCTCAAGATTGAGAGCAGTATTAAGTTTGGATTTGACAAATGTCATTTCTGATACGAACTCAAACTCGCTGTCAGTCTCAAGTGCTGATTATAAATTCGGGCTTTAGTTATTGGTTAGAGCCTAATACTTGGTATTTTTTGCGTGAATTTTATTTCATAATATGTGCTACCCCTTTTCCTTTTCGATACTAAATGCCTCGTCCATCTGTTACCAGGCTGACACTAATTGAATCGGCATTTTCTAATAAGACTCATCAAATACCACGCAACGGGAAATAACGCGGCCTCCTTTTTAAACAATCTAAAATTGCCCTCAATGTCTGTCAGGCGCGGCGAAAGCCGCTTTACGAAGCGTTTAACGCTCTGCCTACCCCGTAAGGGATAAAGGCGTGATTTTATGTATGTATGTATCCTTTTTAAAAATGGAATGCAAAACTAGCTTTCTACGTAATTAAGCCGCCAGATCTTCTGAAATGAGCCATTGCCTGCACGCTCTCAAGCCCCAATAACACCTAAGCACTAATTAGTCAACACAGAGAGCAGAGATCAAGCGGCGCCAACTGTCTTAACTTTGTTTAACATTTCCTAAGAAATCGAAGGATTGACTTACTTACTTAATTAGTCGATAAATAAGTAGGAGACATACTTCTGAAGTCAGAGTGAAACTATGACATACTGTTCTACTGTATTTTTTAATGGAATGCTTCATATTCAACCCATCAAATCGACTTTTCTCCAAATTGAGCGAGTAGCTTTTAATCCCCAATAACACCTATGCACCAATTAGTCGATTCGACTGAGAAATCAAACTGAACCAACTGTCTTAAACAAATTTTGTTTATCATAAGGAACTGAGGGGTTAACTTATAGTTAAAGACAGACCTTGTCTGGAGTCATAATAAAACTATGACTAGGATGTTCCAATGTTTTTTCATGGAATGCATAACGTAATAGAGCCGACAGACCTACATTACTCCTAATTGAGCGTAAATCGCTCTCAAGCTCCAATAACACCTATACACTAATTAGTCGACTCAGAAGGCAACAGAGAAATCAAGCGGCTTTCAGAGTTACTGAGGAAGCTCAAACTGTCTTAACAAATTTTGTTTAGCAAGTTCTAGGGAATCGAGGGGTCGACTTACTTAATTAGTAGTCTAGTAAGTAATTACGTAATGGTTTACTGTTACGGTTTAAGAACTCTGATATCAGAACTTGAATAGATTACTGATATATGTTTCATGAAAGTACTTATATCAAATTGACTTAGGTTCCTGGGTTACGACCCGAAAGTCCTGGGTTCGATTCCCAAGGGAAACACAAAGTTGATATTTGTGAATTTATCACTTGGTGAGGTTTTCCCCAGTTTGGTTAGGACAAAAACCTGAATCACTTGATTGTCCGAAAAGAAAAAGGATTCCGTGCTTCGGAGGGCACGTTAAGATAATGGTCGTTACTCAAACCATGTCAGAGGCCTAATAGCTATGCTACTAGGCGGTTTGAAAACTCTGACACCAGCGTTCATCGGATCGTTTGACTAGAGAATCCATTCAACTAAGAGGAAGAAGATTGACTTAGGTTTTATTTAAATCTATCTTGCTGTACACACAAGCTTTGTCGATTCTATCTACAGTATTGAACTATCCTGGAAGTGGAAATAAGAAATTTCTAACAAAATATTAATATTAAAATCCGAAGTTATCTAAACATAGAAGAAAGGCATCTGCTTAGTGTCGGCGAAAACCAATATGCTGTGTCGCCGAGCAAGCGATGTAGGGAAACTAAACTTTATATTAAAAATCTATTTTACATTCTTATTGAGTCTTGTTTACTTTGACAGAGAATTTTGTTCAGTAGGTTTATTCTAGGGTTGTGTATGAAAAAAATATATAGGCACCTATTACTAGCATCCAAATTCGAACTACAAATTTCACTAAAATTTAGTTTCAAATAGAGGTCTAAATCTTGTTTAAGCTTAAGCTTAATAATAACTTTGATTTAAGTTACCTTCAAAGTAATTACTAATCTTACTATGTTAACAAGCCCGTCATGTGGTTTTGAAAATCCCGTCAAATCTCTGCGAATTGCGAAAAACCAATTTCTTATTTCGACCAATGCTCAAACTAAAAAGTTGTTCAGTTCCATAGAACAATCACCAACAAGACCCATCCGATGAACCCTGGTGTCAGAGTTTTTTAACCTCCTAGTAGCACAACTATCAGGCCTCTGACATGGTTTGAGTAACGACCGCTATCAAAGACAGCGACCGTGACCGACGGCTTAACGTGCCCTCCGAAGCACGAAATCTTTTTCTTTTTCGGACAATCAGGTGATTCAACCAGCAATGTCCTAATCAAACTGGGGAATCATTCACAAAGTGATAAATTCTCAAATATCCACTAGCCACTAGACCACGGAGGCAGTTAAATGAAAAATATCGTTGTACATCGTGTATTTGTTAAGACAATAATATAAATCAAAAGATTCGTCAATTTATTTGCTCATACCACAAAAAACGTACCTACATAAGATGAGATGATGCAAAGCTTGATATAAATACGAAGCTATTCATCATTACATTCAATCAAGCGAAACAATGGCCTGGTTTTTTTATGACTGTGCACACCCACCATACAACTCATACAACTTCATACAAGAAACATCAATCAAATGCCGGCAATGTTTGTTCTTTTCATAATCAATTTATAGCGAAAAAAGTCTTAGAGAGTATTAAGCCTTTGTAGTGGTTTAAAAACCAGGCTTTTAGCCGCATAAAAGCCTCTTTCTTTTTGCAGCCTCTTTTTACTTTGTTTTCCTTTGATTAGGTACTTCTATATTTTTAGTGTTATATTTACCTACTGGGAGCAAAAACTGTTACAAAAATTATCACATACTTAAGAAGTCATTATAAAACAGGTAGGTAGCTCTCATAAGTACGATGTAAACTCTATATCGTAGAGAAAATTGCTGTGACGCTTTTGCTATCTTCGTAAAACCGTGACTGTAGTTATTATAATATTTATAATGGAACTGCATCAGCATGATACAGAATTCAACCTTTTAGAAGTGCAGCAATAAAACAATGATGCAAGTATAATTTCGCATTCAAAATCGAATAAAACTACTTTTATTCAAAAACTTTCAAAATGGCGGAGCAACTTCGCGCGTCGTTGGAAACGTTCGACAAATCGTAGCAATTTGAGTTAAAAAGTTTTTATCACCGCTTTCGAGGACCTAAAGAACGGTGCCAAGTTATAGGTTTATGTCATATCTATAGATAAAGCATGCCAAGAAATAGCTCAGTAGGAAAACTTACAAGGAACTATAAAACGTCTTCAAAAGTTGAAACAAGAGAAGCTTTTTGTTTTTACTCGTAACTATTAATGATGGAGTTCGGGCAAACAAAAATGCAAAGAATGTACCCTCTGTTACTCTTCTCTGGCATTCTTGGCGCCCAAGTAGTTTAGGCGATGGACTGGCAACCCATCACTGCAGCAAGACACAAATTAAGTATATCTGAAATGTCCTCCTGTCCAATGTCAGACCTCTACCTATCCCTTTAAATGGGTAACTCTATCCTATGACTACTGTATTATAAATAAAAATATTAGTTACGTCAACTATCTTTGTCCTTTGAAGTAATTTTAATTTAATTAGAGACTCTATGCTAATTATTATAAAGCACAAGATTTAAAATGTCTGAACTCAAAAGGTTACCACTCCCACGCGTGGTTATGTTCAGATTTACAATTAAATACTTATCATAACTTAACAAGAGCCATTTACAAGTTAACAGATAAGAATAACTTAACATAAATATGAACAGAACTAAAATTCAAAGTCGAGGTTTTTGAACTAATCAAGTCAAATAATCTAAGCTGATTATAAAGAACGATTTGTCAGTTTATTTATATCTATAGAAAATCTCTGAATCTACTGAACCGATTTTAATAATTCTAACACTATCAGAGAGCAAAATAATTCAAAAGTATCATAGGTGATTTTTTACCGCAGGAAAATGTCTCATTCCCACAGGAAACCCCATTTAACTGCATGCAAAACCACGGGACAAAAAGTTGCTTTTACCGAAAGCCGCGCGTGATCAAATCACAGATCGAAGTGATAACTTATCTCAAATCTTTAGTTACGTGAAAATATTTAAATTACTTAACACGGCACTTTTATGTCCAATATCTGATACATCATTTAACTAAATTAGTAATTATAGAGAAGGTGCAGTCGTTAATATATTAAATTGAACATAAATAACATGATAAAGTGTTTGAATTGCCGTCGAGGGTATTTGGTACCAGATTATAATCCTATCAATTTAAATTTGTACCGAAAATGAATTTATAATTTACTTGGAAATAGTTGAAATACTCGTAGTGAGCATGGAATGTCGCAATAGTTATGGGAACTAACTAAGTCATCATCTCCCTAGCCTCATTCCGTATCTCACGGGGTCGGCTACCTAATCTAGCGATTGAACGAAAGTACTGTTTTTTACACAAAGCGACTGCCATCTGACCTCCGCAACCCAGAAGGGAAACCAGACCCAATCCTAGATTAGGTCAGATTTTCCAAGCCGCCAATGCTTAGCACTGGTCTCTGACATGGCTTAACGACTAATATCTACAGTATTAAACGATATTAACAGGGACCAACGGCTTAACGTGCCTTCCAAAGCACGTAAAAAGCGCCGAATAAACTTACATATGAAATTCGAAATTCGTAAAACACATTGGTACGTGGTGGGATTCGAACCACGACCTCCCACTCAGGAGACAGCGGCTCTATCCTTTACACCATCGGGCTCTTCCTAAGAAACTAAGTATAAGTAGTATAATTTAAGCATATCTTGTCCTCGTAGATAAACTTATTATCATTAAAAAAATATAAAACTTATCACTTTCTCATTAAAATCTAAACTATAGTATTTCCAACTCAGTTTTAGAATAAAGGTAAACAAGTATCATGTCTTTTATTCAAAAATAAATTATGTGTGTTGGCAAATAAAACTAAAACTACTATTTATATTTGTTATATTTAATATAACTAATACTTATTTTTGTCACATTTAATAGCTAATACTTATTTTAGAAACAAGATCTTCGATTAAAGATATGAAACTTTGTTTACCTTTATTCTAAAACTGATTTGGAAATACTATAGAGCCTACTTGTTATTCAGTCAGTTAGGAACTTTTTTGTACTAGTATTTTAATTAAATACCGCGCACATCCACGATTGTAAGAGAAAATCAAATACTTTTACAATACATACATACATATAATCACGCCTTTATCCCTAATGGGGTAGGCAGACCTAACCAAAGGTCGTTCTGCCACGTATGACAAACTTTTGAGAGTTATTTAAGATAGATAAGTAGGTATATTCCTCGGATCCCTTAGCTGGTTTTTACAGCATGCCCGGGAGGAAATGCAGCAGGCACATTGTATGTTTTTCTTTCGCTCCTAGTCCAGCATGGAAGAAATAAAGGGATAAACAAATAAAAACGGGTGCTTCGGAGGGCACGTTAAGCCGTCGGTCCCGGTCGCTGTCCTTGGTAGTGGTCGTTACTTAAACCATGTCAGAGGCCTAATCTGTGCTACTAGACGGTTTGAAAACTCTGACACCAGGGTTCTTCGGGTTGTTGTTCGACTAGAGAATCCACTCTTAAGAAGAAAAAGGCATATACTTTGTTTTACAAACGTGTATTCTTTTGGACCAAACAAAAAAAGCTGTGTTTATTTAACTTTACTCGTGGAACGAATTCGTAAATCGATTCCTAAAATTCCTTTCATCGGGAACTCGGTATCTTCCAAAGGTTTCTCTTGGGAAAGAATTCCTTAAAACCTTCTTTAAACCATCTTAAAACCTTTCCGATTTAGTAATGGAAACACGCAAGGGGTTAAAACTGGAGAATAAAGCATTTACATTTATTTCTTTTAGATTAATAGTGGGCTTAATTCTAGATTCACCGGCTAAACCTAAAATTCAAATCTATTTATCAGAGATCATCTTCCATGCTGGACTGGGAGCGAGAGAAAAACTTAGAATGTGCCAGCTGCATTTCCTCCCGGGCATGCTGTAAAAACCAGCTAAGGGATCTGAGGGTTACAGTGTATTGCAATTTAGGCGATGGGCTGACAACCTGTCACTACAGCAGTATACCTACAAATCTATCTAGAATAACCCTCAAAACTTTGTCAGACGTGGCGGAGCGACCTTTGTTTGGGTCGTTTGCGCTCTGCCTACCCCATCAGGGATACAGGCGTGACTATATGTATGTATGTATGTATTTATCAGACTAAAAACATTGCTAAAGGACAGGAGATCTATTCTCTTAGGTTTTAATTTATAGTCGGTGGTTTTATGCGTTATCTGTCATTTTTATTCGCCGTCATATGATATAGCGGATAATTTTGACAGAAATACTGGGGAAACGTGCAAATGCGCGTCAAAATCTAGCGGACAAAGTGTAAAACCATAGAGTATAAATCACCTGTCCTTTTTCAATTTTATTATTGTGAAAGTGACAGATGGATTCTCATTTTAGTTTTAGCCGGTAGTACCTAGAATCGAGCCCAATATTAAACAATAAGCTGATTTGTAAATATTGTTGTTAGCTGATCTACTAAAATTCTGAAATTATTTAGCATACATACATATAGTCACGCCTTTATCGCTAATGGGGTAGGCAGAGGGTAAACGACCAAAACAAAGGTCGTCCCGCCACGTCTGACAAAGTTTTGATGGTTATTCAAGTTAGATTTGTAGGTATATTGCTGTAGTGACAGGTTGTCAGCCCATCGCCTAAATTACAATATACTGAAACCCTCGGATCCCTTAGCTGACTTTTACAGCATGCCCAGGAGGAAATGCAGCTGGCGCATTCTATGTTTTTTTCTCGCTCCCAGTCCAGCATGGAAGCATTATTTAGCACGATTTGGAAAATTACTAGAGATATCCTAAAAGTATCTTTAGCGTGTTATTCATCAGTATTCGCATATTGAAAAGGCTAGAATTTATTTAGCTCTAAATAACATTTAGTTATTCATCGTTAAAATGATCGCAAACTAAAATTGACAGCAGGCTCCGTATTCAAATTAGCAAAAGTTTTGAAACTCCAAATTGACTTAGCAACCGACGTTGTTTAAGTATGTAAATCCATTGAGACTGTGTATTGTTGCAGTCAAATTGCAGACGGACCGTTCCATTACGCTCCAAATAACCGTTTCAGTGATCCAGAAGGCACGGTGAATGCGGAAGGATTCATATTCTGAAATAAATGTAGACAGGTCGAATATACAAATAAAAAAAAGAACTTTCCAAACTTATACATACATACATACATACTATCACGCCTGCATCCCTAATGGGTTAGGCAGAGCGTGAACAACCCAAACAAAGGTCGTTCCGCCACGTCTGACTAGTTTTGAGGGTTGTTTAAGATAGAACTGGATATTGCTGTAGTGACAGGTTGTCAGCCCATCGCCTAAATTACAATATACCCTCGAATCCCTTAGCTGGTTTTTACAGCATGCCCGGGAGGAGATGCAGCTGGCACATTCTACGTTCTTCTGTCGCTCCCAGTCCAGCATGGAAGCTATTGATAGATATAAACGTAGTATCATTTAATTAAGCGAATTTTTTTTTATTTGGCAGTACTACTGTTTCATATTTGGAAAGATGTTAAGGAAGTTTTTGAGTTTCATGGGTCGAATCTCGGCCCCTCGGTTTTAAAACGAATGAAATCTCAAAGTATACTAGGTGTAAGGGACTGCGTCCCGCAAACTGATAAGGGTTGCCCAGTCAACGAAACTGAACAACTATCAGCAGGATTTTCTTTTTAGCCTCTTAAATTACCACCTCGGTCAGACGATTTATATGGAAAAACCATTTTTTTTTTCAAGTACTAAAAAAAATCCTGTGATAATTGTTCAGTTTCGTTGATTGAGCAACCCCTATCAGTTTGCGGAACGCTGTCCCTTCCACCCCGAATAAAGAAGTATGCCTCCAGATTTTAAGAGGTAAGAAGTAGAACAAGGTATTATCTATATTTTATTTTATTTATTTTGAGTTTTTACCCACTTTACCACAGCCCAGCGGTATTGCAGTTGCATTCACCCACGCTTTTGTTGCGATGGTATCTTTGCCTCTTATTTTATTTGTTACGTTTTTACTTCTTAAACTGTACAGATTATAATCTAAGCTAAAATAACATGGATCACGTAGGAGGAAGTAGCTAAGTATTTATTCTAAGACGGATTAAATCTTTTTGACCTTAGTTGTCTAATCTTATACTGAACAAGGATTTGAAACTTCATAAATGAAATAATTTTGAGAGTATTCTTAGACAGTTCCAAATCTTCTTCGAATTGCAAATCGTTTCAAACTTTTAACTGTGTTCTCAACCAAGAGTTTTAGTTTTATTACTTGATAGTTAAAATCGGATCGGATGAAGTAACGAAACCATTTCATTTTAAGTCTCACTTCCGTAGGTCAGCTGGAAGAAATTTCTTAGTAGAAATAAGCTGTACCTGTTGTGTCGTTATTCCTTGTGTATTATCTTTCTCATGTTACTTGTGTATAATAAACAGTAAATAAATAAATAAATAAACCATCATCCCCCTAGCCTTATCGTATCTCACTGGGTTGGCTACCTAATCAAGGGTATTGAACGAGGGTACTGGTTTTTACACAGAGCGACTGCCATCTGACCTCCGCAACCCAGAAGGGAAACCAGACCCAATCCTAGATTAGGTCGGAGTTTTTCAAGCCGCCAATGCTTAGCATTGGCCTCTGTCATGGCTTAACGACTAATATCTATGGTATTAAACGATATTAACCGGGACCAACGGCTTAACAAAATAAATAAATAAACCATAAACTAAATTATAGTTTGGGAGCACAATAGAACAACCTATCAAACCGAGTTTACGTTTGATTTTCCCTTTCATTACCTACATAGTCAGATGATTATCTTAAAATTGGCCGGCGAACAATGTTCCAGACTAGAAGGCACATAGTACCTGGTACAAGGTTTGATATTCTGCATGAGTTTGGGTTGGCAGACCGTGAGGTTCCGTTGTGAAGTTAATGTGCTGTAACCAACGATAGTGAAATAAAAAGAAATCGCGTTAAACTTACGGTCGTAACCTTTCCCCTGTTCTTACATCAACCACCCTTTTAAACGATTGACTTGTGCGTAATCTTTATATAAAAGAAAGGTTTTCCGGACCGCGATCTAATTCCTTATCCGGGTTAAAAATATTGCCTATTTTAATAATAAGAAATTAAGGTTTCCAATATTTTTTTAATAAGGCAATTAATTCCTGTGTATATTAATTTTGATCAAAATGCAAAAAATATTAAAAAGGTATTTTAATATTCGTTGCAATTTAGGCGATGGGCTGACAACCTTAGTGACAGAACGCATTTTGGAGGTTTTTCTACAATGCTGGACTGGGAGCGGGAGAAAAACATAGAATGTGCCAGCTGCATTTCATGCTATAGAAACCAGCAAAGGAATACGAGGGTTTCAGTATATTGAACTTGTAATTTAGGGGATGAGCAGATAACCTATCACTACAGATAAATATTTTCTATTTCTATATTCAGCAATATACCTACAAATCTATCATAAATAACCTTCAAAACTTTGTCAGACGTGGCGGAATGACCTTTATTTTAAAAAGGCGTGTATGCATTGAATATTCGTAAAGAGTAGTGATTATAGTCGATCTATTTCCAAACGACTAAATAAGCGTGCCTGGTTGATTATTAGTGGTGCAAGTTTGTAGTAAATTCAAATTGCTGGACAAATTACGAGTTATTTTGATGCTGTGCAGCCACAACTCTAGTCTAATTGAACCGCATCACTGAATAGACCAGGTATTTAGTATTTTCTTCCACGCTGGACTGGGAGCGAGAGAAAATCATAGAATGTGCCAGCTGCATTTCCTCCCGGGTATGCTGTAAAAACCAGCTAAGGGATCTGAGGGTTTTAGTATATTGCAATTTAGGCGATGGGCTGACAACCTGTCACTACAGCAATATACGTACAAAACCATCTTGAATAACCCACAAAACTTTGTCAGACGTGGCGGAACGACCTTTGTTTTGGGTTGTTTACGCTCTGCCTACCCCATTAGGGATAAAGGCGTGATTATATGTATGTATGTATTTAGTATTTACGGTTACAAGTTTAGTTCCCGGCAGTAGAATATACTAGTTTACCGGATTCTAGCGAGAATAACAGTTGCTATACAGGGTGTAAGGCCAGTGTCCGGACAACTGAAAGGACGGGTGTTACTGAACAAGGTTGAAAGAAATTAAAATGGGGCTAAAACTGGGATTCCCATTATAATGCAATACAATGAATCAGCGCATACATATATATAATCACGCCTTTATCCCAAATGGGGTAGGCAGAGCATAAAAGACCTAAACAAAGGTCGTTACGCCACGTCTGACAAAGTTTAGAGGGTCATTTAAGTTCAATTTGTAGGTATATTGCTGTAGTGACAGGTTGTCAAGCCGTCGCCTAAAATGCAATATACTGAAACCCTCGGATCCTTTAGCTGGCTTTTACAGCATGCCCGGGAGGAAATACAGCTAGCACATTCTATATTTTTCTCTCGCTCCCAGTCCAGCATGCATACATATAAGAACGCCTTTATCCCAAATGGGGTAAGCAGATCATAAAAGACCTAAACAAAGGTCGTTCCGCCACGACTGACAACGTTTTGAGGGTTATTTAAGATAGATTTGTAGGAATATTGCTGTAGTGACAGGTTGTCAGCCCATCGCCTAAATTACAATATACTGAAACCCTCGGATCCCTTAGCAGATTTTTACAGCATGCTCGGGAGGAAATGCAGCTGGCACATTCTATGTTTTTCTCCCAGGCCAGCATGGAAGCCATGGTTCAGCGCCTCATGCGTAATGGGCACCTTTGCTCCAGGAATGACACAAAGTAGTGTAATTGCCCAATTTAAAATATTTATTTAGACTTTGGTATGTTTATGTGGTATGTTTACTGCTAATAATAAAAATACGTATTTGTTTTTATTAATCAGCTCATTGTTATAATCATTTTGTATGGGGATTGTAGTTTAGAACAACATAGAATGTTCCAGCTGCTCTTCCTCCCGGGCATTCTGTAGAAGTCAGCAAAAGTTACTCGAGGGTTACAGTGTATTTATTGTAATTTAGGCGATGGGCTGACAACCTGTCACTATAGCAAAACAAATTACAATCTAAAATTGCCCTCAATTTTTGTCAGACGTGGCGGAAGCGCCTTTTACGAGGCCTTTAACGCTCTGCCTACCCCGTAAGGGATGAAGGCGTGACTATATGTATGTATGTATAAAAGGATTTCTATGAGATTGCCAGACAGTTTTCGGGTGACCATCTTTTTCACCCATTAATATAAATATTCGTTTTACATCCTTTATATTCTGCGGGACTGGGTACAGAGTCCAAGCGGGAGTGACAGCGCTATAAACCTTCCCAACCGATTTTCGGTGACGGCGGCCAATCTCATGGAGATTAACCATCTGCGCGGCTCTTGTTTTAAGTGCCGCAGTGTTTGCTGTCTGAAATGTCCTTTTCAAACTAGAAACAACAACCAAAGTAATTCCCTTTCACGGGAATCGCACCCACGTCATCCGCATCGAGAACCTAAAGCTCAGACTATGGAGATTTGAGGCAGTTACTTAGCTACGTATGTAAGTAGTGATCTAACTTCCAATGGAACAGTTAAAGTTGCTTCCATGCTGGACTGGGAGCGAAAGAAAAGTATAGAATGTGCCAGCTGTATTTCCTCCCGGGCATGCTGTTAATATCAGCTAAGGGATCCGAGGGTTTCTTTATATTACAATATACCTACAAATCTATCTTAAAAATCCTTCAAAACTTTGTCGGACGTGGCGGAACGACCTTTGTTTAGGCCATTTACGCTCTGCCTACCCCATTAGGGATAAAAACGTGATGTATGAGTTAAAGTGTCACTTCTGCAGCTACTAGTCTGTTACTCTTTGATAATAGGTAGTATCCGGGCGGTGGATCGCGGTTTGTGTAGTTTTGATTCATTCAACATTATTCAGTGTTTCGAAATACTAAGTTACAGCGGGAATTCAAAACTCCTAACTCTTAGTAGGGATGTCTGGTACATAGTTATATAATAACTATTTGAGTAACTTCTATCGTGTTGGTTGTCCAGTTACCAGAAATGTTTACAAAAAACTTATAATGCACGGTTTCTACTCTGTAAAAGAATTTCTAGATAACAAGAACTTCTAGATGTTTTAGCTTAGACTACATAAGTTCATTTTAAATTATGTGCAAATATTGAAACGTGTGAATCTACCCATGAAACTGAACAACTTTCCCTAAGGAACATAGGTCGAAATACGAAAAAAAAAATTTACTTCCCATACAAAGTGCGCTATCAGCTGGTGCATTTTGTATGGAAGGTCCAATTTTTTATTCGTTTTTCGACCTATGTTCCTTAGGGAAAGTTGTTCAGTTTCATGGGTAGATTTTAATATTTGCATTTGATTTAAAATGACCTTATATATTCAATGTTTAAAATTTAAATTAAATATTTGCATGCTATAATTCACACACACATACACACACTCTAAACATCCAACTGAACATACTAAAGCTTTGGTATTGTGATGTAAGTAGGTATTTTTGTATTCTTTTCAATTTATTGTAGTTAAATTTGTTGTTTTCTTCAACATATTGATGTGGTAAGGAAGAGCGGTGTCTCTCAACACAGGTATTAAGCTTAAAGAGGAACATCGGCATATTTGTCAAATTTAAATGTATTAGAAGGAAATAAACATATTTTTTTTATAATTAACATGGCTGACTATGACGGCCTTGAAATTTACTAAATTTTCTAACCATCTATGTAATGTACCCTGTTCTAACCCAATAAATATATCTTATATTATCTAACGAAGAACTTGATAAACCTTGGTGTAATTATTTTTTATCCGGCCAAATGAGCCTGACATGTTTTGTATAACGATCAGTTTATCAGACACAGGCGACCGGGACCGACAGCTTAACATATTCCGAAGCACTTCATAATCCTACATAACTATCCTCGTGGGAATCGAACCCACAACCACCGGATTGAGAGCCCAAGGATATGACTACTACTAGAAAAGTCAGTTTAAACAGCTGAATGGTCTATAATAAAATGTCTATAACGTTTAAGTTCACGAACGTAAACTTTTACGTTACCATTAACTTGGGAAAGTCGATGGTGACATGGTGAGTAGAATTCATAATGATTTATTTATTACCCTTTTTAAATAACATTAGTGAAATATAGTGTAATTCTTCCATGCTGGTCTGGGAGCGAGAAAAAAACATAGAATTTTGCCAGCTGCTTTTCCTCCCGGGCATGCTGTAAAAACCAGCAGTGATCCGAGGGCTTCGGTATATTGCAATTTAGGCGATGGGCTGACATCCTGTCACTACAGCAATATACCTACAAATCTATCTTAATTATACCGGGTGTAAGGAACAGCGTCCCGCCAACTGATAAGGGTTGCTCAGTCAACGAAACTGAACAAGTATCACCAGGACATTCTTTCACGAAATGACAAAAAAAATAGTTACCCTTACAAATTGATCACCTCGATCAGACAATTTGTGAATGAAAATGAATTTAAAAGGGTGATAATTGTTCAGTTTCGTTAACTTAGCAACTCCTATCAGTTTGCAGGACGTGTCCCTTACACCCCGTATCTTTTAAAACTGTCATTTTGAACTTCACTTTAGTTTATGTCAGCCAGAACCAAGGCTAACATAATAGTTTATTTAAGTACGGATCACGTAATGCGCTATAAGCATTATTATTATATTCACGTAACACCGTAGTTCACGCTTTTATGTCAAATACAGACGTTTATAAATGTCTAGAAATAAACGTTCAGGTCTGCTCTACATTTTAATAGACTGAGTAATACTTAAAACTAGGAAGGTTTTTTCCAAGCTGGACTGGGAGTGAAAGAAAAACATAAATTGTGCCAGCTGCATTTCCTCCCAGGCATGCTGTAGAAACCAGCTAAGGGATCCGAGGATTTCAGTATATTGCAATTTAGGTGATGGGCTGACAACCTGTCTTATCGATAATCTACCTTAAATAACCCACGAAACTTTGTCAGACATGGCGGAACAACCTTTCGTTTACGCTCTGCCTACCATATTAGTGATAAAGGCGTGATTATATGTATTTATGTAGATAAGTATTTTAATTTTCTGTTACTATTTTTTAATGTCTACTGATAAATCAACCACTTTCAGTTCTCAGCAACTTAGGCAGAAAGCTAAATTTCATAGCGCTAACCAACTTTTTTGGAAAATTGCAATGAATGAGAGAACGGATACCTCAGGGCCGGGTAGCAGCGTTCTCTCTAAATGTATCAAACAACTCGGCTCGCACTGCGCTTATACCAATGCACATGCCAAACGTGGCGAGTATTAGTAGCATTTACTTTCTGATTTTTGTGCTTCGGAAGGCACGTTGAGCCGTTGGTCCCGGTTAATATCGTTTAATACCGTAGATATTAGTCGTTAAGCCAGAGGCCAGTGCTAAGCATTGGCGGCTTGAAAAATCTGACCTAATCTAGGATTGGGTCTGGTTTCCCTTCTGGGTTGCAGAGTTCAGATTGCAGTCGCTCTGTGTAAAAACCAGTACCACAAATTAGGTATGCGGCAGCGCGTTGTGCCACTACCCTCGTTCAATCCCCTTCAATTTTCCATCAATTTCAATTTTCAATCCCCTAGATTAGGTAGCTGCCCCGTGAGATACGGGATAAGGTTAGGGAAATGTGTCCATGTCCAACAGTGGACTATTGTACCTGATGTAGCAGGGATGTGAATTTTGTGTGATCTTAAGGAAAAATAATGCTTATTGTCATTTACGAAAGGTACAAAATGCAAAAATATACAAAGTTGTCGCTTACGGCGTTCTTTCTGTACACGCTTCTTTGAACTGGGTGCAGATGCAGTAGATCGAATTTCACTTGGAAGTAATAAATTCTTTGTAATAATAAACAGTTATTAAACGCTCAGATATCAATATCTCAGTGAGTCGGTTATTGAAATCTGTAACAGTATTTGTGTGTTTTTTTAATCTAGTTACAAGAAACGAGGATGGAAAAAATAATACGAAACGATAAACAAGTGTTATTCATAATGAAAACTGATCGGCATTCTTGTTTGTATTGAAAGGAGGGTTAGCCCTCGACGTTTCGATCCTATACGAAGATCTTCAAAAAAAATAGCTATTTTCATACGAATAATTTTGTTTGGAATTATGTGGTTTAACTATTTACCCAAACTATTTTTAGATAAGAACGGGTTTTATATTCAGGGCTAATAATTCCTGTGATTATTCCGAAGACAGTGTGCAAACTGAACGAAGTACCTTATCCAACGGAACTGAACAACTTACACAGATTTATAAAACATACTATGGGGAAACATAATATGTTCAGGGGTTTGTGCAGGGGTTTCTCAGTCAATAACACTGAACAAGTATCAGCAGGTATTATTTTCTGGAAGTGTAAAAAAAATACCATTCCGTACAAAATGACCACATGAATCAGACAATTTGTATGGAAAAGCATATTTTTTTTTACATACATACATATAATCACGCCTTTATCCCTAATGGGGTAGGCAGAGCGTAAGCGACCCAAACAAAGGTCGCTTCGCCACGACTGACAAAGTTTTGAGGGTTATTCAAGATGGATTTGTACGTATATCGCTGTAGTGACAGGTTGTCAGCCCATCGCCTAAATTGCAATATACTGAAACTCTCAGATCCCTTATATTTTTTTTTTACTTTCTGAAAAAAATCCTGCTGATACTTATGTCGTTGACTGAGCAACACCTATCAGTTTGCGGGACGCTGTCCCTTACACCCCGTATAATATATAATTAGTTTCACCCTGTATAAATCCAACGTATGACGGATATAAATGAAGTACTGCCAACATTAACCAGTGCAGTTTAATTAGTTTATAGTTGAGCGGAGCAGAAACTTGAGCGTCATAATTTAAAATGCACAAAGTTCGGTTCCCGACCCGTTACAGGCGAAATAAGAGACCATTTTCAAGTTCCATGTTGTATTAGGAAAGAAAACATAGAATTTACCTGCTGGGTAATTCATTTTAGTCCCAGCTGGCTGCGGTAGCAAAAACCAATCGTTTCCATTTTGTCCTTAAATATTTATAACTTCGTCATTATAAAACAAAATAAAAAAAGAAACGTTAGAATTCTATTTTTAAATCCGCGACGCCCCGCCTATGCGCGAACTATTATTATTTACTGGCTGAAAATAATTTACTGCTCATTGGTTTTGCATATTCTAAACTGCAATTCAAATTTAGAACAGGATGCGGAAATGACCGTTGATCCCAGTGACCTGAGACGCTTCTTCCGGGGAGAACATAAGGAGCTTTGTACACAACAAAAAACTTATTCAGACACACATGGGTGCGTCTGAATGTTATTTATGTAGCGATAGAAGTGTCTTAAGTGTGTTAGTTTCTGCCCTTTTGACTAAAAACTATATAGCAGTATATTATGTTTATTTATTTTATAAGTATTTATTATTAATATTTGCTAGTAGGAATATTTAGTATATTATTCAAGTAATTGTTTTAGTTTATATTTTTTAGTGATAAGTAAATTATAATTTATTGTTTCCAATATTTATAATTGTGCACGTCGTATCTGCCTCTCAGAATGCTATTTCACTAGCCTAGGTCGGCTGGAAGAAATTTCTTTTTAGAAATAAGCTGTGCCTGTTGTGTCTTTGTTTTATATGTATATGTCCTTTGTATTTTATTGTGTACAATAAACTATTAAATAAATAAATAAATAAAATAAAGTTGTGTTTTGAATACGCAGTACTTATTACTTATCTGAATCTCACATTTTTCTCATCATAGTTTTCTTCTACTTACTTACGTTACTTTCAAGCTGGACTGGGGGCGAGAGAAAAACATAGAATGTGCCAGCTGCATTTCCTCGCGGGCATGCTGTAAAAGCCAGCTAAGGGATCCAGGGGTATCTGTATATTGCAATTTAGGCGATAGGCAACCTGTCACTACAGCAATATACCTACAATTTATCTTAAATAACCCTCAAAACTTTGTCAGACGCGGAACGATCTTTGTTTAGGTCGTTTACGCTCTGCCTACCCCATGTATGGATGTAGTTTTCTTCTAGTCTTTTCAAGGGTATGTTTATGTACATTCGTTTTATTTATATTTTTATCGGATTATCGGTAATTGCAAAAACCCACTATGAAATGAGTTGTTGTTCAATTTTGACTGGAAATATGGACAAACTTGTAATTTAATTAATTATTTTGTATTGACGAAAACGTGTACATAGTTGGCTATCAGTCATTAAGCGAATTGTTATTCTGACTGCTGGTCTCCCTAATTAAATTAAATAAAACTAGGTAACTTCTTTATAACTTTTTTTCTTTATTCCATGCTGGCCTGGGAGCGACAGAAAAACATAGAATGTGCCAGCTGCGGTTCCTCCCGGGCATGCTGTAAAAACCAGCTAAGGAATCCGAGGGTTTCAGTGTATTGTAATTTAGGCGATGGGCCGACAACCTGTCACAGCGATATACCTTCAAATCTATCTTAAATAACCCTCAAAACTTTGTCAGATGTAGTGGAATGTCCTTCGTTTAGGTCGTTTACGCTCTACCAATAAAGGCGTGATTATATGTATGTATGTAACTTCTTTAAACTGTAACAAAATTCAAAAATTTAAGTTTCTAGACTTTTCAGCTCTCTCAATAATCAAAACATGTCTTCTCCAATACTTAATTTCCTTTTCGACAAGACGCAGACTCTAACAAATAAGAAGAACCTTTCATTTATTGTTGCAAACAAATCTCAACTTTCTACTTGTCGATATAAGTTACATTATTCTACTTAAAGTTGGACAGTTGTTGACAAGTTAGATGACGTTTCAATAGCTTCAGGTGTAAAATTCCTAGCGATGCCCTGCGGCCATACTTGTTTAGATTAAAGGTACATGTAGCTATAATATATATTAATATAAAAGATCTGGTGACCCCTGCTCACTTACAATTTGTATGAACGTAGAGGCCAGCATAAAATGGTACCATATTAGAGTCATTACTTATTTCACACAGCCATTTTGCTTGACTTCTGTTTTCATACAATTTATCTGTAACCAGGGATCACCAGATCCTTCATTTTAATATATATTATAGCTGCGTGTGTAACGGGCTTTAGTTTTTCTTGGGATACCCACATTATACCTGAGTGAAAATTTCATCTGTTTGAAATTAGCTCTTTTCTATTGATTTATCGTCCATGGTTGCTCTAATTATCTGAGTATTAAGATACATCTTTTTTTTGCATGCTGGACTGGGAGCGAGTGAAAAACATAGAATCTGCCAGCTTGCATTTCCTCCCAGACATGCTGTAAAAACAAGCTAAGGTATCCGAGGGTTTCTGTATATTGTAATTTAGGCGATGGGCTGACAACCTGTTACTACTCTAAAAAGAAAAATCGAAAGCGTTAATTGGTCTGTCATTAACACTAGAACATACCATTCTATACCTACAAATATGCAATATACCTACAAATCTATCTTAAATAACCCTCAATTCTTTGTCAGACGTGGCGGAAAGACCTTTGTTTAGGTCATTTACGCTCTGCCTACCCCATTCGGGATAAAGGCGTGATTATTTGGTTTTGGTATGTTGAAAAGTGAAAAGAGATTCCGCGACATGGAAAACTTAAGAAAAACTTCAGAGATGGAGTTAAGTCTTTTTGTACTTAGTTCGTGCCAAGTTGAGAATAAGTAAGTATATACTTAAGTAATTGAGCTTGAGACCGCAACAATAGTTACATGAGACGTTTCGCGGGTAAACAATGAGGTTTGTAAACAAATAAGTGATTTATAGACATCTTTGTACAGGACTTTTTGTTTAGTCTTAACTAGGTATTAATAGAAAACATAGAATGGTATGTTCTAGTGTTAATGACAGACCAATTACCGCTTTCGATTTTTCTTTTTGGATTGGCAATAATTAATAATCTTTATTAACATTCTAAAGAATAAAGGCTTATGTTGAAATAACACGATGTAACCAAGCGCATAATGTTGACAAATTATAATTATGATTCACATTTTGGGAAAAACATACACAGATACATATAAACACGCCTTTATCCCTAATGGAGTAGGCAGACCGTAAACGACCTAAACAAAGGTCGTTCCATCCGCCACGTCTGACAAAGTTTAGAGGGTTATTTAAGATAGATTTGTAGGTATATTGCTGTAGTGACAGATTGTCATTCCCTCGCGTAAATTGCAATATACGGATCGCTTAGCTGGTTTTACAGCATGCTCGGGAGGAAATGCAGCTGGCACATTCTATGTTATTATATTTGTCTACCAAAAAAACGAATTAAAATTATTATTTGCTAAAGCGCTTGGAGGCGTTGTTTAGATTAAGATAATAAGTAGGTGTACACCTATAGCCGAGGCGGTTACAAAATTCAAATTGCGAAGGAGAAGCGATGCGTAAAGATTACTTACTCTATGCAATGGTTCTAAGTTTAACTTGGCACCTGTAATGAAATTGCTAAAAATGTAGCTTTTCTAAGTAAAAAAATACGCAAATCAATAAAATTAACATCGCTAAAACAAAACTTAAATTTGAAAAAAATATAAACAAACTTACCAACTGCAGCACTGGCCGATAAGAACAGCAAAACTTTGACGAAACAGTTCCAAGCCATCTTCATTTTGTAAATATTTAACGTTCCACTTATTTAAACACACTATTATTCATTCAAACCGTAACACATTTTGTTTATGAACAGTTCATTTTATCACTTCAAAATATTGCGCAAAAGTTAACTTTAATTTCATTTTCTGTCACCATACGCACTTAGTCACTGTTTTTAATAATTTCTTCCTAAACGCACCCTTTTAAAAATAAATTTGCAGTATTTTGAAAACAGAACGCAATCGGAATAAACTTCGAAGTTCGAACGTGATTTTGGCGCGAAGCGGCGCACGTTCGTCGCGGACGACGGTCGGAGCGGGAGTAAAGGCGCGCGTACACTGGTGATCGACCCCACCGGAACCACAGTGGATGCTCAGCTCACTGCCGCGACTCCATGTGCACGGCACCGAAACAAGCGTACAAAAACACTCTTTGCATTCGAACCCGGCTCTATAACCTCATAATAAGACCCAAATTACTCAGCCCAATATTTTTTTCAAATAGTAATAATCCGTAGTTTTGTAGAGCGTACGCCGTACGCGCATAGAAATGCGTTCTATTGTTAGTATAGCCGGGCGATTGGAAAACAATAGTGAGGGCAAAAAATTTACCAGGACGCTGATAAAGGAAAAGCTCAAATTACGCAGGATGGAAGAATGCGCGTTCCTTTGCAATATGTCACCGTATGGATACAGAAAAAAAATCGGGGTAGTAACTACGTAGTAACAATACATGTGCTAAATAGAGTCAGTAAAAGTACTGCTAAGTTACACAGGGTGTAAGGGACAGCGAAGCGCAAACTATCAGTATATAGTATAGTATATAGGTTCAACCTAGTGTGAAGTCCAATTGAAATTTAGCAATTTGTAACTTTACTGGTAAATAGAGAATTATTATTATTTATATCTAAAGGTGCCGTTGCCCACTGTGCCCAAACAACGGAACTGAACAATTTCACAAAGAAATTCTTTCAGTTTTTTTTCAATACTTTAGAATAATAACAGTCTGATGGAGGTGGGCATTGTATCAGATTGTATTGTATTGTATTTATTTATTATCATTTTACAATAAACTTATGAATATTATATCTCCAGAAATATATATATATTTATGAAAAAAAAAACTATGTCGCTGACGGAGCAAATGAGCAACCCTTATTAGTTTGCGAGAAGCCGTCCCTTACACCCTTTAATATTCAGGAAGAATACAAAGTACTGCGATGTTATTTATAAGTAGCTGTGCCCGCGACTCCGTACGCGTACATACATACATACATAAAATCACGCCTTTATCCCTTACGGGGTAGGCAGAGCGTTAAACTCCTCGTAAAAGGCGCTTTCGCGGCGTCTGACAAAAATTGAGGGCAATTTTAGATTGTAATGTGTATTGCTAATGTATAGTGACAGGTTGTCAGCCCATCGCCTAAATTACAATACACTGTAACCCTCGAGTCCCTTTTGCTGTCTTCTACAGCATGCCCGGGAGGAACGGCAGCTGGAACATTCTATGTTTTTCTATCTCTCCCAGTCCAGCATGGAAGAAGACTCCGTACGCGTGGTGGTTGTAATTTAAACAGCGATGTATTTTTTTGTTTTAAATTGTACATAATTGGGATAGAATACAATCTTACATTACACCTATGCATAGTACATTATAGTAGGTATTCTATGTACCTGTCTACTTAAGTATGGAAGGAGTTGTTACCTAACGGTTGTTTCTTTGTTTCCACTTTCTTTTGATACAATTTTTTCGTTGAATTTGTCAATATTTAAGATTATTTACAACCCACGTTTTTTTTAATAGACAATAAATGAACTTATGATGTATCTATAAAGTACCTAACTAAAATATGAAAGGAATTTGTGCTGTTTTTTTAGAGACCAAGCAACTATATACAAATCGTGATTAATTGTATGTTAAATTTATTTAATTATTGAATGTTAAATATATTTTTAATATTTTTTTTCTTGTTGGAGAGCCCGATGGTGTAGTGGATAGGGCCGCTGCCTCCTGAGCGGGAGGTCGTGGTTCGAACCCCACCACGTACCAATGTGATTTCGGTTTTCGAATTTCATATGTACGTTTATTCGGTGCTTTTTCCGTGCTTCGGAAGGCACGTTAAGCCGTTGGTCCCGGTTAATATCGTTTAATACCGTAGATATTAGTCGTTAAGCCCTTACAGAGGCCAGTGCTAAGCATTGGCGGCTTGAAAACTCTGACCTAATCTAGGATTGGGTCTGGTTTCCCTTCTGGGTTGCGGAGGTCAGATGGCAGTCGCTCTGTGTAAAAACCAGTACCCTCGTTCAATCCGCTAGATTAGGAAGCCGACCCCGTGAGATACGGGACAAGGCTAGGGAGATGATGATGATTTTTTTTCTTGTTTCTTTCGAAGATAATGGGTTCGATCCCCACCCATGTGTAACTTTGAACTTGTTTATTTTCATGTTAACTTGTTTTTTAATCAGACGAGCTTAACGTATGTGAAAATACCTAAACCTAACTAAAATTACGGCACCAAAGGCGGTCGGGGTCGGGTTGTCCATCGTCTCGATAAACGTTTTAATCTTATTTATTTGTGTCATTACGAATCGCGTTAGATAAGCCTAACACGTGTATACTTGTTTGCGTAATGAGACTTACTGCATTCTAATGAGATTTAAAAATAAAACCGGATTCAATTTTCTGCCTAGTCCCTAAGTCAGGTGGCGTGGATTTTTACGTATCTATAAAGTTAGGTGAGGTAAAATTCAGCCGAATTAAAAAAAACATCAAATCGGGTAAGAAATACTCAAAATTTAATATCCTACCTACCCCTAACTCAGGTGGCGTGATTATTTGTCGTATGTTTTTTTTTCAGATAACAATCAGTCCACTAAAAAAAGTTTGATCGAAATGCGTTAAAAAACAGCCAAATTCGAATTTCCTGCCTACCCTCTAAGTGAGGTGGCGTGATTTTGGGTATCCTAAGTTGCAACCTGGGTAACACTGAGTTGAATAAAAAAAGTCCCATTGAAATCGGTTCAGTAGTTTTGGCGTGATGTGGCAACATACATACAGACAGACAGACAGACAAAAAATCTAAAAAACATCGATTTGGTCTTTATAAAAGAAAAAAATATTCAGTTTTACAAAAGTCATAAAAATATACAGCATACTGATCCTCACACTAGGATACCCTGTGTTGTGAGTAATCAGCCTCTTACTTCGGCACTCGCAATTTACAAAACTGGTTTTAAAAATTGAGGTAGGTTCTTACATTAAACTAGAAATTATACCGTTTATTATGCCTGCAGCAATTATTTTTTGGAAAAATATTCAATGTGAATGACCCTTCTAGAGATTTATTATATGTACCTATAGATAGATAGATACGGGATAAGGCTAGGGAGATGATGATGATTATAATTATAATAAGTCATAATATAGTCCGGTAGAGGTACTTATTATTGTGAATAGTGATAGCAATTAAGTTTTCCGGGAAACATATTCGAGAAAAAGGGTGCAAGTCTAGATTTTCATTTTTGCACTTTATTCGCCATTTCGTGGTAAAGTGGTTAAAGCACATTTTCATGAAAATAGTCCCATTTCGCTTTATAACTAATAAAATTTCAGCATATACATAAGCTAAAAACTTAAAAAGAATATATAAAATGAAATATGGCGACGTTATTTTAAAGATCGCGTGTTTCGTTTCGACCGGGTTTTTATTAAAATAAAAAACGTTATTTTCTAAAAAACAGGTTATTCTATTTTACGATGTGCAGTGCTGATTGTTGATAATACAAACATACATTAACTTTACATAGCATACACGTTCAGGTGGCGATAAGGCCTAGGTGGCACCCACATATAAAAAAAAAACATAAATCACTAACAACGCAGTGAATCGGAAAACCGGTCCAACAGACACAAGTAATAGTATAAAGATAATTTGGAACCTTATAAATAAGCGATTCATAGTTCGTTGTCATCATCATCGCATCATCAAGCGGTTCGCTTCCACATTCTTAATGCGAACGGCTAAGGAGTGGATCTCCCTGCCGGCGGATCTGTTTCCGGAACAATAATCTGGGCCTTTTCAAGGCGAGAGTGAATAGGCACTACATAGGTGAGTATGCTTCAACATAGTCCGCATCGTCACTTTCCACCAGGTGAGATGGCGGACAAATGCTCGCCTATATATATATTTAAAAAAAAAAAACTCCCTAGCCTTATCCCGTATCACACGGGGTCAGCTATCTAATCTAGGGGATTGAACGAGGGTACTGGTTACTGGTAATCACGCCTTTATCCCTAATGGGCAGGGGCAAGGTTTAGGCAGAGCGTAAACGACCTAAACAAAGGTCATTCCATCACGACTGAGAAAATTTTGAGGGTTAGTTAAGAAAGTATTTAGGTATATTGCTGTAGTGACAGGTTGTCAGCCCATCGCCTAAATTGCAATATAATGAAACCCTCGGATCCCTTAGCTGGTTTTTACAGCATTCCCGGGAGGAAATGCAGCTGGCACATTCTATGATTTTCTTTCGCTCCCAGGCCAGCATGGAAGATCCCGCTATGACAGGTATAGTGAATGTAGAATTTTTATTGTTTTGAAATGTAGAGTTGTCATTTTTATTTCTTTCAATGTAGAGCAGAATATTTTTATATTATATGTAGAGTTCATTTCTATCCTATCTTTTGTAGTTTATTTTGTAATGTATTAACAAAGTTAGATTATTTTTGGAATTGTTGTGTTGTTACTTAGTGCTATCGTAATTTTTGTTGTAGGAGGAGTAAAGAATAAGGGGAAGTGTTGGTTATTGTTTTTTTTTACTTTTTGTTATGTAAATCGTATCCCTAAAACCATAGACTAAGTCGACTTTATTACTGTTTTTTTTAATTGGTTTGCTCTTGACTCTAGACACTAGGTCAGATATGACCGTGACAGAGTCGACGATGGAGCGAGCTCACCCAGAAGATGCCTGTTTTGGCACTGGCAATTTCACTCATCGACGGAACACAGCAAGCTGTTCGGCGCCGGATCCCGGTGGTCGCAAGCCAGGCAACCCTTGCGAAGCTAACCACCGCTTTGTTGGGATCCGTTTTATTTCCGGTTCGTTGTCTTCTCCCAAAACCTGTCTATCGCGATGTGAACTATTTTCGAATATCCTGTTTTTAAATCGAGCGCCTAGCCCTTATTTTATAATGGAACTAGCGACCCCGGCTTCGCACGGAAATTATCAGTGTTTCTCTACTATATTATGCATGTATTATACATATAAACCTTCATATTGAATCACTCTATCCACTAAAAGAAACCGCATCAAAATCTGTTGCGTAGTTTTACAGATTTATGCATACATAGGGATATAGGGACAGAGAAAGCGACATTGTTTTATACATATAATCACGCCTTTATCCCTAATGGGGTAGGCAGAGCGTAAACGACCTAAAAAAAGAAGGTTGTTCCACCACTTCTGACAAAGTCTTGGGGGTTATTTAAGATAGATTTGCGGGTATATTGCTGTAGTGACAGGTTGTCAGCTCATCGCCTAAATTGTAGTATTATGACACCCTCGGATCCCTTAGCTGGCTTTTACAGCACGCCCGGGAGGAAATGCAGCTGGCACATTCTATGTTTTTCTCTCGCTCCCAGGCCAGCATGGAAGACATGTTTGGATGTTTTATACGATGTAGTGATATCAATAAAACAAATGGTATGAGTAAAGTACATATTTTATTTATCATATAAGTCTACCAATACACTAATGTGCCACTGCCTGCGCCGCCAATTTTACATATAAAAGATTAAGGGGATCCCTGGTGCACACAAGTGCCCTCATCAGTTAAAAAATCATTACTCACTGAAAACTGCCTCTATGGTCTATCGGTTAGAGCTATGGGCTTACGATCTGGAGGTCCTGGGTTCGAATCCCAGGGAACACAAAGATGATATTTGCCAATTTATCACTTTGTGAGGTTTTTCCCAGTTTGGTTAGGACTTTGCAGGCTGAATCACCTGGCTTCGGGGCAGGTTAAGCCGTCGGTCCCGGTCGCTGTCTTTGATAGTGGTCGTTACTCAAACCATGTCAGAGGCCTATTAGCTGTTGTGCTACTAGGCGGTTTAAAAACTCTGACACTAGGGTTCATCGGGTCATTCGACTCGAGAATCCACTCGCTAAGAAGACTGAAAACGCAATGAATCGAAAATCCGGTAGATCACATTGAAGTATAGGCACTAAAGTTTATTTTAAGCATTATAAATTATTCAGTGTTCACTGCAGTTACAGATAGCATACATTCATACATATAATCACGCCTTTATCCATTTTTTTTTAAAAAAAAAGATCGTTCCTCCACGTCTGACAAAGTTTTGAGGGTTATTTAAGATATATTTGTAGTGACAGGTTGTCATCCCATCGCCTAAATTACAATATAATAAAACCCTCGGATCCCTTAGCTGGTTTTTACAGCATGCCCGGGAGGAGATGCAGCTGGCACATTCTATGTTTTTCTTTCGCTCCCATGCCAGCATGAAAGAAACAGATAGCAAAAGTGACAAAAGTGGCCGCTTTGCGCAAATTTTATATCTGTAACTACAACGAACTATAAGTTGCAACGTTATGAGGTTCTAAATGATCTTCGTTGCTTTAACCACAATCTGATCAACCGGATTTTCCATTGATTGTGTTTTCAGTGAATTATGTTCTTTTGACTGATGTGCGCGTCACTTAGCCCAAGGAAGCCCCTTAACATATTGTAACACTGAACCGAACTCATCGACAGTGGCGTGTTAATTAAATACGGTGGTTAGATATAGACTAGATTTTATTATGTTACCCACAAGACACAAATACACTACAAGAGCCTTGTTGGGTCAATAAATAATACAGTAATGTTGAGACTCCTGATATACCGTCATTCAACATTCATAATTTTAAATAAAGATTTTAATAACGGGCACTCACTTTGGAATATAAGTCGCGTACTTCACGACAACATTCGGAATCCCCTCATCAGGTTGAGTGTGTAGGTTGCGCAGTTGTGTACCCGACGGCGCCCCTGAAGAGGGGAGTCCGAATGTCCCGAAACATGTCGTGAAGTACCCGTTATTAAAATCTTTATTTAGAATGTCTCACTCATAGCACTATTTCCAACTCAGATTTAGAATAAACGTAAACTAAGTTTCATGTATTTTTATTCAAAAACACTATCAGAATAGAGCTGTGAGAGTATGCAAACCTGTATTAGAATCATATAATTTTATCTCTTTCTTTTTGTATTGTTGTCTTGCGCTTGCCTTACAAATGGCGGTGTGGTTGTATTTTTATAAGTAAAAAGATAATAAATAAGTATTTCGAAGATTTAAAGCTGTTTCTCTCAACGCCAAGCACTCATCAAGGTTCCCGCCGCCAGAGGCACCTTACAACATTAGAACTAATTTTAGGAACTACATTTTCTATTAAAAGTTTTTTTACCTTTATTCTTAACTAGCGACCCGCTCCGGCTTCGCACGTAAATTATCAGTGTTTATCTACTATATTATGCATGTATTATACATATAAACCTTCCTCTTGAATCATTCTATCCATTAAAACCCGCATCAAATTCCGTTGCGTAGTTTAAAAGATTTATACATAGGGATATAGGAACAGAGAAAGCGATTTTATTTTATACTATTCTGAGTTGGAAATAGTATAAGTTTAAATAGTTTGACACATAATTTTGTTCCGTTCTGCCACTTGTGATATCTTACGCGCTCATATGCAAGGGTCTCAAGTTGCGATGGTTCTTCAGACATCTTATGGAGCAAAATCTGTAAGTATCGTATGTGAAAGGCTTCTTCGGGAGATGGATTCCGCAGAGGAAGCATCGGGGTTCGTTGGCCATTACCTGGACGGAACAAATAATAAAAAATCACGCCTATATAACATGTAATGTAATGTAAATTCTTCCATACTGGACTGGGAGCGAGATTCTTCCATGCTGGTCCGGGAGCGAAAGAAACATAGAATGGGCAAGCTGCATTTTCTCCCGGGCATAAATTCTTCCATACTGGACTGGAGGCGATGGGCTGACAACCTGTCACTACAGCAATATAACTACCTACAAATCTATCTTAAATAACCCTAAAAACTTTGTCAGATGTGGCGGAACGACCTTTGTTTAGGTCGTTTACGCTCTGCCTACCCCATTAGGTGTACATACGTGATTATATTTATGTATGTTTAACATGTAACAATGGTGGACGGATGTGGATCTGCCCATGATACTGAACAAGTTTTCCCAAAGAACGCAGGTTTAAATACGATAAAAAGGACCTCCCATGCAAAATGCGACTGGATAGTGTATTTGGTAGGCGTTTTTTTTCTTATTTCGCCTATTTATACAACTCGTATATGGATTAGGCAGAGCATCAACGACTTCATCAAAAAATCGCCAGGTCTGACAAATGAACGGTCTTTTTGCTGGGACTTTGCAATACAATAAAACACTCTCGTCCCCTTCAAGCTTTTACAGTGTGTCAGTCCAACATGAAAGTCAGAAAATATACAGGCGTTAAGCCGTGACTTCTGCTCTCAAACAAAACACGAAACATACCCCCCGCGGGGCAGAGAGGGGAAGGCAAATGTTTGAGAAACCCTTCCTCGCTCTGCCCCGCGGGGGGTATGTTTCCTGTTTTGTTTAGGCGCTGGAGACGGTATCCCGAAAACTGAAAGGGTTGTTCATCACCGAAAGTGAACAATTTTTAAAGAAAAATTCTTCTGGAAAATAAACTATGATGTTATCATCACTGACTTTAAAGACTTCACTAAAAGTGCTAGAAGTCATTTAAAAAAATTATAATGTCATTAAATAACTTGAATAACTCACCTTCTGCGCATCAGTCATTAGCAAGAAATTGTTCGTCTGATTCTTCTCAGCCTGCTTTTCTTTATCTCTCTGCCTCTTGGCTCTCTTCTGCTGTGCTTTCTTCTCCTTCTCTTGTTCTAGAAGTTCCGGCGTCAGCGGACCGGGGATTTGAGACTGTGGAAGAATGATGCTGTTAATACCCTAGGAATCTTGACATACCTAACCAATCTTGACATACCTTATAAATCTGCAATCTTACACGCCATTATATATTTTGACATACCTTAACAATCTTGAAACACCATAATAATTATATCTGAATAGATATACCATTGAAATCTAGTCATGCGTTGCCCATCTTGACTTACCTTAGCAATCTTGACCTACCATAGCAATCTTGACATACCTTGGCAATCTTCATACCTTGCGAATCTTGACATACCTTGGCAATCTTGACATACCTTAGCAATCTTGACATATCATATCAATATTGACATACTTACCACATTACCCTTGACATACCTTATCAATCTTGACACACGATATCAATCTTGACATACCTCATCATCTTGACATACCTTGGCATAGTTGTACTTGTCCGGGAACTGAGCCTGGAACAGTCGGAATACGACCCTGGTGTCGTGGTGCGGCGACACAGCTTACGGGACTTTAGTAGATAGTTCTTCGCAATCTTCACATACCTTATTAATCTTGACATATCTTATGTATCTTAACACACCTTAGCAATCTTGACATACTTTATTAATCTTAGCATACCTTAGAAATCTTGACATACTTAGCAATCTTGACGTACCTTATCTTGCCATACCTTACCAATCTTAACATACCATATCAATCTTGACTTAACTTGGTAATTTTGACATATCATATCCATCTTGGCATACCTTATATGCAATGTGGATATAATAATAATTTATTTCCAAAATACCTTAGAAATGTGGACATAATAATAAATTATTTACATACCATATCTATCTTGACATACCTTTACAATCTTGACCTACAATATCAATGTTTACATACCTTGGCATAGTTGTATTTGTCCGGGAACTGAGCCTGGAACAGTCGGAAGGCGACCCTAGTATCGTGGTGTGGCACCGCGGCATACGGCGTCTGTAGTAGACGGTTCTTAGCAATTTTGACACACTACATCAATCTTGACATACGAGGTGCATTCAATAAGTACCGAGCCTCATCGCCAGAGGGCGCTGTAGTTTCAAAAGAGTTTAAACACAGTGTAGCACATTCTTTTTTAATTCTTTTTTCAAATTTTCATTCCAATCCCTTCATTTGTTTTAATTTTACAACTTATGGAAGCGAACGTGTCGATCGGTTTTACAAAAATGGAAAAAGAGCAATATCGTTCGGTGATTCGATTCTTATTTTTGGAAGGGAAAACGCGCTTCGAAATCAAAGAGCGCTTGGATGCTGTGTACGGTGACTCTTCTCCATCGATGGCCACCGTCAAGAATTGGTTCAACGAGTTTGCACGTGGCCGTACGTCGGTTTTTGATGAACCACGTCCAGGTGCACCGAAAACAGCTACTACGGAGGAAAACATTAAAAAAATCCATGATCTCGTATTGGAAGATAGCCGATTGAAGGTTCGGGAGCTAGCTGAGACTGTAGGCTCTCAGCATGAGAAAGCTGTCGGCGCGATGGGTGCCGCGTTTACTCACACCGGAAAACAAGCGCCACCGTGAGACCACATCGGAGACGTGTTTGGCGCTGTTTAAGCGGAATCCAGCGGAGTTTTTGCGTCGTTTTGTGACCGTCGATGAAACCAGAATCCACTGGTGCACACCAGAGACCAAGGAGCAATCAAAACAATGGATCCAGACCGGGGAACGTGCTCCAAAGAAGGCGAAAACTGTAAAATCGGCCGGAAAAGTTATGGCCACCGTTTTCTGGGATTCACAAGGTGTGATCTACATCGATTACCTCCAGAAGGGTAAAACAATTACAGGGCTTTACTATGCCGATTTATTGGGCCGATTCGACGCCGAATTAAAGAAAAAACGACCCCATCTGGCAAAGAAAAAAGTGCTGTTTCACCACGACAACGCACCGGTTCACACGTCTGCCGTTGCCATGGCCAAATTGGTCGAATTACGCTACGAATTGCTGCCCCATCCACCGTATTCTCCAGATTTGGCCCCTTGTGACTTCTTTCTGTTTCCTAATCTGAAAAAGTCACTCGCCGGGAATAGATATGGATCAAATGAGGAGGTCATCGCCGCCACGGAGGCCTATTTTGCAGAGTTTGACAAAAACTATTTTTCGGACGGGTTAAAAAAGTTGGAGCATCGCTGGGCTAAGTGTATAGAACTAAAAGGAGACTATGTTGAAAAATAAATTGCCACTTTTCCAAAATTTTCGTTTTCTTTTTGTAGGCTAAGTTTTTATTGAATGACCCTCGTACCATATCAATCTTGATACATCATATCTATCTTTACATACCTCAGCAATCTTGACACACCATATCAATCTTGACATACTATATAAATTTGAACATACCCACCTTATCAATCTTGACATACCTTGGCATAGTTGTACTTGTCCGGGAACTGAGCCTGGAACAGTCGGAAGGCGACCCTAGTGTCCTGGTGTGGCGCCGCGGCATACGGCGTCTGTAGTAGATTGTTCTTGATACACGGATCACCGCCAGCCGCCAACATCTCACTGAGGAACAGAAGTTAAATATTGATACTTATGCTGTTATTACATACATACATATAATCACGCCTTTATCCCTAGTGATCCCACAATTAGCGTGACCTAGACAAAGGTCGTTCCGCCACGTCTGACAAAGTTTTGGGGGTAATTTTATTTTTATTTTATTTTTTATTTTATTCATGATATGTAATTTAAGATAGATTTGTAGGTAAGGGACAGCGTTCCGCGTCATTGGGCCATATGAATCAGGCCATATGGACCATTAGGTATTGTGGGTCATTGAGACATTGGGTCATTTGACCCATATAACCAAATGACCCATTTGTAGATATGATAAGACACTGACGTGACCATGCTGGGTTTGTCTGCTATGGCGGCCTTGTGCAGCGCAGTGTTGCCATCGGTCGGGTCTTGAATGTTGCAGGCTTCTAACAAATCTCCTTTCCAAGTCTCTAGTATTGTTTCTAGGGAGTTCTCTTCACCAGATATGAACTTCCACATCTGTAGACGAAGAAAATTAAGTTATAGGAAAGATTCAATTAGGTCTTTTCAAGGTGACCTGAATAATTTCAAATCCTCCATAAGATGGCTCTATCTCTACATGAATTGTCTAAGTTTCAGGTACGTTAACACGATCGCCATGCATTATATTTTTTTTACGTGAAATTAAGATTTTTATGGCCAAACTAGCGCGCCTGCAAGAATATTAAGTTATAGGAAAGATTCAATTAGGTCTTTTCAAGGTGACCTGAATAATTTCAAATCCTCCATAAGATGGCTCTATCTCTACATGAATTGTCTAAGTTTCAGGTACGTTAACACGATCGCCATGCATTATAAGTTTTTTACGTGAAATTAAGATTTTTATGGCCAAACTAGCGCAGGCTACCAAAGAAAAGAACAATTTATGTTTTGTTTTACGTTTTTCCCCTAAAAAAAGTCATACGTTATCTATATACTGAGCCGTCTGAACGCAGCCATAATCAAACAGACATAAGCATGACATTGACAGCTCATCTATTGAAAAGCCACCTTTAGGCTATATAGAGAATCTGACTACTTATGTCATTTTGAAATGCCCAATTGCTTGCATGTCACACTTACATGTAAAACAGTAAACGGTTAATAAAAAATATATTATATGGCAGGGCATGAACCTACGGCCTCTGGAATGCCGTTGCATCTCTCTGACAAATCATTTGATATCACTTCTCTAAGACGTTAGCGAAAGCTCTTTTCTCTTATTTTAAAAATGAAATAGCAATGTAACTAGGGATTGCAATTGCTGGATCCAGCATACAGCAATCCAGCTGGATCCAGCGCCTTTTTGAAACATGCTGGATCCAGCATACACTGCTGGATCCAGCGATGCGGATTCGCAAACGAAGGAGGACTTTAATAAACAAAAGCCAAATGGTCAATTAGTTTACGAAAGGTCCTGAAAAATTAAATAAGCGTTTATGTGACCGAAGGTGGACCTAATGACCCTAAAACCGCCCAGTGTAGAAGCCCAAAAGGGCATTCTCAGCATCCGGCTACATTTGCAGTTCTGTGCGAAGCAGGTTGGGAGATAAGACTATAGATAAAATTTGTTTTCTAAATTCTCGTCCAGAGAATTCAAAAAACGATATAGTCAATACTCGTCTATTGTCGTCAGAATCTGAATTTAAACTACTCGTACCTACCTAGTTATCAGTTTTCGATTTTCATAAAATGTATTTACGAGTGCAGGGAAGATTATTTCGGAACATTTATATGGTACAAACAATATATTGCAGATTAATAATACATTATTGCAAAGGCAGCGAAATAGGCAATTGCAGGTCGAGTATAAGTTTGAAGGCCGAGCCGCAGGCGAGGACTTCAATGATACGAGACAGGCAATTGCCATTTCGGCCGAGGCATATATAGTGCTTTTCTTAAAAAAATGCAAGGAAATAAAAAAGGGCCTTTTACATAATAAATTTAATTTTCTTTTGATTTCGCTGGAAGCAGGTTTTCCATCGCTAATTTAGCTTCTGATCTTAAATCTGGGGGAGTGCAGTCAATGTCCATTTCATTTTCACTTTCAGAATCATCGGAACTCATTTTAATTTATGTTTATTAACAAAATAATTAACAACGAACTCCGCTTTACCGCCAATTTTTTTTTTTATTTTACAGTTTGGTCCGAAAGGTAAACGCATCTGTGGCTATACAGCCACGAGAACGCAATGTGTACGATAGATGAAAGAGTTCTAAATTCAAACAGCACGCCGTTTCATACAACATTGCAGGCGCGCTCTTCGTTCCAAATTCAAAAAACGCGCTGGGAAGTGATTTTGATTTTTCAGTCTACGTAAATATGATACTTCGCGTGTTCTTTATTCAAAAATAAAGACAATATTTTCGCGCATGTTTGAAAAATAATATTATTGCTGTCCTTTTTTTTAAGTAAATTTTAAGAGAATTTGTAAGACTGATATCTACAATACTACATTTAACCAGGGTTCGAAATTATCAAGATAAAAACGCTTCTTGATAATTATCTGATAATTATCCGATAATTATCTGATAATTATCCGATAATTATCGGATTTTTTATTAGTTTTAAAGGGGAACTTCAGTTTTTATTTTATCTTAAAATAGTTGTATTTCAAATTGCATCCTGTACTTAATAATATGTATGTAATCTCCTCTCTGATCCCATGGTTTTTTGTTTAGTTTTATTTTATCTGAATCCGAATTTATATAAATATTTGATCATATAAAAGAAAGAAAAAGATACGGACGGATGTTAAATTATACCGATTTTGTATCAAAATATACAATCTGGCACAGAAATTTTTTGTATTATTAGGGGACTCCCCGCGACATGTAAAGACAGTTCGCGCGTTTCGATACACGCAAGTTTGGAAATGTACGTTCGGATACAGTGTACCTTAGGCTTTTTTTGTTATTATCAATTGATAATTATCAACCTGTTTTTATCACGATAATTATCATGATAATTATCATGATAATTATCATTGATAATTATCCTTTCGAACCCTGCATTTAACATAACGTATTTAACAGCATTATCTAAAATGTTATATGACGTTATATGTTATTTAATATTAAGTTGATTCTTTTGATCCTATATTATTAAGAAACCAAAGCAAATCAATATAAGATATCACCAAATGAGTAAAACATCGCATACTTTATCGTAAGAAGTATAAATTAATTTTAAAAAAAACTTAAAAATTACGTATTTTTGTTTCATTTCCCATTTTGCTGGATCCGCGCTGGATCCAGCTGGATTCAGGTCAATACAGCAAGAATCCAGCTGGATTGAAAACGCCGCTGGATTAAAATCCCTAAATGTAACTAATAACAATACAAACCAATAATAGCAATACAATGTTCATACAAACCTTTTTGACTTTATTCGGTATTTTCTGTGGTACTTTCTTGACATAATTATTGATCTCAGGTTGTGCCATCTGTGCCGGCTTTTTCGTGTTCTGTTCCTTAGCAGTTTGTCCTTTCTTTGCAACGTCCTCGGCTTCACTGTCTACTCTGTTGAACAAATAATAACATTATTGGTCGCTTATTTATGCATGACAGTACAAAAGTAAGTAAGTTAAAAAGCTATTAATGAATGAATGAATGAGTTAATGTGCGATGAATTCTGGTTACTATAGCAGTTACCATTGGTTACAATAAATTATGTTTCACCAAACTCTATCTACAGGTATACTCACAAAACTTGTTAATTATAATTATTTACAATAGCACATCCGTAACTACATACATATACGTATTTTAACTCTTTATTTTAATGTAAAATCCATATGGATTTTGGACGCCATAAAAACAATTATCTTATAGTAAAGTTAATGTTAGTTTTTTAAACTTCGCTATCGGTTTCTCTTTGAAAGAATCTGGCAGTTTATTAAAAATGCTTATATGTGCATAAATTAATTCTTATCGACTAAAGTTAACTAAAGTTATTTTGATGGTGGTTTGTACAATTTGTATAAGTATTAGGCCAATACTGACATATATTGCTGGCGAAATAGATACTTATGCTTATATACAAATAAACAAACTAACTAATATATACAAGATGCTGGTAAAATATTATACATTTTGAAATATGGACGGCGTGAAGTTCTTTAGTTAATATTTAAAATTGCTCTAATACAGCGTTTCTAATGCAAGAAATACATCCTGAAAAGCTGTAGAATTACCCCACAAAACTATTCCGTAACGTATAATTGATGAAATGTAACCATTATATGCGACTATTGCTGATTGTATGGATACTACTTGACTTATTTTATGTAAAGCATATACAAAGCGATTTATTTTTGCACTAACATTATTCACGTGTTCTTTCCAATTACAATGGGTATCTAAATTAAAAACAAGAAATTTTATTTCATCTACTTCTTCTAATACTGTATCTTTGTAAATATTATTTAATATTTGTCTGCTATTACGATATGTATGGAATTGCATATACTTTGTCTTCCTAAAATTTATTTTTAAATTATTTTTGTGAGCAATTACATACATATCATAATAGCAGACAAATATTAAATAATATACTGGTTAAAACCAGTCAATTGCTTCAGTCAAAGCCAAAATGTTAAATCGTTATAACCTTCGAAAACAAGACTGGTATCATCAGCGAACAGTACACATTTATGGGAAAGATGTTTAGGCATATCATTGATATTAAGGGGCCCAAGTATACTGCCCTGTGGAACACCAAATTCATTTAACTAAAAGGAAGATCGAAAACTTTGAACCGTTTTAGTATCCGGGCCATGACCTGTTGTTTCAACACATTCGACACACTATATTAGTTTATAAATAGATATTGGTTTTTATTATGTTTTGATTTATACTATATGTATACATATGCGCTGTAGGTTATAATTATATATACTCTAAATTACATTTCGTCTTTTATGTTTTGTTCTAACTTTGTTAGTTATTAGAATAAAATGTTGCACCTACCTTGTCATTTCCACATGCCCTAAGGTAGACTGGTAGATAATGGTTTTGGCGTTAAGTCCGCCCATTTAATATTTTTGTGCATTAAGTTAAATAAATAAATAAATAAAATTGAGTTCTATTTTCGAGATAAGTTTTGATCTAACTTTTGTTCTAACTTTCGAGGTTTAAGTTTAGCTTTAGCAAGTCCTCGGATTATACAATTATAAAACTTAGCTAGCAATCTCTAATGGCAAACAAAATCAAAAGATCAAATTCTTTTTGAATCCGCGCTGTTCCTCCGATATGATTTGATTTGTTTCTAAAAATTAACTCGTACGTTTATACATAACTCTCTCGTATATATTTGAAAATGTCGGAGTCTCTTTATACGGAGTGTAAGGGACAGCGTCCCGCAAACTGATAGGGGTTGCTCGGTCAACGAAACTGAACAACTATCACCAGGAATTTATTTCAGGAGATGAAAAACAAATTGAACTTCCTTGTATTATTAATTGAATTGATCAGTAATTATTTTGTATGGGAAGTTTTCTTTGCTTTTCCTGAAAGAATTTCCTGTAGATAGTTGTTTAGTTTCGTTGACTGAGCAACCCCTATCAGTTTGCGATACGCTGTCCCTTACACCCGGTACACACTTAATAAACACAGAGTAGTACACGAATGAAAGAATCATTGTCAATCTTCACGTGTTAAAATGCTGCAAAACGCCAATTTAGGCCGTTGGCACACTGCTCCGCAAACATTATCTATGGTTTCATTGTCAAACACAATGAGACAATCACACCCACTCCTTCAGATTCTGCTATTACCTTTCAGAACCAGCGATAGAACTGTCGTTTATCAACAGATCTTTTCTCGAGTTCGTAATGACTCTTCTTTCTCTGTTCACAAAGCGTTTTGATCCATCCGACAGGTGTTTCTGAATCTATGAAACACAGTCCTTCGTCTGAGCTATACCTTAGCTAAGACGATATAAATTGCTATAAAAATTGTTTGTCTTTCTCTTTAGTTTCTTACCGCTCGGAACATGCTATAGAACTGTGGTTTATCAACAGATCTTTTCTCTAGTTCGTAATGACTGCTTTCTTGCTCTGCTCAGAAAGTGTTTTGATCCAACCGACAGGTGTTTCGGAGTCTATGAAGCACGGAGCTGAAACTCACTTGTGTAGGCAGTTCACGTGCGGCGCCTTCTCTATGGAAAACATACATACATAAAGTCACGGCTCTACCGTTTACGGGGAAGGTAAACCGTAAAACACCTAGTAAAATGCGTTTACGCCACAGCTGCTCTCTCGGAATCTGAGAGTTGCAGTGTATTGTAATTCAGTACACTGTAACTTACATTCTGAGAGAGCCCGATGGTGTAGTGGATAGGGCCGGTGCTTCCTAGGGAGGTCGTGGTTCGAATCCCACCTCGTACCAATGTGTTTTTGGGTTTTCGAATTTCATATGTACGTTTATTCGGCGCTTTCTACGTGCTTCGGAAGGCACGTTAAACCGGTGGTCCCGGTTAATATCGTTTAATACCGTAGATATTAGTCGTTAAGCCATATCAGAGGCCAGTGCTAAGCATTGGCGGCTTGAATGCTTCTGACCTAATCCAGGATTGGGTCTGGTTTCCCTTCTGGGTTGCGGAGGTCAGACGGCAGTCACTCTGTGTAAAAACCAGTACCCTCGTTCAATCCCCTAGATTAGGTAGCCGTGTACACCGTGACATACGGGATACGGCTAGGGAGATGTAACTATTACATTCTATGTTTTTCTATTACTGGACTGGTCAGCATGGAAGTGTAAGTATGTATTTCTTTGCTTGTATACATAGAATGAGTGTTAGTTCCTTCGAGTTATTAAAGCAATGTATATCAAAATGCTATTTAATTAGATTTGCCTGTTAATAGGACATTACTAGGCCGAAAAATATGCAATTTAAGGTCGAGTCCAATGCAGAATTAAATTGCTATTTTAGCTGAGAGAAGTACAGTACTTTTCTCACATTTTGCGAGGAAAGAATAACAATACACTTAAAAACAAACATCAAACTTGCGATTCCTTCATAATATTTTGACATTTAAGATTTGCATGGAGCCTGGTGCACATTCCATTCATTCATTCATTCCATTGTTTAAATTTAAAAAGTAGTATGCGCATTAAGCCTTAAAATAGTCAACAATGTGAACTAAAAAACACTTAAACCATACTAGTGTCTCCTTAAAGACTTTGTGAAGCGGTCGTTAATTCCATTGTTGTCGTTTGGAGAAATTGCTGGCGTCAGCGAATATAAGAGCCGAAAAGAGTGAATGAAGGTAAAAAAAAAAATGTAAATAAAAATTATGCCAAGTTAACAGAGAATGTCCACTATAATGTAAGGAGTTTGATTTTTTTATTTACTGAAATAATTTCCTGTTATAAAGTTGTTGAGTTTCGTTGACTGAGCAACGCCTATTAGTTTGCATGGTGCTGTCCCTTACAACCTGTACCGGATGTAAAGGACAGCGTCCCGTAAACTGAAAGCGATTGCAAGGTTAACGATACTGAACAACTCCCACCAAGAAATTCTTGCAGGAAATGTAAACAAAATATCTTCCTATACAAAATGAACAACTGGGTCAAACAATTTGTATGGAATACCAAATTTTATTTTCACTTCTCATGCTCGAAAAAGTACTACTTTATGCAGAATCTAGGCGACATAAAGTTGAACTTTATGCACAAGGGCAAAAAAGTAGCTTTTTTAATGTATCTATACTAAGGCAGTGACCATTTTGACCATGCAGCCAAACATAATAAATTGTGCACGGATAAAACTTGCTAATTTATAATATATCCTTCCTTATTTGCATTTTTGGTTTATAATAAGATAATACGAAAAAGTAAATATATTCATCACTAAAAAAAACAATATTCCAAAATAATTTAAGAGTAGGCTGTATATATTTTATTCTTTGCCCGAAAATCATGCACAAAAATTAAAAAAAGTAAAGTAGCGGGAAAGAAGCTGTGAAATTTTCGTATTGTACTAATTTTACTTTTAATTTTAATTAAATAAATGTTAGTATGTTATGTTACAGTTTTATTTTCTCGCAATCGAAGTGAAAAGCAGAGTTTATAACTCGTGCACAAATCATTTTTATCCTCGACTTCTTCATCTGCCCTCGCCCTGTGGGCTCGGGCATATAACGATCTCGGATAATAATGACTTGCTTTACGCACTCGGCATAAAATCTACTATTTTCACTTCCTGAAAAGAAATCCTGCTGGTAGTTGTTCAGGTTCGTTGACTGAGCAACGCCTATTAGTTTGCATGGCGCTGTCACTTACACCCTGTATACACTGGCTGGTTTCCTTATTTAAGAAAACGATGCCAAGTTAACACAGAATGTCCACTATCATTTACCTGGATTTTACTCTGGCAATAGGCTGTTTAGGTGTTTTCTCAATCTAGGCTGTAGTATTGGCAATAGGCTGTTTAGGTGTTTTCTCAATCTAGGCTGTAGTATATATATAGAACCAGTCTAAAATTCTGCCAAGTTAACACATAATGTCCACCATACCGGGTGTAAGGGACAGCGTCCCGCAAACTTATAGGGGTTGCTCAGTCAATGAAACTAAACAACTCTCACCGGGAAATTCTTTCAGGACAAAAATACCTTCCCATACAAAACGACCACCTCGATCAGATAATTTGTATGGAAATCCATTTTTATTTTCACTTCCTGGAGAAAAAACCTGGTGATAGTTGTTCAGTTTCGTTGACTGAACAACCTCTATCAGTATGCGGGACGCTGTCCCTTACACCCCTTATTTACCTGGATTTCGCGTTGTCAACGGGTGGTTTGGGAGTGTTCTGTTTGGGAGCTTTCACGCTGGAGTCTGAACCGGTTTTGACCGGTTTAGCTGATGAAGCTGAGCCGGTTTTGACCGGTTTAGCTGTTGAATCTATCAACGCTTTCTGGAATAACTCAATTGTTTCTGTAAAAAAACACGGGTTTCATCAGTTCTTTAAATCTCAATGCTGAAACTTTTAAGATTTATTATATATCGTATAAAGGCGATAGGTTTAGGACTTTTAAGAGATTTAATTCGGAGAGCTAGCGCAACTTTAAATAAACACTAAAAATGGACTTTTGAAAATATTAGAAATAACAAATCAAAAATTCCACCGATAACGGGATTTGAAAAACCGGCCCAACGCTCTAAGCCGCTAAGCTACAGCAGCCATGTCCCGAGCGACGAATTACTGATCTGCTATTTATTACTCGCCATGAGTGGTAGTATCTTCCATGTTGGACTGGAAGCGAAAGAAAAACATAGAATGATCCAGCTGCATTTCCTCCCGGGCATGCTGTAAAAACCAGCTAAGGGATCCGAGGGTTTCAGTATATTGCAATTTAGGCGATGGGCTGACAACCTGTCATTACAGCAATATACCTACAAATCTATCTTAAATAACCCTCAAAACTTTGTCAGACGTTGCGGGACGACCTTTGTTTAGGTAGTTTACGCTCTGCCTTCCCCATTAGAGATAAAGTCGTGATTATGAGTATGTATGTATGCATGAGTGGAAAGACGCGGGTTCAAATCCCGTCAGCGGTGGAATTTTTGATTTGTTACCTATTTCTAATATTTTCAGAAATAAAATAGCATAGTGAGTGCAACAATCTATTAGAAAATTATATGGACTTTTGTCAAAACCTTGTTTTTTACACTTTCCTGGACGTATAGTTCCAATGATTATTTAGAAATAAACAAGCCTTTAATAAACAATTGTCTTTAGCAATAATTTCGATGGTATAGAATCCTAGTCAAGATACTTTTTTTCTCAAACCTTTCAATGCTGAGGGCAATGTTTTGCCACTTTCAAAATACATACATATAATCACGCCTTTATCCCTAATGGGGTAGGCAGAGCGTAAACGACAAGGTCAAAAGGTAAAGGACAATGACAAGGTTTTGAGGGTTATTTATGATAGATTTGTGATATTTATGATATTGCCATAGTGACAGGTTGTCAGCCTATCGCCTAAACTGCAATATACTGAAACCCTCGGATCCCTGAGCTGGTTTTTACAGCATGCCCGGGAGGAAATGCATCTGTCACATTCTATGTTTTTCTCTCGCCCCCCGTCCAACATAGAAGAAAATACTTGGCTAAATTGATACAGCGTATTACAAATCGACTCAAAGAAGGAGAGGAATTAGTCTTTGGCCAACTCACCATAAACCTCAACGCTGGCAACAGTTTCGTGCGTGCGCAACACCTCCTTAAAAGTAGGCTTCCTCGTCGGGAAGGGCAGAGCCCTAACCCGAGGGTCATCCCTATTGATGGACGTCTTCTTGCCGAAGAGCGCCGCCTGATTGGTGGAGCCCGCAGCGCGGTAGAGAATGAGGTAACATCCAACTAGGCTTTTCTCCCAACTTGCTACTATGTCTTGGACGTTCTAGAATTAAGATAAGATAAGTTTATACTTTATTGCACAGAAAAAAATAGAAAAAAATGAATAAATAAATAATAACATACATACATACATATAATCACGCCTTTATCCCTAATGGGGTAGGCAGAGCGTACAAACGAACGAACAAAGGTCGTTCCGCCACGTCTGACAAAGTTTTGAGGGTTATTTAAGATAGATTTGTAAGTATATTGCTGTAGTGACAGGTTGTCAGCCCATCGCCTAAATTACAATACGCTGTAACCCTCGAGTCCCTTTTGCTGTCTACTACAGCATGTCCGGGAGGAAGGGCAGCTGGAATATTCTATGTTTTTCTATCTCTCCCAGTCCAGAATGGAAGAATAATAATAATTAGTAGTACAATTAGGCGGCATTATTGCTAATCAACAATTTCTTCCAGGCAAACTTAGGGCACAGGAAAAATAAGTTGAACTAGTGGGCTGGTATACATGGCAGGCAGTCAGTACATTGTATACGTAAGTAAGCTACGTAAGTGTACCTATATATTTAATTAATAACAGTAGTAAATAGTCATACATAAAAAATACTTATACCTACATAGAAATACATAAATATTATAATGCACGAGCGACGATGCTCCTCTCGCATAGGCGCTACTTGAAACGTCTGTCAAGATGAAAAAGGCCTAATGATGATGAAGATGCATATATAAATATACATAATATTAATGAAAGAAAATGTTACATACATACATACATACATAAAGTCACGCCTTTATCCCTCATGGGGTAGGCAGAGCGTAAACGACCTAAACAAAGTTCGTTTCGCCACGTTTGACATAGCTTTGACGGTTATTTAAGATAGATTTGAAGGTATATTGCTTAGTGACAAGTTGTCAGCCTATCGCCTAAATTACAATATAGGTACTGAAACCCTCGGATCCCTTAGCTGGTTTTTACAGCATGCCCGGGAGGAAATGCAGCTGGCACATTCTACGTTTTTCTCTCGCTCCCAGGCCAGCATGGAAGAAAATGATACAACCAATTAATCCAGGAAATTCGCAAATGCAAGCGGTTAAGGAAGAGAAAGATAGTGAACTTTTAAGCTTTAGAGCTTGCCTTACAGACGCAAATAAAAGATTTCAAAGCCTAACTGCACGAACTGTAAAAGAATAAGAGTAAAAATTGGTAGAATGAGATGGGATAGTAAGCGAGGGAACGCGAAGGAATAGTAACAGAGTGGAAAACATTGAATGTGCCAGCTGCATTTCCTCCCGGGCATGCTGTTAAGGGATCCGAGGGTTTCAGTATATTGCAATTTAGACGATGTGCTAACGAACTATCTTAAATAACTCTTAAAACATTGTCACACGTGGCGGAACGACCTTTGTTTAGGTCGTTTACGCTCTGCGTACCCCACTAGGGAGAAAGGCGTGATCATATGTATGTATATATCAGCGTAATCATGGATAGATAAAAGCAAGGCCTGGGCAAGAGCAATTTTTGTATATGTTGACAAAATATTACTAAGTCTCTTCAAGGAATAAAACGCAGCAAACACCTTTCTGCTGTCCTCTGCAACCTGTTGTTTCCAAGAAAGCCTTTTATCCAATATGTCACAAGGTATTTTACGGTATCGCTATAAAGGATCAGAACTCCGTCGAATACTACTGAAGGAAGCTGTGCAAAGTCAATCCTCGATATAAAACCAGAACTGGTTATAATTATGACCTGAGTTTTCGTGGGATTAACCTTGAGTCCACGAGAGCGACTCTAATTATGAACAGCTGCGGAAAGCTCAGGCAATGAAGCTTGTGAAGAAATTTGAGGGTTGTCTGCATATAAGTGGTAATACGACGTAAGAGAAAAAGATATAGAGTTAATGAACATTGGGAAAAGAAGAGGGGACAAGACGCCACCCTGCGGCACACCTACAGAAGTATCGCACCAAAAGGAGAAGGAATGTTCAACCTTGATGCGCTGCTTGCGATCGCAGAGATAACTCTGAAACCAGTCAATAGTCTTTGGAGATATGTTAAGAGAACTCAACAGCCCCAGCAAGATGTCAAAATCCACAGTATTAAATGCATTGCTAAAATCTAGCAAGGCTAGCACTGTAAGCTGCTGATTATTCTGATTCCCCAACGAGTGTCATCAGACATTTTGACAAGAGCAGAAGTCGTACTATGACCAGAGCGGAAGCCAGACTGAAACGGGTTAAGGAGATTGTGAGAATCAAGGAAATGGTTCAGCTAGCGAAGGACAAGGCGCTCAAGGACTTTGGAAAGGAAAGGGAGGATCGAGATAGGACGATAATCGGAGAAGGATGAACGCTTAGCCTTCTTCGGGAAAGGAACAACCTGAGTTTCTTTCCACGCAGAGGAAAAGACACCAGAGGATATGGTGCGGTTGAGGATTTTGGTAATGACAGGAGTAACAATATCTAGGATAGGAATGATCATATTACGACTTATGCAGTCACTGCCAGCAGCATTGAAGAAAACAGACAATATGCTCTTCTTAACATCACATGCAGAGAATTGACAAAAACTGAAAGATGGAAAGTTAAAAGATTGTGCAAAGAAGGTATTATAAAAAAATACCTTTATGGATATTAAATTGTAACAATAACAATTTCAATACTTATAGTTCGCTCCAGTCGACCATATCATAATAATAGAATAGGAATTCACATACAGGTACAAACATATTCTTCCATGCTGGAAGCGAGAGAAAAGCAGACTATGCCATAGATATACTGATACATATAATCGCCTCGAACTGAGAATAACGTATTTCATATTTGGTCTAACTTACTGCCTACCTCATTAGAGATAAAGGCGTGCGTGCGTGCATGTGTGTGTGTTTGTGTGTGTGTGTGTGTGTATTCCCAAGGGGAACACAAATCAATTTATCACCTTGTGAGTTTTCCCCAGTTTTGTTAGGATATTGCAGGCTGAATCACCTCATTGTCCGAAAATAAAAAGGATTCCGTGCTTCGGAGGGCACGTTAAGCCGTCGGTGCCGGTCGCTGTCTGTGATAGTGCTCGGTACTCAAACCATGTCGGAGGCCTAATAGCCATGCTACTAGGCGATTTGAAAACTCTGATACAAGGGCTTATCGGGTCGTTTGACTCGAGAATCCACTCGCTAAGAAGAAGATTACCAACCAACAGGAATACAGTCTTCAGTCAGTCGTCCCTGTCTTGTCCAAACTGTTACAGTACGCCCTGTAAGATGAACAGCTGATATCCACAAACCTGCAAAAACTGCGCCTGGTTATATCTCCTCAACTTGGCCGCTACAGGTTTCCGCCTTGGTGCATGATGGTCCCTTGTCACTTACACCTGTCTCTGGGTTCTTTTTACTGGCTGTTACAGTACGCCCTGTAAGATGAACAGCTGATATCCACTAACCTGCAAAAACTGCGCCTGGTTATATCTCCTCAACCTAGCCCCTGTAGGCTTTCACCCTGGTCTATGCTGGTCCCTTGTCACTTACACCTTACTCTGGTCACATAGACTTGCAATATATCGGGTCTTTTTACTGGCTGTTACAGTACGCCCTGTAAGATGAACAGCTGATATCCACAAACCTGCAAAAACTGCGCCTGATTATATCTCCTCAACTTGGCCGCTGCAGGCTTCCGCCTTGGTGCATGATGGTCCCTTGTCACTTACACCTGTCTCTGGGGTCTTTTTACTGGCTGTTACAGTACGCCCTGTAAGATGAACAGCTGATATCCACTAACCTGCAAAAACTGCGCCTGGTTATATCTCCTCAACTTGGCCGCTGCAGGTTTCCGCCTTGGTGCATGATGGTCCCTTGTCACTTACACCTGTCTCTGGGGTCCTTTTACTGGCTTTTACAGTACGCCCTATAAAGAACCGTGGCCAATCTGGAGAAGTCTAAATAGGCTTAGGACGCAGGTTGGCCGCAGCAAAGACAACCTGTGCCGATGGGGGTACTCTAGTAGTGCAGACGCCAGCTGTGAATGTGGAGAACCATTGCAAACCATGGCGAACCTTACCAACTGTCCCGCGTGTCCGACCACCTGTTCACGCGAGGACTTGCTAAATAGCAACCAGAGAGCCACTACTGTAGCTGCTTTCTGGGCAAGCAAGATTAAGCCCGTGTTCCTTGCCGACACGAAAGAAGAAGAAGAAGAAGTACGCCCTGTAAGATACACAGCTGATATCCAGTAACCTGCAAAAACTGCGCCTTATTATATCTCCTCAACTTGGCCGCTGCTGGTTTCCGCCTTGGTGCATGATGGTCCCTTGTCACTTACACCTGTCTCTGGGGTCTTTTTACTGGCTGTTACAGTACGCCCTGTAAGATACACAGCTGATATTCACAAACCTGCAAAAACTGCGCCTGGTTATATCTCCTCAACTTGGCCGCTGCTGGTTTCCGCCTTGGTGCATGATGGTCCCTTGTCACTTACACCTGTCTCTGGGGTCTTTTTACTGGCTGTTACAGTACGCCCTGTAAGATACACAGCTGATATCCACTAACCTGCAAAAACTGCGCCTGGTTATATCTCCTCAACTTGGCCGCTGCTGGTTTCCGCCTTGGTGCATGATGGTCCCTTGTCACTTACACCTGTCTCTGGGGTCTTTTTACTGGCTGTTACAGTACGCCCTGTAAGATACACAGCTGATATCCACTAACCTGCAAAAACTGCGCCTGATTATATCTCCTCAATTTGGCCGCTGCTGGTTTCCGCCTTGGTGCATGATGGTCCCTTGTCACTTACACCTGTCTCTGGGGTCTTTTTAGTGGCTGTTACAGTACGCCCTGTAAGATACACAGCTGATATCCACTAACCTGCAAAAACTGCGCCTGGTTATATCTCCTCAACTTGGCCGCTGCTGGTTTCCGCCTTGGTGCATGATGGTCCCTTGTCACTTACACCTGTCTCTGGGGTCTTTTTACTGGCTTTTACAGTACGCCCTGTAAGATACACAGCTGATATCCACTAACCTGCAAAAACTGCGCCTGGTTAAATCTCCTCAACTTGGCCGCTGCTGGTTTCCGCCTTGGTGCATGATGGTCCCTTGTCACTTACACCTGTCTCTGGGGTCTTTTTACTGGCTGTTACAGTACGCCCTGTAAGATACACAGCTGATATCCACTAACCTGCAAAAACTGCGCCTGATTATATCTCCTCAACTTGGCCGCTGCAGGCTTCCGCCTTGGTGCATGTCGGTCCGCTGTGACCTGGGCCCGCACCGGCCCTCGCCGCTTCACGTAAGCATGGAGGGATTTGTGCACCACCGGGACCCCCCCGGAGAAGACGGCTCCTGCGAAGTGACCCCCCGTTACCTGGAAATTATGTTGCTTTTTAGATAATGTTACATAAATATAATCCCGCCTTTATCCTTAATGGGGTAGGCAGAGCGTAAACGACGTAAACAAAGGTCATTCCACGACTTTTTTTTTCCACTGGAGGTTATCCCACCACCAGGGGGAGTTTATTGAATAAACGCTTAATGTACGATACAGACTTTGGTATTGTTGGCCCGGACAGGGCCTCGCTAATGGATACGGGCGACCAGGACGAGTAATGAGCTAGATATTTGCTTTAAGTTAGCTTAAGATATTAAATGAATAAATGATTTGATTTGATTTGATTTGAAATATTTTTAGACTTAATAGTATATACTTTGGTATGGTATTACTTCCATGCTGGTCTGGGAGCGAGAGAAAAACATAGAATGTGCCAGCTGCATTTCCTCCCGGGCATGCTGTAAAATCCAGCTAAGGGATCCGAGGGTTTCAGTATATTGTAATTTAGGCGAGGGGCTGACAACCTGTCACTACAGCAATATACCTAAAATTCTATCTTAAATAACCCTCAAAACTTTGTCAGACGTGGCGGGACGACCTTTGTTGGGCGTGATTATATGTATGTATGTACTTTGGTATGATGTTCAATAAATAAATGATTAAAAATGTGATATACTTAAGTGCTTATTAATAAATTTACAAATACAATTATTAATAAATTTATCTCTATCTCTCTAAAGTAATAGATGGTTGGTTGAATAAACAGATGATTGATTATGAATTAGTTGCTTAGTTGGTAAAGATGGTCGATGACAGATTATTAGTTGTATTCTTTAAGTTCCGCGACGTTTGACAAAGGTTTGAGGGTTATTTATGACAGATTTGTAGGTATATTGCTGTAGTGACAGGTTGTTAGCCCATCGCCTAAATTACAATATACAGAAAAGTTTTTACAACACAAGCTTACTATATTCTGTTAGTATGGAAGAAATCAGTGTGTTTTGAGTGAACGTACATACATATAATCACGCCTTTATCCCTAATCGGGTAAGCAGAGCGTAAACGACCTAAACAAAGGTCGTTCTGCACACATCTGACCAAGTTTTGAGGGTTATTTAAGTTGATTTGTAAGTATATTGCTGTAGTGACAGGTTGTCAGCCCATCGCCTAATTTGCAATGTACTGAAACTCGGATCCCTTAGCTAGTTTTTACAGCATACCCAGGGAGGAAATGCAGCTGGCACATTCTATGTTTTTTTCTCGCTGCCAATCCAGCATGGAAGAAAAATGGATAGCTGAGCTAAGCTGTTTGAAAACTCTGACACCAGGGAGCATCGAGTCTTTCGATTCGAGAATCCACTCGCTAAGAAGAAGTCAGAAATATATATAGACATCTTATAAAAAAAATTACCATAAACACAGCCCATCGTTGGAAGACCGGTATAGCCAGTTTTTGGACGCGATCCGTCCACGCGTGCCCATCGCCGTCAGAGGAAAGTTGCTCCTGAGAAATTAATAAAAAAGATAAGATAGGAATATACTTTATTGCACAGAAAAGACACAAGAGAAAATAAAATTAAATGAAACAAATAGTAGTACAAATAGGCGGCCTTATTGCTAAGCAGCAACTTATTACCAGGCTTATTGCCAGGCAACCTTAGGGTACAGGAAAATAAAAAGTTGAACTAGTGGGCTGGTATACATTTTAGGCAATATATTGTAAAGGTAAGTAAATAAGATACTTAGGTGTAATTACATAATTAATAACAATAAATAGTCACACATATAACATACTTATACCTACATAGAAATACATAAAAGAATGATTAAGATGGAAACAGAGCATAGGTGGCGCCCTCAATACGAGTAGTAACAAATTATACATACATACATACATACAATCACGCCTTTATCCCTAATGGGGTAGGCAGAGCGTAAACGACCTAAACAAAGTTCGTTCTGCCACGTCTGACAAAGTTTTGAGGGTTATTTAAGATAGATTTGTAGGTATATTGCTGTAGTGACAGGTTGTCAGCATATCGCCTAAATTACAATACACTGAAACCCTCGGATCCCTTAGCTGGTTTTTACAGCATGCCCAGGAATAAATGCAGCTGGCACATTCTATGTTTTTCTCTCGCTCCCAGGCCAGCATGGAAGAAAACACATTAATAGTATTTATTTGGTAACAAATTATTTGTGTCCAAAATACAAATATTTTCATTAATACTTACATGCTGGCCTGGGAGCGAGAGAAAAACATAGAATGTGCATGCTGCACTTCCTCCCGGGCATGCTGTAAAAACCTGCTAAGTTATGCGAGGGTTTAAGTATATTGCAATTTAGGCGATGGGTTGACAACCTGTCACTACAGCAATATACTTACAAATCTAACTCAAATTGTAACTGTGCTCTTGTCACTTTGACACTGGCAGTAATGGCAGTACAATGAGGCGACCAATTCCCATATATATAAAAGTTGAAGTTGAACCCTTAAAACTTTGTCAGACGTGGCGGAACGACCTTTGTTTAGGTCGTTTACGGTCTGCCAACCCATTAGGGATGAAGGCCTGACTATATGTATGTATGAATGTTAGTCTTTCGTATGCGAAATCGATTCGAGTGATTCAAAAATACGGCTCCTGATCTGTATCTGCGAATTATACGTATACAGGGGGTAAGGTAAAAAGTTTTCAAAAGTTTACCTTGCGATTGTGCAGTATGCATCTGTAAATACAGAAGACCTGTCCAGACTGGTTGGTAAAGAACGCTTTGCAGTGCCGGGTGGCGGCAGCGAACAGGTCGCTCGCCGGTTTCTTAGATGTGTCCTCCCCTTCGGAATCACTGCCTGACACACTCGAGTCATCATCTGGGAGGTGGAAGGAGAAATATAGTCTTACTGCTTGGTACAATTGAGAGAATTATTCCCTTTGGAGATGGAACTTTAAATTACTACTTATGACTAAATTGAAGCGATTCCCACTGCGATACAGTGCAAACTAGTGCAGTGAGTTTCACAACTTTTTCTTGTGGCCTTTTTAATCTAAATTGTACCTTTAATATAATTTGGCAAGATGTTTGTACAATAAACTACTTTTTATTTTTATTTTACTACATATTGGCGTCAATTCTTGCGACATAATCCTAATTCTAACTCTTAGCTAGCGCTGTCACTTTCTTGACTTTGACATAAGAACAGGATAGCAAATAAACACGTGACTTTGACATTCCTAATCTGACATAAGACTGCTTATTTGACGTAAGATAAGGAAGCACGCTCTATGCTCATTTCTTATTTAAAGCATCTTACGTCAGATAAGGAATGTCAAAGTCATGTTTTCATTTGCTCCTGTTCTGTTCTGTTTTATCCTGTTCTTATGACAAAGTTAAATAAGTGACAGTGCTATATAGCTAAGTATTAGTTTAGGAATAGTATGTTCAGAATTGCCGCCATTGAAAACACAATGTTGACATCACCAAATTTTTGGTTATATAATAAATATGAATAAGATAAATCAGCTCTCTGAAGTTTTATGCTATAGTATTTCCAACTGAGTTTTAGAATAAAGGTAAAAAAAGGTCTTTTATATATAGCTATTAGATATGACAACACACTTCCATGCGGGACTGGGTGCAAGAAAAAATATAGAATATGCCAGCAAATGCTGCTCCCGGGCATGCTGTAAAAACCAGCTAATGGATCAGAGAGTTTCTGTATATTACAATTTAGGCGATAGGATGACAGCAATATACCTACAAATCTATCTTAAATAACCTTCAAAACTTCGTCAGACGTGGCATAACGATTTTTGTTTAGGTCGTTTACGCTCTGCCACATTAGGGATATAGGCGTGATTATATGTATGTATGTATGTAACAAGTTTTTGAATAAAAAGACATGAAACTTTGTTTACCTTTATTCTAAAACTGAGTTGGATATACTACAGAAACAAATTCCTTACACTTGGTATAACATTTTACCATTCTATACTAACCAATTTATAATAAATTAATTCTTACCTTCCCTAGCATTGAAATTAGCAAATGTCACAGGAGGCTTTCCAAACAGCTTAAGTTTCAAGTTATATGTGTGCCAGTGATGCTTATAATGCGCAACTTGTTCCGCTCTTGTGTTGAACGGACCAACACCACAACAAGAACAGGCATTTCCGTCTGAAGAACCTTTGAGAATCAGCGCGTTGAGGCGTTTGATCACACTTTGTTCGTCAGCTGGAATTTATTATGTACAATTATTATTCTTACATTATTGACTGGGAGCGAGAAAAAAACATAGGTGTGCCAACTGCATTTCCTCTCGGGCATGCTGTAAAAGCCAGCTAAGGGATCAAAAGGTTTCTGTATATTGCAATTAAGGCGATGGGCTGTCAACCTATCACTACAGCAATATACCTACAATACATACATACATACATATAGTCACGCCTTTATCCCTAATGGGGTAGGCAGAGTGTAAACGACATAAACAAAGGTCGTTCCGCCACTTTTGACAAAGTTTTGAGGGTTATTTTAGATAGATTTGTAGGTATATTGACATAGTGACAGGTTGTCAGCCCATCGCCTAAATTGCAATATACAGAAACCCTCGGATCCCCTAGCTGATTTTTACAGCATGCCCGGGAATAAATGCAGCTGGCACATTCTATGTTTTTCTCTTGCTCCCAGTCCAGAATGGATATACCTACAAATCTAACTAAATAACCCTCATAACAAAACAATAAGACAATAAGTGTAGTGAAGTGACTAAAATTAACATGAACTGATACACACACCAGTTTAGATATAGGCACATCAGCCGTGGTGGAAAGACCTTTGTTTAGGTTATTTACACTCTGCCTACCCCATTAGGGATAAAGGCGTTGTATTTATGAACAATTGTTAAAATAAACTAACTCACTGTTGCTGTACTACACTGTTTTATCAAGAAAGAAAGAAAATAATTTTATTTTGCTCCACAACACAATAACAACATGTTACAAAATTAAACTTATCCTAAAATGGAAATTATATTGTGTAATGGGAACAAAAATGGTCTCCACTCAGCATATCAGTAAGTGTGTATGAATTTGTGGTATTCCCAGTTAATTCAATTAATCTTTTACAACAGCATTACTCAACAAAAACATATTTCTAGCACAGCAAAACAGCCTTAATTTGGGTTCAATATGAACAAAATAAAATTTATAATTACAGATAGTAATAGGACTTAAAAAGGTATACAGATGACTCACCGTCATACCGCACATTAAAAGCAAATAATTCTATATAAACTGAGGTAGTCATCGTCACTCGAAAAGAGATCCCAAAAGTACAAAATTCATTTGTTCATGAGCTATCTAACACTGAAGGATTGCTGAAGTTAAGGGTGCCAATTCCCCTCGTTGAAGTGCTTCAACTTTTGGTGCATGTGCAGCGTGTTCCAAAATTTTTATAGAAGTCTTTGGTTCCATGCTGGACTGGGAGCGAGAGAAAAACATAGAAAGTGCCAGCTGCATCTCCTCCCGGGCATGCTGTAAAATAGGTTGACAACCTGTCACTGCAGCAATATACCTACAAATCTATCCTAAATAACCCTCAAAACATTTGTCAGATGTGACAGAACATTCATAAGTTTGGGTTGTTTAAGCTCTGCCTGTCCCATTGGAGATGGGGGTGTGATTATATGTATGTATATGTATATCTTTGGTTAAAAGTGCAACTAATGATGCACTTCATTAGTCTGTATTATACTATTTCCAAATCAGATTTAGAATAGAGGTAAACAAAGTTTCATGTCCTTTTATTCAAAAAACAATTTCAAAAATAAATGATACCTGTTGGCAAATTCAATTTTTAAAACTACTGTTTTATTATGTGGTCATATTTAATAGCTAAAACTTATTCTAGAAACAAGATCTTTGATTAAAAGACACAAAACTTTGTTTATTCTAAAACTGAATTGGAAATAATATAGAAGTCTTTGGTTAAAAGTGCAACCGATGATTCAGTTAGTCTAAACAGAAAATAATGTAAATTTGACTTACCAATCGGTGTGCTCTCATGGAACATGCATGCTGCAACTCTCATACCCTTGATAAGCTTTTCATACTGATCCAATTCATACACTTTAACTATTCTAGGTCTAACAATATCTGTTTTGGAGGACATTTCGAACTTAGCTTATGTTTACCATTCAAACTTTTTTAATCTTCTTCTGTCAGTTTAAATTAAATACCATAGTTATGGATGTATTAAATAGCATATACGAATAGTGTACCTATAAGAGACTCATCGATCCTGCAGACAAACTGCGCAAGCAGCTATTGTAATAGATATAAGTTTATTGTAAAATGATAGTAAATAAATACAATGGACCCGGTAAACCCTGGTGTCAAAACTTTGTTAATGACACAAGTGCGGGAAACAGAACAACTTAATCCTGGATGTAGTTTGGCGCAATACAGGGTCGGGGGCACATATTGTAAAATATTGATTCGTATTTTAAGTTTTCATAAAGCCATTTCCGAGACATAAACAAACACTGCTTGCACCATAGATTACCTAGTATATATGTCCTAACGCGCTGCACCAGTGTTGCCAAGTCATTTGAGTATGAAATCGCCGAAAAGTCAATTTCAAGTCGCCTAAAAGTCGGTCGCCTAAGGTAAAGTAGTCTGAAATCGCCTAAATATTTTACGAATAGTCTAAATAGCTACTATTTTAAATGCTTGAAATAGTTAGGGATAGGCCTATCCCTTAAGACTATTTAGTAAGGATGTTATTTAAATAAAGAGAGTGGATGGTAGAAAATATTTCCAATGGTTATTTAGAAACCCTTTGTCTTTGGGCCCATTTTGTTCGTACTCTTCCTGATGAAAATAGCTTTCTTCACCTTATTATTTTTGAAGTAGCCCATTTTTTCGTACTTATTTTTTCTTGATAGCCTAGATTGCGACCAGAGGCAGATCGCATTTTTTGTCGCTACTGCACCCTCCGAGATAGCCTAAATGGCGATAAATCACCGCACTTGGCAACATTGCCCTGCACTTCTGTCAAGTCAGCTAAACTGAGTGTCATTTGTGTTTATTTTGCATTCAAATTGCAACTCGCACTAGTACTTTTAGTAACCACATAAGCGCTCATTCAAACAAAACAGGAATAGCATTACTAAGAACTAGTAGTTAAGTAGTAAACAATATTACTTATAGCCTAGCCAGGAATTAAAATACCTGTCATAGAGGTACCATAGCGAAGGGCTTATAGGAATTGCATAAGTCCATCTCATATTCTGGCTCTGTTTTTCTCTATGACAGGTATTTTGAATTCCTGGCGAGGCTATACAGCGCCACTATACAAAGCTTCGACTGCTTTACTACCGGTTTTAGTTTTACTACTCAATACTAGATGGCAGTAGCGTTTCCAAAAAAGTATTAAATGTATACAACAGATGGCGATCTACGGGTTTTGTGTTAAAGCTACTCAATACTAGATGTCTCTGTACCATAATCTAGGTAGAGCAAATTGTTTTATTTTAAGGTAAAAAGTAACAAACATTTTACGCATCATTAAATTTTACTTAAATTTTCACTGTAGTTTGATTGAATCATGCCGTTACATAGTCTGCATAAAAGTTAGACAGACGTTTGATCCACAATAGTATGAATTACTATGACTCGAGTGTATTTGTTATTACTTCTTATTTATAACTCAGAGACCAAGAAAAATCCTGAAAAAGAGCAATTCTGCAAGGAAGTTGAAGAATGTCGAACGTATAGCGATAGAGAAGTCTGTGGTGTGCGTTTTGAAGGCGAACATTTTCGAATGAAAATATTTCCGAATGAATGTGAACTATTGAAGTATGGGTGTACCGTCGAAGAAAAAAATGGTAGGTAATTTAATAATTTATTCATTCTATCCATCTATTACTTTTATAGTCAACTTTATGAAGTTTTGTTGAGTAAGATTGTTTCTCCAAAAGTTGACATACACACCTAAGGCAGTTCACAATAACGTCATAAAAAAGAGTATTTTCATCAAATCTAACAAGTTATTCCAGGCCTCACGACAAGACGAAGGAGGTGACACATACATACAAACATACATATGATCACGCCTTTTTCTCTAATGGGGTAGGCAGAGCGTAAACGACCCAAACAAGTGGAGGTGACACAAATGTTTTAAAGTAACACAAATGTTTGAAATAGTGGCAAGCACAATAATAGTAAAAAACTCTATACATGTTATTTTAACAGAAAGGGACGCCAATAATTTTAATCAAAATTTAGTTAAGTTGTGCGCTCTTCGATTCGATATATCATTTTCTTTTACCTAATAAATTATTCTTATTCTATTATTCTTATTCTATTCTTTCAAAATAAATAATCAAGCGTGATTAGATCTGAATTAAAAACATAACAAATTTGTTTTTCTACAAAATAAGCAGGTGGGTGGGTATTACCTATGTACTTAAATAAAAAACCGGTCAAGTGCGAGTAGGACTCGTGCTCAAAAGGTTCCGTACAATATTTAGACACTATATTTTAACCATTTGTTACCAATTACTAATATAAAGCAAAAAACTGGCAAATAAATCACGTTATTGTATGGGAGTCCCCTTAAATATTTTAATTTAATTATTTATTTTCAAAGTAACTATGCAACTCAATATACTGTGAATATTTGAAGCGTTTACCTGTCGCCGTTTTTAATATCGAGCATGGCAATGGCAAAAAAACAGTTATTTTATGGGAGCCACCCTTAAATATTTATTTAACTCCATATTTTCTATTTGTTGTTAAAGTAGCAACAGAAATACACCATCTTTGAAAATAACGACTGTCTAGCTATTACAGTTCATGAGATACAGCCTGATGACGTGGCGACAGACAAAATATCACGTTTGTTGTATGTGCTATTATCTCTACAATATTTTGGCATTACTTTTAACGATTTATTACCAATGACCTACCGTATAAAGCGAAAAACCGGCAAAGTAATCAAGTTTTTGTATGGGAGCCCCCCATAAATATTTATTTTATTTTTATTTTATTATTTATTTTCAAAGTACTTATACAACCCAATGTACTGTGAATATTTCAAGTGTTTACCTGTTGCCTGGTAAGGGGACCCTTACATGTTAATTTTATTCTGTTTTTAGTATTTGTTGTTAGAGCGGCAATAGAAATACATGATCTGCGAAAATTTCAACTTTCTAGTTATCATGCTTCATGAGATACAGCCTGGTGACAGACAGAAAATCACGTTTGCTGTATGGGAACCCTTAAATATTTATATAATTTTGTTTTTGGTATTTTATAGTTATAGCGAAATTAAAAATGCATCTTCGTTGAAAATATCAACTGTCTAGCTATCACGGTTCATGAGATACAGCCTGGTGACAGACAGAAAATCACGTTTGTTGTATGGGAACCCTTAAATATTAATTTAATTTTGTTTTTAGTATATTATAGTTATAGCGGCATTAAAAAAGCATCTTCGTTGAAAATATCAACTGTCTAGCTATTACGGTTCATGAGATACAGCCTGGTGACAGACAGAAAATCACGTTTGTTGTATGGGAACCCTTAAATATTTATTTAATTTTGGTTTTAGTATTTTATAGTTATAGCGGAATTAAAAATGAATCTTCGTTGAAAATGTCAACTGTCTAGCTATCACGGTTCATGAGATACAATTGGTGACAGACAGAAAATCACATTTGTTGTATGGGAACCCTTAAATATTTGTTTAATTTTATTTTTTAGGTATTTGTAGTTATAGCGGCATTAAAAATGCATCTTCGTTGAAAATGACAACTGTCTAGCTATCACGGTTCATGAGATACAGCCTGGTGACAGACAGAAAATCACGTTTGTTGTATGGGAACCCTTAAATATTTGTTTAATTTTGTTTTTAGTATATTATAGTTATAGCGGCATTCAAAATGCATCTTCGTTGAAAATGTCAACTGTCTAGCTATTACGGTTCATGAGATACAGCCTGGTGACAGACAGAAAATCACGTTTGTTCTATTGGAACCCTTAAATTTTAATTTAATTTTGTTTTGAGTATTTTACAGTTATAGCGGCATTAAAAATGCATCTTCGTTGAAAACTTCAACTGTCTAGCTATTACGGTTCATGAGATACAGCCTGGTGACAGACAGAAAATAATGTTTGTTGTATGGGAACCCTTAAAAAAATATTTAATTTTGTTTTTAGTATTTTACAGTTATAGCGGCATTAAAAATGCATCTTCGTTGAAAATTTCAACTGTCTAGCTATTACGGTTCATGAGATACAGCCTGGTGACAGACAGAAAATCACGTTTGTTGTATGGGAACCCTTAAAAAAATATTTAATTTTGTTTTTAGTATTTAACAGTTATAGCGGCAATTAAAATAAATCTTCGTTGAAAATTTCAACCGTCTAGCTATTAGGGTTCATGAGATACAGCCTGGTGACAGACAGAAAATAACGCTTGTTGTATGGGAACCCTTAAAAAAATATTTAATTCTGTTTTTAGTATTTTATTGTTATAGCGGCAATAAAAATGCATCTTCGTTGAAAATTTCAACTGTCTAGCTATTACCGTTCATGAGATTCAGCCTGGTGACCGACAGAAAATCACGTTTGTTCTATTGGAACCCTTAAATTTTAATTTAATTTTGTTTTGAGTATTTTACAGTTATAGCGGCATTAAAAATGCATCTTCGTTGAAAATGTCAACTGTCTAGCTATTACGGTTCATGAGATACAGCCTGGTGACAGACAGAAAATCACGTTTGTTGTATGGGAACCCTTAAAAAAATATTTAATTTTGTTTTTTGTATATTATAGTTATAGCGGCAATAAAACTGCATCTTCGTTGAAAATATCAAGTGTCTAGCTATCACGGTTCATGAGATACAGCCTGGTGACAGACAGAAAATCACGTTTGTTGTATGGGAACCCTTAAAAAAAAATTTAATTTTGTTTTTAGTATTTTATAGTTATAGCGGCAATAAAAATGCATCTTCGTTGAAAATTTCAAATGTCTAGCTATTACGGTTCATGAGAAACAGCCTGGTGACAGACAGAAAATAACGCTTGTTGTCTGGGAACCCTTAAAAAAATATTTAATTTTGTTTTTAGTATTTTATAGTTATAGCGGCAATAAAACTGCAACTTCGTTGAAAATTTCAACTGTCTAGCTATTACGGTTCATGAGATACAGCCTGGTGATAAACAGAAAATCACGTTTGTTGTATGGGAACCCTTAAATATTTATTTAATTTTGTTTTTAGTATTTTTTAGTTATAGCGGCATTAAAAATGCATCTTCGTTGAAAATATCAACTGTCTAGCTATCACGGTTCATGAGATACAGCGTGGTGACAGACAGAAAATCACGTTTGTTGTATGTTAACCCTTAAATATTTATTAAATTTTGTTATTAGTATAAGTAGTTATAGCGGCATTATAAATGCATCTTCGTCATAAATATCAACTGTCTAGCTATCACGGTTCATGAGATACAGCCTGGTGACAGACAGAAAATCACGTTTGTTGTATGTTAACCCTTAAATATTTATTAAATTTTGTTATTAGTATAAGTAGTTATAGCGGCATTATAAATGCATCTTCGTCATAAATATCAACTGTCTAGCTATCACGGTTCATGAGACACAGCCTGGTGACAGACAGAAAATCACGTTTGTTGTATGGGAACCCTTAAAAAAATATTTAATTTTGTTTTTAGTATTTTATAGTTATAGCGGCAATAAAAATGCATCTTCGTTGAAAATTTCAACAATCTAGCTATCACGGTTCATGCGATACAGCCTGGTCATAGACAGAAAATCACGTTTGTTGTATGGGAACCCTTAAAAATTATTTAATTTTGTTTTTAGTATTTTATAGTTATAGCGGCAATAAAAATGCATCTTCGTTGAAAATTTCAACTGTCTAGCTATTACGGTTCATGAGATACAGCCTGGTGACAGACAGAAAATCACGTTTGTTGTATGGGAACCCTTAAAAAAATATTTAATTTTGTTTTTAGTATTTTATAGTTATAGCGGCAATAAAAATGCATCTTCGTTGAAAATTTCAACAATCTAGCTATCACGGTTCATGCGATACAGCCTGTTCATAGACAGAAAATCACGTTTGTTGTATGGGAACCCTTAAAAATTATTTAATTTTGTTTTTAGTATTTTATAGTTATAGCGGCAATAAAAATGCATCTTCGTTGAAAATTTCAACTGTCTAGCTATCACGGTTCATAAGATACAGCCTGGTGACGGACAGAAAATCACGATTGTTGTATATGAACCCTTAAATATTTATTTAATTTTGTTTTTTAGTATTTTACAGTTATAGCGGCAATAAAAATGCATCTTCGTTGAAAATTTCAAATGTCTAGCTATTACGGTTCATGAGAAACAGCCTGGTGACAGACAGAAAATCACGTTTGTTGTATGGGAACCCTTAAAAAAATATTTAATTTTGTTTTTAGTATTTTACAATTATAGCGGCAATAAAAATGCATCTTCGTTGAAAATTTCAACCGTCTAGCTATTAGGGTTCATGAGATACAGCCTGGTGACAGACAGAAAATCACGTTTGTTCTATTGGAACCCTTAAATTTTAATTTAATTTTGTTTTGAGTATTTTACAGTTATAGCGGCAATAAAACTGCAACTTCGTTGAAAATTTCAACTGTCTAGCTATTACGGTTCATGAGATACAGCCTGGTGACAGACAGAAAATCACGTTTGTTGTATGGGAACCCTTAAAAAAATATTTAATTTTGTTTTTAGTATTTTACAATTATAGCGGCAATAAAAATGCATCTTTGTTGAAAATTTCAACCGTCTAGCTATTAGGGTTCATGAGATACAGCCTGGTGACAGACAGAAAATCACGTTTGTTCTATTGGAACCCTTAAATTTTAATTTAATTTTGTTTTGAGTATTTTACAGTTATAGCGGCAATAAAACTGCAACTTCGTTGAAAATTTCAACTGTCTAGCTATTACGGTTCATGAGATACAGCCTGGTGTCAGACAGAAAATCACGTTTGTTGTATGGGAACCCTTAAAAAAATATTTAATTTTGTTTTTAGTATTTTACAATTATAGCGGCATTAAAAATGCAGCTTCGTTGAAAATGTCAACTGTCTTGCTATCACGGTTCATGAGATACAGCCTGGTGACAAACAGAAAATCACGTTTGTTCTATTGGAACCCTTAAATTTTAATTTAATTTTGTTTTGAGTATTTTACAGTTATAGCGGCATTAAAAATGCATCTTCGTTGAAAATGTCAACTGTCTAGCTATCACGGTTAATGAGATACAGCCTGGTGACAGACAGAAAATACCGTTTGCTGTATAGGAACCCTTAAATATTTATTTAATTTTGTTTTTAGTATTTGTAATTATAGCGGCATTAAAAATGCATTTTCGTTGTAAATATCAAATATCTAGCTATCACGGTTCATGAGATACAGCCTGGTGACAGACAGAAAATCACGTTTGTTGTATGTTAACCCTTAAATATTTATTTAATTTTGTTTTTAGTATTTTTTAATTATAGCGGCATTAAAAATGCAGCTTCGTTGAAAATGTCAACTGTCTTGCTATCACGGTTCATGAGATACAGCCTGGTGACAAACAGAAAATCACGTTTGTTGTATGGGAACCCTTAAATATTTATTTAATTTTGTTTTTAGTATTTTTTAGTTAAAGCGGCATTAAAAATGCATCTTCGTTGAAAATATCAACTGTCTAGCTATCACGGTTCATGAGATACAGCCTGGTGACAGACAGAAAATCACGTTTGTTGTATGGGAACCCTTAAATATTTATTTAATTTTGTTATTAGTATTTGTAGTTATAGCGGCATTAAAAATGCATCTTCGTTGAAAATATCAACTATCTAGCTATCACGGTTCATGAGATACAGCCTGGTGACAGACAGAAAATCACGTTTGTTGTATGGGAACCCTTAAATATTTATTTAATTTTGTTTTTGGTATTTTTTAGTTATAGCGGCATTAAAAATGCATCTTCGTTGAAAATATCAACTGTCTAGCTATCACGGTTCATGAGACACAGCCTGGTGACAGACAGAAAATCACGTTTGTTGTATGGGAACCCTTAAATATTTATTAAATTTTGTTATTAGTATTAGTAGTTATAGCGGCATTAAAAATGCATCTTCGTTGAAAATATCAACTGTCTAGCTATCATGAATCATGAGATACAGCCTGGTGACAGACAGAAAATCACGTTTGTTGTATGGGAACTCTTAAATATTTATTAAATTTTGTTATTAGTATTAGTAGTTATAGCGGCATTAAAAATGCATCTTCGTTGAAAATATCAACTGTCTAGCTATCATGGTTCATGAGATACAGCCTGGTGACAGACAGAAAATCACGTTTGTTGTATGGGAACCCTTAAATATTTATTTAATTTTGTTTTTAGTTTTTTATAGTTATAGCGGCATTAAAAATGCATCTTAGTTGAAATTTTCAACTGTCTAGCTATCACGGTTCATGAGATACAGCCTGGTGACAGACAGAAAATCACGTTTGTTGTATAGGAACCCTTAAATATTTATTTAATTTTGTTTTTAGTATTTTATAGTTGTAGCGGCATTAAAAATGCATCTTCGTTGAAAATATCAACTGTCTAGCTATCATGAATCATGAGATACAGCCTGGTGACAGACAGAAAATCACGTTTGTTGTATGGGAACCCTTAAATATTTATTTAATTTTGTTTTTAGTATTTGTAGTTATAGCGGCATTAAAAATGCATCTTCGTTGAAAATATCAACTGTCTAGCTATCACGTTTCATGAGATACAGCCTGGTGACAGACAGAAAATCACGTTTATTGTATGGGAACTCTTAAATATTTATTAAATTTTGTTATTAGTATTAGTAGTTATAGCGGCATTAAAAATGCATCTTCGTTGAAAATATCAACTGTCTAGCTATCATGGTTCATGAGATACAGCCTGGTGACAGACAGAAAATCACGTTTGTTGTATGGGAACCCTTAAATATTTATTTAATTTTGTTTTTAGTTTTTTATAGTTATAGCGGCATTAAAAATGCATCTTCGTTGAAATTTTCAACTGTCTAGCTATCACGGTTCATGAGATTCAGCCTGGTGACAGACAGAAAATCACGTTTGTTGTATAGGAACCCTTAAATATTTATTTAATTTTGTTTTTAGTATTTTATAGTTATAGCGGCATTAAAAATGCATCTTCGTTGAAAATATCAACTGACTATCTATCATGAATCATGAGATACAGCCTGGTGACAGACAGAAAATCACGTTTGTTGTATGGGAACTCTTAAATATTTATTAAATTTTGTTATTAGTATTAGTAGTTATAGCGGCATTAAAAATGCATCTTCGTTGAAAATATCAACTGTCTAGCTATCATGGTTCATGAGATACAGCCTGGTGACAGACAGAAAATCACGTTTGTTGTATGGGAACCCTTAAATATTTATTTAAATTTGTTTTTAGTTTTTTATAGTTATAGCGGCATTAAAAATGCATCTTCGTTGAAATTTTCAACTGTCTGGCTATCACGGTTCATGAGATACAGCCTGGTGACAGACAGAAAATCACATTTGTTGTATGGGCACCCTTAAATATTTATTAAATTTTGTTATTAGTATTAGTAGTTATAGCGGCATTAAAAATGCATCTTCGTTGAAAATATCAACTGTCTAGCTATCATGGTTCATGAGATACAGCCTGGTGACAGACAGAAAATCACGTTTGTTGTATGGGAACCCTTAAATATTTATTAAATTTTGTTATTAGTATTAGTAGTAATAGCGGCATTAAAAATGCATCTTCGTTGAAAATATCAACTGTCTAGCTATCATGAATCATGAGATACAGCCTGGTGACAGACAGAAAATCACGTTTGTTGTATGGGAACTCTTAAATATTTATTAAATTTTGTTATTAGTATTAGTAGTTATAGCGGCATTAAAAATGCATCTTCGTTGAAAATATCAACTGTCTAGCTATCATGGTTCATGAGATACAGCCTGGTGACAGACAGAAAATCACGTTTGTTGTATAGGAACCCTTAAATATTTATTTAATTTTGTTTTTAGTATTTTATAGTTATAGCGGCATTAAAAATGCATCTTCGTTGAAAATATCAACTGTCTAGCTATCATGAATCATGAGATACAGCCTGGTGACAGACAGAAAATCACGTTTGTTGTATGGGAACTCTTAAATATTTATTTAATTTTGTTTTTAGTTTTTTATAGTTATAGCGGCATTAAAAATGCATCTTCGTTGAAATTTTCAACTGTCTAGCTATCACGGTTCATGAGATACAGCCTGGTGACAGACAGAAAATCACGTTTGTTGTATAGGAACCCTTAAATATTTATTTAATTTTGTTTTTAGTATTTTATAGTTGTAGCGGCATTAAAAATGCATCTTCGTTGAAAATATCAACTGTCTAGCTATCATGAATCATGAGATACAGCCTGGTGACAGACAGAAAATCACGTTTGTTGTATGGGAACCCTTAAATATTTATTTAATTTTGTTTTTAGTATTTGTAGTTATAGCGGCATTAAAAATGCATCTTCGTTGAAAATATCAACTGTCTAGCTATCACGTTTCATGAGATACAGCCTGGTGACAGACAGAAAATCACGTTTGTTGTATGGGAACTCTTAAATATTTATTAAATTTTGTTATTAGTATTAGTAGTTATAGCGGCATTAAAAATGCATCTTCGTTGAAAATATCAACTGTCTAGCTATCATGGTTCATGAGATACAGCCTGGTGACAGACAGAAAATCACGTTTGTTGTATGGGAACCCTTAAATATTTATTTAATTTTGTTTTTAGTTTTTTATAGTTATAGCGGCATTAAAAATGCATCTTCGTTGAAATTTTCAACTGTCTAGCTATCACGGTTCATGAGATACAGCCTGGTGACAGACAGAAAATCACGTTTGTTGTATAGGAACCCTTAAATATTTATTTAATTTTGTTTTTAGTATTTTATAGTTATAGCGGCATTAAAAATGCATCTTGGTTGAAAATATCAACTGACTAGCTATCATGAATCATGAGATACAGCCTGGTGACAGACAGAAAATCACGTTTGTTGTATGGGAACTCTTAAATATTTATTAAATTTTGTTATTAGTATTAGTAGTTATAGCGGCATTAAAAATGCATCTTCGTTGAAAATATCAACTGTCTAGCTATCATGGTTCATGAGATACAGCCTGGTGACAGACAGAAAATCACGTTTGTTGTATGGGAACCCTTAAATATTTATTTAAATTTGTTTTTAGTTTTTTATAGTTATAGCGGCATTAAAAATGCATCTTCGTTGAAATTTTCAACTGTCTAGCTATCACGGTTCATGAGATACAGCCTGGTGACAGACAGAAAATCACGTTTGTTGTATAGGAACCCTTAAATATTTATTTAATTTGTTTTTAGTATTTTATAGTTATAGCGGCATTAAAAATGCATCTTGGTTGAAAATATCAACTGACTAGCTATCATGAATCATGAGATACAGCCTGGTGACAGACAGAAAATCACGTTTGTTGTATGGGAACTCTTAAATATTTATTAAATTTTGTTATTAGTATTAGTAGTTATAGCGGCATTAAAAATGCATCTTCGTTGAAAATATCAACTGTCTAGCTATCATGGTTCATGAGATACAGCCTGGTGACAGACAGAAAATCACGTTTGTTGTATGGGAACCCTTAAATATTTATTTAAATTTGTTTTTAGTTTTTTATAGTTATAGCGGCATTAAAAATGCATCTTCGTTGAAATTTTCAACTGTCTAGCTATCACGGTTCATGAGATACAGCCTGGTGACTGACAGAAAATCACGTTTGTTGTATAGGAACCCTTAAATATTTATTTAATTTTGTTTTTAGTATTTTATAGTTATAGCGGCATTAAAAATGCATCTTCGTTGAAATTTTCAACTGTCTAGCTATCACGGTTCTTGAGATACAGCCTGGTGACAGACAGAAAATCACATTTGTTGTATGGGCACCCTTAAATATTTATTAAATTTTGTTATTAGTATTAGTAGTTATAGCGGCATTAAAAATGCATCTTCGTTGAAAATATCAACTGTCTAGCTATCATGGTTCATGAGATACAGCCTGGTGACAGACAGAAAATCACGTTTGTTGTATGGGAACCCTTAAATATTTATTAAATTTTGTTATTAGTATTAGTAGTTATAGCGGCATTAAAAATGCATCTTCGTTGAAAATATCAACTGTCTAGCTATCATGAATCATGAGATACAGCCTGGTGACAGACAGAAAATCACGTTTGTTGTATGGGAACTCTTAAATATTTATTAAATTTTGTTATTAGTATTAGTAGTTATAGCGGCATTAAAAATGCATCTTCGTTGAAAATATCAACTGTCTAGCTATCATGGTTCATGAGATACAGCCTGGTGACAGACAGAAAATCACGTTTGTTGTATGGGAACCCTTAAATATTTATTTAATTTTGTTTTTAGTTTTTTATAGTTATAGCGGCATTAAAAATGCATCTTCGTTGAAATTTTCAACTGTCTAGCTATCACGGTTCATGAGATACAGCCTGGTGACAGACAGAAAATCACGTTTGTTGTATAGGAACCCTTAAATATTTATTTAATTTTGTTTTTAGTATTTTATAGTTGTAGCGGCATTAAAAATGCATCTTCGTTGAAAATATCAACTGTCTAGCTATCATGAATCATGAGATACAGCCTGGTGACAGACAGAAAATCACGTTTGTTGTATGGGAACCCTTAAATATTTATTTAATTTTGTTTTTAGTATTTGTAGTTATAGCGGCATTAAAAATGCATCTTCGTTGAAAATATCAACTGTCTAGCTATCACGTTTCATGAGATACAGCCTGGTGACAGACAGAAAATCACGTTTGTTGTATGGGAACTCTTAAATATTTATTAAATTTTGTTATTAGTATTAGTAGTTATAGCGGCATTAAAAATGCATCTTCGTTGAAAATATCAACTGTCTAGCTATCATGGTTCATGAGATACAGCCTGGTGACAGACAGAAAATCACGTTTGTTGTATGGGAACCCTTAAATATTTATTTAATTTTGTTTTTAGTTTTTTATAGTTATAGCGGCATTAAAAATGCATCTTCGTTGAAATTTTCAACTGTCTAGCTATCACGGTTCATGAGATACAGCCTGGTGACAGACAGAAAATCACGTTTGTTGTATAGGAACCCTTAAATATTTATTTAATTTTGTTTTTAGTATTTTATAGTTATAGCGGCATTAAAAATGCATCTTGGTTGAAAATATCAACTGACTAGCTATCATGAATCATGAGATACAGCCTGGTGACAGACAGAAAATCACGTTTGTTGTATGGGAACTCTTAAATATTTATTAAATTTTGTTATTAGTATTAGTAGTTATAGCGGCATTAAAAATGCATCTTCGTTGAAAATATCAACTGTCTAGCTATCATGGTTCATGAGATACAGCCTGGTGACAGACAGAAAATCACGTTTGTTGTATGGGAACCCTTAAATATTTATTTAAATTTGTTTTTAGTTTTTTATAGTTATAGCGGCATTAAAAATGCATCTTCGTTGAAATTTTCAACTGTCTAGCTATCACGGTTCATGAGATACAGCCTGGTGACAGACAGAAAATCACGTTTGTTGTATAGGAACCCTTAAATATTTATTTAATTTTGTTTTTAGTATTTTATAGTTATAGCGGCATTAAAAATGCATCTTGGTTGAAAATATCAACTGACTAGCTATCATGAATCATGAGATACAGCCTGGTGACAGACAGAAAATCACGTTTGTTGTATGGGAACTCTTAAATATTTATTAAATTTTGTTATTAGTATTAGTAGTTATAGCGGCATTAAAAATGCATCTTCGTTGAAAATATCAACTGTCTAGCTATCATGGTTCATGAGATACAGCCTGGTGACAGACAGAAAATCACGTTTGTTGTATGGGAACCCTTAAATATTTATTTAAATTTGTTTTTAGTTTTTTATAGTTATAGCGGCATTAAAAATGCATCTTCGTTGAAATTTTCAACTGTCTAGCTATCACGGTTCATGAGATACAGCCTGGTGACTGACAGAAAATCACGTTTGTTGTATAGGAACCCTTAAATATTTATTTAATTTTGTTTTTAGTATTTTATAGTTATAGCGGCATTAAAAATGCATCTTCGTTGAAATTTTCAACTGTCTAGCTATCACGGTTCTTGAGATACAGCCTGGTGACAGACAGAAAATCACATTTGTTGTATGGGCACCCTTAAATATTTATTAAATTTTGTTATTAGTATTAGTAGTTATAGCGGCATTAAAAATGCATCTTCGTTGAAAATATCAACTGTCTAGCTATCATGGTTCATGAGATACAGCCTGGTGACAGACAGAAAATCACGTTTGTTGTATGGGAACCCTTAAATATTTATTAAATTTTGTTATTAGTATTAGTAGTTATAGCGGCATTAAAAATGCATCTTCGTTGAAAATATCAACTGTCTAGCTATCATGGTTCATGAGATACAGCCTGGTGACAGACAGAAAATCACGTTTGTTGTATGGGAACCCTTAAATATTTATTTAAATTTGTTTTTAGTTTTTTATAGTTATAGCGGCATTAAAAATGCATCTTCGTTGAAATTTTCAACTGTCTGGCTATCACGGTTCATGAGATACAGCCTGGTGACAGACAGAAAATCACATTTGTTGTATGGGCACCCTTAAATATTTATTAAATTTTGTTATTAGTATTAGTAGTTATAGCGGCATTAAAAATGCATCTTCGTTGAAAATATCAACTGTCTAGCTATCATGGTTCATGAGATACAGCCTGGTGACAGACAGAAAATCACGTTTGTTGTATGGGAACCCTTAAATATTTATTAAATTTTGTTATTAGTATTAGTAGTAATAGCGGCATTAAAAATGCATCTTCGTTGAAAATATCAACTGTCTAGCTATCATGAATCATGAGATACAGCCTGGTGACAGACAGAAAATCACGTTTGTTGTATGGGAACTCTTAAATATTTATTAAATTTTGTTATTAGTATTAGTAGTTATAGCGGCATTAAAAATGCATCTTCGTTGAAAATATCAACTGTCTAGCTATCATGGTTCATGAGATACAGCCTGGTGACAGACAGAAAATCACGTTTGTTGTATAGGAACCCTTAAATATTTATTTAATTTTGTTTTTAGTATTTTATAGTTATAGCGGCATTAAAAATGCATCTTCGTTGAAAATATCAACTGTCTAGCTATCATGAATCATGAGATACAGCCTGGTGACAGACAGAAAATCACGTTTGTTGTATGGGAACTCTTAAATATTTATTTAATTTTGTTTTTAGTTTTTTATAGTTATAGCGGCATTAAAAATGCATCTTCGTTGAAATTTTCAACTGTCTAGCTATCACGGTTCATGAGATACAGCCTGGTGACAGACAGAAAATCACGTTTGTTGTATAGGAACCCTTAAATATTTATTTAATTTTGTTTTTAGTATTTTATAGTTGTAGCGGCATTAAAAATGCATCTTCGTTGAAAATATCAACTGTCTAGCTATCATGAATCATGAGATACAGCCTGGTGACAGACAGAAAATCACGTTTGTTGTATGGGAACCCTTAAATATTTATTTAATTTTGTTTTTAGTATTTGTAGTTATAGCGGCATTAAAAATGCATCTTCGTTGAAAATATCAACTGTCTAGCTATCACGTTTCATGAGATACAGCCTGGTGACAGACAGAAAATCACGTTTGTTGTATGGGAACTCTTAAATATTTATTAAATTTTGTTATTAGTATTAGTAGTTATAGCGGCATTAAAAATGCATCTTCGTTGAAAATATCAACTGTCTAGCTATCATGGTTCATGAGATACAGCCTGGTGACAGACAGAAAATCACGTTTGTTGTATGGGAACCCTTAAATATTTATTTAATTTTGTTTTTAGTTTTTTATAGTTATAGCGGCATTAAAAATGCATCTTCGTTGAAATTTTCAACTGTCTAGCTATCACGGTTCATGAGATACAGCCTGGTGACAGACAGAAAATCACGTTTGTTGTATAGGAACCCTTAAATATTTATTTAATTTTGTTTTTAGTATTTTATAGTTATAGCGGCATTAAAAATGCATCTTGGTTGAAAATATCAACTGACTAGCTATCATGAATCATGAGATACAGCCTGGTGACAGACAGAAAATCACGTTTGTTGTATGGGAACTCTTAAATATTTATTAAATTTTGTTATTAGTATTAGTAGTTATAGCGGCATTAAAAATGCATCTTCGTTGAAAATATCAACTGTCTAGCTATCATGGTTCATGAGATACAGCCTGGTGACAGACAGAAAATCACGTTTGTTGTATGGGAACCCTTAAATATTTATTTAAATTTGTTTTTAGTTTTTTATAGTTATAGCGGCATTAAAAATGCATCTTCGTTGAAATTTTCAACTGTCTAGCTATCACGGTTCATGAGATACAGCCTGGTGACAGACAGAAAATCACGTTTGTTGTATAGGAACCCTTAAATATTTATTTAATTTTGTTTTTAGTATTTTATAGTTATAGCGGCATTAAAAATGCATCTTGGTTGAAAATATCAACTGACTAGCTATCATGAATCATGAGATACAGCCTGGTGACAGACAGAAAATCACGTTTGTTGTATGGGAACTCTTAAATATTTATTAAATTTTGTTATTAGTATTAGTAGTTATAGCGGCATTAAAAATGCATCTTCGTTGAAAATATCAACTGTCTAGCTATCATGGTTCATGAGATACAGCCTGGTGACAGACAGAAAATCACGTTTGTTGTATGGGAACCCTTAAATATTTATTTAAATTTGTTTTTAGTTTTTTATAGTTATAGCGGCATTAAAAATGCATCTTCGTTGAAATTTTCAACTGTCTAGCTATCACGGTTCATGAGATACAGCCTGGTGACTGACAGAAAATCACGTTTGTTGTATAGGAACCCTTAAATATTTATTTAATTTTGTTTTTAGTATTTTATAGTTATAGCGGCATTAAAAATGCATCTTCGTTGAAATTTTCAACTGTCTAGCTATCACGGTTCTTGAGATACAGCCTGGTGACAGACAGAAAATCACATTTGTTGTATGGGCACCCTTAAATATTTATTAAATTTTGTTATTAGTATTAGTAGTTATAGCGGCATTAAAAATGCATCTTCGTTGAAAATATCAACTGTCTAGCTATCATGGTTCATGAGATACAGCCTGGTGACAGACAGAAAATCACGTTTGTTGTATGGGAACCCTTAAATATTTATTAAATTTTGTTATTAGTATTAGTAGTTATAGCTGCATTAAAAATGCATCTTCGTTGAAAATATCAACTGTCTAGCTATCATGAATCATGAGATACAGCCTGGTGACAGACAGAAAATCACGTTTGTTGTATGGGAACTCTTAAATATTTATTAAATTTTGTTATTAGTATTAGTAGTTATAGCGGCATTAAAAATGCATCTTCGTTGAAAATATCAACTGTCTAGCTATCATGGTTCATGAGATACAGCCTGGTGACAGACAGAAAATCACGTTTGTTGTATGGGAACCCTTAAATATTTATTTAATTTTGTTTTTAGTTTTTTATAGTTATAGCGGCATTAAAAATGCATCTTCGTTGAAATTTTCAACTGTCTAGCTATCACGGTTCATGAGATACAGCCTGGTGACAGACAGAAAATCACGTTTGTTGTATAGGAACCCTTAAATATTTATTTAATTTTGTTTTTAGTATTTTATAGTTATAGCGGCATTAAAAATGCATCTTCGTTGAAAATATCAACTGTCTAGCTATCATGAATCATGAGATACAGCCTGGTGACAGACAGAAAATCACGTTTGTTGTATGGGAACTCTTAAATATTTATTTAATTTTGTTTTTAGTTTTTTATAGTTATAGCGGCATTAAAAATGCATCTTCGTTGAAATTTTCAACTGTCTAGCTATCACGGTTCATGAGATACAGCCTGGTGACAGACAGAAAATCACGTTTGTTGTATAGGAACCCTTAAATATTTATTTAATTTTGTTTTTAGTATTTTATAGTTGTAGCGGCATTAAAAATGCATCTTCGTTGAAAATATCAACTGTCTAGCTATCATGAATCATGAGATACAGCCTGGTGACAGACAGAAAATCACGTTTGTTGTATGGGAACCCTTAAATATTTATTTAATTTTGTTTTTAGTATTTGTAGTTATAGCGGCATTAAAAATGCATCTTCGTTGAAAATATCAACTGTCTAGCTATCATGAATCATGAGATACAGCCTGGTGACAGACAGAAAATCACGTTTGTTGTATGGGAACCCTTAAATATTTATTAAATTTTGTTTTTAGTATTTGTAGTTATAGCGGCATTAAAAATGCATCTTCATTGAAAATATCAACTGTCTAGCTATCATGAATCATGAGATACAGCCTGGTGACAGACAGAAAATCACGTTTGTTGTATGGGAACCCTTAAATATTTATTTAATTTTGTTTTTAGTATTTGTAGTTATAGCGGCAATAAAAATGCATCTTCGTTGAAAATATCAACTGTCTAGCTATCACGGTTCATGAGATACAGCCTGGTGACAGACAGAAAATCACGTTTGTTGTATGGGAACCCTTAAATATTTATTTAATTTTGTTTTTAGTATTTGTAGTTATAGCGGCAATAAAAATGCATCTTCGTTGAAAATATCAACTGTCTAGCTATCACGGTTCATGAGATACAGCCTGGTGACAGACAGAAAATAACGTTTGTTCTATTGGAACCCTTAAATTTTAATTTAATTTTGTTTTGAGTATTTAACAATTATAGCGGCATTAGAAATGCATCTTCGATGAAAATGTCAACTGTCTAGCTATTACGGTTCATGAGATACAGCCTGGTGTCAGACAGAAAATAACGCTTGTTGTATGGGAACCCTTAAAAAAATATTTAATTTTGTTTTTAGTATTTTATAGTTATAGCGGCAATAAAAATGCATCTTCTTTGAAAATTTCAATTGTCTAGCTATTACGGTTCATGAGATACAGCCTGGTGTCAGACAGAAAATAACGCTTGTTGTATGGGAACCCTTAAAAAAATATTAAATTCTGTTTTTAGTATTTTATAGTTATAGCGGCAATAAAAATGCATCTTCGTTGAAAATTTCAACTGTCTAGCTATTACGGTTCATGAGATACAGCCTGGTGACAGACAGAAAATCACGTTTGTTGTATGGGAACCCTTAAATATTTATTTAAAATTGTTTTTAGTATTTTAAAGTTATAGCGGCATTAAAAATGCATCTTCGTTGAAAATGTCAACTGTCTAGCTATTACGGTTCATGAGATACAGCCTGGTGACAGACAGAAAATCACGTTTGTTGTATTGGAACCCTTAAATTTTAATATAATTTTCGTTTTGAGTATTTTACAGATATAGCGGCATTAAAAATGCATCTTCGTTGAAAATGTCAACTGTCTAGCTATTACGGTTCATGAGATACAGCCTGGTGACAGACAGAAAATCACGTTTGTTGTATGGGAACCCTTAAAAATATATTTAATTTTGTTTTTAGTATTTTATAGTTATAGCGGCAATAAAAATGCATCTTCGTTGAAAATTTCAATTGTCTAGCTATTACGGTTCATGAGATACAGCCTGGTGTCAGACAGAAAATCACGTTTGTTGTATGGGAACCCTTAAATATTTATTTAATTTTGTTTTTAGTATTTGTAGTTATAGCGGCATTAAAAATGCATCTTCGTTGAAAATATCAACTGTCTAGCTATCACGGTTAATGAGATACAGCCTGGTGACAGACAGAAAATCACGTTTGTTGTATGAGAACCCTTAATTATTTATTTAATTTTGTTTTTAGTATTTGCAGTTATAGCGGCATTAAAAATGCATCTTCGTTGAAAATATCAACTGTCTAGCTATCATGAATCATGAGATACAGCCTGGTGACAGACAGAAAATTACGTTTGTTGTATGAGAACCCTTAAATATTTATTTAATTTTGTTTTTAGTATTTGCAGTTATAGCGGCATTAAAAATGCATCTTCGTTGAAAATATCAACTGTCTAGCTATCACGGTTAATGAGATACAGCCTGGTGACAGACAGAAAATCACGTTTGTTGTATGAGAACCCTTAATTATTTATTTAATTTTGTTTTTAGTATTTGCAGTTATAGCGGCATTAAAAATGCATCTTCGTTGAAAATATCAACTGTCTAGCTATCATGAATCATGAGATACAGCCTGGTGACAGACAGAAAATTACGTTTGTTGTATGAGAACCCTTAAATATTTATTTAATTTTGTTTTTAGTATTTGTAGTTATAGCGGCATTAAAAATGCATCTTCGTTGAAAATATCAACTGTCTAGCTATCACGGTTAATGAGATACAGCCTGGTGACAGACAGAAAATCACGTTTGTTGTATGAGAACCCTTAATTATTTATTTAATTTTGTTTTTAGTATTTGCAGCTATAGCGGCATTAAAAATGCATCTTCGTTGAAAATATCAACTGTCTAGCTATCATGAATCATGAGATACAGCCTGGTGACAGACAGAAAATTACGTTTGTTGTATGAGAACCCTTAAATATTTATTTAATTTTGTTTTTAGTATTTGTAGTTATAGCGGCATTAAAAATGCATCTTCGTTGAAAATTTCAACTGTCTAGCTATCACGGTTCATGAAATACAGCCTGGTGACAGACAGAAAATCACGTTTGTTGTATGGGAACCCTTAAATATTTATTTAATTTTGGTTTTAGATTTTGATAGTTATAGCGGCATTAAAAATGCATCTTCGTTGAAAATGTCAACTGCCTAGCTATCATGGTTCATGAGATAAAGCCTGGTGACAGACAGAAAATCACGTTTTTTGTATGGGAACCCTTAAAAAAATATTTAATTTTGTTTTTAGTATTTAACAGTTATAGCGGCAATAAAAATGCATCTTCGTTGAAAATTTCAATTGTCTAGCTATTACGGTTCATGAGATACAGCCTGGTGACAGACAGAAAATCACGTTTGTTGTATGAGAACCCTTAATTATTTATTTAATTTTGTTTTTAGTATTTGCAGTTATAGCGGCATTAAAAATGCATCTTCGTTGAAAATATCAACTGTCTAGCTATCATGAATCATGAGATACAGCCTGGTGACAGACAGAAAATTACGTTTGTTGTATGAGAACCCTTAAATATTTATTTAATTTTGTTTTTAGTATTTGCAGTTATAGCGGCATTAAAAATGCATCTTCGTTGAAAATATCAACTGTCTAGCTATCATGAATCATGAGATACAGCCTGGTGACAGACAGAAAATTACGTTTGTTGTATGAGAACCCTTAAATATTTATTTAATTTTGTTTTTAGTATTTGTAGTTATAGCGGCATTAAAAATGCATCTTCGTTGAAAATTTCAACTGTCTAGCTATCACGGTTCATGAAATACAGCCTGGTGACAGACAGAAAATCACGTTTGTTGTATGGGAACCCTTAAATATTTATTTAATTTTGGTTTTAGTATTTTATAGTTATAGCGGCAATAAAAATGCATCTTCGTTGAAAATTTCAATTGTCTAGCTATTACGGTTCATGAGATACAGCCTGGTGTCAGACAGAAAATCACGTTTGTTGTATGGGAACCCTTAAAAAAATATTTAATTTTGTTTTTAGTATTTAACAGTTATAGCGGCAATAAAAATGCATCTTCGTTGAAAATTTCAATTGTCTAGCTATTACGGTTCATGAGATACAGCCTGGTGACAGACAGAAAATCACGTTTGTTGTATGAGAACCCTTAATTATTTATTTAATTTTGTTTTTAGTATTTGCAGTTATAGCGGCATTAAAAATGCATCTTCGTTGAAAATATCAACTGTCTAGCTATCATGAATCATGAGATACAGCCTGGTGACAGACAGAAAATTACGTTTGTTGTATGAGAACCCTTAAATATTTATTTAATTTTGTTTTTAGTATTTGTAGTTATAGCGGCATTAAAAATGCATCTTCGTTGAAAATTTCAACTGTCTAGCTATCACGGTTCATGAGATACAGCCTGGTGACAGACAGAAAATCACGTTTGTTGTATGAGAACCCTTAAATATTTATTTAATTTTGGTTTTAGATTTTTATAGTTATAGCGGCATTAAAAATGCATCTTCGTTGAAAATGTCAACTGCCTAGCTATCATGGTTCATGAGATAAAGCCTGGTGACAGACAGAAAATCACGTTTGTTGTATGGGAACCCTTAAAAAAATATTTAATTTTGTTTTTAGTATTTTATAATTATAGCGGCAATAAAAATGCATCTTCGTTGAAAATGTCAACTGTCTAGCTATTACGGTTCATGAGATACAGCCTGGTGACAGACAGAAAATCACGTTTGTTGTATGGGAACCCTTAAATATTTACTTAATTTTGTTTTTGGTATTTGCAGTTATAGCGGCATTAAAAATGCATCTTCGTTGAAAATATCAACTGTCTAACTATCATGAATCATGAGATACAGCCTGGTGACAGACAGAAAATCACGTTTGTTGTATGGGAACCCTTAAATATTTATTTAATTTTGGTTTTAGTATTTTATAGTTATAGCGGCATTAAAAATGCATCTTTGTTGAAAATGTCAACTGTCTAGCTATCAGGGTTCATGAGATACAGCCTGGTGACAGACAGAAAATCACGTTTATTGTATGGGAACCCTAATATATTTATTTAATTTTGATTTTTAGTATTTTATAGTTATAGCGGCATTAAAAATGCATCTTTGTTGAAAATGTCAACTGTCTAGCTATCACGGTTCATGAGACACAGCCTGGTGACAGACAGAAAATCACGTTTGTTGTATGGAAACCCTTAAATATTTATTAAATTTTGTTTCCAGTATTTTATAGTTATAGCGGTATTAAAAATGCATCTTCGTTGAAAATGTCAACTGTCTAGCTATCACGGTTCATGAGACACAGCCTGGTGACAGACAGAAAATCACGTTTGTTGTATGGGAACCCTTAAATATTTATTTAATTTTGTTTCCAGTATTTTATAGTTATAGCGGCATTAAAAATGCATCTTCGTTGAAAATGTCAACTGTCTAGCTATCACGGTTCATGAGATACAGCCTGGTGACAGACAGAAAATCACGTTTGTTGTATGAGAACCCTTAAATATTTATTTAATTTTGGTTTTAGTATTTTATTGTTATAGCGGCATTAAAAATGCATCTTCGTTGAAAATTTCAACTGTCTAGCTATCACGGTTCATGAGATACAGCCTGGTGACAGACAGAAAATCACGTTTGTTGTATGGGAACCCTTAAATATTTATTTAATTTTGTTTTTAGTATTTGTAGTTATAGCGGCATTAAAAATGCATCTTCGTTGAAAATATCAACTGTCTAGCTATCACGGTTAATGAGATACAGCCTGGTGACAGACAGAAAATCACGTTTGTTGTATGAGAACCCTTAAATATTTATTTAATTTTGTTTTTAGTATTTGTAGTTATAGCGGCATTAAAAATGCATCTTCGTTGAAAATATCAACTGTCTAGCTATCACGGTTAATGAGATACAGCCTGGTGACAGACAGAAAATCACGTTTGTTGTATGAGAACCCTTAATTATTTATTTAATTTTGTTTTTAGTATTTGCAGTTATAGCGGCATTAAAAATGCATCTTCGTTGAAAATATCAACTGTCTAGCTATCATGAATCATGAGATACAGCCTGGTGACAGACAGAAAATTACGTTTGTTGTATGAGAACCCTTAAATATTTATTTAATTTTGTTTTTAGTATTTGTAGTTATAGCGGCATTAAAAATGCATCTTCGTTGAAAATGTCAACTGCCTAGCTATCATGGTTCATGAGATAAAGCCTGGTGACAGACAGAAAATCACGTTTGTTGTATGGGAACCCTTAAAAAAATATTTAATTTTGTTTTTAGTATTTTATAATTATAGCGGCAATAAAAATGCATCTTCGTTGAAAATGTCAACTGTCTAGCTATTACGGTTCATGAGATACAGCCTGGTGACAGACAGAAAATAACGTTTGTTATATGGAAACCCATAAAAAAATATTTAATTTTGTTTTTAGTATTTTACAATTATAGCGGCAATAAAAATGCATCTTCGTTGAAAATGTCAACTGTCTAGCTATCACGGTTCATAAGATACAGCCTGGTGACAGACAAAAAATCACGTTTGTTGTATGGGCACCCTTAAATATTAATTTAATTTTGTTTTTAGTATTTGTAGTTATAGCGGCATTAAAAATGCATCTTCGTTGAAAATATCAACTGTCTAGCTATCACGGTTCATGAAATACAGCCTGGTGACAGACAGAAAATCACGTTTGTTGTATGGAAACCCTTAAATATTTATTTAATTTTATTTCCAGTATTTTATAGTTATAGCGGCATTAAAAATGCATCTTCGTTGAAAATGTCAACTGTCTAGCTATCACGGTTCATGAGATAAAGCCTGGTGACAGACAGTAAAACACGTTTGTTGTATGAGAACCCTTAAATATTTATTTAATTTTGTTTTTAGTATTTATAGTTATAGCGGCAATAAAAATGCATCTTCGTTGAAAATGTCAACTGTCTAGCTATTACGGTTCATGAGATACAGCCTGGTGACAGACAGAAAATCACGTTTGTTGTATGGGAACCCTTAAATATTTACTTAATTTTGTTTTTGGTATTTGCAGTTATAGCGGCATTAAAAATGCATCTTCGTTGAAAATATCAACTGTCCAACTATCATGAATCATGAGATACAGCCTGGTGACAGACAGAAAATCACGTTTATTGTATGGGAACCCTAATATATTTATTTAATTTTGATTTTTAGTATTTTATAGTTATAGCGGCATTAAAAATGCATCTTTGTTGAAAATGTCAACTGTCTAGCTATCACGGTTCATGAGACACAGCCTGGTGACAGACAGAAAATCACGTTTGTTGTATGGAAACCCTTAAATATTTATTAAATTTTGTTTCCAGTATTTTATAGTTATAGCGGTATTAAAAATGCATCTTCGTTGAAAATGTCAACTGTCTAGCTATCACGGTTCATGAGACACAGCCTGGTGACAGACAGAAAATCACGTTTGTTGTATGGGAACCCTTAAATATTTATTTAATTTTGTTTCCAGTATTTTATAGTTATAGCGGCATTAAAAATGCATCTTCGTTGAAAATGTCAACTGTCTAGCTATCACGGTTCATAAGATACAGCCTGGTGACAGACAAAAAATCACGTTTGTTGTATGGGCACCCTTAAATATTTATTTAATTTTGTTTTTAGTATTTGTAGTTATAGCGGCATTAAAAATGCATCTTCGTTGAAAATATCAACTGTCTAGCTATCACGGTTCATGAAATACAGCCTGGTGACAGACAGAAAATCACGTTTGTTGTATGGAAACCCTTAAATATTTATTTAATTTTGTTTCCAGTATTTTATAGTTATAGCGGCATTAAAAATGCACCTTATTTGAAAATGTCAACTGTCTAGCTATCACGGTTCATAAGATACAGCCTGGTGACAGACAAAAAATCACGTTTGTTGTATGGGCACCCTTAAATATTTATTTAATTTTGTTTTTAGTATTTATAGTTATAGCGGCATTAAAAATGCATCTTCGTTGAAAATGTCAACTGTTTAGCTATCACGGTTCTTGAGATACAGCCTGGTGACAGACAGAAAATCACGTTTGTTGTATGGGAACCCTTAAATATTTATTTAATTTTGTTTTTAGTATTTGTAGTTATAGCGACATTAAAAATGCATCTTTTTTGAAAATATCAACTGTCTAGCTATCATGAATCATGAGATACAGCCTGGTCATAGACAGAAAATCACGTTTGTTGTATGGGAACCCTTAAATATTTATTTAATTTTGTTTTTAGTATTTTATAGTTATAGCGAAATTAAAAATGCATCTTCGTTGAAAATGTCAACTGTTTAGCTATCACGGTTCATGAGATACAGCCTGGTGACAGACAGAAAATTACGTTTGTTGTATGGGAACCCTTAAAAAAATATTTAATTTTGTTTTTAGTATTTTATAGTTATAGCGGCAATAAAAATGCATCTTCGTTGAAAATTTCAATTGTCTAGCTATTACGGTTCATGAGATACAGCCTGGTGACAGACAGAAAATCACGTTTGTTGTATGAGAACCCTTAATTATTTATTTAATTTTGTTTTTAGTATTTGTAGTTATAGCGGCATTAAAAATGCATCTTCGTTGAAAATATCAACTGTCTAGCTATCATGAATCATGAGATACAGCCTGGTGACAGACAGAAAATCACGTTTGTTGTATGGGAACCCTTAAATATTTATTAAATTTTGTTTTTAGTATTTGTAGTTATAGCGGCATTAAAAATGCATCTTCGTTGAAAATATCAACTGTCTAGCTATCATGAATCATGAGATACAGCCTGGTGACAGACAGAAAATCACGTTTGTTGTATGGGAACCCTTAAATATTTATTTAATTTTTGTTTTTAGTATTTTATTGTTATAGCGGCATTAAAAATGCATCTTCGTTGAAAATGTCAACTGTCTAGCTATCACGGTTCATGAGATACAGTCTGGTGACAGACAGAAAATCACGTTTGTTGTATGAGAACCCTTAAATATTTATTTAATTTTGTTTTTAGTATTTGTAGTTATAGCGGCATTAAAAATGCATCTTCGTTGAAAATATCAACTGTCTAGCTATCACGTTTCATGAGATACAGCCTGGTGACAGACAGAAAATCACGTCTGTTGTGTGGGAACCCTTAAAAAAATATTTAATTTTGTTTTTAGTATTTGTAGTTATAGCGGCATTAAAAATGCATCTTCGTTGAAAATATCAACTGTCTAGCTATCATGAATCATGAGATACAGCCTGGTGACAGACAGAAAATCACGTTTGTTGTATGGGAACCCTTAAATATTTATTAAATTTTGTTTTTAGTATTTTACTGTTATAGCGGAATTAAAAATGAATCTTCGTTGAAAATATCAACTGTCTAGCTATCATGAATCATGAAATACAGCCTGGTCATAGACAGAAAATCACGTTTGTTGTATGGGAACCCTTAAATATTTATTTAATCTTGTTTTTAGTATTTGTAGTTATAGCGGCATCAATAATGCATCATCGTTGAAAACTCCAACTATTTAGCTATCACGGTTCATGAGATACAGCCTGCGGTCACAAAGAGAAACCACGTTTGTTGTAGGTATTGGAGCCCCCCTTTTATATTAATTTTATTTTGTTTTTTGGGTTCCGTACCCAAAGGGTATAAAACGGGACCATATTACTAAGACTTTGCTGTCCGTCTGTCCGTCCGTCTGTCACCAAGCTGTATCTCATGAACCGTGATATCTAGAGAGTTGAAATTTTCGCAGATTATGCATTCTTATTGTTTTATAACAACAAACACTGAAAATAAAATAAAATTTATACATAATTGGGTCTCCCATATAACAACATAATTTTCTTTTTGTCACCGCAGGCTGTATCTTATGAGATATAGCTATATAGTTGGTATTTTCAACGGTTATGTAAATTTGATGCCACTGAAACTACAAATACTAAAAACAAAATTAAATAAATATTTAAGGAAAGCTCCCATGCAACAAACGTGATTTTCTGTGTATCATCAGGCTGTATCTCAAAAATCTTTTTTTTATTTTTTATTTATTAATATGCATAAACATTACAGTTATTTAATAAAATAGCATCATAAATCCTATATAGTCAGGTTTGTCTTGAAAAAATACGCCCTCGCTTAACGATACATTACATTCCCTATAATAAATACATAGTACAAACTAAAAATATACAAGTACTATAAAACTCTAATACATTTACAACGTTATAATATTCTTTAACAATATCATGTTTGCTACAATTAATACACTAACACAGATAATTCAAGATGTACACATAGACAAACAATACAAAAATTCGCGTAAACAACTCGAACCGGTTCCGTCAGTCCGCGCGTAAAGGATGCTCCACTAACGCTAAACTTAGGATTGTATACATACGTTCATATAATCACGCCTTTATCACCAATGGGGTAGGCGGAGCGCAAACAATCCAAACCAAGGTCGCAAGGACGCCACGTCTGACCAAGTTTTGAGGGCTATTTAAGATAGATTTGCAGGTACAACGCTGTAGTGACAGGCTGTCAGCCCATCGCCTAAATTGCAATGTACTGTAGCTCTCGGATCCCTTAGCTGCATGCACGGGATAAAAAATGCAGCTGGCACATTTTACGTTTTTCTTTCGTTCCCAGGCCACCATTGAAGCAAGTTTGATTAATATTCCAAATTTTTAAGTAATTCGATTCGTAAAAGTCTCGTTATATTCTTATCATTTATTTCTGTTTTAATATTATTTGGTAAGGAATTTATTAAATTAGGAACAATATATAATCGTGATAGCTAAAGAGTTAAAATTCTCAGATCATGCATTTCTGTTGCCGTTATAACAACAAATACTAAACATAGAATTAAAGAAACATTTAAGGAGGCTCCCATATAATAAACGTATATTTTTGCCATTTCTTGCTCGATATGAAAAACGGCAACAGGTAAACACTTGAAATATTCACAGTACATTGGGTTGTATAAGTACTTTGAAAACAAATAATAAAATAAATATTTATGGGGGGCTCCCATACAAAAACTTGATTTCTTTGCCGGTTTTTTGCTTTATATTAATAACAGTAGGTAATTGGTAATAAATCGTTAAAATATAATGCCTAAATATTGTAGAGATAATAGTATGGAACCCATCGTGTGCCAGTCCGATTCGCAGCTGGCCGATTTTTTTGTATTTGTTGTTATAGCGGCAACAGGAATACGGACAGTGAAGTCTCAATAATAAGGTCCCGCTTTTTATCCTTTGGGAACCCTAAAAATACTTTCTAAAGTATAAAAGATCTATAAATCGCTAATTAGACGGAAAATCTCAGGTAAATCTTCACGAGTAGTACTTTCTCAACATTTTATGGAATCTCCAATTAGTAAGATTGCGTAGGATGAGATCCATCTATTATAGCTACTTCAAAGCTCAAAGCCTTGACAATTAAGCTGTTATTAAATCTAATCGATCGCTACCTATTTGATTTTCAACTTATTTTTCATACCGTGATATCACAATACAGGGTGTAAGGGACAGCGTCCTGAAAACTAATAGTCAACGACACTGAACAACTATCACCAGGAAATTCTTCCAGAAAAAGAAATATAAAAAATACTTTTCCATACAAATTAACTGATCGTGATGGAAATTTTTAATGGGACAGACAATTTATTTTCATCTTCAATGAATGTTGTTCAGTAATGTTGACTGAGCAACCTATATCAGTTTGCGGGACGCTGTCCCTTACAATTGGTATACGGCAAGAATTCTCCCGTGAGAATAAGGTATTTTATCATAAGAATATTTTATTACCAAAAAACACTTAACAATAACAGTTGGTTACAATAAAAACGTTTAACATAATGATGTTATGAGAAGCAGCGGACCCTGCACTAAGAAAAGCTTGTATTATAAGTACCTGATATTGATTAACAATTATAGATTTACTCCATGACAATAAGGCTCGTATTTATAAAGCGATATTAAGATTGAGTGCAATATTAAGTATGTATTTCAGACAGGTCTTTTTGTACTGAAATTACATTTCTGTTTTAAACTCAAACTCGCTGTCACTCTTGAGAGCTGATTATTAATACGGGCCTAAGCTGTTGTTCTTTTAACAGTTAGAATACAAATACAAAATAAGTAGGTATATAAAGGTGAGTTCCCAAATATAAGGTTAGAGTAGGTATTTGAAATTTAAAATTACTTAAACTATTAAATTTAATATTAATAAAAGTAGACAAAGGAAAACTACGTACCGCGATCTCTTTTTGTGTGTGTTTGTTTGTGTGTGTGTTTTATGAGTTTATACATACATATAATCACGCCAAATATTAATATAATATTTTGAATAACCCTCAAAACTTTGTCAGACGTGGCGAACGACCTTTGTTTAGGTCGTTTACGCTCTGCCTACCCTATTAGGGATAAAGGCGTGACTATATGTATGTATGTATAATCACGCCTTCATCCCAAATAGGGCAGGCAGAGCGCAAACGATTCAAACAAAGGTCGTTCCGCCACGTTTGACAAAGTTTTGAGGGTTATTTAAAATATTATATTTAAAAAACAGCTAAGGGATCTGAGGGTATTTATGTATAGCAATTTAGGCGATGGGCTGACAACCGGTCACTACAGCAATATACCTGGAATTCTATCTTAAATAACCCTCAAAACTTTGTCAGACGTGGCGGGATACCTTTGTTTAGGTCGTTTACGCTCTGCCTACCCCATTAGGGATACAGGCGTGAATATATGTATGTATGTATGAAAGCGACTTTGTTTTATACTATGTAGTGATAATAATAGCCTTTTTATTTCCACAAAAAATTCTACATAATTACAATTCATTATTCATGTAATACATTTCATTTCATATAAAAAAGCATGTTTTCTTAAGTTTCTTTTCCTTCTGCTTTGTTTGTGTAGAGCCTAAGTAGTCCATTGAATAAAAAGTTCTAGAGTGCGTCAGTTAGTAACGTAAGATGTTTCTTCGGAAACATGTCAAGAGTCCCTAGGTAATAAACATACTAAAACCCCGGGACACTGGGAGCAGCCCCGGAGTGGGGGGAGGGGGGGAAAGGGTCCATTTTTTCATTTTCGCTTAAATCTCAAAAACGGTACATGTTAGAGAAAAACTTTCAAGGAAAAGTTGAAAGGCCATATAATTATCTACATGTTGTACCTAAATCATTTTTTCCTATATCCTACCATTTCTGAGTTACCCGCAGTAAAAAATGATTTTGGCTCAAACAATTTCCCCATACTACATACCCATGTTTATCACATCAATCGATCAAAAAACATTTCTTTCTTCCATAAAACTCAAATGTGCAACTTGTGACCGGTACTGATAGATTGCTCTTAATTAGGTCTATAATTGGTAAAATAAACACATTCCTCCATGGAAGCCTTTAGGAGGAATCGATTGTCAAAATATTATATTAGGGTAGTTTTAGTTACTGAACTTGAACTATTTATTTTTTTCTTCCAAAAAACCCAAAAGTGCAACTTGTGACCGGTATCGATAGATTGCTCATAATTTGGTCTATCATTGATAAAAATACCAGATTCCACCACGGAGGCGTTTAGGGGGAATTGAATTTTATTAGGGTAGTTACAATACTTGAACTTTTTATTTTTTTTTCTTCCAAAAAGCTCAAAAGTGCAACTTGTGACCGGTACTGATAGATTGCTCATAATTAGGTCTATCATTGGTAAAAAAAACACATTCCTCCATGGAAGCTTTTAGGAGGAATTGATTGTCAAAATATTATATTAGGGTAGTTACCTAGTTACGCAACTTGACCTTTTTATTTTTTTTCTTCCAAAAAGCTCAAAAGTGCAACTTGTGACCGGTACTGATAGATTGCTCTTAATTAGGTCTATAATTGGTAAAAAAATCACATTCCTCCATGGAAGCCTTTAGGAGGAATCGATTGTCAAAATATTATATTAGGGTAGTTTGAGTTACTGAACTTGATTTTTTTATTTTTTTCTTCCAAAAAACTCAAAAGTGCAACTTGTGACCGGTACCGATAGATTGCTCATAATTAGGTCTATCATTGATAAAAAAAAAACAGATTCCACCATGGAGGCGTTTAGGAGGAATTGAATTTTATTAGAGAAAAAAACGGTCGTCTGTGGGCACCCTAAGTTGGTAAAATAAAAAGTTTTCGAATTTTTCACCTTTCATGGGATGTAGCTCGAAAACAGCTGCGAATAGAAAAAAATGATTTAGGTACAACTTGTAGACAATTTTATGGCCTTTCAACTTTTCCTAGAAAGTTTTTCTCTAACATGTACCGTTTTTGAGATTTAAGCGAAAAATTAAAAAATTGACCCTTTCCCCCCCTCCCCCCACTCCGGGGCTCCTCCTAGTGTCACGGGGTTTTAGTATGTTTATTACCTAGGGACTCTTGACATGTTTCCGAAGAAACATTTTACGTTACTAACTCACGCACTCTAGACCCCCCTTGGAGGGACTCATTCAATGGACTAAAGGCCTCATCCAGTCTTTCCCATTCTTTCCTGTCTTGTGCGACTCTATGCCAAAAATTATCTTTTTTGTCTAGTTTGTCTCTCCATCTTAGCTTGTCTTGTCTTCCGACATTTCTTCTCTTATTTATTTAACAATTTATTGTACACAATAAAACATCATAACCACGGGACATAAAAAACAAAGACACAACAGGCACTGCTTATTTCTAAAAAGACATTTCTTACAGCAGACCTACAGAAGTATTAACTTATCTTGTCTATGGGTATCCATAGGCCGCTTTTATAATTTGCCGTAGGACGGCACGTCACGGCACGGTTTTGCCGTCACGGTACAATAGGAAAGCAAAATGTATGAAATTGTATGCAGACGCTTTTAATTTATCGGCCACGGCAGCGGCATGCCGTGACCGGCAAACGGCAGCCGTGCCGTCGTCGCCGTAGCACACTGCGCTCCCCAAGCAATACATATTCGGTTGCCTTTAATGTCCATCTGTCATCCTTTACTCTGTATATATGCCCAGCCCAATTCCACTTTAGCCTTCTTGCTACTTCTGTGATATCTTTTAGTTTTGTTTTCTCTCGAATATCTTCATTTCTTACTTTATCTTTTCTTCTTCATCTTATATGTTACTCTCTTAACTTTAAAATCACTGCCATTCATAGGATGTTTCCAGTTTAAAAGGATAGTGGGCACAATTCTATATGTGCCGGCTAAAACTATAATTTAAATCTATTTGTTACTTTCGGACTAAAACATTGGAAAAGGACAGGAGATCTATTTTGTCCGGTTTTTGATATATAGTCTGTGGTTTTATGCGTTATCTGTCATTTTTATCCGCCGTCATATGATATGGCGGATAAAATTGACAGAAATACTGGGGAAACGTGCAAAAGCGCGTCATAATCTAGCGGACAAAGTGTAAAACCATAGAGAATCGAGCCAAATATGTGCATCATTTCCCATACATACTATCATCTCGATACAATTTACTAACTTTTCACAGAATACGGAATCATCAATATGGAATACTGTAACGAGGCAACTTTTTTGGATGACTATAAGAAAAACAACACTGAATTAGAAAATGCTTGTATCGAGGACTGTCCGCCACAAATCAACAACGAAACCATCTGCGGAATCAGAAAACAAGGAGAAGGTTTCAAAGTACAATTATTCGTTAACGAATGCGAACTTCAGAAGTACAATTGTAAGAATAACATGACGTTTGAACCCACAGATCATTTCGTTTGTAACGACATCGTTCTTCCCAAAACAGAAAGTTCTAATAAACCCGTGGAATGCAACAAGCACTGCCCAGCACAGGACGGTAATCAAACTATTTGTGGTATGAGAACACTGGGCAGAGGGTTTAAAGCACAATTATTTGTAAACGATTGCGAATTGACAAAACATAACTGCATGAACAATTTTACGTTTTATATAACAGATGATTTCGTTTGCGACGGCCTCGTTCTTCCAGAAACAGCCAAAACAAAAGACTGTGTGAAGAAATGTCCGCCACAAGTAGGAGATGAAACTATTTGCGGCATTAAAGAACATGCAGAGGGATATAAAGTGCAACTATTCGTAAACGATTGTGAAATGAAGAAACACAACTGTGAGAACAATTTCAACTTCAATCGCACTGACCATTTCGTTTGTAGCGGCCTTGATCTTCCAAAGAAAACTATTCCTAAAAGTACAATAGTCAACCCTCAACCGCAAAGACGTAAGAACGTGATCATTGTAGACGCTGGCATGTTTGGTAACACTGGTGACATCAACGAGACTATTGAGAACTTCTTCGCTGGTACCCACGTCTTTGATATGCCGCTGAAGGACGTCAGCAACTCCATCGACGAAGCCACTAGGAGAGTGCTGGTAAATCTATTTATAATTTTTAAATTTTAACCGTTTACGGCGACGTTTATTATGACTCAGTAAAAGTAAACTAATAAACAACATACATAGATACATAAATTCACGCCTTTTTCCCTTACGGGGTAGGCAGAGCGTAAGAAGCTTAGTGAAAGCTTTTACGCCACGTCTGACGAATATTGAGGGCAATTTTAGATGGTAATGTGTATCGCTATAGCCCATCGCCTAAATTACAATACACTGCGACCGTCGAATCCATATTGCTGACTTCTACAGCATAAACAAAAGTGTTTCTAATAAACAAAAATACATTATTATCAAAAATGACGGAAACATTTCGACTCAGACATGAAAAATACAACTAAATATACTCTACTCGTAGCTTTAGTATTTCTTCAGTAAATATTCAACAGAATATACCTACGCACGTATTCTTCTTCTTTTTATCAGAACTACATAAAAAAAAAACGATTTGTTTTCTCAGTATAATTTTAACTGTCTGAAAAATAATGAACAGTTTTAGTGTGTGTGTGTGTTCAAAATGTTTGTTAAAATGTAATTATCACATTATCCTTTCAGACTATAGATCTGTTCAAGCCCATTATAGTCTTCCAGCCCTGGATCCACGTGCCGAAGGTCAGAAAGAACGACACCTGGCATTACCCGCTGCTCAGGTCTTGCTACCACAAGTGTCCCACGGTGAGTGCATCGTCCTGTACTAGCCAATCATCGTCAGCTCTGGACTTGGACAGATGCCCTGGTGTCCCAAAATGCTGACAACCTGTCACTATAGCAATACATATTACAATCTAAAATTGCCCTCAATTTTTGTCAGACGTGGCGAAAGCGCCTTTTACGAGGCGTTAAACGCTCTGCCTACCCTGTAAGGGATAAAGGCGTGATTAATGTATGTATGTATGTATGTGAAAAAAAATGGCTTTTCCATACAAAATGTTCACCTTGATCAAACAATTTGTATGGAAAATCCTTTTTTTCACTTCCTGAAAAAAATACTTGTTGTCTGAGCAACCTCTATCAGTTTGCGGAACGCTGTCCCTTACACCTGGTATACTTAAAATTTATCAGCGCGTTGACGTACTAATACTGAAAATTATGTTTGTCAATAATTAAATAAGATTTTCCAAAGTAGATTTTATAAATCCGTTGATGCTTTGCCTAAAATCCCATAATCCCATAGTCGATATTTTAAGTAAGTTACGTATATTCGGTAGCGGAAAACTATTAATACATTTCCTGCTGATTTGAGCCGACAGTAAACTGGATTTGAACCGAGAGTGTTCTGCATTTGAGCCGGCAGTGTTCTGTTCTGATGCATCACTGTGTCCTGCCACCATCAGTGAGTCCAACGCGATTAAGACAAATCTGGTTAATATGTTGGTCCGAATCCGACGCGCCCGCGCTAAAGGTCTTCGCACATTATATCAACATCGACTGGACTTCAAAGCTCCAAACTCAACTAACCAGTAATAGGCATTTTGACTTAAATTTGTAATGATTTAAATCATCTTAATCCTAAACGCAAAAAACATTATATGCGGTGACTTTTATATTAATATACTTACTTACTTTTACTTAATAAACTTTCTTATGCTACTAAATTTGAAAGACATTGCACGATCTTACAATTTAACTTTTAGACTAGATGTCAGATCTCACAAAACCTCTAATTTTGCATGTAAACGGCATGGAATGTAAGTGATTGTCACTGGATGTTTTCAGACTAATTACACCCTGCTGAATACGACTCTGCCTGGTGACATTCCAATTCCCCCCTTTACCCCTCTTTTTCATTGTAAACAGATCTGTCAGAATCAGAATCAGAAATCTTTATTTGTAGTTACAGGTATAAGGTATGTTACAGATGTTATGTATGTTATATAAGTACTCCATAACTTGCTATCTTTGTGATAGCACACAAATACATTTTTTATCACATTTGTAATATTGATAGGGTCTATCTGCCTACGTATTTTAGGTCTATACTTAAGATAAGAACCCAAATAAAAAAAAATACAAAACTAAATATTAACTATTATAATATAACTAATTAAATGAACTTTATTTACATACTATAATAGTTTAATATTTACATAACTAAAGTAGACTATTATATTAATGTCTAATGAGATCAAAATAAACTATTTTAACTAATTATATTTTGTACATATATGACTTATTATTAACTATCCGAAAAATATTCGGAGATGCTGTAAAAAGCTTTTTCAACTAAAAATTTAAATAATTGGGTTTTAAACTGTACAAAATTTAATTTTCTAATGTTTTCTGTCGCCACGGTTTTATCTGTTAAAACCAAATCTATAACATGTAGAAAAAAACTGTTTATGGCAAAAAATATTTACATTAAATTTACTATCACAACAATGCTTATGTCATTATAGGTATTATAGTTTTCAAGTGACACCTTCCTAAACAATATGGTCTTTTAAAAAAATCATGTTAACTAGTTTATGCTATATCTCTATCGAAGTGGGTGAATTTCAACAAAATTAATTATGGACTAATTACTTCTCACGATAGTAGAATAAGATCAAAAGTGATTTCATAAATTGACAAAATGAATCTACATAAAATTTCCTACCATTCAATACTTATTAATTTCATAGGTTTTTGAGCAATGCCTTTCCATATTTTTTTCTTGAAATTGTAATATCACCGGGAACAATCATGGTCAGCAGGGTCAATTTAGTCTTTAAACACACGGTGACAATCCGACATCCGTCCATGCCGTTTGAAGCCGTCAAATCAATATTTGCTTCTGAACGGCAGTTAATATCGCTACCCGTTCTGTGGTTCATGTTTAGACAACATTCTACATAACATCAAAGGGAGCAAAGCTGAGGTGATTGGGTTTGCAGTATCAGACCACACTATGCAGCTTATTCGCTGTCCTGCCCTAAAGGGTTGTACTTTGGACCACTGGTTCACATATAGAAGGGACAATTGAATAGTCTATAGAATAGGCTAGAGAATGTGCGAAAATTTGGAATATATTTGAATCAAACAACTTTGAATGACGTTTTAATAGCCAAGATGCTTTATGATATATTTAAATTGCTAAATGATTTTTGTTTCCCAATTAGTCAAATCAGCAACTTTTTATGAAATGACATTAACGCTTTTTTTTTAATGAAAATAGTGGGTTATGACGTCACTCGCCAGTAAATATTGACTACTCAAATCAATAACTTCTAGATTTTTAACTCGATCATTAAATCTAAATGTGTATTTTTTTTTAAATGATGAGAACCACAGTATTTTTAAACGTATTGAATTTTTTAAGCTACCCAGTCATAATGCCTTTTAGTGACGCTTCGATGTATAATGTGCGAAAACCTTAACGCGTCATCCAATAACTCAAATTACGCACTAATCCTTTAGCTTGCTAGCATGTATAGCTAGTAAGCTTTCATATGCATGTAGCTAGCAAGCTTTTAACTTTGTAACGCTCCTATGCAGGTGCAGACAGACAGTAAATCAATAACTGAAGCCGGGGGGTGTATACGGGGTGTAAGGGACAGCGTCCCGCAAACTTATAGGAGTTGCTCAGTCAACAAAACTGAACAACTGTCACAAAAAAAAAACAAGAAGTAAAAAAAAAATAGTTTTCCATACAAATTGTCTGATCAAGGTGGTCATTTTGTCATCATCTCCCTAGCCTTATCCCGTATCTCACGGGGTCGGCTACCTAATCTAGGGGATTGAACGAGAGTACTGGTTTTTACACAGAGTGACTGCCATCTGACCTCCGCAACCAAGGGAAACCAGACCCAATCCTAGATTAGGTCAGAGTTTTCAAGCCGCCAATGCTTAGCACTGGCCTCCGATATGGCTTAACGACTAATATTTACGGTATTAAACGATGTTAACCGGGACCAACGGCTTAACGTGCTTTCCGAAACACGGAAAAAGCGCCGAATAAACGTACATATGAAATTCGAAATCCGAAAAACACATTGGTACGTGGTGGGGTTCGAATCACGACCTCCCGCTCAGGAGGCAGCGGCCCTATCCACTACACCATCGGGCTCCTGAGGTGGTCATTTTGTATGGGAAGGTAATTTTTTTTTCATCTCCAGAAAAAAATCACGGTGAAATTTGGTTAGTTTCGTTGACTAAGCAACCCCTATCAGTTTGCGGGACGCTGTCCCTTACACCCGGTATTGAAACTCGCGAGTGACCCTCTATGATTACTTGATTGATTTTAATCCACTTGTACAAAAAATATTATACACCCTTGTCTGAGATACTTACATATATATAATAACGCCTTTATCCCCAATGGGGTAGGCAGAGATCTCCCCGAAAAGTTTTGAAGGTTAATTAAGATGGATTTGTAGGTATATTGCTGTAGTGACCGGTTGTCAGCCAATTACCTAAATTACTATATACTGAAACACTTACCCTTAGCTGGATTTTACAGCATTCCCGGGAAGAAATGCAGCAGGCACATTCTATGTATTTCTCTTGCTCCCAGGCCAGCATGGAAAAATATATCACCCTCAACAATATTGACAGATATGGTGAGAATAGTTTCATAAAGTATTATCTTTGATGCACAGTTCATTGCAGGCAAACCAATCAGAGGTTGCTTTAGACGTGGAAGACAGACGTGCGAGAGACCACACCTCTTGCACCCATTCTCCGAACGTAGTCTGCTCCAAATATCTTTTTTTTCTCTTTATTTAGAAAACATACAGTTTTTAATAACAATTTAAAAAAAAGAACATGTTTTCTTACAAACCTAGAATTTCCTTAATTATACAATAACATTGAAGTTCACAATTTTAAGTACTCGTTAGCAAAAAATTCTTCCATGCTGGACTGGGAGAGATAGAAAAACATAGAATATTCCAGCTGCCCTTCCTCCCGGGCATGCTGTAGAAGACAGCAAAAGGGACTCGAGGGTTACAGTGTATTGTAATTTAGGCGATGGGCTGACAACCTGTCACTACATATTAGCAATACACATTACAATCTAAAATTGCCCTAAATTTTTGTCAGACGCGGCGAAAGCGCCTTTTACGAGGCGTTTAACGCTCTGCCTACCCCGTAAGGGATAAAGGCGTGATTTTATGTATGTATGTATATTAGCAAAAAAATACGCAGTCATAAACTCTTTGTATCTAAAGAACTGAAAAATTAACAAAACTTGTTATTGTGTTTGTGCACTACATAGTGATTAATTTATTTATTAGGTTCTAAACAGTGTCGAGGTAAAAACCCCATCTAAAAATAATAATAATTAAACTGAATAATATACCTACAATACCAACTCTAAGTATAATATTATAGTTACTCTGTGGTATAATCGAATAATTTAATAGCTACCTGTTTCTTATAACTTGGCAAAGCTGTGGGAAAATATCTATATCATTTGTCAAATCGTTGTGGTTTCGCATAACACGTCTGAAAAAAGAATTTTTAGCATAATTTGTTTTACATGAATTAGCATAAAATGTAGGTTTTGAACGTGAAGAAAAACGGTATACTTTCAAATTATTTTTTTAAAAGAAACGAAGAATCTATGTGATTGTTAAGTATTTTATATAAAAACAAAAAATCTACATAAGTCCATGGATGTATGGGAAGGTATCTTGCTGTATATCCGTCATTACATTACCATCCTGTATAATCGGCCAACTGCGCGGGACTAGTTTTTAGTGCCCAAGTCTTTGCGCTACACACAGGTGCACTCTCTATTCCTTCAATCTCTTATTCTGATGGGACAGACTGAATGATACGACCAGAGATAAATTAGGCGCAGGACCGACTTTTTTATTGCCCATCCGACAGCATGGATCATCTTATTGTTCGGGCAATCAGGTGATCAGCCTGTAATGTCCTAACCAAACTAGAAACAACAACACAAAGTCATTGTCCCCCGCTGAGAATCGAACCCGGGACCTCCGGGTCGATTGCCCATGGCTCGGACCGCTAGACTACGGAGGATTAGTTACCCTTGTTACATAGGGTGCGCAATGCCCACTGGGCATTTCATTAACTTACATACATCAATCTATCTATCTATCTATACATATTATAAATCTCTAGAAGGGTCGTGTCTGTACATTGAATATTTGTAGTTTAGTTTAGTTTAGTTTATTTATTTCACAATACAGGTTTCACAATTAAATTAAATTACAATCAATAGAATAATGTCCTCCGTAAAGTGATCGTCAAAACAAAATTGTACAATATAAATTCAGTTAATATGTCAAATAGTAAATTAAATTAAGATAAAAACAGTAATAATTTATACAAATTAATAATTCAAAATTCATGTCAATAGTCTTATTACAAAATACATATAAATTAATACTTTAATTTCAATTAAAAATTACCATCTAAATACTCTGTTACAGAGTAAAATGCTGTTTCTAATAAAAGGTTCCTTAATCGACGTCTAAATGCTTCGTCACATGTTTCATTTTGCAAGTCTAGCGGTAGTTTATCATACAACGACGGACCAATCACGCGCGGGTTTCGCTCAGCGAGCGCCAATCGGTGCCGGACGGGAGCTAGTCGTCCTGTTCGTCGTAAGATTCTAGTGCCCGCGCTTACTTGTTCAAACTGAGACAAGTTTTTACGAACAAATGTAATAACCTCAAATATGTAATGTGAATAATGGGTCATTATTTTATGTTCGGGAAACAATTGGCGACATGAGTGTCTAGTTTTAACACCGGCTATTACGCGCAGTGCACGTTTTTGTAGAATAAGAACGCGGTGTGAGTCCGTCGAATTTCCCCATAGTAATGTTCCATAAACCATAAGTGAGTGAAAGTATGCAAAGTATGCTTGCCTAAGGGCGAAGGGTGTTATAAGACCTTTTATTTGGCGGAGCGCATAGACAGCGCTGCTCAACCTTCCACATAAAACCTCCACATGGCCTTTCCAATCGAGGGTCGAGTCCAAGGTGAACCCAAGGAACCTACACTGATTGCATAACGGCATTGGACTGCGAACTTTGATAGATTGCGGTAAGTTTACTGATTTCCCTGAAAATACCATCACATTCGACTTATTAACGTTTAGTACCAGACCGTTAGCAGAGAACCATTTTTGTAGTTCGTTACTGGCTTTACAGATCTTATCGGTGAGCTCATCATACGTAGGCGCGCTCACTACCACCGTGGTGTCGTCGGCGAAGAGAGCCACGAGACCGTCAGATATGGCTGATGGGAGGTCGTTGATGAAGATCGAAAACAGAGTGTTCCCGATTGCAGATCCCTGAGGAATACCAATAGTGACGTCACGTGGCTTGGATTTAACTTGTTTGCCATTTATATTGATCTGTACAGTTTGTTTTCTACTGGTTAAGAACGATTCTAAGAGTTTTAGAGTGTTGTGACGTATACCGTAACTTGACAGTTTATTTAATAGGACTTTGTGGTTTATTACATCGAATGCTTTAGATAGATCACAAAATACAGCAGATACTTTGTACTTATTATCCAGGGCGGTCGTGACACAGTCGACAATCGAATAAGCCGCTGACGTGGTTGACAGACTTTTTCTGTAGGCGAACTGCTTATTTGTCAGCAAATTATTCGACTCGAGGTATTCGACTATACTGGACGATATTATTGATTCTATAATTTTTGATATATTTGACACTATTGTAATTGGCCTATAGTTATCTACCTTACATTTTTCCCCTTTCCCTTTGTAAACCGGACAAACTCGTGTACATTTGAGAACCTCTGGGTAAGTTCCACTTGAAAATATCTGATTCACTAATACAACTAGTATTTGGGATAAAATAGGCCATAAACATAATAATATATTGATAGAAATGTCATAAATGTCAAGTGTGGTACGGGATTTTAATAATGATTTTAATACTTTATTCAAGTCATCTATTGTAACGATAGGGAGGGTGAACTGTGGCACATTAATGCCATTTAGGTGCTTTTGTACATACTGACCGGAAATTGTTTCATTGCAATTTAAAGAAAACATGGCAGCTATTCCTATAAAGTGCGTGTTGAACACGTCAGGCACAGATGTATGAGGGATGTCTTGGTTGAGATCATCTTTTAGGGAAATACTTCGGTTCCTTGGTTTTTGGGATATTTCATCATCAATCACACGCCAGATTTCTTTTTGTGGATTTTTGCTTTCAGCCAGACGATTTTGGATGTGATCTTTTCTTGCATTAAAAGACATTTTCTTTAATAAATCACTGTACTGGTTAATACATTGTGTTAGTATTTGCTCGTCGGGATATTGTTGTCTCATCTCGCTAAAGTCATTAAATTTTCTCATACAATCTAAAATGTCATCATTAACCCATGGAGCAATACGTTGCGATTTAATTTCTCGCCTTTTAAGCGGAAAGTGAATGTCAATATAATATGTTAGAATTTGTATCAATTTAGTCATTTTACAATTTATATCAATGTCATTATCATAAATAAAATACCAATTATAATTTTCAATGTCAATATAAAAATGTCGAATTGATTCATCGGAAAACAAACGTTTTTCCACGACACAATTTTCCTTATTCCTACACGGTTGCCCTGTGGCTAATGTGAATACCTGGGCCTGATGATCGCTTATCGGTGTGTGCAGGCTGGCCGATGTTACGTCATCGCAATCAGATGTTCGCACCACTCCGAAGTCGATTGCAGTCGCGCAGGTTGAGCATACTCGCGTGGGAAAATCGACTACATTCTGACACCCATAACTATTTAATAATTCAGTTACTTGCCTATTTTCGCTCGAGTCAACTAAATAATCCACATTATGATCGCCTATTAATATGAACCTTTTATTTTCATCAGTTAATTTACTAATTAATAATTCCAGTATAGATAGGTAGGTGAAATAGTCACCATCTCCTGATCTATAAATACCGACAACAACGAGGTTTGACTTAGTTAATTCGATAGCTGTTAGATCGCAGTGAAATTCAACAGACAAGTTCTGCAGATCATTCCGTCGCTTGTAAGTTATACATTCGCGTATGTATATCGCTGCCCCTCCGTGCGCCTTTTGTACTCGACAGAAACAGTTTGCGAGCTCATAACCACATAACCTAATCTGTTCAATTTTACTTTTTCGACACCACGTTTCTGTTACAACCAACAAATCGGGCTGTTGCATTTCTAACAGTATGTGTAATACAGATATTTTGTTAGTCAGTGATCTACAGTTTTGATGAATGACTGTTATTATTGGTTTTAGTGCTATTTTTTTTTGTGAAATTTGGCCGCGTGCTGCAAGTTTTTTGGAAGAACAATCTTGAACCTACGGACGATTACACCTTCTGGCCAACTACTGGAATGTGTGATAACTGGTGTGCTGGCTGCAGGCACGTCGAGACGAAATGATGCGTAGTGTCCCCTGGTGACCTTCAGCTGCTCACATTTGATGTTGCAAATCTCAAGCTCCGTCTCCGTGTAACGAATGATGTCATCAGCCGTGGTGCCCTCGCAGAAGTTGAAGATGTGCCAACTGATCATTCGAGGTGCAGCAGCTCTTAAGCCGCTTGATGACTTTTCGGCGCCAGTAGAAGACGGGGCTGACGCCCGCTTCACCGGAGCAGATGGATGAGCCGGGGCCGAAGACATTTGCCTTACCAGAGCAGGCGGACAAGCCGCAACCTGGTCATGACGGTGCGCTCGCGATCGAAGCCGCCTCGGTGCTGGCGGCGGGGCTGCCTTAGCGGCTGCGGCTGGTGCCGTGACCTTGGGTGTTGTGACTATAGAGGCAAAAGTGGGCGTTCCTCGTGTCGATGTTGCCTCCGAAGCTGGTGGTGTCGCCACGACCGTAGTATTCAGACTCTGATCGGACTGGACTGTGATGTCATTGTGGCTTGTGTCCAGGTCATGAAGGAAGCCGAGGCCCGACGGGCCGGAGTGGTTGAGTGAGATGTTATTTCGCGTCATCAATTGTGGTGGAACATTGAATGCAGTGTAGTGGCTTGGATTTTGAGCTGGGACTTCAGGTGAGTTTTTACTCAATAATCGCTTGATCTTTATAATCTCACCGTTCTGTAGGGTCAACATAGCCTCTTGTGATTTAATCACTGTAAAACATTCATCAAGTTTTGTGCTCATGTTCACCAGTGTAGTTTCAAGTTTTGAAATAACGTCCACCAACCTTGTAATTTCCGCGTCAGTCGTCGCCTTTTTCCCTTTGTTCGCCATTTTCATATGTAGAACAATAATAATATGTGTCACCAATAATTTGTGATATAAATAGATTGATTAAATTCAATTGTTATTAATATATATAATTTAAAAAACGAGAGCTCTAAATTTAATCCTAAGCTAGCAGCGCCACCTAGCGGATATACATTAAAATAATTGCAGCAGGCATTATTAAAGATATAAAGATCAAAACGATTTTTTTTTTTAATTTTTGTCTGTCTGTCTGTATGTTACCACATCACGCAAAATCTGCTAAACCGATTTCGATGGGACTTTTTTATTTAACTGTGTGCCCGGGTTGCAACTTAGGATACCTAAAATCACGCTACCTGACTTATGGGGTACGCAGGAAATTGAAATTTGGCTGTTTCTTAACCGATTGTTATAGAACTTTTTTATTCAACTGAATATTATTTAAAATCAAAATTACGATACAAATAATCACGTCTCAAGACTTAAGAGGTAGGCAGGAAATTGATCTCTGATCGTTTTTAACTGATTTGAAAGGGACTTTTTATTTGACTGTGTTTTTTTAATTGCCTGGTGTCCAGTCTAGGTTAGAAATAATCACGCAAACCATTGAGTAAGTACCCCAGTTGGTACGGAAAACACGCAGTGTCAAAAAAAAATCCTGGTGATAGTTGTTCAGTTTCGTTGACTGAGCAACCCCTATCAGTTCGCGGGACCCTGTCTCTTACACCCGGTATTACATTATTACTTCACAAAACTAACTCAAAAGGTTTTACCCTCTTTAGTCTTCTCACTATTATCAGTAATCCGAACAATACTGACACCCAACCCACTCTATCTCCCGGCTATACTCCATTAGTCCATGGCAAATGTTACCTAAATAACAGGCATTGTTGTTCAAGTTGTAGATCAACAGTACAATCGGGTAGATCGTAATATGCCTGGAAACAAAACTATTTCTATGTTGGACTGTGCCCGGTAAAAGAACACTTTAACTATCAGTTGCTTCTATTCCCAGGCAATACCACAGAACATATAATAGTACTACATATAATAGTACTACATATAATAGTATTACATACAGAATGGACACTCATCTCCCCCCACCGATCCGAGTTACCGCACACCCCGCAACTAGTGGCGGGCCCCGGGAGCAGTACGCTTAGCGAGATGATTAGGTACTGTTCAGTTTATGGGTGTCTTTCTTCGTCAAGAAATCGCGCCAGCATCCGCAATATTTTCGATTTATAATATTTTTGTTGTTTTTTATGACTTTTAGACCATTAAAATGATGTGCAATATTTGTGTGTGTTATGGTACAAGAATAGGTAGATAATTACCTAGATATTAGAGTGTGGCGTCTTCGCTTCAAATTTGACAAATGATTTTGTTCGTGACCATTATCGAATAGTAGCTCCGTCACTATATTTTTATTGAGTAAGTGCTTACCAATCAATTACGTAGTTAAGGTACCAGTTTATTCAAGTAAAAATACTATGACCGGTATAACAGAATTTGTCAACCCTTAAAACACGCACACAACCCCAGCGCCTGTGCAACATGCCGTCTGTCGATGTATGACCCAAATGAAAAGTTTGTTAGGAGTGTCCTACCTAGGGTAATACAGTAATATCCAGTAGAGCCGAGGTAATGTGATATGGTGTCGATTCTGGCAAACACATTTCATAAACTAACTTAAAATATCTGACACTTTTTCGACTTTGTAATTTGAAAGAGATATAAAAAAAACACATTATTTTGACTTTGCTAAACTGACGTAAGTTCAATATACTTTTTTTATGTACCTTTTTATGTGGCTGTCTCTAAAGTTAGCCTCATCAATTAATGCTACGTGTTTAAGTAAACTTTGGACGCTCTATTTGCCCCGGATGCGACGTAACAGACACCCAAACAAACAAACGACATCTTGTGAGAAACCCAGGCACATCATGATTTACCTAATACTACGACTGGACGACGACATCGACACATCACGTTATTGGATGCTGTGTTACACGATATTTTGTTTACACGATACACAATGGAAGCGAACAGTCTAGATTTTAAAACACTCTAAAGCTTAGTATTTAATGTCAACAAAGAGGTTTTATCAGTAGGGCTAACATGCGTGCCACGAAATAATTTTCAAATTCAAATTCAATTGTCTATTGCAAGTCACAACACAAAAGATCTAAAAAATATACCTTAAAGATACATAAATAACAGTTTTAGTCTCATGTGACGCCCTGCAAGGGCGCAGCAATTTAGAGAGAGGGCTTAGTTAAATAGAATAACAATACAAATTAACTTAAAATATATAAAACTTAAACTAATAAATCTAAATTAATCAGTTATATTTAATCTATTTTACACCAGCAGTCGAAGTTTTTTCCACTTTTAAATTAATTAATATCATAAAAGAATTCCGTAATATTATAATAGCATTTATTAATAAGATAGGAATTCAGATGTTTAATGAATAATGATGTTTTTTGTATATTTTTTATGTGATTGGGAATATGATTATAAATTTTTATTAACATAATATGTGGGCCAGAAGTAACTAACTTTTATTTAGAAAATGGAACTTGTAGTTTATTATGGTTTCGGTCTTTTGTGTAGTTCTACGTGGGACACTCAGAAAGATTTGCGACATTAAAAAAAATTGTTTTACAGGTACATATATTTTTATTAAATCTTTTCAAAGTACTCTCCACCAGCCTCTATACAAAGATTCATGCGTCTGAACCAGTTTTCAAAACACTTTTTCCAGTCCGCCGTAGACACCTCGTTTACAGCCTGCTCGAACGCAGCCAGCGCATCTTCCGGCGACGAAAATTGTATCCCCTTGAGCCGATTTTTTATTTTTGTAAATAAAAAGAAGTCACACGGTGCTAGATTAGGGCTGTAAGGAGGGTGACCCAGGAGTTTGACTGGTGTGCTGTCCAGGATGTCCCTCGTTTTGAGCGCGGTGTGTGCAGGCGCATTGTCGTGGTGGAGCAGTAGTCCGCGGAGCCCTGTGTTTGGTCGCTTGTTGCTCACAACAGAAAAAACTTCTGGTAAACATTTGGTAGTATACCATAATGCTTCTTTGATCTCGTAAGGGAATTGAGGCCAAGTGGCCAGTCAAATTAAAGAAGCTGGCGATCAAAATCTTCCCCCCGCTTCGAGATCGCTTCACTTTGGTAGGCGTTGGTTCATTTTGAAACACCCAAACTGTCGACTGGCGCTTGGTTTCTGGATCGTATTGATAAATCCAGGACTCATCACCTGTTACGATGTCGTAAACACGCCGAGACGAGCCTGCTTCAAATTTGTTCAGCATATCACGGCACCATTCCACCCGGGCCTGCTTCTGAGCGTCGGTGAGGTAGTGCGGCACCCAGCGCGATACTATCCTCCTCACGCGAAGATGCCAGTGTAGAATCTCGTGAACGCTTCCCGATCCAATCTTTAATATGTGCTGAATCTCCTGATATGTAATTCGCCTATTATCTTGGATTAAATTTTTCACTGCTAGCACGTTTTCTTCCGTAATAGCCGTCAAAGGGCGACCGCTTCTTTCTTCATCCCCCAAGGTTGGTCGACCGCGCCTAAATTCGTTATACCAACGATACACGGTTGCCTTGGAAGGGCTTTCATCCATAAATGCCATTTGAAGTCTATCGAACGATTCATCCGGTTTCAGGCGACACTTGAAATCGTAAAAAATCATAGCTCTAAAATGTTCCCGGCGCAGATGCATTTTTCAGTAAGACACGATACTTTGAATTGGCTCGCAAAAAATGTGGAGGGAAATTTTGAAAATGGAACACACATTTATACTTACAAGTAATCATATTTTCAAAAAAGATTCTAACCGGCCAGTCTGCCATATATAAAAACTATTTATCGCAATACTTTCTGAGTGGCCTGGTATTTATTCGCTTTGTTTACGAAGTTGTTGTTTATTTGTGAATAAACGATACTTATTTAAAAGCATATTACAAAACTTAAACTAATAAATCTAAATTAATCCGTTATTTTTAATCTATTTAACACCAGCATGAGAGTAGCAATCTAAGTTTTTTCCACTTTTAAATTAATTAATATCATTAAAGAATTCCGTAATATTATAATAGCATTTATTAATTAGATAGGACTTCAGATATTTAATGAATAATTATGTTCTTTGTACATTTTTTATGTGATTGGGAATATGATTATAAATTTTTATTAGCATAATATGTGGCCCAGAAGTAACTAACTTTAATTTAGAAAATGGAACTTATAGTTTATCATGGTTTCGGTTGTTTCGTTTAATTCCTGTCATTGGGGTGTAAAACTTTGGGTGATTTCTGATCTTCTTCTTCTGTCGAGTGGGTATCGAGTCTATGGACTCGATGAACCCTGATATCAGAGTTTTTAAACCGCCTAGTAGCACAACTTTTAGGCCTCTGACATGTTTTTTTGTGTAACGACCACTATCAAAGACAGCGACCGGGACCGACGATACGGGGATTTCTGATGAATTTACACGATTCATGTATATATATATATTTCTCTCATGAGTGACAGTGAGTTTGAGTTTGTATCATAAATATAATTTTAGTACAAACTGGCCTGTCAAATCCGTAGTTAATATTGCGCTCAAGTTTTGGGCGCTGAGGCCCGTATTTATGAAGCAATATCAATTGGTTCATAAATCAGTGGGAAGCACAGAATATATAATAGTACTACATACAAAATGGACATTCACCTCCCTTCCCCAGTCTGACATACGTCACACTCCGCGCCGGATTGTGGGCCACATTGAGCGTACGCTTAGCGGGTATGGCGCGTGCATGTTTCCCAGTGTAACGGAAATAATAAGGTTTTGTGTTCCTAAGATGGTTAGATACTGTTTCGTGCACGGATGTCTTTCTACCACAAGATATGACTCCAATAGAAACTTTTTTAGATTTCACAATGATGAGAGACGGTAAGTAAATTCATACAAAATATGCAACCTAATCTATTCTAACTATTCAGTTACAGTGAAATACTTTAAAACGTTGGTTTAATCAAGAACCAGATTAATCAAGTGATGATTATGACCGATATAACAAATTTTGTCAACCCTTATAACACGCACACAAACACATGCCAAGTGCAACATGCCTTCTATTGATGTGTGACCAAAATGACATGATAGTTAGGGGTGTCCGAGATGTGGTGTGAAGTACAAAACGCGCGAGAAAATGCGGTGACAAAATTATCTCGTGGCACGCATGTTAGCCCTACATACATGCATACATATAATCACGCCTCTAGCCCTACAGGTGTTATAATAAACTAGCTTTCCGTTTGTAGTGGCTCAAGATTTTCGGTGTAATTTCCCAATAGAAAATTGTCTCGCAAAAAACTAATCTTACTAGCATGCTAGTTAGTAGGTACCTATTTCTGGTTAATCGATCGAATGAAAAAAGCCATTACCTAAGGTCCTTATTGATAAACAGCACTTGAGACTGACGGCTAGTTTGTTAATTCAGTACAATATGGCCTGTCAAATCGATACTTAATATTGCTCTCAATCTTGAGATCTCTTTATAAATACGATCCTTAATTTCGTCATTGGGCTACATCACTTACCTACCTGCCCTACCATTTTCTATTCCTCTTTTAAAAAGTCAAAGTAACAAAGCTTTCAGATTCATTGTAGGAGTGATAAAAAACATTACAAAACACCAACTGCTTCCGGGCATATTGCAGTACAAAGGGATACCAAAAAATTCTGTATTTTTGCGATGGTCTAGCTGCCACTGCATTTTTTTTATTTTCTACCAACAGTCGAAGATACACATTTTTTTTTTATTCGTCCATGCTGGACTGGGAGCGAAAGAAAAACATAGAATGTGCCAGCTGCATTTCCTCCTGGGCATGCTGTAAAAACTGGCTAAGGGATCCGAGGGTTTCAGTATATTACAATTTAGGCGATGGGCTGACAACCTGTCACTACAGCAATATACCTACAAATCTATCTTAAATAGCCCTTAAAACTTTGTCAGGACGACCTTTGTATAGGTCGTTTACGCTCTGCCTACCCCATTAGGGATAAAGGCGTGATTATATGTATGTATGTATTCAGTGTGCAAGTCCTTTACACCCGGTATATTTTAGTTTCTAACAGATTTGTGCACTCACAGTACTTATTTCAGAAAATATTATCCCGTCAGCGGATGAATTTTTGATTTCTTAATTCTATTTATTTATTTATTTACTGTTTATTGTACACAAGTAACATGAGAAAGAGAATACACAAGGAATACCGACACAACAGGTACAGCTTATTTCTACTAAAAATTTCTTCCTACGGAAGTGAGACTTAAAATGAGATGCAAATTAGGCGTGCACAAATAAAGCATAAATATAATTCTAATATTTTAGTTTCCTTGCAGGAGTGTCCCGACGTATACGCGCCGGTGTGCGGCAACCCGGGGGTGGCAGCTCGGGAACCCAAGCTCATGTTTCAAAATCACTGCATGATGGATGCAGCACAGTGCAAGATGAAGTGGGAAGGGGAGACCATCACATCTGAAACCTCCGGTGAGTAATCACAACAGTCCCCTACTATTTTGGTGAACAGAACAGAACTAATCCCTAATGGGGTTGGCAGAGCGTAAGCGACCTAAACAAAGGTCGTTCCTCCACGTCTGACAAAGTTTTGAGAGTTATTTATGATACATTTGTACATATTGCTGTAGTGACAGGTTGTCAGCACATCGCTTAAATTGCAATATACAACAACACTCGGATCCCTTATCTGGTTTTTACATCATGCCCGGGAGGAAATGCAGCTGGCACTTTCTATATTTTTGTTTCGCTCCCAGTCCAGCATGGAAGAGTGGTGAGTAATCACACTAGACTAAAGCCCAATCCCCATTAGTTTGGTGAACAGAACTAGTGGGTATAACGTAAGTAGTCTGCGGGTGGGTATGGAGTCCAAGCTCATGGTCAAAAACCACAACATGATGGATGCAGCACAGTGCAAAATGAAGTGGGAAGGCGAGATCATGACTTCTGAAACTTGATTGTGATTCCCAGGGGGGAAACACAAAGTTGATATTTGAGAATAAATCACTTTGTGAATTTTTCCCCAGTTTGGTTAGGACATTGCAGGCTGAATCACCTGATAGTTGTGCTACCATTCTATTGAACACTCTAGTGCTTTGCGAGCCTAAGCTTATGGTCCACTCTCTATGGATCACTGTATGATGGAAGCTGCACAGTGCAAGATGAAGTGGAAAAATGAGACCATAATTTCTGAAACCTCCAGTTAGTAATCACTCTTAGTTCAGGCCATTCAATTTGTTTGAACATTCGATTTGTTTTATAACTTTAAACTTTCGCGCTTCGTGGCGTTTGTCTATCAAAATAAGACCCGATTGTAAACCAAACAAAAGATATAATCTGTTGTTCTTTCACTTATTTATTTTATCACTAAACGATGAACATGTGCTATTCAAATTTATAAAATATTCGGCAACTCATTTGTGGGTTTAATAGAGATATTACCTCGATGTTTCGACCCTATACGAGGATCTTCTTCAGGAGAAAAGACACTCGCGACTTTCGACACTTGACGCGCGGAGGTGTGTGACTTTCTTCTCCACTGAAGAAGATCCTCGTATAGGGTCGAAACGTCGAGGTGAATACCTCTATCAAACCCACAAACGAGTTGCCGAATATTTCATAAACATCAATTTATTGTTATTTTTCCATGTTTTCTCTAACTTTTTTCTCGATACCAAGAAGTGGGTCAGCTAAGCTAATTAGTGATGTAAATCGTTTTGTTTTCTTTATCTACAAAAACAATTCTGATTATGAGAATCAATGGAATATTTTTCGATTGATTTGTTAGGATTTTACAAGATATTTATTAAATTTTGTGCACGTTTTATCCGTGTATCTTTAAAATTATCGCTTCTGTAGGTCTGCTGTAAGAAATTTCTTTTTAGAAATAAGCAGTGCCTGTTGTGTCTTTGTTTTTTATGTCCTGTGTTTATGATGTTTTATTGTGTACAATAAATGGTAAAATAAATAAATAAATAAAATATAATAGAGGTACTTATAAATACATATCTTAAATAACTCTCAAAAATTTGTTAGACGTGGCAGAACGACCTTTATTTAGGTCCTTTACACTCTGCCTACCCCATTAGGGATAAAGACGTGATTATATGTGTGTATGTATATACTTAGACAACCTGTCACTACAGCAATACATACATACATACATACATACATAAAATCACGCCTTTATCCCTTACGGGGTAGGCAGAGCGTCAAACGCCTTGTAACAGGCGCTTTCGCCACGTCTGACAAAAATTGAGGGCAAATTTTAGATTGTAATAATTTGTATTGCTGTAGTGACAGGTTGTCAGCCCATCGCCTAAATTACAATACACTGTAACCCTCGAATCCCTTTTGCTGACTTCTACAGCATGCCCGGGAGGAAGGGCAGCTGGAACATTCTATGTTTTTCTATCTCTCCCAGTCCAGCATGGAAGAAACAGTACACATTACAATCAAAAATTTTCCTCAATTTTTGTCAGACGTGGTGAAAGCGCCTTTCACGAGACGTTTTATGCTCTGCCTACCCCGTAAGGGATAAAGGCGTGATTTTAGGTATGTATGTATGTAAAACTGCTGGTAATTTGGTACTAATATATACCTACGTATTATATATTTGATCAAAAACTACAGTTACAACGTTTTATATTTGTCTGAATAGTTTTGATACAAAATAATTTGTGGCTTTGATCAGCGGCACTCCATTCAGTACAAAATGTTTGTAAAGCTGTGAATAGTTTGCATTTATGGATAGACATTTATGCCCAAAACATATTTGGTAGACTCAAAGCTCCCCTCTATATGAGTACTGGCCGAAATTATCGATCGTTTGTTTATTTTACGAGTAGTGTAAAGGATAGGTCACACTGTTGCATTTACATGCATACATAATCCTTTATCCCTAAAAGGCTTGGCAGAGCATAAAAGATCTAAAGGTCGTTCCGCCACGTCTGGCAAAGTTTTGAGGGTTATTTAAGATAGATTTGTAAGTATATTGCTGTAGTGACAGATTGTCAGCCTATCGCCTAAATTTCAATCTACAGAAACCCTCGGATCCCTTAGCTGGTTTTTACAGCATGTCCGGGAGGAAGTGCAGCTGGCACATTCAATGTATTTCTTTCGCTCCCAGTCCAGCATGGAAGAACTGTAATGTAGGTGTAGCATAAAGCACTAAGGCTCGTATTTATAAAGCGATCTCAAGATTGGGAGCGATATCAAGTATTAAGTTGACAGGCCATAGTAAAATTATATCTCTGATACGAACTCAAACTAGCTGTCTATCTCAAGGGTCGATTATAAATACGGGCCTATGTAGCCTATGTAGTAGAAAATATTGCATCTAGTCCGCATTAATCTACTGAAGAGGTAAGGTTTTTATGTGCAGGCGGATGTAGTAGATAATGTATGGAACTGCGGGACCGATATTAAAAATTCTACTTTGCACACGAATGGTTTCGCAGCATCGTCGGAGAGGCAAAGAAAATATAATATTAGCTGTAAAGGCAAGCTCACGTTTACACAAAGGGTTAGATCACATCGAGAAATGACGCGATATGGCTAAGCTGCTTGAAGATGCATCTCACTGCTGCACCGCGCGGCGCAGCGCGGCATATCGCGACGCCGCCGCGAGATATTTTCGAGTTCTGACAATAGAAATCCTTTTTTGCAAAAGCGAAGTAATTAAGTCCACATAAAGCTCTATATTGGGCTCGATTCCAGATTTCCGGCTAAAATTAAAATAATAAAATAAATATATCTGTCACTTTCTAAATAATAAAATTGAATAAGGACAGGCGATTTAAACTCTATGGTTTAAAAATTTGTCCACTAGATTTCGACGCGCATTTGCACGTTTCCCCAGTATTAATGTCAATTTTATCTCGTATTATATGAGGGCGGATAAAAATGACAGACAACGCATAAAACCAAACCAGACTATAAATCAAAAACCGGAGAGAATAGGGCCCGTATTTAAAAAACGATGTCAAAATTGAGAGCAGTATCAAGTATGGATTTGACAGGTCATAAGTACTGAAATTACATTTCTGATACGAACTCAAACTCGTTGTCAGTGTCAAGTGCTGATTATACAAATACAAATACATTTATAATACGGGCCCAAATCTTCTGTTCTTTTCCAATATTTTTTCGTACGAAAGTGACACATAGATTTTAATTTCAGGTTTAGCCTGTTGAATCTAGACTTAAGCCCATTGTATCACGGACTTCAAAAATATGCGTCGCGTCGCGTTGCGCTCGTTTCCGGCTTTCCTTTTGCAAATTCACCCTCAGTGTAAATGTCCACCTGCCTTTACAATGGCGAGTGACAGCCGATATTGCAGTCTGTGCTAACTGAATTTTCTCTGAAGTTTTAATCAAAATGTAATTTGAGAGCGACTGGTATGCAGCTAATATACCTCGCTTTGTGAACTTGAAGTATTTCAACGTAAATATATCCGGTCCGGATGAACATTCCAATTAGAGTTTGCAAACGGAAAAATGCAAACAGAAATGTAAAGCTGTGCTCTGTTTTCTACTTCGTTCGACATGTGTATTTAGACGACATGTTGGAAAGTATTTATTAAAAGAATGAATTATAAACACACATACATATAATCACGCCATTATCCCTAATGGGGTAGGCAGAGCGTAAACGGCCTGAACAAAGGTCGTTCCGCCACGTCTGACAAAGTATTGAGGGTTATTTAAGATAGATTTGTATGTATATTGCTGTAGTGACAGGTGTTCCCATCGCCTAAATTGCAGTATACTGAAACCCTCGGATCCCCTAGCTGGTTTCTACAGCATGTCCGGAAGGAAATGCAGCTAGCACATTCTATGTTTTTCTTTCACTCCCTGTCCAGCTTGGAAGGTATTATGAATTGTAAAACGGGAATACAATAGTAAATTGGATCATACGTTCGAAGTATATTAAAATAAGTACAGTACATTTTTTTTTAAATAATTGCTCTCGTGGAATACCGCAGCGGCCCGCTAATACAATAAGACAAAGAAAAACTGTTTTCGAATATGTACCGTACCACAGCGCCACCAAATAAGAGTTAGCTCTTATTTGAAAGCTCTTAATTGACTTGAGGTTGAATTAAGTTCACGAAACTCACGAAAAAGATAGATTTGCAAGTATATTGCTGTAGTGACAGGTTGTCAGCCCATCGCCTAAATTACAACATACTGAAACCCTCGGATCCCTGAGCTGGTTTTTACAGCAGGCCCGGGACAAAACGCAGCTGGCACATTCTATGTTTTTCTCTCGCTCCCAGGCCAGCATGGAAGAACTTTACATTGAAACCTTAAACAAACTTTTGTATTGAAGTCTGTCTGCTGACCGTGCAATTTGATGATGAGAAATCGAATTTCTTTCAATGGAACCAATACTTTACTTTCATGGTTGAAACACACCCTTATTTTTCGAAATTTTACGAATGATTTCAATTTAATTACGGAATGAGTTATTTTGCCGGGAACAAACATAAACCGCAGTGGGAGGTATTTAGCTACAAACAAACAGCTCACAGGTATTTATCGGAAGCAGAGGTTTCAAATTTACTATGTATCTACACGTGCATACAGGGTGTATCTGCATTAAATATTGAAATCCATGTGTAATATAGCAAATAAACTTTCACACACTTCCTGTAAAAAAATATTACTAACCGAAATAATTTTATCGAAAAAACCGCTATGCTGCCTGCCTGCCTACTAAATTATAACTGGTGTAATTTAAAACTTTTTTATATATCTTTAATTTGTCGTGAAATGCCGTGCTCGCTTCGCTCGCGTAAAATAATAATTGGGATGTCGTAGTTACATGGCGCTCGCTTCGCTCACATAACGTATTGATTCAACTTTTGCAGTGTGTCGCGCTCGCGTCACGCATTGATCATCGGCTTTAGTTAAATGCTACGCTTTCGTAAATTGTCGTACTTGATTTATAATTTATACTTGCGATTGTCGGCACTTGGTGAAACTCCATATTTATAATGTTGTTATTAAAAACACTTGTACTTGTTTCACTTAATATAATTTAATCCTACCGGTTTCGCTAACTTATAGCATCATCAGGGATTTTATACACATCATACACAACACAAAACATTTTAAATAAACTGTTCATATTTAGCGAACGAAGTGCAACAATTGATATGTTAGTTATAGGCAATATTATTGTGACGGTAGGATTAAATTATATTAAGTGAAACAAGTACAAGTGTTTTTAATAACAACATTGTACTTGATATACCTTCCGTGAAATCAATGACGCGCTCGCTTAGCTCACGAAATTGAATCATCCGTCTCCAGCCAAATAACGCGCTCGCTATGTGCTCGGTAAGCCTAGATACATATAATCACTCCTTTATCCCTGATTGGGTAGGCAGAGCGTAAAGCTGGTAGATTTGTACGTATATTGCTGCAGTAGCAGATTGTCAGCCCATCGCCTAAATTGAAATATACTGAAAACCTCGGATCCCTTAGCTGGTTTTTAAAGCATGCTCGGGAGGAAAAGCAGCTGGCTTATTCTATGTTTTTCTCTCGCTCCCAGGCCAGCCTGAAAGAAAGCTATGGGCATCTAATATAGCTTATCTTATTCCCAGCTTACGTGGAGGCGTCGTTCGTGTTCTGCATGGGCGTGAAGCTATTCAGCACTTACCGATTCTTACCCTTGATCCGGACCCTGCAGCACATGGGCCGGATGAAGAAGAAGGGGCGCTACCACAGCCAGGTGCGTAACATGAGGTTCCTCAACTCACTGCTGCTGGAGACCCCCAGGATCCAGGGATAAGCGACAGCAATTGTACATTGTGCACCCAGGAGGGAACGGGAGAACGTGACCGATTACCAACGAGGGTTTTTCGCCCGAAGCGCAGCTGAGGCGGACAAGAATGGCATGTGGATGCCAATAATTTAAGACTTGGCAGTGTGTGCTTTGTTTCATTTGCCTCTTTCTCATTTTCAATTAGAAAATGAAGAGTTTTTCCCTTCATTTACTAATTGAAAATACACGCGAAATTTCTATTTCGTTCTTTGATTTATTTAACTTATTTTCCTCATACTTGTAGTGTACATACATACATACCTTCTTTCTGGTCGTTCCTTCAATGCTGAGGATCGTGACTGTATGTCAATCTTCTGTTCTGTGCCAGAAGTACCGCTCCCTGTATTTTCCCAAGAAAACTGTATGTAAAATATGTCCGCAAGTTGTGTTAGTATGACATACATACCTACATACATATAATCACGCCTTTATCCCTAATGGGGTAGGCAGAGCGTAAGCGACCTAAACATAGGTCGTTCCACGTCTGACAAAGTGTTGAGGGTTATTTATGATAGATTTGTAGGTATATTGTTGTAGTGACAAGTTGTCAGCCCTTCGTCTAAATTGAAATATAATGAAAACCTCGGATCCCTTAGCTGTTTTTTACAGCATGCCCGGGAGGAAATGCAGCTGGCACATTCTATATTTTTCTTTCGCTGCCAGTCCAGCATGGAAGAACTGTAATGTAGGTGTAGCATAAAGCACTATGGCTCGTATTTATAAAGCGATCTCAAGATTGGGAGCGATATCAAGTATGGAGTTGACAGGCCATACTAAAATTACATCTCTGATACGAACTCAAACTAGCTGTCTATCGCAAGGGTCGATTATAAATACGGGTCTATGTATCACTCGGAAGACCGTGCGGCGATTCACAACTCGCGTGCATTACATACAGCTCAGCTGCGCTTTGGGTCCCAAACTACCCTCGTTGACAATTAGTCACCTTGTATTCTACCTACTTTCAAAGGTGTTTCCATTTAATTTTGGAAGCAATTAAGAATATGAATAAATAAAGACTCAGTTCAATTATAGCAAAAATGTTTTAATTTAAAGCATAACACCTTGTATTTCATATGTAACATATCCACTATATGCACGAGCCAGTGGGCGGGCGCCATTACATAACACACACACATAGGAACAACGAACATAAATGCAACGCACACAAACGCAAATGAAATTCGTGTACATGAAATTCGATGAAGCCGGCTTTCATCCGAGCTTCCGAGAAACAGTGTGAAATGAACAGAGAATATCAGAATTGCAGTGAAATACTCCGATTCAATATAGACTTCGCTGGAACAACATGGACAGGGCTTTCACAGTTCCCCGAAGCGGGCTTATAGCGGAGTGCATAAATCCCCTTGAAAATTTCATGGAATCCTTCTCTGAATGATTCAATAGAACCTGCAACTAATTGGGGCTGACGGCGGCTTATAGAGTAACAACGCGTCGGATGTGAAAACACCCCTTATGGCGAGAGCTGTCTAGCAAAATTATTCATTTTACAAGTTGATAATTTGCTAGCTATTAGCTTTCCGCTCCGCAGTTTCATACATACATACATATAATCACGACTGATGGGGTAGGCAGAGCGGAAACGACCTAAACAAAGGTCGTTTCGCCACGTCTGACAAAGTTTTGAGAGTTATCTTCTTCTTCTGTCGAGTGGATTCTCGAGTCAAACGATCTTTTAAAGAAGAAGAAGAAGAAGCTAAATACTGAGATGATACTAAGTGGTACTCTTGGAAAGAGACAGTTTGCCAGTCCAAAGACAACGCTCTACATAGTCATATGTAGCATCTGTTTATATTATTTATCATCTACTAATGTAAATATTGCTTGAAATTAAATGATTTATTATATTATTATTATAGCCAAACCTACCATTACTTCCATGCTGGCCTGGGAGCGAGAGAAAAACATAGAATGTGCCAGCTGCATTTCCTCCCGGGCATGCTGTAAGATCCAGCTAAGGGATCCGAGGGTTTCAGTATATTGTAATTTAGGCGATGGGCTGACAACCTGTCACTACAGCAATATACCTAGAATCCTATCTTAAATAACCCTCAAAACTATGTCAGACGTGGCGGAACGACCTTTGTTTAGGTCGTTTACGCTCTGCCTACCCCATTAGGGATAAAGGCGTGATTATATGTATGTATGTATGTATAGCCAAACCTAACTGATGTACAACATTTATGGTCTTTTACGGTATTTTTATCACAAGATTTATGAATGTTGTAAATATTTTTTATACAAGTTTTAAATCAACAGTTGCAAGCTCGCTGGCAGAAGTCCTAAGTATTACAACAGGGCACGTTCTTGTAAGCCTGTTTGTTTGGGGTCATTGCAGAAACGTGTTTATAGCACGACCACCAAGCACTATTATTCTAGAATCTAGATAGATGAATTCTTGACCTAGATAATATTTTATAAAATTATTGCCATTTCTTTCGGTCTTTGTTTTTTTTTCTGTTTTTTAATTTATTGTTTGCCGCATTGCGTGTCAAATAATTTAATAATCTCCCAAACTTCAGAGAAGTATATTTGTAAATCTGGAAAGTGATATAGGCTACTTTTGATCGCGAAAAAATACCTCATTTTTATTAGTGATTTTTTTAACTGTTTCCGTGGTCTAGTGGTCAGAGCCTTGGGCTTATGATCCGGAGGTCCTGGGTTCGATTCCCAGGAGGAGAACACAAAAGTTGATATTTGTCAATTTATTTTATCACTTTGTGAGTTTTTCTCCAGTTTGGCTAGGACATTGCAGGCTCAAACACCTGATTGTCTGAAAAAAAAAAATTCCGTTCTTCGGCATACTCAAACCACGTCAGAGGCCTAATAGCTACTAAGCGATTAGAAAACTCTGACACCAGGGTTCATCGAGTCGTTTGACTCTAGAATCCACTCGCTAAGAAGATTACAGATTTTAAGCCACTGGTTTGGTTTTAGGTGATTAGATCTCGGTAGAAATTGGCCCAATCAAATTAATGCTAATTGGTGGTTCATTTCGGTTCACTAGAGGGTGGCATGTAGGCATGAGGTACAAAAGCTAATTACTGTTTCGCCCACAGCACAGGTTTCACTCGCATCAATTGAATGTGATACTGAGATTGGTTTACAATTGACCCTTACGCTAATTATTAGTGAAATTGCAACCGACTCAATTAGTGAAATGATATTTGAACATCCTCATTGTTTGTTTTTGTTGTTTTACGAATTTTAATCAAATGAACTAGAAACTTTTTTCGTCCATGCTGGACTGGGAGCGAGAGAAAAACATATGATATGCCAGCTGCATTTCCTCCCGGACATGCTGTAAAAACCTGCCAAACGATCAGAGGATTTCAGTACGTATATTGTAATTTAGGCGATGGGCTGACAATCTGTCAGTACAGCAGTCGTGGCGAAACGACCTTTGTTAAGGTCGTTTACGCTTTGCCTACACCATTAGGTATATATGAATGTAAGTATGTGTATTTTTATATGTGATATGCATGTTTAATTATATTTATTTATTATATTCGGAATTTTTGTTTATCTATGTATATTAGTATTTAATATGTACTATTATGTAGATCTTAAGTGTTGATAGTTATTTAAGTGTTTAGTTAGTGTTTTGATGTTGCCGCAGCTGCTTGCTATGTGTAATTTTTGTTTTTTAAATGCAGGGTTGTCTGGAAGAGATGGCTTAAAGCCTTTGCGCACACTGTTATTTTTAAGTTTTTCAAACTGTACGATTTATGCGCAATAAAGAGTTTATCTATCTATCTATCTATTAGGGATAAAGGCGTGATTATATGTATGTATGTGTAATTGAACATCCTCATTGTTTCTTTTTGTTGTTTTACGAATTTTAGTCGAATGAACTAAATGAAAGAAGAAAGAAAATTATTTTCTTGTGTATTGAAATCAAGAAATCAGATCCTATTTTTGTGAAGCGGCATTTGCATCCTTGTATCAAAATGCAAAAATTCATATTATTGTTTAATAATAAAGCTTTTCCTTGCATGTAATAGTTAAGTTAATTAAGAACAAGCCTGGGTACGGCATTTGGAGATGACTGTAGTAATTTTCTGTAAATTTTACCTTATACACACACACACAACACACACACACACACACACACCCACACACACACACACATAATCACGCCTTTATCCCTGATGGGGTAGACAGAGCGTAAACGACCTAAACAAAGGTCCTTCCGCCTCGTCTGACAAAGTTCTGAGGGTTAATTAAAATAGATTTATATTCATACATATTATCTGTAGTTACAGGTCGTCAGCTTATAGCCTAAACTGCAATATACTGAAACCCTCGAATCCCTTAGCTGGTTTTTACAGCATGCGAGGGAGGAACTGCAGCTGGCACATTCTATGTTTTTCTCTCGCTCCCAGTCCAGCATGGAAGAGTAATCTTATTTTGGCAAATAAATAAAAAAGTATATATCACGTTCATGTGAAAATTGTAGATTTCTGTATTTTCACATTTTTAGGTAGCACATCCTTTGATGTATTTTTAAAATTAGAAATAGGGTTGCTCACTCTTGACACTAAGTCAGAAATGACCGTGACAGAATCGACGATCGAGCGACCTCACCCAGAAGATGCCTGTTATGGCACTGCAATCTCACGCACCGACGGAACACAGCCAGCTGATTGCCGCCGGACTCCAGTGATATAGTACCTAAATAAGCGAAGCATAGAGTTAAGAAGTCATCATCTCCCTAGCCATATCCCGTATCTCACGGGGTCAACTACCTAATCTAGGGGATTGAACGAGGGTACTGGTTTTTACAAAGAGCGACTGCCATCTGACCTCCGCAACCCAGAAGGGAAACCAGACCCAATCTTAGATTATGTCAGAGATTTCAATCCGCCAATGCTTAGCACTGGCCTCCGACATGGCTTAACGACTAATATCTACGGTATTAAACGATATTAACCGGGACCAACGGCTTAACGTGCCTTCCGAAGCACGGAAAAAGCGCCGAAAAAACGTACATTTGAATTTCTAAAACCAAAAAACACATTAGTCGTGGTGGGATTCGAACCACGATCTCCCGTTCAGAAGGCAGCGGCCCTATCCATTACACCATCGGGTAGAGTAAGGAAGTAAAAGCTTCTTATTTCGCGATGCACACGAGTATTAGTGCAAGCCCCAACTAACATTGTCGACAGACAGACGTAAATCTGTGGGCAAACTTTGCAAGCTGTCTACACAATACAATTCCAAGTACCAGTGCCTTTGAAACTTCTCTACTTTCCCTGTATTTTTTATACTTTACTAAGCTTCTTCAATTCAAGCGAAAAAATAAGAATAATATAGCTTTTTTTTCTTTTTCATACTGTATTCGGCGAACTCGAACAATAGTACTTCGCAATATCTTTCATAAGGACTTAAGGAGGGAGTCTACTGCTATGTATATTGTCTTCATTTTCAATACAAAGTTACTCGATCTGCTTACACATATTTCAAGAACAAGTTACTAAGAAAAGTCGATTCTTTTTTAGTAAAACATACACATATAATCACACCTTTATCCCTAATGGGGTAGGCAGAGCAAGGCAAACGACCTAAAAAATGTTCTGGCAAAGTTTTAAGGGTTATTTAAGATAGATTTGTAGGTATATTGCTTTAGTGACAGGTTTACAGCCCATTTACTTTAAAATTACCTTATATACAGAGAGGTTCAGAAAACATATCTATAATACATATAATAAATAAAAATAATCTGAGAAGAGCAGAACAAAAGCGACTTCCATGAAAATAAATCTCTTTAAACATTTTCTATTTTCCAATCTCGTTAGTTGCGAACCAATAATCCTGAGTTTCCAGAGTATTCCAGCATAAAGGTTTAGTAATATTCCAGGTAGAGCATAAAGGTTTTATTCCACGAACAATCACTATCTCTCTTAAACAAGATCTGCACTTTGAAGTGAATTCTGTTTGCTGCTGGTATATAAATCCTTTGAACTAAAATATTAGTTCCACTCTAAGGTTCCAGTTATAAACGCAATACCTGGCGATGAAATAATATTCTAGGACAGATATGTGAGAGAAAACTTATATTAAAGTACAAAATCGCTAAAGTATTTCTTTCAAACGGGAGAAAGAAATATTTATTCACAACCTTAGGGCAGCAACACACAGGCGTCACTTACTGCGCGCAAAGTTCTGCTCAACACGCTGTCAATACTTTTTCATTGCCTACAACACACATGTCGCGATGCACTCTACATCAGCGCATCCCTCTGCCAGTACGCGAGCGTAGAGCGTAAGGTGACGCATGTGTGTTGTAGGCAATTCAAAAAGCATTGACAGCGTGTTGAGCGCAACATTGATTGACGCCTGTGTTTTGCTGCCCTTGGGGTTAGTTCACACCGGGAAGCGATGGGCCGCGACGACGCGATGAGGTGACAGGCTGTACCGCCGCGAGCAATTTTGAGTTCTGTCTAATATTGTCCAGCTTTTTTTGTGCACGCGCACCAAACACTTTCACATTGACGAAGTACTAAGACTTTCTTCTTCTTCCGTCATTATTTGTGCACTGATATTTTTAATAAGCTACACACACACAAGTTAATAAATGATAGTAACTAAGAACTTTGTGACCTCGACGAACGTACCACGATCAAATCGGAGACGTTCTAGGGAAAGGTCAGATCAGGAGTACCCTAAACCGACGAGCGTGCATGAAAATATTGATGAATGTAGATGAAGCGAAAGAAGTTTGCAAGGATCGTAGCAAATGGAAGGATGTGATCTCTGCCTACCCCTCCGGGAAAGAGGCGTGACGTTATTTATGTATGTATGTACTAAGAACTTTCCCTTTGAACTTTATGCGAAACTATGTCGAAGAAATAATAACACACATATGACATAAAAAAAATCGCAAAATGTTTCCCTCCCTCATTTATAATACGGTCGACTAAAGTAGCACTTTCACTGCACTACATCCTTATCCAATTCGTATCCGATTTGGCTTCCTTGTAAATGTGACACCTTGTGCACACATCATCCGAATACGGATCAGTGCAAAAACGCCCTAAATCCTAGATTGAAATATGCTCCCATGTCATTTTATCTGGCCGGATGATGCAATTGTCCTTAGCTGCACTGGTAAACCAGTTACTGCGGAACTTACCCGGGTTTGTCGCCAGCCAGACTCTTGCAACATGGATAAAAGGAGTTTGAATTTATATATTTTTCTATGTAGAAGTATTTCCAAGTTAGTTTTAGAATAAACGTAAACATACTTTCATGTCTTTTAATCGAAGATCTTGTTTCTAAAATAAGTTTTAGCTATTAGATATGACAGCATAATGATATAGTAGTTTTAGTAATTTAACTTATTTGCAAACACGTATCATTTATTTTTTAAATGTGTTTTTGAATAAAAAGACATGAAACTGTGTTTATCTTTATTCTAAATCTGAGTCGGAAACAGTGGCGAAGGGTCCATACAAGCCGATTCCCGTCGTCTTCCCTTTCAAGAATTCCATCTCCACCACATCCAGATTTACGTCGAAACTATAAAGTACATGGATGTTTTTTTTTGCTTACCCTCGATAAAATTGCACCCCTCGCCACTGGTCGGAAATACTATAGAGTGGTGGTTAATCCTCAAGAGCGTTCTCCTTTACTCTCTTAACAGTGTTTGAAGATACGTATTATCCACATGATTTTTCTGAATTAAACCCTGCTGAATCCGAATCTAATTGTTTCAGCTTCGCAACATTCAGATACAGATTCGAATTCCACATAACTGTTCCGCCATGACCGCCTTAACTGTTCAGGTGGCGATATTAGTTAGATTTTTCTGCTAATGACTCAAATGTCGAGGCTTTTAAGACAGCAAACAATGTCAAACTAATTCGCTTACGTATGGGTGTGCGCTCGACATTTGGAGCTCTCAAATTTTGGTGCACACACGGGTGTGCGTTCGACACTAAACGGGTTAAACTGACAGCGATAGTAGCAATGTCAACAAAAGTGGCGACGTCATATATGCACTGTGCATTAGAACCCGATGGTGTAGTAGATAATGCCGCTGCCTCCTGAGCGGGGAGGTCGTGGTTCGAATCCGACCACGTACCATTGTGTTTCTCGGTTTTCGAATTGCATATGGACGTTTATTCACCGTTTTTTCCATGCTTCGGAATTCACGATAAGCCGTTGGTCCCAGTTTTTATTAATTTATTTTATTTATTTATGAGCCTTTGGTGTCTCACTGCAGGGCAAAGGCCTCTCGGTTAATATAATTTAATACCGTAGATATTAGTCGTTAAGCCATGTCAGAGGCCAGTGCTAAGCATTGGCGGCTTGAAAACTCTGAAAAAAATCTAGGATTGGGTCTGATTTCCTTTCTGGGTTGCGCAGGTTCTGGCTCTGGTTCAATCGCTCTGTGTAAAAACCAGTACCCTCATTCAATCACTTAGATTAGGTAGCCGACCCCGCGAGATACGTGATAAGGGTAGGAAGATAATGACCTGGCAACTCTAGATGCACAGACATAAAAATCTGTATATGTTATGTAAAAAAAATCCGTAACATATCTTCAGTATGTACTCACAACTAGTGCACAAAGCTTCTTTCAAACTGACATGCCTTCATTGAAAGTTTCCAGGTATCATAGAAATGGGATCGCATTTATTTGCAGTTTCGCGAAAGTTCATTTTAACATGGCGGAATTTGTGTACCGTTTCACAGAAACTCAGTTTCAATCAAAGTACTTACTAAATATGATGAAAATTAATTTTGACTTGATGAATTTTCTCGTTGAAATGAAGCTTTTGACAAAAGGATTCTATCACTATAGCCTTTCAATCTGTCTTTATCTGTTAAAGGACAGCAGAAACTGAACATCTTTCAAATTATTCTAGACTAGCGACCCGCCCCGGCTTCGCACGGAAATCATCAGTGTTTTTCTACTATATTATGCATGTATTATACATGTATTATAAACCTTCCTCTTGAATCACTCTATCCATTAAAAGAAACCGCATCAAAATCCGTTGCGTAGTTTTAAAGATTTATGCATACATAGGGATATAGGGACATAGAAAGCGACTTTGTTTTATACTATGTAGTGAAGATTAAAAAAAGGATTGTTTTCCCAAATTGTTTGATCGACAGTCATTTTGGGAATCCATGTTTTGTTTCATTATCTGAAACTATTACTTTACAAAAGTTGTTCAACTTCATTGTCTGAGCATGAACATACCCCTATCAGTTTGCATACTAAACTAACTAAAAAAATACCTGTATTTCCATGCTGGCTTGGAAGCGAGAGAAAAACGTAGAATGTGCCAGCTTCATTTCCTCCCAGGCATGCTGTAAAAACCAGCTAAGGGAAGAGGGTTTCAGTATATTGTAATTTAGGTGTTGGGCTGACAACCTGTCACAACAGCAATATACCTACGAATCTATCTTAAATAACCCTCAAAACTTTGTCAGACGTGGCGGAACGACCTTTGTTTACGTCGTTTACGCTCTGCCTACCCTCTTAGGTATAAAGGCGTCATTTTATTTAGTTACATCGATATTTCATAACAGTTGCACATGCCGACAGTCCCATTTCGCCCCATCTCGACCTGACCTCAAAGCAAATGAATCCATTTGCTTTGACTACAAGATAACGCGTCCCTTTGAATTGAAGCTATTGATCTGCAATAGTCAGTAGGATTATGATTACTCAGTCGGCGCTCAATGGGAGGTCATTCCAGAGATACCGGGTGTAAGGGACAGCGTCCCGCAAACTGATAGGGATTGCTCAGCCAACGATACTGAACAACTTTCACCAAGAAATTCTTTCAGGAGGTGAAAACGAAATGCGTATCCCAAACAAAATGTCCACCGCAATTCGACAATTTGTATGGATAATCAAAATATTCTCTTTCGCTTCCTGGAAAAAAATCTTGCTGATATTCGTTCTGTTGCGTTGACTGAGCAACCTCTTTCAGTTTGCGGGACGCTGTCCCTTACACCGCGTATAGTCACTATAATAAGCAGGTATTGAAGTATGAGTTTATTTACTTCAATATTACAAACAGTCTGTAATTTCATATTCATAGTTCATTCACAGGAAATACTGAGTGTAAGGGACTGCAATACGCAAACTACAACTTTCAAAGTAACACTACCTGCTTTTTAGCAGGTAGTTTTAGTTTTCTAAAATATACAACATACGTCAACTAACAGTTGCATTTCCTCCCGGGCATGCTGTACAAACTAAAAAAAAACTGTATTTCCATGCTGGCTTGGAAGCGAGAGAAAAACATAGAATGTGCGTGCCGGCTGTATTTCCTCCCGGGCATGCTATAAACCAGCTAAGGGATCCGAGGGTTTCAGGATATTGCAATTTAGGATAGGCTGACAACGTGTCACTATAGCAATATACCTACAAATCTATCTTAAACAACCCTCGAAACTTTGTCAAACGTGGCGGAACGACCTTTGTGTAGGTCGTTATTAGGGATATAGGCGTGATCATATGCATTACGTCAACTAAATCAAAGCAAAACTAGGTTTAATCCTAATCGCATAAGACTAAATTTAGATGTCTGGGATAGAAAGCAACTAGTCAATGGGAAAATCACATAACCAACAAACTCAGAAAATGCAAAATCTACTGTACGACCACGCTATAAATGAACGTGGCAACAAAAATTACTTGCGCTGCTTTCTTGAGAATTCAGATTGATTTGACATACACAAACACACATATAATCACGCCTTTATCCCTATTGGGGAAGGCAGAGCGTAAACGACCAAAACAAAGGCCGTTACGCCACGTCTGACAAAGTTTTGAGGATTATTTAAAATAAATTTGTAGGTATATTGCTGTAGTGATAGGTTGTCAGCCCATTGCCTAAATTACAATATAGTTACTAAAACCCTTGAATCCTTTGGCTGATTTTTACAGCATGCCCGGGAGGAAATGTATAAATTTTTCTCTCACTCCCAGACCAAAATGAAAGAAATTGATTCGACAGTTCTTCTTATAATGTCCATTCTTCTTCTTATCGTATCGATCGTAACGGCTTAAATTAATTTCGACCAGTACTCTTCCAAACGCACTGCGACATCAGTGGCTTTGTAAAGGTCTTCTGTGCAAGATGAAGGTCAAGCGGGCCAAGACAATAGATGTGCCATTAAAGATTTTAATATCGGGCACTCACTTTGGAAAATAAGTCGCGTACTTCACGACATGTTTCGGGACATTCGGAGTCCCTTCATCAGGTTGTGTTAGTCTATTTTCCAAAGTGAGTGCCCGTTATTAAAATCTTTATTTAGAATATCTCAATTAAGTTTAAATAGTTAGATGTGCCATTGTTTGGGGGAGGCACCACATTTGCACTGGTTTTTCGTGCTGTATCCCCATCGGCACAAATTGTCCCTACAGCGACCGACTTGGGTCCGGAGTCTGTTCAGGGACTTCCAAGTCATCCACGGGAGCTTACGTCCTGGGGTAAGGACCTCCTTTGAGGGATGTGGAGCAGCTGAAGGATATCTTTCTTTCCAAAGCCTACACCGGGCTTCTGGAGCGCTGCAAGTGATTTGGGCAGCGTGTTCCACGAAACTATGCCGGCTTTTAAATCTTTGGGGTCCCTGGGTGTGATGATAAAGTGGGTGCCTCACGTCATTTGCTTTCTTGTTACACTCAACTAAGGCTTGCAATCTCAGATATCAGGTGGAGCAATGCCTACCAGTGGATACAGCCTTTCACCAGGAGTAGGTTTCAGACAGCCCGTAATGATTCGGCTCGTGTCGTTTAAAGCTGTATCCACTGAGTTTACATGTGCTAAACGGCTCCAAACCGAGCAGGCGTACTCTGGCGAAAAACAAAAAGCCATTCCCGTCGTCCGCAGAACTTCCAGCGAAGCTCCCCATCTGGTTGACGTAAGTCGACGCAGCAGGTTGTTGCGTGTGTTAATTTTTTGCTGGGTCCAAATTCCAATTCCAACAATGTCCATTAAAAGTCGTATTTATAAGGCGATCTCTAGATTGAGAGCAATTTTAAGTTTTGATTTGACAGGTCACTCAAACTAGATGCCAGACTCGAGAGCTGATTATAAATACGGGCTTAAGAACCGCGTTGGTAGCCTATACGAATAAAATATGAATTCTGATTGATGGTGTACATGCAGAGCTTTATAGTGCTTGTCGCCATAGCAATAAGCGTCAATTCGCCTAGGTTGAATGTTGACTAGGTAACATAAATAAATCAATACATTTATATTTACATTTATACTTGAAACTGATGATAATGTAGATCACATTAATCATTAAAAAAACAGAACATTTAGATTTAATAATCTAGTTAAAAATATAGAAATTATTGGTTTGTGTAGTCAATACTAGTACAGTAGTACTCCCATGATGGCCTGGGACCGAGAGAAAACATTGAATGTGCCAGCTGCATTTCCTGCCGGGCATGCTGTAAAAAACAGTTAAGGGATCCGAGGGTTTCCGTATATTGCAATTTAGGCGATAGGCTGACAACGTGTCACTACAGCAATATACCTACAAATCTATCTTAAATAACCCTCAAAACTTTATCAGACGTGGCAGAACGACCTTTGTTAAGGTCGTTTACGCTCTGCCTACTCCATTAGGGATAAAGGCGTGATTATATGTGTGTATGTATGATTTGTGTAGTCAATATTTACTGGCGAATGACGTCATAACCCACTATTTTCATACCAAAAAGCGTTTTTGACATTTCATAATAATAATAATAATAAAAAGTTGCTGATTTGTTCTTCCATGCTGGACTGGGAGCGAGAGAAAAACATAGAATGTGCCAGCTGCATTTCCTCCCAGGCATGCTGTAAAAAACAGCTAAGGGATCCGAGGGTTTCAGTATATTATAATTTAGGCGACGGGTTGACAACCTGTCACTACAGCAGTATACCTACAAATCTATCTTAAATAACTCTCAAAACTTTGTCAGACGTGGCGGAACAACCTTTGTATTGTATATTTATATTTTTTCTATGTATAAGGTATAGGTACATTATATAATAATTGGGTCGTTCTGCACATACCATTATAATAATTACGCTACTTTGAAAAACATCGATCAAAACATCACTATTAGGTACTTTCACATTCATAAATTGACTCCAATTTAAAGTGACCTATCTCTTCAAATCAATTCTTTGGACGTCTTGTTATTGTTAACCTTTTAGAAAATTGGTTTGAAGAGTTCTGTCATCACGCTATTTGCCTACTAGTCAAATCAGCAACATTTTATGAAATGTTGTAAGAAAAAAGTGGGTTATGATGTCATTCGCCAGTAAATATTGACTACACATACATCATATAATCACGCCTTTATCCCTAATGAGGTAGGCAGAGCGTAAACGACCTAAATAAAGGTCGTTCCGCCACGTCTGACAAAGTTTTGAGAGTTATTTAAGATAGATTTATATGTATCATGCTGTAGTGACAGATTGTTATCCCATCACCTACATTGCAATATACTGAAACCCTCGGATCCCTAAGCTGGATTTTACAGCATGCCTGGAAGGAAATGCAGGTGGCACATTTTATGTTTTTCTCTCGCTCCTAGTTCAGCACGGAAGAACACTATAAGAAAAACTGTGAAGTCAATTTCTTCCATGCTGGCCTAGGAGCGAGAGACAAATATAGAATGTGCCAGCTACATTTCCTCCCAGGCATGCTGTAAAAAACAACTAAAGGATCCGAGCATTTCAGTAAACTGTAATTTAGGCGATGGGCTGACAACCTGTTACTACAGCAATATATCTACAAATCTATCTTAAATAACCCTCAAAACTTTATCAGACGTGGCTTAACCCTGACCTTTATAACCCTATTAAGGATAAGACGTTATTATATGTTTGTATGTGTAAGTCTACTGAGAATAAATAAAAATAAAATATCAGTGTTGGAGAGACGGGTCTAAAAACGCCAGCCGGGGCTAACTGAATTATCCTGGAAAACCTGTTGCAGGAAGAAATATCGAATTTCCGCATATTAACCGGATGGTGGACTCCTTCCGGTTCGGCACTCTGTGGCTTTAAGTGCATTAATTTTCTACATACATACATATATATATACTTATAATAACGCCTTTATCCCTAATGGGGTAGACAGAGCGTAAACGACCTAAACGAAGGTCGTTCCGCCACGTCTGACAAAGTCTTGAGGGCCATTCAAGAAAGATTTGTACGTATATTGCTGTAGTGACAGGTTGTCAGCCCATCGCCTAAATTACAACATACTGAAACCCTCAGATCCCTTAGCTGGTTTTTACAACATGCTCGGGAGGAAATACAGCTGGCACATTCTATGTTCTTCTCTCACTCCCAGTCCAGCATGGAAGATGGAAAATGGTTCCGGATATTAACCGGATGGTGGACTCCTTCCGGTTCGGCACTCTGTGGCTTTAAGTGCATTTCTTTTCTACATACATACATATATATATACTTATAATAACGCCTTTATGCCTAATGGGGTAGGCAAAGCGTAAACGACCTAAACAATGGTCGTTCCGCCACGTCTGACAAAGTATTGAGGGTTATTTAAGATAGATTTGTAGGTATATTGCTCACCTAAGTTACAATATACCTACTGAAACCCTTGGATCTCTTAGCTGGTTTTTACAGCATGCCCGGGAGGAAATGCAGCTGGCATATTCTATGTTTTTCTTTTACTCTCAGGCTATTGTGGTAGATTACTTTTCTGATGAATTATAAATGCTGTAAAAAAACAAGGTTCCGGTTTTTAGGGTTCCGTAATTGAAGACTTATCGTTTCATAAAATTCTCACTACAATATATGCATATTGCAGCTTCGTAGCAAGTTCTACGCCGTAGATATTGGCTACAGCTCCTACGCCGCACAAACAATTAATATTTAATAATCTCCTGTGTGTTTCTATGCAGTAAAGAATATTCTTATCTTATTTTTCTACTTATTAGATCAGTTCTATTGATTAGGACTACTACTACTACTAACTGCCTCCGTGGTCTAGTGGCTAGTGCCATGGACTCCCGATCGGGAGGTCCTGGGTTCGATTCCCAGGGGATAAAACACAAAGTTGATATTTGAGAATTTATCACTTTGTGATTTTTTCCCAAGTTGGGATAGGACATTGCAGGCTGAATCACCTGATTGTCCGAAAGGAAAAAGATTTCGTGCTTCGGAGGGCACGTTAAGCTGTCGGTCCCGGTCGCTGTCTTTGATAGTGGTCGTTACACAAAAACCATGTCAGAGGCCTGATAGTTGTGCTACTAGGCGGTTTTAAAACTCTGACACCAGGGTTCATCGGGTCGATAGACTCGATACCCATTCGACAGAAGAAGAAGAATTTTTCAAATATTTAGACCAGTTATAGAACTGGAATTAAAATCAATATCTATATGTATCTGAATTAATAGTGATTAGAAAGCCCACTATAGACCATAAACTTCTATAAATTAAGCTGCATTTTCGTAGGCTACACTCAAAAAGCCCTTTGCTCCCGCCGTAGCTGGTTCTTCTTCCTCCATGCTGGACTGGGAGCGAGAGAAAAACATAGAATAAGCCAGCTGCATTTCCTCTAGGGTATGCTGTAAAAATCGATCCGAGATCCGAAAAGGGATCCTAGGGTTTCAGTATATTGCAATTTGGCTACAGTAATATACTTACAAATCTATCTTAAATAACCTTCAAAACTTTGTCAGACATGGCGGGACGACCTTTGATTAGGTTGTTCACGCTTTGCGTACCCCATTAGAGATAAAGGCGTGATTCTATGGCATAGACAATTGCTACATCACAAAAAGCTTCAAAATTCGTTTGCTTATTTACATCTTCTTCGTAGCGAGTGAATTCTCGAGTCAAAAGACCCGATGAACCCTGGTGTCAGAATTCTCAAACTGCCTAGTAGCATAGCTATTAAGGCCTTTGACATGGTTTGAGTAACGACCACTATCTAAGACAGCGACCGGGACCGACGGCTTAACGTACCCTCTGAAGCACGGAATCAGGTGACTCAGCTTGCAATATCCTAACCAGACTGGGCAAAACCTCGCAAAGTGATAAATTGACAAATAGCAACTTTGTGTCCCCCCCCTGGCAATCTAACCCAGAACCTCCGGATTGTAAGCCCATGGCTCTGACAATTAGACCATGGAGGCAGTTATCCGCATGAGTTCCTATCACGCGCTAAGTGACTGTTACAAAGTACTGCGTGTCATACTGTGCGACAAGGCTTTAAATGAACGCGGGTGGAAGTGCTGCAGTGTAAGAAGAACTGTCAAGTCAATGTCAAATCTCAGGAGGGCGGTGTTAGTTCCTTTTTGCCACGTTCATTCAAAGCGTAGTCGTACAATCCAATATGCACCGTTGCCATGGTTACCTGCCCGGGCTGCCTCGCGAGCATTCAAGTGGCAGAAGTCATAGTAAATGCTCCAGCTTAATACCCTTTTACTTCGTGTTCACAGAATTTTCTGTAAGGACTTACTCTGTTTGCAATATCTAACGTCGCAATAACAGCACCTGTTTTTATTAAGTTCGTGAAAACAAGTTCTAAGATCTTTAGTTTCTATTTTTACAGTCAGTGAAGCGTAAATGAAACCAGTGAAGTGTTTTTGGTGACGCGATCTTACTTAGTACTTAAGGTTAGACAGCAGTAGGACGCAGCGGAGCGGAACGGCGCGACAAATGATTCTATATTTCTATGTATGATAATCAGAGGTCGGAAATTCGGGTGCAAAAAAAGTAAAAACCCACTGTTGGAGCTACTAAGAGTTGCTACAACCACCTTTTTCAAGATTTTTAGGGCCCCAGTTTATTTTTCTTTATTAAATTGTTTTAGTAATGCTAATGTGTTCTTTGCGTCAATATAAGTCGAAACTGTTTGCAATATTTTTTAATATTTCTTTTAATTTGAAAGATAAAAGTAGAAATGAGTTTTTAATGTACTGAAAAATATAAAAATATCGTTTGATTGTTTGATATTTTTATTGAACACCCTTTATAAATGATTTCTACAATGCTTTTATTATTATTACACAAAAATTTGAATGGGGCCCTCGGGGGCCCAAAAGCGTTTTATTTCTTTAAAAAAAATTGCAGAGAAAATTAAAATTTAAATTCGTATTTGGCAAGGTTAAGACAAGATAAACGTTTTTTACTCTTGTAATTTTTCTATACGGTTGATAGTTTCAGGATAAATTGATGTTGAAGTTAGCAGGACACAATCGTTCAAAACCAAGCAAAGTAGTGGTTTTTATGGTGAAATCATCTAGGTTAAGAAGAGATAGGCAAGGCACTTCTCTTTCTTGTTATTTTTTCTCTACGGTTGACAGTTTCACAGTGAATTGATGTTAAAGTTGTTAGGACAATTTTTGGGCCTGGGGGCCCAAAGCATTTTACTTCTTAAACAAAGAAATTACGGAAAAAAACAAAATTAAAATTCTTATTTGGCTAGGTTAGGACAAGATAAACGTTTTTGCTCCTGTAATTTTTTCTCTACGGTTGATAGTTTCATAGTAAATTAACAATTAAATGCTTGTTACTAAGTTACATGAAATACTTTTGGCTTTCTTTATAAAATTTGACCATAATATTGTGTACTTTCAACATTTCACAAATTAAAACAGATGCAGCTCTATACGCTGACCTTGTCGCATATACTGAGAGAGAGAGAGAGTATATTGGACCAGCATGTATGTGTCTTTTAAATAAATATTTCTAGGAAATTTATCACTTCGACCGTTTATCCCAGTATGTGCAAAAGACTACTCAACTATAGTGGAAGAGGCAGGCGGCACCTGCAGCTATACCAAAAAAATACTTAAAAGTGACCACTTTGGATTCAAATTGAGTCAATATTGTCAATACAGGTGTTTGAATGCTATTTTTGTTGAATGATTGCATGATCTATCAAGCATTTGAATGTTGACTCCGATTACGCCGATGAAAACATCGCCGATCATCGCACATGTCTACTACCTAGTTTCAAGCAAGTCCTCGCTCCGTAGTTCCGGCAGTTTAAGAGAAATTAATTACAGTTTAATAATAAATATTAAAAAATTACAGCTCGCAACTCTGCCTTGTTTAATGAAATTTAAATAACTTTAAGTGCATCATTCGTTCATCTTGTAACACTGTATGTATAAATTAAATTCAATAGTCAAATAAAAGAGTATATTGATACTTAAATAACCGATATAGTTATGCACAATAAAACGACGTAATAATATGTAAGTTATATTTATATAACAAATCAACTAAAAATGGAGGGTAGATTTGCCCTAACAACAAACATCAGCTGTGTATATTATTACATTTTAATAATACTAAACTATCGAGAAGTGATATATTTTTGTGAAAATTAGATAGCACGGTGTGCATTCTACGTGACCCATCATTATTTCGGCTTTAAACAAGGATTTTGCGTAGATATTTGGTGAAATCAGTTTGTTTACATTCGCCTCTCAACGGTCAGAGCGTCGGCGAAATCACCGTGTACTGTGAGCCTGGTGCAGCGAAACTGTGTATACCTGTGGTCGGACGTGTCACCGTGGAGTGTTCGGTGGTTTTATAGGAGAATATCGTTAATGCGATTAAATTAAATCATCCACATATGTCCACATTATACTCTATACCTGACAGCGCCATCTGTGTTCTGACGTCGGTACTGCTGTTGCGCTTGACATCGCTATTGTGTGCATCGATCGATACTGTTTTACCTCGTGGATCCACGACATAGGTATTTTATATAAGAACAGTCACCCAGTGGGAGCTTGGAGTCAGCAAATTACCTTACTGCGCGTCGATGGCTTGTTTATAATAAATAATAATATTACATTTACGTGTGTTCAGTCTATAGCTTTTCTTTTGGACAACTATCGGATAAGGAATAAAATTAGACCAGGAATCAACTAGGTGTATAATATTAGTATATTTTTATAATCTGAGTTATGTTTTAAATTTATTGATTTAATTATTTTTAATTGGTATTGACATATTAATTTTACTATTTTAAATTAAATAATTTTAAATTTTATTATGATAATTAAGCCTTTGAGGCGTGAATGTTTACTATATTCAGGACTACCATTTTAAGTAGCTACCTCGTTATTGACTATCTTTTACATGTTTTAGTCGAAAAATCAAAGACCTTATTTATACCTGTGATTTTATTTTATTTTGCGTCTGTGTTTCTATTTTTTACAATTTAATTTGTTTTGTTTTTATTGTGTCAACCTAACAAAGATTGTAGTTGTTTTTGATTAAATTTGTTTATATTGGAGGATCATGTTTCCCGTGGGAATTTCTTCGGATGTCCAATCTCAAACTAATGCTCTCTCGCAGGGCCCACAGTTGAAATGCGACTTTTGCTCTCGTTTTTTCAAGTCCAAACATGGACTCAACATACACATCTCCAAAATGCATAAGACTGGGACCGCTGCACTAGATTTAGCTCCCAATAGTGACGCTCACATACCGCACGCTGCTGCCACCGGGCCCTATGTTCCCATCGCTTCAAAGCCATTCTGGGAAATACTCGGTGAACTTAAAAATGGTGTGCCGATAATAAAACGGATTCCCCGTGGCGCGAGATCTAGTGTGGCGTCTGCCCTTAAATCTGTTATAGATAAGGTAGTTTCTTCAAACAGTAGGGAAAGTTGGGAGGCACTTCTTAGTTTTTCATACCGTATTTTGCATGTGAACAAAAACGACAACACCAAATTAAGTTTTACTCAAAAAGTAAAAAACAACTGTTCACAACCGCTGGCCTCTTCACGTGACATAACTCCTAAACCCCCTGATCCACGTAAAAACAATGCGCATAAAGTATTCAAAAAAGTCGAGGAAAAGGTTAGTGATGGTGATATTAGGGGTGCTAGCCAACTTTTATTCTCTAGCGATCTTATCGCTCCAGACAACGAAGAGACCCTAAAATCCCTTCGAGCAAAGCATCCTCCGCCCCAGACTTCCAGCCATCTTCCCGACCCTCCGCAAGAGGACAGTACTCTGCCACATGTTTCGCCTGATGACATTATTACCGCTATAATGTCTTTTAAAAATGGCTCTAGTGGCGGAGTTGATGGGCTGTCTCCTCAACACTTAAAGGATCTAGTGTGTCATTCGGCAGGTGATGTGGGCAGAGGCTTGGCGGCGAGTTTGGCTTCTCTTGCGGACTTAATGCTATCTGGAAAGATGAATGAAGAGTTGACAGATATTGTTTATGGCGCTAGTCTCTGTGCTTTAAAGAAAAAAGACGGCGGCATTAGACCAATCGCCATAGGTACTACTTTCAGACGTTTGGTCTCCAAGATCTCTTGCCGTTTTATTAGCCAGACATTGACGGCTAAGTTTCAACCGGTTCAGGTAGGGTTCGGCTCAAAAGGCGGTTGTGAGGCGGCAGTTCATGCCACCCGCGCCTTTTTGAATTTCGGAGAAGGCCAAGTGCTTCTTAAAGTTGACGTCAAAAATGCTTTTAATTCCATTGATCGCGGAGCTCTACTGTCACGAGTGAAGGAGCACATTCCTGCCATATTTCCCTATCTTTGGCAGTGCTACAGTAGACCGTCAAGGCTGATTTATAAAAAGCATATGATAGATTCTGCTGTTGGCTGTCAACAGGGTGATCCACTGGGACCTGCTATATTCAGTCTAGGTATTCACCACATTATCTCCTCGCTGCGGTCTACTTTCAACGTGTGGTACCTGGATGATGGGACCATGGGAGGTAATCCAGGGGTGGTATTAGGGGACCTGAAAAGCCTAATAAGTGGGTTCGCCGAGATTGGATTGGAGTTAAATTTTTCTAAATGCGAGCTCCACATCCATTCTTCCATCTCGGCTGAAGACCGACTTGAAATTAAGGATAAATTTAATGAGGTCGCCCCCAATATCCAGATCGCAACCGACGCTTCGTTGCACTTGTTAGGAGCTCCTCTTCTCGACGATGCCATTCCTTCTTTTGTCTCAGCACAAATACAAAAATTTTCCGACAATTTTGAGCGACTTTTAAAAATAAATCCCCATGTGGCTCTTACCATAATAAAATACTGCCTTTTCGTACCGCAATTCACATACTTCCTGCGTTGCTGCCACCTGTGGAAGTTTAGGAGCTTACTGTCGGCCGTGGATGACCAGATTGCGGGTTTATTGTCCAAAATCCTGAATTGTGAATTGTCAGTTGAAGCGCGGTCTCAAGCGTCACTTCCTGTCCGTTACGGAGGCATCGGAATTCGCAGTGTGAGCTCAGTATCGCTTCCTGCTTTTCTAGCTTCGGCTTGCGGTTGCAGCAAACTTTTTGGCAACATCATTAATTCCACGCTGGGGCAAGCCGAAGTTAGTCATTTGGCGGAAGCGGTACTTGAGTGGAAAAATATTTGCAACCGTGACAGCCCTACTCTGCTGCACTCCCAAAAGCAATGGGATGAACCCCTCTGCAAGAAAACCCAACAAGACTTGTTAGTAGCGTGCTTAAATACAGCGGAACGCGCCCGTCTTCTTGCGGTGTTTCAGAGGGAGTCAGGTCTGTGGCTGAATGCTCTGCCGTCGGCAAACATCGGCACGCTGCTCGATGGCTGCTCGCTTTCTTTGGTGGTCGGTTTGAGACTTGGCTTAAGGACGAACCATCCCCACCAATGTGGATGCGGTGCAGAGGTGGATGGGTGTGGTCGGCATGGGTTGTCCTGTCGCAGGAGTGCAGGTCGCATTCCCCGCCACGCGGCTTTGAATGACGTCATTCGTCGGGCTTTTGTCTCGGCGGGCATTCCGGTAAAGTTAGAGCCAAACGGAATAGTCCGCTCAGACGGCAAGAGACCCGATGGCGTGACGCTCATTCCTTGGCAACAGGGTAGGTGTCTGGTCTGGGATGTGACCTGTGTGGACACACTAGCCCCTTCTCATCTGAGATCTACATGTGCGCAGGCGGGTGCCGCGGCCGCGGGGGCCGAAGTATTAAAGGTACGAAAGTACGAAGAGATTTCCGGTGGTTACATATTCGCTCCAATAGGGTTTGAGACGATGGGCCCTTGGGGCCCTGAAGCCAAAATGATTATTGCAGATCTTTCGGCGCGTCTCAACGAGACCACTGGCGATCGCAGAGCTGGCGCTTTCCTCGCCCAGCGAATCAGCTTGGCCATTCAAAGAGGAAATGCTGCCAGTATGCTGGGGACCATGTCTCGTGGAGACGCGCTGGATGATCTCCTTGTTTTATGATTTTATGTAATAATGACTGTATGACTTATTAAAAATAAATGTATAAAGCTTTTGATTATAATAAAAACAAATCAACAAAAACAAAATATCCAATAGTTATTTATAAACTAAACTAAATATCCCTGTCTCTCTCTATCCTTGTCCCTGTCTATCTCTCTCTTTGAGTATGTGCGACAAGGTCAGCATATTGACTGTATCTGTCTAAGTGCGTTTAGGATGTATTGTCTTAATTTTTGGTTTGTAAAATATGGCAAGTACACAAAATCAAAAGTGTATTACATGTAACCTAGTATCAAGTATTTTCTCTGATATACTTATTGGAAACCGGCTAACCCAGGGAGGGTTTCAGTATTGTATTTTAAACGATGGGCTGACAACCTGTCACTGTAGCAATATACAGATCCACCTGGAATGACCCTCAAAATTTGTCAGACGTGGCGGAACGACCTTTGTTTAGGTCGTTAACGCTCTGCCTACCCCATTAGAGATAAAGGCGTGATTATATGTATGTATGTACTTATTTGTAAAATATAAAATAAAGACGAATCCGGTAAAATTCTTTTTATATATATATGCGAGTGCTTGACTGGTCTTATTTTAAGGATTTAGGTGCTTACAATGAACCTGTAATGTTTAAGCAGTAAAACGCTTTGGGGCCTCCAGGCCCAAAAATTGTGTCCAGGGAATTTTAACATCAATTCTCTGTGAAACTGTCAACCGTAGAGAAAAAAATCTTTCTTGAAAGAGAAATGCCTATCTCTTCTTAACCTAGCTGATTTCACCATAAAAACAACTACTTGGCTTGGTCTTGAACAATTGTGTCCTACTAACTTCAACATCAATTTACCCTGAAACTATCAATCGTAGAGAAAAAATGACAAGAGTATAAAGCGTTTATCTTGTCTTAACCTTGCCAATTACGAATTTTAATTTTAATTTACTCCGCAATTTTTTTAAAAGAAATAAAACGCTTTTGGGCCCCCGAGGGCCCCATTCAATTTTTTATGTAAAAATAATAAAAGCATCGTAGAAATCATTTCTAAATGGTATTCAATAAAAATATCAAACTATCAAATGATATTTTTATATTTTTAAAATTTTTCAGTACATTGAAAACACATTTCTACTTATATCTTTCAAATTAAAACAAATATAAAAATAATTGCAGACACTTTCGACTTATATTGACGCAAAGAACACATTGGCATTACTAAAACAATTTAATAAAGAAAAATAAACTGGGGCCCTAAACATCTTGAAAAAGGTGGTTGTAGCAACTCTCAGTAGCTCCAACAGTGGGTTTTTACTTTTTTTGCACCCGAATTTCCGACCTCTGATGATAATGTATGAGTGGTAACGCACTAAAGCAGCACTGAGAGATAGAAAAACATAGAATGTTCCAGCTGCCCTTCCTCCCGGGCATGCTGTTGAAGTCAGCAAAAGGGACTCGAGGGTTACAGTGTATTGTAATTTAGGCGATGGGCTGACGACAACCTGTCACTATAGCAATATATATTACAATCTAAAATTGCCCTCAATTTTTGTCAGACGTGGCGAAAGCGCTTTTTACGAGGCGTTAAGCGCTCTGCCTTCCCCGTAAGGGATAAATGCGTGATTTATGTATGTATATTGTTCCTTTTTTCTTATTTTTTGTATATTGTCGGTTACGCGGAAGATCTGCGCTGTGGCGGTGTTTTACATCTCCATAGCATTAATGCTGAGCGTGACCCATTTGTCGCTTAAGAACACATTCGTAACTTTTAAAATGTTAATATTTGTAATTTGGTGGCAAATAAATATTTTCTATTTCTATTTTCTATTCTATTTCACTGGAGCTGCAGCGCGGCAATGTCAGTTCATTTTGACAGATTTTGTCGCACAGTGTCGCGCCGCTGCAGTGCCGTGCCACGCCGCTCCGCAGTCTAACCTTTACAGTGCTGGTTAGGTTTGTCCACAATTTCAAGTACAGAGAAGGTAGCGGGGAAGCCCCTTTCTTTTTTTCATTTAAAAACTTTACTTACCCGACGGGCTTGATAAAATAAATACAATATACTTTATTGCACACAAACAGAAATTACAAATTGCTAAAAAGAAAAGTAGTACAATTGGCGGCCTTATTGCTAATGTAGCAATATCTTCCAGGCAACTAGGCAATAGCAAAACAGAGGAGTAAAATAAATAAAAGAAGTGTGTACAGCAGAACCAAAACTCTTAAATAAATAAAATATATTTATGAGGATTTTTGCGATCACCACAGTGCAATTTTTTAAATATCCATTGCTTATTGAAGTTTTCCTTGATGTGACGTATGACTCTAACATACATACATACATAAATCACGCCTTTATCCCTTACGGGGTAGGCAGAGCGTTAAGCGCCTCGTAAAAGGCGCCTTCGCCACGTCTGACAAAAATTGAGGGCAATTTTAGATTGTAATATGTATTGCTATAGTGACAGGTTGTCAGCCCATCGCCTAAATTACAATACACTGTAACCCTCGAGTCCCTTTTGCTGACTTCAACAGCATGCCCGGGAGGAAGGGCAGCTGGAACATTCTATGTTTTTCTATCTCTCCCAGTCCAGCATGGAAGTGACTATGACTCTAATATTATTGAAAAACAGGTTGTTAAAAATATGTATAAATGGGCTTCTATAGTGGCCATACATAAGGGGTGTAAGGGACAGCATCCTGCAAACTGACAGGGGTTATTCAAACCACGTCAGACGCCTATGCAACTAGGCGGTTTGAAAACTCTGACCCCAGGGTACATATGGTCGTTCGACTCATGAATCTTCTCGCTAAGAAGAAGAACAGGATAATTTTTCAGGAAGTGAAAAAAATAAAATAATTTTCCATACCAATTGCCTGATCAAGTCATTTTGTAGCCATTTTGTATGAGAAGTTCATTTATTTTTTCATCGCCTGAAAGATTTTTCTGGTGATAGTTGTTCAGTTTCGTTGACTGAGCAATCCCATCAGTTTGCGGGACGCTGTCCCTTACATTCGGTATCACTATTATGTGCATAGTCAACGTTTAAAAAAATAGTTTTCAATATCCTACATTGCACCTGTGCAAAGAAGTCAACACCTAAGGGCAGCAACACACAGGAGTCACTTACTGCGCGTAAGGTTGCGCTCAACACGCTGACAATGCTTTTTGCATTGCCTACAACCCACATGCGTCACCTATACGCGCGCGTATCGGCAGACGAATGCGCCGACGTAGAGTTCATCGCTATACGCGCAATAAGTGACCCCTGTGTGTTGCCGCCCTTACTACTGTCATGGCACTCTTTACAGAGGGGAAGTAAGTAAGTAGTCACAAGTTATTACTTTGTGGAAAGTCCTCTACAAGTTGCTTCAAAGCCGACGCCGAGCTTCGATTTTCACGGAAACCTGTCAATGCTGCGCTAGGAACTAGGAACCAAATATTAAGTATTTATTTAGAAGGTAAACTGCGAGACTACGTACTGGAAAAAATACAGAACAAAAGGTTCACAAAACTTATGGAAGGTATCAATTTTGCAAAAATTAAAGAGCACTTCATATCTCTATCAGAATATTCACAGATCTCAGAGTATTAGGTATTTTGAAGACCAGCAGATTAAACGTTGCATTTTTGCTTTATACATACATATATAATCACGCCTTTACATACATATTTAATCACCCTCGTTCAATCCCCTGGATTAGGTAGCCGACCCCGTGAGATATGGGATAAGGCTAGGGAGATGATATAATCACGCCTTTATCACTAATGGGGTACGCAAAGCGTAAACGACCTAAACAAAGGTCGTTCAGCCACATCTGATAAAGTTTTAAGGGGTTATTTAAGATATATTTGTATTTTATAGATATTTTTATAGATATATTATTATTTGTTTGATACTGCTGTAGTGATAGGTTGTGAACCCATCGCCTACAATATACTGAAACCCTCGGATTTGCTTCATGATACTTAAATATTTCTTCCATGCTGGCCTGGGAGCGAGAGAAAAACATAGAATGTGCCAGATGCATTTCCTCCCGGGCATGCTGTAAAAGCCAGCTAAGGGATCCGAGGGTTTCAGTATATTGTAATTTAGGCGACAGGCTGACAACCTGTCACTACAGCAATATACTTACAAATCTATCTTAAATAACCCTCAAAACTTTTTCAGACGTGGCGGAACGACCTTTGTTTGGGTCGTTTACGCTCTGCCTACCCCATTAGGGATAAAGGCGTGATTATATGTATGTATGTATGTTTTATAGATATATTATTATTTGTTTGCTACTGCTGTAGTGATAGGTTGTGAACCCATCGCCTACAATATACTGAAACCCTCGGATTTGCTTCATGGTACTTGAAATAATGCTCAACGGTTGTCGACGAATTTCCAGCCATGCAATAGTTATTGATTTTTTGATGGGGACTTTTATATAGGGACATGGAGATTGTTAATGCATAGAGTATTCTTCCATACTGGACTGGGAGAGAAAGAAAAACATAGAATGTTCCAGTTGCCCTTCCTCCCGGGCATGCTGTAGAAGTCAGCAAAAAGGGATTCGAGGGTTATAGTGTATTGTAATTTAGGCGATGGGCTGACAACCTGTCACTACAGCAATACACATTACAATCTAAAATTGCCCTCAATTTATGTCAGATGTGGCGAAAGTGCCTTTTAGGAGGCGTTTTACGCTCTGCCTACACCGTAAGGGATAAAGGCGTGATTTTATGTATGTATGTAGAGTATTCGCTTTTATGTAACCTGATGTATGTATCTTCACACATTCAGTGCTAATGACTAAAAACACTGTCCTAGCGATTAATTTAACTTTATTCGTATTAAAAACTTAATAAAGATTTATATACATTAAACTTTAAACTTAAAAATAACAAGTTATATACATTATTAAAAAATAAATCAATTTTTACACCATTACTTTACATTTACCTATATTTACATTTCTTCCATGCTGGACTGGGAGCGAGAGAAAAACATAGAATGTGCCAGCTTGCTCTTCCTCCCGGGCATGCTGTAAAAATCAGCTAAGGGATCCGAGGGCTTTCGTATATTGCAATTAAGGCGATGGGCTGACAAACTGTCACTACAGCAATATATCAAAAAATCTATCTTAAATAACCCTCAAAGCTTTGTCAAACGTGGCGGAAAGACCTTTGTTTAGGTTGTTTACGCTCTGCCTACTGGCTGGCTGTCACTATATGTATGAATGTATGTATGTATTGTTACATCTATCGAAAAGCCCCCCCGAGTGATTAATTACATTCCACAGCCACCCTTTGATTCAAAAATAGAGTTTGCAAAAGAATGGGTTCATCAAGCCTCTGTCAGGCGAGGCGCTTGCATACCAAACAGCACTTAATTACGAAGCGCATAGTGCACAATATGATTTAAACCCCGCCGGTCGAACAAAGAGCGTTACACGACCGGATCACAATATCATCCGCGTAAAGGAACAATTGGGTATAGACATCAATACAGATTTTATTTCGTTGTATGCAATACTGGGTGTAAAAAATCACTAGGTAAAAAGTTTATACATACGTATATAAGGATATGGAATGAACCTACTTGTAAAACGAAACTGAACAACTTTCTCTAAGGAACATAGGTCAAAATTAGAAAAAAAGCTGTTCAGTTTCATGGCCTCCGCCTGCATTAGCAGCACCGCTCCAGCATAGTGCACAATATGGTTTAAACCCCGTCGGTCGACAAAGAGCGTTACACGACCGGATCATAATATCATCCGCGTAAAGCAACAATTGGCTGTATGCATCAATACAGCTTTTATTTCGTTGTATGTAATACTGGGTGTAAAAAATTGCAAACGAAACTTTAGGTTAGGGTATGAATCTACTCACGAAACTAAACGACTTTTCCCGTAAGTAGAAATTTGAAAAAATATGGTCGTCCCACATAAATAATGATAGCGACACGAGTCATTCGTAGGCGAGGGCCATTTTATTCATATTCCTACCTGTTTTATTGGAAAAGTTGTTCAGTTGTATGGTCCTCGTGTGCATACTAAGTAGTACCTAATTACGTAGCGCATAGGGCACAATATCCTGTAAGCCCGGCCGGTCGAACAAAGAGCGTTCCACGACCGGAATACAATATCATCTGTGTAAAGCAACAATTGGGTGTAGGCGTCAATACAGCTTTCATTTTGCTGTATGTCATTTTCGGTGGAAACCAGTGGAGTAATCAAAATATCTCACCAAACTTTATGATGTTTTCATTTTTATTTATTTACTTAACTTTATGCACAAAAATATTACATGGGCTGACTTTACGCCTAAGTCATTATCTACCAGTCTACCTTAGGACATGTGGAAATGACAAAAAATATCTATGTTATATGTACGTATATGTATGATATGTAGGGACGTACTCATGAAACTGAACAACTTTCCTCAAGGAGCAAAGAAATACATACATACATACATATAATCACGCCTTTATCCCTAAATGGGTAGGCAGAGCGTAAACGACCTAAACAAAGGTCGTTCCGCCACGTCTGACAAAGTTTTGAGGGTTATTCAAGATGGTTTTGTACGTATATTGCTGTAGTGACAGGTTGTCAACCCATCGCCTAAATTACAATACACTGTAACCCTCGAGTCCCTTTTGCTGACTTCAACAGCATGCCCGGGAGGAAGGGCAGCTGGAACATTCTATGTTTTTCTATCTCTCCCAGTCCAGCATGGAAGAAATCATCAATCATATATTACCTACATAATATGTTATTTGGGGAAAGCAGTTTAGTGAGTGTCCTGGGACCCTATATTTTTTTCATATTCCTTATTATGGCCATCATGGGTTCACACAGTAAAGTTCATAATATTAATTACACCGAGTACACAACTATATAGATAGGTAGGTAGTACTAGACTTGCAGCCAGACGTTTGCCCGGGCGCCCGAGCTGCTGCAGAGCGAGCCCCGGCCGTCGCCATGACAACCGTCAGGTGAATTGCATCCCCTCACAGCCGGTAGACTACCTAACCTACCTACAATTTGTACCTGCACTTACTTATCTTTTGTGTTCGCAACAACATTCACTATCGAATGACTTTGTCGATGAAAATTGGTTTTTGATGAAAGGGTGCGTTTTAATAGGATTATTTTGTGCACGGCGCACGGGTTGCGGAGATACAAACAATTATTTTCTATTATTTTACGAGAACAATATTGTTTGACTATATCGACGGGAGAATAATTAAATGCAGACAGACACATCAAGTTCGCATGCATGAGGATTTTTAATTAACGAAACCAACAAAGGATATGATTTCCTTTTAATTATTTTACCAATACTGATATATTCCAGGTATTTTACAGGTCATAATTTTATGGCAGCTCTTTGTTTTAATTTGCAATATACCGGGTGTAAGGGACAGCGTCCCGCAAACTTATACAGGTTGATCAGTCAACGAAACTGAACAACTTTCTTCCGAGTTCTTTCAGGATATGTAAAAAAAATACCTTCCCATACAAAATGACCACTTCAATCAGACGATTTGTACGGAAAAGCAAATTTTTTTTTCACTTCCTGAAAAGAAAATCCTGGTGATAGTTGTTCAGTTGCGTTGATTGAGCAACCGATTGAGCAAACATCAGATGATGATGATGATGATAGATGCTAGCATCCTCTTGGTTTTTGACAGTGCTAATGACAGGTTTCCTTCTGCTTTTCTTTCTGGATTTTCCCGGCCCATGCTGGGGTCGACTTTCCAGATTTAATCTACTCCACTTTTCCCGGTCTTCGACATCCGCTGGTCTAAAATTGTTGTCATCCGCATCCGCTCTCACGCCCTCTAGCCAGCGCTTCGTCAGTCTGCCGCGTGTTAAGTTCAGGACTCTATTTTAATTTTAAATTAGTTTTAAACTTTTAAAATACAGGGTGTAAAAAAAGTTCTGCGTTCCTTTAAACCACGTAATGTATTAGTGATATACAACACAATACACACATTAAATTAATTAAATATAAATATTATATTTTTATTAAATTCGCAGTAGCGAATCACGCATCTCTACGGCATGCACACTACGACGTTTGTCACAGGTGTTTGTACCGTAGAGATACTTGTTTCTGTTTCATGAATTCAATAAAAATAAAATATTTTTATTTAATGTGTGTTTTGTGTTGTATATCACTAATACATTGCATGGTTTAAAAGAACGCAGTACTTCTTTTTACACCCTGTATTATAATTATTATTTTTTATTTACAGGACGATTACAAGGGTCAATTGTTTTTAAACAATTCACTTTCTAAGCTAGTTTAAAACTTTTAAAATATGTTTTCCGAATGAATCCACCAGCAATATTCATGTTCACAACAATAAAGTTGAATGTTTAATGTCCAGATTCATATTACAAAAAGTTCAGGGAATACAATCCCCAACTTTTGCTGCAATTCGTTTGGATGAAGCGAGTTCACAAATATGTATCCTGTTACGCAACAGTAATTTTAGCCTCGATTCTTGGGCTCGAATTTATGAAGCGATGTCAAACTTGAGAGCAATAAATAATAAATAAATAAATAAATCATTTTATTTCAGGCAATATTTACATTAGTAGATGTTAAATAACATAAACAGAGGCCCATAGAATATATACCTTACAGACTAACATACATATTTATAAATACTTAAATACTACTTCGACGTATGGACGTCGGCCGCTTCGACTCCAGCTGTCTCACAAGCACTCGGTCGATTGGCTCCTGGCTGTAGACTGGCCACGATTTCCGCACGTACTCCTAGATGTCCTTCGACGTAGTACTAGCAATATTAAGTATGGATTTGACAGGCCAGTTTGTACTGAAATGACATTTCTGGTACTAACTCAAACTCGCTGTCACTCATGAGAGCTGATTATAAATAGGGCTCTAGATTTGCCGGTCAAAACTAAAATTAAAATCTATTTGTCACTATCAGATTAAAAACATTCGAAAATGAAAGGAGATCAATTCTCTCCGGTTTTTGATCTATAGTCGTTAGTTTTATGCGTTATCTGTCACTTTTATCCGCCGTCACATGACATGGCGGATAAAATTGACAGTAATACTGGAGAAACGTGCAAAAGCATGCGTGATAGATATTAATTTTAGTTTTAGCTGATGGTATCTAGAATCGAGCACATTCGTAGCAATTTTAACTCAAATATGCCTTTATTTCAGCTACGAAGATGAACTTTTTTAAACTATGCACAGATCAGAATACCTATGTAACTTTGTTACTAAAATATTAAACTGCCACCGTTGTCTAGGGGTTTGAGCCATGGGCTCACGATCCGGAGGTCTTGGGTTCGATTCCACGGAGGGGGACACAAATTAGATATTAGTTAATTTAGCACTCTCTGAATTTTTTCCCAGTTTGGTTAGGACATTGCAGGCTGAATCACCTGATTGTCCGAAAAGAAAAAGGATTCCGTGCTTCGGAGGGTACGTTGAGCCGTCGGTTCCGGTCGCTATTTTTGATAGTGGTCGTTATTCAAACCATTTCAGAGACCTAATATATGTACATACATATAACTGTGCTACTAGGCGGTTTCGAAACACTGACACCAGGGTATATCGGTTGGTTGTTCCAATTTAAAAAAAACACTCGCTACATAGGTGACTAAAATATTTTGAAATAATCGCATCATATTTGTACCTAAATGAAGAGAATCATCTTCCATGCTGGCCTGGGAGCGAGAGAAAAACATAGAATGTCCCAGCTGCATTTCCTCCCGGGCATAATGTAAAATCCAGCTAAAGGAGCCGAGGGTTTCAGTATATTGCAATTTAGGCGATAGGCTGATAACCTGTCACTACCGCAATATACCTACAAATCTATCTTAAATAACCCTAAAATTTGTGCCAATGGACAGCACGAACAACCAGTGCGAATATGGTGCCTCCCTGCAAACAATGGCACATCTATTATTATTTTTTATTTCACAAAAAAAGGTATTTACAGAATTACATGTTACATTCTCGCCAAACTGCGAAAGCAGTTTGTTGGCAAGGTAGCACTCGTTACTTAATGGCTAACAAATACCTATCTTATATTCTAGTATCTTATAAAAAAAAAACATTATTAAAAGAGTTTAAAACTATGAAATATGGAGAATCATTGATGTGACACATTTACATAATATTATTTTGAAGAACAGTTTTAAGTGTTTTCTTTAAGGAAATCTTCGACTTTATTTTATTGTGTCTTAAAAAGTCTATTTCATTAAAAATTTTTGGTATTATGAATTTATTTGTTCTTTGGCCATAATAATTTTTAGCTTTTGTACAAATATACTTCTTTTCTCTCATTCTTCTTGTATTATATCTATTATGAACAATAACTTTATGATCTTCTTTATAGTAATTTTCTATAACCAATAAATAATGTAGTTTAGTTTTTACCGGTAGATTTTTGGTTATGGGATACAATTGATCATAATCTCCTTTGCAGGTATTTTTGGTTTTACGACTAACTAGATGTTTTAAAAATCTAGTTTGGAGATTTTTAATGTCGTTGAGATATGTGTCGAAAGTTCTTCCATAACAGCTTAAGCCGTAACTAAGCGAGGAATCCACTAATGCGTAATAAATCATTCGCAGAGTGCGTCTATCTAAAATAAATTTAAGATGGTAAAACTTACCTAATAGGATCCTTAATTTCGCACATACCTCACCGACATGTACTTTCCAACTGAACTTACGATCAATGTGTAACCCTAGATACCTAAATATGTCTACAAACTTTAAAATATGGCAGCAGCACTGTGTACTTACGGCTAGTGTGTCCCCGCCGGCCAGCGCGGCCCGGCCGCCCGCCATGCCCTGCGTGCCCTTCATCTTGCACGCAAGATGTAGGGCACTGTTATCGCACTGCGCTGGTCGAAATTAAATTAAGCCATCGATACGATACGATCGATACGATAAGAAGAAGAACACAACCTTAGAATTTGTGTGCACTGCGCTGGTTTCCTAACTCTGTTCTCCTTCATCGTAAGGGCGTCGAGTAAACGTACAAATGAAATTCGGAAACCGAATAACACCTTTGTGCTTATGTGGTGGGAAGTCAATTATTTGATTTAATTGTATTTAACTACTTTTATATCTTTTGTATCAAATATTTGTGTGTTGCATACCACGATAGAAAATACATACATACATACAGTCACGCTTTTATCGCTAATGGGGTATTCAGAGCGTAAACGACCTGAACAAAGGTCGTTTCGCCACGTCTGTCAAACTTTTGAGGGTTATTGAAGATAGATTTATAGGTTTATAGGTTTCTTCCTTGCTGGCCTGGGAGCGAGAGAAAAACATAGAATGTGTCAGCTGCATTTCCTCCCGGGCATGCTGTAAAAACCAGCTAAGGGATCCGAGGGTTTCAGTATATTGTAATTTAGGCGATGGGCTGACAACCTGTCACTACAGCAATATACATACAAATCTATCTTAAATAACCCTCAAAACTATGTCAGACGTGGCGGAACGACCTTTGTTTAGGTCGTTTACGCTCTGCCTACCCCATTAGGGATAAAGGCGTGATTATATGTATGTATGTATTTATAGGTATATTACTGTAGTGACAGGTAGTCAGCTCATCGCCTAAATTGCAATATACTGAAACCCTCGGATCCCTTAGTTGATTTTTACAGCATGCCCGGGAGAAAATGCAGCTGGCACATTGTATGTTATTCTGTCGCTCCCAGTCCAGCACGGAAAACAATAGCTGTACTTTAATTTAACAATAAGGCGAATCTGTGACCTATGTTCAACAAATAAACGATTTTTTATCCTTATGGCAGAAGACAGCGGCTCTAAACCACTAATGAACCTATCTCTGTTATAAACTGCCCAGATCCTCTTTATACATACATTCAAACATAAAATCACGCCTTTAACCCTGATGGGGTAGGCAGATCGTAAACGACCTAAACAAATGTCGTTCCGCCACGTCTTACAAAGTTTTGAGGGTTATTTAAGATAGATTTGTAGGTATATTGCTGTAGTGACAGGTTGTCAGCCCATCGCCTAAATTACAATATACTGATACCCTCAGATCCTTTAGCTGGTTTTTACAGTATGCCATGCACATTCTATGTTTTTCTTTCACTCCCAAGCTAGCATGGAAGACTTAAATATAAATATGTCCATATGTGTTTCTTATTTTTCTTGTGAACATCTTTAATTTACCATGTGGTATGCAATAAACAATTTGACTTTGACTTTGACTTTGAAATTATAATTTTGTAAAATGACGTGTACATAATGTTTATTAACAAAAAATATATGTTATGATGTTATTCGGTTTCCGAATTTCATTTGTACGGTTGCTCGACTCTCTTACATACATACATAAAATCACGCCTTTATCCCTTACGGGGTAGGCAGAGCGTTAAACGCCTCGTAAAAGGCGCTTTCGCCGCGTCTGACAAAAATTGAGGGCAATTTTAGGTTGTAATGTGTATTGCTAATGTGTAGTGACAGGTTGTCAGCCCATCACCTAAATTACAATACACTGTAACCCTCGAGTCCCTTTTGCTGTCTTCTACAGCATGTCCGGGAGGAAGGGCAGCTGGAACATTCTATGTTTTTCTATCTCTCCCAGTCCAGCATCGAAGAAGACTCTCTTACGGTGAAGGAAAACATCGTTAGGAAACCATCACAGTGCACACATCTGCAATGAAATTTAATTTTGTCTTGTAAGTCAACTAATCCGTTTAACCCTGAATGAGGACGTACCTATGTTGTGGTGATGTTCTTCTTCTTCTTCTTAGCGAGTGGATTCTCTAGTTTTTCTTCTTCTGTCGAGTGGGTATCGAGTCTATCGACCCGATGAACCCTGGTGTCAGAGTTTTTAAACCGCCTAGTAGCACAACTATCAGGCCTCTGACATGGTTTGAGTAACGACCACTATCAAAGACAGCGACCGGGACCGACGGCTTAACGTACCCTCCGAAGCACGAAATCTTTTCCTTTTTCGGACAATCAGGTGATTCAGCCTGCAATGTTCTAACCAAACTGGGAAAAATTCACAAAGTGATAAATTCTCAAATATCAACTTTGTGTTTCCCCCCTGGGAATCGAACCCAGGACCTCCGGACCAGGAGTCCATGGCACTAGCCACTAGACCACTGAGGCAGTTATTCTATTATTCTCTAGTCAAACGACCCGATGAACCCTGGTTATAGAGTTTCCAAACCACCAACCACATCCGGATGCACACAGTTTACTTGATCTTCTTCTTAGCGAGTAGATTCTCGAGTCGAACAACGAACCGATGAACCCTGGTGTCAGAGATTTTTAAATCGCCTAGTATAGCACAGTAATTAGGCCTCTGACGTGGTTTGAGTAACGACCACTATCAAAGACAGCGAACGCAACCGACGGCTTAACCGATCTGGAGCACAGAATCCATCCATTTGGTAATTCAGCCTGCAATGTCCTAACCGAACTGGGGAAAACCTCGCAAAGAGATAAATTGATAAATATCAAATTTTGTGTTTTCCCTTGGGAATCGAACCCAGGACCTCCGGATCGTAAGCCCATGGCCCTGACGAATGAAGCAGACCACGGAAGCAGTAGTGATGACGTTAATATCTAGTTTCGAATATAGGGCCCAGACCACAAATAGAAGGCCCTTTTATGTACTAAAAAAAAACATGCACTGCCGCTAGTAAACTTTGAAATGCAAACTCAGTCTAAAACCATGAGGGCTTTTACCATCCCGTTTACATAGCACGGAATATTCTCAGTGTGCAAATATTGGCACGCTCTTACTGATGGGTGTTCTGCCCACGGCTACTATCCGTAGGATTACTTCCGGTGATGCGTGTGTGTAAGGGAGTGATGACGGCTGACTGGACTGTAGTCATTAAATGCATCCCTCATACTTATACGCCTATACTCAAAGATACTTTAGGATAGTGATTCTAGATTTGCCGGCTAAAACTAAAATTAAAATCTATTTGTTACTTTCAGTTTAAAAACGTCGGAAAAGGACAGGAGATCTATTCTCTTCGGTTTTTGATTTAAACCATGTCAGAGGCCTGATAGTTGTACTACTAAACCATGTCAGAGGCCTGATAATTGTACTACTAGGCGGTTTTAAAACTCTAACACCATGGTTCATCGGGTCGATAGACTCGATACTCACTCGACAGAAGAAGAAGAAGAAGGTTTTTGCTTTATAGTCGGTGGTTTTATGCGTTATCTGTCACATGATGTGAAGGATAAAGTTGACAAAACACTGGGGAAACGTGCAAAAGCGCGTCAAAATCTAGCGAACAACGTGTAAAACCATGGAGTTTAATTCGCCTGTCCTTTTTCAATTTTATTATTTTGAAAGTGACAGATAGACGACAGATAGTGTTACTGATGGTTGTTCCGTAGGATTACTTCCGGTGATGCGTGTGTGTTAGGGAGTGATGACGGCTGACTGAACTGTGGCCATTAAATGCATCCCTCATACCTATACTCAAACAAAGAATAGTAGCTGTTTTAGATGCAATTCTTATTAGTTTTCCTTCTGAATGAAGCTACCATCTTTTTTCTCTCGTGTAGATGTGGAATTATACTCACCAATGTACTTAGGCTATTTATAAAAAGATTTCAAGATTGAGGGCAATATTAAGTATGGATTTGACAGGCCACATTGCACTGAAATATTTCTGAAACGAACTCAAACTAGCTGTCAGTCTCAAGTACTGTTTATCGATACGTGCCTTAGGTCTGTCATTTCAGTACAATTTGAGCTGTCAAATCAACACCTAGTATTGCTAAATTGCTTTATAAATACGAGCCTCAAAGTTTCATGTAGTGATATCTGAACAGAACTGGCGATTAATCTCATACACTCACATGCATTGGAAGCACGGAATATTCTCAGTGTGCAAATATTGGCCGGCTGTTACGGATGGGTGTTCTACGTTCTACCGACTCACACTGGTCCCATATTAAAAAAAAAATGGGACATTAAAAATTCGGATCGAAGGTCAACGGATAAGGTTGTTTTTGTTTATAGACAGCTGATGCAATTACAAGTCACTTTTATAGAAGTAGTTTTTTTTCAAATATGCCGTATCTACAGAGATAAAAAATATTATTATTTTTTTGTATGGACGAAATCAGATTTTGTCATTTTCTTCCAAGATTCAAACGTATTTAAAATAAATCATAGCACAGCTTATAGAAGGACTCTTGTCGTATATTTTTGTCATAGACATTCAACTGCGATTTTTGCGCCTTTGGGAGCTACAGTTACTTTATTTTTTATTGTTTTGTATAATTCATTTTCGAGTATTTCGAGATTTTAATTTATATTGTTAAGGTTAGACAAATAATAATGATTTCTCTATTGACTAGTAAAGTAACTCTTACTTATGTCTTATTCATAAAAAAAAAACCTATATATACTGAAACTAAACAATTTAAAGTAGAAATCTCAAAACATGTACGTACAGGTAAATTATTTTATGACTCATCTAGTTTGCAAACATTGTTTGGTAATGACCCATTGTCTCATTACTCCATTACTTGGAATTTGGGATCTGTTTTGTCATTTAGCGCTAGCGAATGCGAAAGTCCGTAAAAGTACGAAGGGAAAAATTTGAATTGCAATCTATAAACTTATTTGTGATTTAGCGTTTTCGAAGCATTCGCTAGCGCTAAATGACAAAACAGATCCCAAATTCCAAGTAATGGAGTAATGAGACAATGGGTCATTACCAAACAATGTTTGCAAACTAGATGAGTAATAAAATAATTTACCTGTACGTACAGGTTTTGAGATTTCTACTTTAAATTGTTTAGTTTCAGTATATATAGGACTTTTTTATGAATAGGACATAAGTAAGAGTTACTTTACTTGTCAATAAAGAAATCATTATTATTTGGCTATCCTTAACAATATAAATTAAAATCTCGATATACACGAAAATGAATTATACAAAACAATAAAAATTAAAGTAACTGTAGCTCTAGCAGTTAAGTGTCTATGACAAAAATGTACGACAAGGGTACATTTTTGTCATAGACACTTAACTGCTAGAGCTATATCTATAAGCTGTGCTATGATTTATGTTGAATACCTTTGAATCTTGGAAGAAAATGTCAAAGTTATGATTTCGTCCATACAAAAAATAATTCATATTTTTTTTCTCTGTAGATAAGGCATATTTGAAAAAAAGCAACATCGTTAAACGTTACTTGCTATTGCATCAGCTGTCTTAAAAAAAACAGCCTCCTCCGCTAACCAAAAAAAAATAAAGTGCCTGTAGCTCTAAAAGGAGCAAAAATCGCAGTTGAGTGTTTATGACAAAAATGTACGACAAGAGTCCCTCTATAAGCTGTGCTATGATTTATTTTGAATACGATTGAATCTTGGAAGGGAATGACAAAATTATGATTCCGTCCATACCAAAAAAAAATATTTTTTTATCTCTGTAGATACGGCATATTAGAAAAAAATGACATCTATAAAAGTGAATTGTACTTGCATCAGTTGTCTACAAAAAAAACCGCCTGATCCGTTAACCTTCGATCCGAAAATTCTTAATGTCCCATTTTTTTAATATGGGTCTAGTGTGCGACGGCTACTATCCGTAGGATTACTTTCGGTGATGCGTGTGTGTAAGGGAGTGATGATGGCTGACTGAACTGTGGCCATTGGCGTCGATTCTCGCGACATAATTCTAATTCTTAGCTAACGCTGACAGCGTAAGCAGCAGATCAAAGGCCATTTATTATGTACAACAATAATTCGTATATATTTAAATTATTATTCTGAACGTAATGAACAACTTCAAATTAGCTAATATTATTAGTTTTTTTTTTGTATGTTTGCAATTAACATTGTATTTTTTTGGTTTATTGCGCGCAGTAACTGTGGACCTCCCGATAAACTTCTCTGAAGTTTGGGAGATTATTAAATAATTTGTGCCATGTAATTTTGTGTAGCAAACAATAAATAAAAAAAAAACTTTCTTAAGTTTGATATAAGAACAGGATAGCAAGTAAACACATGACTTTGACATTTCTTATTTGACGTAAGACGCTTCAAATAAGAATGAGCATAAAGCTTGCTTCCTTATTTTACGTCAAATAAGCAGTATTATGTCAGATTAGGAATGTCAAAGTCATGTGTTTATATGCTATCCTGTTCTTATGTGTATCAAATTTAAGAAACTGACACCTTAGCTAAGCATAAGAATTCGGATTATGTCGCGAGAATCGACGCCATTTAATGCATTCGTCATACCTATACGCCTATACTCAAAGAAATTTTAGGATAGTGGGCTCGATTCTAGATTTGCCGGCTAAAACTAAAATTAAAATCTATTTGTCAATTTTAGACTAAAACATTGGAAAAGGACAGAAGATATATTCTCTCCGGTTTTGGATATGACGGATAAAGTTGACACAAGTTAAAACACTGCGAAAACGTGCAAAAGTGCGGCAGAATCTAGCGGACAAAATGTAAAACCATAGAGATTAAATCGCCTGTCCTTTTCAATTTTATTATTCGTATTTTGAAAGTGACAGACGCCAGATAGAGTAACTGATGGGTGTTCTGCCCACGGCTACTATCCGTAGGATTACTTCCGGTGATGCGTGTGTGTAAGGGACTGATGATGGCAGACTGAACTTTGGCCATTTAATGCATCCCTCATACAGGTGCAGTCATTACGTGGTGCAGGTGGTATTGGTACCTCAAACTCAAAGAACTCAAAGAAGTTTTGGGATATTAGCTGTTACAGCAATACCATGCTGGGCCTGGGAGCGAGAGAAAAACAAAAAATGTGCCAGCTGCATTTTCTCCCGGGCATGCTGTACAAACCAGCTAAGGAAGGGTTTCAATATATTGCAATTTAGGCGATGGGCTGACAACCTGTCACTACAGCAATATACTTACATGTCGCATCAGGTGTGCATAGGCCTCAGCTGGTGGGATATTTCCCAGCTGGATTTGTGGGCGTAAATCCATTTAGCGATTATTATCGCCTTCCTCTGCGTTCTCCATCATCCCCGGGTTCCCCAAAGCTCAAAAAGACTCTTAGTAATTTATCGCTCAGTTTTAATTCGTTTCGATCTTATTATAGTCACAATTGGAACGTTCTTAGCTCAATCCATTCGGTGCACGTGCACTCGACAAAGAAACAGACAAGTCCCGAAAGTAACCGCTCCACGACCGCACCGTTCGACTGATCAAAAATAACTGTACTGAGAAATTCAAATTAATTTTCCATGCGGACGTTACTTCCCTCCAAAAGGCCATGTACAAGCGCGGGAAACTCTATGCGCTTGCGTTTCTTTGTCTATGCACGACCCGACAAACTTAGTCTTAAGCACCCGGCAATCCAACATGATTTTAAAAGAAAAGTAACAATTATTGTCTATGGAATTAAACAAGCAATGTACGATAAAGTCGGGTTGACGTGTAGTGCCATCTGACGGTGATTATGGCACTACCAAGAATAACAAATTTAGCTGTCAAAGTGACGTTTGGTGCAGCATGGCCCATCATTCGGTGGTTGGCAGCAACGTCCATCTTCGACTCGGCCATCATGACAATCACCCGTCCTCGGGTGGATTACCTGAGAACATAAATTTTACGAACAGTAACCAGTTCGGCGATCCTGACTTTAGGTCATAAAATAAACATTGGTTTACATCAGTAGATACAACAAGTAAGGTTCAGAATCAACAGGTTTGACAAAACTTAAAATCTTTTACTAAAATTAAGTGAAACACTTCGTAAAAATCACATTTTAGGCAAATCACATCTTAGGCTCACTGACAAATCTACCATCACACTGACCAGTCTCATCGGTCTACATGCCCTTCTTAGAACATGACGCACTCACGAAGAGTACTTTTTTTATACATTCTCAACAGAGCTTCCAATCATAGCGAGGCACGTAACAGCTATATGATGATACCCATTACGTATTCCCGCTCTTGAGAACTTCTGGTGTTACGTTGGCTAACCACCAAGCGTAACGAGAGAACTTTGGCTACCCACCAAAGCCTACACTGGCTAACCACCAGATTAAACCATTCGACTAACCACCGAAATACTACATACTGGCTAACCACCAGATCAAATCTTTCGGCTAACCACCAAAACACTACATACTGGCTAACCACCAAATCAAATGTTTCGGCTAACCACCGAAATACTACATCCTGGCTAACCACCAGATCAAATCTTTCGGCTAACCACCGAAATACTACATACTGGCTAACCACCAAGTTAATCAGTTTAGCTAACCGCTAAACTCGTCAGTGAGACTAAATTCAAATGAAATCAAACGTAATCACTTTAGTTACTGTCAGAGTCACCACTCTCTATTACAACTGGAACCTGCTGATTTCGGACCTTTTGTACACTGTCGTGAGCGTACTTGTAAGTTTTGTTTTCATTAAGTGCTTTTATCAAATACCTGTCCCCATCTAGTACCTCAATAATTTTAAAGGGGCTCTTAAATTTTGGGTCTGATTGGGTTTGGTTGTTTTCCTCATTTTCTATCAAAACAAAATCTCCTACATCAAATTTAATCAATTTAGCTTTGTTACCATCATTTTTTATTTGTCATATTGGACTGCTTCACCCATATTCCGTTTCGCCTGCTTTCTCAAAGAATCTAAGTCAACTTGGTCGTGACGAATGCCGTGCGCCCAATGTAACCACTCAGCATTTCTAAACCTGTTAACCACTTACCGCTACCTAGTCTAGCTATCTGATCATTTATGAGCGGACCCATCCTTCTTTTTGGTTAGAAGCACTGGACTAGAGAATGGGGAACAACTTGACCTAATAACCCTAGCATCTAAGAGCTTATTGACCTTTCCCCGAACAATCTTCCGTTCTTCAGCACGTAATCTGTAGGGACGACGCTGGACAATACGATTCGGATCTACCAAACGAATCTCAAGCTTTCCGGTCGACACACGAGACTTGGCTACCCCAATACGAAAAGATTCGGAAAACTCGTTCAAAACATCCATCAGCTGCTGGCGGCTCGCATCTGGTACACAATATTGTCAAAATTCATCTCAGTATCATTTGACTGGCCTACATTAACTTCAGCAATACGCCGAGTAAACTCCACACTGTCAGTGATCATCGTCACCTTCAAACCTAAGCCTAAAGTTTCACAGCCTTTCAAAATATCGTTTTCTATCAGACGTCCTAGAACGCTAAATTTAAACCATTAATCGTTACTTGTGATAGAATTTTCTGAGAACTGTACACAGGAGTGTTTGCTCAACCAACTAAAGCAACTGTATCCTTGAGTCGTTTGCCTGGAAATTTCGCAGCAATACATTCTTTCCTGAGAGAGCATTCGGCACCGGAATCGTAATGGAAATATGCGACTCACATGTAATATTAAGTTTTCCAGGAGGCTTCTTCACGCAGCACAGGTTGATATGGTAGTAAAGAGCGTTGCTTGTAGCTGTAGCAAGTCCCGAACAGCTGGAAGTGCTGCTGTTGCAGGCTGGAGCGCTGCCACCTGCACTGGAACCTCCGTTGCCACCGCTGCGAGGACATTTGTTTGCGTAGTGGCCAGATCCAACAACTAAAAGCATCTGCGGTAGATCACTGTATAGGCAGTCTTGGAAATTGGAAGTCTGCTGCATGTTTGATTTCTTCTTCACGACTGTATCTTGCGCTGCACCCTATCACGGGTGGTGATTTCTGTCGTAAAAGCCATACGATGGATCCTTCCATCGAATTGTGAAATATGTGACAGCACCATAGCCATGGTAATCTGGTCCACTGATAAATCCTTCCATCTAGTCATCAATGTGGTCATCAATCTAGCAGCGTAAGCAGACATGCACTCGTTATCCTTCGGTTTGTTGTTTTGCAGGTTAATTAAAGTAGCTGCAGGCGTTTCGGTGCAATCATAGCGCGCAGTAAACAAGATCTTGATTTGGGGCCAGGTTACACCGGCATATGAAACTTGAGACAACCAACGGGATGCACTGCCTCTTAAAGCTTTGCTCAATGCCATAATCAGTGTACTGCCTTTCAGGCTTTTCCCGATAAGCATAGGTCGACGGTGGTACACCAAGCACGTGCGTCGGCATCAGACTTGTCGGGGTCGAATTCCGGCAAAAATATCTTAGGGGTACTCACGGTTGGTCGAATTGCGTCAATAATCGACAGCATGTTTCGATTCTGCGTCTCCAGAAGCACGTGTATCAAATTCTCATCGAATCTTCCAGCAGTTTGTGCTTGGGTTATCCCCACTTCTGATGTCGCATCATGATGTGCATTGGTCTTAGCTAGTGGGACATTTTCCAGCTGGATTTGTGTGCGTAAATCCATTGAGCGATTATTATCGCCTTCCTCTGCGTTCTCCATCATCCACGGGTTCCCCAAAGCACAAAAAGACTCTAAGTAATTGATCGCTCAGTTTTAATTTGTTTCGATCTTATTCTAGTCACAATTGGAACGTTCTTAGCTCAAACTATTCGGTGCACGTGCACTCGACAAAGAAACAAACAAGTCCCCGAAAGTCGGTTACTTTCGGGGACTTGTCTGTTTCTTTGTATCCACGACCGTACCGTTCGACTGATCAAAAATAACTGTACTGAGAAATTCAAATTGATTTTCCATGCGGACGTTACTTCCCTCCAAAAGGCCATGTCCAAGCGCGGGAAACTCTATGCGCTTGCGTTTCTTTGTCTATGCACGACCCGACAAACTTAGTCTTAAGCACCCGGCAATCCAACATGATTTTAAAAGAAAAGTAACAATTATTGTCTATGGAATTAAACAAGCAATGTACGATAAAGTCGGGTTGACGTGTAGTGCCATCTGACGGTGATTATGGCACTACCAAGAATAACAAATTTAGCTGTCAAAGTGACGTTTGGTGCAGCATGGCCCATCATTCGGTGGTTGGCAGCAACGTCCATCTTCGACATACAAATATATCTTAAATAACCCTCAAAACTTTGTCGGACGTGGCGGAACGACCTATGTTTAGGTCGCTTACGCTCTGCCTACCCCATTAGGGATACAGGCGTGATTATATGTATGTAAAGGAATAGTCAAAGTTTATGAATGACGAGTCTACAAAACACATGCATTCGCTTCACGGAATATTCTCAGTGCGCAAATTGGCAGGCTGTTACTGATGGGTGTTTTGCCGGCGGCTACGATACGTCATGTCAGCGAAAATGCAGGTAATACAACCGGCTCTGTGTGTATGTGATGGCTGACTGAACATATGACAGTTTTTGCCTAGCGGTCTGGGCCACGGGTTCTCGACCAGGAGGCCCTGGGTTCGATTTTCGGCTGGGGACTTTGTGTTGTTGTTTCTAGTTTGGTTAGGACACAGCAGGCTGATCACCTGATTGTCCGAAAAGTAAGATGATCCATGCTGTCGGATGGGCATGTAAATAGTCGGTTCAACGCCTGGTAGTGTCATTTAATCTGTCCCATCAGAATAAGAGATTGAAAGAATAGAGAGTGCACCTATGTGTAGGGCAAACACTTGGGCTCTAAAAACTAGTCCTGCGCAGTTGGCCGAGATCTAAGAGATTGGCCGCTATCACCAAAAATCGGTGGGAGGACTATTATTATAGGATATTTTATACGTTCTTCAAAGAAGGTATCTTCATTTTTTTTTTCTGCACGGTATATTCTCAGTACGCACACATTGGCAGACAGTAACGCAGAGTGAAAATTCATTTAGAGAGTGATGGACATGAAACTAGACAACTTTTTTCGCAATCAATATCGTTTGACATAAATATATACCGGGTGTAAGGGTACCAGAATCTGATAGGACTAGTTCAGTCAACGCAACTGAACAACTTTCACATGGAAATTATTTCAGGAAATGAAGAAAACATTGGTTTTCTCATACAAATTGCCTGCTCGAGGTGGTTTTTCCACACAAATTGTCGGATCATTTCATGTGAAAAAGTTTTTTTTCCTGCTTAAAGTTGTTCAGTTTCGTAGACTGTGCAACCCATATTAGTTTATGGGACGCTGTCCCTTATACTTATATCACGTATAATGTTGCTGTTGGTCTCATAACCTGGTCTGAACCTTTCCAATAACACAAAGTTTCTAAAAATCTAGCGTTTCTACATACATACATATGTATAATCACGCCTTTACGTAAACGACATAAACAAAGGTCGATCAGCCACGTCTGACAAAGTTTTGAGGGTTATTTAAGATAGATTTGTAGGTATATTGCTATAGTGACAGGTTGTTACAATATACTAACACCCACGGATCTCTTAGCTGTATTTTTACAGCATGCCTGGGAGCAAATGCATCTGGCACAATCTATGTTTTTCTCTTGCTCCCAGGCCAACATGGAAGACATAATATGTCCAAAGTAGCTACTCAAGAGCTCTTTGCAAAGCTGCTACCATGCAGGTAAATATCATATGTGTTCATAAAATTATGTTGCATCGTTTCATTTTACATGCACTTCCTTTCCGCAGCTTACGCAAACATGTCTCAGACATAGTGGAATACCGCATATTGCTTATTACATCATACAACGTCCTTTGGTAAAGTATTATATTTGCTAACATCGTACTGAGTGAGTCCTTTGGTTTACGTTCATGCAAATTATTCCAGGAACCTGCAAATATGGCGACTAGTAAATACCCTTTGAATGCGCTATTCAAACTGAATATTGGACCTGTTCTCATCTGTGCGTTTCTACAACTATTTCTATTCGTTTATGCAACTTGGCTGAGCACAGTTACAGGAAAATGGATGAGCCAATATCAGAATTTATAAAGGGCAAGTACTAATTTATCTATAATTTATACTTTCGATTGTCGGCTTTTGGTGAAACTCCACAGAAGAGTAAAAGCTAGAGGTAGCGACTTCTCAAATCAGTGTGAAACTCCATTGTATGTTGTTATTTTTATAAAATCACTTGTATTTGTTTCGCATCTTTATTTACTAACCCAGACGCTTTCACTTACATAAGATAAATAAAAATATAACATAATCATACAACACAACAGATAACAACAAAAAACAAGTACAACATAGGCGGCCTTATTGCTAAGGTAGCAATTTCTTCCAGGCAACCTTTGTGTGAAAGAAAAATGCGTAGCGGTAAGCGGGATAGTGCGAACGTAGTAAAACATGTATCCTAAATACATTACGTTACATATAAAACATAAACTAGGTACAAGCTACTACATAGATATTGTAAAATAAACTGATATATAATAAACTAATACCTAAACTAATGCAAGATAGGATAATGATATACTCAAAACACAAAAAAAAAAAAACTAATAGTAGTACAAATAGGCGTCCTTATTGCTAAGCAGCAATTTCTCCCCGGCAACCTTAGGGCACAGGAAAATAAAAGTTAAATAAGCATCTTCAGGGGCAGTTACATATACTACTTTGTTAAAGAAAGTTTTGAAAATCGAACTGGCCATTGCAAAATCATATTCTATATTTATTCCTTTTTCAAAATTATGACGCTTATTTTTTTTCGCTTGCTTTTGTTTTTTTGGCGCGGCTTTGATTTCACCATGTCGAAAGAAAATTGCAAAATGATGAAATTTGAGCATCGAGCAGTGATTAAATTCCTAAGTAAAGAAGGAAATACGCCTACGCAGATCAGAGAGCGCATGTTAAAGGTATTTGGTGATTCAAGTCCTTCTGAATTCGTCATAAAGTTTTGGTCGAAGCAATTTAAACATGGCCGTGAGAGCCTGGAAGACGACACCACGTAGTGGAAGGCCAATTTTTGCTATTACCGCAGATAATGTTGAAAAGGTGAAGAACCTGATTCTTGCAGATCGGCGAATCAAGCAGTGGGAGATAGCCAGAGATGTGGGCATTAGCAAGGAACGAGTTCATGAAATTATTCACGAACATTTGGGCATGTCCAAGGTGAGCGCGCGTTGGGTCCCTAGAATGTTGACCCCCTTTGACAAACAAAGGCGAGTAGAATGTTGTCAGGCATTTCTAGACCTGGTCAAAGGTAAAGAAGAAAAGACTATCTCTCGAATTGTGATCTGTGATGAAATTTGGATTCGCCAGTGGGATCCGGAAAGCAAACAAGAGTCAATGCAATGGAAATTTAAAGGAGAAAAGCCGCCAAGGAAGTTCAAGGTTCGGCCGTCGGCTGGAAAACTAATGGCCACCGTATTTTGGGATGTCGAAGGGATTTTGATGATAGATTATTGGCCTAAAAATACAAAAATGAATGTTGAATATTATGCAAACTTGCTTGACCAGCTTCGTGAACAAATCAAAGAAAAGCGGAGAGGCAAACTCAGCAAAGGTGTTCTGATTTTACAAGACAATGCTCCTGTACACACAGCCTTAACGGCGAGGTCAGCCCTGAGCAAAAACGGCTTCACAGAAATTAACCATCCACCTTATAGTCCAGATCTGGCGCCCTGTGACTATTTCTTATTCAAAGATTTAAAGAAAAAATTGAGGGGTCGCAGAATTTCGACGGACGAAGAAATGAAAGAGGCTGTGACTGACCATTTTGAGGAGCAAAATAAAAATTACTATTATAACGGCATGATGTCACTTATTTGCAAATGTCATTGTATTTCACTTGCAGGAGACTATATAGAAAAATAAAAAATAAACTAGCCATCAAAGTCTTTTCTTTCATAGTTAGGTAGATTACTTATCAGCCACCCCTCGTACACACAATAACTATTAATGCAAGAAAACATCTGAATTTCTTCCATGATGGCCTGGGAGAGAAAAACATAGAATGTGCCAGCTGCTTTTCCTACCGAACCGAACCGAGGGTTTCAGTATATTGTAATTTAGGCGATAGGCTGACAACCTGTCACTACAGCAATATACCTACAAATCTATCCTCAATAACCCTCAAAACTATGTCAGACGTGGCGGAACGACCTTTGTTTAGGTCGTTTACGCTCTGCCTACCCCATTATGGAGAAAGGCGTGACTATGTGTATGTATGTAAACAGCACAATAGTTTCTAATTAACATAATTTCGTTCTATTTAGTGCAATAATTGAGTCGTCATGAATCCAGTTGGGTTAGTTAATAAAGATGGGAAACAAGTACAAGTGTTCGTAATTTTCTTTTTTTATTAGAAATGGGTTTGCCCTTGACTCTAGACAGGGATGATCGTGACAGAGTCGACTATGGAGCGAGCTTTACTAAAAGATGTCTGTTATAGCCCTGGCCAATACTGGCCATCTCACGCACCGACGGAACACAGCAGGCTGTTTGGCGCCGGACTCCGTTGGGAGGGTGGTCGCGAGCCAGGCGGCCCCTTGCGGAGCCTTCCACCGCTTTGTTGGGATCTTTCAGCCGGACTTATTCTCAGGCTGTGTTGCTGTTGCCCGGGGTGGACCACTAGGAGGTAGATCCCATCCCACTCCAATTTAATAAACCTAATTAAACTTAATTTCAAAAATCCTCTCTGTATACATACATATTATCACTCCTTTGTCCCTAATGGGGTAGGCAGAGCGTAAACGACCTAAACAAAGGTCGTTCCACCACGTCTGACAAAGTTTCGAGAGTTATTTAAGATAGATTTGTACGTATATTGCTGTAGTGACAGGTTGTCAGCCTATTGCCTAAATTACAATATACAGAAACCCTCGCATCCCTGGGCTGGTGGTTACAGCATGCCCGGGAGGAAATGCAGCTGTCACATTCTAAGTTTTTCTCGCGCTATCAGTCCAGCATGGAAGTAATTTTTCTATTCTTCTCTATATATCGAGCAGAAAAAGAAAAAAGTCCGGTAAGAATTCCTATCACATACAAAGTTAGTACTATTTTGTCACTTTCAAAATTTATAGTTCTGTGGCCTCCAAAATACAGCTCAATATTGCCATTGCCAACATCCACAGTAGTATAACACAAGATCAAAGGGCCGAGTATGGACAGGCCCCATAATAGGACATGGAAATTAATATTGCAATATGCAGTATGGACTCAAATTGAAACTGTCATACAATCCGATTACGTGAAAAGGCTTATGTGCTTTGTAATATTTCCATTAGTACTGATGTAATAATTAAAATTGAGAAATAATCCGTTACTGAGCTCGATTCTATATACCACCCGTTAAAACTAAAATTAAAATAAATCTGTCAGTTTCAAAATAATAAAATTTAATAAGGACAGGCGATTGAGGCTCGTTTTTATAAAGCGATATCAAGATTGAGAGCAATATTAAGTAAGGAGGTGACAGATGGTTGTGTACTGAAATGACATTTGTGATACGAACTCAAACTCGCTGTCACTCTTGAGAGGTGATTACAAATACGGGCCTTGTACTCTATAGTTTTACACTTTGTCCGCTAGATTTTGACGCGCATTTGCAGGTTTCCCCAGTATTTCTGTCAAGTTTATTTCGCCATATCATATGACGGCGGATAAAATGACAGATAGCTCATAAAACCACCGACGATAAATCAAAAACCGGAGATAATAGATCTCCTATCCTTTTCCAATGTTTTTAGTCTGAAAGTGACCGATAGATTTTAATTTTAGGTTTAGCCGGTTGAATTAAGCCCAGTGAGACTGCATTTGGGGTCGACAATTTTAAAAAAGCCGTGCCCACTATGCTGGATCCGCCCTTGTTGCCGGAAACGCATGTAATATTTTGTCATACTCTATTCTCCTACGATTGTTTTAGATTTAACGCTATTTGGAGTACATAGTTGTTTTCAAGCCCTAAGGTATAGTAGATAGCGCCGCTGCCTCCTGAGCGGGAGGCCGTGGTTCGAATCCCACCACGTACCAATGTGTTTTTCGGTTTTCAAATTTCATATGTACGTTTATTCGGCCCTTTTTCCGTGATTCGAAAGGCACGTTAAACCGTTGGTCCCGGTTAATATCGTTTAATACCGTAGATATTAGTCGTTAAGCCATGTCAGAGGCCAGTGCTAAGCATTGGCGGCTTGAAAACTCTGACCTAATCTAGGATTGGGTCTGGATTCCCTTCTGGGTGGCGGAGGTCAGATGGCAGTCGCTCTGTGTAAAAACCAGTACCCTCGTACAATTACCTAAATTATGCCCGAACCCCGTGAGATACGGGATAAGGCTAGGGAGATGATGACTTAAAGATTAACTACCTCCGTGGTCTAGCAGTCTGACCCATGGGCTCTCGACCCGGAGGTCCCGGGTTCGATTCCCAGCGGGGGACGATGACTTTGTGTTGTTGTTTCTAGTTTGGTAAGGCATGTAGATAGTCGGTCTTGCGCCTGATTTCAAAAAATGAAAATCTTTCCCATCAGAATAAGAGATTGAAGCAATAAACAGTGCACCTGTGTGTAGCGCAAACACTTGGGCACTAAAACATAGTCCTGCGTAGTTGGCCGAGGATCGGTAGAAGGACTATGAAGGACTACTACTTACGTCATACGCTCTTTACGATTTATTTGCTGCTTCTTCTTCTTCTTCTCGTCGTATTGCTGTCTCGATCGCACCTTCGGGCCGTTTGTGGTGCATTCATACATACATATTAGATCCAAATCCAATTTATATTCGAATGATTACATACATACATATAATCACGCCTTTATCCCTAATGGTGTAGGCAGAGCGTAAATGACCTAACCCCGCCATGTCTGACAAAGTTTTGAATTTTATTTAAGGTATATTTGTAGGTAGCTAGAGAAAAACATAGAATGTGCCAGCTGCATTTCCTTCCGGGCATGCTGAAGAAACCAGCTTAGGATTCCGAGGGTTTGAGTATTTTGTAATTTAGGCGATGGGCTGCCAACCTGTCACAACAGCAATATACCTACATAACTATCTTAACCTTCTTCCTATCTTATAGGGCATAAGAAAATTAGTATGGCGTCTGTAACCACATCACGTGTTTGACCATAAGGTCGATTTTATTGAAACTGTTGCATATAGGATAGCTCTTATGTGCTTTTATCATAGTCCGTGAACGGGCGTAACGCTCAAACGGAGCCACAAGTATGAAGTTTGCGAAAGTCATTTGCAGTGGCGCCAAATATTTGTGGTTACGTTTGTGCCTTTCGTTCATTCAGCTCTTCCGACATGCACGGGCACAGTGTTCTTTGGATTTTAAATTAAAAATAAAAGAATTTAGTGTCAGAAACGCAATTAAAGGTATGTTTATCATTAATTTATTATTTTCCCAATAAATTGATACAATTTTTACATAGATAGATAGATAGATAGATAGATAATAAATTTATTTGTTTTATAAAGACACACATATAAAATTTGTAGTACAAAAAAGGAGACAAAAGTAAACATTTAAACAAACATAAAACAAACATCAAATTAAAAAGACAAACATAGACGATAAATACAAAACAAACAAATGGTTGTGTGTGTCGCAGTAAACCAAAAGGGCTATAGCTCAGCATAAACGTTTTGCCCTGTTGAGCAAAACACTGATTTTCAGCTACTACCCTCAGAGAGTAACGGGCGCATGCAAAACAATAATAAAATAAAATTAAATTGGCGTGTAGTGTCATACAATTGTGGAGTGTGCAAAAACTGTGCAAAATAATAATGAAAATGGCTCAAACAAATCATACATTCAATTAATATTTAAACTACATATGCTATTGTTCAATTAAACTTTTTATAACGTGTTTAATATGACGAGCACGAGTTAGCCACTTATAAGTTAGTTTTCGGGTCTCTCTCTCTATAAACGTCGGGCATTGACTCATAGATAATTTTGATATTTAAAATTAATATTTACCTAATTTTTGTACCTAAATATTTTTTTATTGTAGATATTTCTAAAAATATCTTCGACTTGGAGGAGATGGATGCAGTGGTGTTCTAAGCCAGGATGATGAGAGTCAGGCTGAAGATTCCCAAATTGGCGGTGACTCGGACCCTGAAGATCTTATTCCCCTGAGTACTTTGACATCTCGACACCGATCCCAGGAACTCGAAGAATTAATAAACAACATGCCTTCTACGTCTTCTGCCTCGTTGTCACGAGAAGAACCACCTGCTGCGCCTTCCCTCTCTGCTTCTTTGCAGTGTGATAGTACTATTCAATTGAGAGTTCCAGAAATCAGTTTCAGGGGGCAAAGTAAGTAATAGAGGAAGACCAAGATGAAGATCCTTAGGAATTATAAGACCAAGGGGAAGACTCAGGATATAGAAGACCTGCTGTTCAACCAGCTACACTAGGTGCTGACGAATCGGTCGATGAGAGCATACGTGGGACACTCAGAAAGTTTTGCGACTCTAAAAAAAATTGTTCTACAGGTACATATATTTTTATTAAATCTTTTCAAAGTACTCTCCACCAGCCTCTATACAAAGATTCATGCGTCTGAACCAGTTTTCAAAACACTTTTTCCAGTCCGCCGTAGACACCTCGTTTACAGCCTGCTCGAACGCAGCTAGCGCATCTTCCGGCGACGAAAATTGTATCCCCTTGAGCTGATTTTTTATTTTTGGAAATAAAAAGAAGTCACACGGTGCTAGATCAGGGCTGTAAGGAGGGTGACCCAGGAGTTTGACTGGTGTGCTGTCCAGGAAGTCCCTCGTTTTGAGCGCGGTGTGTGCAGGCGCATTGTTGTGGTGGAGCAGTAGTCCGCGGAGCCCTGTGTTTGGTCGCTTGTTGCTCACAACAGAAAAAAACTTCTGGTAAACATTTGGTAGTATACCATTCGGCGTTAATGCTTCTTTGATCTCGTAAGGGAATTGAGGCCAAGTGGCCAGTCAAATTAAAAAAGCTGGCGATCAAAATCTTCCCCCCGCTTCGAGATCGCTTCACTTTGGTAGGCGTTGGTTCATTTTGAAACACCCAAACTGTCGACTGGCGCTTGGTTTCTGGATCGTATTGATAAATCCAGGACTCATCACCTGTTACGATGTCGTAAACACGCCGATACGAGCCTGCTTCAAATTTGTTCAGCATATCACGGCACCATTCCACCCGGGCCTGCTTCTGAGCGTCGGTGAGGTAGTGCGGCACCCAGCGCGATACTATCCTCCTCACGCGAAGATGTCCTTGTAGAATCTCGTGAACGCTTCCCGATCCAATCTTTAATATGTGCTGAATCTCCTGATATGTAATTCGCCTATTATCTTGGATTAAATTTTTCACTGCTAGCACGTTTTCTTCCGTAATAGCCGTCAAAGGGCGACCGCTTCTTTCTTCATCCCCCAAGGTTGGTCGACCGCGCTTAAATTCGTTATACCAACGATACACGGTTGCCTTGGAGGGGCTTTCATCCATAAATGCCATTTGAAGTCTATCGAACGATTCATCCGGTTTCAGGCGACACTTGAAATCGTAAAAAATCATAGCTTTAAAATGTTCCCGGCGCAGATCCATTTTTCAGTAAGACACGATACTTTGAATTGGCTCGCAAAAAATGTGGAGGGAAATTTTGAAAATGGAACACACATATTTTTACTTACAAGTAATCATATTTTCAAAAAAGATTCTAACCGGCCAGTCTGCCATATATAAAAACTATTTATCGCAATACTTTCTGAGTGCCCTGGTACAAAAAGGAAGAGATAACCCGGAATCATTGACACATCTAAGTTTTTTGCTGATAAGCCTCACTTTCCTAAAAAAAATACATGCAAGCGTTGTGCATATTGCAGCACACAGCACATCCCGTCCTCATCCCGTCCCCATCCCGACCCAATCCTGTCCCCGTCCCGTCCCATCCCCGTCACGTCCCCATCCCTTCCCCATACGTTCCCCATCCCGTCGCCATGCCGTCCCCATCCCGTCCCCATCCCTTCCCCATCCCGTCCCCATCCTTTCCCCATCACGTACCCATCCCGTCGTTTAAAATTATAGCTTTTTATAGCTTTAAAACTTTTAATGTGTGTAGGAAAAAAATGGTTGGGTAAAAAAATAAGCAAATTTTGTGCTGTATAATTTCATAGGTGTCAACATCGTACGAGCTACAGAAACTAAGATATTTACGAAAAATTGTTTTATTTTTACATTTGACCTTGAATAGCTTATATTCCTGGTTGGTTTTTTGAGGCAGCATTTCGTACGCCAAAATAAATCTGTAAAAAGTAATGGGTTTGATTAAGATAAACCGATGTTTTTAAAAGTTCCACTTAGTCAAACATTAATAACAACGCCGTAAAGAGTATGATAAAAAAAACACAAAGTAATTTTAATTGTTAGCTTGCACTGATAGTAATATGCTTTTAAATAAGTGCCGTTTATTCACAAATAAACACAACTTCGTAAACAAAGCGATTAAATAGAATTACACAAAAGAAGCACAATTGTCAAAAGGCTTGCACTAATTATTTTTTTTGACGGGATGTGTACGGGTTGGGGACGGGACGGGGACGGGACAGGGACGGGACGGGACGGGGATGGGACGGGGACGGGATGGAGACGGGACGGGGATTTTTTTTTCTCCTGAAATGTCCTAGTTAAAAGATGTTGTCTCACTTCTGTAGGTCTGCTGTCAGAAATTTCTTTATAGAAATTAGCACTGCCTGTTGTGTCTTTTTTTGTGTTTGTTTATTCATGTAGTTTACAATAAATTGTTTGTGTACAATAAATTGTTAGATAAATAAATAAAAGAAACAAATTGTCTGATCGAGGTGGATGGATTTTGTATGAAAAAGTAAATTTTTGTTTTCACACCCCTTGTCCCTTACACCCGGTATACATAGATGCAACGCTATACTACCCCAATCCATCCCGTCCCATCCCCTCCCCATCCCGTCCCCATCCCGTCCCCATCCCGTCCCCATCCCGACCCCATACCGTGCCCGTCCCCATCCCGTCCACGTCCCGTCCCCATCCCGTCCCCATCCCGTCCCCATCCCGTCCCCATCCCGTCCCCACCCCATCTCCATCCCATCCCGTTTCGTGTACCGAATTGCCTTCATTACACTTATAAATAAAAATATTAAATCAAGAATTAAAGGTTCAGGGTTGGCATGTTTAAAACAAAAAACAAACATATGTGTTTAAAACAGTTTAAAATAAAACATCGTTTTTTATTAGGTGTTTGAAAATTAAAACGTTATAAAAAAAGGGTTTAAAACAAAATTATAATTGCAAAAATAAACACTACACTAGTAAAATAACACTAGTTATATTTTTCCTTTTTTCTTTTATTTTATCAACTTTAAACAATTTTGATAAAATAATTAAAGTGGATTTTTAACTTGACATTTAAACATGTAATACTCATAATCCTTAATCAAGCAATAGTTAACAATTGTTATTATAAAACGACCTCGTACAATCATATTTGTTCGTTAATAAGCAGATTAGCTTAGACATCATTTATTATATTTTAAATAACACCTTAAAACTTTGTCAGTCGCGGCGGAACGACCTTTGTGTAGGTCGTTTACGCTCTGCCTACCCCATTAAGGATAAAGGCGTGATTACATGTATTTTTTACTGATATACGAACTGGATTCAGATCTAATACTATGGATGAGTTGAGTGCACAAACGCAATTAATCTTTTGAAAGATTTAGCTTTGATTTGTTTTTAAAATATGGTTTGAAAAGTAATAACCCTCGCCTCGTTGCCACTGATTGGTATAAAAATACTGGGTATAAGGGACAGCGTCCCGCGAAACTGATAGGGGTTGCTCAGTCAACGAAACTGAAGAACTTTCACTGGGAAATTCTTTCAGGAGAAGAAAAAAATATTTGACCTTCCCTTACGAAATTACCACCTCGATCGGACAATTTGTATGGAAAACAGTTTTTTTTTTTGATTTCCTGAAAAAACGTCCGGGTGAAAGCCGTTCAGTTTCGGAGTCTAACCAACCCCTATCAGTTTGCGGGACGCTGTCCCTTACACCCCGTATAAGGGCTGCTCAGTCAACTTTCACCAAGAAATTCTTTTAAGAAATGAAACAAAAAATTACTTTACCATACAATGACCTCCTCAATCAGTCAATTTCTATGGGAAAGCCTTTTTTTTTTCATTTCCTGGTGAATGCTGTTCAGTTTCGTTGACTGGCCATCATCATCATCATCTCCCTAGCCTTATCCCGTATCTCACGGGGTCGGCTACCTAATCTAGGGGATTGGACGAGGGTACTGGTATTTACACAGAGCGACTGCCATCTGACCTCCGCAACCTAGAAGGGAAACCAGACCAAATCCTAGATTAGGACAGAGTTTTCAAGCCCGCCAATGCTTAGCACTGGCCTCTGACATGGCTTAACGACTAATATCTACGGTGTTAAACGATATTAAGAGGGGCCAACGGCTTAACGTGCCTTTCGAAGCACGAAAAAAGCGCCGAATAAACGTACATATGAAATTCGAAAACCGAAAAACACATTGGTACGTGGTGGGATTCGAACCACGACCTCCCACTCAGGAGCCAGCCGCCTTATCCGCTACACCATCGGGCTCATTTCGTTGACTGACCACCCCTATTAATTTCTAATACGCTGTTCCTTACACCCTTTACACCCTTTGAAAACTAACCCTCGGTACCACTGATTGGTATGTATAAAAGTATATAGGTATGTATATCTCTGACGTGTGCGGTATGTAATATGACTTTAAATTACAACTACCTACGGTCAACTGGGTTCAATTCCCATTTAGGCAGATATTTGGATGATATGTTTTTGGTTTTTGTGCATCTGTGTGTGTCCGTGTCCATTTCATCTCAATACAGGAAATGCTAGCGGTTTTTTATTTATTCTTTTTTTTTAAATGGGCTTTTCCAATTTTAAAATGCCAACCCCCAAAAAATCGTTAGTGTGGCGTCATAGTCGCACTACAAACTGTTCCGAGTAGAAACTCCTTTGACGAATATGATCTTGGTTATCATTGCAGGCTGAATCACCTGATTGTCCGAAAAAGAAAAACGATTCAGTGCTTCGTAGGGCACGCTAAGCCGTCGGTCCCGGTCGCTGTCTTTGATAGTGGTCTTTAATGTAATAGCCGTGTTACTAGGCGGTTTGAAAACTCTGCCACCAGGATTCATCGGGTCGTTTGACTCGAGAATCCACTCGCTAAGAAGAAGAATGTGATCTTAAATTGTTACCTTGCTCGCTCTCTCTTGCTCGAAGCTCTCAACACCACCACCGTCGTGCACCGTCTCTTAAGATTTTCAAGATGGCGATAAACTAATTAATTCGCTTCCATGTTGGACTGGGAGCGAGATAAAAACATAAAATGTACCAGCTGCATTTCCTCCCGGGCATGCTGTAAAAACCAGCTAAGGGATCCGAGGGTTTCAGTATATGGCAATATACCTAAAAATCTTATCTTAAATAACCCTCAAAATTTTGTCAGACGTGGCGGAGTGACCTTTGTTTAGGTCGTTTACGCTCTGTCTACCCCATTAGGGATAAAGGCGTGATTATATGTATGTATGTAAAGGCCACCTTCCTTCACTCTTATCCTGTGCTGGTACTGTTGGTGTAATTTCCTTCATCTAGTACTGATTGTTGTTTGCATTATCCTATCTCCCATTAGTTTATTTTATAACTAGCGACCCACCCCGGCTTCGCACGGAAATCATCAGTGTTTCTCTAATATATTCTGCTCTTGAATCACCCTATCCATTAAAAGAAACCGCATCAAAATCCGTTGCGTAGTTTTAAAGATCTAAGCATACATAGGGATATAGGGACAGAGAAAGCGACTTACTTCCATGCTGGACTGGGAGAGATAGAAAAACATAGAATGTTCCAGCTGCCCTTCCTCCCGGGCATGCTGTTGAAGTCAGCAAAAGGGACTTGAGGGTTACAGTGTATTGTAATTCAGGCGATGGGCTGACAACCTGTCACTATAGCAATACATATTACAATCTAAAATTGCCCTCAATTTTTGTCAGACGAGGCGTCAAACGCTCTGCCTACCCCGTAAGGGATAAGGGCGTGATTTATGTATGTATGTATGAAAGCGACTTTGTTTTATACTATGTAGTGATTATCTATGCTTGTACTTAGTTTATATATTATATGTAATGTATTTAGAATAAAAAAACATTACCCGGAACAAATAATAACTATCTGATCATTAGTTTTCCTTCACTTTTATCCTGAGCTGTAGATATTGCTGTCATTTTCTTCGTCTAGTTCTGATTGTACATACATACATATAATCACGCCTTTATCCCTAATGGGGTAGGCAGAGCGCAAACGACCCAAACAAAGGTCGTCCCGCTGCGATGTGGGCTGTAGAGGGTTCGAATAGAAACACGTGTGTCGAGCTCTGAAGACGTATAATGAATGCGCAATAAAAGGAATACAATTTGCTTACTACTAATTTAAAGCTAAAGTCGTGGAGGCGGTGTCTCTACACTACACCACCCCTCTTAGTAAAAAAACAGACAGATAATCTTTATTATATGGATGCATACTTAAAACAGTATATATTTGATAGAAATATAATTAGTAATCATATAAGAGAGTCAGTTACTTAAATCTCAATTATATTTTTTTAAAGATCTCTAGCATGAATAAGTACAAGAACAGAAATAGATTATATTAAAAATATGATCAAACAACAGTTTAATTTTGATCATAACAACAATAAAACTTTATATTTGTAAAGCATAATACTTGAAATGTTTAATTCCTTATCTTCTTATCTTCTTATCTTATTTAGCCCATATCATCCCAATTCCTTATAAGAGGTCAAAAAAGGTTTTCAGACTATGAAATTTATGAAATTATCATAGTTTACAATCATCCAGTCAAACCAGTTTTTATTCAAACATCGTTTGTATATAAATAAAGTATCTCGATTGTATATCACTATAGCAATACAAATTACAATCTAAAATTTCCCTCAATTTTTGTCAGACGTGGCGGAAGCGCCTTTTACGAGGCGTTTAACGCTCTGCCTACCCCGTAAGGGATAAAGGCGTGATTTTATGTTATGTATGTATTGTATATCAAATCAGTCATATTTAAACTCAATGAAAATAAATTTAGAAAAAACAAATTATGTAAAAATAAGCTGATCCATTAAAAATTTAAATTTACAATTTATTCAATGTTGTACAAGGTGGCGCAAAAGAAATCACCCTATTGGAAGATGCTCTCATTTTTGCAAATGGCCGCCAATGTCAAATCTGTTTTGACATTTGTGGACTAGACAGATGCAGAATACAAGTGAACAAGCCATGGAGCGATACACTCCCCAAGAACGCGGAAAAATCGTGTCTATTTTTTTGAGTAACAATTCGTCTGTGGTGTTGGCGCAGCGCGAATTCCGTCGCCGATTCCCCGGCCGTCCGACACCGACTGCGCAAACACTGCGACGTTTAGCCACCAACCTTGAAGAGTATGGGACCACACGAGACGTTGCTAAGAGTGGCCGGCCCCGGAGCGCCCGTTCTGCCGAGAATATCGCCGCTGTAGCCGAGGACGTTGAAGTGAGCCCCGAAACATCGACCAGACGACGTGCCACGCAATTGGGCCTCAGCCGGCGGTCCTTGCAGCGAATTTTGGTGCGAGACTTGAAGATGTTTCCTTACAAAGTCCAGACCGTGCATCAGCTGCTGCCTGCCGACCGCCAAACGCGCGTAACCTACGCCCAAGCCATCCTCAATCTCGAGGAAGAATTGGACAATTTTTCGACCAAAATCATCATGAGCGATGAGGCTCATTTCCACCTCAGCGGTTACGTGAATCGGCAAAATTATCGCTTCTGGGGCACCGAGAATCCACGAGTGATGCACGAGGAGCCGTTACACCCGCTCAAAGTGACTGCGTGGTGCGCTGTTCACGCTGGAGGAGTCATCGGGCCATTTTTTTTCGAGAACGCCGCGGGTCAAACGACAACAGTGGACGGTGCGCGCTATAGGGCCATGTTGACCGAATTTTTTCTGCCGCAATTGGACGAATTGGGACTGGAGGACATGTGGTTCCAACAGGACGGGGCAACGGCGCACACTGCACGAGCCACAACCGACATTCTGAAGGCGGCATTTCCGGGTCGCCTAATCTCTCGTTTTGGCGATTTGCACTGGCCGGCCAGATCGCCCGATTTAACGGTCCCGGACTTCTTTTTATGGGGTTTTTTGAAGTCTCGTGTTTACGTCAACAAGCCTGAGACCTTGGAAGCCCTCAAAGACAACATTCGACACGAGTGCGAGAATCTGTCGCCCGAAGTTCTCGCCGAAGTGATGAAAAATGCCATAAAACGAGCCCGTATGGCAATCAATTGTAACGGCGCCCATTTGGCCGATATCATCTTCTCGACTTGACCAGTAAAATTCTAAAGGTGCAAATAAATATAATCAAAAAACAGATTCGAAGTTTTTCATTTAGAAAAAAAATGAGAGCCAAACAACATCGGATGACTTCTTTTGCGCCACCTTGTATTAATTAATTCTGTAACTGAAAATTTCTGACAAAAAAATATAACCCATTAGAACAATATTTTTCAAATAATAATAATCGTGATAAAATAAAAATATACAAAACACTTTCTTATAAAAAGGTTTTTTTTAGACAAGGACCCTCTGTTAAAGTTTTTTTACTTAGAAAAATTATACCTTAACCATAAGAAAGTAAAATGAAAGTTATTAGAATATATGATAGTTTTTTGTTTTCACAATACATATTACCTTATGCCCGTATTTTACTCATTATAACGAATAAACACCTAACTTCTAAACATCAGTTTATAGTCAAACACACTTATCTGTTATTCTTATATTTAAAAAAAATACCGTACCAAGAACCTTTATCATATATTTCTTTTAACCGTATTCATGTTAGCAAACAGAATCGTTTTTTTTCAAAGTAAAGACAGCAAACACCTTACGAAGAACTTACCAAATATAAATATATGCCTAATACCCATTTTGTTGTCGTAACAAAACTCAGGATGCATCAATATGTAGTGATAATGCAAACATTATTTTTATCGTTGTTTAAAATCAAAACCTTAAAAACGAATCTTATCATCATATGGAAGTGTAAAAGGCACTTGCACCTTTAAATTGCCATTGTCAGGTTAGGATATAGGTAGTAAGTACTATAATGTTTTACTTACCAATAATCCTATTCTTTGTCCCGAAGTGATGATAATAAGGCCACGTCGTCACGCACCTTTTTCGTTGTCTCGTTCATTGTTAACATAGCTATGTTTTACCTTGGCTAACCTATAAATAAGAAGAATTCTTCATTTTCGGTAGCGTCACGTAAAATTATGTACTTTACTTTTTATTGATTCTCGATTGGTCTCTTTATTATATATTTTTAATAAAAACATTATTTATTCATTCATTTAATGGTTCATTTCGTATTATCACATTTATATTTATTATTTGTCGACTTTCATTTATAATATTGGCATCTTTGTGCCTAATGTGGGTTGTGCGCACACCCTTAACTTATTGGGGCCATGATTTAAGCTTTCATACAACTCCAACTGTTCTCGCTGACAAGGACTAGCTTACATCAATGATCGAACTGAAGGACCTGACCCTCAATGTACCATATATAGGGTCATGGATTAAGACAACATGTGGTCTCCAACAAAAAGACATAATGGAAGCTCGTTCACAGAATGTTTTGAAGGACCTGCCCTATTTTTACCATTTACACCTTCTCTTCTTTCATATTTTTATTCCTCTCTATCATCATAATCAAAACATAAACAAACTAATTATACACACACAAATAAAATATTTTGGTATAAATACTTGTGTATTGTTTTATGGGTGATCAGTCCATTAGCATTATAAAATATTGCTACCAAAACACTAGCAACGACTATTCGAATCTTTCGTACAAACGTTTCCAAAGAATTCAACACCATATCATATATCCCTTGCAACCTGTGGCCGATTATTACCATGCCTACCTATCTAAACCCATATTCCTGGAAATGCAACTAATTATACTCATGTGGCATAAAAATATATTTAATACATTTCCCTTAATCCATACTACAATTAACCAAACTATTTCAAACTCATATTTGTTATACTTACTTAACTCCTATAAAACCTTTATTTACGTATAAACTTTTATATTCATTATGTCTCTAATCTTACGTAGCATTTTGTATTTTACTCATCCATATTTCGTGTGTCACATTTTGAAAAGATTTGACCTATTTAATGGTTACTATTTACCTTAATGCCTACTCATTGTTATACTTGCCTATCATAGGTATATCTACTTACCTATACTTGTCGTTTGAGTTTCTATGTGCACATTGTAAGACATGTGAGTTCTATGTGCACATTGTAAGACATGTGAGTTCTATGTGCACATTGTAAGACATGTGAGTTCTATGTGCACATTGTAAGACATGTGAGTTCTATGTGCACATTGTAAGACATGTTAGTTCTATGTGCACATTGTAAGACATGTGAGTTCTATGTGCACATTGTAAGACATGTGAGTTCTATGAAACCATGATGATTGCATCAGCCGTCACAAAAATCGTATCATCTTACAATTTGCAATAGGACTCATTACCATCCGTTGTTAAGTGCAAACAACATCACTGTAGTTTAGATGCATTGTTCAAAAACATGATGTGAAATTTCTTTAATATAGAGTCTTACTTTTATGTCGTATTACAATTCCAAAATCATAACTTTTATGAATGTTGCAATTTCTTATACATAATTTATAATATAAAAAAAATCAGCAACTAATAACTATAATTTTAAACTTTTATAAAACCTTTGAATTTTCACCTCAATGATTGACGAATACTATGTTGACCCTTTTACATATAATCACGCCTTTATCCCTAGTGGGGTAGGCATCAATTATACACTAAAACAATAAACAAAAAGGTATTCGCACCACTTTGTTTAAACATGCTCAAACCTTTATTTGGTATAAGTATTCTAAACAATTTAAAACAGTGAGTGTGAAGAAGTTCTTGTTTTTAATCTGTTTGACTACTGTAAAACAAAGTTTTGAAATTTGATCTGTAGCTATCTACGCTCTTTCTAGAATCAAACAAATGCAGTTACGCTATGTAGTGAACTTTGTACCTGTACAACTATTATGTTACCTATAAGTATCACATTTTTACTTACCTGTATTCGAATTGACATACATACATAACATATACATAAAATCACGCCTTTATCCCTTACGGGGTAGGCAGAGCGTAAAACGCCTCCTAAAAGGCGCTTTCGCCACGTCTGACATAAATTGAGGGCAATTTTAGATTGTAATGTGTATTGCTATAGTGACATGTTGTCAGCCCATCGCCTAAATTACAATACACTGTAACCCTCGAGTCCCTTTTGCTGACTCCTACAGCATGCCCGGGAGGAAGGGCAGCAGGAACATTCTATGTTTTTCTATCTCTCCCAGTCCAGCATGGAAGAAATATTAGATTATTATATATTAAAAGGATAAAAAAAATATAAGATAAAAGTTCTATCCGGTGTTTATATACTATACTTACTACATTCTGTTTTATTAAATGTATAATTCTGTGCTCTCGGTAAAATTTTGACGGGTAAATATCCAGATCACTTATGCAAAAGTTTTTTTTTTTTTACCAAGAATAAAACCAAAATTTGCTTACTGGAATATCCTAAATATTTCTGATATTTTATAAAACGTTATTGGTTGATGCGAATATACTACAATACTTTTATTACTGCACCAGTTCAGTAGAGAAAATAAAACATAATTTTTACCAAAAACTCGCGTGCAATTCCTTCTATATTCATATACGAGTACAAACAGGGTATCTATTTATCACTACTGAGCTGTGTTCTGTTTTAAGAACTATGGGACCATACATACATAAAAAAAGCGCCCGTATCACTTACGAGGTAGACGAAGCTTCAAGGGACTTATTATAGAACAGAGTCGTGATGAGCACTTCCATGCTGGCCTGGGAGCGAGAGAAAAACATAGAATGTGCCAGCTGCATTTCCTCCCGTGCATGCTGTAAAAACCAGCTAAGGGATCCGAGGGTTTCAGTATATTGCAATTTAGGCGATGGGCTGACAACCTGTCACTACAGCAATATACCTACAAATCTATCTTAAATAACCCTCAAAGCTTTGTCAGACGTGGCGAAACGCCCTTTGTTTAGGTTGTTTACGCTCTGCCTACCCCATTAGGGATAAAGGCGTGATTATATGTATGTATGTATGTCGTGATTATAAATATATTCCTTCTTATCAATAAGTATCTACTTAGCTTATTTTAAAGTGAAATACGACAAAATTACTTCATTAAATTTTACTGTACTTTTAATCAATTTCATTTGAATTAAAATGGAGAAAATAATGTTATGGTAGTGTAGACATAATTTCTACGGAATATGGAAAACAAATTCAAGCCTGAATAAGTAACTTTATGTTATATTAGCTGATACTTAGGTACACCGATTAATAATTAAAAGTAATACTTACACATTTTTCCAACGTTGATAGATACGCGCCGAATTGCCTGTTAAATTACAGCACATACATAACAATAAATAAACTGATAAATAAGTAGCTCCTCATCTGACTGCTTTTTCTGTTATTTTTTCGTTGGTTCCAGTTGGTTCTAGTTATTCGAAAATCAGTTTCAACACAAACTGACAATAGTTCACTTTAATGTTTGTATTATACTATAATATTTGAGCATTTATACCTATATACCTACTTCAATAATATTCAACTTATATGTTTCACCGACCGTTGAAAATAAAGGTTCTTGGTAGGTTCATATTATAAAAATATTAAAATTGCGTATAGTTAAGTCTAGAATATAATTGTCTTAAGATTAATATGCATTTATTTTGAATCTATTATTATAGAATACGTCGCTGATGTATTTTTTTTTAAAAAAAGGATGTAACTATTATGAATTTAGAATTTTCCATTTTTAATTTCACGAAAGATTATAACTGATATTTTTAATACGATATATCTAGCCCTAGCACTTACTTCACTTTCACTTCATTGACACTCGGGGAAGACCAACTGTCTGCTGGGTTGCTCGTGTCCAGTCCATCGGGTAGATCACTGATACGCATTAGTAACCTTTTTTTACATTCGCACTGTGGTGGTTATTATTATGGGACCGGAACTCTCCCTGCCGCGTCCCTTCCGACACGAACAACGCCCAGCGCCCTGCTACCTCGGACACCAGCACCGCCTGGTGCCCGGCAATATCTCCCATCCATCGCGCACCATCCTGATTGTTGATCCCGGCGCCTCACATTAAATACTCCTTCATCAACATGTCTGTTCTCCGATTAACATGGCTGATAAAAAACGTCCACTTTATATGATGAAACATGGACAAATCAAAAGTTCCAATAAAACTGTCTGATTTATGGATACGTAGTAGAAAACTGTCCAAATTAAAATACAGGCGTAAAGTCTAAAATAGTTAAACAACATTTTCTCAACATCACCAAAACTAAGTCCGTATGTTTGACACGGTTCACTTTTGTCTATTTAATTTCTTTTTGCACGAAGAAGGTCAACATGTTCATCACAAAATCTCACATAAAACGCGTACTTATGTACTTTTCTCGGAACCCTCATACAATCCAAACGCTAGACTCCAAAGGCTCAGCACTGCCCATAGAAGGCAGCACTGGCAGTGGTCGCCATGCGATGTGGGCTGTAGAGGGTTCGAATAGAAACACGTGTGTCGAGCTCTGAAGACGTATAATGAATGCGCAATAAAAGGAATACAATTTGCTTACTACTAATTTAAGGCTAAAATCATGGAGGCGGTGTCTCTACACTACACCGCCACGTCTGACAAAGTTTTGAGAGTCATTTTAGATAGAATTCTAGGTATATTGCTGTAGTGACAGGTTGTCAGCCCATCGCCTAAATTGCAATATACTGAAACCCTCGGATCCCTTAGCTGGATTTTACAGCATGCCCGGGAGGAAATGCAGGTGGCACATTCTATGCTTTTCTCTCGCTCCCAGACCAGCATGGGAGTAAGTTCTGATTGTTGTTTGCATTATCCTATCTTCCATTAGTTTATATTTATTTATTTATTGATAATAACTTATTTACTACACTTACAGTAAAACCAATGCGTGTAGTAAATTAAAAAGATACAAAGACAATACAACAAAGATAAAACATAAAGTAAATAACACTTTTTTGACAGTCAGGTAAAAAAGAATAAGAAAAAAAAAAGACAAACACAAAATTAACTTAGAAAATTAATACAATTATTTAAAAATAAAGAAAATATATCATTAAAAATGTCAAGAGAGGATTGCTTAGTAATCATGGAATTGAGTAATCTGATGGCCTAAGAAGTAGGCGCATTCTGCGCCGTGCAAGTGCGCGCGGGTGGCTCGACCAGCAAGTTGTACGAGCGCAGGCGGCTGGCACTCTGGGGCGCAAACAATCTGCACTGTGCAAGGGTGTCAGGGTTGTCTAATTTGCCATTTAAAAGCAGATAGTAGTGGATAAGCAGCGAGCACTTACGTCTGAGTTCCAGCGTGTTAATGCCCACCATACCAGTAACAAACTTTGACGGGTATAAAAAAGGGTAAAATCCATACATCCGTTTATACAAGTGGCGGGCAAATTTATGTTGTACTCTCTCGACCATGGTTTTATATTTTTCCTCGTGCGGATCCCAAATGACAGAGTTATACTCCAATATACTTCGCACAAAAGTATAATATAGTGCTAATATTGCACTCCTGTTAGAGAACGTAGAGGTCTGTCTCATCACAAAACCAAGTGACCTGGACGCTCGACTACATACATCTTCAATGTGCTGATTAAAGGTGAGTTTTGCGTCCATAATCACACCTAAATCTCGAATATGTTCAACTCGTTCCAGAGCGACACCAGACACACTGTATGTATATGTGTGTGGTGAGTGTGACCGAGTAAATGACAACATTTTGCATTTGGAGGTATTCAATTCAAGCAAGTTGTCTTCACTCCACGCAACTATTGCATCGATGTCACTCTGAAGCACCCGACGATCTGCCTCGCTCTCTATGCCTCTAAACAGCTTCAGATCGTCCGCGTATATAAGACAACGAGATTCTTGTATTACGTCAGAGAGGTCATTAATCATGATTACAAATAGTGTGGGCCCTAGGATGCTTCCCTAGCTTACTCCGGAGTTTGTTAAATAATAGTCTGACCTGAAACCGTTGAGCGTTACGTATTGGGATAGTTGAGCTAAGTAACTAGCAAAAAGACTGAGCAGTTTTGGGGTGAATCCAAAGGCCGCAAGTTTCCGCAATAAGACGTCATTGTGAACCCGATCGAAAGCTTTTCTATAATCAAAATATGCTACATCAATCTGGCCACAGTCATCCATTGCAGCAACAGCAAAGTCAACAAAATTTATGTGATTGGTTACAGTTGACTTGCCAGCACGAAAGCCATGTTGGCAATCGTCGAGTAAAGGTCGGATTTGTCTGGTGATATGGTGATTTATTATGGACTGAAAAATCTTACTAAGTACCGAAAGAATAGCAATAGGCCTATGGTTTTTTACTTGAGGCCTAGGACCATTATTAAAGAAACGTATGAATTGAAGCGAGAATACAATTTATCATAGAAAAACCCTAAGGAATCGTCCACATTTGTAGAGGAAAGTACGTCATCCCATTTCAGAGCACAGAATGATTCATAAAGTGACGGGAAGTCAGCTTTGCGAAAGTTCCACAGAGGTGGGTAATCACTCGCCGGGGCTAGTGGCAATGGAGCGCTATGTGCAACACGGCGGCGGCTGCGCGGTGCAGGGCGGGAAACACGCAATTGCATCTGTCAGTGGAGTTTTCGACACTAGTACCAGATTATGTTTTAATGAGGTTTTCTTTAATTTTGTCGCCAGCTGTGGATTGAGCTTGTAGTTCACCAGAAACCTCGCAGTTTGATTGATCAAAGTTCGTAGCGTGTCCGTTGAGTAGTACTTTAGCTGACGTCTCGAATTCCTTGAACTTTTCTTCCAGCTTAGATACTTGAGTAGACAAGCTATTAAACAACTTGTTCAGATATCAATGTGCTGAGTATCTTAGTCAGGCAGGGTCCCTCTTACTCCTCGCGGACGGCCTCACGGATTTTCTCCAATAAATATGTATCGTCAGCCTGGGAGAATAAGGTTGTATCACCCAGCATGGTACTATCGTTATGCGGTGCATCTTTCAATAATGGTCCACGTTTAGCAACATTTACATTCTCGGAAGGAGTGACTAGAGCAGCCATTGCAACAACACCTGCCGCAGCACATCAAGTGATGGATTCGATTTTGACCAGCATCGACGATAGGTATAAGACAGCTGGAGTATTTTGTGACCTATCAAAAGCTTTTGATGTTATTCAAAACAATTTACTATTAGAGAAACTACGATGTTACGGTATCAAAGATAACGCCTACGGGCTGCTCAAATCGTTTTTGGAAGGTCCCAAACAACGTGTTGAAGTTACCACAAACGGGCGCAAGTACAGGTCCGAGGCAGGTGGCGTCACTATAGGTATACCGCAGGCGGGCCCATTACATAACGGATGGCCTAGTCGTTTTGTTTGCTGACGATACGACAGTCATAGTGTGTGCACAAGACTACGAGCAACTAAATATAAAAAATAATTATACTTACGAGCGACTGCAACAGGGGTTTTCTTCAAATGGGCTCATTTTAAACACGTCAAAATCGAACCTTATACTATTTGCCGCGAAACACATCGATTACTAGTCCAGTCCCCATTTGCTATTCGTGCAAGTTCCTTGGGTTCACTCTCGATGCCAACGTTAACTGGAAATCTCACATACAGTCCCTATGTGACAAACTGAGTAGTGCAACATTTGCGTTAAGAAAACTTCGACCATTAGATTTGACATTGTAAATTATAGTGTATTATTTTGACCTTAGCTATTGCTACATTTTGGTTTATTTTATTACTTTGTTTGACATGTTTTAATATTTTTTTTTATATAACTTTATATTTTTGACAATCATATTATCCCTGGACATTTTTATTATTTTTACAATGTAATTATGAAATTGATAATATGAAATAAATAAATATAATCTAATCTAATCACCTCGAACGGGTGTTAGAGATTATCTCCACCTTTTCTCAGTTTCCCGCAGCAAATAACACAATTCCATGTTGACTTGCTGTCATTCGAAAGTTTAAGTAACTCCTTTTCCTCATATCTACAGCATTCTAAGTCAAAGTAATTCTCACACAGAGAACACCTCAAATAATGTTTCGACTGTATATCTCCACCACAGCCAAAACATTTAAACAAGCTTGTACTCATGTTTAAGCAACAAGTTTTATTCTTTATCAGCAATCAATCAGTGAGAAAAAAAGATAAATAGCGCGCCGGCTTGAGTGCAATGTAATAGGCGCAAATATCACAGTGTGGCGGTGGCGGCAGCAGGACTAACCTGCACAATTCGGTATTATCCGTCTTCACTTCGTAAGGGCTCGTGCGCCGATGCGCAGAGGAAGCAAGATCGTAGACGCAGCTACAACTCTGCTACGACGAAACGCCGCTACGCTTCCGCTACGTGAGGTCAGCTGCGGTCGTTCACTTTATATATTAGTTTATTTTTATATATTAGTTTATTCTATAATATGTATTAGATTATTTTACAAAAATCTATGTAGTAGCTTGTACTTAGCTTATGTATTATATGTATTCAGGATACATATTTAAATAGGTTTGCACTATCCCGCTTACCGCTACGCATTTTTCTTTCACCCAAAGGTTGCCTGGAAGAAATTGCTACCTTAGCAATAAGGTCGCCTATGTTATACTTGTCTTTTGTTGTTATCTGTTGTGTTGTATGATTTGTATCCTTCACTGATTTGAGAAGTCGCTACCACTCGGGGATCGTTAGCTTTTACTCTTCTGTGGTATCCTTACATACATCCATATAATCACGCCTTTATCCCTAATGGGGTAGGCAGAGCGTAAACTACTACGTCTGACAAAGTTTTGAAGGTTATGATAGATTTGTATGTATATTGCTGTAGTGACAGGTTGTCAGCCCATCGCCTAGAATGCAACATACTGAAACCCTCGGATCCCTTAGCCGGCTTTTACAGCATGCCCGGGAGGAAATGCAGCTGGCACATTCTATGTTTTTCTCTCGCTCCCAGACCAGCATGGGAGTAAGTTCTGATTATTTCTATATTCATTAGTGTTTAGTAAGATGCACTATCCCGCATTATCTACATTTGATTTCCTCTACCCAAGGTTGCCTGGTAGAAATTGCTACCATAGCAATAAGGCCGCCTTCATTGTACTTTAATTTTTATTTAATTTGTTCTCAATCCCTGTTGTTTTTGTTTTATGTGCAATAAAGAATATATCTATCTATGTTATGTATTTAGGATACTTATTTGACTAGGTTTGCACTACCGCTACGCATTTTTCTTTCACCCAAAGGTTGTAAAGAAATTGCTACCTTAGTAATAAGGCCGTCTATACCAGTCGTAGGGGACAGCGTCCTGCAAACTAATAGAGGTTGCTCAGTCAACAACACTGAACAACTATCAGCAGGATTTTTTTTCAAGAAGTGAAAAAAAATATACTTTTTCATACAAAATGTTAACCTCGATCAAACAATTTGTATGGAAAATACATTTTTCACTTCCTGAAAAAAATCTGCTGATAGTTGTTCAGTGTCGTTGACTGAGCAACCCTTATCAGTTTGCGGGACGCTGTCCCTTACACCCGGTATAGTAATTGTCTTTTGTTGTTATCTGTTGTGTTGTATGTTTTTTTTTCTTATGTGCAATAAAGCACTAGTAATAGTTATACTAACTGTATCTGTTCCCGTGAATTTACATATATACACATATCCCTAATAGGTTAGGCAGAGCGCAAACGACCTACACAAAGGTCGTTACGCCACGTCTGACAAAGTTTTGAGGGTTATTTAAGATAGATTTGTTGGTATATTGCTGTAGTGACAGGTTGTCAGCCCATCGCCTAAATTGCAATATACTGAAACCCTCGGATCTTTTAGCTGATTTTTACAGCGTGCCCGGGAAGATATGCAGCTGGCACATTCTATGATTTTCTCTCGCTTCCAGTCCAGCATGGAAGAAATTGATTCCCGTGAATTTCCCATCTTTTTTCCCCATTAGGTTGGCTGGAAGAGATCTCTTATATAGATAAGCTCGCCTGTTGTTTAATTTTCTAAGTTGAACTGTATTTTTATTTTTTAAAGCAGTAAAGCATATAAAATTCACGGGAATCAATTTCTTCCATTCATAATAATGAAAGTATTTTTATCATATCTTATCTCGAACTGATCGAGACGTGATTATTTTGTATATTCTGTTATTCGTAGTTTCGCATGTGCATATTATTCCTACGGTATAACTGTGAACCTATACTCCGGTTTTACCGTTGCGTTACCGATACCAACTTGTTTTGCGGCTCCTTAAACAGCTTTTCTGTACAACTTTAAAGGAAGTCAACCGCAAAATATTATGTTTTTAACAAAGTTAAGCCCGCGGTTCCGAAAATTTAACCTCTACTGAGTTGCAAGTACTGATAACGCTACGTTAAAAAAAACTAACTGTACACGCTTATAAACTGAGTCGGTGTACCTGTCAGTGTGTTTCCTTTCTCTACGTCACTCGCCAAAGTAGTACATCGCGTTTTTTTTAAATGTAGATATATCAAAGATATTGGATAGATTTAGACTTTTTTCTTTCACCCAAAGGTTGCCTGGAAGAAATTTTTACCTTAGCAATAAGGCCGCCTATGTTGTACTTGTTTTTTGCTGTTATCTGTTGTGTTGTATGTTGTATTATTACGTGCAATAAAGTATTTTTATGTTATGTTAGATTAGTACATGAGTTTGGGGTTTTAAAATAAAAGAAGAATAGAACTTTGAAACATTTATTGACATCGAATAATATATACGAATATTAATATTGAAATAGAGATCTGTTAAAATTAAAACATAATAAAGTTGTCTCGAACTTTGAAATCGAATTTTTAATTCACAATATTTCCAAACTTTGCTTTAAGGTCAGCTAAAATAGACATTTTTACTGTATATTTTATAAAAAATCGTTTTTATTATCCAGATAAAAAAAAAAGTTAATTCTAGATTTTTAAAGCTCATACATAATTTAAATCATTCTTAGATATAATCGTTAGTTGTATTACAGACATTGGTATCAATTCTAAGGAACACGCGTCTAAATGAATTAATTTCCTATCACTCTCTTAAATTAAACAAATCGATAGGATCGGTATTATAATAATTACTCATTTTAATTTAGGCGTTATTAAACAAATGTACTGGTATCGATTAGAATTTCTTATCTATCAAATGAAGTAAAAAAAATAGCTTTAAATTTATTAATTTTTCTACGACATGGTCCGTATCTAGGATTAAATTAATGTTTAAATATGTGGTACTTAGAATCGACATCATTTTTGTTTGTTTCACAATATCAACGCTTCTTGTCTTCTATGTGGAGAAAAATAAACATTAGTTTACTACTGACAGATCTTGTTTTTTTTGTAAAACAATCATAATATTAAATCTATCGTTGCCTTCTTATCCGGCAAAAATACTATGTCCTTATGATTATCCTTATTATACCTATTCTGATGAAGTTTTGGCCTTATTTATTAGTTTAGTAAATTATCCATATTGTGTTGAGTCTGTTCAAAGTTGATATTTGTCAATATATCACTTTGTAGGGTTTTCCCCAGTTTAGTTAGGACTTTGCAGGTTGAATCACCTGATTGTCCGAAAAGAAAAAGTATTCCGTGCTTCGGAGCGCACGTTAAGTCGTCGGTCCCGGCCGCTGTCTTCCAAACCACGTCAGAAGTTTAGCTGTGCTACTAGGCAGTTTGAAAACTCTGACATCAGGGTTCATCGGGTCGAGAATCCATACGCTAAGAAAGAAGTGTGTGTTTTGTCAGTACATTGTGTTAGCATAGCTACATTATTTTTGTCAGCGTTATCTCAGAATCGCGATGCACTCAAAGCTTATATCTTTACAAGACGCTTCTCCTATCAAGACCAAAATTCCATCGTGAAATACATAATGTTTAACCTAACTTAACTAAAGGGTGAAACAGCCTGGGTAAAATGTTTTCATATTAAAGGAGCTTATGTAGAATCGAGTTTACATAGAGATGATGACAGTTCTTTTGACTCGAGCTTTATGAAAATGTACTTCTTCAAGGTACTTAATAATATTGAAAACACCTTTCCGATCGTTACCATAGCAATTTTATTCAGATTCTGTGCCTAATCCAGTGTATTTCTATTGTTTTACCCTTTAAATTACAAGTTGTTTAAAATATAAACCAGGTACAGTCAAACGCAGAACAGACATGACAAACTAGTTGAGATATTGTCGGTACGTTTGTTATACATAAAGTCGAATGTGTATGTATTTACTTGCATAATTATTCAAAATATTTTTTCCACCAAAAGTTACCTGAAAGTGATCCCTTGCCATAATTTTGACCGCTTTTTTAATTAATTTAATAAGTATTGTAAGGCTGTATGGCGTATTTTTTTAATTGTCGATAAAACTAACCGTTCGTACGTCTGCACCGTCTCGCTCCCTCACTGTCAGTACGGAGGCCACCTACGAAAAATTCTATAAAAAAGGACTGTTTGTAAAGTTTCTACAATAAAATACTGTTGTTCAAACCAGCAAAGCCGTCACTTTTTTATATTGGTGGTAAATTTATTTATAGTATTAATTTATCTATCTAATTCATTCTGTTCTGCGATTTACTGTACATGATTAAAATGACAGTCAAACTGCAATATTTTCTTAAATCTACTCACAACATTAAGATTTCATTTGAGTGAATTAAAAAATATTTTACAGCGTACAACAAAAACAATGTATAGAAATCTAGTTGAATGTATCCATCAATCGATCAAAAATAGGACACAAGAAAATAAGGTCGATATTCTAAAAGTGAACGATATGCGTTGTGATAACAAATAATTTTCGTTACGAACGTAGGGTGACTAAAAAACAAAAAAATATTTTTGCACTTTAGCAGTTTTCGATTAATTCATATAAAAGGATTTTTTTTCAACCTACGTTCCTCAAGCAAGACAGTTTTATATTACCAGCACATATTATCTTTTCCATTTGTTGCCCAACACAAAATCAAAATTATACATAATTTTCACAAAACGTAGAGGCTTACAAACTAATTAAACTACCTTCTTTTTGTTGCACCCTGTAAACAACGCTTATTTTTAAATGTAATTAATAATGGACATCGATTATTCAATTTATCTACTCACTAACTACGATAAAACGACTAATCTACTAAAGGAATTTATAAATAAATATGTCACATATACACCGTGGTTTGCATTCTCTGCAGAAAATTTCTAGGTCTATTTAGAACATAAGTTTATAGAGGAAACAGAAGTTCTGAAAATTTTAAAATTCGCCAAAAAGTCTGTTTGTTAAGATGGATGATATTTGTTCTAAAATTTTGAAATTTCTTCGAAAGAAAGTCTGTCCAGGATTCAAATCGGGAAGCTAGATACCAAGAACCTTAGGCCAAGAAGAATTTAAATGGCTACCAGGGGCAAAGGCAGTGGTAGCTTGTTATTGGCACATGCTTATTAATATTAATAAGTCATATTGTAGAATAGGCTGTAAGCTACCCAAATAAAAATAACTGTTGTTTGTTCTGAGTAATTATGAATACTGTGCGAAATTATTCACGATTTTTTTTTTATCTTTCTAAAAAAATATGGAATGTGTTCTATTTCACGGTCAGATTAACACATTTTTTTCTGCAGCGAATGCAAAGTCATAGTGTAAACGGGGTGTAAGGGACAGCGTCCCGCAAACTGATAGGGGTTGCTCATTTAACGAAACTGGACAACAATCACTAGGAATGTATTTCAGGAAACGAAAAAAAAATACTTTCCCATACAAAATGACTACATCGATCAGACAATTTTTATGGAAAATCCGATATAATTTTTAATTTTCTGCAATAAATTCCTGGTGATAGTTTCAGTTTCGTTGACTAAGCAACCCCTATCAGTTTGCGGGACGCTGTCCCTTACACCCGGTACCTACCTGCACACTACGTTAAAGAATACTTAGGCCGCGGGCACGGTCCCAACTAAAGCGTTAGAGGTAGCGTATTTTGATATAATAACACAAAATTAACAAACTACCCTATCATCCAATAACCATTAACTTGTTATGTAAGTAGGGACATAGAGAGGGATATAATGCTTCCCATTAATAAACAGAAACGTATTAAACAAAAATGGTAACATACAATTTTGTAAATTAACATATCATAGGTGTTATATAACAAAATCCGCTTCTAAACTTGCTTTGGTTGACACTATGATCACGGACAAAACTCCTAAAACTAAAAAAAAAAAAAAGCTTTAAGATTTTTCGGTAACGAAACAAAACAATCAGCCAACTTTTGAGCATGGAGTGTGAGACTCCTTCGAAATATTGAGGTAAAAAATAAACGTTACCGTGGTAAAAACTCGTTCAAAATACTTTAAATTCACTACAGTGAACAACCGCAGAAATCTAAAAACATAAAATAAAATATTCTGTACTTTATACGGGGTGTAAGGGACAGCGTCCCACAAACTGATAGAGGTTGCTCAGTCAACGACACTGAACAACTTCCACCAGGAAAATCTTTCAGGATGTGAAAAGAAAATTGGCTATTCAGATTATGGAAAAGCTGATTTTTATTTTCATTTCCTGAAAGAATTTCTTGGTGGAAGTTGTTCAGTGAGCAACCCCTATCAGTTTGCGGGACTCTGTCCCTTACACCCGGTATATGAACTAAATCCATCCTTATATTCTTTTTTAAATAATATAATTTTACCTTTCCTTTTCTATTCTATTCAAGATGGTTAATCAATCAATTCAAGATGACAAAAATTACATTCATATATTTTATAATATACCTTTGATGTTTGGTATATACGAATGTCCATAAATATAATATATATTTAATTAGAAGTAATCTAATTACTTGTATTTTTGTCGAAATATCATTTGAGCCGAATTGTCATACAGCAAATATTTGATTTGTACGTATGTCAAATCGTCTCAAGTTATATTCAAACTAAATCTTACATCCTCTTAAAGAGTTTTATAGTATCTAACCTATATTATGTTATAAGTATTATATTACAGTTTATATTATTATTTATTATATGTTATAACTGACTGCATGTTTTGTATAAAAAAATAAGACGACTACTAAATTATCATTAAATCATGGATGCCTGAAATTATACGTAACAAAGAGAGAAATTATACGTTGTTAAGAGTAAACAAAGCTAAAGCTATATAAAATAAAATATATCACCAAAAATATACAAAATAGTGCAACATGATCGTTTTTATTACGGCTTTTGTTTTTTTTTTTGTACTTTTTTTTTTTTTTTTTTTGTGTATTTTTTTTTTCATATTTTTTTTGTTTTTTTTTTTACCTCACGGCTTTTTATGTATTATACTATTATTTATTTATGTATACGACTTATGTTGTTTTGTTAAAGCGTAATTATTTTCCACTATCTACAGACCCTTAATAAAATGAACAAAATTAATAAAATAAATATTGGTATTAATTTAATACCAAAATCTAACAATATTATGGTGCTACATTATAGTACGACTAAATTAAATCTTTGGTACCTCTACAGTCAATGTTAAACTTTGACATTTTGAAAAAAACTTATTAATAAGTATTGTTGAATAATTTATATCACAACCTATTACGCTATTTATTACTATTATAAACTACTATTATAACTATTATTAAGTACTACTTATTAAGTATTTATTATTATTATAAACTATCCATGCTGGCCTGGGAGAGAGAAAAGCAAAGAATATGCCAGCTGCATTTTCTCCCGGGCATGCTGAAAAATCAGCTCCGGGATCCGAGGGTTTCAGTAAATTGTCATTTAGGCGATGGGACAACCTATCAATATAGCAATATACCTACAGATCTATCTTAAATAACCCTCAAAACTTCGTCAGACGTGGCGGAACGACCTTTGTTTAGGTCGTTTACACTCTGCTTACCCCATTAGGGATAAAGGCATGATTATATGTATGCATAGACTATCCTACAGCTAAGCGAACCCATCTAAAGCCCAACTGATACGGGCCGTTAAGGTATATGCGCGTTGCAACAAAATTATGTCATTACATTATCTCTTGCGTGGTATAAGTACAGAAGGAATTAAGGCGATGACAAACTAATGTCGTATATTAAAGCTGCGTTTCCACCAGAGCTGTGCGAGGATAGGTAGCGAGGGATGTGTTTTTAAACAACCAATGGGATCGCTCCATTTTCCACGCACAGCTTTGGTGGAAACATCCACACTTTTTCACAGTATCGCTGTCGATATTACTCTGTCAGCATAACGCCTTTATCATTGTGAAGTGCGCAGCGCACGAAATAGTGCGACGACAAAAAATCCCGACGCGCATTTTAGTCCTGCTTTTATGTTGGGGCAAAGTCTATTAGATACATTTTCCATCGATTTCTGTCTGCCTTACTCTGAGGTTATAGTCGTATTTATATTTACGACATATAATCACGCCCTTATCCTATAATGGGGCAGGCAGAGTGTAAATTACCTAAAAAAAGGTCGTTACGCCACGTCTGACAACATTTTGTGGGTATATTAGATGTGATAGATTTGTAGGTATATTGCTGTAGTGACAGGTTGTCAGCCTATCGCCTACATTACCATTTACTGAAACCCTCGGATCCCTTAGCTGGTTTTTACAGCATGCCCGGGAGGAAATACAGCTGGCACATTCTATGTTCTTTACTCGCTCCCAGTCCAGCATGGAAGAATTGACATATGAGTTATATTATTAATCCTGTCTTATTATTATGACTTATATTATTTCTAATATTTATATTACGTAATTATTAAGTGATTACAGTTCTCTACATTGTGTGCCCAATTATCCCAAACTCAATATGTTGTTTTTTTTTTTTAAGTTTTTATTTATTTTTATGCAATAATCGATATTGATCCCATTATTTTCATACCACCTATATACAAATATGATCACGCCTGTATCCCTAATGGGGTAGGCAGAGCGTAAACGACCTAAACAAAGGTCGTTCCGCCACGTCTGACACTGTTTTGAGGGTTATTTAAGATATATTTGTAAGTATATTGCTGTAGTAACAGGTTGTCAGCCTATCGCCTAAATTACAATATACTGAAACCCTCGGATCCCTTAGCTGGTTTTTACAGCGTGCCTGGGAGGAAATGCAGCTGGCACATTCTATGTTTTTCTCTCGCTGCCAGTCCAGCATGGACGAAATCCTTCCGGGTGCATATACCATACAACTTCTGTTACAACTGATCTTATTTGTATGTACGATACTATTTTGATTTCAATTTTAATTTAAACTATTATTTAGGTTATTTCAAGTTCCCAATGACTCTTCAGAGAAATTGGAAATGATGGAATTAACTAATGTAACGTCTAACATATTATTGATGATTCACTGCATTTAAATTACAATGTGAGCTATAGTAAAATATACAAGTATCTAACCTTATATTATTCTAACCTTATACTATCCTAACCTTATACTTTCCTAACCTTATATTATCCCAACCTTATACTATTAAACTAACCTTATTCTATAAACTCGTATATCCCTATTTTTTTCCTTAACCTTATACTATCCTACCCTTATACCATCCTAACCTTATACTTTCCAAACCTTAAACTATCCTAATTTACTACATAATTTCCTAACCTTATACTATTATCTCGTGTATCCCTATTTTTTTCCTTAACCTTATACCATCCTACCCTTATACTTTCCTAACCTTATACTTTCATAACCTTATACTATTAAACTAACCTTATTCTATAAAATCGCAGATCCCTAATTTTTAGTGTACATGTACACTGAAATTGACTATTGAAATAATAATCGAATATTGAGTAGAGTAAAAAAAAAGGTTAAATAAAAAAAAATATAACAAAATATCTTGTAAGGAATATAAAAAAGTAAAAAAATGGTTATTAAATGTATAATAAACTTATATATAAATAAACTTAAACTTTTTACCGAAAAGATAGCACGCAACATTAACTTTTTTATTTTTTTTTACTTTTTTTCTTTTTTTTGTTTTTTTTTAACTTTTTTTTTATTATTATTTTTTAGATTTTTTGTTTTTTTTTTTACTTTTTTTTCATTTTTTTGTTTTTTTTTTACTTGTACTTATATTACATCTACTTAGTGAACATGTACCGGTACATATTATGTATGAATAATTTAAAGCTCCTACAACTTTTTTATTCTAAATTACATTATTTACATTAGTTAAAGCGGACGTTATAATGAAGGGGGAATTGTGTGACCCTAATGGAAAGAGTGAAAAAACATACCGTGCTGCACGCCGTTTTGAGTAGTATAATATTTTTGAAAATATTTTTTGTTGGATTGTTTTATATACCAATAATGGCGTCATAATCCTAATTCTAATTCTTAGCTAGCGCTGTCACTTTTTTACTTTGACGTAAGAACAGGATAGCAAATAAACACATGACTTTGACATTCCTAATCTGACATAAGATTGCTTATTTGACGTAAAATAAGGAAGCATGCTCTATGCTTAGTTCTTATTTAAAGCGTTCTTATTTAACTGCCTCCGTGGTCTAGTGGCTAGTGCCATAGACTTCCGATCCGGAGGTCCTGGGTTCGATTCCCAGGGGGGAAACACAAAGTTGATATTTGAGAATTGATTACTTTGTGATTTTTTTCCCAAATTGATTAGGACATTGCCGGCTGAATCACCTGATTGTCCAAAAATAGAAAAAGATTTCGTGCTTCGGAGGGCACGTTATGCCGTCGGTCCCGGTTGCTGTCTTTAATAATAGTCGTTACTCACACCATGTCAGAGACCTGATAGTTGTACTACTAGGCGGTTTAAAAACTCTGACACCAGGCACAGAATATATAATAGTACTACATACAGAATGGACATTCACCTCCCTTCCCCAGTCCGACATACGTCACACTCCACGCGGGATTGTAAGCCACATTGAGCGTACGCCTAGCGGGCGTGGCGCGCGCATGTTTGCCCGTGTATCGGAAATAATAAAGTTTTGTGTTCCAAAGATGGTTAGGTACTGTTCCGTGTACGGATGTTTTTCTACCACAAGATATGACTCCAATAGGAACTATTTTAGATTCCACAGTAATGAGAGACGGTAAGTAATTTCATATAAAATATGCAACCAACAAATCTATTTTAACTATTCAGTTACTGTAAACTACTTTAAAACGTTGGTTTAATCAAGAACCAGATTAATCAGGTGATGAATAATCATCTTAAGACCGGTATTACAAATTTTGTCAACCCTTATAACACGCACACAAACGCTGGCCAAGTGCAAGATGCCGTCTGTCGATGTGTGACCAAAATGACATGATAGTTAGGAGTGTCCGAGCTGTGATACCAGGGTTCATCGGGTCGATAGACTCGATACCCACTCGACAGAAGAAGAATATTTACAGCGTCTTACGTCAAATTAGGAATGTCAAAGTCATGTGTTCATTTGCTATCCTGTTATAATGTCAAAGCTAAGAATTAGTTAATAATTGTCACCATTGTCGCTGCTTGACTTCAGTAACGAGTGCGGAATGCCGAACCGTAAGTTTTTTTTTAATAACCTTTCAATTGCCCCACTGCTAGGCAAAAGCATCACCTTCCTAAGAAATATTTAAAAAAAGAAAGATTTTTATGCAAGACAACAGGACGGTCCTTAAGACTCTAGATTAGTTAAAGACTTGCCAACACACGCCAAAAGGAGCACCACAATACAGCTGAGTTTCGATAAATACCAACATGAAAATGAGCAAAAGTGTGGTACATTCCGGCCACACATTCACACATGTTAACAGTGTAATTGTATTCTACATAATTTTATTTACATGATTTTAAAGCACTTTTCCCACCAAATTGATTAGAATAAAAATTATAATGTGTGTTTTACATTTAGAATTTAACTGCCCCGTGATCTAGTGGTCAGAGCCATGCTTACAATCCGGAGGTCCAGGGTTCGATTACCAGGGGGGAACACAAAGTTGATATTTGTATTTTTTTCACTTTGTGACGTTTTCCCCAGTTTGATTAGGACATTGCAGGCTGAATCACCTGAATGTTCGAAAAGAAAAAGGATTCCGTGCTTCGAAAGGCACGCTAAGCCCCGATCGCTGTCTTTGATAGTGGTCATACTGAAACCATGTCAGAGGCCTAATAGCTGTGCTACTAGGCGGTTTGAAAACTCTGACACCAGGGTTCATTGGATCGTACGACCCGCGAAACCGCTCGCCGAGAAGAAGATTTGGAGTTAAACTATTCATATATCGGTAGTAAATTGTCTGAATGTTGTTATTAAGAAAAAAATACTTTGAAATTATTATTTAAAGACGATCGAGGCAAGTGGCCCACCGGGGGCTGGCAGTTATTTTATTTTGCACAAAGAGTCAAGTTTAACTATGCAACGTGGCAACTTCCCGTATCTTGGGAACTTTGCCTTAATGCGGCCTGCTCAAGGAAGTTTTTTATTCATAATTTGTATCCAATTTTTTATGTTTCAAGTATAATCATGAAACATAAAAAATAGGATACATATTACAAATAAACTTTAAGGTAATCAAAAAGCTATATATATAGTATGTGGCGTTTTTGTAGTATTTTACATAACGTTCACGTGTCAAACGAAATTTTTGAAATTTTGAGTATTAGATACAGATGTTTAAAGATGAAGCCCTCACTCATTAAAAAATCATAACTAGCAAAATATGCTTCTTTTTAAACTTTGTTCTGATACTTCCTTAGAATTTAAAGCTAATGATTTTTTAGAAGTAATGCATTAAGTATCAAATAGTACCCTGAAGTTATCGAAATTATTGCTAAAAACGTCCGTTTTGGCGGAAATTTCGATAGTAACTGCGGGGTTCTATTTGCTTCACAATTCATTACTTCTAAAAATCATTAGCTTAAATTGTAAGTAACTTACAGAACAAACTTTTAAAATAGTCAGTATCTTGCGAGTTGCGATATTGATTTTTTAACGAGTAAGGGAACCTCAGCTCGGTATAAACACTCTTAATTGACTTTGACATACGAATGATTAAGATGTTTGACTTAGGTTTACTATTATTACATTTTCTATTATTATATTTTTATTTATGATATGGTTATTTTCTGTCAATTTTAAAACTGTTTAATATTAATAGGTCTTAATTTTTACAAGGAAGATCAAAACAAATGACGAGTTTTATAAAGTAAACATTAAAATCACCATTACGTAGATTTTTTGCAACGGTAATTTTTCCGAATTCTAAGGACTTCGGCGACGTTGGCTCTTTAGTTTTTTTCAATCTTTTTGGTTTTATATAAGTTAACATAATATGGACGGAAATAACAGAATAATTTATATTCTATAACAACAGAGCAATATAAGTAGATCTCGCAAAAAAAAAGTCTTACAAATGTCCGAAAGTTTAACTGTAAAATTAAACGTGCTAAAATTTTATCTCCTGTTTTTTTAGTCTGCGATTAAGGGGCGAAAGTAGTCAAAATTGATCTTCCTAAAAAAGGTTTTAATTTCATTTCATTATGTACACATACCAGCATCATCGACGCCATTCATTCATTTCTTATAATTTATCACAGCATCGTTCGACGAACAACCACTCGTAATTTACAAGATATTATACACGCTATATTTATTTAGGTCCTAGTATTCTTAAGTTAAAAAGAAATGAAGTATTGAGAGATTAGTTTACAAATATATATGTCGCAAAATTATGATAAAATTAAGGTTTTGATAAAAAAAACAAGGACTTCGACTACATTCTGCTACAGTTCTTAATCAAAACTTTTCGAATTTTGAAAACTAATTTTGGTTAGGTTTGTGGTAAACATTGGAAATTATAAAAAAAAAATATCTTAGCAACAGATATTGACTTTATCATAAAATTGTACAAAATCCGGGTTTGATCAGCAGTTTTTTTTTATTTTCATAACCCGATCATTAATCTGCGACATATAGATTTTAAGAAATATCTTATACTCTTATTATCCTATTATAAGTTCAATTTTTATTTTTTTATTGTTGCTTTTCTGAAGGACAAATGGTGGTTCTCTTGTACTATGATAAAACTGCATTAATTCGCAAAAAAACTTTGAAACTTTTTTTGAGATTATTCCAAAATATTTCATAAAATTTCATAAGTATGCTGCAATAGTTTTCATTTTACTATTGTGTATTAATTCTCATTATTTTTTGTTGTCTGCACAGAATTTCTGCATGTTTCCGGGACATCAAATTTTAAATAATTATAAATAAGTAGTCTCTTTATGTTTTTTTCGTAAATACTCTACTTTCTTTTCAAACTATATAGTTACAATCATTTTCAATTCGTTTATTATTTATTTTATATGTTTATTATTATAACATAGGTACGTAAGCACATATTTTTTTTGTACCATGTTGTTAAAATTAGAAAGAAAACAACAATGTTCTAATTGTTACGTTTGTTGACTTCCGGTGTAGATGCTCTCTAGGCCAGTTTTTTGTAGGTACTTTAATTTTACCTTATAGGACAGTGAAGATGACAGCTGAGTGATACAAAAGGTCTTAAAATGTTTGATTGATACGATCATTTAGTTTTAACTCCTTGCAAGCTGTCAAAATAACCATCCTATACCGGTGTAAGTGTAGATGGTAACGACCTTGACACAGGGAATTATCTCCATGGTCTAGTGGTCTGAGCCATGGGCTGACGATCCGGAGGTGAACATGAAGTTGATATTTGTGAATTTATCACTTTGTGAGATTTCCCCAATTTGGTTAGGATATTAAAGGCTGAAGCATCTGATTATCCGAAAAGAAAAAGGATTCCGTGCTTCGGAGGGCACGTTATGCCGTCGCTCCCGGTCTTTGATAGTGGTCGTTATTCAAACCATGTCAGAGGCCTGATAGTTGTGCTACCAGGCGGCTTAAAAACTCTGACACCAGGGTTCATCGGGTCGATAGACTCGATTCCCACTCGACAGAAGAAGAAGACTGTCTTTGATAGTGGTTGTTACTTAAACCATGCCAAAGGCCTAATAGCTATGGCTACTAGGCGCTTTGAAAACTCAGACATCAAAGTTCATCGGGTCGTTCGATTTGTTTATCCACTCGCTAAAAAGAAGGCGGGGAATTCTCTCAAAATTTCGGGGAAAACGATGCAATTAAATTTGCAAATTAAACAATTTGAAAATACCTTTAAAAAAAATGCTTCTGGATAACTTCTTCCATTAATTCGTAGGTCTTCATTCTTAGGACACCTTGAGGTCTAAGCTTTGGGTTTCCGGAAAAATACAACAGAAATGCATTTCCTAAGTTCTTTTGTTTGAACCATATCAACGGTCTACTATAGTCTGTCAACGTCGTGCTTACCGCGCCCTAGGGGTACAGACGTTGGCGGGGACGCGGTAGCACGCGGCGATTGCGAACATGAACACATTGCGTCGTGCTCGCTCACCCTCCTGCTTCACCGCCCGCACCCCCGTTACCGCGTCCCCGCGCACGTCTGTACCCCTAAGGCGCGGTAAACACGACGTTGACAGACTATAGTTATCGTCGAATAAATATAAAAAGAATTCGTGCAGATTTAATCAATGATTTTTAGGAAATATTTTGAAATGTTTGGGTTTTGTTTTTTTATTAAGATATCACCTACAGCAAATCCTTATTTTTATTAAACTACTATTTACACTTTCACTGGGCATTCGCCTCATTTGATTAACTATAAATTCATGTTTGGCGTATTTTGATACCTATATATACAGACTTATGGTTGGTCTTAAAATTCACTATATATTAGTTATACTAATTAATAATTAAAAAAAAATATATTATATTTATGGAACATTTTTTACCTCTTAGTCGCCTTTTACGACACCCGCGGTTAGTGCTGGGGTGGTACTATTCTAACCCGGCACCACACGGGTAATAACTATGACTGATAAATATAATACCGGGTGTGAGGCACAGCGCCCCGCAAACTGATAGGGGTTGCTCAGTCAACGAAACGGAACAACTTTCACAGGGAAATTCTTTCAGGAGATGAAAAAACTATTTGACCATCCCATACAAAATGAACAATTCGATCGATTTGTATGGAAAACCATTGCTTTTTTTCACATTCTAAAAAAAAAATCTGCTGTTAGTTCAGTTTCGTTGACTGAGCAACCCGTATCAGTTTGCGGGACACTGTCCCTTACACCTCGTATACCAGTTATACTTACTTCATTTATTCTATATTCAACTAAGCAAAAACTAAAAATGTATATCGTGAAGATTTATGGTGACAGCCGAAAAACATTCCTTTCGATATCTACCTTTGAAAACTAGATATTTGATGGTTATAATAAAAAAATATTTAAAAACACATCTAATGAATTAGCTAATAATTTTTGTTATTTACTTGTTCATAGCTTTGTAGACCGGTACCCAAGTAAGACTATAGGTGCTATATTTTTTTCAGACTTTGACTTGTGTTCCTGGATGTTTATTATCACCAGCAAATATTTAGTTTTTAAATTTCTTTAATAAACATAATAGGTTCATCTTCTTTCTTACCAGTTTTGGCGACTTCCGTTGTACCAAGCAGTGTTGGGATATTGGGGATGCTGCTGCTGGGAGTTGCAAATCTGATGCTGTTGGTTCAACCACTGACGCTCGTTTATCATCTTCCCACGCACTGGTGGGCTTGGGAACTGTGGGCCACCGGCGGTGGTATGCGGCGCCATTCTTAGCGGCGTATTCTTGACGGTTCTTCTATTCTTCGCATGCGTCTCTTGCGATACGCTGGGACTCACCTGCCAGCGACTGCTCGGTGGAATCTGGTTAGGCGGGACGTACGCTTGGGTCGTCATTGCAGGAGTTTGAGCGTAATTCATAGCTGCAAAAAAACATACATTTAAGAATTCATACATGTAGGTACATTGTGTTCATCCTGTGTCACACCACCGGTTGTTGGAAAATTTTGTAATAATTTCAACTGTCTCTTAGCATATCTTGCATGCTGGCCTGGGAGCGAAGAAAAAATACATTGTGCCAACTGCATTTCCTCCCGGGCATTCTGTAAAAACCAGCTAAAGGATCTGTGGATTTCAGTATATTGTAATTTAGGCTATGGGCTGACAACCTGTCACTACAGCAATATCCCTACAAATCTATCTTAAATAACCCTCAAAACTTTGTCAGACGTAGCGGAACGGCCTTTGTTTGGGTCGTTCACGCTCTGCCTACTCCATTAGGGATAAAGGCGTGATTATGTGAGTGTGTGTGTCTCTTAGCAAAAAGGCCATCTTTACTAATGTCCCCTGTGTTGTTACTTTGCAAGTTTATTATTTAGTGTGTGATTGATGAAGTACCGTCTTACCTGTCGTGGTTTGGTGCGGAACATATGTGTGAGAGGTCTCAGTGGCAGTGGTTCTAGCCATTGAAGACATGCCTTGTGGTTGCTGAGCCTGTGTCCGTATGGTCGTTGTGTTCCAGGCTTTATTGTAGTTGGCTTGTTGTTGGTAAAGCGGCTCCGTCACCTGTTTAAATAAACCTGATCAGTATTCCAAGGAGATTTCACCTACGTTGGAAATAAAATACTTCCATGCTGGACTGGGAGCGAGAGAAAAATATAGAATGTGCCAGCTGCATTTTCTTTCGCGTATGCTGTAAAAACTAGCTAAGGGATCCGAGGGTTTCTGTATATTGCAATTTAGGCGATAGCCTGACAACCAGTCACTACAGTAATATACCTACAAATCTATCTTAAATAACCTTAAAAACTTTGTCAGTCATTGCGAAACTACCTTTGTTTAGGTCGTTTACGCTCTGCCTACCCCATTAGGGATAAAGGTGTGATTATATGTTTGTGGAAATGAAACTGTTTGGACGAGTTCGTAAACTTTTCTAAATCTTCAGTTCTTGATTAAAATCGAAAAAATGATAATACCTAAATCGATTGTATGAACTTACCTCCAAAGCGCTGATCATCGGTTTGCTCGGGTATAATCCAGGATTGTAAGAATGTATCGGTGTATACGTTGGCTCAACATGTGTTTGTGGAAGATTTTGCGACCCATTTGCCTGATCTCCGGGAAGTGGGCTTGGTTGAACTGGGTGTGCTTGAGCTAGTTCTGACATCGGTTCCCCAACTATTTTAATCTTAGCAACTTCAGCAGCAGCTTCTGTCATCTTTGATTGCATAACAAAAGCAGCGTCTGCCCTAATTTCCACATCAGTTTGAGTAGATTGAGTAATGGTTGGTTTTATAGCAACGTCTGGAAACTTCTGGATGAACTTTTCAAGCAGTTGGCTTATCGTATACATCATGTTCGTTTGCTGGTATGTCCAGCGGTTACAACAGCAATTTGGTGGAGTTTGATTAGAAAGGTAAAATTTGTTTGCTAAAGCTTTATTCTGATTGCTATAACTCATTATTCTGTTGAATGTGTCATCGTCGACAGAGGTACCTTGGGTACCTGTTGCAGACTCATTACCATGAAGAAGTGACGTGTCAGAGTTATTGTTAAGGTCCATTTGGGACCTTTCCTTCATTTCCTGGTCTTGTCTCAGTAGCTGTAATAGTTTTAACGTCGTCAGTTTCTTTTCTTTTATTAGTTTGAAAATTTCGAAATTTTTCTGTGATATTATGGCCTTTCTTACAATTGGACGGTTTTTATAAAACCATTTCGGACTATATGGTAGAGATCTGGATGTTACATTAACTTCATAGACAATCTTACGATTCATAGATTTCGGATCTGTACATCTTTGCTTTACAGTGTTTATTTTCTCATTTGTGTTTTCGTCCTCTTCGTCGAGGACTATGACGGAATCGACACTTTTGTTGTCTTCTTCCATATCTTTAGGTATGCTTCTTTTTAATGAAGTAGGTATCTTATTTTTACCGTCTGATGATTGCTCTAGTGTATTTAATCCACTACTGAGACTTAGTAATAATTGAGCATCACTCTCTCTAGAAGGGTTAGTCACGCCTTCTCCTGGGTCTATTTTTCTTGACATTGTAAATGATCGTTCTTTTACAACATTAGGGTTTATCGGGTGTAGAGGAGTCTTGCTGATTTTTTGCAGAACTATCCTTTGTATTGTAGATTCATTTAAGCTGAAACAAATTATATTTTTAGTAAGAAATATAGTTTTTGCAATTAATGCTATTCTATTTCTAAAATATAAAGGTTACTAAGAAATTTAGCATAGCTTTCAGATGGTTAACCAACGCGTTAAGCGTTGACCATGCCATTTTTTTCACGCGGCCGCTGAGCAAACCTGCCAATCGATAAAATACATTATTAGAAAACGAAAATTCTCTTTGGTAAAATCGCGTAAAGTGATGCCGAACAAAGTTACGAGACTTTAAATATAAATATTTTCTTTTGTTCTGTATTAGACATTTTGTATAAATCGCATATAAAATCTTATGTCAAACGATCTAAAATGTCAATATAAAGACAGACATAACATTCAGTTTATCTTCAGACAGGTTATAAAAAAAAACAATGTGATGAAAATAACTTTAAACTTTAAAGCGCTATATATACTTAAATTCTAAACTGCCATTCAACAAGAAATATGACGTAGGAAACCGAAACCTCATTTTCAAATACCTATTCAATTATTCCTAACTCGAAACAAAAATAGTAGCGTTTTCCCCCCGAAGGGTAGAAAACGCTTATTTAGGTGAACGCCGTTCGGCTTGACCCACTTTGAGATTACACCTTCGTATTCTGTCAATCTGAAGTGTGAAGTTCGTGCGATTCGCTTGAATTGCAGTATCAATCATGTCTAAAACGCAACAACTTCACTATGGTCTGTGGCATGTTCAGCGCGGCCGGCGGTTTGTTCCTCAGTACCCAAAAGCCGGCAGGGCTTCAAATATGGGTGGGTCAAGCCGAACTGCTGAAACCTAAATAAGCGTTTTCTACCCTTCGGGGGGAAAACGCTACTATTTAGGTGTTCGAGCCTAAAGGCTTGACCCACCTTGAGACGTGTTTACTATCTGCCGGCGCTGAACAAGCGTACTGTGACATTATAGTAGTTAAGCATGTAAAAACACTAAATTATAGATTTATTATCTGTTAAACAGAAAATTCACAATATAGAAAAGCTGTTGTATTGTACCTACTTATACAACAAACAATCAATTAAAATAACATCCAAAATATTGATGTAAATACCGATTTTCATAAACAGAAAAGTCGCACTTATGCAACAAAAACAATCAACATAAAAACTCAAAGACGATGTATTCAGACTGGTGTAAAAACACACCATGCAACTGCACTGGACCGAATAGTGGAACGAGGTCTAATTCCCTTAAATATTATTTTATAAAAGTATCCCTAGTATCAAGTTATCTCTCCTGACAGCCGGTTGGTACCGCAACACACAACTGCCTGGAAAATATCGAGCGATAAAGTTTGAGGCTGTTGTACTATTTGTATTTTCCACACATAATGCACACATAAAAATATATATGTGAAATTTGAATATATGTCCGAGGACATGGTTTACTTACTTTTTCAATATTTTTTAATTATATTTTAACAATAAAAATAAAATACAAAATGCAGACTCGGGTCTGAAAAAAACGTTTTGAGGCAGTTGTATTTTTAATTATGAGTCAGAATTTCGTAATTTTTACTGAATATATTCTTCAGAGTATATACTAGGACATGGTTTGCTCACTTTTCTGAAATTTTGTATGTAATATTTATTTATTTTTTGCGATTTTTGGCGTGGCCACGAAAGGCGTTACGTTCGATGTTTGAACAGCTCGGAATCGAGTTGCTTATCTGACCCAGGTATAACCCTTATAGAGTGCTCGAATCCAGCCTGCAATTAAAGTGCGAGAAGCAAACTTAGCCATGCCCATAGTGGTTATTAATGAAAGTGAGGCTGTCCTGCTCCCAAAGACCTGAAGTAGTCAACAGATCCAGTATACTAAATCAAGGTTCTTCTCCCCGTTTCTAGATATCTGCCAACCGGATTGCAAGTAATTGGAGGTACCTATCTGTTTTACTGCCATGCTAGGTTATATTATGATGACATTATCGTCTTCAAAGAAGTTTTCTCCAGTATCTAGCAGAGTGAGTTCATAAATTCTAAGCCTTGTGTTTAAAAGAAGTAAAATAGCTGCATGACGAGAGACTTTGTAAATGGTCTCTTCATTAATGTTGTTCTGTTTTATCCAGTCAATTAAATCTGACACGTTCCATATAGTAGTTCCCCCGCATGCCTGACAAGAGCATGCTGGGCAAGTAATTCGTCTGCGTCCGGATGGTAAATGGTACAGACTATAGACTTTGTGAGCCATTATTATGCTTAACAAAGGCTTCTTTTCTGAGAAAAGGGTAGCAAAAGAGTTGTGCTAAATCTATCGCTAATGGTTTTTTCGAGTCTAAATTGTTTTGAGCAGATCATTCTAACCATTTTTGTCATGCAGGTCGGTACGTTTTAACGTCGATGCTTTCCAAAACGATTGTAGAAGATGAAATTGACCGACAGACCACCCTTCTAATACATCACTTCTGCCTTCAGGATCATATAGTCTATTTCTAGACGGGGTCTGTTCGTTCTAAGGTCCAGAGGATAGTCTCGTAAGTTCTGTATGCGATAAGAAATGTCCAGATCTCTCTTCCTCAGCTCGGATCTCTAGTAAGTTTTCTCCAAATGTAAAGCTACAACTAGGTACCATCCTGAACTTCGCTCCAAGTGACGGAGTACTGTGATCAGGGTTGGGGGGTGGAAATACCCAACCCAAGCTAAAGCGCCAAGGTTGACTGAATGCATCTGTGAAAAGCTCTGGTGAACTCTCACATCTTCACTCACATAGGGTTCAATCATTACAGATCTGTTCGACAGGAATAAACCTTGACGGCTGTTATTCCTGCAACATGTGGCCCCGAGACCAGCTGTCGGCTATGCTTTATGAGTTTACCTCATAAATATTAGTAGTTTGTTTATGTAAGTTATTGTCGTCTTGTTGTCCAATTGAAACATGATTGAATTGTTTTTAAATTACAAGAAATTGATTGAAGTAAAATTCAATACTTTACAGAGCGTCTGTAACTCTTTTAGATTGCAGCAATCCATGTCTTTTGCCTTTTGTTCCAGGGTCCGCATAACTTCTCTCTTCCCAGTCGTCTTCCGTTGCATCCATGGTTATCAAATTTTTTACACCTTGGGATGTAGGATTAGCGAAAAATTCTCATAACATGGGATAGCTCTTATTGTGCTGATGAAGGCATCGGGAACTTTCTGAGTTGATCGGTTTGCAGTAATTTGTTGGCAAGTCTGAATTTTCCTGCAGTATAGCCGGCCTAGAGGAATACTTTTGCGGCAAAGTTGTGTTTTCCTAGACGAACTTTGGCACCCATCCAGCTCCAAAAACCATCGAAAATCAACCTAGATCTTCCAACAGCTTCCAACAACGCAGTGGTTCTGTTGTTTCAGAATCTCCATGTTTTGATGGGTTATCAAGTAATCGTCGAGAGATATATTGTTCATATATTTAGGTATTATTTTTTACTGAGATATTATGCAAACTTTGCAATTGATCCCCTGGCGAAACCAAACGGTAGGCAAGTCCTTTGGAAAAACCGATTTTTATCATGTATCTTGATCTTTCAAAATTTGTGGGTTCTTATGGAAGTTTATATGACGAAACTTAGGAGTGGCTTCATAATTGTTTATATGTTTTAGATACAAGACAAGAAAATGAGACCCGTCTTGCTCCTTGCTCAGGAACAGTGGTAAAACGAATCAAATCGTAGCAGCTTGTTCATTGGTAGCTCGCGAAATTATACTATTAATTTGTTGGGCTGCTCATCCATTCTTTGTAAAAGAAGTTTCTAAATTATTATTATATTGTTTATTGCTTTAAAAATTAAATATATTATTAATTACTCCTTCATTAAATTTCCTTTTATTAAAGGTATTCTGTATCCTCTTATGATATGACTGACAGGATAGATTAGATTTTGCTACGTCTGAACTTTTTTGTACAGCTGACCTGCCTGGAGACAGTCCGAATCTCTATTGTATTAGTTTTGGTTCTTTTTACTTGTAAAAACTTCTTTTTTTTTTTCACTTTTGATTCTTAAAAGAAGTTTTTCCCTACTTTGGAGTTGATGAGGCCTTTAAAAATGTTAAAAATCCGTGGGTAGGCTTATGTGCCGCCCCTTGGTCTCATATCACCTCGAACTCTCGGAAGAACATTGTGCAGGATCTCGTGAATAACTTTGTTCGGCGTTTTATATTTATACAGCTCTTTTCTCTGTTGTATAATCTGGACTCAAAAAAAAAACACAAGTGTGTTGCGACATTCCGTCCGAAATTTCACGAAATTTGCATTATTAATAAATTTTCATTCCGCATCCTGCCTCTTATTACGGGCATCCAAGAAAGCTTCCCGCTGTTAAAGGAGTCCGTGACTTATGGGTCTTTCTTGTAATTCCGAAAGTTGCCTTGAGCCTCAGCAATTTTCTTTCTGAGCTCTCTTTAAAGGTTGACTTCCTTTTAATGGCATAATATATATATATATACATTATTAGTTGCTCCACCACCCCCCCCCCCCCCTTTTCGTCTTGTGAGGTACTATTTGCGAAGGACTGATTAAGAGAGAGGTCGGAACATTAACGTCATTGTCAGTCATTCATTTTCTTTTTGGGAGCAGACACTTGCTCCTGAAGTTTCTTTATCGATTCGTCATGTTGGAAATTAAGCACTGTGTTATATATCATTCAGCTTTCCCATTTATTAATTTTTACTACATTAGCGAAGTAGTTGACGATATTGTACTGTTGCAATTGTCGTCATGACCCTTTCAGAGTGTAAATTTATTTTCTTTCAAATGGTCGTCAGTCTAGTAATCATTGCCTGATTGCCGTTTGGACTCCATGTTCCTAAAAGCTCTACTGGTGTAAGTGTGAACCGCAGTTTCAAGTTTCGAGATCAGGATCTACTGAATCACCACACAATTCTTCAAACGGCAGATCACCTGTGACCCACATTTGCCAACTGTCGGAATAGTGTTCGTAAACGAGTTCGACCACTCTTTTATAAAATGAGTTGCTCGTCATTGGTGGTAGTTCGGCCAACTCGCTCATAGTAGGTAGAGAGCGTCATGATTGCAAAAGAAAATAGATACTCATATTAGTAACATGTGTTGCATGTTAAAAACGACGCACATACTAAACGAGTTTCAAGCAACGATAAGAGTGGTATGAACTTCAAACTACATAAGATGTCGTATGAGCTCAAAACGTCGTGAAGTATCGCATAAGCTTTAAACTACACGAAGTGTCGTATTAACTTCGAAACGACATGGGGTGTCGTATCAGTCTTGAAACGACATGAGGTGTCGTATTAGCTTCGAAACGACATGAGGTGTCGTATTAACTTCGAAACGACATTAGGTGTCGTATTAGCTTCGAAACGACATGAGGTGTCGTATTAGCTTCGAAACGACATTAGGTGTCGCATTAGCTTCGATACGACATTAGGTGTCGTATTAGCTTCGAAACGACATAATGTGTCGTATTAGCTTCGAAACGACATTAGGTGTCGAGTAAAGCACCCTCCTCAAGGGTCTTGCTCGTGTCGTATGGTGATACGACATTCTGACGGTACAAGGACGCGTCGAGTAAAGCACCCTCCTCAAGGGTCTGCTCGTGTCGTATGGTGATACGACATTCTGACGGTACAAGGACGCGTCGAGTAAAGCACCCTCCTCAAGGGTCTGCTCGTGTCGTATGGTGATACGACATTCTGACGGTACAAGGACGCGTCGAGTAAAGCACCCTCCTCAAGGGTCTGCTCGTGTCGTATGGTGATACGACATTCTGACGGTACAAGGACGCGTCGAGTAAAGCACCCTCCTCAAGGGTCTTGCTCGTGTCGTATGGTGATACGACATTCTGACGGTACAAGGACGCGTCGAGTAAAGCACCCTCCTCAAGGGTCTGCTCGTGTCGTATGGTGATACGACATTCTGACGGTACAAGGACGCGTCGAGTAAAGCACCCTCCTCAAGGGTCTGCTCGTGTCGTATGGTGATACGACATTCTGACGGTACAAGGACGCGTCGAGTAAAGCACCCTCCTCAAGGGTCTTGCTCGTGTCGTATGGTGATACGACATTCTGACGGTACAAGGACGCGTCGAGTAAAGCACCCTCCTCAAGGGTCTGCTCGTGTCGTATGGTGATACGACATTCTGACGGTACAAGGACGCGTCGAGTAAAGCACCCTCCTCAAGGGTCTGCTCGTGTCGTATGGTGATACGACATTCTGACGGTACAAGGACGCGTCGAGTAAAGCACCCTCCTCAAGGGTCTTGCTCGTGTCGTATGGTGATACGACATTCTGACGGTACAAGGACGCGTCGAGTACAGCACCCTCCTCAAGGGTCTGCTCGTGTCGTATGGTGATACGACATTCTGACGGTACAAGGACGCGTCGAGTAAAGCACCCTCCTCAAGGGTCTGCTCGTGTCGTATGGTGATACGACATTCTGACGGTACAAGGACGCGTCGAGTAAAGCACCCTCCTCAAGGGTCTGCTCGTGTCGTATGGTGATTCGACATTCTGACGGTACAAGGACGCGTCGAGTAAAGCACCCTCCTCAAGGGTCTTGCTCGTGTCGTATGGTGATACGACATTCTGACGGTACAAGGACGCGTCGAGTAAAGCACCCTCCTCAAGGGTCTGCTCGTGTCGTATGGTGATACGACATTCTGACGGTACAAGGACGCGTCGAGTAAAGCACCCTCCTCAAGGGTCTGCTCGTGTCGTATGGTGATACGACATTCTGACGGTACAAGGACGCGTCGAGTAAAGCACCCTCCTCAAGGGTCTGCTCGTGTCGTATGGTGATACGACATTCTGACGGTACAAGGACGCGTCGAGTAAAGCACCCTCCTCAAGGGTCTTGCTCGTGTCGTATGGTGATACGACATTCTGACGGTACAAGGACGCGTCGAGTAAAGCACCCTCCTCAAGGGTCTGCTCGTGTCGTATGGTGATACGACATTCTGACGGTACAAGGACGCGTCGAGTAAAGCACCCTCCTCAAGGGTCTGCTCGTGTCGTATGGTGATACGACATTCTGACGGTACAAGGACGCGTCGAGTAAAGCACCCTCCTCAAGGGTCTGCTCGTGTCGTATGGTGATACGACATTCTGACGGTACAAGGACGCGTCGAGTAAAGCACCCTCCTCAAGGGTCTGCTCGTGTCGTATGGTGATACGACATTCTGACGGTACAAGGACGCGTCGAGTAAAGCACCCTCCTCAAGGGTCTGCTCGTGTCGTATGGTGATACGACATTCTGACGGTACAAGGACGCGTCGAGTAAAGCACCCTCCTCAAGGGTCTGCTCGTGTCGTATGGTGATACGACATTCTGACGGTACAAGGACGCGTCGAGTAAAGCACCCTCCTCAAGGGTCTGCTCGTGTCGTATGGTGATACGACATTCTGACGGTACAAGGACGCGTCGAGTAAAGCACCCTCCTCAAGGGTCTTGCTCGTGTCGTATGGTGATACGACATTCTGACGGTACAAGGACGCGTCGAGTAAAGCACCCTCCTCAAGGGTCTGCTCGTGTCGTATGGTGATACGACATTCTGACGGTACAAGGACGCGTCGAGTAAAGCACCCTCCTCAAGGGTCTGCTCGTGTCGTATGGTGATACGACATTCTGACGGTACAAGGACGCGTCGAGTAAAGCACCCTCCTCAAGGGTCTTGCTCGTGTCGTATGGTGATACGACATTCTGACGGTACAAGGACGCGTCGAGTAAAGCACCCTCCTCAAGGGTCTGCTCGTGTCGTATGGTGATACGACATTCTGACGGTACAAGGACGCGTCGAGTAAAGCACCCTCCTCAAGGGTCTGCTCGTGTCGTATGGTGATACGACATTCTGACGGTACAAGGACGCGTCAAGTAGAGTAATCCAAGAAGTATCAAAAATGATACGTCGTCTTAAGTCGTAATCTGAAAATACGGTCCCGTTTAGGGCACGTCGTAAAAAAAAAGTAAAATTTAAAAAAAGTCACACTATCGTGTGATCATTGCAGAATACAAAAGCGTACTGAGGAACAAACCGCCGGCCGCGCTGAACATGCCACAGACCATAGTGAAGTTGTTGCGTTTTAGACATGAATGATACTGCAATTCAAGCGAATCGCACGACCTTCACACTTCAGATTGACAGAATACGAAGGTGTAATCTCAAGGTGGGTCAAGCCTTTAGGCTCGAACACCTAAATACAATCATTAATAATTATATAAATATTACTGTAAAACCTAGGATTCACCGGTAAAACCTAAGATTTACCAATCATTGTTAGTAAAACCCGGAATAATATTGTGTATTCTTTTCGAACTTTAATCACCATTCACATGGTAAATCTCTGGATTTATGTCAGAAGATGGTAAAACTTGAGATAAACATTTCACAAGTAGTCATAGATGGTCTGTAATCCCTTGCTACACTTTATTGTCCCATTAGGTTGGCTGGAAGAGATCTGTTATAGAGATAAGCTCGCCTGTTGTTTAATTTTTTAAGTAGAACTGTATTTTTAATTTTTAAAACAATAAAGAATATAATTAATTGTCCATCAGTGGACTGTTTGGCTAGTTTTTAGTTTGATCTGTTTTGTTATGACTAGTTTTAGTAGTTTTGGCAGTTGTGTTTTTACCCGACTATGTATATGCATGTGTATGTGTAGTGGGTATATAATTTCATCTGTTCCCTCATAACTTCTAAACTAATTATTAGAAATTGTCAAATGAGGTATTATAAGAAGCGTTTTAGTTGACCGCTGGTTATAGGCTAGGTGACGTCACTTTAAATTGCATGTGGCGCCCTCTAGAGAAAAAATAAGTAAAATAAAAATCCTTCATTTACTCGATAAATGAGAATATATTCTAAATTCACTCTATAGGTCGGACTGGCCCACGGCCATGTTTAGTGGAGATTGATAGCAGCACCTAAAACTGCGCGAGCCCCCTACGGACCCCAAGCCATATGGTAGGTGGGATAGGGGGGCCGCGCAAGTCACAGCTTAGGTAGTCAGACAGGTAGCGGGACCCACCGGCAGCGTCCCGGAAGGAAACAATTAGTCTAAAATGCACCTATGGTGAAATATCAAACTCGCTTCGCTCGCGGTGCGTGTTAGATTTAAGTCTACTAGGAATATACAATTTTGCGCTCGCTTTGCTCTTCATACCCATTGCAAGGTTTCAAGATTCAAGATAATTTATTGTCAAGAATATAGTAAGTATTATATAATAGGTCTTAATTTAAAAGAAAGTACATAATATTCGACTTGCATACAAGCGTGCAAAATATGAAATGTCCGGTAGGTGGAAATTTATACATTTACATTATAAACTTCCATGCTGGACTGGGAGAAATAGAAAAACATAGAATGTTCCAGCTGCCCTTCCTCCCGGGCATGCTTTTGAAGTCAGCAAAAGGGACTCGAGGGTTACAGTGTATTGTAATTTAGGCGATGGGCTGACAACCTGTCACTATAGCAATACATATTACAATCTAAAATTGCCCTCAATTTTTGTCAGACGTGGCGAAAGCGCCTTTTACGAGGCGTTAAACGCTCTGCCTACCCCGTAAGGGATAAAGGCGTAATTTATGTATATATGTATGTATGCATTATTTTATCCTATATCTATCACCATGTCATTATTTCATTTATACATTAACTGCCTCCGTGGTCTAGTGGCTAGTGCCATGGACTCCTGATCCGGAGGTCCTGGGTTCGATTCCCAGGGGGGAAACACAAAGTTGATATTTGAGAATTTATCACTTTGTGAATTTTTCCCCAGTTTGGTTAGGACATTGCAGGCTGAATCACCTGATTGTACAAAATATAAAAAGATTTTGTGCTTCGGAGGGCACGTTAAGCCGTCGGTCCCGGTCGCTGTCTTTGATAGTGGTCGTTACTCAAACCATGTCAGAGGCCTGATAGTTGTGCTACTAGGCGGTTTAAAAACTCTGACACCAGGGTTCATCGGGCCAATAGACTCGATACCCACTCGACAGAAGAAGAATTTATACATTCATACTATCTTATAATTCATATATTCCTTAACACTATAAAAACAGTTTTCTAATAACCATCCTTTCAGTCTGGATTCAAAAGTGATTCCAGTCAGCACTTTTATATCCTCCGGAAGGTGATTATAATCACTGATTATAAATAAAAATGCACATGTGGTAAACATTAATTTTATAAATATTCTTTCGCCTGCATAGATTTTTTTTGCACTCGCTTCGCTCGCTATACGCATTTCTGTTCTTTTCTTGTCTGCCTGTGGCTAAACTAGGAACTTAAAACTATGATCATACTTCTTGGAGCTATAACTATATTTCTTGAAAAACATCAAAATAAATATCATAAAAATAAATAAATTAAATCATTCAGACATCGAGACTGAGGGGTTGAGGGCGGCTCGCCTCCCTCACAGAAATAGAAATGTAATGTCTGGTTGGGAAAAGCGACCGCATTCAGACATTGAGACCGGGGAAAACCCCTCACAGAATTGGAAAACTAACGCCCGGTTGGAAGAAGCGACCACATTCATACATCGAGACCGGGGGGTTGCCCCCCTCAAAGAAATAATAAAGTAACAACCAAATGGAAGTAACGAACGCGTTCAGACATCAATATCGGGGGGGTTAAGGTGGGCTTGCCCCCTCACAGAGATAGAATGCAACGAGCGGTTGGATTATTGTTGGTTATCTCCGCTCCTGTTTCTAACACCTTCGCCTGCGCGCCTGCGCCTGCATCACTAAGGTACTGGAGTTGCCTAGTGCAAATACCAAGTTCTTCTTCAACTCCTTATCTATAAAAGCTGCACAACTGTGAAATAAACTGCCTAAGACAATTCAAGAAAGTCCCTCTGTGAATGTTTTTAAGAAAAGATTAAAAGAGCACTTCTTATCTAAACAATTTTGATGTATGTGTTTATATTGTTAATTCGTATATGTATGTATCAATATATTGTTTAGTATATATGTATGTTTATTTAAGATAGTAATATACGGTAGATATTTATTCTATGTATGGTATGTAAGTATTTATTTTGATTTATTAGTCTCTGTTAATGTTGCATTTTCTTGTCCCCTCAAAATTATTCACTTTCTCTTACTACCATTGGGTTGGCTGGAAGAGATCTCTTCATAGAGATAAGTTCACCCTTGGACGCTATGTTTGTAAATTACATTTATTTGGTGTTTATGCAATAAAGTATATATATTGGAAGTAGCAACTGCATTCAGACATCAAGACCGGGGGGTTGAGGGGGGCTTACCAATCTCACAAAAATAGAAATGTACAATCGGTTGGAAGTAGCGACCGCGTTCAGACATCAAGATAGGGGGGTTAAGGGGGGCTTGCCCCCTTCACAGAAATAGAAAAATAACGACTGGTTCGAAGAAGCGACCGCATTCAGACATGGAGACCGAGGGGTTGAGGGCTGCTTGCCCCCCTTAAAGAAATAAAAAAATAACGACCAAATGGAAGTAACGAACGCGTTTAGGCAATGAGACGGGGGTTGAGGGGGGCTTGCCCCCTTCAGAGAAATAGAAAAGTAACGACCGGTTGGAAGAAGCGACCGCATTCAGACATCGAGACCAAGGGGTTGAGGGCAGCTTACCCCCTCAAAGAAATAAAAAAGTCAAAGTCAAATAATTTATTTCCAAATAGATTCCTAAGCTAATTCTTCCACTCTGGACTGGGAGCGAGAGAAAAACATAGAATGTGCCAGCTGCATTTCCTCCCGGGCATGCTGTAAAAACCAGCTAAGGTATCTGAGGGTTTCAGTATATTGCAATTTAGGCGATGGGCTGACCACCTGTCACTACAGCAATATACGAATAAAACCATCTTGAATAACCCTCAAAACTTTGTCAGACGTGGCGGAACGACCTTTGTTTAGGTCGTTTACGCTCTGCCTACCCTATTACGGATAAAGGCGTGATTATATGTATTTATGTATGTAGATTCCTAAGAACTCTTTTAGAAATTCACAAGCGAGTCTATCTATACATATAATAAATCTCTAGAAGGGTCGTGTCTGTACATTCAATATTTTTACAAAAAAATAATTGCAGCAGGCATGATTAACGATATAAAGACCAAATCGTTTTATTTAGAATTTTTGTCTGTCTGTCTGTATGTTACCACATCACGCCAAAACTACTGAACCGATTTCAATGGGACTTTTTATTCAACTAAGTGTTACCCGGGTTGCAACTTAGGATACCTAAAATCACGCCACCTCACTTAGGGTAGGCAGGAAATTCGAATTTGGCTGTTTTTTAACCGATTTAAATCAATCTTTTTTTATTCAACTGAGCATTATTTAAAATCAAAGTTACGTTACAAATAATCACGCCATCTGACGTAGGGGTTAGGCAGGAAATTGAACTCTGATCGTATTTAACCGATCTTAAAGGGACTTTTCATTTGGATGATTTTTTTTTATTACCTGGTGTCCAGCCTAGGTTAGAAATAATCACGCAAACCATTCTAATATTGAGTAAGTACCCCAGTTTGTATGGAAAACACGCAGTGTCGAACATACTGAAAACGCTTCTCCGCGCGTAGGAGCGGGATCTGCTAGCTCGCGCGCGGTATCGTGTTTTCCATTCAAAATCAAAGATCAGACAATGTGAAACACGCTTGCGCGCGCGGGTTAGCTTTTTTTTTTTTTTTTAGAATGGACCTGTTTGCAAAATACTACAAAGTGTATATAATGCGTCACCGGGCTAAGGCGGGGAGTTGCTACACGCAATCTACACCCTTAATGAAATGGCAGCTGCCTAAGGGCGCCCACTGGGGCTCGAACCTCGGCTTATGGCGTTGCCTGGGGACTCCTTATCGGAGAGAATCTGCCCGGTACGTGCCGGTAAACCCCAAAGTGGGGAGCAAAGGAGGGACCTCCGCGACCCCGCCGGCGGGGTGCGCGGTTGCTGGAAGAGCTTGTGCAGAGTGTGGCTCGACTAATATTGGCAGCATTAAACGCAAGGGTAATTTGGTCATCGCCGTCGGTAAGGACATGCCTAGGCCTTCGTTTGTAACGAGTCGCAGGTTGGGGAACGTAGTTAGAGGCGCTAACTACAAGAGGGTTAGGGTGGTGAGGGGCTTTGTCGAAGAAGCGTATGGCCGCTTGCTTCATGAACTCTTTGAGAGACGGAACATCGAGATCGATGTGAATGTCAGAATTGCGGAGGTACCAGGGGGCCCCGGTTGCCCTCCGCAAGAAGCTGTTTTGAACTACCTGGAGGGTGTTCAGATAAGTGGGGTAGGTGTGGCTGAAGGCCACACTGGCGTAGGTCATTATGGGTCGAACGCATGTAGTGTAAAGCCTCACCTTATTTCTAAGGGAGAGTTTACTGCGTTTGCGTATGATTGGGGTGAGCCGGCCCATGACAAATTTGGCGCGGTTTCGGACTCTCCTGATGTGCTTCGCAAAGTTAAGCTGGGAGTCAAGAGTAACCCCCAAGTACTTGGCGTCTTTGGACCATGGGATGGGTCGACCGTACAGCTTTACAGCTGGGAGGGTACGACGTAATCTGGCACGAGTAAAGTGCACGGCGGTGCTCTTCTCGGGATTGACTTCGAACCTCCATTTGCGGAACCAGCTCCCGACGGAGTCTAGGGCGCGCTGGAGGTATCTGCCAAGTAATTGGGGTCTGCGACAGGAGGCATAGATCGCAGTGTCGTCTGCGAACAGAGCGAGCTGCGTCTGGGGCGTACTGGGAAGGTCGCTGGTATAGAGGGTGAAGAGGAGAGGGGATAGCACAGAGCCCTGAGGGACTCCGGCTCTAATGGGGCGAGGGGTGGACAGGGCGCCTTCGATTCTGTAACGGAAGCTGCGGTTCGTCAAAAAGTCACGTACGATACGTACGAGACGATCCGGCACACCGAGCTGGTATAGCTTGTACACCAGACCGTTGTGCCAGACCTTGTCGAATGCCTTCGCTACATCAAGGAAGACGGCTCCTGTGGGTTTGGGTTTGCGTTCATGAAAATTGGACGTGATATGTTCCACCAGACGGTGGACCTGTCGAACACAACAATGTTGAGAACGGAAACCGAATTGCTCGGGGGGAATGAGGCTACTGTTTTCGGCGTAATCTCTAAGGCGGCGATAAATCAACCGCTCGTAGAGTTTGCCGAGGGGATTGAGAAGGCTGATGGGCCGGTAAGAGGAGGGCTGATCCCGAGGCTTTTTAGATTTGTGGATGCCTATGACTGTGGCTTCCTTCCATGATGATGGAAAGGTGCAGCTGGTCATCGCGGCATTGAGGATGAGGGTGATTACGGTAATGAGATGGTCAGGGAGGATTTTGAGGACACGGTTTGTAATACCGTCAGGTCCTGGAGCCTTCCTAGACTTGAGCGCCTTAAGGGCGGTGCGGACTTCCTGCTCCGTAATGGGAGGGAGCGGAGGGTCAGAGGGGGGTAGGGAGGAGAGACGATCGACCTCCGAGTCGACCGTTTGAAGGTGGTCAGGATCGCAAGGAAGAGTGCTGGGCGAGCACTGAGCTTCGAGACTGTCAGCCATACATTCAGACTTTTCGTCATCGTCAAAGGCTAGAGACCCGTCGGGTCTGATCAGAGGGGGCATGAGAGAGGTCTCGTCTGATTTGAGAGAGCGGGATAGCTTCCAGAAGGCAAGGTGGTCTGGTTCCAGTTCAGAGACGAACTGGTCCCACTTGGAGTTGCGATATTCGAATACGCGTTTCCTCACTTCTCTTTGTAAGGCGCGTAAAAATACTCGATTATCCTCCGAAGGGAAGTTATCATACGCTCGAAGAGCGGCATTCTTCTCAGTCACCAGGTCAGCAATTTCGTTTGGAAGTTTCCAGTGCCCTTCATCGGGCTCTGGAAGCGACCTCGAACAGGCGTCTACGACGCTTTTGATGTGACTGGTGAGAGAGGAGACTGCTAAGTCAATGTCAGCAGCGGTGGACAGGTAAGAGGGGATCTGGTCAAGATAGATTGAGCTGGGTGCTTCTAGGGCTTTACCTAGCCTCACCCAGTTCAGTACGGTCTTGGTCTTACCGGGGAGCCCAGTGGGTCCCGGTATGTTAGTCCGAGGAACGCGGGTTAGCAGATCCCGCTCCTACGCACGGAGAAGCGTTTACAGTATGTTCGAAATTTCATGTTCTCCATACAAACCGGGCGTACGAAGTCGCGGGCACAGCTAGTTACAAATAAATTATATATGTGTCACGAAATAAAATAAAACTATATCACAATATAGCTCCCTTCGTTTTATCTTATTCTTATTGTTCAAAATAGGGTTTGTGGCCGCAATGTGTGCTAATTTCTTAGGCTTCACTGAAATATCAAAACTCCATACATCTTTGTAATTAGTATAGTCATCTAACTTATAATAGGCTTTTCGATATAATTTGTTTTTAATAGTATCTTTAAATTGATGTTCTGACATATTTACTACATGGTCAGGTATTTTGTCATAGAATCACGACATTTGAGTTTGTAAATTGCTCTAATAGCCCGTTTATGCAAAACAAAAATTGAATCAATGTCAGCAGCGCGGCCCCACAGCAAAATTCCGTAGGAAATAATGCTGTGAAAATAACTAAAATATACAAGTCTTGCTGTAGCAACATCCGTGAGCTCTCCGATTCTTCACACAGCAAATGCGGCTGAACTTAGTCTCCCGGATAAAGATGTAATGTGAGGGAGCCATTGAAATTTCGAGTCAAGTGTAATCCCTAAGAAAACTGTGAACTCTATTTTTTTATTATAAAGTACAACATCATTATTGGAAGAATGTACATTAGGCAAAGTGAATTTTATACATTTGTTCTTTTTTTATTCAACAATAAATTATTAACGACCAAATGGAAGTAACGACGGCGTTCAGACATCGAGACAGGGGCGGTAAGAGGGGCTTGCCCATTTCACAGGAATATAAATGTTATGACTGATTGGAAGTAGCGACAACATTCAGACATCGAGACCGGGGGGTTTAGGGGGCTTGTCCCCTTCACAGATATAGACAAGTAACGATCGGTTGAAAGTAGCAACAAACATCGAGACCGGGGGGTTGGGCGGGATTACCCATCTCACAAAAATAAAAATGTTATGATTGATTGGAAGTAGCAACCGCATTCAGACATCGAGACCGGGGGGTTAAGGGGCTTGCCTCTGTGGCGTGTCGCCACCATTATAATAAACTACATATATACATTTATAATAAACATACTTATAATTAATTGTCATGTTTTACCTAATTTTAATATTTAATATTTTTACGCACGGACAGACCGCGCTATTTTATTATTAGTAGATATTTTGTATTGTTTGAAACCTGTCCGTGCGGCTAGCGCCTGCGCAAGCGCACGACCACGTGACTCGTGAGTCGCCGCGCCCAACCGCTGCGCGGCAGGGCTTGCCAGTCAGAAACTGATCGAGGCGGCGAATGCACGCTGCTCCTGTATAGCGCTTTCCCGCCTTTTTCGCTCGCGTGGCTTTGTAATCCTTTGTGCTATTAGTTTCTATTACGCTTTTGCTTTGCCATTTAATATTGTGTTTTAACTTTATGTGATTAAACATTATATAGTGAAAAGTGAAGCTGCATTTTGATTTGCTTACCGCTGCGGCAGAATCCTCGAGCTAAGGTACCTACCTCACTACTACATACACTGCTTCACTTTACTGGTGACCCCAGAGAAAAGGAACATGCTGAACGAGAATGACCCACCTAACAACAATGGTGACACTGAAAAGGGTAGAAACCAGGCTAATCCAGGTGCTTCTACGGTCTTCTTTGATGCCGCCGGCCCGGAGCTGTTCAGAGTTGGCGTTAGGGTACCCCCGTTTTACCCGCAACGCCCGGAGCTATGGTTTCAGCAATTAGAGAGCCAGTTTGTACTGTCCAGCATTTCGGCAGACTCAACTAAATACCATTATGCGTTGAGCCACCTGGATTCTGTTTACGCTGCCGAGGTAGAGGACATCATTTGCGACTCAACCATCGCAAATAAGTACGAGCGTTTAAAAACGGAGTTAGTCAAACGCTTGTCGGCCTCCAGAGAGCGGAAGGTAAAGCAGTTACTCACTGACGAGGAATTAGGCGACAGGAAGCCGTCACAGTTTCTACGACGCCTCAAGCAGCTGGCGGGACCCGACGTTCCAGAGGAATTCATGCGCACTATATGGACCAGCCGCTTGCCCAGGAGCACCCAAACCATAATTGCGTCACAGGCTAAGACGCCACTGGAGGAAGTCGCTGAGTTAGCGGACAAAATTCATGACGTTGTCACGCCGAGCCCCCAAGTTGCAGCGGCCACATCATCTGCCGTCCCTTCAGATAATGTATCCAGCCAAATCGCAGCCCTAACGCAGCAGGTCAAGATGCTAACCACCAAGTTCGACAGGCTTTCACGTTCCCGAGACAGGTCTGCTACTCCCTTCCGTGACAGGAAGTGTTCATCGTCTGCCGGCAGGTCGCGGACCAGGACGCAGGCCAGCTACAGTAAGTACCCCACTTGCTGGTACCACAAGAAGCACGGTGCTAACGCGACTAGGTGCTTGCAGCCATGTGACTTCGCGGGAAAAGGCAGAGGCAGTCGTTGATGGCGGCGGACGGTTGCCTAAGTACCCGTCGCCTTTTCGTCACGGACCAACGCTCAAAGATGACTTTTATCGTAGACAGTGGTAGTGATTTATGTGTATTTCCGCGTAGTGCAGTGAAAGGACGTCGTTCTAAGACAAATTACGAACTCAGTGCCGCGAATGGAACAATAATAAACACTTATGGTTATGTTCACCTAGTACTAAACCTAGGCTTGCGCCGTGACTATGCTTGGCGATTTGTAGTGGCAGACGTATCTAAGGCGATAATAGGGGCAGATTTTTTATCACATTTTAACTTGTTAATAGACATCCGTAACAAACGTTTGATAGATGGCAATACAACCCGTTTTACCCCGGCTTCGCTCGCAAAACAATCTGACGATGTTTTTTCTGTTAAGGTGGTTGGTGGTAGCACTGTGTATCACAAAATTTTATCTGAGTTCCCGGATATCACCAGGCCATCTGGCATTCACCGGACACCCACACACAACACTGAACACCACATACGGACCACACCGGGGCCTCCAGTGTCTTGTGCTCCTCGCAGGTTGGTGCCAGACAAATTAAAAATTGCTAAGACAGAGTTCGAAGCCATGTTACAAAACGGGACTTGTCGGCCTTCTGAATCCGCTTGGTCTTCGCCCTTACACCTTGCTCCTAAAAAGGACAATGGGTGGCGCCCTTGTGGCGACTACCGCATGTTAAATGCACGGACTATACCCGACAAATATCCAATTCGTCATATTCATGACTTTTCACACAGCATTGCCGGCTGCAAAGTCTTCTCTACAATAGATCTCGTTAAGGCTTACAATCAGATTCCCGTCAGCCCTGGAGACATCACGAAGACCGCCATTTCAACGCCGTTTGGCCTCTACGAATTCCCTTTTATGACATTTGGTCTTCGTAATGCCGGACAGACGTTTCAGCGGTTCGTCGACGAAATGCTGCGGGGACTGGATTTTACATTTGCCTACCTTGACGACTTTTTAGTATTTTCACAGGACCAGAAGACGCATGAGAACCACCTTCGGCAGATTTTCACAAGGCTTCAGCAATTTGGTATGGTGATCAACACCGCCAAATGCATTTTCGGCGTCCCACAGGTAAATTTCTTAGGCTACAGCGTGTCTTCAGAGGGTACCAAACCTCTGCCATCCAAGGTTGACGCCATTAAGAATTTCCCCACACCGAAAACCGTTAAAGAGTTGCGCAGATTTCTCGGAATGCTCAATTTTTACCGCAGGTTTGTTCCCGGGGCTGCAAAGTACCAAGCTCCGTTGCATGAATTGCTTAAGGGTTCAGTTAAGGGATCTCACCCTATTACCTTCGATCGGGATCAGTCTATCGCTTTTGAAGCCTGCAAAAATAGCCTTTGCGAGGCCACCTTGCTTGCTCACCCACGCTGCGATTCCGAACTAGTCTTGGTAACAGACGCTTCGCAGACCGCTATTGGTGCCAGTTTACAGCAAGTGGAGGGAGATGCTTGGCAACCGCTGGCATTTTTTTCTCAAAAGCTGACCCCGGCCCAACAAAAGTATTCGGCTTATGACCGCGAGTTGTTCGCAATTTACGAAAGTGTGAAGTATTTTCGACACATGCTCGAAGCTAGGCATTTCGTGATCTACACGGATCACAAGCCACTAACTTTTGCTTTCCAGTCGCGGAAAGACAACTGCTCACCTAGGCAGTGGCGTCATCTGGACTTCATCTCGCAGTTCAGCACTGACATAAGGCACATTTCGGGTGAGGACAACATAGTTGCTGACACACTTTCCAGGGTTGACCAAATATCCCAACCAGTCAGCCTCGACAACTTGGCCTTATGTCAGCAAGCTGACAAGGAACTCGAGTTGCTGTTAAAGGGTGATAACTCCCTATGTATCAAGAAGATTGTCATTCCAGGTGCAAAAACAGCTGTCTTTTGCGACGTCAGTACAGGTGAGCCCAGACCATACGTACCCAAGGTTTTGCGTCGCCAGGTATTCGAGGCTTTACACTCGCTCTGTCACCCTGGCACAGGTGCAACCGCCAAGTTGGTCGCCGAAAGGTATGTATGGCCTGGCGTTCGGAGGGATTGTCGTGAGTGGGTTCGTGCTTGTCTGTCGTGCCAACGATCAAAAGTTACCCGGCATGTATCTTCACCTCTGGGTAACTTCAAGGTACCCCGCAAACGATTTGCTTTCGTCCATATAGATCTGGTTGGCCCTCTTCCTTTAAGCCAGGGATATCGTTACTGCCTCACAGCCATCGATAGGTTTACGCGCTGGCCTGAGGCGATACCGCTCCCAGACATGACTGCCGAGACGGTAGCCAAGGCACTACTAGACGGGTGGATATCTCGTTTTGGCTGTCCTACAGACATTGTTACCGACCGTGGTAGGCAGTTTGAATCGACCCTTTTTCAGAAACTGGCCCAGATAGCAGGATTTCATCACAGAAGGACTACAGCATATCACCCAGCATGTAACGGCATGATCGAGAGGTTCCATCGACAGCTGAAAGCTGCAATCGTCTGCCATGCCAATTCCAGCTGGGTTGAATCACTTCCACTGGTGCTATTAGGGATCCGTAGCGCTTACAAGGCTGATCTTCACACATCATCTGCTGAGTTAGTTTATGGTGAGCCGCTCCGGTTGCCAGGAGATTTCTTCCAGGCACAGGCTGAACAGACTGTAGACACAACTGATTACTTGTCCCGTCTTCGAAGTCATGTGCAACACCTTCGGCCTTCGCCAGCCTCTAGGCATTGTAGTAAGCGACCTATTTTTGTTTTCAAAAACCTGGGGACAGCTACTCATGTCTTCTTGCGGGACGACACAATAGGCGGCTCGCTTAAACCGTCATATTCTGGACCTCATGAAGTTCTTCAACGTGGTGACAAGGTCTTCAAGCTACTCGTGAAGGGCGTTGAAATATCGGTTTCAATAGACCGAATCAAACCGGCCTATACCCTACAAGACACAGAAAAGCCAATACACACAAACTCACCTACTCATTTACAGCCAGGCGCAGCCACACCTACTCACCTCAACACACGTACAAGCAAACACACAATTAGTACGGGCTCACATCTGCCACCTGATACTGATAAAAGCATTGTCAGAATGACGCGGTCAGGGAGAAAAGTTCATTTTCCCGATTATTATCGCCCATAGGACGATCTGGAAGGGGGGTGATGTGGCGTGTCGCCACCATTATAATAAACTACATATATACATTTATAATAAACATACTTATAATTAATTGTCATGTTTTACCTAATTTTAATATTTAATATTTTTACGCACGGACAGACCGCGCTATTTTATTATTAGTAGATATTTTGTATTGTTTGAAACCTGTCCGTGCGGCTAGCGCCTGTGCAAGCGCACGACCACGTGACTCGTGAGTCGCCGCGCCCGACCGCTGCGCGGCAGGGCTTGCCAGTCAGAAACTGATCGAGGCGGCGAATGCACGCTGCTCCTGTATAGCGCTTTCCCGCCTTTTTCGCTCGCGTGGCTTTGTAATCCTTTGTGCTATTAGTTTCTATTACGCTTTTGCTTTGCCATTTAATATTGTGTTTTAACTATATGTGTCTTTATGTGATTAAACATTATATAGTGAAAAGTGAAGCTGCATTTTGATTTGCTTACCGCTGCGGCAGAATCCTCGAGCTAAGGTACCTACCTCACTACTACATACACTGCTTCACTTTACCTCCTTTACAGAAATAGAAAAGTAACGACCGGTTGGAAGAAGCGACCGTATTAAGACATCGAGACCAGGGGGTTGAGGGGGGCTTACCCCCTTCACAGAAATAAAAAAGTAACGACCGGTTGAAAGAAGCGACCGCATTCAGACATCGAGACCCGGGGGTTTAGGGGGCTTGCCCCTTTCACAGATATAGAAAAGTAACGACCAAATGGAAGTAACGAACGCGATCAGACATCAAGACCGGGGCCTTGCCCCCCTCCCAGTAATAGAAATGTTTTGACTGATTGAAAGTAGCAACCGCATTCAGACATCGAGACCAGGGGGATGAAGGGGCTTGCCCCCCTTCACAAAAATTGAAATGTACAATCGGTTGGATGTAGCAACCGCGTTCAGGTATCTAGAAAGGGGGGTTAAGGGGGTCTTGCCCCCTTCACAGAAATAGAAAATTAACGACCGGTTGCAAAAAGCGACCGCATTCAGACATCGAGACCAGGGGGTTCAGGGTGCTTTGCCCCCCTCAAAGAAATAAAAAGTAACGACCAAATGGAAGTAACGAACGCCTGCAGACATCAAGACCGAGGGGTTGAGGGGGGCTTAACCATCTCACAGAAATAGAAAACTAACGACTGGTTAGAAGAAGCGACCGTGTTCAGATATCGAGAGCGGGAGGATAAGAGGGGCTTGTCCCCTTTACAGACATAGAAAAGTAACGATCGGTTGGAAGTAGCAACTGCATTCAAACATCGAGACCGGAGGGTTGGGGGGGATTACCCATCACACAGAAATAAAAATGTTATGACTGGTTGGAAGTAGCTACCGCATTCAGACATCGAGACAGGGGGGATAAGGGGGTCTTGCCCATCTCACAGAAATAGAAATGTTATGACTGATTGGAAGTAGCTACCGCATTCAGACATCGAGACAGGGGGGTTAGGAGGGGCTTGCCCATTCACAGAAATAGAAAAGTAACGACCGGTTGGAAGAAGCGACAACATTCAGATATCGAGACCGGGAGGATGAAGAGGCTTGCCCCCTTCACAGATGTAGAAAAGTAACGATGAAATGGAAGTAACGAACGCGATCAGACATGAAGACCGGGGGCTTGCCTCCGTCACAGCAATAGGAATGTTTTGACTGATTGGAAGTAGCGACCGCATGTAGACATCGAGACCGGCGGGTTAAGGGGGCTCGCCCCCTTCACAGAAATAGAAAAGTAACAATCGGTTGGATGTAGCGACCGCGTTTAGACACCGAGACCGGGGGATTGAGGGGGGGCTTACCCCCTTCACAGAAATAGAAAAGTAACAACCGGTTAGAAGAAGCGACCGCAATCAGATATCGAGACCAGGGGCATGAGTGGGGGATGAGGGGGCTTGCTCTTCTCACAAATATGAAAATGTACAATCGGTTGGAAGTAGCTACCGTATTCAGACATCGAGACAGGGGGGTTAAGGGGGTCTTGCCCATCTCACAGAAATAGAAATGTTATGACTGATTGAAAGTAGCAACCGCATTCAGGCATCGAGACCGGGGGATTTAGGGGGGCTTGCCCCCTTCACAGTAATAGAAAAGTCACGACCGGTTGGAAGAAGCGACCGCATTCAGATATCGAGACCGGGGGGATAAGGGGGGCTTGCCCCCTTTACAGACATAGAAAAGTAATGATCGGTTGGAAGAAGCGACCGCATTCAGATGTCGAGACAGGGGGTTTAGGGGGGGCTTGCCCACTTCACAGAAATAGAAAAGTTACGACCAGTCGGAAGAAGCGACAACATTCAGATATCGAGACCGGGGGGATGAAGGGGCTTGCCCCCTTCACAGATATAGAAAAGTAACGACCAAATGGATGTAACGAATGCGATCAAACATCAAAACATCAATAGAAATGTTTTGAATAATTGGAAGTAGTGACCGCATGTAGACATCGAGACCGGGGGGATAAGGGGGGCTTGCCCCCGTTACAGATATAGAAAAGTAACGATCGGTTAGAAGTAGCAACTGCATTCAAACATCGAGACCGGGGAGATGAAAGGGCTTGCCCCCTTCACAGATATAGAAAAGTAACGACCAAATGGAAGTAACGAACGCGATCAAACATCAAGACCTGGGGCTTGCCTCCCTCGCAGCAATAGAAATGTTTTGACTGATTGGAAGTAGCGACCGCATGTAGACATCGAGACCGGGGGATTGAGGTGGGGATGAGGGGGCTTGCTCCTCTCACAAAAATGGAAATGTACAATTGGTTGGAAGTAGCGACCGTGTTCAGACATCGAGACAGGGGGGTAAAGGGGGGCTTGCCCCCCTCACAGAAATAGAAAAGTAACGACTGGTTGGAAGAAGCGACCGCGTTTAGACACCGAGACCGGGGGATTGAGGGGGGGCTTGCCCCCTTCACAGAAATAGAAAAGTAACAACCGGTTAGAAGAAGCGACCGCAATCAGATATCGAGACCAGGGGCATGAGTGGGGGATGAGGGGGCTTGCTCTTCTCACAAATATGAAAATGTACAATCGGTTGGAAGTAGCTACCGTGTTCAGACATCGAGACAGGGGGGTTAAGGGGGTCTTGCCCATCTCACAGAAATAGAAATGTTATGACTGATTGAAAGTAGCAACCGCATTCAGGCATCGAGACCGGGGGATTTAGGGGGGCTTGCCCCCTTCACAGTAATAGAAAAGTCACGACCGGTTGGAAGAAGCGACCGCATTCAGATATCGAGACCGGGGGGATAAGGGGGGCTTGCCCCCTTTACAGACAGAGAAAAGTAATGATCGGTTGGAAGAAGCGACCGCATTCAGATGTCGAGACAGGGGGTTTAGGGGGGGCTTGCCCACTTCACAGAAATTGAAAAGTTACGACCAGTCGGAAGAAGCGACAACATTCAGATATCGAGACCGGGGGGATGAAGGGGCTTGCCCCCTTCACAGATATAGAAAAGTAACGACCAAATGGATGTAACGAATGCGATCAAACATCAAAACATCAATAGAAATGTTTTGAATAATTGGAAGTAGTGACCGCATGTAGACATCGAGACCGGGGGGATAAGGGGGGCTTGCCCCCGTTACAGATATAGAAAAGTAACGATCGGTTAGAAGTAGCAACTGCATTCAAACATCGAGACCGGGGAGATGAAAGGGCTTGCCCCCTTCACAGATATAGAAAAGTAACGACCAAATGGAAGTAACGAACGCGATCAAACATCAAGACCTGGGGCTTGCCTCCCTCGCAGCAATAGAAATGTTTTGACTGATTGGAAGTAGCGACCGCATGTAGACATCGAGACCGGGGGATTGAGGTGGGGATGAGGGGGCTTGCTCCTCTCACATAAATGGAAATGTACAATTGGTTGGAAGTAGCGACCGTGTTCAGACATCGAGACAGGGGGGTAAAGGGGGGCTTGCCCCCCTCACAGAAATAGAAAAGTAACGACTGGTTGGAAGAAGCGACCGTGTTCAGACAGGGGGATTAAGGGGGGCTTGTCCCATCACAGAAATAGAAAAGTAACGACTGGTTGGAAGTAGCGACCGTGTTCAGACATCGAGACAGGGGGATTAAGGGGGGCTTGCCCCCTCACAGAAATAGAAAAGTAACGACTGGTTGGAAGTAGCGACCGTGTTCAGACATCGAGAAAGGGGGATTAAGGGGGGCTTGCCCCCCTCACAGAAATAGAAAAGTAACGACTGGTTGGAAGAAGCGACCGTGTTCAGACATCGAGACAGGGGGGTTAAGGGGGGCTTGCCCCCCTCATAGAAATAGAAAAGTAACGACTGGTTGGAAGAAGCAACCGTGTTCAGATATCGAGACCGGGGGGATAAGGGGGGCTTGCCCCCTTTACAGACATAGAAAAGTAATGATCGGTTGGAAGTAGATACTGCATTCAAACATCGAGACCGGGGGTTAAAGGGGATAAACTATCTCACAGAAATAAAAATGTTATGTCTGATTGGAAGTAGCGACCGCATTCAGACATCGAGACCGGGGGGATCATAAATGGAAATGTACAATTAGTTGGAAGTAGCGACCGCATTCAGATGTCGAGACAGGGGGGTTAGGGGGGGCTTGCCCACTTCACAAAAATAGAAAAGTTACGACCAAATGGATGTAACGAATGCGATCAAACATCAAAACCGGGGGAATGCCTCCTTCACATCAATAGAAATGTTTTGAATAATTGGAAGTAGTGACCGCATGTAGACATCGAGACCGGGGGGATAAGGGGGGCTTGCCCCCGTTACAGATATAGAAAAGTAACGATCGGTTAGAAGTAGCAACTGCATTCAAACATCGAGACCGGGGAGATGACTGGCTTGAAAGGAATGAAGGGCTTGCCCCCTTCACAGATATAGAAAAGTAACGACCAAATGGAAGTAACGAACGCGATCAAACATCAAGACCTAGGGCTTGCCTCCCTCACAGCAATAGAAATGTTTTGACTGATTGGAAGTAGCGACCGCATGTAGACATCGAGACCGGGGGATTGAGATGGGGATGAGGGGGCTTGCTCCTCTCACAAAAATGGAAATGTACAATTGGGTGGAAGTAGCGACCGTGTTCAGACATCGAGACAGGGGGGTTAAGGGGGGCTTGCCCCCCTCATAGAAATAGAAAAGTAACGACTGGTTGGAAGAAGCAACCGTGTTCAGATATCGAGACCGGGGGGATAAGGGGGGCTTGCCCCCTTTACAGACATAGAAAAGTAATGATCGGTTGGAAGTAGTACTGCATTCAAACATCGAGACCGGGGGGTTAAAGGGGATAACCCATCTCACAGAAATAAAAATGTTATGACTGATTGGAAGTAGCGACTGCATTCAGACATCGAGACCGGGGGGATCATAAATGGAAATGTACAATTAGTTGGAAGTAGCGACCGCATTCAGATGTCGAGACAGGGGGGTTAGGGTGGGCTTTCCCACTTCACAGAAATAGAAAAGTTACGACCAGTCGGAAGAAGCGACAACATTCAGATATCGAGACCGGGGGGATGAAGGGGCTTGCCCCCTTCACAGATATAGAAAAGTAACGACCAAATGGATGTAACGAATGCGATCAAACATCAAAACCGGGGGCATGCCTCCTTCACATCAATAGAAATGTTTTGAATAATTGGAAGTAGCGACCGCATGTAGACATCGAGACCGGGGGGATAAGGGGGGCTTGCCCCCTTTACAGATATAGAAAAGTAACGATCGGTTAGAAGTAGCAACTGCATTCAAACATCGAGACCGGGGAGATGAAAGGGCTTGCCCCAAATGGAAGTAACGAACGCGATCAAACATCAAGACCTGGGGCTTGCCTCCCTCACAGCAATAGAAATGTTTTGACTGATTGGAAGTAGCGACGGGGGATTGAGGTGGGGATGAGGGGGCTTGCTCCTCTCACAAAAATGGAAATGTACAATTGGTTGGAAGTAGCGACCGTGTTCAGACATCGAGACAGGGGGGTAAAGGGGGGCTTGCCCCCCTCACAGAAATAGAAAAGTAACGACTGGTTGGAAGAAGCGACCATGTTCAGATAGGGGGATTTAGGGGGCTTGTCCCCTCACAGATATAGAAAAGTAACGACTGGTTGGAAGAAGCGACCGTGTTTAGACATCGAGACAGGGGGGTTAAGGGGGCTTGCCCCCCTCACAGAAATAGAAAAGTAACAACTGGTTGGAAGTAGCTAACGTGTTCAGACATCGAGACAGGGGGATTAAGGGGGGCTTGCCCCCCTCACAGAAATAGAAAAGTAACGACTGGTTGGAAGAAGCGACCGTGTACAGACATCGAGACACGGGGGTTAAGGGGGGCTTGCCCCCCTCACAGAAATAGAAAAGTAACGACTGGTTGGAAGAAGCGACCTTGTTCAGACATCGAGTCAGGGGAGTTAAGAGGGGCTTGCCCCCCTCACAGAAATAGAAAAGTAACGACCGATTGGAAGAAGCGACTGCATTCGTTCATCGAGACCGGGGTTGTGAGGCGGGCTTGAAAACACAACTGCCACAACAACTAAAACAAGTCACAACAGTCCACTGATGGATAATAAAGTATAGCACAAGTACAAACATTGGAGAACGCAACCGAAAGAGGGTAGACCGATATGTCTGCCCTTAGCCACCACACCGCTCGCAAGTTTCTTAGTTGCTCCGTGATCATAACGCATGATTTCCTACCTACCTCCTAAGTCATAAGGCGTGATTATTTGTATCGTAACTTTGATTTTAAATAATGCTCAGGCGAATAAAAAAAATCCATAAAAATCAGTTAAGAAACAGCCAAATTTCAATTTCACGCCTACCCCCTAAGTCAGGTAGCGTGATTTTTGGGTATTCCAAGTTGCAACCCGGGTAACACACAGTTGAATAAAAAAGTCCGATCGAAATCAGTTCAGTAGTTCTAGCGTGATTTGGTAATATACAGACAGACAGACAGACAAAATTTAAAAAAAAAAACGTTTTATATCGTTAATAATGAATGCTGCAATTATTTTTTTGTAAAAATATTCAATGTACAGACACGATCCTTCTAGAGATTTATTATATGTATAGATGAATAAAAAAATGTACTAGGGTATATTTTTAAGCAGTACGCAATCTGAACTACTTTCAATAAGATATTTTTTTCTAGTAAATGAATTTCTTTATTTTTTATTCGCGCAGAAAATATTTCCAGTTTATTCTAGCTGTTTTCATTTATTGGTTTGTATGGGGAAGATTATTTTTCGTTTCTTATTTCTTGTGAATGTTGTTTCTTTTTTCTATTTTTTTTTTCGTTGTCTGGCAACTGTCAGTTCGCGTACAAGAAAATTACTTTAGAATAGAAAAAAATTGCATTTACATACTTTTTGATGATAAAAAAACAACGAAGACAAGATTTGACATACATACATACATATTGTCACGCCTTTATCCCTAATGGGGTAGGCAGAGCGTAAATGACCTAAACAAAGGTCGTTCCGCCACGTCTGACAAAGTTTTGAGGGTTATTTAAGATAAGTATATTGCTGTAGTGACAGGTAGTCCAGCTCATCGCCTAAATTGCAATATACAGACAGCCTCGGATCCCTTAGCTGGTTTTTACAGCATGTTCAGGAGGAAATACAGCTGGCACATTCTATGTTTTTCTCTCGCTCCCAGTCCAGCATAGAAGACAAGATTTGAACCTGCGACCATCGCTACCCAAGCGTACTCTTACAAATCAGCGTCACACAATACAGAGTTATTTTTGATTAGTAGGTTTACTGATAGTGGCTGGACAAAGAAAATTAACAGCATAAAATCTTTTCGTTTTTTCCTTTCCCATAAAAATTATTGTCCGATCGAGGCAAAGGATCGAGGTAATCATTCTGTATGGGGAGGCTATTTTATTTTTCATTCCCTGTTTCTTGTGACAGTCGCTCGAAGAAAGCTGCTCTCAGAATATTATATTTTCTTTGGTCTCAGTGTCACAGTTCGCGGCAGCTGTCCTGTGCTGTATAATTTATGTAGGCAGCATTACCCGCCATACGGCAGTTTCCCGCCGGCGTCGGGCCCGGCGGACGACCGCTGGTGGCCGGGACCGAAATCTCGCGTCGGGAATCGAACTCCGGCTTAAATAATACGTAACTGTAGCGTGCCGTGAAAACTGTCCGGGAAAAGTCTAGCTAATAGGCCTAATACTATTTATCAAGGATATACTATGTGGAAAAGTAAAACAAAATAAACTATTTGCTTAAAAATCATTTGAAAAATAATAAAAAAGTGTGACTATAAAATCATGACACAGTTTTTTTTAGATTATAAAAATAATCAGAATTAGATAATAAAATAAAAAAAAATATGGTAAAGAAAAGTTTTTTTTACACTAAAATAAAAATAACCTTAATAAAAAGGAAAGTTCGAAATCGCGCAACACATTTTTTTTTGCGATGTGGTTAAAAATCGCGACTTTTTCATTTATTGGTAAAATAATTAGTTTTACAAGTCAAGCATAAGCCACAAAATACATATTTTAAAAGAATAAATAAATTAAACTAAAATAAAATAAAACATTATCATCGTTTTTTTTATACATTTAGTGTTTTGGTAGAATAATTAATTTAAAAATGCAAAGAATGCCCACAAAATATAAAAGTGTGTATATAAAAAATAAATAAAGTAAACTAATATAAAAAAACAAAAAATATAAGTTACACGTTTTCTGAAATAGAAAATAATTTTCTAAATAAATACAAAATTTCGGATTTTACGGATTCCGTGAAATTCTTAAATTAAAATAAATAACACCAAATTAAGTAAATTTCACACTTACCAATTTAAGGGTACTGAAACTTTAGTTGAACTGCGTTCCACAACCTGCTTGTCGTTAGAAAGTCTCATTTCATTACATGATGTTCAGTCCTTCTATTTTCCGCCGAGGTGAAACTGTGTCAAACTCGAGTCAAACTTTACTTCGCCGCGCCGCGCCTCACTTGCGCGTGAAACTTCACACCGGTCAAAAGTTTATAGAGTCCAGAAGATGAAGCTTTTTTTCACTTTTTTTTATTTTATTTCAATTCACTATTAATTTTACAGTGAAGCTGTCTGAGTTGGTAAAGGGTTTCTTGATGACTGTGGCTATCAGACGACGTCACTGCTATTTAAACTAGGTTCGACTGCGATGGGGTCGGGCCAGCCTGGCTTTTTCCCGCGTAGCAGCACCAATGGGGGACAGGGTGCGCGCGCATACCTACCCCTCCAGCAGGTGGTGTGGGTACTTGGACTATAAGCAGGAATACGACGGCTGTTTTTCACCAACTATCCTTTTACGCTGCGCTGTTTCACCCGGGGCTTACTTAATGAGTTTTCCCGTGGGAATCAGCTATTTTCCGGCCGGAAATACTATCCTATGTTACTCAGGGTGAACGTAGCTTTCTAATGGTGAAAGAGTTTTTGAAATCGGTCAAGTAATTTTTGAGTTTATTCGTTACAAACATACACACAAAAATACAAATATCACAATCTCATCATCATCAGCACATACACGTCCCTACCGAGGGGCACGCTCGTGGGCCCAGTACAGATTAGTGGATTCCTCAAGATGTTTTTATTCACCGTAAGAACGCCGAAAAAACATATATATAAAATTCGTAAACTGAAAAACAAAAGTTGATAGTAGAGCAAAACAAAATCCAGGGGGGCAGCTGCATATTTTTAACATCTTTTCCATTTTTCATTAATTTTCGACATCAAAAAATAGACCAACGTAATTTCTAGACGTGAGCTCCTAGCCTAGTCTAGCTGCTGGGGGCTGGCCAATGGCGGAGCGCTACGTTTCTCCCACCATATTTTTACCTTTGTTGCATCACTGTAATCGAACACGGCCTTTACAGGAACACTCACACATGCACATTTTGTTCATGTGCATGTTAATGGAATACTCGGAACCAGATTTAATAATGAAAGGATATTAATTTCCGACTATAAGAAAAAAAATGTAAAATGGCTTTATTATATTTAAATTTATTTTTTTACTATTTATCATGGGTTATTTCTTGACTAGTACCTGTATAACAGTGGTGACAGAGTCCCGTCGGAAGATCACAAAATTAAGCAAACTATAGGTACAGGTATAAAAATAAAAAATCTATCTCGTTTGCGATTACAAAGAAAAATCTAATCATTTATTTAAAATTTTAATCGTATCATTCCAGATAAGAAGATCATTTTAACATAACTAAGTTTTTAAATATTTAGATAATAACACAGAGTAACTATAATACTACGTACAAATAATAATAAAGATTTAGAATTAAAACGAAACTTTGTTTTGAATATAAAATATTTAATTTTGCATAAAACATACAACATTAATAATAATAAATGCCCAACTCCCACTTACAAATGAAAACTAATGAAACAAGACAGGACAACTACAGAAACAAATACTTCATGTTATATTTTAAACTTAAGTAGTAGAAGCTTTAGTTTTAAGTAAAAATACAACAAATACTTGATCTACAAAAGGTATTTAAATAATTAAAGGTACAAAATATAAGTTGTATCCAATACTTAGCTACAATTTGGTAAAGTAATTTTTTTTTGTTAGTTTATAAAAGACTTGCGACCCGCCCCGGCTTCGCACGGAAATTATCGGTGTTTCTCTACTATATTATGCATGTATTATACATATAAACCTTCCTCTTGAATCACTCTATCCATCAAAAGAAACCGCATCAAAATCCGTTGCGTAGTTTTAAATATTTATGCATACATAGGGATATAGGGACGGAGAAAGCGACTTTGTTTTATACTACGTAGTGATAAACTCTAGGCCTAATTATTTAGGATTTCCAACTCAGTTTTAAAATAAAGGTAAACAAAGTTTCATGTCTTTTAATCGAAGATCTTGTTTCTAAAATAAGTTTTAATTATTAGATATGACAATATAATCAAATAGTAGGTATAGTAGTTTAACTAATTTGCCAACATGTATCATTTATTTATAAAATGAGTTTTTGAGTAAAACGGCATGAAACTTTGTATACCTTTATTCTAAAACTGAGTTGAAAATACTATAGGTAGATATGGAATCCAGAGCTTTTGGCTCAAAGACTACTCTCAATATTCTTATAGTTTTACACAATGTACATAAGTAATTATATACAACTTGTAACAGAAAGGGTATATGAACCAGCCCATGAAACTGAACAACTTTCCCCAAGGAACATAGGTCGAAAAATGAAAAAAAAAGTTTGACTCCCCATACTACACGCGCTATCAACTGATGCATTTTGAATGGAACGTCAAACCTTTTTTGTCTTATTTTGACCTATGTTCCTTTGCGAAAGTTGTTCAGTTTCATGGGCTGGTTCATATCCTTTCTGTTACACGTTAAATAATCATGGATTTACTGGAGCAGTTTTCTTCTTACAGTTTAGCCTCTTTCTTGCTGTACTTCCCTGCGATTTTGTTGACGATGACGTGAGCCTCATCATAGTGAGGGTTGAACTGTTCCCGCACTCTTTGCAGCCATGTCGTTATGTTGCTGTATCTGCCCCTGGGGTCAAAGCCGGCCATCCCTGACGGAAGATAGGTTAAAGTTTAGGAATAGGCAAAAATAACCCTATGTATCGAAAGAAAAACATTGAATGCGCCAGCTGCATTTCTTCTCGGGCATGCTGTAAAAACCAGCTGTGGATTTTTGTATATTGCAATTTAGGCGATAGGCTGACAAGCTGTCATTAAAGCTACAAACCTTAACCTCAAGACTTTGTCAGACGTCGCGGAACGACCTTTGTTTACGTAGTTTACGCTCTGCCTACCCCATTAAAGATAAAGGCGTGATTATATTTATTCTAATATTATAAAGAGGAAAGATTTGTATTTATGTGTGTTGTATGTTTGTAACGAATAATCTACAAAAATAAAGGGACCGATTACAAAAATTCTTTCACCCGTAGAAAGCTACGTTCACCCTGAGTAACATATGCTACTTTTTACCGCGGGAAAATATCTGATTCCCACGGGAAAACACAAGAAGTAAGCCGTGCGTGAAACAGCGGCGTAAAAGGCTAGTAAGTAATATAATGTGAATGTTACAAAGTTACTTCCATGTCGGACTGGGAGTAATAGAAAAACTTAGAATGTACCAGCTGAATTTCCTCCCGGGCATGCTGTAAAAACCAGCTAAGGGATCCGAGGGTTTCAGTGAATTGCAATTTAGGTGATGGGCTGAAAACCTGTCACTAAATCAATATACGTGCAAATCCATCTTAAATAACCCTCAAAACTCCTGATAACCTGTCACTACAGCAACATAACTATAAATCTATCTTAAATAACCCTCAAAACTTTGTCAGACGAGGCGGCAAGACCTTTGCTTAGGTCGTTTACGCTCTGCCTACCTCAATAGGGATAAAAGCGTGATTTAATGTATGAATGAATGTTAAAAAGTTAAATAAACGCGATAGTAGGCATCCAGCTACGAAATCGTAGCAACAGCCTACGACGTAGGCACGTAGACATTATTACTACATATAAATACTACAGTTAAGTGCAAGGGAATATAAATCTTAGGTATTTCATAAAGAAAGCTCTTGGTTATATTTACAAAATATTTCAGTGACAATATCTACACTCGAAAAGGTTTTACCATACCGTAAAAAACTAAAAAGATGAACAATAATATACCTAATTAATTTACTATCAATAATACACTTCCAATAAAACATCAATAAACTTGATCATTAACTTCGTTACATTGCGGAACGTAACCTTAATTTTATAAGCCTATCATGATTATAACGCAAACAGCAGAAAAATATTGTTGCTTCAAATACTATCAGAATAAGATAAATTATAAGGAATCTCGTAGCATCAAAACGAAAATTTTCTGAATCATTATCAAAACTTTTTCTTTAGTTATACAATGCGGGATCTAGTAGGCTAGCTATAATAATAATACAATGAGCTTAATTATAGATTCAACCGGCTAAACTTAAAATTAAAATCTATCTGTCACTTTCAGACTTCTTCTTCTGTCGAGTGGGTATCGAGTCTATCGCCCCGATGAACCCTGGTGTCAGAGTTTTTAAACCGCCTAGTAGCACAACTATCGGGCCTCTGACATGGTTTGAGTAACGACCACTATCAAAGACAGCGACCGGGACCGACGGCTAAACGTGCCCTCCGAAGCACGAAATCTTTTTCTTTTTCGGACAATCAGGTGATTCAGCCTGCAATGTCCTAACCAAACTGGGGAAAAATTCACAAAGTGATAAATTCTCAAATATCAACTTTGTGTTTCCCCCCTGGGAATCGAACCCAGGACCTCCGGATCAGGAGTCCATGGCACTAGCCACTAGACCACGGGGGCAGACTAAAAACATTAGAAAAGGACAGGAGATCTATTCTCTTCGGCTTTTGATTTATAGTCGGTGCTTTTATGCGTTATCTGTCACTTTTATCCGCCGTCATATGACATGGCGGATATAATTGATAGAACTACTGGAAAAGCGTGCAAATGCGCGTCAAAATCTAGCGGACAAAGTGTAAAACCATAGAGTATAAATCGCCTATCCTTTTTCAATTTCATGATTTCGAAAGCGACAGATAGATTTTAATTTTAGTTCCGGTGGTGTCTAGAATCGATAGCATTTGCTCTCGAGCAAAATCTAGGCCAAAGATGACCAAAATAGAATCAACAATATCACGAGCTGACCTATAAGTCTACATTTAAGTTAGTAACCAATAAATGCATCTGTGCCCACATTCGTAAACACATACATACATATAATCATGCCTTTATCCCTAATGGGGTAGGAAGAGCGTAAACGACGTAAACAAAGGTCGTTCCGCCACGTCTAACAAAGCTTTAAGGGTTATTTAAGATAGGTTTGTAAGTATATTGCTGTACTGACAGGTTGTCAGCCCATCGCCTAAATTGCAATATACAGAAACCGTCGGATCCCTTGGCTGGTTTTTACAGCATGCCCGGGAGGAATTGCAGGTGGCACATTCTATGTTATTCTCTAACTCCCGGACGGATCTGGTATTCAAACTCTTTTGTCAACTACTCCGTCGTCACGTCACCTATGGTCAAAATTACCATGAGATCACGAATTTTGCCGCTAATTGTCAAGTCACTTTGGCGCAAAGGCTTGTATAGCGGTCTGTCAAGCACAAAGGCCTTGGTTCGAGCCCCGCCGAGAACAGGACATCGAGATTTTGTATGGAATTTTCTGGAAGCAAATGAGTGATATAAACAGAAAATCTAGAGTGAGCCGGACGATAAAAAAGAGTAGAACAACAAAATTAAATGAATGTTTCTGTTATCATGCCGATCGAAATTAATGCTACATTGAAAGTTCTAGAACAAGTCCGTGGGGTATAACCGATATACTGGGCCATCGCCGGCAGTTCTAAGTTTTAAGTGGGGTTCGAGAAGGAAAAGAAGAAAAAGAAAGTGGTGAAAAGAGTACAGTCAATAAGTAAAGTGCGTTATAATGAGTACAGTCGCAGTGATAAGTGCTGTGTGTGAAATAGTGAAACTCTCCGCGGCAAACGGAAGTTTGTGAGTGTCGGACGCCGGGACTTTTCTGGTCTGAAGACAGAATAAAACACCGTTAGTCGAGTTTCGTGGACGCTGTCACTTATTTGTAAGTCGAATCCAATAAAAAATAAGTCAGTAAATCGGCATTAAGGTTTAATTTCATCCAATCTCGAAACTCAAGCCCTAATCGTCAAAAACGAAACGTCGAATCTATCGTAATTTAATCAAAGTCTATTGTAATTTAATTTAATTACAGATCAATCTTAAACAACCTTCAAAACTTGTCAGACGTGGCGGAACGAGCTTTGTTTGGGTCGTTGACGCTTTGCCAACCCCATTAGGGATACAGGCGTGATAGTATGTAGGTAAGTATGTATCTATCATCACATACATACACGCCTTCATCCCTAATGGGGTTAGCAGAGCGTCAACCCAAACAAAGCTCATTTCGCCACGTCTGACAAGTTTTGAGGGTTATTTAAGATAGATTTTAAGGTATATTGCTGTCGTGACAGGTAGTCAGCCAATCGCCTAAATTGCAATATACAGAAACCCTCGGATCCGTTAGCTGGTTTTTAAAGCAGGACGAAATGCAGCTGGCACAATGTATCTTTTTCTCTCGCTCCCAGTCCAGCAAGGAAGTATATCTATACGTACTCTTGCAAATTCTTCCTCCCCCTAAGCAAATGTAGATCGTACGCGACCTACCCCAAGCATTAGGGCAGAATTGGTATCGATTTACATACAAGCCGCTACCGACTTCTAAAAATAAAACCGCCGCTGGCACATCCTATAAATAGTATTGATTTACAACCTTGCACAATATGGGCTAAGGCTAAATGCGCTAAGGGTTGTAGTTACAAAGCGATCTCAAGATTAAGAACAATATTAAGTAGGGATTTGACAGGTCATTTTGTACTGAAATATCATTTCTGATATGAACTCAAACTTCACTGTCACTCTTGATTATAAATATAGGCCTTAATGACTGCTGTAACTCTAACTGCTTCCGTGATCTAGTGGTCAGGGCCATGGGCTCACCATCCGGAGGTCCTTGGTTCGATTCCCAGGGACACAAAGTTGATATTTGTCAATTCATCACTTTGTGAGGTTTTCCCCAATTTGGTTAGAACATTAAATGACAAATATCAATTTTGTGTCGCTGTGAATCGAACCCAGGACCTCCGGATCGTGAGCCAATGGTTCTGACCTCTAGACCACGGAGGCAGTTCATATCTATAGTAATATTTATTCGTACCACATCTAATTCGTACCAGACAGATAAATGACCTGATAAAAATACCTACAGAAATTAATATTAATACGCTATGAGTCTGTTTCTTTGAAATTAAATGAAAGGCATTCCTTTCAGCAATTCAAACGTTGATTTTATCAGCTAGAATTCTACAACATGCATCCATTTGACAGTTTTCTATTGAGAAGGAGACTGTCTTTTCACAAGCTATTAAATAAATCATTCTAATGAAAATTTTGAATTTTAGCAAGGATCAATTATTATTTCACACACATATATATTATATATACCCACACACAAACATATATCATCACACTTGTAACCCTAATGAGGTAGACAGAGCGTCAACAGCCCAAACAAAGGTCGTGTCGCCACGTCTGACAAGTTTTTGAGGGTTTTTGAACACACACATACATACCTACACAAAATCGGGTTGTCAGCTCATCGCCTAAATTGCAATATACAGAAAACCTTGCATCACTTAGCTGATTTTTAAAGCATGCCCGGGAGAAAATGCAGCTGGCACATTCTATGTTTTTTTCTCGCTTCCAGTCCACCATGGAAGAAAACCCTTTAAGCGTACAGATTTATCGGAAAACGCTAAAGGATATTTTTTCAATGTTTAAAAGTTTAGGCCTAAACTTGCCGTCGGTCGAATGAATTTTAAAATTGCATGATGTTTATTTTTGTTATTATTTGTCAATATTGATAAGAAATAAAAAAATATTACTGGGCAAGTGCACGCCGTGCTAAACATATACATATAATCCCGCCTTTATCCGTAATGGGGTAGGCAGAGCGTAAACTACCTAAACAAAGGTTGTTCCGCCACGTCTGAAAAAGTTATGAGAGTTATTTAAGATAGATTTTTAGGTATTTTATATATTGCTGTAGTGACAGATTGTCAGCCCATCGCCTAAATTGCAATAAACTGAAACCCTCGGATCCCTTAGCTGATTTTTAAAGCATGCCCGGGAGAAAATGCAGCTGGCACATTCTATGTTTTTTTCTCGCTTCCAGTCAGCCATGGAAGAAAACCCTTTAAGCGTACAGATTTATCGGAAAACGCTAAAGGATATTTTTTCAATGTTTAAAAGTTTAGGCCTAAACTTGCCGTCGGTCGAATGAATTTTAAAATTGCATGATGTTTATTTTTGTTATTATTTGTCAATATTGATAAGAAATAAAAAAATATTACTGGGCAAGTGCACGCCGTGCTAAACATATACATATAATCCCGCCTTTATCCGTAATGGGGTAGGCAGAGCGTAAACTACCTAAACAAAGGTTGTTCCGCCACGTCTGAAAAAGTTATGAGAGTTATTTAAGATAGATTTTTAGGTATTTTATATATTGCTGTAGTGACAGATTGTCAGCCCATCGCCTAAATTGCAATAAACTGAAACCCTCGGATCCCTTAGCTGGTTTTTACAGCATGCCCGGGAGAAAATGCTGCTGGCACATTCTATGTTTTTCTCTCGCTCTCAGTCCAGCATGGAAGAAAACCCTTTAAGCTTACAGATTTATCGGATAACGCTAAAGCATATTTTTCCAATGTTTAAAAGTTTAGGCCTAAACTTGCCGTCGGTCGAATGAATTTTAAAACTGCATGATAATGTTTATTTTTGCTATTTTTTGTCAATATTGATAAGAAATTAATAACACGACACGGTAGCTCTACGGTTAGAGCAGCGGGACGTAAGAGAGCACCAAAAGGCGTGGGTTCGATTCCTTCCTGTGCGAAATGTCTGTTTCTATATTTACATGTTTTAATACCCATACATACATACATATAATCACGTCTTTATCCTTAATGGGGTAGGCAGAGCGTAAATGACTTAAACAAAGGTCATTCCAAGACAAAGTTTTGAGGGTTATTTAAGATAGATTTGTAGGTATTTTGCTGTAGTGACAGGTTGCCTAAATTGCAACACACTGAAACCCTCGGATCCCTTAGCTGGTTTTTACAGCATGCCCGGAAGGAAATGCAGTTAGCATTTTTTAATCATAATCTTTATTTTCTTTTATGTGGTAGGCAGGTGTTACTAGTATTGAATGTTAGAAACACACAAGAAACCCTTTAAGGGCACTAGGTGAGAGTTGCGATTTCAAATAACCATTTCGTAGCAAATGATCTACGAAATAGCAGTGTAGCTGCAAAATCACATCATCTCCTTAGCCTTATCCCATATCTCTTGGAGTTGGCTACCTAATATAGGGGATTGAACGAGGGTACTGGTTTTTACACAGAGCTACTGCCATCTGACCTCCGCAACCCAGAAGGGAAACCAGACCCAATCCTAGATTAGGACAGAGTTTGCAAACCGCCAATACTTAGCACTAGCCTCTGACATGGCTTAACGACTAATATCTACGGTATTAAACGATATTAACCGGGACCAACGGCTTAAGTTGCCTTCCGAAGCACGGAAAAAGCGCCAAATAAATGTACATATGAAATTCGAAAATCGAAAAATACATTGGTACGTGGTGGGGTTCGAACCACAACCTCCCGCTCAGGAGGCAGCGGCCCTATCCACTACACCATCGGGCTCTCAGTAATAGAGTAGATATATGTATATATATATATTTTCTTGTAAATGAAAGCAATATCTAAATAATATTCGATTAGCACCTGACGAAAAGTTAAAAGCTAATAAGTCTTATAAACCTATTTTTAAACTTATTTAAATAAGTTCTTTCGTAATTACTAGATCATTGATGTTCTGCTCTGCTTCGTAGGGGTGCAATCGTGACTCTATACGTATTCACGTGTCATAGTCCAAATACGGGGTGTAAGGGACAGCGTCCCGCAAACTGATAGGGGTAGCTCAGTCAACGGAACTGAACAACTATCAGCAGGTTTTTTTTTTAAATAATGATTTTCCATACAAATTTACTGATTGAGTTGATCATTTTGTATGAGTAGTTAATTTTTTATCATCTCCTGAAAGAGTTTCCTGGTGATAGTTGTTCAGTTTCATTGACTGAGCAACCCCTATCAGTAGGCGGGACTCTGTCCCTTACACCCGGTATATAGTTACAAAAGATTCCGGTACCGCAAAGATAAGAGTAACCAGTAAGCCAGACTAAAATCTATAAAAACTAAGTAAAAATTGCTGGAATTCTGGACTGGTAGCGAGAGAAAAACACAAAATGTGCCAGATTTTCCTCCCAACAAATCAATTTTAAATAACCCTCAAAGCTTTGTCAGACGTCGCAGAACGACCTTTGTTTGGATCTTTTACGCTCTGCCTACCCCATTAGCGATAAATGCGTGTTTATATGTATGTATCAATACATTATTTTGATAGATTTCATGTTATGATTGTTTATTTATGTAAAAAGAATACTAAAAGAAACGTTTTATTTAGGCCTACATTTTTGATTGCCGTCGGAATCATGAAATAGAAACCAGACTTAAAACGATAAATAATAATTGAACGAATTGGAAAATTATGCCTAGTACATAATAATTGTGCTGCATATTTCTGTTATTTATTACTATTTTTTATATTGCTGTAGTGACATGTTGTCAGCACATCGCTTAAATACTATAACCCTCAGATCTCTTAGCTAGTTTTTACAACACGCTCAGGCAATATAATTTATTGCCTAAAATTTACTCCTACTACTAGTTTTACTTCTAGAATTAATTTGGGATTAGGTGGCACGGTTCGTCCATGCTGGACTAGGAGTAGAGCAAAACATAGAATGTGTCAGCTGCATTTCCTCCCCAGCATGCTGTAAAAAACAGCTAAGGGATCCGAGAGGTTCAGCATATTGCAATTTAGGTGATGGGCTGACAACCTGTCACTAAAGGAATATACGTGCAAATCCATCTTAAACCCTCAAAACTTTGTCAGCCGTAGCGGAACTTTTGATTAGGTCGTTTATGCTCTGCCTACCCCATCAGGGATAAAGGCGTGATTATATGTGTGTATGTGAGTTTTACGTAAGTATATATAAATAAATAAAATAATAAAACCAGTCCGTTGACCGGTAGACAGCGTAGGTGTGATAGACAAACCAAGTTCTTAGAATGTTACACACATAAAGTGCTTATTTCATTGTTTCAGAAAGGGGAAGGCAGTAAAACCTTTTAAGAGTACAGATTTAATGGTAAACCTAACGCTAAAGGACATTTTATCAATGTCTAAAAGTTTAGGCCTAAATTTGCCGTCGGTCGAATGAATTTTAAAACTGCATGATGTTTATTTTTGCTATTATTTGTCAATCTTGATAAGAAATTAAAAAATATTACTGGACAAGTGCACGCCGTGCTAAACATATACATATAATCACGGCTTTATCCGTAAAGGGGTAGGCAGAGCGTCAACGACCTAAACAAAGGTTGTTCCGCCACGTCTGACAAAGTATTGAGGGTTATTTAAGATAGATTTTAGGTATTATATATATTGCTGTAGTGACAGGTTGTCAGCCCATCGCCTAAATTGCAATATACAGAAAACCTCGCATCACTTAGCTGATTTTTAAAGCATGCCCGGGAGAAAATGCAGCTGGCACATTCTATGTTTTTCTCTCGCTCCCAGTCCAGCATGGAAGAAAACCCTTTAAGCGTACAGATTTATCGGAGAACGCTAAAGTATATTTTTTCAATGTTTAAAAGTTTAGGCCTAAACTTGCCGTCGGTCGAATACACTTCAAAACTGCATGATAATGTTTATTTTTGCTATTATTTGTCAATATTGATAAGAAATGAATAAATATTACTGGGCAAGTTCACATCGTGCCAAACATATTCATATAATCACGCCTTTATCCCTAATGGGGTAGGCAGAGCGTAAACGACCTAAACAAAGGTCGTTCTGCCACGTCTGATAAAGTTTTGAGGGTTATTTAAGATTGATTATATTACTGTAGTGATAGGTTGCAAGCTCATCGCCTAAATTACAAAACACTGAAACCCTCCCTTAGCTGGCTTTTACAGCATGCCCGGATAGAAATGGAGCTAGTACATTCTATATTTTTCTCTCGCTCCCAGGCCAGCATGGAAGAAAGGATTTAGCATTTAAGGAAGGGTAGTAGTTAAATCAATAGAATAAACGTGTCAGTCCGTTGACCGGTAGACTGCTGTGTGACAAACCAAATTCTTAGATATTTTAAATAAAGAAGTTGTAAAATAAAAAATGTGTTTCACACATAAAGTGCTTATTTCACAAAGAGGTTGTAGTAATACCCTTTAAACGTACATATTTATCGGACAACTAAACGTTAAATGATACTTTTTCAATGTTTAAAAGTTTAGGCCTAAATTTGCCGTCGGTCGATTAAATGTTAAAACTGCATATAATGTAAATTTTTGCTATTAGTTGTAAATATATGATAAGGAATGAATAAATATTACTGGGCAAGTTAATACAGTGCATATATACATTCTATAAGAAATGAAGAACTGATTAATATTTAAATACTTTAAAAAAAATAACTCATACAGAGTCAACGGGTATTTGTGACGCGTGAGTATCGTTGCCAATATATTCAGCATATAAGAGAGGGTAATACATACATACATATAATCACGCCTTTATCCCTAATGGGGTAGGCAGAGCGCAAAAGAGAGGGTAGAAAAGTATGTTTATTTAGATGACTTTTTGTAAAACTAACATGTAAATTAGTTCTGTCCTATTTCAGCGAAAGGAAATAAAATATAATTGAACAACAGATTTGTTATTATAACAGATTAAATGTTTTGATTTCTTATTTCGGGAACTTATACCGTGGTTGGTTATTTCTGGGTGCATTTTGCTTTTGATCAAATTAATGTTGTTTACCTAATAGTTATAGTTAGTTATGTGTAGATACTTCCTTTTTGGATTGAAAACATAGAATGTGTCAGTGGCATTTCATCCGGGGCATGCTGTAAAAACCAGCTAAGGGATGCGAGGGTTTCAGTATATTGCAATTTAGGCGATGGGCTGACAACCTGTCACTACAGCAATAGACCTACAAATCTATCTTGAATAACCCTCAAAACTTTGTCAGACGTGGCAGAACGATTGTTTAAGTCGTTTACGCTCTACCCCATTAGGGATGAAGGTGTGATTGTTTGTATGTATATTATGTGTTACAGCGTTCATATCCTCCTTGCGATCAAAAGAGATTTTCCCGTGTCTAATGAAATATTTTATTATTATTTATTGCTTCCATGCTGGACTGGGAGAGATAGAAAAACATAGAATGTTCCAGCTGCCCTTCCTCCCGGGCATGCTGTTGAAGTCAGCAAAAGGGACTCGAGGGTTACAGTGTATTGTTATTTAGGCGATGGGCTGACAACCTGTCACTATAGGAATACATGTTACAATCTAAAATTTCCCTCAATTTTTGTCAGACGTGGCGAAAGCGCTTTTGACGAGGCCTTAAACGCTCTGCCTACCCCGTAAGGGATAAAGGCGTGATTTATGTATGTATGTATGTATTTATTAGCAAGCAAGCAGTTGAGACAACTGTTATTTGCGCGTATCCAGTTATCCATTATTGGTTTTCATGTTAGTTATAAATTTATCAAGTTTGTTTTTAAATTGGTTTGTGGGTTTAGCATTTACAACGCCTTCTGGTAATTTGCTCCGAGCCCCCACCACCGTGTTGCTCAAAAAGTGCTTATTGATTTGGAAAGTTTGAGATTGTGGCCTTTTAATCGTGAGTTTTCTTTCATGCTGGACTGGGAGAGATAGAAAAACATAGAATGTTCCAGCTGCCCTTCCTCCCGGGCATGCTGTAGAAGACAGCAAAAGGGACTCGATGGTTACAGTGTATTGTAATTTAGGCGACGGGCTGACAACCTGTCACTACACATTAGCAATACACATTACAATCTAAAATTGCCCTCAATTTTTGTCAGACGCGGCGAAAGCGCCTTTTACGAGGCGTTTAACGCTCTGCCTACCCCGTAGGGGATAAAGGCGTGATTTTATGTATGTATGTATGTATAAGTCTCCATGCTAGTTGCACTAGATATTACAACCGATTTGTAATGAAAAGTAACAATCGTGCAATTTATACATACATACATACATATAGTCACGCCTTTATCCCTAATGGGGTAGGCAGAGCATAAACGACTTAAACAAAGGTCGTTCCGCCACGTCTGATAAAGTTTTGAGGGTTATTTAGGATAGATTTGTCGGTATATTGCTGTAGTGACAGGTTGTCAGCCCATCGCCTAAATTGCAATATACTGAAACCCTCCGATCCCTTAGCTGTTTTTAACAGCATGCCCGGGAGGAAATGCAGCTAGCACATTCTATGTTTTTCTCTCTGTCCCAGTCCAGCATGGAAGAAAGTGCAATTTATACTATAATGATTCATACTAAGAGTTTCACGTAAATAATAGGATCTACTAGAATATATCAAAACTGGAAAAGAGTGGAATTGTGGCTTAAAGACATCTTTTACTTTTTTTATGCTAAATAAATGGAGTTATTTAAAAATCCGTAATTATACTATTTCAAAATCAGATTTAGAAAAAAGGTAAACAAAGTCTTATGTCTTTTAATCGAAGATCTTGTTTCAAAAATGAGTTTTAGCTATTAGATATGTCCACATAATGAAATAGTTGTTTTAGTCAGTTAACTAATTTGCCAACACGAATCATTTATTTTTGAAATGAGTTTTTGAGAAAAAAGACATGAAATTTGTTTACCTTTTTGAATTGAAGATAGTATATAAGCGTCTAATGTTATTTTGGTTGTATCCTATGGCTTCGATATTTGTAACTAGCCTTTTATGCCGCAGTTTCACCCGCGGCTTACTAAATGAGTTTTACCGTGGAAATCCGTTATTTTTCCGCGATAAAAAGTAGCCTTTGTTACTCAGGGTGAACGTAGCTTTCTAATGGTGAAAGAATTTTTGAAATTGATTAAGTATTTTTTGAGTTCATTCGTTACAAACATACACAAAAATAAATTTATTTTCCCTTTACAATATAAGTATAGATTTGAAACAGTGTCAAGAAGTGTTGAGAATAATGTTATCTTAGTGTAAAAATACTTCTTCTGAGCTGCTTTTCACACCAGGCATACTGTTACAATCAAGTACATCGAGAATTTTATTGTATTGCAATTTAGGCGATAGGCGGAAAAACCCACCACTATAGCAATACATACATACATATAATCACGCCTTTATCCCTAATGGGGTAGGCAGAGCATGAACGACCTAAACAAAGGTCGTTCCGCCACGTTTGACAAAGTTTTGAGGGTTATTTAAGATAGATTTGTAGGTATATTGCTGTAGTGACAGGTTGTTAGCCCATCGCCTAAATTGCAATATACAAAAACCGTCCCTTAGCTGCTTTTTACAGCATGCTCGTTTTTCTCTCACTCCCAGTCCAGCATGGAAATATACCGGCATACTGTGCTTAATTTACTAATTTCGGGCTGAGTATTCGAATGTTCGATAGCTCTACAGTTAGAGCAGGGGCACGGTACGCCGAAGGTAGTCGGTTCGAATCCTTCCTGTGCGAAAATTTTGGTTTCTATATTTACATATTTTAAATACAAGTGTTCTTCCATGCTGGCCTGGGAGCGAAAGAACAACATAGAATCTGCCAGCTTGCAATATACCTACAAATCTATCTTAAAGTGACCGTCAAAACTTTGTCAGACGTGGCGGAACGACCTTTGCTTAGCTCGTTTACGCTCTGCCTACCCCATTAGGGATAAAGGCGTGATTATATGTATGTATGTAAATACAAGTGTCAAAATTCTAAATATTTTATCCTTACTCGGCTGTTCCACTTCGCAAGCGGCCAATAGGTCAGCTACTGTCACACTCTCCCCGGTGATAAAGGTAGACTTTCCCAGCCACTTGGTCTCGAATTCTTCATATGCTGTTATCATACGTTCCTCGAACTTTACCAGCTTTGCAGGATCAGGATCGCCGTTAACGTTGAGAATCTAAAAACACACATACATATAATCACGCCTTTATCCCTAATGGGGTAGGCAGAGCGTAAACCACCTAAACAACGGTCGTTCCGCCACGTCTGACAAAGTTTTGAGGGTTATTTAAGATAGATTTGTAAGTATATTGCTGAAGTGACAGGTTGTCACCCCAAGGCCTAAATTACAATATACTGAAACCTTCAGATCCGTTAGCTGGTTTTTACAGCATGCCCGGGAGGAAATGCAGCTGGCACATTCTATGTTTTTCTCTCACTCCTAGTCCAGCATGGAAGAATCTAAAAAAGTGGAAGTAAGCGTATGTTCGTACGGGGCTGGCCGTTTACCAGTCGTAGTACAAGTGTACAAGATAACGCTCTACTGAGTCGAACTTGGCCGAAGTGCTAAAATTACAGCCCTCCACTGTAAGAAAAACCGTAAAATTCTAATCTACATACATACATACATATAATCACGCCTTTATCCCTAATGGGGTAAGCAGAGTGTAAACGACCAAAACAAAGGTCATTCCGCCACGTATGACAAAATTTTGAGGGTTACTTAAGATAGATTTGTATGCATATTGCTGTAGTGACAGGTTGTCAGCCCATCGCCTACATTGCAATATACTGAAACCCTCGGATCCATTAGCTGGTTTTTACAGCATGCCCGGGAGGAAATGCAGCTGGCACATTCTATGTTTTTCTCTCGCTCCCAGGCCAGCATGGAAGAAAAATTAAAATTCTAATCTATTCTAGGAAAAACTAACACATCGATGGTTAATTTTTTCAACAGAGTAGCGCCATCTAGCAGTGAGTAGCGGAAGTTCGGCTTTGTTGTTTAACAATTTTTTTATAAGAAAACGAAAGTAAATAGTTTTTCTTTTTGTGCCTTTGTTTTAATAATAATCAAAATTTTCCTATTTCAGATGGCTATAGCCATTCTCAAAACAGTAACTTTTTATGCCAACCAAAGAGATTTGCTTTGATTTATAAGGGGAGGATGTATCTCAAAGGTAGATTTTATTTTACGAATAAATGTTTTTACTACCAACAACATAAATTAGGTTCCAAAACCTTTTTAAAAACAATTTGCCTGACCACTGTTACCATGGCTGCCGAAAGATAATATTCTAAGCTCAAATATTTTTTGACATGGTGGCGCCATCTAGTAATGAGTAGCTGAACGTAAACCAGTATAAACATGCAAAGGGAAGTGAAACTGAATTCATTTAGATAAAAACTTTATAGCCCTTGTAGTTAGATTATTTTTATCTTGTTTTGAAGTTAAATCTTAATCTATAACTAGATAGAATTATTATGTAATGTAGGCATACATATTTATATACTTTTATTTGGTACATTACCTTGTAAGTAAAACATCAGTAAATTAATGAATATGATTTTATACAACTGATTTTTGGGACCCACCTTTATCCTAAAAAACATGGAAAGGTGGAATCGGAATGCCACATGTTGCCATTCCAGATACTCTTCAACTCGGGCCCGTTTCTGGCTGTCTTTGGGGTACAGGCTGTCTGGAACTATGCCTTCTCGGGAGAGGTAATTCATGATTGCAACACTGAAAGACAAATAAATGTAATTTTGTACCTACTTGAAGGCTGGTGTTCTGTAGGTACTATGGTAGGTTTTATGAAAAACAAATTCAATATTTTTAAATGTAGAGTAGTAAATGGTAAGATGAGATTTAAAGGTGGTTGAAGACCATAAGTTGAGAATCTTAATTTATGTACAAGAGAGACCTTTCACCTTTCTGATAAGATAAATCCATTGTGGTCAATAACCGGCACTTTCTGAAACCTGTTTATTTGTGTAAACGGCTCTTTATAGTGTTCACCTGTAAGTATGAAACATTATGAGTACATAAAAGAGGAAGTCTATTAGTTTTAAACAAATTCATAAGAGCATACTAACCTCGGCGCAGATCCACTGGCTTTGGCTCAAAATTACACTTAACTGTCTTTAGTAAAATGTACATAGCCCTTGAAGGCTGCGACAATAAATCGTAATACAGTTTGATAGTCATTATTTTGTATTGAATTATATATTAAAGTTTTACTTGAGTTTTACCAATGTTTACGACTCAGTCGGACTTTGTAACTTTTTGACAGTTCAAGCTTTTTTCTGGATAAGCATATTGTGGCTTGGTTACAAGACGAATTACCCACCCACATTGTTAGCATTGATGCATTTTTTCTCAACATAAAATAGCATTAACAAAACGCAACACCCATTCGAGATATGTCAAATATAAATAGTGTTGTAATGTTACGCTATCGATAGTGTTTTATTCAAAGTGTGTCGATATCGAGTATTTAATGAGCTATGTTATGATTACTAGCTTTCCGCGGTAGAATGAGTTTTTCCGTGACACTGAAGTATTTTCCTGCGGTAAGTTCTTGAATGCCGCCTGATTTACTGAGTTAACTTCCTCTCAGTACAAAAGGTGACATATGTATTATGTATGTATGCAGTACAAAAGGTATATTAATATTAGATTATGCCTCTTAATTTTAGTTGTACTTAAGTAGTATTATAGTTACTCTGTGATTTTAGATTGCTTTGGAAGCTAGCTATTTCTCTGGAATTAGCTGCTGTTAAAATTGGTAAATGGCATCGTTCGCAATGTCAGTATTATCACGTGATATTGGGAATACGATCCGAATACCATGAAATTACTGATGAATCACAGTCTCAATTTCGTGATCCAGAAAAATGGTTATTGTGACCATATGTCAAAATACTACCTTTATGGTTGAGTGCAAAGATCTAGTAGTGCAAGAATAACTGCACTTGCAAGGGAAACTTTTTTTTTCATCCTTTGGAATGAACGAATGTCAGTAGAATAACACACGATGAGAGAGATGAATAGCAGCGAGCGTCTATCAGTCACAAGCTCAACTTAGTACTGACGTCAATAATATCGATGCACTCGTGATAATATCGTAAGTGATCCAAATATCGCGTGATAATACTGACGGTGCGAACGATGCCATTGATTTTACCTATGGGAATTTTATCGCAGTAAACGGTATATATATTCTTTATTGTATTAAAAATTTAAACATACAGTTGAACTTAAAACTAGGACACAACAGGCGAGCTTATGTCTATAAAAGATCTCTTCCAGCCAACCTAGTGGGGATGAAAGAAGGGAAAAACACGGGAACAGATACAATAACTAAAATTAGAAAATCTGATAAATTATAGTAATACTAATACATATATATAACAATAATAGAAAAAAAACTAATACATAACAAAATAATATATAAGATATATATGTATATTATGATAGATAAAAAATAATAATGAATATAATACATATTATTAACATCAAAGAGAGGTCGTAAAATGCTCTTTGAGTGTCTTTTTAAAAGTGAAAACTGAAGGACTGTCTTGAAGTGGTTTAGGAAGTTTATTCCATAGTTGGATAGCCCGGACAGTAAAAGAATAATAGGTAGCATAATATGCATATTATGCCCTATCCTAGAACCATTTCTATAAGTTTTATCCCATTTCAAGTTGATACGTGATTGAGTAAGAAACATCCAAACATACAAACTTTTGCACTTACTTACCTATAATATTATAATGTAGAATTAAATAATATGTGTACTTTCGCGAAATTTGAATTTTAAACACATTTTTAACCTAGTTCTAATCCTATTCGATGTCAAACACACAAAACAAAAAAATACTTATTTCATCTCATCGCTATCGATAAACATACGGTTGAGCAAGCAAACATCACTAAATATCACATATTTTTGGAGCGACGCCGGAGACATTTTTATTGTGGAAAAGTCTTTCAAAAACTTGTGATTTCTTTGCATTTTCTGATCTCACGATGGCGTCAATGGATTTGCTTACGCCGCATTTATCCAAGATCAAAATACCTGGTCAAAATCAGATGGTTTACAAAGACGAATGCGTGTATTCTTTTGACAATCCGGTGAGTTGCAAAAAAATCCTAACCTATTTTCGCTTTGTTTTCTCAACTTTCAACTGACTTTCATCCCTTATCTGGCTTTGTTTGTGCCGTGACTGTATGTTATTATATACCTGTCTGTACGGCACGATTTTCTCCATCCACATTTCTTGTAAGAATCGCATTTCTATTGTAACGGAATAAATTATATTCATCGCGTTTCTTGCTGTCAGGATAAACTATCGATTCACTAGATAGTATTATTAAATAAATTATTAATTGGTTGTTACATTGATGTAGGGTAGAATTTGGAAAACAGTAAATAAAGCAAGATTTATATGAATGTAGTGAGCCTCTTTATTAAATTGTATACCTGCTATAATTCTATATTTATTACTTAGATTTAGTCCTCAAACAGGAATAATACTGTTATCTTTAAAATACTTAGTGTTCATAAAATTCTTGACAGCTTGATATACATTAGCCACTACATTTAACAAAGATGTCCTAACACCATTCATTGAGTAAGAGCACAATATCAAAGACAGAAATGTGTCGAACATCACCGGAGTCCAAAATAAAACATTATAAAGCAGCTCCCTACTAACAAAGGTCTTTAAATTAGCTTTTTGTACATCCAGGACATGTATTTTAGTCAAAATAACTGCAGAAATAGTTACAGGCACAAAGAAACTTACAATTGCTAATAAGAACATGTACACAATAAGATTCTTGTTCTCCATAAAACACATTCTTAAACAACTTTGACCATTTTTTGATTTACGAAGTAAAAAAGGACTAGTTACAGTCATGTCTGTTAAAGTTTGGTTTTTCAAACTGGCAACAATATTATAAACATTGTTTACTATGGAATCAATTTGGCTAGAGTCATTGTTTTTTAGATAATCATTTTCATACACTTTAATATAATTGGTTGGCGATGAAACATGCTTCCTTAGTTCTAGAGTAAAATTAGAAAAAGTTGTATTGAAAACACATGTTTGATTGTCTACACTCAACATAGCCATGCAATAATGACCTCTGCCAACTAAACCACTTAAAGGCATCAACTTTTCTTTCACTTCAATGGGATACATTGCCAAGATCATCAATATAGGCAAAAGCCACTGTACACCTATAGCTAGGAATGAAAAATACTTTTGCATAAAGTTGTAGATCCTCTTCACTTCAAGTTTACTTAATATAGAATTGTTTTGACCAATTTCTCTTACAGCATTTTCTTCATCTCTCTCCTTCACATTTTGTAGCATTCTATAATGCATGTAGTTATCAATTATGAGGCTCAGAAAACTGTTCACCAAGGACACAATGAAAGGTCCATAACTAATCAACATGGCTTTGAAATCACAATTTTTCAACCCACTTTTCACTTCTTGTAACATTTTGACTGATGTTTCTTCCATTTCTCCTTCATCCAAATTTTCCATAGTTGTTTCAAAAACTGCTCTGCTCACAAATGCAATTCCAATACAAGTCAGAAGAATATTCTCTGAAAGCAACACTGCAGAAAATTCTGTTCTTTTCTTGACTATTCTTCTCAAATTAAGTAAACTCAGAGCAAAGCCGCTGAGAATTAGAAATGTACCCAAATATAAGTCAGGTGTTTTTAACATGATGGTGTGTTGGGTTTCAAAGATCAATAGTGTATGTAGCTAAGACCCCTATATTTCCAAGTGTGGTTCTGGGGTGATAAGTGTTATCAATATGCAAATTATAGGGGCACTTTTTAAAGTACTACTGTAGTCGAAAGTGGATTGTAGAAAGCTGTTAGCTAAATATGAAATTATATTTTACTGACAGGTTTTTTGTGGTAACTGTTATATATGTGAATCCTCCATCAGACAAAGTTAAAAGTTTGCAAAAAAGTCTTAGCCGTTTTGTCAAACAGAGTCAGGCATGCTGTACCTTATTAATTATTATCTGCTTAGCCTAAATAGTATTTCTCATGTCATAATTTTAAAACCAAGTATTGGCATTTGATCAAGTTAAGGCATGATATAGAATCTACCGGGTGTAAGTCCTGCAAACTGATAGGGGTTGCTTTGCTCAGTCAACGATACTGAACTACTTACACCAATAAATTATTGCAGGAAGTGAAAATAAAAATTGGCTTTTCCGTTTAAAATGTCCACCTCGATCTGACAATTTGTATGGAAAAGCCAAAATCTCTTTTCACTTCCCGAAAGAATTTCCTGGTGGAAGTGGTTTAGTGTCGTTGACTGAACAAGACCTATCAGTTTGTGCATGCTTAACTTGACTAACTAGATTCTACAATTAATACCATATGTGGTTGTCCACAGGAGTCTGAGACTGGCCTATATGTCTCCTTGACGTCTTTCCTGGGCTTCGGCCGCAACTATGTGGAGCAGTACTTCCAGAAAACTGGCAACGCTGCCTTCCTACACATACACACCGAAAAGAACCCCGTAAGAAATCTAATAAGTTTGATATTTATGCAGTTTAAATTAAATATTTTATTGGGGTGTAGTCAATGTTGTGTTGAGTAAAACGTAGCTATACCCTTATAAAAGTCTGTAGTATTTCGATTATTAATAACATTACATATTTTCTCTCTTTTTTTGTTGCTTCACATGGATCAGGCCGAAGACGTAAGTAAAACTATTTGTACCTTTGTTGTAATGAAGATTTATTCTTTTTTTCTCTGGGTGGTTGGTCTGGAGTTCAAATAAACGGGAATTTTGAACCACTCGAACTCTTAAGGCGCATAAGAAAGGATAACTTTCACGTACGATTTTCATACAAATTGCCATGCGTCTGTTAAGTCTTACGTATGCGAATTCGATTCAAGCGATTCAAATAAACGGGAATTTTGAACCACTCGAACTCTTAAGGCGCATAAGAAAGGATAACTTTCACGTACGATTTTCATACAAATTGCCATGCGTCTGTTAAGTCTTACGTATGCGAATTCGATTCAAGCGATTCAAAATACGTCTCTTGTTTTGTAGTCAGTGTTCAGTATCGGCGGTATATTGCCCACGTTATCAGTGCAATAAAGCCTACAATAGTGTTTCTTTCCAAAGATCGATACGCAATACTACCGCCTATAGAATTACATACATATATAATCACGCCTTTATCCTAAATGGGGTTTACGCTCTAAACGACCTAAACGAAGGTCGTCCGGCCACGTCTGTCAAAATTTGAGGGTTATTTAAGAAAGAATTGTAGGTATATTGCTGTAGTGACAGGTTGTCAGCCCATCTCCTAAATTACAATATACTAAAACCCTCGGATCCCTTTGCTGGTTTTTACAGCATGCCCGGGAGGAAATGCAGCTGGTACTTTGTTTTTCTCTCGCTCCCAGACCAGCATGGAAGAACTAAATATCTTGTATTCATTGCATACATTATTTGTTTACACTGGGGATACTGACTGAGTGCAACACGCTTGACAAATCTGTCTATCCATCAGGTGCCAGAGCCAGAACAAACAGGCGATGGGCCAGAGAAGAAGATCACCCGTTTGGCCATTGGCGTGGAGGGCGGCTTCGACCCTGACAGCGGCAAACCCAAGTTCACATACACTGATAACTATGCTGTGGTGGTGCTTCCTGGGTTCCACACCTTCGCCTGGCCTGACCCAGCATTACCTGAGATCGTGAGTACATAGAGTCACGACTGTATCCCATACGGGCTAGTTAACTGCCTCCGTGGTGTAGTGGCTAGTGCCATGGGCTCCCGACCCGGAGGTCCTGGGTTCGATTCCCAGGGGGTAAAACACAAAGTTGATATTTGAGAATTTATCACTTTGTGAATTTTTCCCCAGTTTGGGTAGGACATTGCAGGCTGAATCACCTGATTGTCCGAAAAGAAAAAGATTTCGTGCTTCGGAGGGCACGTTAAGCCGTCGGTCCCGGTCGCTGTCTTTGATAGTGGTCGTTACACAAAACCATGTCAGAGGCCTGATAGTTGTGCTACTAGGCGGTTTAAAAACTCTGACACCGGGGTTCATCGGGTCCATAGACTCGATACCCACTCGACAGAAGTAGAAGACGGGCTAGTCAGAAGATCACCCGCTTGGCCATCGGCTTGGAAGGCAGTTTGGACCCTGACAGCGGCTGGCCTGATCCAATGCTGTCGGAGATCGTAAGTGTTAGGGATACAATACATTTTACTAAATTTAAATCCATGTTACGTGAGTGAAGTGAGCGCGACACTATTCGAATGTAGACACTAACTAATCAAAAACCTAATCGACACATAACATACGTCGAAGTAGTATTTAAGTTTTTTATAAATATGTATGTTAGTCTGTAAGGTATACATTCTCATAGTCATCTCCCTAGCCTTATCCCGTATCTCACGGGGTCGGCTACCTAATCTAGGGGATTGAACGAGGGTACTGGTTTTACACAGAGCGACTGCCATCTGACCTCCGCAACCCAGAAGGGAAACCAGACCCAATCCTAGATTAGGTCAGAGTTTTCAAGCCGCCAATGCTTAGCACTGGCCTCTGATATGGCTTAACGACTAATATCTACGGTATTAAACGATATTAACCGGGACCAACGGCTTAACGTCCCTTCCGAAGCACGGAAAAAGCGCCGAATAAACGTACATATGAAATTCGAAAACCGAAAAACACATTGGTACGTGGTGGGATTCGAACCACGACCTCCCGCTCAGGAGGCAGCGGCCCTATCCACTACACCATCGGGCTCTCTCGGGCTAAGGTATACATTCTATGGGCCTCTATTTACATTATTTAACATCCACTAATGTAAATATTGCCTGAAACAAAATGATTTATTATTATAATAACGCAAGCGAAGCGAGCGCGACTACTCAAAAAAAGCAAATCATTTCGACACGCGAGCGTTGCTAGCATACAATTTAAAAAAAATTGGTAGATAGTATTGTACGCAAAAATTTACGAAGGTAGATATTCCCCTGAAACGACATACATAAATACATATAGTCACGCCTTTATCAATAATGGGGTAGGCAGAGCGTAAACGACCTAAAACCTTTGTTTAAGTCGTTTCGCCACGTCTGAGTTTTGAGGGTAATTTAGATAGATTTTGTAGGTAAATTGCTGTAGTGACAGGTTGTCAGCCCATCGCCTAAATTACAATATACCAAAACCCTCTGATCCCTTAGCTGGTTTTTACAGCATGCCCGGGAGGAAATGCAGCTGGCACATTCAATGTTTTTCTCTCGCTCCCAGGCCAGCATGGAAGCAAGCTGAAACGACATAACTCTTTAAAATTATTTTCCAGGTAAGAAAATCAGTGCAAGGAATAATCGAGGCAGAATCTCCTTTCAAAATGGCTGAAATGGCGGCGCTGCACGGCACTTGGGACGGCGAAACACGAGAGGTTTCAGTGTAAGAATAAAATCAGTTTAGTTTTCAACAAGTGTCGCGTAACCAGGGAAAGAAACCAGAAAATGCAAAAAGAGAAATAAACCACGCTACACCACGCAACCACGTTTCTTCCACGCTGGACTGGGAGCGAGAGAAAAACATAGAATGTGCCAGCTGTATTTCCTCCCGGGCATGCTGTAAAAACCAGCTAAGGGATCTGAGGGTTTCAGAATATTGCAATTTAGGCGATGGGCTGACAACCTGTCACTACAGCAATATACGTACAAAACCATCTTGAATAACCCTCAAAACTTTGTCAGACGTGGCGGAACGACCTTTGTTTAGGTCATTTACGCTCTGCCTACCCCTTTAGGGATAAAGGCGTGATTATATGTATGTATGTAGAAAAAAACCTTTCGAGATGTTACTACCTCACATTATTTCTTCGGTATTACGTTTAATTAATTTACTTTCTTAGTGAAATGTACAACAATTTAAATACCGGGTGTAAGGGACAGCGTCCTGCAAACTGGTAGGCGTTGCTCAGTCAACGAAACTGAACAACTTTCACCAGGAAATTCTTACAGGACGTCTCCTAAAATTTGATCTTCCCACACAAAATGACCACCTCGATCAGACAATTTTTATGGAAAAGACAATTATTATTTTTTCACTTCCTGGATAAAATCCTGATGATAATTGTTCAGTTTCGCTGACTGAGCAACCTCTATCAGTTTGCGGTACGCTGTCCCTTACACCCAGTATACGTTTAATTCGCAGATACAAATCAGGAGCCGTATTTTTGAATGACTCGAATCGATTTCGCATACGAAAGACTAACAGTCATACATACATACATACATATAGTCACGCCTTCATCTCTTACGGGGTAGGCAGACTGTTAAACTCCTCTTAAAAGGCGCTTCTGCCACGTCTGACAAAAATTGAGGGCAATTTTAGATTGTAATTTGTATTTGTACAGGTTGTCAGGCCATCGCCTAAATTACAATACACTGTAACCCTCGAGTCCCTTTTGCTGACTTCTACAGCATGCCCGGCAGGAAGGGCAGCTGGAACATTCTATGTTTTTCTATCTCTATGAGTCCAGCATGCAGCAAGACTAACATTCGCATGGTAAATTGTATGAAAATCGCATGCGAAGGATGCTTTTTCTTTCGTATGCTCATTAGAGTTCGAGTACATACATACATATAATCACGCCTTTATCCCTATTGGGGTAGACAGAGCGTCAAAGACCTAAACAAAGGTCGTTCCACCACGTATGACAAAGTTTTGAGGGTTAATTAAAATAAATTTGTAGGTATATTGCTGTAGTGACAGGTTGTCAGCCCATCGCCTAAGTTGCAATATACAGAAACCCTCGGATCCCTTAGCTGGTTTTTACAGCATACCCGGGACGATATGCAGCTGGCACATTCTATGTTTTTCTATCTCATTCAGTCCAGCATGCAGCAAAACTAACATTCGCATGGTAAATTGTATGAAAATCGCATTCGAAGGATGCTCTTTCGAATGCGCATTAGAGTTCGAGTGATTCAGGAATACGGCTCCAGGACACAGACTCATGCATTAACATTAAATAGAAAGACCGCCATTTTGAACTCTTTATTTTTTTCAGTCATGCAGTAAACCTAAAGCAGCTAGACAATGGCGTGAGGATCCCGCCTTCAGGCTGGAAGTGCGCCAAGTGCGATCTCACTACCAACCTCTGGTTAAACTTAACTGATGGCTCCATTCTATGCGGGAGGAGGTTCTTTGATGGATCTGGCGGAAATGATCACGCGGTATGTTTGCTTTCCTACTGGTTACATGTATATTGTAAATTGAATTATTTAATATTGATTTGCATACCAATGTAATATGCGGTTTTAGAGCATTTAACTGCCTCCGTGGTCTAGTGGCTAGTGCCATGGGCTCCCGATCCGGAGGTCCTGGGTTCGATTCCCAGGGGGTAAAACACAAAGTTGATATTTGAGAATTTATCACTTTGTAAATTTTTCCCCAGTTTGGGTAGGACATTGCAGGCTGAATCACCTGATTGTCCGAAAAGAAAAAGATTTCGTGCTTCGGAGGGCACGTTAAGCCGTCGGTCCCGGTCGCTGTCTTTGATAGTGGTCGTTACACAAAACCATGTCAGAGGCCTGATCGTTGTGCTACTAGGCGGTTTAAAAACTCTGACACCAGGGTTTATCGGGTCCATAGACTCGATACCCACTCGACAGAAGAAGAGCATAATAAACGATCTTATCTTATCTTATGGTGAAATTTTGTAAAATATCTTGGTCTCTGTGTAAAGATTATCCTGAACAGTTTAGCTAGATCCATCTATGCTATGAAAAGATTAGCTATAGTACTTACATACATACATACATACATATAATCACGCCTTTATCCCTAATGGGGTAGGCAGAGCTTAAACGACCTAAACAAAGGTCGTTCCGCCACGTCTGACAAAGTTTTGAAGGTTATTATGATAGATTTGTATGTATATTGCTGTAGTGACAGGTTGTCAGCCCATCGCCTAAAATGCAACATACTAAAACCCTCGGATCCCTTAGCTGGTTTTTACAGCATGCCCGGGAGGAAGGGCAGCTGGAACATTCTACGTTTTTCTATCTCTCCCAGTCCAGCATGGAAGAATATAATATATAGTACTTACATACATATAATAACGCCTTTATCTCTAATGGGGTAGGCAGAGCGTAAACGACCTAAACAAAAGTCGTTCCCCGACGTCCGACGAAGTTTTGAGGGTTATTTAAGATAGATTTGTACGTATGTTGCTGTAGTGGCAGGTTGTCAGCCCATCGCCTAAATCTCAATATTCATAAACCCTCTGATCCCTTAGCTGGTTTTTATAGCATCTATAATTATAACTCGATTATTAAATCTGAACATGCATTTTTTTTTATTATGTTAATGATCCACAATATTTTAGCCATCAGTCTTAAGTATAAAGGTTTGACTTTTTTAGCCACCCGGTCAACACGCTTTTTCTATTATATATTACTACTAGCGACCCGCCCCGGCTTCGCACGGAAATCATTAGTGTTTCTCTACTGTATTATGCATATATTATACGCTCTGCCTACCCCATTAGGGATAAAGGCGTGATTATATGTATGTATGTATACATATAAACCTTCCTATTGAATCACTATATCCATTAAATGAAACCGCATCAAAATCCGTTGCGTAGTTTTAAAGATCTAAGCATACATAGGGATATAGGAACGGAGAAAGTGACTTTGTTTTATACTATGTAGTGATACCAAATACTAAAACAACATATATTGTACCAGGTGGAGCACTATCGTCAAAGCAACTACCCTCTAGCGGTGAAACTAGGTACCATCACGGCGGACGGTAAAGGGGACGTGTACTCTTACGCGGAGGACGACATGGTCGAGGACCCGTTCCTGGCAGACCACCTCAAGCACTTCGGCATCAACGTACAGCAGCTGCAGAAGGTAACTGCTCCTAGCAATAAGCCCGCCTGTACCGACTGCCCTCTAGCGGTGGAACTATGTACCATTAGAAGGTAACTGCTCCTAGCAATAAGCTCGCCTGTACCGACTGCACTCTAGCGGTGAAACTATGTACCATCAGAAGGTAACTGCTCCTAGCAATAAGCTCGCCTGTACCGACTGCACTCTAGCGGTGAAACTATGTACCATCAGAAGGTAACTGCTCCTAGCAATAAGCCCGCCTGTACCGACTGCCCTCTAGCGGTGGAACTAGGTACCATCACGGCGGACGGTAAAGGGGACGTGTATGTACGCCAGGTCTGGTCAATTCCATACATTTTAGAATTAGTTTACACAAAATTTCGATAGATGGCAGTACAGGTATCGCTAGAAATATTGAATACATTTTTTTTTACTGCATTGCGTAAGTGGTACCTTAAGAAGACTTCTTATGTAATTTTCACCACTTTTTAATAAAATCGTTAAAATATAGATATTTTTTCATGTTTATACTGACATCTAGCAATTGCTAACTGAAACATTTTGATTGGTTTCTAAGTGTCTCTATGACGACACGCTTGATCTATTAAGCGCCATCTAGTGCGCTGTTAAGAAAACAAGTGAGAAAGCATATTAGTACCTCGCGCGCGCCACCGGCGCGGCGCTGCTCTTGCGCGAGTTATCGTGGCAACTATCTAAGTACTGAGATTGTCTCTCTGTTGTACGTTAGTATTATTAGTTACTCTGTGCTTACGCGGAGGACGACATAGTCGAGGACACGTTCCTGGCAGACCACCTCAAGCACTTCGGCATCAACGTACAGCAGCTGCAGAAGGTAACTGCTCCTAGCGATAAGCCCGCCTGTACCGACTGCCCTCTAGCGGTGGAACTATGTACCATCAGAAGGTAACACCTTGGGCCTTCTTACTTGTTCTTGACTTCATGCGCGTTATAATTTTAGACGACGGTCCCCTCGTTCAATCCCCCTAGATTAGGTAGCCGACCCCGTGAGATAAGGGGTAAGGCTAGGAAGATGATGATGATGGTCGTCTATAACCATTGGCAAGGTAATAAATAGGTATAAACAAGCGATTCCCAGTTACTGGATTTGTGTTAATAATAGCGCGTAAATAATAATCCATTGATTAAGTAAGCACGCGAGCGAGTTTGATAGTTTAGTTCACTGATTAATTTATGTTGATTAAGTAATCTTGACGTGAGCGTAGCATGTTACTATTGAGTGGATTTTTTTTTATGGACACGTACTGCAAATGTAAAGCAGGAGTTTGTGTCGCGAGCGAAGCGTGCTCACAATTTAAATTTCCTTGAAACATAAGCGACCAAAGTCAATTCCGGCAGCATGTTGACAGCAACTGAGTCCCTGCCTTTTGCCATAATTTATGTTTTGTTTTGTCTTTCTTTTTAATGTATGTACTTTATGTACATACATACATTAATCACGCCTTTATCCCTTACGGGGTAGGCAGACCGTTTAACGCCTCGTAAAAGGCGCTTTCGCCACGTCTGACAAAAATTGAGGGCAGTTTTAGATTGTAATATGTATTGCTATAGTGACAGGTTGTCAGCCCATTGCCTAAATTACAATACACTACAACCCTCGAGTCCCTTTTACTGACTTAAACAACATGCCTGGGAGGAAGGGCATCTGTAACTATCTAAGTTTTTCTATCTCTCCCAGTCCAGCATGGAAGAAACAATAACGTAGCAATAAGGCCTTATTGTACTCTGTTTGTTTTGTACTGTTTGTTCCTGTACAATGTGTTGTTTATGTGCAATAAAGAATATTTGTATTATACCGGGTGTAAGGGACAGCCTCCCGCAAACTGATGGGGGTTGCTCAGTCGACGAAACTGAACAACGATCACCAGAAAATTGTTTCAGGAAGTAAAAAAATAGAACTTCCCCTGAAAATGACCACCTCGATCAGACAAATTGTATGGAATACCGAATTTATTTTTGGACGGAAGTAATTTATATTATGGCAATAAACGAATTCATCTTCTTCTTCTTCTAATTTGTTATCTTGTTTCCCAGACGGATAAATCCATGTTGGAGCTCGAATTGGAGCTGAACCAGCGCACAGGAGAATGGAACACGCTGCAGGAGTCCAGCAGCGACCTGCGCCCACTGCACGGGCCCGCGCTCACCGGGCTCAACAACCTGGGCAACTCTTGCTACATGAACAGCGTCGTGCAGGTATACCCCCCACAGCACCAGCCACGGCCCGCGCTCACCGGGCTCAACAACCTGGGCAACTCCTGCTACATGAACAGCGTCGTGCAGGTATACCCCCCACAGCACCAGCCACGGCCCGCGCTCACCGGGCTCAACAACCTGGGCAACTCCTGCTACATGAACAGCGTCGTGCAGGTATACCCCCCACAGCACCAGCCACGGCCCGCGCTCACCGGGCTCAACAACCTGGGCAACTCCTGCTACATGAACAGCGTCGTGCAGGTATACCCCCCACAGCACCAGCCACGGCCCGCGCTCACCGGGCTCAACAACCTGGGCAACTCCTGCTACATGAACAGCGTCGTGCAGGTATACCCCCCACAGCACCAGCCACGGCCCGCGCTCACCGGGCTCAACAACCTGGGCAACTCCTGCTACATGAACAGCGTCGTGCAGGTATACCCCCCACAGCACCAGCCACGGCCCGCGCTCACCGGGCTCAACAACCTGGGCAACTCCTGCTACATGAACAGCGTCGTGCAGGTATACCACCCACAGCACCAGCCACGGCCCGCGCTCACCGGGCTCAACAACCTGGGCAACTCCTGCTACATGAACAGCGTCGTGCAGGTATACCCCCCACAGCACCAGCCACGGCCCGCGCTCACCGGGCTCATCAACCTGGGCAACTCCTGCTACATGAACAGCGTCGTGCAGGTATACCACCCACAGCACCAGCCACGGCCCGCGCTCACCGGGCTCAACAACCTGGGCAACTCCTGCTACATGAACAGCGTCGTGCAGGTATACCACCCACAGCACCAGCCACGGCCCGCGCTCACCGTGCTCAACAACCTGGGCAACTCCTGCTACATGAACAGCGTCGTGCAGGTATACCACCCACAGCACCAGCCACGGCCCGCGCTCACCGGGCTCAACAACCTGGGCAACTCCTGCTACATGAACAGCGTCGTGCAGGTATACCACCCACAGCACCAGCCACGGCCCGCGCTCACCGGGCTCAACAACCTGGGCAACTCCTGCTACATGAACAGCGTTGTGCAGGTATACCACCCACAGCAACAGCCACGGCCCGCGCTCACCGGGCTCAACAACCTGGGCAACTCCTGCTACATGAACAGCGTCGTGCAGGTATACCACCCACAGCAACAGCCACGGCCCGCGCTCACCGGGCTCAACAACCTGGACAACTACATACATACATATAATCACGCCTTTATCCCTAATGGGGTAAGCAGAGCGTAAACGACCCAAACAAAAGTCGCTTCGCCACGTCTGACAAAGATTTGAGGGTTATTTTAGATAGATTTGTAAGTATATTGCTGTAGTGACAGGTTGTCAGCCCGTCGCCTAAATTGCAATATACTGATACCGCAGGATCCCTTAGCTGATTTTTACAGCATGCCCGGGAGGAAATGCAGCTGACACATTCTATGTTTTTCTCTCGCTCCCAGTCCAGCATGGAAGTAACCTGGGCAACTCCTGCTACATAACCTTCTATAACAGCGCTGCGGTGCGTTCTGCACCACAGCGTATGCGAAGTTAGGGCCTATTTAGGGATGCGGTACACTTGCGATAAATTGTAACTACTTAGTTTTTTAATAGTTGTCTTTTTTTACTTTTTTCATGTCGTTGTATTGTGCTGAATCCTTAATAAACGGTTTCTATTCTATTCTTTTCTACATGAACAGCGTCGTGCAGGTATAATATATAATATATGACCTTTGTTTTGGAGCCCGATGGCGTAGTCGATAGAACCTCCCGGTCGTGGTTCGAATCCCACCACGTACCAATGTGTTTTACGGTTTTCGAATTTACAAGTTATAACTTAGAACACTCTCTGATTATACCACACCACTCACATGATACAAAATCCACAATTCCATCCAGATTTTTGTTAGAATAAAGTATTATTTTATAATGATAACATCAAATAAACATGCTGCGCCATCTGTTGTAAGAAATGTGTAAGTTATATTGTTCGTGGTCTAACCTGTATGGTGTTGAATAAATATTGTCCGCCATTGGGTTTCCAACAAACCACTGCGTTTTCTTAATTTTATTATAAAAAGTTTTACATTGATTCTTTCGTTTTAGGTGTTGTTCAGAATGCCAGACTTCGTGCGAAGATTTGTGGAAGGTGCTCCCGACATATTCTCCACGTTCCCCGAAGATCCCGTCAACGACTTCAATGTACAGACGTAAGTGATAAACTTATACTAGACTTAGAAATACACCTACACACACACACACACACACACACACTCATATAATCACGCCTTTATCCCTAATGGGGTAGGCAGAGCGTAACCAACCTCAACAAAGGTCGTACCGCCACGTCGGACAAAGTCTTGAGGGTTATTTAAGATAGATTTGTAGGTATGTCTTCGTCTAGTTCTGATTTTAAAGTTAGTTTTAAAGTTATTTATTAAAGTTAGTTTAGTTTGCATTATCCTATCTTCCATTAGTTTATGTATTAGTTTATTTTACAAATATCTATCTTGTATTATATGTAATGTATTTAGGATACTTATTTGACTAGGTTTGCACTATCCCGCTTACCGCTAAGTATTATTCTTTTACCCAAAGGTTGCCTGGAAGAAATTGCTACCTTAGCAATAAGGCGGCCTATGTTGTACTTGTCTTTAGTTGTTGTCTGTTGTGTTATATGATTTGTATTCTTAAGTGCAATAAAGTATTTTTATGTTATGTATGTTGCTGTAGTGACAGGTTGTCAGCCCATCGCCTAAATTGCAATATACAGAAATCGTCAGATCCCTTAGCTCGTTTTTACAGCATGCCCTGGAGGAAATGCACCTGGCGCATTCTATTATTTTCTCTTGCTCCCATTCCAGCATGGAAATTACTTAGAAATAACTGGATTATATTAATAATTAAGTTATGTACTTAATTTAAGGCTAGTGATTTTTGTAAATTTCTAAACCACGGCGGACTGAGGCTGTTAGTATACCCATTGATTAAGTTATTTGGTCAGGAGTGCTCGGTCCCTTTCAGTTTTAACGGATGCCCATTGGTCTTAAAACATCACCGCGTACCGTTGGTATTGGATAAAAAAGAGTATCATTTAGCCTCTTATAAATTCGACTTATGCTTGTTTTTTTTTCTAGATTTGAAAAAAACTAGAATATTTAAATTACTTATAGCCAATGCCAATGACTTTCGGTTACCAATTAAAAACATTTTCAGCTCATTGTTAAAAAAGATTAAATCACTTCACTGTGGCTTTTAGACCTCACATCTTACTCTATACTTGTTGTTTCAGTGCGAAACTGGGCGTGGGCCTACTCTCCGGGCGGTATTCGTTCCCCAGCGAGGACGGCGGGACGCAGCGCGGCGTGTCCCCGCACATGTACCGGCACCTGGTCGGGCGCGACCACCCCGAGTTCATGAGCAAGCGGCAGCAGGACGCACACGAGTTCTATCTGCATGTCCTCACCTTGTTGGAGGTTAGTGCGTCGATATGTCATATAACACCATGTGTGTAACTGCCTCCGCGGTTTACTGATCTGAGCCTTTGTGTGATGGTTCGTGTCTCTATTCTTTAGTTACCTAACTGATTTGTTTGAATAGTTTATATTTGGGCTTGTATCTATAAAGTGATCTCAAGCAATATTAAGTATGGATTTAACAGGTCGTTTTCTACTGAAATGACATTTCTGATACAAACTCGAACTCGCTGTCAAGTATCAAGGGCTCACTATCATTAAAATGGCCTCACGAAGTCCCGGGTTCGATTCCTAGCGGAGGACAATGACTTAGTATTGTTTCTAGTCGGTCCTGCTCCTGAAATCTCTGGTCATGTCAGTCAATCTGTCCTATCACAATAAGAGATTGAAAGAATGGAGAGTGCACTTGTATCTTGCGCAAATACTTGGGCAGTAAAAACTAGTCCCGCGCAGTTGGCCGATCTCTGAGTGATTGATCGCCACAGCCGAAATCGGTTAGGAGGACACTTATACCATGTACAACACGCGCCATATCAAATAAGCTACGCGCCATAACAAGAGCGAAAGATCTCATATTAAGCTTGGTACCCGCTATGTCTGCTATAAAACTGTTGTTTATTTCAATTCCATGCTGGACTGGGAGCGAGAGTAAAACATAGAATGTGCCAGCTGCATTTCCTCCCGGGCATGCTGTAAAAATCAGCTAAAGGATCCGAGGGTTTCAGTATATTGCAATTTAGGCGATGAGCTGACAAGCTTTCACTACAGCAATATACCTACAAATCTATCGTAAATAACCCTCAACACTTTGTCAGACTTAGCGGAACGACCTTTGTTTAGGTCGTTGACGCTCTGCCTACCCCATCAGGGATAAAGGCGTGATTATATGTATCTATGTATATTTATTCCGCAGCGCCACAGCCGTCACAAGCCCAACCCGGCGGACTGTCTCAAGTTCTCAGTGGAGGAGCGCGTGCAGTGCACCGAGTCGGGCTGCGTGCGGTACACCACCCGCCCCGAGCACCACCTGCCCCTCCCCGTGCCCCTCGCCGCGGCCACCAACGAGGCGCAAGTGCGCGAGTACGAGCAGCGCCGCGCACGCGCAGAGGCCGGCGGGCAGAGGCTGTGAGTAAATATGCTGATTATAGCAGGTCACTTTCAGTTTAGACGGATGCCTATTGGCCTAAAAACCGATCCGCACAACATTGACCACCTGCCCCTCCCCGTGCCCCTCGCCGGGGCCACCAACGAGGCGCAAATGCGCGAGTACGAGCGGCGCCGCGCACGCGCAGAGGCCGGCGGGCAGAGGCTGTGAGTAAATATGCTGATTATAGCAGGTCACTTTCAGTTTAGGCGGATGCCTATTGGCCTTAAAACCGTTCCGCACAACATTGACCACCTGCCCCTCCCCGTGCCCCTAGCCGCCGCCACCAAGCGAGTATGAGCAACGCCACGCACGCGCAGAGGCTGTGAGTAAATATACTGATTATATCATGCTGCGTGCGATAGTAGGTCATTTTCAGTTTGTACGGATGCCTATTGGCCTGAAATCCGTTCCACCCAACATTGACCACCTGCCCCTCGCCGCCAATATGTTTTTCGTAAACATGCGCGAAAATGTTAATAATAATAATAAGTTTATTAAAAAAAGGACACAGGCAATGCACAATTACAACTGATAACATAAAAATTTACAATTTACAAAATTATTCTATATTATACTTATTTACATTTCCTGTTGACAAATAGGTTAACAAAAACTTCCACACTAGGCGAGGCCTGTCCTGTGAAAGTTTTTATCTGAGGGAGTATCAAATTATGATTGCATAAAAGCAAACGCACTGAATCGCAAATAACTGTTATCAGTTCAATATAATTAACTTAAATTATGGCTTTAAACAATTCTTCAGTTTGAATATAAGTCCAGTCTCGTAATTCCGTTTTTACTTTAAATTTAACCTCACGGGCTGTCAGTGTACAAATTTTACACGTAGTGTTTATTTTAGAGTAAACAGAGGGTGCAGCATAACGTGCAAAGCGTTTTGCAAATTCCGTAGTTACAGCAGGTCGAGGAAGCCTAAAAACTCTACGACTCAAAAGTTTTTGATAGTCCTTAGAAGTAAGTAGATCATTGTGTGCCTGGATTACTAATCTCAAAATGTACAGTCGTCTAACACTTAGCACTTGGGAGTCTTTGAAAAGGGATACAGTTGGGTAACGAAAATGTTTTTTAAACAGAGTTTTAAGCACTGCTGTCTGAGCTCTTTCCAACATGATCAGATGTGTGGTAGCTGCGCCACCCCAGGACAGGATGCAGTACGATAGAATAGATTCGCATAACGAATTATATACATATTTCAATAGGTCTACATCTGCTACGTCCCATAGTAGTTTCATAATATGTACAATTTTCCTAACTCTTGCTGACGTAGCAGTTATATGATCCTTGAAAGAAAGTTTTTCGTCTATGAAAACTCCCAAGTACTTTACGCATTTGACTCTGACGATTCCTTCACACGTACATCCAAACGGGGAAGAGACCCCGACCTGTCCGCACACATGGACGGGTATATCAGTGTCATCTGCGTAATTAATTATGTCAGCGTTTTTAATGTTTAAACTCGAGATGTCATTCAAATAAACCAGGAACAGGGTGGGACCCAATATACTACCCTGCGGCACACCATAGTTGACGTCGCAGGCATCACTGACAAAGTCGCCCACACGCGTACACTGTTTCCTACTCAACAGGTAACTCTGGAACCAGTCAAGGCAGATTCCTCTTATTCCAATATGTTCTAGCTTTTTTAGGAGTATTGGAACAGAAACGGTGTCGAACGCCTTTGCCAGGTCCAGAAATACGCCAACACAGTTGATACCTCTGTCCAAGTGAGTAGAGACTATATCGGTCAGAAGGGTAACCGCATGTTCAGTAGACCAACCCTGACGGAACCCAAATTGTTGATCGGATAAGATGTTATTTTCTTCCAAAAATTTTACAAGTCTTTTGTTGACGATTTTCTCTAGGATTTTTGAAAAGGTAGAAAGAAGTGAAATCGGCCTGTAATTATTGGGGTCAAGAGTGTTGCCTCCTTTATGAATTGGGGTTATGACACCAGTTTTCCAAACCTCTGGAAACGTTCCGGAAGAAATACTCAAATTAAAAATGTATGTGAGGGGCTCTATAATGTGGTTTTTGAGTTGCTTAACCAAATCATTTGAAACTCCGTCCAAACCTGGAGCACTATTAGTTTTTAGCTGCATAATTAAACCATCTATGTCTGCTGCTATCTTCTTCTATCTGCTGCTATAACCGGATGCATATAAAACGAGTTAGAGGGAGGAGAGCCATGAAAGACTTTAGAGGCTAGTGATTTTTCGCACTCATTTTTGCGTGCTAAAATTTTACCGGCTAATCGCTGGCCAACGGAGCTAAAGAAGTTGTTACACACATTTAATGAATCAAGTTTCCGAGGTTTTTATTTTACACAAATCATGTGCCTTGTTCTTAGGGCTTTTTGATAGCGTTATGCGCTTCACCGTATTCCAAAGTTTCCGAGAGTCATGTTTATTATCTTCCAAGTCGGACCTGTCATACTCAATTCTCCGAGATTTTACTAGTTGGTAATAATAATTACGGTACCGCCTATATGTTAGTTGTTTTATGTCGTTAGTAGGATTCTGCCTAGCTTCCATATGTAATCGATCTCTGGTAACCGAACATCGAATGAGTCCAGGCGTCATCCATGGATTCAGCACGTTCTTTGCATGGCTTACCCTTACTTCCCTTTTGTGTTTGTTAATCACGGTGGTTAAAATGTCCATAAAGGTAGCGGCGGCTTCTGATGGGCAAGATTTTCTTAGAACAAGGGACCAGTCAACCTGCTGTAAGTCACACTCAATTTCTTTAAAATCTAGCATTACACGCGATCGTTTATTTTTTTGTGGCTTTGAGAGCATGTCATTCACACCGACTAATACGATCTTGTGATCAGTATCAGTGAATGCACAAGTGGCAGATTCCATTTTAAATTTGGTCCTACAAAAAATGTGATCAAGACAAGCATCATACCGGGTGGGCTTATCGATCACAGATATGATGAAGCCCAATTGCGCCATCAGACTGAAATAGTCAGAACATGAATCGGGTTTTTCCAGATGAATATTTATATCGCCTAGAACCACCTGGCAGGGACTCTTAGGCATACTGCCTACAATAGACTCCAGCGATACGAGGAAGTTATCCGTGTCGGCAAAAGAAGGAGAGCGATAAATACCCAATATCGACCCATAGTTTGGGATATGAACTAGCAAACAGTTGGCATCCCTCAAACTGGGCTCCTCAACCGTTGGCGTCAGGGATTCCTTCACATACGCCACAACTCCACCGCACTTGTTGATGTACTTTGTCGTATTGAAAGACATGAAGCCGTTTAAAGATCGGACAACTGGATTGTGCCCCAAGTGGCATTCTGTTAGAATGAGTATGTCAAAATCAATATCGAGTCTTTTAAGGAGAACCATAAAACCATCAACATTACACGATATACTTCGTATATTATATGCAAGAATTTTAAGCCCATACTTAGAAATTATGTTTTTACACTGTTCAGCCATTTCAAGTTCGTGGCAGTTTATATTTAACGAGTTATCCACATCACATATTAAATCAATCGATGCCATTGAAATGGTATAGTATTTGAGAAGAGGAATCAATAATATGACTGATGGCCACGAGCGTGCAATAATTTACGGCAGTTTTAGAACGATAATTACGGTAAAGGATGGAGAATTCGAGACTGGACACAAAAATGACACGATGAATGATGGGCACGATAAAGATGAAAGCGAATTTAACAAGAAACATTACACTACTACAGCTAAGATTAACAATGAAAAACATGCAGGAGAGTGGAATAATTGTCCGCTTAGCTGACCGATTGGCTGGTAGCTGGTGGTGTATTGGGTGACAAGACATTAATAAAAGGCCCAATATATTTATCCAAATCTTCTTGAGAACGAATGGAAAAGGCCTGGCAGTTCCTGTCCTTGGTGTTGGTAAATTTGCGCACGTAAATGACACCGTTGCGCACCCAGCAGTGTTTGAAGTTGTGGGATGTTGAACGTATCCTGGCTTCTCGAAATAACTTCCTGTTAGCGGCCGACAACCGTTCATTGAAGAAGATTCGGTTTGCGGTACCAGAAATGATGTCCTGTGACGTTAAGGTTTTCCGGACGACAGAAGCTGCAACCATTTCGTCTCTTTTACTTTTCCGAGTTAGCTTCACAACGATTGGCCTTGGTTGTGATTTTTTGACATTATCGGCCTCATTTGGCTTTGATCCCACTCTACGAACTTCGTCGATGTCAGAAGTCTCCAGATCAACTCCCAGTTTCTTAGATGACAAAAGCACTATATGAGTGAGGTTCTCGTTTTTATGTTCGGGAATTCCAACTACCTCGAGTTCGTTCCTGACATTGTATTGTTCCTGTCGATCCTTCAGGGATTGGAGCTCAGCCAGAGAAGACTTCAGAGACCTTATCTCATTATCCTGTTCTTGAATCTTCTCTTCATACTCAGTATTTTTCAAAACAAAGTTTTGTGAGACCGTAGCCAACCGTTCTTTGACATCCATTATGTCGTTACGTAATAGCCGAATTTCGTTCAGTATTGCAGCCATAGTCGGGGCCTCAGACAGGGCCTCGTTGTTGGACTCGATCGTATCCAAATCTTTAAAGACGGCCTTAGCAACGGCGGCAGTGTTCCTTGAACCACGAACTGTACTCACGCCGCGAGTGAAGGTATTATTTAGGGTCGGCACAGGCGAGCTTACGTCGTTGGCTTTTTTCTTTGAGCATTTGCAGTTTGGACAAATCCAGGACTCTTTATTTTTGAATAAAGAACACGCGAAGTATCATATTTACGTAGACTGAAAAATCAAAATCACATCCCGGCGCGTTTTTTGAAATTAGAACGAAGAGCGCGCCTGCAATGTTGTATGAAACGGCGTGCTGTTTGAATTTAGAACTCTTTCATCTATCGTACACATTGCGTTCTCGTGGCTGTATAGCCACAGATGCGTTTACCTTTCGGACCAAACTGTAAAATAAAAAAATAAATTGGCGGTAAAGCGGAATTCGTTGTTAATTATTTTGTCAATAAACATAAATTAAAATGAGTTCCGATGATTCTGAAAGTGAAAATGAAATGGACATTGACTGCACTCCACCAGATTTAAGATCAAAAGCTAAATTAGCGATGGAAAACTTGCTTCCAGCGAAATCAAAAGAAAATTAAATTTATTATGTAAAAGGCCCTTTTTTATTTCCTTGCATTTTTTTAAGAAAAGCACTATATATGCCTCGGCCGAAATGGCAATTGCCTGTCTCGTATCATTGAAGAACTCGCACTTTTAAATGAGGGTAGTTCAACATGCTCACCTTACCGCTCCAGTAAATTCGCGACTGCGACTCTCATGCAACTCAAAGTAATGTCTCGGAGTGGGTCATGCATTTATTATCTTAATGTTATGTTATGTCTATCAAAACCATACGTGCTTAGACTCAACTTTAAACATAGTTGCTATCTCCCTCACACCTCTTCTCCGCTAATTGACAATAAATTTAAGTAAACCAATAAAACGAACGAACTGCAATAAATGAACTTTTGTAAATTCCACCCAAGTACCTTTGAAGGCTGTTTTCTGCAAATAATACCCCATTAAGCAATAGTTTATTTTTATTTTTATGTTATTTTGAAACCTTGCGGAGTTTTTAAAATTAATAAGGGACCATGAGATTATCTTTTTCAATTTTTAATTTCAAGTTGTAAATTCAGAGCAGACTAGCTCGATCGTAAAATTCGAACTTTCGATAAAAAAATAACTAACTTACATTACAGCTAGGAAGCTGAAACTTTTATGGTTAAAAGAACAATTTAAGAGGATGTCACAAAAATAAAAAAAAAATTAAAAAAGTTATCCAAAAAAATAATAAAAAATAATTAATCCACTGAGGTCAATTTTCTTAGAAAATTAGCAAAAAAATTCATAACTCCTAAACTACTAAAAATCGCTGAACATACATGGGGGTGATTTGGCTACCCCTTGACCTAAGGAATCAATTTTTTTCCTTTGGACGTCACTCTTTGGGCCACCCATTACCCTGTATTTATTGAAAGCAGTTACATGCTTCATCGTCACAATAAGACTGGCGACGCGAATAATAATCCCGTTCGAAATAACAATTTAACCGTAGTGACATACATACGTAAATCACGCCTTTATCCCTTACGGGGTAGGCAGAGCGTTTAACGCCTCGTTAAAGGCGCTTTCGCCACGTCTAAGAAAAATTGAGGGCAATTTTAGATTGTAATATGTATTGCTATAGTGACAGGTTGTCAGCCCATCGCCTAAATTACAATACACTGTAACCCTCGAGTCCCTTTTGCTGACTTCTACAGCATGCCCGGGAGGAAGGGCTGCTGGAACATTCTATGATTTTCTATCTCCCAGTCCAGCGTGGAAGAAAACAACTGTAGTGAACAACTGTGAAAATCTTTTTTTTTTATTTACTGTTGGTGGTTTGGTCACTTTCAATGTGAACGCATGCCTATTGGCCTAAAAACCGCACCGCACTACTTTGTGCTGAGTTGCGGCCAGTTGGTCACTCTCAGATTGAACGGATGCCTATTGGCTTTAAAACCGCGCCACATAACGTTGCGCTGAGATGTTGCCGGCGTATGAAGGCTAATTTAAAACATTATGCTTTCAGGGAGCCTCATTTGGTTGTGCGTCCCCACATCCCGTTCCAGGCGTGTCTGGACAGCTTCATGCGGGAAGAGGTCATCGACCAGTTCTACAGCAGCGCCGTCAACAAGAAAGTCGCCGCGCACAAGTTAGTAGCGCTCTATCATTGTCTTGCTCTTATGCCATCATTTGGGGTTTTGGGATCAATGTAGTAAGTTTATCCCACTTCAATGCTCACACCTGTTTTCAACATGATCCACGCATCTTAGGGCGTTGTCTCCCTTCACACCCACCCTGACATTTTTAATATGTCATAGCTGTTCAAGGTTCCGTTATCTAGCTAGAGTAAACCGGCTTGACGAGCAATATAGGCTGTTTTTAACATATCATACATATAATCACGCCTTTATCCCTAATGGGGTAGGCAGAGCGTAAACTAGCTAAACAGTCGTTCCGCCACGTCTGACAAAGTTTTGAGGGTTAATTAACATAAATTTGTAGGTATATTGCTGGAGTGACCGGTTGTCAGCCCATCGCCTAAATTGCAATATACTGAAACCCTTGAATCCCTTAGCTAGTTTTTACAGCATACCCGGGAGGAAATGCAGCTGGCACATTCTATGTTTTTCCCACGCTACCAGTGGTAAACCCATCAGTAAAGAAATGTGAAGAGATAGTCCCCAATAGTGGTAATATTTTTCAGAGTGACGCGGTTGGCAACATTCCCCGACTACCTGTTGATCCAGTTGAAGAAATTCACCATCAAGGAGGACTGGACGCCCGCCAAACTAGATGTAGCCGTCGATATGCCCTGGGAGGTCAGTACGCCCTTATATTGCTTTGTTGTACATACTGCTGTAGAAATCATAAAGTTTCCCACTATCAGTGGGGGCAAAATAAATGACAAAAATTAATGGGTTGTGTTTTTTTGTAAGGAAAGAGTAGAAAGAAAACTGATTTATCCATCCTGATTTATCGACGCTGTAACTACCCTGAGATTTAGATATGCTACCAGCTTGGTCCTACCGAAGGTAATTGGAATCTATTTTGCTATGGACACGTCAGTATTTCTTTTTGTGGCGCACAGATGGCGCTACAAATATTCTCTGCCTCCGCTGTGCTGAATATATAAAGATCGGTCAGTCCAGTAACTAGTCATTATTTTATTGATAGGTATTACATTTTGTGCACTTTTTATCCGCGTATCGTTAAAATTATCACTTCTGTAGGTCTGCTGTAAGAAATTTCTTTTTAGAAATAAGCAGTGCCTGTTGTGTCTTTGTTTTTTATGTCCTGTGTTTATGATGTTTTTTGTGTACAATAAATTGTTGAATAAATAAATAAATAGTTTCCAGCCTGTTTACTTGTACATGTTGTAATGGATGGTTTTTCTGTTTCAGGTTGACCTAAGCGTGCTGCGCGGTCGCGGCGCGGCGCCGGATGAGCGCATGCTGCCCGAGTCAGCACCTGATACACCCGCGCCCGTGTTTGATGAGACGTTATTAGCACAACTTGTGAGTTTGAGCCGTATTTATTTCGAAAAATCTTCGACATGAGGCTCAGTTCATAAAACTACAATATTTAATTGTCATTTTTTGGTACTTATTCCTACTTGATTTGATTTTTTTTATGTACATACATACACACACACACACACACATATATATAGTCACGCCTTTATCCATAATGGGGTAGGCAGAGCGTAAACGACCTAATCAAAGGTCGTAAAAAGTTTTGAGGGTTATTTAAGATAGATTTGTAGGTATATTCCTGTAGTGACAGCTTGTCAGCCCATCGCCTAACTTGCAATATACTGAAACTCTCGGATCCCTTAGCTGAGCACATTCCATGTTTTTCTCTATATAAATGTATTTTGTCTAATTTGCGACATGGAATGTCGACCTCGCTTTGATCGCTGTTTTTCTGAAGTGTCAAGATTTAACATGCTGACTACGCTCGTGAAATACTGGTATATCCCCGTCACAATGCTAACTGTCCTCATCACCACTTGCTTCGCTCGCAATTTTTAACAGACTCTAATACGATTTGCAGCTGCCTTGCTTGCTCATTTGAACCTTTGAAGAATCTTCTATGTAATTCTGTCTCCTGTCTAATCATGCATTGTTTGGTCTGCAGTTAGACATGGGTTTCCCAGTAGAAGCGTGCAAGAAGGCGCTGTTCTATACCAACAACTCTGGCATGGAGGCCGCCTCCAACTGGCTGATGGAGCACATGACCGACTGGGACTTCGCCAACAAGTTCGAGCATCCCTCACAGAACAATGGTACGTCCCCATCACAACACTGATACATAAATAAATAAATAAAAATAAAAAAAATTCCCTACTTTTTTTACTATAACCTTTCAATATACGTAAACAAACGCATATAAATCATCCATATAACTACTTTATTAGAGCTGTTTGAAACAGGCCGCGTGGTGTCAGCGAAACAAACGCCTTATTTTTTATATCTTAGCGTAACCATGCGTAAAGTAATGTTGTGTGGTTTTAAGGCCAATAGGCATTCGTTAAAACTGAATGTGACCAAACGATCAGAACACTAGTACATCCCCATCACAACACTGATATATTCCCTACTTTTTTTATTACTATAACCTTTCAATCTACGTAAACAAACGCATATAAATCATCCATAAAACTAATTTGTTAGAGCTGTTTGAAATAGGCCGCTTGGTGTCAGCGAAACAAACGCGTTAATTTTTATATCTTAGCGTAACCATGCGTAAAGTAGTGTGGTATGGTTTTAAGGCCAATAGGCATTCGTTAAAACTGAAAGTGACTAAACGATCACAACACTAGTACATCCCCATCACAACACTGGTATTTCCCCATCACATAACTCTTACATGGCAATTGCCTCCAACTGGCTCACGGAGCACATCCTATTGGAACTTTGCTAACAAGTTCGAGCATCCCTCATAGATTACAGGTAGTTATATCGTATAGTTATGTCCCCTTCAATACACCGGTACATCCTCATTACAACACTGCTAGGTCCCATCACATGAAAAAGATAAATCTGCACAAAAAAAAACTGGTTCAACCCCTTCACAACACTGGTACATCCCCATCACAATACCGGTACGTCCCCACCAGATCACTTTTACGTCCCCATTACAACACTAGTACAACCCCATCACAATACTGGTACAACTCCATCACAATACTGGTACATCCCCATCACAACACCGGTACCTTCCCATCACAACACTGGTACATCCCCACCAGAACACTTTTATGTTCCCATTACAACACTGGTACAACCCCATCACAATACTGGTACATCCCCATCACAACACTGGTACATCCCCTTCACAACACTGGGACATCCCCACCAGAACACTTTTACGTCTCCATTACAATACTGGTACAACCCCATCACAATATTGGTACATCCCCACCACAACACTGGTACATCCCCTTCACAACACTGGTACATCCCCACCAGAACACTTTTACGTTCCCATTACAACACTGGTACAACCCCTTCACAACCCCCATCACAACAATGGTACGTCCCCACCAGATCACTTTTACGTCCACATAACAACACTCGTAATTACTAATTCCATCTCTAATACCTTCCTCCAGCGGCTCAGAGCGGCGCGGTGGCTGACGAGGCGAGCTTAGAGCAGATCATGAGCATGGGCTTCACCAGGCCGCAGGCCAACCGCGCGCTGGCGGCCACCGGCGGCGACGTGGCGCGCGCCGTGGACTGGATCTTCAGCCACGCCGACCAGCTCGACCAGCCCGAGCCCAGCCGCGCGCAGCCCGACCGCGCGCTCGGCTGTAGGGACGGGCCGGAGAGTAAGTAAAAAAAAACACGATCACACTCATAGCCCCCACTAGGATTCCCTGCATCGGGGTGCCATGGACATACACAGAAACAACCACAAATAACACCCAGAAACAGACATTTAAACTCATCATTCAAATGTCTGCCCCGGCCGAGAATTGAACCCGGAACCCTCTGCGTAGCAGGCAGGTACACTGCCAACTAAGCTGCGCGGGTCGTCGACATCGAAGTCTAATCGTCATATCATCATCATCTCCCTAGCCTTCTTCTGTCGAGTGGGTTATCGAGTCAATCGACCCGATTAACCCTGGTGTCAGAGTTTTTTTTTTTTTTAATAATGCTGAAGTCAGCTAGCAAGTACAGCTATAATACATAAAAACTAGTTCTAATAAATTTTCAAAATATCAGCCAATTACAGACCTCCATTATATTAACATTATACAAATTCAATATGAGGGCAAATAGTTGTACAGACTAAACTTAATAAGAACACTTTTAAACCGCCTAGTAGCACAACTATCAGGCCTCTGACATGGTTAAAGTAACGACCACTATCAAAGACAGCGACCGGGACCGACGGCTTAACGTGCCCTCCGAAGCCTTGAATAAAAAAAAAAACAAATTAAGACCATTGCATTTGTTTTACTAGAAATAGATATAAAGTATTAAAGGAACTGGTCACAACCATACATACATATATTCACGCTTTTATCCCTAATGGGGTAGGCAGAGCGTAAACGACCTAAACAAAGTTTGGAGGGTTATTTAATATAAATTTGTAGGTATATTGCTGTAGTGACAGGTCACAACCAACTGGTTTTATTTGCCGTTTAATAAACCGCCTAGCCTTTTAATTAAACTGGGCTGTTTAACTATATTCTGTGATTTAATTAAACATTGTGCCCAATGACTTCGATCAGGGGCCGTATTTTTGAATCAATTGAAACGAACTCCAATGCGCATACGAAAGAGTAACTTAAGAGTAACTTTGAAATTAATAGTAACTTTCGCATGCAATTTCCATACTATTTGGCATGCGAATGTCAATCTTTCGTATGCGAATTCGATTCGACCGGATCAAAAATACGGCTTCAGAGACTAAACAGCGTTAAATAATAAACCTTTCGTATTTCAGAATACAAACTGGTGGCGTTTATCTCTCACATGGGCACGTCGACGATGGTGGGGCACTACGTGTGCCACGTGCTGCACGAAGGTCGCTGGGTCATCTTCAATGACAACAAGGTCAGTACATACATACATACATCACGCCTTTGTCCCTAATGGGGTAGGCAGAGCGTAAACAACCTAAACAAATGTCGTTCCGCCACGTCTGACAAAGTTTTGAGGGTTATTTAAGATAGATTGGTATATTGCTATAGTGACAGGTTGTCAGCGCATCGCCTAAATTGCAATATACTGAAACCGTCGGTTCCCTCAGCTGGTTTTTACAGCATACCCGGGAGAAAATGCAGCTGGCGCATTCTATGTTTTTCTCTCGCTCCCAGTCCAGCATGGAAGAAAAGTACTTATTTAACAGTTTATTGTACACAGAAACATACACAGAACAATGCTTATTTCTAAAATGAAATGTCTTACAGCAGCCCTAAGAAGTGAGATAGCATAAAACGTAAAGCGGATAAGACGTGCACAATAAGAATACAAATTAGGTACATGAACAGTAAATAAGGATATACCCACTTAATTATACTATACTACGATCATACAATAACTAAATAAATTATAATACCTATAAACATATTAAATATCTATACATATAATAAATCTCTAGAAGGGCCGTGTCTGTACATTAAATATTATTACAAAAAAAAATATTGCAGCAGGCATTATTAACAATATAAAGATCAAAACTATTTTATTTATTTTTTATTTCTGTCTGTCGGTCTGTCTGTATGTCACCACATCACGCCAAAAGTACTGAACCGATTTTAATGGGACTTCTTTTTATTAAACTGTGTGTTACCCGGGTTGCAACTTAGGATACCTAAATCACGCTAACTGACTTAGGGGGTTGGCAAGAAATAGAAATTGGCATTTTCTCAACCGATTTTTATGGAACTTTTTTATTCGACTGAGCATTATTTAAAATCAAAGTTACGATACAAATAATCACGCCACCTGACTTTGGGGGGTAGGCAGGAAATTGAACTCTGATCATTTTTAACCGATCTAAAATTTACTTTTTTTTGATTGAGTTTTTTTAATTACCTGGTGTCCAGCTTAGGTTAGAAATAATCACGCAAATCATTCTAATATTGAGTAAGTACCCCAGTTTGTATGGAAAACACGCAGTGTCGAACATACTGAAAACGCTTCTCTGCGCGTAGGAGCGGGATCTGCTAGCTCGCGCAAATCTTTTTTACCATACAAAAACAAAGATCTGACAATGCGAAAGATCCCGCTCCTACGCGCAGAGAAGCGTTTTCAGTATGTTCGACACTGCGTGTTTTCCATACAAACTGGGCGTACGAAGTCGCGGGCACAGCTAGTTCTATGTAAATATAACTAAAATAAATAAATATATACATACTATAGATACATATAATACTTCATGGTACATCCTTTAGAGTTTGTACTTCTTGTGTAGTGGGTTTCATGGAACGACCCGAAGAACCCGCGTGTCAGAGTTTTTTAACAGCCTAATAGATGTGCTATTAAGCTGGTAATAGCACAGCAAATAGGCCTTTTACATTGTTTACATAAAGACGACTATCAGACAGCGACCGGGACCCACGGCTTAACAGACTATCAGGCTATTCAATCTGCATTGCCCTAGTATTAGTGTCCGTCAGAATGGCGGGTGTATGACTTCCAAATAGATCAAAAATTAATCATGCAAATGTACGGGAAATGTACGCTTTTGTACTAAAAGAAGTACAAATGTACCTTTTTATATGCTTAGATTTTTTTTTTATAAAGTGAGCCGCCAACCTGACGTCATAATGGCGGCTCACTTTAATTTTCAAAGATATTTACCAAATTAGAATCTAGCTATGAATGTACGTCAATAGTACTTATTGGAACACTAATCATTTTTTTTGGAAATATTAAAAAAGCTCTGAAATTGTAAAATACATGTGAGCTGCCAAACTGATGTCAGAATGGCGGCTCACTTTAACAATATTAATTTTTTAACAAATCAAACTTTAAGAAATAAATGTACGTTAATGTACTCAAGAAATCACTATTACAAGTTAAGTTATTTCTATTTCATAAGTTTGTGCGATATATTATATTATATAGGTAGGTACCTAATACAATTGAATGGCAATTACCTACTACTATAAAACATATTTTTTGTTGTCATCTTAAATAATAATTTATTTTATTTAAATGCTCAGTTAATGCAGCTAAGGCTATTATGTATTTTCCTCATAAGCAATAACTATTCATATATTAGTCAGTTTACCTACGAATTTTGTTTTCTTGTAATGTTCGTACTTTAAATTAACCTTCGGTGCTTTTTGCGGCCAATGCTCTTTGCTTACGTCCACCATAGTGTAGTGGCGGTAACATAATATTTTATTCTGTCTCCGAGGGTAGATGTGAAATTTTTAATTAGATTTCTTTTTATTAAGCTCAGTTACCAACTTACCACTGCGATCGTGTAACATATAGCAACAGTCTCGAGATTATTTTTTGTTTCTTTTGTCCAAATGTGTATGTGATTACATAATATTTGAAATGCAACCAGGTAAAAAAAGTTTAGTGTCATTAGAAGAACAAAAAAAGGTATTTACAAAGTATAAACATTTTTTTAAACATGAGAGTGATTTGCCGTCATCAGTCGATGAAATTTTTTCTACAATTAGTACGGAATTAGGAAGAAAAATGTCAGCAAAGGCATTGTATTTATCGCTGAAAAGAAATTATCGCAGCTTTTTTCTTTCTGAAAGTGAATCTGATTCCGAAGAGTCGACTCGCTTATCTTTTGATGATTGTGAGCAAAAATCAATTGAACCGAATACCGACAGTGAAAACACAGAATTTTTACTAATTTAATGTTTTTAAATACAAGATTGTGCGTTTACAATCAGCGATGGTTGAAATAAAACTAAAAAAATATTTCAGATCTTTATATTTCAATTTTACAACATTCACTTTAGACCATAAATAAGATAATGAGCAATTAACATTTCAGGACTTCTGTTCAATCTAGGCTTTAAATCATCGTAACACGTCCATACACCATGCCTATATGAATGCGCTTTGTAATGTCCAATTTCATTTAGACGAGGAATAGTGCTAGAGGGTACATACTCAAGAACTCCTACAATATAATAAGTTTTAGCGTTAAGTGTAATTTCTAACGGAATTTGATCAATACAGACATATTCTGATTGATTGTATTCAAAAAGAATGATATCGTGAAGATTATATTCAAATGTTCGTATACCCTGACAGCCTTTACGATTACATATGACCATATTGCTATCGCCATACAATGTAGATTCTGCTGCTTCTTTTAACTGAGAAATATTTTTACCTTCAATGTCAAGTGAAAGAAACGCAAGTTTTCTTCGCACATTGTTAGTTACACAAGAGTCACTAGTGCAGGTTTCTATCATATCCGTACTTCTTATTACATCAAGAAAGAGTCTTTCAAATATATATGTTACGCTACATTCACACTGTATTGTCATTGTTTGCCCTGATGAAGTTTTTTTGAAGTAATTCTGTACAACGTTAGCACGAAAATTATAAAGATCATCGATAGAGCGATTTTCTTTTACCAGTCTCTGTATAAACTGACAAACATCATTATTACTACAAAGCACTTTGTTACTAAATGCAAATCCATCTGCACAAGCTGTTGCAATTAAGTAACAAGCGGCATCAAACGCACACGTGTTCGTTACTTCCATATTAGGTATTGAACATTCTGAAATAATGCCGTTTAATAATACTGGAATATTTGCAGGTTCTACGTGGGTTTCTGTCTCATTTTGCATGTCTGTTTCCATTCCCTTTTGTTCTTTTGTTATAATTTCTGTAAAACTTTTATCTTTATTCTTCATTGCTACCTTACGTTTTTCACCTTGTAATGCCTTAAATGGTCGTTTTCTTTGTTTCCCTAAGCCTTTCCAATTTTCTACTAGAAGTGGTTCTTCTACAAAAGTAGATTCGTTCGTAAAATCTTGTTTTTTTAAGATTTGTTTAGCAGTCTTTACAACTCTTCGTGTTTTCTTTTTAATTATTTTTGCAGGTTTTTCTTTCAGTAACGCTGGTTTTAAGTCTCCTTCTATAAATTCTGTGTGTTTGACAACAAACTCATCAATTCTTAGACGATTGCTTTTTGTTTTTATGCTGCATAGGTATCTTTTTATGTTTCGAAAGTTACTTTCAACATTAGAGGATGAGGGTCTTTTACTGTCGGAGTTATACAATGGTACCATCACATTAGACCAAAGAGGCAGTTGGCTGACTAATCTTGTTAATGTCGGTAGAAAAGATGGCATATAATAAAAATTCTCATGATTGTTGAAATCTTCGGTCTCGGATAATGTGATAGTTAATTTTTCCTGATCTACGAGACACGTGTACCATTTAGGGATATTTGTAATCTGTTTTTCGGGTAAGTTTTTACATTCCGTTATAACGTTCGCAAATATGGAATTTTGTGTTTTATCATCAATTTCCTTTGATTCACTTGCACCCGTTTCACTCTCTTTTATTTGCTCATCTACATTATCATCTTCTCGCTTGTTTGACAATATTTTTTTAAGTTTTAGCAATGATTTTGCACATCTTGATTCATCACTATCATATTTGTTCAACATAACAATTACAATATCAGAAATTATTTCTTTAATATTCTCATAATCTTCAAGGGACATGACATGAAGTAAACATCCACAGTAAAAGAATTTCACTCTCTCGTTAACATTTTTCAAACAATTTAATCTTTTTATTATTTTAACAAAGTGGCTTACATCAATGCGAATATATGTCTCGTTTGGAGTTCGGTAATTTTCCTCTAATTTGTTCAATGATTCTGTTATGTACATTTTTGTAGAATCGCAACTAGTAAATGTTTTTACTGCCGCCCCTATCAAAGCCGCTGATTCATCAAGTATCACTTCATTAGGATTCTTCTTGTCTTTAACCCAAGTTTTTAGCCATTTCGTAATAGTGTCCATGTCATGACTATCAGACAACATCTACGTAATAGGGACGCTGACTTCATTGTTATTATCGTACATCATAGCGTTATATAAAAAAATTTGATTTGTCATAACCATTTCATCTGAAGGACCAAGTCCTTTCAACAGACTACCCGTAGCGTCAATAGACATAATTACACTATTGGAAGATTTTTGATAGTTTTTGTAGTGTTTTTCCTGAGTTGGCGTCCAATAATAAACGTAAAATGGATAAAGAGATATCTGTCGAATTATATCATTATAAGGCCTTATATTCGTCATTATCCAAAGGGCAAACACTGGATTTGGATGATTATATCCGCTTTTATTATATTCATGTTTTATTTGTCTTAAACATCCAGTCGTCGGTAAATGAGGAGGTTCAAAATCTCCAACGTTCATAGTGCTATTGGCAAGTTTTTTGCGAATAATGGTCGCAGAATCTTGTTTTAAATTTTCAGAATATTCTTTTCGTTGTATAGGTGATAATTTTATCTTTTTCTTAGGGTTGTGAGGTTTTTTTTTATCATAATTTGAGATGTTTCCTTTACAAACAGCAATTTTTTCTGTTGGCCACATAATCACAATATTCAAATTTGCGTCGCATTGTGTACATTGGCCGTAACAAGTTACTCTCTCTTCATATTTGACCGTATGAGTTTTAAAAACCCAACTACATGGTAATTTAGTTTTAGACCAAACTTCTTCTCTAAGAAGATGTGCCCATTCATGTTTGGGCAACACAAATTTGTTTTGATATGAAGATAATGCTTTATTTCTAGCTCTGACTTTAGATATTGGTTGTATCTTTTCCCATTTATATATATCTAAATGAAATGTAAACTCATAATCCTTAAAATTGATGTCTTCAAATTCTGTGTTTTCACTGTCGGTATTCGGTTCAATTGATTTTTGCTCACAATCATCAAAAGATAAGCGAGTCGACTCATCGGAATCAGATTCACTTTCAGAAAGAAAAAAGCTGCGATAATTTCTTTTCAGCGATAAATACAATGCCTTTGCTGACATTTTTCTTCCTAATTCCGTACTAATTGTAGAAAAAATTTCATCGACTGATGACGGCAAATCACTCTCATGTTTAAAAAAATGTTTATACTTTGTAAATACCTTTTTTTGTTCTTCTAATGACACTAAACTTTTTTTACCTGGTTGCATTTCAAATATTATGTAATCACATACACATTTGGACAAAAGAAACAAAAAATAATCTCGAGACTGTTGCTATATGTTACACGATCGCAGTGGTAAGTTGGTAACTGAGCTTAATAAAAAGAAATCTAATTAAAAATTTCACATCTACCCTCGGAGACAGAATAAAATATTATGTTACCGCCACTACACTATGGTGGACGTAAGCAAAGAGCATTGGCCGCAAAAAGCACCGAAGGTTAATTTAAAGTACGAACATTACAAGAAAACAAAATTCGTAGGTAAACTGACTAATATATGAATAGTTATTGCTTATGAGGAAAATACATAATAGCCTTAGCTGCATTAACTGAGCATTTAAAAAAAATAAATTATTATTTAAGATGACAACAAAAAATATGTTTTATAGTAGTAGGTAATTGCCATTCAATTGTATTAGGTACCTACCTATATAATATAATATATCGCACAAACTTATGAAATAGAAATAACTTAACTTGTAATAGTGATTTCTTGAGTACAATTAACGTACATTTATTTCTTAGAGTTTGATTTGTTAAAAAAATAATTATTGTTAAAGTGAGCCGCCATTCTGACATCAGTTTGGCGGCTCACATGTATTTTACAATTTCAGAGCTTTTTTAATATTTCCAAAAAAAATGATTAGTGTTCCAATAAGTACTATTGACGTACATTCATCGCTAGATTCTAATTTGGTAAATATCTTTGAAAATTAAAGTGAGCCGCCATTATGACGTCAGGTTGGCGGCTCACTTTATAAAAAAAAAATCTAAGCATATAAAAAGGTACATTTGTACTTCTTTTAGTACAAAAGCGTACATTTCCCGTACATTTGCATGATTAATTTTTGATCTATTTGGAAGTCATACACCCGCCATTCTGACGGACACTAGTATTAGGGTCTAACCCAATTTTGAGTTTCCCCCATGGGAATCGAATTCACGAAGGACCCACTTGCTTGAAGTAGGTAACAGCTTGGTATTGGAAGTAATTGAATTTATGTATTCGTTTCAGGTGGCGCTGTCAGAGAACCCTCCCAAAGACCTCGGCTACCTGTATTTATATGAAAGGCTGTGATGTTAATTAAATAATTGAACCAAAAATCATTGGCTCCATTGTATGGATCGTTGAATTTAATGTATTAGACTGCATTATTTAACTTGTACACAGATTTAAGAGATTTTTAAATAAATAGATAACTACTTTTTAGGCAATATTTATTTTATAGAAATAAATTTTTAACTAATTTTTCTAATTAGGTTAACTAAATTGTACTTCTTTTTATGTCTAAAGTAGTTATTTTGCGTAAGAATGCATTTTTTGTTTATATTTACATTTTACCAGAAGAGTGCAATATTGAATTGTGTTAAAAATATTAAAACATAACTGTGTAAACATGTGTAGTGTAAATTGTTATGGACTAAAGTGATTTATGAAATTTGACTGTGTATGCTTAATTTATCTTATATGTAAAACTGCTCTGTATTTTATAATGTTGGTGCTTTGAATTATTTTGTTACCAATCTTCTATTATTGTTAAAATTAAAAGTTGTTCTTTTGCTTAGTTCATAACAATCTTATGATCAGTTTACATAGTGTCCTGCTTGCTTATAGACTTCCAATCTGAATGTTCTACAGCCGTTTGTAAGATGTCTAATCCCCATAACGCAGACAACGAAATTGAAATAATATATAATATTGCTGAAATGCTCTCTTATTTATTGTTTTATTTACTTATAGATCACCTTATCTGGACAAAAAATTGGTTTCAACTTTGAAATTAAATTACACACTTGAACTAGGGGTAACTGGAATGACACAGCCTATGAGGCATGATTGAGGTTTAGCTGTGAAAATAATGTGACGATAATCCATTCCAAATAATCGAAAAGAAAACAAAAAGGTGGTATTCAACACTATTTATTTTACTTTAAACATATAATCTAATAATAATAATCTTCCTATCGTTTGAATTTATCAGTGGGTTTGGGTATTCTCTTCCAGAAAATAGTCTTCTCATCATAGTATGCGTTGAATTTCTTATGCTCTCTTCTCTTTGTGGGGTCTCGCTTCGAATTTTCTGGTGTAAGATTGATCATTAGACCTGTCAAGAAAGAGGAGGGTAAAAGTAAGCAATTTAATAACTTATAACTGAAATTATTCATTTAAAAATATGTTTGTTACTCAAATATGCTTCCACAACTGTACAGATCAGGATGAAACGTGGCAAGACTGTAAACCATGAGCAAAATACCCATTATAAGGGGAAACTCGTTTAGGCACAAAAGATAAGTTTATAAATATTTTACCAACCTGCTTTTTGAGCCATAGCAACCATCTTGCTAATTTTCTTCTGTTGCCGCCGACACAGGCCCGTGATTCGTCTGGGTAGCATGCAACCGTCAGTCCTGACGAACTGGCTTAGTATAAGGACATCTGTGTGCTTTACATCCAGACCCAAGGAGCACATATAGCACGGAGGCTTACCAGTCTTCTCATCAACTGGTAACTGTATGTTCAGCTTTTCAGGCCTAACGAGCAATTCCGTTCGTGGGGAAGGAATGTCTACACCTTCTATTAAAACTGATGACCCTTCTTTGCGCTCGCGAACTAGAAATATTACGGAATAGTGTTAAGACAAAGATACCTAACCTATAAATTTTATTTGATAAAATTATGCAATTAGACAATAAAATTTAAGCTTAACTTACTTTCTTTGAGACAGAGAGGGTTTGTAGTCGCTAATGCACGACTTGAAGTAGGCAAAACAGCATTTCTTGCAAATAAAAGGCTGGCCCGCACTAACGCCGCCATCTTTGTTTACTAAATGAGAAACGTCAAAATGACATTTAGGTCAAATTGTGCGTTTCGATGTTGCAATCGACTGGTAGAAAACGAGAATTATGTTGGTAACATTTTTACGTATTTCCTGTTATAAAAGAGCGGCAAACACTGGCATACAAGTGATTTATTTCTAAATTTAAATTAGTTGAAATTTAAAACGTTTTGCAACTTTATATAACTTACAAAATCGACCCGATTATCTTACCTTTATACATACATGAACTTGACATTTATTTTATTATCAAATTATGTTCACCCCTCATTGCAGGATTTGATTCATGTTTAACTTCAAAATTAAATGCAATTATAAAATCCTTGGTAATTAATTTTAAAAATGGTGACAAGAAGTCACCACCATTTTATGATTCGTAAATTCATTTTTGGACTCTGTTTTCAAAACACTTATAAATAAAACCAACATTTTGACGAAGATAATGTATTGAAACAACACATATTTAGGTAAACGAGACTAAGACATATCGATATTTTTAACGAAATTATAATAATTTGTGTGCATAAAATATGTAACTTAGCATATTATTATTATAAGTTTTAATTCGTCTGCAACTTTAAAAGCAACATCAACAATAAACATCAATAAAGCAATATAAAAATACAACATTGTATTTTTCTAACATCGGAATATGAATATTAATAATTCTTATACGTAAATTTTGTAGGCCTATCAAATATACTCTGTAATTGTATATATACTATATATATTCTAGATATTACACTTACTATTAATTTCTGAGGTATTGTATTAATTTTTAAATGGAGCATAATATTTTAGGCCTGTAAATTTTATGACAATAGCAAACGATTTCATCACATACTTCTTATGATATTACTAAGAATAGGTATTTTTTTAAGGGTGCTCTTGCTTGTGTGATCTTCGTTTTAAGCATGATTTATTCTACAAGTCTACAGGTGCCTATGAATACAAATTAATATGTTATAATTTTGCATCGAAAGGACGGTTCAGCACTGTCTCTTATAAACTGTTTGCAAAATGCATTTAAAATGCAATTCAATCCAGTAAAGCTTACACTTAAATACAGCTAAATATATTATATTATATGTACGTACACAGTTAATAATTTAAAACATCAATATTGAGATTGCATTCAGAAACATTATCGAAAGAACCTAAATGCTAACAATTGAAATTTATATGTTTTAAAAATATGTAATGAAATTTTACACAAAAAAATGGTTTTAGAATAATCTCTATTTTATTATGTATGTGCAGTGCAAGGGTATTTTAAACGATACCAAAAATATTCAGGGAAAACATCTTGCACCATATTTCTTTGTGATAATGTTATATAATCAGTCAATCAATAATATAGTAATATCTTTTCTGTAATACCTTATTCATTTTATTTATTTCAATATATTGAGATAATATATTCTTGAAATATATAGCAATATATAATAATGTTTTCCCATTAAGCGTACAATAAAACTTAAGGCTTTATAAAGAATTAAATTGAAAGTAATTGATGAAACTTCACATTTACTTGGGTCCTCCGAAGCCTCCAAGCCCGCCGAGACCCTTGCTGAGCAGACCAGCAGCGCCCTCGGAGCCTTGGTGTACAGCGTTTGTCAGATTTGAAGAAAGCTGTGGATTTTTTTTACCATATATTTAGGTTAGCTTAGACTCAAGTCTATTTTATGCAATATAAATTTTACCATTATTTTTCTGACCCACTAATAAAAATAACTTATTGTTGGTATATTAATTATAATTGAATGAAAATATTTCCGTATAACTTACAGCGTCTCTCTTTTCGTTCAAGTACTTGTCGGCGTCTTTGATCTTGGCGTCGGCAACTGCGCTGGCATTTTTCAGTCCTTCGTCGGTGGCGTGTTCCACTCGCTTGAGCGTGTCATCTACAGCACTGTTCACGGCGTTGCTGGCGTCAGCGGCTGCCTTCTCCGCTGCCTTTTTGGATTCTTCTACAGCTGCGTCTGAAAAAATATCATTTTTGTTGTTTATGTGATCAATTTTTATAATAATTCCGTTTAATTTAGCCTTTGCGAATTGCAAAACACATTCTTATTGTTTTGCATGTGTTATTCGCAATAATTACTCGGAAATAGCACCCGAGATTGTAAATTGTAATCGTAATGCAAATTATTTGGCTCTAAGCCAATGACATGCTTCTACTTCTGCGCAATTCACTTCAATTGCAGCTGCACCATGTTCGACTACTTACTTGCAGCCCTCTTGGCCTCCTCTCTTGCGGCTTCAGCAGCTCTTACAGCTTGTGCCTTAGCTTCTTCTGCTGCTTTTGCAGCTTGTGCTTTTGCTTCCTCGGCTGCCTTCTTTGTCGCGTCTACTGTGTTGTGGATTGTTTCTGTAATATGAAAAAACGATATGCTAATTTCGTGGAAATATTTTGCCACTATATTTTAAATTTGTCAGTCCAGCTAAGCACACGCTCTTATTGGTGATGTTATAGTATTAGTGCTAGGGCTGCACACAATATTAAATTTTCAATTTTGTAAGTTCATGGACAAGTGGCGATGAAGCTTATATTGAGTTGAAGTTTAACTCCACTCTGTCAGTTGCAGGGCTGTAAAACTTTTAGTCAATATGAAAACATCACACAAATTATACCAGCAGATTTTTGTGCAACGTTGATTGAAGATTCAGAAGAATCTTTTACTGTACCCAGTTTGGCTTGAATGGTATCTAAAAATTACACATAAACATTTATAAGTATTTATAAACACCTCTTCATCATCATCACTAAGCATTATAATGGTTACCTTTCAAATTGTCGATAGTAGTCTTTTTCAAAACTTTGGACTCAGCGAAGCCGTTCGTGCTCTCTACACTGTTTTGAACTGTTACTGCATTAGGGAATAAAGAAAAGCATAGAACATAAAGAAAGATGTGAAGCAAAAGCAGAGTAGATAAGTTATAAAACCCACCTTTGGTATCTTCTACAATTTTTCCTGCTTGATCAGATACAGACTCGGTTGTTTCTGAAGCATTACTTATCGAACTAGATAAAGCCTCTAGAAAGAAAAGGAAGGTTAAGCAGAAAATAAAGTTATTCACCCACATGCTCCCAAGATAATATACGACGTTTTGGGGAACATAAAATAACACAAGCTTCACTAAAACTTAAATTAATGTTATGAATATGCTAAAAATCTATTATATTATTTACAATACCTTTGGCACCACCAACAAGTGAAGCCCCCTTATCGTACACTGAACCAGTTACATTCTTTGTAGTATCGATTGTACTTTTTACTGTGCTCGCTACAGTATCTACAATTAAGTAATTAAAGATGTTGAAGTCAAGTAGTCTTCTATACGATTAATGAATTAAACCTCAAGTACTATTCGCATATTATGTACCTTTTGCACCTCCAACTAGTGATGTACCTTTGTCAACTGCACTTGCTGCTGCGTTTTTTGTTGAGTCTATTGTGTTTGCTACAGTATCTACGATACAAAAAGCCATTAAGTAAACAATGCGAATAATGAGTGATTACAAAATAAACTATAACATGTAAATCAAGCACACACTAAATACCTTTAGCTGATCCTACAAATGAAGAACCTTTTTCTACAACACTACCAGCAACACTTTTTGTCGTATCTACTGTGCTCTGAACAGTGTTTGCTACTGTATCTAAAATAAAAACAAAAAATGAAAATCTATAATGTATTATATAACATACAAGATATTAAATAATAAGTACAGACTATTGCTTTTTTTTTAGTTCAGAAACACCCCCTACGCTAAGGCACGCAATTAAATTAAAATCCTGTATACATAATTATTTTAATATACTATCTTTTTAAAAAGTATATGTAATATTTTTAATAATACCTTTAGCACTTCCAACTAGGGACGACCCCTTTTCCACTGCACTAGCAGCTACATTTTTAGTGGTATCCACTGTGCTCTGAACAGTACTCGCTACTGTGTCTTTTGCACTACCAACTAAACTAGTACCCTTTTCTACAGTGGCGTGCACTGTGCTTGAAACAGTATCTAAATATGCAAAAAGAAATCATTAAATAAATAAAATTAAAGTTAATAACAAAAAAAAATAGTTTTTTTTTACATCACTAATTACTACCTTTAGCACTGCCAATCAAGGTAGTGCCTTTGTCTACAGCAGCAGAAGCTACTGTTTTAGTAGTATCTACAGTAGTTTGTGCAGCATTTGATACTGTATCTACAACGCAATATATAAAATATATAATCTTGATAAATGAAGTAAATTAAATAACACAACAAATAAATCTAATACATTAGCAAAAAGCAACTATAATTTATATAGCGGGTGCAAGGGACAGTGTCCCGCAAATTGATAGGGGTTGCTCAGTCAATGAAACTGAACAATTATCACCTGGAATTTCTTTCAGGAGATGAAAAAAAAATAACTTTCCGTACAAAATGACCACCTCGATCAGACAATTTGTATGGAAAACAAAATATATTTTTTTCACTTCCTGAAAAATAACCTGCTGATGGTTGTTCAGTTTCGTTGACTGAGCAACCCCTATCAGTTGGCGGGACGCTTATCCTTACACTCCATATAGGAGCGTCATTATATAAAGGAGCGTCGTGTTTGTATATTATTGTTTATTTACTGATTATAAAAATCATACCCCTGGCAGTTCCAATCATAGATGTGCCTTTTTCTACAGCAGCAGTGGCTACATTTTTTGTAGTGTCTACGGTTGTGTGTACAGTGTTAGCCACAGTATCTACAAAATGTATTTATACATGGTAAATGTGAAAGTGATTGATCAATGTAATCTTATATTTTAATAATGTATTAAATTATAGCTCAATACATTTAGCTATGAAATATTTTGATATAACGGCGGCGACAGAATATGTCGGTATCTACAGTTGAGTTTATAGTTATACACGAAATGAAATAAAAACAAATGTAAACCATATTAAGAATAAATATATACCCTTAGCGGTGCCGATCATAGATGTGCCCTTTTCTACAGCAGCAGCAGCTACATTTTTGGTTGTGTCTACTGTTGTGTGCACAGTGTTAGACACAGTATCTAAAAATGCGTTTATGGTAAATGTGTATAAATTATAATAAATATGTTAAAAACAAACATAAAAATACTAATAAATTAAATAGGTATATACCCTTTGCAGTTCCGATCATAGATGTGCCTTTTTCTACAGCAGCAGCAGCTACATTTTTAGTAGTATCAACAGTTGAGTGCACAGTGTTAGCCACAGTATCTACAAAAGTGCAATTATGATTGATAAATGTGCTATATATAATGTGTATATATAAATTTTCTAATTGTGCCTTTAGTTTTAATGGCACTGTGTTAGATACAGTATGTATTTACGAAAATGCATATTTAATTGAATAAAAAATAAATAAAAATAGGTATATACCCTTTGCGGTTCCAATCATGGATGTGCCCTTTTCTACAGCAGCAGCAGCTACATTTTTTGTTGTGTCTACTGTTGTGTGCACAGTGTTAGCCACAGTATCTACAGAAGTGCAATTATGATTGATAAATGTGCTATATATAATGTATATATATAAATTTTCTAATTGTGCCTTTAGTTTTAATGGCACTGTGTTAGACACAGTATGTATCTACGAAAATGCATATTTAATTAAATAAAAAATGAAACACTAAATAAAAATAGGTATATACCCTTTGCGGTTACAATCATGGATGTGCCCTTTTCTACAGCAGCAGCAGCTACATTTTTGGTTGTGTCTACTGTTGTGTGCACAGTGTTAGACACAGTATCTACAAAAGTGCAATAATGTGTGATAATGTGAAAATCATAAACGATGTTTTAAATTAAAAATATGTTTAACCAGCTTTTTGTTTGTTGTGCCTTGAGTTTTGATGGTACGGCTTTAGACACAGTATGAATCACAGAACAGAAGACTGTATTTATCTACGAAAAATGGATATGTAATGAAATAAGGAATTAAACACTAAATAAAAATAGATATAATACCCTTAGCTGTGCCGATCATAGATGTGCCCTTTTCTACAGCAGCAGCGGCTACATTTTTAGTTGTGTCTACAGTCGTGTTAACAGTGCTTGCTGCAGTATCTAAAGCCAAGAAAATAAAAATAAAAAATACAATAAAAAACTGTATATCTGACTTGTACTATTTACTCAGAAAAAAAACATACCCTTAGCAGCCCCAATCACAGATGTGCCCTTTTCTACTGCAGCGGCGGCAACATTTTTAGTTGTGTCAACAGTTGTATGCACAGTGCTTGCTACAGTGTCTACAATAAACAAAAGCAGGCAGATGATGGGTGAAATAAATTAAAAACGTATTTCAAAGAAATTAGACAAAATATACCTTTAGCGGCTCCTACAATTGATACGCCTTTGTCAAAAGCTGAAGCTGCGACATTCTTAGTTGTATCAACAGTGGCATGAACTGTATTGGCGACGGTCTCTACATTTAGAAGCAAACACAACGTATAACATAAATTAGTGCGATTGCATTCTTATTGACAAGAGATGATAGCACATTGAAATTAGCAAATGTTTTGATCGGTTTACCTTTAGCAGAATCAACGTAAGATTTTCCTGTTTCAATCGTACCTTCAGCGGCTTTCTTAGTACTATCTACTGTGCTTGCTACGGTATCTACAAGATAATAGCAAAATAAAATTAGAAAATCAATAAATACGTTAAATACAGTAAACAACAGAACCTGTTTCTTTTTAAATTAACATTAAATCAAAATGCCAAATAACAAACAAAACAAATGCAAACAAACCTTTAGCACTATCTATATAGGATTTACCATATTCGTACATAGAATAAGCAGCGTTCTTTGACGTGTCGAGTGCGGTTTGCATCGTATGTTGAGCGGTATCTAACAGTTAATGGGCAAAACAAAAGTCACACAAGGTTAATCACTTGGTACAACATAAAACACAACAGAAACAAATAAAAAATAAACTAGGTGTACCTTTAGCACTATCTACATATGTTTTAGCAGTGTCCACAGTTGATGCTGCGGTATTTTTAGCACCTTCAAATGTGTTTACAACGGTATCTATAAAAAAAAATGGCAATAAGACATAATTTATCTAGCAATGCCTTATGTTTATGTTTGATTTTATAAATTACCTTTAGCTGAAGTAGCGTATGTCTTGCCGGTTTCAGCTGCCGCTTGTGCAGTTTTCTGAGTAGAGTCTAAAGTACTTTGCAAAGATGTTGATACTGTGTCTACAAAAATATATAATAAAAACAAAATAAAATATGCACAAATTAAAATATAAAAAAACCACTACTTTTATCTCTCCAATGCATTCTACACGAAATGAACTATTTCATATTAGCTATTATATGCTTTGACTAACTTAGTAATATGAGCAGGATAGGAATAGAAAAATATTGTTTTCTAATACCTTCGTTATAACTGCAAAAAATACAATTAGAAAGTTATTAAAATATAATAGGTATTGTTCCCCAAAGTCATCGCACTTAAATCTACGAAACGATTTCACCACCGCCCACAGGCAGGCGGTTGATGACATGCAGATATATGAATTGTTACAATTTGTTTACCTTTGGCACTGTCGAAGTATGTTTTGCTGGTATCCAGAGCCGCCTGCGCAGCAGTCTTAGTACTCTCAACTGTGCTACTGATAGTATCTACAAGTGCAATACAAAGTCAAGGAGAAGAAGTGACGAAGAAGAAAAAGTGAAAGCAAAGAAGGAAGAAAGAATAAAATTATGCCTTTTGAATTTACCTCTCGCTGCGTTGGCTGCATTTTCGGCTGATTTCTTTGTGTTATCTACTGTGGTGGCGATTGTGTCTAAAATTGGAAATAAATAAACAAAAATAAAAATACTATCTACAAAAGAAAATTAAATAAAAACAAATACTTTACTGAAGTACTTAAAAATAAAGTAAAAAAATATTATAATTGTTTACCCTTTGTTGTGTCGACGACTTTCTTAGTGTCAGCAACAGCTCTGCTGGCCGCATCCTTGGCCTCTCCAGCAGCTAAAGACACCTTTGACAGCTCCTTGTCCAGAGAGTCGATTGCAGAGTTTCTGGCTTGTTCGGCTGAATTGAAAAACTCTGAGTCTGAATATTTCTTTCAACAACTGCAGTATTCTAACGAAACATTTGTTTGTTTACATAGTTTATTTAGAATTTTTCCACGCTACGTTTTAATATTGAAAAAACGGTTCTGTACATTTATTTATCCATTATCGTAGTAAATTATCTAACTGGCCCTGTTCCGGTTATAGCTTCATTAATTTGGTCAGCACCTATTATTACGCAATCTTTATCATATCACTAATAGGATTTCAGAAGCCAGCCCAAGACTGATAAGTTCTCATAAATAAAATCATAGATAAATGCTATAAAAAACATAATCACCTATATTCTTTTTCAAAAACTGAAAATTCTATTCTACTATGGTATAGAATAGATTTGTCAAAATGTAGTCATTATTATTATGTATGTGTATGATATGACAGCCTCTACAGCGTCACTTATATAATAAAAATCTTATCTTTGTCTAAAACAACACTAACCTTGATTAGCAGCTTCAGTAGCAGACTTCTCTGCCCCACCGACCAGTTCACCGGCCTTCTTGACATGTCCCTCCACTACATGTGCAGCTTCAGATGCCTTTTCACCAGCCAGGGTCTCTGCGTCCTTCTTCTTCCGCTCGAAGAGAGACGCTGTCTTCTCTCCGATGCTTTTGAAAGCCCCTGAAAAATTTATTATTTTATTTGGATACGTTTCCCATATAAATATTACGTCAATGTTAGTTAGGTGTCATCTATTTCATAACATAAATTTCAACATGATAACTATTCATTTTAATATATTAATAGCATTGTAATTTTATTTATGTAAATTAACGAGTGGGATAGTAGGGATTGTTTGTTTTAGAAGCATTCCCATTAATTTTACTATCATCGTCTTCAAAATATTCAAATGAGTCATAAAATTTTAACAGTCTGTGGCGTCCATAAGACGGCATAACTAAAACGTAAACAACTTTGACCCGAAGAAAGTCAACGCTATAACATTATTCTATTTGTGTCATGTTATCATACATCTAGAAAACATCGATACAGCAAACTAACAAGATACCACCAGTGCAAAACTGACCGCATTGCGAATCTTGACAAGAAACTACGTCGTAGAAACTTGAGGTGAGTGTTATCGATCCATTGAAAGAGAAGTTCTTAGCTAGCTTTCTATCGCTATTGAAAGTAAAGCTTGTTTTAATAAAAATCTAAATAATACTTTTGTAGGATTTCATAGATATTTTTTATCATATTAAAATAACTATGACAGGTTTTATTGAGTTTACATAAAATATTGCATAGCATCAATTTGATTTAAATAAACGATTAATTTATGTATTCGTAATAATACCTAGATTACAATTGTACCTATTGTTAAGTAAAATAAAGTAACTAATGAAATAAACTTCGTTACTAAATAAGCCCTGAAATTTTCCATCACTTTGGCTGCGCAGTAAAAGTAAACAAACATCTTATTGGGATACGCATAATGTAGCCATCGATTCTCCATTATTCCCACCATCGCGTCGCCAGACGCTATTGTTCTTTCCATAAAAGTGGGTGGGACTCCTATACACTACACACAACCTACATTAACGAAGGCTTTCTCGCGTAACGTACCTATCGTATATCTGGTACTATTATCCGTCATAAGTATTTTATCCAAAAGGAAGCCTAAAACCTATAGTTTTTTTTTATATAAACAGTATACATATTTTAGAAATTTTAGACTCACCGTCTATATCGGAATGCATGAAAATAGAAACAGTAAATAAATTACTATATTTGCATTTTTAATCTAGAAGTCAATGCAAATGCAGTTCTAAATCAACGGTGATGTAAATGAGAGTGCCCTAGAATGAGGTCATCTACAATATACAGGATAACTACTTAGTGTGGCTAAAAATGATCTAATGTACAGTGAGTAAACTATTACGATTTATGACTCTACATACCTACAAACTAAAATTTATGTGAATATTTGCCTTACAATATTACAACCAATTTAAAATCCAAAGTTTTTTATAATAAAGTAATTACAATGTTATTTTCAAATAAAATAGTTTAACGCTTCCGAATTGCTTATTTCTGGTTGAATATAGAAATATAAATAAGTCATCATACGCCAGCGCAAACGCACACGGAGCGATTGATCGATAGGTCAGTCGGTAAGGTGTCAGCGTGCATTGGTCCCAATAATTTGACCGCACAAAAATAGAGGCGGCACTCGGCACTCGGCACTCAGGCGATCCGGGATCATTGCTCGGTGTTTGTTCGAGTGCGCGTGCGACTGTTTCGCAACTCTACCTACTGAATGATTGATGCCCTAAATAACTCCCCCACTGGAACACACCAAGTGTTTGGGTAGGACTTATAAATAATGATTAATGTTGGAACTTTTTGGATATAATTCTTGATCTCTCAAGAGGATTAATTTTATGGACCTACGTCTAGGGCTGATATTTCAACTAATTTATTATGAATGAGTATTAAAAATATACAAGTGGTTCAGTAACCCAATCAAAAGAAGGTACTTTCTTTATTAATTTTAACATACATAGTTAAATATAAAACAATTATTTAAATCATATAAAATATTCATTTCATATATGGAATTGTTGTCTTTTGGTACATTTAAGCTATGACATGGTATAACCAACAGTATAATCTTATCAATAATTGAAACATACCTACCTAACTATAAAAATAACATACCAGTCATAATATCAGTGAAACATTATGGTATAATCGAGTCAAACAACATCGCGCAATAACTGCTATATTTTCTGTAACTGGTTTTGTGTTCCAAAAGTAAAAAAAAAAATAGGAATAAAATCCACATAGATTTTTTTTATATTGTAAACTTTGATCAACACAACGATATTTTATAATCAATAGTTTGTCATTTAATAAAATAAATACTGCAAAATGCTAACCTCTCGCACGACACGAGCCGTGCACGTTTCCATTTCCCACATACTAAGGTAGGTAATTTAGCGAAATAGCCGCCTGCCTGTCTAGGTCTCGGCCTCATAAGCTCAGTCTAGGTCCAAGTATCGATTAGCTTGCGATATACTGTTTTATAGCGCTCTGCAGAGCCACTGCTAGTTGACCTACCCACAGCAAAGGTCATGAACACTCACCTTCTTTACCAATGAGTCATGTTCATGCTTGATATTAATTTAATGAATATTTCAAGTCGCATGTGCTTTATCATTATCAGCTAATGAGTCTCTTTGTTCGCTCCAATTTTATATGACCTTTATGTTTGTTTACTCGAATACTATTAACATAGTATAACACAATCAACACTTTTTTATATTTTGTTTAGATTGTGTGTAGGCGACAATTGAAGAGATTCTTTCGCACAACCAGTGTGTAGCCAATTGAGAAAATATCCGGTGCAAACGACATGATTACCATGACATCACATTCCTCTCCCGACTACTGTGATGTCATCATTGCAATGGCTCACTAGCGGAAAAGCTACACTACAATAAAAATAAGCATGATATAATAATTTTCACGACTTCAGTCATGATTCTTCAATAATATTGTAGTCATTATGGTACTGAAATATGTTAACGTACGTACGTATGTACCCACTGCTCTTTCTCTGGCAGTAGCAAATGATTCGACCAACAGCGCTCTAAACTTGTTCGAAAAATGCGCTATATGTTTGCCCTTGAACACTCTACACATCTATAAATAAATACAAATTCAGCTGTACCAAAGTTTACTTTATCTTCAATGCCATTTGGATGAACTTTGTTTCTAGAAACTGCAATTTGATTGTTCAGTTTTCATTTTAAACTATAATGGATTAAGGAGAAGAATTCTTTATTACGTCGTCATTATAGACTGGTCGGGTCCCAACACCGGTCGGCCTTGCGTGGTGATGTCATCGCCAGCCGCGAGATTTGTTTTCGTGGCGTCTGATACCATAGCAGCATAGTTGTTTTATTAGGGAGCTAACCCAGGTAAAGACAAAGACTGAACGTTATTTTTCCTCGTGACCTTGTCACCCTGATGGATTGTATCTCCCACGTTTAACAAAAACAAATGGATGACAGGTGACTTCGTGATGTAATGGTAGTTATCAAAGGTTTATTAATTTATTTGAGTTCCTAGTTCTTTTTGCGTTGTTTAAAATATAAACTTCCTGCTTTGCAAATTGAGATGCCATTAATCAATCAGCGTGTTGTTGCTAAATGATCGTGTTTTTAGCATAGATACATTATCTAGGTACGTATTTAAAATAAATTCACCAATGCTGCGAATAGATATCTAATAATATTTTTGTATAATTCAATTCATTAATATTTACCTTGATTTATTTCAAATCAATTAATACATTTCGTTGTTTTCCTTATAAAATAGCTATGGCATGTGCTTGACTGCCTCTATAGCAAATATATCATCTGTTTTGTATAATATTTATGCTGCATTTTCCTCGATTTCTGATTATTAGTCTAGAAACATATGTTGTTGTATACTGTTCACTTTTTAAAAAATACGAAAATAATACGAGTAGGTACCATCAATCATACAGGTATTTTAGTGGATGAATCACACATGGTGTCACATTCCTCAACTCCAACCGAGTAATAGATTAGATACTTTGTCGAACCCGTCCCTGACCTCGCAGTCCTCGGTTCACATGCACTTACCGGGTCCCGAAGTCGATATCACGCCTACCGTATGACAGATATAATATAGAGTTTATATGGCAGGGTCACATTGGATCCTTATAAAACATATAGATACATTTGTGTACAGTAAGTTTATATGCTTATTTTCTCTATACTGCGCAGTCTAAAACCTTTTTTTTTTTTTTTAGTTACTACGCAATTTATGTTACGTCATTGTAGTGTGTTAATGGAAATAGGTTGTTCCATAATAATACTAATATAGAAGATCATATTTGATTTTATTTGTTTAAAACTACCAAACCTTCTAAAGCTTTTAGAATTGAATGCGTTGCAGAAATACAAAAAGAAATAATCAGAAGGTCAGACGATCCTGTTTCCTTTATGAGAAAGATCCCTCCCTACCTTCTTGTGCCTTCTTTGAAAGTAGGTCATGGATAAAATATAAGTGCGTCACAAAGCTGGCAAATGTTTTAAGAGCATTGACTTGTATACTTATGTAGATAATACCTACTAGGTATAGCATTTTATGTAAATTAAGTAGTCTTTTGAACGGTCTTCTATAGATATTATTTATGAACGAGTATGCACATTAAACCCCATTGCTACCTGCACCAAAGTTCATCAATGTCATCATTAACAAATTACTCCATAATGATCTTGGCTCCAATGCCATACAACCATAAGACGTGACTGCGCGCGTGGTGTAAAATCGCGTCAGAAAACGCCGTCAAATAACTTTGTCAACCGAATGACCAATGCGTTCAGCTTAATGCGTAGTTTCAACTTTAGCTGGAAAATCTCATGTCATAAGTGATTCATCTGATGAACGAGCCTCATGTTTATTGTGAGACGGTTTTTATCTTTCCTCTTATCAAAGACACCTCCTAACTTTGTGATTTATTTGACCTCGAATTTTAATTGGCTTGTGTTCGGCTGATGAAGCATTGAGATTAATGTCTATTTATAGAAATATCAAGTTAACTATCTATGGCGCTTACACTCTATTCCAAGTCTAACTTAAGTTACCTATTACGCAAGTACGAAATTACTGCACTTTTTGTATAATATAATTATTTACTAGAAAATGCTTTAAAGTAGGTTTCTTATGGACTAATGATTTTTTAATTATGGATTTGTATGTTTTCTCTGTACATTTATAGTATTTTATTATTATTATACATGCATCAAATCTACAGCTCTATATATGTTGCGCATTAAGGTCAACCCCACTCTATAGGTACATACTTCTAAGTGCATCCAGTTAAGGGGCTCTCCTGGGCTAAGTGGCGCCCTCATCAGTAAGTAAATCATAATTCACTGGAAACACTCCGTCTCAGTCTTTCCCGACCTAGACTAGAGTTAAGAGAATCGAAAATCCAGTAGATTAGATTGAGGTTAAAGCAATAAAGGTCTTTTGCAACTAATAGTTAGTTATAGTTACAGATAGAAAATTTGCGAAAAACGGTCACATTCAGCAGTTTTAGTATCTGAAACTGCAGTGAACACTGAATTATGAATTTATAATGCTTAAAATAAATTTCAGTATAACTTTAATCTGATTTACCGGATTTTCGATTAATTGCGTTTTCAGTGAGTAATGATTTTTTAACTGATGAGGGCGCTGGCGTACACCGGGGATCCCCTTAATCTAACTATTAGTAAATAATAAAAATACTACTAAAAAAGTTCTACTTCTACGTATTAGAATTTTACTCTATTTATGTGTCTTTTGTAATTATCAAGAAATGAGATAGTATTTAACTGCACAATATTAAGTGTAATAATAATTAACGAATTCATGTAATCAATAATAAAATTGATTAAAATCTTGAATCTAAAAAATATTACAAATTTCAGTATTATTGATGAAAAATAATATAATGTATTAATAATTTAATAATTTATTTACACTATATTTAATATTTTTGTTAATGATATTATATTCACTATTCCATATTTGAATTATTTTTAAAAATACAACAGTGCCTTCGTCATATCAGACGGCACCTTGTATAATTTATGCACTAAGATATAGATTGAGAAAATGATATTACCTGCGATACTGTTGAACATTTTGCTTTATTTTCTCACAACTTCACACAAACAAACAGTTTATAATTCACAAACCACAGAAGTTTTGCACAAAATTATGAAATCACGGAACAAGAGCATGTACGACTCTGCAGGCGAAATGCGATCGGAAATATCTTCAAGGCTCAACTAGGGACCGGTGCGGGCGGAGGACTCTCGACTCGTGTGTTGTCGGCCGTATTTTTATCGATGACGTCATTTGTGTTTGCGTTTAAATATTCCAAGTTGTGTCCAGTCTCTACATTTATTTTTCTCCGCCAGGAACAGTACTTGATGACTTTATTTTCTACCACTTTGTAGAATTTTACTTATATGACAACTCTATTTTTAAGTGGGGTCTTATTATGAGGTACTTCCGGTTTCACATTGATTAATCTTTAATAAAATAAATAATTCAAAAACTGCCTTCTAATGAGTGTAAATAATATAATAATTAATTTTTAAATGCTATTTATTTGTGCTTGTCAAACATCTGATTCCTATTTGCAAGAGTCAAAAATAAGACCCCGTTGCTAAGCAACAGCAACTTCAAATCGACAACCATGACAACAAACAAATTTGGTTTTTGCATATTTTGAAATAGTTTGCTGTGCTCTCTAATTTTATACAATTTGGGGCTGGCATGTGGGTGAAATGTCGAAAGATAACGCAAACCTGCGACTGCTAGGCTCTCCGGTCAATCTCACCTACAGAAGTAAGAAGAAAGACGACAAAAAGAATATTCGCAACCGTCCGCGATCGGCGCTACAGAATTCTTGTTTTACTCCAGTAAGTAGGCTTTAATTTTTATATATATAAATCTCTGAATGAAAGAATTTAACTGTACTTTCTAAATTGGTACTATGTCTTACCTTGTTTTTACACATATTAAGTTATTAATTGTTGCGTGAATACTAATGCTTGACAACACACTATTTACTCAATAACTCCATAGGTGATGAATATTCTATTGACTTTATTTATCTGAATGAATTGAATATGTAAGTAAGTCATCATCATCATCTCCCTTGCCTTATCTATGAGTTCAGAATAGATAATTAAAATAATTGTCATAATTTAATTTTGCACTGTATTGGTTTGTGCGATGGGCACTATACACTTTAGTTAGTGGGACTTTGTTATTTAAATATGCACGTACAATAAACATAAGATAAGAATCTTTACTATACGAACAAAACACAATAAAATGAGTGTACCAACAAGTTAACACAGACTGTTATTTACCATAATATGACTATCAGTGATTTTGTATATCATTGAAATAACTCAAAATAAAGATTGAAATATTGTTTGTAGGATAATCAAGAAAGATATAAGCGGCCATTTTCTGCAGACACCAAGGAAAGAGCTCCGTCTACAAGAACTTTCTACAAAGCATTAAGTTCTGAATTACTGCAAAGTTTTAATAGTAAGTTTTTACTTATAATAAATATAACTGCCTCCGTGGTCTAGTGGCTAGTGCCATGGACTCCTGATCCGGAGGTCCTGGGTTCGATTCCCAGGGGGGAAACACAAAGTTGATATTTGAAAATTTATCACTGTAATTTTCCCCAGTTTGGTTAGGACATTGCAGGCTATATCACCTGATTGTCCGATAAACGAAAGCACGAAAAGCGACCGGGACCGACGGCTTAACATGCCCTCCGAAGCACGAAAAAGATTTCGTGCTTCGGAGGGCACGTTAAGCCGTCGGTCCCGGTCGCTGTCTTTGATAGTGGTCGTTACTCAAACCATGTCAGAGGCCTGATATTTGTGCTACTAGGCGGTTTAAAAACTCTGACAACAGGGTTCATCAGGTCGATAGACTCGATACCTACTCGACAGAAGAAGAACTTATAATAAATATTACAAAAACGAAAATTTTGTAGTTTGTTTATGTTTTGCTTAGGTATACAGGGTATGTGACAGAGTCCCGCAAACTGATAGGGGTTGCTCAGTCAACAACACTGAACAACTATCAGCAGGGAATTCTTTCAGGAAGTGGAAAACTTAAGCTTTTCCATGCAAATTGTCTGATTGAGGTGGAGATTTTGTATGGAAAATCCAATTTTTATTTTCAAATAATTTCTTGGTGTAAGTTGTTCAGTATTGTTGACTGAGCAACAACAACTGACAACCCCTATCAGTTTGCGGGATGCTGTCCCTTACATCCGGTATTATTATTTATTTTGGATAAATCAAAAAATATAAGTAGAGTGATGATTTTTTTCAATATCAAAAATGAAATATAGGCTTTAATTTCCCCTCACTTAACACATACATCTATACTGGCATTGTAAAGAGGAAATATTTGTGTTTTCTTGCGTGTGTATGTATGTTAGTAATGATGGTTAAACTCAAAAACTACTAGACCGAAAGCTACATTCACCATAACTAACATAGGCTACTTTTTACTGCGGGAAAATATCTGATTCCCATGGGAAAGCTCATTAAGTAAGCCGCGGGAGAACTGCGGTGCGAAAATATAGTTGCCTGTAGTTTAATTAAATTCTTTCTTTTACCAGACAAAGATTATTCCACTTGTGAAGGTCCATACACTTTCCCAGCATTACCCCCAGGCTCTGTTCGGACTTCTACCATACATACTGGTAGGCTCTTGTTTTAACCTTAGTAATGATGAGAGCATTTGCATTAAAGGTAAATTCTGTGTCCCATTATGATTTTACACTTAATAACAGTACAGGTTTAATTTTTAGTATGTACATGCGTGACATAGGAAAGAAAATCCATGTCTTTGACGTTTACGGGGTAGGCAGAGCGTAAAACCACAGGGCGTGCACTCCATACAAGCCGTCGATTTCGTACTACATGCGCAATAACGTGTATGTATAGGTTTGAAGTGAGTTTGTGTGCGTGCTGCTGTATCCGTTGGCGCGGGGTAGACAAGGTGAGGTAACATTTCAAATCCGGGGTGGGATTGCCTCTTCTTTAGCGTTAGCTAATATTATATTTTCTTTGGTAAAGCGCCGAGTAAAGGCAGTATACATGTAATAGTAAAAAATGAAAAATTTTCAAAGTTAGTAAACCATTTTAAAATTGTTATTTTACAGACTTCCCCATCACTACAATCAAAGTAGTCCCACCGACGACAGATCTACTGGGAAACACGAAATCTGAGAGTCACGGAGCAAGAGAAGACAAGGACTTGTGCAGCAATGCATCTGATATCGGCTCCGAGGACACTTTCATCAGTCTAGGCACTAAGATCAAAAACAGAGCCCAACTGGCGCCCAAAATAAAAAGCCCTTCAGCTAAGAATTTAAAATACAGAAATATCGCGAAGAGGGGCCGCAGGCATATGGAGAATACTAATGAAGAAAAACAGAGCAATGAATATGAAATGGAAGTGAAGATCACTGATAGGAACCAAAGAGTTTCATCACCAAATAGAAGCAGAGAGGTTCACGAAAGGACTCCATCGCCGACGTTTAAAAAGTCTTACGATGCCTATTTCATTCCTTTAGAAGGAAGCTCTTTGTCTAAGAATAAAGACGAGGATTTAGCTGGTCGTGTGTCCTTTGGTTCTTCAGGCATACAAGCGGAAGTTGAACAGGCTATAGACACGTACTCACGTAGGCTGACTCTCACCAAACAACAACTCTCTTTAGTTGAGGAAGAGTCTACTCAAGATATCGAAAGTCCTTCACAGCGCATGTCAAGTCTCTCTCCAGAGAATTTATTAGAAGATAATAAGAAGGAAGAAGTTGATAAAGATCTCACTGGCCGAACTTATGTCGCAGGCGAGACAAATAGCGCCTTTCCCAAAACACAGAACTTTATAAATGAACCCAGGACTTACACTAGTTTTTATGATGACTTTCAATCTACTGCGACTACCCCTTACCAGACTAAGAACCGTGCTTCTATTCTACAGACTGATTCGTCATCTAAAGATTCTGGATATCATGACAGTGGCCAAAGTGATGCTTATGGTCAGAACTACTCTCTTCCAAGTACATCTTTGGTGAAGTCTTTTTCTCAAACCAAAGTTGAAGATCAACCTAAAAGTCTGGATAGTGCTTCTAGTAACGAAAAAGATTATCGAACTTTTCCATTGGACAAAAAGAGTCAATGGGCTGAGCCTCTGAACCACAGCCGGCTTTTGTACAAAGATTTCTTTTTGAAAAAAGAAGGACATATCGCGTTGGCACCGCAAAATTCACCGGTGAAAGAGATTTCCAATGATGTTGCTTCCGAAGAAAATAAAAGTGTAAAAGAGACGGAAAACACAGACTATCCCTCATACTTACTGAACAGTACTACAAAAGCTTACACCTCCAAAGTAATTGAAGATTACAAGAAAGAACTTGAAGCTATAAACAATTTACATGAACTTACTATAAAAGATATCAAAACTGACGCTATATCCCCAACTCCTCTTAACATTGATAAAATGTTTGATGACCATTCTTGTTTTGATGATGATAAACATGACGCAAATAAAAGTAATGCAATCACTAATGATGCACCTAACAAAAATGCATTAGATGTTTCTAAAGCCGATATTTCAAAGGTTTCTACTAAAGAGCTAATACAAAACTATCTAAAAGTAAAAGAGGGTGATTACAGTAAAGATTACGTGCCGAAAACTCCAAAGAAGTTTGATAAGAAGCCAAACAATCTTACATCTAAGACCGAACCAAGCATTTCCTCCTATAAACAAGACTGGAACAACAAAGTCAAAGCTAACACATCCCAAATTCCGAAGTCGTCAAATATTAAAAACCAGAATCAGAAAAATCTGTTTACTTTACGAACACCAATGAGCGCGAGACTTGAAAGTGTTCAGAACGATAAAGATATAGACTCTTGGATGTCACTTTCCGCTTCATCGCCTAGAACCTTCGAAATGGAACCTCTGAAATCTCCGAGAGAAACAAACGTACAGGAACCTAAACTACCAGAAAGGATGGCTACCGCTGAATCCAGTCCAAACCGCGATCGTCAACGAAGTCCAATACGCAACCAAGGCAGTACTGAAAAGACTCCTCGTTACGAACCGAAACAAGCAATAACTTCAGCCAATACATCAGTCCTAGATACTTCTAGGTCGAGAGATTTGAACCCTCACTCCACTGTATTAGATATATACTCCATGTTGAAAGAGATTGAGAGCTATGGAGACAATCCAGTTACTTCTGTAGCGAAGGTAGACCTACCAGAGCCTCCTAAACAGGAGACCAGTGAAGATAGGAACCCGACACCTAAAGACAATTTCATGTAAGTTATTATTATGTGTGTTCTACCATATCTCAGGACTATAGAGCCCCGGACTTTTGGAAAGCGTGCGTGGGGCCGAAGCCAAAACGTACAAACATACATATAATCACGCCTTTATCCCTAATGGGGTAGGCAGAGCGTAAACGACCTAAACAAAGGTTCTGCGACGTCTGACAAAGTTTTGAGGGTTATTTAAGATAGAATTCTAGGTATATTGCTGTAGTGACAGGTTGTCAGCCCATCGCCTAAATTACAATATACTGAAACCCTCGGATCCCTTAGCTGGATCTTACAGCATGCCCGGGAGGAAATGCACCTGGCACATTCTATGTTTTTCTCTCGCTCCCAGACCAGCATGAAGTACATGCCATTATTATTATTATATCAGCCTAAACTGCCCCACTGCTGAGCAGAGGCCTCCCCGCGTTCAAATAGCAAAAATATACTCCAACATGGAATTGGAATATCAATAAGAAATTTTATAAAAGACATTACTTTAATATAGGAGCCCGATGGTGTAGTGGACAGGGCCGCTGCCTCCTGAGCGGGATGTCGTGGTTCGAATCCCACCACGTACCAATGTGTTTTTCGGTTTTCGAATTTCATATGTACGCTTTTTCCGTGCTTCGGAAGGCACGCTAAGCCGTTGGTCCCGGTTAATATTGTTTAATACCGTAGATATTAGTCGTTAAGCCATGTCAGAGGCCAGTGCTAAGCATTGGCGGCTTGAAAACTCTGACCTAATCTAGGATTGGGTCTGGTTTCCCTTCTGGGTTGCGGAGGTCAGAAGGCAGTCGCTCTGTGTAAAAACTAGTGCCCTTGTTCAATCACCTAGATTAGGTAGCCGACCCCGTGAGATACGGGATAAGGCTAGAGAGATGATGAGGGAGATGATTAAATTACTTTAATATATTACAGGGAGATATTCGAGTTCTTGGAAAAGGTGGAACAGAGTGCCAACGATGCTCTCAACGTCGTTACCACATCAACTCCCCAAACTATTCCCAAGTAAGTTTAATTCAATTCTATTACATATCTGAGTCCTATGTTTTTCAGGCTAGAATCTCTGCTGAAACTGCCTTAAAGATCTAGGCTATGATTTCAGGCTAAGCTCTTCTGAAACTGCCTTAAATAGGCCTATGATTTTAGGCTAGAATCTCTGCTGAAACTACCTTAAAGAGACCGCTGCGTTTTTCAGGCTAGAATCTCGGCTAAAACTGTCTTAAAGAGACTATGATTTTCAGCCTAGATTCTGCTGAAACTGTCTTAAAGAGACCGCTTCGATTTTCAGGCTAGAATCTCTGCTGAAACTGCCTTAAGGAGACCGCTACGTTTTTCGGGCTAGAATCTTGGCTAAAACTGTCTTAAAGAGACCTATGATTTTAGGCTAGAATCTCGGCTAAAACTGTCTTAAAGAGACTATGATTTTCAGCCTTGATTCTGCTGACACTGTCTTAAAGAGACCGCTTCAATTTTCAGGCTAGAATCTCTGCTGAAACTGCTTTGAGAAACCGCTAAGTTTTTCAGACTAGAATCTCGGCTAAAATTGTCTTAAAGAGACTATGATTTTCAGCATAGATTCTGCTGAAACTGTCTTAAAGAGACCGCTACGATTTTCAGACTAGAATCTCTGCTGAAACTGCCTTAAGGAGACCGCTACGTTTTTCGGGCTAGAATCTTGGCTAAAACTGTCTTAAAGAGACCTATGATTTTAGGCTAGAATCTCGGCTAAAACTGTCTTAAAGAGACTATGATTTTCAGCCTAGATTCTGCTGAAACTGTCTTAAAGAGACCGCTTCGATTTTCAGGCTAGAATCTCTGCTGAAACTGCTTTGAGAAACCGCTAAGTTTTTCAGGCTAGAATCTCGGCTAAAATTGTCTTAAAGAGAGTATGATTTTCAGCATAGATTCTGCTGAAACTGTCTTAAAGAGACCGCTTCGATTTTCAGACTAGAATCTCTGCTGAAAAGTCTTAAAGAGACCTATGATTTTTAGGCTAGAATCTCTGCTAAAACTGCTTTAAGAAACCGCTACGTTTTTTAGGCTAGAATCTCTGCTAAAACTGCCTCAAACGGAACTGGCGCAGCGGCTGGTGACGGCGTCTTTGCAACTGGAGGAGAGGTCTTGCTGTATCGCTCTTCTACAGGAAAGCCTGCAGAATCATAAAGAACAGGTTTGTAACTAGTAGCTAGAATACTAATCGATGTCTAGTCCTTACTAACACTAGATTTAAAGCCTGTCTTTCTCGCCTCTTTGGATTTTCGTAAAGGACAAGAAATGCTGCGATTTCTAAGAAGGCTGGGTTTATTATCATATAGTGAGATAGGAAGCCGACCCCGTGAGATACGGGATAAGGCTAGGTAGATGATGATGAGTGAGATATAATTCTACATTAGTCCCGTTCCATTGCCTACTGATAAAAGTGGCTCAGTCAACGAAACTGAACAACTTTCAAGAAATGAAAATAAAATATATTTTCCATACAAATTATCTGATCAAGGCGGTCATTTTGTATTAGAATAAAAAAAAACAACTCATGAAAGAACTTCTTCGTGAAAGTAGGTCAGTTTCGTAGACTGAGCAACCCATACCAGTTTGCTGTCCCTTACATACTTACAGTGATTTCAATATGGGTCCAAATATGTAATTTATTATTATAATATGGTGGATACTCTTTAAGTAAAACTTGCAGATGATCAGCAAAGTGAGCAACTTGGAGAAGCAGTCCACCCGGAACATAGCGAAGGTGAAACAGGAATGCGAAGAAACCATCAAACGACACCAGAGCTTCATTGATCAGGTAGAGCAATCAACATTCTTTGTTAACTTGTCGACCTAAAAACTAAAGATACCTGCACAAAATTTGGGGTGGTTTAAACTTTGACTCACGAGATGACAGCCCTTTGTTGTTGTGGTCCTCAGGGTACCCCACTGGTACAAAGGGCCTTCACGAGCTTTCTCCATTCTCCCCTATCTTGTGCCTTCCTCTTGGCTTTCTCCCACGTCCATTCCATGGTCTTGAGTTTGCTCTGTATGGTTCGTCGCCAGGTGTGCACGGGTCGACCAGGTCTTCTGCCGCTCGGCTGCCACTCAAATGCTATCGAGGCAGCTTTTTTTTTTATTTTTTAATGGACCTGTTTGCAAAATACTACAAAGTGTATATAATGCGTCACCGGGCTAAGCTATCGAGGCGGCATTCGTCTCGCTACGCCGGAGAGTGTGCCTTATCCACCGCTATTTACGTTGAGCAATTTTTTGCTTGATGGGCGTCTGCTGGCATCGGACCCACAAGTCCTCATTCCTGATGGTGTTTGGCCAGTAGAACACTTGTAGTTGGCTTGTCAATGTCGCCCTTGGCGATAGCAGCACTTTGGTAGGAGATAGATTTCAAAGAATATCTGCATCACACTAAGACGCTATTCAATAAGATTTAGAGGCTATTTGAATTAGATTTCGCTGAATACCATCACTACATAGTATAAAACAAAGTTGCTTTCTCTGTCCCTATATCTCTATGTATGCATAAATCTTTAAAACTACGCAACGGATTTTGATACGGTTTCTTTTAATGGATAGAGTGATTCAAGAGGAAGGTTTATATGTATAATACATACATAAGGAAACATGCGTAGGGAAACATGGATAATTTCCGTGCGAAGCCGGGGCGGGTCGCTAGTAATCCATAAGATTAACAGAGGAGGAGATTATTGAGGGTGTTAGGATGCAACTTGGCTTGATAACTTTGGCGTGAAATATTCTAAAACAGTTCACGAACACTCTCTATAAACTTGGCAACTGTTTCAGTTGATAAACGACAAGAAAACGTTGAACCACCGCATAGAACAACTAGTGGACGAACGCAGGTCTCTCGAAGAGCGGTGGAAGCGATCTGCGCAAGCCTTGGAAGATAGGTACAAGCTGGAACTGCGCAACCAACACGACAAAATGGCCGCCGCGCAACAGGTCAGCAATTATTAACATAACCTCTTTTTCATGGAATAAGCTACAATAGCACATTACTGTAGAAGTCGAAAAAAAGGAATATATGGTCGAGAAAATTTGGAACTTCCAATGTAAACGAGACATATATTGCGTTTTCGGCTGAGACTAATATTTTACGAGGAAACAACAACAATACACTTAAAAATAAACATCAAATTGCGTTTCCTCCATAATATTTTGACATTTTACATTTGTATTTTATATTAGACTATCGCACATTCCATTCATTAATTCATTCTTTTATTTTTTACATTCTGCCTTTAAAAAATAGTATTATAAACTTAAGAAATAAGTATTTTAAAAAATAGTATTGGTAACTTGGCGGTCGTTAACGGTCATTGTTGTCGTTTGGACAAATTGCTGGTTTTGTTTTTTTTTTATAATGGAGTTTTTTCTGAGTTTATGTACTCTAATGTCGCTTGCATAATGTGTACCACAAAATATGCTTTTCGATGTTCTGATGAATTGATTACATTTAACAGGTTGCAAGGCAGAGATGGGTGCGACAAAAAGCTGAAAAAATAAAGGTAAATGATACAATCACAGTGCTTTTTGACGCATAATCTAACGTCTTCTTATTCTGTCGAGTACCCACTCGTCTATCGACCCGATGAACCCTGGTGTCAGAGTTTTTAAGCACTATCAAGCCTCTGACATGGTTTTTTAAGTAACGACCACTATCAAAGACAGCGACCGTGACCGACGGCTTAACGTGCCCTCCGAAGCACGAAATCTTTTTCTTTTCGGACAATCAGGTGATTCAGCCTGCAATGTCCTAACCAAACTAGGGAAAAATTCACAAAGTGATAAATTCTCAAATATCCCCCTAGGAATCGAACCCAGGACCTCCAGATCGGGAGTCCATGGCACTAGCCACTAGACCGAGGAGGCAGTTAATCTAACGTAATAAAATGGTAATATCGTGTACGAACTTTACTTATTACCTTGAAAAGGTGAGTATAAATACAATCACAATCATGAGGCTTTCCGAAGCATAATATAACAAAATACGTAGAAAATTCTGCAATTATTTATTTATTGCCTGAGAAATAAAAGGTAATAATTACAACCATGAGGCTTTTCGAAGTATAATCTTAACATTCTGTGCCGACTTTAGTTATTGCCTGAAAAAAAAAGGTAAATTATATAATCAAGAGGCTTTTCGAAGGATAATCTAAACATTCCGTGCCAACTTTAGTTATCTTTGAGGATTTTAACACTCACAATGCTATTTAAATTCTTCATCACTTTGATAAATTCGTCACTCCCTCTACCGTTTCTGTAGCTTAGTTGGTAGAGTGATGGACCAACTTTTATTATTGTCTGAAAAAATAAAGGTAAAGAATACAGTCATGAGACTTTTCGGGCATAATCCAACTTGATAAATAGCAGTGGCGAGGGTTGCAATTTTATCGAGGGTAAGCCAAAGCAAAAAAAAAAAACATTCAAGTACTTTAAAGTTTTGACTTAATCGAAAATAACACCGAATTTCGTGGAGGTGAAATTCTCGAAATGGATGCCGACGGGAATCGGCTTGTATGGACCCTTCGCCACTGGTAAATAGAATCATTTAGTTTTCTTCCATGCTGGACTGGGAGAGATAGAAAAACATAGAATGTTCCAGCTGCCCTTCCTCCCGGGCATGCTGTTGAAGTCAGCAAAAGGGACTCGAGGGTTACAGTGTATTGTAATTTAGGCGATGGGCTGACAACCTGTCACTAAAGCAATACATATTACAATCTAAAATTGCCCTCAATTTTTGTCAGACGTGGCGAAAGCGCCTTTCAAGAGGCGTTAAACGCTCTGCCTACCCCGTAAGGGGTAAAGGCGTGGTTTATGTATGTATGTATTTCGTTTCCCCAGGAGCTAACAGTGAAAGGTCTGGAGGGCGAGCTGCGCGAGATGGCGGAGAGGCAACAGAAGGAGATCTCCGACCTGAAGATGTTCCACGCGGAGCACACCGCGCGGCTGCAGGCCAAGCACGGCGCCGAGCTCGAGGAGTTGAGGAGGACCCTGGACGAGGAGAGGGAGGCTGCCTTGGTCAAGGAACGACATTTGGCCAGCTCCAGGTGAAGTAGCTTGGTTCAGTAGAGGCTCCAGGTGAGGAGGACCCTGGACGAGGAGAGGGAGGCTGCCTTGATCAAGGAACGACATTTGGCCAGCTCCAGGTTAAGTAGCTTGGTTCAGTAGAGGCTCCAGGTGAGGAGGACCCTGGACGAGGAGAGGGAGGCTGCCTTGGTCAAGGAACGACATTTGGCCAGCTCCAGGTGAAGTAGCTTGGTTCAGTAGAGGCTCCAGGTGAGGAGGACCCTGGACGAGGAGAGGGAGGCTGCCTTGATCAAGGAACGACATTTGGCCAGCTCCAGGTGAAGTAGCTTGGTTCAGTAGAGGCTCCAGGTGAGGAGGACCCTGGACGAGGAGAGGGAGGCTGCCTTGGTCAAGGAACGACATTTGGCCAGCTCCAGGTGAGGAGGACCCTGGACGAGGAGAGGGAGGCTGCCTTGGTCAAGGAACGACATTTGGCCAGCTCCAGGTGAAGTAGCTTGGTTCAGTAGAGGCTCCAGGTGAGGAGGACCCTGGACGAGGAGAGGGAGGCTGCCTTGATCAAGGAACGACATTTGGCCAGCTCCAGGTTAAGTAGCTTGGTTCAGTATAGGCTCCAGGTGAGGAGGACCCTGGACGAGGAGAGGGAGGCTGCCTTGGTCAAGGAACGACATTTGGCCAGCTCCAGGTGAAGTAGCTTGGTTCAGTAGAGGCTCCAGGTGAGGAGGACCCTGGACGAGGAGAGGGAGGCTGCCTAGATCAAGGAACGACATTTGGCCAGCTCCAGGTGAAGTAGCTTGGTTCAGTAGAGGCTCTAGGTGAGGAGGACCCTGGACGAGGAGAGGGAGGCTGCCTTGGTCAAGGAACGAAATTTAGCCAGCTCCAGGTCACAAAACTTGGTTTGAGTAGCTAGCGACTAAAATCTCGCGCTCGCTACGCTTGTGATTTGACCTTATTTGCCTTGTGCCACAGAATATATAATAGTACTACATACAGAATAGCCACTCACCTCCCTTCCCCAGTCCGATATACGTCACACTCCGCGCCGGATTGTGGGCCACATTGAGCGTACGCTTAGCGGGTATGGCGCGCGCATGTTTCCAAGTGTAACGGAAATAATAAAGTTTTGTGTTCAAAAGATAGATAGTTAGGTACTGTTCCGTGTACGGATGTCTTTCTACCACAAGATATGACTCCAATATGAACTTTTTTAGATTCCCAAGTGATGTGATGAGAGACGGTAAGTAACTTCGTACAAAATATGCAACCTAACCTATTCTAACTATTCAGTAACAGTGAACTACTTTAAACATACATACATATAAACACGCCTTTATCCCTAATGGGGTAGGCAGAGTGTAAACGACTCAAAGGTCGTTCCGCCACGTCTGACAAAGTTTTCAGGGTTATTTAAGATAAATTTGTAGGTATATTGCTGTAGTGACAGGTTGTCAGCCCATTACCTAAATTACAGTATACTGAAACCCTCGGATCCCTTAGCTGGTTTTTACAGCATGCCCGGGAGGAAAAGCAGCTGGCACATTCTATGTTTTTCTCTCACTTCCGGGCCAGCATGGAAGTACTTAACTACTTTAAAACGTTGGTTTAATCAAGAACCAAATTCAAGTGATGATTATGAACGGTTTAACAAAATTTGTCAACCCTTTTAACACGCACACAAACGCATGCCAAGTGCAACATGCCGTCTGTCGATGTGTGACCAAACTGACATTGTAGTTAGGAGTGTCCGAGATGTGCTTGTGCAGTAAAGTGAAAGCTCACGCTCGCTACGCTCGAATAGTGGAACCAAATGTTGCAGTAAATGATGAGTAATCTCGCTCTCTCAATGTATAATTAAATTTTGTTTTAATTATTTCGCTCGTTTGTAAAGAAACTAGCGCTCGCTTCGCTTGGCTTTTTGATTTTCAAAACCAGTAAAACTATTCTTAAACCTGGATTTGTAGTATTGCCAACAATCAGTAAGTAGCAATTAATTAGAGACTATACGGGATGTAAGGGACAGCGTTCCGCAAACTGATAGGGGTTGCTCAGGCTCACTGAACAACTTCCACTTACAACGAACAACGAACACTTCCAATTTCCTGGTAGATGTTGTTCAGTTTCGTTGACTGAGCAAGCCGGTCTGTGCTGATGGCAATCTCTCTGTATCCTCACTTAGGATGGAGAAACAGATCCTGGAGTTGGAGACGTCGTACCAGGAGCAGCGCACGCGGCTGTTGGCGGAGATGCGCGCGCAGAGCGAGCGCGCCGCGCTCTCGCTCGGACAGCGCGAGCAGCTGCAGCGGCACCAGATAGGTACACCTAACTTATTCTGTGACGTGGATAATCAGTTTTTCCATGCTGGACTGGGAGCGACAGAAAAACATAGAATGTGCCAGATGCATTTCCTTCCGGGCATGCTGTAAAAATCAGCTAAGGGATCCGAGGGTTTCAGTGTATTGCAATTTAGGCGATGGGCTGACAACCTGTCAGTACAGCAATATACCTACAATTCTATCTTAAATGACCCTCAAAACTTTGTCAGACGTGGCGGAACGACCTTTGTTTAGGTCGTTTACGCTCTGCCTACCCCATTAGGGATAAAAGCGTGACCGTATGTATGTCTGTATGTATGTTTATCCCTAATGGGGTAAGCAGAGTGTAAACGACCTAAACAAAGGTCGTTCCGCCACTTTTGACAAAATTTTGAGGATTATTTAAGATAGATTAGTAGGTATATTACTGTCGTGACAAGTTGACAGCCTATCGCCTGAATCGCAATATACTGAAACTCTCGGATTCCTCAGCTGGTTTTTACAGCATGCCCGGGAGGAAATGCAGCTGGCACATTCTATGTTTTTCTCTCGCTCCCAGTCCAGCATGGAAGACGTATTTTGTGATGTAGATAATCAATTCTGCGCTCGCTTTGCTAGCGGCGTGCAAACGGTTAAACGGCGTGGTGTTTTGTTGAATTTCTGCACTCACTACGCTCGCGATATTATTATACGAGTATTATAGCGACTAATAACTAAAATTTCACGCTCGCTATGCTCGTGAAATGACTTATACTATTTTCAAATCTGATCTACATATAATAAATCTCTAGAAGGGTCGTGTCTGTACATTGAGTATTTTTACAAAAAGATTATTGCAGCAGGCATTACTGACGATATAAAGATCAAAACGATTTTTTTTTATTTTTTTTTGTCTGTCTGTATGTTACCACATCACGCCAAAACAACTGAACCGATTTCAATGGGACTTTTTTTATTCAACTGTGTGTTACCCAAAAAATAAAATAAAATCACGCTGACATAGGGGGTAGGCAGGAAATTGAAATTTGGCTGTTTCTTAACCGATTTTTATGGAACTTTTTTATTCCACTGAGCATTATTTAAAATCAAAGTTACGATACAAATAATCACGCCACCTGACCTAGAGGGTAGGCAGAAAATTGAACGCTGATCGTTTTTAACCGATCTTAAAGGGATTTATTTAACTGAGTTTTTTTAATTACCTGGTGTCCAGCCTAGGTTAGAAATAATCACGCAAACCATTCTAATATTGAGTAAGTACCCCAGTTTGTATGGAAAACACGCAGTGTCGAACATACTGAAAACGTTTCTCCGCGCGTAGGAGCGGGATCTGCTAGCTCGCGCGCGGAACCGTGTTTTCCATACAAGAACAAAGAACAGACAACGCGAAACACGCTTCCGCGTGCGGAGAAGCGTTTTTAGTATGTTCCACACTGCGTGTTTTCCATACAAACAGGGCGTACGAAGTCGCGGGCACAGCTAGTTTAGAATAAAAGTAAACAAAGTTTCATGTCTTTTAATCGGAGGTCTTGTTTCTAAAATAAGTATAAGCTATGATAACGTAATGATATAGTAGTTTTAGTCATCTAACAAATTTGCCAACACGTATCAATTATTTTTTAAATTTGTTTTTGAATAAAAAGACACTTATTCCCCATATAAGATCTCAGGGAGGAGGATTTGGCTAAAAACAGCGCTGGCGCTGGGGTCGGCTACCTAATCTAGGGGATTGAACGAGGGTACTGGTTTTTACACAGAGCGACTGCCATCTGACCTCCGCAACCCAGAAGGGAAACCAGACCCAATCCTAGATTAGGTCAGAGTTTTCAAACCGCCAATGCTTAGCACTGGCCTCTGATATGGCTTAACGACTAATATCTATGGTATTAAACGATATTAAGCGGGACCAACAGCTTAACGTGTCTTCCGAATAAACGTACATATGAAATTCGAAATCCGAAAAACACATTGGTACGAGGTGGGATTAGAACCACGAACTCCCGCTCAGGAGGCAGCGGCCCTATCCACTACACCATCGGGCCCTTTTTTTTCTTTATTATGTTTTGATATAATAATTTACCTTGTAAATTGTAGAAGGCAATAAAAATATTTTTATTATTATAGTAGGTAGGTGACATAAAGTCATATATTGTGTTTTTTTCTTCAGAAAAATGGAAAGAAGACCAGGAACGTATAATAATGGATAAGAAGCTGCAAATGGAAGAAGAGATTGCAAAGGAAAAGGAGAACATTGAAGTAAGATATTAATTCTACAGAGCACCCTGGAACACTGTACTTTTAACATACATACATACATAAAGCACGCCTTTATTATATTATATTTTTATTTTTTAATTACGACTCTATTAATTACAGGGTAACTGAATCCTCAACAGCCTAGTATTTTATCAATATAACCTAATTGTATGAAATTAAAAGAAAATTGTATGTTAATCTATGTTAATATATATTTTTCATATAATATTAGTTCAGTTTATTTTGTTTTTAATGTAAGCGGATAATGACATCGAGACAAACTTTATTAAGGTTTAGCGATGTCATTTAAATTGTGTTAAGTAAATGATAACAATAAATAAATAAATAAAATAAATAATCCCTTACGGGGTAGGCAGAACGTTTAACGCCTCTTAAAAGGCACTTTCGCCACTTCTGACAAAAATTGAGGGCAATTTTAGATTGTAATATGTATTGCTTTAGTGACAGGTTGTCAGCCCATCGCATAAATTACAATACACTGTAACCCTCGAGTCCCTTAACTATTTCATTTAATTGTTTTTTTTTCTAACTGCCTCCGTGGTCTAGTGGCTAGTGCCATGGACTCCTGATTCGGAGGTCCTGGGTTCGATTCCCAGGAGGGAAACAAAAAGTTGATATTTGAGAATTTATCACTTTGTGATTTTTTCCCCAGTTTGGTTTGGACATTGCAGGCTGAATCACCTGATTGTCCGAAAAGAAAAAGATTTCGTGCTTCGGAGGGCACGTTAAGCCGTCGGTCCCGGTCACTGTCTTTGATAGTGGTCGTTACACAAACCATGTCAGAGGCCTGATAGTTGTGCTACTTGGCGGTTTAAAAACTCTGACACTTGGGTTCATCGGGTCGATTGGCTCGATACCCACTCGACAGCAGCAGAAGAAGAAGAATTGTTTTTATTCCATATTTCCATGCTGGACTGGGAGCGAAAGAAAAACATATAATGTGCCAGCTGCATTTCCTCCCGGGCATGCTGTAAAAACCAGCTAAAGTATCCGAGGGTTTCTGTGTATTGCAATTTAGGCGATGGGCTGACAACCCGTCACTACAGCAATATACCTACAAATCTATCTTAAATAACCCTCAAAACTTTGTCAGACGTGGCGAGACGACATTAGGGATGGAGGCGTGATTATATGTATGTATGTTTTTCCAGGTAATTCTTCAGCAGAAGCAGCAAGAGCTCGAACAGAAACTGGAGCAACACAAGAAGGAGTTCGAAGCGGAACAACAACTGCTTCTGAAGAGGAAAGTTACGGAGATATCCGCCCAGCACAAGCTGGAGCGGGACAGGGAGATAGAGAAAGCTATAGAGAGTATGGAAGCTGAAGCCCAACAAGGAAGGAAGGAACTACAGGACGCGCTCAAGTGAGACTGGTTTTTTTTTCATCTTAAGTCCTGAGTATGTTTCGTGTATGGATAAAGGCCACTCGTTAAAAATTCATGATTTTTAAGTTAGACTAAGCTATTTTCTTTCTATATGTAGAAGCTTGTAATTGGTATTTATTTAATATCTATACTTGAATAATTTGTATTTGGAGAGCCCGATGGTGTAGTGGATAGGGCCGTGGCCTCCTGAGCGGGAGGTCGTGGTTCGAATCCCACCACGTACCAATGTGTTTTTTGGTTTTCGAATTTCATATGTACGTTTATTCGGTGCGTTTTCCGTGCTTCGGAAGGCACGTTAAACCGTTGGTCCCGGTTAATATCGTATAATACCGTAGATATTAGTCGTTAAGCCATATCAGAGGCCAGTGCTAAGCATTGGCGGCTTGAAAACTCTGACCTAATCTAGGATTGGGTCTGGTTTCCCTTCTGGGTTGCGGAGGTCAGATGGCAGTCGCTCTGTGTAATAACCAGTACCCTCGTTCAATCCCCTAGATTAGGAAGCCGACCCCGTGAGATACGGGATAGGTTAGGGAGATGATGGAGATGATGACTTGAATAATTTGTAAATGTTGCTGTAAGCTCCCCAAATAAAATACATTTGCTCTATTTGCTCCTCAATTCATTACTTGTAAAAAATCCTTAGGTCTAAATCTAAGGAAGTGACAGAGAACTTTTTTGAAAATGTCTGTATTTTGCGAGTTACGGTTTTTTAACGAGTGAGGGCGCCACCGCTCGCGGTGAGGCCTCTTACGTTTTCATGAAGTGTCGTGCTCGCTTCGCTCGCGTAATATATTGACTCAATAGATAAATAAATATAATTGAGCAATTTTCGTAAAGTAGTGCACACGCTTACACGTTGACTCAAATATCGTAAAGTGTTGCGTTCACATGTTGACTCAAATTTCGTAAAGTGTTGCGTTCACATGTTGACTCAAATTTCGTAAAGTGTTGCGCTCACATGTTGACTCAAATTTCGTAAAGTGTTGCGCTCACATGTTGACTCAAATTTCGTAAAGTGTTGCGTTCACATGTTGACTCAAATTTCTTAAAGTGTTGCGCTCACATGTTGACTCAAATATCGTCAAGTGTTGCGTTCACATGTTGACTCAAATTTCGTAAAGTGTTGCGCTCACATGTTGACTCAAATTTCGTCAAGTGTCACGCTCGATTCGCTAGCGCAACTTACCCAATTATTATTTTTAGTGTTAAAAATGTTTATAATTACATTGTATTGTCTATATAGGACCATTATTAAAACTGACCACCACCATGGACTACCATGCTAGACTGGGAGCGAGAGAAAAACATAGAATGTGCCAGCTGCATTTTTTCCCGGGCATGCTGTAAAAACCAGCTAAGGGATCAGATGGATTTAGTATATTACAATTTAGGCAATGGGCTGACAACCTGTCACTACAGCAATATACTTCCAAGACTGACAACCTGTCTCTATAGCAATACAAATTACAATCTAAAATTGCCCTCAATTTTTGTCAGACGTGGCGGAAGCGCCTTTTACGAGGCGTTTGACGCTCTGCTTACCCCGTAAGGGATAAAGGCGTGATTTTATGTATGTATGTATATTTTTGTAGGAGAAATAAAGAGCAATACGAAGCTGAGTTGAGAAGCCTGGCCGAGACGGAGCAAGCCACTTTGCGAAGATATCAGGACGCGCAGGCCAGGATCAGGCACACTGAAGATCGCTGTACGTATCCACATAATATATAATAGTACTACATACTGAATGGACATTCACCACCCTTCCCCAGTCTGACATACGTCACACTCCGCGCCGGATTGTGGGCCACATTGAGCGTACGCTTAGCGGGTATGGCGCGCGCATGTTTCCCAGTGTAACGGAAATAATAAAGTTTTGTGTTAGAAAGATGGATTGGTACTGTTCCGTGTACGGATGTCTTTCTACCACAAGATATGACTCCAATAGGAACTTTTTCAGATTCCACAATGATGAGAGACGGTAAGTAACTATGTTACACTTTACCACAGCTCGGACACTCCTAACTACAGTGTCATTTTGGTCACACATCGACAGACGGCATGTTGCAAATCTCAATATACAGAAACCCTCGGATCCCATAGCTGGTTTTTACAGCATCTATAATTTAAACTCGATTATTAAATCTAAATATGTTTTTTTTTTCAATTATGTATTGATCCACAATATTTTAGCCATCAGTTTTAAGTATAAACGTTTTGACTTTTTTAGCTACTCGGCACAGCTCGGACACTCCTTAACTACAATGTCATTTTGGTCACACATCGACAGACGGCATGTTGCACTTGGCATGCGTTTTTGTGCGTGTTGTGAGGGTTGACAAATTTTGTTATACCGGTCATAATCATCACTTGATTAATCTGGTTCTTGATAAAACCAACGTTGTAACTAAATAGTTAGAATATATTTGGTTGCATATTTTGTATAAATTTACTTACCGTCTCTCATCACTGTGGAATCTAAAAAAGTTCCTATTGGAGTCATATCTTGTAGTAGAAAGACATCCGTACACGGAACAATACCTAACCATCTTTGGAACACAAAACTTTATTATTTTCGTTACGTATTTATAGTTTTGGCTGGTTACCGTATCCGCGTTGAACTTAAGGTAATAGTTGAAAATCAGCGATTTGCCCCCAAAAGCAAATATAGACGCTGAGCTATGGCCTTTTGCACTGCTGCAGCACACATACATGCCCTAATATCAGGGCCTATCGTTAAATAGAATTCTCTTGTCATTTCGAACTAAAGCCTTTGTTGTATGTGTCTGTAGCAATGAAATAAACGATTTATCTATCTAGATAGATAAATCATAAAGTAGATACTTTATTCAAGAAATATGCCATCTTTTACTTTAAATGCCTACTTTCATTATCGACCCGACGAACCTTTGCATTCACTCTCTAAAATGTGTTGAGAAATATACCTCTAAAAATTCCTGCTCATGTTCTGTGACGGATCCGGTACCAAAAAAACTTTAAAACATCCTGCTCATGTTTTTCCAGTACCATTGAAAACTTTAAAACATCCTGCTCATGTCTTTCCGGTACCATTGAAAACTTTAAAACATCCTGCTCATGTCTTTCCGGTACCATTGAAAACTTTAAAACATCCTGCTCATGTTTTTCCGGTACCATTGAAAACTTTAAAACATCCTGCTCATGTTTTTCCGGTACCATTGAAAACTTTAAAGCATCCTGCTCATGTTTTTCCGGTACCATTGAAAACTTTAAAACATCCTGCTCATGTTTTTCCGGTACCATTGAAAACTTTAAAACATCCTGCTCATGTTTTTCCGGTACCATTGAAAACTTTAAAGCATCCTGCTCATGTTTTTCCGGTACCATTGAAAACTTTAAAACATCCTGCTCATGTTTTTCCGGTACCATTGAAAACTTTAAAACATCCTGCTCATGTTTTTCCGGTACCATGGAAAACTTTAAAGCATCCTGCTCATGTTTTTCCGGTACCATTGAAAACTTTAAAACATCCTGCTCATGTTTTTCCGGTACCATTGAAAACTTTAAAACATCCTGCTCATGTTTTTTGACGGATCCGGTACCATTGAAATTTTAAAACATCCTGCTCATAGTCTGTGACGGAACCGGTACCATAGAAAACCTTAAAATCTTGCTCATGTTCTGTCTGTGGTTCTTCCATGCTGGACTGGGAGCGAAAGAAAAACAAGGAATGTGCTAGCTGCATTTCCTCCCAGGCTTGTTGTAAAAACCAGCTAAGGGGTCCGAGGGTTTCAGTATATTGCAATTTAGGCGACGTCACTGCAGCAATATACCTACAAATCTATTTTTAATAACCCTCAAAACTTTGTCAGACGTAGCGTAATTAATGACCTTTGTTTAGGTCTTTACGCTCTGCCTACCCCATTAAGGATAAAGGGGTGATTATACTGATGTATGTATGTTCTGTGACGGATCTGGTACAATGGCAGCCAACTTTATAAAACTTAAACTTTTTTCTGTAGAGTTGTACATATGTGGTGTTTGTTATAGGTGCTGAATTAGAAGTATCAATTTCTCAACTGGAAACCAGGAATAAAGTTTTAACTGAAGTTAGTATAACGTTCTTTCAACTTAATGCTAAACCCTTATTTTTATATTTTAAAAAAAACTGACTGACTAATTCTTTGGCCCGTAATTATAAATAGCACCTGACACTGCCAACTGGTTTGAGTCCGTATCAGAAATGTCATTTCAGTACAATGTAGCCTGTCACATCCATACTTAATATCGCTCTCAATCTTGAGACCGCTTTTTAAATACGAGACTATATTTACAGAAAAACATTCAACTAGAGAACCAAGCGTCAGAAATGATGGCGCAGTGTGAGAAGGCGTGGCAAAGTAAAGTAGAACAACTGCAGAGAGAAATGGTAGACTTGAAGAAGACTCATGACGAACAAATGCACCAACTGTACGCTAAGTAAGTACAGGGGTAGGGACGGGAGGGTTGGGGGGAAAGGAGGTTCTTGAGGGACGGGAGCGGAGAGATGAGGAGTTTGGGAGAGAACGGGCGGGCCTTTGGTAGGGTTGGAGGGGACAGGAGGGTCGGGAGCGGCCGGGATTGGCGGGGAGGTCGGGAGGAAATTGGTGGAACTTTATATATATATTCTTTATCGCATTAAAATATAAGAAATGAAATTTACAGAAAGGTATGCAAGGGCGAACTTATCTCTATGAAGAGATCTCTTCCAGCTAACGCACTGGCAGTTGAGAGAATGAGAAACATTTTAAGGGCAAGACAAATACAATGCAATGTAAACTAAAATTTAATACATGAAGTAGTACTATTGAACGTAAAAATAAAAAATCAATTAGATTAAATCAAACAATACATACATATCTAATACTTATATATCGTATATATATACGTACATGCATAATAGATACATAAACTACAATACATAAATACATACATTAAACTTTGGTAAGATCGGGAGGGTTGGGGGAGACAGGAGGGGTGGGGAGCTCGGGAGGGAACGAGAGGGACTTTGTTAGGGTTGGAGGAGTAATAGGGACTGGATGGTACTCGCCTGGTCGAGTGTTGTGACCAGGGGATTGAAATCTAACCGGACAAGTTTGGAGCTTGTATATCTGCAAATCGCCGAGAAAACTTCGATACCGCGTTTAAGAACTTGTGTTTCTTGATGTGGCGCCATCTGTGGACTACAGAATCTTTCCAAATTTACTCGACCTTAAATTGCTTTTTTTCGACCTCGGGGTAATGTACTATTACTAACAGGAGTTTGTTTTCCCAACCAGGGTGAAGGTAGCAGTGGCTCGCAAGGACTCCGCGATCCAGGCGCTGACCCGCGAGGCTGCCAAGTACCAGGAGAAGATAACTCTACTGGAGTCCAAACTACAGCAACAGAGGAAAGACTTCCTCAAGCAGATCAAGTGAACTGTATGTGTCTGATGTTATACCGGGTGTAAGGGACAGCGTCCCGCAAACTGAAAGGGGATGCTCAATCAACGATACTGAACAAGTTCCACCAACAATTTCTTTCAGGAAGTGAAAATAATAATTGGCTTTTCCATACAAAATGTCACCTCGATCAGACAATTTGTATCGAAAAACCATTTATTTTTCACTTCCTGAAAGAAATTCCTGGTGCAAGTTGTTCAGTGTTATTGACTGACCAATCCCCTATCAAGTTTGTGGGACGCTGTCCCTTCCACTCCATTTTATTTATTTTATGATTATTACGTTTGGCTGCTATATTTCCGGGTTTTACCGGATTCGATCTTGTTTGCGGGCGTCTAATCAACAGGGGGGTTTTAAAAATGCGTCTGGTTGAAATCCGAAGATTTCGTAAAAAATAATGGTTTTCGCCTCCATTCTTTAATCAAAGGATCAGCTGTGTTATCTCACGACTGCAGCTAAGCCTTACTTGTTTCTGCTTACAGACACGCCCTTGTGTGCGTAATAGAGTTCTTCTCCTTCTTAGCAAGTTGATTCTCGAGTCGAACGGCGAGCCGTAGAACCCTGGTGTCAGAGTTTTCAAACCGCCGTGTAATAGGGTTGATGAGGATGTATCAATCAAGAGTAAGGTTAGAGGATGCGGATGAGGGTATTTTGACTTTAGGTTATCTTCTTAGCGAGTGGATTCTCGAGTCGAACAACGACGCGATGAACCCTGGTGTCAGAGTTTTCAAACCGCCGTGTAATAGGGTTGATGAGGATGTATCAATCAAGAGTAAGGTTAGAGGATGCGGATGAGGGTATTTTGACTTTAGGTTATCTTCTTAGCGAGTGGATTCTCGAGTCGAACAACGACGCGATGAACCCTGGTGTCAGAGTTTTCAAACCGCCGTGTAATAGGGTCGATGAGGATGTATCAATCAAGAGTAAGGTTAGAGGATGCGGATGAGGGTATTTTGACTTTAGGTTATCTTCTTAGCGAGTGGATTCTCGAGTCGAACAACGACCCGATGAACCCTGGTGTCAGAGTTTTCAAACCGCCGTGTAATAGGGTTGATGAGGATGTATCAATCAAGAGTAAGGTAAGAGGATGCGGATGAGGGTATTTTGACTTTATGTCATCTTCTTAGCGAGTGGAATTTCGAGTCGAACAACGACCCGATGAACCCTGGTGTCAGAGTTTTTCAAACCGCCTAGTAGCACAGCTATTAGGCCTCAGACATGGTTTTGAGTAACGACCACTATCAACGACAGCGACCGGGACCGACGGCTTAACGTGCCCTCCGAAGCAAGGAATCCTTTTTCTTTTCGGACAATCAGGTGATACTGCCTGCAATGTCCTAACCAAACTGGGGAAAACCTTACAAAGTGATAAATTGACAAATATCAACTTTGTCCGCCCCCCTGGGAATCGAACCCAGGACCTCCTGATCGTAAGCCCATGGCTCTAACCACTAGACCACGGAGGCAGTTAAACTTAAAGTTAACTTTATGTTATGAGGATGCGGAATCCTCATCAGCCTACATCCTAGTCCTATTATTTCTAGTATTCCGTCCATTAAAACTATGTTTATTGATTATTTTATTAATTTATTATTAGGTAAGTAGGTAGTTTTCTCCCGTAATATACTATTTTCGAATGGATAAATGAATTAAGTATTATGATATTGCTTGTTTATGCCACGTGATGTGCTTTCTTGCCAATAAATATACCTTTTATTTTTAATAATCTACTCTTTGTTTTATTTTATGAATAAGTTTTTATCTAAACATAAGTATGGAGAAGTAAAATAAAATTTCTGGAAAGTTTGAATTACTTGTAATTAAAATATTAACGTTTATAAAAAAGTTATACCACAGAGGTAAATTCTTAAAGCTATAAAATCACTCTTTTTATAATTAATTATTATTATTCTAGTATCATTGATCAACAAGATCTATATTTAATAACAAATACAACACGGTAATTAATACTTTGAGTACTGATAATTAAATGTACGTTTATACAGAGATCAGTAATTTTAGAGGCGATCAAAACTACCTCTAACTAGGTAGGTACAAAACGAAACATAGAATAAATCTGCATAAACCACACGTCATTTACATACATACATACATATAATCAGGCTTTTATCCCTAATGGGGTAGGCAGAGCGTACACGACCTAAACAAAGGTCGTTCTGCCACGTCTGACAAAGTATTATAAGATTTGTAGGTATATTGGTGTAGTGACAGGTTGTCAGCCCATCGCCTAAATTGCAATATACAGAAACCCTCGGATCCCTTAGCTGGTTTTTACAGCATGCCCGGGAGGAAATGCAGCTGGCACATTCTATGTTTTTCTCTCGCTCCCAGTCCAGCGTGGAAGTCGTCATTTCCCAGGTTAATTCATATTTTTCATGGCATAAGGATTTTACTATACTTAGTAAAATCTAGAATGGTAGCTACAAAACATGCCATTCAGAAGGAAAATAATTTGAAAGCTAAAGGAATTGCATCTGTCCAGCTACCATCCTAGATTTTTTGAGTTCAAATGTTATCGTGTGGCGAAGACTATTTTCTTCTAACAGGCTTGTTAGGGCGTTTGCCTCATACTTCGTTTATTCAACGTTGCGTTATCGATAGCAACGTGTTTTGAACAACCTTTTCTTTGCAACTTAGCAGAGGTTCCAATTTGCGGTTGACTTACTTTGAAGTTGTAAAGAAAAAGCAGTTTATGAGCTTCAAAACAAGTTGGTATCGATAACTCAACGCTAAATAAACCAAGTGTACTTGAACATATTATTATATTTACATTCAAGATTCTGTCACCATGGTCTCCACATCTCAGAAGTGCCGGAACTGCCTTGTTGAGGAGATCTAGAACTGGTGTCAGCCTCTGCTTTCTCTTTCACTACAACCTCTTGACACTCCTCGTTTTTGATAGACGAAGACTGCGCTAAAGATGCTGCAGTATGGCTGATCACAGTTCTTATAGCAGGCACAGGAATGACCGGTCTTATTGGAGTAAGAGAAGGAGTAATTATACTCTCTGGAAGAGTCAACTTCTTTTCTTGAAACGGTCTTTCCGATACTCTTATGAAAAATGAAAGTTTCTCTGGAGACGCTCTTTGAGGTACCATTTCGGGAATGGTAATAGTTCTTTCTGGCTCCAATCTTATTACTTTAGGAGGAGGTCCAGTAGTCTCAACTACAGGCCGTTTCAGTTTATGTCTCATGGAGTAATCTACGGCCCTTTTAGGAGATGCGTCGATGCCAATCTTATAGTTCTCTACGTCTATAACTATCGATAGCGGCTCCATATATTTCTTGTTTCTCAAAGCTTCCTGCTTCAGCGTTTCTGGTGAGATCGTTGTCGAAGAGACTGTAGACTTTTGTGTTTCGGGGCTGGAGTCCTGGTCGGAGGCTGATCGGCTCGGGGGCGTAGGGAAAGGCAAGGTTTGGACGGGTCTCGGCGGGGTTTCTAGCTCCGTCGAAGAATCGCACGCTGAATCACAGGAAAGCGGACTCAAAGGCGGGCTGTGCGGTCTAGTCGCTCTGACGAAGTGGAAGGCGCTCGGTCGTTCATCGTCTAGTCTTAAAGGGTCTGGGACTAAGGGAGGGTAGTCCGGCGGGTTGAGGCGTTCCATGCCGTTTAGGCAGCCGTTGAGATGGTTGCCTAATCGATGTCGGACGCCAGTAGGCACGCTGGCGAGGCGGGAGAGGTACCTTCGGACCTCAAGGGCACAGTCTCCAAAGCCAGATTTAAACCGCTGCAGCACGGCGGGGTCGGCGGCGATGGCTGCGGCCAGCTGCTGCCGCTGTAAGGTCTGCAAGTGCTTCACCGTCAGCTCTAGGATGTCCGCTTTTTCCAGCTTGGAGTGGCGAGCCGGCTGAAAGATAAAATCTTTATTAGATTCCCACTAGAATCTTGTTTGAGTCTGTTTAACTTGCTTTATGATAAGTTTTCAAAAAGAATATTGCTTTTGTTGAAGGGATTCTAAAATAAGTTACTTTTCCTAGCGATCTTACATAACTTAATGGTTCTCGATTTAGTAAAATTTTGTAACTTACATCCTTGTCAATGGTTTTCGATTTAGTATCATTTTATTAAGTGCTTACATCCTATTCATATTTCTTTATTTGCTTCATGTGGTTTACAAAGGTGGTACTTATAATAGATTGTGCTCACATGACCCTGTTAGGGCATTGCAAAATGTACATTCTCCTTATCATTGCTTTCCGATTTAGTAACATTTAGTAACAATGTTACCGATTTAGTAACATTTAGTAACAATGTTACCGATTTAGTAACATTTAGAAACTTACATCCTTGTCTATGGATCCAGTGAGTAGATCTTTCAGCTCGTTCAGGCAGTTGTTGATGCGCGCGCGCCGCTTCTTCTCCATTATCGGTTTGTTTGTCTGTAATATTATAAAATTCACATTTTTAATTATTTCCTTCTATAATTTTCATTTACAATAATAGTAGTTATCTATTTATTTATTTAACGGAGTCGCCTATTATTTTAGCAGAATAACAAAAATAAAATTGTTGATTGCTATCATTTATTTATACCGGGGACAGCGTCCTGCAAACTGATTGCTCAGTCAATGACGCTGAACAACTATCAGCAGGACTTTTTCAGGAAGTGAAAAAAAAACTGGCTTTTCCGTACAAATTGTCTGATCGAGGTGAACATTTTGTATGGAAAACCCATTTGTTTTCTGTTCTCGAAAATAATCCTGCTGATAGTTGTTCAGTGTCGTTGACTGAGCAACCCCATCAGTTTGCGGGACGCTGTCCCTTACACTTGGTATTCTATAACAACTCTGTGATTTTGTTGTACAGTTATAGATATTCCAAGACATTGAAATACAATACTGAAAGCGATAAGACCGTCTTTGTGCACATTAAATTAAATAAGTAACTTTCTTGTCTAAAGATTCAGCAATTTGTTATGAGAGTATTAATTTACTAATTGAAAAGTATAAATTAAATTCCCAACAAATTGCATAAGCAATTAAATAAGAGTTGAATGAAAATATTATTTTATTGCTAGTTTTTAGGATGTACTTAAAGATAGAAATGCCTAGTAATTCTCTCTTTCTTACATACATACATACATATAATCACGCCTATATCCCTAATGGGGTAGGCAGAGCGTAAACGACCTAAACAAAGGTCGTTCCGCCACGTCTGACAAAGTTTTGAGGGTTATTTAAGATATATTTGTAGGTATATTACTGTAGTGACAGGTTGTCAGCCCATCGCCTAAATTGCAATATACTGAAACCTTTGGATCCCTTAGCTGGTTTTTACAACATGCTCGGGAGGAAATGCAGCTGGCACATTCTATGTTTTTCTTTTGCTCCCAGTCCAGCATGGAGGAAACTTTCTCTCTTTCTTACCTTCCGTAATTCAGCCTTAGACAGTCCGTGGGTGGATTCAGAGGCCGAAAATCCAGTTTGGGAGTCGTCATCTTCACTGCACGGCATTTTCACAATCACTTATCACTACACAGATCACAATATTCAAAAAACTTTTTTGATAAAAAGTAATTTTCTTTTATAATCAATCGGTAACACTTTGGTAACACTGTTTCGTAACACTTTAGTAACGTAAAGTATATTTTCCGTAACTTTTAAATTTATTTTCTAATATTTAATTCAGGGTATGGGGTCCACCCCGGACGACACCTGAGCTCGTTATGGGAACACACAACGGGCAAATTTTAAAATGCCCCATTTCCCGGTCTATCCTGCTCATAAACGCAACTGCGATATTACTGCTGTCTCTCTCTAGCACGTGGATGTAAACGGTGGGAACTGTGTCGGAATGTTTTGTTTTCGTGCTCTCTCGCTCTACGGGGGAACCTGCCGTGTGTTTTGTAGTGGTCGGTTCGTTGGATGCGTAGGTGAGTGTCGGTTCGATTCCAGGTGCGAATTTTATTATCTGTTTCAATAGTTGCTAATATTAAGGTATAAAAACTTGTTTAAAAATGTATTTATTAATTATTGTTTTTTGCATATCCGAAGGTCAGCTGGAATAAAATCTTTATTGTTGGTTGTGACTTGTGTCGTATTCTATACGTATGTGCAATAAAAGAAACGTATTTTTGTAGCGATTTTCGAATTACATACATACATATAGTCACGCCTTTATCCCTAAAAGGGTAGGCAGATCGTAAACGACCCAAACAAAGGTCGTTCCGCCACGTCCGACAAAGTTTTGAGGGTTATTTAAAATATATTTGTACGTATATTGCTGTAGTGACAGGTTGTCAGCCCATCGCCTAAATTTTAATATAGAAAAACCCTCGGATCCCTTAGTTGGTTTTTACAGCATGCCCTGGAGGAAATGCAGCTGGCACAGCCAACAGGGAAGAATTTTTTGAATTAACTTACTTTATTGTTTAACATACATACGTAAGTAGATATGTTATGTTGGACAAACTGTGTGAAGGATTTCCCCATACAATTTTTTTTATTTATCCCGAGTGAAGATACATCCGGCTCTCCCCATCCTGTAATGTATGGGAATCTCCCGTACGCGCGTCCATCAAGCACCGGATTGCACTTCCTTTAGCGCCCCCACAATAAACCCCATACTTGATCAATTCGCACCTTTCCACCAAGTACCATATTTGTTCCTGTGAACACCTTGGCGATTTAATTTGATACTTTATGGACGCAGCGTTGTGTGAAGGGTGGGAAAGAAGTTGGTCGTGGTTTTTGTATAGTGGGTCTTTTGTCGAGATAGGTAGTCAAGTTTTGTGTTGCAGTTTAAAGTGAATTTATTAATTGCTTTTTTTTCCATGCTGGACTGGGAACGAGAGAAAAACATAGAATGTGCCAGCTGGATTTCCTCCCTGGCATGCTGTAAAAACAAGCTAAGGGATCCGAGGGTTTCAGTATATTTCCATTTAGGCGATGGGCTGTCAACCTGTCACTACAGCAATATACATACAGATCTATCTTAAATAACCCTCAAAAAGTTTTGTCAGACGTGACGTGGAAACAAAAGGTCGTTCCTTTTGATTAGATCGTTTACGCTCTGCCTACCCCATTAGGGATAAAGGCGTGATGATATGTATCATCATCTCCTTAGCCTTATCCCGTATCTCACGGGGTCGGCTTCCTAATCTAGGGGATTGAACGAGGGTACTGATTTTTACACAGAGCGACTGCCATCTGACCTCCGCAACCCAGAAGGGAAACCAGACCCAATCCTAGATTAGGTCAGAGTTTTCAAGCCGCCAATGCTTAGCACTGGCCTCTGATATGGCTTAACGACTAATATCTACGGTATTAAACGATATTAACCGGGACCAACGGCTTAACGTGCCTTCCGAAGCACGGAAAAAGCGCCGAATAAACGTACATATGAAATTCGAAAACCGAAAAACACATTGGTACGTGGTGGGATTCGAACCACGACCTCCCGCTCAGGAGGCAGCGGCCCTATCCACTACACCATCGGTCTCTCTAACTAAATCTTTAAAACACAACTCCACCAAAAATTCTAACCTCTAAATATAGTCTAAAATATATAGTACTAGCGACCCGCCCCGGCTTCGCACGGAAACTATCAGTGTTTCTCTACTATATTATGCATGTATTATACATATAAACCTTCCTCTTGAATCACTCTATCCATTAAAAGAAACCGCATCAAAATCCGTTGCGTTGTTTTAAAGATTTATGCATACATAGGGATATAGGGACAGAGAAAGCGACTTTGTTTTATACTATGCAGTGATAAAACTCTAAATAGTCTAAAAATTTCTATATGAGACATATAGTCTAAAAATAATCCTAACACCTTGTATAACTCACGGGGTGCACAATAAAGTACTTAATTTTTTCCTCCCCGCTTCTATGGGGTGTGGTGGTATAAAAACCGGGTACTTACTGCACATGCCACCCTGCTGTTCCCACGATGTATGGGAATGCGGCAAGGTGCAAGGGGTAGGTTTACACGTGATGCAGTTTTGCGTATAACCTGGCCTTTTTGTTTGCTATTGCTGTTTTTATTCCGTACCAGTTTTAGGCTTACACGTTGTTTCATACGTATAATCACGCCTTTATCCCTAATGGGGTAGGCAGAGCGTTATCGACCTGAACAAAAGTCGTTCCGCCGGGTCTGACAAAGTTTTGAGGGTTTATAAGATAGATTTGTAGGTATATTGCTGTAGTGACGTCGCCTAAATTGCAATATACTAAAACCCACGGATCCCTTAGCTGGTTTTTACAGCATGTCCGGGAGGAAATGCAGCTGGCACATTCTATGTTTTTCTCTCGCTCCCAGGCTAGAATGGAAGCATCACGTTGTTTCATAGATATTTTTATCATTTTTCGAAATATGAAAATGACTTTGGTCCTCTCAAAATAACTCGATAACCCTTTTGTATGAACGGACGAAGACAAACTTTTTATTCAAATAATAAAAATATATATTATAAGAAAACTTGTTCAAGTTTACCTACCCTTAAAATAATAACCTTTTATGGTAGCTACTTCACTACATAGTATAAAACAAAGTCGCTTTCTCTGTCCCTATGTCCCTATGTATGCTTAGATCTTTAAAACTACGCAACGTTTTTTGATGCGGTTTCTTTTAATGGATAGAGTGATTCAAGAGGAAGGTTTATATGTATAATACATGCATAATATAGTAGAGAATCACTGATAATTTCCGTGCGAAGCCGGGGCGGTAGTACTATATATTTTAGACTATTATATAGGTTAGACTTTTAGGTGGAGTTGTGTTTTAAAGATTTAGTTAGTAGTTTAAGTTACAGTTATTGACTAACTTTTTAGATATAGTATTTCTGCTGCGCTAGTGTAGTATAAGATAAGAAGGTAGATTAAAGTAGGTATGTTCCAATGACTAAGGAAAAATAGGTATATTCAGACCAGACTCTGGAGTAGCGTTGCCAGGCGTCCGGCTTTAGCCGGACATAGTCAGGCTTTTTGATTGCCTGTCCGGCCAAAATAAGCGTCGTCCGGCCTGTCCGGCTTTTGTTAGGCTTTTTAGATTTCAAAATTCGCGCGCATCGAGACCGAATTCGACTCGACTGATTAAAATAATAAATTACTTTTAGACTAATTTGGCATTAGTTTTATTGTAAATTAACAAAAAAGCTTGGTTTTCATTAATTTTCTACATTAATACCAAAAAATCCCCTAAAATTCAAAGTGTCCGGCTTTTTTACCAAAATGTTAGGCCAAAAAAAAAAAAATTATTTACACGAATATTTAAAATTTTTGAAAATGCAGGATGTCCGGCTTTTTGACCCAAATGTTAGGCCAAACTCACAGCTCTGTCCGGTTTTTCGGTATGAGGACCTGGCAACGGTACTCTGGAGTCATAATTCTAGAATTATGACGTCATATTCCAGGTGGGCACTCATCAAGGGCATTCAAATATTTGAGGCCCCCTTCCGAAGGCGCCCTTCATATCTATCTACCTATATCTGCTAACTACATACATACATATAATCATGCCTTTATGGGGTAGGCAGAGCGTAAACGACCTAATCAAAGGTCGTTCGCAACGTCTACTAACTGCTAGACCAGTAAATCACGCAAACGATTCGCAAGCGGTCAGGGATTATCCGGCTCGAAGGATCGTTTTTATTTTTTAGTCTATGGTTGTAAAGTCCAACTCAGAAATATTTTATTAATGTAAAATATTCCTAAGAGTGAGCTAAAGGGCGCTATTATAATTCAAAGTTTAAATTTAAAAAAAACGTTTTTATTTACTCAAAAATGTATAATGGCTTACGCATTAGCGTGACCATTTGGTTACACTGAGTTAAACGATGGAAGAATATAATATACTACGTACAAGGTAAACCTATTTCTATATCACCACGTCATTTAATACAATTAAAACCTAAACTTTAAAACTTCTTCCATGTTAGACTGGGAGTGAGAGAAAAACATTTGCGGCATGCTGCAAAAACCAGCTAAGCGATCCGAGGGTTTCAGTATATTGCAATTTAGGCGATGTGGTGACAACCTGTCACTACAGCAATATACCTACAAATCTATCTTACCTCAAAACTTTGTCAGACGTGGCGAAACCACCTCTGCTTAGGTCGTTTACGCTCTATCTACCCCATTAGGGATAAAGGCGTGATTATATGTATGTGAGTTTGAAAATTATAATAAATTCCCTCACTCCATTGACTTTGATTTCTACATTCAGTAAGCTCTTCCACTCATTAAATTAATGTTATCTCAAAACCACACCCATTCAAGTCATTGACATCGTCCAGGTGCAACAACTGACCTTTTGTCATACCTTCACATATCGATACATATTAAATTAGGCTGCATTTCCCACGGTCACTATTACAACTTCACTTATGACATTTCCTCACAAAAACCACCCTTCATATTATGACTTAAAGTTCCCGTAAACTGCAAACTAAAGTTTGTATGCCTCTTATTCCAAAGTAATTAATGCAGCTGGTTTAAAAGCGATGCCTTGTATTTTGTTGGAAGTTCAATGTGATGTGATGGTAAAGTTAAGTTTGTATTGCTTTTCATGCAAGGGCTACCGAAGTGTGACGGTATTGCGTGTGATGAGGCTAATGAAGGGAAAATAACTATAAAAATGGATGTCATATGTCGTTGAAGGGACGAGATGTGGGAATAATGTAATAGTTTTAAATGGGATGGGAAAGTCGTTATCACGTCATCATCAATTTATTTGGTAATGGACTAATTTAATTAAAATTTATTATTAAGTTAGGATTTTTTAATAATAAAATAGTAACGTAGAAAGTTACTCACAATGTATGAATAATATCATGTAGTAATATAATATACAAACGTACAATAATATATAATGAACAATATTGAACACCCTAAATAAAATATTTCTCATAGAAAAACCCTTTCTCTACCGGAAATTCACCCTTTCCCCAAAAACATATATTCTAACCTAAAAACTCTCGAAAGTAAAAACTACCCAAAACGCATTTCACTATAATCTTCGTTTTCTATAAGTGATGTGACGTCACAGGGCGTGTGAAGTTTTTTTTTATTGTAACGGGCCAGCTTCCTTCCTCCCGGGGAAGTTGAATGGAGAGACGTAATTTATTGTAATAAAAACATGACATAAATGGCCAAGAGCGAGTTAGGTTTAGTATCAAAATATGTTCTGTTCCATGTGTATTTTATTCTGCCTTTTGTACATACATACATATAATCACGCCTTTGTCCCTAATGGGATAGGCAGAGCGTAAACGACCTAAACAAAGGCCGTTCCGCCACGTCTGACAAAGTCTTGAGGGCCATTCAAGAAAGATTTGTACGTATATTGCTGTAGTGACAGGTTGTCAGCCCATTGCCTAAATTACAATATACTGAAACCCTCAGATCCCTTAGCTGGTTTTTACAGCATGCTCGGAAGGAAATGCAGCTGGCACATTCTATGTTTTTTCTCTCCCTGCCAGTCCAGCATGGAAGATGCCTTTTGTAGAACTCAGAATAAGTGGTTGCAAGTCGGCAACAATGTTCAGACCGGGTGTAAGGGACAGCGTCCCGCAAACTGATAGGGGCTGCTCTGTCAACGACACAAGTATCAGCAGGATTTTTTTTCAGAATTTCAAACAACCTTCCTGCACAAAGTGACACCTCGATCAGATAACTTGTATGGAAAATCGTTCTTTTTTTTCACCGCGTGAAAAAACTGTGTCGTTGACTGAGCAACCCCTATCATCAGTTTGTGGGACGCTGTCCCTTACACCACGTATACACGGTTACCGTCTCACGGTAACGTAACCAATGTAACTAAATGTTACTTTGTCCACTGTTCCCCATTTTTGGTCGAAGTTACGGAACAGTGACTAAAAATCTCGAACATTTTTTTTTCTACAAACAATAAGTCTACACAAAACTGTCGACACGCATAGTAACAATTCCTAAAAATGGTTCCTTACCTAGGACACCACAAATGGTCTGCAAATAAGTTTGCAATATAGTTTTCAGACCATTTGGATACGGAACTCCAATTAATAAAAAAAAATAAGGCGAGGACCCACAGACCCCTGACAGGAAGAGCCGGTGAGATTCCCACAGGGTCAGTTCATGTACAGTTTAGATACAAATGGAAGCTGCAGCATCATATGGAATTTGATACCATTAAGTAGAATATGCCGACAACTAAATTAAGTAACTTTTATTTTATTGCCGTCGTCCATACGTCGAAGTAGTATTTAAGTTTTTTATAAATATGTATGTTAGTCTGTAAGGTATACATTCTATGAGCCTCTGTTTATATTATTTAACATCTACTAATGTAAATATTGCCTGAAATAAAATGATTTATTATTTATTATTATTATTTATCTGTGGCTAAATGGTACCATAATACTAATTCCAAGTAGGCATACGTAAGTACAAGGACATTAAACCCTTATAATCACGTCCTCTAGATCTTCCTTACGGGTAGGCATAGCGTCAACGGCCTGATTGCCACTTTCGCCACGAGCTAGATATTTTTGTGAAAAGACTGTCATATGTGTACCATACATACATATTTTTATCCCTAATGGGGTAGCCAGAGCGTAAACGACCTAAGCAAAGGTCGCCATGTCTGACAAAGTTTTGAGGGTTATTTAAGATAGATTTGTACGTATATTGATGTAGTGACAGGTTGTCAGCCCGTCGCCTAAATGACAATATACAGAAACCCTCAGTTCCCTTAGCTGGTTTTTACAGCATGCCCGGGAGGAAATGCAGCTGACACATTCTATGTTTTTCTCTCCCTCCCAGTCCAACATGGAAAAAATATGAGAAATGTGTACCTACGCAAGAAAAGTTTCCCGTTTCAATAATACCTTAGTTTAGAAGCATTTTTAGTACTGGAACCTACTTCCTGTATCCTGTCTTAAAGTTCTCACGAGCAATCGGATGCTCTTTTAATACCAAATTGTTACCATAATCTGGACCACTTTTTGTCATCTCATTCCCAATAGTTCCCACAGACACAGGTGCCAGCAAAAACACGCCCTTTGAGTATCAACTCGTTTTTATTGAGATTAAGAAAAAAATTACATAAAAAAACGCGACACATCCGCTCTGGGTTTCCGGGTCGAGCGGACGGACGGACAAAAAATGATAGTGTGTATGATTGATGATTAAATATTTGTACACGTTAAGTTATATGTGAGAATCATTTGAGAGCTCTTTTGTGGTTTTATGTCCTGAGAACGAGAAAAAAACCTAGAATGTGCCAGCTGCATTTCCTCCCGGGTATGCTGTAAATATCAGCTAAGGGTTCCGAGGGTTCTGTATATCGTAATTTAGGCGATGGGCTGACCACCTGTCACTAGACCTACGATCGATCTTAAATAACCCTCAAACCTTTGTCAGACGTAGCGGAACGTCCTTTGTTTAGGTCGTTTACGCTCTGCCTACCCCATTAGGGATAAAGGCGTGATTATATGTATGTATGTATTTAAGAGGCTTCACCGCGAGCGGTGGCGCCCTCACTCGTTAAAAATCTTAACTCGCATAATATAGACATTTTCAAAACTTTTCTCTGTCACTTCTTTAGATTTAGACCTAAGGATTTTTTAGAAGTAATGCATTGAGGAGCAAGTAGTACCCTGGAGTTACTAACGAAATTTGCGCCAAAAGTAACCGTGTTTAGAAGAAAAAAAAACGATAGTTACTGCCCGGTACTATTTACTCCTCAATTCATTACTTCTAAAAGAAACATAGGTCTAAATGTAAGGAAGTGACGGAGAAAAGTTTTGTTAATGTCCATTATATGCGAGTTATGATTTTCTAACGAGCGAGAGCGCTACCGCTCGCGGTGAGGCCTCTTAAGTACTGCTACTAATATAGTAAATTTCACAAAAATCTTGAAATAATTTCCTGAAATATAGGTTTCCCTTCTGGGTTGCGGAGGTCAAATGGCAGTAGCTCTGTGTAAAAATCAGTACCCTCGTTCAATCCCCTACATTAAGATAAGATAAGATAAGAATATACTTTATTGCACAGAAAAGACACAAGAGAAAACATTAGGTACCCGACCCCGTAAGATACGGGATAAGGCTAGGCAGATGATGATATTTTTCAGTTCTGAGCGGCCCTGCTTAATCCCCTTGTTTCTTCTTCTGTCGAGTGGGTATCAAGTCTATCCCCTTGCTGACTGTATCTTCCTCATCATCTCCCTAGCCTTATCCCGTATCTCACGGGGTCGGCTACCTAATGTAAGGGATTGAACGAGGGTACTGATTTTTACACAGAGCTACTGCCATCTGACCTCCGCAACCCAGAAGGGAAACCAGACCCAATCCTAGATTAGGTCAGAGTTCAGACAAGGCTTAACGACTAATATCTACCACGGCTTTACGTGCCTTCCGAAGCACGGAAAAAGCGCCGAATAAACGTACATATGAAATTCGAAAACCGAAAAACACATTCTTCCAGAGCGAGAGAAAAATATAGAATGTGCCAGCTGCTTTTCATCCCGGGCATGCTGTAAAAACCAGCTAAGAGAGGGTTTCTGTATATTGCAATTTAGGCGATGGGCTGACAACCTGTCACTACAGCAATATACCTACAAATCTATTTTACATAACCCTCGAAACTTTGTCAGACGTGGCGGAATGACCTGTTTTGGTCGTTTACGCTCTGCCTACGCCATTAGGGATAGAGGCGTGATTATATGTATGTATATATATGAAAAACACATTGGTACGTGGTGGGATTCGAACCACTACCTCCCCACTCAGGAGGCAGCGGCCCTATCCACTATACCATTGGGCTCCTGCTGACTGTATCTTCCTTCTCCTAGGTTATTCTTTTGTATAAGTATATTATTATTGCCTAACAGCAATAAGGCCGCCTCTACATATTTTTATTTTTATTTTTATACATACATACATATAATCACGCCGTTAGCCCTAATGGGGTAAGCAGAGCGTAAACAACCTAAACCAAGGTCGTTCCGCCACGTCTTACAAAGCTTTTTGAAAGTTATTTTATTTTCACTATTACAAAACTAGAACTTCAGAAGTTACCAGTGCAGTACTATATTAATTCTGTGCCTATGCTATTATTAATTTAGTCACGGTCAAGATGTAATCCGATGGTGTAGTGGATAGGGCCGCTGCCTCCTAAGCGGGAGGTCGTGGTTCGAATCCAACCACGTACCAATGTGTTTTCGGTTTTTGAATTTGGTATGTACGTTTAGTCGGCGCTTTTTCCGTGATTTAGAAGGCACGTTAAGCCGTTGGTCCCGGTTTATGTCGTTTAATACCGTAGATATTAGTCGTTAACCCCCCAGAGGCCATTGGCAGAGGCATTGGTGGCTTGAAAACTCTGACCTAATCTAGGATTGGATCTGCTTTCCCTTCTGGATTGCGGAGGTCAGATGGCAGTTGCTCTGTGTAAAAACCAGTACACTCGTTCAATCACTTAGATAAGGATACGGTCAAGAAAGCTAGTCTAAAATAATGAGAAGGGGTTGGACGCCCGCTCCGGGTTCTAGACTGGCGCAAAGGTTTTCCATCGTCATCCAACGTGGCAACATCATAAGTGTGATGGGCACTTTTGCGTCTGGTTCTTATGTCGAGTGGGTATCGAGTCTATCGACCCGATGAACCCTGGTGTCAGAGTTTTTAAACCGCCTAGTAGCACAACTATCAGGCCTCTGACATGGTTTGAGTAACGACCACTATCAAAGACAGCGACCGGGACCGACGGCTTAACGTGCCCTCCGAAGCACGAAAATCTTTTTCTTTTTCGGACAATCAGGTGATTCAGCCTGCAATGTCCTAACCAAACTGGGGAAAAAATCACAAAGTAATTAATTCTCAAATATCAACTTTGTGTTTCCCCCCTGGGAATCGAACCCAGGACCTCCGGATCAGGAGTCCATGGCACTGAGCGGGCACGTTAAGCCGTCGGTCCCGGTCGCTGTCTTTGATAGTGGTCGTTACTCAAACCATGTCAGAGGCCTGATAGTTGTTCTACTAGGCGGTTTAAAAACTCTGACACCAGGGTTCATCGGGTCGATAGACTCAATACCCACTCGACACTAGAACTAGACTAGTGATGATATAAAAAACAGTCTAAAATAAAGATAAGATAAGGATAAAGCATTTATTTGCAGAATACATGTAAATAACAAAAGATCTTAAAAATAAAAAATAGCCTCAATGTATTCGACCGAATAATCAGTGTGCAGACAATCATGCATGAGTGTCAATATAGTTAGTCCCTTGGGTACTATTACAACAAATAATAATATTAGGTGTAACTATTATCTAACTACTAAGGAAATCGAATATGAATTCGAATACTGAGTACAGTGAGTATCGCAATGCCCTTACCCTATACAACTTTCCCACGGTGTAACCACGACAGGTGTGCTGGCGAACTCTCCCTTCGACCATCCCACGCGATTTTTACCCTTATGTCGAAAGAAATACAGGATATTTCTCATACACACGCGAGTGTGTGAATTATTGTTTAAAATGAGGTGAATTATTTGCCGAATTTGCTGAGAGACATGTTGCTTAAGTCGATTAAGAATGATTTTATCGAGCGTATGTAACTATTGGTACATACATAAAATCACGGCTTTATCCCTAATGGGGTAGGCAGAGCATAAACGACCTAAACAAAGGTCGTTCTGCCACGTCTGACAAAGTTTTGAGGGTTATTTAAGATAGATTGGAATATTGCTGTAGTGACAGGTTGCCAGCCTCGCCTAAATTACAATATACTGAAACCCTCGGCTCAATACTCAATATATTTCCTAAGCTGGTTTTTACAGCATGCCCGGGAGGAAATGCAGCTGGCACATTCTATTTCTTTCTCTCGCGCCCATGCTAGCTTGTCTATAGGTCCCGGCAGAATTCTAAACCCCAGCCTCCCTATTTCCTGCACCGCAGAAGACTGACTCGAGGGCAGCCAACGCTCGGTTAACGTCGCTAATTATTTATTGAAGATCGACAGTTTGAGTTCATCACCAGTGACACGAAATGCGACACTTCCGTGCTGGCCTGGGAGCGAGTGAAAAACATAGAACGTGCCAGCTGCATTTCCTCCTGGGCATGCTGTAAAATCCAGCTAATGTGTAATGTAAATGGGGTAGGCAGAGCGTAAACGACCAAAAAAAAGTTTGTTCTGCCACGTCTGACAAAGTTTTGAGGGTTATTTAAGATAGATATGTAGATATATTGCTGAAGTGACAGGTTGTAAGCCCATCGCCTAAATTACAATATACTGAAACCCTCGGATCCCTTAGCTGGTTTCTACAGCATGCCCGGGAGGAAATGCAGCTGGCACCTTCTATGCTTATCTCTTGCTTCTCCAGCATGGAAGTAATAACAGACATAATATCCTTCCTTGTAACATCCCAAACCCTATCTATAATAAAATCAGATTAAAAAAAATCTCTACTCCAATTCGTAGCCTTCATCGCCCAAGCCAATCAATCTCAAAAGTAAATTCTCAAAACTGACCCCATCCCGCCTACCATTAGAAAAAAAAATCGCAGTCTTGTGGGAAGTATCGACGCAAAGGATTCTCAGTCGGAGATTCCTGTTTTTTTTATTATTGGCACCTTAGGTCTGCTTTGTAGTGGCACTTTACAATAGGGGATTATAGGCCGGGCGCCTTTGTAAGTGGATACCTGGTTAAAAATCTGTGGGAGTAATTTTGTGAATGAATTTGATTTCTATACTTGAAATTATGGTACTCTAAGTACATACATATAATCACGCCTTTATCCCAAATGGGGTAGGCAGAGCGTGAATGACCTAAACAAAGTTTTTTCCGCCACGTCTGACAAAGTTTCGAGGGCCATTTCAGATAGATTTGTAGGCATATTGCTGTAGTGACAGGTTGTCAGCCAATCGCCTAAATTGCAATATACAGAAACCCTCGGATCCCATAGCTGGTTTTTACAGCATGCCCGGGAGGAAATGCAGCTGACACATTCTATGTTTTTACCTCGCTCCCAGTCCAGCATGGAAGTAGTAAGGCACTCTAAGTACTATTTTGTTTTGAAACCTAAAAGTAAACATGAGAGACTTATTCTTTTGATTTAACCGTTGAGCTACCATGTGTGTCGACTGCCGTACCATACCACTCGGCGAAATTCATGGTCTCATTAACCTTTTCACCGCCACAGACGGGTATAGCCGACAACCCGCGACTTGCCGTCAGCGCCACGGTCGGCTACAGCCGCGAGACGCGCAATAGAGATGCGCCAGTGCTAATTTGAAAACTGAACTAAAGATAAACTTATTGAATATTCCAAGTGTTGTCTAGTATACCTCCCCTACTACCACTATGATATATTTTTGTTTTGACCTATATGAAGGAATAACTGAAAATTAGGAGGCAAAATAATGGTAGGTACCTTCCATGCTGGACTGGAAGAGATAGAAAAACATAGCATGTTCCAGCTGCCCTTCCTCCCGGGCATGCTGTAGAAGTCAGCAAAAGGGACTCGAGGGTTACAGTGTATTGTAATTTAGGCGATGGGCTGACAACCTGTCACTATAGCAATACACTTTTCAATCTGAAATTGCCCTCATTTTTTGTTAGACGTGGCAAAAGCGCCAAACCGTTTAACGCTCTGCCTACCCCGTAAAGGATAAAGGCGAGATTTTATGTATGTATGTATGTAAAATAATGGTTTTAAATTAATTAAAACTTGGCTTAACAAGTAAAGATTTATTATCGATATGAACTGTTGGACATCTCCATTTAATTGAGTATTTCTTTACCCAGGAATTGATGTGGCGCTAGGTGCAATTTTTTAAATGTATTGCTTGGCGGCGAAACGGTTAAACACGATTTTGGTTAGAGCACTGTTGGAGCATGAATCTTTGAGGTAGTCGGTTCAAATCCCACCTGCCAGGCTGCCTGTGTGAAATTTTTGGTCTCTAGTTCATAGCAATGTCAAATTAGAGATTAGATTATTTGTTCTTATTTGTAATAATTCAGCAAGTATACTATTTCCAAATCAGATTTAGAATAAGGGTAAACAAAGTTTCATGTATTTTTATTCAAAAACAGAATTCGAAAATAAATGACGTGTTGGCAAATTAGTTAAATGACTAAAACTACTATTTTACTATGTCATATCTAAAAGATCTTCGATTAAAGGCATGAAACTTTGTTTACCTTTATTCTAAATCTGATTTGGAAATACTTTAGTTCATTCTGCGTAGAAAAACTGTTTTGGGGTAGGGTAAGCAAGTAAAAAACTAGTCTTAAGAATTTATACAATTTATTGTTAATAAGATACATTGGGATAAATGCGTTTTAAATTGATGACTAAAATTAAACGTTTTTAGAGTATTAAACAATGTGAATAAAATAATAATATCGCACGCTTTACAAACATTATATATTTCGCGTGTCTTCAAATAATAATAATCTAAAAAGGTGCATAGAAATAATTACAAATATAACTTATTATAATTTACAATGAGATTGCACAACACACGGAAGTCTTAGATTTAGGTCTTATTCAAATAAATGCACTTGAAATTCACTAATTATTATTTCATTGCTGTCTATACAGACACATACAAGAAATACTGAGTAGATAGTTACATATTAGTAGTCATTCATTTATATAAAATGCATTACATGTCTAAGGCTTTTTGGCAAAATCTTCAATATTCGTGTCAAATTGGTAAAAATACGTACCAAAATTAATTTTGTAAATGGTTCAAAAATGTTAGTCTTATGTCGAATAAATGCTAGATACCTAAACTCTAATACACTGGCACTGTTTTTATCACAGAAACTTATATATTTGCATTGTTTTAAAATTCAATTTTTATGATACTTCTATTTATGACAGGAACATACAGATGTAACTTTTTTGGCTTTATATAAGTTTTTTAACAATATTTAGCAGAATTTACGTAATTATGAACTATACATGCACAACGATTAAGATAAAAATGATATGAGAATAAACAAAGTTAAAATCAGGAATAAGAAATAAAATCTTAGATATATAGATTTATAGAACTATTTACAAAATTAAATGCAGATCATATCATAAAATGAGTAAGATATATGTATGTTTTCTACCTACTAAAAATATATGACTAAAATAAACATATTTTGGACTTCAAATTTTGCACGAACCTTATCAATTATTTATTCGTAAACTTTGGACATACAATTCTCACTTACATACATTTTTCTATTAATTTGAAGAATAAAAGTAATTAAAAAATCTTAACATACAAAAGTCGCGTCCACACGACTTAAAATTAGATAAATTGTTTACGAAGTTCTTTTTATTCAAACTATAAGCTATTGGCGCCGATTCTATACTAGACACAACTTACTTTGAATCCTGTCACGTTCTAAAATTTGAATTAAAAAAGAGTCAGCAACACAAAACCTGATATAATCCCATCAAAGTGACGTATATTGCTTTAAATAAGACATCTAGCATGACATCTTATTTTAGGCGTCTAGCATGCAGACTGACAACCTGTCACTACAGCAATATACGTACAAATCCATCTTGAATAACCCTCAAAACTTTGTCAGACGTGGCGGAACGACCTTTGTTTAGGTCGTTTACGCTCTGCCTACCCCATTAGGGATAAAGGCGTGATTATATGTATGTATGTATGTAGCATGCAGTCTTATTTTAGGGGATTATAATTATCTGTGTTGTTGTCTCTTTTTTATTCAAATATTATAACGGGACAGGATTCGAATTCATTTCTGTTTTTGCTTTTACCACGAATATTAAACTTATAACACAATAAACTTATTGCATCGGCAACATCGCAACAATTCACATATATGGGTACCTTTTTTGCACTTTTTTTCCAATTTAATGTTAATTTTTGACGTCACCTTCGAATTTGCATCACATTGTATTTACTTAATTTTCTACGTCGCTATAAGTCAGGTTTAAAATTGGTAAAAGCGACGTAATATTTTGCATAATGACAGATTGGCTGACGGTAATAACAAGTACTGATTATTAGCTTACATGGCCACTTCAGATACATACTGGATCCTTTGCACCAAGTCTTAGTTCGGCTCGTTACACAAAACTGCGAGTTCACGTCGCTGCCACAGTAAACAGGCCTTAATGTTACAATAGTTCATTTTATGTGTGTTGGGTGACAGTGGTATAGATAGATAGATTAATGATCGTAAGATAGATCTAAAGGAATTTAAATTTGCTTCTTCTATGCATCGTTTGTTAGCTTAAACATGCTTTTTTTGGGATGTGCATTCGCAGATTTGAGTCATAAAACGGGAAGTTGCGATGCGAATTCGCAGATTTGTGTCATAAAACGGGAGGTAACGATGCGAATTCGCAGATGTATGTTTAAAACAACTCCTTCCACTCACATAGGCACATCAGCTACAAACTCGATCCTCAACAGCAGGTTCATAATCGCCTGCGCGTCGAGCCAGCGCCACGGCACGCATTTTTTGCGATGCGAATTCGCAGAATTCTGTCCTAAAACGGGAAGTTGCGATGGAAATTCGCAGATTTGTGTCATAAAACGGGAGGTAACGATGCAAATTCGCAGATGTATGTTTAAAACAACTCCTTCCACTCACATAGGCACATCAGCTACACACTCGATCCTCAACAGCAGGTCAGGCATGAACAAATGTGCGCGAGCCAGCGCCACGGCACGCATTTTTCGTGATGCGAATTCGCAGAATTGTGTCCTAAAACGGGAAGTTACGATGCGAATTCGCTGATTTGTGTTCTAAAACGGGAAGTTACGATGCGAATTCGCTGATTTGTGTTCTAAAACGGGAAGTTACGATGCGAATTAGCAGATTTGTGTTCTAAACCGGGAAGTTACGATGCAAATTCGCAGATATGTTATAAAACGGGAAGTTGCGATGCGGATTCGCCAATTCGTAATAAAATGGGAGGATACGATGCAAATTCGCAGACATCTGTCATAAAACGAGAGGATACGATGGTGATGATACGATTTTGTGGAATTTTCGCCACTCACATGGGCACATCGGCGACATACTCGATCCTCAACAGCAGGTCCATGAACTCCTGCGCGTGGAGCCAGCGCCACGGCACGGCGGCGGCGGGCGCGGGCGCTCGCTCGCAGCGCGCCCCCCAGCGGCGCGAGAAGCCGTACAGCACTGATATAGCGCACACGAACGATATCACAGCGAATACTTGGAACAGACACTTGAGGGGTTCCCTGTGTAAGGAAAAAATGCATATAAATACATGTAATCACGCCTTTATCGGAACGTATTCGACCTAAACAAAGGTCGTCACAGCGAATACTTGGAACAGACACTCGAGGGGTTCCCTGTGTAAGGAAAAAATGCATATAAATACATGTAGTCACGCCTTTATCGGAACGTATTCGACCTAAACAAAGGTCGTTCTGCCACGTCTGACAATGGTTTGAGGGTTATTTAAGATAGATTTGTAGGTATATTGCTGTAGTGACAGCCTATCGCCTAAATTGCAATATACAGAACCCCTCGGATCCCTTAGCTGGTTTTTACAGCATGCGCGGGAGGAAATGCAGCTGGCACATTCTATGTTTTTCTCTCGCTGCCAAGCCAGCGTGGAAGCATTTTTAACGGTGAGTTATCGGGTTTTGCGGCCCATTAACTGCTTTTTCTTTGCAACTTGATTGAGACTTGCAACTTCAGATTCAAATTTTAGAACTGCAGAAGAGATGATAACCTTGTTGCAAACATATGTTTTGCGGTTGACTTTCTTTAAAGTTGTAAAGCAAAAACAGGTTATGGGCCGCAAAACAAGTTGGTACCGGTCGTTGTGTTAAAAGACGGATAATACTATGCCAACTAAGCATACGGCCCACTAGCAATTAACACAATTTAGCAAACTACGTAGCACGCAGTGACGTGGTTCTGATTGTCTATTTCTAAACAATCAAACCATAGACAATATATGTCTGCTTCCAGTGTAAGAATGGCCTGAGATCAAAGATGGATTGACTTATTTGGAAATCTGTATTTAAAAAAATATTTAAAAAAACACGAGTTCCTTAATTTTTTTCAATATATGACAAATCCTATTTAGCCAGCACTTGGAACAGTGAATCATAAATCAAAATAAGAAATATGCTTACTTTTAAATAATATCTCATAATCATAATATAAGCCATCCAATAAATATTGCATTTCACATAATAGAATCTTAATTTTCATTTATTCCGGTAAATAAGCTGAAATTAAAATAATTAGTTCAGGAAGTATATTAATTACTAAAGTTTATATTAATTAGTTAATTACAAATGCTGGCCAAGACTCTATACATTATTTTTACAAGGAGCAATATCTTGAAATTAAAGGAAACCAACAGTTTAATCAGGTGGTTTGAACACCATGACATGATGGCTCATTTGAGGATTGATCCCACTCGTGTCCACATATTAAATTAACACAGGGTGTAAGGGACAGCTTCCCACAAACTCAGTCAAACTTTCATAAGGAAATTCTTTCACAAGATAAAAAAAAAACTTCAGTTGTCAGCTCGAGTAAGTAGTTTTGGAGTAAGTTTTATTTTAATACATACATACATAAAATCCCGCCTATATCCCTAATGGGGTAGGCAGAGCTTAAACGACCTAAACAAAGGCCGTTCCACCACGTCTGACAAGGTTTTGAGGGTTATTAAAGATAGACTTGTAGGTATATTGCTGTAGTGACAGGTTGTCAGCCCATCGCCTACATTACAATATACTGAAACCCTTGGTTCCCTTAGCTGGCTTTTACAGCATGCCCGGGAGGAAATGCAGATGGCATATTCTATGTTTTTCTCTCGCTCCCAGGCATGGAAGCGTGAAAGATGATATGTCTAAAACAGGTGTGAGTGTTGAACTGACGGCTGACAGGGATGAATGGAAGAAGAAAACGTAAGTAAATGGAATAAGGGCAAGCACACACACACACACACACACACACACACACACACACACACACACACACACACACACACACACACACACACACACACACCGTCACACTCATAGCCCCCACAAGGATTCCCTGTATCGGGGTGCCATGGACATACACAAGAAACAACCACAAAGAACACCCAGACCCACAAACAGACATTTAAACTCATCATTCAAATGTCTGTCCCAGCCGAGAATCAAACCCGGGACCCTCTGCGTAGCAGGCAGGTAGGCTGCGCGGGTGATGAGTAAGTAAAAAGAAAAATGTCGCTTACCAGAAATACCTGCGCAGGCTGCGCGGCGCGGCGGCGCGCGGCTTCGCGCAGTCCGCGCACGGCAGCTGCGCCTGCGTCGATACAGACACGTTATCTGCAACACAGGAAGCTGTTTAACATCATCGTTCGTAGCGGGTGTAAGGGACAGCGTCTCGCAAACTGATACGGGTTGCTCAGTCAGCATCACTGAACAACTATTTTTTGCTAGCCTGATCTGTCCCACTGCTGGGCAACTATCAGCCGAAAATTATTTTAGGAGATGAAAAAAAAAATTACCTTCCCATACAAAAAGACTATCTCGATCAGACAATTTGTATAGAAAGGCAATTGTCTTTTTCGTTCCCTGAAAAAAAAACCCTACAGATAGTTGTTCAGTTCCGTCGACTGAGCAACTCCTATCAGTTTGGAGGACGCTGTCCCTTACACCACGTATACACCAGGAACTATAAAGACCTGTCATAGTGAAAGACAGAGAAAGAAGTAGAGAAGGATTAATGCACTTCCTATAGGTCCTTCTCTATGGCTGATCTTTTTAAATCCCGGTTAGGCAATTTTTTATCTCAATTCCTGTTGTTATTGTTTTATATATCTATATTCTTCCATGCTGGACTGGGAGCGAGAGAAAAACATAGAGTGTGCCGGCTGCATTTCCTCCCGGGCATGCTGCAAAAACCAGCTAAGGGATCCGAGGGTTTCTGTATATTGCAATTTAGGCGACAGCGATATACGTACAAATCCATCTTGAATAACCCTCAAAACTTTGTCAGACGTGGCGGAACGACTTTTGTTTAGGTCGTTTACGCTCTGCCTACCCCATTAGGGATAAAGGCGTGATTATATGTATGTAAGAATATACTTATCTATCTATCTAGGCTACATTATAATAGCCGTCCTGGCGGCTAATTTATAGTCTGTCATATCAACTAGCGCTTCCGTGCTGGACAGGGAGCGAGAGAAAAACATAGAATGTGCCGGCTGCATTTCATGCAAAAACCAGCTAAATGATCCGAGGGTTTCTGTATATTGCAATTTCGGCGATGGGCTGACAACCTGTCACTACAGCAATATACCTACAAATCATTGCATGCATTTATTCTTTTAACAATTATTTTTGAAAGAACATCGTCGATTAAAAGACAAGAAACTTTGTTTACTTTAAACTGCATTTGAAATACATATAGGGCTGACAACCTGTCACTATAGCAATACATATTACAATCTAAAATTGCCCTCAATTTTTGTCAGACGTGGCGAAAGCACCTTTTACGAGGCGTTAAACGCTCTGCCTACCCCGTAAGGGATAAAAGCGTGATTTATGTATGAAATACATACTTACATACATATAATCTCGCCATTATCCCTAGTGGGGTAGGCAGAGCGTAAACAACCTTAAAAAAGGTCGTTCCGCCACGTCTGACACAGTTTTGAGGGTTATTTAAGATGTATTTGTAGGTATATTGCTGTAGTGACAGGTTGCATCGCCTAAATTGCAATATACTAAAACCCTCGGATCCCTTAGCCACCAGCATGGAAGAACTAACTATAACTACGTACTTACTACATGTTATACCATTTTTCTATCAGGCCTCCGGCAATAGTGCAATTTGACGGGACGGGAATTGATGTACTAAAGTCCAGTGCAAAGTACGAAACACTCTATTTTAAGTTTGATTATCGTGACCAGGCCTGAAGATAAACGTTATAAAAATCATCATCATCTCCCTAGCCTTTTCCCGTATCTAACGGGGTCGGCTACCTAATCTAGGGGATTGAAGGTACTGGTTTTTACACAGAGCGACTGCCGTCTGACCTCCGCAACCCAGAAGGGAAACCAGACCCAATCCTAGATTAGGTCAGAGTTCTCAAGCCGCCAATGCTTAGCACTGGCCTCTGAAATGGCTCAACGACTAATATCTACGGTATTAAACGATATTAACCGGGACCAACGGCTTAACGTGCCTTCCGAAGCACGGAAAAAGCGCCGAATAAACGTACATATGAAATTCGAAAACCGAAAAACACATTGGTACGTGGTGGGATTCGAACCACGACCTCCCGCTCAGGAGGCAGCGGCCCTATCCACTGCACCATCGGGCTCTCAAAACGTTATAAAAATCAATCTGTAATAAAATATCTGTTCTTCCATGCTGGACTGGGAGCGAAAGAAAAACATACATACATACATAAATCACGCCTTTTTCCCTTACGGGGTAGGCAGAACGTGTAACGCCTCGTAAAAGGCGCTTCGCCACGTCTGACAAAAATTGAGGGCAATTTTAGATTGTAATATGTATTGCTATAGTGACAGGTTGTCAGCCCATCGCCTAAATTACAATACACTGTAACCCTCGAGTCCCTTTTGCTGACTTCAACAGCATGCCCGGGAGGAAGGGCAGCTGGAACATTCTATGTTTTTCTATCTCTCCCAGTCCAGCATGGAAGTATAAAAACGTAGAATGTGATAACTGCATTTCCTCCCGGGCATGCTGTAAAAACCAGCTAATGGATTCGAGGGTTTCTGTATTTTGCAATTGAGGCGAGAGGCTGACAACCTGTCACTAAAGCAATATACCTACAAATCTATATTACCCTCAAAACTTTGTCAGACGTGGCGGAACGACCTTTTTTATGTCGTTTACGGTCTGCCTACCCCATTAGGGATATAATGTATAAAAATCAATCTACTACTTATTAGTTACTACATTACTAACAAATGAACAGAGACTGGGTAAAAAAGAAAAATAAGAAGTGTGCTCCCAAATATACCAGGTGTAAGGGACAGCGTCCCGCAAACTGATAGGGGTTGCTCAGTCAACGAAACTGAACAACTATCACCGGGATATTATATTAGATGAAAAAGAAATTGACCTTCTCATACAAAATGCCCACCTCGATCAGTCACTTTGTATGGAATACCAAATATTATTTTTCGCTTCCTTAAAAAAAAACCGGTGATAGTTGTTCAGTCTAAGCAGGATCAGTTTGCGGGACGCTGTCCCTAACACTCCGTTTTCTGTTACTACAAAGACTCAAAGTTCAACAATCTCTGTTAATTTGTAAATACAACATACACACACAAAAGACGACACAATGGCGCCGATTCTGTAGTAGACACGACTTAACTAATCTAAGTTTAGAACTGTTACTTTAAAAAAAAATAGAGACTGAAATACAACAGCTGATTATAATCCTGTCAAAGTAACGTATAGCGTTGACTTTGTTCACCTGTCAAGCCACTATAGCTATCATAGCTTCAATCGCTGTCAGTGTAACCTAGTTTGGATAGGACATTGCTGATTGTCCGAAAAGAAAGAGGATTCCACCTTACGGCACCTTAAGCTGTTTTTGATAGTGCTTGTTACTCAAACCACGTCAGAGGCCTAAATGTGCTACTAGGTGGTTTGAAAACTCTGACACCAGGGTTCTTCGGGTCTTTCGACTCGAGAATCCACTCGCTAAGAAGAAGTGTAAACTAGACAATATTTAGTTCTTAATATCGCCGCCTGAACAGTAATGGCGGTCGCACTATAATTTGATATGACACCAACTCGGATGCCATTTTATTTTAGGCGTATAACGTCTAATATGCTGAGTCAGCTCCATTTCTTGTGCAAAAAGAGATCACAACATTCAATAAAAAATATGATTATGTTTTTATGTATAGTTTATGTAACATAAGTCTACTTACTGTATGTTGAGTTTTGTATTGTTTCATGAATAAACGTGGTTCTATTCTATTCTATGCATTTTGACAGGATTGTAATCAGTTGTTGTAGTTCTGTCTCTATTTTATTCAAGTTTGAGAAAGTGACAGAACTAAACTTTTGTTAAGTTGTGTTCACAGCAGAATCAGCACTAATGCTTCACTAAACGAAATACTCTAAAGCCGTGAATTCTGTTCTGAAAGATTACACGAACAACCCCCGCGGGGCAGAGGGGAAGGGAAACGTTTGTGAAACCCCCTCTCTACCCCGCGGGGGTATGTTTTGGTGCGCTGGAGTCACGGCTTAACAAATACACTACAGGACGAACCACAACTAGAAACATGAACCTACAACCCAACTACATAAAGTTGGAATTACCGCAATCGGTCTGGCACTCAGCACAGAATGTTTCGCAAGTGACACTGTCAATTCTACTCCTCTGATCATTGCAAGCCGCCTCAAGCAAGCTAATCTTCGTTTGCAAACTGCTAACTATACTCTGCAATAGATCATTTCTATCGTTTCCTTCGTTAAGAATCTTCTGTAGGATAAGCAAATTATTTTCATACATGTCCAATTCGTGTTGCATGTCTTTGTTTACAGTTTTGGAGCTTTTCAAGGCGCTTTCCAATTTGGCTGTGTATTCATTCAATTTGATGCATTCTAGGCATTTAATACAGTCACCACAGTTATTATTATCATAACCGGATAAGTATTCTTCTGTCTGGGTTTCTATTGTGACGGTATCCATTTTCAAATTTTCAGTTTCATATATCTCAGTTTGAATGCCAACATTTCGAGAAACCTTTTCATATTCACTATCAGTTCGTGAATTGTCAATGCCTTCATCGGTCTGCGTTCCTACAGTGACTAGCGAGGTATCTAAGCCCTCAGTACATTCCTCACACTGTGTGTCGTCTTGTTCTAGAAAGCTTTGTCTGGACGCGTTGCTGAAGCTAAGTCTGATTTCGTCAAAGAGCGACAGGTTCGTACCGCGGCCCTGATCTTCTTTAAGCGCGCTTATGAATGACTCTTCGTCTAACAATCTGTTTTCTAAGGGAATTTATGAGTGAGTAAAACGTATACAAGGTTATGTAAAATCGGTGCAACATTTATTTTATACAATGTATTTGGCAATCAAGTAAAAGCTTGAACCATAGGTCTTGTATGGAAAATAAAAGAGTTTCTGCTTTACATAATTCCAAGATTATTTAGTTCACAAAATTTTAAATAGATGCTACATCGATTTCATGTGCCAACAAAATATTATTCACATCATTAAATTAAAATTATTGGTAAATTTTCAATCGGCAACCAACAGAAACATAAACTTCAAATTGGAAATATATTTTTGTCAAAATAGGCCAACAATTTTAAATCAGCATTTTATGAACACACTCAAAATTAAAGCACAAAATGCGGTAAAATTCGCACATACGCAAGATCGATTTTCCAGCGTATGTATGTGCATGTGTGTGGTTGAGTGTGTGTTGGCGTGTTTGTGTATACGAGAATGGAGCGGTCGAAATTTTCGTTCTCTCTCTCTGTGTGTGTGTGTGAATTTTCAAGTGAATGTTTCGCACATACGCAAGATCGATTTTCAAGCGTATGTATGTGCATGTGTGTGGTTGAGGGTGTGTTGGCGTGTTTGTGTATACGAGAATGGAGCGGTCGAAATTTTCGTTCTCTCTCTCTGTGTGTGTGTGTGTAAATTTTCAAGTGAATGTTTCGCACATACGCAAGATCGATTTTCAAGCGTATGTATGTGCATGTGTGTGGTTGAGGGTGTGTTGGCGTGTTTGTGTATACGAGAATGGAGCGGTCGAAATTTTCGTTCTCTCTCTCTGTGTGTGTGTGAGTGTGAATTTTCAAGTGAATGTATGTATACATGAGTTAAAAAAATAGCTGACCATATTTTAGGCTGTGATTCTACCCATGAAACTGAACAACTTTCCCCAAGGAACGAAGGTCGAAATACGAAAAAAATATGGTTCTTTTATAAAAAGGGCGTCAGCATCTCGAGTCAATTTGTGTGGGAGGTCCAAATTATTTTTTTTAATTTTTCGACCTATGTTCCTTGGGGAAAATTGTTCAGTTTGATGGGTACAATCACACGCTAAAATATGGTCAGCAATTTTTTTAACTCCCTATATTTACCTGGTTATTATTATACTGTCCCAGACAGTTGACGCTGATATAATAATAAAGGATTATTCGAAAATTTCTTTCCCTAATGCACTTGGCTTCGACCTGTGCTGAATTTTCCTCTTCAGAGAGCTATACAATAGGGAATATGCATGACTTTTGAAAAACTATTAGTAAGAATTATTGTCACCATAAATGAACAGATGTGAAGGATTTTTCGCAAAATATTCATTAGTTTACGAGTTATAATACCTTAACGTGGTAAGTTAAAAAGAGAGATCCGAACTGTCATGTGAAGTCATAAGACAGGAGTGCCATACTAATTCCATATTAATTGTCGTTACGAAGAGAAAGATAGATAGTCTATCTTTATAATGGTTATATTTCGGTGACTTTTTGATCAATTTTATTTCTGTTTTTACTCTTCTTTTCATATTTTTAGAAAATAAGTTCAGATACTGAAAATATGTTATATGCACGTTCCCTATTATACAAACGAATAATATTTAAAAACATATTTTCTACATTCTCCTACATAGCACCTGAACAAATCAAATTATTTATTTGTGAAACACAGGTACTGATTGACTTAAGTAATTACCTACTGTGTTTTAATTATATCATCTAGTTTCTTATTTTGTTTTTTACAATCTCACTTCCCCATCTGAATGAAATATTGCATTTTCCTCTCTCTTATAGCATATTATATTATAATGGTACGTATGTATTAGTCTATTGTACTATTCGTATTTATTTTATGTAACTAGTAAATAATTAGTCTATGTATTCTACTTAAATTTATAACAATAGTAACTGCACTATCCCTCATAATATTAGAAAAGAAGCAAAATCCTTTACCCAAAGGTTGCCTGCCTGGCAGAAATTGCTAACCTAGCAACAAGGCAGCTTAATTGTACTCCGTTTGTTTTGTTATGTTTGTTCCTGTACAATGTGTTGATTATGTATTACTAGTTTATGTATTATATGTAATGTAATGTATTTAGGATACATATTTTACTAGATTTGCAATATCCCGCTTACCGCTACGCATTTTTCTTTGACCCAAAGGTTGCCTGGAAGAAATTGCTACCTTAGCAATAAGGCCGCCTATGTTGTACTTGTTTTTTGTTGTTATCTGTTGTGTTGTATGATTTGTATTCTTACGTGCAATAAAGTATTTTTATGTTATGTTATGTTAAAAAACATTTATTTCTTTTTACAAAGTGCATTATAACAGTTTTGATTGATGCTTACTTTTAAGCCAAAGGCCTGTGTCAGGAGGCACCGCTCTCCCATAAAATACAGTTGTTTTTAGTACGCTAGTAAAAAGAAAAAAGAAAAGAATGTTATCTTGTTTATGTGCAATAAAGAATGTTTATATTGTATTTACCTGGTGCGAACCGCGAGTCCGGTGAAAGCGTGTCCAAAGCTGTCAGCATCTGATCCTCACAGCAGCTCACGTCTATGGAGCGGTCCAGCTCCAGGTCAGCATGGTTGGACTTGTTCAACATGTCCTTAAGCTCCATCTCCAGAAGAACCTGGGGCGAATACGATAGGCTGGGATATGGGTCTGATACATATATACATTAGCGTGGTCCAAGCTAGTATGGAAAAAAATCAAACTCATGCTAGAGATTTGGCCAGCCTCTCATATAGTTACACGTATTAAAAAAAAATGTGGTACGCAAAATTTCATAAAGATATCTTTAATGGAAAGGGATGCTCATCGGTAGACAATTTTTTGGATTTGTTTTTATTTTTTGAAAATAAAAGAAGTAAATTTTATTTTTTTAGTGTAGAAAGCTGATTCAAATGTGACAAAGGTTTGAATTATCAAAAAACATTCAGTAAAAAAACATGATTTTTCGCCTAGAAATCGAAGTTCTTTTCAATCAAATTTTAAGGAATATCTCTAAATTTCTACACTATACTTAAATGCACTTACAACACTTTAAAGTTGCCTTGGACTACTTAAAACGTGTATTTTTTTATTTTATTTCAGCGACCTACTCATATCCCTATTTTTAAGCAGTCTTCTTCTTCTTCTGTCGAGTGGGTATCGAGTCTGTCGACCCGATGAACCCTGGTGTTTAAGCAGTAATGTTAGTTAACTTGAGTGAGTGTTTTGTGAAAAATTAAAAATATGAGCACCCTCTTGCCTTTAGTTTAGGAAGATGATATTTCGCAATAATAATTATATGGATATAGTTAACAAAGTAGGAGGGTGGCTAATGCGAAAATTTAGAAAAGTACTTTTTGAACCACCCTAATATACATACATATAATCACGCCTTTATCCCTAATGGGGTAGGCAGAGCGTAAAGGTCGTTCCGCTACGTCTGACAAATTTGGAGGGTTATTTAAGATAGATTTGTAGGTATATTGCTGTAGTGACAGGTTGTCAGCCCATCGCCTAAATTACAATATACTGAAACCCTCGATCCCTTAGCTGGTTTTTACAGCATGCCCGGGAAGAGATGCAGCTGGCACATTCTACGTTTTTCTCTCGCTCCCAGGCCAGCAAGGTAGTGTCTGATACATACATTCTAAAATTTTGTAGTAAATTCCTACTACGCCGTTTAAAAAAACTGACACCAGGGTTCATCGGGTCGATAGACTCGATACTCACTCGACAGAAGAAGAAGAAGAAGAAGAAGTAAATTTATATAATTTACTTCTTCTGTTTGTGTTTCTAAATTATTGTAAGCTGTGTATAGTAGTTATTGGGAATCAGATTTTTATTGAGTTTTACTATGTTTAGATGATATTTAAGTAGTATTAGTCTTTTTTCTGTTACTGTACCTATTTCAATAAAAATAAAATAAAAATACATATAGTCACGCCTTTATTATTATTTATTACTAGCGACCCGCCCCGGCTTCGCACGGAAATGATCAGTGTTTCTCTACTATATTATGCATGTATTATACATATAAACCTTCCTCTTGAATCACTCTATCCATTAAAAGAAACCGCATCAACATCCGTTGCGTAGTTTTAAAGATTTATGCATACATAGGGATATAGGGACAGAGAAAGCGACTTTGTTTTATACTATGTAGTGATTAGGGTTTCGGTCCCGGTGAAATTCCCCGGAATTATGAAAATTCAATTTACGAGTTAAATTACTAGTATACGAGCTGTGGTTTCATGAACTTTACGATAGGAAAACACACATATTTAATTTATGACTAGGACCAGAATATATTATTATCGTAAATAATAAAAAAATATTTTTTGCTTTCTTCAATTAGTCGATTTGATTTACTCTGCGGTGCCGGTGACAAGTAACACACCTGGAGTCGTATTTTTGAACCGCTCGTATCTGTATTCGCATACGAAAATGCAACATTCGCATACGAAATACCAAAATCAGTATTTTTGAATACTCATACGTATGCGACTCTGCAACGAGTGCTCTAAACCACTCGTTTTCTTTTCTACTACTCGAAACCAAAGTAGTCTATGATCATGTCAGTGACACAGACAAAAATTTTCACTTGAAGTTACGTTCTGTTTCTCTGCGTGAATTTCCGGTTTTTCAAATCAACGATTTTTGTTACGGGTAGTGGTGGTATAAAAGGTGTATTTCTGCGTAAAACTAAAACAATTTATGGGATTAGAGTTTATTGGCAACACAGATTTCTACTGCTTCAAAGATACGTAAAATCGTGTGCGATAGAATTTGATTTCGTACACGAATGATTTTCGTATGAGTATTTCAGTTTTCATACGAGCGGTTCAGTAATACGACTCCTGAGTGGTATTTGCTACTGCTACCTGCCTGCCATCGTCACACCTAATTACCTCTATCGCGTAAATAGAGCTATCTCTTTCTAAGAAGGTGTGATAAAGGGAAGCGTGACCTGAGATAGAGCCAAACTTTCAGAAGGATGGTACGCATTTTCTGTCTTGTCCAAGGCTGTGTTGCGAACAATTGGTCTGTGAACTGTGAGTGAGTCTAGTGATATTGAGCTACGTAGAAATTTATCCTGCTTACATTATACTGCTTGAATACGCTGCACAAATCTACCACATACAAGTAAAATATTGTACTATAATACTTATGTACCGTCAATTTAAGTTTTACATACAAGACAAACGATTTTATGTTTCGCTTCAAAATTGTAATATAGTTAATAGCAACCTACCCCTCCGAGAAAGAAGAATGACAGTATTTAAATAAGTATGTTAAGGGGATCTCAGGTGCACGCCACCGCCCTCATCAATTAAAAAATCATTACTCACTGAGAACTCAATTAATTGAAAATCCGGTAGATCAGATAGACGTATAGGCACTGACATTTATTTTAAGCATTATAAATTAATGATTCAGTGTTCACTGCAATTATAGATAGCAAAAGTGCTAAAAGTGGCCGTTTTTCGCATTTTTTCTATCTGTTACTATAACAAACTATAAGTGGCAACTTTATGAGGTTCTAAATGACCTTCATTGCTTTAACCTCAATCTGATCTACCGGATTTTCGATTGACTGTGCTTTCAGTGAATTATGATTTATTGACTGATGAGGGCGCCACTTAGTCCAGGGAAGCCCCTTAATAACAACGTTCAAACATAAAAAGACTTATACAACGTTTAATATTTTCACTAAATTATAATCGATTTGATTACTCAAACAGGTTGTCAGCTCATCGGCTAAATTGCAGTATACTGAAACCCTCGGACCCCTAAGCAGTATTTTTTTACAGTATGCTCGGGAGGAAATGCAGCCGGCACATTCTACGTTTTTCTCTCGCTCCCAGAAGAGTCCAGCATGGGTCTAATACACTGGTTTATAAATGTGAAAGTTACAGCCACTCGGTAGGCCATTGTAAAAGGGTCCAACAAAAAAAAAATGCTTTAACACGCCTATGCGGCTGAACCGATTTTGATTAAATATGGGGGGTAACCTTTAGGCGGATCTTACTCTGGCTACGCGCTACGCGATGGAGCACGTGATTGTCTATGCTCCCATTGTATAGAGCAGGGGTAGCCAAACTTTGTACGTATTCGGTATACATTTCACAATCACCATATCCTTAAGATCTTCGGCAGAGCGTAAACGACCCATTAGGGATGAAGGCGTGATTGTATGTATGTTTCGATTAGAAAGCCTATTATAAGTTAGATGACTATACTAATGACGTAATGACAAAGATGTATGGAGCTCTGATATTTCAGTGAAGCCTAAGAAATTGGCACACATTGCGGTCACAAACCCTATTATGAACAATAGGAAGGACAAAAGTAAGAATAAGACAAAACGGAGGGAGGGGCGCCAAGTGCGAGTGTCTCATGCTTCTTCTTCATTGTGATATAGTTTTATTTTATTTTGTGACACAGATATCATTTTCTTTGTAATAGACTCGCTTGTGACTTTCTAAAAGTGTTTTTAGGAATCTATTTGGAAATAAATGATTTGACTTTTGACTTTGACTTAGAATTCTCCAGGCTCACTTTTTCCTTGCTGACGTGGTCCCGGTCCCGCAGGCGGCCCGCCAGGTCGGCGCGGTCGGTGCGCATACTCTCTGTGCTATTCTATGTCCCACCTTGTCCTTGCTGACGCGCTGTAGCAGCTGGTCCCGCTCGCGCAGGCGGCCCGCCAGGTCGGCGCGCTCGGTGCGCATACTCTCTGTGCTATTCTATGTCCCACCTTGTCCTTGCTGACGCGCTGTAGCAGCTGGTCCCGCTCGCGCAGGCGGCCCGCCAGGTCGGCGCGCTCGGTGCGCATACTCTCTGTGCTATTCTATGTCCCACCTTGTCCTTGCTGACGCGCTGTAGCAGCTGGTCCCGCTCGCGCAGGCGGCCCGCCAGGTCGGCGCGCTCGGTGCGCATACTCTCTGTGCTATTCTATGTCCCACCTTGTCCTTGCTGACGCGCTGTAGCAGCTGGTCCCGCTCGCGCAGGCGGCCCGCCAGGTCGGCGCGCTCGGTGCGCATACTCTCTGTGCTATTCTATGTCCCACCTTGTCCTTGCTGACGCGCTGTAGCAGCTGGTCCCGCTCGCGCAGGCGGCCCGCCAGGTCGGCGCGCTCGGTGCGCATACTCTCTGTGCTATTCTATGTCCCACCTTGTCCTTGCTGACGCGCTGTAGCAGCTGGTCCCGCTCGCGCAGGCGGCCCGCCAGGTCGGCGCGCTCGGTGCGCATACTCTCTGTGCTATTCTATGTCCCACCTTGTCCTTGCTGACGCGCTGTAGCAGCTGGTCCCGCTCGCGCAGGCGGCCCGCCAGGTCGGCGCGCTCGGTGCGCATACTCTCTGTGCTATTCTATGTCCCACCTTGTCCTTGCTGACGCGCTGTAGCAGCTGGTCCCGCTCGCGCAGGTGGCCCGCCAGGTCGGCGCGCTCGGTGCGCATACTCTCTGTGCTATTCTATGTCCCACCTTGTCCTTGCTGACGCGCTGTAGCAGCTGGTCCCGCTCGCGCAGGCGGCCCGCCAGGTCGGCGCGCTCGGTGCGCATACTCTCTGTGCTATTCTATGTCCCACCTTGTCCTTGCTGACGCGCTGTAGCAGCTGGTCCCGCTCGCGCAGGCGGCTCGCCAGGTCGGCGCGCTCGGTGCGCATACTCTCTGTGCTATTCTATGTCCCACCTTGTCCTTGCTGACGCGCTGTAGCAGCTGGTCCCGCTCGCGCAGGCGGCCCGCCAGGTCGGCGCGCTCGGTGCGCATACTCTCTGTGCTATTCTATGTCCCACCTTGTCCTTGCTGACGCGCTGTAGCAGCTGGTCCCGCTCGCGCAGGCGGCCCGCCAGGTCGGCGCGCTCGGTGCGCATACTCTCTGTGCTATTCTATGTCCCACCTTGTCCTTGCTGACGCGCTGTAGCAGCTGGTCCCGCTCGCGCAGGCGGCTCGCCAGGTCGGCGCGCTCGGTGCGCATACTCTTTGTGCTATTCTATGTCCCACCTTGTCCTTGCTGACGCGCTGTAGCAGCTGGTCCCGCTCGCGCAGGCGGCCCGCCAGGTCGGCGCGCTCGGTGCGCATACTCTCTGTGCTATTCTATGTCCCACCTTGTCCTTGCTGACGCGCTGTAGCAGCTGGTCCCGCTCGCGCAGGCGGCCCGCCAGGTCGGCGCGCTCGGTGCGCATACTCTCTGTGCTATTCTATGTCCCACCTTGTCCTTGCTGACGCGCTGTAGCAGCTGGTCCCGCTCGCGCAGGCGGCCCGCCAGGTCGGCGCGCTCGGTGCGCATACTCTCTGTGCTATTCTATGTCCCACCTTGTCCTTGCTGACGCGCTGTAGCAGCTGGTCCCGCTCGCGCAGGCGGCTCGCCAGGTCGGCGCGCTCGGTGCGCATACTCTCTGTGCTATTCTATGTCCCACCTTGTCCTTGCTGACGCGCTGTAGCAGCTGGTCCCGCTCGCGCAGGCGGCCCGCCAGGTCGGCGCGCTCGGTGCGCATACTCTCTGTGCTATTCTATGTCCCACCTTGTCCTTGCTGACGCGCTGTAGCAGCTGGTCCCGCTCGCGCAGGCGGCCCGCCAGGTCGGCGCGCTCGGTGCGCATACTCTCTGTGCTATTCTATGTCCCACCTTGTCCTTGCTGACGCGCTGTAGCAGCTGGTCCCGCTCGCGCAGGCGGCTCGCCAGGTCGGCGCGCTCGGTGCGCATACTCTCTGTGCTATTCTATGTCCCACCTTGTCCTTGCTGACGCGCTGTAGCAGCTGGTCCCGCTCGCGCAGGCGGCCCGCCAGGTCGGCGCGCTCGGTGCGCATACTCTCTGTGCTATTCTATGTCCCACCTTGTCCTTGCTGACGCGCTGTAGCAGCTGGTCCCGCTCGCGCAGGCGGCTCGCCAGGTCGGCGCGCTCGGTGCGCATACTCTCTGTGCTATTCTATGTCCCACCTTGTCCTTGCTGACGCGCTGTAGCAGCTGGTCCCGCTCGCGCAGGCGGCCCGCCAGGTCGGCGCGCTCGGTGCGCATACTCTCTGTGCTATTCTATGTCCCACCTTGTCCTTGCTGACGCGCTGTAGCAGCTGGTCCCGCTCGCGCAGGCGGCTCGCCAGGTCGGCGCGCTCGGTGCGCATACTCTCTGTGCTATTCTATGTCCCACCTTGTCCTTGCTGACGCGCTGTAGCAGCTGGTCCCGCTCGCGCAGGCGGCCCGCCAGGTCGGCGCGCTCGGTGCGCATACTCTCTGTGCTATTCTATGTCCCACCTTGTCCTTGCTGACGCGCTGTAGCAGCTGGTCCCGCTCGCGCAGGCGGCCCGCCAGGTCGGCGCGCTCGGTGCGCATACTCTCTGTGCTATTCTATGTCCCACCTTGTCCTTGCTGACGCGCTGTAGCAGCTGGTCCCGCTCGCGCAGGCGGCCCGCCAGGTCGGCGCGCTCGGTGCGCATACTCTCTGTGCTATTCTATGTCCCACCTTGTCCTTGCTGACGCGCTGTAGCAGCTGGTCCCGCTCGCGCAGGCGGCCCGCCAGGTCGGCGCGCTCGGTGCGCATACTCTCTGTGCTATTCTATGTCCCACCTTGTCCTTGCTGACGCGCTGTAGCAGCTGGTCCCGCTCGCGCAGGCGGCCCGCCAGGTCGGCGCGCTCGGTGCGCATACTCTCTGTGCTATTCTATGTCCCACCTTGTCCTTGCTGACGCGCTGTAGCAGCTGGTCCCGCTCGCGCAGGCGGCTCGCCAGGTCGGCGCGCTCGCTGCGCAGCGCCTCGTTGTCCTCGCGCAGCGCCGCCTGCCTGCTCGCGTACATCTCGTTGATGCGATGGCACTCGCCCTTGGATGTGTTCAGCAGTTCTTGGAGCGTTGCTTTCTGGAAGATGGCCAATTTATTATCTACAACATACTGGAACATACATACATATAATCACGCCTTTATCCCTAATGGGGTAGGCCGAGCGTAAGCGACCTAAATAAAGTTCAGGAACATTACTACAGTAATATACCTACAAATCTTAAATAACCCTCAAAATTTTGACAGACGTGGCGGAACGACCTTTGATTAGATCGTTTACGCTCTGCCTATCACATTAGGGATAAAGGCGTGATTATATGTATGTATGTAAGTGCTGGAACATTCTTCCATGCTGGGAGTGCGAGAAAAACATTTAATATGCCAGCTGCATTTCCTCCCGGGCATGCTGAAAAAACCAGCTAAGGGATCCGAGGGTTTCAGTATATTGTAATTTAGGCGATGGGCTGACAACTTATCACTACAGCAATATAGATACAAATCTATCTTGGATAGCCCTCAGGACTTTATCAGACGTGGCGGAGCGACCTTTGTTTGGGTCGTTTGCGCTCTGCCCGCCCGATTTGTGATAGAGGCATAATTATATGTATGTATATTTAACATACTGGAATCTTCTTTTTGAATCACTAGAACTGCAATGCGCATACGAAAGGGTAACTTACGCCAGAGGCCATGTTTTTTGTATGCGAATTCGATTCGAGTGATTCAAAATACGGCTCCTGGTTCGAGTTAAAAATTTCTCACACCAAAATCACAACTCGGACACTCCTAACTATCATGTCATTTTGGTCACACATCGACAGACGGCATAATGCACTTGGCGTGCATTTGTGTGCGTGTTATACGGGTTGACAGAATTTGTTATACCGGTGATAATCATCACTTGATTAATCTGGTTCTTGATTAAACCAACGTTTAAAGTAGTTCACTGTAACTGAATAGTTAGAATAGATTAGGTTGCATATTTTGTATGAATTTAATTACCGTCTCTCATCACTGTGGAATCTAAAAAAGTTCCTATTTGAGTCATATCTTGTGGTAGAAAGACATCCGTACACGGAACAGTACCTAACCATCTTTGGAACATAACACTTTATTATTTCCGTTATACTGGAAACATGCGCGCGCCATACCCGCTAAGCGTACGCTCAATGTGGCCCACAATCCGCTGACGTATGTCGGACTAGGGAAGGGAGGTGAATGTCCATTCTGTATGTAGAACTATTATATATTCTGTGCCAAAATGTTACTTTACTCAGAAAAGGTTTTTATAATGCAGCGGTTGAAACTAGCTATCAGTTGATCGCTGGTCGTCGGTCGGTCGGTCGCGCTGGTTGTCAGTTCACCTCAGCGTGTAGGGCGTCGAGCTGCTCCGACAGCGCCTTGCTGCGTCGGCGGCTGGTCGTCGGTCGGTCGGTCGCGCTGGTTGTCAGCTCACCTCAGCGTGTAGGGCGTCGAGCTGCTCCGACAGCGCCTTGCTGCGTCGGCGGCTGGTCGTCGGTCGGTCGGTCGCGCTGGTTGTCAGCTCACCTCAGCGTGTAGGGCGTCGAGTTGCTCCGACAGCGCCTTGCTGCGTCGACGGCTGGTCGTCGGTCGGTCGGTCGCGCTGGTTGTCAGCTCACCTCAGCGTGTAGGGCGTCGAGCTGCTCCGACAGCGCCTTGCTGCGTCGACGGCTGGTCGTCGGTCGGTCGGTCGCGCTGGTTGTCAGCTCACCTCAGCGTGTAGGGCGTCGAGCTGCTCCGACAGCGCCTTGCTGCGTCGGCGGCTGGCTTCCAGCGCGCGGCGCGCGTCGCTCAGAGCTTGCTCGCTGGTCATGAGTCTGTCGCACGCGTCCTCGTAGTCGCGGCGGACGTGTGTCAATGTCATGTTTTCTTCGCGGAGCCTGCGAATAAAATCGGAATTTATAATGTGAATAATAATTACGTTAAAAAACTTGAAAGTCTCAGTAGAGCTTGTGGATATACAAATAAACTTGATTTTGTTCCTTTAAAATATCTCCAATGGTTATGATTTTACAGCCGTTTAAATTTTGTCTAAATATCGCGCCTCGCTCTCGAAATAAGTATACAACTGCTAAGAAATAACGCGGACGTGTGACGTCATTTGACTATCGCCCGGTACAGACATGTGACGTCATTTGACTATCGCCCGGTACAGACGTGTGACGTCATTTGACTATCGCCCGGTACAGACGTGTGACGTCATTTGACTATCGCCCGGTACAGACGTGTGACGTCATTTGACTATCGCCCGGTACAGACGTGTGACGTCATTTGACTATCGCCCGGTACAGACGTGTGACGTCATTTGACTATCGCCCGGTACAGACGTGTGACGTCATTTGACTATCGCCCGGTACAGACGTGTGACGTCATTTGACTATCGCCCGGTTCAGACGTGTGACGTCATTTGACTATCGCCCGGTTCAGACGTGTGACGTCATTTGACTATCGCCCGGTGCAGACGTGTGGACCGGGAGTTTGGGCCACACATTTATTCTAAAATTCATCTCGTCATCTCGGTAACTAACAATAACGTATAAATACGTTTGCCAAGGCGGTTTTAGCATCCCGGGCCCTTAAGGTCCCGGATATAGCCATCTAATAAGTGGCTCGGTCTGTCGGTGAAGTCGAGCTGTGAGCGCAGCTGGTTCTTAACATCTCTTTGAATACCGGATTCTGCTTACATGTTGAGATGAGCCCGGAGCGAGTCCCGTTCGGCTGTGAGAGTGGCCAGCGCCTCCTCGTGCTGTCTGTCGGTGAAGTCGAGCTGTGAGCGCAGCTGGTTCTTAACATCTCTTTGAATACCGGATTCTGCTTACATGTTGAGATGAGCCCGGAGCGAGTCCCGTTCGGCTGTGAGAGTGGCCAGCGCCTCCTCGTGCTGTCTGTCGGTGAAGTCGAGCTGTGAGCGCAGCTGGTTCTTAACATCTCTTTGAATACCGGATTCTGCTTACATGTTGAGATGAGCCCGGAGCGAGTCCCGTTCGGCTGTGAGAGTGGCCAGCGCCTCCTCGTGCTGTCTGTCGGTGAAGTCGAGCTGTGAGCGCAGCTGGTTCTTAACATCTCTTTGAATACCGGATTCTGCTTACATGTTGAGATGAGCCCGGAGCGAGTCCCGTTCGGCTGTGAGAGTGGCCAGCGCCTCCTCGTGCTGTCTGTCGGTGAAGTCGAGCTGCGAGCGCAGCTGGTTCTTAACATCTCTTTGAATACCGGATTCTGCTTACATGTTGAGATGAGCCCGGAGCGAGTCTCGTTCGGCTGTGAGAGTGGCCAGCGCCTCCTCGTGCTGTCTGTCGGTGAAGTCGAGCTGTGAGCGCAGCTGGTTCTTAACATCTCTTTGAATACCGGATTCTGCTTACATGTTGAGATGAGCCCGGAGCGAGTCCCGTTCGGCTGTGAGAGTGGCCAGCGCCTCCTCGTGCTGTCTGTCGGTGAAGTCGAGCTGCGAGCGCAGCTGGTTCTTAACATCTCTTTGAATACCGGATTCTGCTTACATGTTGAGATGAGCCCGGAGCGAGTCTCGTTCGGCTGTGAGAGTGGCCAGCGCCTCCTCGTGCTGTCTGTCGGTGAAGTCGAGCTGTGAGCGCAGCTGGTTCTTAACATCTCTTTGAATACCGGATTCTGCTTACATGTTGAGATGAGCCCGGAGCGAGTCTCGTTCGGCTGTGAGAGTGGCCAGCGCCTCCTCGTGCTGTCTGTCGGTGAAGTCGAGCTGCGATCGCAGCTGGTGCGCCAGATGCGCCTTCTCACGCAGCTCGCATTGCAGGTCTTCTAACAACTGAAATCCTGTGACAAACGCCTTTCGTGTTCAGATAATACCAATATACAGTTTTCGTTAGAAAATAACCCGTAACAGTTGCGTAATTATTTAATCATAGGCAAATATTCAGATAAAGAATTTAGAATAGTATAAGAATTTAGAGTAGAGGAACCCGATGGTGTAGTCGCTGCCTCCTGAGCGGGGAGGTACATACATACATATAATCACGCCTTTATCCCTAATGGGGTAGGCAGAGCGTAAAAGACCTAAACAAAGGTCGTTCCGCCACGTCTGACAAAGTTTTGAGGGTTGTTTAAGATACATTTGTAGGTATATTGTTGTAGTGACAGATTGTCAGCCTATAGCCTATATTTCAATATACAGAAACCCTTGTATCACTTTGCTGGTTTTTACAGCATGCCCGGGAGGAAATGCAGCTGGCACATTCTATGTTTTTCTCTCGCTCCCAGTCCAGCATGGGAGATTAGATTAGAGACAGCGGGGACGTCGAAAAAAATGTTTATAGAATTGCAAATATCTAACACCTTTAGCACTCTATCGTATTTTAAATTCTTATTTACCTCGTCATCTCCCTAGCCTTCTCCCGTATATCACGCTACCTAATCTAGGGGATTGAACAAGGGTACTGGTTTTTACAGAGAGCGACTGCCATCTGACCTCCGCAACCTAGAACGGAAACCAGACCCAATCCTAGATTAGGTCAGAGTTGTCAAGCCGCCAATGCTTAGCACTGGGCTCCGACATGGCTTAACGACTAATATCTAGGGTATTAAACGATATTAACCTGGACCAACGGCTAAACGTGGCTTCCGAAGCACGGAAAAAGCGTTGAATAAACGTACATATGAAAGACTCGGCTTAAGATAGTAGCTGTGACAGATGCAATTTCTACGGATTTTAGATACATTTTCTTTTGTTTTCTATGGAAATGGTATTTGTCGCAAGTACCATCTTACTGTGATTATAATTTAAGAGTCTGCCAGAGTAGTGAAATCCCATTCAAACGTAGTTTCGCTTTTATTCCTGAACAATAAACCAAACTCCGTACACATTACCAAATGCATCGTGCATCTATGCTTATAATTTAGATTTCGTTAGAAAATGTAAACCAAGTACAAAATTAGAAAGCCAATTTTATTTTAGGCAATTTTCACACAAATCGTATTTTTGGTCTTATTTTGTTTATGCTTAACATTTTCAAACCAAACCACAACAATCTTCAAACATCTTTTAAATCGTAAAACAATAAGATTTAGCTAGTAGATATGAAAACGCAATGAGTGTTTGGTAATAAATTTGCCAAAACATTAAAATTATTTTAAATATTTATAATAAAAATACATATCAAGATTGTTTATTTTTTCAAGATCTTTATTTTAATGAATACTTGAAAGATTATAAAAAGTAAACAAAAGAAGTCTTACCATCTGTGGATATGCCAGAGTCTGAATCCATTGGTCCAGTTTTCAAATTGAAGCTGAAACAATTGTACACAATAAAATATTGAAACGGCACCCAAACAGTTTAGGTCTACAATATTTCTAACTCATCATCATCTTCCTAGCCTTATCCCGTATCTCACGGGGTCGGCTTTCTAACCTAGGGGATTGAACGAGAGTACTGGTTTTTACACAGAGCGACTGCCATCTGACCTCCGCAACCCAGAAGGGAAACCAGACCCAATCCTAGATTAGGTCAGTTTTAGAATAAAGGTAAACAAAGTTTCAAGTCTTTTTATTCAAAAACACATTTCAAAAATAAATGATTTGTGTTGGCAAATTAGTTACATTACTAAAACTACAATTTCATTATGTTATCATATCCAATAGCTAAACCTTATTTTAGAAACAAGTTCTTCGATTAAAAGACATGAAACTTTGTTTACCTTTATTCTCAAACTGAGTTTGAAATACTATAAACTACTTTTTAATTTACCGAAGGAAAATACCCTGGCGCCAGTGTTTTGAAATCACCTAGAGTACAGCTATTAGGCCTCTGACATGGTTTGAGTAATGACCAGTGACCAATATCAAAGATAGCGACCGGGACCGATGGCATAATGTGCCCTCTGAAGCACAGAACCCTTTTTCTGTTCTGACAATCAGGTCATCAAGCCTGCAATATCCTAACCGAACTGGGGAAAACTTTAAACATACATACATACATCACGCCTTTATCCCTTACGGGGTAGGCAGAGCCTTTAAAGCCTCTTAAAAGGCGCTTTCGCCACGTCTGACAAAAATTGAGGGCAATTTTAGATTGTAATATGTATTGCTTTAGTGACAGGTTATCAGCCCATCGCCTAAATTACAATACACTGTAACCCTCGAGTCCCTTTTGCTGACTTCAACAACATGCCCGGGAGGAAGGGCAGCTGGAACATTCTATGTTTTTCTATCTCTCCCAGTCCAGCATGGAAGTTATAAACTTTAAAACGTGATAAATTGACAAATATCAACTTTGTGGTGGGAATCGAACCCAGAACGTCCGGACCACGAGCCCATAACTCAGACTGCACTGTATCTGTAATTTTGCGTACCTTTCATCCAGGTCCACCTTCAGTTTCTGGCTGTCGCTGTACTGGCTGAGGGCCATGGCCAGTTTGGTTGTGTCAATCTCAGGATTACACTGGTCGGGGTCCAATAGAGACTTCAAGTAGCTATATTCAGCTCTGTAATAATTAATTATTATGATATGGCAGCAGCGGCTACTGCGGAAAGTCTTAAACGCCGGAAGTACGCTGATCTTTTAAACAATTATGTTTTCGTGCCCTTCGCAGTTGAGACTTTGGGCCCTTGGGGTCAGGAAGCCAAATTATTTGATGCCGATCTCTCAGCGCGTCTTCGAGAGTCTTCAGGCGACCCCAGGTCTGGCAGCTACCTCGCTCAAAGATTGAGCATTGCTATTCAAAGGGGGAATGCTGCCAGCCTATTGGGCAGTTTACCTCATGGAGATGCGTTGGAGGGTCTTTTTAATTTGTAGTTTTTACATACATACACATACATACATAAATCACGCTTTTATCCCTTACGGGGTAGGCAGAGCGTAAAACGCCTCCTTAAAGGCGGTTTCGCCACGTCTGACAAAAATTGAGGGCAATTGTAGATTGTAGTGTGTATTGCTGTAGTGACAGGTTGTCAGCCCATCGCCTAAATTACAATACACTGTAACCCTCGAATCCCTTTGCTGACTTCTACAGCATGCCCGGGAGGAAAAGCAACTGGAACATTCTATGTGTTTCTTTCTCTCCCAGTCCAGTATGGAAGGAATAGTTTTTTGTTTTATTATTTTTTGGAAATTAAGATAGTTTAAGATTTTATGAATTGTATGATGGTTTTGTTTTTTTTTGATAATAAAGAATTATTATGATAATGTAATCAATATATGGGGTGTTAGAAAAGTGTACCACAAACTGCTAGAGGTTGCTCAGTCAACAACACTCTCATCTTATGTAGGTATAAGTATGTATGTATGTATGTAAGCTCTTTATTGTACCTTAAAAATCTTAAAACTAAAATACAAGAAGATTAAAACAATAGTGGCACAAAGGCGGACTTATCCCGTTAAGGGATCTCTTTCAGTCAACCATTGATAAACCCAGAGGAGACAATTATGCTTGCAGGTAAACTAAGATAGGTACATGAAACGATTATATACCGTGACATAGACAAAATAATATACTTAATAACTCAAATTTGAACGCATAAATACTAGATATAAAGATATACAAAATAATGCTTAATATTATATATAATAAATATATATATATATATATATAATATATAATAGATACCTATACACATCCTAAATATATATACATATATATCCGAAACATAAAATTATAAATAAATATCCTACGTATTGTCCGATTTTTCTAACCCTAAACCCCAGAGTTTCTTAATTAATAAGTAATTTATATGTATGATTATTTATTGTGATTAATTATATAAATACACCTAAGTAGCTTATTTATATACCTATACAATATATTGCCTGAAATGTATACCAGCCCACTGATTCAACTTTTATTTTCCTGTACCCTAAGGTTGCCTGGAAGAAATGGCTGCTTAGCAATGAGGCCGCCTATTTGTATTACTATTTGTTTCATTTTATTTTATTTTCTCTTGTGTCATTTCTGTGCAATAAAGTATATTCTTATCTTATCTTTCACCAGAAAATTCTTTCAGGATACGAGTTTTTTTCTGGCTTCTCCATACAAAATGTCCACCTCGATCAGACAATTTGTACAGAAAAGCAAAAAAAAGTATGTATCAGTTTGTGAGATGCTGTCCCTTACACCGGGTATTACGTTGGATTTAAGAGATAAGTGTTCCTTTATCTATCCTTATTGGTTAGGCAGAGCATAATACCTACAAAAACATGTACTGTCAGATAGAAGTGTTTTCTTTCCCGAGAGAGTAAATAAATAATATATATGCACAAAAAGGTTATATATTATCTTTACATTTAGATTATTTTTTTATGAGAATAGCAAATCATCACATTTTGTTCCTTGAAAATAGAAAAAGTATGCCAGTAATAAAAATCATGATTAAAAAAAGGATTTATTTGTTTTAACTGTACATACATACATACATATAATCACGCCTTTATCCCTAAAGGGGTAGGCAGAGCGGAAACTACCTAATCAACGGTTGTTCCGCCACGTCTGACAAAGTTTTGAGGGTTATTAAATAGATTTTGTAGGTATTTTACTATAGTGACAGGTTATCAGGCTATCGCCTAAATTGCAATATACAGAAACCCTCGGATCCCTTAGCTGGTTTTTACAGCATGCCCGGGAGGAAATGCAGCTGGCGCACTCTATGTTTTTCTTTCGCTCCCAGTCCAGCATGGAAGAAATGAATTGTATAAAGCAAAAAAATATGAAATCGGAAATCGTAAGAGATGGAGTGACGATCTTAATGCTTATCGCGAGGATTGTTGGGAGATTGCACAGGACCGTGAGACATGGAAGAAAGAAGGAGAGGCCTTTGCCCAGCAGTGGGACACAACAGGCTAGTCTTCTTCTGTCGAGTGGGTATCGAGTCTATGGACCCGATGAACCCTGGTGTCAGAGTTCTTAAACCGCCTAGTAGCACAACTATCAGCCCTCTGACATGGTTTTGTGTAACAACCACTATCAAAGACAGCGACCGGGACCGACGGCTTAACGTGCCCTCGGAAGCACGAAATCTTTTTCTTTTCAGACAATCAGGTGATTCAGCCTGCAATGTCCTACCCAAACTGGGGAAAAATTCACAAAGTGATAAATTCTCAAATATAAACTTTGTGTTTTACCCCCTGGGAATCGAACCCAGGACCTCCGGTTCGGGAGTCCATGGCACTAGCCACTAGACCACGGAGGCAGTTAACAGGCTAGTAATAATAATAATTGTATAAAGCAGTTAATTTGGCTACACAAGTTACTCAGTAAGGAAATAAATAAACAACCTACAGAAATAGCCTGTGTTCTGACTTCATCTCACTTGCCTGGAGGTCATTCAACTCAACATGCAATAGAAAATATATATATAATCACGCCTTTATCCCTTTTGGGGTAGGATTTTGGGTTTAATAAAGAATTATTATTATTATAAGCAAAGGTTATTCGGCCACGTCTAACAAAGTTTTGAAGGGTATTTTAGATATATGGCTGCAGTGGTAGGTTGTCAGTACATCGCCTACATTACAATATACTGAAACCCTCGGATTCCTTAGCTGGTTTTAACAGCATGCCCGGGAGGAAATGCAGCTGGCACATTCTATGTTTTTCTCTCGCTCCCAGTCCAGCATGGAAGTCTAAACTAAGATACTATAAACTAAGATAGAAATCCTGTATCTTGTACATACTTTACAGACCTATATTGTGATACTCAAGAAATATAAACTTAACGAGGCCTAACCAACTTTCGCGACGGGCTGAAGTGACACACTTTTCACTGTCTCTGTCACTTTCACGTCACTGTCGGTTGCAGCGCGTTAGAAAAAGAGAGTAGATTCGAAGTCGCTCGGAATTAAAAACGTAAGCGACAAATGACAAATTATTTAAAATATGAATGAAAATTACATAGATATAAAAAAATATATGTACAACGGATCATGTTTTAAGAAAACTTTTAGGTAGTAGTTCGGTTGTCTTATTCATTAAAACCTGTTATAAGTGTTTCGAAGACCTGAATTTATGATTTTTTTTAAATATAATGTCACTATTTTTATTGTGTTTTCCAAAAATTTGTCAGACGTAAATTATCTCAAAGAAGAATTTCACTTTATTTTCAGCAAGAGTAAGTACAACACTTTACGCAACATTAATTAAAATACAAAGAAGCCTTAACCTTAGCTCGGGCTCGGGCTTAATAAAAGGGAAACTAGGTATACATAATGTGACATCAGTTGACAAAAGATAAACATTATTTTGTTTTTCTTTTAACGAATGGTCAGAGACATCTTTTCATGTCCTTCCTCCGATTTTCGGGGATGGCAGCCAATCTCCCAGAGATCAGCCAACTGTGCAGGACTAGTTTAAAGTGCCCAAGTGTTTGCGCAACACACAAGTGCACTTTCGATTCCATCAAATCTCTTATTCTGATGGGACAGATAGACTGACACGACCAGAGAAAAAACAGGCGCATGACAGACTATTTACATGCCCATGCAATAGAATGGATCAGCTTACTTTTCAGACGGTCAGGTGATCAGCCTGCTAAACAAATATGGGAAAATCTCACAAAGCAATAATTTAAGATATATCCCTGAGAATCAAACCCAGGACCTCCGGGTCGTGAGCCCATTAGGCATTAGTTTTCATGCAGTCATGTAATGGGATAATTAAGGTAATAGAATATGAAATCTATACTAATATTATAAAGAGGAAAGATTCATATTTTAGATTTTTTGTGTGTATTTTTGTAATAAATAAACTCAAAAACTACTAGATCAATCTCAAATATTCTTTTACCGTTAGAAAGCTATGCTCACCTTGAGTAACATAGACCTCTTTTTACCATTCAAATGGGAAAACTTATTTAGCAGTGGATGACACCGCTAACAAAAAGTTATATAGTAAATGTATTAAAAATAAGTATTTCCATGCTGGTCTGGAAACAAGAGAAAAACATAGAATATGCCAGCTGCATTACCTCCCGGTCATGCTGTAAAATCCAGCTAAGGAATCTGAGGGTTTCAGTATATTGTAATTTAGGCGATGAGCTGACAACCTGTCACTACAGCTATAAATAAATATTGTATATTTATATTATTATTATTATTCTTGAGCAGACAGGCAGTAGATATACAACTGATAATGCCTGTATCCAGTTGATTTAGTCAGCTTTCTTTTTCTTAGTTTCATTCATGTGTGCATCTAGTTTATTTTTAAATGCATTAACATTTCGCGCAGAGACTACTTCTTCTGGCAGTTTATTCCATTCATTAATAACTCTATTAGCAAAGAAATTTCTGTGTGGGATGTTGTGCGAAAGACAAGTTTCCAGTTTCATGTGGTGACCTCTTAGACGGGTGTTTTTGTCCATCTTGAAAATTGACTGAAATGTTTTAAGATCAAAATGTCATAATTTCAGTGCTTCAAGTCTTTCCTTATATGGTAGTCTCTTTAGCTGTCTCGGTATTTTGGTGAATATGCGCTGTACTTTCTCTAGTAATTCTATGTCCTTTACAAAATATGGGCTCCAGGCCTGGAAGGCGTACTCCAGTATTGGTCGTACGTAAGTCTTGTGTATATTTTGCATCATGTCAGGTGTATTCCAAAGGCTTTTCTAATGAGATAGATAAAGCTTTTTACTCTCTTTGTGATTGTGGAGAGGTGATCTTCCCACTTCAGGTTGTCCGTAATAATAGCACCCAGATCAGTTTGCTTTTTGACTGCTCGTAGTTGTAGTTCATTCAGTTTGTATACTAGTTGTGGGTTTCTGTTACCTATGTGAAGTATAGTACATTTGTCCGCGTTTAGGTTGATAAGCCATTCTTTTGACCATTTCGATATTTCATCTAGGTCTCTTTGCAGAGCGGCGTGGACAATGAGTGGATTTCCAAAAATCTTAGTGTCGTCAGCAAAAATACTGACTGAGCATTTCAGGCAGTGAGGTAAATCAAATGTATAGATAATATACAAAACTAAACGGGGCCCAGAACAGAGCCCTGTGGCACACCACTTTGTACATCACGTTCTTCAGACATAGTATCGCCGACTCTGACTCTCAGTGTATATTGTGTATATACCTACAAATCTATCTTAAATAACCCCCAAAACTTTGTCAGATGTTGCGGACCTTTTTTTATAGGTTGTTTACGCTCTGCCAACCCCATTAGGGATACATACATACATAAAACCACGCCTTTATCCCTTACGGGGTAGGCAGAGCGTTAAACGCCTCGTAAAAGGCGCTTACGCCACGTCTGACATAAATTAAGGGCACTTTTAAATTGTAATGAATGTGTATTGCTATAGTGACAGGTTGTCAGCCCATCGCCTAAATTACATTACACTAACCCGAGTCCCTTTTGCTGACTTCTACAGCATACCTGGGAGGAAGGGCAGCTGGAACATTCTATGTTTTTCTATCTCTCCCAGTCCAGCATGGAAGAAAGGGTTAGCGTTAGGGATAAAGGCGTGATTATATGCATGAATGTAAATATTTTCGGTCTTTATTTACTATTATAGTAAATAAAGAGACAGCTACCCTGATTCATTAGGTCTATATCTATACTATATTTATCTATAGATTTTATAGACAAACCAAAGGACACGGGAAGGGACACACAATTTAACATTTTAGAAAGTACTAGCAAACCGCCCCGACTTCGCACGGAAATCCTCAGTGTTTGTCTACTATATTATGCATGTATTATACATATAAACCTTCCTCTTGAATTACTCTATCCATTAAAAGAAACCGCATCAAAATACGTTGCAGTTTTAAAGATCTAAGCATACATAGGGATATAGGGACAGAGAAAGCGACTTTGTTTTATACTATGTAGTGATAGTGATGATTGTAAACACACCGGATCTTCACTATAAACAAAGCAACTTACTTGTTCGTTTTCACAAAAGGAGCAAATTTATCCATAAGTGCATCGACCCGCAACGTTCCGCTGCTGTCGGCTCCGCAATAGTCAAATATCTGAACTGCCGTCACGAAATACTCTGCAAACCATTCTATATTTAGTAATAATCTAAATAACTTCCCGTCCACACGCGGTGAAACAATAATAAACGCAGTAATCTATTAGATTATGTATAATCTCTTACCGTCTGTTGACGAAGCTTCTCGGTCCGAATTCATAATTATATCAGCTAGTTATCTAAAGATTAAAATAAAATGTAATCCACGAGTTTTTCAGTAATTATTAACGGTTACAAATATTTATTTTTCATATGCCAGAAGACCGTACCCAAAATTCGTTACATTTTATTTTTTTTCAATTTTACATTAGGGAAGGCAAAAAGCGTGAGCCCATGCAGCCTAGTCTTCAGTATTTATTCTCTTAACCTAATTGGTGATTCAAATTCCTCTCCATTCATGTTTCCCGCGTAAAACCCCAGGCTAACCTAATCTAGAACTTGGATGCCAGCCCAGAGAGAGGGGGTTAGACCCGCTCCGGGTTGTACCTACCTGGCGCAAAGGTTGTCTATCGCCATCCAACGTGGCAACGCCATAAGTGTGATAGGTACCTTTACGTCTGGTACACACCGGGGAGACGTTGTAAATACAGGTGTGAATATTATTAGTTTTCAGTTTAAATGTACATAGGTACATCATCATCTCCCTAGCCTTATCCCGTATCTCACAGGGTTGGCTACCTAATCTAGGTGATTGAACGAGGGCACTGGTTTTTGCACACGACTGACATCTGACCTCCGCAACCCAGAAGGACCAGAACCAGAGAAACCACACCCAATCCTAGATCACCACGGATATCACCGACAATACCTTCACCGATTTTAAATAATTGACACCGATAAATGCCCTTGTGACAATAGCACAGAATATATAATAGCATACAGAAGGCTCACTCCCTAAGAAACAGCAAGTTTAGGTATGATTAGATACCTACACTTCCCAGCGCCGCTTGCCTGCAAGCTAAATTGTACCTTATGTCAGCGCGCGAACTGTGAACGTTGTTTGCGCGCCACAGTTCAAGGACGTTGCCGCCGGCGATCGCAAAGGTTGTCACTTGCGAACTTTTTGAATCTTATTCATAAATGCGATTTTGATTTTAAACTAAGACATTATTATGTGTAACTAAGAAAACTACGAATCATTAAATTATTTAGCATAATAAATACACAACGAATCCATAACCTAGCCTTATTATGAATACGAATAAGTAGGTACAGTGGGCAGCAGGTCGAGTTATCTACTTGGCGGACCAATATATACTGGTTGTATCTACCTGGTTATACTGTATAACCAGTATAAATTTCCTTAAGTAATTTGTGAAACTATAATTATTATTGACAAAACCCACGACTCATGAAGTCACGCATTATAGTACTAATAATTATATTATTAGATGCCATATTGCTTGTTGATTTTAGCAGCAAAATCACGAAAAAGAAATTGACGCAACGCGACTAGCGTGCGAACTGCGTGCCGCGCGGCAGCCCACTGACATTAGCCGCTCTTAGCGGCAGTTCGGCCGAACCTACCTAAACTCGCGAGTGAACCAGGCCTATTATACAAACCATAGACCATCTACTTAAAGACTGCCCGCGTTATGCTGCTGTACGATCTAGGCATGAATTAGTTTGCCACATTCTCACAATTAGTCCTTATTTAATAAAAGAACTCATCACCAAAGAAACCACTATAACTTCATTCAATAATCTTGTAAAATGCATAATAAATTCACTAAAGGAATACAACTCATAATCTGTCATCAATCAACCATCTTTACCAACTAAGCAACTAATTCATAATCAATCATCTGTTAATTCAACCAACCATCTATTACTTTATTGTACATCTTACCGTAGTATATAGTATTAAGTCTTAAAATATTTAATATCTTAAGTTAACTTAAAGCAAAATTATGTAGCTCATTCCTCGGTCCATCCTGGTCGCCCTTATCCATTAGCGAGGACCTGTCCGGGCACAGTGGGCTGAAATTAGCGTTTCATAGACATTCAATATATATTTTTTAAGTGACGCTTTTTTTGCTTGTAAACGATTGAGGATACCTACTATATGCCTTATATAATGAACTTTCAGGTTTATAATTGTAAACAGCGCACTCAGAATTTTTTTCTAAAAAAATTGTATGGAGTCGGCATAATAAATGATGATATTTCCATTATCGCACAATTGCGCGTTATATCCTCTTAGGTTATTAATAAGTGAATTATTTTGGATTTTTTGACATACTCCATGTTGAGGCCAAACTTGCGCCTTTTTTTAAAAAAATCATTAAATATTTTTTTTTTTTGTTATTTTTTTTTTTCATTTTAAACTAATATTAAGCTTAAAATGGATGTATGTATACAGACTAGCGCCTTTAAAAAAAATCTTTTCCAAAATTACCATTTTTTTTTGTTTATGTTTTTGTTTTTAACTAATATTAAAGCTTAACATGGATTTACATAGACTGGTCATTTACGAAAATTAATTGTTGAAAATGAAATTATTTAAAAACCAATACAAACGGCTTATTATCTTTATTCTTTATATTTATATCATAGAAACATTTACACACAACGACTTAAATTTAATGAACAACTAAGTAGTGAACTAAGAAGTAAGTGGTGAACTAATAAAGTAATTATTTTGCGACTCTCAACATCCCTAATTAAGTAAAATATTTAACAATAAACTAACTATCTACTGACTTTTAAATTTATACTAGCTTTTAATTATACATTGGTAATACTTGTCAAATATTTAAATTTTAAACATCATACATAAAATGCATTTTGTGATTATTAGTTGGTGGCAGATGACCAGAAGTTGTAGAAATGCCCTAAAAACTAAATTTTAGTAGTTTTTCAATACAAATAATCGTAAAAATAAATGATCCCATTAAAATAAAAAAAAATGAATATAAAGGTAAAAAATATATTAAAATGAATACAATATAAATTTATGTTATAAAATTAAATAAAACAATAAATATATTAATTAAAAATATTGCTTATTCTGAATCACTATCTTCAGAGTCGAACTCAGAGTCAGAGTTTATTTGAGCAATATCCCTAAACTCGAATTCAGGTTTTTGAAGATTCAGCAGATCCAATGTTTCATCAAAGAAAGGTTTCTTTTTCTTTGCATCCATCGTTGGTCTTTCTGCTGATATAAGCGGAACAGACGAAAGCAGAAGGAAATTGAAAATATCTTCATTGGAATTCACTCTGCTCTTCTTACGTGAGTGATGTTCTCTGAAACTTCTGAAGTCCTTGTTCCTTGCTTCTGAAGCCTCTTCAGATAAACTTCCAATCGGTACTATTGCGTTAAAAGCGATAATTTCGGCTCCATGAAGCAGTATCGTGTGCACTGTTGCTGACATGTAGTACCAGTTGTACAATTCAACATACTTCTCAGCAGTTATGTACGCATATTCTTTAAATTTTGAAACATTAATGGGTTCACCTGAAGTTATGGCTTGCAAAATTACAGCAAATCTTCGGATCAGATCTTCATCTAGTCCAGTAATAGCCGCAGTCTTTTCAGGAAATTCAAAGAATCGTCGTGCAGTGTTGCCGTCGTTAGTTGTGCCATGACCTTGTTTAACAATATCGATTAATAGGTTGAGCTCCGTTTTGAACCTGGCTTGGATAGCTTTCTTTCTTGCATCCACTGCGGCTTTGTCACTTTCCCCTCTAGCAGACCACGTCTTAATATCTAATTTATATGCTATATGCAAGAGACATTCCATCATGTTTATGCGCGCATGTAGTGAAGAAAGTCCGAGCTCCATCAAGTCATCTTCTGTTGATTTCTTTTTAACTTCTTCCAAGTTGTTCATCTCCGTGGGCTTCGCCATACAAATGTAGCACACTGCATTTGATCTTACTTTAGGAGAAAGGTATGTTTTTATTTTAGCATCAACCATGGTGAGCATCAGCTTATGACTCACCATATTGCTATCACAATCAGATGGTTGGAGAGCTGATATCTCAGCTTTGACTCTTTCATTTTCTACCTTCACCACTGTTTCACTTTCTTTAACAAAGGTAAACTGTACTGGACGACAATACGCTGCTGAGCACGGTTTCGGGTTCTCCCAAACTGTGATGTCTTCACATGTCATTTTCAGTGGTGATAACGAAGTCATGAAGATACTAGAGTCATCTTGTATAGAATCCATCTTCTGTTTGTATCTGCTTTGACTGGATGCTCCGTCGAAACCGTATTTTGATATTAAAATGAGTTCTTTATTTTGTATACTTTCTGGCAAAGATTTAATTATTCTATTTGCTGTCAGATCTAGCAATGGTTGCAGTGAAATTTTTGCTGAAGAATCTGTCACCGTAATTGTTTTTTTTGGTTCAGGTGGAAAGCACACATTCTTCTCCTTTTGCACGTGGTAATACGAAGGGTACAAGTGCTTAAGGCCTTCTCGAATTGCTGATTCTCGCAAAGTTATATATTGCCACTTTGATAATTTCAGAGATATCAGTAAACCAAGTGCTTTTTGGGGTGAAAACGTTTCTTTACTGGTTGGTTTTGTAATTAAATCTCGAAGATTTTCGACTGATTCTGGGTGCTTCACCATATATTCAATCACAGAAGCAATGTTGTTTTGGCCTTCATCTTTCAACTTAGAAATAGTTGCAAATACGAGCTCACTGGAATCTCTGTCCGTTGTTAGGTCTCCACTTCGCCTCTTTTTCTGCTTTGTTGCCAAGTCTTCAAAAGGTTTACGATTTGAGAATTTTCTTTTCGTCATAGTTCCAATTGATGATGTAGATGGCTCCAAAAGAGAAGCAGTAGCGCTTGATGATGGCTCCGAAAGTAGCACTATAGGGCTTCCCTCATGCTGAGTAATTGATTTTATATTTTCTTTTAAGCAACTCGGCCAATCAACATCAGCCTCAAGCCAACTTTCGTAATTAGTTCGGAACCTCTCAAATTTCCGATGTGACAATTCATATCGTTTCTGTGCAGCCCTGGTGAATCTCCGGCAAAACTCTTTTAAAGTCACACAATCTTCTTCAGATACACTGTTGTTTAAACGAGATAGCATGGTTTCAAACAAAAAATTGTAGTCACTTAGTTTTTTAGCGTTTTCCAGAATAACGAACAAATCCAAGTTTGTTACAAAGCTTGCCATGATGTTTGTACTTTCAATGATTGAAGATTACTAAATAATTTTCTTTCAGTACGTTCCTATTTATGGCGATCGAATTTAATGTATGTGCCCGAACAACTAATTTACTAACTACCCTCTTAATTGCTAACAAATGAGAACCCAATTACATAATAGATATTGGTACCTATTCAATAAATCAGTAGATAGTTAAAATGTCATAAACAAACAATAGTTTCCTTAATGTTGTCGGGGATTTTGAGAATAATTAGATAATTACTATTTTTAATTACAGCTAATGAGTTTTTAAGCAATTTTCACTATCTAATATTGCACACAATTAATTTTCGTAAATATCCAGTCTATGTAAATCCATGTTAAGCTTTAATATTAGTTAAAAACAAAACATAAACAAAAAAAAAATGGTAATTTTGGAAAAGATTTTTTTTTAAAGGCGCTAGTCTGTATACATACATCCATGTTAAGCTTAATATTAGTTTAAAATGAAAAAAAAAAATAACAAAAAAAAAAAACTTTAAAAGATTTTTTTTAAAAAAGGCCCAAGTTTGGCCTCAACATGGAGTATGTCAAAAAATCCAAAATAATTCACTTATTAATAACCTAAGAGGATATAACGCGCAATTGTGCGATAATGGAAATATCATCATTTATTATGCCGACTCCATAAATTTTTTAGAAAAAAAATCTGAGTGCGCTGTTTACAATTATAAACCTGAAAGTTCATTATATAAGGCATATAGTAGGTATCCTCAATCGTTTACAAGCAAAAAAAGCGTCACTTAAAAAATATATATTGAATGTCTATGAAACGCTAATTTCAGCCCACTGTGGCGGGCCAACAATACCAAAGTCTGTATCGGAGGTGGGTTGTTCGGAAGTCTGTTCGGAAAAAAAAACCTAGATCAGAGTTTTTAAGCCGACAATTATTAGTACTGTTCTCTAACATGGCTTAACGACTAATATCTACGGTATTAAACGATATTAACCGGGAACAACGGCTTAGCGTGCCTTCCGAAGCACGGAAAAAGCGCAGAATAAACGTACATATGAAATATAAAAAAAACGAAAAATACATTGGTACGTGGATTCGACCCACGACCTCCCGCTTTTGAGGCAGCGGGCTTATCAACTACACCATCGGGCTCCTCTAAATGTAGATTGTAGATACATATATTGTTTTATTTTGTTTTAAGTTACTTGTATATAAAACTTTGTAAAGATTTAATATGGATAAAATATATCTTATCTCTTAATCTAGAACTTACAAGAAAAACATTCCAATGCTCGAAGAAGATTTACGTGGGAGTGTCGAGTCGAACCATATAGGATATCTGTACTATATTTCTCACTTCCGCTACATTGTGTTTCACTACCGGCACATTACTATGCTAATCTCACAACACTATCACAATAATAGCTACGAAAAACTAATGTAGAAAGCCAGAAACTCAGTCCTACAGCGATTCATTACGATTCCCGCGCAAATCTTCAAAATTCGTTACACTGAAACAGACATTGACAGATAGAAGGTATTTAAATTTTTTTCTACCCCCAAATGACAAACAATAGTGTTGTGACCATGGTTGAGATTATCGATTAATTGTGTATCGGTTAATATCGAATAATCGCTTATATTAGACTAATCAACGAACTTACCTGCAGGTGATGTGGTGACTATTGTTTGAGGACATCATCCCTATATGATCACTGTGTAATAGTTGCTCTCGTAATTAGATAATTGTTGTTGTTGTGGTCCTCAGGGTACCCCACTGGTACAAAGGGCCTTCACGAGCTTTCTCCATTCTCCCCTATCTTGTGCCTTCCTCTTGGCTTCCTCCCACGTCAATCCCATGGTCTTGAGTTCTCTCTCTATGGTTCGTCACCAGGTGTGCACGGGTCGACCAGGTCTTCTTCTGCCGCTCGGCTGCCACTGAAATGCTAATTAAATTAGATAATTACACACGATAATTAGGGTTTTTCAGAATGACGTAAGTGGTTAGATTCTATATATAGCCGATAGGTGGCTTTTAAGAAGATGAGCTGTCGTCAATGTCATGCTTATGCCTGTTTGATTAGGGCTGCATTCAGACGGCTCAGTATAAAATTTATAATGTATGAACCTGTTAATGTTTTTGAAAAAAAAAAGTAAAACAAAACACTAAACTGTTCTTTTATTTGGTAGCCTGCGCTATTTCTAACCTATAAATCTTAATTTCAGGTTAAAAAATATTAAAAATCGTGGCGATCGTGTGAACGTACCCAAAACTTTGACAGTTCATGTACTAGTAGTAGCTAGAGCCATCTTATGGAGCTTTTGTAACTATTCAGGTCACCCTGAAAAGACCAATTTGTTTAAAACACTGGCACAAAGTCCAACTAGTGCTATTAACAAAAAAAATACTTAAACATCAGAAAAAAAAATGTTTTGATATGAAGAAACAAATGGCAACACAGCTAGTTCCCGGTCTTTTCATTTAGTTTAAAGTATTATTTTATATTAACACATAATATGTGTTATGTTATGTTATTAGATTAAACAGTATATATTATATACTGTATATATTATATACTGTCTAATCTGTGATTAACACTAATGAGCCCACAAGAAAAGGGGTTGATGGGGACTAAATTGATGGGGCAGACCGATCATACAGGGATCTTCTTCTTAGCGAGTGGATTCTCGAGCCAAACAACCCGATGAATCCTGGTGTCAGAGTTTTGAACACCGCCTAGTAGCACAGCTATTAGGCCTCTGACACGGTTTGAGTAACGACCACTATCAAAGACACATTTTTGAGTAGCGACCGGGACCGAAGGCTTAACGTGCCTTCCGAAGCACGATGAATAGGGATGATGTCTTCATATATTATATATTCTGTGCCTGCGGCTTAGCCACCGTCAATGCCGCCGGCACAGAATATATAATAGTACTACATACCGCCGGGCAACTCGCGACAAGCCGGCGGTTTTCACGTGTTGTGCATGCCGCTGGCTAGTCGACGACGGCAGGCGCGAACTGCGCGCGCTGCTTTTAGGAACAGTGCTGTGACTTGGCTGTGCTTCGGAATGCACGTTAAGCCGTTGGTCCCGGTTAATATCATTTAATATCATAGTGTTAGCACTGGCGGCTTGAAAACTCGGGTCTGGTTTCCCTTCTGGGTTGCGGATGTCAGATGGCAGACGCTATGTGTAAAAACCAGTACCCTCGTTCAATCACCTAGATTAGGTAGCCGAACCCCGTAAGATACGGGATATGGCTAGGGAGGTGATGCTGACTTGTCGATATAGACATTTGTGATTAATAAAGTTTCCAATGGCCAACAGAGGCTGCAGATAGAGACGCCTGGAGAGATAAAGGGGATGCCTTTGCCACAGATAATATAATACTACTATAGACTATAAAAAAAAAGTTTCCACTGATTAAATTAGTTGTTTTTTTGCTATTTAATTTATATATATTTAATATTATTGACAATACTGCGTGACATGCTGAGCACGCATGTAATACATGAATAATTCTATAGTTGTGTGTATTAAGTAATATCAATATAAATAACTATCATTTTATACAATAAATCAGACTGATTCAAAAAATTTCGTCTCAATACCACGCACCCTCGGTTCCATCATGTGCAGGTTTTGCCTGCAATGGCTTTACGGGACACAGGGTGTATTTAATTTTATTTTTGGAAGACCCAAGTGTACTACTTATTTCATTGTGTTTGAACACAAAAGTGGCGTTAATAAATAAAGTTTTTTCAATATATTGAGTATTGTCTTCATGCATACGAAGTATGTATGAATGAAGTATTACGACATTTTCATTAATACTGCTACAATACTGACCGCATCAATCGTTTAGGTACCTACTGTGATAATATCGCAACATTTTTATAAACGGCGGCACCAAATTGGGCCGGGGCTATGCGAGCACTAGCGACCAAACATGTGACGGACATTCGGATCTCTCTCTTGCACTTAAAATGCGAAACAGAAAGATCCGACTGTCCACCAACTGTTTTGTGTCCTCTCCAACCAAAGTACATTCACGGATTCCACGGATTGTGCGACCAGAGAATTCTATGCAAAGAAATGCAAAGCAATCATTTATGTACATGTAAGTACATGAAATATCTACCCGCGCTATTTTAATTTAGTTCCACTTCCACTATTATGACCATTATTTTACAATATGTAGTGCACATAGTATGGCCACGCTTTGAATGAATGTGGCAAAAAAGGAACTAACGAACTAAGCTCACTCAAATGCTAGAACATACCCAGAATCGGATTTGATATAGGTACATTGCTGATTAGCCTATCTGTTATTTTATTAACACTTAATTTTAAACTTTCGCGGTTGTTTTCACTATAACTATAAGACATTTTACGGGTTTCTTACCGCGATTTAAATTATTTTATGAGTTCCCGATATTTCGGCGCTGTTCCAAACGCCCTGATCACGGGTAAACTAATAACGAACTCATAAAATAATTTAAATCGCGGTAAGAAACCCGTAAAATGTCTTATTGTTATTTTATTGTTACAGAGTCGATTGTTTTTAGATACCTTTGCCGAGGTTGTACGTAGTATTATAGTTACTCTGTGGCCGAAGTATAGAGTATATCCGCTAGATGGCGCTGGCTTCGTCAACAGCGAGATGTTTCATTCACCCAAATAGGTAAATGTAGGGGTTGGACTTATTGAGACTATGGAACTGAACAATTTTCTCTATTGAAAATCGGTTGAAATCCATACCAATATTATAAATTCGAAAGTAACTCTGTCAGTCTGTCTTTATGTCTGTTTGTTTGTTGCTCTTTCATGCCTAAACGACTAACCAGATTTTGATGAAATTTGGTATAGTGATAGTAGTAGCCTGGAGATGGACATAGACTATATATTATCAAGCCATCGTACTAAGGGGGTAGGTAGTAGGCAGAGAATTGAATTTATTTAGTGATTATTAATCGTTTTTGATGAGACTTTTTTATTGAACAAAGTGTTACATAGACAAAAGCTAAGGATACAAATAATCACGCCCCTGTGCTAGTTAATGTTTATAATTGATTTCGATGGGACTTTTTTTATTCATCTGAGTGCTACCAAGGCACAAACTAAAGATATAAATAATCATGCCACCGTACTTAGGGGGTAGGCAGTAGTAGAGAACTGAATTTCTAACTAAATTCCCTCCTGTTTTTAACCGATTTTAATGCACTTTTTTTGTTGAACTGAGTTTTACCTAAACACAAACTAAGGATAAATATAATCACGCCACCGTACTAAGAGGGTAGGCAGTAGGCAGGGATCTGAATTGAGTTTGTATTTTAACCGATTGTGATAGGACTTTCTTCAGTTTACTCAGTGTTACTTAGATTTACGATATCATCACCCAAGGAACAAAAAAATAAGTGTTTGAACTCATCATGATGGAACCTTTTTTAATTCTGTTTACCTGGACTAACTTAGAATACATTTCATCACGCTTCTTTACTTGGAGAGGCAGGCAACTAGAACTAAGAGTGCTATAAAGTCCACGCTATGTTGTTAAATAGTTGGCAGCAATTTAATTCATAATGTGTGTTGTGTATTAATAATTTGTAAAACTTTTATACATATGCACTGGAGCAACATAAGTTTCAGGATGGACGGAGAAAAGGGAACAGAAGCGACTGGAGCGAGTCTAGACGGGAGGAATAGATGAGAGGACTGGACCTAGTATAGTATTATATTATCTGTGACTGGACAGACATAATGACTGTGACTCTGACGTGTGACGGGTAGGACAGGGGGACGTGTGGTAGTTACGTGAGGTACGATGACGGGTGAAGGGGTTTGACTCTGCTTTCACCGCCGTCGTCGTCACGTTTTCGGACCAGACTCACAAGATACTGCAGATAATCACGGGTGGACGAAGGAAAAAAAAAACTTCGCAGACGAAGTCGCGGGTAAAAGTTAATATGAAAATAAAAGAAATATTGTCTTTCCTGCCCATACTTGTATGAGTAAAGTGGCAGGTGTTCTAATTATTTTGGGAGCATTTTTCCTATTTCTACGTGAATATTTCATAGAGAAAGATTATCAGTTTCTAGGTCTAAATAAGCCGTTTTAACTTCTGTGGTGAATAAAAAATCTCGCTGAAAGTAGTAGAAATAGTAACATAAAATTTATTTAAACAAAATACATTAAATTCCATTAAAGCAATGGTGATTTAAATTAAAATTCTGATACGATACGATTGTGTTTTGTTAATTAATTAATAGTGAGAAATAATGAAGTTTTTACAACTATCGATTATATCGATCGAATATTGAAAGTTTAATATGTAAGTGAATCTACCTCTCAGTATAGCCCGATATCGATAGTATTGCTTATTACTCGGTTACGGTAGGCCTATTGAATCGACATTGTTCCTATTTTTCAAGGTATACCTACTATTGATAGGCATATTTATTACCGATAGACTCCCAACACTAATGTTGCCCTCCGGCTTCTAAGACACAAGCCTGCTATGCCGCCGGGTAACACGCGCGTCTCAAGCCGGCAGCTGTATAACAGACATAATAGTGATCCATCAGTAATTTCATGATATTTTGATCGCAATCCAAATATCGTGCGATAATACTCATAGTTTTTTTTTTTTTTTAATGGACCTGTTTGCAAAACACTACAAAGTGTATATAATGCGGGGAGTTGCTACACGCAATCTACACCCTTAATGAAGTGGCAACTGCCTAAGGGCGCGAAATATACGACAAGATTTCCTCTATAAGCTGTGCTATGATTTATTTTGAATACGTTTGAATCTTGCAAGAAAATGACAAGTTTATGATTTCGTCCATACAAAAAATAATTCATATTTTTTTTCTGTGTAGATAAGGCATATTTGAAAAAAAAACATAAAAGTTACTTGTAATTGCATCAGCTGTCTACAATAAAATCAGCCTCATCCGCTGACCAAAAGATAATTAAGTGCCTGTAGCTCCTAAAGGCGCAAAAAGCGCAGTTGAGTGTCTATGACAAAAATGTACGACAAGAGTCTCTCTATAAGCTGTGCTATGATTTATTTTGAATACGTTTGAATCTTGCAAGAAAATGACAAGTTTATGATTTCGTCCATACAAAAATAATTCATATTTTTTTTCTGTGTAGATAAGGCATATTTGAAAAAAAAAACATAAAAGTTACTTGTAATTGTATCAGCTGTCTACAAAAAAAATCAGCCTCATCCGCTGATCAAAAAAATAAAGTGCCTGTAGCTCCTAAAGGCGCAAAAAGCACACTTGAGTGTCTATGACAAAAATATACGACAAGATTTCCTCTATAAGCTGTGCTATGATTTATTTTGAATACGTTTGAATCTTGCAAGAAAATGACAAGTTTATGATTTCGTCCATACATAAAATAATTCATATTTTTTTTCTGTGTAGATAAGGCATATTTGAAAAAAAAAACATAAAAGTTACTTGTAATTGCATCAGCTGTCTACAATAAAATCAGCCTCATCCGCTGACCAAAAGATAATAAAGTGCCTGTAGCTCCTAAAGGCGCAAAAAGCGCAGTTGAGTGTCTATGACAAAAATATACGACAAGATTTCCTCTATAAGCTGTGCTATGATTTATTTTGAATACGTTTGAATCTTGCAAGAAAATGACAAGTTTATGATTTCGTTCATACAAAAATAATTCATATTTTTTTTCTGTGTAGATAAGGCATATTTGAAAAAAAAAACATAAAAGTTACTTGTAATTGTATCAGCTGTCTACAAAAAAAATCAGCCTCATCCGCTGACCAAAAAAAATAAAGTGCCTGTAGCTCCTAAAGGTGCAAAAAGCGCAGTTGAGTGTCTATGACAAAAATGTACGACAAGAGTCCCTCTGTAAGCTGTGCTATGATTTATTTTGAATACGTTTGAATCTTGCAAGAAAATGACAAAATTATGATTTCTTTCATACAAAAAAATAATAATAATTTTTTACCTCTGTAGATTCGGCATATTTGGAAAAAACTAAATCTATAGAAGTGCTTTGTAATTGCATCAGCTGTCCACAAAAAAAAATCTGCCTGATCCGTTGACCGCCGATCCGAAAATTCTTAATGTCCCATTTTTTTTTATTTTGGGACCAGTGTGCGGCGTGGTGCGCGGTTGCTGGAAGAGCTTGTGCAGAGTGTGGCTCGACTAATATTGGCAGCATTAAACGCAAGAGTAATTTAGTCATCGCCGTCGGTAAGGACGTGCCTAGGTCTTCGTTTGTAACGAGTCGCAGGTTGGGGGATAATACTCATAGTGCGAACGCTGCCAATGGCCTAAAGACAGGCCTATGCGGAGCATATATACTGTCTAATCTGTGATGCGGAGCTGGCAAGACTGTTGCGGGGGTTTCCGGTTTTTATTTTTGACATGACATGACTGATAACAACATAGGTAACTCATAGTTATTTTCACAGATCACAATTCACATAGTCATTTTATTGCTCGAAATCGAACGGACATTCTACAAAAACTTTTATTCCCGGGAATACGCAGTTTAACTTTAATTACACAGGACGCTTGGCTTGGCCTAGGTGAGTACCTTTGTACCTCATTCCTGCATATGTTACTGTACTGTAGATAATAGTGTCATAGTGAGCTTATCTTACTTAACCTACGAGCATCCTCCAACTACTAAATTCTTTGCTTCTTTATAGAAGAAGAAGATGGACCGTTCAAACAAGGAACCAGTACATTGGCAAGTGAATTACCCAAAAGTAAATCTTCGAAACGCACACTTGCTGCATTCGCACGAGTGGGCAGACTGCACTTTCGAATTTCAAACCGGTGGCGCGGGCGCAGATAGCTCGAAGGGCTCCCTGGTTGCGCACAAGCTTATCCTGGCATCGACCTCACCAGTATTTGCTGCCATGTTCTATCGCGACATTAATGATAACAATAGCCCAGCGGTTATCAGCGACATTGATTTATCTACATTTAAAAAATTATTACTGTAAGTTAATTCAATTCATTTCTTAGGTTATATTATGATTATATGTAAGGTCATCTTAAATCAAATGCAAACATTGAAACGTGTGAATCTACCTATGAAACTGAACAACTTTCCCTAAGGAACATACCTAGGTCGAAATACGAAAAAACAATTGACTTCCCATACTAAGTGCGCTATTAGCTGGTTCATTTTGTATGGAAGGTCCAATTATTTTTATCCGATTTTCGACCTACGTTCCTAAGGGAAAGTTGTTCAGTTTCATGGGTAGATTTACAGGTTTTAATATTTGCACTTGATTTAAAATGACCTTATATACAGAGTGTAAAGGACAGCGTCCCGCAAACTGATATCGGGTTGAACTGATAATGAAACTGAACAACTTTAACCAGGAAATTCTTTCAGGAGATAAGGTTAATTGACCTTCCCATACAAAATGACCTCCTTGATCAGACAATTTGTATGGAAAAGCAAATTTTTTGTTTCATTTTCTGAATAAAGTCCTGGTGATAGTTGTTCAATTGCGATGTCTGAGCAACCCGTATCAGTTTGCGGGACTCTATCTATACATACATACATATAGTCACGCCTTTATGCCTTATGGGGTAGGTAGAGCGTAAACGACCTAACCAAAGGTCGTTCCGCCACATCTGACAAAGTTTGGAGGGTTGTTTTAGATAGATTTGTAGGTATATTGCTGTAGTGACAGGTTGTCAGCCTATCACCTAAATTGCAATATACAGAAACCCTCGGATCCCCTAGCTGGTTTTTACAGCATGCCTGGGAAGAAATGCAGCTGGCACATTCTATGTTTTTCTCTTGCTCCCAGTCCAGTATGGAAGTACTCTATCTATTACTATGAATAATATTCGTTTGTCTATTATCTAGACATATAATAAATCTCTAGAAGGGTTGTGTCTGTACATTGAATATTTTTACAAAAAAAAAATTGCAGCAGGCATTATCACATTACATTATTATTAAGATATGTATCAGTATATTTGTTTTTATTGAAATATTTATTTAATAGTGTGTAAATATTGTTTAAGTATTATATGTAGTAATATGCACTATCCCGCTTTCTTTTTTTTTTTTTTTTTTTTTTTTTATTTTTTTATTTCTGTTGTATGTGTTTAATTGTGCAATAAAGAATTTTGTATTGTATTATTGTATTGCATTATCACTACATAGTATAATGTATGTAGTGATAATGCTTACATCATTATCACTACATGATAATGATGTAGGCATTATCACTACATAAAACAAAGCCGCTTTCTCTGTCCCTATATCCCTATGTATGCATAAATTGTTCAAACTAAGCAACGTATTTTGATGCAGTTTCTTTTAATGGATAGAGTGATTCAAGAGGAAGGCTTATATGTATAATACATGCATAATACAGTAGAGAAACACTGATAATTGCCGTGCGAAGCCGGGGCGGGTTGCTAGTTAACGATATAAAGATCTAAACGATTTTTTTTTATAATTTTTGTCTGTCTGTCTGTCTGTCTGTATGTTACCACATCACGCCAAAACTACTGAACCGATTTCGATGGGATTTTTTTTTATTTAACTGTGTGTCACCCGGGTTGCAACTTAGGATACCTAAAATCACGCTACCTAACTTGGGGAGTAGGCAAGACATTGAAATTTGGTTGTTTCTTAACCGATTTTTTTGGAACTTTTTTTATTCGACTGAGCATTATTTAAAATCAAAGTTACGACACAAATAATCACGCCTCATGACTTAGGAGGTAGGTAGGAAATTGAATTTCGGTCCTTTTTAACCGATTTTGATGGAACTTTTTTTGTTTGACTGAGCATTACTTAAACTCAAAGTAACGATACAAATAATCACGCCACCTGACTTAGGGGGTAGGCAGGATTTTGAACTTTGATCGTTTTTAACCGATTTTAAAGAGACTTTTTATTTGACTGAGTTTTTTTAATTACCTGGTGTCCAGCCTAGGGTAGAAATAATCACGCAAACCATTCAGTTTGTATGAAAAACACGCAGTGTCGAACAAACTGAAAACGCTTCTCTGCGCGTAGGAGCGGCATCTGCTAGCTAGCGCGCGGAATCGTGTTTCCCATACAAAAACAAAGATCAGACAATGCGAAACACGATTTCGCGCGTGGGTTACCAGATCCCGCTCCTACGCGCGGAGAAGCGTTTTCAGTATGTTCGACACTGCGTGTTTTCCATACAAACCGGGCGTACGAAGTCGCGGGCACAGCTAGTATATTATATGGTTGTAAGTTGATACATATTTGAGCATTACGGTGTTGTGTAATAGGGCTTGCTGACAGCAGTTAAAATCCCATTACAATTACTGTATTTTCGGTTCTTGAATACCTTTAATCATTTATCAAATGATCTAATGGTGAAGAAATATGCAGCTAATTGAAATAAAAATAAATTCAAAAGTTGTGTTTAAAGCTGAAAAATCTGTATTAGTTTTATTACAGGATGGCTGGAAGAGATCTCTTTATAGAGATAAGCTTGCCTTTGCAAAAAAATTGCAAAAAAAAATCTGTGTTTTTGATGCAATAAAGAATATATAGATACAGGGTGGCACAAAGAGTGATGTCCAAAGATAAAAATCAGATTCCTTATGTCAAGGGGTATTCAAATCGCCCCCTGTATGTTTCGAGATTTTTTGTAGTTCAGATGTTGAGTCTATTTGATTGATTTTTGGTAGCGGATATGAACGAACGATCTCACACCAGTGGATGCTGAAGACCGGGCAAAGTGGAGTAGAGAAAAGTCTAATTTTCGAGAAAAATCAATCTGATTGCCTTATTATTTTTTGGGTTGAGTATTTTCGCAAGTTTTTTGTATTGATACCATTCTCTTGAATGGTTCCTTTAACTACAAAAGTTTCAGTTACGGACGCTTCCACATTTGATGAGTCGAAATGAAGATGAAACAGTGGTCAACAAACAACGAACCGATGCGTTTCGTTTTCTCTCACAGTCATCACAAAGGCTTTAAGTGCCTTTACATTAGACATTGCATTATCTCGACAGGGATACACGTGGGAGAGGGCCCCTTGCGGGGAGGACCACTCTGCGGAGAGCATGCGTAACTCACTACTAATGCTCCTAAAAAGATAATTTCGTTCTGTTCCGAATGGGCTAAACTCACAAGAGCGAAGCACTTTTAAACCAACTGTAATGTGGACACTCCCGCATCTGATGAGTCGAAATGAAGACGAAACAGTGGTCAACAAACGACAAACTGATGCGTTTCGTTTTCTCTCACGGTCATCACAGAGGCCAAAGTGCCTTTACACTATAAAAGTTTCATCTTCCTAGCTTTGATGTAAGTTACTTATTTTTTAATCGATAGTTAGAATTTTAAGTTAGAGCTATTCAGTTCTGAATTTTAAACTTAAACAGGTGGCTCAAACAAATTTAAAAACTTTGCTAGAACTTAGGTAAACATAAAAAAAAAATAAGGAAAAATAAGTGGTTAAAGGTTTCAAATTGATTTAAAAAATATAAAGTTAACTGTTTTATAAATTAATAATGAACAATTAAGTTTGGAAAGTTGTCAAATTACCAGAAAAATTAAGTATTCTTTTTGGTTAAAGTGTTTTTTTTTTTAAATTATTATTTTTTTTTGGCTGGAATTTCACACATTTACTAACTTAATTGTTCATTATTACTTATATAAGGCTATTATTCTATTAGTAAATGAAACCAAAACTTGTGATGCTCTGAAAGTCGAGGATTATTTTTATTATAATGTAATGTAATCAGTATAGCTAAAACCTCATATGAAAATAGAGAAACAGCATTTAATGTTTATATTATATCTGTATGATATTTACAATTTATTTATTATTTCTCTTTAAAATCTCTGAAAACATTTTATCGATTAAACAACCTTTACACACAATATAAAGAAAAACAAAGCAAGACAGATCTTGTAACTAAAAGGAACTTAATTAATTAGTTATGTTAGCTTAATATATACTTTCTTCTGTGTGCGTGTGTGTGTGTGTGAGTGTTTGTGTACCATACATAATATGTGCGTAAAATAAGGGTTATTATTTATCCAAAAAAGATATAAGAGGCAGAGTTTTGTAATAAGTGTACTTCCAGTCCTCTGCAACACGTTGTCTCTTAAGTAAAGCTAATTTTATTTTGCGTTTGAAAGTTTCTACGGTCATTTTTATTCTAAGTGGGGGTGGTAAGTCGTTACATCTACACCCATCGACAAGAAAATTTATCCAAATATATCTTCTTCTTATTTTATTTCTTTTATTGGCATTGACAGGCATTGGTATAAGTTTTGTAATATGGAAAAAAGATTTGACTCTGTTTTCTTGTGTCCCGTGTAGATTCTGTAAATTGACTTTGAAACTTTTTCTGTAATCTTAAATGGTCCAATTCTCAACATAAATAATTTATAAGAGTATGTTATATTATGCAACTCGTTCGTGCCTCGCAAAAACCTGTAGGGGTTTTTTGAGGGACGTCTCATCTTTGACCATGTAAAAATGTGTTATTTATAGGTATAATAAAATAATAAAAAAAAACATATCTAACTAACACTTATAAAACTGCTACTTTTTAAATCAATTTGCAATATTAAGTACTATAATTCGATAATTAAACAAAATATAGATTGCGCGAAGGGGTAGGATTTTATCAAAAACTTGTTTAGAGTGCTTAGGGAGAACGCATCCTAAAAGCACAGAGTAACTATAATTCTACGTACAACTAAATGTTTCAGTATGTAAAGAAGGCTGGAGGGGTGGGGGCCCACATTAGGTCCCGATTTTAAGATTTCCGCTTATACATATATCTAAAACGATACGTTGCAGGAGAAAACTTGCAATGGCCAAACAAATGCGCATTATAGCATATTGTTACTAACCATAACTGGACCTTTGTTGTATGTTAATAAATAAATTATTATTAGTATATATACATACATAAAATCACGCCTTTATCCCTTACGGGGTAGGCAGATCGTTAAACGCCTCGTAAAAGGCGCTTTCGCCGCGTCTGACAAAAATTGAGGGCAATTTTAGATTGTAATGTGTATTGCTAATGTGTAGTGACAGGTTGTCAGCCCGTCGCCTAAATTATAATACACTGTAACCCTCGAGTCCCTTTTGCTGTCTTCTACAGCATGCCCAGGAGGAAGGGCAGCTGGAACATTCTATGTTTTTCTATCTCTCCCAGTCCAGCATGGAAGAAATTTGAGAAAGGATTTTTGGATTTTTCACCCCAAAAAGGGTTAAACAGGGGATGGAAGTTTGTCTGTATGGAACTCTGTCAATTTTAAAGTTAGGGTCATCCAATTTTGTGTTTAGGCTGAGAGTTGAAAAATAATAGACAAGTGCTGCTTTTTTGAAAATACGTTTCCCCAGTCCAAATTTGATGAAATTACACTTAATCCCCTTTTTCATCCCATTGCAGATAGATATGTCAAAAACCTAAAAGGGGGACCTTTTGTGGCCCCCTCTCCGGCTAACCTCCTACATATCGAAAGTTTTAGTATGTTTTCTCCTTAAGCATTTTAAGCTATTTTTTGAAGAAATGGCTCGCCTACCCTCACGCACTCTACACCCTAATACTGGAAGCTCCGCGGCTCGACCTACTACTTTTTTATGTTTATGTAAGTTTAAAGTCTAGCAAAGTTTTTAAAATATGTTTGAGACTATGAGTCACCTCTTTAATTATTTTTTTTTAAATTTCAAAATTGACTAGTTTGAACTTAAAATTCTAACTTTCAATTTAAAAATAAGTAACTTACATTAAAGTTAGGAAGCTGAAACTTTTATGGTTAAAAGAACTATTCATGAGGATGATAACATTATAAAAATCTTGCGAAAATACTCAACCTAAAAAAGAAGAAGAATAAAAAATGAATAAAGCACTTAAGTCGAGTAAAAATTACTAATAAACATTTATAGCTCCTCTCTTCTTCTTCTGCCTAGCATTTTCCCGGTCTAATTCTGGGGTCCATTTTTCGGCTTTTTCTACTCCACTTTGCCCGGTCTTCGGCATATAAGCTTTTACGACGTGAAGCCAGCGCTTATTTGGTCTGCCGCGTGATTTAGAGCCTTGGACAGTGAGGTCGAGGCATCTTTTTCCGACGTAATCTGGCGGTCTGCTACTTAAATACCCATACCATCGAAGACGGCTTTCCTGCAGATTACCTGCTACGTCTCGGACTACAAGGTTGCCACGAATGTGCTCGTTACGAATGCGATCTAATCTCGTAACGCCGCACATCCATCGCAACATGTTCATTTTCGCGACGTGAAGCTGCTGGACATGTCTTCCAAGGACAGGCCAGGTCTCGCTGCCGTATAGTAGGACTGGTCGGATGATACACTTATACACAAGGCCCTTGAGCTTCACTGGTATTTTGCGGTCGCAAACTACACCTTTTTGCCCAAGAAGCGCTGATTCGGGCTTGGATATCGTAATCAATTTCACCGGACTCGTGCTGCACGGAGCCAAGGTATTTAAATTTGTCTGTTTTTAAAACAGGTTCATTTCCCACCTTTATGGGGTTGGGGTCTGTGCTGCCACATGCCATGTACTCAGTCTTCGCAACATTGGGTTCTAATCCACCGTTCACAACACTTAAACTACTAAAAATCGGACCATACATGGGGGTGATTTGGATACCCCTTGGTTGACAAAAGTAGAAGATTTTATTTTTCGACGTCACTCTTTAAGCCACCCTGTATATTACATGGACAATAAAAATAAGTGGCAACATGATGTATCATGTTCTTTTCATGTTCCTTTCTAGCCATATTAGTAATATTTTAATTTTCTGTTGCAGTTACATTTATACAGATGAAGTCAATATATCTGACGTAAATGCAGCGTGTAGCTTGTACAAAGCTGCAAATAAGTACATTTTGGTTCATCTCGAGTACTATTGTCTTAAATACCTTTTTGATCATTTGAATCCAGATAATGTGTGCCAAATTTATGAATTTTCTTGCTTCTTCAGTAAAAATAAACTGAAACAAAAATGTTTAAAGGTTTGTAAGGATATTAGATTTTTTAATTTGAACGAGGTATTTGTGGTCATAATTCATTTGATTACCTCGACATTTTAGAATGGTTGCAAGTGCATACATACATACATACATATCACTTACGGGGTAGGCAGAGCGTAAAACGCCTCGTAACAGGCGCGTTCGCCACGTCTGACAAAAATTTAGGGCAAATTGTTAGATTGTAATGATTTGTATTGCTATTGTGACAGGTTGTCAGCCCATCGCCTAAATTACGATACACTAACCCTCGAATCCCTTTAGCTGACTTCTACAGCATGCCCGGGAGGAAGGGCAGCTGGAACATTCTATGTTTTTCTATCTCTCCCAGTCCAGCATGGAAGAAGTGCAACGATTCTGAAATATTGAATCACGTAAAAAATAGTGGCCTAATCTCACTTGTACTTGCAGATGTTTAGTACAAAAACCCAATATGTGCTTAAAGGACCCAGTTTCCAAAATGCTCATGTTAGTACGCTGAAGGAAATTGTTTTAATGGATGCCCTTGTAGTCCGATAGCGCTGGTCTATTTTGACACCATAAGTTTCAAAAACTCTAAAGTTGCTTATTTCTTGCCTGTGGATACAGTCGTATTTATGAATCATATTTTTTGCATTTTGTGTCACATCTGGTACTTGCATTTTCAGTAAATCGATGATTTGTAGTTGTTTTTTTTTATTCAAATTAAAACTGGCAAAATTAATTTAAACTTTAAAAAACTATAATATCATATTTAGGTTTTTTTTTTTTTTTTTGAATGGACCTGTTTGCAAAATACTACAAAGTGTATATAATGCGTCACCGGGCTAAGGCGGGGAGTTGCTACACGCAATCTACACCCTTAATGAAATGGCAACTGCCTAAGGGCGCCCACTAGGGCTCGAACCTCGGCTTATGGCGTTGCCTGGGGACTCCTTATCGGAGAGAATCTGCCCGGTACGTGCCGGTAAACCCCAAAGTGGGGAGCAAAGGAGGGACCTCCGCGACCCCGCCGGCGGGGTGCGCGGTTGCTGGAAGAGCTTGTGCAGAGTGTGGCTCGACTAATATTGGCAGCATTAATCGCAAGGGTAATTTGGTCATCGCCGTCGGTAAGGACATGCCTAGGCCTTCGTTTGTAACGAGTCGCAGGTTGGGGAACGTAGTTAGAGGCGCTAACTACAAGAGGGTTAGGGTGGTGAGGGGCTTTGTCGAAGAAGCGTATGGCCGCTTGCTTCATGAACTCTTTGAGAGACGGAACATCGAGATCGATGTGAATGTCAGAATTGCGGAGGTACCAGGGGGCCCCGGTTGCCCTCCGCAAGAAGCTGTTTTGAACTACCTGGAGGGTGTTCAGATAAGTGGGGTAGGTGTGGCTGAAGGCCACACTGGCGTAGGTCATTATGGGTCGAACGCATGTAGTGTAAAGCCTCACCTTATTTCTAAGGGAGAGTTTACTGCGTTTGCGTATGATTGGGGTGAGCCGGCTCATGACAAATTTGGCGCGGTTTCGGACTCTCCTGATGTGCTTCGCAAAGTTAAGCTGGGAATCAAGAGTAACCCCCAAGTACTTGGCGTCTTTGGACCATGGGATGGGTCGACCGTACAGCTTTACAGCTGGGAGGGTACGACGTAATCTGGCACGAGTAGTCATCATATCTAGGATAGCCTGCGGAGTGTGCAAACCCGGTTTGTGCCATCTTCGTCCAGTGCAAACTGACATCTTAGGGTCACTATGTAAAAACAGTGCAAAAAAAAATACAATTGATGAAATAACTGTTTCCTTACTCAAGTCACTTTCATATGCCTATTTAATAAATTTGTGCCTAATTAGGGCATGCACTTTTAAGATTATTAATTATTTTGTTTTTCCAAGCTTCCGTAGCTCCAGAAAAGTATTACAATTATTAGAGTTTACTTATTCAATATCAAAAATGCATGAATAATCATCATTCTAAATTTGTGTCACTTTCATGCACTATATTTAAATGAATAAAACACAAAAACAATAGTTGCGGTCGAAACACGCGGACGCGGGCCGGCGGCAGGGGGCGGAGGGCGGCACGCACACATTCATAGGGTACGGTTATCTCCGCTACGTAGGTACTATAAGGTGATTTTAAATCAAGTGCAAATATTGAAACGTGTGAATCTACACATGACACTGAACAATTTTCCCTAAGAAACATAGGTCGTATTACGAAAAATAAAAATTTTCTTCCCATACTAAGTGCGCTATCAGCTGGAGCATTTTGTATGGAAGGTTCAATTTTTTTATTCGTTTTACGACCTATGTTCCTTAGGGAAAGTTGTTTAGTTTGATGGGTTTAACACGATTAATATTTGCACTTGATTTAAAATGACCTTATACAGTTATATCTATCTATACATATAATAAATCTCTAGAAGGATGGTGTCTGTACATTGAATATTATTCCAAAAAAATAACTGCAGCAGACATATTTAACGATATAAAGACCAAATCGTTTTTTTTTTTTAATTTTTGTCTGTCTGTATGTTACCACATCACGCCAAAACTACTTAACCGATTTCAATGGGACTTTTTTTATTCAACTCAGTGTTACCCGGGTTGCAACTTAGGATACCTAAAATCACGCCACCTCACTTAGAGGGTAGGCAGGAAAATCGAATTTGGCTGTTTTTTAACCGATTTCAATCAAACTTATTTTATTCGACTGATTGTTATCTAGGAAAAAACAAAGGGTACAAATAATCACGCCACCTGAGTTGAGGAGTAGGTAGGAAATTAAATTTTGATTGTATCTTATCCGATTTGATGTTTTTTTATTCGGCTCAATGTTAACTCACGTAAAACTTTATAGATATACGCATAAAACCACGCCACCTGACTTAGGGAGTAGGCAGAAAATTTAATCTTGTTTTATTTCAAAATCTCATTAGAATACGGTAAGTCGTATTACGCACACAAGTATAGTGTTATACACGTGTTAGGCTTATCTAATGCGATTCAAAATGACACAAATAAGTAAGAGTAAAGAAAATTTAAAACAAAGAAATACATTGCTGTTTAAAATCATAACCACCACGCGTACGGAGTCGCGGGCACAGCTAGCATAGATATAAAAATAAAATATCAAAAAGACGTGCGAATTTTCTAAATGCATTTTTATAAAACGCACGCCTGCAATCTCAATACCCACGTATGTCAATGGTCAATGCTTAGACGGTCAATATGGTCAATATTATTTTACGACGCGACGATTAGAACCTGAATAATTATCGGCATACCTACCTACAGCTTTTTCGCTACATATAACGCTTCTCGATGTCCCGCGCCCCACTTCGAGTAGGTACGTAGTGTACAGTCAGTGAAACAAAATATACACGAATTAAAAAGAATTACTTAATATTTTTGTTATGTGTGGTGTGACCACTTTGAACAGTCTGACGGAGTAGTTTCTGATAGGTACCTATGTAGTCATCAGAGTACATAGGTGTGTGTGTGTGTACAAGTGATGTAACGAGAAGCGGTATGCCGATTAAAAATCCACTAGATTTTTACGGCTGGATAGCCTAGTTGGTAGTGACCCTGCCTTCCTGCCTACGAAGCTAGAGGTTGTAGGTTCGAGTTCCGCCGCACAGTGGGTCGAAACTGCTAAATGAGGGACATAGGGTTTTTTACTATTAAATTTCATAATTTTAAGATACCCATCAGTCGGTTTTTCAGTCTGATAAATAATTGTGATAACAAGTTTTTGTCTAAAACAGATAGTTTGTCTGGAAAAAAACTTTTGAGTTTTTGTTGTATGGAATAAGACAAAATGATCAAGGAGTGTGCCCTGCTGGCATTATACAATATTTTTTCGTTGTAAAACTGTTCATAATCTATGGAGGAAAAAATGATATTTAATATATTTTAATATCCTACAGTAAATTTTAAATAAAACGAAATAAATAGTTGGGCGTAGCCACTGCTCCATACAGTGGTGGTCATGCGTTGGCTTGTAACAGTAGTTACAGGAGATGTGCATTGCCAGCAACAATCTTATATGTCAGAACCTTATCTCTAGTCAGTGCAGTTGCAGAAGACGGCAATGTCCAGGGACCTCTTTTAAATTGCTTAACCCTCTCTACATTTGGCAGACAAATTGCCGAGCATGGAGGTAGTAGAATATTCAGTCATAGATGATTTAGAGATCCTTTCCGTCTCTCAGTTACTCCCGCTCTGGTCTCTCACGTTCCCAGCCCATTAACGTGCTACCCTAAAGTCCCTTCGTCACTCTCTCCCTCTGTTCAACCGTAATCGTTTCATCCGTCCATCCGCTTATCCATCCCTCAGTCTCTCCGATAATCCCCTTTCTTTCGGCTTACCCATTCTACCAATCCTATCTGTCCCTCCTACCTCAACGTCCAAGCATCCCTCTTTCCCTCCGCTCACGTCCCTCCCGTTGCTCCCACCCATCCCAGCATAACGTCCCTCCGCTCTTGTCCCTACCTCTGTCTCTTCATAACTCTGTTTCTTTTATCAGGGTATGAACGTGATACCAGGGCCACGTTTTGAAAGTATTTGAAATGTGACCAGTCACAGCGCACAAACGTTTCGATTGAGAGCTTGGACACGAACTCACCCAAGGTCTCATAGGTCTCTCCAAGTATGTGATGTAATGTAATGGCACGCTCCACCTTCGACTCCTGGGCCCGCAGTCCCTGGCAATTAGTCTCAGATACATACGCATACCATGCTAGAGCGACATACGCAAGACGGGTTCTCACGTACGCCTTATGGACGCCAATCCTCATGCGCAAGCATGCGGGAGTTTCTAGCAGAGAACGGCAGCATATTCCTTTGCTCGCTGAATTGCAGTCGCGAACTCGCTTGTGAGCTCATCTACATCCTTAAGTGTTGAGACTGGTTCCCGGGAGTATTCTGTACCTCGTGCCGTATGCCTTGTGAGTATCTTCTGCCTCGACGGCAGCAGCCTGGAATTTGCCGGCTGGTCTGAGATGGTCGGAGCATACATGGTTGTCGAAGGTTTAAATGTGATTTAAATTATAAGACCGACCTCTGGCTTGACCACCGCAAGATCTATTAGTTATGGGGGATTTGTTTGGTTTTGCGGTTAGTGAGTTGAAGTCACCGACCCCAAGACCAGTTGTGTGTTGAGGTTGGCATCACCTTCCCATCAATATCCCATCCGGACAAGTCCATGTGGTATTTACACAATTTGTTTATAATATCTCTCCTGGCAGCTATCGTCGGCCCTGTGAAGTCCAGAAACTTCTGGATAAAAGCGTATACCGACTGAAGGTTAGCTATGATGAAGAGTAGCAGGACAGAACCAACCTTTTTTTTACCAGGACGGCTTAGCTTCGAAAGGCACTCAACTCGTCCTTCCGATACAAAAAGGAAAAGGCCAGAGGACATAACACAAACCTACACATGATATTTATTGATCTAGAAAAGGCTTTCGATCACGTGCCCCGAGAACTTATTTGGGATGCTCTTAGAGCCAAAAATGTCCCAGAACAATACATCGCCTTCATACAGGATATGTACAATGGTGTTACAACTCAAATCGTTTGTACACCAGGCATCTGTATATTACTGTCAATTACAGTTGGCGTTGATCAAGGGTCGGCTTTGAGCCCTTTGTTATTTAACGTCACCAATGTAACCAAGGACTATCTCACAAACCGCTGCCAAAAACCTGTACCATGGAACACCATGGAATAATACTGTATGAAAATGACGTTGCTCTGATATCAGACTCAGTGGAAGACCTACAGACTGATTTCAATCTCTGGCTGAAGTCACTTGAAGATAATTGTCTTAAGATTAATTGCAAAAAAACAGAGCATATGTCGTGTATATTTGATGGTCACACGGACATGAGCCAGATAAAACTTTTCATAGACGGCGCGTCCATACATAAATATTTGGGATCAATCATTCGCAATGACGGAAAAATTGAGCGAGATGTAACCCATAGAACAACTACGGGATGGATGAAGTTGAGACAACTCACAGGTGTAATGTGTGACAAGAAGATGCACATTAAACTTAAAGCACAGAATATATAATAGTATTACATACAGAATGGTCATTTACCTCCCTTCCCCTGTCCGACATACGTCAGTCACACTCCGCGCCGGATTGTGGGCCACATTGAGCGTACGCTTAGCGGGTATGGCGCACGCATGTTTACCAGTGTAACGGAAATAATCAAGTCTTGTGTTCCAAAAATGGTTAGGTACTGTTCTGTCTACGGATGTCTTTCTACTACAAGAGATGACTCCAACAGGAACTTTTTTTGATTCCACAGTGATGGCAGACGGTAAGTAAATACATACAAAATGTAAGAACCTAATCTATTCTAAATATTCACTTACAGGGAACAACTTTAAAACGTTGGTTTATCAAGTGATGATTATGACCGGTAAAACATTTTTTTTTCACCCTTATAACACACACACACAAACGCATGCCAAGTGCAACATGCCGTCTGTCGAAATGACATGGTAGTTAGGAATCTCCAAGCTGTGCTTAAAGGCAAACTGTACAAAACGGCCATAAGACCTGCCACCTCTACGGTACAGAATGTTGGGCATCTACTAAACAACACCTGTCAAAGCTTCACACTACAGAAATGCGCATGTTACGCTGGTCAGTGGGTGTCACACTGCTGGACAAAGTTCGCAATGTCCACATCAGAGGAAGATAAATAATTGACCCAATTATAGACAAGGTCGAAGAACGACGCCTACGATAGTATGGACATGTGCTTCGGCGCCCTAAGGACCATATACCGAATAGTCCTAAACTTGCCCACGACGACGCGACGCCGCGGAAGACACCCCGCCACTTGGCTGATGACGCTGAAAGAATCCGACATAGACGCCGAAACAGCACAATATAGACCAAAATGGAAGAGGCAGACAAGGAAAACCGGCCCCAGATAATGGGAAGAAGGCTTAGGAGAAGAAGAAGAGTAATAGAATAAGAGTAGAGTAAGAGTAATAACACAAAATTGGAAAATCCTATCTTCAAAATTGGCGGAGTTTCCTTGGTTGACCCTTGTTTTCACCCGACATACTGGGTGATAAGGGATTAAAACCGGGTGATTTGGGTTATTACCCGGTTGTAACCCCAAAAAGCTTCCATGCTGGACTGGGAGCGACAGAAGAACGTAGAATGTGCCAGCTGCATCTCCTCCCTGGCATGCTGTAAAAACCAGCTAAGGGATTCGAGGGTATATTGTAATTTAGGCGATGTGCTGACAACCTGTCACTACAGCAATATCCAGTTCTATCTTAAACAACCCTCAAAACTTGTCAGACGTGGCGGAACGACCTTTGTTTGGTTTGTTCACGCTCTGCCTACCTTATTACGGATACAGGCGTGATAGTATGTATGTATGTATGTAACCCCAAAAATTGGGTGATAATGGATTAAAACCGGGTGATTTGGGTTATTACCCGGTTTAAACCCGGGTGGATTTAATGGGTTTTTACCCACTACTACCTATAGATGTAAAGCCGGTTCAACCAAGCGGTTTCAAACGTCGAAATCGGCTAAAAACCATTTTGGGCGAATGTAGCCGGGGAGAAACGGTTGTTTATAAATAGCTATATGTATATACTTTATTCCAAAAACTAAGATTATTTTATGGTTTTTGCATTAAATATAAGTTTTAACATAAAAAAATACAGTTTCTATTACTTAATACCTAAGTATGAGATGAACGTGTATGTATGTAAGAATGAGATCAAAGTGGCAACTGAGTGCGCGCGATGGCGCCAAAGCCGCTAAGCGTGCTTCCCGCCCCGCCCCTCACCTATACCCTCCCTCCCGCAGGCTCTCCGAGTCATGCAGTGGAATGAAACATACCTACCTTACTTTGCAAACGAAAGATTTTATGACAGTAAGTGAGGAGAAGTGTATCAAACAAATACCTACCTATCTTTACCTTAATATCACTTAGCACATAGGTACTAGCTTTGTTGCGATAGCGATAGTCTACTTATACTTTTTTTCAAGGTCAACTATCCATTGTGAAACTATCGTTATTGCAACAACACTTACCAGTGTTATACATACCTACTTAGTCCTGATGTATTTTTTAATTATGAGTGACATATTTTTTTTTCGGATTTGATTCAATAAGGTACCTATAAGAGATCTCGGTGTGGAATTACGAAAAAACAAACACAGGAGTAACAATTTAGTAAAAACAGGCGTGATCTACAGTAAAAAACGAACAAAAATCTCATTATTCTTCGTTGGTCCGGTCGGGTAATAACTCAGTTTCGATTTCCATTTAAGTCTGTCACAGTTTCATAACTAACTTTTACTAATTGCTTGTCGCAACTTGCACCAAGAAGACTGAATGTAAACAAATAGCACGCGTCCGCGCTTTTGGCTGGCCGGCGCCCCCCGCCGCCCGCGCTCGCGCATGATGTTCCGCGCGCTCGATGGTCCCTGCGCTCGCCATTCTTATATAGGTACGTACCTAATATTAGAAGTTCGTGGTTAAAAAGAACACAAATTATGAATAGTGTTTTGTTACACCATAATAACAAAGAACACGTAAACTCTAATAACTTGCCATTTCTTTTGTGGATTTTACAGGCTGTAGTAATGAAAAAAAATAATATCTATATACGTCGTGGATGAATTCGACACAAAATATTTTAAACAACAGATATCAGTATTCTTAAACGCGTAACACCTATTTTACCTATTGTAATATTATTTTAGAGCTAGTTGGTGCCGTATTAGATACTGGTTAAATATTAGGATTCTCGTGGACATATATGACACAAAATGCCTATGTACATCAATAACTATCTCGTTATTACCATGAAAGTAATATTTGCATCTCTAATTATCTTTTCGTCCAATACTGATCGAAAAGACAAATACCTAAATTTCTACCTATGCAAGTACCTAGGATGACACAAAATAATGTATTTGGTTGGGCAAATGGTCCGGAAACTGTATGCAAAAAACAAAAAACTTTAAGAGTTTTGAAACTTCAAAACCTAGCGCTATCGGACTATTGATATAAACAGCGAGATGGACTTGTATAATGCTCTGCTGGATTATGTGGGTAATTTCAAAAAAGCTGATGACATTGAGGATTTTGATGTACAATTGAGCCAGGTAGGCAATGATAGATACTACTTAAAACAAGTATGGATGCTTTCTTCCGCATGGTTTTCCGTAAGAATATCATCTGTCATAGAATGAATCCAACAGTTGACAAGGTAAAGGAGGATAACCTTGAGTAACCCTAAAAAATCTTGGATAAGGGGCACTTACATTTCAAACTTATACATACATACATACATATAATCACGCCTTTATCCCTAATGGGGTAGGCAGAGCGTAAACGACCTAAACAAAGGTCGTTCCGCCACGTCTGACAAAGTTTTGAGGGTTATTTTACGATAGATTTGTAGGTATATTGCTGTAGTGACAGGTTGTCAGCCCATCGCCTAAAGTACGATATACTGAAACCCTCGGATCCCTTAGCTGGTTTTTACGGCATGCCCGGGAGGAAATGCAGCTGGCACATTCTATGTTTTTCTCTCTGTCCCAGGCCAGCATGGAAGAAAACAAAAACTTATATTTTATTATTATTACAGTTTCTTTTTCCGCTTCTAGGTTGATAAAATGAAGGATGAAGAAAATTGTGAGGATGCCACCGATCAAGTCAATAACAGCAGTGATAATGTTAAAATCAAACCATCAGAAAATATTGCTTCACAAAGACAATTCAAAACAGGTATACCCTTTTTCACATAGCATGAGCATCCTGACACATATCAAACGAATACATTTTTTTACAGTTATACATACATATAATCACGCCTTTATCCCTATTGCGGTAGGCAATGCGTAAACGACCTAAACAACGGTCGTTCCGCCACGTCTGACAAAGTTTTGAGGGTTATTTAAGATAGATTAGTAGGTATATTGCTGTAGTGACAGGTTGTCAGCCCATCGCCTAAATTACAGTATACTGAAATCCTCGGATCCCTTAGGTAGTTTTTACAGCATGCCCGGGAGGAAAAGCAGCTGGCACATTCTATTTACAGTTATAAAGGAGTCTATTTCGCACCTGTGATGTTTGTACATTTCCTACTGCCAGGAGACTCATGCTATCTAAAAATACTAAAGAAATGTCATCATCATCTCCCTAGCCTTATCCTGTATCTCTCAGGGTCAGCTACCTTATCTAGGGGATTTAACGAGGGTGCTGGTTTTTACACAGAGCAACTGCCATCTGACCTGCGCAACCCAGAAGGGAAACCAGACCCAATCCTAGATTAGGACAGAGTTTACAAGCCGCCAATGCTTAGCACTAGCCTCTGACATGGCTTAACGAATAATATCTACGGTATTAAATGATATTAACCGGGACCAACGACTTCACGTGCCTTCCGAAGCACGGAAAAAGCGCCGAATAAACGTACATATGAAATTCGAAAACCAAAAAACACATTGGTACGTGGTGGGATTCGAACCACGACCTCCCGCTCAGGAGGCAGCAGCCCTATCCAGTACACCATCGGGCTCTAATACTAAAGAAAAGTATGTCCAGTAATTAAATTACAGTAAGTAAATAAAAAACAATAATGATGGCTTTGCCTTGTCTGCTCGAAGTGATCTTTTTTTATGGCGAAGCCAGATATTATAAAAATAGTAGAAGTTTTAAATGTGCTTTTTCTGAACTGTATTTATTTTTTAGTGGAAGAAGCAAGGGAAATTCTATGTGGACTAATTGAGGAAGTTCGCTTCCTCTCTATGACTTCTGCAGAATTAGCAAAAATTGGGGAAAATTCTGCTGCACTATTGTCCAAAGATGAGATACTTGCTTTATTTATAAACTTATCTTCTCCCAATAGTATTGTACCAATGCCAGTTGGGTTTTCGTGTCTCAGAGAATCAAGAATTAGGGTACGTACAACTTCTGACTCAATTCTTCCTTTACGTTTATTTTTTATTATTAAGTACTTGTTTATGTGTATGTTGCAGGGTGCAGTAACTTTTCGTCACAAGGTGGATAAAATCAATGAGATCGCTTTGAATATTAGGCATTTCTCGGCTTTCTTTAGCTTGCGCAATCTGCTTTGGAGGATCTTTATAAAAAGGGAGTCGGTACGTCTTTGGAAGAGATTTACATACATATAATCACGCCTTTATCCGTAATGGGGTTGGCGGAGCGTAAACGACCTAAACAAAGGTCGTTTCGCCACGTCTGACAAAGTTTTGAGGGTTATTTAAGATAGCTTTGTAAGTTGCTTCCACGCTGGCCTGGGAGCGAGAGAAAAACATAGAATGTGCCAGCTGTTTTTCCTCCCGGGCATGCTGTAAAAACCAGCTAAGGGATCCGAGGATTTCAGTATATTGCAATTTAGGCGATGGGCTGACAACCTGTCACTACAGCGATATGCCTACAAATTTAAATATCCCTCAAAACTTTGTCAGATGTGGCGGAACGACCTTTGTTTAGGTCGTTTACGCTCTGCCTACCCCATTAGGGATAAAGGCGTGATTATATGTATGTATGTGATTTGTAAGTATATTGATGTAGTGACAGGTTGTCAGCCCATCGCCTACATCTAAGCGGTAGCGTGTCCAAGCCAAGCTCAAGCCAAACGAAGAGAACTGGCCGGCAGCACCGTGTGTATATATATTTACAGGAACCATTTGGAGCCACTTTTGACCCTTCATAACTCGAAAACTACTAAACTTATATACACCAAATATGGATTATATATTTAGATCCTCTAGATAAACAAGTACTCCAAATTTTATAAACATAGATCAAACGGTTATTTAAATATGAATTTTAACTGATTGACTGACATTCATATAAAAAATCGGGTCGATAGACTCGATACCCACTCGACAGAAGAAGAATATAAAAAATCAATTAATCAAAAACCTAGTGATCTAGGAAGCTGGTATTTGGAATGAAGATTGATTATATTGACAGAAAGTTAGAAATGTAGAATATTGGACCCCCCATACAAGTTAAACGGGGGCATTTTTTTTTTTTACTAATATATTGAGTGTGGTATCGTTAGACAGGTCTTATAAAATTAGGTGGAGGTTTCTTTAAAAATAAGTGCTTTACATAGGTCCTTCTCGAGATATTTGCATTTAAAGTCGCCGTTCTTAAAAGCAAAAAAAATATCAAAAACCTAACCCACTTCCAAATAACCTAGGAAGCTGATATTTGGTACAAAGATTGATAATATTGACGCAAGGTTAGAAATGTAAAAATCTAAATAAAAAAATAAAAATTGCCCCCCTCCCATGCAAGTGAAAGGGGGGCTTTTTTTTTTTACTTACTATACTGAGTGGGGTATCGTTAGACAGGTATTATAAAATTAGGTAGAGGTTTCTTTGCAAGAAAGTGCCGTAAATGGGTCCTTCTCGAGATATTTGCATTTAAAGTTGCCGTTCTTAAATACAAAATAAATAATCACAAACCTAACCCACTTTCAAATGACTAAGGGAGCTGATATTTAGAAAGACGGTTGATTATAATGACGCAAGGTTAAACATTGAATGGGGTATAGTTTGACAGGTCTCATAAAATTAAGTAGAGGTTTCTTTGAAAGAAAGTGCCGTAAATGGGTCCTTCTCGAGATATTTGCATTTAAAGTTGCCGTTCTTAAATACAAAATAAATAATCAAAAACCTAACCCACTATCAGAAGTTCTAGAAAATAAAAATTTGGTGCGAAGATAGCTTATAATGATACCATAATGAAAACATAAATAAATCTTATTTTTTTTGGACTCCTTCACTTACAAGTGTTTTTTTACCCTACAAAATTTAAGTGGGGTGTCATACAATAAAAAATCATTATTGCACAAAGAAACACATACAACAGAAATAAAAAGGAACAAACGTGACAGTACAATATAGGCGGCCTTATTGCTAAAGCAGCAATTTCTACCAGGCAACCTTTGAGTATAGAAATTGTACAAGCAGAAAGAAGAGAAATTGGTAGATAGAATATCACTACATATACTTACTTAAACGATACTTATGAATCAGACAGCTACACATTAAACATTATTAGCTGAATAGAATGTTCTTGTTTGTTCCTTAAGCGATTCGATAGGCGGAGCTCGTCGAACATTCTCGGGCAAGGAATACCACAGTTTAATTGCCTGTACCGTAAAAGATTTAGCGTAGAAATCAGTCTTGTGGGATGGTAGGTTTAAGGTGAGATTGTTACTGGAGCGCAGATTACGCGTCAGAGTAGAGGAGTGGAAAATGAAGCAGTCTTTAAGTCATCAGGGGTGTCATAGAAAGTTCAAATTCAATATGAATATAGATTATAGTTTACAATAGAGTTACTTTTTTTAAACATGAAGCATATATAAGAATCAAATGATTTACTTACCTACAAAAAGTAATGATATCCCACCAAAAACAAATGTAAAAGTGAAAGCCAAGCTCATGGTGGCCTTGGTGCGTGAATCGCACAAAAAGTTGTGAGATCTAAAAAGGGAGCCAAGTCTAGGGTTTTTATAGTAAGTCTTAGATCTTCAATAAGGTTAATTTCATGTGACTTGGCCGTTGGAGAGTGGCGTTGCAGGTGACAGGTCGAATTATTCTCTACAACGGCCAAGTCACATGAAATTAACCTTATTGAAGAGCTAAGAATTACTATAATAAACCCTAGACTTGGCTCCCTTTTTAGATAGATTTTTAGAGAAGACTTTAGCCGTTTTTTAGGAACAAAATTTGGTATCGGCGCATTCTCCTGAGGCTGATAGTTTACTCCAGGTCTTCGGATGTGATGTATCTTTTTATCACCAGAAAGTGCTGTTCATAGTCAGTAACTTTTGTTCCGTAACTCTCAAAAATTAGTTTTTTTTTATTTTTTTAACTAGGCTTCAGTCATTTGGTGACTATGCCAGCCTCATGGTATCTTTCATATCATTAAAATACATGTAGGATTTAACTAGATAAGAGTCAGAAAACGGTACAACGCAACCGCTCTGCTGGATAGCAGGTCTGCCAACCAACAATTTAGCTGAATATTACCATTTTCTGAACCTATAATTCTCAAGATTAGTTTAAACTCTTAGCGTTCTTCTTCAGGCGTGAGTTTTTCGGAAACTATCAGCCTCAGGAAAATGCGCTTAAACCAAGTTTTGTTCACATGGCTAAAGTCTGTCACATATCAAAATTTCAGCCAAATTAACTAAAACTACTTTTCCGGGTTTTTACTCAAAGGAAACATTCCCTTATTTTGTAAAAGTAACAGCAGTCGTATTTTCAAAAATATTTAAATGCATCGAACGCGCTACATAAAACAAAATAACACCTTTATTTTTATTGGATTAATGAATAGGGTCACGAAGTGTAGTGTATTTTATTAAATGTTTTTTTTTATTTTCAAGAGGACAACGCCTGCCGGGTATCTTGCAGTATACCTTCAGTATGATGAAAATACCAGTGAATCTTTGCCCCCGATTTGGTCCTGTACAGTCGATTTTACTGTAACCATTCTCTCAAAGTCTGTAGCCAAACCGAATTTAACTAAGAACAAAGATTATTGTTTTAGCAGGTAATATACAAAACATTTAAATATAGGCATTAATTTTGATTTCATGATAAGTTCCTAATAATTTTCTTTTAACAGTCTGAAAAACAATCGGGGATTTGGCAAATATATCTTATGGGAGAATCTACTTAATCCAGAGAACGGTTTCATTAAAGACGACTCTATCACCTTTGAGGTACATATCTCGATGGATCCTATACAGTTGGAAACCACTCCTCAATCATAAGAAGTACTTTTGGCGCATGTAAGATATTATGATAATGAGTTCAAGCTAGTAGCAATCTACGTTTTGGGGTTTCTTAATATTCTATTTTTTTTTATTTTAGCTTCGGCCTCGAAAGAATACAGGACAATGTGATTTATTTTGTTACCTACCTGATCAAGATTACATTTATTTATTTAGAAGAAATAAGTAATATTGACACATTTGTATTGTTAATGATTAAAAATATGACTAAGAATATCAAAATCTTTTTATTTTATAAGATAAAAGTATTTTAACAAAATATAGCTAGGTGTATATGTAGGTATACTGAAAAAATATGAAAATATAACTATCGTACTCTAATTGCAGTCAATATTTCTGCTAAGCCACTATGAACCTTGAGAGAAGACAGTTTAGTCTCCAGCATTGTAAAATCGCTCATCTCCATCTGAAATAGAAAAACCTATTATAGTATGAGCAGACTCGAACTAAAGACAGAAAGAAAGAAGAAGGACTTTCTATAACCCATAGACTGGCAGGCGGCCGGCTGCCGGCCGTGGTGAGGTTTCATATTTCACGAGTATTTTAAACTGACTTTAGTGTCGTGACAACATACTAAATGTTGTTGTATACTAGCAGTTAGATAACTTTAAAATGGATCAAAACAGTCAAAAAAATTCAATAGAAATCTAATAGAATGTGAATTCTAATGCATTTTGTTGGAACACGTCATTTGAAAACCTGGCTGGCAAAGCGCTAGGCTCAGGGCATGCCATACGCCCGAAAATTTTCATAATGGTGCTGCCACCGGAAGGGATAAGCTTCTCTATGGCAGGTGTTTTTAGACACCGGTCATGCTACAGCACAAAAAAAGAATCGAAAACGTTTTAGATGAACGTGGCGAGAAAAGGAATTATTGCCGCCAAAGCAATTTTTGACAGTCCTTATATTCCACGGTAGCTCAATTGGTTAGATTAGAGCGACTGAATGAAACTACTGGAAAGTGTCAATGTTTATACGTTTTTTTTTCTACATGTCAGTGTTTTCTTTGAACCGTGACTTTGGCAGAATCATCCCCATCAAAACGATGGAAGCCAATATCGCCGAAGGTCTTAGGTACAAATACCTCCTGTGCGAAGTTTTTTGGTTTCTACAGGGAGTGAAATAAAATAGTTGGCCATATGTTAGGGTGTGATTTGTGAGCCCGATGGTGTAGTGGATAGGGCCGCTGCCTCCTGAGCGGGAGGTCGTGGTTCGAATCCCACCACGTACCAATGTGATTTTCGGTTTTCGAATTTCATATGTACGTTTATTCGGCGCTTTTTCCGTGCTTCGGAAGGCACGTTAAGCCGTTGGTCCCGGTTAATATCGTTTGATACCACAGATATTAGTCGTTAAGCCATGACAGAGGCCAATGCTAAGCATTGGCGGCTTGAAAAACTCAAACCTAATCTAGGATTGGGTCTGGTTTCCCTTCTGGGATGCGGAGGTCAGATGGCAGAAGCTCTGTGTAATTACCAGCACCCTCGTTAAATCCCCTAGATAAGGTAGCTGACCCTGAGAGATACAGGATAAGGCTAGGGAGATGATGATGACATTTCTTTAGTATTTTTAGATAGCATGAGTCTCCTGGCAGCAGGTAGGAAATGTACAAACATCACAAGTGCGAAATAGACTCCTTTATAACTGTAAATAGAATGTGCCAGCTGCTTTTCCTCCCGGGCATGCTGTAAAAACTAGCTAAGGGATCCGAGGATTTCAGTATACTTTAATTTAGGCGATGGGCTGACAACCTGTCACTACAGCAATATACCTACTAATCTATCTTAAATAACCCTCAAAACTTTGTCAGACGTGGCGGAACGACCGTTGTTTAGGTCGGCTTGAAAAACTCAAACCTAATCTAGGATTGGGTTTGGTTTCCCTTCTGGGATGCGGAGGTCAGATGGCAGTAGCTCTGTGTAATAACCAGTACCCTCGTTCAATCCCCTAGATTAGGTAGCCAACCCCGTGAGATACGGGATAAGGCTAGGGAGATGATAATGTTAGGGTGTGATTTTACAATACATACATACATATAATCACGCCTTTATCCCTAATGATTATTTAAAATAGACCTGTAGGCATATTGCTGTAGTGACAAGTTGTCAGCCCATCGCCTAAATTGGAATATACTGAAACCCTTGGATCCCTTTTGCTGACTTCTACAGCATGACCGGGAGGATGGTCAGCTGGAACATTCTATGTATTTTTTTTAGTTCCATGGGTAGAATCACACCCTAACTAAGGAGAGCTATTTCTTTTACTCCCGGTATATTAAAATGTTTAAAAATCAAGTGAAGGGATGTGATTTCTGCCTACCCCTCCGGGAAAGAGGCGTGACGTTATGTATGTATGTTTGTTAACTGCCTCCGTGGTCTAGCGGTCTGGGCCATGGGCTCTCAACCCGGAGGTCCCGGGTTCGATTCCTGGCGGGGGACAATGACTTTGTGTTGTTGTTTCTAGTTTGGTTAGGACATTGCAGGCTGATCACCTGATTGTCCGAAAAGTAAGTCGATCCATGCTGTCGGATGGGCATGTAAATAGTCGGTCCTTGTCTTGCCTTGTCAGACAAGCAGTTCCAGATTTTGTTTAATTGTGCGTGCGGCGATACATAGATACTATGGCACAGAATATATATGACTATGACGCACATATATAAGCCGCGCGCGGTGCTTTGTATGAATACTATAGTATTATATTATCTGTGGTGAAGATAACCTACGTCTTCCTCTTTCTACTATGGCATGGTGCACTGGCACCTTTATTCTCACTAGTTCGATTCATTAGTTCGATCGTCGAACTAGTGAGATTTTTTTTTCTCATTTGTTCGACCGTCGAACTAGTGAGAATATTTAATAGAGAATCTTCCCTTTACTCTGACTAGTTCGATTTCTCAGTTAAAAATTAAAAACGCTTATATACGTATAATAAATGATTTATTGGTCAAAGGCCTAATTAAAAATGTCAAAATTACAATCATAAGATGCCATTGGCGTATTTTATGACCTCTCTAAAGCATTTGATTGCGTAGATCATGGAACTTTCTTGTCAAAATTGAAACACTATGGAATCAAAAATCAAGCCTTGAGAATTTTAAATTCTTATTTGGACGATAGGATCTAGAAGGTAAATGTAAACGGAGCTAAGTCATCAGGGTCTCGTGTTAAAATAGGTGTACCTCAAGGTTCGATATTAGGTCCATTTCTATTTCTAGTGTATATTAATGATTTGCCCTACATGATAGAGAATTTGTCAAAGATTGTATTATTTGCAGCTGATACCTACATCTCTTATATTTAAAGTTGATAGACATATCCAAAATTATGACAACGTAAATAACACTCTTGGACAAATTCATAATTGGTTCACTGTTAATAATTTAGTGTTGAATGCGAAAAAAACCAAATGTATAAAGTTTACTTTGCCTAATGTAGATTCTTCCAATAGTGATGTTGTACTTAATAATGAAAAATTAGAGTTCACCGAAAGCACAGTTTTCTTAGGGATTACACTTGACTCAAAACTTCAATGGCTCCCTCACATTACATCTTTATCGGGGAGACTAAGTTCAGCCGCATTTGCTGTGCGAAGAATCCGAGAGCTCACGGATGTTGCTACAGCAAGACTTGTATATTTAGTTATTTTCATAGCATTATGTCCTATGGAATTTTGCTGTGAGGCCGCGCTGCTTACATTGATTAAATTTTTGTTTTGCAAAAACGGGTTATTAGAGCAATTTACAAACTCAGATGTCGTGATTTCCTAAGAGATTTGTTCAAAGAGATAAATATTTTAACTGTACCATGTCAATTTATATATAAAAATATGGAAAAATATTCATAGTTTTACCAAAAATGGTGACAGGCATAACCGGAACCTTAGAAGCAAAAATAAAATTGACCAACCCCCGTTTAGGTTAGTTAAAGTAAAAAAAAAACATTTTTAGGTCTAAGTATACAATACTATATTAAAATACCTGACCATATATTAAATTTGTCAGAAAATCTATTTAAACATACTCTTAAAACACATTATGTCGGAAAGCCTATTATAAGTTAGATGACTATACTAATGACAAATATGTATGGAGCTCTGATATTTCAGTTAAGCCTAAGAAATTGGCACACATTGCGGTCACAAACCCTATTTTGAACAAAAAGAAGGACAAAAGTAAGAATAAGATAAAACGAAGGGAGGGGCGCAAAGTGCGAGTTTCTAATGCTTCTTCTTCATTGTGATATAGTTTTATTTTATTTTGTGACATAGATACAATTTAATTTTCTTTGTAATAGACTCGCTTGTGACTTTCTAAAAGTGTTCTTAGGAATCTATTTGGAAATAAATGATTTGACTTTTGACTTTGACTTTGATACATAGTTCTATTTGTAAACATAATATCTTTAAACAACTATAATAATATGTATTATATTATCTTTGAACAAAAACGTACTCGTAGGTAAGTAGTAGAAAAAATATTTTTCTGTCTCGCATATAAGCTTAACAAAAAAATGCTTATAATAAATGATTGTTTGTCTGTAAGTTATATATAGTATGTAATTATGTACTAATACAAATGATGCCTTATCACCCGGAAGTCGTTCAATGTACATTTCCTTAAATGCATCTATCCCTAAAGCACCTAGGTATGCACATCATAATTATTACAAACATTTAACTGACCATCCTGCCAGAAAGAGTGTGGTCATAGTCTGTTGTCTTATTTTGAGGGTAGGTACATGATTTTAGTTATATTTTGAGGGTAGATGTTTCTTAAAATGGATTTAGCATTACGTCTATGCCCGCAATAGCAAAGTTTATTTCGTGGTACCTGTTTAGTTTACTGTTTATATTTTCGAAATGACGTCTAAAGAAGTGAAAATATTAAAAAGTGGTCGTGGAAGAATTATGCAATTCGAACGAAGGATATCAATATTATTCAATGCGTAAATACGAAAATGGCCACAGCATTTGGCGGTGCAAAAATTATAAAAGTTCAAAATGTATTGGATCCGTCACCATGAATATGGTAAGTCTTGGTTATTAACGTTTAAAAACTGCTGATGTATAATAAACGTTTTAAAAATTTATACAATAAGTGATATTTTATTGTATCTATTTTGTAAACGTTTATTATGTTTAAGGACCTCACTAATAGTTTACAATCGAAACGCCATTGTGGTCAATGTAATCCAGATGAAACAAGGAATACAGTCAATATTATTATAAGTAATGCTTGCGATGAAGCAGCAACGGGAAGGGAACCAGCTGTTTTTATATATAATGACTAGACGTCATTTCGAGAATATAAACAGTAAACTAAACAGGTACCACGGAATAAACTTTGCTACTGCGGGGGATAGACGTAATGCTAAATCCATTTTAAGAAACATCTATCCTCAAAATATAACTAAAATCATGTACCCTCAAAATAAGACAACAGACTATGACCACACTTTTTCTGGCAGGGTGGTCAGTTAAATGTTTGTAATAATTATGATGTGCATACCTAGGTGCTTTAGGGATAGATGCATTTAAGGAAATGTACATTGAACGACTTCCGGGTGATATATGACATCATTTGTATTAGTACATAATTACATACTATATATAAGTTATAGACCAACAATCATTTATTATAAGCATTTTTTTGTTAAGCTTATTGAAATATGCGAGACAGGAAAATATTTTTTCTACTACTTACCTACGAGTACGTATTTGATCAAAGATATGAAACATTTCATTTCATTTATTTATAAATTAAACATTCAAGTACACAGTCATAACAGGTTTGCACCTAATTAACTATGCTTAACACTAAAATAAATTACCTAAGGACATACTTTAAATTTTACAGTCAATATTAACAGTCAGATATTTTTAAATCGATTATGTCAAACTTATAAAACAATTGTTAGATATATGAATTAGAATATGGTCACTTTTTAGAAGATTATCACAATTAGAATAAGACAATATTACATAATGATAATTTACATTCACAATAAATAGGTATATTTCACGTCAAGTTTAGTACTACTCATTAGAAAAAATAAAAATTATCAACCATTATTCTTGCATAGATACATTAATGTCGCTTCTGTGAATTTAGTCAGTGAACAATTAAATAAATAAATCTATGTCCTTCGATATCTCATTTAAAATCCGCAACGCTGTGACTACTGGCGAGTGTTTAAGGATATTAGTTCTGCACTTTGGAAGAGCGAACAAATTATCCCGTGGGCCTCGCCGCAGCCGAGGGTTTGGTACCTGTACTCCTATATATTCTAGTATTTGAGGATTGTAAAGTGTTCCTCTAAACACCTTAAACACGTAAGTTCCCAGTGCTAACTTCTGTTCCTCTAAACACCTTAAACACGTAAGTTCCCAGTGCTAACTTCCTTCTGACTTCCAATTTGTCATACCCTATCATTCCCAACACAAACAAAGTTGGATACATGAGCGGATAAAAGGGGTATACGCCATATTGTCTAAGATACATATACCTAAGGAATTTATTTTGAATTTTTTCAATCATGGAACAATACTTGGTCTCATGCGGATTCCATACGAGGCTACTAAATTCTAAACGACTTCGGACCAACGAATTATATAATGTGGTTATAGTACCCGTATCCGTAAACTGTTTAGATTGTCTTAAAACAAAACCCAACTTTTGAAATGCCTTTTTGCATATATTTATGATACATACATACATACATATAGTCACGCCTTTATCCCTAATGGGGTAGGCAGAGCGTGAACGACCTAAACAAAGGTCGTTCCGCCACGTCTGACAAAGTTTTGAGGGTTTTTAGGATAGATTTGTAGGTATATTGCTGTAGTGACAGGTTGTCAGCCCATCGCCTAAATTGCAATATACTGAAACCCTCCGATCCCTTAACTGGTTTTTACAGCTTGCCCGGGAGGAAATGCAGTTAGCACATTCTATGTTTTTCTTTCGCTCCCAGTCCAGCATGGAAGAATATTTATGATATGCTCCCGAAATTGAAAATCATCCGTCACCTGAACCCCCAAATCTTTTATTTTGTCCGTCCTATCAATACTTTGTCCACTAGTTCTATATTCATATACTCGACGATTGGCAGTAGCTCGAGAATATGAAACCACATTACATTTTGTGGTATTAAAAACAAGATTATTTTCACTACCCCATTGCACCACACGATCTATATCACTTTGTAAGCGTACACAATCGTCTTCATCTCTTATAGTCATGCAAAGCTTTAAATCATCGGCAAACAACAAGCATCGGGCATCAAGAACTACCTTAGGTAAATCATTGACCATAATTATAAATTCTAATGGTCCGAGGTTGCTGCCTTGACTAACTCCAGAAGGTGTAGCATACTCATTGGATTTGTACCCTATATATTCTACATACTGTTTCCTGTCCTTTAAATAACTTGCGAAAAAACTAAGTAAAGAAGGAGTACATCCAACTTCCGAAAGCTTTAACAACAAAATATCATGATTTAACAAATCAAAAGCCTTCTTAAAAACAAAATAGGCCACATCTAATTGGCCTCCACTCCTTTCATCCAGTGCCTCGGCTGCGTGCTGCGCAAAGCAAATCAGGTTTGAATGTTTCCCACGACCCGGACGAAAACCATGTTGTGCATCAGCCAAACTAGCCTGCACTTGCGAAAAAATTGACGTATATACTATAGTTTCTAGAACTTTAGCAAATGTAGAGAGAACGGCAACCGGACGATAACCAGACACATCTGTACTTGATCCGCTCTTTGGCACTGGAACAACACGTGTAACTTTCAATTTTTCTGGATATTTTGCGTTTGCCAATATCAAATTAAACACGTGCTGTAGTGGACCAGCTAAGACGGATGAACAGTCTTTTACTAGATATGATCTTTTACTACATATTATTATAGTTGTTCAAAGGTATTATGTTTACTAATAGAACTATATATGATTGTAATTTTGACATTTTTAATTAGGTCTTTGACCAATAAATCATTTATTATACATATATAAGCGTTTTTAATTTTTAACTGAGAAATCGAACTAGTGAGAATAAAGGGAAGATTCTCATTTAAATATTCTCACTAGTTCGACGATCGAACTAATGAATCAAACTAGTGAGAACAAAGGCACTGGCACTGTTGCTTTTATGTTACATTTTTTTGTTATGTTATGTATGTTAATGTTATATTTGTTGCACTACTGTCATTGTTCTTTATTGTAACGTTTCTCTTGCTAGTACTATTTCCTGTATCTGTTTTGTACATACATACAAATATATAATCACGCCTTTGTCCCTAATGGGGTAAGCGGAGCGTAAACGACCTAAACAAAGGTCGTTCGCCACATTTGACAAAGTTTTGAGGGTTATTTAAGATAGATATGTAGATATATTGCTGTAGTGACAGGTTGTCAGCCCATCGCCTTGATTGCAATACACAGAAACCCTCGGATCCCCTAGCTGGTTTCTGCAGCATGCCCAGGAGGAAATGCAGCTGACACATTCTATGTTTTTAACTCGCTCCCAGGCCAGCATGGAAGTTAGTCAAGTCAAGTCTAGGGTTTGTAAAAGTAATTCTAAGCTCTTCAAGAAAGTAACTTGGCCGCTGCGATATTTTTCTCTCGCTCCAGCAGCATCTGTTTTGTGTCAGTCAATAAAAGCTTAATCAATCAATCAATAGTTACCCCGTGAGGCGGATCTTTCTCTCTGGGCGGGAAACGCCCGTACATTCGTTCGCAGACACCACACAGGCCGCACCATGTCCTGTACTTTAAAGTGTTGTCTTCACACTGAAATAAAGTCAGACATTTAATGCTGTAAGTCCGTTCGGAAGGCACGTTAAGCCGTTGGTCCCGGTTAATATCGTAGATATTAGTCGTTAAGCCAGAGGCCATTGCGAAGCATTGGCGGCTTGAAAACTCTGACCTCATCTAGGATTGGGTCTGGTTTACCTTCTGGGTCGCGGAGGTCAGATAGCAGTCGCTCTGTGTATAACCAGTGCCCCCGTTCAATCCCCTAAATTAGGTAGCTGACCCTGTGAGTTACGGGATAAGGCTAGGGAGATGATGATTTAAGGCTGTAAAGTATTCACTTTCACTGCAACATTAACAAAAAAAAATTAGAGAAGGGATCTGGTGGTCTGACCAGCGATCCACGGTGGACCAGCGATCCACGGTGGACCAGTTGCCCACAGTGAACCAGCGATACACGGTGGACCAGTGGCCCACAGTGAACCAGCGATCCACGGTGGACCAGTGGCCCACAGTGAACCAGCAAACTACGGTGAACCAGTGGTCCACAGTGAACCAGCGATCCACGGTGGACCAGTGGCCCACAGTAAACCAGCGATCCACGGTGGACCAGTGGCCCACAGTGAACCAGCAATCTACGGTGGACCAGCGATCCACGGTGGACCAGTGGCCCACAGTGAACCAGCGATCCACGGTGGACCAGTGGCCCACAGTGAACCAGCGAACCACGGTGGACCAGTGGCCCACAGTGGACCAGCGATCCACGGTGGACCAATGGCCCACAGTGAACCAGCGAACCACGGTGGACCAGTGGCCCACAGTGAACCAGCGATCCACGGTGGACCAGCGATCCACGGTGGACCAGCGATCCACGGTGGACCAGCGATCCACGGTGGACCAGTGGCCCACAGTGAGCCAGCGAACCACGGTGGACCAGTGACCCACAGCGAACCAGCGATCCACGGTGGACCAGTGGCCCACAGTGAACCTGCGATCCACGGTGTACCAGTGGCCCACAGTGAACCAGCGATCCACGGTGTACCAGCACAGTGCGTTGCTGAAATGTGTTGGTGGATGTCCTCACCGGCTCGCTGTCTCCAGCGCCGGCCCGCCGTCTGTTGCCGGCGTCCAACAATGTCAGTCTGATCTCGTCGGGCGAGTTGTCAGTCTCCTGGTAGCTGTCCCACTCCATCAAGCTCCTGAAACACTTCGCCTGCTCCGCAGTCATCATGCCGCCCATCATGAGGATCAGAGCCTCCTCAATATCCTACAAAAACAATGAAAGACACACTATTTAGTATAAAACAAAGTCGCTTTCTCTGTCCCTATATCCTTATGTATGCTAAGATCTTTAAAATTATGCATCGGATTTTTATGCGGTTTCTTTTAATGGATAGAGTGATTCAAGAGGAAGGTTTATACGTATAATACATGCAGAATATAGTAGAGAAACACTGATGATTTCCGTGCAAAGCCGGGGCGGGTCGCTAGTAAGTAAATAAACGTAAAAAAGAAAGGGATTTAAACCCACGATCCAAGCTGCGCCGACGTACATCCTGATGGACCCTGGTGTCACAGCCTATGACATGGTTCGTGTTACGACCCCAAAAAAAAGTTCAACGTGCTCTCCGAAGCACGGAATCTCTTTTCTTAACTCTTTTATTTACCATTTTGCTAATTTACATATACAGGGCCTTTCGATAATTGTATGTTTCTAGTTACTAACTAGATGTTGAAATTAACAAATTGCTATAATTAAATCCTTCAAATAATAAAAAAAATAAGTTTGTGAATACCTCACACGCAGCTCGTTTTCAACATCTACATACATAAATATAACCACGCGCGTATAGAGAGCCCGATGGTGTAGTGGATAGGGCCGCTGCCTCCTGAGCGGGAGGTCGTGGTTCGAATCCCACCACGTACCAATGTGTTTTTCGGTTTTCGAATCTCATATGTACATTCATTCGGCGATTTTTCCGTGCTTTGGAAGGCACGTTAAGCCATTGGTCCCGGTTAATATCGTTTAATACCATAGATAGATATTAGTCGTTAAGCCATGACAGAGGCCAATGCTAAGCATTGGCGGCTTGAAAAACTCTGACCTAATCTAGGATTGGGTCTGGTTTCCCTTCTGGGTTGCGGAGGTCAGATGGCAGTCGCTCTGTGTAAAAACCAGTACCCTCGTTCAATCCCCTAGATTAGGTAGCCAACCCCGTGAGATACGGGATAAGGCTAGGGAGATGATGATACATAAATATAACCACGCCTTTATCCGTAATGGGGTAGGCAGAGCGTTAACGACCTAATCAAAGGTGTTCCGCCACGTCTGACAAAGTGTTGACGGTTATTTAAGATAGATTTGTAGTTATATTGCTGTAGTGACAGGTTGTCAGCCCATCGCCTAAATTGCAATATACAGAAACCCTCACATCCCTTAGCTGATTTTTACAGCATGCCCGGGAGGAATTGCACCTAGCCCATTCTATGTTTTCTCTCGCTCCCCGACCAGCATGGAAGGAACAACATCTACCCGCCCTTATTGAAAGATAAGGGCGGGTAGATGTTATATCAACTTCTACCATGCTAGACTGGGAGCGAAAGAAAAACATAAAATGCTCCAGCTGCATTTCCTCCCGGCCATGCTGTAAAAACCAGCTAAGGGATGCGAGGGTTTTAGTCTTGGACGGTTGTTTCGTCCAAGGTTTTAGTATATTGTAATTTAGGCGATAGGCTGACAACCTGTCACTACAGCAATATACCTACAAATCTATCGTAAATAACCTTCAAAACTTTGTCAAACGTGGCGGAACGATCTTTGTTTAGGTCGTTGACGCTCTGCCTACCCCATTAGGGATAAAGGCGTGATTATATGTATGTATGTATATCAACTTTTTGCTCTCCATATGGGAAGCTGACCCGGGTCGGGCTACCATGGCTCCAATTACCAGTTTTCTCAGTTTTAGGCGGTTTCTGCTACTCTCTTCAATAGGCTCCGGGATCCGAGGGTTTCAGTATATTGTAATTTAGGCGATGAGCTGACAACTTGTCACTACAGCAATATATCTACAAATCTATCTTGAAAAACCCTCAAGTTTTTGCCAGACGTGGCGGAAAGATAATTGTTTCGATCGTTCACGCTCTGCCTACCCCATTAGGGATAAAGGCGTGATTATATGTATTATCGGCCAGCCAGCTAGGTTAGAAAGAAGCTTGTTATTCTGCCTACCCCCTAACTGTAAAAGGCGTGAGCAGGTAGGTACCGAATAGTCTAAATACAATACAATACAAATATTCTTTACTAACTGTGCCCGCGACTCCGTACGCGTGTTGGTTATGATTTTAAACAGCGATGTATTTTTTTTCTTGCATGCTGGCCTGGGAGCGAGAGAAAAACATAGACTGTGCCAACTGCATTTCCTCCCGAGCATGCTGTAAAAACCAGCTAAGAGATTCGAGGATTTTAGTAAATATTAATTTAGTTGATAGGCTGACAACCTGTCACTACAGCAATACACCTACAAATCTATCTTAAATAACCCTCAAAAGTTTGTCAGACGTGGCGGATTGATCTTTGTTTAGGTCGTTGACGCTCTGCCTACTTCTACCCTATTTGGGATAAAGGCGTCATTACATGTATTTTTTTGTTTAAAATTTTACATAATGTCATCTAGTGGTCAGTGGCGGACCTATCAAGTTTATAAATGCTAAACTGTAAGTGCTAAAGTTTTTGATTTATTTCATGGTCTTTACTGTAAATACATAAAAAGATCTCTATACCGTGTATTTACAGATGTCGCTGTACCATTTGGCGATATCTTTAGATCGCGGTGGTAAGATTTTTCTTGGGAACACAAATACTTCTGATGAACTTTTGAGTTTTTACCGCGTTGGAAAGAACAGGACTCAATTTTCTGTCTACTCTCTAAGTCAGGTGACAGGTAGTTTTTACGTATATCTATAAAGTTATAGGTGAAGCAACATTCAGCCAAATAAAAAAAAAAACATCAAATCGAGTAAAAAACAATCAAAATTGAATTCCTACCCCCCAACTCAGGTGACGTGATTATTTGTATGTATGTATGTAAGCTCTTTATTGTACCATAAAAATCTTAAAACTAAAATACAAGAAGATTAAAACAATAGTGGCACAAAGGCGGACTTATCCCGTTAAGCGATCTCTTCCAGTCAACCTTTGATAAACCCAGAGGAGACAATTATGCTTGCAGGTAAACTAAGATAGGTACTTACTATTTGTATCCTTTGTTTTTTCCTAGATAACAATCAGTCGAATAAAAAAAGTTTGATCGAAATCGGTTGTTGTTTCTTGCAGCCAAATTCGATTTTCCTGCGTATCCTTTAAATGAGGTGGCGTGATTTTATGTATCCTAAGTTGCAACCCGGGTAACACTGAGTTGAATAAAAAAAGTCCCATTGAAATCATTTTGGCGTGATGTGGTAACATACAGACAGACAGACAAAACTTCTTAAAAAAATCGATTTGGTCTTTCTATCGTTAATAATGCCTGCTGCAATTATTTTTTTCGAAAAATATTCAAACACGACCCTTCTAGAGATTTATTATATGTACAGGAACAAACATTACAAAACAAACAGAGTACAATTAGGCGGCCTTATTGCTAGGGTAGCAATTTCTGCCAGGCAACCTTTGTGTAAAGGAGTAGTATTCTAATATTTTGCGGGATAGTGCAGTTACTATTGTTATAAATTTAAATAGAATACATAGAACAATGTACTTACTGCTTACACAAAAACGAATAGATACAATAGACTAATACATAAGTACCATTATAATATAATAAACTAATATAATATGCTATAAGAGAGAGTAAAGTGCAATATTTCATTCAGATGGGGAAGAGAGATACCGAAGCATGTACGTACAGTAGTGTAAGTCTATTGAATACATACATACAAACATACAATCACGCCTTTATCTCTAATGGGGTAGGCAGAGCGTAAACGACTTAAACACGTGTGCCACGTCTGACAAAGTTTTGAGGTTTAATTAAGATTGATATTTAGGTATATTGCGGTAGTGACAGGTTGTCAGCCTATCGCCTAAATTGCAATATACAGAAACCCTCGGATCCCTTAGCTGGTGTTTACAGAATACCCAGGAGGAAAAGCAGCTGGCACATTATATGTTTTTCTCTCGCTCTCCAGCATGGAAGTGAATGTTACCTTGAAATGTATCCTAAATGCCTCGGGGCTGAATTTTCTCAGCACGGTGAGGTAGAGCAACTGTTTCGATTTCATGATTGAGACATATCTCGCCGCATACTGCATCGGAGTCAGGCCTGTGAAACAATCAAAGCATTCAATGTGAAAATGGAAGCCAAGTTCATCGGAGTCAGGCCTGTGAAACAATCAAAGCATTCAATGTGAAAATGGAAGCCAAGTTCATGATACTTTGATGTATGCATACATACTTACATATACTCACGCCTTTATCCCTAATGGGGTAGGCAGAGCGTAAACGTCCTAAACAAAGGTCGATCAGTCACGTCTGACAAAGTTTCGAAAGGTCATTTAAGATAGATTTGTAGGTATATTGATGTAGTGATAGGTTGTCAGCCTATCGCCTAAATTACAATATATAGAAACCCTCGGATCCCTTAGCTGGTTCTTACAGCATGCCCGGGAGGAAATGCAGCTGGCACATTCTATATTCTATGTTGATGTATGGCTTGCACAAAATAGTTGAGGTATCTAAAAAGAGGGCCAAGTCTATGGTTTAGAAAAAGAAAAAAATAAATTAAAATGATTTAATGATAACTTATGGCTAATAACAATGTTACGTTAGACCATGCACTAGGATTCCCTGTATCGCGAGGGCTAGTACCTTCCACAGTGTTATAATATTAATGTTCATAAAAAAAAACATGTAAAACTTGTACCCTCAAATCTAAATATAAAGGTATTATTATATGTTACTTGGCCGTTCTAACGGTCTTGTATGTAGTGTAGGTGTAGGCAGTTCGTATTATTATTTTCTACAGCGGCCAAGTAACTTTATTAAAGAGCTTAGAATTACTTTAACAAACCCTAGACTTGACTTGACTTGACTAACTTCCACGCTGGCCTGGGAGCGAGAGAAAAACATGGAATGAGACAGCTGCATTTCCTTCCGGGCATACTATAAAAACCAGCTAAGGGATCCGAAGATTTCAGTATATTGTAATTTAGGCGATGGGCTGACAACCTGTTACTACAGCAATGTACCTACAAATCTATCTTAAATAACCCTCAAAACTTTTGTCAGACGTGGCGAAACAACCTTTGTTTAGGTCATTTACGCTCTGCCAACTCCATAAGGGATAAAGGCGTGATATGTACCTATATATGTAGACTTGACTTGGGCCGCTTATTCGAATTCAGAACTTTTTTGTGCGAACCACACCACACGTCTGGACTCGCCCAGATTCATCGCGGGCACCTTTAGTTCCCTGGGCAACGCCTGCATCTAAAGCAAGGGACTCACTTTGCAGCGCGTTGGTGTCGATGGGCACGGTGAACTGCGCGTTCTGCCTGGAGAACAGGCGCGGTATGTGCAGCCTGTCGCCCAGACTCATCGCGGGCACCTTTAGTTCCCTCGGCAACGCCTGCATCTAAAGCAAGGGACTCACTTTGCAGCGCGTTGGTGTCGATGGGCACGGTGAACTGCGCGTTCTGCCTGGAGAACAGGCGCGGTATGTGCAGCCAGTCGCCCAGACTCATCGCCGGCACCTTTAGTTCCCTCGGCAACGCCTGCATCTAAAGCAAGGGACTCACTTTGCAGCGCGTTGGTGTCGATGGGCACGGTGAACTGCGCGTTCTGCCTGGAGAACAGGCGCGGTATGTGCAGCCTGTCGCCCAGACTCATCGCGGGCACCTTTAGTTCCCTCGGCAACGCCTGCATCTAAAGCAAGGGACTCACTTTGCAGCGCGTTGGTGTCGATGGGCACGGTGAACTGCGCGTTCTGCCTGGAGAACAGGCGCGGTATGTGCAGCCTGTCGCCCAGACTCATCGCGGGCACCTTTAGTTCCCTCGGCAACGCCTGCATCTAAAGCAAGGGACTCACTTTGCAGCGCGTTGGTGTCGATGGGCACGGTGAACTGCGCGTTCTGCCTGGAGAACAGGCGCGGTATGTGCAGCCAGTCGCCCAGACTCATCGCGGGCACTTTCAGTTCCTTCAGTAGCGCCAGCATTTCATCCCCGTAAGGTCTGTCTGGGCGCGTGCGGTATGCCTCTTCCAACACATAACGTCTCTGTAACATTACATTAATATGAAAGACTGAAATATTCATGCTATAGAAAGCCATGCTGAACTTTAAGCTCTGCCTACCCCATTAGGGATAAAGGCGTGATTATGTATGTATGTATGGAAACCCGTCGTCACGGGTCTTTGATAGAAATCATGTCAAAAGCACATTTTATTAGACGGTTTAAATCTCTGATGACATGGTTCATTTATACGGGGTGTAAGGGACAGCGTCCCGCAAACTGATAGGGGTTGCTCAGTCAACGCAAATGAACTGAATCAGGGGTCTTTTTTAGAAAATGGAAAAAATATATTGCTTTTCTAAACAAATTGACTGATTGAGGTGATCGTTTGTATGGGAAGATAAAATTATCTTTTAAAAGATTTTTTTGGTGAATGTTGTGTTGTTCAGTCACCTAATTCACTGACTGCATTTTTTACTTCTATCAACACTCTGTGCTAAGTTGCAGCAATGAGTAAGTAGAAATTGACATGTTTAAAAAATAAACCTTTCTACTTGTATGATCTTCATAGAAAGATTGATGAGGAATCCGCATCTTCATAATACGGATGATCCGCAATTTTTACATATTCTCATCCGCTATCCGTATCCTCATAACATTAAGTAAAAATATCATCATCCACACCCGCATCCTTTAAGATTAAGAGGATGTGTATGAGAATTTGTTTCGCGCATAGCAACGGCGTGAGTATGACGGCGCCCGCGCAGCGACTGGCATATTGACAAAATATATTAAAAACAGGATACACAGACCAAACCCAACCCAACCAGGGTTCATCGGGTCCATAGACTCGATGCCCACTCGACAGAAGAAGAAGAACAAAGTCTTCTGACTTTTTTTCACATTTATTTTTATGAATATCATTATTTTCATCCTTCGCTTGCCCTTATCCCATTTACTTGGGGTCGGCTTAGTACGTTTTCTTCTTCCATTCATTTCTGTCAGGCCGTCAGTTCAACACTCACACCTATTTTAGACATATCATCTTTCACGAAGTCCATCCATCTTATCTTTGGTCGTCCTTTTCCAACATATCCATCCACATCCAATTCATTACTCTTTTGCCTATATGACTTTCATCTTTCTTCCATGCTGGACTGAGAGCGAGAGAAAAACATAGAATGTGGCAGCTGCATTTCCTCTCGGGCATGCTGTAAAAACCAGCTAAGGGATCCGAGGGTTTCAGTATATTGTAATTTAGGCGATGGACTGACAACCTGTCACTACAGCAATACCTAGAATTCTATCTTAAATAACCTTCAAAACTTTGTCAGACGTGGCGGAACGACCTTTGTTTGGGTCGTTTACGCTCTGCCTACCCCATTAGGGATAAAGGCGTGATTATATGTTTGTATGTATGTATGACTTTCATCCCTCCGCATAACATTAATGAATAGACAAAACTAAAATTTTGGTTAATAAATATATGTATTATTAGTCCTCCTCCGATTCTCAATTCTTTATTTGCTTTCAGGAGTTCTTAAAAAGTAAATATTTAGTCACAAACATGAACCCTGCTAGGATAGCAAGTACGTGAAACATAAGGTAGGTATACATTAACAACTTAAAATTAAAGTACATATTATTCTCAATCATCTTCTAGAATGTTTTGTATTGTTTAGAAGCATTTTTTTAACAGGACAGTTGTGGTTAGATTAGGTTAGGTTTTGTTCTTCCATGCTGGCCTGGGAGAGATAGAAAAACATAGAATGTTCCAGTTCCTCCCGGGCATGCTGTAGAAGTCAGAAAAAGGGACTCGAGGGTTTCAGTATATTGTAATTTAGGCGATGGGCTGACAACATGTCCCTATAGCAATACAAAATACAATCTAAAATTGCCCTCAATTTTTATCAGACGTGGCGGTAGCGCCTTTTACGAGGCGTTTCACGCTCTGCCTACCCCGTAAGGGATGAAGGCGTGACTATATGTATGTATGTATGTGGTTAGATTCATCCGTATTCTCACAGAAAATCCTCATCTTTATTCGCATCCTCTAACTTTAGTCTTCATAAATTCTCAACCGCATTCTTATAGCCAAATCCTCATCAACTCTACTTCATATCACAAAATTATAACAAACCTTGGTATCAAATTCAGTCTCAATCGCCTCTTCGTCGACTTCTCTGTGCAAAAACTTCAATATATCATCGTCTAGGAACGAATCGGTCTTTCTAGCAACACTGGGTTTGATAACGGGGAGAAATGCAATGTCTTCGTCCACTGTTTGAGCTATTGAGCCGCGCGAACTTGGATTGTGGGAGTCGGATCCGATGCCAGCCACCTAAAAAATAAAAAAGAATATTCACCGACGGCTGAAAAAGTTCTGCCGCAAAAATGAGGTATGTTCTTTCATGCTGGACTGGGAGCGAGAGAAAAACATAGAATGTGCCAGCTGCATTTCCTCCCGGGCATGCTGTAAAAACCAGCGAAAGGATCTGAGGGTTTCTGTATATTGCAATTTAGGCGATAGGCTAACTACCTGTCGCTACAGCAATATACCTACAAATCTATCTTAAATACCCCTCAAAACTTTATTTAACGTGGCGGAACGACCTTTGTTAAGTCGTTTACGCTCTGCCTACCCCACTAGGGATAAAGGCGTGATTATATGTATGTATCACTCTGAATAAAGTGCGATTCTCAACTCAGCTGAGGGCTTCAAACTATACCCACGTTGGAAATCGGTCACGTTCTCCCCTTGATGTACAATGTATTATTGCAGAAGAGTAAGATCACGCACCTGTGTTTCTGGGTCCTGCTGCGTTTGCGCAGCCAGTCCGGCCGACGTGAGTCTGTCGCTCTTTAACCCCTTGCGCCGCCGTTTGCCCCTTCTACGCTCCACGCTGCCTAAAATAAAAGACAACATACATACCTATAATCACGCCTTTATCCCTAAAGGGCTAGGCAGAGAGAAAATAACGTCTGACAAAGTTTTGAGGGTTATTTAAGATAGATTTGTAGGTATATTGCTGTAGTGACAGGTTGTCAGCCCATCGCCTAAATTGCAATATACTGAAACCCTTCGGATCCCTTAGCTGGTTTTTACAGCATGCCCGGGAGGAACTACAGCTGGCACATTCAACAATAATAGATAACATTATAAAAAAGTGACTCAATACTGAAGTTACAGAAAAGCATAGAATATTCCAGCTGCCTCTCTTCCCAGGCATACATACTGCAGATATTTCTATGTACCTATCTCTTTCTAAACTTATCAGACGTGACGAATCGTTGAGGCTCTGGCTACTTAGGCTTACAGGTTTGGCTTTATGTATGTAAAACTGTAAATAAATCAAAACATCAATTCAATCGATTTTTTAAAAAAGTGCTTTCCTAATACAGATTATCCACTTACTTACGTCCTCTATAGGGCCTAATCCTGCGTCGCTATCGTTCCAAGGGTTCCCTGTCAGTATTATCTCCCTTTGACACTTACGATATGGACTATAACACTCCCTTAGTTAAAGAAAAAAGTGTTAACTTAATACAGAATGTCCACTTACTTGCATCGTCCATAGGGCTAAGCCCGGCGTCGCTACCGTCAAAGGATTCCCTGTCAGTCTTATCTTCCTTTGACCCTTACGATAAGGGCTCTATCGCTCTTAACTTCCTAAAATAAAGCCTAATCCTGCTTTGACCCCTACGATAAGGGCTATACACTCCCTTAGTTAAAGAAACAAATGCCAATTTAATACAGAATGTACACTCACTTGCATCGTCCATATCGTCCATAGGGCCTAATCTTGCTTTGACCCTTACGATAGGAGCTATACACTCCCTTAGTACAAGAAACAAATGCCAACTTAATACAGAATGTACATCCACTTGCATCGTCCATATCGTCCATAGGGCCTTATCTTGCTTTGACCCTTACGATAGGAGCTATACACTCCCTTAGTTAAAGAAACAAATGCCAACTTAATACAGAATGTACACTCACTTGCATCGTCCATATCGTCCATAGGGCCTAATCCTACTTCGACCCTTACGATAAGGGCTATCTCATCTCCCTAGCCTTATCCCGTATCTTACGGGGTCGGCTACCTAATGCAGGGGATTGAACGAGGGTACTGGTTTTTACACAGAGCGACTGCCATCTGACCTCTGCAACCCAGAAGGAAAACCAGACCCAATCCTAGATTAGGTCAGAGTTTTCAAGCCGCCAATGCTAAGCACTGGCCTCTGATATGGCTCAACGACTAATATCTACAGTATTAAACGATATTAACCGGGACCAACGGCTTAACGTGCCTTCCGAAGCACGGAAAAAGCGCCGAATAAACGTACATATGAAATTCGAAAACCGAAAAACACATTGGTACGTGGTGGGATTCGAACCACGACCTCCCGCTCAGGAGGCAGCGGCCCTATCCACTACACCATCGGGCTCTACGATAAGGGCTATACACTCCCTTAGTTAAAGAAACAAATGCCAACTTAATACTGAATGTACACTCACTTGCATCGTCCATAGGGCCTAGCCCGGCGTCGCTACCATCCAAGGTTTCCCTGTCAGTCTTATCTCCCTTCGACCCTTGGGATAAGGGCGTGTCTATCGTCGCCCCTTTAGTTTTGCCTTTGGTCACTTTGTTTAGGTTTAGCGCCTTAAGTTGATTCTGAAATGTAATCACATGTTTTTAACTTTTTAGGGAGTTATTTGTTAACAAGGCCGAGTGAAGATAGATGGGAATCGGGTGGTATAGTTTTTACGGAGCATAGTAGAGCGAACATTTGTACTTGGCGGCAGAAATAAGCGCTAAAAAGTTTTATGGTATTATGATATGAGTTGTGCCGCTTTACCTCAAGCTTTCGAAAAAATTCTTCACTATTATAGCTGATTGGTTTCTCCTTAGCGACCTTTCGAGGCAATTTAACACTGGGCAACTTCATACGCTTTCTCTGGCCGGTAGGCCCCCATGACGTCATGGATAGCACTATATTCGAACCCCCTCTTTTCCTATTCTTCGGACTAAAATCTATGTAGATCTTCGTAAGATGCATCAAGTTACAATCGCACGGAGTTTCTGCCTTCAAAGGTAGTAAAGGAAGACGTCGCCTTTTCCGTACGGGTTTCAGAGTTTTTAAATTATCACCGGTCACAAATATGGTCTCTCTATTCTTTTCTTTTTGTTTCTTTTCCTTCCTGATCGGTAACAGTTTCGTTTTCGATATTAAAAACGGCAGCATTTTAATATAGGATCCAGGTACGGCCAGGAGTCCCACGAAAGTGCACGCGTAAGTCTCAAGAGAGTATTATTTGGACTAAATCCAGTCGTAAAAGTTTATCTGAATGACGCATACACGAACGTCAGAGTGGGGTATTGATTGGACTATTATCGTTTATCATTATCAATGTTATCTTTATAAAAACATCGTTTCAAAACCAGCCGTTACGGCCTAGTAGGCTTTGAAGGAATTAGCAAATGCCAACAGATAACTAATTAATGAGACCGTGAAGCAATAGAGGATAAAACATAAAACCTGTGTTATGCAAGGTTAGAACAGCATCATCAATCCATATTTTCTTTTTCACGAACTTTCTTTACCTAAAAAGGGATTAAGGGCCCCGTTTGATGCTTTTACCTCCAGCTTTAGGTACCTACAGTGACGTTACCGGTACTGGTGATGATTATGTCTATCCTAGCCGATTTCGAGCTAATTTAGGGGCTGGACCGTGCTTGGTGTGCCCTCAAATAACGTGTGCAGGCAGATAGGGCACGTCAGGATTCCGGGTACATAGCTATAATGGCTCTAGAGCTATGATATTCCATCGCCACTATACTAAACATAAAATAAAACAAATAACCTAGCTATACGGACCTTTGACTTTGCGGACTCAATAGGACGTTTCTGGACGGAATTGGGAGTTTTCTGGTCGGAGTTAGGACTGTTCTGGGCAGAGTTTGGAGTTTTCTGGTCGGAGTTGGGACTGTTCTGGGCGGAGTTTGGCGTTTTCTGGTTGGAGTTGGAACTGTTCTGGGCGGAGTTTGGAGTTTTCTGGTCGGAGTTATAACTGTTCTGGGCGGAGTTTGGTGTTTTCTGGTCAGAGTTGGGAGTGTTCTGCGCGGAGTTTGGAGTGTTCTGCGCGTAGTTTGGAGTGTTCTGCGCGTAGTTTGGAGTGTTCTGCGCGGAGTTTGGAGTGTTCTGCGCGGAGTTTGGCGTTTCATGGGCGTAGTTTGGAGTTTTCTGGGCGTAGTTTGGAGTTTTCTGGGCGGAGTTTGGAGTTCTCTGGACGGAGTTGGGGGTATTTGGCGGGATGCGGATAGGATCTGTAGATTCGTGCGGTAACGACCACCTTATCTATAAAGTTTGTACATACAAATTAAATTATTCAAGGGGGGCAAATGTTCTGTCCTATCTAATCAAATCAAATAACTGAAATTTTCTAAATAAATAAAAAAGAGAACCTTTAGCCAAATGCCAATACGGGATATGCGCATGTTTTTTTAGTAATTAGAAATTAATTTTATTTTAGATAGATAGATAAACGTTTATTGCATAAAAACAACACACATGTAACAAAATAAGAAAAACAAACAACAGGTATGAACAAAAAAAGGATAATAACATATGTAGTACCTACATTTTGTTGCATGTGTGCTGAAGCGATGCAGAGGGTCAGAGCTCAGTGTATGATTGCTCATAAAGAACAACACTGCTTTTCAGCTCTCACCCAAAGGAAGTGACGGGTCCCTGATTGAGTGTAAGAAACGAGTAAAACTAAACTGTGTTAAAAAATATTAAAATCAATTGAATATCTTGTAATAGAATAAAGAATAATGTCTCAGTGCATGTTTAGTGATTGTAATCTAAAAATTGTGATTCATTATAATTTTAATAAATAATTAATAAATTAATTAAGTATAACGATAAATTAAATAATAGATTAATGCATCATCATTGTAACATAATATAAAAAAAAATCGAAATAAAATAAGAAAGTAATGAGTGATTACTTACATATACATATAACCACGCCTTTATCCCTAATGGGGTAGGAAGACCGTGAAAGTGATTACAAAATGCAAGTTCCATAAAAAATATACATATAAAGATAATAATAAAATTATGAATGCCCTATTACTATGTAAAACATATAAAATACAAGATGACTCGCAAACGCAAGGCAACCACCTCGGCAAGCAACTTTAGGGAATACCCAACTTCTGTATCTCCAGTAAATGAATTTTCATGTGTTTTTTGAAAGTGTATTTAGAAGTTAGGTTCCTTACTGGAGGTGGCAAATCGTTCCAGCATTTAGTTGCCTGAAGTCGGAAGCTGCCCCGGAAGGCGACAGTTTTATGTTTGTAGCAAGCCAACGGTGGACGCAGGTTTCTTAAGCCATATCTATTGTGCAATAATGATATATTCAGTTTACGCCTTAAATAATTGGGTTGTTCAAATTTTATCACATCAAACAAAAGGTTTGCCAGGTGTAGCTTTCGGCGTGATACAACATTTAGCATTCCCGCAGTATTTAGAAATGGCGAAATATGAGCTCGAGGAGGGACCGTGAAGCAAAGATGGAGATGGAATTTTAGAAACAACGATGGAGAGAACTTATTTAGAAGAACTCTAACTTTGTTATCTCTAACCTTGAAGAGTAGGCGGTTGTATATATTCGGAAAAATAGTGAAAAGGCAGAGTTCGTTCCACATTTTAGCTGCTTGTAACATGAACCCACCTTTTTAGCAGCCCTGACGCTGACTGGCTCTTTCGGCGGCCTCTCAGCCCTCTTGGACAAAACCAGAGGGGAGGCCAGCGGGGGCAGTTGCTCACATTGCCCCTTTATGAGGCGAGTGTGCGTCGCTTCAGATAGATTTAGCGAGGGTAGTGTAGATCGGTCATTGGTCGCGCTCGTGTGACCGGCTGTCATGTCGGAGGTTGTGTAGCCGTGGTAGTATAGGGTTTCCTGTGAAGAAAAGGGTAAATATAAGTATGTGCACGGACACTTCTAGGTTAAAGGACCATTGTTAATTAAAGAAGCCGCAAACTGTGCTGACTGCCAAAGCACGTATTAATCCGTAGTTACACACTTCTTTCTTATCTTAGCCCTGTTTTTCTTGCTGGATTAGGACCGATAAAACAAAATCATAAATTGTTCCAGCTGCTTTTCTTCCCAGGCTTAATTATAATTAAGTATGTAGTTGCAATAAAAAAATCATTCGAGTGTTTTGGTGCACCTATTGTCAGTACATCAGCAATACACACGTTCTCACCTGAAATCAGCCTTGGCAATCATGACTCATACCTACTCCGTAAGGAACACAGGCGTGATTATTACTGACTGTGGCTTCTCCGTAGATCGAGCACGATAGTCGTCCTAGGGTGTGCGATCAGCCGTGAGACACCTCCGTGACCCCCTGGAATTGCCAGTCCGAGGATCGGCCTTGTTGTGATTACCCGGGAGTTTGTCTGCCCTGACTCCGCTGAAGCTTTGCCTAATCCTTAAGGAATACAGGCGTGATTTTTCTACCTGACTGTGGCTTCTCCGTGGATCGAGCACGATAGTGGTCCTAGGGTGTGCGATCAGGCGTGAGACACCTTCGGAATCCTCTGGACTTGCAACCCGCGAGGGTCGACGTTGTATCGGCTGGCAGTTTGTCTGCCCTGACTCCGCTGAAGCTTTGCCTGCTCCTTAAGGAAAACAGGCGTGATTATTCTACCTGACTGTGGCTTCTCCGTAGATCGAGCACGATAGTGGTCCTCGGGTGTGGCTGATCAGGCGTGAGACATCTCCTGGATCCTCTGGATTTGCCGCTCGCGAGGGTAGGCGCTGGCGTGAGCGGTCGAGAGTCTGTCTCTGTGTATCTGGAAGGAAGAAATTACAAATATGACTAAATCTTTTGGTCACATCAGAAAAGGAAGGAATTGAGGAAAATTTAATGTAGGATAACTCGATCTCATTATTTTTCATTATAGATAGGGTATTGACTAGTCTTTGTCTATGACATTGTAAACTATTATTGTTAAGACAGTAATTTTGTACTATTTAATTCCAATTATAATATTAAGGCATGCTTTGCAGTGCCCAAACAGGGTTCTTGTTAATCTAAGAATGTTTTTTTTAAGACCTATTTATGTACAACAAGATTGCAATAAAGATATTGAGTAATGAAATACCTTTTAAAAGATTTCAAGACGCAGCGAAAACATATACCTGTGGAGAAGTTAACACTCTAGCTCACCCTGTGCTATGAGGAATATCCTCATCTCCGTATCTCACGGTTTCGGATACCTAATCTAGGGGATTAAACGAGGGTCTGGTTTTTACAGAGCGACTGCCATCTGACCTCCGCAACCTAGAAGGGAAACTAGACCCAATGCTAGATTAGGCTTTTGTCGGGTTAGAGGCCAACCCAGCTGTCAGAGCTTTCAAGTCGCCAATGCTATGCTATGGCCTCTGATATGGCTAAACGAACTAATATCGAAGATATGAACCGGGACCAACGGCTTAACATGCCTTCCGAAGCACAGCAACGCTCGAGTATACCATTACCGTTTGCGGCGATGGTTACTTAACATTCGTTATCGGAATGAATAAGCACTAAACCATTCGACCATTGCTCTGATATTATGTAGGTATGTTTTTGACGAGGATTGATAAATAAAATAAATAAATAGATCTTTTTTTCAGGCTTCTACGAGCCCATATAAAATACAACAAATATTAATTAAAGAATACATACATACATAAATCACGCCATTATCCCTTACGGGGTAGGCAGAGCGTTTAACGCCTCGTAAAAAGCGCTTTCGCCACGTCTGACAAAAATTTAGGGCAATTTTAGATTGTAATATGTATTGCTATAGTGACAGGTTGTCAGCCAATCGCCTAAATTACAATACACTGTAACCCTCGAGTCCCTTTTGCTGACTTCAACAGCATGCCCGAGAGGAAGGGCAGCTGGAACATTCTATGTTTTTCTATCTCTCCCAGTCCAGCATGGAAGTAATTAAAGAAATAGTAATTAAATACATAATGAACATTTATAAGTCCATTATAATTATGCAATTCAATCATTTTAGTAAGATCTTGTCCAGGCCTGCACTGGAGCGTGTAGTGACATTCAATGTCTCACAAACGGTCCGTCTATGCGGTCAGCGACAACTGCGAGTAGGCCATTCTTACTGTCCCCAATTCTATGCGCGACAGAGGCTGCTCAGACTGCTGTCCGACAATGCACCTGCCCACCTGACGTTGTTGACCTGGTTTCCGTACCAGTATCTAAAGATATCGATAATCTAGGAAGGTAAATTAATAGTTTTAAGCTTGTCCCAAAGGATGTTGTAGGAAAGCAGATCAAATGCTTTCGATAAATAGAGAAAACACGCATAAACCGGAGTACTCCTATCTGTATTTGACAGCATGCTTCAGACTTAATATTGCACTTTCTGTGGATAATTTACTTCTGAAACTAAACTGATTATCGTGTAAGTCCATTTAGTTAAGAAGATGTTTATTCAGCATGCTGTCAATCACCTTTCCTATTATTGTAGCTAATGAGATCGGCCGGTAGTTAGTTTTATTAGATAACTTATCAGTTTTGTCTTTGACAATAGGTACTACCACAGTTCTCATCAGCTCAGCAGGTAAATACGACTGGCACAGACAGAACGTGAAAAGCATAGCCAAAACCCGGGGAAGGTGGGAACCAACTGAGGTCGTCGTGGCCTGGAGACCTGCCTTTTGATATAGATTTAATGGCCTTCGCGACTTCCTGGGCAGTAAATCTTAAACTCAAAGGTCCATTTCGTTCCTCAGCATTGATCATCTCCGAATTATTGGGCATGTCAGCCAGTGGCGATTCAACAGAAAAATGATTTTTAAACACGTCCGCAATCTCTTTATGGTCGCACACTTCATCAACACTCGCTGGAAAAACTGGGGGGTGACTCCGGGTTTTGGTACCTTTCCAAAACTGGCGAAAATAATTTTGTTTGTGGTTCTCGGCTAAAATGTCCATTTCAATTTGATTTTTGTGTTTTTGAATCCACATGAGCTTACTTTTGAAAAACCGCGTGCTCTCACACATTTCGTTGTATATTTCACCAGTCTTGGGCCCACCATACAAGAGCCACGCCCAAAAAAACGTAAAATATTCCAGGTGCTTCTCTTCCCGAAAAAGGAACCTACTGTAGATGACAGTAGAGGCAAAGAAGGTTTTGAATGCAGTGTAGGTACCTACTGTAATTTAGGCGAGATGGGTTGGATATCAATATAACAATACTTTTTTTATTAATAAAAATAATAGACCTGCCAACGATTTTCGGTGATGGCGGCCAATCTCCCATCCCAGAGATCGGCTAACTGCGCAGGTCTACTTTTTAGTGCCTAAGTGTTTGCGTGCAGGTGCACTCTGTATTTCTTCAATCTCTTATTCTGATGAAACAGATTAATTGACACGACCAGAGAGAAATCAGGCGCAGGACCGACTATTTACATGCCCATCCGACAGCATGGATCATCTTATTCAGACGGCTAGACCACGGTTTAAACTTATCAGACTTGCCAAAAACGCCAGTTTATGAAGTCGTTGACGCTCTGCCTACCTCTTAATTAAGTGATATAGGCGTGTATACACCAGATGCAAAGGACAGCTTCCCGCAAACTGATAGGGGTTGCTCAGTCAACGAAACTGAACAACTTCCAGGAAATTCTTTCAGATGATGATTTTTTATTGCCATTTCCATACAAAATTACCACGTCGATTAGATAATTTGTGTAGAAAGACATTTTTGTTACATTTCCTGAACGAATTTCCTGGTGATAGTTGTTCAGTTTCGTTGACTGAGCAACCCATATCAGTTTGTGGGAAGCTGTCCCTTACATCCCGTATGCCAGGGACAGCTAAAATAAGTGAAGGAGCAATAGTGCCGCATGTTCTGTTAGCAGAATAATTTAAAAAGTTACCTTCGAAACATGTCTTCGGTGACAATATCATGCGGAGTCCGTATCTTCTCCTTGTCCTGGCCATCTTGGAACTTCGAAAGGTCTTCCTTTATGTAGTGCCCTTTGCTGTCTAAAACCTAAAATAAATTTAATGTACCTATTTACTTTACAACAAATGCAAATCTGCTGTGATTATGATTGTGACAAGTTTACAAAGAGTGTTCTTAAAACTGCATCTAAATGCATTTTTGTATTTATTAATTTATTTATCTTTCATGACGGACTGTAGCAATATACCTATATATCTATCCTATATAACTACTATCCAAAACAATAGAGGGAGCACCAAGGTTTCCATGTTTTGCAATTTAGATATTTAGGCAAAAGGCTGCCGACCAATTTTTTTTATATTATACAATAGGCAAACCATTTGTCTGGAAACTCGCCTGATGGAAAGTGACGATGTAGACAATGATGGAGCTTGTTTGCCTAGGTAATGCCCTCTTGCCTTGAAAAGGCCCATGTTATAACGTTTCGGAAACAGATTCGCAGGCAGAGAGTTCCACTCCTTAGCTTCCTATTACTGTTGCACACATCACAATAAACAATAAGTTCTTACTATTATAACATAACCCTCAAAACTTGCTAGATGTGGCGCGACAACACATCCCAGACTTTTTGACGCTCTGGATACCCCGTAACTGATAAAGGCGTGACTACATACCCAGCATTCCTTCCATGCTGCACTGGGAGCGAAGAAAAACATAGAATGTGCCAGCTGCATCTCCTACTGGGCATGCTGTAAAAACCAGCTAGACATTTTGGGGATTCAATGTATACGTAAAAATACAATTAAAACTCCGTGATCTAGTGGTTAGAGCCATGGGCTTACGGGGAGAAACACAAAGTTGATACTTGTAAATTTATCACTTTGTTAGGTTTTCCCCAGTTTGGTTAGGCCATTGAAGCTGAATCACCTGATTGTCCGAAAAAAAAAGATTCCGTGCTTCCCAAGCACGTTAAGCCGTCCGCGTCGGTCCCGGTCGCTGTCTTTGATAGTGGTCGTTACTCAAACCATGTTAGAGGCCTAATACTTAGCTGTGCTACTGGGCGGTTTGAAAACTCTGACACCAGGGTTCATCGGGTCGTTCGACTCGAGAATCCACTCGCTAAGAAGAAGAATGTATTTGTATTGTAATTTAGGCGATGGGTTGACAACCGTCACTACAGTAATATAAATATCAATCTGAACCATACATTTAATCACGCCTTTATCCCTAATGGGGTAGGCAGAGCGTAAATGACCTAAACAAAGGTCGTCCCGCCACGTCTAACAAAGTTTTGAGGGTTATTTAAGATAGATTTGTACGTATATTGCTGTAGTGACAGGTTGTCTGCCCATCGTCTAAATTACAATATACTGAAACCCTCAGATCCCTTAGCTAGTTTTAACAGCATGCTCCGGAGGAAATGCATCTGCCACATTCTATGTTTTTCAATCTGAAATAACCTCCAAAACTTGGCGGAACGACCTTCGTTTAGGTCGTTGACGCTCTGCTTATCCCATTAGGGATAACATACATACATATAATCACGCCTTTAACCCTATTGGGGTAGGCAGAGCTTAAACAACTTAAACAAAGGTCGTTCCGCCACGTCTGACAAAGTTTTGATGGTTATTTAAGATATTTTTAGGTATGTTGCTGTAGTGACAGGTTGTCAGCCCGTCGCCTAAATTGCAATATACTGAAACCCTCGGATCCCTTAGCTGACTTTCACAGCATGCCCGGGAGTAAATGCAGTAGCGAGAGAAAAACATAGAATGTACCAACATTCTATGTTTTTCTCTCGCTACTTAAGGTGATTTATGTATGTATGTACATACCTACAGCCGTCCTTAGCACGTTTGACGAAGTGTTTAGCGTCCTGGTCAGCCGGATGGTTGTACAGCACTGATCATGCATTAGTGAAGGGGTTGTAAAGCGCAGCGTATAAGGGCTACAGACGTGATTATAGTATAAATGTTATTACCCAGCCGTCCTTAGCTCGTTTGACGAAGTGTTTAGCGTCCTGGTCAGCCGGATGGTTGTACAGCACTGATCATGCATTAGTGAAGGGGTTGTAAAGCGCAGCGTATAAGGGCTACAGACGTGATTATAGTATAAATGTTATTACCCAGCCGTCCTTAGCTCGTTTGACGAAGTGTTTGGCGTCCTGGTTGCACAGCACTGAGCATGCATTGGCGAAGGGGTTGTTAAGCCCAGCGCACAAAGGTTACAGACGTGATTATAGTAAATATGTTATTACCCAGCCGTCCTTAGCTCGTTTGACGAAGTGTTTGGCGTCCTGGTTGCACAGCACTGAGCATGCATTGGCGAAGGGGTTGTTAAGCCCAGCGCACAAAGGTTACAGACGTGATTATAGTAAATATGTTATTACCCAGCCGTCCTTAGCTCGTTTGACGAAGTGTTTAGCGTCCTGGTTGCACAGCACTGAGCATGCATTGGCGAAGGGGTTGTTAAGCCCAGCGCACAAAGGTTACAGACGTGATTATAGTATATATGTTATTACCCAGCCATCCTTAGCTCGTTTGACGAAGTGTTTAGCGTCCTGGTCAGCCGGATGATTGCACAGCACCGAGCATGCATTGGCGAAGGGGTTGTAAAGCCCAGCGTATAAGGGCTACAGACGTGATTATAGTATATATGTTATTACCCAGTCGTCCCTAGCTCGTTTGACGAAGTGTTTAGCGTCCTGGTCAGCCGGATGGTTGTACAGCACTGATCATGCATTGGCGAAGGGGTTGTTAAGCCCAGCGCACAAAGGTTACAGACGTGATTATAGTATATATGTTATTACCCAGCCATCCTTAGCTCGTTTGACGAAGTGTTTAGCGTCCTGGTCAGCCGGATGATTGCACAGCACCGAGCATGCATTGGCGAAGGGGTTGTAAAGCCCAGCGTATAAGGGCTACAGACGTGATTATAGTACATATGTTATTACCCAGCCGTCCTTAGCTCGTTTGACGAAGTGTTTGGCGTCCTGGTCAGCCGGATGGTTGTACAGCACTGATCATGCATTAGCGAAGGGGTTGTAAAGCCCAGCGTATAAGGGCTACAGACGTGATTATAGTATAAATGTTATTACCCAGCCGTCCTTAGCTCGTTTGACGAAGTGTTTAGCGTCCTGGTCAGCCGGATGGTTGCACAGCACCGAGCATGCATTGGCGAAGGGGTTGTTAAGTCCAGCGCACAAAGGTTACAGACGTGATTATAGTATATATGTTATTACCCAGCCGTCCTTAGCTCGTTTGACGAAGTGTTTAGCGTACTGGTTAGCCGGATGGTTTCACAGCACCAAGCAAGCACTGGCAAAGGGGTTGTAAAGCCCAGCGTATAAGGGCTACAGACGTGATTATAGTACCTATATATGTTATTATCCAGCCGTCCTTAGCTCGTTTGACGAAGTGTTTAGCGTCCTGGTTGCACAGCACTGAGCATGCATTGGCGAAGGGGTTGTAAAGCCCAGCGTATAAGGGCTTCAGACGTGATTATAGTAGGTATATATGTTATTACCCAGCCGTCCTTAGCTCGTTTGACGAAGTGTTTAGCGTACTGGTTAGCCGGATGGTTTCACAGCACTGAGCAAGCACTGGCGAAGGGGTTGTAAAGCCCAGCGTATAAGGGCTACAGACGTGATTATAGTATATATGTTATTACCCAGCCGTCCTTAGCTCGTTTGACGAAGTGTTTAGCGTCCTGGTCAGCCGGATGGTTGCACAGCACTGATCATACATTGGCGAAGGGGTTGTAAAGCCCAGCGTATAAGGGCTACAGATGTGATTATAGTACCTATATATGTTATTACCCAGCCGTCCTTAGCTCGTTTGACGAAGTGTTTAGCGTCCTGGTCAGCCGGATGGTTTCACAGCACTGAGCAAGCATAGGCAAAGGGGTTGTAAAGCCCAGCGTATAAGGGCTACAGACGTGATTATAGTACCTATATATGTTATTACCCAGCCGTCCTTAGCTCGTTTGACGAAGTGTTTAGCGTCCTGGTCAGCCGGATGGTTTCACAGCACTGAGCAAGCATAGGCAAAGGGGTTGTAAAGCCCAGCGTATAAGGGCTACAGATGTGATTATAGTACCTATATATGTTATTACCCAGCCGTCCTTAGCTCGTTTGACGAAGTGTTTAGCGTCCTGGTCAGCCGGATGGTTGCACAGCACCGAGCATGCATTGGCGAAGGGGTTGTTAAGGCCCTGCCTGCCCCGTAAAGGCTACAGGCGGGATTGTATATATGCTACATACCCAGCCATCCTTAGCTCGTTTGACGAAGTGTTTGGCGTCCTGGTCAGCCGGATGGTTGTACAGCACTGATCATGCATTAGCGAAGGGGTTGTAAAGCCCAGCGTATAAGGGCTACAGACGTGATTATAGTATAAATGTTATTACCCAGCCGTCCTTAGCTCGTTTGACGAAGTGTTTAGCGTCCTGGTCAGCCGGATGGTTGCACAACACCGAGCATGCATTGGCGAAGGGGTTGTAAAGCCCAGCGTATGGGCGTAACATGTACGGCGCCGGAGTAACTTCGCATCTTAGCTCCAATGCTGGCTGGCTGTTCTGAATCATAAATCGGAAAAATGCTCTATTGTAGGTACTTGTAATAAATTTTACCTACATACATATAGTCACGTCTTTATCCCTAATGGGGTAGGCAGAGCGTAAACCACCTAAACAAAGGTCGTTCCGCCACATCTGACAAAATTGTGAGGGTTATTTAAGATAGAATTGTACGTATATTGCTGTAGAGACAGGTTGTCAGCCCATCGCCTAAATTGCAATATACTGAAACCCTCGAATCCCTTAGCTGATTTTTACAGTATGCCCGGGAGGAAATAAAGCTGGCATATTCTATGTTTTTCTCTCGCTCCTAGTCCGCGGAAGAATAATTAATTTTAACTATTTGTATTCGTAGGGTCGTTCAACTCGAGAATCCACTCGCTATGAAGAAGAATTTGTATTTGTTCAAAATACTGTGTAGCACTCTCCTCAGATAATTTAGGGCAGTGTCAGTTATTTGATACCCAACTATTTTATGAAAAACGATTCCGTGCTTTGGAGGGCACGTTATCCCTATGTATACATAAATCTTTAAAACTACACAACGGATTTTGATGCGGTTTCTTTTAATGGATAGAGTGATTCAAGAGGAAGGTTTATATGTATAATACATACATAATATAGTAGATAAACACTGATAATTTCCGTGCGAAGCCGGGGCGGGTTGCTAGTCTACACTATATATATATATATACTGAAACCCTCGGACCCCTTAGCTGGTTTTTACAGCAGGTAAATATAGTATATTTTAAACTTGTAAAATGATTAAGAAATAACTTTAATACTTACTATATTCTCGGTACTCCGTTTGGCAGTGCAAGGTTTAGTGCTAGCTAACAACCCTGTACTGCTTAGAAGGCCCATGTTTAAGCATTTTATTATCAAACAAAGTAAAATAAAACCTTCTTGTCCTGCTGGCAATATTTTCCAATTAGATATTGATCAAACTACTATCTCTTAGTAACGCTTCGGATACAAAATACGCCATGCAAAGTACAAAACATACAAAAACTGAAAATTGCGGAAAAAAATATGGCGTTCAACTTCACCTTTTAGTGATGATTCCGCCAGTGTCAAGTTTGTAGGGTCTGTTTGTACGACAGGCAAGAAAAAGATTCATTGAAAATTTATGTATGACAAATTAAAATAAACAAACAACAAATCAAAACCAAAAAGATTTCACTCGAGTGTAGGTGTAGGAAAACTGTATCCTCATGAAAAATACATTTAAAAATATTTGTATATAAAATGCGAATTTAGTGCCTTGACCAGAACGCCTTGTTAGTGTAGGTTTAATGAAATAAAAGTCATTTGATTGAATTTTTCCACATATATTATTCAAAAAAAATTACACAAAAGCACTAAGACATTCATTTAACCTTAATGTCTAAATAAATGAAGTTTAAAACCGACACGCAACTTCTTAATTAATTAAGATATAATTTGTCTCTAAAAATAATACTCATTTTCTCTTCATTAAATATCAGAAAGTAACTATGGCTTTACCAAAATAATCACCTACCAAGCGAAAATGTGAAATGTTAAAATTCTACAATAATGTATAACTTTTTATTTCTGAATCTACAGGATCTATTATTAGGGGATTTATATTAATTTACATTATAGTGCAATAAAGTTACTGAATGTGTACAGTGGGTGAAAAGTACAACACTTACATTTACAAGATTAATGTTTAAATCACTTATCTGTTACTTATTTTATTATTATTCCACAACATATTTTACTCCCCAAATAGAAATCTACTTTTTAAAAGCGAAGATTTTAACCCTCTTAAAAATAAGGATTCTTTTGCAATATATTTATATGTAATGTTAAAGATATCATTGCTTTTAGAAAATAAAATTACAATATTGTAATGTGATAACATTTTAGTAATCAAACATACTGAAATAGGTAGCTACTATTTTATAAAAATGATTTGATCCTGAATAGAAGAATATTTTTTTTTAAACATTAAAATAAAGAAACCAATATTTAATGTGAGCGAAAATCGAATCAGTCAAATTATCTTTCACATTATTGCTGCACCTGAAAACATCAAGTATTTCGCTTAATTTTGTTTTCTATATTATTTGTTTAAATACGATAAAATAAATCAAGCACTGAGTGCAAAATTTCACAAAAATTGAATACTAGATTCATGTTTACAAATGAAAGTTTTATGAAATAATTTCTAAAAAGAAACGTTCATTTGCGACTAACAAACTGCCTTTATACAAGTAACTATAAGTTACAGAATTATTGCATAAAAAGTAAAATCAGACAGCATAAGAAGTAAAGAACTGAATCGTGAAATTGATATGCGAGCCTATTAGTTCCACAAATTGCATACTGTTCTACCAAGAAAGTAACAAACTACTTTCTTAATAACTTTCCATTAACTTCTATCTTTCACTGAGAGCTATACATAAAGTATTTGAAAATAATAAGTTATATGTTAAAATATAGTAAATAATTTAAGGAAGAGGGTCATTTATATTCTTAGAATTACACAGAGTAAGAAACGACATCACTAGGGTGAGTACTTAACGTCAAGTAGATTAGAAAGGCAAGTCGCTGTCCCTACTCCGTCTTAAACATAGTATTAAATTCAATTATTATGTCATGCCATTATGTGACAACGATAAAAGTTTACACTATAAATAGAAGCGTGGTTTCTACACGCTAATGCCCTAGGCACTTCTAATTAACTGCAGTTAAAATCCTATAAACAATAATTTAAACTAAAAAGCATCATGTAAAATGTGTGACTCATAATAATATTTCCACAAATAAAATTTTAGTTATGACTAGTAGTTAAGAAATAAATTTGAGCATGGAAAATAAGCGTACTATAACCATGCGATCGTAAAAACATTATAAAACTTAAACACATAAGTTACAATATAAATTACAGTTATCGTCACACATACTACTATAACATTCAAGGTCATTGATGTACTGTTCACACGACACTTTCGATTTATATTTACACTGTTTGGGCCGAACACCGAGTACCGGCTTCACTTCACTCGACGAGCACGACGGTGTCGTCCGGGGGCGGGCGCGGCGCAGGCGGCGGGGGGGGAGCAGGAGGCGGGGCGGCGCCGGCGGGCGGCGGGCGCGGGGCGGCGCCGGCGGCCGCGGACTACGGGCGGCTCGCGCGCGCCGCCTCCTCCAGCGCGCGCACCTTGAGCTCGCGGTCACGCTGCTGGCGCAGGAAGTCCTCGTGGTGCGCGGGGTGCGCCGGGTGCAGGAAGCCGCGCTCGCGCTCCATCAGCAACTGGCGCTGCAGCTGCTCGTGCGCCGCCGCCTGGTGCGCCAGCTGCTCGGCGTACGGCCGCCCCAGCAGGTCGGGGTGCGCCAGCGGCCGGTACTGCAGCCCCAAAGCCTCCTGCTGCGCCGCAGCCGCCGCCTGCTGCCCGGGGTGCAGGTGCAGGTGCGTGTGTGAGTGCGCGTGGGTGTGGGCGTGCGTGTGCGCGTGGTACTCAGGGTTGATGCCGGCCATCTGCAGACGCACCATCGGGTCAGCTGCGAGCGCGAGCCGCTCGGCCGCCTCCAGCTGCGCGGCGGCGACGCCGGGGTGTGGATGGTGCGGGTGGTGCGGCGGCGCGCCCGACACGGGCACGCTCTGCGGCGCGCCGGGCCCGCCCGCCTGCGGGATGCCGAGCCGCTCCAGCCGCTCGCGCTCCAGCTGCGACAGCGCGGGTCCGTGCCCGGGAGGGTACAGCCCGAACTGCACCGGTATCGCTCCCTGCGGCGGCGGCGGGGGCATACCGTACCGCCTGTGCATCTCCAGCCAGTGAGGGTCGATTCCTCGTGGACCGACGTTATTTTTCATCAACTCTTCCTTCAGTCTGTCGTTTAACTCTCGCTCTCTCAGCTCCCTTATTTCTCTGTCTCGTTTTTCTCTCTCGAGGTGCTCGAGTTCTAGCCGTTCTCTTGCTCCAGCTGCGCCGTACATAGAGCTCAGCTGATATTGGAGCATAGGGTCCATGCAGTGTCTCTGCAGGTTGCCCGGGCTGAAGCCGGCATGCGGCCGAGCGTATTCAGACAATTGTCGCAAAGCAGGCGTATCTGGGTAGCCTGGTGGTCGCTGGAAGCGGTCGTAGGGAGATGTAATAGTTTCAATAGCGCCTCTAGAAGGCGGTTTTGTGTCGGGTTTTTCGGGAGTTGCGATTTTCCTGTGCGCCTGTTGTGCAATCTTTTCCCTTTCCTCCCTGTCCCTCTCGGCTTGCTTTCTTAATCGTTCCTCACGTTTTCGCGCAAGCTTCGACTCGGGCACTGGTTTAAATATAAGATCTGTTCGCGTACACGAATTGTAGTCTCCGCGGTTCCAGTGTCGGAGGAATATTGCAGATTGAGACCTATGGCATTCCGTATCTTCAATCTTTGGCTCTGGACTTGGGCCATGTGGTATGTGGGCGGGACTAGGAATTTCTTCCTCTTCAGGTTGTGACTGTGTTTCAAGTTTTAGTTCAGGGTTTTCCTCCGACAATCCTGGTCGTTGTGGTGGTCGCAGATGTGGATGATGTGAAAGTTGATGAGGAGAACCAGATCGACCATGCGATGCTTGTAATCCTGCGGCTGCCTGAGCATGTAACCGAAGGCTTTCAATAGAACTAGGCCCTGGTCCTGGCGGTAGTCCTAGACCCATTGGATGTCCCATTGAAGGCGGTTGTATCATCAGATGACTGGGATTCCCTGGGAGCATTTTGGGGTGATGCCGCAACAACATGGAATCTGCTGGCGATAATCTCTCTGGATGGTGGGCCAAATGATGGGAATGGTGGTGTGTATGACTGTGGTTGTTTGAGACGTTCACAGAAGACGAAGAACTGGTGGTTTGTGATAAACTGGCCGAGAGATGATGTGGCGAGCTTGAATGAGAACTGTTTTTTTGTTGGGTATTGATTTTATGTTGTATTGATTGTGATGAACTACTTGAAGTTGAATGCGATATCGATAAAGTATGATTTAGAGCACCACCTGCGTGATTAGGCTGTTTTTCCGTGCTCGTGTGAACAGCACTGTGATGACTCGTTGAGTGATGTTGAGTCATTGTCGTTTCATGGAGTTGTCTTTCGGTGGTAGCATTCGGATTACGGGGATCTTCAGAACTTTCGGATATTTCTCTCAAAGATCTGGTCGTCACTGAGGAGCTGGTGCTGTGATGTGCACTGAGCATAGTTGTAGATTCTATTGTAGATGGCTTCACTGGATCATGTCTTCCTGGTGTACTCGATGCGGGGTGCATAGGTGGAATAGGGTGAGGCTGTGGAAGTGGTCCATATGGGTATGGATAAGGCATTGAGTACCCCGGATGAGGGTGGGGGTAATATGGATGCATTGCATGAGCTGCGGCAGCTGCGGATAGCTGGAAGATCGAAGGATGCAGCAACGGATGCGGCGGATGATGCAAAGGAGATGCAAACGGATGCGGAGGCCCATGCTGTTGCCCAGAATGCATGATAGGGCCAGGCATAGTCGCTGGTATTGTCAGAGGAGTAGGATTCATCAGATTCAAGGCTGAATGCGACACTGCCGGATTATGTACCGGAGAGGCTGATATTTGTCTTGATTGTGACGGGCTTGTTAAATGCCTGGTAAACGGTGATGTTGTGGCTGACGGATGTGGCCCGTGTCCTGGAGTTCCATTATGCCCTGGCTGACTTTTGATTGGAGTTGGTGTATGGGGGCTCTTCACAGGTGGAAGAATGTTAGATGGTTCTGAGCTTTGACTACTTGACACAGGAGGAAGATGTGGCTGATGCATAAATTCAGGTTCTTTCTTTATACCATCTATTCTTGGCCCAAGGAAAGCACTTGGCACACTCGAATTTTCATTAGCAGGTTGACTTGGTGGTCTGCTGTTATTTTCAACACTTGAAATGGATTCCCGGTCTCTTTCCGTATTTAAATGCTGTGCAATAGCACTTCCTATTGGATAACCAGGCACCTTTACTTCCTTGAGTGACTGTAGAGGATCATTTTGTGTTGATAGGTTAGCAGGAACATTGTCTGGAACTTCCTGTTTAATCTTTAGGTCTTGAGGCATTGCAGAGTCGTTCTGGTTGGTTGGTGGTGCTATCAAATTGCCTCCAGCAATACTGTGTGAAGATGGTACTTGCTGTATTAAAGGTGGCAATGAACTAGGTTTTTCTAAACCAGGATGCCCTGGATGGCCATATAAAGAAGCAGGCATAAAACCATAAGGTCCAACATTCGATCCACTTCCTACAGATATCAGTGGTCCTGGAGGCAATAGACCAGCAATAGACGCTTGACTTAAAGGTGGTGGGGGCATGCTCTGCCCAGATACAGGAGTTGTTTGAGGATCTAATGGTCTTACACCAAGATTTTCTGGCCGCAACGGAGCAGGGAAGATAGGCGGCCGCAATCCTGCGGTTTGATTGTCGTGTTTTGGCATTGGTTGCGTTTTAAGATCAGTAGGCTGTTGCTTATCGTCAGCATCATTTTCCTTATTCTCTTGTGAGTTTGCAGGTGAAATAGGTTCAGTATTTGTTACTGTCGGATGTTCCATAGGTGGCGGCGAAGATCCCCGCGTATTTGTCGGCGAAGGACTCACTCTTTGCGAGGCATCAAGTCTGGGCGCACTTGGGGAGTCAACTTTACTGCCTGAAGAAATTGTAGCAGTGAACACTTCTGGTGTATTTTGGTTCTTCATCTCACTTGCTTCATCTCTAGGCTCAAGTTTGATGACTGTCTTTAAGGGGTTTAATAATGGATTATGCTTATTTGGATCACCCCCAAAGTTCATGTTAGGAGAATAAGCAAATGATGGCATGCCAGAAGCAAAATCTTTTGCACTTCTTATAATAGAACTTTCTTTAGTAATGTTAACTGGATTAAATATACCTCCAGGAACACCTTCAATTTTGATGCTGTGCCCAAGTTTCGGATTATACATGTGACTGTCTTTAACAAACAAATTGGTATTTTCCAAATTAAGTGGCTTGTTAGCTTGACTGACTGGATGGATAGGATAGTTATGAGCCAAAGGATCTTTTTGGAATTCATCCTTTTGTAAATTAAGACATTGGTCCTCTGAATCCAATTCTTCCTTTATTTTTATCTTTTCCATTGGTTCTGTAACCATTGGTGTAACTTTTGGAATGATAAGTTCAGTTTTAGGAAATATTGCATTCTGAATGTTATGAGGTCTTGGTTCCATATTCTCTGGGATTTTAATTGTATTTGAATCAGTTTTAAGCTCCAATGCTGGTCTCTCATCTTTGTCTGAAGCAGCTTTAAATACTTGTGCCACAGGTTCCTTTTCACTTTTATTTGGCTCAGGAGTTGTGTCCATCTTATTTTGTGTTTCTGCCAACTTTGATTGCTGTTCTGGTTCAATGTCTTTATTTTGATCAGTATTCTCTTTATCAACTTTATTGAAACTAAAATCACAAGCTTCTGGTTCTGGTTCAGCACTCTCTGTCTCATCCATGGCAGGAAAACTGTCATTAGTGAGACTTTCTGCCGGACTGTCCGGTGGTTCAGCAGCCTTTTTCTTCTTCATTTGCACATCTCCATCCATTATGCCTTCAGGTTTAGTATCATCTGGAAGACGCTTCTTAACTTTGGATACATCAACCTTTCCATTAGCTACCGCTACCACTTTCTTTTTAGCATCTTTACTAACAGGTGATGATAAAACTTTTTCAGTGACATTATTATTTGTACTTTGTGCAGTGGGTTTCACAGTCTTTGCTTTTAATTTAGAATCATTATCACTCTCATCTTGACCCTTCTTACCATTTGGTGTAGTTTGTTCTTTAGATTTGTTTCTTGTTCTCATTCTACTTGGTGAATCTTCTGGATTATCACCAGTTCTACCATTTTCAGCCTTTGCCAAGTCACCAGCTTCTCTGGAATCACTATCTTCTTCAGAATTTTCGTCTTCTGTAACAGAACTCATTTCTCCACCTTCTTTAGGATTGGGTGAAGGTCTAGAACCGTTAGTTTCAGGGACTGTTGGAGTAGCTTCTGGAGTTTGCTCTTTAGGTGTACCGGCACGAGAGTTTCTTGTATTACGCACACGTCTCAGTGAAGCCTGTCTTCTTCTTCTATGGGGTCTGTTACTGCTAGCACCAGGAGTCTTTTTCCACAAATAGTAAAATTCAACTAACTCTGCAGTGTCTTTATGTGGCAGGAAGTCTTTCTTGATTTTAAAGAAATTTTTACCAAACTGACGAATACCTTTCACAAACCGTTTAGTTTCTTCTTCAGACCACTTTTTGTCTATACCTTTAGGAACAGGGCACTTCACTAAAGCTTGGAGTGCTCGACCAGGGTCGTAGCCCGAGTCGTGTAGGACGTCGAGAGCGTTGATAGTGGTGTCGTCGCGACTAGCCGCAACGCATCCGTCGTCGGGGGATCCTCCGTCGCACATGCCCGCGAACGCTGCCATGGAGCGCGCAGCGCGCAGGTACATCACCAGGTCGCGGTCGGTAGCCTGAGCGGGCAGCCAGCGCAGCTCCTCGCCACCAGGACACGGCTCGTCTGCTCGTAGCGGACCATTCACTTGCATATCAGGCAGGCACGCGTAGATGTCCTTATCTTTCACGGGTTGGTTCGGTGTTCCCACTTGAACCTCCCCTTGGTTTTGGGCCATGATTGGCGATACGGACTATTTACACTGCACAACCTCCTCTCACTCACATATCACTGAAATCCTCTGTTTACATATTGTTCAGCTAATACGTGAAACGGACGTGTTATAGTTTCTCTCTAGATGTGTCTTTGATGGTCCGTGAAGGAGTAAGTATGCCAATACACATAATTATTATCCCTAATGGCCACCATTACACGATGCATTGTGTTTCATTCCATAAACTTTTATGACACATACAGTTTGTAACTTAATAGTTCACTTCATAACATCTCGGAAATAACTATAATGAGTCAATATTTACGGTAAATTTACTAATAATTTAGTAAAAGCTATCTACATGCTAGCCTTTTGTTTAGCTTCGCCTTTCTTTGGACTGCACCATAGACAAATTTATTTCTATCAAAATGGCCGCTGTGGGAGGTCATTTTACCCGTAATTTCCGTTCCACGCACAAAATTAAGAAAACCAATTAAAGTTGTAAAAATATACAATTCGAAAACACGATCAATTTTTAAATTATTGATTACCACTGTCTTATTTCTATATATTTAGAAAAAAACACATCAAAAAGTACAGCATTTGTTACGAAAAGTCTTAAACAGTTTATTACAAATATACTGTAGTCGAACGGAACGTAATTTTAAAAAGCTTTCGCAAAAAACTGTCTGTCTATGCCACTCTGATCAAAACACCGATGCAATAGCGCTATCTCGTTTAGTTTTTATTTATCAAATAGAGACAGTTATATCGATACCGCGTTACCGGTTTTTGTCGCATCGCTAATTTGTCAATATTTTTCACATGACAGCTTAGCTGTGTTGCTTTGCTTTTCAATCGTTCTGTATTTTTCTCACCGAGGTTTGTATTTTGTAAAAATCTGTAAGTGGTTGGCTTCGATAACTGTGTCACCATGGCTTCAGAAGAATCAGATGACGAACCTTTAGCGGTCTTAGCAGCTGCTAAGCAGTCAGATCCAGAGAAATACCTAAAGCAACTGGGTCCTGAAATTGACGTCGACTATGATCCCAAACCAAAGAAGAAAAAAGCGAAGAAAACAAAGAATTCAGGAACCAGGAAAAAAGGACTCACAATACAACTGGAAAGTTCTTTTAAAAATGCGCCTCGTACACTTATACAACGACCAGATGATGTGTGGTTGTATTTAAAAGATTTCAATCCAACCGGCCCGTACAGCTGTTTACTTTGCTCTGAATGGTTTATAAGTAAAGCTAAAATTATTATCCACTACGTCTTAAATCACAAGAAAGATTACTGTGGAATATGCAGGTCAGTTATAGAATTAATTTGTTTCTGAATATTGCTAATTGTTAAAAGAATGTTATGTATTAAAAATGTCTACTTACAGGTACTTCATTATAGATAGAGAAGCGTGGGTAACTCATGCCCAATTCCATACCCCCTGGCCCTGTTCACAGTGTGAAGAGAACTTTCAATCCGAGTTGGAGCTAAGACACCACCTCAGCGCAGTCCACAGCCTCGTTCATTGCCGGCTGTGCCACTTCAGACTTCCTGACAATGAACAGTACCACTATCATCTACTTCAGAAACACAATGTTACAAATGTAACGCGCAAAGATGAAGAAATTGTATGGCAACTGGAATTTGATGGCGGTCAACACTTTTCATGTGTGCTCTGCTCAAAGGCAAATAATCCACCTACAACATTCTTTAGCCACTTCCTGGGATATCATCATTTTACAATCAAATGTATCACTAACATTGTAAATGGACAGGATACACCATTCTCATTGTTTGGGGCTGACCTGTCACAACCATTTATTGAAACTTTGAAAGATCAGGGCAAGTGTGGGTATGTGGATTTAGACAGAAACAACTCAATGGAGTCTGAATTTAATATCAAGAAAGAAGAAGCCAGTGACCAAATAACTGTTAAAGAAGAAGTTGTCAGTGAGACTGAGGAATTGAAAAAGGAGAATGTTATCAGAGAAGATTTTGATATCATAAAAACTTACAAAGGTGATGAAGACTTTGATGTTACACAAATGGAGTTAATAATACTGAATAAAAAGTACTTTGACTATTTGCATAAAATGTTGACTGATATAAATTCAAATACAATACCTATCAACTCCAAAATTGAGTATGAAAAGGAAAGAACAAACATTGATTTTGATATTGACTGTTCTTTGTGTGCAACAAGGAATCCCACAATTGATACATTTATCAGTCACATGTCTAAAATGCATAGTGTTAAAACTGTGCCAATATTTTCGTGTAGATTATGCGTCACTACGTTTGACAGTATTAACGAGTTGGACCACCATGTGAAAGAGGAATTACAAGAATTTGATAATTTATGGCTGTGCCAGTTTTGCAACAAAGAGTTTAACAATCGACATTTAACAAGAGGCCACCTTTCAGAGCACCAGGATATCATACAATTTGACAACTGCTTCAGTCCACATTTAGGGTTCAAATGTAGGTATTGTCCTACTCTGTTTTGGAATGAGCCTGACCGGGAACGACACCAAATAGATATGCATTATCACAATTACAAGGGAAATTACTATAAGTGTGAATGTGAAGAAGTGTTTAGCGATAAGGTGAGATATATTTTTTTTATTGGCTAATATAAATACCGAAGTTGCTCCACCGACAAGAGCCCAGCTCTTAAGTGAAAGAAGAAGAATATAAATATCAATTTTATACAATAAGAGTTTAGAAAATAAGGACACTTAAAATTGCCACAAGTTAGACTGTTTTGTGTTATCTATGTCACAAACATCACTGTCATTTCCTATTCCCAATGTGTATTATTTCTGAGTCTTTACTGTTCCACAATGCAAAGATATCAATTTACTATAAAACATAATGGGCTGACAACCTGTCACTATAGCAATATACCTAAAAATCTATCTTATATAACCCTCAAATTTTAGATGTGGCGGAACCACCTTTATTTAGGTCGTTTACGCTCTGCCTACCCCATTAGGGATTTAGGCGTGATTATAGGTATGTATAAAACATAATGCAACAAACAAGTTAGCAATTTAAAAGATTTTAAATTTCCTTTCAGATATGGTTTACATACCACTACTTCAAAGAACATTCCGTGGACAGTTCCACAATCACCCGGCTGTATAAATGCTGCCTGTGCTCGGTGGTGCTGCCATCTGTGATGCAAATGAGACACCATTTCGAAGGAGATCACCCTGAGGCCAGGAAACTATTCTGTTCTTTAGAAGGATGTCAATACAGGCCACTATGTCATAAGAAATCATTCCAGCTACACTTGAGGGTAAGTATTTTAGTTTATTTTTGGAACAACAGCTTTTAAGTAAAAGATTTAGAAACTACACAGTCCATTAGCTTGAAAGGAATTACTTATTTCGCCTTGGAGATGGCGTTCAATGGAACGTCACCCAAAAAATTTCAATATAAAAAAAACCATCCAACTATCTGATGAAGACTTGAAGAGTCGATTGCAGATTAGAGAATTAGATGGCACGGTAGCTCAGTGGTTAGATAAGCGGCACGGTTCGCCGAAGGTCCTGGGTCGAATCCTCCGGTGCGAATTTTTTGGTTTATTTAAGTACATTAGATGATGGACTGACAACTGATTATAGCAGATACACAGTACAATCTAAAATTGTCGTCAATATTTGTTAGACGAGGAGAAAACATCTTCTATATTTTACATTCTGCCTCCCCTGAAAGTCTGCTTATTTACGTTTTTAAAAAGAGATTAAAAGACAACTTCTTATCTGAACAAGTTTAATGTATGTATTTGTGTATTGTTGTTTATGTACCTATTATGCATGTACGTATATATATACGATATATAAGTATTAGATATGTATGTATTGTTTGATTTATTATTTTTACGTTTAATCGTTCTACTTTATATAATTAAGAGTATATTATCTGTTTATTTAAAGTTTACATTGCATTGTATCTGTCTTGCCCTTAAAATGTTTCTCATTCTCTCATCTGCCGGTGGGTTAGCTGGAAGAGATCTCTTCATAGAGATAAGTTCGCCCTTGCATACCTTTCTGTAAACTTAATTTCTTGTGTTTTAATGCAATAAAGAATATATACATACATACATACATATAATCACGCCTTTATCCCTAATGGGGTAGGCAGAGCGTAAACGACCTAAACAAAGGTCGTACTGCCACGTCTGACAAAGTTTTGAGGGTTATTTAAGATAGATTTGTAGATATATTGCTATAGTGACAGGTTGTCAGCCCATCGCCTAAATTGCAATATACTAAAACCCTCGGATCCCTTAGCTGGTTTTTACAGCATGCCCGGGAGGAAATGCAGCTGGCACATTCTATGTTTTTTTTTAATGTATGTATGTATGTAGATGTATGTTGGTTGCAGCATTTACACCGGCTGGCGACGCGCAAAGACACGGCTCATTCTTGCGCGATCTGCGGGCGCGAGTTCCCGACGCACCGCGCATGCAGCGCGCACACTGCGCAGGCGCACGGGCCCGGCAAGTTCAAGTGCCAGATATGCAAGCAAGCGCTGCACTCTATGGACGAGAGGTAATGTTAAATACAGGGTGTTAGGGACACTCGCACCGCACAAGCTCACGGGCCCGGCAAGCATAAGCAGTCGTATTTTACAGAAAAGCGAGAAATGGAGCACGATATACCGGGTGTAAACTGATAGGGGTTGCTCAGTCAACGAAACTGAACAACTGTCACCAGGAAATTCTTTCAGGAGATGAAAAAAACTGAACTTCCCATACAAAATGACCACCTCGATCAGACAATTTGTATGGAAAATCAATTTAGTTTTTCACTTCCTGAAAAAAATTCCTGCTGATAGTTGAGCAACCCCTATCAGTTTGCGGGACGCTGTCCCTTACACCCCATATGACGAAAATCTAATGAACAATACGTTACGCGATAAATTTTACAAAATATCTTCTTGAATTACGTAACCTGCTCTTTTTAAAAACCCCCGGAAGCCCTTCAACCAATCTAGGACAAATCCGGGGAATCCGGACAGACCTATATCAGCCCAATATCAGTACTACTACCAATGGACAAAATTTCTTCTTTTAAATTTCAGGACTACATAATTCTTTTTTCGAGAGCCCGATGGTGAAGTGCATAGGGCCGCTGCGTCCTGAGCGGGGAGATCGTGGTTCGAATCCCACCACGTACCAATGTGTTTTTCGGTTTTCGAATTGCATATGTACGTTTATTCGGCGCTTTTTTCGTGTTTCGGAAGGCAAGGCCGTTGGTCCCGGTTAATATCGTTCAATACCGTAGATATTAGTTGCTAAGCCATGACAGAGGCCAGTGCTAAGCATTGGCGGCTTGAAAACTCTGATCTAATCTAGGATTGGGTCTGGTTTCCCTTCTGGGTTGCGGAGGTCAGATGGCTGTCGCTCTGTGTAAAAACCAGTACCCTCGTTCAATCCCCTAGATTAGGTAGCCGACCCCGTGAGATACGGGATAAGGCTAGGGAGATGATGACATAATTTTTTTTCGAAAAAGTATTTTAATATGACATGATATTTGCCGAGATATACAGGGAGACCCAAAGTGTGACGTCCAAAGATAAAAATCTGATTCCTTAGGTCAAGGGTAATTTTCGAGAAAAATCGACCTGTGCCTTATATTTTTTGGGTTGGTAACCAAATCCACAAAAAAAAGCATTTTGTTAGGACATTTCAGTCGAAAATCATAAATTGAATAAAAAAATAAATATTAACTTTTACAACAATATCATTTTATTTATCTGGTAATTTGACACATTTTTAAACTTAATTGTTCATTATCACTATCACCACATAGTATAAAGCAAAGTCGCTTTCTCTGTCCCTATATCCCTAATATGCATAAATCATTAAAACTACGCAACGGATTTTGATGCGGTTTCTTTTAATGGATAGAGTGATTCAAGAGGAAGGTGTATAATACATGCATAATATAGTAGAGAAACACTGATAATTTCCGTGCGAAGCCGAGGCGGGTCGCTAGTTAATTATAAAACAGTTACCTTTATTTTGTTTTTATCACTTTGCAATCTTAAGAATTTTCCCCTACCCTTTAAAGGCTTATTTTTGCGGATAATACCCCTTAAGTACTCCTTTTTTGGATTCTTAAGTAAGTTTTAATTTTTGTAAAGTTAAAAAAATATAATGAGGCAATAAAGTCACCTATTTATTATTATTTTTTTGTTTGAAATCCAACACTGACTAGCTCAGATTTTAACTTTCGATAGAAAAATAAATAACTTGCGTTAAAGCTAGGAAGCTGAAACTTTTAAAAAGGAACATTCAAGAGGATGCTATCATTACAAAAATCTTGCGAAAATACTTAACCCAAAAAATAATAAAAAGTAAATAAGGCGCTCAGGTCAAAATTACAAGAAAATGCTCATAGCTCTTAAACTACAAAAAGTTGCTGAATACATCGGTACTCCTTACTTCCATGCTGGCCTGGGAGCGAGAGAAAAAACATAGAATGTGCCAGCTGCTTTCCCTCCCTCTGCTGTAAAAACCAGCTAAGGGATCTGAGGGTTTCAGTATATTGTAATTTAGGCGATGGGCTGACAACCTGTCACTACAGCAATATGCCTACAAATTTAAATATCCCTCAAAAGTTTGTCAGATGTGGCGGAACGATCTTTGTTTAGGTCGTTGCTCTGCCTACCCCATTAGGGATAAAGGCGTGATTATATGTATGTATGTATGTTGGATACTCCTTGACCTAAGGATCTCTTTGGGTCACCCTTTATAATTATCATAACTACTAAAGACTTTAAAACAAAAACTAATGTATTTGTATACCCAAAGTGTGACAGTACTGTCAAACTAATTTGCGTACCATTTCACACTTCTCATTATAAATAATGAACCGTAAATGTTCCTTCCATGCTGGCCTGGGAGAGAGAGAAAAACGTAAAATGCGCCAGCTGCATTTCCTCCCGGGCATGATCTAAAAACCAGATCTGAGGGTTTCTGTGCATTGCAATTTAGGCTATGGGCTGACAACCTGTCTCGACAGCAATATACCTACAAATCTACCTTAAACCGCCCTCAAAGCTTTGTCAGACGTGGCGGAACGACCTTTGTTTAGGTCGTTTACGCTCTGTCAACCCTATTAGGGATGAAAGCGTGATTATATGTATGGATATGGATCTGAGGGATTCTGTGCATTGCAATTTAGGCTATGAGCTGACAACCTGCTTCTACAGCAATATACCTACAAATCTACCTCAAACCGCCCTCAAAGCTTTGTCAGACGTGGCGGAACGACCTTTGTTTAGGTCGTTTACGCTCTGTCAACCCTATTAGGGATGAAGGCGTGATTATATGTATGGATATGGATCTGATGGTTTCTGTGCATTGCAATTTAGGCTATGGGCTGACAACCTGTCTCTACAGCAATATACCTACAAATCTACCTTAAACCGCCTCAAAGCTTTAACAGACATGGCGGAACGACCTTCGTTTAGGTCGTTTACGCTCTGTCAACCCCATTAGGTATGAAAGCGTGATTATATGTATGGATATGGATCTGAGGGTTTCTGTGCATTGCAATTTAGGCTATGGACCAACAGCCTGTCACTACAGCAATATACCTACAAATCTACCTCAAACCGCCCTCAAAGCTTTGTCAGACGTGGCGGAACGACCTTTGTTTAGGTCGTTTACGCTCTGTCAACCCTATTAGGGATGAAACCGTGATTATATGTATGGATATGGATCTGAGGGTTTCTGTGCATTGCAATTTAGGCTATGGACCAACAGCCTGCCACTACAGCAATATACCTACAAATCTACCTCAAACCGCACTCAAAGCTTTGTCAGACGTGGCGGAACGACCTTTGTCTAGGTCGTTTACGCTCTGTCAACCCCATTAGGGATGAAGGCGTGATTATATGTATGTTCCAGGAAACTCCACTACCTACTGTCGCACCCCGGCAAGCACCCGTTCTCTTGCAACGAGTGCGGCAAGTCGTTCCTGTACAAGTCGTCTCTATACATGCACAAGAAAGAGCATTCGGAGGTGAAACAGGACTACACTTGTGACATTTGCCAGAAGGTGTTTGCGGTAAGACCATTTTTATACTATTTCCAAATCATACATACATATTTTCTTCCATGCTGGACTGGGAACGAGAAAAAAAACATAGAATGTGCCTGCTGCATTTCCTCCCGAGCATGCTGTAAAAGCCAGCTAAGGGTTCCGAGGGTTTCAGTATATTTGTAAATTAGGCGATAGGCTGACAACCTGTCACTACAGCAATATACCTACAAATCTATTTTAAATAATCCTCAAAACTTTGTCAGACGTGGCGAAACGACCTTTGTTTAGGTCGTATACGCTCTGCCTTCCCCATGAGGGATAAAGGCGTGATTATATGTATGTATGTATACATACATATTTATTTATTTATTTAATTTTATAAAAAAGGTACTTACAGAATATATATGTTATAGTCTCGCCAAACTGCGAAAGCAGTTTGTTGGCAAGGTAGCACTCGTTACATAATGGTTAACAAATACCTATCTTATATTCTAGTATCTTATCAAAAAATAACATTATAAAAAGAGTTTAAAACTATGAATTATGGAGAATGATTAATGTGACACATTTACATATTGTTAGTTTGAAGAACAGTTTTAAGTTTTTTCTTTAGGGTTATCTATCTTAGTCTTTGAGTCTCTCTTAAAAGTGAATACTGAAGGACTGTCTTGAAGTGGTTTAGGAAGTTTATTCCATAGTTAGATAGCCCGGACAGTAAAAGAATTACAGATCAAAATATCAAAAATCAAAATATATTTATTTACTTTTACAAAAGTTTTCTTAATCTATAATCTGAACCTGGAACCTTCCTAGTAAGTATTAAATAATACCTGTAGCAGGAGGCCCCACTCTTCTATAATAATTGGTTTAATATTTAATTATGCAGAAATAAGTATAATATAAAATTAATTAATAAGTATAATATAAAAAAACACAGCGGGTTTATATGGAAGTGTTTTGTGAAGTTTGAGAGTTGTCCCCTTAAATGTACGCAGAAGAAGGACTCGTTCCGCGAGCACCAAATGATCCACGAAGGGCCGCGCCACGCGTGCTCGTACTGCCCGATGCGGTTCGTGCAGCGCTCCAACATGCTCCGGCACGAGCGCCGGCACACAGGCGAGCGGCCGTACGCCTGCCCGCATTGCGACCGCAGCTTCGCGGACAAGGGCGCCTGTACCTCCCACGTCAGGTAACTGTTTAAATAAATAAAAATCATTTATTACAGCAAAAACTAAAATTAGTTTACATTTTCTTATTAACTATAATAGAAATATGAATTTTGCTGAGTGTAATTTCCGACAACACTAGTATTCGGTGATCTTCACACTAGGCAAGCCTGTATCGTGAGGATCAACAAAAGATTTACTATGTTGGTTAACCCTCGGTAGGTGCATTGTTTGATATCAAAATTAAAATTAAACATAATGTATGTTTTTATAGTAAAACTTTTTTTCTGATAACTTTTTTTTCTGATATATCGTTTTACGGCTCTGGAAACTGCGACCGCCCTTCGCACCTCGCACATCAGGTAACTAGTTATAGTAGAACTTTTTGATTAAGGGCTGTTAGGTTTGTCATCTTCCACGCTGGACTGGGAGCGAAAGAAAAACATTGAATGTGCCAGCTGCATTTCGTCCCGGGCATGCTGTAAAAACCAGCTAAGGGATCCGAGGGTTTCTGTATATTGTAATTTAGGCGATGGGCTGACTACAGCAATATACCTACAAATCTATGTTAAATAACCCTCGAAACTTTGTCAGACGTGGTGGAACGACCTTTATATAGGTCGTTTACGCTCTTCCTACCCCATTACCCCATATAAACACGCCTGTGGGATACAGGCGTGTTTATATGTATGTATGTATGTAGAAGAAGTATTTCTTCCGTGCTGGACTGGGAGCGACAGAAAAACTTAGAATGTGCCAGCTGCATTTCCTCCCGAGCATGCTGTAAAAACCAGCTAAGGGAACTTGTTGATTAAGGGTTGTTTGTTAGATTTACTGGCGGTGAATCTAGGACAGAAATAGAATAGAATAGTTTATTTCTCAGACAACACAAATCCAATTTTGTTAGTATTAAGTTATAACTACGTTATTTGATTTAACAGGAATTCAATTTTGGTCACAATCATAACATACAATTAAATAAAATACAACCAAAAATCAAATAATTCAAATATAATGTCATAATAATAAGTTAGTTAAAATCAATAAAAACATAATCATTATCATAGGCTACTACCATGTACAACAGGTACCTACATACCTACCTACCTCTGCAAAGCAAACCAATTTCTATTTACCTAAAGAAAAAAGAAAAAAAGAAATGCAAACCAATTTCTATTTACTTAAAGGCTTGCACCTCTGTTTGTTGTACTTTTTTTATTTTTTATGTCTTGGCATGGAAACAAGTCATTCAGCCAAAATCATAACAGTCCATATCTCATATTAGGTCTTTACCTATGAAATTGCCGGTTTGTATGAAGATATTTATACGTTTTTTTTCTTTTTTATATTAGAAATCTTAGCTAAACAAAAAATATTTTTATTTGTAATGGCCAGTATTGCAGAACGGCAATTTCATAGGTAAAACCCTATTATTTTAAAGTTAACAGTTGATTGATAAACACAAACACTGGAGTTCACTGTACTTTATAACTGGTCCACGGTATTTTCTATGTAATTAAAAATCGGTTTATAGTAATAGTCCTCCCACCGATTTTCGGTGATGGCGGCCAATCTCGCGGAGATTAGCCAACTGCGCAGGACTTGTTTTTAGTGCCCAAGTGTTTGCGCTACACACAGGTGCACTCTCTATTCCTTCAATCTCTTATTCTGATGGGACAGATTGACTGACACGACCAGAGATAAATAAATAAGGCGCAGGACCGACTATTTACATGCCCTTCCGACAGCATGGATCATCTTACTTTTCGGACAATCAGGTGATCAGTCTGCAATGTCCTAACCAAACTAGAAACAACAACACAAAGTCATTGTCCCCCGCCGGGAATCGAACCCGGGACCTCCGGGTTAAGAGCCCATGGCTCAGACCGCTAGACCACGGAGGCAGGTTAATAGTAAACAGTGTCCGAGACGAGCTCCGGCGGCGGGGAACACATTTCATGGGTTCTTAGGTTTGCTAGAATTACTGGCGTTGAATCTAGGACAGAAATGCAAACCGAACTGTAAAAACCAGCTTAGGGATCCGAGGGTTTAAGTATATTGCAATTTAGGCTATAGCCTGACAACCTGTCACTACAGCAATATACATAAAAATCTATCTTAAATAACCCTCGAAACTTTGTCAGACGTGGCGGAACGACCTTTGTTTAGGTAGTTTACGCTTTGCCTACCCCATAAGGGATAATGGCGTGATTTTATGTATGTATGTAGGTTTGCCAGATTTACGGGCGTTGTATCTAGGACAGGAATGCAACCAATTTGTATTTACCTTGCCTGCTCGCATTGCGACCGAACCACTGCAGACAATGGCGCCTGCATCTAGCACGTCAGGTAACTATTTATGGTAGAAATTGTTGATTAAGGGTTGTTAGGATTGCCATTTTCCATGCTGGACTGGAAGCGAGAGAAAAACATAGAATGTCCCAGCTGCATTTCGTCCCGGGCATGCTGTAAAAACTAGCTAAGGGATCCGAGGAATTCAGTATATTGCAATTTAGGCGAAAAATCTATCTTAAATAAACCTCAATACTTTGTCAGACGTGGCGGAACGACCTTTGTTTAGGTCGTTTACGCACTGCCTACCTCATTAGGGATATAGACGTGATTATATGTATGTTAATTTTAGATGTTTGCCAGATATTTTCTTATACACTGCTCATACTATTCCAAGCAGGACGCACACACGGGAAACCACGTACGACTGTCTGTACTGCGGTGCGTCTTTTGCGCAGAAGTCGAAGCTGACGTACCACATCCGGCGACACACGGGGGAGAACCTCGAGACATGCACCGTTTGCTCCAAGCTTTTCACCAGCGCCTGCTCGCTGCGGGAACATATGAAGACTCATAATTCTAAGAAGAGCGACGGCCAAGCCAAGTGTCCGCTGTGTGGTGAGTAAAGGCTTGTAGCGCCACACCAAGAAACAACAGTCCTGAAACGCGGTATCGAAGCTTTCTCTGCGATCTGCATATATACAAGTTCCAAACTAGTCCACTCGTACTCCGGTCTCCTGGTCACAACACCCGACCAGGCGGGTAATTACACTTTTCCTATCCGTCATCACTCGGCCAACTGGCCTCTCAAGGAAATGCTCCTAAAGGTTCAAAGTGTTCTGTTCCAAGCTTACCACCAGCGCCTGCTCGCTGCTGGAAAATATGAAGACTCATAATTCTAAGAAGAGCGACGGCCAAGCCAAGTGTCCGCTGTGTGGTGAGTAAAGGTTTTTATAAAGGCTTGTAGCGCACATAGATGGCGCCACACCCAGAAACAACAGTCCTGAAACGCGGTATCGAAGTTTTTTCAGCGATCTGCATATATACAAGTTCCAAACTAGTCCACTCTGACTCCCGTCCCCTGGTCACAACACCCGACCAGGCGGGTAATTACACTTTTCCTATCCGTCATCACTCGGCCAACTGGCCTCTCAAGGAAATGCTCCTAAAGGTTCAAAGTGTTCTGTTCCAAGCTTTTCACCAGCGCCTGCTCGCTGCGGGAACATATGAAGATTTATTATTCTAAGAAGAGCGACGGCCAAGCCAAGTGTCCACTGTGTGGTGAGTGCATGTTTTTATAAAGGTACAAAGGTTTCAGTATATTGCAATTTAGGCGATGGGCTGACAACCTGTCACTACAGCAATATACCTACAAATCTATCATTACCCTCAAAACTTTGTCAGACGTGACGGAACGACATTTGTTTAGGTCGTTTACGCTTTGTCTACCCCACTAAGCGTAAAGGCGTGATTATATGTATGTATTTTTAGAAAATCAAGCTTTTATATAGGACCTCAGTTGAAAGTTCGTAAATAATTGAATAAAAAACACAAAACTTTGACCATATTCAACATTATTTTTAATGTTATTTCCAGACCGTTCGTATACGGACGAGCGCTACATGCTGCGTCACTTAAGGGCGGTGCACACCGCGAGCCGGCACTCGTGCCCGCTGTGCCACAAGCGAGTGAGCAGCGTGCCCGCGCTCCGACACCACGTGCTCACTCACACCACCACCAACTTGTTCTGGGTGAGTCAGTCACGCCCGCGCCGCTTAGAGGGTAGGCACACCGCGAGCCGGCACTCGTGCCCGCTGTGCCACAAGCGAGTGAGCAGCGTGCCCGCGCTCCGACACCACGTGCTCACTCACACCACCACCAACTTGTTCTGGGTGAGTCAGTCACGCCCGCGCCGCTTAGAGGGTAGGCACACCGCGAGCCGGCACTCGTGCCCGCTGTGCCACAAGCGAGTGAGCAGCGTGCCCGCGCTCCGACACCACGTGCTCACTCACACCACCACCAACTTGTTCTGGGTGAGTCAGTCACTCCCGCGCCGCTTAGAGGGTAGGCACACCGCGAGCCGGCACTTGAGCCCGCGCTCTCACACCACCAGCAAACATTCTACGTTTTTCTCTCGCTCCTAGTCCGGCATGGAAGTTATTGGTAATTTATTATTATTATATTTTTAAGAAGTTTTCTTCCTGTTTGTTACAGTGCAAATTCTGCCCTAAATCGTACAACGTAAAACGAACTATGGTGAAACATTTGCGGCGAAGGCACAGCTTGAAGGGCTCCGAAATCAATGTGAAGGACTTCTACAAGCGCCTTGATCCGAGAGAGTGTGATCTAAAGGTAAAATCAAGCCTTTGTCTTTAAGTGGGTAGGCAGAGCGTCAACTACCGCGTCAATTGCCATTCATTTTCATTTTTGTTTGCGCCATTCCTGACATGTTTTAAGGGGCTATTTTAGTTATATTGAACTGCCTATTGGTATAGCGATAGATTCTCAGCCTTTCACCTAAACTGCCTCCGTGGTCTTGTGGCTAGTGCCATGGACACCCGATCCGGAGGTCCTGGGTTCGATTCCCAGGGCGGAAACACAAAGTTGATATTTGAGAATTTATCACTTTGTGAATTTTTCCCCAGTTTGGTTAGGACATTGCAGGCTGAATCACCTGAGTGTCCGAAAAGAAAAAAAGATTTCGTGCTTCGGAGGGCACGTTAAGCCGTCGGTCCCGGTCGCTGTCTTTGATAGTGGTCGTTACTCAAACCATGTCAGAGGCCTAATAGTTGAGCTACTAGGCGGTTTAAAAACTCTGACACCAGGGTTCATCGGGTCGATAAACTCGATACCCACTCGAAAGAAGAACCTAAATTGCAATAAACACAAAAATCCTTATCATTCTAGCAATATACCATGAGTTAAATAAAATACAGGCCATATTTAAGAGTGTGATTCTACCCATGAAACTGAACAACTTTCTGCAAGGAACATAGGTCGAAATATGAAAATGAAATGGGGGCCTTTCATACAAATTGACTCGAGCCGCTGACACTGTTTGGGACGGCTAATTTTTTTTACGATTCATGTTACTTGCAGAAAGTTGTTCAATTTCATGAATAGGATCACACCCTAAAATGTGGCTAGCATTTTTTTTGTATCATTTATCTTGGAAGCCGCGCAGTCGAATTTTACTTGACCTTACATTGCTTTATTGCTAAATGTCCCGAAACATGTCGTGTAGTACGCGACTACTTTTCGGACGATTTAAATCTGCCTCACTTAAGTTTAAATAAAAAAGACCACTGTTAAGTGTCGATATCTCAACGTTAAAGATACGAATGATACTATTATTTGTATTCGCAGTTGGACGAACCCACCATGCTGAGTATATTCGGGCCGCCGAGGAAGAAGACCGATGTTCTCATCAGCGATTTCGTCACGTTTGCCGACACCGTGCTGCAGAAACAGGTCAGAAATAATCCAAACTCATGATAACAGAATAATATTACGTATACTGCTTCAGAAACAGGTCAGAAATAATCCAAACTCATGATAACAGAATAATATTACGTATACTGCTTCAGAAACAGGTCAGAAATAATCCAAACTCATGATAACAAAATAATAATACGTATACTGCTTCAGAAACAGGTCAGAAATAATCCAAACTCATGATAACAAAATAATAATACGTATACTGCTTCAGAAACAGGTCAGAAATAATCCAAACTCATGATAACAAAATAATAATACGTATACTGCTTCAGAAACAGGTCAGAAATAATCCAAACTCATGATAACAAAATAATAATACGTATACTGCTTCAGAAACAGGTCAGAAATAATCCAAACTCATGATAACAAAATAATAATACGTATACTGCTTCAGAAACAGGTCAGAAATAATCCAAACTCATGATCACAAAATAATAATACGTATACTGCTTCAGAAACAGGTCAGAAATAATCCAAACTCATGATAACAAAATAATAATACGTATACTGCTTCAGAAACAGGTCAGAAATAATCCAAACTCATGATCACAAAATAGTAATACGTATACTGCTTCAGAAACAGGTCAGAAATAATACAATCTCATGATAACAAAATAATAATACGTATACTGCTTCAGAAACAGGTCAGAAATAATCCAAACTCATGATCACAAAATAATAATACGTATACTGCTTCAGAAACAGGTCAGAAATAATCCAAACTCATGATCACAAAATAATAATACGTATACTGCTTCAGAAACAGGTCAGAAATAATCCAATCTCATGATAACAAAATAATAATATGTATACTGATTCAGAAACAGGTCAGAAATAATCCAAATTCATGATAACAAAATAATAATACGTATACTGCTTCAGAAACAGGTCAGAAATAATCCAATTTCATGATGACAAAATAATAATACGTATACTGCTTTAGAAACAGGTCAGAAATAATCCAAACTCACGTTAAGCCGTCGATCCAGGTCGCTGTTACGAGTTTATCGGGTCGTTTGACTCGTGAATCCACTCGCTAAGAAGAAAACTGCGACACAAAACTATTGACAAAATGGGGTCGCCACTTTCTTCGCCCAGGCAGCTTTAATATGGCAACACATTGGATTATTTTGTATGAAACAATCTTCCATGCAGGACTGGGAGCGAGAGAAAAACATAGAATACGCCAGCTGCATTTCCTCCCGGGCATGCTGTAAAAACCAGTTAAGGAATCTGAGGGTTTCAGTATATTGCAATTTAGGTGACGGGGCGACAACCTGTCACTATAGCAATATACCTACAAATCTATCTTAAATAGCCCTCAAAACTTTGTCAGACGTGGCGGAACGACCTTTGTTTATTTCGTTAACTCTGAGCTTACCCCATTAGGGATAAAGGCGGCAGAGCGTAAACTACCTAAACAAAGGTCGTTCCGCCACGTCTGACAAACTTTGAGGGTTATTTAAGATAGATTTGTAGGTATATTGCTGTAGTGACAGGTTGTCAGCCCATCGCTTAAATCGCAATATATTGAAAACCCTCTAGTCCCTTAGCTGATTTTTACAGAATGCCCGGGAGGATATGCAACTAGCACATTCTATGTTTTTCTCTCACTCCTCACATATAGTCACGCCTTTATCCCTAATGGGGTAAGCTCAGAGTTAACGAAATAAACAAAGGTCGTTCCGCCACGTCTGACAAAGTTTTGAGGGCTATTTAAGATAGATTTGTAGGTATATTGCTATAGTGACAGGTTGTCGGCCCATCGCTTAAATTGCAATATACTGAAACCCTCAAATCCCTTAGCTGGTTTTTACAGCATGCCCGGGAGGAAATGCTACTGGCAACTCTATGTTTTTCTCTCGCTCCCAGTCCAGCATGGAAGAATAGGGATAAAGGAGTGATTAATGTAATGTATGTTTGTATATTATGTATTTATCGTATGTAAATTTAATTTATAAATCTGTATTTGCAGTCTGCCGACAGCGACCTCAGCGACCAGGAGAACTTAGGAGAAGATGGCCACGAGGATGGTGACCAAAATGACACGATGGGAAACGATGAGCCAGAGCTAGAGCCCACTGACTTTGTCAGCGTCAAAATTGAGCCCCTCGATGAATAAGTAGTGTCTAAATTGAGCCTATCTATAAATAAGCGGTGTCAAATTGAGCCCATTGATAAATAAGTCGGGATAAAATTGAGCCCATCTATGAATAAGTGGTATCAAATTGAGCCCATCTATGAATAAGTGGTGTCGAAATTGTTCCCTTTTGATAAATAAGTAGTGTCTAAATTAAGCCCATCTATGAATAAGTGGTGTCAAAATTGTTCCCTTTTGATAAATAAGTCGGGTTATAATTGAGCCCATCTATGAAGGAGTGGTGTCAAAATTGTTCCCCTTTGATAAATAAGTGGTGTTAAAATTGAGCCTCTCGATGAATAAGTAGTTTCTAAATTGAGCCCATCATGAATAAGTGGTGTCAAAATTGAGCCCATCTATGAATAAGTGGTGTCGAAATTGTTCCCTTTTGATAAATAAGTCCGGATAAAATTGAGCCCATCTATGAATAAGTGGTGTCAAAATTATTCCCTTTTGATAAATAAGTCCGGATAAAATTGAGCCCATCTATGAATAAGTGGTGTCAAAATTATTCCCTTTTGATAAATAAGTCCGGATAAAATTGAGCCCATCTATGAATAAGTGGTGTCAAAATTGTTCCCTTTTGATAAATAAGTCGGGATAAAATTGAGCCCATCTATGAATAAGTGGTGTCGAAATTGTTCCCTTTTGATAAATAAGTGGGGATAAAATTGAGCCCATCTATGAATAAGTGGTGTCAAAATTGTTCCCTTTTGATAAATAAGTCGGGATAAAATTGAGCCCATCCTATTAATAAGTGGTGTCAAAATTGTTCCCTTTTGATAAATAAGTAATGTCTAAATTGAGCCCATCTATGATTAAGTGGTGTCGAAATTGTTCCCTTTTGATAAATAAGTCGGGATAAAATTGAGCCCATCTATGAATAAGTGGTGTCGAAATTGTTCCCTTTTGATAAATAAGTCGGGATAAAATTGAGCCCATCTATGAATAAGTGGTGTCAAAATAGTTCCCTTTGATAAATAAGTCGGGTTAAAATTGAGCCCATCTATGAATAAGTGGTGTCAAAATTGTTCCCTTTTGATAAATAAGTCCGGATAAAATTGAGCCCATCTATGAATAAGTGGTGTCAAAATTATTCCCTTTTGATAAATAAGTCCGGATAAAATTGAGCCCATCTATGAATAAGTGGTGTCAAAATTATTCCCTTTTGATAAATAAGTCGGGTTAAAATTGAGCCCATCTATGAATAAGTGGTCTTAAATTGAGCCCATTGATGAATAATAAAAATATTAAATATAAAAATATTATTTAATTACGACTTTTGAACGCACTCAAACAAAGTCTTAAAAGAAACAAATTAAATGAGCGTAGAACAAATGTATATTTATAATACGTGTATATTAATGCGGAAAATTATTAATAAAAATATTCATTCCAGTTTAAGCTTTTTTTTTGTCTACCTACCTTTGAAAAGTGAACAGTGTTGGTTTTTAGTCGCGAATATTATTTTGTTTTAAAAATAAATAAATGAGTGTTTTGTGCTAAAAAAACATTTTAAACACTTAAATAATAATCCAAATTACATGAACTTATTGAAGTTTAGTCGAATTTAGTGCCACCAAATAGTGAAATTCGCGTGTGAACTTTTGGTTTTTTGGTGACGCCAAGTCCCGTTATTAGTGACGCACATACACACAAAAGGGTCAAATAATTTGTGAAAATTTAATACAGACAGTGAATTGTGCACTAAGACGCAATAATCAACATTCAAAAAGTTATCAACACCTAATACTTACGCCGATTACCTACTAAAAAGTCCGTTACGATTCGAAGCCATATCTTCGAAAATGAAGTGTTTTCAATGTGATAGCGACCAAAATTATGATAATGTCATTCACTGCGACGGTTGCAAAAGGAATGTATGTCTCCCCTGCAGTGAAATAACATCCAGTGAGGCCCGCGTCATGGGTCTGAAATCCAAACGTACGCTGCTATTTCTTTGTATTCCGTGTCGGGGAGCATTGTTTCAAGTACCTAAGCTCATCAAATCATATGATACTGTGCGCGAAGAATTGGATGAGATTAAAAAACAATTAGCAACGGCAAGCAAACCTAGCGAGACCCCATCGCCCCCAGGTCCTCCGGTATCGGTAAAAATGAGCACTGTGATTGCGGAGATGACGGAACGGGAACGCCGTGCGAGCAACATTATTGTCGTCGGTCTTGCTGAGACAACCTCACAAGATATCGAGACACGCAAGGCTCACGATGATAGATTGATGAAGGACCTGCTGCAGAAGGTGACCGGTGAGGCAAGCACTCAAGGTACTGTGATTTCACTTTTTCGACTAGGACGTCAGGACCCTGCTAATCCCAAACCAAGACCTCTCAAGTTTATTCTTAGGTCTAGTCAGGAGGCCAGATCTGTGCTAAAGAAAAAGTCTTAATCTGGGAATAATATCAGGATCTATGACGATAAAACCCCTAAGCAAATGCAAGAACTTCATGACTTACGCCTTTGAAAGCTAGGATTGATAAAGGCGAGACAGACTTAACTATTAAGTTTGTGAATGGTGAACCAAAAATCATCAAACAAAAAACTGATTAATGACAAGAATCCATACCGCAATTTAACTTTTATGTACACTAATATTGCCTGCGAAATTTGACCTAAGTATTTCTTCTCTATGTAAACACGTACAACCCTTCTATAATTATAATTACCGAGACATGGATAAAAAGCACAGACAGAAACAGCAGTTTTTCTATCCCTAACTACACCTTCTTTAGGCTAGATCGCAAGCACCGCTCTGAAATAGTGTTGTGTTCTAAATCTGAGGATGCGAGGTGGGGGTATTGCTATGTATATCCGGAACTCTGTTAGTGGGATACCTATTCTGGCAACGACTAATAAGAAGTATATGCATGTCACTACTGAAGCTCTGTATGTAGATATACAGTTCCACAACTATCACTTCTTGGTTGTTGGATTTATAGAAATTACCACGGTAACGAATGGAAATCTCATGATCCCTTGCTGTTGTCAAATCTGGCCGAAGCTTCAAACAATAATACAGTTGTAGTCGCTGGTGATTTAAATTATAATGGTTTAAGTTGGCCCATGCAACCTGATCAAAAAGTGGATGAACCTGAAGAACTATTTACGAACATGTTTTTGGACAGTAATCTCTATCAGCTTGTCACCGAACCTACTAGGTTTCGAACAGGACAAAACCCCTCCCTCTTAGATCTTATACTTACAAATGATGATACACTCATTTCTGGTGTATCATATAATGTCCCCATTGTGTTCTTGAATTTATGATACAATGTCATGTAGCACAATCTAATACTCAGTTAACCCAGAGAAGATACTATAACGAAATTAATTTTGAAGCCTTTGATGAAGACCTGATGCAAGTTATTGGTACTCTTTCTCAAACCAACGACGTGGAGAGCTCATGGCATGAGTTTCAGACCCAATTAGATAAAATCATTGATAAACATGTACCTTTGAAAACAGTTAAAAAGAAACCTATGAATAAAGCTTGGATATCTTCAGAAGTTAAAAAGCTTGGATATCTTCAGCGGTTAAAAAGCTTGCTGCTGAGAAGAAATCTCTATGGGACCATTATATGTCCACCAAGGATCCTGATGACTACTTCAGATATAGAGAAGTTAGCAACAAGTGTGTATGTGTGGTCACAATTCCCAAGGAAATAGCTGAAGCATTTGCCGAAAAATTTCAAAAAGCTTATTCTAGAGAACCTCCAATTGTACAGCAGCCTGAAATTGAAGTAGCAGCCCGAGTTGAAGACTCACTCAGTGACATAGTCATTACACAAAAAGATTTCTTAAAGACTATACAAAATATTGACATTCACTCATCGTCAGGTATAAGTAGGATCTAAATTGAGCCTATCTATAAATAAGTCGTGTCAAATTGAGCCCATTGATAAATAAGTCGGGATAAAATTGAGCCCATCTATGAATAAGTGGTATCAAATTGAGCCCATTGATAAATAAGTCGGGATAAAATTGAGCCCATCTATGAATAAGTGGTGTCGAAATTGTTCCCTTTTGATAAATAAGTAGTGTCTAAATTAAGCCCATCTATGAATAAGTGGTGTCAAAATTGTTCCCTTTTGATAAATAAGTCGGGTTATAATTGAGCCCATCTATGAAGAAGTGGTGTCAAAATTGTTCCCCTTTGATTAATAAGTGGTGTTAAAATTGAGCCCCTCGATGAATAAGTAGTTTCTAAATTGAGGCCCATCATGAATAAGTGCTGTCAAAATTGAACCCATCTATGAATAAGTGGTGTCGAAATTGTTCCCTTTTTATAAATAAGTCGGGATAAAATTGAGCCCATCTATGAATAAGTGGTGTCGAAATTGTTCCCTTTTTATAAATAAGTCGGGATAAAATTGAGCCCATCTATGAATAAGTGGTGTCAAAATTGTTCCCTTTTGATAAATAAGTCGGGTTAAAATTGAGCCCATCTATGAATAAGTTGTGTCAAAATTGTTCCCTTTTGATAAATAAGTCCGGATAAAATTGAGCCCATCTATGAATAAGTGGTGTCAAAATTGTTCCCTTTTGATAAATAAGTCGGGTTAAAATTGAGCCCATCGATGAATAAGTGGTGTTTAATTGAGCCTATTGATGAATAATTAAAATATTAAATATAAAAATATTATTTAATTACGACTTTTTAACGCACTCAAACAAAGTCTTAAAAGAAACAAATTAAATGAGCGTAGAACAAATGTATAAGTATAATACGTGTATATTAATGCGGAAAATTATTAATAAAAATATTCATTCCAGTGTAAGCTTTTTTTTGTCTACCTTACTACCTCTGAAATCTACCTTTGAAAAGTGAACAGTGTTGGTTTTTAGTCGCGAATATTATTTTGTTTTAAAAATAAATAAACGAGTGTTTTGTGCTAAAAAACATTATAAACACTTAAATAATAACCCAAATTACATGAACTTATTGAAGTTTAGTCGAATTTAGTGCCACCAAATAGTGAAATTCGCGTGTGAACTTTTGGTTTTTTGGTGACGCCAAGTTCCGTTATTAGTGACGCACATACACACAAAAGGGTCAAATAATTTGTGAAAATTTAATATAGACAGTGAATTGTGCACTAAGACGCAATAATCAACATTCAAAAAGTTATCAACACCTAATACTTGCGCCGATTACCTACTAAAAGTCCGTGACGATTCGAAGCCATATCTTCGAAAATGAAGTGTTTTCAATGTGATAGCGACTAAAATGATGATAATGTCATTCAGTGCGACGGTTGCAAAAGGAATGTATGTCTCCCCTGCAGTGAATTAACATCCAGTGAGGCCCGCGTCGTGGGTCTGAAATCCAAACGTACGCTGCTATTTATTTGTATTCCTTGTCGGGGAGCATTGTTTAAAGTACCTAAGCTCAGCAAATCATATGATTCTGTTCGCGAAGAATTGAATGAGATTAAAAAACAATTAGCTACAGCAAGCAAACCTAGCGAGGCCCCATCGCCCCCAGGTCCTCCGGTATCGGTAAATATGAGCACTGTGATTGCGACGGAACGGGAACGCCATCTTCTTCTTCTGTCGAGTGGGTATCGAGTATATCGACCCGATGAACCCTGGTGTCAGAGTTTTTAAACCGCCTAGTAGCTATCTGTAACTATCAGGCCTCTGACATGGTTTGAGTAAAGACCACTATTAAAGACAGCGACCGGGACCGACGGCTTAACGTGCCCTCCAAAGCACGAAATCTTTTTCATTTTCGGACAATCAGGTGATTCAGCCAATGTCCTTACCAAACTGGGGAAAAATTAACAAAGTGATAAATTCACAAATATCAACTTTGTGTTTCCCCCCTGGGAATCGAACCCAGGACCTCCGGATCAGGAGTCCATGGCACTAGCCACTAGACCACGGAGGCAGTCGGGAAACGGGAACGCCGTGCGAGCAACATTATTGTCGTCGGTCTTGCTGAGGCCATCTCGCAACGCAAGATATCGAGACACGCAGGGCTCACGATGATAGAATGGTGAAGGACCTGCTGCAGAAGGTGACCGGTGAGGCAAGCACTCAAGGAACTGTGATTTCACTTTTTCTACTAGGACGTCAGGACCCTGCTAAACCCAAACCAAGACCTCTCAAGATTATTCTTAGGTCTCGTCAGGAGGCCAGATCTGTGCTAAAGAAAAAGTCTAAATCTGGGAATAATATCAGGATCTATGACGATAAAACCCCTAAGCAAATGCAAGAACTTCAAGAGTTACGCCAACGTTTGAAAGCTAGGATTGATAAAGGCGAGACAGACTTAACTATTAAGTTTGTGAATGGTGAACCAAAAATCATCAAACAAAAAAACTGATTAATGACAAGAATCCATACCGCAATTTAACTTTTATGTACACTAATATTGCCTCATTGCCTGCGAAATTTGACCTATTTCTTCTCTATGTAAACACGCACAACCCTTCTATAATTATAATTACTGAGACGTGGATAAAAAGCACAGACAGAAACAGCAGTTTTTCTATCCCTAAATACACCTTTTTTAGGCTAGATCGCAAGCACCGCCCTAAATCTGAGGGTGGGAGGATGCGAGGTGGGGGTGTTGCTATGTATATCCGGAACTCCGTTAGTGGGATACCTATTCTGGCAACGACTAATAAGAAGTATATGCATGACACTACTGAAGCTCTGTATGTAGATATACAGTTCCACAACTATCACTTCTTGGTTGTTGGAATTTATAGAAATGACCACGGTAACGAATGGAAATCTCATGATCCCTTGCTGTTGTCAAATCTGGCCGAAGCTTCAAACAATAATACAGTTGTAGTCGCTGGTGATTTAAATTATAATGGTTTAAGTTGGCCCATGCAACCTGATCAAAAAGTGGATGAACCTGAAGAACTATTTACGAACATGTTTCTGGACAGTAATCTCTATCAGCTTGTCACCGAACCTACTAGGTTTCGAACACGACAAAACCCCTCCCTCTTAGATCTTATTCTTCCAAATGATGATACACTAATTTCTGGTGTCTCATATAATGTCACCATTGTTCTTGAATTTATGATACAATGTCATGTAGCACAATCTAATACTCAGTTAACCCAGAGAAGATACTATAACGAAATTAATTTTAAAGCCTTTGATGAAGACCTGATGCAAGTTATTGGTACTCTTTCTCAACCCAACGACGTGGAGAGCTCATGGCATGAGTTTCAGACCCAATTAGATAAAATCATTGATAAACATGTACCTTTGAAAACAGTTAAAAAGAAACCTATGAATAAAGCTTGGATATCTTCAGAAGTTAAAAAGCTTGGATATCTTCAGCGGTTAAAAAGCTTGCTGCTGAGAAGAAATCTCTATGGGACCATTATATGTCCACCAAGGATCCTGATGACTACTTCAGATATAGAGAAGTTAGCAACAAGTGTGTATGTGTGGTCACAATTCCCAAGGAAATAGCTGAAGCATTTGCCTAAAAATTTCAAAAAGCTTATTCTAGAGAACCTCCAATTGTACAGCAGCCTGAAATTGAAGTAGCAGCCCGAGTTGAAGACTCACTCAGTGACATAGTCATTACACAAAAATATGTCTTAAAGACTATACAAAATATTGACATTCACTCATCGTCAGGTCCGGATAATATTCCTGGTATAATTCTTAAAAGCTGTGCAAGTACCCTTGTCCCGATACTTACAGACATTATGGTCAACTCACTTCGAACTGGAAAGGTTCCTCTTCCATGGAAACATGCCATAGTCACAACAGTGTTCAAGAAGGGTGCTAAAACTAATCCTGCTAACTTCAGGCCCATTAGTCTTACCAGCATCACATGTAAAATAATGGATAGAATCATATGTACCAAGCTTACACAATTCCTTAATAGGCACAATATAATTTCCGTCTATCAACATGGATTTGTTGAGAAACGATCGACAGTGACAAATTTATTAACGTCAGTACAAGCCTGGATAAAGGAACTAGACAACCAAAATCCTGTTGACGTCTTGTACCTGGACTTCGAGCGCGCATTTGATAAAGTGCCTCATGAAAGGCTTCTCATTAAACTGCAGCATTTTGGTGTCCGTGGCAGTCTTCTTACTTGGATTAAAGACTATTTTCAAGGCAGAACCTTCCAGGTGCGAGTAGACACTGCGCTGTCTTCTAATAAAGATGTCCTCAGCGGAGTCCCTCAGTGTTGTGTGCTTGCTCCTACATTATTTGGCATTTTTATCACTGATCTAATTTCACTCATCGATTCACAATCAAGTTTCTTCGCGGATGATGGCAAGTTCTTTGGGAACCCCCTACTGGATGGAAACAAGTTACAAGCTGACATAAACAGACTACAAGAATGGACAAAAAAATGGATTGTCAAACTCAATGTGGCTAAGTGCTCAGTCCTACACATGGGCAGCAATAATCCTCAAATCAACTACACCATAGAGCAAGAAACGATTGCTGGAACGAACTCTCAGAAAAACCTTGGAGTGCTTGTAACTGAAGACCTCAACTGGGGTGATCATGTGAACATGATTGTCAAAAAAGCCAACTCATTCCTGTATGTTATTAGCCGATCATTCCAACACCTTACCATGGATGTTTTCATAAAAATCTACAAAACATATGCCAGACCCTTGCTAGAGTACGCAGTTCAAGTGTGGAACCCATACTTTGCTAAGGATATAAACCTACTGGAGAGTGTGCAAAGAAAAGCAACAAAGATACCTTACAAACCAAGAAAGAAAACATACGAGGAGAGACTACAAATACTGCAGCTTACCACGTTGGCGGAAAGGAGAATGAGGCGAGACTTAATAGAGACATACAAAATTCTCACTGGCAAATATAACCTTCCTACAAATGGGATGTTTACAATGAAATCCTCACGCTTAAATCGTGGTCATAGTCTGGAAATCAACCGTTCACATTCGAATACCAATATCGCTTCATATATACATTTATCACTTCATAACTAATAGAGTAGTGAATTTGTGGAACAAACTCCCCGATGAAGTAGTATCTCCATCTGTTAATGTTTTTAAAATAGACTGAACAACTGGTGTAAAAAGAATAAAGACAAAATTAATAGTTAAAACTGTGTGTGTGTGTGTGTGTACTGTGCTTAGTAAGAACATTCTTCTTCTTATCGTGTCGATGGAACGCGTAACTATCACAAAGTGGCGGCCCAGAACGTTGCCACTTGAATTGCAGATCGGCTGGCGTTCAGTAAGAACATTTATAAACAATTATGAACCATATTAAATGAACAATAGACTTTATAATAATAGTAAATAGTGATAACTGAACAACATAAATCCAACACTGATAGGACCTATCAGCATATACACGGCGCATGTCCTCAAAATAATAATAATAATAAGTTTTTCCAAAAAGCATATCTATGAGGGCGCACAAATATACAATAAATTACCAACAGATATTAAAGACTGCAAATCACAAATAAGTTTCAAAAAAGGCACTTAAAATCCACATTTTAAAAGAACAGAATGTACTCTAAAATATTGTCACTTCCAGTAACTCAATTATCCATTTATAGTGTAAGATCCACAAAATAGTTACCTACCAAGTAAGCTCAATCGCAATTGTTTGTTTTGTTTTGTTCGCAACCATAACCTTGTTTTTTTAAATATTTATTTTTGTATATGTTTCTCATATAATTGAATTTATGTATTCTTTTTTGAGAAATAAAGATTTCTTTAACCTTAATAAGTAGTAGTATTTTTCAAACTCTCACTCTCACGGTTATCAAAATTATAATGATTAAAGACGGGAAATTTACCGTGGTTTTTCATTTTTGTTAGTGTCCGGATATTTTAACGCAGTTTCATGCGTAATGATCACGGAGCGAATATCCGGACACTCATACAAAAATGGAAAACCACGGTAAATTTCCCGTCTTTAATCATCGTAATGATGAATAAGTGGTGTCAAAATTGTGCCCTTTGATAAATAAGTCGGGTTAAAATTGAGCCCATCGATGAATAAGTGGTGTCAATATTGAGCCCATTGATAAATAAGTCGGGTTAAAATTGAGCCCCTCGATAAATAAGTAGTGTCAAATTAAGTCCATTGATAAATAAGTCAGGTTAAAATTGAGCCCATCTATGAATAAGTGGTGTCAAAATTGACCCAAAATTGAATCTATCGATAGAAAAGTGAACGATATCTAGATATCAAATAATTATATATAATATTGTATTGTAAATTATACAAAATCTCGCAAGTTAGGGAGCATTTATTTAACCCTGCAGCCGTTTTTTTAAAGCGTTCGAATCGAAATGCGCATACGAAAACAGAAATTCGCATGGCAAATTGTATGAAAATCGAATGAGAAAGTTACTCTTTCGTATGCGCATTGGAGTACGAGCTGTTCAAAAACACTGTTACTGCCCGGACCCCTTTATGATTGATTGTAATTGGCGTTCCGCAAACTGATAGAGGTTGCTCAGTCAACGAAACTGAATAACTATCACCAGGTTTTTTTTCTTCCATACTGGACTGGGAGCGAGAAAAAAACATAGAATGTGCCAGCTGCATGTCCTCCCGGGCATGCTGTAAAAACCAGCTAAGGGATCCGATGGTTTCTGTATATTGCAATTTAGGCGACATGCTGACAACCTGTTACTACAGCAATATACATACAAATCTATCTTAAACAACCCTCAAAACTTTGTCAGACGTGGCGGAACCTTTGTTTAGATCGTGTACGCTCTGCCTACCCCATTAGGGATAAAGGCATGATTATATGTATGTATGTATGTTTTTTTTTTCAGGAAATGTTCGTTTATCTCCCATTTGCTCGGAAAAAGCTTAATTATTGAAAAAAAAACCTACAATCACTCTTTTCAGTCCTCAAATTCGCAAACGCTAGCAATTTCTCCAAACGACAACAATGACCGTCTTTATAAAGTATACACTAGTATGGATTAGGTGTTTTTAAGTTCACAATATAATTTTTTTAAAGGCAGATTGCGAAAAAAAAGAATAAATGAATGGAATGTGCGCCTGTCAAAGGCGCCATGCAAATGCAAACTCCTTCAACTATTTTTTACATTTTAAATGTAAAAATTAGTTGAAGGAGTCTCAAGTTTGATGTTTATTTATAAGTGCATTGTTGTTGTTACCTCGCAAAAAATAAGAGAAAAGTACTGTACTAGTCTTAGCCTAAAGCGCAATATATGGTCTCGTTTACAAAATTTACTCGACCATTAAATAGACAAGGATTGTGGTAGCACGACTAGCAAACACAGTGGTCAGTTGCACACTCACTTTAATGGGTAGATATAAAATTGTGGCGCGCACGCACACAGCCAAGCACATGCCCAACAATCCCTCCCCCTTATAGCTACAAATTAATCCTAAAATATATTCTTAAAACTAAAGAGTGCACCACGTGACGATGCCACGGCCGTTGGACGTTCCGGCGAATCAGCCTGCGCAGACCCGTCGCTGTCCTCAACTACAGACGTCGAGGTCGAGGTTTTACGTCGATATTTTAAGAAAGATACGTTACTTTCATACTGCACGCACATTTTAATTGTTCCGCGACACATATACATACATATTTATAACATTGCATATCTAAACAAACGCTGAGTGCGAATACAAAATAGGCAAAGCGTAAGAGTGAAACAGATAGCTATTTATTATCAGTGCAGCTCGACTGCCTAAAATGGTCACAATTAGGACCATTTGACGGCACGAGTTTCGCGCGTTGGTGACGTATCTACCTATATATAATATCATTGGTCGAGGGTAAATTGTGTCAACTCCCGCCGCGGCGCGCGGGTTCAAAGCAGCGGATAGCGGCGAAGAACCAGGGTCGCTAAATACTTCTTCCTCTCTTACCAGCTGAGGTTGCGTTGGCACGAGCGATTCATTGTTAAATCTGCAACACCGATTCATGTGTAGTCGCAGGTTCCACATCAGGAATTACATCTGGAATCCAGTTTGTGTCTCCAAGTTAGAGTGGCTCAGTCTTTTTCGGAACTGGTGTACGTGCCGGGTAACTTCACAGTTCAAGTTTGGTAGATATACCAAATATAACACAGTAATATAATATAATAATTACGCCTTCGATATACTCAAATTTCTGATTAGAAAAGTTTTTTGTTATTTAAACCGTCTCATTTTGTACAAATTCTGGTCTAGATTTGCCTTTGTAATATCTAGCCTGTAAGCACTGATTATTTTCCACCGTTTGAGATAGGTCATTGGATGGTGGATGTAACTGATTGACGCAATAGATCTAAACGAGAACGCAAAGGTTTACCGTAAACTGGTTCCGCTGGAGTTTTCTCCGTGGTACTGTTTCTAGAGTTTCTATGATCGAACAAGAACTTAGAAATCTGTTCTTGTAAAATATTCTTGTTTGAATTATTTAAAATAATTGTTTTGGCCATGGAAAGATCGATTTTACTAAATTGAACACCGCCATTAAGCTTTGAAAACAATTCATTCACCGTTGGAAGAGGGTACTTCTCCACTATCAGCTGTTTAATTAGAGTATTCTATTGTAATGTATTTATTTATTTGAGTTAAAGTTACATTTACACCTTATCTATAGACGAAAGCACTCGACACTATAATTTATATTTATTGGTGTTGTTTATAGCAGCCCTAAAAGGCCAGGGCCTGTGCTAGATGACTGAATAGTCGGCACACAATCGAAGGTCACCATTTTTTTTTAAACTGGGACGACAGGTGACGCATACACAGAATGTTGAACGGGAACTAAAACTCATAACTTCACTAACCGGTTTAATTCTAAATCAATCTTACTTTGTAAAGCAAACGGTACCGTCGGGCTTTGTAAAAATAGGTTTTGAATCGGGTTCTATACTGGACTGGGAGAGAAAGAAAAACATAGAATGTTCCAGTTGCCCTTCCTCCCGGGCATGCTGTAGAAGTCAGCAAAAGGGAATCGAGGGTTACAGTGCATTTTAATTTAGGCGATAGGCTGACAACTAAAATTGCCCTCAATTTATGTCAGACGTGGCGAAAGCGCCTTTTAGGAGGCGTTTTACGCTCTGCCTACCCCGAAAGGGATAAAGGCGTGATTTTATGTATGTATGTCTAAAGGCAGATTTATCGTGTATTTATTGAATTCACCAAGACCTCCGAAAAATCTTTTGGGTATTTTGCAATAATTTCGCCAATGAAAGAACTAATAGTCTTATAACAAATAGTCTTAACGACTTCCGTTAAACCAAGATTAAATAGACGAAAAAAATCACGACCTAAAAGTGAGATCTTACTATTGCGCACAACAAATAAATTACAGTTTCGAGTTTTACCATTATAGGAAATGGGTAAATTTACCACCCCACGTGTATCAATCCTGTTCCCCGTAAAACTTATTAATCTAACTTTCGTCGTCGATAATATTATATCCGTAAAATGGCGGATTATACTAACTGATGAACCGCTATCCATTATAAACTCTAAAGATAGTTCACGGATAACAACTCGCTCGGTAATATCTTGATTATCAACACACTCAATGTTAATATTACAGACAAACTGACCGTCATCCCCCTCATCCAAAATTAAATAATAATGCTATTCGCTTGTTTTCCGAACATGCACATTTTACCTAAATGGCGTTTACGACCACATTTCTTACATTTATAATTTTTGAACCGGCACTGCACTGTAACAACTTATGATTTGTATAGCCGCAAGCACTACACTTATGCTTTTTTACGTTGGAGATCGAAAAAACTGGAATTGAAGACTTACCTACGGCCGCGGTGGCGACCCTCGTGCCGGCCGCCCCCGCCACGGCAACCTGGCGCGCACTCCGCACGCTCTCCGCCATGTCTACCGTTTTTTTTTTTTTTTTTGAATGGACCTGTTTGCAAAATACTACAAAGTGTATATAATGCGTCACCGGGCTAAGGCGGGGAGTTGCTACACGCAATCTACACCCTTAATGAAATGGCAACTGCCTAAGGGCGCCCACTAGGGCTCGAACCTCGGCTTATGGCGTTGCCTGGGGACTTCTTATCGGAGAGAATCTGCCCGGTACGTGCCGGTAAACCCCAAAGTGGGGAGCAAAGGAGGGACCTCCGCGACCCCGCCGGCGGGGTGCGCGGTTGCTGGAAGAGCTTGTGCAGAGTGTGGCTCGACTAATATTGGCAGCATTAAACGCAAGGGTAATTTGGTCATCGCCGTCGGTAAGGACATGCCTAGGCCTTCGTTTGTAACGAGTCGCAGGTTGGGGAACGTAGTTAGAGGCGCTAACTACAAGAGGGTTAGGGTGGTGAGGGGCTTTGTCGAAGAAGCGTATGGCCGCTTGCTTCATGAAGTCTTTGGGAGACGGAACATCGAGATCGATGTGAATGTCAGAATTGCGGAGGTACCAGGGGGCCCCGGTTGCCCTCCGCAAGAAGCTGTTTTGAACTACCTGGAGGGTGTTCAGATAAGTGGGGTAGGTGTGGCTGAAGGCCACACTGGCGTAGGTCATTATGGGTCGAACGCATGTAGTGTAAAGCCTCACCTTATTTCTAAGGGAGAGTTTACTGCGTTTGCGTATGATTGGGGTGAGCCGGCCCATGACAAATTTGGCGCGGTTTCGGACTCTCATGTCTACCGCCTTCGCCAGGGTTAGCTCCTTTTGATCCTGAGCAAACAATTTGTCTCGTTCATGTCTACCCAACGGGCCTCTTCCAACGATTTGAAGTTACAGCGAGCCGACAAACCTCGTAGTCTAGCCGCCCACTGGGTATCACTTTCATCTACCCTCTGCGTTGTCGTAAAAATTTTGCTTTTTTCGCAAAACCAATCCGTTTCGGAACAAAATGTTCATCTAGAAGCTGCAAAATTCTGTCATACTCCAAATCTTCAACTTTATTCGGTTATGCCAGGTCACTCGTTAACTTAAAAGTTAATTCACTGAGCGCGTTTAATAACATTGCGCGAACCTTGCTCTTGTCCGAGTCGTTGGTAATATCGTTGGCCAGGAACCATTGCTTTAATCGGGATTTGTAGCTGTTCCAGACATTGTTTAGGTGGTCGAAATTCGATAATATTCCAAACGAAACACCTGACGCGGATTCGATCGTCGCCACTGTTAAATATACTAGGATTGGGGTAGCACGACTAGCAAACACTGGTCAGTTGCACACTCACTTTAATGGGTAGATATAAAAAAGTGGCGCGCACGTCCACAGCCAAGCACTTACCCAACAACATTTTTTTTCGATTTCTAAAGTAATTTACTATTCCATACAAATTGTCCGATCGAGGTAGTTTTGTATAGGCAGGTAAATTTTTTTTTTATATCCTGAAATTATTTCCTGGTGAGCATCAACAATAAATAAATAAATCACACTTTTTATATTTTTTTTATTTTGTCTTAGATTCATAAGGTTATATGTTTTTAAAACACAAATAATTAACTTCGTTTTTAATTTATATTTATCTTCTAGAAAATAGCTAACTTAGTTAAGTCGACGTAAATATTGTAACACGAAAATAAAAAATATTATACTTATAATTACCTCGTACTTGTCATTCTACATCATAAACAATGGAAATATTTTTAATTTCAACAATACACTTAACTTACAATACAAAAGCCTTGATTACGGCATACGCATCTCATGGACAACTTAAAAGCTCTGTCTCTTTCTCAACTATGACATGCAAAAGATAAAAAACGAATGTAAGATCGTTTAAGGATAATTTATTATAAGGATCTTTTAGAAGGGTTCACATAGTCCATACCGGGTGTAAGGGACGCTGTCCCGCAAACTGATATTGCTCAGTGAACGATACTGACCAACTTCCACCAGGAAATTCATTCAGGAAGTGAAAATAAAATTTGGCTTTTCCATACAAACTGTTCACCTCGATCAGACAATTTGCATGCCAAAAACCAAATTTACTTTCTCCTCCGGAAATAATTCCCAGTGTCGTTGACAGAGCAACCCCTATCAGTTTGCGGGACGCTGTCCCTTACACCTGGTATAAATCGTAAAAGTAAGCCATCCTACGTCAGTTTAGAATTATCAAATAGGAAGGAAATAGAATAGGAAATGCGTATTCCAGAATCGACATTAATTATAAAATAAGAATATAAAGTTCTTAAAGGCGGCTACACACATGCCGGCGGCACAAGCTGCAGAAACGACCAGTCTGCACTAAACTCAACCTTAAGGCCGGCATCAGATCAGCAGCAAGGCAGGCAGCACTGTGTTTAGCTTACATTTAAAATAACACAAGATATGATAATGCTATCGATTCGTAGAGCACACAGCTTAACAAAATCTTGGCTAAAATTTATTGCCGTACGAATAAATATCATAGAATGTGCCAGCTGCATTTCCTCTCGGGCATGCTGTAAAAACCGGCTAAGGGATTCGAGGGTTTCAGTATATTGCAATTAATGCGATGGGCTGACAACCTATCACTAGAGCAATATATCTACAAATCTATCTTAAATAACCCTCAAAATTTTGTCAGACGTGGCGGAACGACCTTTGTTTAGGTAGTTTACGCTCTGCCTACCCCATCGGGGATAAAGGCGTGATTATATGTATGTATGTATGAATTGGTCCCATTATTGAATTATAGCTACAGTACAGACGATTCATAAGGTTAGACCGCACTAGGACGTAGCTGTAGCGGCGCGGCGTAAACTTACATTGTTGCAGCTACAGTGCCGCATCAGTGCGGTGCATCTCATCATTCAGGAGAATCCACAATTGGATATTTTACACGTGTTCGTTGACGGAATTTACAAAAGCAACCGTGTCGTATTTTTGTAAATTATAATTTGATTGCGTATATATTTAGTTACCTTGGGCATGCATGTAATGACTATATATTTGTTGAAATAAATCTGTTTGTGGACCCACCATATCTCATACATTTTGATACAAACAATCATATGTCGCGCAGTGCCGCGCCGCTGCAGCTACGTCCTAGTGCGGTCTAACGTTTATTTTGAAGAATACAGAAGAATAATAAAAAAAAAATACTGGGTATCTGGAAATCTTTGTTTCTACATTCAAGGGGATCCCCGGTGCAGCGCCCTCATCAGTTAAAGTTGTTCACCAACCATCTATATGTTGCCTCAGAACGATTACATTCATCATTAAGAATGGTAGGTAAATATAATACTAGGCTGCATGGGCCAAAGCTCTTGCCTCATCAAAAAAATAATCAGCTGCAGTGTTACCAAGTGCGGCGATTTGTCGCCATTTAGGTTGGGCTTAGACTCTAGGTTAGGCTATCTCGGAGGGTGCATTGACGACCAAAAATTGCAATTTGCGACTGGACGAAATTTAGGCTATCTCAGAAAAAATATTAGGCGATATTAAGGTACTTCAAAAATACCCATGATCCACCCTCTTTGATTAAAGATTTTGAGATTATCCAAATTATTTAAATAACATCCCTACTAAATAGAGTCTTAAGGGATAGGTCTCAAGCATTTAAAATAGTAGCTATTTAGACTATTCGTAAATCTTTAAGGCGATTTTAGGCTACTTGAAATTAACTTTTCGGTGATTTCATACATAAAAGACTTGGCAATACTGATCAGCTGTTGGAAATTGAAACGTCATTTTGACGTACTTTGGACTTGAGATAAATTCTAGATATTAGTACTGTTTTTAGAGAATTTTACTTATTAAGTGTATAATAATGAATCAAATCTTGTAGATTTAACCTATTTCTACTTGTAAGTGCAATTTATATAGTGATATTGCAATGTATAACCCAGCAGTAACCGTTCGTCGAATCGATGTTTTGATTCGTATTTTGAGCGGTAGAAAAGCAATTTTAGCCGCTAATCCAGTAAGAGCATACTCTAGCGATGGTAAAGTTACTCTAGGAGATATAAGTAAAGAAATTTCATCGCCTGAAAAGAAGGAATACGTGCCTACGAAGTACCGTAAGTTTATAACTAAGTTCATATAAAATTAAGTTTGTTATCTTAACATTTACCATGTTTTGATTCCATGCTGGACTGGGAGAGAAAGAAAAACATAGAATGTTCCAGCTGCCCTTCCCGGGCACGCTGTAGAAGTCAGCAAAAGGGATTCGAGGGTTACAGTGTATTGTAATTTAGGCGATGGGCTGACAACCAGTCACTAAAGCAATACAAATCATTACAATCCAAAATTTGCCCTCAATTTTTGTCAGATGTGGCGAAAGCGCCTGTTACGAGGCGTTTTACGCTCTTCCTACCCCGTAAGGGATACCCTGTTATGTATACTCCAAAATCAAAATTTTGAGTGTGAGCATAAATAACCCCTGAAAAATATCCTTTTGAGAATGTATTTCTGTCAACTATAGTCTAATTTAATCCCTTCTTCGAGCCCTGTCCCTGATGAGGGATAATTTAATTTAATTTTCTTTATTGAGAAACCAACAGCAATTATTTCACTATTACAAACAGTAATCTTAAAAACTTATATAGCCAATAACAGAGTTCATTATATTAAATTTACATAATAATGTAGTAAACAATAAACATAAGTTAGGCTAAGTGTGCGTGTAAGTGTGAATGTATGTGTATTGTGTAGTGTATGAGCTTCATGGCTGAAATAACAGGACTTCATCATCATCATAGTCCAATTCACTCCAATATGTCAAACAAATGTGAAATGATTGGCGCACAATCCCACAGCAACAATCTCTATACAAATTTATACCTTCTCTGTAATTTAGGTTAGAATTTAGAATTTGATCAAGACATATTGTCTGCTCTTTGCCTACTTGTCATATCAGCAACTTTTTATGAAATGTAAAACACATTTTTGTATGAAAATAGTGGGTTATGATGTCACTCACCTGTTCAATCACCTAGATTAGGTAGCTGACCCCGAGAGATACGGGATAAGGCTAGGGAGATGATGATGACTTGTATTGTAAAACAAACCTGACGGCTCATTGGTAAGAGCATCAATACATTATGACAAAGACCGTGGGTTCCAATCCCACCCAAGTGTAACTTTTAGCTTGTTTATTTTCATGTTTGTATAAAAACCTGTAGGATTTTGAATAATAGTACATACATACATACATACATATACATACATACATACATACATATACATACTAGAGCCCGATGGTGTAGTGGATAGGGCCGCTGCCTCCTGAGCAGAGCCCGATGGTGTAGTGGATAGGGCCGCTGCCTCCTGAGCGGGGTGTCGTGGTTCGAACCCCACCACGTACCAATGTGTTTTTCGGTTTTCGAATTTCATATGTACGTTTATTCGGTGCTTTTTCCGTGCTTCGGAAGGCACGTTAAGCCGTTGGTCCCGGTTAATATCGTTTAATACCGTAGATATTAGTCGTTAAGCCATATCAGAGGCCAGTGCTAAGCATTGGCGGTTTGAAAACTCTGACCTAATCTAGGATTGGGTCTGGTTTCCCTTCTGGGTTGCGGAGGTCAGATGGCAGTCGCTCTGTGTAAAAACCAGTACCCTCGTTCAATCCCCTAGATTAGGAAGCCGACCCCGTGAGATACGGGATAAGGCTAGGGAGATGATGACATACATACATACATATAATAACGCCTTTATCCCTAATGGGGTAGGCAGAGCGTAAACAACCTAAACTAAGGTCGTTCAGCCACGTCCGACAAAGTTTTGAAGGTTATTTAAGATCGATTTGTAGGTATATTGCTGTAGTAATAGGTTGTCAGCCTATCGCCAAAATTGCAATATACTGAAACCCTAGGATCCCTTAGCTGGTTTTTACAGCATGCCTGGGAGGATAAGCACCTGGCACATTTTATGTTTTTATCTCACTCCCAGTCCAGCATGGAAGTATAAAATAAAGTGTAACTATACATACACACATTATAATAAAATATAACGGTATTTATCAAATGAAAATAATAAAAATATATGACTGTTGATTAACTATAAATATTAATCTTAGCTATCATTACTGATAAAAAAAAGTAATGAAATATTTATTTGTTTAAATTCAAGACAAGACATGACTTTGATTATGATTTGGGCCCACAGTGGGAGAGCCACTGAAACATTTTTATTAGATCTATTGTACTCTGATTGTATCTACCCAAGCGCCTATAAAAAAACATTACATTTGTATGGGGAATTAAACCATATATTATATTGTAATTTAGGCTATGGGCTGACAACCTGTTACTACAGCAATATACCTACAAAACTATCTTAAATAACCCTCAAAAGTTTGTCAGATGTGGCAGCACGACCTATGTTTGCGTCGTTTTCGCTCTGCTTACCCCATCAGGGATAAAGGCGTGATTATATAAATGTATAATTTATTAGTCTTTGATTGGGAATAGCCGCAAATGAAGTCACAGAAAAGCTATTAATAACTAAAGTATCATAAATATTCCAGTGACAGTTGACAATGCAGAGCTGCGGTATTTATCACAAAGTACATTAAGGAACTTAAGATGGATGATGCAGAAGGATCTTCTTGGCCAAGACATGTTCCTGCTTGGCAGGCCAGGTCCAAGCAGGTAAAGTATTCCTTTAGTTATTTCAGTAAAAAAAAACACGCTGGACTGGGAGTGATAGAAAAACATAAAAAGTGCCAGCTGCATTTCCTCACGAGCATGTTGTAAAAACCAGCTAAGGAATCCGAAGGTTTCAGTATATTGCAATTTAGGCGATGGGCTGACAACCCGTCACTACAGCAATATGCATACAAATCTATCTTAAATAACCCTCAAAATTTTGTTGTGGCGGAACGACCTTTGTTTATGTCGTGTACGCTCTGCCTACCCCATTAGGGATAAAGGCGTGACTATGTGTATGTATGTAAATACTAACAACTTACATTTTTTGCAGGCGAAAGGTCGCTTTGCAATACCTGGAACTAACTCAGAGAGAGTTGGAATATGTCGCTTTGTCGAGGGACACGACGGAAGCAGATCTAAAACAGCGGAGAGAGATACAGAGTTCTACGGCCAAATATTTTGACCAAGTAAGTTTTTGAATATACCTACAAATCTATCTAAATAACCCTCAAAACATTGTCAGACGTGGCGGAACAACCTTTGTTTAGGTCGTTTACGCTCTGCCTACCCCATTAGAGATAAAGGCGTGATTATATGTATGTAGTTTTTGACATCTTCCATGCTGGCTTGGGAGTGAGAGAAAAACATGGAACGTGCCAGCTGCATCTTGGAGGAATTTTGATTAACTTACTTACTTAAACTTTTCTCTGTCACGTCCTTAGATTGAGATTAAAGATTTTTTTGTAGTAATGAATTGAGGAGCAATTAGTACCCTGGAGTTACTATCGAAATTTCCGTTAAAAGTGGCCATTTTTAGCAATTATTTCGATAGTAACTGCCCGATAGTATTTGATCCTCAATTCATTACTTCTAAAAAATCCTTAGATCTAAATCTAAGGAAGTGATATCGCAATGTTTTGAAAATCTTGGGTTATGATTTTTTAACGAGTGAGGGCGCCACCGCTCGCGGAGAGGCCGCATAAAAGCCAGGAACCTTTATTTATGAATCACTGAAATCAAAATTCCCATATCTTTCGAGTGGCAATCGCATGCGATTACCATACTATTTGGCATGCGAATGTTGATTGACATAAATGAACCTATATCTAAAAGCTCCAATTTAAGAGTCTATCGGGTCGATAGACTCGATACCCACTCGACAGAAGAAGAAAAGCAACTAACGCCACCGCCGCCATAACGCGCACGACACTGCTAAATCCTTGTGGTACAGATATTTTTTTTTCCATAGAGTGCAGTGCGAGCGGCAGTCGAAGGAAGAGTCCTTGTTCTAGAAGGCATAGAGAAGGCTGAGAGGAATGTGTTGCCAGTACTAAATAATCTGCTTGAAAATAGAGAAATGCACCTTGAGGATGGCCGTTTCCTTATACCGGCTTCTAGATATGATAAGTTATTACAGGTGAGTAAGTAAAAACCATACTTTATTTGTAAGAACTTATTCTTTTTAATCTAAGAACATAATAAGAATAGATTTCAGGAGCCAGTTAAGAAAGGAAATTACAGTTGTTGTTGAGGTCTGTGATACCCCGCTGGTACTAAGAGCCGTTCCTTCCCCAAAGCTTTTAGCTAGAGCCAAAGTTTAAAAAAAATATATATTTTTAGGAGCACGGCCCGGAAGAGGTTTCAAAATGGCGACTTGTGCGAGTAGACGAGAACTTCCGAGTGATAGCTCTAGGACTGCCCGTCCCGCGGTACAGCGGTCAGCCACTGGACCCGCCGCTAAGGTCCCGGTTCCAGGCCAGAGATGTCGCCAGTGTCGGCTACGGGGTGAGTGACAAGGACGTAGATTCTGGATTCCCGGATACTTAGAGCAGGGTTAAGATACGCACTTTAACTAGGTTTTTGTCTTCGCATTACCTCTTTCGTTGCTCACTTTACGATGTCACGTCAAGCGCAGGCGCCCAATTTTACAGCGGACTATCAGGATCCAGAATAGGCCATCAGCCGTCTAAAGTCAGCTCGCGCCGTCAGGCGCCCAAAGTCAGAGCGCGCTGTCAGGTACATATTTATCTATCTATTTAGCCTATATTAGCCCACTGCTGGCACTGCTAGCATAGGCCTCTTCTTTTATGCGTCATTCTTTCCGATCCTATACTATCCGCATCCTGCTTTTTCCCACCACAGATACTATACCGTCAGACTATCGGGCTGGTGGTCTGCCTGCTGGGCGTATTCTGCCCCATGGTTGCCACTCTGTTACTGCCTTTGTCCATCTGATGTCTTTCCGCCTTGCCAAGTGTCATTCCCACGCCCACTTCAGCTTGCCTATAATTTACTATAATCAATCATTGAATAAAAAACATTTAATGTCTTACTTTGGGCGCCTTACGGCGCACTCTGACTGACTTTAAAATAATAATAAGTTATTATTCAATGATAGGTAGAGCATAACATTTTATTATATATCATAATTTTCAGCATTTCATAACAACTGGGTTGTTCCTTGACTACCAATATTATTAACACAGTGGATTCCATCATTCCAAATAATATAAAAATGAAGCTTTATTTCTTAGACATTTGAGAAAGTTGAGAGAGTTGTGAAAGCAGACTTTCGGCTCTGCTGTTAGGTATTGACGTTTTCTTCGGCAATTCGGGCATGAAAATATGCACTTGCTTCTTATTACCTTTCAGATCTGGCATCAATTTCTTACTAACAAGTTCGGCGTATTTTTTTTCCATTTCGGTCCGTTCCGATGCGATTTTTTGTCTCGCCTCCATAATGTTGGTTCGTAAATCCTTGGCGTTTGTTTTGTTTTCTTTTGGTTTCATGTTGGTTTCTTGTCGTGGCGTGCTCTGATGCCGTGACTGTCTCGCGTAGTTTTCGATCGTGTTGGCAGACACCGGCTCATAAAAATCCTGCCTATCGATCGGTTCATTCCGAATCTGGCTTTTCGCACTGTCCATTTTTGGAGTTATTCTCGCATCTTTCCTTACGTCGATTGCAGTTTTCGATTTAGCGAGCTGATTTCTTCTCTGGAAGCCCGGCCAGCTGTGTCGAGGCTGCGTCATCCTTTCAACATTATCAGGAGCTAGCAAGTCGACTTTTCCAGCCAAATCTAGCCATTGCAATACTCTTTCCGACAATTCAGTATTTTCTTTCATGTCCGTCCTGGCTGTCCGGTTACTCTTTAAAGTCCTCATGCTTAGATATACGCTGTCGAATCTAGATCGGCTGGATTCTAGTTCATAAATCGGTTGTTGACTGGCTTTGATCAAAAAGCTGTCTTCGGATTGGTCAACGTCAACATCTGTCAGGTCCAGGCTCTCTACGTCCGCGCGAGAGCTTTTTGGGCGTTGGCGAACTACACCTTCACTCTTCACGACAAAGTTGAATTTCCTCAAGCAGTCTTCTAGATCGTCGGAGTCTCGTCGTGGGTTGCGTTTGCGCGTTTTGGACGTGCAAGTGGCCGAAGAGTGTGGTCGGCGGTTCCTATTGTTCTTTATGAAGTAGGGGTCGTCGTGATTCAAGATGGCGTGTCTAAAGCCCTCTACCCAGACGGTGCGCACATACATAGGGCGCTGTGACGATTGCCAGAGAGCTGGCATGTTCTACAACACACACTGTCACGCGATCTTCCATCAATGTGTGCTATTGGTTGTGCTGTGTTTGTAATTGAATACCATTTCGTGACGCCGCAGCTGAAACAAACAGAAGTTCATTGTGGTTTGGACGTAGAGCTATTGTTTATCGTTTGTGGGTTCGCGGTCAAGGTGCATCTTATAAAGGTAAACATTAAACTTATAATATACATACATACATATAATCACGGCTTTACCCCTAATGGGGTAGGCAGAGCGTAAATGACCTAAACAAAGGTCGTTCCACCACGTCTGACAAAGTTTTGAGGGTTATTTAAGATAGATTTGTAGGTATATTGCTTTAGTGACAGGTTGTCAGCCCATCGCCTATATTGCAATATACTAAAACTCTCGGATCCCTTAGCTGGATTTTACAGCATGCCCGGGAGGAAATGCAGCTGGCACATGGAAGAAATATAAGTTATATTATTACGAGTTTAGGGTTCTACTATGGTACTTCCTGGAGATTCTAGCATCTACTATTCAAGCATCAAGAATCATCGAGCATTTTATATTTTACTAGCTTTCCGAAGTAGGTATTTTCCAGCGATTAAAAATACTATGTCCTATTTCCAGGTCTAGCCTATATGTGTGCTAAATTTCGTCCCGAAACGTAATTCTTATAAAATATGAATGGAAGAAATAATAAATTCGCCTCGGGTTGAACTTGAACCTGCGCTCTGCTAACTGAGCTACCGAGAAGGGAAGCGGTCCTGCCTGAGGCGAATTTATTATTTCTTTTTTTTGTTCGCACGGCTTATCAGTGTTTCTCTACTATCATCATCTCCCTAGCCTTATCCCGTATCTCACGGGGTCGGCTTCCTAATCTAGGGGATTGAACGAGGGTACTGGTTTTTACACAGAGCGACTGCCATCTGACCTCCGCAACCCAGAAGGGAAACCAGACCCAATCCTAGATTAGGTCAGAGTTTTCAAGCCGCCAATGCTTATCACTGGCCTCTGATGTGGTTTAACGACTAATATCTACGGTATTAAACGATATTAACCGGGACCAACGGCTTAACGTGCCTTCCGAAGCACGGAAAAAGCACCGAATAAACGTACATATGAAATTCGAAAACCGAAAAACACAGTGGTACGTGATGGGATTCGAACCACGACCTCCCGCTCAGGAGGCAGCGGCCCTATCCACTACACCATCGGGCTCTATCAGTGTTTCTCTACTATATTAGTCATATATTGTACAGGTTTATAACCTTCCTCTTGAACTTCGTCAAAATCCGTTGCATAGTTTTAAGGATCTAAGTATACAAATAGGCAGACGCGCTTGGACGAAGCAGACGCGACTTTGTTTTCTAGGTGTCCAGCGGAAAATTTACAAGTTTGAAATTTAATAAATAAAAAACTAAAAATTAGAGAAAAACTAAAGAAAACTCATATTCATATTTTATTTTAATCATATTTTATTTTGCCAAATTGTGCAGACATTTTTTTCAGGCTCTTGCAGCTGGACCATCTCATTTGCAATAGAAGAAATGGCACGTCAAACTGAGGTTCCTTTTTTTTTGGGGACAATTCAAACGCATTTGTCTTTATTAATTTGTCTTTCGCTTGTTTTTCGGGCACCAATAACACATGTTCTGCTTGTTTATGAAACCCTTAATATGAAAATGTGTTTCATCACTAGACACTATAATTTCCAAGCGTCCGTACAGATCGAAAACGTTCGAGCAAGGCTTTGAGAAAATATCGCGAAAATTAGCATTTTTATTGAAACATGTAATGATTTGCGTTTTGTACTGGCGAAACCTGATTTTCAGCTTAAAAATAAAACACGCTGTTGGTTTCTTTATTCCGTCAGAGACTTCAATCTGTCTTAAATGGTTTGAAACGGATTTTGCGTGATTTGGTGTCGAAATTGAGCCACGTATTCCGGTGTTGCTACCGACGTTGAGAGACGCGAAGTGTTCGGTTTACTACTGTCTCTTCTAGTTTAATTAATTACGGCCACGATCAGATAAGTTGGGTACTCAAGCCATCACCAAGCTTGCATATATTGATGTGCGAACAAAAATGGCGACGCTCCTCAAAAGTCGATTTACTCGTTTCGGATATTGCTCGAACTCATCGCGACTAATAAATCTAAAACATTAATGCTCAATTTGGAAAAAAAATACTTGAGCTACATTGTTTAGTTTTTTATTTATTCAATTTAAAACTTGAAAATTTCCCGCCACGGATCCCTATATGTAGTGATAGTGATAAAACGGCAGAGTGAGTGCAAAAAATCTTCAAAACGAAAACAGCCTATCGCCAATTTTGACATATTTATAGTTACATACATACATATAATCACGCCTTTATCCCTAATGGGGTAGGCAGAGCGTGAACGACCTAAACAATGGTCGTTCCGCCACGTCTGACAAAGCTTTGAGGGTTATTTAAGATACATTTGTAAGTATATTGCTGTAGGGACAGGTTGTCAGCCCATCGCCTAAATTACTTACAATATACTGAAACCCTCGGATCCCTTAGCTGGTTTTTACAGCACACCCGGGAGGAAATGCAGCTGGCACATTAGAGCGAGAGAAAACCACAGAAAGTGCCAGCTGCAACTCCTCCCAAGCATGCTATAAAAACAGCTAAGGGATCCGAGGGTTTCACTGCATTGAAATTTAGGCGATGGGCTGACAACCTGCCACTACAGCAATACACATTACTATTTAAAATTGCCTTAATTTTTTGTCAGACGTGGCGTGAGCGTCTTTTACGGGGTGTTTTACGCTCTGCCTACCCTGTAAGGGTAGGGTGTGATTATATGTATGTTTAATTATAATATCTGTGTTACGCTAGCGGCTAAAGTCTGTTGCTGACTATTAGCTGCCGCCAACACCTAGTTGAGGTTGATGGATTGGGGAACTGTTGCGTCCATTCATTGAATATGGCAATGATTAGTAGATAACCCATTTGTAACATTTTACAGAAATCAATTGAAGTCTACATACATACATAAATCTACATAGTCACCTTTCACGCCTTGATGCCTAATGGGCTAAACAGAGCGTAAACGACCTAAACAAAGGTCGTTCCACCACGTCTAACAAAGTTTTGAGGGTTGATAGATTTGTAGGTATATTGCTGTAGTAACAGGTAGTTAACCCATCGCCTAAATTACAATTTACTAAAACACCTCAGATCCCGTAGCTGGTTTTTACAGCATGCCCGGGAGGAAATAGAGCTGGCACATTGTATGTTTTTCTTTCGCTCCCAGGCCAGCATGGAAGAAAAAAATGCCAGCATGGAAGAAAAAAATTAAGGAACGTGATTAATTCCTCTTTTAATTATGATATCTGTGTCACGATACCACAGAATATATAATAGTACAAAAAAATAATACTGAAAAAGCCTGTTGCTGCCTATTGGCTGCCGTCAACACCTCGTTGAGGTTGATGGATTGGTTGGTAATGACTTGGCACTGTTACGTCCGTACATTGAATAGGGCAATGATTAGTTACGTTCTACAGAAATCAATGGAAAGCTGTTTTTAAGGAAATTATTGATTAATGTCTTAAGCTTCTTCCATGCTGGACTGGAAGTAAGAGAAAAACATAGAATGTGCCAGTTGCATTTCCTCCCGAGCATGCTGTAAAAACCAGCTATGGGATCTGAGGGTTTCAGTATATTGGAATTTAGGCGATGGGCTGACAACCTGTCACTACAGCAATATACGTACAAGTATATCTTAAATGACCTTCTAAACTTCGTCAGACGTGGCGGAACGACCTTTGTTTGAGTCGTTGACGCTCTGCCTACCCCATTAGGGATAAAGGCGTGATTATATGTATGTATGTCTTAAGCGGTGACTCCTGCTCTGAAAGATTACACGAATATACCGCGGGGCAGAGGGGAAGGGTTTCACAAACATTTCCCTTCCCCCCTTTGCCCCGCGGGGGTATGTCTTAGACAAGTGGTAAATTATTAACTAGTGTTTTACCACAGCTCATATTTTCTAGTCGAAATGAAATAATAGTTATCTACATACATACATACATAAAATCACTTATGTATGTATGATATGTACAGATTGTAATGTGTGTTGCTATAGTGTCAGGTTGTCAGCCCATCGCCTAAATTACAATACACTGTAACCCTCGAGTCCCTTTTGCTGACTTCTACAGCATGCCCGGGAGGAAGGGCAGCTGAAACATTCTACGTTTTTCTATCTCTCCCAGTCCAGCATGGAAGAAATAATAATAGTTATCTATAACTTTTTTGTTGCACTGGGAAAGATTAAAAACATTAACGCTATTTTATTACACACACATGACACAGTCCTATCTTGAAGTTTAGCTATTTGATACTACATACATATAATCACTCGTTTATCCCTAATGGGGCAGGCAGAGCGTAAACGACCTATACAAAAAGTCGTTCCGCCACGTCTGACAAAGTTTTAAGGGTTATTTAATATAGATTCTTAGATATATTGCTGTAGTGACAGGTTGTAAACGACCTAAATTGCAATATTCTGAAACCCTCGGATACCATAGCTGGTTTTTACAGAATGCCCGGGAAGAAATACAGCTGGCATTCTCTATGTTTTTCTCTCGCTCCCAGTCCAGCATACTACCTATATGATATTCATGCCGAATAATGCTTTTATTACAGAGTTGAGTTGCTATTGCTACTCCACGAGATAAATATTCGTCATTTTGTCAATCATTAAACTAATTGCGTAGCCTTCGTTTTCATATAAAAAGGAACCCAATATTTATTTCTAAGTTTCGTCACAAAACAATAACAACCAAACAGAATATAAAACACACCTTTGCATCTGGATCTCCGCTTTCCTGCTTATTCGGGTCGTTCGTCAATATAATTATATTATTTTTAAACAGTACGAGCCCCTTTTATATTAAAAAAAAAGTCAATCACTTATTCATAGCTGTGTTCGTAGACAGTGTTACGACAACTTGAAACTGTGTCAAAGAATTAATATAGTACTATGACCGTATTGACCACAGCAAAACGAGAACGCATTTCAATCACAAATTAATATACGTCTTTTTATTGTCTGTATTTAAGTTTTTAAGTCTAATCCTTTTTTTCCGGCCAGTACCGAACGCTTCTTTCTTTTTTTATTTTATTATTTTTAGTCTGTTCGATTTTCGAAGTTTTCCGACTCGACGTCTCGCCGCGTTTGGCTCTGTTTGTGACTGGCAGTCACCCCTCGCTCGCAAGCGGTTTTGTCGTCGGCTAGCAAGGGCCTTAGATTACAATAAATGTACAGACAACGCAACGTGTGGTAGGAAAGTGAAGACACAGAAAAACAAAACATGAATAAACGACGTTGACGTATACCATTTAGTAGTATACCATTTGTGACAATAATATTTTTTTATTTATGACTTACTTTTTGTACCCCGGTTACACGTAGCTTAATAAGTTAAAGCGTGGGAATATAAGTTGGATGAGTAAGTTTTCTTGTGGTAAAATGTAGTCTTTCTTGGTTCTGAATAATGTAGCCTAGTGATGAAGAGAATTCTAAAATAAACCAAATGGTTTAAGAATCTATTCGTTACAAAAATACAAAATTTTCCGCTTCCACATAAAAAATCATTTAACCGCGGACGCGGTACACAATTGTAAAGACCGAGAAAGTATAATTAAATAGGTTGCAAATGACCCTTCTTCCGTGCTGGACTGGGAGCAAAAGAAAAACATAGAATGTGCCAGCTGCATTTCCTCCCGGGCATGCTGTAAAAACCAGCTTTATACCTTAGAGGGTTTCAGTTTATTGCAATGTAGGCGACAACCTGTCACTACGGGAATATACCTACAAATCTATCTTGAGTTACCCTCAAGACTTTGTCAGGTGTGGCGGAGCCACCTTTGTTTGGGTCGTTTGCGCCCTGCCTACACCATTAGGGATGAAGGCGTGATTATATGTATGTTTGAACATCATCATTCCCTTGCCCTTATCCAATTATTTGGGGTAGGCGCAGTAAGTTTTCTTCTTCCATTCATCCCTGTCAGCCGTCCGTTCGACACTCACATCTGTTTTCATAATATCATCTTTGACACAGTCCATCAATCTTTTCTTTGGTCGTCCTCTCCCATATGTATGTATGTACAAATGACCCAAAATTTAAAGATAGGTAGTTTAAAAAAAAAATGTAAGTACATTAACTTTTGTACGCTTTCTCTTCGCATGTCCACATACCTACTACATCTTTAGTTTTTTCTATAATCTAGGGCGAGTTACTCACGCGATCGAAGTCTTACCAAGACAGGACTTCCGATAAATGATTGCATTTGTATTTAATAACCCCCGAAAGTGCGTTCCAACCCCAATTCACTACAGAGTGTTAGATCAGACATTTTGATAGCAGTTTTTTTATATTGATGATGAAGTTTATCCAAAGTTTGTATTTGATTTTCACTTAAAAATATATTTTACATAGCTATAAGTATATTCTTCCATGCTGGCCTGTGAGATTTCCTCCCGGGCATGCTGTAAAAACCTATATTGTAAGTAATTTAGGCGATGGGCTGACAACCTGTCACTACAGCAATATACCTACAAATCTATCTTAAATAACCCTCAAAGCTTTGTCAGACGTGGCGGAACGACCTCTGTTTAGGTCGTTTACGCTCTGCCTACCCCAATAGGGATAAAGGCGTGATTATATGTATGCATACTAATCTTATCAAAATCCCTTTATACTAATCAAGATCCGTAAAGGGTTTCAGGGTTTAAGCTCGCTATTCTGGAATGAAATTATCTTACCATTTAGGCAAAACTGTAATGTCTATAAATTTTACTACCATAAATCTAAAATCCTGATTGACCTTTGTTGTACCCATTACCGTTTTACATTATGCTAAATCCTTAGCTTGTAAAATTACCGTGTACGCCAATACAATTTGAATTTGAGTTTAAATTCTAACATTTGTGCTGAAATTTGCATGCAAACTAACATGGTTTTACATCGCACGATTATTATGTAATGTTCTTCCCATAATTTTGTGACTGCGTGGAAAGTGGGATAACGCAATTTAAACCATATCATAACTCAGGATCATACATACATAAATACATACATAAAATCACGCCATTATCCCTTATGGGGTAGGCAGAACGTTAAACGCCTCGTGAAAGGCGCTTTCGCCGCGTCTGACAAAAATTGAGGGCAATTTTAGATTGTAATGTGTATTGCTAACGTGTAGTGACAGGTTGTCAGCCCATCGCCTAAATTACAATACACTGTAACCCTCGAGTCCCTTTTGCTGTCTTCTACAGCATGCCCAGGAGGAAGGGCAGCTGGAACATTCTGTGTTTTTCTATCTCTCCCAGTCCAGCATGGAAGACTCAGGATCAGGACATAGATTTTAAGGATTTTCTGTAGTGTCCAACATTTAATTCCTTGTCACTTTTAATTTTTGGTTTTTTAATAAGTTTGTTTTTTATGTATGTACTTGTAGAGAGCCCGGTGTAGTGGATAGGGTAGCTGCCTCCTGAGCGGGAGGTCGTGGTTCGAATCCCACCACGTACTAATGTGTTTTTCGGTTTTCCAATTTCATATGTACGTTTATTCGGCGCTTTTTCCGTGCTTCGGAAGGCACGTTAAGCCGTTGGTCCCGGTTAATATCGTTTAATACCGTAGATATTAGTCGTTAAGCCATATCAGAGATCAGTGCTAAGCATTGGCGGCCTAAAAACTCTGACCTAATCTAGAATTGGCTCTGGTTTCCCTTCTGGGTTGCGGAGGTCAGATGGATGTCGCTCTGTGTAAAAGCCAATACCCTCGTTCAATCCCCTAGACTAAGAAGCCGACCCTGTGAGATACGGGATAAGGCGACGGGAGATAATGTACTTGTAATATTTTGATTGCACATGAAAAGGTAAATTTCGGAGGAAATAAGTACCAGGATAATAGCTGAAACTCCACTGAGTTGATCTGGCCTTGGCCTCCCTTAAAAAGTTTAAATAAAAAAGGGAAAACGCGACTATAACGAACTAGCTTTCTGTTAGCGATGTCACCCGCTGCTAAATAAGGTTTCACGGTGTACTTTCCCGCTGTAAAAAGTAGCCATGTTACTCAGGGTGAACGTATCTTTCTAATAATGAAAGAATTTTTGAAATTGGTCCAGTAGTTTTTGAGTTTATTCGTTACAAACATACATACACACACACACACACACACAAAAATACAAATTTTTCCTCTTTTCAATATTAGTGGGCCAAATTAATGACCGATTGGGTTCTCCTCGATTGCCGGCGAGGGAGAGGAAGACCGAGGAAACGATGGCGCGATGACATAGATTCTTTTGAAAAAGACTGGCAAAACATAGCTGGAGATCGAGACCAGTGGAAAAAGAAAGGGGAGGCCTTTGCCCTGGAGTGGGACATTTCAGGCTAAGTAAAAAAAAAAAAATAGTGTGGGTATGCTGGCTGAATAAGGGTCGATCATTTCGCAATACATACATACATATAATCACGCCTTTATCCCTAATGGGAGGCAGAGCGTAAACGACCTCAACAAAGGCCGTTCCGCCGCGTCTGACAAAGTCTTGAGGGCCATTCAAGAGAGATTTGTACGTATATTGCTGTAGTGACAGGTTGTCAGCCCATCGCCTAAATTACAATATACTGAAACCCTGGTTTTTACAGCATGCTCGGGAGGAAATGCAGCTGGCACATTCTATGTTTTTCTCTCACTCCCAGTCCAGCATGGAAGATTCGCAATACATGGCAATACCAATACTGACAAAAGCGTGCATCATTTTAAGGTTTATTTCAAACTTACACCACTTTATCAATCGAGTGCATTCATTTTCGGGGATCAAAACGCCCGGACTCAAGCCGGAACTGTGGGTTAGCACGGAACATTATCTTTTACGATCGCAAATAAGTAGTTCGGCTTCAAGTTTGTTCAGATAATGGTTCTAAGTGATACCATCTTTCGGTGGAAGCTAGGGTTTGAGGTTGTAATGGAAATAGGGTGTTTCCTTAAGGGGTCGTAGCATGAAATTGCTTTGCTTTACAGCAGCGTTTCAAAGTGAAATGGGGATGTCCTTCTACTCATGAAACGAACTAGATTCTTAGAACTATTAGGGTGAATATGAAAAATCATAATCCATGTGAAAATTTAACACGCCTTTAACACACTTCACGCCTTTTTTTTAAGGGGTAGGCAGAGCTTCAACGATTTCATACATACATACATATAATCACGCCTTTATCCCTAATGGGGTAGGCAGAGCGTGAACTACCTAAATAAAGGTCGTTCCGCCACGTCTGACAATGTTTTGAGAGTTATTTAAGATAGATTTGTACGTATATTGCTTTAGTGACAGGTTGTCAGCCCATCGCCTAAATTGCAATATACAGAAACTCTCGGATCCCTTAGCTGGTTTTTACAGCATGCCCGGGAGGAAATGCAGCTGGCACATTCATACGATTTCATATAGGTCCAAAACCGTCTGACAAGGTTTATAAATGAGCGAACTGTGTGTTAAAAAATGTGTTTCGTTTATTCTACAACAGGAAAACCCTGTATGAAGTTTGATCGAACAACTCACAATATATTTGTTCAAAAGGTAATAAACAGGTAAACCTACGAGTCCGTATCGCCATAAAATACTGTGACAGTACCACAGGTTATATAATAGGTACTACAGTTCCAAGCTGGCCTAGGAGCGAGAGAAAAACATAGAATCTGCCAGCTGTATTTCCTCCCGGGCATGCTGTAAAAACCAGCTAAGGGATCCGAGGGTTTCAGTATATTCTAATTTAGGCTATGGGCTGACAACCTGTCACTACAGCAATATACCTACAAATCTATCTTCAATAACCCTCAAAGCTTTGTCAGACGTGGAGGAACGACTTTTAAGCTCGTATACGCTCTGCCTACTCCATTAGGAGTAAAGGCGTGATTATATGTATATATGTATCTACAGTACCCTGATTTCAAGTTTCTACATTCCACGGCATAGTTTGTTACGACGCTCAGAAATAGTTCTCCAAGATCGTGCCAGTTGATACGTTGAACCATATTACCCAGACGGAACTATATAATATAATAACATACATACATACATATAATCTCGCCTTTACCCCTAATAGGGTAGGCAGAGCGTAAACGACCTAAACATAGGTCGTTCCGCCACGTCTAACAAAGTTTATTATATTTTTTGAAGGTTATTTAATATAGATTTGTAGGTATATTCCTGTAGCAATAGGTTGTCTGCCCACCGCCCAAATTACAATATGCTGAAACCCTCGGATCCCTTAGCTGGTTTTCACAGCATGCCCGGGAGGAAATGCATGTTTTTCTTTCTCCGTAAGTAAGTTTTCTCCGGAAGTATTGTAAGTAGTGTTTTTCATATATAATATAATATATGAAAAACATATCTTATGTATGTATTTGTTCTATACTTTTCCATTAGGTGGTAAGAATAGTAACTATATCGTGCGTCAGATATAATAAATATTTTCATGCGTACATAACTTTTCCACTTTCGGTGACTGTAATAAGGTCGTCGAATAATTTTGCTATTGTCCTGGTTATAAACTGTACTTGGTACCATTCTCAAGAAATTATTCTTCGTGACTTTCAAAAGAGCAGTATAATAATTTATTACTTCAGCTAGTCGACTGTAATTTCACTAATTATTTTTGTAGTGTAGACTACAAGACGTTTCTTGGTTTAAAATAGTACTGAAGCGTCATTATTGTCTGCACGAAACGGTTAGTTCAAAGTTTTTCTTGTCATTTTAACTCCAAGGAAACGTTTTAAGGTATAAAACCAGAACAAATTGCATTTAATATTTTAGTTTGTGAGCACGGTGAAACTGTCATTCGAAATGAAAATCTGGTCAATAGTTTTGACGACCTGATTAGTTGGCAGCGGGTCTGGGTTGAAGGACCATGGGGGTTGAGTCACCTGATTTTTTTAAAACAAAGTAAGAGGAAATTGCCTTGCGTGGTATGGCCATGTTATGCTGTGGGATGAAAGTCATATATGCAAAAAGGTAATGAATTTAAATGTTGGGAGAGGACGACCAAAGAAAAAAATGGATGATGGACTGCATGAAAGATACATACATACATACATATAGCCACGCCTTTATCCCTAATGGGGTAGGCAGAGCGTAAACGACCTAAACAAAGGTCGTTCCGCCACGTTTGACAAAGTTTTAAGGGTTATTTAAGATAGATTTGTAGGTAAATTGCTACATTAGCAATAAGGCCGCCTATGTTGTACTTGTTTTTTGTTGTTATTTGTTGTGTTGTGTGATTTGTATTCTTACGTGAAATAAAGTATTTTTATGTTATGTTATGTTATGTAAATTGCTGTAGTGACAGGCTGTCATCGCCTAAATTACAATATACTGAAACCCTCGGATCCCTTAGCCACAGATAATATAATACTATACTAGTACAGATGCCTAATGTCATACAACAAAACTGGTCCGCCTTAAGTCGGGCCGAGTGGCGGGCCGCAAGATTTTAGTACAATCTGACGCAACGGTACCACGTGACAGACCACGGCGGGAAGTGTTCGGTCATAATATTTTGCCGTGATCACAGATGGCCCCACGTAGGTACAATGCACGTTCGAAGTACGTAATTTTCTACTAGACTACTAGATGGCGGTAAGAGAGAAGTGAACGCTGCGCCAGAGCACAGATATTAGCAGTTTTAATCTGTAATTTGTAAGAGATTGAATAATGAAACTTATCTTATGTACTGTCAGCAAAGGCTATTGCAAGGCAGGTCCGTTCGAAACGGATGAGATTGTTTCAGGAAATTATGTATGAATTTTAATGTGGTTTAGTATATTTATTGCAGTAAGTGAATCGTGCAAATAAGCGAGATTTTATTAAAGTTTATCAATAATATCCTGAAATGATCTCTTTCGTTTCGAGCGGGCCTGACCAGATGTCTCCTCTGCTGACTACGTACACTCTACAATCATATTAGGTGCTATCATTTATAAATTTAATAAACTGCTTTACACGATTGTTACTTTTACTTTTTTTCACCAGGTCTCCTTCCACTTATCACTATTTTGAGCCTCTATTTTTATTTATCAAGATGGTTCTTATTAAGGGGCTTCCCTGGACTAAGTGGCGCCCTCATCAGTCAAAAAATCATAATTCACTGAAAGCACAGTCAATCGAAAATCCGGTAAATCAGATTGAGGTTAAAGCAATGAAGGTCATTTAGAACCTCATAAAGTTGCCACTTATAGTTTGTTATAGTAACAGATAGAAAAATTGCGAAAAACGGCCACTTTTAGCACTTTTGCTATCTATAATTGCAGTGAACACTGAATCATTAATTTATAATGCTTAAAATAAATGTCAGTACCTATACGTCTATCTGATCTACCTGATTTTCAATTAATTGAGTTTTCAGTGAGTAATGATTTTTTAATTGATGAGGGCGCTGGCGTGCACTTGAGATCCCCTTAATAGAATAGAAATCGGCCTTAAATACACTTTAAAAGTAATAAATTGAACAGAAGTATGACAGTAAAATATTTACCTTAAAAAGTAAAAGAAAGAAAAACTAATACTAAATAAATGTTTCTAACAAAAAGGAAATTGTATTTTCAATCAACGATCGGACTCGATGCGGATAATCACAGCGCTGAAACCCGACCAACTAACCAACACGCCATCCCGCCGGTGAACTGAGTTGCGAATAAAAGCTACCCATGAAGTTGTTATGGTTCATCAATGAATATATTTTTTTTTAATAGTAACGTAAACAACAAGTAGAATATCGACATAATTAGCAGGAAAATATATATATGATTTCTTCATTAATTCGTTTAGGAGAAATAAGATCTAAAAAACATACATATAAGTATGTAATTTTTACAAATTTCGGAATCAACGGAGCGGATTCGCATTTACCCATTCATACGTTGACCGGCAACGTTGCGCGCGGGCCCGCACTGAATGGCAACGACGCCACTTGCGGAGCCAACGCTGCACAGTGGGTCAGAAATTGAGATTCATAGAATTAGGAATAAACTAAGTTTCGGAATTTTGCTTACAACTTTCAGAAGACAATCTATAGGTAAACTTAATAATCTCAAAGCAACTAAAACTTAAACTTAAGTATGTTTCATTAGGTTCATTTTAATTTAATAAAAATATATTTATCACTAGGGATAGAGGCGTGACTATATGTATGTATGTATATTTATCACTATTTAACATAAATATCTTTGACATTTTAAGAACACATCGAAGTAAAAGGTGTTACCAAGCAAGGTTTAAGAATCGATATGATTTGTTTTAGGCAGCAGGCAATCATGTCTTTTCATTACAGCTACAATTTACTCGAAATATGTTTTAATTAAAATATGTATTCTTTTAAAGATTCTTAAATAATTAATAATATAAAAATAGCTCTTATAGATAGTGAGAAAAAAAAAGTAAGTTAATCTAATATTTATATTCTTTATGTTAGTTAAATCTAGTCTACGCCGTATCGTGGCCATGTCAATGTTTTGTACATACATACATCACGCCTTTGATCTTAATGGGGTAGGCAGATCGTAAACAACCTAAACAAAGGTCGTTCCGCCACGTCGGACAAAGTTTTATATTTTACTAGATTTGCAATATCCCGCTTACCGCTACGCATTTTTCTTTGACCCAAAGGTTGCCTGGAAGAAATTGCTACCTTAGCAATAAGGCCGCCTATGTTGTACTTGTTTAATGTTGTTATCTGTTGTGTTGTATCATTTGTGTTCTTACGTGCAATAAAGTATTTTTATGTTATGTTATGTTATGTTTTGAGGGTTATCTAAGACAGGTTGTCAGCCTATCGCCTAAATTGTAATATACAGAAATCCTCGGATCCCTTAGCTGGTTTTTTTCAGCATGCCCGGGAGGAAATACATCTGGCACATTCTATGTTTTTCTCTCGCTTACAGGCCAGCATGGAAGAAGATTGTGAATGATTTGTTGTTGGTAAATTAAACAAATATAGAAACAGTTTTCCTGCTGATCGTAAGAAAAATACATACTATCCATACTCTATACAAATATTATAAAATCCGAAAGTAGCTCCGTCTATCTGTTTGTTTGTTGTTCTTTCACGCCTTAAATTCTGAACGCATTTTGATGAAATGTGGTGGCATGGTGATAGATGAAACGGACAAAGGCAATTTTTTACCGTAGGATAAGATCTTATTCCCTCGGGAAATATTTTCACACGGTATTTAGGGTATAGGGCAACACTTTATGTATCGATTGACTATGACCATGACATTACAACGCTATGGCTGATAACCAGTGATCGGAATTGGTAGAGTATATTTACCTAAACTTCTAAGAACAGAAGCGGAAAATGGAGACTTCCTTACTACGTAAACTTTTTGCGGGACATCACATAAGTAAGCAAGAAATATACTTTGCACCATGGTTTTAATTCTATGGACAAATACAAGGTAAAAATATACTTGGTGATATTTGGCTACAGTGTCACATTGCCTAGATATTTTGAATTCAAGATTTTCTTACTTTATAGCTTTAAAACTGCTGTGTGTAGGAAAAAAAATATTGAGGAAAAAATTACGCAAATTATGTGCTGTATAATTTCTTCATAGGTGTCAACATCGTACGAGCTACAGAAACCAAGATATTTACGAAAAATTGTTTTATTTTTACATTTGACCTTGAATAGCTTATATTCCTGGTTGGTTTTTTTAAGGCACCATTTCGTACGCCGAAATAAATCTGTGAAAAGTCCTAGGTTCGATTAAGATAAACCGATGCTTTTAATAAGTTCCCCTTAGTCAAACATTGATAACAACGCCGTAAAGAGTATGATATAAAACACACAAAGTAATTTTAATTGTTAGAAGGCTTGCACTGATAGTAATATGCTTTTCAATAAGTGCTGTTTATTCACAAATAAACAAAAACTTCGTAAACAAAGCGATTAAATAGAACTACACAAAAGAAGCTCAATTGTCAAAAGGCTTGCACTAATTATTTTTACCTGAAAAATGATTCCAGGTAAAAAAAAAAACACTGAAAAAACACGTGCTGTAAATGAATGGCATTTGTTTACGAATTTCGAACCGTCAACTTTGCAAGATAAAATCAAATGCAAATAAAGCAAGTCATAAAATAATCGAACAATAGGAAATGAGGCTTGAATTTATGCATTTCTGTATTATACGTGACTATACGCCACATAATAGAACTAGTAGAGGAATAGTAGGCCCTTTTTGACCGGTTATCTATGGCCAAACGACCAAATCGCAATCTTTAGATCAATGTGTCTTGGTAATATAATATTTTGTTTTATATTTATTTCATGTTCAAACATCACACGGTTGATCGTACGCCAGCCAACTTGAACCAAATCTCAGTTAAATATCGGCAAAATATTTAGTATGCCAGATACAATCATACCTCTTTCGAAATATGAATTTTGTTTTTTGTAGTTTTTAATGATAAAAATTAAATTTGTTTTTTGTAACTTAAGGTATAAATCAAAGAACCAATAAAAATTAAAATAAAGCTTATTTTTATTAAAGTAGACAATTATTCATGTAATGCAGTAAAAAAAACCTGATCACGTAAGGTACATCGTAAACGCGATTAATTTTACTTAAGAAATAATACATTTTATATGTCGTCAATGTCTTCGTCTTCAGTGACAGAATCTGAAGATACTGACGAAATATTGCTTTCTTGCAGGGAATTGAAGTAGATGAGCATTATTTTTTCTATATTTTCCGGTTTAAGTCTATTCCTTTTTACACTTAAAATCCACTAATAGGTGTAAAAGGACCTTTCAACATCTACAGACGTAAGAGGAGCATATTTAAAAAATACTTCGTCATCTACTTCGATTCCCTTTACAATTTTTTCACTTATTGTTGTAATAAAATCGTAGTCCGGAATTCTGTTTAAAACTTTTTCTAATTTATTTTGAATTATCTGATTTGTTGACCAGCTTAAAACATAACTAACATCGTCCATAATATGAAAACTGTCAGATATCGTTAAAACGGTTTTTCGTAAATATCTTGGTTTCTATAACTCCAACGATGTTGACACCTATAAAGAAATTATAGAACACAAATTACGCGATAATATTTTCCCTTAACATTTTTTCCTACACACAGCCGTTTTAAAGCTATAAAGTAAGAGAATCTTTAATTCAAAATATCTAGGCAATGTGACACTGTAGCCGAAAATCACCAAGTATATTTTTAGCTTGTATTTGTCCATAGAATTAAATGCCATGGTTCAAAGTATATTTCTAGCTTACTTATGTGATGTCCCGCAAGATGTCCCGAAAAAGTTTTAGTAGTAAGGAAGTCTCCATTTTCCTCTCTTCTTTTTAGAAGTTTAGGTAAATATACTCTACCTATTCCGATCACTGCTGATAACATTTCCTCCCAGCCGAATTTCCTCCCGGGCATGCTGGAAAAACCAGCTGAGCAATCCGAGGGTTTCAGTATATTGCAATTCAGGCGATGAGCTGGCAACCTGTCACTACATGAAACTGCCTAAAAATTAAAATCTATCTTTAAATAACCCTCAAAACTTTGTCAGACATGTCGGAACGACCTTTGTTTAGGTCGTTTACGCTTTGCATACCCCATTAGGCGTGATAAAGTCGTGATTATATATGTGTATATATGTATGAGTGACATAGCAACAGGCTAACCGTTAACGCAGAGAAATACTTTATTTCCGCGAGAAAATTCATTTAATCGCGGGTGAAAACGCGGGGCGGAAAGCAAGTGAGTTTTATAAATAAGATACAATATTCATACTTTAATTTTTATTTTATTGTTTTTTTCATAATTCAATGTGCGAGGGTCTCTAAAAGTAAAGTCATAACACATAAACGGCAACCGCTCGATGTAGGTATATTAATTTCATCTGTGGATCGATAATTGTACCAGTGACATCTATTGGTGAATGGTTGGTACTACCTGTATGTGTTTAGGGTTTGAGCGAAAGTCGAAAAACTTCATATCCTTGACACTCCTGTGTGGGTGTCGCTAGAGTAGCCGCTGAAAAGAAACTTTTAATCTAAAACCTTTTAAAAATGAGCATATTATACGATTTTTAATGCTCAGGGTAATCAGAATTATTTATTAAACAATATATTTGCTGGCTTTAGAAACAAAAAACTTGCTTTATGTAAACTTTTATTTAGAATGACCTGCCCGTCTTACCCTTAGCGCCATCTGCCGATATTTTTTAGAAGCTATTTACTGTTCTTCGGAGTGAGACCCCATGCCTTAGCTGACTTTTACAGCCTGCCTGGGAGGAAATGCAGCTGGCTTATTATATGTTTTTCTCTCGCTCCCATTCCAGCATGGAAGTATGCTGCGTGAAAGATGATATGTATAAAACAGGTGTGAGTGTTGAACTGACGGCTGACAGGGATGAATGAAAGAAGAAAACGTACTGCGCCGACCACAAATAAATAGGATAAGGGCAAGCGAATGATGACTTAAGCAGACTGTCCCAGTTGCTGTCCTTAATAATGCGTAAAATGAAAATGTCGCTATTTCACCAGAAAATGTTATGCTTTTCGATTTTTTATCATACCAGATTAGATACGCATTAACAACCTCGTCATACGCGCGTGCATGGCGGTTTAAAATCTCTGACATCAGAATTCATCAGACCGTACGACTGGGAGACACAAACCTCAGAAAAATGTATCTGTCTTCGACGCGGACTGGCAGCTAGGAAAAACATAGAATGTGCCAGCTGTATTTCCTCCCGGGCATGCTGTAAAACCAGCTAAGGGATCCGAGGATTTCAGTATATTGCAATTAAGGCGATGGGCTGACAACCTGTCATTGCAGCAATATACCTACAAATCTATAAGATAAGATAAGATAAGAATATACTTTATTGCACAGAAAAGACACAAGTGAAAATTAAATTAAATGAAACAAATAGTAGTACAAATAGGCGGCCTTATTGCTATGCAGCAATTTCTTCCAGGCAACCTTAGGGTACAGGAAAATAAATAGTTGAAATCTATCTTAAAAAAACCCTCTTAACTTTGTCAGACGTGGCGGAATGACCTTTGTTTTAATTACAAATTACAATACACTGAAATCTCGGTTTCCTCTAGTATGGGTATAAAAGCAGCTGGAACATCAGATTTTTTTTATCGCTGTGAGTTCAGGATGGAGATCTTTATCACGATGTGAAGTCTCACTTGACCACAATATCACAGAATATAAGGAGCATATACTGCAATTTTGATGACTTTCAAATAACGCTTTCACAATTGTACTTTAAGGTAGATGTTATTATATTAACTGAATGTCATCTCGATCCAGATAAACCAATCCCTATGTTACCAAGTTATACAGCTTTTTCGTCTACAAATAACCACAACAAATGTGGTGGGGTTGTAGCGTACGCTAAAACAAAACTTAATCCATTATTTGAAGAAATTATTCTAGATCAGGCAACATGCTTACAAATAAATATTCTTAATAACCTGATCTTAGGAATATATCGCTCTCCCTCATTCAAACATGCAACCAATTTCATTAATTCATTAGACAATCATTTGAATACAATAAAAACTCAATCAAATATAATTATTACAGGAGACCTCAATGTTAATCTTATTTTGGAAGAGAAAGAAAATCCCCATGAACTTAATAATAGAAACACCTATCTTAACATGCTGTCTACTTATGGTATAATGGCAGGCCACTATCAACCGACCAGAAATCATAGATGCCTGGATCACTATATGCTTAAACTAAACAGAACTAAGATTGAAGCACAAATAGCTATATTAAACACCACCACAACTGACCACTCAACAATACTTCTTATAATGTCTAAACTTAAACAGAGGAACAATGAACCTAGTACACAAACTCATACAGATTTTGAAGAAGCTGTTAAAACCCTACTTCATAAGAACTTGCATAATCTTCTGTTAAGTGATGACCCACATTTTGTAATTAAACACCTAATAAGCAGTATCACTAATAGTCTTGCAGAAAATACTAAAACAAAATATAGTCCAAGCTCTAAAAGGATAATTAAGCCATGGATCACCCCCGGTATACTGCGCTGCATAAAAAACCGTAATAGAATGCAATACAAATTAAGAGCTGATCCACATAATGATATTCTTAGAACAACCTTTCATAGATATCGCAATTTTTGTAATAAAATTATAAAGAAACTCAAACGACAGTACGATAGAGAACAACTAAAACAAAGCGTTAAAAACCAAAAAAAGCTGTGGCGTACTATAAATAATATTACCTTTTATAAATCAATAAAAAATCGCAGTGAAGAATTACTAACCACAAAACTAAATCCTAATGACTCAGTAAACTTTGTCAATAATTACTTTGCTAGCATAGGCAAACATCTTGCAGAAGAAATAATATATACGAACCCTGAAGCCCAATATTTTAAACCTACCTTTAACCCTATAGCCTTGTCATTTGTTCTGCTTGAAACGGATGTACAAGAAGTAGATGCAACTCTTATGAGTTTAAAAACAGACAGTGCTGCCGGTTGGGATAGCATCCCAACAAAATTTCTTAAAATGGTTAGACCGATTATTGTTCCCATCATCTGCCACCTGACAAACATCTGTTTTCGAAAAGGAGTTTTCCCCACTATATTAAAAAGATCTATCGTTACACCAGTGTACAAGGGAGGGGATAGATGCGATGTCAACAATTATAGGCCAATATCAGTCTTACCAGCAATTTCAAAAATGATGGAAAAATTGATTAACTCTAGATTAATAAACTTCCTCGAAAAATTTAATGTTCTCTCGACCTCTCAATATGGTTTTAGGCATGGAAAATCAACAGAAGACGCGGTACTATCGTTAACCTCATTGATCGCTAAGCAAATGGATAAAGGAATGAAAACCATCGCGGTATTCATAGATTTGAAAAAAGCCTTTGACACCGTTTCTCTCCCCAACCTTGTGCAAAAACTAGAAAATATTGGTATTCGTGGCACTCCACTGAAATTACTAACAGATTACCTCTTGGGCCGATCCCAGTTAGTAAAAATAGGTAAATTTATAAGTGATGCCGCAGATATTACATACGGCGTCCCTCAGGGGAGTGTCTTAGGGCCAACGTTGTTTCTTGTGTATCTGAACGAGCTAACAAATCTTAAAATAGAAGGTGGTAAAATTTTTTCATACGCTGACGACACAGCCATTGTGTTTTCTAGCAAATCTTGGGAATCAGTGTATAAAATTGCGGAAAAGGGACTCCATTCAGTTTCCAAGTGGCTTAACCAGAATCTCTTAACATTAAATATTTTAAAAACAAACTATATCTGCTTTTCGATCGACAAAAGGACACAGCCAAATCCAAACCTTAAATTAAGAATGCACACATGTCATAACAATGTTGGTGCTTGTAACTGTTATTGTATAAATAACGTCACATCTGTAAAGTACCTAGGTATAATTGTTGATAATCGACTTTCCTGGCATGAACAAATTGAAACACTAAACACTAGAATTAGAAAACTGATATGGATTTTTAAGAAGTTAAGGCACGTAGCATCGAGACAATTATTAATTCAAATATATTTAGCACTGGCGCAATCAATAATTGAATACTGTATACCTGTTTGGGGGGGTGCAACAAAAACTAAATTTTTAGAAGCCGAAAGAGGACAAAGATATCTGCTCAAAGTAATGTTCTTCAAACCAAGTAGATTTCCTACTGAAGAGTTATATCAGGCGTGTGGACTTCTTTCCCTAAGACAACTGTATATTCGTTCAGCTACTCTCAAACTTCACAAAACACTTCCATATAAACCCACCGTGCCTTCAAGAAGAAGAAAGGTTAAAGCTGCTCCTACACATCGCTGTAAAACTGAATTCGGTAAACGACAATACACTGCCCATTCTGCATACCTATATAATAAATTAAATGAAAACTTCAACATAAACACACTAAAATATCAGGAATGTAAAAAAACTATAACTAGTTGGCTAAAATCGTTAAATTATGAAGAGACAGAAAACTATCTTAAATGACACACACACCTACACACACCACACACACACACACACACACACACACACACACACACACACACACACACACATACATACACACACACACCACTTATTTTTCATGTTTTATTATTCTTTTAATTTTTATATAATTTGATTATTATTTATGTTCATTATTAATTAATTTTGTATTATTATATTATACTTATTTCTGCATAATTCAATATTAACTAATTGTTATAGAAGAGTGGGGCCTCCTGCTACAGGTATTATTTAATACTTACTAGGAAGGTTCCAGCCTCAGATTATAGATTAAGAAAACTTTTGTTAAAGTAAATAAAGATATTTTGATTTTGATTTGATTTGATTTTGACTTGCTCAAGCCCCTATGTTGCTCAAAATTCTTTCCGCTAATAAGTTGTCAGAAGCAATGCCGGTGTGGGATTAATTGCGGGTGAATTATTTCCGTGTTGCGGCGGGGAAATGGGGCGCCGGCATGCCATGATATATACAAACAGTCACGCCTTTTTTCCTTAGAGGGTAGCCGTAAAAGCCGCCCACGCCACGTCTAACAAATATTGAGGAGAAATTACAAAATCGTAATACTCTGAAACTTTGGTATCTACTGATTTCTTGGACTGACTTCTTCTTCTAGTATGCCCGGGCAGAGAAGCAGAAATATGAAATCAAATTCTATCACATACGATTTTACGTATTTTTGAAGCAGTAGAAATATGTGTTGCCAATAAAGTCTAATCCCGTAAATTGTTTTCGTTCTACGCAGAAATACACCTACTATACCACCACTACCACTAACAAAAATCGTTGATTTGATAAACTGGAAATGAATCGCAGAGAAACGGAACGTAAATTCAAGTAAATTAAAAAGTTAAAGTGTCACTTGTCAAATGATTGTCTCATCTCAGTGTCACTGTCATCATCATAGACTAGTTAGGTATCGAGTAGAAGAAAAGAAAACGAGTGGTTTGAATTAGTGTTGCAAAACTATCGATAGTTTGACTATCGATAGTTGACCTTGAAAATCAGTTAGAATATCGATAAGCCTATCGAAAGTATCGTCATTATCGATACTATCGATAGCTATTAGAAATCAATAGTATTGGTTGACGTCATAACTATCGATACTATCGATAGTATTGCTTTCCAATAGTATCGATAGTATCAATAGTTTATAATTGATACTATCGATAGTATCGATAGTATTTATGCACTATTGCTTGCAAACAATCGATACTATCTATTGTTGCAAAAACTATCGATAGTATTGAAGTATCGATAGTCCGCGAAAATTCAATAGTATTGCTTTTGATTTGTATTCTATGTGGAACATGAAACTAAAATTGATTATAGGTCATAACACTAACCACCACATAGAATACAAATCAAAAGCAATACTATTGAATTTTCGCGGACTATCGATTGTTCGATACTATCGATAGTTTTTGCAACAATCGATAGTATCGATTGTTTGTAACCAATAGTGCATCAATACTATCGATACTATCGATAGTATCGATTATAAACTATTGATACTATCGATACTATTGGAAAGCAATACTATCGATAGTATCGATAGTTATGACGTCAACCAATACTATTGATTTCTAATAGCTATCGATACTATCGATATTATCGATACTATCGATATTATCGATACTATCGATATTATCGATACTATCGATAGGCCTATCGATATTCTTACTTTTTTCGAAGGTCACGATGCTATCGATAGTACTATCGATAGTTCGATATATTGTTGCAACACTAGTTTGAATCACTCGTTGCAGAGTCGCATACGTATGAACATTCAAAAATAGTAATTATTGGATTTCGTATGTATGCGAATGTTGCTTTTTCGTATGCGAATTCGGATACGAGCGGTTCAAAAATACGATTCCTGGAACATTTTTTTATCGCTTTTAGTCCGATGTAAAATATTACTTGCTCAAAGCTCGTTCCGCTTATAAGTTTTAAAAAGAAATGCTGTGGGATTAATTGCGGATGATTTGTTTCCGTACATGCCATGATATTTGTTACCCTGTGGTGCCCAAGTGGACATGCTAAACGCCTACTGTGCCAGTGATGTTGCTGAAATGTGATACATAAGAGGCACGCCATTATCCCTTACGGAGTAGGCAGAGCGTAACATCTTTATAAAAGGTGTTTTCTGTCAAAATATTCCAGGTGGAAAATCTGTATCGCAATAACGCAACTAAAACCTCGGCTTATTCTATTGCTTTCTCCAGTACGCCCGGGTAGAGAAGCTTTTTTTTTTTTTTTTTTTTAATATTTGATTGGCAATCATTTGTCCGCCATCTCACGTGATGGTAAGTGGTGATGTAGACTATGATGGAGCAATTGAAACATTCCAGTTTCACCGAGCTCGTACATTCATATAATCACGCTTTTATCCCTAATGGGGTAGGCAGAGCGTAAACGGCCTAAACAAAGGTCATTCGCCACGTGTGACAAAGTTTTGAGTGTTATTTAAGATAGAGAAGGTATATTGCTGTAGTGACAGGTTGTCAGCCCATCGCCTAAATTGAAATATACAGAAACCCTCGGATCCCATAGCTGGTTTTTACAGCATGCCCGGGAGGAAATGCAGCTGGCACATTGTATGTTTTTCTCTCGCTCCCAGTCCGAGCTCGTTCCGCTAATAAGTTGCCCCTATGGGATTAATTGCGGATGAATTGTTTCCGTGTTGCGGAGGGGAAATGGGGCGCCGGCATGCCATGATATTTGTTACCCTGCGGTGCCCGAGTGGGCATGCTAAACACCTATGCCGGTACCGCTGCTTAAATGTGGTAATGGGATTCGATCCACCAATAGTACTAAGGGTTTTTATGTTTGAGCTCAAAACTCGTTGATTTATAAAAGAGTTTTGTAGATAGACTGTTTACAGTGCTAGGCCCCGTCCTTTGGAAAGATATTTTTATAGGTACCGTTTGTGGACAGCGTCCCGCAAACTGATAGGGGTTGCTCAGTCAACGAAACTGAACAATACTCACCAGAAAATTCTTTCAGGAGATTTTTCATACAAAATGACCCCCGCGATCAGACAATTTGTATGAAAAATTAATTATTATTCTTTATCTCTTGAAACAAATTCCTCATACAGGGAAAGCATAATTATTATTTAAAGGTGTACCTATCTGCTACTACTCTATACGATATAATTATCACGAGGTTATAGAGATGAAATTTTTCCATAACTCCCAATCCAGTACCCCTAAAATACATTCCTACAGTTCGTTATCTACAAAAAATAGGAATTTAATGGAAACCTAAAAAGTTATAATAAAATATGGCAGGCTGTAGCAATAAATTATAACGGTCTAAATAAGTCACTTTTGCCGCAATTTCTATAAGGTGAGGCTTGAGGGAGCGAGCTTGCATTAGCTTGACCCTGTTCTGAAAACTACGATTTATAAAATTACTCTTACAATTTGATGTAGTACATTGCGTAGCCAGTAGACGGCCATAAATACTGCATAAGTTCGTCTTTGCGCAACGACTTATAACTGTGTTTTTCCAATGCTCCATGTGCAATGTTTACCTCCTAGTAATTTACTACGGAGTATAGTACGCTAACTGCCTCAGTGGTCTAGTGGTCTCAGCCATAGGCTTTGGAGGATGTGGGTTCTATTCTCGCGGGGGGAAAACAAAGTTGCTAATTGTCATTTCCGCACTTTGAATAGGACAATTCAGGCTGAATCACCTAATTTTCTGTACGAAAAATGATTCAGTGCTTCGGAGGGCACGTCCATCGGTCCCGGTAGTTGTCGTTACACAACAACGTCAAAGGCCTATTAGCTGTTACTAATAGCCGGTCTGAAAACTCTTCTTCTTCTCGAGCCATTGGCTGGCCAATTCTTTTGGTTGGCGTCAAACTTTGACATTAGGGTTCATAGGGTCTGTAGAGACACATGTTATTGTAAGTTTTTACGATTCAGCAATATGTAACACACACTGTGTGAATATGTAACACACTGTACCGTTCGGCGTGGTGACGCTAGTCGTCTCCCGTCCGCCATAGAGAACACACACGCTAATATGTAATTATGTTAAGTATTTGTGAAAACAATAGAAGACCTCAAATTAATTTCCGAGTTCATCATTTCTATATCCATCACTCAGCAGCTTATATACCTCTGAAGGTCGATCGACACAAAAAACCCATTCGATAAGAAAAAGAAGACCAGCCACGCAATGTACATTGAATTGTACTAGCGATTCTCATAATAGTGTAGTTTTATGAAACGAACCCCTTGTCGCGTGTTTACCAGAAATAGCTAAGTATAAATCTTCACTTTTTGGTAACTGCCGACAGTCGGAGCGATTTCGATGGAAATCGTGGCAAGCCAATGGATTGTACCCAGCAAGTGCGAAATGAAATATTCCTATAGCGAACCGTTTTTCTCAGACACGCCTTTGTCTTTTACAAGGTAGGCGTAGCGTTAAATTGACATCCTTAGAAATGGTCTTTCTTCCATGCTGGACTGGTAACAAGAGAAAAACATAGAATGTGTCAGCTGCATTTCAATAGGCATGCTGTAAAAACCCGCTAAGGGAACCTAGGGTTTCAGTATATTGTAATTTAGGCGATGGGCTGACAACCTGTCTCTACAGCATGTACATACAAATCTATCTTAAATAACCCTCAAAACTTTGTCAGACGTGGCGGAACGAACTTTTGTTTAGGTCGTTTACGATCTGCCTACTCCATTAGGGATAAATGCGTGATTATATGTATGTAGAAATGGTCTGTGGCGAAAGCCACATTCGACAAATGTTGAGGATAAATTCAGGAGGACGTTTCTGGTTCAATTGCTGTACACTGAAACCCTCGGCATGCTCTACGGGTTTCTACTTTCTTAGGTACAGTATGCGTGCGAAGAGATGCATCTGGAATATTCTATGTTTTCTAATAGTTTTGAGTAAATTTTGATGTATGTTTAGTACCAGTTTTAATAACCGTAATGCCACTTTGACAGCGTTAAATTTAGGATTTATTTTTTATCTCATTCATATTTCTAACTTGAGAAAGTGACCGGGCAAAATTTAATGTAATTTGCGAGAATTGACACGAATGTCTTTTATTTACTAAACCACCTCAAGGTTGCTCCTATAAAACAGTCGAAATGTTTGAACTAAGTTTGAATTTAGTTAACCAAATAGTGAATTTAAAGGAGGCCACTCACGCACGTATAAATTTTATAGTCAAGTCAGTTTCTTGACAGGAGCAGTCTGATTCCGAGGATATTTCGTGCGGCGTTTTGAAATGTTAATTTGTTTTCAGAACTTTAATAGGTACGCACGAATTGGTTTTTCTAACTCGGAGGTAAAGTTTTCTTTTATTTATTTTTTCCCTTTAGGTTCTTACTTTTTTTTCTGAATTTTTAGTTTTTTTATAAATTGTTAAACATATAATTTAGCTGCCTTTACGTGCATACTATATATTATATTTGAATAGCTTTTTGTTATCCTCGTTCTATTACATCATCATCATCTCCCTAGCCTTATCCAATATCTCACGGGGTCGGCTACCTAATCCAGGGGATTGAACGAGGGTACTGGTTTTTACACAGAGCGACTGCCATCTGACCTCCGCAACCTAGAAGGGAAACCAGACCCAATCCTAGATTAGGTCAGAGTTTACAACGACTAACATCTACGGTATTAAACGATATTTACCGGGACCAACGGCTTAACGTGCCTTCCGAAGCACGGAAAAAGCGCCGAATAAACGTTCATATGAAATTCGAAAACCGAAAAACACATTGGTAGGGATTCGAACCACGACCTCCCGCTCAGGAGGCAGCGGCCCTATCCACTACACCATAGGGCTCTTTTACATATTATTATCTAATTCTTATTCTTCTTAGCGAGTGGATTTTCGAGTCGAACGACCCAATGAACCCTGGTGTCAGTTTTCAAACCGCCTAGTATTAGGACTCTCACGTAGTTTGAGTAACGACCACTATCAAAGACAGCGACCGGGACCGACGGCTTTACGTGCCTTCCGACGCACGGAATCCTTTTTCGTTTCGGACAATCAGGTAATTCAACCTGCACCGTCCTGACCAAACTGGGGCAAACTTTACAAAGTGATAAATTAACAAATATCAACTTTGTGTTCCCCCTAGGAATCGAACCCAGGAGATGCCCTAGAGATCGTAAGCCCATGGCTCTGACCACTAGACCACGGAGGCAGTTGTATATTATATTATATTATCTAATTATGTAAGGAAAAGGGCAAATGCTGGAAATCAGTGTTTACATTGCTGTTGACAACAACTGAGTCCCTTGTCTTTTGCCATAACTTTTTTAGTGTAATTTCTTCAAACTGTATTCTAGAAATTGAATATACTATGTTCGTAGTCATTTGCTACGATATTGCTACGGTGTAACAACATTTTATAAAAAAATATTTCTGCATAATTTTCAGTCCAAGTTTTGAACACAAAACTTAATCTATGTTTTTGTTCCCAGGAGCACCTAACCGCATTAAAAGACGAATCCCCTCAAGTGGACAGCACGAAGCTGGAGCAGGTGTTGTCGGCTGCGTACGCGCTGATCAGCCCCGAGCTGCAGCAAGTCAGTCTGCCTGACTTCCCCATAGACAATCTACAGGCCGCCGCCTTGATACTGGTAAGTGAATTAATAACAAAAATTAGTCCGTGCTTCGGAGGGCACGATAAGCTGTCGATGGTTGCTGTCTATGATAGTGGTCGTTACACAAAACATGGCAGAGGCCCATTAGCTGTGCTATTAGATGGTTTAAAACTTGTGACACCAGGGTTCGGCGGGTCAATCGATTCGAAACCCACACGACAAGAAAAAGAAGACCTTGACTTCCCATGGAGACCAGCACAAAATTGCAGCAGGTGTTGTCGGCTGCGTACGCGCTTCAGCAAGTCAGTCTGCCTGACTTCCCCATAGACAACCTACAGGCGGGTGCTTTGATATTGGTAAGTGAGACACCAGCTCAATACTGACTTCTTCCCGTAGAGACCATCTCAATATTGGAACAGGTGTTGTCGGCTGCGTACGCGCTGATCAGCCCTGAGCTTCAGGAAGTCAGTCTGCCTGACTTCCCCATAGATAGTCTACATGCCGCTGCTTTGATATTGGTAAGTGAGACACCAGCTCAATACTGACTTCTTCCCGTAGAGACCAGCTCAATACTGGAGCAGGTGTTGTCGGCTGCGTACGCGCTTCAGCAAGTCAGTCTGCCTGACTTCCCCATAGACAACCTACAGGCGGCTGCTTTGATACTGGTAAGTGAGACACCAACTCAATATTGACTTCTTCCCATAGAGACCAGCTCAAAACTGGAGCAGGTGTTGTCGGCTGCGTACGCGCTGATCAGCCCTGAGCTGCAGCAAGTCAGTCTGCCTGACTTCCCCATATATAAGCTACAGACTGCCGCTTTGATATTGGTAAGTGCTGTAATTGTTCCATGCTGGACTGGGAGCTAGAGAAAAACATTCAATGTGCCAGCTGCATTTCTTCCCGGGCATGCTGTAAAAACTAGCTAAGGGATCCGAGGGTTTCTGTATATTGTAATTTAGGCGATGGGCTAACAACCTGTCACTACAGCAATATACCTACAAATCTATCTTAAGTAACCCTCAAAACTTTGTCAGACGTGGCGGAACCTTTTTTTTTTAGGTCGTTTACGCTCTGCCTACTCTATTAGGGATAAAGGCGTGATTATATGTATGGTAAGTGCACATGGATTGATAATGTTTCCCTAGTCCTAAAAGGGTTTGATGGATTTTAGCCAGGGCACTTACGTTAGGGTGTGAACCACTATTCACGCTAGCGCGATATCCGCGTCGAACGCGCGGTATCCATATCGAACGCGCGGTATCCACTTCGAACGCGCGGTATCCGTATCGAACGCGCGGTATCCGTATCGAACGCGCGGTATCCGTATCGAACGAGCGGTATCCACTTCGAACGCGCGGTATCCGTATAGAACGCGCGGTATCCGTATCGAACGAAAGTCAAAAGCGCGGGCGGGTCAAGTTAGCTGGTCACCGTATATAGTTTGTACATGTCCTGCAAAACCGTGCACCCGTCCGTAATGTCATCATCTCCGTAGCTTTATCCCGTATCTCACGGGGTCGGCTACTTACTACTGGTTTTACACAGAGCGACTGCCATCTGACCTGTGCAACCCAGAAGGGAAACCAGAGCCAATCCTAGATTAGGTCAGAGTTTTCAAGCCGTTAATGCTTAGCACTGGCCCCTGACATGGCTTAACGACTAATATCTATTAGTATTAATTAGTACTAATATTAATATTAGTATTGAACGATATTAACCGGGACCAACGGCTTATCCTGTCTTGCGAAATACGGAAAAAGCGCCGAATAAACGTCCATATGAAATTTGAAAACCTAAAAACACATTGGTACGTGTTGGGATTCGAACCACGGCCCTTTCCACTACACCACCGTAGCCCCCTTATTGTAGCTGACTAATCATATTTTTCAGTGTAAAGTTTGTATGAAGTGTGTGGAGCCCCTTCAATACAAACCTTGTGAATTTTGTCGCGTCTAAAATATCGTTCTTATTTACATTGATGATCCCCTAGACGATGGTATTGTATGATCACGCAAACTTCTCGTCAGAAGGTGAACTTTCCGAGGTCAAGGCAGCTTCAAAAGGTTCCCTACTAAATGATAAAGTTTATATGTGTCTGTACTTTTGATATGGATTATGAAAACTGCGTTTTAGTTTCAACCATATTTTCCACTAATAAAATTAATGTTTCTATAACGCTTATTAAGCTGAGAGAGCCCGATGGTGTAGAGAGAGCCCGATGGTGTAGTGGAGAGAGCCCGATGGTGTAGTGGATAGGGCCGCTGCCTCCTGAGCGGGGAGGTCTTGGTTCGAATCCCACCACGTACCAATGTTTTTCGGTTTTCGAATTTCATATGTACGTTTATTCGGCGCTTTTTCCGTGCTTCGGAAGGCACGTTAAGCCGTTGGTCCCGGTTTATATATTTTAATACCGTAGATCTTAGTCGTTAAGCCATGTCAGAGGCCAGTGCTAATCATTGGCGGCTTGAAAACTCTGACCTGATCTAGGATTGGGTCTGGTTTCCCTTCTGGGTTGCGGAGGTCAGATGGCAGTCGCTCTGTGTAAAAATCAGGACCCTCGTTCAATCCCCTGGATTAGGTAGCCGACCCCGTGAAATATGGGATAAGGCTAGGGAGATGATGAACGCTTATTAAGGTCAAGTCGACCAGGAAATCAAGGAGAAAGCGGAATGCAGGGAGAGTTGGCGTTTACTTCATTGTACTCAACCGACAAGAGCTAGCTCTTAAATAAATGATGATAACGTTAATAGATTTCTCTCAGATTCACCTATTAAACAACCAAGCCGGTTTAGTTTCTACGTTTTACCAAAGGGTTTGCATGGGGCTTTATGTACCGTGACATGAAGGCATAAAAAAAAAACACGTATCATACATACATATAATCACGCCTTTATCCCTAATGGGGTAGGCAGAGCATAAACGACCTAAACAAGGGTTGTTCCGCCACGTCTGACAAAGTTTTGAGGGTTATTTAAGATAGATTTGTAGGTATATTGCTGTAGTGACAGGTTGTCAGCTCATCGCCTAAATTGCAATATACTGAAACCTTCGTATCCCTTAGCTGGTTTTTACAGCATGCCCAGTAGGAAATGCAGCTGGCACATTCTATGTTTTTCTCTCGCTTCCAGACTATCATGGAAGAAAGGACATAGAAAAAACACCTATCGTACTGATAAATAAGAATATGCAGATATTGCTGTAGTGACAGGTTGTCAGCTCATCGCCCAAATTGCAATATACTGAAACCTTCGGATCCCTTAGCTGGTTTTTACAGCATCCCCGGTGGAAAATCAAGCTGGCACATTCTATGTTTTTCTCTCGCTCCCAGTCCAGCATGGACGAAACGACATGGAAAAAACACGTATCAAACTGATAAATAAGAATATAAAGGTAAATCCACAGAAAGAAAGTTAGTTATTTTCGACAATGAAGGCATCAAGGTTACATCCCTAAAATGGTGTCGTAGTCTTAATTACTAAAAATAAACTAAGCAATGGTTCGCGTGACTTGCGGCGATTAAAGCTAAATTATTTCGCGACTTTCAGGATCGTAATTAAAGTTCGTAAAACAATCTAACTTTATCGAATTGAATTTGATAGTACTTGGTATGGCTTACTTTTTGTTTTCATTTTATAGAGCCAATCTACGTATTACTTCCATGCTGGCCTGGGAGCGAGAGAAAAACATAGAATGTGCCAGCTGCATTTCCTCCGGGGCATGCTATAGAAACCAGCTAAGGGATCTGAGGGTTTCAGTATATTGTAATTCAGGCGATGGGCTGACAACCTGTCACTAGAGCAATATACCTACACATCTATCTCAAATACCCTCAAAACTTTGTCATACGTGGCGGAACGACCTTTGTTTAGGTCGTTTACGCTCTGCCTACCCTATTAGGGATGAAGGCGTGACTATATATGTATGTATGTGAAACAATATTTTATCAAAATGATTGATACTTCATCTTCTTGTCATGTGGATGTCGAATCGATCGACTCGATTCTGGTGTCAGACTTTATAAACCGCCTATCTAATATGGGCCAAAGACATCAGTTAATTTGATGATACATACATACATATAATCACGCCTTTATCCCTAATGGGGTATGCAGAGCAAAAGTCGTTCCGCCACGCCTGACAAAGTTTTGGGGGTTATTTAAGATAGGTTTGTGGGTATATTGCTTTAGTGACAGGTTGTTAGCCCATCGCCTAAATTGCAATATACAGAAACGCTTGGATCCCTTAGCTGTTTTTCACAGCATGCCCGGGAGGAAATGCAGCTGGTACATTCTGTTTTTCCTTCGCTCCCAGTCCAGCACGGAAGAATTATAATTGTAATTTGATGATGGCTAATGAATATACAGTTAGCGATTTGGTTAAGAGCACCTAATCTTTGACTCTATTATATATTCTTCCATGCTGGCCTGGGAGCGAGAGAAAACATAGAATGTGCCAGCTGCATTTCCTCCCGGGCATGCTGTAAAAACCAGCTAAGGGATTCGAGGGTTTCAGTATATTGTAATTTAGGCGATGGGCTGACAACCTGTCACTTCAGCAATATACTTACAAATCTATCTTAAATAACCCTCAAAACTTTGTCGGACGTGGCGGAACGACCTTTGTTTGGGCCGTTTACGCTCTGCCTACCCCATTAGGGATAAAGGCGTGATTATATGTATGTATGTATCTTTGACTCTACAATTTCTAAAATCTACCTTATTTTTTTTTCAGGAGAGAAACCCAAACATACCAGTCCACAAACTGATCTACCTCCTGTACCCATACAACACATTCCTATCAAAAGAGCACATAAAAAACGTGGAAGGAGTTCTACACAACTTAAACATAAACACAGATCCAAAATGGAACATATCACTAAAGGAGATCCAGTACAAGGAAAACCAGGCCTTGTTGAGTATGGAGATCAACGGGCAAGATAGTCAGTTTGGCGTGCCGTGTGGTGGGAGGTTGAAGGGGAAGGCAGAGAGGGGCGTGGTCAAGACTTCATTTCAGAGTGAGATCCTAAATGAGCTACTGTTGAGCCACAGCGTTGGGGATTTCTGTGTTGTTGGTAAGTAACTATAATCCTACATATACTAGATTTAAAAATTCATACATACATCACGCTTTTATCCCTAATGGGGTAGGCAGAGCGTAAACGACCTAAACAAAGATCGTTCCGCCACGTCTGACAACATTTTGAGGGTAATTTAAGATAGATTTGTAGGTATATTGCTGTAGTTACAGGTTGTTAGCCCGTCGTCTAAATTGCAATATACCGAAACCCTCGGATCCCTTATAACATAATCTTGACGAACCTATAATTTTGTATCCTGAGAAAACAGAAAGGGAAGGCAATATTTTTTTTGTTTAGTCGTGCACTTACCGAATCGAGCGATATCTGAACAAACTTTAAGTTATGAACCTTCACACGCAACTGAACAACTTTCCCCAAGTAACATAGGCTGAAATACTTTTACAAAAATGTGGGCCTCCCATACAAAATAACTCAATCAGCTGGCACCGTCTTGTCCGCAATTTTTTTACACCTAGTGTTTTGATCCTTGATATAACAGATTGTCTATAAACTGGACTTCGTAGGCTACTTTTATGAATAAGATATACTTTTTAAGCTCTGTTTTTACTGAAATTAGTTTAACTTTTTATCCAACTTCTAGGAAACATTATTTTCAGTATTTTAAAAAAAATTTTTTTTACTTCTTAAAATTCCTGGTGAAAGTTGTTTAGTGTCGTTGACTGAGCAACCTATCAGTTCAGGACGCTGTCCCTTACACCCCGTATACCAATGTTTGGTTTTTTGCAATTTCAGGCCCAAAAGGCTGCGGCAAGAGCCTGCTAATCTCCCAACTGGCTTCCCTTCTACACTACACTATAGAACCGATAGTGTTATACCAAGACATGACGGCAAGGGACCTGTTACAACAACGGACGACTTTGGAAAACGGAGATACAGTGTGGAGAAATTCAGCCTTAGTGGATGCAGCTTTGAAAGGACATATGGCTGTGTTGGATGGCTTGCACAGGGTACATCCTAGCACTGTAGCTGTCTTGCATAGGTATATCTTAGTTTAGTGTTACATACATACATACATATAATCCCTAATGGGGTAGGCAGAGCGTAAACGACCCAAACAAAGTTTGTTCCGCCAAGTCTGACAATGTCTTAAGGGTCTATATTGCTGTAGTGACAGGTTGTCAGCCCATCGCCTAAATTACAATATACTGAAACCCTCGGATCCCTTAGCTGGTTTTTACAGCATGCCCGGGAGGAAATGCAGCTGGTACATTCTATGTTTTTCTCTCGCTCCCAGGCCAGCATGGAAGAAGTTTAGTGTTACTAGGTTTCAAAAGGATATGTTTTGGTATTTTCAAATTAGCTATTGTTTTTTTTTTCGGACCGTTTCTTTTTTTGCCATTTTGCAAATATAACTGGGACTGGGACTGGAGGTTTGTATTACGATCTGTGATATTGTGATATTATTGTAGAATTTTAGAATAAGGACCACGCGTATCAATATTTATACTCACGTAACTGAAATAACAACTTTTTAAATTTACAAGATGGAACGTGCGCCTGTCAAAGGCGTCATGCAACTTTAAAATATCAAAATACGAGTATTATGGAGGAATTACATGTTTGATGTTTATTGTTTGGATTGTGTTGTTTCCTCGTAAAAAGAGAGACAAGTACTATATCGACTGCGTCTCGTCCTTCCAATTTTACATATATAGCGATAGATATAGCGAAATGCACTTATTGTTTAATACAGTGTATAGTTTACAGGTTAAACCTAAAAAATACTATACAAGGAACTCTAAATTACTAACATAATATAAGTATTTAAATATAAACATCTTATGCATTAACATTCTTAACATAGTGAGATCCATTCTTAAACTAACAAATTCTGGCATTAAGCTTTACATTTTTCGCAAAATACTAGGCATTTCTTACTCAAATACGTAAAACTTTCAGCAAATAAATCAACTTATGTTTTGAAGGTTGGTGCACGACCGCGAGCTGCAACTGCACGACGGCACGCGGCTGCTGCGTCACGACCGCTACGACGCACTCGTGTCGTCCGGACTCACGAGCCAACAACTGCAGGACAGCGGCGTCAGGAGGATACATCCCGCTTTCAGGTAACTATATACAGGGTGTAAGGGAGCAATATACAGGGAGTAAGGCAGCAATATACAGGGAGTAAGGGAGCAATATACAGAGAGTAAAGGAGCAATATACAGGGAGTAAGGCAGCAATATACAGGGAGTAAGGGAGCAATATACAGGGAGTAAGGCAGCAATATACAGGGTGTAAAGGACCAATATACAGGGAGTAAGGCAGCAATATACAGGGTGTAAGGGAGCAATATACAGGGAGTAAGGCAGCAATATACAGGGTGTAAAGGACCAATATACAGGGAGTAAGGCAGCAATATACAGGGTGTAAGGGAGCAATATACAGGGAGTAAGGCAGCAATATACAGGGTGTAAGGGAGCAATATACAGGGAGTAAGGCAGCAATATACAGGGTGTAAAGGAGCAATATACAGGGAGTAAGGCAGCAATATACAGGGTGTAAGGGAGCAATATACAGGGAGTAAGGCAGCAATATACAGGGTGTAAGGGAGCAATATACAGGGAGTAAGGCAGCAATATACAGGGTGTAAGGGAGCAATATACAGGGAGTAAGGCAGCAATATACAGGGTGTAAGGGAGCAATATACAGGGAGTAAGGCAGCAATATACAGGGTGTAAGGGAGCAATATACAGGGAGTAAGGCAGCAATATACAGGGAGTAAAGGAGCAATATACAGGGTGTTAAGGAGCAATATACAGGGTGTAAGGGAGCAATATACAGGGAGTAAAGGAGCAATATACAGGGAGTAAAGGAGCAATATACAGGGTGTAAGGGAGCAATATACAGGGAGTAAAGGAGCAATATACAGGGAGTAAGGGAGCAATATACAGGGTGTAAGGGAGCAATATACAGGGAGTAAAGGAGCACTATACAGGGAGTAAAGGAGCAATATACAGGGTGTAAAGGAGCAATATACAGGGAGTAAAGGAGCAATATACAGGGAGTAAGGGAGCAATATACAGGGAGTAAAGGAGCAATATACAGGGTGTAAAGGAGCAATATACAGGGTGTAAGGGAGCAATATACAGGGTGTAAAGGAGCAATATACAGGGTGTAAAGGAGCAATATACAGGGTGTAAAGGAGCAATATACAGGGTGTAAAGGAGCAATATACAGGGTGTAAGGGAGCAATATACAGGGTGTAAGGGAGCAATATACAGGGAGTAAGGCAGCAATATACAGGGTGTAAGGGAGCAATATACAGGGAGTAAGGCAGCAATATACAGGGTGTAAGGGAGCAATATACAGGGAGTAAGGCAGCAATATACGGGGTGTAAGGGAGCAATATACAGGGAGTAAGGCAGCAATATACAGGGAGTAAAGGAGCAATATACAGGGTGTAAAGGAGCAATATACAGGGTGTAAGGGAGCAATACACAGGGAGTAAAGGAACAATATACAGGGTGTAAAGGAGCAATATACAGGGTGTAAGGGAGCAATATACAGGGAGTAAAGGAGCAATATACAGGGAGTAAGGAGCAATATACAGGGTGTAAGGGAGCAATATACAGGGAGTAAAGGAGCAATATACAGGATGTAAAGGAGCAATATACAGGGTGTAAAGGAGCAATATACAGGGTGTAAGGGAGAAATATACAGGGAGTTAAGGAGCAATATACAGGGTGTAAGGGAGCAATATACAGGGTGTAAGGGAGCAATATACAGGGAGTAAAGGAGCAATATACAGGGAGTAAGGGAGCAATATACAGGGTGTAAGGGAGAAATATACAGGGAGTAAAGGAGCAATATACAGGGTGTAAGGGAGCAATATACGGGGTGTAAGGGAGCAATATACAGGGAGTACAGGAGCAATATACAGGGAGTAAGGGAGCAATATACAGGGAGTAAAGGAGCAATATACAGGGAGTAAAGGAGCAATATACAGGGTGTAAAGGAGCAATATACAGGGAGTAAAGGAGCAATATACAGGGTGTAAAGGAGCAATATACAGGGTGTAAGGGAGCAAAATACAGGGAGTAAAGGAGCAATATACAGGGAGTGAAGGAGCAATATACAGGGTGTAAGGGAGCAATATACAGGGAGTAAAGGAGCAATATACAGGGTGTAAGGGAGCAATATACAGGGTGTAAGGGAGCAATATACAGGGAGTAAGGCAGCAATATACAGGGTGTAAGGGAGCAATATACAGGGAGTAAGGCAGCAATATACAGGGTGTAAGGGAGCAATATACAGGGAGTAAGGCAGCAATATACAGGGTGTAAGGGAGCAATATACAGGGAGTAAGGCAGCAATATACAGGGAGTAAAGGAGCAATATACAGGGTGTAAAGGAGCAATATACAGGATGTAAGGGAGCAATATACAGAGAGTAAAGGAGCAATATACAGGGAGTAAAGGAGCAATATACAGGGTGTACGGGAGCAATATACAGGGAGTAAAGGAGCAATATACAGGGTGTAAAGGAGCAATATACAGGGTGTAAGGGAGCAATATACAGGGAGTAAAGGAGCAATATACAGGGAGTAAGGGAGCAATATACAGGGTGTAAGGGAGCAATATACAGGGAGTAAAGGAGCAATATACAGGATGTAAAGGAGCAATATACAGGGTGTAAAGGAGCAATATACAGGGTGTAAGGTAGCAATATACAGGGAGTAAAGGAGCAATATACAGGGAGTAAGGGAGCAATATACAGGGAGTAAGGGAGCAATATACAGGATGTAAAGGAGCAATATACAGGGTGTAAAGGAGCAATATACAGGGTGTAAGGGAGCAATTTACAGGGTGTAAGAGAGCAATATACAGGGAGTAAAGGAGCAATATACAGGGAGTAAGGGAGCAATATACAGGGAGTAAAGGAGCAATATACAGGGAGTAAGGGAGCAATATACAGGGTGTAAGGGAGCAATATACAGGGAGTAAAGGAGCAATATACAGGGAGTAAGGGAGCAATATACAGGGAGTAAAGGAGCAATATACAGGGAGTAAAGGAGCAATATACAGGGCGTAAAGGAGCAATATACAGGGAGTAAAGGAGCAATATACAGGGAGTAAGGGAGCAATATACAGGGAGTAAAGGAGCAATATAGAGGCTGTAAGGGAGCAATATACAGGGTGTAAGGGAGCAATATACAGGGTGTAAGTGAGCAATATACAGGGTGTAAGGGAGCAATATACAGGGTGTAAGGGAGCAATATACAGGGAGTAAAGGAGCAATATACAGGATGTAAAGGAGCAATATACAGGGTGTAAAGGAGCAATATACAATGTGTAAGGGAGCAATATACAGGGAGTAAAGGAGCAATATACAGGGATTAAGGGAGCAATATACAGGGTGTAAGGGAGCAATATACAGGATGTAAAGGAGCAATATACAGGGTGTAAAGGAGCAATATACAGGGTGTAAGGGAGCAATATACAGGGTGTAAGGGAGCAATATACAGGGAGTAAAGGAGCAATATATAGGGAGTAAGGGAGCAATATACAGGGAGTAAGGGAGCAATATACAGGGTGTAAGGGAGCAATATACAGGGAGTAAAGGAGCAATATACAGGATGTAAAGGAGCAATATACAGGGTGTAAAGGAGCAATATACAGGGTGTAAGGGAGCAATATACAGGGAGTAAAGGAGCAATATACAGGGAGTAAGGGAGCAATATACAGGGTGTAAGGGAGCAATATACAGGGAGTAAAGGATCAATATACAGGGTGTAAGGGAGCAATATACAGGGTGTAAGGGAGCAATATACAGGGTGTAAGGGAGCAATATACAGGGAGTAAAGGAGCAATATACAGGGTGTAAGGGAGCAATATACAGGGAGTAAAGGAGCTTTATACAGGGAGTAAGGGAGCAATATACAGGGAGTAAAGGAGCAATATACAGGATGTAAAGGAGCAATATACAGGGTGTAAAGGAGCAATATACAATGTGTAAGGGAGCAATATACAGGGAGTAAAGGAGCAATATACAGGGATTAAGGGAGCAATATACAGGGTGTAAGGGAGCAATATACAGGATGTAAAGGAGCAATATACAGGGTGTAAAGGAGCAATTTACAGGGTGTAAGGGAGCAATATACAGGGTGTAAGGGAGCAATATACAGGGAGTAAAGGAGCAATATACAGGGAGTAAGGGAGCAATATACAGGGAGTAAGGGAGCAATATACAGGGAGTAAGGGAGCAATATACAGGGTGTAAGGGAGCAATATACAGGGAGTAAAGGAGCAATATACAGGATGTAAAGGAGCAATATACAGGGTGTAAAGGAGCAATATACAGGGTGTAAGGGAGCAATATACAGGGAGTAAAGGAGCAATATACAGGGAGTAAGGGAGCAATATACAGGGAGTAAAGGAGCAATATAGAGGCTGTAAGGGAGCAATATACAGGGTGTAAGGGAGCAATACACATGGTGTAAGGGAGCAATATACAGGGTGTAAGGGAGTGATATACAGGGTATAAGGGAGTGATATACAGGGTGTAAGGGAGTGATATACAGGGTGTAAGGGAGCAATATACAGGGTGTAAGGGACAGTGGAGGCTACGACGCATTATTTTCGTCCGGACTCACGAGCCAAAAACTGCAGGACAGCGGCGACAGGAGAATACATTCCGCTTTCAGGTTAGACTGTTTGGCCCAGCTGAGTCGTCTTGCCTGGGAAAACAGCGCCACATCAAGTTTGATATTCTGTTCCTTGCATCCATTCTGTCCACCCTGTCCACACGTCAAAATCGCTCCTCTCGACAATGCCGTCCCACCCGTCCTCTCGTCCCCTTGTCATTCCGTCTGTGCTTTCTTGTTCCCGCGTTTGTGATATCTCTAGTAAGCTATCGGCTAGTAAGCTAGTAAGCAACATAATAATGATAATTTAATTTAATTAATTTTATTTAATTTAATTTAATGTAACATAATATAATTTAATTTAGATTATATTGTGATTTTGAATATGGGTGTACATTTTAAATGCCTGAAATAAATGATTATTATTATTATTATTTATCTCTGCCGTCCAAACCGTCCCATCCAGTAAGATGACCCATGCCATCCGGTGGATTTGCATAAAGTGTTGGATCTTGTACAGGGTTCTAATCTCAAGGAGATTGCCTGCCGTCACTGAAATTCAGTCTTCTTCTTAGCGAGTGGATTCTCGAGTCGAACAGCGACCCGATGAACCCTGGTGTCAGAGTTTTCAAACCGCCTAGTAGCAAATCTATTAGGCCTCTGACATGGTTTGAGTAACGATCACTACCAAAGACAGCGACCGGAACCGACGGCTTAACGTGCCCTCCGAAGCACGGAATCCTTTATCTTTTCGGACAATCAGGTGATTCAGCCTGCAATCTCCTAACTGGGGAAAACCTCACAAAGTGATTAATTGACAAATATCAACTTTGCGTTCCCCCCTGGGAATCGAACCCCGGACCTCCGGATCGGGAGTCCATGGCACTAGCCATTAGACCACAGATGCAGTTAGTTTGCCATCCGGTGGACTTACACAAAGTGTTGGATCTTGTACAGGGTTCTAATCTCAAGGAGATTATCTGCCGTCACTGAAATTCAGTGAAGGAGATTAATGTTTTGTTTTATTTGATTTCAGAATCGTCGCCCTATCTGAGCCTCCGTCCCCCAGTCGTGGACAGCAATGGCTGTCTCCGGAAATACTCAGCCTCTTTATATTCCACGAGATGAGAAATCTCAGCAAGAATGAGGAGATATTCATCATCAACTCTTTGGTAAGAAAACAAACATGAGTTGATTTTTAGAATATGAAAAAAAAAACTCCATGCTGGAGTGAGAGAAAAACATAGAATGTGCCAGCTGCATTTCCTCCTGTAAAAACCAACTGAGGGATCCGAGGGTTTCAGTATAGTGTAATTTAGGCGATGGATCGACAACCTGTCGCTACAGCAAAGCACCTACAAATCTATCTCAAAAAACGTTCGATGTCGGGTCGTGCGACTCGAGAATCCACTCGCTATGAAGACCACAGACAGAGTTTGAATTGAACCAGCATCTTTGGAAAACCGTGCCAACGCCATAACAAAAAATACTTCAAAAACTATACTACTAGCTTAAGACTACTAGTCCTCCTTTCAGTTTCAGTTGTAAAGCTGGACGCAAGATGTCGCTAACATCCATTAATTTGATTCATGAATTTCTATGTAAAAGTTGTTCAGTTTTATTAACTGAGCAACCCTTGTCAGTAGCTATCCCTTACACGTTTTATTATTTCCATTACAGTATGGTGACATATCGAACCCTCTCCACTCCATCATTAACTTAGCAGACGAGCTTCGCAAATCAGAAGACAGCACTCTAAAGAACCTATCGTCATCTCTTTCCACCCGACAACTCTTACGCATTGCCAATAGAATGTCAAAGTACCCGACAGACTCGGCCTATGAAACTGTACAACGGACTTTCTTAGCTAAATTCCTACCTAATTTAGCTAGGCGGGCGCTAGATGGCGCCAGTCGAAAGATCGGTATAGAACCACCGAACCGAGTCGGCATTTTTGGTAGAAATATTGACACAAACAAAGAAAAGATCAAGCTCTCAGTAAATAACGGGGTTCTAACTATAGGCAATACTAGTACGGAAGTATTCAAAACAGACGCTTTGACCAAAGTACCCGACATTTTGTTTTACGACGTCCCACAACACGTGAAACTTCTAGAATGGTTGTTACAAGATTTCTTACTCGGCAACCATTTACTACTGGTCGGCAACCAAGGAGTCGGCAAAAATAAGATCGCGGATCGACTGTTACAGCTTTTGAACCGCCCGAGGGAATATATTCAACTCCATAGGGACACGACAGTCCAATCTTTGACCATACAACCAACAGTGAGAGACGGAATCGTGCTATACGAAGACTCTCCTTTAGTGAAAGCGGTTAAAAACGGCCATGTTTTGGTTGTAGACGAAGCCGACAAAGCGCCAACACACGTCACTTGTATATTGAAGACTTTGGTGGAAAATGGCGAGATGATTCTTAGTGATGGCAGAAGGATTGTGCCAAAGGATATGATAGAGAGTTCTGGAGGGAATGTGGAGAGTTTCATACCTGTTCATGATGACTTTAGAATGATTGTACTGGCAAATAGACCTGGCTTCCCGTTCTTAGGAAATGATTTCTTCGCTTCATTGGGTAAGTGTACTACTTTAATATTTATGTACCATTAGCTACTGGACTGGGAGCGAGAGAAAAACATAGAATGTGCCAGCGGGCATGCTGTAAAAACCAGCTAAGGGATCCGAGGGTTTCTGTATATTGCAATTTAGGCGACAGGCTGACAACCTGTCACTACAGCAATATACCTACAAATCTATCTTAAACAACCCTCAAAACTTTGTCAGACGTGGCGGAACTACCTTTGTTTAGGTCGTGTACGCTCTGCCTACCCCATTAGGGATAAAGGCGTGATTATATGTATGTATGTATCTATCTTAAACAACCCTCAAAACTTTGTCAGACGTGGCGGAACTACCTTTGTTTAGGTCGTGTACGCTCTGCCTACCCCATTAGGGATAAAGGCGTGATTTATGTATGTATGTATTAGCTACTGTTTTAAATGATTTCGAAAATATCTCAATATGTGAACACTTATACTTCCATGCTGGCCTGGGAGTGAGAGAACATCATAGAATGTGCCAGCTGCATTTCCTCTCGGGCTTGATTTTCAGCTAAGGGATCCGAGGGGTCCTCGTCTCTACAGAAATATACCTACAGATCTATCTTAAATAACCCTCAAAACTTTGCCAGATGTGGCGGAACGACCTTTGTTTAGGTCGTTTACGCTCTACCTACCCCATTAGTGATAAAGGCGTGATCATTATGTATGTATATGTATATATGTATGTGAACAGTCTGTTTCTCTGTCCCTTGTACAGTAATTGGCAAACAATTAGAAGAATCAATAATTTTGAACGAAATTATTACCGCGATAATGATTATTATTACCTCGATATTGCAACACGCTTCATGGTCACAAGTAAACTTTAAAGTTATATAATAGGCAAACTGGCACTGTCTCTTTCCATGCGACTGTACAGTTTGGGGCCATATGTATCGCACACCGGCTAAGTTCACCTTTGTAGAACGTTTCCTGTATGATAAATATATCTTTTCAAGTTTTTGCCCGTTTTGTTGTACGGGCGTTTTTGCACTGCTCCGTATTCAGTTCATATCCAATTCGTATGACACCTTGTGCACCAATCCATGTCCGTTTTATATAAAACTAGCGACCCGCCCCGGCTTCGCACGGAAATTATCAGTGTTTCTCTACTATATACATACATACATAAAATCACGCCTTTATCCCTTACGGGGTAGGCAGAGCGTTTAACGCCTTGTAAAAGGCGCTTTCGCCACGTCTGACAAAAATTGAGGGCAATTTTAGATTGTAATATGCATGTCTCTACTATATAATGCATGTATTATACAAATAAAACTTTCTCTTGAATCACTCTATCCATTAAAAGAAATCGCATCAAAATCCGTTGCATAGTTTAAAAAAAAATATGCATACATAGGGATAGAGGGACAGAGTAAGCGACTTTGTTTTATACTATGTAGTGATTTTCACGGATGCAGCAGTGCAAAACCGCCCTTACATTAATTTTAATTTCCAGGTGACCTATTCTCCTGCCACGCGGTGGACAACCCATCGATCGAGTCGGAAATGGAACTGCTTCGCTCGTACGGGCCCGACGTGCCTTCCGATGTCATGAGCAAGCTGGTGCAGGCCTTCGCCACGTTAAGAGATATGGCTGATCAGGGACAGCTCACGTACCCTTATTCCACCAGGGAGCTGGTTAATATTGTCAAGCATTTGCAGGTGAGTTATAACTAGTTGTCCTTCTATTGATACTCAGTAAAATTTAGGAGGGTAGCTGCGACAGATACTATTCAGAAGAAAAACAAAAGAAAATATAGTTCGTTCTAAATTCGTTCTTAAACTACACGGCTAGATGTCGCTAACGTTGCTATGACGTGTCTTAACGTGTACAAAAAGAAAGGTATGATAAATTCGTCACTCCCACTACCGCTTTGGTAGCTTAGTGGCAGAGCGATGTACCGGCATTCCAGAGAAGCAGGTTTGAGCCCTGCCCGAAAATAAATTATTATTTTCTTTCTTTTATATTATATGAAATAAAATAGCATTCTGAGTGCCCGTTTTGAAATCCTTAAAAGAATTAGAAAAATTTACTGAAATCTATAGGAATTGCAACTGTCACTTACAGCTACCATCTGACGTGTTTTCGGGTATAGGTGGTATAAAAGCTCACCATAACTACATACATATAATCACGCCTTTATTCCTAATGGGGTTGGTAGAGCGTAAACAACCTACCATAATTAGGAGGCTCAAAACCGAGACAAAAGCGGTAGGACTGCGTCACGTTTAGGATAAAAATCTTGAACCGCCAGCTTCACACTAATACGTTTCACAAACGAAGCGCGCGCGACATTGTAATAAAGTCGGATCAATATATTATGCGAGCGAAGCGAGTGAGACATAATTATCACGAAAGGTAAAAAAAAAGCGCGACACTTTACGAATGTTAAATGAATATCAGGTGTAAGGGACAAACTGATAGGGGTTGCCCAGTCAACGAAACTGAACCACTTTCACCCGGAAATTCTTTCAGTAATGAAGATAAAAAATACCTTCCCATACAAAATGACCACCTCGTACAATTTGTATGGCAAACCAAATTTTTCTTATACTTTCTGAAAAAAATATTCCCGGTGAAAGTTGTTCAGTTTCGTTTACAGACCAACCCCTATCTGATTGCGACACGCTGTCCCTTACACCCCGTATGTGCATAGCGAGCGCAACATTGAATTAGAGCCGAATCATTGTGTTACGAGAAAGAGATAAAAATCAAAAATTATATGACAGTCAAATTTTAAATTCGATTATGAATGTGTGAGTCTTGTTTTATTCCAGAAATACCCTGAAGAAGATCTGGCCACCGCGATCGGCAACGTGTTCGACTTTGACCGCTACAGCAAGGACATGGCGGACACTTTACTAGAGGTGCTACATTCCAGCGGGCTGCCGACAGAGGGCGTTTTAGAGGGACGGTCCAAGGAGGCGCTCAAGAAAATACAACTCACCATCGATAGGCATAGCGGGTACGAGATAACTTATACATCCCTTTAGAGTAAAATATTAAATTTGAGGCCGTGAACCGTGCAACTGCTTCGAAATATAGAGGTGTATTAAAACCATGGCAAAACTGAAAAAAAGGTAAGTATTAGGGAATTACATCTAGACATGGCGGTTACTAAAGGTACTAGAGGTGCTACATTCCAACGGACTGCCGACAGAGGGCGTTCTAGAGGGAAGGTCCAAGGAGGCGCTCAAGAAAATACTCACCATCGATAGGCATAGCGGGTACGAGATAACTTATGCATCCCTTTAGAGTAAAATATTAAATTTGAGGCCGTGAACCGTGCAACTGCTTTGAAATATAGAGGTGTATTAAAATCACGGCAAAACTAAAAATAGGTAAGTATTAGGGAATTAAATCTAGACCTGGCGGTTACTTTAGGTACTAGAGGTGCTACATTCCAGCGGGCTGCCGACAGAGGGCGTTTTAGAGGGACGGTCCAAGGAGGCGCTCAAGAAAATACAACTCACCATCGATAGGCATAGCCTGTAGGGGACAATTTATTATCCTTTTAGTCTAAAATATCAAATTAACAATCAATATAATCGCGGTAGTAATCACGTTTAAAATAAGAATAAAAAAGAAATGACGCGTCTGGTTAAAACCATGGCCAAACTTTAAAAAAGGTAAGTAGGTAATTATCTTAAAAAAGGTAAAAGTATTAGGGAATGACATCTAGACGTGGCGGATACATTGCTAGAGACAATTTATTAATGTCTTTAGATTAAAATATTAAATTTGAGGCCATGAACCGTGCAACTGCTTTGAAATATAGAGGCGTATTAAAACCATGGCAAAACTAAAAATAGGTAAGTATTAGGGAATTACATCTAGATAGGGCGGTTACTTTAGGTACTAAGAGGTGCTACATTCCAACGGACTGCCGACAGAGGGCGTTCTAGAGGGAAGGTCTAAAGAGGCGCTTAAGAAAATACAACTCACCATCGATAGGCTATGCCTATCGGTGGTGAGTTGTATTTCGGGTAGGGGAATTATCGGGTAGGGGACAATTTATTCATGTCTTTAGAGTAAAATATTAAATTGGAGGACGTGGACCGTGCAACTGCTTCGAAATATAGAGCTGTATTAAAACCATGGCAAAACTGAAAAAAGGTAAGTATTAGGGAATTACATCTAGACATGGCGGTTACTTTAGGTACTAAGAGGTGCTACATTGCAACGGACTGCCGACAGAGGGCGTTCTAGAGGGACGGTCCAAAGAGGCGCTCAAGAAAATACAACTCACCATCGATAGACATAGCGGTTAGGGGACAATTTATTCATGTCTTTAGAGTAAAATAATCAATTTCAGGCTAGGGACCGTGCAACCGATCTTAAATATAGAGGCGTATTAAAACCATGGCGAAACTTTTAATTAATACATAATACATACATAAAATCACGGCTTTATCCCTTACGGGGTAGGCAGAGCGTTAAACACCTCGTAAAAGGCGCTTTCGCCACGTCTGACAAAAATTGGGGCAATTTTAGATTCATGAGTATTGCAATAGTGACAGGTTGTCAGCCCATCGCCTAAATTACAATACACTGTAACCCTCGAGTCCCTTTTGCTGACTTCTACAGCATGCCCGGGAGGAAGGGCAGCTGAAACATTCTACGTTTTTCTATCTCTCCCAGCCCAGCATGGAAGATGGAAGACTTTTAATTAAAGGTATGTATTCGGGTATGGCTAAGGGATTTGAGGGTTTCGGTATATTGTAATTTAGGCGATGGGCTGACAACCTGTCACTACAGCAATATACCTACAAATGTATCTTAAATAACCCTCAGAACTTGGTCAGACGTGGCGAAACGACCTTTGGTTAGGTCTTTTACGCTCTGCCTTCCCCGTTAGGGATAAAGGCGTGATGTTATGTATACATGTATTCGGGTAGTACTTCCAATATAGTTTTAGAATAAAGGTGAACAAAGTTTCTTTTCTTTTAATCGAAGATCTTGTTTCTAAAATAAGTTTTAGGTATTAGATATGACAACATAATGAAATAGAAGTTTGAGTAAAAAAAAAATAAAAAATATATATTATTGCTTCAACAGGTAGATATAAATTTCTAACAATATTCAAAGTCCCCTTTTAAGCAAAACAGTTACTTGTGATAGGGGGCTCCGCTCTTCTGTAAATAATTAAACACTTTACCTATATAATGCCTAAAATTACACTTATAAACATATTTAGATTAAATTAAACCAAAGAGTATAATTAAAGTGAACATGAAGTACTTAAATAAAATATAAATGTTCATGTGCGCGAGCGCGAACAGTTATTTATTTACATTAGTAATTTAACTAATTTGCCAACACGTACCATTTATTTTTTAAATAAGTTTGCTAATATACACTTTTTAAAACTATATAATTTGTTTTTAGAATCTAAGCTGTGTACTTTCAAATTACATATTACCTACATATATCAGAAAATTTCTTCTTCATTCATATTATAATCCTTTACTCGTTCTTTTTTTTTGTGCTTTTTTTTGTGTTTATATTATTATTATGTTTTTCATGCTGTGTCTTTCGTGCTGGACTGGAAGCAAGAGAAAAACATTGAATGTGCCAGCTGCATTTCCTCCCGGGCATGCTGTAAAAGCCAGCTAAGGGAACCGAGGGTTTCTGTATATTGTAATTTAGGCGATGGGCTGACAACCTGTCACTGCAGCAATGTACAAATCTACCTTAAATAACCCTCAAAACTTTGTCACAAGTGGCGGAACGACCTTTGTTTAGGTCGTTTAAGCTCTGCCTACCCCATTAGGGCATATAGGCGTGATTGTATATATGTATGTTTTTCATAAATAAGTCACATCTCTTTGGTCAGTTCAGATTTTTTCTAAAACAGGTTACATCAATGAAATCAGATTGCATATTGTGTCATACACATTGTATAACCTAGGTAAATCCATAATTTCTACACATATTTTATACCATTATGTCATTATGACGAAATGGAAGCGATTCCCACTGCGATGCAGTGCAAAATAGTGCAGTGACTTTAACAACTTTTTCTTGTGGCCTTTTTAAACGACCTAAATTGTACCTTTATTATAATTTGGCAAGATATTTGTACAATAATGCTGCTATGCTGGACTGGGAGCGATAGAATAACGTAGAATGTGCCAGCTGCATCTCCTCCCGGGCATGCTGTAAAAACCAGCTAAGGGATTCGAGGGTATATTGTAATTTAGGCGATGGGCTGACAACCTGTCACTACAGCAATATACAGTTCTATTTTAACCCTCAAAACTTGTCAGACGTGGCCGAACGACCTCTGTTTGGTCGTTGACGCTCTGCCTACCCCATTAGGGATACAGGCGTGATAGTATGTATGTATTTATTTGTACAATAAACTCCTTCTTTTTATTTTATTTTTTAATTTATTACTTTCAGCAAAGACACGTCCTCTCCGAAGCACGGCAAAGAGGACCCCAAGAACGAGCCTCACGTGGGCGGCAACACGTGGGCGGGCGGCACCGGGGGGCGCGACACCGCCGGCCTGGGCGGCAAGGGCGGGCCCTACCGCCTCGACAAGGGACATGACGTGCACCAGGTAACAACCAGCCTCGGTAACACAACTAGCCTCGGTAACACAACCAGCCTCGGTAACACAACCAGCCTCGGTAACACAACCAGCCTCGGTAACACAACCAGCCTCGGTAACACAACCAGCCTCGGTAACACAACCAGCCTCGGTAACACAACCAGCCTCGGTAACACAACCAGCCTCGGTAACACAACCAGCCTCGGTAACACAACCAGCCTCGATAACACAACTAGCCTCGGTAACACAACTAGCCTCGGTAACACAACCAGCCGCGGTAACACAACTAGCCTCGGTAACACAACTAGCCTCGGTAACACAACTAGCCTCGGTAACACAACCAGCCTCGGTAACACAACCAGCCTCGGTAACACAACCAGCCTCGGTAACACAACCAGCCTTTATAACACAACTAGCCTCGGTAACACAACCAGCCTTGGTAACACAACCAGCCTCGGTAACACAACCAGCCTCGGTAACACAAGCAGCCTCGGTAACACAACCAGCCTCGGTAACACAGCCACCCTCGGTAACACAACCAGCCTCGGTAACACAAAAAGCCTCACGTGGGTGGCAACACCTGGGCGGGCGGCACTGGGGGGCGCGACACCGCCGGCCTGGGCGGCAAGGGCGGGCCCTACCGCCTCGACAAGGGACATGACGTGCACCAGGTAACAACCAGCCTCGGTAACACAACTAGCCTCGGTAACACAACCAGCCTTGGTAACACAACCACCCTCGGTAACACAACCAGCCTCGGTAACACAACCAGCCTCGGTAACACAAGCAGCCTCGGTAACACAAGCAGCCTCGGCGCCACAACCAGCCTCGGTAACACAACCAGCCTCGGTAACACAACCAGCCTCGGTAACACAAGCAGCCTCGGTAACACAAGCAGCCTCGGTAACACAAGCAGCCTCGGTAACACAACCAGCCTCGGTATCACAACCAGACTCAGTAACAAAAAAAAATTGAGGGTTATTTAAGATAGATTCGTAGGCACATTGCTATAGTGACAGGTTGTCAGCCCATCGCCTAAATTACAAGATACTGAAACCTCGAATCCCTTAGCTAGTTTTTACAGCATGCCCGGTAGGAAATGCAACTGGCAGTTTACGCGCGGTTTACGCACCGACGGACATTTACAAACTAAAGTATGGTTCTATCGTATTCGTAAGATAAAACAACACAAATATTCAAGCGCAAACGATATAGTAGTATATATATATATATATTTTCTACCTCCAGTTTATAATGGTGTTCTACTCTAACTTAAGTTTTTCCCAGTGATTTTTCACCATTTTGTATTTTTTCATATTAACATACATACAACCAGGATGGAAGAGCGCAAACGACCTAAACAAAGGTCGTTCCGCCATGTCTGACAAAGTTTTCAAGGTTATTTAAGATAGATTTATAGATTTGTAGGAGTATACATACATACATATAATCACGCCTTTATCATTAATGGGGTAGAAAAAGCGCAAACGACTTAAACATAGGTCGTTTCCCCACGTCTGACAAAAGTTTTGAGGGTTCTTTAAGATAGGTTTGTAGGTACATTGCTGTAGTGATAGCCCATCGCCTAAATTACAATATACTGAAGCCCTCGGATCCCTTAGCTGGTTTTTACAGCACCACCGGGAGGAAATGCAGGTAGCACAATCTATGTTTTTCTCTCGCTCTCAGTCCAGCATGGAAGCATTTTATGTATCGGTGATAATTTTATTTTATACATGACTACGGGAATGATAGCATTCCATTGTCTCCAGCTTTCAGACGAGGAGAAAGATGGCGTTCCGGAGCACGTGAAGCAGGCGGCGCGGGAGATGAACCGGAAGGCTTTCGAGGAGCGACTCAAGGAGATCAAGATGAGCGAGTATGACGCCAAACTGTACGACCAGTTCCACAGAGCCGTGCAGCCACAGGTAACCTGTTTCAGGAACGGTATAACCTGGGCCTTTTTAAGGCGACAGTGAACAGGCTTTATTTAGGTAATTTTGCTCCATGATTATACATACATACATATAATCACGCCTTTATCCCTAATGGGGTAGGCAGAGCGTAAGCGACCTAAACAAAGGTCGTTCCGCCACGTCTGACAAGTTTTGAGGGTTATTACAGTTGATCATGACGTATATTGCTATAGTGACAGGTTGTCAGCCCATCGCCTAAAATTGTAATATACTATAACCCTCGAATCCATTAGCTGGTTTTTACAGCATGCTCTGGAGGTGATGCAGCTGGCACATTCTATGTTTTTCTTTCACTCCCAGTCCAGCATGGAAGAACATGATTATATTTTTAAAAAAAAGAAACACCATCACACTCATAGCCCCCACTAGGATTCCCTGTATCGGGGTGCCATGGACATACACAGAAACAACCACAAAGAACACCCAGACCCACAAACAGACATTTAAACTCATCAATCAAATGTTTGCCCTGGCCACTGAATAACGCCTAAATCTCTGATGGGGTAGGCAGAGCGTAAAACGCCTCGTAACAGGTGCTTTCGCCACGTCTGACAAAAATTGAGGGCATAATTTAGATTGTAATGATGTGTATTGTTGTAGTGATAGGTTGTCAGCCCATCGCCTAAATTACAATACACTGTAACCCTCGAATCCCTTTTGCTGACTTCTACAGCATGCCCAGGAGGAAGGGCAGCTGGAACATTCTATGTTTTTCTATCTCTCCCAGTCCAGCATGGAAGGAACGCTATAAGCTGGGCCTTTTTAAGGCGACAGTGATCCTTATTTAGGTAATTTTGCTAAATAATAATCTGCATACAGTAGTTATTACAATTAGTTAGCGGGCAAATGTTTGCCTATTTTAAAAAAAATATGTAAAAAATAAACGATAGATGTCTCCAACATTCAAATGTCAAGCAACGCCTTGGTAGCTCAGTTGGCGGAATTCCGAAGCAGGTACAAATCTTTCCTGTAAAGAGGTCCTCAGCGAGCGGTGGCGCCCTCATTCGTAACAAAATCATATCTCGCAGAATATAGACATTTTCAAAACTTTTCTCTATTACTTCGTTAGATGTCGACCTAAGGATTTTTTAGAAGTAATGAATTCAGGAACATATAGTACCGGGCAGTTACTATCGAAATTATTGTTAAAAACGGCCACTTTTGCGGAAATTTCGATAGTAACTCCCGGGTACTATTTGCTCCTCAATTAATACATACATTTACGCCTTTATCCCTAATGGGGTAGGCAGAGCGTGAACGACCTAAACAAAGGTAGTTCCGCCACGTCTGACAAAGTTTTGAGGGTTATTTAAGATGGATTTGTAGGTATATTGCTGTAATGACAGGTTGTCAGCCCATCACCTAAATTGGAATATATTGAAACCGTCGGATCCCTTAGCTGGTTTTTACAGCATGCCCCGGGCAGCAGTTGGCACATTCTATGTTTTTCTCGCTCCCAGTCCAGCATGGAAGAAATTGTCATTACTTCTCTTAGTAATTTGTGCAGTAATTATTTCAAAGCAGTTTATTTTTCAAACAGATCGGAGCGTTACGTGGTGTTTTAGCTGAATTGCAAGCGAAGAAGAAGGAACGCCAATGGAGTAGACATCAGACCAGCGGGGAATTGGATGACGGCAAAATCATAGAGGGTCTTACTGGAGAACGAGCTATATACCGGTAAGAAACATGCTGCTTATACCGGGTGTAAGGGACAGCGTCCCGCAAACTGATAGGGGTTGTCGGTCAACGATACTGAACTACTTCCACCAAGAAATAAAATATTTCATTTTCCTAGCATATTAAATTAGTTTATTACATTATAATGGTACTTATGTATTAGTCTATTGTACCTATTCGTATTTATGTAACTAGTAAGTACAAAGTCTATGTATTCTATTTAAATTTATAACAATAGTTACTGCACTATCCCGCATAATATTAGACAACTACTCCTTTACCCAAAGTCTGCCTGGCAGAAATTGCTACCCTAGCAATAAGGCCGCCTAATTGTACTCTGTTTGTTTTGTAATGTTTGTTCCTGTACAATGTGTTGTTTATGTGCAATAAAGATTATTTGTATTGTAAGAATCTTTCTTTCAGGTAATGAAAATGAAAAATGGCTGTTGCGTATAAAATATCCCCCTCGATCAGAGAATTTGTATGGAAAAGCCAAAATCTTTTTTTCACTTCCTGAAAGATATTATTGGTGGAAGTTGTTCAGTGTCGTTGACTGAGCAACCCCTATCAGTTTGTGGGACGCTGTCCCTTACACCCGGTATACATCAGCGGAAACACCACACTCTCAATATACATACATACATATAGTCACGCCTATATCCCTAATAGGGTAGGCAGTGTTAACGACCTAAGCAAAGGTCGTTCGCCGCGTCTGACAAAGTTTTGAGAGTTATTTAAGATAGATTTGTATATATGTAGGTATATTGCTGTAGTAACATTTTGTCAGCCCATCGCCTAAATTGCAATATACAGAAACCCTCGAATCGCTTAGCTGGTTTCTACAGCATGCCCGGGAAGAAATGCAGCTGGCACATTCCACGTTTTTCTTTCGCTCCCAGGCCATCATGGAGGAGAACTTAATATGGTAGCGCAATATGTGGACCTCTTGCTGTGATGTCCCAACCTTCTCATCACCTGCACTGCAGAAGACCTACTCGAGGCTAACTAACGGGCAGTTGGCATACTCGACTATTGGAGTGTGACTTTTGCCATCATCATCTCTCTAGCCTTATAGCCTAGGTGATTGAACGAGGGTACTGGTTTTAACACACAGCTACTGCCATCTGACCTCCGCAACCCAGAAGGGAAACCAGACCCAATCCAAGATTAGGTCAGAGTTTTCAAGCCGCCAATGCTTAGCACTGGCCTCTGATATGGCTTAACGACTAATATCTACGGTATTTGACGATATTAACCGGGACTAACGGCTTAACGTGCCTTCCGAAGCACGGAAAAAAGCCCCGAATAAACGTACATATGAAATTCGAAAACCAAAAAACACATTGGTACGTGGTGGGATTCGAACCACGACCTCCCGCTCAGGAGGCAGCGGCCCTATCCACTACACCATCGGGCTCTCTCAGCAAATAATGCCATACGATAAATAATAGGTGGTCTAAAATAATAATTTCTTCCATTCTGGACAGGGAGTTTCTTATAGCTGGACTGGGATTGAAAGAAAAACATACAATGTGCCAGCTGCATTTCCTCCCGGGCATGCTGTATAAATCAACTAAGGGATCCGAGGGTTTCAGTATATTGCATTTTAGGCTATGGGCTGACAACCTGTCACTACAGCAATATACCTACAACTTGATCTTAAATAACCCTCAAAACTTTGTCAGACGTGGCGGAACGACCTGTTTAGGTAGTTTTCGCTCTTCCTACCCCATAAGGGATAAAGGCGTGATTATATGTTTGTATGTATGGTCTAAAATAACACAATTAAGTTAGCCTAAAGTTTTCACCTCATTTGCCACTCAAAACAACAATGTACGATGGTTTTTAGTATTAGTTTTTGTCGTGTCGTTAGCAAAATGAGAACAATTTCACAAGAATCTTCGCCTAAAAATAAACCTTTCAAAACACAGGGTCTCTTTAAATTTTGGTGGTAAAAGCATACGAAGTTACCTTTTGTAAAATAAGAGAAATGGTCGCGAGTGCTTAAAAAGTTACACATCCAGAATCTGGTGCTATGTCAACACCTCAAGGTATCTATCATTTGTATATCTTTACACAACATCTATTTATTTATTTATTTACTGTTTATTTTACACAAGTAACATGAGAAAGACAATACACAAGGAGTACCGACACAACAGGTACAGCTTATTTCTACTAAGAAATTTCTTCCAGCTGACCTACGGAAGTGAGACTTAAAATGAAAACGCAATAAAAAAAGCAGTATGCTTTTGCAAAATAATGTTCATCCAATACTAATGGCACAGATTACTTATGAGCGGTCGGGTTTTATATCATCATCATCATATCCCTAGCCTTATCCCGTATCTTACGGGGTCGGCTACCTAATCCAGGGGATTGAACGAGGGAACCGGTTTTTACACAGAGCGACTGCCATCTGACCTCCGCAACCCAGAAGGGAAACCAGACCCAATCCTAGATTAGGTCAGAGTTTTCAAGCCGCCAATAATTAGCACTGGCCTCTGACACGGCTTAACGATTAATACCTACGGTATTAAACGATATTTACAGGGACCAACGGCTTAAAGTGCCTTCCGAAGCACGGAAAAAGCGCCGAATAAACGTACATATATGAAATTCAAAAACCGAAAAACACATTGGAACGTGGTGGGATTCGAACCACGACCTCCCGCTCAGGGGGCAGCGGTCCTATCCACTACACCATCGGGTTCTTCTATATCGGGACTGTGTGACTTTTGCCATTAATACGAAAGAAGAAGTAGAAGCTGTAACAGTCAATAGGAACCTACCACGCTTGGCAGGCGATATGGCGAGTGCAGTGGGCAGTGCGAGATATTTTACAAGGCAAATCAGGATAACGGAGGATAATATCCGTGCTTCGGAAGCCACGTTAAGCCGTTGGTCCCGGTTAATATTGTAGATATTAGTCGTTAAGCCATGTCAGAAGCTTGGCGGCTTGAAAACTCTGACAGCTGGGTTGGCCACTAACCTGGCAAAAGCATCATTTCCAACTCAGTTTTAGTCTTGTATTCGAAGATCTTGTTTCTAAAATAAGTTTTAGGCTATTAGATATGGCAACATAATAAAATAGTAATTAGAGTAATTTAACTAATTTGCCAACACATATCATTTATTTTTTGAATAAATAGACATGAAACTTTGTTTACCTTTTTTTTAAAACTGAGTTGGAAATACATATTACATATTAGGTATATGCAAATTGACGATAATGGGGAATAATTTCCGCGCTTCGGGTAAGCATTGGTCCCGGTTAATATCGTAAATATTACTTGTTTAGCCATGACAACTTAAACTATGATTGGGTCTGTTTTCCCTTCTGGGTTGCGAAGGTCAGACTGTAAGTTGTCTCTGTGTAAAAACCAGTACCCTCGTTCAATCCCCTAGATTAGGTAGAGAGAGATACGGGATAAGGCGACGGAAGATGAGAGAGGCAAATTGAGGATAACACATTTTTCGGAAAACTACACTGTTTCTCTTTTTTGTTGTACGTTCAATAAAGTCTTAAAACAATAGTAGATTTTATGCCGAGTGCATAAAGCAAGTCATTATTATTCGAGATCGTTATATGCCCGAGCCCGCAGGGCGAGGGCAGATGAAGAAGTCGAGGATAAAAATGAATTGTGCACGAGTTATAAACTCTGCTTTTCACTTCGATTGCGAGAAAATAAAACAGTAACATAACATACTAATATTTATTTAATTAAAATACAAAGTAAAATTAGTACAATACGAAAATTTCACAGCTTCTTTCCCGCTACTTTACTTTTTTTATTTTTTGTTCATGATTTTCGGGCAAAAAATAAAATTAAAATATATACAGCCTACTCTTAAATTATTTTGGAATATTGTTTTTTTTTGTGATGAATATGTCTTGATATTTAGTTACTTTTTTGTATTATCTTATTATAAACCAAAAATGCAAATAGGGAAGGATATATTATAAATTAGCAAGTTTTATCCGTGCCCAATTTATTATGTTTGGCTGCATGGTCTAAATGGTCACTGCCTTAGTATAGATACATTTAAAAAGCTACTTTTTTGCCCTTGTGCATAAAGTTCAACTTTATGTCGCCTAGATTCTGCATAAAGTAGTACTTTTTCGAGCATGAGAAGTGAAAATAAAATTTCGTGTCCACAATTTTCTTAGGTTTTTTTATTTGTCCCACTTTAACAGGAGGCGAACCGAGCAAGAACCGCCGCCGGGCTCCCCGCCGGACAAACCTAAACGACTGAGACTTGTGTTGGACGTCTCCGGAAGCATGTATCGGTATGTACTTCTATTTTACATACATGTAATCACGCCTTTATCCCTAATGGGGTAGGCAGAGCGTAAACGACTTAAACAAAGGTCGATCCGCCACGTCTGACAAAGTTTTGAAGGTCACTTTAGATAGATTTGTAGTGAGTAGATTAACTGGCTTGAAAATATATCTATATCCCATTTCTACACCGAATTCAATTTGTACTTGTGACACAGCTCGGACACTCCTAACTACAATGTAATTTTGGTCACACATCGACAGACGGCATGTTGCACTTGGCATGAGTTAGTGTGCGTGTTATAAGGGTTGACAAATTTTGTTATACCGGTCATAATCATCACTTAATTAATCTGGTTCTTGATTAAACCAACGTTTTAAAGTAGTACTGAATTGTTAGAATATGTTAGGTTGCATATTTTGCATGAAGTTATTTACCGTCTCTCGTCACTTGGGGATCTAAAAAAGTTCCTTTTGGAGTCATGTCTTGTGTTAGAAAGACATCCGTACACGGTACAGTACCTAACCTTGTTTGGAACACAAAACTTTATTATTTTATTATTACACTGGGAAACATGCGCGCGCCATACCCGCTAAGCGTACCCACAATGTGACCCACAATCCGGCGCGGAGTGTGACGTATATCGGACTGGGTAGGGGAGGTGAGCGTCCATTCTGTATGCAGTACTATTATATATTATGTGCTTGTGATTTCTGAATTTCAGATTTATATATAAAGTGTGGCAGTACTAAGACCACAGAGAAAATACAATAGTAGTGATGCCCTGTTTCAATTTATCTATAGAAAGACGTAAAGCCACTAATCGGGGGTGAAGGCGGAGAGTGAGGCGGGTGCAGCGACGCCACCGACATCTAGTTGCCTAGAAAAGTACTTTTATGTAAAGGTCTTGTTCTTAGTTATAACAGCTTATACATTGCGTAGATAATTTGCCAGTATGATATTAGGAAGACTATCAACTACGCAATAGATGCGGTGTAAAAGAACTGGGAGACAGGGACGAACTAAGGCGCAATGTAAAATGGGGGGTCTATGAAGGGTCAAATATAGTATAAGGAAGTGCGGTATTGAAATAATATAAATCAATATTTCTATATTTACATTATTTTATTATGGTTCGCGCGTATATGGAAATTCTACCTAACATACGTCGAAATATAATAAGAAAATTGCCCCTCCCATAAAAATTGTGCCAGTGGCTTAGTTATTTGTTTCAAAGGACCAATTTTTTTTTACTCATAAAATATCATAACTGCTGTAATTGCTAATGCTGGTTGGGAAAAACTGGATTAAGGTTATAGTGGAAAACAATGTCCAAATGTATAATTTAAAATAAGAGTTAATTTTATAAAATAAACATGACCCCAATATAAATTTTATACCCGTCCGTAGTACGTCCAATGTCGTTTATTCTTAATGACACTAGATGGCGCAGCAAATATCATAGAATGTGCTAGAATGAAAAAGAAATAAAAATGAAAACTATTACTTACGAGTAAAAAGAGTTTGTCTCCATCCACAAATCTTTGATCATCACTGTAGCTTTTACACCCAATGATGCAACACTTAATTTTGCACCGCAAGACACATAAAAGGAAATTGTTCGAAAAGAGTAAGCGTGCACTCAGATCGAAATTTGTCACGCACTGATGACAGCGCCTCCCGCGTGGACTTACTGAACTAATAGACCGTGTGACGTCAGGACCAAGTTGGATGTTGCAGTACCTAGTTACTTACCTCATCTCTCCTATTTTAATTTATCTGTGACTAAGACACATAATTCCTTACGTTGCAATAAATTACAGGTTCAATTCCTACGACGGTCGTCTAGAACGTTCTATGGAAGCTGTGGTGCTCCTGACGGAAGCTCTGAAGGGCTACGAGGCGCGCATCAGGTACGACATGTACGCGCATTCGGGGGAAGATCACGCCTTGGAGCTCATCAGGGTAGACAGGCCGCCGGAGAATGAGAAACAACGGTTGCAGGTACCTACTTTTTTGACATATTATTTGTAATGTGATTTTGAGCTTTGTTTAGGTTGGGTTTGATAGAGAAAGAGATGACGATGGAACGAACTCATCTAAGGATAGACGAATTTAGTTAAGTCGTGTACTTACCGAATCGGCAGCACTGGTATTTTCACATACCGGCGGAATACATCAAGTTTTTTTTAAGCTGTAGGAAGCTAGTTGCAAGCCGGGGGGCGCCTCGCTTTATCGGATATCTTTCGCCAATAGATCACAAAATCACTACATAGTATAAAACAAAGTCGCTTTTTCTGTCCATATATCCCTATGTATGCATAAATCTTTAAAACTACGCAACGGATTTTGATGCGGTTTCTTTTAATGGATAGAGTGATTCAAGAGGAAGGTTTATATGTATAATACATGCATAATATAGTAGAGAAACACTGATAATTTCCGTGCGAAGCCGGAGCGGACGCTAGTTACTTATATGCTGATAGAAACCTTTATTAGCGGTGTCTCTGTTAATTTGTTACTAACTACTGTTTTTATCACACTTTGAAGAAAGAAAAACATAGAATGTGCCAGCTGTATTTCCTCCACGTCTGACAAAGTTTTGAGGGTTATTAAAGACATATTTGTAGGGTTATTGCTGTAGTGACAAAATTAATTACAATATACTGAAACTCTCGTATTCCTTAGCTGACTTTTACAGCATGCCAGGGAGGAAATGCAGCTGGCACATTCATGTTTTTCTCTCGCTCCCAGGCCAGCATGGAAGAATATGTAATGAGCTGATGATGATATATTATAAACTTGCAGATAATCCGCACGATGCATGCGCACGCGCAGTTCTGCTGGTCGGGAGACAACACGCTCCCGGCCGCCAAGCACGCCATCTCCACACTGGCCAAGGAAGACGCTGATGAAGCCATCCTGCTCATATTGTCTGACGCTAACCTGAGGAGGTAGGGAATTCCTATTACTTTATTACACTAGCTTTCTGGACCGTGCCGTTCTTCCGTGCTTCGGAAGGCACGTTAAGCCGTTGTTCCCGGTTAATATCGTTTAATACCGTAGATATTAGTCGTTAAGCCATATCAGAGGCCAGTGCTAAGCATTGGCGGCCATGCTGGCCTGGGAGCGAGAGAAAAACATAGAATGAGCCAGTTGCTTTTCCTCCCGGGCATGCTGTAAAAACCGGCTAAGGGATCCGAGGGTTTCAGTATGTTGTAATTTAGGCGATGGGCTGACAACCTGTCACTACAGCAATATGCCTACAAATTTAAATATCCCTCAAAACCATGTCAGATGTGGCGGAACGACCCTTTTTTTTTTACGTCGTTTACGCTCTGCCTACCCCATTAGGGATAAAGGCGTAATTATATGTATGTATGTATGTAATATTGTAAATTCACTCGATAAAAAGTAGTCTACATTCGAAAGTCGGTGAAGTGATAGTGTTGATACTGATTGTAATTTGGCTTACAACATAACATAACATAAACATAAAAATACTTTTCTTAAACATGCGCGAAAATATTGTCTTTATTTTTGAATAAAGAACACTTCCATGCTGGACTGGGAGAGATATAAAAACATAGAATGTTCCAGCTGCCCTTCCTCCCAGGCATGCTGTAGAAGTCCGCAAAAGGGACTCGAGGTTTGCAGTGTATGTGCTGACAACCTGTCACTACAGCAATACACATTACAAATTAAAAGTTTCCTCAATTTTTATCAGACGTGGCGAAAGCGCCTTTCACGAGGCGTTTTATGCTCTGCCTACCCCGTAAGGGATAAAGGCGTGATTTTATGTATGTATGTATAAAGAACACGCGAAGTATCATATTTACGTAGACTGAAAAATCAAAATGACTTCCCGGCGCGTTTTTTGAATTTGGAACGAAGAGCGCGCCTGCAATGTTGTATGAAACGGCGTGCTGTTTGAATTTAGAACTCTTTCATCTATCGTACACATTGCGTTCTCGTGGCTGTATAGCCACAGATGCGTTTACCTTTCGGACCAAACTGTAAAATAAAAAATAAATTGGCGGTAAAGCGGAGTTCGTTGTTAATTATTTTGTTCCTCCTTCTCCTTAGCCTTATCCCGTATCTCACGGGGTCGGCTTCCTAATCTAGGGGATTGAACGAGGGTACTGATTTTTACACAGAGCGACTGCCATCTGACCTCCGCAACCCAGAAGGGAAACCAGACCCAATCCTAGATTAGGTCAGAGTTTTCAAGCCGCCAATGCTTAGCACTGGCCTCTGATATGGCTTAACGACTAATATCTACAGTATTAAACGATATTAACCGGGACCAACGGCTTAACGTGCCTTCCGAAGCACGGAAAAAGCGCCGAATAAACGTACATATGAAATTCGAAAACCGAAAAACACATTGGTACGTGGTGGGATTCGAACCACGACCTCCCGCTCAGGAGGCAGCGGCCCTATCCACTACACCATCGGGCTCTCTAATAGGGCTCTCTTGTTAATTATTTTGTTAATAAACATAAATTAAAATGAGTTCCGATGATTCTGAAAGTGAAAATGAAATGGACATTGACTGCACTCCACCAGATTTAAGATCAGAAGCTAAATTAGCGATGGAGAACCTGCTTCCAGCGAAATCAAAAGAAAATTAAATTTATTATGTAAAAGGCCCTTTTTTATTTCCTTGCATTTTTTTAAGAAAATCACTATATATGCCTCGGCCGAAATGGCAATTGCCTGTCTCCTATCATTGAAGTCCTCGCCTGCGGCTCGGCCTTCAAACTTATACTCGGCCTGCAATTGCCTATTTCACTGCCTTTGCAGTAATGTACTATTATTGCACGTAAGAATACAAATCATACAACACAACAGATAACAACAAAAAACAAGTACAACGTAGGCGGCCTTATTGCTAAGGTAGCAATTTCTTCCAGGCAACCTTTGGGTCAAAGAAAAATGCGTAGCGGTAAGCGGGATATTGCAAATCTAGTAAAACTACAGAGCATAAAGGAAATTTTCTTCCATGCTGGACTGGGAGCGAAAGAAAAACATAGAATGTGCTAGCTGCATTTCCTCCCGGGCATGCTGGAAAAACCAGCTAAGGGATCCGAGGGTTTCAGTATATTGCAATTTAGGCGATGGGCTGACAACCTGTCACTACAGCAATGTATAAATATATCTTAAATGGCCCTCATAACTTTGTCAGACGTGACGGAACGACCTTTGTTTAGGTTGTTTACGTTCTGCCTACCCCAATAGGGATAAAGGCGTGATTATATGTATGTATAAAGGAAAGAATTTACCGCGAAAATGGAGGACAATGACCCGTAACGTTCGAGGAATAGCGCGGCGCTGTAGTGGAGGTCATTCACCTCTGCTTACTATCTTACAGAAACGCTGTTACGCTATCCCTAACCTGCGACTCGTTACAAACGAAGACCTAGGCATGTCCTTACCGACGGCGATGACCAAATTACTCTTGCATTTAATGCTGCCAATACTAGTCGAGCCACACTCTGAACAAGCTCTTCCAGCAACAGCGCACCCCGCCGGCGGGGTCGCGGAGGTCCCTCCTTTGCTCCCCACTTTGGGGTTTACCGGCACGTACCGGGTAGATTCTCTCCGATAAGGAGTTCCCAAGGCAACGCCATAAGCCGAAGTTCGAGCCCTAGTGGGCGCCCTTAGGCAGTTGCCATTCCATTTAAGGGTGTAGATTGCGTGTAGCAACTCCCCGCCTTAGCCCGGTGACGTATTATATACACTTTGTAGTATGGTGCAAACAGGACCATTAAAAAAAAAAAAAGCTGTTACGTTATCTAGGTAGGTTTAGTAAATAGGGACATGTGCAGGAGAATTTCATTTTTTTTTGTTTATTTATCGTCACTGAACTCCTCCTAACAACTACTTGCACGTAATTGAATTAACACTTTTTTTACAGCAAGATTAAACTATTTAAACTTAAGTAAGACATTATAAATAAAGATTTTAATAATGGGCACTCACTTTGGAATATAAGTCGCGCACTTCACGACATGTTTCGGGACATTTGGAGTCCCCTCATCAGGTTGCGGTGTTGTGCACCCGACGGCCGATGAGGGGACTCCGAATGTCCCGAAATATGTCATGAAGAACGACTTATATTCCAAAGTGAGTGCCCGTTATTAAGATCTTTATTTACAGCAAGATCGTACATACATACGCATCACGCCTTTATTCCAAATGGGGTAGGCAAAGCAAAAACTACCTAAACAAAGGTCGTTCCGCCACGTCTGACAAAGTTTTGAGGGTTATTTAAGATAGACCTGTAGGTATATTACTGTAGTGACAGGTTGTCAGCCCATCGCCTATTTTGGAATATACTGAAACCCTCGGATCACTTAGCTGGTTTTTACAGCATGCTCGGGAGGAAATGCAGCTGGCACATCTATGTTTTTCTCGCTTCCAGGCCAGCATTTAAGAATATTTTTTTTCAGCAAGATTGTACCTTAGGCCTTATTGCTACCTTAGCAATAAGGCCGCCTATGTTGTACTTGTTTTTTGTTATCTGTTGTGTTGTATGTTGTATTATTACGTGCAATAAAGTATTTTTATGTTATGTTGTAACTTAATTACACTTGAGAGCCCGATGGTGTAGTGGATAGGGCCGCTGCCTCCTGAGCGGGAGGTCGTGGTTCGAATCCCACCACGTACCAATGTGTTTTTCGGTTTTGAATTTCATATATGTACATTTATTCGGCGCTTTTTCCGTGCTTCGGAAGGCACGTTAAGCCGTTGGTCCCGGTTAATATCGTCAAATACCGTAGATATTAGTCGTTAAGCCATATCAGAGGCCAGTGCTAAGCATTGGCGGCTTGAATCCTCTGACCTAATCTAGGATTGGGTCTGGTTTCCCTTCTGGGTTGCGGAGGTCAGATGGCAGTCGCTCTGTGTAAAAACCAGTACCCTCGTTCAATCCCCTAGATTAGGTAGCCAACCCTGTGAGATACGGGATAAGGCTAGGGAGATGATGATGTTGTAACTTAATTATATTGCTTTACAGATACGGCATCCAACCTGAAGAGCTGGGCTCCATTCTGACGTCAGACTCGCGCGTTCAGGCGCATGTCATTTTCATTGGTAGTTTGGGAGACGAAGCGACTGCGTGAGTATCGTAAAATTACATGAACTGAACGAAAAACAACCATTGCTTCCATGGAGCGATACCGTGGTCTAGTGGCTAGTGCCATGGACTCCCGATCCGGAGGTCCTGGGTTTCGATTCCCAGGGGTTAAAAAAAACACAATGTTGATATTTGAGAATTTATCAATTTGTGAATTTTTCCCCAGTTTGGTTAAGACATTGCAGGCTGAACCACCTGATTGTCCGAAATGAAAAAGATTTCGTTCTTCGGAGGGCACGTTAAGCCGTAGGTCCCGGTCGCTGTCCTTGATAGTGGTCGTTACTCAAACCGTGTCAGAGGCCTGATAGTTGTGCTACTAGGCGGTTTAAAAACTCTGACACTAGGGTTCATCGGGTCGATAGACCCGATACCTACTCGACAGAAGAAGAATGGAGCGACAGAAAAACATAGAATGTTCCAGCTGCCCTTCCCCCGAGCATGCTGTAGGAATGGCTGTAGGTCAGCATAAGGGATTCGGGGCCAATGTGTTAAAAAATTTGTAAGCTATATTTTAGAACATGAACCTAACTATGAAAATTTAAAACGTCAATACAAACTTCCTATTAATTTTGAATAACTATTATTCTAATTATGTATGTATACTTGTACAATCTTTCATTTACAAATTAAAAATATCTTTAATCCCAAAAAAAATATCATGTTTCTACTTTCTACAAAAGTGAACCATATAAATAATTATAATAATAAGAGATCTGAGGGTTTCAGTATATAGCAATTTAGGTTCTTCTTCTTCTGTCGAGTGGGTATCGAGTCTATCGACTCGATGAACCCTGGTGTCAGAGTTTTCAAACCGCCTAGTAGCACAACTATCAGGCCCCTGACATGGTTTGAGTAACGACCACTATCAAAGACAGCGACTGGGACCGACGGCTTAACGTGCCCTCCGAAGCACGAAATCTTTTTCTTTTTCGGACAATCAGGTGATTCAACCTGCAATGTCCTAACCAAACTGGGGAAAAATTCACAAAGTGATAAATTCTCAAATATTAACTTTGTGAATCCCCCCTGGGAATCGAACCCAGGACCTCCGGATCAGGAGTCCATGGCACTAGCCACTAGACCACGGAGGCAGTTAAAATTAAATAAGCAATTTAGGTGATAGGCTGACAACCTGTCACTACAACAATATACTTACAAATCTATCTTAAATAACCCTCAAAACTTTGTCAGACGTGGCGGAACAACCTTTGTTTAGGTTGTTTACGCTCTGCCTACCCCATTAGGGATAAAGGATTATATGTATGTATGTATTATCTTATCTGTTGAATTCTGTTGTACAGTTTGCTGCGTCGTTTGCCCGCGGGGCACGCGCACGTGTGTATGGAGGTATCGTCTTTACCGCAAATCATGCAACAAATATTTGCTTCCTCGCTGCTGCAAAACTCCGCATAAATGTCATATGTTTTATGTCTGCTGGACTGGGAGTGAGAGAAAAACATAGAATGTGCCAGCTGCATCTCCTCCCCTGCATTTTCGTCTTTATCGCAGATCATGCAACAAATATTTGCGTCCTCGCTGCTGCAAAACTCCGCATAAATATCATATAATATGTCTTACTTGGGAGCGAGAGAAAAACATAGAATATGCCAGCTGCATCTCCTCCCGGGCATTTTCGTCTTTACCACAGATCATGCAACAAATATTCGCCTCTTTGCTGCTGCAAAACTCCACAAATATCATATGAGATGTTTTATGTCTGCTGGCCTGGGAGTGAGAAAAAACATAGAATGTGCCAGCTGCATTTCCTCCCGGGCATGCTGTAAATTAGCTAAGGGATCCTGGGTTTCACTGTATTGTATTTTAAGCGGTGGGCTGTAAACCTGTCACTACAGCAGTATACCTACAAATCTATCTTAAATAACCCTCAACACTTTGTCAGCCGTAGCGGAACGACCTTTGTTTAGGTCGTTCGCTCTGCCTACCCCATTAGGGATAATGGCGATTATATGTATGTATAGTCGAGCCACGTTGAGCCATACTTGTGTGTGTAGAATGTTTGAGTTCGTATCAGAAATGACATTTCAGTACAAACTGGCCTGCCAAATCCATACTTAATATTGCTCTCAAGTTAAATATCGCTTCATAAATACGAGCCTTATTCTAGTGGGATACAAACGTAAATTGTGACATTCCTAGACCAATTACATTAAAAGTAAAAATAAATAATATAGTTTATCATCACTTGAGTATAACTTTGTTACTTTGTAAATAAATATCTTAGTCCTGTGTAGGGCAAAAGTAATCATCCGATGTGTTTTTGCTGTAATTATTTTAGTTAATAAAATCTTTAGTTCTGCTTGTGAAATATGTTTAGCGAATCCATTAAAATTGCCAGAGTTGATTAGTTCATTTTAGGATCGATTTTCTCTGGTTTTGGTGATTTACATTGGAGGCCAGATCACCCCATTTAACCGTTCCAGACTTCATTTCGCGGTTTTTTTTTAAGTTTTGGGCGTATGCCAATAAGCCCCACAGTCCGCTAGGAATTCGAGAACCTGTCACCCAAAGTTCTGGAAATATTGATAAAAAATGCCCTTATTTTCGTCAACTCTGGCGATGGAATTAATTCTAATGGAATTTAACATATTTCATAAGCAGAATGAAAAAAAATACAACAAATGAACATCGGATGATTAATTTTGCCCCACCTTGTACACATTTTTGTATTATTTATTTTACTACCTCAATTATGTTACCAATTTTGTTTATGTTATATACAATTTTCATTATTATATAATGACCGGTTACACTAAGTACATGATATTAATAATAGTTACTATAAATTAATTTTAAGAATAAAGTGTTTTATTGAATTTTATAATCGTTTTATATACCAATAAAAATGTTTGTTATATATAAAAAGTTATATTATTTTTACGAAGAGAGGCTGAAACAAGAGTACATAATAGGGTATAGTTCCCGGTAGATTTTTGCCGTGCTTCGGAAGGCACATTAAGCTTTGGTCCCAGTTGGTATCGTTTAATACCGTAGATATTAGTCGTTCCTTCCATGCTGGACTGGGGCGAAAGAAAAACACAGAATGTGCCAGCTGCATTTCCCCCGGGCATGCTGTAAAAACCAGCTAAGGGATCCGAGGGTTTCAGTATGTTGCGTTTTAGGCGATGGGCTGACAACCTGTCACTACAGCAATACCTTCAATACTTTGTCATACGTGGCGGAACGACTTTTGTTTAGATCGTTTACGCTCTGCCTACCCCATTAGGGATAAAGGCGTGATTATATGTATGTATGTATGTTTGATATTAGTCGTTAAGCTATGTCAGAGGCCAGTGCTAAGCTTTGGCGATATGAAAACTGACCTAATCGAGGATTGGGTCTGGGTTGCGGAAGTCAGATGGCAGTCGCTCAATTTCAATCACCTAGATAAGGTAGCCGACCCCGACCAATACGAGATAAGGCTAGGGAGATGATGAGTGGGAAAAAGTATGCCTATGTAAAATTCCTACCTTAAAACGCGTAGTGACGGACAGTGTGAGAACCACAGGGTGTGTGAGGGACGCTCAGTCAACGAAACTGGACATAATATTTCACAAAGAAAAAATAATTGGCTTTCCATACATATTGTCTTGTCGACGTATGGTAATTTTGCACGGGGAGGGTTATTTTCCTGACGAATTTCTTCGCAAAAGTAGTTTATTTTCGTTGGTTATACAAGTGATTATCAACCATTATAGAACAATGGTAGCAATGGTAGAATGGTATTTTCTACTAATCTATCTTAAATATCCATCAAAACTTTGTCAGAAGTGACGAATGACCTTTGTTTAGGTCATTTACACTCTGCCTATCCCATTGTGCGTGATTATATGTATGAATATGTAGGATCATGAAGGTGTGTAGGAATGATACACAGGTAGCTTCTACGGTTGAATTGTGTAATAGTATTCTTTAGAGTAAATTTACATAATCACAAAACACCACCGAATATTTTCTCTGTTGATTCGTTGCTACGACAACGGCTCGATTTTAGTGATGTGCGAGTGCAGCGCTAGTGATGCGCCACACCTGGGAGAATCAAATTCCTGCAGAAAAGAAATCAGGAAAATTAACCCGACGGCCCGATCTTGTGTAAGTGGTTTGTGCCTTGGGACCGTCGTTCGACATGCGACTCATCGCTTCCTGCTCTCTCGGCAACTCATGTGCTGGTTTGACTCTGTCGATGGATACTGTGGCAAGTCATCTTTGCGAAGAAATATAATTGCCTTTTTCAATTCACTGTGGACAAAAATTGGCTTTTCTCCATGCCTTGTCACGGGCTGACTTCTGATCAGCGACATCTGTTCTCTAAGCTGCTTCGCAAACTCAGGGGCTTCTATATTCTTGCTAGATTGCTGAATAAACGCGCCAGGTATTCTTAGTGGTTCTCCATAAACCATTTCTGCGGCTGATGCTTGCAGATCTTCCTTCCAGCTGGATCGCAAACCAAGAAGGACTGTAGGAAGAATGTCAGTACATCTGCGATCGTTGTGTGCCATGATCGAAGCTGTGGAATCTTTCAATCATGCCATTAGCTGCTGGATGATATGCAGTAGTGTGTTTGATTTGCCACATAGTTCTACCAAAGATTTGAAAAGTACTGATGTAAATTATCTGCCTTGGTCACATGTGATAGTTTCAGGGCAACCAAACGGCGAAATCCACATCTTTTATAGTGCTTTGGCTACTGTTTCTGCTGTTATATCGCGAAGCGGTTCAACCTCTGGCCAACGTGAAAAATGATCAATAGCAGTTAAGCAGTACTTATAATCGTCTGATGAAGGTAACGGACCAACCAGGTCATTGTGGAGGTGACTAAAACGTTCACTTGGCAGCGCAAAGCTTCCGACAGGTGAAGAGGTATGTTTCTGGATCTTGCTGCGCTGGCACGGTTCATACGCTCGTGCCCATTCACGACAATCCTTACGAACTGAAGACCAAACGAAACGTTCTATAACAAATTTTTGTCGAAGGTTTAGTGCCTGGATGGCTTAGGTTGTGAAGGGCATTGAAGATATCACGGCGAATTTTTTTTGGTATATAAGGTCGAGGCGTCAGCTGAGATACGTCACAGTATAATTTAAAACGAGTGCCAACAAGAGGTATCTGTTGCATTTTCAGCAAGGATTTCTGACATGACAAGAGATTCTTTAACTCTTCATCATGTTCCTGCGCTTCAGCCAAAGTTTCATTGCTAGGTATCGTAGATGTAGCCTCAATGCGTGACATGGTGTCTGCTGCTATGTTATCTTTGCCAGAAATATGTTTGATGTCTGTAGTTGAGAAATGAAGTCTAACTGGTTGAACTGCCTTGGTGAACATTGCCTATCTGTTTGTTAAAACGCAAATGTGAGTGGTTTATGGACTGTATATATGCTGAAGTATCTTCCCTCAAACATAATATATCGGAAATGTTTCACGCCTTCATAAATGGCAAGCAACTCACGGCCATAAGCACTGTACAAACGTTGTGTCTTGCTGAGTTCCTTTGAAAAGAACGCCAGGGGTTGCCACTCATCTTCAATCCTTTTTTGTAATACCGCGCCCAAGGCTGTGCTGGAGGCATCAGTCACGAGGGCGAGCGGTGCGTTGACTGCTGGATGAAGAAGCAGAGTGAAGCGGTGATGGTGGCTTTGCAGTTTTCAAATGCCTGTAACAGTTCATGGGTCCAAGTGAGTGGGTGTGAACCTTTAGTTTTAGGTCCTGGTATGGCTTCGTGCAATGGAACCTGATCATCTGCTGCCAGTGGTATGAAACGTCGGTAGAAATTAAGCATACCAACGAATCAACAGAGAAAATATTCGGTGTTGTTTTGCGATTATGTAAATTTACTCTAAAGAATACTATTACACAATTCAAATGTAAAAACTACCTGTGTATCATTCCCACACACCTTCACGATCCCACAGTGGTGACCTATTCGCCGTTTAAATCGGTGATATTGTTAACGACATAAACACGCACGAACATCGCGCTCCAACACGCCGGATGATGTGGATCGCTTGAAGGTTATGGATAATTCAGCACCCGCTGGCACCGCCGCGGATGATGCTGCCACCGCCAGTGGAAGTGTAAATAATGTAGCGGTACGACTGACACCCTTTTTGCCCGAGGACCCCGAGGTATGGTTCGCTCAAGCAGACGCGCAATTCGTAGTGTCGCGCGTAAAGGACGATCTCTTAAAGTTCAGCATCGTAGTCGCGCAGTTGGAACACAATTAGCAAAAGAGGTGAAATACATCATTAAATCCCCACCGAGCACTGGGAAGTACGACAAATTAAGATCTGAGCTTATCAAACGCTTATGCATCTCCTGAGAACAACAGCTCGCTCAGCTACAATCCAACGAGGCGCTAGGTGATCGCAAACCCTCGCAGTTTTTACGCCATTTCAAGAGGATGGCTGAGAACAACGTGTCAGAGGAATTTTTACGCATTATGTGGCTGAACGCCCTGCCTGCACAGTTGAGAGCCATCGTTATGGCACAATCAAAGTCCCTAGACGAGGCCGCTGACCTAGCAGTCCGACTAACGGATATATTCCTAAACCAGAGTACTAGTCAGGTTGCTTCTACTTCCAACGCCAACCCGATTGATGTATGTAATCCTGATTTTCACGACAATCTATTATAAAGGATTGACGAAATGATTGCAGCACGGATGGACGCGTTCTTGGCGAGTCAAGTAAACAAGATCAACTTCAACCGGGATCACCACTGTGGGATCGTGAAGATGTGTAGGAATGATACACAGGTAACTTCTACGGTTGAATTGTGTAATAGTATTTATTAGAGTAAATTTACATAAACACAAAACACCACCGAATATTTTCTCTGTTGATTCGTTGCTACGGCAACGGCTCGATTTTAGTGATGTGCGAGTGCAGCGCTAGTGATGCGCCACAAATGTACGTATAGAACAATAGGAGCAATTCGAAGTTGGAAAAATCACGAGTTAACTAAGTCTATACCTCTGTCATTTGCTATCATCAGAAAACACTTTATGCTTGTACGATTTCTATACCCAAAGGTTCTCTGGTAGATATTGCTGCTTTAGCAATAAACTCGCCTATATCTTCTTCTTAGCGAGTGGATGCTCGAGTCGAATGACCCGATGAGCCCTGGTGTCAGAGTTTTTAAACCGCCTAGTAGCACAACTATCAGGCCTCTGACATGGTTTGAGTAACGACCACTATCAAAGACAGCGACCGGGACCGACGGCTTAACGTGCCCTCCGAAGCAAGAAATCTTTTTCTTTTTCGGACAATCAGGTGATTCAGCCTGCAATGTCCTAACCAAACTGGGGAAAAATTCACAAAGTGATAAATTCTCAAATATCAACTTTGTGATTCCCCCCTGGGAATCGAACCCAGGACCTCCGGATCAGGAGTCCATGGCACTAGCCACTAGACCACGGAGGCAGTTATATAGTACTGTCACGTTTGTTTCCTTTTTATTTCTGTTGTATGTGTTTCTTTGTGCAATAAAGAATGTTGTATTGTATTGTTAAGAGACGGCAATCATTTTAGTCAAGTTTTTGTTAAGTTGTGCGCTACGAATCGATAGTAATATTTGAATTAGGCAGGCACATACGGTGCTCTAGAGGGATCCCGATGGTGTAGTAGATTGGGCCGCTGCCTCCTGAGCGGGAGGTCGAATCCCACCACGTACGAGTACCAATGTGTTTTTCGGATTTCGAATTTCATATGTACGTTTATTCGGCGCTTTTTCCGTGCTTCAGAAGGCACGTTAAGCCGTTGGTCCCGGTTAATATCGTTTAATACCGTAGATATTAGTAGTTGAGCCATATCAGAGGCCAGTGCTAAGCATTGGCGGTTTGAAAACTCTGACCTAATCTAGGATTGGGTCTGGTTTCCCTTCTGGGTTGCAGAGGTCAGATGGCAGTCGCTCTGTGTAAAAACCAGTACCCTCGTTCAATCCCCTGGATTGGGTAGTCGACCCCGTGAGATGCGGGATAAGGCTAGGGAGATGATGATACGGTGCTCTAGAGAAGTTCTAAAACCATGTTTAACAATATCAACGGTACCCATGGAGCAACCCTTATCATTTTGTGGGAAGCTGTCCCTTACACCCTGTATACATATGAAGGAGAAGGACTAGGTCACGGCCAAAGTCGGGGCCTGATCCAGACGCGCATTGAATACAGACGTCTCATTATGGTGACCTTCACTTTCTGCCTCTATAAAGTGATAAAAATAGTAAACGTATCCAGAATATTCTGCTGAAGAAAAAATCCTAGTTTACTAAAGCTAAAACTGACGAGATGTTATAGTGTTGTGCCTTATCTATATTGGTCAAAAACTAGTACGTATGTGCATTATGAATACTTGGTATTTCGTTTATTTAACGTTGAGTTATCGATACTTTCAACTGGACTGGGAGCGATAGAAAAACAAAGTATGTGCCAGCTGAATTTCCTCCCGGGCATGCTGTAAAAACCAGCTAAGGGATCCGAGAGTTTCTGTATATTGTAATTTAGGCGATAGGCTGACAACCTGTCCCTACAGCAATATACCTACAAATCTATCTTAAATAACCCTCAACTCTTTGTCAGACGTGGCGGATTGACCTATGTTCAGGTCGTTTCGCTCAGTGTACCCCATTAGAGATAAAGGCGTGATTATATGGATGTATGTAGTTATCGACACCAACTTATTTTACAGCCCATTAACTGCTTTTTCTTTACAATTTCAAAGAAAGTCAACCGCAAAAGATATGTTTGTAACAAGCTTATTGTCTGCGGTTCCGAAATTTGAACTTCTGCTCAGTTGCAAAGAAAAAGCTGTTTATGGGCTGCAAAACACGTTAGTATCGATGTTGGTATGCTTAAAAGAACGAAGTTGTTAGACGGACGAGTATTAACAGGTAGTTAGCCTACACCGTGAAACATCCACTGTTGGACATTAAAAAAAAATAACATGGCTTCTCCATACACAATTGTAGATGAGGTGAGTATTTTAGTATGGAGAAGACATTTTCCCCTTATCAGATGCGATGGCTTATATTTATTTCATATTTTCTTCTTAGCTCATACATTCGTAAGTGTACCCTTTATTGATATTCCCATTAATTATACTTACACAAATCGACAATTTAATATTTACTTGCGATTGTTAGCACTTGGTGAAACTCCATAGTATACTTTCTTTGGCAATAAATACACAATGTAAAATGAGTACAAGTGTATAATTTATTAGGTACCAAATAAAGAAGTCAGTTTTATGTTCTACATGGCACGCTTTCTAGACCGAATGGCATGCGTGGAAACTGGAATGTACCTACTAACCCATATAATTTGATTTAAACGGAGCCCAAGCGAATTGGGGATTTATCGTCAGTCGTATTCGTAGAGCACGTAGCTCGTAAATTGTTCACTTAGGAGTTCGTCACCGTACGCCAGGATTAAGGAAGTAAAGAGGGCTTATTGGTACCTACATTATAGGCAGGATAGTCCTACAAACTGTGGATTTTGTTGTGTTCGCAAAAGAGTGATATCTGCCTCTCAGAATGCTATTTCACTAGCCTAGGTCTGCTGGAAGAGATTTCTTTTTAGAAATAAGCTGTGCCTGTTGTGTTTTTGTTTTATATGTATATGTTCTTTGTATTTTATTGTGTACAATAAACTGTTTAAAAAAAAAAAGTGATTCTGACTTACCGAATGCAGAAATAAAGTTGCGGACTTTCCTTGCAATAGCAAAAGAAGTCGTGATATCGTCAATTTTATTTTCTGTAGTATGGCACGTTTTTCAGACCGAATGGCATGCGTGGAAACTGGAATGTGCCTGACAACACTACTAACCCATATAATTTGATTTAAACGTTGGGGCCCAAGCGAATTAGGGATTTATCGTCAGTCGTAGTCGTAGAGCACGTAGCTCGTAAATTGTTCACTTACCCCACTGTACGCCAGGATTAAGGAACTAAGTAGGGCTTACTGGTACCTACATTTACGGCAGGATAGTCCTACAAACTGCGAAGTTTGTTGTTTTCGCAAAAGAGTGATTCTGACTTTCCGAATGCAGAGATAATGTTGCTGACTTTCCTTGCATTAGTAAAATATGTCGTGATATCGACAATTTTATTTTCTGGAGTATGGCACGTTTTCCAGACCAATTGGCATGCGTGGAAACTGGATTGTACCTGACGCTACTAAGCCAAATAATTTGATTTAAACGTCGGAACTCAAGCGAATTTGGGATTTATCGTCAGTCGTAGCACGTAGCTCGTAAATTGTTCACTTACAATACAGTACAACATTCTTTATTGTACAAATACACACATACAACACAAATAAAAAGGAACAAACGCAACAGTATAATATACGCTTACCCCACCGTACGCCAGGATTAAGGAAGTAAATAGGGCTTACTGGTACGTTTAAGGCTGGATAGTCCTGTTTTCTGTGCGCCGCTAATTTCATAGTATGGTACGTTTTCCAGACCGAGTGGCATGCGTGGAAATTGAAATGTACCTAATAACCCTACTAACCCATATAATTTGATTTAAACGTCGGAGCTCAAGCGAATTTGGGATTTATCGTCAGTCGTAGTCGTAGAGCACGTAGCTCGTAAATTGTTCACTTACGCCACCGTACGCCAGGATTAAGGAAGTAAATAGGGCTTACTGGTACCTAAACAAGGTTGCCTGGTATAAATTGTTACCATAGCAATAAGGCCAAATTCATTGTACTACAGTTCTCATTTTATGTTGTTTTGTTTTATGTGCAATAAAGAATATAACTATCTATCTATATCTACATTTAGGGTCGAATAGTCCTGTTTTCTGCTAGCTGCAGATTTCCTGTTTTCGAAAAAGAGTGGAACTTACTATATCTAATTGACGTAATTCTTTCCGAATGAAGAGGTACAGCACACTTTTCATACAAAACACATTGATAACTGGGTAGTTCGTATGGCCTGGCCACAGAAAACTTGCCGTAGCCAAAAAAACGTACTCCGCAAATAGAAAAGCAGTGCACGGCAAGCAAATGTTGCGATGGGTGCGATGCGTCTATAGGACATTTGCTTTCTCGCTGCCAAGTGATAATTTTTTACGTAATATGATATTTGGAACATTTAAAAGTCAGTCTGAAAAATCATAAATTGTATGCTTTAGTAAAAAATATATTGTTTTCCAGCTGGAAAATGATTATTTTTTACGAAATAAGTGATCATCTTCTTCTTAGCGAGTGGATTCTCTAGTCAAACAACGACCCGAAGAACCCTGGTGTCAAAGTTTTCAAACCGCCTAGTAGCACAGCTATTAGGCCTCTGACATAGTTTGAGGAACGACCACTATCAAAGACAGCGACCCGGACCGACGGCTTAATGTCCCCTCCGAAGCACGGAATCCTTTTACTTTTCGGACAATCAAGTGATTCAGCCTGCAATATCCTAACCAAACTGGGAAAACCTCACAAAGTCATAAATTTCCTAATATCAAGTTTGTCCCCCCCCCCCGGGAATCAAACCCAGGACCTCCGGATCGTAAGCCCATGGCTCTGAGCACTAGATCACGGAGGCAATTAAAGATCGTAAATCGTAGCTTTAGTAGAAATGAAATTGGTACTCAGTTATAGAAAATGATAAATGGTATGTCGGTCAAGTGTAGGCGTCATATGTCGCACTGGGTCGAGGGTTGGGGCAAGGATAGCATCTCCGATATCCGACGCTATAAGGTCGCGTGGGTGACACTGTACTGCAAAACAACCTCCCTACGATAATATTGTAATTATTCTTTCATGCTGTATTAGAAACGATAAAAAACACAGAAGAGCTGGATGATTTAGTTCAATGCGAAGTAGGCGAGAAGCTGACAACCTATCACTCTTAATATTGTTATAAACATCATAATTTATTGAAGAGCTAACTCTTGTCAGTTAAGTACAATGAAGTGAACGCCAACTCTCCCTGCATTCCGCTTTCTCCTTGACCTCCTGGTATAGATGTGGCAAAACTGCCTTTTATAAGCTGTTACGCTCTACCTACCACTTAAGATATAAAGGCGTGTCTATAAAATGATAAATCGTATGTCGGTCAAGTTTAGGCATAATTTGTCGCACTGGGTCGAGGGTTGGAGCAGGGATAGCATCTCCGATATCCGACGCTGTAAGGTCGCCTGAGAGTGACATTGGATTGCAAAACAACCTCCCTACGATAATATTGTAATTATTATTTAGAAGAGCTGGATGATTTAGTACAATGCGAATTAGGCGATAGGCTGACAACCTATCACTATTAATAGTGTAATATAGTTGTGGCACAATTACCTTTTACTAAGCTGTTACGCTCTACTTACCCCTTAAGATATAAAGGCGTGCGTGTCTATAAAATGATAAATCGTATGTCCGTCAAGTGTAGGCGTAATTTGTCGCACTGGGTTGGAGCAAGGATAGCATATCCGATATCCGACGCTATGAGGTCGTGACTGCCTCCGTGGTCTAGTGGCTAGTTGTAATGGACCTAGCTTCTGCTATTCAAAACTAATTCACTGTTTTAAAATACAAGTAACGCCATCTATCAGATTGGTAGGAGAATCACTATAAACGAGAAACTAATGCCAATCTAGTGTTGATTGAGTAGAGAACTAATATTGTAGCCAGATCGAACTGAAATTACTTCAATTTGAAGTAAGGACACGCGGTGCCATCTGGAGGAGAAGGGGAGAACTATCAAGAGAAGTAGGAATGAAGGCTCTCGAAAACAGAAAAATGGTCGAGAAGAGGGAAGATAAAACAGTCGGGGGCTCGGGGAGGGGGGATTCGGTGGAACTGGGAGACGGGGGCGACGAGGGATGGAGAAGGACGCCGTGGAAGTAAATAGCGGCTGGGACCGAGCAGGGAGAAGTTTAGTCGACCTGGAGTTTTAGTTTGAGTGGAAGTTTAGTTTTACTTGAAGTTTAGTTGACTTTTACCAGTGAAAGTGTACACATCAAAGAGGAGAGGAGAGTATGCAGCCGGGAGGCAACCATGAGGCCTACTTTGGTGGGATGTTGGTGCCATCAGTTGTTCCTGTGGAGGACGGAGGGCGGTGACCTGACGATCAGCTGTTCTTTTACATGGTGAAGTGGAGGATGCTGACAGTGGAGTCTTGCAGAGCTGGTGGAGTGCCACCTACAAGGATTCTAAAGGAATTTACATCGTGTTTTATTTACTTTACCATTTCTACATTTATTTAATTATCTTGTCCACTTCAGACTTTGTTTATTGACAAGGTTTTTCCCTGTTCAATTAACAATCCTTTTTTTATGATATTTCATACTTGCCAAAGGCCGTTCTATTCATTTATATATATATATATATAATTTCCAATATTTCTTATATGATAGGTACGGTTAATGAGATATATGTAGGATTGTAGGTCGGTTTAGCATGCAACTACATAATTTATACACAGCTAAGCGGTTAGGTAAATAGGCAGTTTAGGTACATTGTAGGAGTAGGTTAGGTAGGGGTAGGTTTAGATGGATAGGTTAACCTAGGTAATAATAAATAAGAATTAGAACAATATCTAGGAAAGTAGGTGGGGGTAGCTATTTGGGATCCTAGTTTGTGTTTAGGTAGGTAGTTCTCTCCCTTCCCTTTACCAAAATTCCTGCCTTACCTTCCCTTTAAGCAGAGAAGCATCATCCTAATGTTTCATAAAATGCCCAGCAGTGGAATGTATAAATTATTTTAATACATTCTATGTTTTTATAACTATATCTATGTATGAATTGTTCATACTTACCTATCCTGGCAGAGGAGACAAAATACTTACCTATTCTTCTCAAATAAACTACTGAACTGATTTATGTTCACTTAACTGTGGATTTAATACCTATGTATGAGTCATTCATACCTACATGCTTATTCTGGCAGTGGATACTGAATTGATTTTATATTCACTTTATTGTGAAATATGTTCAACGGACAATGTTTTGAAACATTTATTGGATTCATGATCCTATATGTATGTATGTTCTAGACTCTAGAACACCAGCTACAAACTTGGTGGGAACGTTCACCTCTGATACCTACTATGTAGGTTTTATACAATTGATGATCCTGTTCTACAGACTGACAAAGTTTATCTTTGATAATATACCTACTGATGTGTGGGTTTTATACTTGCAACTTATTGGGACTATGGTCCAACTACCTAATGGGAGTATTCATTATACTACCAAACCAATACAACATGGAATGTGGGATGATGTTATCTGTATCCTACCTACAACCTCAAATTACCCTGGAACGGGTCTGGAATTAAAATTATATATTTATTCACTTTATGTGGATTTTATATGACTGATTTATGGTCGGTTGGCTTTGACAAGCCATTATACTACTGAAATACTACTTGACTTGATGTCAATTGAGCGACATGGTATCAGCCATGGTCAAACCTCCATCACATACTACATCTTAGCATTCGATATGTCTGTAACGGCGTTTAGATCACAGAAGCTTATTTTGCACTAAAGAAGTCTAACAATCAGTCACTACTTGCTCTTGCCTATCACTCCTATATCTACAACGAATCTATGGCTTGCGGTGTGAATGATTGTTATATTATCTGGGACTAGCTTCGGCATCCCTATCTATTCTACTGACTCCTGGATGTGCATATCATAAGTGGAGATCGATGACTGGTGCAGTTTCATAGTCGGTGCTTCCAGCATAGCTGGACAACAATTTATAAAACCTTTGTTGGGACAATGTTTCTCAATTGGACATCACAACTTACTACAAATTACATCAGACATGACTTGCTCTGTCTTGGTTGGCTGACCAATAAATCAGCTCAAATTAATTATATTTTACATGATGCTGTTCATCAATCTGGACTCGTTCCAAAACTCCTAAGTGCGCTGTCACTTATCTCTGGCCTGAGGCTTGGCCAAAACAAAAACCAATTGGAGGGCACAGAAGTGCCTCCTCTTTCCTTTTCTGGGGCTCGCATGATGGGTTTTGCATCAAGGACAAGTTCCTAGGCTATTTACTGTCTTTATTAGTGTCTGGGAATTGGTAATTGAAGTAAATCTCATTCGTTGATGGTTGGCGAGCACATAAATCCTCTACCAGCGAATGGTTGGAGCTGGAATCGGAGGTTCCGTTATCCCGCTGCGCACTGTCCCCATGTTGTCCCAAGAACCTAAAGAGAGCTAAGTTATGACATCCCACTACCACTTTAAAGGATTTGGGTTACTTTTATAAATTTCATTACACAACGTACGGTCCTAACTATAATACTAGACGATCACGATCACGAGCCATATTTGTAACCTTATTACTAGACATTCATGAGCCACTCTGCCCATTCCTCTTCCCTTCCTCTCATCCTCTCCGCTCCACATTCCTACCTCTCCTCCACACCTCTCTCACACTTCCTTTCACATATCATTTATATTAGGGTTGAGAGGGTGTTTTGTTAGGTTGGAGGGGGGGGTTGTTACATAGTGCCATGGACTCCCGATCCGAAGGTCCTGGGTTCGATTCCCAGAGGGGAAACACAAAGCTGATATTTATCACTTTGTGAATTTTTCCCTAGTTTGGTTAGGACATTGCAGGCTGAATCGCCTGATTGTCCGAAAAAGAAAAAGATTTCGTGCTTCGGAGGGCACGTTAAGCCGTCGGTCCCGGTTGCTGTCTTTGATAGTGGTCGTTACTCAAACCATGTTAGAGTCCTGATAGTTGTACTACTAGGCGGTTTAAAAACTCTGACACCAGGGTTCATCGGGTCGATAGACTCGATGCCCACTCGACAGAAGAAGATGAGGTCGTCTGGGTGAGGTTGGTGGTGACGTTGGACTGCAAAACAACCTCCCTAGAATAATATTGTAATTATTCTTTCATGCTGGGTTAGAAACCATAAAAAATACAGAAGAGCTGGATGATTTAGGCTCGTATTTATAAAGCGAACTCAAGATTGAGAGCAATATTAAGTATGGATTTGACAGGAAATATTGTAATGAAATGACATTTCTGATACGAACTCAAAGTAGCTGTCAGTCTCAAGTGCTGTTTACCAATACGGGCCTTGGCGTAAAGCAAATTAGGCGATAGGCTGACAATCTATCACTATTAATATTGTTATATAAATGTGACAAAACTGCCTTTCACATAGCTGTCACGCTCTACCTACCCCTTAAGATATAAATGCGTGGTTGTCTTATCATCTCCCTAGCCTTATCCCGTATCTCACGGGGTTGGCTACCTAATCTAGGTGATTGAATGAGGGTACTGATTTTTCAACAGCGACTGCCATCTGACCTCTGCAACCTAGAAGGGAAACCAGACCCAATCCTAGATTAGGTCAGAGTTTTCAAGCCGCCAATGTTTAGCACTGGCGTCTGATATTGCTTAACGACTAAAATCTACAGTGTTAAACGATATTAACCAGGCTTAACGTGTCTTCCGAAGCACGGAAAAAGCGCCGAATAAACGTACATATGAAATTCGAAAACCGAAAAACACATTAGTACGTGGTGGAATTCGAACCACGACCTCCCGCTTAGGAGGCAGCGGCCCTATCCACTACACCATCGAGCTCATTTATACTTAATACTGCTCTCAATTAGAGATAGTTTTATAAATACGAGCCTATAAAATAAGAAATAAAGTGTAGGCGTAATTTGTCGCTCTGGGTCGAGGGTTGGGGCAAGGATGCATCTCCGATATCCGACGCTGTAAGGTCGTCTGGCTGAAAACATCCTCCCTAGGATATCGTAATTAATCATCCATGCTGGAGCGATAATTATTGATAATTTTATTTAAATTTTCTTTGAAAAAGTTCTTCAGTTGCATTCACTGAACACCTCGGTATCAGTTTTCTGGAAACAATCACCTACACCTTACACCTTATTAATATTATAAAGGCATAATAGCAAAAGTAAGTTAGTTATGTAAATAATAAATCTATACAATTACCTTCTAATTACGCTAACCATAATGACTCTCAAAACAGGGACAGAAGCACAGAATATATAATAGTACTAGCGTACAGAAGGCTCACTCCCTAAGAAACAGCAAGTTTAGGTATGATTAGATACCTACACTTCCCAGCGCCGCTTGCCTGCAAGCTAAATTGTACCTTATGTTAGCGCGCGAACTGTGAACGTTGTTTGCGCGCCGCAGTTCAAGGACGTTGCCGCCGGCGATCGCAAAGGTTGTCACTTGCGAACTTTATGAATCTTATTCACAAATGCGATTTTGATTTTAAACTAAGACATTATTATGTGTAACTAAGAAAACTACGAATCATTAAATTATTTAGCATAATAAATACACAACGAATCCATAACCTAGCCTTATTATGAATACGAATAAGTAGGTACAGTGGGCAGCAGGTCGAGTTATCTACTTGGCGGACCAATATATACTGGTTGTATCTACCTGGTTATAAACAGTATAAATTTCCTGAAGTAATTTGTGAAACTATTATTATTATTAGTTCGGATTCCTTGGTCTTTCTTTTATTTAGACATCCGTAAACACAACAATACCTTTTATACGGATTACTATAACTTTTAGCTTTGGTTTTATTATTAGATGCCATATTGCTTGTTGATTTTAGCAGCAAAATCACGAAAAAGAAATTGACGCAACGCGACTAGCGTGCGAACTGCGAGCCGCGCGGCAGCCCACTGACATTAGCCGCTCCATGCGGCAGTTCGGCCGAACCTACCTAAACTCGCGAGTGAACCAGGCCTGACAGAAGTGGGGTTACCATCACGATCAGCATAAAAATCTTAAAACATCCCGACATTTATAGGTCTAATAAAGTTTTTTAAATAGGCATTCGAAAATTTAACTACGCCACGACACATAAATCAATACGTTACGCGACAAAGCAATCGCTATACGCACAAAATATTTAATTTAATTTAATTTAAGCTGAATCAATCAATACAGTACCAGAGCGAACATCGCTAGCAAGCGCGACATCTCTATGAAAAGGCAATCTCTACTCTACTTACGCGAGCGAAGCAAGCGCGACATCTCTATGAAAAGGCAATATCTACTCTACTTACGCGAACGAAGCGAGCCCGACATTATGAAAGTTGAATCAATCAATACGTTATGCGAGTGTATTCTCGTATTCTCTACGACTTCGTTCGTTCATAATTTTTACCACAGACGAAGTTACGTTTTAACTCAACTGACCGGGACAACCCGGGCTAAACTTCTCTGACCGGGACATAATGCCAACCGGGCGGGATGCCGGGAGCAGTCCCTGAAACTGGGACAATCCCGGTCAAACCGGGACGAATGGTAAGCCTACTACTAATTAGATAGCAAGACGTATAACCTAATCGTATAATATATGAGTTTCGTTAGCTTTGCAGACGCTGGTCATGTGATGTATGGCAATGGCAAAGCAAATCTTGCTGCAGATGGGTCCTTCGTATTACTAATTGCATGCATGCATATAATCACACCTTTATCCCTAATGGGGTAGGCAGAGCGTAAACGACCCAAACAAAGGTCGTTCCGCCACGTCTGACAAACTTTTGAGGGTTATTTAAGATATATTTGTACGCATATTGCTGTAGTGACAGGTTGTCAGCCTATCGCCTAAATTACAATATACTGAAACCCTCAGATCCCATAGCTGGTTTTTACAGCATGCTCGGGAGGAAATGCAGCTGGCACATTCTATGTTTTTCTCTCACTCCCAGTCCAGCATGGAAGACTATGTGCGCAGCGCAGTATCAGTATAAAAAATGTCTAGGTGGTTTTCTCTTTTTATACAGCGTTGATATACAGTAGCCTTCAAAACAACCTTGACTTTTAATAAAATTAATATTAGCGTGCAAATAGACGCCAGGGAAAAGGTATAGTTAGGTTAAGTGGCACTTCAACGTAATTTTAAAATTGAATTAAAGTGAAATGTTTTAACCTTTCAAAGTTAAATTTAAATAACTAGCTAACATGCAATTTGAGTTCAAAATAAGTCGAGATAAAAAAAGAATCATAAAAGTCAAGCACTGCTTGGTTGTTTGCTTCTTCCGATCATCATCATCTCTCTAGCCTTATCCCGTATCTCACGGGGTTGGCAACCTAATCTAGTGGATTGGTAAATGGCGGGATTCGAACCACGACCTCCCGCTCAGGAGGCAGCGGCCCTATCCACTACACCATCGGGGTCGCTAACTCCGATATAGGGGTAAATATTACTTAGGCTCGTATTTATGATCGCGATATCAAACTTGAGAGCAATATTAGCTAAGTATGGATTTGACAGGCCAGTTTGTACAAAAAAGACATTTCTGATATGAACTCAAACTTGCTGACACTCATGACAGCTGATTATAATACGGCCCTTAGACTTGCCACGCTTGACACACTCTCTAGGTTAACTAAGCCTCAGTCGTCATTTATGACACCTAAGGGTTGATTGTGTCTGATTTACTTTTGATATCGGAAGAAATAGATAATTCTTCCATGCTGGACTGGGAGCAAGAGAAAAACATAGAATGTGCCAGCTGCATTTTCTCCCGGACATGCTGTAAAAATCCGGTAAGGGATCCGAGGGTTTCAGTATATTGCATTTTAGGCGATGGGCTGACAACCTGTCACTACAGAAATATACCTAGAAATCAATCTTAAATAACCCTCAAAACTTTGTCAGTCGTGGCGGAACGGTCTTTGTTTTGGTCGTTTACGCTCTGCCTACCCCATTAGGGATAAAGGCGTGACTATATGTATGTATGTAGAAATAAAGACTGGTAGCAATAAATGAGTTAACCTAACCCATTTTGGAACTATCTATTGTAATTACAATTTTATTTACTATCTTTATTTACTATCTAAGTGGGGTGTAAGGGACAGCGTCCCGCAAACTGATAGGGGTTGCTCAGTCAACGGAACTGAACAACTACCAGCAGGCTTTTGTTTTCAGGAAGTAAATAAAATGAATGGAATATTAATTTTATTTTATCTCCTGAAATTCCTGGTGACAGTTGTTCAGTTTCGTTGACTGAGCAACTCCTATCAGTTTGCGGGACGCTGTCCCTTACACCCGGTATGTGTTACTTAACGTTAAGTAGGTAAATTAATTAAGTAAATGGACAGCTCCTCCTTTCAGTGTGATTTATAGGGTTACAAAGACTGTTGGTCAGATATTAATATTAAGAGGATCCCCGGTGCACGCCAGCGCCCTCATCAGAAAAAAAACATTACTCACTGAAAATGCAATTAATCGAAAATCCGGTAGATTATATTTAAGTACAGGTACTGAATTTTATTTTAAGTGTTACAAATTAATACTTTAGTGTTCACTGCAGTTACTACAAAGAACTATAAGTTGCAAGAGTTTGTAAATGACTTTCATTGCTTTAACCTCAATCTGATCTACCAGAATTTCAATTGATTGTATTTTCAGAAAATTATGATTTTTTGACTCACGAAGCCCAGGGAAGCCCCTTATGTGACTTTTTTCTACTTCTAACGCATATTACCTAGGAATAAAATGTTATCTGTTAGAACCAAGGATGGGTGATCCTCTAGAGACTTTAGTCCTCCCACCAACTGCGCAGGACTAGTTTTTAGTGCCTCTAGAGACTAAACCACGACTAAACAAAGTTCTGTTCAAGCACATTCATCTTCTTCAATATGTCGCTTCCTTGCTGAGAAACTAAAACTCGTACAAGATATTTATTACTTATTAGGCAACTAAAAGTTTCAAACTTGTGTGTTTTGACCCTACATATATAACGGGTGTAAGAGAAACCTTGAAAAACTTGTGCTGATACATACGGGATGTAACGGACAGATTCTAGCAAACTGATAGGGGTTGCTCAGCTGTGCTCTACTTAGTCAACAATATTGAACAGTAAACCACTAATGAAGACTATTTTCAGAAAATAATTTTAGAAATGACTTCCCAAATTAAGAACTCCGTGAAAGTTGTTATTGGGCTCGATTCTAGATACCACCGGATAAAACTACAATTAAAATCTATCTCTCACTTTCAATATATCGAAATTGAAAAAGGACAGGCGATTTATACTCTATGGTATACTTACTTTGTCCGCTAGATTTTGACGCGCTTTTGCAGAAATACTGTTCTGTCAATTTTATCCGCCATATGATATGACGGCGGATAAAAATGACGGATAACGCATAAAACCACCGACTATAAATCAAAAACCGGAAAGAATAAATCTCATGTCCTTTTCCAATGTTTTTAGTTTGAAAGTGACAAATATATTTTAATATTAGTTTTACCCGTCAAATGTAGAATCGAGCCCATTAGGGTGTAGTGCAGAGAGTTGTCCCTTATACCCTGTATATTTTAGCTCAAGTTTCTCAAAGTTTTTGGACGAATTCGTAACTTAAGGAAAGGTGCGACTAAATAATTTATTAGGCTGGCTAGTTTTGTGCCGGTGTCTTGTTAAAGTTAGATATTCCTGTGGGAATTTAATAACCTATCTGCGAAACTTGTTACTTCCATGCTGGCCTGGGAGCGAAAGAAAAACATAGAATGAGCCAGCTGCATTTCCTCCCGGGCATGTTGTAAGATCCAGCTAAGGGATCCGAGGGTTTCAGTATATTGTAATTTAGGCTATGGGCTGACAACCTGTCACTACAGCAATATACCTAGAATTATATCTTAAATAACCCTCAAAACTTTGACAGACGTGGCGGAAAAACCTTTGTTTAGGTCGTTTACGCTCTGCCTACCCCATTAGGGATAAAGGCGTGATTATATGTATGTATCTGCGAAAAATAAGCAAGCTAACAGTATCAGGGAGCACGACTGACAAAGTTTTGAAGGTTATTTGAGATAGATTTGTAGGTATATTGCTGTAGTGACAGGTTGTCAGCCTATCGCCTAAATTACGTTATACTGAAACCCTCGGATCCTAAGGGATAAGCTTATAAGGAATTTAGCTAAGGCTATTTCTCACAGCATGCCCGGGAGGAAATGAATCTGGCACATCTTTGTTTTTCTCTCGCTCCCTGGCCAGCATGGAAAATCCAATCCCATTTATAAAAAAAAACTCTGTTGAACTAATTAATTCCTTTTACTTTAATGGGCTTCCCTCGTTGGTGTAGTGGATAGAGCCGCTGCCTCCCGAGCTTTTGGTTCGAATCCTACCACGTACCAATGTGTTTTTCAGTTTTTGAATTTAATATGTACGTTTATTAGGCGCTTTTTCCGTGCTTCAGAAGGCACGTTAAGCCGTTGGTCCCGCTTAATATCGTTTAATGCCGTAGATATTAATCAGCGGCTTGAAAACTCTGACCTAATCTGGGTTTACGCTCTGCCTACCCCATTAGGGATAAAGGCGTGATTATATGTATGTATGTATGTAATCTGTGTTTAGGTCTGGTTTCGGAGTTGTTGCGGAGGTCAGATGGCAGTCAGTCTGTATAAAAACCAGTAACCTCGTTCATTCACCTAGGTTAGGTAGCCAAGCCCGTAAAATACGGAATAAGGCTACGGAGATGATGATGATGACCTTAAGCGGCTTCCCTTGGCGAATGCTTACAATAAACTTCAGTGCCTATATTTCAATTTGATCTACAGAATTTTCGATTAATTGTGTTTTCAGTGAATTATGTTTTTTTTTACTGATGAAGGCGCCACCTAGCCCAGGGAAGCCCCTTAACGACCTGCCCTATCTTTATATGGATTCTTTAAATATATTTTTTATACACACGCTGTATTTTCAGCAAAGTGCTGTCTGCACTTCCATGCTGGCCTGGGAGAGAGAGAAACACATATAATGTACCAGCTGCATTTGTTCCCGGGCATGCTGTAAGAACTGGCTAAGGGATCCGGGGGTTTTAGTATATTGTAATTTAGGCGTTGCGCGGACAAACTGTCACTACAGCAATATGCCTACAAATTTATCTTAAATAACCCTCACGGCCTTTGTTTAGGTCGTTTACGCTCTGCCTACCCCATTAGGGAAAAAGGCGTGATTATATGTATGTATGTAGACAGTACCTGACCCTTGAAAGTGATGTCCCTTGAGGGTGAAAACCTATAATCGTCAGACATTATTCAAACGACAACATTATTAATGTACTTGACGTAATAGTTATTTAATTACTCAAAAAGTTTGCGCCACTAGACTGTTTGCAATTGGCGGGTATTCGGTAATTTTACTGTTCGTCTTGAATTACCGTTATGGAAGTATTGTAATAGTTTTATTGTCCTTTTACATAAACTTAAGAACAACACATGTACAGGCAACATATCCAGTATTTAAACGGGGCTATGAAAAAACGGATAAGGTATTCTTCTGTCGAGTGGGTATCGAGTCTATGGACCCGATGAACCCTGGTGTCAGAGTTTTTAAACCGCCTAGTAGCACAAATATCAGGCCTCTGACATGGTTTTGTGTAACGACCACTATCAAAGACAGCGACCGGGACCGACGGCTTAACGTGCCCTCCGAAGCACGAAATCTTTTTCTTTTCGGACAATCAGGTGATTCAGCCTGCAATGTCCTAACCAAACTGGGGAAAAATTCACAAAGTGATAAATTCTCAAATATCAACTTTGTGTTCGAACCCAGGACCTCCGGATCGGGAGCCCATGGCACTAGCCACTAGACCACGGAGGCAGTTAATAAGGTATTGCATTTCTTTGTAAGAAAAGAAAAATAAACTGGATAAAATTAATGTCGTAGCAAGTTCTACGTCGTAGCATGCGTCGTAGAAGCTGTTAAAAGCTACGTAGAGTACATACATACATACATATAATCACGCCTTTATCCCTAGTGGGAGAGGCAGAACGTAAACGACCTAAACAAAGGTCATTCCGCCACGTCTGACAAAGTATAGACGGTTTTTTAAGATAGAATTTTAGGTATACTGCTGTAGTGGCAGGTTGTCAGCCCATCGCCTAAATTACAATATACTGAAACCCTCGGATCCCTTAGCTGGTGTTTATAGCAAGTCGTAGAATCGCGTAATTAAACTATGTCGTGCAATGTAATTTAGATTCTTACATGTAATTTTTCTCAATTAATTTGAAAGTTGCCTTTTTTGTCTTTGTTTACTAGGTTAGGGGATTAAGTAATCCGTATTTTAAAGTCTGAGCACTTTCTGAGCCTGATTGACATCCACTACCCTATTTTAGCGGACTTATATTTTGCTGGTTACATTATACGTAACTAAAAGTAGCATAGCCAAAATAAATAAGAAAAATACATGATCACACTCATAGCCTCCACTAGGATTTCCTGTTTCGGGGTGCCATGGACATACACAGAAACAACCACAAAGAACACCCAGACCCAGAAACAGACATTTAAACTCATTATTCAAATGTCTGCCCCGGCCGGGAATCGAACCCGTAGCAGGCAGGTCATCTAGGCTACTAGGTTAGAGTAGAATCTAAGGCCAATATTTATATAATCAGCTCTCAAGAGTGACAGCGAGTTTGAGTTTGTATCAGAAATGTCATTTCAGTATAAAAAGACCTGTCAAATCCATACTTCATATTGCTCTCAATCTTGATATCGCTTTATAAATACGAGCCTAAGATCACTTGGATCTTGGACTGAGCGATGAAAAACAGAAAGTACCAACTGCTTCTCTTCCCGGGCATGTTGTAAACATCTATGGATAGAACCGAGGATTTAAGTGTATCGATATATACAATTTCCTGAAATGGAAAATGTGCCTTATACTAGATTTTTACGTTCGGCCTACCCTGGAGGGATAAAGGCGTGACTGAATGTTAAAAAATGGCTCGGTGAGTGTCAAACCAAATAGAAATTTATATCGAATTTGTTGTTACCCGGTAGAAGCTTACTTTACTTATTCAACAAACCCGAAGATTCCGGGAAGGGAATGGCTGTTTTTCCACTAGACGGGGTACGGTAACGGCACGATAACGATATCGTCACGATCGTTTTTTAAAATGTAACTTTTTCAAAGTCAAATAGGAAATCAATTTAAATAAAAAAAAATGGTGTACCTATTCTAAAAAATACATATTACGGATTCAATTCTGGATTAAATATTGGGCCTGATTCTAGATAAAACTAAAATTAAAAACTATCTGTCACTTTTAAAATAATAAAATTGAAAAAGGACAGGCGATTTATACTCTATGGTTTTACAATGTGTTCGCAAGATTTTGACGCGCTTTTGCACGTTTCCCCCAGTATTTCTGTCAATTTCATCCACCATATTATATGACATACATACATAACGTAGGCAGATATCACATCCCTCCACTTGCTACAATCCTTGCAAACTTCTTTCGCTTCATCTACATTCATCAATCTTTTCATGCACGCTCGTCGGTTTAAGGTACACCTGACCTGACCTTTCTCTAGAACGTCCCTGATTTCGTCGCGGTACGTTCGTCGAGGTCTTTCCCTTCCAACATTCCCACTCACACTCGCCATATATATCTGTTTACTTAAACTGCTTTCATCCATCCTCTCAACATGAACAAACCACCTAAGCATTCCTTTTTCTATATCTGTCATTATATCCTCTTTCACACCACAACGTTCCCTTATCACGCTATTTCTTATTCTGTCACTTAGTTTCTCACCAATCATACTTCTTAACGCTCTCATTTCTACTGTATTTTTTCTACTTTCATGTATTTTCTGCCAGACCCAACTTTCACTGCCATACATAAGTGTTGGGACTAACACTCCTCTGTGCCCAGCCAGATGAGCCTTTTTGGATACCTTCTGGCTGTTCATAAAGGTGTGCAACGCCCCATTCACTATGTTACCAGCATTCACTCTTCTTTCAATATCACTCTCACACTTTCCATCTACTGTAAACAATGGACCCAAATAAACAAACTCTTTCACTTGCTCCATTTTTTCATCTCCAATCAGAATGTTACACTCTGTCATTTGTTCCTCTTATCATATGACGACGGAAAAAAATGACAGATAACGCATAAAACCACCGACTATAAATCAAAAAACGGAGAGAATAAATATACTTTCCTTTTCCAATGTTTTTTTTAAAGTGACAATAGTTTTCAATTTTAGTTTTAGCCAGCAAATCTAGAATCGAGCCCATTAGGGTGTAGTGCAGAGAGTAAAAAAAAATAGAATTTAATTTTAGTTTTAGTCGGCAACTCTAGAATTGAACCCAATCAAACTGGTCATTTTAATACTTTTCTTTTTATTAACATATGGTTCTACTTTTCCATCTAGGACGGTAATACTGTCAACGATATCGTCCATCTTGTTAGTTCCACTTTGAGTACAAACTCATACTCGCATGCTTCGTACGTATACAAAACATGCGGGAGCACAACGGCGACGACACCGGTGGGAATCAATGCCGTGGTGTTGTCGTGACGTTGCCGTGCCAAAAAGTAAAAAAGCGTGCCATAACATTTAATTGTTTTTCATACATTTATCTCTTCCACGATATCGTGCCGTTGCCGTGAACGTGTCGTCTAGTGGAAAAACGCCCATTCAGGGAATGTTACAGGTTTTCAGGGTAATAAATTGAGTTACAATTTACGAGCAGAGAGCTTAATGTCACTTTTCATTACTGTGGTCTGGAATATAAGAACAATATTACAACTCCAGGAGAGGCCGATGGTGTAGTGGATAGGGCCGCTGCCTCCTGAGCGGGAGGTCGTGGTTCGAATCCCACCATGTACCAATGTATATTTCGGATTTCAAATTTCATATGTACGTTTATTCGGCGCTATTTCCGTGCTTCGGAAGGCACGTTAAGCCGTTGGTCCCGGTTAATATCGTTTAATACCGTAGATTTGATTAGTCATTAAGCCATATCAGAGGCCAGTGCTAAGAATTGGCGGCTTGAAAACTCTGACCTAATCTAGGATTGGGTTTGGTTTCCCTTCTGGGTTGCGGAGGTCAGATGGCAGTCGCTCTGTGTAAAAACCAGTACCCTCGTTCAATCCCCTAGATTAGGTACCCTACCCCGTAAGATACGGGATAAGGCTAGGGAGATGATGATGATTACAAGTCCAGACAGACTGGATCTACTAACGGTTAGACCGCACTAGCAGCGCGACACTGCGCGAAAAAATCTGTCAAAATGTATGAACCAGACATTGGCGCGACGTGAACCGTCGTGAAGCGTCATGAAGCGTCGTGAAGCGTCGTGAAACGCCGCGCCGCTCCGCTGCACCTCTAGTGCTGCTTCAGTGCGGTACCTCTCGTACGTTTTCATACAAAGAATCATTTGTCGCGCCGCTCTGCTGCAGCTACGTCCTAGTGCATACATACATACATATAATCACGCCTTGATCCCTAATGGGGCAGGCAGAGCGTAAACGACCTAAATAAAGGTCGTTTCGCCACGTATGACAAAGTTTTGAGGGTTATAAGATAGATCTGTAGGTATATTGCTGTAGTGACAGGTTGTCAGCCCATCGCCTAAATTACAATATACTGAAACCCTCAGACCCCTCAGCTGGTTTTTACAGCATGCCCGGGAGGAAATGCAGCTTGCACATTCTACGTTTTTCTGGCGCTCCCAGTCCAGCATGGAAGTAGTTATCAATATCAATTTATAAATATATCAAGTTTAAACATTCAGAAATGCATTACATTGATCAATTATTTCTAAAGACCTAGTGCAGTCTAACCTTAAGAAGTAGGTATTCAAATACGACAGAAAGGCATCTAGGGAGGCTGGGAGGGTTCGATTCCCGGCCGAAGAGATAATATTATCTAGAATGATACTTCCATGCTGGGAGCGAGAGAAAAACATAGAATGTACCAGCTGCCTTTCCTCCCGGGCATGCTGTAAAAACCAGCTAAGGGATCCGAGGGTTACAGTAAGGTTACAGTATATTGTAATTTAGACGATGGGCTGACAGCCTTTCACTACAGCAGTATACTTACAAATCTATCTTAAATAAAATATCAAAACTTTGTCAGACGTGGCAGAACTTTATTTAGGTCGTTTACGCTCTGTTTACTTCATTTTGGATAAAGGCGTGATTAGGTGTATGTATTCTTCATCTTCTACTTTTCTTCCATGCTGGACTGGAAGTAAGAGAAAAACATAGAATGTGCCAGCTGCATTTCCTCCCGAGCATGCTGTAAAAACCAGCTATGGGATCTGAGGGTTTCAGTATATTGTAATTTAGGCGATGGGCTGACAACCTGTTCCTACAGCAATATACGTACAAGTATATATTAAATGACCTTCGAAACTTTGTCAGACGTGGCGGAACGACCTTTGTTTGAGTCTTTGACGCTCTGCCTACCCCATTAGGGATAAAGGCGTGATTATATGTATGTATCTTCTACTTAACGGGTTTTCTAGTTAAAGAATGAAATGTCGAATCCTGGAGTCAGAGTTTTAAATCTCCTCTTAGTAGCAGCTTATAGGCCTCTCACATGGTTTGAGTAACGACCACTAGCAAAGATAGTGACCGGTACCGACGGCTTAACGTGCCCTCCGAAGCACGGAGTAAAAATAATTAATTTCCAACTCGTAAGTATGACTAAATGTATTCTTGAAAGTTTATTTCATTAAAACTATATTCCAAGCTGGCCTGGGAGCGAAAGAAAAACATAGAATGTGCCAGCTGCATTTCCTCCCGGGCATGCTGTAAAAACCAGCTAAGGAATCCGAGGGTAATGTAATTTAGGTGATGGGTTGAAAACCTGTCACTACAGCAATATACCTACAAATCTATCTTTGAATATCCCTTAAAACTTTGTCAGACGTGGCGGAAGACCTTTGTTTAGGGCGTTTACGCTCTGCCTACCCCATTAGGGACTAAGGCGTGATTATATGTATGTATGTATGTATTTCAGCAAGAAATGGCCCGACTCTAACTCAAAGGCGCAACTATAGCGCAAAGGCAAACAGAGCAACAGTTATGCAATCAAGATTAATTGTAGCAAAGCTGCTTCAAACCGGAAGTGTTTATTTGTGTAGGAAGTTGACCTACATTACTTACTGACTGATTAACTAAGTCGCGTCTCTATTCCTTAAGACATAGGAAATTCATCAACGACTTCATAATATCTTCATTCAGCATTTTAGGGTAGTTCTCCGCGACGGAAATGATTTGACTGAATTTATTATCACTATTACCACAGAGTAACTATAATACTACGTACAACTATTACATGGCTTAACAACTAATATCTACGCTATTAAACGATATTAACCGGGACCAACAGCTTAACGTGCCTTCCGAGGCCCGGAAAAGCTCCGAATAAACGTACATATGAACTTCGAAAACCGAAAAACACATTGGTACGTGGTGGGATTCGAACCACGACCACCCCGCTCAGGAGGCAGCGGCCCTATCCACTACACCATCGGGTGACTATTACATAAAAACTGTTTTATTTTTACAAATATAATTTAGGGCCGTATTTGTCCGTCAGCTCAGTCAATCAGCTCTCATGAGTGACAGCAAGTTTGAGTTCGTATCAGATATATCATTTTAAACAAACTGGTCTGTCAAATCCATTCTTAATATTGCTCTTAAGTTTGATATCGCTTCATAAATCACACATCCAAAAACCTATATATTATTCACATTTAAAAGTTTGTAGCTGTACAATTATTATAATGTAATGTTTTATCGCGGAACATACTCGTGTCATTTCCGTCAATCCGGAGAACTAACTACCCTTTACCTTAATTGTAATACACCGAAAACCGGGTTACATTTTAGATAAAATGCTAAGATTCCATCAGCACACCGTTCTTTAAAATGTTCCTCAAAACTGATCAAAGAGTACAAAGATTCGCTATTATGAAGTCATTGATGCCTTGCCTACCTCTTAAGGAATAGCGGCGCGACTAAGTAAGTAATGTAAACTGGTTTCTCCAGTATGCCTATGAAATGGAACATTCTATATTTTTCTATAACTTTAAGTCCAGCATAGAAGCCACATTGGACACTGAAACCCTCGTCTCCGGTATCTGATTTCTACAATATGTCCGAGAAAAGAAGCAGCTGGAACATTCTATATTTTTCTATAAGTTTAAGTCCAGCATAGAAGGCAGATTAGACACTGAACCTTCGTCTCCCTCCACTGATTTCTACAGTATGCCCGGGAAGTCAAGCAAATAATTCTGTCAAGCAGTCAAGCTGCTAGTTCTAACCGGATGTGTTTATTTGTATAGGAAGTTGACCTACTTGTAGTATTGTGACCGTGTCCTCTGACCTTTGACCTTTCGCTTGGTTGGAGATCGGAACGCCTCGGGTGTAGGGTAATAATACAAGTTAAAATATTATAAGTTCCGCTTAGTGTACGGCAAGGTTCGAATCTTGACGAATATAGGCCCGTAATGATAAACAGCATTTGAGACTGACAGCTAGTTTCAGTTCGTATTAGAAATGTCATTTCCGTACAATGTGACCTGTGAAATTCTAACTTAATATTGCTCTCAATCTTGAGATCACTTTATAAATACGAGCCATAGTGCTATATAAAATGTATACGAGTAAAATGTCTGTAGAAAGTCATTTTTAGCCCATGACAACAAAAGCATTGCATTTCCTTGACAAAATTACTTAAAAGAAATAAACAGTACAGTTTGTTACATACATACATCACGCCTTTATCCTTAATAGGGTAGGCAGAGCGTAAACGACCTAAACAAAGGTCGTTCCGCCACGTCTGACAAAGTTTTGAGGGTTATTTAAAGTTTTTTCTTATTATTTTAAATGACTGTCAGATGTGGCGTGGTGAAAACGCCCTTTTATGTGGCTGTTAATGCTCTGCCTACCCCCCAGGTTACAGGCTTGTCTATATGTATGTATGTAGTAAGCGCCATTGCAAGGGTTCCTGATGACATCTCTGCCCGCGAATACTTCGGTGAGCTACAAATTTTAACCTTACCCAGCATACTCATTCTTCAAATAGCCTCGTTCACACACACACACTTACACTTGATCGCGCGTCAAGGCGTAAATACATCGCACAGCCTACGTAGCAATAAAGACTGTGGACAACTGGTTGCCCCCCCGATCAGACTAGCAAAGTCGGAACGGTCTATCTACCACCTAGGCCCTAAAGTTAATAACAGGCTACCGGAAAACGTTCGATATGTGAGTGATGAATTGAGTTGAGTTCTGTCCCAACTTTTAAAAGCAGACTGAAAAAGTGACTATTGAAAGAAATATTCTATGATTTTAATAATTTTCTGTCGCTACCGCCGACACCTTACAAATAATACATACATACATACATACATAAATCACGCCTTTATCCCTTACGGGGTAGGCAGAGCGTTTAACGCCTCGTAAAAGGCGCTTTCGCCACGTCTGACAAAAATTGAGGGCAATTTTAGATTGTAATATGTATTGCTTTAGTGACAGGTTGTCAGCCCATCGCCTAAATTACAATACACTGTAACCCTCGAGTCCCTTTTGCTGACTTCAACAGCATGCCCGGGAGGAAGGGCAGCTGGAACATTCTATGTTTTTCTATCTCTCCCAGTCCAGCATGGAAGAAGCATGAAATAATGTATTTAATATTGATATTAAGTTGTATTTTATGTAATCTCACGCTTAATGATGTTTAAAATAATTATGTTTTATTAACTATATTGTTAATAGGAAGACGTGTAACCGAATGTTATCAATAAATATTATCTTATCTTATCTATGTTAAACTTAAACCACCATCTTGAAAAATCTGCGAAATATTCCCGGTGGTCCGGATATTACATACATACATATAGTCACGCCTTTATCCCTAATGGGGTAGGCAGAGCGTAAACGACCTAAACAAAGGTCGTTCCGCCACGTTTGACAAAGCTTTGAGGGTTATTAAGGATAGATTTGAAGGTTTATTGCTCAGTGACAGGTTGTCAGCCCATCGCCTAAATTACAATATATTCAAACCCTCGGATCCCTTAGCTGGTTTTTACAGCATGCCCGGGAGGAAATGAAACTGGCAATTCTATGTTTTTCTCTCGCTCCCAGGCCAGCATGGAAGAATATTATATTTGAATGATGAAATTAAATATTTGTTCAGAGTCTACGCGTTCTGAATTCCCCTGACTGGGCTGGTGGTTGTAATAAGTTTCAAGATTCTAAGATAAAATGAGAGAAAATATTGATCATAATTTTAACGTTTTTATTCTCTTGTGTACTTTTTATTATCTCTTCAATCAGACAATTAGTATGGAGAACTAAAATTTTGATTTATCTGTAATACTAGCGACCCGCCCCGGCTGCGCACGGAAGTCATCAGTGTTTCTCTACTATAATATGCATGTATTGTACAAATAAAACTTCCTGTTGAATTACTCTATCCATTATAAGAAACCGCATCAAAATCCGTTGCGTAGTTTTAAAGCTGTAAGCATACATAGGGATATAGGGACAGAGAAAGCGACTTTGTTTTATACTATGTAGTGATTATCTTAATGATAGTTGGTCAGTTTAGTTGACTGAGCAATCCAGTTTCAGTTTTTGGGACACCGTCCCTTACATTTCACGCTGTATTAAAGCTAACAAGAATGATATGGAGAAACCGAAATCCATGAAAAATACGGTGTGTCTTCTTCTGTCGAGTGGGTATCGAGTCTATGGACCCGATGAACCCTGGTGTCTGCACAACACAACTATCAAGCGTCTGACATGGTTTGAGTAACGACCACTATCAAAGACAGCGACCGGGACCGACGGGACGACGGTGTGTCAATTAATTAATTTTAATTTTACCGGTCAATTTAACTGAACACACAAAAACTAGTCAAAGTCCCCTAGAACTGAAACTATTTAACCGCTTAGTTATACAATTAATCACAACTTAGTTATTTCAGCGCGCAAGAGTTTGGGAAACTTCACCTGCAGGATCGGATAGCTTCCACGATAGCTTACTACGGAAAGCTTACATTTAATCTATGCATACTGAAGCTTCTATACTGTACTAGATATATACATATAATCACGCCCCTATTCCCAATGGGAGGAAATGAAGCTGGTACATTCTATGTTTTTCTCTAGTTCCCAGGCCAGCATGGAAGAGCACTGGAAAAATTCTGCACTAGAAGTGAATGAAAAACATAGAATGTGCGAGCTGCTACTCCTCACGGGCATGCTGTAAAAGACAACAAAGAGATTCAAGGGTTATAGGATGTTGTAATTTAGGCAACGGGCTTCCAATTTGTCACTGTAGCCATATTCAATCAAAATTTGCCAAACTTATTCGTCAGATGTGGCGATCTCTAACTTCACCACATATAACAAATATTCACACTTGTATTTATCATACTATTTACAATATTTACGTATTTACATTTATATACACATTGTTACACAAATATACAATTCATTTATTATATTACACTTTCACATAAAGGCTACTAGGTATATTACTTATAAACTATATATTTATATTCTTACATACCTTTACCTATATTGTGTCGGAACTCACGGAACAAGTCGTGTCGACACAAATCTTATTCCATGCTATTAGTAGGGCCCATCAGGCCGCGTGACCCATTGTTCTCATACAAGTACCTGTTCGCAGCATCGCTGCGCACGGGCCGCCCGGTCACGTACGCCAGTCAGAAATTGCTCGAGACGCGAGACGCATGTCGCTTGTGCTCCCACTCCGCTTACGAGATCGTTTGCTTTACGCTTTAGTTTTAGTGCTTTTATATAGAATAAGTTATTGCTCCATATATACTGTTTGTGCTGTGCACCTTCTATTGCTTCGCTTTGCATATAAGCTTGTGAACCGTGCTTTATAACAATATACATTATATACAAAGTGAATGTGTGGTTTTCTATTGATTGGACTGCCTACCTACCAACTCATCGTAGATCAGGTACACTACATCAATTTTATTACCTACACTGGTGACCCCGATTAAGAATGCCTAAAAGCACGGACGGTGAAGCGTTCAAAGACACTCTAGAGCACCCGCCAGCAGAGAACGAGGATGCACCACCACCGCCGTTTGTGTTGTCCACTGGTTCCGACACAAACCGATCGGCTGGTCCAGCGGAGTTGTGCACTGTTGGCGTTCGAATTCCACCATTTTGGGCGGAGGAACCTGAGATTTGGTTTGCGCAAGTGGAGGGGCAATTTGCGATATCCGGCATTAAGAATGACCTCACGAAATTTAATTACATCATCGGTCAGCTGGATAATCGCTACACCCGTGAGATTAAGGATGTGATTGTCAAGCCCCCTGCCACCAACAAGTATGAAAAGCTGAAAACTGAGCTAATACGACGACTTACCACTTCCAATGAGAAGAAGTTGAAGCAGCTGCTGATGCATGAGGAGCTTGGGGATCGTAAGCCGTCGCAGTTCCTCCGGCATCTCAACGGTTTGGCAGGCGACAATGTTCCCGACGATTTTTTGAGGACTATTTGGGTCAGTCGCTTACCTACTGGGATCCAAACTGTCCTAGCTGGTCAGCCAACCTGCTCATCTTTGGAAGACCTGGCCGACCTGGCGGATCGAGTGAGTGACACCCTGTCTACCGTCCCGAATGTGGCTGCAGCGTCGAGCCAGTATGTTCCCGCATCCATCGTCAACGAATTGACCCGGGAGATAGCTGAGCTTCGCAGGCAAGTGCGTAGCCTGTCTACGAGAGGAAGCACTAACTCTGGACCACGAAGACCGCGTTCCCGTTCCAGGGCGTCAAGTCGTAGCAAATCTAGGACCAGATCGCAGAGCAGCTACAAGAAGTACCCTGTGTGTTGGTACCACTCTAAGTTTGGTGAGAAAGCTAACGACTGTGTCAAGCCTTGCGACTTCGCAGCGGGAAACTCCAGGGGCAGTCGGTAATGGCGGCTGACGATTGCCCGAGCACATCTGGTCGCCTCTTTGTTACCGACCGCACAACGAAGACGCAGTTTCTGGTCGACACAGGTAGCGACCTCTGCGTGTTCCCTCGGTCGCTTCTTCGTGATCGTCGTGCTCAGACGGACTTTACATTGAGTGCTGCAAATGGTTCTGTCATTCTGACTTATGGCTTTCTACACTTAAATTTAGATTTTGGTTTGCGCCGTACTTTTCGTTGGCGCTTTGTTGTTGCAAATGTAACTAAACCTATTATTGGTGTAGATTTTCTCAACTTCTATGATTTGCTTGTTAGTTGTCGCCATAAACGATTAATTGATAATACCACTTCTTTATTTGCTGTAGCCTCAATTGCACATTGTGATGAAATTGCCTCTGTAAAAGTTCTGACTGGTGAAACGCGATTCCATAAGATTTTAGATCAGTTTCCAGAAATTACACGACCAGCAGGTACACAGCGCAACATTCCTCACAACACTGTCCACCATATTCGCACGATCCCAGGCCCTCCAGTTTCTTGCTCTCCTCGTCGCCTCGCCCCTGATAAACTCAAGATCGCCCGAGCTGAATTCCAGTCCATGCTGGACAATGGCACAGCTAGGCCTTCGGAAAGTCCTTGGTCCTCACCCTTGCATTTAGCACCGAAAAAAGATGGTGATTGGCGTCCATGCGGGGACTACAGGTTGTTGAATGCCCGTACCGTACCTGACAGGTATCCGATTAAACACATCCACGACTTTGCCCACAGCATTGCAGGCTGTCGTGTGTTTACAACTCTGGATCTCGTAAAGGCATATAACCAGATACCTGTCAGCCCGGACGACATTCCTAAGACTGCAATTACAACGCCATTCGGTATGTTTGAATTCCCTTTTATGAATTTTGGTCTTAGGAATGCCGGCCAAACTTTCCAGCGGTTTGTGGACGAGATGACCAGAGACCTGGACTTCGTCTATTGTTATCTCGACGACTTCTTGATTTTCTCTAGGGACGAGGCGCAGCATGAAGATCACTTACGCAAAATTTTTGCCCGATTGCGTGACTATGGCATGCTTATTAACACCGCTAAGTGTGTTTTCGGAGCTCCAGAAGTCACCTTCTTAGGTTACACCATCTCCAAACATGGTACCAAGCCACTGGACTCCAAAATTGAGGTCATTAAAAATTTCCCCATCCCCAAGAACGTTAGAGAGTTAAGGAGGTTCTTGGGCATGGTGAACTTTTATAGGCGTTTTCTTCCCCGAGCCGCTGAAATCCAGGCACCGTTGAATGCCTTGCTCACCGGTTCCGTTAAGGGCTCCTACCCTATTGAGTTGTCAGGAGATTCTTTACTTGCCTTTGAAAAGTGTAAAGAAAGCCTCTCTGATGCGGCCTTATTAGCACACCCAGACTGCTCAGCCAAGCTTGCCTTAGTAACTGACGCGTCAGACAAGGCCTTAGGCGCAGTTTTGCAGCAGTATGTGGATGACGCATGGCAGCCGCTAGCTTTCTTTTCCCGCAAGTTGAGCCCAACCCAGGAGAAATATTCTCCGTATGATAGGGAGCTCCTTGCCATTTACGAGGCCATAAAATATTTCAGGCATATGCTCGAGGCCCGACACTTCATTGTCTATACTGACCATAAGCCGCTCAGTTTTGCTTTCCATGAAAGGAAAACCAACTGTTCGCCTAGGCAGTATAGACATTTGGACTTTATCTCCCAGTTCACTACCGACATTCGTCACATTTCCGGCAAGGATAATGTTGTTGCCGACACTTTGTCTCGGATTAGTGAACTGGAAGCACCTGTGGACCTCGAAGCATTAGCCCGAAGTCAAGAATCTGACCCAGAATTGAGAGAACTCCTCTCTGAAGGCACTGCACTGCGCTTAGAAAAGCTAAATATACCTGAGAGTCGTGCATTATTGTACTGCGATGTCAGTACCCCGACTCCCAGGCCTTTTGTCTCGAAATTTTACAGGAAACAGGTTTTCGATTCCTTACATTCCCTAAGTCACCCTGGCACTAAAGCTTCTACCAGACTTGTTTCAGAACGTTTTGTCTGGCCAGGTATGAGGAGTGACTGCAGAAGATGGGCACAAGCCTGTATTTCCTGTCAGCAAGCTAAAGTGAGCCGTCACGTCACTGCTCCTTTAGGGACATATAGCTTACCCCGTGCACGCTTCAAGGCTGTACATATAGATATTGTCGGTCCTTTACCAACTTCAAATGGCTTTCGATATTGCCTCACTGCAATAGATCGCTTCACGCGTTGGCCAGAAGCTGTACCTTTGGTTGACATCACTGCTGAGACCGTTGCCAAGGCGTTACTGTCGTCTTGGATCGCTCGGTTTGGTTGCCCTACTCAAATCACGACGGACCGTGGCCGTCAATTTGAGTCGGCCTTATTTCAGCATTTGTCCAAAATATCCGGCTTCGAGCACAGAAAGACGACAGCTTATCACCCTGCCTGCAACGGTCTCATTGAGCGATTTCATAGGCAGCTTAAAGCGTCTATTGTGTGCCATGCCAACGAAAGTTGGACCGATACCTTGCCTTGGGTTTTATTAGGGATCCGCAGCTCCTTCAAGGAGGATTTACAAGCTTCGTCTGCCGAATTATTGTACGGCGAGCCACTTAGACTGCCTGGCGAATTCTTTGAGTCGACCGTTGATGGAACCACCGATATATCGGAATTTTCCGCGCGGTTACGTCAAATAGCCGAAAAGTTACGGCCCGTACCTACTTCACGGCATTGCAATGCGAAAATCTTTGTTTTCAAAGATTTAGCAACCGCTAAACACGTCTTCCTTCGTGATGACCGTCTACGCGGTTCCTTACAACCAGCTTATTCAGGTCCCTATAAAGTTGTCGATAGAAACAATAAAACCTTTGTTATCCTCTTAAAAGGTAAAGAGACTACCGTTTCTATCGACCGCATCAAACCGGCTTATATCCTGAATGAGAATACTACCCCTGCTCCTGAGGAGCCTTTTCCACAAGTGCCTAGTCCCATAGATCCAAATCCAGTTTCACAGAGGGATTATGTGACTAGATCTGGCCGCAGAGTCCATTTTCCAGATTTTTATCGCCCTTGATGGGCTCTGGAGGGGAGTGATGTGGCGATCTCTAACTTCACCACATATAACAAATATTCACACTTGTATTTATCATACTATTTACAATATTTACGTATTTACATTTATATACACATTGTTACACAAATATACAATTCATTTATTATATTACACTTTCACATAAAGGCTACTAGGTATATTACTTATAAACTATATATTTATATTCTTACATACCTTTACCTATATTGTGTCGGAACTCACGGAACAAGTCGTGTCGACACAAATCTTATTCCATGCTATTAGTAGGGCCCATCAGGCCGCGTGACCCATTGTTCTCATACAAGTACCTGTTCGCAGCATCGCTGCGCACGGGCCGCCCGGTCACGTACGCCAGTCAGAAATTGCTCGAGACGCGAGACGCATGTCGCTTGTGCTCCCACTCCGCTTACGAGATCGTTTGCTTTACGCTTTAGTTTTAGTGCTTTTATATAGAATAAGTTATTGCTCCATATATACTGTTTGTGCTGTGCACCTTCTATTGCTTCGCTTTGCATATAAGCTTGTGAACCGTGCTTTATAACAATATACATTATATACAAAGTGAATGTGTGGTTTTCTATTGATTGGACTGCCTACCTACCAACTCATCGTAGATCAGGTACACTACATCAATTTTATTACCTACACCTGGTAAGAATATATATATTAGATGTTTTGCGCTCTGCTCAACCTGTAAGGAAAAAATATATATGTAAAGTCAATAATTATATAATTTATATAAACTCACGCCTTGTTTTCTATATATTTCCGTATATATATATGTATATATATCCGCCCATGAAAGTGAATACCTTTTCCCAAAGAATATGTAGAACTACGAGTATGTTCATAGGGAAAAGTAATTTTAACAAAGCCTGACCATTTTTCATGCATATTCATTTGATTCTGAGTGCATATTCTTTTATTTTGTTACACGTTGTATATTTGTAATTTAAATATTTCTATTTTTAAGTTAACCTCGTTTTGGCTATTTCAAAGTTAACTTACACGGAGAAATATTTAATAGCCAAAAGCCTTTTGTAATTTATACTGACCACTAATCTAACGATGTTCCAGTACCCCCAGATTAGCTGACCTTAATATTTGCAAAGGGGTAATAGTAATTTAAACGTGACCAATCTATTTAATTAGTTTGAAATAAATTGTAGCAAGTGGTCACCCCGGTTCCAGAAGGTGTCGTAAAACTAAACTATAATCGTAGGTTGGGCAGTAGCGTTCCGTATAAGGAATTACTGAGCTGAGTATGACTGCCTCCGTGGTGTAGTGGTCAGAGCCATGGGCTTACGATCCAGAGGCCCGTTTCAGTATAGATAAGAGTTCTCTATAAGTAAGTTTAATGTTATATTGCATGTGTTATTGTATATTTTATTTATTATTTTAGAATTATCTGTACTGAATAAATATTTTCTTCCATGCTGGACTGAGAGAGATAGAAAAACATAGAATGTTCCAGCTGCCCTTCCTCCCGGGCATGCTGTAGAAGTCAGCAAAAGGGACTCGAGGGTTACAGTGTATTGTAATTTAGGCGATGGGCTGACAACCTGTCACTATAGCAATACAAAATACAATCTAAAATTGCCCTCAATTTTTGTCAGACGTGGCGGAAGCGCCTTTTACGAGGCGTTTCACGCTCTGCCTACCCCGTAAGGGATGAAGGCGTGACTATATGTATGTATAAATATTTTTTGGGTTGCTCACGACACGACACTGAACAACTTTCACCAGATAATATTTAGGGGTGTTTTTTTAAATTTTCAATGTTCAGTGTCCTCAATCAAGAAATTTATATGGAAAAGTAAAAAAAGAAACTCTCGAAAAATTTCCTGGTGAAAGTTGTTCAGTGTCTGAGCAACCCCTATCAGTTTGTGGGATGCTGTCCCTTACACCCGGTATTATAAAATTTGCCATCGGATCAGCAGCCGATTTTGTTTTTTTAAGGAGCGATGTGTTTAATTAACGATATCAAAAGAATATATGTATGATAAAATCTCAAAGACTCCATCGTCCTATTTCATCAGTATAAAAATATCGAATGTGTTGTAAACTAAATATGAAAGAAAGAAAATAATAAATTAGTTTCTGGCAGGACTCGAACCTGCGTCTCTGGAATGCCGGTCCATTACTCTACCAACTGAGCTACAGAAACGGTAAAGGGAGTAATCTTCTTCTGTCGAGCGGGTATCGAGTCTATCGAACCGATGAACCCTGGTGTCAGAGTTTTTAAACCGCCTAGTAGCACAACTATCAGGCCTCTGACATCGTTTGAGTAACGACCACTATCAAAGACAGCGACCGGGACCGACGGCTTAAGGGAGTGATGAATTTATAGCATAGTGAGTGCTTAAAAAAATGTGTTGTAAACTAGTTGACAGTCCCATTTCTCATGAAATGTTCCATGGGAGTACCTTCGTTTTGTGAGTATCTACAGCCGTTGTCGTTCGGTTCCAATAATATATCAGTTAGTGTGCTCGATTCTAGAAAACTAAAACTAAAATTTACCTGTCACTTTCAAAATTATGAAATTGAAAAAGGACAGGCAATTTATACTCTATGGTTTTACACTTTGTCCGCTAGATTTTGACGCGCTTTCGCACGTTTCCCCAGTATTTCTGTCAAATTTATCCGCCATATCATATGACGGCGGATAAAAATGATAGATAACGCATAAAACCACCGACTCTAAATAAGAAACCGGAGAGTATAGATATCCTGTCCTTTTTCAATGTTTTTAGCCTGAAAGTGACAGATTTTAATTTTAGTTTTGCCGGTAAATCCAGAATCTACTTATGTATGATAGTTATAAAACTTTACACTTTTATAAACGCTACGCGCGCGTACTGGAAGCGGGATGTGCCGACGTAATGTTCCTCGCTACATTATACATACGCGCGTAGTGCGTAAGGTGACGCACGTGTGTTGTAGGCAATGCATAAAGCATTGACAGCATGTTAAGCGCAACCCTACGCGCAGTTAGTGACGCCTGTGTGTTGCTGCACTTAAGTATACTAGGGCTCGTTAAGTAATTATGAAGCGATCTCAAACTTGGGAGATTAAGTATGGATTTGACAGGCCAGTTTGTACTGAAATGACATTTCTGATACGAAGTCAATCTCGCTGTCACTCATGATTATAAATACAGCCCTAAAATGCGACCTAGATGAAATAGAAAATAAGAGTTTCTAGAATCGAATTAAAGTTACGCTACGGTTTAAAGGATTTCAGAATTCTTTGAAAAAGTATTTACGGAATCCTCGATAGAGAAGCTCTACAAAATCTACTTCAAATAGGGTTTTAGTGTGAATCTCTGACACCAGGGTTCATCGGGTTGATCAACGTGATATCCGCACGACAGAAAGAAAGAAGTATGAAATATCGTTGAAAAGAGGTCAAGTTCCTTTGAGTTTTACCTAACATAATACAAATACACCTTTATTTTCCTTACGGGGTAGATGAAGTTTCATTGGTTAAATGCATCTTTATGAAACTTTTTTTATTTGTTTACGAAAGTCTTTGCCGTTTTTTTAGTTGTAAGAGTAATTTTAGAAAGATCGACCTTTGTAGTGATAGGTTGTCAGCATGTCGCCTAATATGCTATTAACTTAAACCCTTTTAACCCTCTGCTCTTTTTACTTATTTATGGCCAAAAACATAAGTAGCTGGAACATTCTATGGCTCATAGTTATAAAGCGATCCCAAGATTGAAAGTAATATTTGTCATTTAATACTGAAATGACATTTCTGATAAGAACTTAAACTATCAGTCAGTCTCAAGTGCTGATTATAAATACGGGCCTAAGTTTTCTATCTCCCCGGTGCTGTCAGTGATGAATGTGATGATCAATAGAAACAGAGCTTCAACCACTGACTTTATCCATAAGAAGTTTCAGTGTAACATTTACCGACAACTTATTTAGTAGAAAAAAGCACTTTCGTCGGCTAATCGACAGTTACGTTGAAAGGAAAATAGCCCTCAGTTTCTGCAAGAACGTTGTTTGCAGTATCCTTGTTTCACCCTTGAGAAACTCCAATTTCTATCATACATTACGTCCTCAAAAAGAAAGTTTAAAGAAAAATGAGTGGGAACCCCGCGATGTATGTCGAAGCGTGGAAAAATTCCGCGAAAATCGTTAACAGTTCCACATTTTGGTGGAAGCACAAATTCAATTCATCCCTGTATCTATACTTTGCCCAACCAGACGAATGCGAGAGGGAGAGAACCGATTTTATCCTTCAAAAGTTTACGTTCGCCCGCAAGCTATTAAGGTTCTTTTACTACGGGTTTAGAGTAGATTTTCCCGTGGAGGGTTTTGGAGTTAGTGTGTTTTGGGTTCAGTGTGTAGTGTGTCCTTTTCACCCTGTTCGTACGACGGGCAATATCAGTCAGTTCAGTCGCGAACATACCGTCCTAAAGGTCAGTCGCTATAAGACGACTACATCATAACACACACAGGAGCGCACCTACAAACACATCCATATATTTTATAATACATATATAAAGAGCGAAACTCTAGTTTTACACAATTAATTTAGCTAGACACAAAAGTATTTACTATTATTAAATTATTTATATTTCGTGTGCAAATTGATATAAGCGGAAAGTGTAAGTGAAATTAAAGCTTTCAAAAGCTAATAAACTTTGACAGTTTTTTGTTTGAGTGGGAGGAGAAATCAAGAAAAATAAATATGAAGACTTCATCGTTCTCTCTTCGTGTGATGCGAAGGGTAAGTTTTTCATCCCACTGTATAAAATACTAGCATTTAGCGCTACTGTTGAACTGCGGCTTAATGAGATTTCCCTTGAGAATCTGTTATTTTTCCGACGTACAAACAAACCTATGTTAAACATGGTGAACGTAGCTTTGTAACAGTGAAAGAATTTCTGAAATCAGTTAACTAGTTTTCATTCAATTCGTTACAAAACATACACACAAAAATCCAAAATTACCAATATTTCCACTTTATAAAAAATAAAAGTTTACTTGCCATATAGAAGTGTAGATATAGGGTGTTCACATGCCGATTAAAGCAGTAGGGTAAATGAGGCAGTGACGGGGCACCTCAATCGAGACGTAACAGGTTGTAGAGCGCACGAACGATCCACAGGTTGGTCGGTCGCTATCGACAGCCTGACCACACCCTGACTTGTATTTATTTTTACGCTTTTCATATCTTATTAGGTCACTGAGAGGTGGGTTGTCTATTGTAATTTAAAGTTGGGGTGACAGGTAGATTATTATAAGGGTTTATAATGCGCTTGTCAGTGCAAAGAATAAATAACCTCGCCAAAACCTGTTAAATACTCGATTATGGGTTCGACTCCAGATTTGCCGGCTAAAACTAAAATTAAAATCTATTTGTCAATTTCAGACTAAACACATCGGAAAAGGACAGGAGATCTATTCCTATATATATTCTTTATTGCGTACAAAAAAATTACAATAAATAAACAATCTTAAATTTAGTTCGCAAAGGTGGGCTTATCTCTATAAAGAGATCTCTTCCAGCTAACCTGTAAAACTGAATATGAGATGACAATATATACGGGGACAATTCCTCCCGGTTTTTAATTCATAGTCGGTGGTTTTATGCGTTAACTGTAATTTTATCCGCCGTCATATGATATGGCGGATAACATTTACAGAAATAATGAGGAAACGTGCAAAACCGCCTGCCTTCTTTCGATTTTATTAATTTGAAATTGACAGATAAATTTTAATTTTAGTTTTAGCCGAGGATGGAATCTAGAATCAAGCCCAAAATAATCTAATTTACTAGACCGTCGGCTAAATTATTACATAATCTAAATCAAGACTTCAATATTAACACTATGCAATTTTTCTACAGAAATATAAAATAGCCCTGCACTAAATATATAAATAGCAATTGGAGCATTTTCCTTGCTTTGGAGAGCATTATAGAGCCATTAATAATTTCAGTACGAACCTGTCTAACTTTTAAAGGAAATGTTTTTGGTTTACGTTTTATTTCGAAAGGGAGTTAAGGTGATATCTCCCGTTAAATGGTTGTTTTTAAGAGCTTATTTATCCTAAACGTATCAATGGAAAAGTCTACTAATGTACATTTCATCAAAGAAATTAGTTCATAACCTGCAGTTGCAACATTTAAAAATATTGTTTTTCATAAATAAGTATGTTAAAAAAATCTGGAAGTAAAGCTGTTTTTACCCTACTACGGCAAAGCAATAACGATTTATTATGATTTTGACTGGTATGTATGTTTGTATGTATATTATTATCAGTAAAATTGATATTACTTTTAAATTATTAGGAGCACTTTCTCGGTTCCTTCGGGAAATTATCCGTATTATGATTATCTAAAATCGCAACATAGCTTTTTTAAAATCTCGTGGTTTTTATGGAACTAGCTCTTTTGTGCGTTTATCGCTAATTTTTGACGCGGCCACGGACGTAACCGCCACAACGTAGCGCACGCTGATTTATACAATATTCTAAGGCGTTACGGGCGATGGTTGCATATCTAGAAAATCTACCAGCTCATCGCCCGGCAGGATACACCTTAAGTTTAATATTCGATAATATGCGAATATTTTCTACTTTAGTTCTTTTAAAATTCAAAACATGAAATATGTAGTAATACTATGCTACAGAAACAGTTTCATTTTATATTAAAAGACCGGAGACCGCGTGTCGCGTTGTAATCTTATTTCATCGTCTTTATGGACCGAGAGCAGACTATTTCATACTTATGTGAACAAAGATGATTTAGAAGATTTTGAAACAAATCTTCAAGAAAATTACCCTCAGCTTGTGAGTTTCATTTACTTTTGTTTTCTTTAGTTAAACAAAAACATGTTTATTCAAGGTTTTCCTTGAAAAGTTTAAAAAATATTCCATGAAAAGCAAAAATGAGTAGGTATACCACAGGTAGTCAGTCTATGATCGCTTTAACCAACTTCTTATCTCGAATGGATTGTCCATAGGCGATTTGATGAGGTTACATCATGTATGTGCTGCCTACTATAGTATTTCCAACTCAGCTTAAGAATAATGGTAAACAAAGTTTCATGTATTTTTATTAAAAAATCCGTGTCAAAAGTAAATGATACGTGTTGGCAAATTAGTTAAATTACTCAAACTAATATTTCATTACGTTAAAACTTATTTTAGAAATCTTCGATAAAAAGACATGAAACTTTGTTTACCTTTATTTTGAAACTGAATTGGAAATACTATAGACACTAAACAAAACAACAAAACGTTGAGTTTGGCGTTTCGACGCTGCACAGGTATGTGAGCTCGCTCTGGACAACATAAACAAACAGCTTAGCAATTTTCTGGCAACACTGCACACAATTTTATGAACTACTCGATTTCTAAAGAACTAGAAACCAAACATACATACATATATGTATATCACGCTTTTATCTCTAATAGGGTAGGCAGAGCGTAAACAACCTAAACAAAGGTTGTTCCGCCACGTGTGACGAATTTTTAAAGGTTATTTAAGATATATTTTTATGTATATTGCTGTAGTGACAGGTTGTCAGCCCATCGCCTAAATTACAATATAAAGAAGCCTTAGTTGGATTTTACAACATGCCCGGGAAGAAATGCAGATGGCACATTCTATGTTTTTCCTTCGCTCCCAGTCCAAACTAGAAACCACCACCGACAAAATCGCTACTCCGCTTCATAAAGGATAAGAAGCGATGAAAACTGTTTGAACTTCTAAGATCTATTTGTAATCCTCTCGGCTGTTAATTGGTATTGATGTTTACTGTAGATCTTGGTTAGAGTAGATTCCGCAAGACATTCTGCCTCGCGTGCAAATAAACCCACAAAGTCAATTAATTGGTCTTCATTTGGTTGTTTCGGCCGTTGTAAAATGAATAAGAAATCAAACATTTTCTTACCACATTTTAATCATGCCTAAATATACATTACATTACGTTAGGTTCTCGCAAACTAATAGGGGTTGCTCAGACAGGGAAATCGAATACTTTCACGAAGAATTTATTTCAGGAGATAAAATAAAATCTTCCTTGTACAAATTGTCTAACAAATTAAGTTTATGGATGTTTTTTTGTGAGAAAGTTGTTAAGAATGTACCTTATTAATTATGATATTGCAATAAACATTATGAGTATGAGAAATTTCGGTGACTGACCAACGTATATCAGTTAGCGGGAAGCTGTCCCTGACATGAATAGTCTGAGGATGCGTTGCGTGATCTACTATTTTTATAGGTCTATGATGTTTGTTCTTGAATGCTGACTGAGGATTTAAATCTCGGGACAGACTTGCAATTTATCTTCAAGTCTAATAATAGAGGGGATCAGAAGAAAAGTTAGATTGCTAGTAGATTAGTCAACAAACAAACAAACCAGTAAGTAGGAAAAGATATAGACACTAGAGCCGCATGTTTTAAGGAAAATTCCATCGCAATCAAGCGAGAGTCAACTGCTGGAATATTCGAAGACTATTAAAGTACTTCGAACCCAGTTTTAGAATAAAGGTAAACAAAATCGTTTTATTCAAATTAGTTAAATTACTAAGACTCTTATTTATGAAGCGATATAAACTTGAGAGCAATATTAAACATGGATTTGACAGGCCAATTTGTACCGAAATGACATTTCTGATACGAACTCAAACTCACTGTCACTCATGAGAGCTGACTATAAATACGGCCCTAAAACTACTATTTCATTATGTTGTCATAACTAATAGCTAAATCTTATTTTAGAAACAAGATCTTCTTTCTATACTAATATATTTTACGGGTTGAGAGCTGTCAAATCAAATATAAACTATTTATTGGGCGATTTTCGACTAACGGCATGGCGACGGCAAAGGCGACGGCATGGCACCGTCGAGGCTGCCGTGAAAGAGATAATCTATGAAAATTACTGATATTATATGGAACGCTTTTCCCCTTGCCGGCACGGTTACAACACGGCATCGATTCCCACCGGTACCATCACCGGCCTGCCAAACTGCATGTGTTTTGTATTCGTACGAAGCATGAGCGTGCGTGTGTGCGCTCAAATTGGAACTAGGTAGACGTTGCCGTGCCATCTAGTGGAACAACGCCCATTATATGAATTCTATCTATATTATTTATTCCCTGCTTGACTGGGAGCGAAAGAAAAACATAGAATGTGCCAGCTGCATTTCCTCCCGGGCATGCTGTAAAAACCAGCTAAGGGATCCGAGGGTTTCAGTAGGTACATTGCAATTTAGGCGATGGGTTGACAACCTGTCACTACAGCAATATGCCTACAAATCTATTTTAAATAACCCTCAAAACTTTGTCAGACGTGGCGAAACGACCTTTGTTTAGGTTATTTACGCTCTGCCTACCCCATTAGGGATAAAGGCGTGATTATATGTATGTTTGTATATTAATTCCACAATGTATATACTATATCCTACGAATACTTTCGTATGTGAACTACAAAATAGCGCCCCCATTTCTTTATCAAAAAAGCATATTTTATACATAAAAATGAAAACGTGTTATTATATGAAAGAAATCGCATGTTCTGAATATCGCTTAGTTCCGGGACCTCGGTGCTTGGTACGGATTTTACGGATTTTAATATACCCCGCTTTTGATGATATCAATTTGATACATTAGTGTGTGGTGTACTATAAAAGGAAAGAAAATAATGGACACAGAGAATGTTTGTAATGTTTCATACAACCGCGCTGCGAGAAGTACACTACCTATTTTTGGCGTGTGGCCCACGGCTAGCGATGCAAAAACTCTGACACCGGGGTTTATCGGCTCGAAAGACTCGATACCCACGCGACAGAAGAAGAAGCGATGCAAAATTACGTAATTTTATCCAATCCGCTAAAATTGTTCAGTGTTTAGAAAGTTGATCAGTTTTATGATAAGGTGTTCGAGATTTGATAAAAGTTGTTTAGCTTTGAGAAAAGTTGTTCAGTTTAAGAAAACTTGTTCGGTTTCAAGATAAATTATTCGGTTTTGAGAAAAATTGTTCAAATTGCCTGTAATAATATTACAAGTAGTCCTGTAATACGTTTTTTACTGAATCTTACCGTTTTTACGGTAAAATATAATATTATTCAGTAAATTACGTTTTTTACCGGGGAAATTTTACCGCTTCACGTGTCTACCCACGGAAGGCCTGTCTCACTCCGCACTTTAAGTATGACACCGGTTGCCGCCGAAGGCCGCTGCAAATAGCGGCTAAGGTGGTCGGTTTGTCAATCGTTCGAATATCTCGATGAACTACGTACAGTCGTCTGCCTCTCTTTGCTTTTAGCTTTTTGAGCGAGCGTTCTAGGGGAGTGAGATTTCTGTACCTGTTAATGCACTATTATACATACATACATATAATCACGCCTTTATCCCTAATGGGATAGGCATGTACTATTATGATGTGTGTTTTACTATATCTCCTTCTCTTCTGTCGAGTGGGTATCGAGTCTATCGACCCGATAAACCCTGGTGTCCGAGTTTTTGAACCGCCTTGTAGCACAACTATCAGGCCTTTGACATGGTTTGAGTAACGACCACTATCAAAGACAGCGACCGGGACCGACGGCTTAACGTGCCCAAACTATATCTCAGGATTATAGAGTCCCGGACTTTTGGAAGGCGTGCGTGGGGCCGAAGCCAATACGTAGAGGCCCTTTTAAACAACTGTCCCTTACACCCGGTATAACAGTGTCACGTTACTAATATTAAAGTTATTTAGGCTCCAAAGCCACGCCGACCCTACGCACGCCTTCCAAAAGTCCCGAGATGTGGTAAAACATACATATATACATAAAATCACGCCTTTATCCCTTACGGGGTAGGCAGAGCGTAAAACGCCTCCTAAAAGGCGCTTTTGCCACGTCTGACATAAATTGAGGGCAATTTCAGATTGTAATGTGTATTGCTGTAGTGACAGGTTATCATCCTATCGCCTAAATTACAATATACTGAAACCCTCGGATCCCTTAGCTGGTTTTTACAGCATGCCCGGGAGGAAATGCAGCTGGCACATCCTATGTTATTCTTTCGCTCCCAAGTGGCAGCACTTATTTATAAGTCTTATTTATTATTATCTATATTCTGTGCCCACGGTCGTTTTGAGGTGAAAATAGGTACATTTTACACTTTACATATATTTATAGATGTTGTGAATATTTTGTAGTCAGAGTCGCCCTTTCGTTTGGGGCTTGTTCTGATTTATAGAAAAAAGACGTAAAATATTTATAAGTAAGAGAACTTATGCACGCAATTTTATGAAGTTGGTTTCGGCATAGAAGATTTACCTATAGTTTTAATAGGAACAAAAAAAAAACTTGCCGCTTTTTTATCAGTTGCCATTTTGCGAGTACTAATTGCGATCTTCAAATTCACAACGACACGAAACTATTATAGTAATGGTTGTCTCAGTGTTTTGTACCTGCACGATTTCATACTATTGCGACTGTGTCTGTACCACATTGTTTTGTTTACAAAGGTTTTGCGTAGGGAAGGTTCTTAATATTTACAAAATGGTAAGTTTCTTCCATGCTGGTCTGGAGCGAGAGAAAAACATACAATGTGCCAGCTGCATTTCCTCCCGGGCATGCTGTAGAATCCAGCTAAGGGATCCTAGGGTTTCGGTATATTGTAGTTTGGGCAATGGGCTGACAACCTGTCACTACAGCAATATACCTAGAATTCAATCTTAAATAACCCTCAAAACTTTGTCAGACGTGGCGGAACGAACTTTGTTTAGGTCGTTTACGCTCTGCCTACCCCATTAGGGATAAAGGAATGATTATATGTATGTATGTAAGTCTATTGAAATAGGGTTTGATTTCTAAAACTATTTCGTTTCTTTGGACGATCGGTATGTAGATACCTGTGTCATGTACTTGCTAAAGTACTATCCTTTTAGAGACAAATTATAAGTTTGTGACCGCGGCCGATTCGCTCCATATAATTAATTTCATACAATTGCTTGTATTTTCGATTAGTTTGAGCCGCTTTTTTAGGCGTATGAATATACTTTGTGCCTTATTTAGTACCATCCTTCCGATATACAATAGTGGTGGTGTAAAACCTAAGTAACTACCTCTGTGGTCCCTTGGTCGGAGTTCGGAAGCTCACCGCACTGAAGGTCATTGATTTGATTCTCACGGAGTCAACAACAAAGTTGACATTATCAATTTGCCACGTTATTATTTCGTATAGGATACTGCAGGCAGGCTTAATAACCTGCTAATCAAGAAAGGTGAAATCGAGGCCTCTGCATTATACATACATACATATAATCACGCCTTTATCCCTAATGGGGTAGGCAGAGCGTAAACGACCTAAATAAAGGTCGTTTCGCCACGTCTGAAAAAGTTTTGAGGGCCATTCAAGATAGATTTGTAGGTATATTGCTGCAGTAACAGGTTGTTAGCCCATCGCCTAAATTACAATATACTGAAACCCTCAGATCCCTTAGCTGGTTTCTACAGCATGCCCGGGAGGAAATGCAGCTGGCACATTCTACGCTAAGGGTTTCGAGGGTTTCAGTGTATTGCAATTTAGGAAATTGGCTGACAACCCGTCATTATAGCAATGTAATAACTAAATTGATTCTGATTTAATTTAAAAGCAAAAAATACATCAAAGTCATAGAATCAAAGAAAATTTTAAACACAAGACAAAATAAACTGTATCTTCTTTGTAGGACCCCTAAAGGTCCGCCATTTTCATTTGCACCGACATTTTGCCCGGGTGGCGGATACAACCAGCTCTTAACTTTTATTAGGTATTAGCCCAGTCTAGTCTAAGGTCTAGGTACTACAACCCAGACGTTTTGTTGTCAGCTTTATAGGTACTAAGTGCTGGAAGAGTTTAGGTAAACTGACCGTGTAAGTAGTTCATGAAATGCTATAGTTTTAGAGATATATTTATTACATATTTCTAGCTTCTATTGAGAATTATGTTTAGGACGTAGTAACTATACTGTACGTATATTACTACGCTGTCTTTGACAGTGGTCGTTCCTCAAACCATGTCAGAGGTCTTATAGTTATGCTACTACTAATAGGCGATTTGAAAACTCTGACACCAAGATTCATCGGATCGTTCGACTCGAGAATCCACTCGCTGAAAAGAAGGGATTTTTGCAGCATTTGCGGCTTTAGATAAGCTTAAACGTTTTTAAGAATTCATTAACACTCATTAATTTTCCTAAATAATTTGAGCACTGAGCGAGGTAAGTCTGTGAAGCACTAAATTGAAAATTAATATTTAAATTCGCAAATTAAGAAGGCACTTTGCGGCTTGAAAAGTCTGAAATTCTTTCTCTCTAGTGAAATTAGTCTGAAGCGACCTTCAAAATGTAAATTCTATCGAAATGAAAAGAAAATTTGATAAGAATGTTAATTAGGTGCTTAATTTCATTTAAAAACTAGGTTAAGAGTGTATAAAATAAAAATAGGTAGGTATATTTTTTAGACGTCTTTATTATTTTACTTGTATTGTACTCATAAGTTGTATTAACTGTGAAGCTGTAAATATAAACCCTTAGTGGAGAACTAAGATCTGAATCACAATTTATATTATACTAGAGTCTTCCATGCTAGACTGGGAGCGAGAGAAAAACAAAGAATTTGCCAGCTGCATTTCCTCCCGGGCATGCTGTAAAAACCAGCTAAGGGATCCGAAGGTTTCAGTAGTCAGGCCTTTATCCCTAATAGAGTAGGCAGAGTGTAAACGACCTAAACAAATGTTTTGAAGGTTATTTAAGATAGATTTGTAGGTATATTGCTGTATCACAGTGCCAGGTTTGGGGGTCAAAGCTGTCCGCGTCCGTAGGCGAGGCCCTTTTCTGGGCCTCTTACTCGAGTTTCCCTACACGTGGCCCCTGGGCAGTGCAAAATGGACAGCACTCTCTCCGGTGGTAGGCTTCGGCCGCGGCTGGTTACCACCCTCCTAACTAAATAATGTCGCCAAGCGGTACCGCCGTGTTCCGACATGTAGTAAGGAGAAGCCAGTATGGAGGTTGGGTCTGTACAGTAGTACCGCGGCATGTAGCAGGTCGGAGTGGCTGATTGTTGCGACAACGAGTGGCTGGTTTTGGAGGCTAGCGGGATCCGAAGCACGGTGGACCGCTGGCCGACCGTAGGAAGTTGAGGGCCCAAGTAGCGGGAAAGCCACCCGCGAAAGGCTGCCCTGCCACCTCACGAAAAATCCCGGGATGCTCCACCTTGCCGGTTGGCGACCGGATGGGAGGACCAGGTGGCAATCCCCGGGGGGGTTCGGGCGTCCCCGCGGTCTCCAAGCCAGCTATCTTTGCGTGTGGCTGCAATCAGCTCATTTTCTAAGCTTATTGCAACGCGGTACCTCGTACAACTGCCTTCCTCCTGCCTATTCACTTTTTCCCCACATCACCAATTATGAAAACACTCAAAAAACGGAAAATGGTTAAACAGCGGTTGCACGTCCTCCCACTTAAAGTGCACCTCTCAAATATTCGAGGCTTGCACTCAAATCTCAACCCCGTCCATCACCATCTTGAGACTGAAAAACCGCATCTGCTGTTCCTCACTGAGACGCAGATCAATTGTCCGGCTGACGCGGCGTACCTCAGCTATCCCGGCTACACACTAGAACACAGGTTCCTACCTCGAGCCGGAGTCTGTGTGTACGCTCGCGATGACATTTGCATCAAGCGTCTCAAGAACCTTGAGGCACCAAGTTTTTCCGTATTGTGGGTACTGGTCGATACTGGTGTAGCTCAAAATGTGTATGCTTGCGTCTATCGCTCGCATAGTGGAGACACGGAGACAACCAAACTGTTTGAACAACTCAGTGAAGGTGCTGATGAAGCTCTCCAGAGATACCCGGCAGCGCAGCTAGTCATCCTGGGGGATTTCAACGCTCATCATAAAGAGTGGTTGTTCCCATACCTAGTGACCGATCATGCTGGGCGAGAGGCGCGCAAATTTGCATTGTCGCTAAATCTCTCCCAGCTTGTCAGCTGTGCAACAAGGGTCCCGGATATTGAGTCTCATACGGCCAACTGCTTAGACCTTCTGCTGACTACCGATCCAGACCAATACTCTGTGTCTGTTTCTGCCCCATTGGGCACCTCAGATCACTGTCTGGTGAAATCTGTATCAGTGTATTCACCACCCGATCAGGGCCCTTGTGGTAAAAGACGGGTGTGGCGATACAGGTCAGCAGAATGGGATGAGATGCGCCACTTCTTTGCTTCGTATCCTTGGCAGGACTGTTTTTCTTCAGGCGAATCGTCGAGCTGCGCGGATGCTATTACAGAAGTCATACGTCAGGGTATGGAGTATTTCATACCGTTCTCTGATGTTCCTACCGGTAGCAAAGCTCGCCCGTGGTTTAATGCTGACTGTAACTGCGCGGAATCGCAGAAACAGTCGGCATTCCTTGCTTGGGCTGATGCTCGTGCACGCAAAGCTCCGAATACTCGCGATCTGAAGAAAAACTATAACAAAGCCACCAAGTTAAGCAAATAGGAATTACGCAGGGCTCGATTTGCCCACATAGGCCGAGTAGGCGCTAAGCTTGCTTCCTATCCGGCTGGCAGTAAAGCATTCTGGTCGCTTGCGAAAGCAGTGGAAACAAATTTCTGCCAGCCATCTTTACCGCCTCTGCAGAGACCTGATGGGTCGCTTGCTTATACTGCGGAGGAGAAAGCCAATCTTTTTGCCTCCTATTTTGCGGAAAGTTCGCGTCTTGATGCCGCAGGTAAAATACCACCCCCGTTACCTCGTGTCGACTGCTCTATGGCAGCCGTACGCATCCGGCAAAAAGAGGTCCTTAAAACCATGCGAAATCTAGACGTGAATAAAGCAAGTGGCCCTGACGGTATCCCTGCAATCGTCCTGCGTAACTGTGCGCCTGAGTTGTCTCCGGTGTTGACACACCTGTACCGCCTCTCACTTGAGACTGGTGTTGTTCCCAAATCGTGGAAGCTTGCAAATGTGCAACCTGTACCCAAAAAAGGTAGTCGAGCAGACCCTGTCAACTATAGACCCATATCGGTAACCTCTATACTCTGCAAGATTATGGAGCGTGTACTGAATAATCGGCTCCTGGCATACCTTGAGGATAATGATCTCCTTAACGATCACCAATACGGCTTCCGCCGAGGGCGATCGACGGGGGACCTCCTCGTGCATGCCACTCACTTATGGAGCGAGGCTATCGAGAGACATGGTGAAGCACTTGCCGTGTCTCTGGATATCTCCAAGGCCTTTGACAGGGTCTGGCACGCTAGCCTTACTGGCAAGCTTCCCGCCTACGGGTTACCTGCTGGCCTTTGCAACTGGATTTCGGACTTCTTAAGCGAACGATCCATACAAGTGGTCTTAGAAGGCTGCTCCTCCGGACAACAGGCTATTGATGCCGGAGTTCCTCAGGGTTCAGTCCTGTCTGCAACCTTATTCCTGCTGCATATCAACGACATGTTTACACCCGATACCTTTGGGTACGCTGATGACAGCACGGTTGTTGACAGATATCTGTCCAGTGCAAGGGCCAACAGGGAAACAATCTAGTCTTGTCGGGAGTCCATGGTGGATCGTCTGAACTCATCGCTAAGGGTGATATCCGAGTGGGGCGATGCCAATCTCGTCAAGTTCAACGCATCCAAAACCCAGGCGTGTCTATTCTCGACAAAACGGAGTCCTTTTAACCTGGCTCCAACTTTCCGGGATGTATCCGTACCGATTTCTGACCATCTTGAGCTTCTTGGTATGAGCCTTACGTCCGACTTGAACTTTGGACGTTACATTGAGTCTCTGGCCACAACAGCTGCCAAAAAACTTGGTATCCTCTCGAAGGTGAGGCGATACTTCACACCGGGACAGCTATTGCAGTTGTACACAGCTCAAGTCCGATCGTGTATGGAGTACTGCTGCCACCTTTGGGACGGTTCAGCTAAATACCAGCTGGCTGCCTTAGACTCAATCGAGAAACGCGCTAAGAAGCTCATTGGAGACTCAGCACTGGTTGAGGCAAAACTACAGAACCTTGAGCACCGTCGCAGAGTGGCGTGCATGTCGGTATTTTACAGGATACATTTCGGCCCGAAATTTTCGGGGAGTGCGCGTTAGCACTTCATGACCTTATACCCCCCTCCCCTTTCCATCTCCGGAGCACGAGGCGTGGACAGGGGTTCCACCCTTATGTCGTGGATATACCACAAATTCGCACGAAGCGGTTCGCTTCCACATTCTTAATGCGAACGGCTAAGGAGTGGAACTCCCTGCCGGCGGATCTGTTTCCGGAACAATATAACCTGGGCCTTTTCAAGGCGAGAGTGAATAGGCACTACATAGGTGAGTATGTTTCAACATAGTCCGCATCGTCACTTTCCACCAGGTGAGATGGCGGACAAATGCTCGCCTATATATATTAAAAAAAAAAAAAAAAAAGGTTGTCAGTTAATCGCTTAAATTACAATATACTGAAACCCTCGAACCCCTTAGCTGATTTTTATAGCATGCCCGGGAGGAAAAGCAGCTGGCACATCTTATGTTTTTCTCTCGCTATACTATAATATAAATTGTGGTTCAGATCTTATTTTTCTACTAAGGGTTTATATTCACAGTTAATAAAACTTATTAGTACAAAAAAAGTAAAATAATAAAGACGTCTAAAAAATATACCTACCTATTTTTATTTTATATTATCTAAACCTAGTTCTTAAATGAAATTAAGTACCTAATTAACATTCTTATAAAATTTTCTTCTCATTTCGATAGAATATTCATTTTGAAGGTCGCTTCAGACTAATTTCACTAGAGAGAAAGAATTTCAGACTTTTCAAGCCGCAAAGTGCCTTCTTAATTTGCGAACTTAAATATTAATTTTCAATTTAGTGCTTCACAGACTTATCTTGCTCAGTGCTCAAATTATTTAAGAAATTTAATGAGTGTTTATGAATTTGGTTCCAAAAACACCTTCTTATTAGCGAGTGGATTCTCGAGTCGAACGATCCGATGAATCTTGGTGTCAGAGTTTTCAAACCGCCTACTAGTAGAAGCACAACTATTAGGCCTCTGACATGGTTTGAGTAACGACCACTGTTAAAGACAGCGACCGTGACCGACAACCAAACGTGCCCTCACGGAATCCTTTTTTTTTTTTTCGGACAATCATGTTATTCAGCCAGCAATGTCCTAGCCAAACTGGGGAAATCCTCACAAAGTGATAAATTTACAAATATCAACTTTTTGTTTTCTGGGAATCGAATCCAGGACCTCCGGATCGTAAGCCCATGGCTCTGACCACTAAGCCACGGAGGCAGTTAAACCCTTAAGAACCCACGATATCCGAACCAAGAGGCCAAGGCTCATAGCAACATTAAAATAGATACGAAATAGAATATCTGTCTTTCTGTCTGTTTGTTTGTTTCTCTTTCTGCTATACGTATTTTTATACAATTTTGCATGATAATAGATGGCATCATAGAGGTAAATATAACGTACTTTTACCGCGGTACATTTCATTTCCACGGGAAAACATATTTAGCCGTGGGCAAGCCCTGTGAGACAGAAAGCTAGTATCTATTTTTATAAAAGCTGTTCATATATAATCATACATATCTTCACGCCAATATCCCTAATGGGGTAGGCAGAGCGTGTACGACCTAAACAAAGGTCGTTCCGCCACGTCTGACAAGTTTTGAGGTTTATTTAAGATACATTTGTAGGTATATTGTTGTAGTGACAGATTGTCAGCCCATCGCCTAAATTACAATATACTGAAACCTTCGGAACCCTTAGCTGGTTTTTACAGCATGTCCGGGAGGAAAAGTAGCTGGCACATTCTATGTTTTTCTCTCGCTCCCAGTCCAGCATGGAAGAAGGCTGTACATTATTATAATAAACTAATTACCGTCGATATTTCTAGGGTAAATGATGATACTGCAATATGAATGAACAATTTTCAGTTGTGTTTGACAAACAATGGTTTGAAACATTAGCAACGGCGATGAGGCTTGAAACAGAGTTTATTTATTGCATAAAATGAGCGGCCATTTTGATAACAAATACGTTTGTATTGGAAACTGGACCTAATGATGGATTTGAAAGTAGGTCATGGTTTTTATTAAATGGATGGATCTAAGGCTCGTATTTACAAAGCAATCTCAAGATTGAGAGCAATATTAAGTATGGATTTGACAGGCCACATTGTACTGAAATAAAGTTTCTGATACTAACTCAAACTAGCTGTCACTCTGAAGTGATGTTTATAATTGCGGGCCTAAATTGCTTCCAATTAGCCAGCGATTTTTGTGGCTGTATCAGGCTATTCTGGAGTTGAAGAATCAACAGCATTTGTTTGATGTTATTTGTTTATATATACTTTATTGCATAAACACAAAACGTAATTTAAAAAAAAATTAAAAGAAGTGTAAGGGCGAACTTATCTCTATGAAGAGAAAGTGAATAATTTAGAGGGGACAAGAAAATGAAACATTAACAGAGACTAATAAAAAAAAATAAAAAAAATACTTACTACCCATACAAAAAATAAATACCTACCGTATATTACTATCTTAAATACACATACATATATACTAAACAATATATTGATACATACATATACGAATAAACTACTCAAATACATACATCAAAATTGTTCAATAAGAAGTGCTCTTTTAATCTTGCTCATTTGAAGTATCTTGTAAATAGTCAGGCGTTGTAGTGCGTATTGGATTTTATGGTAATAACTGGATACAACCATAACCACAGGTTGGAAATAAATATAGGTGTAACCGCTGCATCAGGAACTTGGTGTAACATATATGTATATACATATAATCATATAAGCGATACGAGGGTTTAAGTATATTGTAATTTAGGCGATGGACTGAAAACCTGTCACTACCGCAATATACCTACAAATCTATCTTAAATAACCCTCGAAACATTGTCAGACGTGGCGAAACGACCTTTGTTTAGGTTGTTTGCTCTGCCTACCTCATTAGGGATAAATGCGTGATTATATGTATGTATATAATCACGCCTTTATCCCTAATGGGGTAGACAGAGCGTAAACAACCTAAACAAAAGTTGTTCCGCCACGTCTGACAAAGTTTCGAGGGTTATTTAAGAATATGTTGTCTTCAGACTTATAGGTCTTTGAGACTTGCATATAAATAACAGGTTTGATCCTCGCTATCAACTCTTGTAGGAATTCCCAGCTTTTACGTAGAACACGTGTTCGTTCTGAAAAATAGAATAGCCGTTTGCGTTTTTTGCTTTTCAAAAACGGGTGCGGCAGAACAAAGGAAAATATGCTGACAGTGAATGCTGAAATATATTCGGACTATTTTCTGTTTTTGAGGAATTTCCAGCCAAACTAAAAAACAGGTTTGTAACCTATATTTTTGTCACGTTATTGCTATAATCGGCACTTGAGAGTGAGAGCGACATTAAGTTCGTATCAGAAATGTCATTTCAGTTCAAAATGGCCTGTCAAATCCAAACTTAATATCGTTCTCAATCTTGAGATCGCTTTATAATTACAAGTCTTTGTGTTTCATTTTGTATAAATATGATGATGGCACGCAATTGATTCTTATGCCCAGGATTTACCAGTAGGAGGTAAATTTCATCCCATTCCACCCTTAAGGCAGCAACACGCAGGCGTCACTTAGTGCGCGGTAGGTCTTGCTCAAAACGCTGTCAATAATTTTTGCGCGCGTACTGACAGAGAGATGCGCCGACGTCGAGTTCAACGCTAGCGTAGCATAAGGTGACCCATGTGTGTTGTTGGCAATGCACGAAGCGTCGACAGCGTGTTGAGCGCAACAACGCCTGTGTGTTGCTGCACTTAAGTAGATATATAAACGTAATAGATATAGTTTGTTTATGTGTAAAGCAATCTGGGGAGCCAGTGGTTCAGTGCATGGTTTACAGTCTTCTCTACTGCGCATGGTACTGCAACTGTGGGGTAACTTCACCAGCAGTCATGTGCATATTGTTAGATGAAGAAAATCGATATCGTAATGACCACTATAAAAGACAGCGACCAGGACCGACGGCTTAACGTGCCCTTCAAAGCACGGAATCTTTTTTTTGTACAATAGATGATTCAGCTTGCAAAGTCTTAACCAAATTTGAGAAAACCTTACAAGGTGATGAATTGACGAATATCAAATTTGTTTTCCCCCTCTGGGAATCGAATCAAGAGCCCATCGCTCAGACCACTAGACCACATATAATCACGCCGTAATCCCTAATGAGGTAGGCAGAGCGTAAACGACCTAAATAAAGGTCGTTCCGCCACGTCTGACAACGTTTTGAGGGTTATTTTAAGATAGATTTGTAGGTATATTGCTGTAGTAACAAGCTGTCAGCCAATCGCCTAAATTACAATATACTGAAACCCTCGGATCACTTAGCTGGTTTTTACAGCATGCCCGGGAGGATATACAGCTGGCCCATTCTATGATTTTCTCTCGCTCCCAGGCCAGCATGGAAGTAACCACGGAGGCAGTTAAACAGTATATGGGCAAAACTGCCTCTGCATCTACGAGATATCTACGTCGTAGCGTTCGTAGCAATATGCTACACCGTAATAAACATGTCGCTACGTGGCCTTTCTGCACAATATTCTTTAAATTTTATTACAAACACATGTGTAATACAGAGTTAATTTTTACAACATACATACATATAATCACGCCTTTATCCCTAACGGGGTAGGCAGAGCGTAAACGACGTAAACAAAGGTCGTTCCGCCACGTCTGACAAAGTTCTGAGGGTTATTTAGGATAGATTTGTAGGTATATTGCTGTAGTGACAGGTTGTCAACGCATCGCCTAAATTACAATATACGGAAACCCTCCGATCTCTTAGCTGGTTTTTACAGCTTGCCCGGGAGGTAATGCAGCTAGCAGATTCTATGTTTTCGTTTCGCTCCCAGTCCAGCATGGAAGAAAGATTTTACAACATGATTTTACAATAATCAAAAAAATTTATCATAAATTGAATATTTGTAATAAATATTTTCACCTTGAAACTTCTAACTTATAGTAGTGTCATATCATACATAACATAAAGTTACAGTAATCTTCTATTATTTAATAAGTTACAATTCCTCCATGCTGGCCTGGGAGCAAGAGAAAAACATAGAATGTGCCAGCTGCATTTCCTCCCGGGCATGCTGTAAAAACCAGTTTAGGGATCCGAGGGTTTCAGTATATTGTAATTTAGGCGATGGACTGACAACCTGTCACTACAGCAGTATACCTACAAATATATCTTAAATAACCGTCAAAACTTTGTCAGACGTGGCGGAACGACCTTTGTTTTTGTCGTTTACGTTTTGCCTACCCCATTAGGGATAAAGGCATGATTATATGTATGTATGTATAACAATGATATCGTGTATAGGTTGTTTTCCAGCCGCCGTCCGATGGAACTCGCTTCCGGTCCGCTGCACAAACAAGAAACAGGTCGAGCATGATATTCAGCCTGCATTGTCCTAACTAAACTGGAGAAAATCTCACAAATGGACGATTTATAACTTTTTGTTCCACCTGTGGGAATCGAGCCCACGTCCTCGGATGGCCCATGGCTCAGACCAATCGACCATGGAGGTAGCTTGACTGCCAACTTACGTATATATACAATATACATACATACATATAATCACGCCTTTATCTAGTAAACGACCTAAACAAAGGTCGTTCCGCCACGTCTGACAAAGTTTTGAGGGTTATTCAAGATGGATTTGTACATATATTGCTGTAGTGACAGGTTGTCAGCCCATCGCCTAAATTGCAATATACTGAAACCCTCAGATCCCTTAGCTGGTGATTACAGCATGCCCGGCATGTGTCATAACAATAATAGTGTGTAAAGGTTGTTTACGAGCCGCCGTCCGATGGAGCTCGCTTTCGGTTCGCTGCACAAACAAGAAATAGGTCGAGTATGCTATGTGTTATGACTGCTATTATTGACTGTTATGGAGATATTTGTAAATAATACATATATACATACATACATATAATCACGCTTTTACCCCTAATGGGGTAGGCAATGCGAAAACGATCTAAACTAAGGTCGTTCCACCGCGTCTGACAAAGTTTCGACGGTTTTATTAAAGATAGATTTGTAGGTATATTGTTATAGTGACAGGTTGTCAGCCCATCGCCTAAATTACAATATACTGAAAGTCTCGGATCCCTTATCCGGTTCTTACAGCATGTCCGGAAGTAAATGCAGCTGGCACATTTTATGTTTTTCTCTCGCTCCCAGGCCAGCATGGAAGTAAATAATAATACCCATTATACAAATATACATCCCTTCTGGGGTTGGCAGATCTTCGAAGGCCTAGTTAAAATGCTTTTTCGCCACAGAAACGAATGTGACTGTCAATAAGTTGTCAGTCAGACCAAGCCCATCGGCAAAATAATATAACAAACCTTCGGATTCTTCTTATTTTTTTTACAAAGATGAAGATATTTGAATGGATTAGTTACATACATAAAATCACGCCTTTATCTCTAATGGGGTAGGCAGAACAAAAACGACCTAAACAAAACTTTGAGGGTTGTTTTGTTACAGATGATTATGATGTATATTAGAGAGCCCGATGGTGTAGTGGATAGGGCCGCTGCCTCCTGAGCAAGGGTCGTGGTTCGAATCCCACCACGTACCAATGTGTTTTTCGAATTTTATATGTACGTTTAATCGGTGCTTTTTCCGTGCTTCGGTAGGCACGTCAAGCCGTTGGTCCCGGTGAATATCGTTTAATACCGTAGATATTAGTCGTTAAGCCAAATCAGAGGCCAGTGCTAAGTATTGGAGGCTTGAAAACTCTGACCTAATCTAGGATTGGGTCTGGTTTCCCTTCTGGGTTGCGGAGGTCAAATGGAAGTAGCTCTGTGTAAAAACCAGTACCCTCGTTCAATCACCTAGATTAGGTAGCAGACCTCGCGAGATACGGGATAAGGCTAGGGAGATGATGATTATCATGTATTTTGCTATAGTGATAGGTTGTCAGCCCATCTAAAATTGCATTAAACTATGACCCTCGAATCCCTTAGCTGGGTTTTACAGCATGCCCGGGAGGAGATGCAGCTGGCACATTCTATGTTTTTCTATCACTCCCAGTAAAGCACGGAAGAAAGTTACTTAGTTATCAATGAATAAAATTAAATGATTCCAGTGGATCCAATTCCAATCGAACCCATTAAACCCATGACATCAGGATCGAGAGCCTATCACTAGTCCACAGAAGCACTATCCCCTTTAAACATAATACGGGGTGTAAGGGACAGCGTCCCGCAAACCCGAAAGGGGTTGCTCAGTCAGCAAAACCGAATAACGATCAGCAGGACTTTGTATCTGGTGAAAAAAAGTGTTAATTTTGGGGAGATCATTTTTTTTTTCATACTCTGAAAGAATTTTCTGGTGCATGTTGTTCAGTTTCGTTGACTGAGCAACCCCTATCAGTTTGCGGGACGCTGTCCCTTATATGTTGAGAATGTAATGAAGTATCCTACATAACTAAATCCATACACATGTTATGTAGTAATGTTTAATATTCAAACCCTGTTGTCTTATCGCCCTGTCAAGTTAGTTATTCAAGTCGATGGCATTGCATAACATGTTTTGCTGGTAACTTGATTTATAACACAGTCACGCCTTTTCCTTATGGAGTAGGTAGAGTGACAAAACAAGATTAATAGCATTGACATACGAATCTGGCTTTTAATTCTTATGAGATGTTTTTTGCATTTTATTTAAAGTGTGGGTTTGTGCTACCCGTTGCTACAAGACGTGTAAACTGAAGTTGCACCTTAACTCAATCATACTTAACAAATTCATTCAGATATGAAAAAAAAACTTTCCCATACTTAATAACTATTCTATCAGAAAATTTGTATGGTAAAGCCATATTTTTTTCATACATACATACATACATATAATCACGCCTTTATCCCTAATGGGGTAGGCAGAGCGTAAACGACCTAAACAAAGGTCGTTCCGCCACGTCTGACAAAGTTTTGAAGGTTATTTATGATAGATTTGTATGTATATTGCTGTAGTGACAGGTTGTCAGCCCATCGCCTAAAATGCAACATACTAAAATCCTCGGATCCCTTAGCTGGTTTTAACAGCATGCCCGGGAGAAAATGCAGCTGGCACATTCTATGTTTTTCTCTCGCTCCCAGTCCAGCATGGAAGATTTTTTTCATTCCCTGAAATAATTTACTGGTGAAAGTTGTTTAGTATCGTGGACTTAGAAACTCCTATCAGTTTCTGGTACGATGTACCTAACACTCCGTTTAGGATTAAATAGTTGACTTGATGGCTAGGTTTTTCGGTAATAGCGAACTTTCTAAGTTCCTTGAAGATGGCGTCCTTCTTCTGTCGAGTGGGTATCGAGTCTATCGACCCGATGACCCCTGGTGTCAGAGTTTTTTTTAATCGCCTAGTAGCACAACTATCAGGCCTCTGACATGGTTTTTAAGTAACGACCACTATCAAAGACAGCGACCGGGACCGAGACGGCTTAACGTGCCCTCCGAAGCACGAAATCTTTGTGATTCAGCCTGCAATGTGCTAACCAAACTGGGGAAAATTCACATAGTGATAAATTCTCAAATATGAACATTGTGTTTCCCCCCTGGGAATCGAACCTGGGACCTCCGGATCGGGAGTCCATGGCACTAGCCACTAGACCACGGAGGCAGTGATGGCGTCCTCATTTTCGTATATTACTTTTGTAACATAATAAAATCACTTGTTCTATACATGGACGATACGATGTGACACGTCAATGCCCCCGGAGGCATATTGGGAATTTCATCAGGACCAGAAGGAGGAAAAAATAAATATTGGTTTCATGTTCAGCTATTTGATGAATGGCCAAAGTAATTGTATTGGCATTTCTTGATCACGGAGGAAAATGAGGAAATATCTTGTGACTACATGGAGGTAGAATAAAAAAACACATGTTTAGAATTCAATACATACATATAATCGCGCCTTTATCACTTATGGGATAGGCAGAGCGTAAATCACCTGAACAAAGGTCGTTCTGCCACGTTGTTTAAGATAGATTTGTAGGTATATTGCGGTAGTGACAGGTTATCAGCCCATTAGTCCAAATATATCTTTAATAACCCTCAAAACATTATCAGACGTGGCGAAACGACCTTTGTTTAGGTTGTTTACGTTTTGCCTACCCCATTAGGGATAAAAGCGTGATTATATGTATGTATATATGTTTTTTACTAATCGGGGCGCTTGGCTTCTATAATCACTAACTGATTTTTTTTTCCCAACAAACTTTTGTTGAAATAAAATAATTTTATAGGAATTTTTTTACTAAATTATTTGGTAAAGACTAGTTCGACTGTTGACTCTATTTCGTGGCAGTAACCTCTATGGGCCCTAACCTAAACAACTGTACTTTTTATTTGCTTCACTAAGGTATGAGAATACAATCGCACACACAAAAACAACTAATAAACGCCATAATGACAACGTTTTATTGCAATATATTATATTCCAATTTAGGCGATGGGCTGAGAACCTGTCACGACAGCAACATACCTACAAATCTGTTTCAAATAACCCTCAAAACTTTGTCAGGAGTAGCGGAACAACCTTTGTTAATGTCTTTTACGCTCTGCCTACCCCATTAGGGATAAAGGCGTGATGATGTGTTTGTATCATAAAGATGTTGTCACAAATATTATGATTATGAACAATATTCCGACGATATTGCCAGTTACAAGTAATGGCGCCGTAGTTAATGCGACTCAATAATGTTGTCTGTTGCCTTCCTAAGACAATAACCGACGTTAACGAGGCTATCGCGTTTATTGTAATGCCGTTTATTGTAATGTTGTTTATTGTAATGCTCTTCCATACTGGACAGGGGAGCGAGAGAAAAACATAGAATGTGTCAGATGGATTTCCTCCCGGGCATGCTGTAAAAACCAGCTAATGGATCCGAGGGTTTCAGTATATTGCCATTTAGGCAATGGGCTGACAACCGCTCACTACAGCAATATACCTACAAATCCATCTTAAATTACCCTCAAAACTGTGTTAGACGTAACAGAACGACCTTTGATTAGGTCGTTTATGCTCTGCCTACCCCATTAGGGATTAAGGCGTGATTATATGTATGTATGTATATATGTTTAGAGAATAGAAAATAATGTTTCTAGTCCAGCATGGAAGAACTTTTTTATATAATACTTAGTGTGATATAGAAAGAACGTGTTTACAGAAACTTAGAATTCACTACAGCTGAAAATTCTTTGCACTTGCACTTTCATTTAAAATTATAAACTTCAGACGCTTGAAGCGTCAAAATAACTGAGTAATTTTAAAAGATTTCACAATTGTCACTGATTTTTTAATAGGAGAGAACTGCACACATTAATTAATAATTACCAAGATACTAACGTAATAAATAAATCTCAGTTTTTGAGGACTTTTGCACTATTTTATTTTTATTTCATAATTCCCGCAATGAATTTTTAATTTCTTACCTCTATTTATGTGATAAATCACTGTTTCTGAGCAACGTCTGTCTATTGTTACCTACTTTATCTTTGCAATTTGGCAAAGGTTAAAATTTCGAATAGCAATTCACAACTTTGTCACAAACATGTGTATTTTGCTTCAAATTCTGTTATTTTTTTTAGTTTTAAAGAAAACCCTATTATTAAAAAAAAACACGATGTATATCATTTACGTTACAGATAAAGCAAAGTCTTGTTGGGTTCATAGGTCAGTGTTTGATGTACGTTTGCTATATTGCTTGTTTGTCTTGTTCACTCGCAGCTGACATCATGTTTTTATTTTGGTTTGCATGTTCTGTCAATTTAAATGAAAACTCTCATGTTTATTTATAAGAATTATGTACATTCGTGTGGGATTCGCATGTACCAGTTTTTGTAATGAAGGAGTGGTTTTAAAAATAAAAATAAATAGAATACTGTTTTTTGTGTCGGAAAAAGATGCCTCGACCTCAATGTCCAAGGCCCTAGATCACGCGGCAGACCAAAGAAGCGCTGGCTTCACGTCTTAAGAGCGGATATATCTCACACTAGTGGATGCTGAAGACCGGGCAAAGTGGAGTAGAAAAAGCTGGAAAGCGGACTCCAGCATCAGGCCAGGAAAGCGCTAGGCAGAAGAAGATAGTTTTGTAGGAGTAATAATAAAAAGTAAGAAGTAAGAACGAGTAACTTGAAAAACGGAAACGACAACGGCTAGAAATAGGAACGAATGTAGTTCTGGTTTCAATAACATACATACGTATAATCACGCCTTTATCCCTAATGGGGCAGACAGTGCGTAAACGACCTAAAAAAAAGGTCGTTCCGCCACGTCTGACATTTTTTTTTGAGATTTGATTAAGATGGATTTTTAGGTATATTGCTGTAGTGACTGGTTGTCAGCCCATCGCCTAAATTGCAATATACTGAGCTTTAACAGCATGCCCGGAAGGATATGCAGCTGGCACATTCTATGTTTCTCTCTCGCTCCCAGTCTAGCATGGAAGCTTCATTAACAGTAACATTATTATACCTTCTCTTCTTAACGTAGTCGGCTAAATATAAAAGAATATGGTTATATTATATAGTTCTCTATTGTGCATTCCATTAGGGAGAGCGCTTTGCTCCACAGCCTGAGGACAACACGTTTTAGTCCCTTGGAAATGGTTTCCAATATATTTTATATTCATTCGCTTACTGCCTTCGTGGTCTAGTGCTCTGAGCCTTAGGGTTTAGATCCATAGGACGTCGTTTCAATTCCAGGACAACACAAAGTCAATTTAAGTATTACTTTATGAATTTTCTCCTAGTTTGGTTCGATTATTGCATTGTGAATCACCTGATTGTCTGTCAAGGAAAGGGATTTTGTGCTTCAGAGGGCACGTTAAGCCGTCGCAGCTGTATTAGGTTGATTTGACGAAAACGTTTTGCTTATCAGATGATCGTGTGATTCAGACTGTCCTTATCCTAATCAAACAAAAAATATATACATACATACATATAATCACGCCTATATCCCTAATGGGGTAGGCAGAGCGTAAATGACCAAAACAAAGGTTGTTCCGCCACGTCTGACAAAGCTTTGAGGGTTGTTTAAGATAGATTTGTGGGTATATTGCTGTAGTGACAGGTTGTCAGCCCATCGCCTAAATTGCAATATACAGAACCCCTCGGATCCCTTAGCTGGTTTTTACAGCATGCCCGGGAGGAAATGCAGCTGGCCCATTCTCTGTTTTTCCTTCGCTCCCAGTCCAGCATGGAAGTATGTGAAAAAAACTATATCTTTTGAGATAATATAATAATTATACCTGAATTTTTTCCGTGGAAATCTAACTCGCTACCTCCAGATAGAGGTACCAAGTCAAAGAGAGACCTCTAGACCATCCAGTTAATTATTACGTGAAACCGCTTTTGAAATATCCTCAGTATTGTCGAAACAGTTAACGGCAGGTGTGAAAGCCTATTTACATTTTACACCGAGTATTTTTTTACACAAAAAAGGGCATTTGCCTAAAAAGAGGGTAAAATATAGGGTAATTTTTTGTTTGTTATGTTATGGACCAGTAACTGGAAAGGCTAACCAGTTAAATAAAGGTGTAAGTATCCATACTACATAAGTACTTCCATGCGGGACTGGGAACGAGAGAAAAACGTAGAATGTGCCAGCTGCATTTCCTCCCGGGCATACTGTAGAAACCAGCTAAGGGATCCGAGGGTTTCTGTATATTGCAATTTAGGCGACAGGCTGACAACCTGTCACTACAGCAATATACCTACAAATCTATCTTAAATAAACCTCAAAACTTTGTCAGACGTGGCGGAACGACCTTTGTTTAGGTCGTGTACGCTCTGCCTACCCCATTAGGGATAAAGGCGTGATTATATGTATGTATGTATGTAAGTATCAGCCATTCCTGAAAATGAACGTGCTATACTCTTCCTTGGTAGGATAAATGGTATTAGTTAAATGTTACCTTTATATCGTACTTACTAAACTCAGTTTCCTGCCTACTACTTACCCCCTAAGTACGGTGGCGTGATTATATATAGCCTATGTCCGTCTCTTAGTCGCCATCTATCATCATACCAAATTTCATCAAAATCCGTTTATCCGTTTAGAAGAGCAACAAACAAACAGACAGAGAGACAGACAGAGTTACTTTCGCATTTATAATATTAGTATGGAGTATGGATAAAGCTAATTTTAATTTTAATATAACTTCATACATGAGATAAAGATGGCTATTAAATAACTGCTAAATATTTGTCTGAACTCATTATCATTCGCTTGCCCTTATCCCATTTGTTTGGGGTCGGCGCAGTACGTTAAATAATATTTGTTTGAACTCTACATTAAAAATGCATGGATTATTCAATCACTATGCATTTTTAACGACTCTGTCTGATTTTTCACGAGTTTTGTTATAAAATGAGGGAAATATGGATTAGTGCACAATCCGTTCTAGTTGCCACTGGCTTCATCTATTGGCTCCAGTTTCTATCCTCATGTAAACGTGTCTCGTGAAATTAAACACGTCCTTTTTTTTCACGACGTTCATTTGTTTTCCGCACGCAATTTGACGTCTCACTTCAGAATTAAATACTTCTTTTGTAGAAAGGGAGAAAGGTGGCTCTATTTCCTTTTTAGTTGTTTTCTTTCTTCTTTTTTCACAATGAGTTGTGTACTCAAAAGTCTAGACCTAGAAATGGGAAAGTGCTTTCGACCAAGGTAGCTAATATTTACTATGCTTGGTCAAACTATTCCATGTTGGACAGGGAGCGAGAGAAAAACAAAGAATGTGCCAGCTGTATTTCCTGCCGGGCATGCTGTAAAAATCAGCTAAGAGATCCGAGGTTTTCAGTATATTGCAATTTAGGCGATGGGCTGGAAACCTGTCACTACAGCATTTTACCTACTAATCTATCTTAAATAACCCTCAACATTTTGTCAGACGTGGAAGAACGACCTTTGTTTAGGTCGTTTCTGCTCTGCCTACCCCATTAGGCATAAAGGCGTGACTATATGTGTGTATGTATGTTGGTTAATGCAGGTAAAAGATTAAGTCAGTTAACTGGTTTTCCCATATATCAACGAAATACAGCAAGATATGCTTAGCTTCGTACTTCGGTAAGCCGATGCAACCTTGAATATTTGACTATAATATATAAAATAATTATAATTTAAAAAGTTCAAAAAACCCAACTGAGTGAGATTTAAAACGTTAAATAGTTATAGGTATGTCTGAAACGATTGTTCAAAACGAAAAATTATGTAAGAAAACTCGAATTGATTTTCAAATACCTATTTAATGATACCGCAATTAGCATGCATATTTTTCTATTATCACAAAATGTCGTCTGATTGTCGCCATATAGATTTTTTTGCCAAACTAATGTTTAAATATAATATAATAAATAAATAAACAAAAAGACGAATCAATTGACGTAAGAATAATTAAAATCGGTCTACGCATTTGGCGCCACAGGGAATCAAAAATAGATACTTACATACATACGTAGGCTGATAAACACATTACTCTACTTTGCGTTGCGCAGTCGGGTAATAATAACTAAAAGCAACGAGAAAGTTGACCATTATTGAATTCCATTAGTGAATTCAGACATTTCAAGTAGGTACATATGTCACCTGCGTTTGGTTAGTGCATTTTTACTGCCACATGTAGGAGATGAATCGCCAGGTGTCATTTTTATAATAATTTCACTGTTACCGAAAATAAAATACTGTAGACATCAAAACTTGGCCATAAACCGAATTTCGACAGTAAAACATGTTTATTGTGTCTCACGGCAAGGAAACCATGTTTTTATGAGATATTGACTTTTTTATTTCCTGTTTTATGCTCGCAGGAAATAGGTACAACAACTCGTCGCATATGTTTTTTTCTGTATAAAATTTATTAACCACCTGAGGGTGCATCTTAAGATGTAAAGGTGCTCGTAACGCTGTTTTGTTTTTTCATTATCCGTCATAATACGCACACTAAAATAATAATTTTTGCTTCCTCTTGCCAGATCTAGCGTCGTCGTGTCTTTTCCGAATTCTTACAACGAATTTTTAAAAGACATATTCTAATTTCAAAAGCTTGAGAAAAATAACGCCACTAAAAAAAATATATGGATATTAAAATTATCACATTACTTCAATCCATTCATGAAACTGAAGAACTTTCCCAAAGCAACCTAGTTCGACATAAACAAAAGATACTTAATTCTCAAACCTCACAGAAAACAACTATATATGTACGATAGCAAATCTTTTTTTTCTTATAAAAAAAATATATTTGTATCAATTTGTGACATTGTTTTTAATTTAAGTTTAACACACCGTTAATTTACGTAACGTAGTTAATTAAGCGAAGCTTCGCTAATAGGCAGGTGCGATGCAATCAATTATTTTAGCACTAACTGGATTGAAATAAACACTAGTCAGGATAATCGATTAATACAATGTACAAAGTGTACATAAACACGCCTTCAGGAGAATGGATAGACTAGGTAGGTCGTCACCGGTCTAATTTATTTAATTGTTACCACATATCAGAGTAGTGAAGAATATTAAAAAATGTTCTTCCATGCTGGCCTGGGAGCGAGAGTAAAACATAGAATGTGCCAGCTGCATTTCCTCCCGGGCATGCTGTAAAAACCAGCTAAGGGGTCCGAGGGTTTCAATATATTTCAATTTAGGCGAAGGACTGACAACCTGTCACTACAGCAATATACCTACAAATCTATCTTCAATAACCCTCGAAATTTTGTCAGACGTGGCGGAATAACCTTTGTTCAGGTCGTTTACGCTCTGCCGACCCCATTAGGGATAAAGGCGTGATTATATGTATGTATGTATTAAAATGTAGGCAGAGAATTTTCGGCTCATTTTAGTCAACACACGTATTAACCATCGTATAAAATATACGTACATGCAGTAGAGTCGAGACTACCACTGTTATTATTTTTTGTGTAATCATTTCCATCACAAGTTTCTTGTCACTGTTTCCATCGCTATTGGCAAGTTTTATGTCAGCGGTTCCATAACTATTTATAAGTGTTATGTCACCATTTCCAATACTACTGACAATATTTATGTAATTGTTTTCATCACAAGTTTTGTGTCACCGTTTCCATCGATATTGGCAAGTTTTATGACAGCATTTCCATAACTATTTATAAGTTTTATGTCACCATTTCCAATACTACTGACAATATTTATGTAATTGTTTTCATCACAAGTTTTGTGTCACCGTTTCCATCCCTATTGGCAAGTTTTATGACAGCGTTTCCATAACTATTTATAAGTTTTATGTCACCATTTCCAATACTACTGACAATATTTATGTAATTGTTTTCATCACAAGTTTTGTGCCACCGTTTCCATCGCTATTGGCAAGTTTTATGACAGCCTTTCCATAACTATTTACAATTTATGTCATCATTTCCATCACTACTGACAAAATGTTATCATTTTCCATCACTATTATATCACGATCGACTACTTTTATGACACAAATTCCATCACTATTGACACATTTTACATTAAGTGTAATTGTTTTTTTTTTATAATTATGTTATAATTTCTATCACAATTAACAAGTATTTCATTAAATTACCTACGTTAAACAATACCTTTTAGTATTTTACTTTGCCCCACTTACATTTGATTGTGCTCATTTCGTGTTAGTGTTGCTAAATGGGTCATTAATTATACAATATACCACATTAATTAGTGTTCCCGTATTGAAATTATGAACGCTGTGGTATTAGGTATTTGTTGTGCAAATTATTTGTATAATGATATTTTAGCTGGAATATTTTGCATACATACATACATATAATCACGCCTTTATCCGTAATGGGGTAGGCAGAGCGTAAACGACCTAAGCAAAGGTCTTTCCGCCGCGTCTGACAAAGTTTTGGGGTTTAAGGTAGATTTGCATATTGCTGTGGTGACAGGTTGTCATCCCGTCGCCTAAATTGCAATAAATAGAAACCCTCGGATCCCTTAGCTGGTTTTTATAGTATGCCCGGGGAAAATGCAGCTGGCACATTCTATGTTTTTTCTCGCTCCCAGTCCAGCATGGAAGTCAAGTCATTGAATAATTTGCATGTTGGTTTGAAATATGCATCGCTTGTATCCATTTCTCCACTGCCATCTTTATGAAATCTTTTGGAAAAGCCTCTTCCGATGAAGACAGAATTGGCATACCCACAACATTTGGCAACCGGATTGGCCAGTGTATTGTGAGATATTAAAATAGCAGAGAAAGCTGCTAACATAGAATGTGTCAGCTGCATCTCCGCCCGGGCATGCTCAAAGAACGAACTAAACACTTAAATAACTATCAACACTTAAGATCTACATAATAGTACATATTAAATACTAAAATACATAGGTAAACAAAAATTCCGAATATAAATAAATAATTATTTATAATAAATAAATTTAATTAAACATGCATATCACATATAAAAATACACATACTTACATTCATATATACCTACATATATAAATAGATAAACATACAATCACGCCTTTATCCGTAATGGGGTAGGCAGAGCGTAAACGACCTAAGCAAAGGTCGTTTCGCCACGTCTGACAAACTTTTGAGGGTTATTTAAGATATGTTTGTAGGTATATTGCTGTAGTGACAGGTTGTCAGCCCATCGCCTAAATTACAATATACTGAAACCCTCGGATCCCTTAGCTGACTTTTACAGCATGCCCGGAAGGAAATGCAGCTGGCACATTCTATGTTTTTCTCTCGCTCGCAGTCCAGCATGGAAGAAAAAAAAACATATGTTTTATCGTAATGGTATACGCAGTGTAAGGGACAGCGTCCCGCAAGCTAATAGTAGTGAATAAATTATATTTGAATTTGATAGGGGATGCTTATGCTCAGTAATCAGTTAAGAAAAATAAGAAACTGTACAAGTATCAGCAGGTATTTGTTAAAAAAAAAAAAACAAAAAAAAAAATTCCATACGAATTGTCAGATTGAGGTGGTCATTTTGTATGGGAAGATCATTTATTTTTTCATCTCCTGAATGAATTTCCTGGTGAAAATTGTTCAGTTTCATTGCCTGAGCAACCCCTATCAGTTTGCGGGACGCTGTCCCTTACACCCGTTATATTGCCTTTTGATAGTCCCTCCTGTCCTGTTATCCTTCATCACATCATTATCTTAGGGCAGTATTTATAATCAGCACTTGAAAATGACAGCTAGTTTAAGTTTCAATCAGAAATGTCATGTCAGTACAAAATGACCTGTCAAATCCATACTTAATATTGCTCTCAATCTTGAGCTTTATAAATATGGTCGTTAATTACTTTCTTACCTGTCAATTTAGACCTTAGCTCGGCAGGTCACGTCAGACCCTTGATGACTCTTGATAAATATGACCCCAAACCATAAATCCAGTTATCCAAAAACCTCTTAAGATAATAAGCATATGAAACTATACTTAAAAGGTATTGAAATAGAGTTGGTTTCGGAATGTAAAGAAACTTCAGCATCGTTAGTAAATCTTGTTAGCATTCAGGTAAATAACGAAGTAACATGATATTTATAATCGTGTATGTTGAGCTTTGTTAATCCTATGCATATCACTACATAGTATAAAACAAAGTCGCTTTCTCTGTCCCTATATCCCTATTTATGCATACATCTTTAAAACTACGCAACCGATTTTGATGTGGTTTGTTTAAATGGATAGAGAATCTTAAATCATCAAGAGAAAGGTTTATATACCTGCATAATATAGTAGAGAAACACTGACAATTTCCGTGCGAAGCCAGGGCGGGTCGCTAGTAGATATATAAATATGATTCTATGAATAATCCTTGTTACATAATTTTTTTTCAAATAATATAGATCGGTCCCAATAATAAACAAGTTGACAAGATATTAATAGAGATGTGAAGTGGTAAAATTACCCCTGTCAAATATTGCAAAAAAAAAAATTATATCGTAAAATATTTAATTTTACCGAAAAGTATGGTAAGATTTAGTAAAAAAACTTATAACAGGACTACTTGAAAAATATAGCAACAGCATTGTGTTTACAGACATAGGTACATAGGTATGATACCTAGTGACTACGTTAAACTGAACACCTTTTCTCAAACTAAAAGGCTTTTCTCGAAACTGTACAACTTTTCTCACTCAAAACACGTTTTCTCAAACAGAAGAATTTTTCTTAAATTTTAAAAACTTTATTTCAAATTGAACAACTTTTCTCAAACGGATTTTTTTTTCCAATACTTGAACATCTTTTCTCAAAACTGAATAATTTTTCTAAATAAAAACTTAAGTTAACCGAACAACTTTCTTAAACTGAACAACTTTTCTCAAAACCGAACAACTTTGATCAAATCTGAACACCTTATCTTAAAACTGAACAATTTTTCTAAACACTGAACAATTTTTCTCTTAATATTCGATTTTTCACTTCATTAAAGTTCCTCTTGAAACGTCATAAGTCGCCGGTAATTTTACCGTCATCTATATAACCGTAAAATTACCGTATTTTACCGGTGTGTTCGGTAAAATTGCATAATTTTGCATCGCTAGATATAATATGAAAGAAAGAAAACAATTAATTAATTTCGGGCAGGGCTCAAAGATATTTTAAAGTTCACACTTCAAACAAATTTAAAAAGTAAAATATATTTCAACTTCTGTTGTCTTCTTACTTTTTTTATTGCTACTGCTTCTTTTTCTAAATCTAAACTTAAGTTTTTTTCTTCATAGAACAATTAAGTGTAAAAGCATCGGGTTAGTACAACTGAAAATCCCATTCTATGTATAGAAGAAGATCGTCAAAGAAGTAAAGTATAAATGTTTAATTCACCGAGGCGGCGTACAGTAAGATCGTTTCCTTCCGTAACGGCTATAGACGTGGCTCCGACAACCGTTAAACCACGAACGACACACTGACATTGTTTTTTATGGTCAGTAGTAAGATACAGAGGTGAGGTAAAGGGCGCCATCGAAATTGTAATTTTAGCACCAACTCTACTGCCTCAACTCTGAACATTGAGTTCTAGTTGTCTCAACCTAGTCTCTTGGCCGGTCCTAGTTTCGATTTCCACAGGTTCAAAAACAATGAAACAATTTTCAAAATTCTTTCACTTACAAAGCTACATTACTTTACATTTCTTTCAACCAAAGGTTGTCTGGAAGAAATTGCTTTCTTAGCAATAAGGTCGCCTATGTCTGTACTTGTCTTTGTTGTTGTCTATTGTGTTGTATGATTTGTTTTCTTATGTGCAATAAAGATTTTTTATATTATGTTATTAATATCCAGTAACGAAAAATAAGTAAAAACTCATTCAAAGCTAGTAAAGCTGTGGTCCGATAAGTTAGTTATTAATATCGGATATTTTAATAATTGATCGTACGAAGTTCTTTCTTATCAAGATTATTATCATGTCATATTTCCGAAATATAATCAGCTTTAGTCCTCAGAAGAACTTCTACAGTGACAAGCCTAAAATATTATTCACGGATGCTACGCTTGACAATAGTAGGCCATTTTTCAAAGTTACTAATCTCTCAGAAACGTGACGTTTCTCGACGTGGTAATACCTAATCAACGTCTCTTGACGGGATCAAGAACTTTTGGGGATCTGAAGACAGTATATCGATGTATACAAGGCTTGAAGTTGAACTTTTATGGTCTAAAAAAATCATTTCAGGCTTTGAAATTATGCAACGACTTATAATTTTAAGTAAGTAACTGTCGCAAATCTATATTTGTTTTTATTTTCTACTTGGTATGTACATGAAAGAAACAATAAGTTATTTATTCTTCTACCTTTAACAAAAGGTTTTCATCACGTTTCCATAAATTACATTGAACGGGATACCGCAAGTTGAATTAATTTTGATTATGGATAAAATGTTTTCAGTTTGGAACATTTTAAACTGTAAAAAAGCAAGAATTTTATATTTATGTTACACATGTAGGTATTAACTGGATTTAAATATTAACATTAGTCATCAAAATCCTAACTAGATTAATCTTTAGTTAGTTTAGAGTGGTTTGGAAATGGTATACAGAGCTAAGTGAATTACTTAGTCTTGGCGTTTAATTTATTCCACACGAACCTACCTATTTTCTATAGATAGAAGGTAGGAAGGTAGGTACTTATTACCAGCCTTCGTTAATAAAGGGTTTTACTCAATAAAGTGCGCTATCGAGTCATCAAACGATTTGATTGGATAATCCCTGGTGTAAGTAACAATATTGAAGGCTTAACGCGCTCTAACACGCACAAAAATTATCTTTCTTAACAGGTAATCCAGAAGATTCAGCCTAAATTCGCCTAAACAAAAAAAACTGACGAAACTCAACTTTTCCCTCTTTTAGGAATCGAACCCACAGCCTCCGGATTTAAAGCTCAAGGCTCACACCACTAGACTACTGAAGCAGCTGCGTCTTCAATATTGATAGAAGAAGGACGATAACATTCGTTATCGGAATGAATAAGCACTAACCATTCGACCAACGAGCGCTTTCTATTACAAGGCTGCATTGATATCGAGTTCCGTATCCATTTGTTCACCAGACACGTGCACTCATCCACCCAATATCGGAATTCTCCAACTTCCGTACATAATGCCATCTAGGTTTCTTACTTTTCTATACTACATACATACATATAATCACATCTTTGTCCCTAATGAGGTAGGCAGAGCGTAAACGACCTAAACTAAGGTCGTTCCGCCACGTCTGACAAAGTTTTGAGGGTTATTTAAGATAGATTTGTAGGTATTTTGTTGTTGTGACAGGTTGTCAGCCCATCGCCTAAATTACAAAATACTGGAACCCTCGGATCCCTTAGATGGTTTTTTCATCAGCTGGCACATTTTATGTTGTTCTCTCGTTCCCAGGTCAGAATGGAAGAAACTTTTCTTAAGAAATAAATAATAATAAAAGGATCATTTCTGTACTGTAGTACCTAAATCAGTAATTAATTATTCAGCAAATTTTATCATTAGGTATTATTCTAGATCTATACATTTATATGTTTATTAATGGTTGGTTAGTCTATATAATCTAGTTATCTATTCAAACATGCTCCATCATCGTCTACATCATTACTTCCCATCAGGTGAGATGGCAGACAAATGGTTTGCCTATCAATAATTAAAAATAAAGTAGCAGAGGCAGGTTTATACCAGCCTGTATCTGTCAGTATGTTTCTTATCGTCGGAAAGCAATTTGGTTTCCTCCGTAACGGCTATAGACGTGCCAGAGGCAACCGTAAACGTGCAAACACTCTTACGTACATAGCTTTTTTATATATTAGGTTAAATTCTATACCAACTGCTAAAACTTAAATTAAAATCTGTTACTTTCAAAATAATAAAATTCAAAAAGGACAGGTGATTTATACTGTATGGACATACACTTTGCCTGCTAGATTTTAACGCGCTATTTGCACGTTTCCCTAGTATTTCTGTCAATCTTATCCGCCATATCATATGACGGCGGATAAAAAATACAGATAACGCATAAAACCACCGACTATTAATCCCAAACCGAAGAGAATAGATCTCCTGTCCTTATCCAACGTTTTTAGTCTGAAAGTGACAAACAGATTTTAATTTTCGTTTTAGCCGGCAAATCTAGAATAGAGCCCATTTTCTACTTACATACATACATACATATAATCACGCCTTTATCCCTAATGGGGTAGGCAGAGCGTAAACGTCCTAAACAAAGGTCGTTCCGCCACGTCTGACATAGTTTTGAGGGTTATTTAAGATAGGATTCTAGGTATATTGCTGTAGTGACAGGTTGTCAGCCCATCGCCTAAATTACAATATACTGAAACCCTCGGATCCCTTAGCTATCTTACAGCATGCCCGGGAGGAAATGCAGCTGGCACATTCTATGTTTTTCTCTCGCTCCCAGGCCAGCATGGAAGTACTTTTAATAATTTAGTAATTTTCTACTTACAGGGACTAAATATATATATAAAAATATAATAACAAAGATAATATTGAAAACGGAAATGCATGTTAAGTATCATGTTTATTTCTCAAATTACGCAGAAAACACACTCCTTACTTTGAACAAGATTTTATCACCAAAATAACATAAAGTTAATACTTATTAGGTACACTTCGCGTCTTAATTACCTGCTGTGTTTCATTGTATGCAAACAAAAGTTGCTAATTAACAATTTGAAAAGGTATTGTAAGCTAGCATACTTGTGTTTTAGTTAAATTGTTAAATCCAATTTATTCTAAGAACAATAGTCGGATGTTACAAAGGATGTGTAGGTTTGTACATTAGTCTGGACTTTCAGAAGAATACAGGCTCAAATGTATTTGTAAATAAAATAGCCTGTTAAAGCTGGATTGATTTAGATAAAAAAAAAAACAAATGGAAGGTCGCAATACTGCTAAGCAGCTTACACGTCCTACAGAGTATAAACGGTTTCATTCAACAGTAATCTTGATGGAAAACCGACTTTGAAAATGAGAGGGGTCATAATCATAACATAATAGTGTAACTGTTTAGTAACTTTTTTCTCCCACAGTCTAATCTATACGAATATTAGGTAGAAGAGGTGTAACAGCATATGATGTATCGTGTTCCCGAGCTTTAATTCAATTGAGGGAAAACGGATGCAATTTGCAAACGCGAGGTGTCGTAAAGTTACTAACAAGTTCATTCCCCGTAGAGAACGAACGTAATCAGACCCAAAGTAACCGTAACTGCGTATGAATCAAAACTTTTAAATTTTAAATTGTTGAATTTAATGTTTTTACATTTTTAATTTATATTGATATTAAGTTTGACATTTTTTTTTTTCTGACTATTAAAATTATTTGAATGTAATTTATTTATATAATAAGATGTTGCTTATTTTATGTTATTTCGAACAAAATGTATATTGTTCACGAATAAATTGAATTGAATTGAATCGATCATTCATTTCCTTCCGTTTGCTACCCTCCCTCGGTGCAAGTGAGTGTGGCGGGTAACTGTACTTTCATCGGCAAGGCATGTTGAAAATGCGGTTCAGGAGCGGACCCAGTGTGGGCGGAAATGGGTGAAAAGCTTCTCTTTATTCGGATGAATATTTCGTACGTGGGTTGAGGAATTGTACCAGAATGGGTGCGAAATGTGGATCTTGGGTCTTAGTGTGAAGGTCAAATGAGTGAAAATTACTCTTTGTGGGTGACATAATCGTACTTCTGCTCTAAAGTAAAATCTAGAACGGATTTGGAAATAATTCAGTTTCATGGGTGACAATTACGTTCGACGAGCACCGTCTATTGAGACATTTAAAGAGCGAACAAGAAAGTTCTTCTTAGAGAATAATAATTAGTTATTTATCCTATCTCCCATTAGCATAATATGTATTAGTTTATTATAAATATATATATTAGTTTATTTTATTTATGTATTTATTTAGTAGTATTTATATTGTTTAAGTATTAAGATTAACTTAGTATGCACTATCCCGCTATCTGCTATATAGTATCCTACTACCCAAAGGTTGCCTGGTAGAAATTGCTGCTTTAGCAATAAGGCCGCCTATATTGTACTGTTTTGTTCCTTACTTTTCTGCTGTATGTATTTGTGTTTCTTTGTGCAATAAAGAATCTTGTATTGTATTGTAATTAGCTATGGAATGGAAAACTTTTAGAGTGTAATATTTTTTTTTTATCTACATTCTTTTCACGATTCATAATATTGGCGTCGATTCTCGCCACGTAATTATAATTCTTTGTAGCACTGTCACTTTCTTAATTTTAGAAAATAATTTATAGAAAATGACTTTGACATTCCTGATCTGCCGAAAGACTGCTGTGATTGACGTAAAATATAAGTTCATGCTCTATGCTCAGTTTTTACTTAAAGCGTCTTACGTCTAATTAGGAATGTCAAAATCATGTGTTAATTTGCTATCCTGTTCTTACGTCAAAGTTAAGAAAGTGTCAGCGCTACTAAGAATTAGAATTATGTCGCGAGAATCGACGCAATTGTATTTACACCCTTCAATATTATTCTCCATACTGGCGTGGGAGCGAGAGAAACACATAGAACGTGCCAGCTGTATTTTCGCCCGGGCATTCTGTAAAAACCAGCTAAGGATCCGAGGGTTGCAGTATATTGCGATTCAGGCGATGGGCTGACAACCTGTCACTACAGCAATATACCTACAAATCTGTCTTAAATAACCCTAAATACTTTGTCAGACGTGGCGAAACGACCTTTGTTTAGGTCCCATTAGGGATAAAAGCGTGATTTTATGTGTACATGTAATGTTATTCTCGTCCAGCCCTGAACAGAGTTGAATTTAAGGCTGCATTACGTTTACCTTATGTATGTAGAGGGATATAAGCACTCGAGGTGATGTTTAATTCGATGACTTCATTGCTAAAGGTTGTCAAACAACACAGTTTATACCTATTGGGCTCGATCCTAGATATACAAGCTAAAACTAAAATTAAAATCTATTTGTCACTTACAGACTTAAAACATTGGAAAAGGACAAGACATCTATTCTCTCCGGTTTATGAGTTATAGTCGGTGGTTTTATGCGTAATCTGTAATTTTTATCCGCCGGCATATAATACGGCGGATAAAAATTTACTGAAAACTAAGGAATCGTGCAAAAGAGCATCAAAATCCAGCGAACAAAGTGTAAAACCATAGAGTATAAATCCCCTGTCCATTTTCAATTTTATTATTTTGTCAGTGACAGATAGATTTTAATTTTAGTTTAAGTCGGTGGAATTTAGAATCGAGCCTAATTTATACCTTTTGAGATTATAAATTGAGTAGCAATATGGGAGCTCATATAAAATTACATTTGGTTAATAAATCGTTCATTTGGAAAATGGCATCCTATGACGATGGTACAAAGATATTATTTTGAATACACTTTTCTTACCTACATTTAATTTCCTCTACCCAAGGTTGCCTGGTAGAAATTGCTACTATAGCAATAAGGCCGCCTTCATTGTACTTTAATTTTTATTGAATTTGTTCTCAATTCCTGTTGTTTTTCTTTTTTATGCGCAATAAAGAATATATCTATCTATCTTACTCTAGTATATTATTAAAATACGCGGGATTTTTTTAAAATATAGAGGACAAAATTTTGAAAATGTGTCCATTTTTTCCGTGTGGTCCTGCTGGGGCAGAAATGCACTACTTACGCACTATCTCTCTCTTCAAAAGTCGTGAAAATTGTCTTAGGGCTAAGGGAAAATAAAATAAACACGAAGGACTGTATAAGTATAAAAGTAGCCTTGTTATTTATTACGTCTCACGCAATTAAGTGTAGGTTTCCATTCAAAAGTTGTTGCATGACCTTAAACCAGTGAGTCGTAGTTGGATGGCTCTTGAGAAAATAGATTAGGGACCAAGTTTGATTGAGTTCGGTTCGGAGGCAATTTGTCATACGGGGTTATTGCTTTGGGCGTTATTGGTATTTTATAGTTGGTAACCGAGTATAGGCATTTTATATCACGACTGCTGCTTTGCCATATTTGTGTGTGTAAATGTACCTACACGCACATTTAATTAGTGTGAGTGAGTGCGCTATAGTAAACCTGTATTCACGCACACATGCACGCGTGTCCGTACACACAACTACAAGTATGGCCGAGCGGCAGTTGTGAGATATAAACACTATACTATGATCATCAAGTATATTATGTACAGACCTAAACATATTACATACATAAATACATATAGTCACGCCTTTATCCCTAATGGGGCAGGCAGAGCATAAACGACCTAAACAAAGGTCGTTACGTCACGTCTGACAAAGTTTTGAGGGTTATTTAAGATCGAATTGTAGGTATATTGCTGTAGTGACAGGTTGTCAGCCCATCGCCTAAATTGCAATTTACTGAAACCCTCGGATCCCTTAGCTGATTTTTACAGCATTCCTCCCGGAAATGCAGCTGGCACATTCTATGTTTTTCTCTCGCTCCCAATCCAGCATGGAAGAAGCTAGCTTTTACTTGATGTATTACTAAACATATTACATAGACATATTATTTCAAACCTACCTTTGTTATGGTGATAAATAGCGCAGAACTATTGCTAAGATACAGGATCAATCTGGAACAACCCTCAAAACTTGTCGGACGTGGAGGAACGACCTTTGTTAAGGTCGTTTTCACTCTTAGGGATAAGGGCGAGATTAACGTAAAAAAATACAATGTATTTTAACATCATAAATAAGATAAGATTAGATTTATTTATTTTACATTATCAAGTTCATAACTTACATTGCAATAATAATAAAAATGTCAAAGAATCACAATATCGTCAAATATGCAATTGTGCAATTAAATTAAACAAAAATGTCAAAACAATTTTTTTTTGTTGCAAAAACACATATCTCAACACACGTTAATTTTGGAACGTAGATCTAGGAACGAATAGAAAGGCTGTTAATTTTTGATAATCCTATTCCTTTGAATTCAATGTTGATTTACCGACTTTCCATTGATGACTTTTCAACGAAGATAGACTGTTCTCGTATGTTGCACTGCACCACATGAAAAAAAAATGTAAGACCTTGCATAGAACCAAATTCTCTGATATCCGTGCAGAGTACATCCTCAGATATCCGCGTGCATTTTGTCGGTTTCATCTAACGCCGATTAGCGGGGTAATATGGCGCTGGAAAAGCTTTTAATCTGATTTCCTGAAGGGACCAGTGTAATTTTCTCCACAGGGAGGAATTCAGTGCAATATTATTTTTTGCAACATTTCTGTTTATTAAACTTATATGTTATCTATTTTTTTAATCGTATGTAGTGGAACCAATTTGAAAATATTATTAAGGTTTTAAAATTATATAAAAAATCATGTAAATGTATATAAGTTACTTTATAAGATCCGTTAATATTGTACAAAATATTACATAATTTACATTAATTATTTTCTTGCTTGTTTCAGGTATGTTTCATTGGTCCAGTCATTCCCGCTCCCCCACACCCCGTCGTCTATACTGCGGACGACTGGGAATGTTGCGTCCTGTTCGTCCACACTGCGGACGATTGGGAATGTTGCGTTCTTTTCGTCCACACTGCGGACGACTGGGAATGTTGCGTTCTCATCTGCGTCATCGCCAAATTGCGTCATCATTCCCAGCGGTCCACATTCCGTCATCTCACGTCTAGTCTAAGAGTTATTAAAGAAAATATCTGATCAGCTATTCAAGCAAAAAAGGTTAATAATGTTACTCGCTCAGCGTACCTACCTGTAAAAATCAGTAGACGTGAAGGAAAGAGATCTTCATATGTAATTTAGTTGAAAGCCACCATGGCTACTATCTTTTTGCCTTACTCCATCCCTGTGCTTTCAAAGTGGTTTGCGGTTTTACACGGGACACAGACGGCCCCAGAGGCAATTATTCCACTAACTAAGCAATCCGGTTACATAAGGCCTTCACTAGGTACAGGCCTCATCTCAAAGTTATTAACGATTTCTTAAAAAGTGCTAGGCACTTGTCGGTAGAGTAATCGCCAACTTTCTGTGTTTTTCTGCCAACAATTTCACTTACTACCCAACTACGGTAAAGCAAAAAGGACGGTTATTTCCGTTATGTAGTCTAAATGTATAGGTAGGCTAAATGAAGAACTATTGACTAAGGAACTCAAACAACATTAAAAAAACTTTGCCTCATCGTTATGAGGACGAAACTTTAAGATATAGAGGGACGATATGGTTGTTCCGTGCTTCGAAAGGCACGTTTAGCCGTTGGTCCCGGTTAATATCGTTTAATACCGTAGATATTAGTCGTTAGGCCACGTCAGAGGCTGTGCTAATCATTGGTGGCTTGAAAACTCTGACCTAATCTAGGATTGGGTCTGGTTTTCCTTCTGGATTGCGGAGGTCAGATGGCAGTCGATCTGTGTAAAAACCAGTACCCTCGATCAATCCCCTAGTTTATGTAGCTGAACCTGTAAAATAATAGTCCTCCCACCGATTTTCGGTGACGGCGGCCAATTTCCCAGATATTGGCCAACTGCGCAGGACTTGTTTTAGTACTCAAGTGTTTGCGCTACACACAGGTGCACTCTCTATTCCTTCAATCTCTTATTCTGATGGGACAGATTAACTGACTCGACCAGAGAGAAATCAGGCGCAGAAACGACTATTTACATGCCCACCCGACAGCATGGATCATCTTACTTTCGGACAATCAGGTGATCAACCTGCAATGTCCTAGCCAAACTAGAAACAACAACACAAAGTTATTGTCCCCCGCCGGGAATCAAACCCATGACTCGGACCGCTAGACCACTGAGGCAGTGAGTTTTTTTTCCCCTGTAAAATACGGGATCCTTATCCAAGGGAGATGATGATACGGTTGTTTACAAAGTGACTTTTTGCCAGTAACCTATGCTTTAATTTAATAAAACTACTATCTACTTGTTTAATTATTATGAATTAATTAATATTCTTCACAGTAAAGATCGGGAAGCGTGGAAAAAGAAAGGGGAGGCCTTTGCCCAGCAGTGGGACAGCTTAGGCTAGTATAATAATAATAAAAAAACAGTAAAGAGTATACATACTATCCTATCCCTTTCAAAATTAATATCACAACATACATACATGCATATATTTATTTTTCCTTTCTCCCTAATTCGGTAACAAGGGTCGTTCCGCCACGTCTGACAAAGTTTTGAGGGTTATTTAAGATAGACCTGTAGGTATATTGCCATAGTGACAGGTTGTCAGCCCATCGCCTAAATTACAATATACTGAAAGCCTCGGATCCTCGGGATTTTACAGCATGCCCGGGAGGAGATGCAGCTGGAACATTCTATGTTTTTCTATCACTCCCAGTCCAGCATGGAAGTTTCATAAACAAAAACGGACTTTCATTTTAATGCCAAAATATAAAATTAAATAAGAGTAACTTGAAGGGCTTGTCTTGTATGAAGGGTCCGGTCCAAATGGGCCATCCCTCGTACCCTTCTACTTCTACTTCTTAGCGAGTGGATTCTCGAGTCAAACGACCCGATGAACCCTGGTGTCAGAGTTTTCAAACCGCCCAGTAGCACAGCTATTAGGCCTCTGACGTGATTTGAGTAACGATTACTATCAAAGACAGCGACCGGGACCGACGGCTTAACGTGCTCTACGAAGCACGGAATCCTTTTCTGTTTCGGTTACTCAGGTGATTTAGCCTGCAATGTCCTAACCAAACTGGGGAAAACCTCACAAAGTGATAAATTGACAAATATCAACTTTGTGTTATCATCATCATCATCTCCCTAGCCTTATCCCGTATGTTACGGGGTCGGCTACCTAATCTAGGGGATTGAACGAGGGTACTGGTTTTTACACAGAGCGACTGCCATCTGACCTCCGCAACCCAGAAGGGAAACCAGACCCAATCCTAGATTAGGTCAGAGTTTTCAAGCCGCCAATGCTTAGAATGTCCCTGGGAATCGAACCCAGGACCTCCGGATCGTATATTCATTACCCTTCCACTTATATTGCGGAATGAGCTTCGCGTTCTCTCAAGATAAGATAAGCAGCCACCTTCAGATCGCTAGCTATCCATTCCCTTAGTTGGGCAAAATGTTCTCAATGTTTCTTCCATGCTGGACTAGGAGAGATAGAAAAACATAGAATGTTTCAGCTGCCCTTCCTCCCGGGCATGCTGTAGAAGACAGCAAAAGGGACTCGAGGGTTACAGTGTATTGTAATTTAGGCGATGGGCTGACAACCTATCACTACACATTAGCAATACACATTACAATCTAAAATTGCCCTCAATTTTTGTCAGACGCGGCGAAAGCGCCTTTTACGAGGCGTTTAACGCTCTGCCTACCCCGTAAGCGATAAAGGCGTGATTTTATGTATGTATGTATGTTCTCAAAACATTGGTATTTTATTTGGCCAAATTATCCAGAGAATTGTTCGGAGGACATTTTTCAGATAAAGACTATTGATTTTATACACTTACACATGATACCATGAGTGTACCATTCAGCTATCAAAGTATTAAAGCTTTAAGACAGCAACACACAGGCGTCACTTACTGCGCGCAAGGTCCTGCTCAACACGCTGTCAATGCTTTTTGCATTGCCTACAACACACATGCGTCACCTTGTATCACCTTGTATTGTATCACCCGACTGTGTGTTGAGTGCAACCTTGCGCGCAGTAAGTGACGCCTGTGTGTTGCTGCACTTAGGGTCGTATTTATAAAGTAGTGTCAAGATTGAGGGCAGTATTAAGTATGAATTTGACAGGTAATTTTGTACTGAAATGACATTTCTGATACGAAATCACACTCGCTGTTACTCTTGAGAGCTGATTATAAATACGGGCCTTAGCTTCCCCTGTTCCCCTGAAGCGCACTCAGTGCTTGACTTTGCTTGAAATGTAAAAACATCCACTACACCAGCGCCACTCGGCTTTTATCTTCGAAAATATTAAATGTCGAGAGGTTGATGGAATAAAAACCGACGATTTAAGCGGTTAAGTTGAGCGAGAATAAAGGTAAAGGAAATTAGCTTTGTGGAGAATATTGTACACTGAAATTATAAATGGTAGTGTGTTTGTGAGAAATGAAATATTAACAAGCGTTATATTTCATTTCGTTCATATTTCATTGTCTAGTTTACCGATTGCAAAAATAAGTTTGGTTCTATTTTTATTCTTGTTTACTTACTTACCAACTTGGAAATTGTTAATTCATTGAATTACTTTGTGGAAATATTAGTATTTTATAATAAATAATGTATCCTAGTGAAAGTGTTTAGTGTGTGAATTGGACCGGAAGACCTGGTTACCCTTAGTACAGATCCTAGTTAGGGAACCAGGAACCAAAACTGTACAAGTAATCATATGCCTACCTACCACTGTGTGCACTATGAGTTGTGAGGCTGTTAAATGTAATTAAATAAGCTTTGTAAGTAGTTTAAGTGCGTATTTAAGATACGTTTCGATTTATGTACATGTCAGGCTGTTAAAAATTAATCAATTTTATTTATTTATTTATTTTAATTTTATGACTCTACGGAGCAAAGAAGTTGCTGGGCTTTTTGCATGAAAATAGTGCGGAAAATTGTTGACCTAGGGTCCGGTTTTGACAAAGACTACTTTTACGGGAAAACACCCTAGTCCTTCGGGAAAAACCATTAAGCTCCGAATGAACTTCGTGGTAGTAGACTTGTTGTAAATAGTCTAAGTAAAGGGTAAGTTATCGGTTTGCCGTTAACAGCTTTATTGATATTGTTAGGTTTCATAATTTATTGTGACGATTATTGTTACTAGTTCGGTTACGACTTTGCAAACCTATCAATTGTCGAACTTTATACCTGGAGTCTTACTTACTCTATTAGATTAGAGTGATGGCTTTGGAAGATCATATCGATTCGAGTAAGTAGGCCACTACTATTCAAGTTCATTAAATATCAATTATCGAACTGTAGACTCCAGATCTACAGTTCGATAATTGATAGATTTGCAAAGTCGTAACCAAACTAAATAGTAACATCATAATAAAAGATTAACATTAGAAGCGGTGGTTCAAACTCCCAAGGCGTATTTATAATCAGCTCGCAAGAGTGACAGCGAGTTTTTAGTTCTTATCAGAAATGACATTCCAGTACAAACTGGCCCGTCAAATCCATACTTAATATTGCTCCTTCTTCTATCGTTTTCCCGGCCTGATACTCCACTTTGCCCAGTCTTCAGCATCCGTTCGTGTGAGATCGTTCTCTTCCATACTTATTCGCTTTTATGACGTCAAGGCCGCACTTCTTTGGTCTGCTGCGTGATCTAGGGCATTGGACAGTGAGATCGAGGCATCTTTTTCCGGTCTGCGACTGAAATAGTACTTAGGCTTCTTGTGAAAAAAATCTCTGGGTGCCTGTTAGATCGTTGACATAATATTTTATCTTATTTCTGTGGTAGCCTTGAAGTTCGTGAAGTACCGCTGAAATACGTTGCCTCTCCCATATCTTTGCTAACGTTTGTTTAGTTCGCAAGACGCGCCGCCATTCGCACCGCCCGATAATTCGCGCGAAAAAGACGTGGCCTGCACCTAAGCTGCAAGAAACTCGTCTCTGTTGGTATGACCATAAAGCCACAAACCGCTACAAAAGCCGTAAAACGATTCATGGCCTACATTAACGATGAATCTTCTTAAAGTAGTTTATATTTAATTAAATTCTTCTTCTTCTGTCGAGTGGGTATCGAGTCTATCGACCCGATGAACCCTGGTGTCAGAGTTTTTAAACCGCCTAGTAGCACAACTATCAGGCCTCTGACATGGTTTGGGTAACGACCACTATCAAAGACAGCGACCGGGACCGACGGCTTAACGTGCCCTCCGAAGCACGAAATCTTTTTCTTTTTCGGACAATCAGGTGATTCAGCCTCCAATGTCCTAACTAAACTGGGGAAAAATTCACAAAGTGATAAATTCTCAAATATCAACTTTGTGATTCCCCCCTGGGAATCGAACCCAGGACCTCCGGATCAGGAGTCCATGGCACTAGCCACTAGACCACGGAGGCAGTTAATTAAATTGCTTGTCGTATATTATTTTCATATCTGCACCTCGCGTCGTGCTCCTCATTGCTGAGGGTCGTGATTCCCACACTGGGAAAAATATTTTTCTTTGACGATGCTTCTCCACCTATTCCTATCTTCGGCATCGTGGACTGCATCGTGCATCTTGCAGTTCAGCGCTGAACGGATTTGGTCAGACCATCTGGTCGGGCTGCGGGCTCTCGGTTGTTTACCATCGACCTTGCCAGTAACTACGAGCTGTTCCAGGTAACTTCCATCTTTTTTGGCGATGTGAACAAAGAACTCTAGGATCCTACACAGACACACAGTGGAAAACCGTAACTTTAACATTGAGTTCTTATGCTGCATGATGCGTTTGTACGAAAAGCTGTCCACGGAGTTTGAAGCATCTTCTTCCAGCACCACATCTCAAAAGCATCAATGCGATTACGATCGGCCCTTTTTCAAGGTTGCATGTTTCTGAACAGTAACTGAAGATGAAGAACACGAGAGAGTTAACTAATTTCATCTTCGTCTTTCGTGATATGTTACGGTCTTTCCAGATTCTTTGCAATTGAGACATTGCGCTTTTAGCCTTACCGATATACCTTCAGACTTCCTTTTCACAATAGCCTGTGTTACTGATGGTAGCTCCCAGGTAAATGAAATCATCCACTTTTTGCAGAGTTAGGGCGTCGGACATGTGAAGTGAGTTATTGCGATCCACCACCATAAGTTTAGTTTTGGCATGGCTGATTTTGAGACCTAGCTCCATGCTTATCTTTTCCATCCTGTCAAGGAGGCTAAACATTTCAGCTTCGTTCGCATCCAGAAGCGATGTGTCATCTGCGTAACGGTGATTTGTTATTTTAATACCACCTATAACGACACCTCCTTTCCAGTTTTCACAGGTTCGCCTTATTATATATTCCCCGTAGACGTTAAATAGAATGGGGAAAAGAATGAAACCCTGTCTTACATCTTTTCCAAAGTTAAATGGCTCCGACATCGACCTTTCGACCTTTACAACGCCTTGATTATTCCGGTAGAGCAATTGTATCAGTGCAACTAGATGTTTAGGTACTCCAAGCTCTTCTAATACCTTCCAGAGAGTCATCCAGACGACAAAGTCAAAGGCTTTGCTATAGTCCATGACTTTTCGATCAATTGGCGGATAGTTAGTATTTGCTCGTATTTATAAAATGTACTTTAATGTGCCCGTTGAAGGCTCTAGTAATTAAAACTAAATTAACATTTCCCTGAGGATTCCAGTTCTAGTTGGAATTCCTGCTGTAATGGAGGTAGATACCTCATCCGAGTTATTATCAGGGACTAGGAATTCCTTATTTTACTAGGACACGTCCCATCTTTTTGTACAGTACCTTGAAGAATGGCACAATAGAAAATAAGCCTTTACGTAGCAGCGAGTGAATATGGGTAAAATGATGATGATGATACATACATACATATAATCACGCCTTTATCCCTAATGGGGTAAGCAGAGCGTAAACGACATAAACAAAGGTCGATTCGTCACGTCTGACAAAGCTTAGAGGGTTATTTAATAAAGATTTGTGGGTATATTGCTGTAGTGACATGTAGTTAGCTCATCGCCTACATTGCAATATACTGAAACCCTCAGATCCCTTAGCTGGTTTTAACAGCATGCTCGGGAAGAAATACAGCTAGTCCAGTGAAAAAAAATGTGAGCTGAAATATAAGGGACGTAGTTATAAACACCACTTGAGACTGACGCCTAGTTTATTTTCGTATCAGAAATGTGATTCATTTCAGTACAAAATAGGCTGTCAAATCCATACATAATATTGCTCTCAATTTTGAGAAATACAAGCCTTGTTTCGATCTTTATATCGTTAATCATGCCTGCTGCAATTATTTTTTTGTAAAAATATTTAATGTACAGACACGACCCTTCTAGAGATTTATTATACGTGGGACACTCAGAAAGTTTTGCGACACTAAAAAAAAATGTTCTACGGGTACATATATTTTTATTAAATCTTTTCAAAGTACTCTCCACCAGCCTCTATACAAAGATTCATGCGTCTGAACCAGTTTTCAAAACACTTTTTCCAGTCCGCCGTAGACACCTCGTTTACAGCCTGCTCGAACGCAGCCAGCGCATCTTCCGGCGACGAAAATTGTATCCCCTTGAGCTGATTTTTTATTTTTGGAAATAAAAAGAAGTCACACGGTGCTAGATCAGGGCTGTAAGGAGGGTGACCCAGGAGTTTGACTGGTGTGCTGTCAAGGAAGTCCCTCGTTTTGAGCGCGGTGTGTGCAGGCGCATTGTCGTGGTGGAGCAGTAGTCCGCGGAGCCCTGTGTTTGGTCGCTTGTTGCTCACAACAGAGAAAACTTCTGGTAAACATTTGGTAGTATTCGGCGTTAATGCTTCTTTGATCTCGTAAGGGAACTGAGGCCAAGTGGCCAGTCAAATTAAAAAATCTGGCGATCAAAATCTTCCCCCCGCTTCGAGATCGCTTCACTTTGGTAGGCGTTGGTTCATTTTGAAACACCCAAACTGTCGACTGGTGCTTGGTTTCTGGATCGTATTGATAAATCCAGGACTCATCACCTGTTACGATGTCGTAAACACGCCGAGACGAGCCTGTTTCAAATTTGTTCAGCATATCACGGCACCATTCCACCCGGGCCTGCTTCTGAGCGTCTGTGAGGTAGTGCGGCACCCAGCGCGATACTATCCTCCTCACGCGAAGATGCCCATGTAGAATCTCGTGAACGCTTCCCGATCCAATCTTTAATATGTGCTGAATCTCCTGATATGTAATTCGCCTATTATCTTGGATTAAATTTTTCACTGCTAGCACGTTTTATTCCGTAATAGCCGTCAAAGGGCGACCGCTTCTTTCTTCATCCCCCAAGGTTGGTCGACCGCGCCTAAATTCGTTATACCAACGATACACGGTTGCCTTGGAGGGGCTTTCATCCATAAATGCCATTTGAAGTCTATCGAACGATTCATCCGGTTTCAGGCGACACTTGAAATCGTAAAAAATCATAGCTCTAAAATGTTCCCGGCGCAGATCCATTTTTCAGTAAGACACGATACTTTGAATTGGCTCGCAAAAAATGTGGAGGGAAATTTTGAAAATGGAACACACATATTTTTACTTACAAGTAACCATATTTTCAAAAAAGATTCTAACCGGCCAGTCTGCCATATATAAAAACTATTTATCGCAATACTTTCTGAGTGGCCTGGTATGTATAGATGGATTTGTCATTCCATTTTTTACTGAAATTACATTTCAGATACGAACTGACACTGGCTGTCAATCTCAACTGCGGATTATAATTACGGGCTTTAGGCTCTATTATATTTGTTATCAGAACAGACAAAATAAAATTTTCTACACAAGTATGTTAGTACAGTACATTACGTATGTTATGTATTACTGTAACTGCATCCGGGGTCTAGTCATGGACTCTCGCCCCGGAGGTCCCAAGTTCGATTCCCGGCGGGGGACAATGACTTTGTGTTCTTTTTTTTTTTAGTTCGGTTCGGACATTGCAGGCTGATCACCTGATTGTCTGAAAAGTAAGATGATCCAAGTTGTCGAATGAGCATGTCAAATAGTCGGTCATGCGACTGATTTCTCTCTGGTCTTGTCGGTCAATCTGTCCCATCAGAATAAGAGATTGAAGGATTATAGAGTGCACCTGTGTGTAGCGCAAACAGTTGGACACTTAAAACTAGTCCTGCGCAGTTGACCGATCTCTGGGATATAGGCCGCCATCACCGAAAGTCGGTGGAAGGACTATTATTACTGTAACTAGATATACATACCGTGAGATGACATGAATATTATCAGTAGATTTTACTTTGGTTCTCATCCTTTTCTTCCATTACAGTATTGCAGAAGTTCTGGCAAAGAGTCTAACTTAATCAAACTTGCTTGGTTCGCTGCTTGGACGTGATCTTGAGTTCTTGCGAAAAGGCGTGGAATAGTTTCTGCAGGGTTGGTGAAGAAACTGTCTTGCCTTGAAGTCAAAATTGTTATATTTTTTGTCGGAAGTCCCAGGAATTAAACAAGGAGTAAAAGAATGTTCTGACCTAATTTTAAGAAGTCATCCCCCCATAAAACTGATCAAATATCCCAGAAGAGAAACATAGGGTGAGATATGAAAATGTACCAGGTGTAAGGGAGAGCGTCCAGCAAACTGATAGGGGTTGCTCAATGCTCAGTCAACGACACTGAACAACTTGCAGGAAGTGAAAAATAAAAAGACTTTTCCAAACAAATTGTCTGACCAAGGTGGACATTTTGTATGGAAAAGTCAACTTTTTTGACGCTGTCCCTTACAACCCGTATATAATATATGGCTCTCCCATATTTGTGTGTATGTTGTCAACGGATCCAGTTATTTTGTATGGTAGAACCAATTTTTGTTTTGTATTTCAACATTATGTTTCTTGGGGAAAATTGTTCAGTTTTATACATCCGGTATTATATAAATATAACAAACAAAAACTCCTTATAATATAATAATAGAAATAGTCTTTGTTTACGAGTAAAATTATCAAAAACATTAACAAATATGGAGGTACTTATGGAGGTACCTTTATCATTGTCTTGTGAATTATTCTTATTACTGTTACCAAAATAATTTGGTGGAAGAAAATTACTTTAGAAGTTTAATGGATGTAGAAAACTTCATGAAATTCCTCAAACAAACTTTTTAACGATAAACAAGGGATTTAACTTTAACTTCTATGAGTTATTTCCATTTTTTACAGTTTTAAACACGAAACTTTAATAGTCACTATAAGACGGAAACAAATATTAAAGTATTTTTTTTGTTTATTTTCTAAATTGGTTCATAAAAAAACATCTATGAAGGATGTATACATTTTATGTTCCATTTGTGGCTTCCAGTCTAGCATCGGAATAATATTTCCAACTTCCCGTATAACATTGAATCTTTACCGCAATTTGGAAGTTTCAGCATTTGAAATTCATGACGTAGCGACGTTGGATTTACGGAGCAAGATGGTCGGCTTAAATCATCTCTGCACGTTAGGGTATGGTCACTGTGGCAGCGCGAGCAGGTTTTGATACAAGACTGAATTGACATATTACACAAAACTTACTTTTATTATTATACATTTTACGGAACTTACAATACAATACAAAATTCTTTATGGCACGAAGAAACATATACAACAGAAATAAAAAGGAACAAACGTGACTGTAAAATATAGGCGGCATTATTATATTCAGAGTGCTTAATTTAGTAACATTTGTATATGGAATATGACACAACAAATGTGATGAAATGGACTTAATCTAGGATTGGGTCTGGTTTCCTTTATGGGTTGCGGAGGTCAGATGGCAGTCGCTCTGTGTAAAAACCAGTACTATCGTTCAATCCCTCAGATTAGATAGACGACCCCGTGAGATACGGGATAAGGCTAGGGAGATGATGATGAAACGTGATGGAATGTGACACAATAAATGTTAAAATATAGGACAAGGATAGGACAAATGTTTAAATGCTCCATACCGCTCCCGCTCCGCTTGGATCGTGCCCGAGGCCTGTGGATTAGGCTTAGTCAGATTTAGGATTAAAGTATTATAATTCTCTACTCTATTATTTATCTATTTATGCCTACTAAAATTAGCGATTCATAGTTCACTGTAGTAACAGGAAGAATAATTGCCGTTGGTGGCAGTTCGTATTTTTTTCCTGTTACTACAACGAACTATGAATCGTTACTATATAAGGTTCTAAATAATCTTAGTAACTTTTACTTTAGTCTGTTGGACCGGTTTTTCCATTCACTGCGTTTTTAGTGAATTATGTTTTTTTCGTCATCTTAAGAGGAAGGCTAATCGTGAATTGTGTAAAAATAGCAAAGAAACATCAACAACCCAATAAAATTATTATTATTTAAAAATAGAAACACATGTCGAAAAAAGCTCTCTAATAATATTGTTAAAAAGTAGCAACGATCGTTAAACCAAAATAATGATGTCGCCAAAGGAACTCGATCGGGGGATTTTAGTTAAGAACCGGCGGAGGTCACTATAGATTGGGGCTTTTGTAATTACAAAACGAAAAGACTTTCTTTCCACAGAATGTTATTTTACCCCAAACCGATTTGTAACAATTTAACCAGCTTTACTTGCTAACTTGTTCATTCATTTGTAAATAAGTCGCTTCTTACAACTTTTTTATAGTTAGTTTATGGAGACGTACGTACCTACATACACAGATATAATCACGCCTTAATCCCTAATGGGCTAAATACAGCGTAAATGACCTAAACAAAAGTTGTCGTTTCGCCACGTCTGACAATGTTTGGAGGATTATTTAAGATAGATTTGTAGTTATATTGCTGTAGTGACAGGTTGTCGGTCTCTCGGCCTAAATTGCAGTATACTGAAACCCTCGGATCTCTTAACTTGTTTTTCTCTCGCTCCCAGGCCATCATGGAAGCATTTATGGGGACGTATTATCTGTTATTAACTTCCACTGTATCCAAAAATTCCTATGGAATTTTGCTGTGGGACCGCGCTGCTGACATTGATTCAATTTTTGTTTTGCAAAAACGGCTATTAGAGCAATTTTCAAACTCAGATGTCGTGATTCCCTAATAGAATTGTTCAAGATATAAATATTTTAACTGTACCATGTCACTTTATATATGAAAATATTGCAATGAAAATGTATGCAAGGAAAAATATTCATAGTTTTACCAAAAATGGTGACAGGCATAACTGGAACCTTAGAAGCAAAAATAAAATTGACCAACCCCCGTTTAGGTTAGTTAAAGTTAAAAAATAATTTTTAGGTCTAAGTATACAATACTATAACAAAATACCTGACCATATATTAAATTTGTCAGAAAATCAATTTAAAGATACTATTAAAAACACATGTCGGAAAGCCTATTATAAGTTAGATGACTATACTAATGACAAAGATGTATGGAACCTATTTTGAACAAAAAGAAGGACAAAAGTAAGAATAAGATAAAACGAAGGGAGGGGCGCAAAGTGCGAGTTTCTCATGCTTCTTCTTCATTGTGATATAGTTTTATTTTATTTTGTGACACAGATATAATTTTTTTTGTAATAGACTCGCTTGTGACTTTCTAAAAGTGTTCTTAGGAATCTATTTGGAAATAAATTGTTTGACTTTGACTTTGACATCTTCTGGCATCGGCCATTTTCTTATCGCGTAGCCTATTGCTGCGACCGCTACGCCGTAGTAAAGAGCTACATTATGCTCGCATGGTAGACATTGGCTACGATGCCTACGCGGAGCTTTTTCTTGTAGCTAATTTTCAATAAAAGACGTCAAGTTTTATCAGTTAGTCGTAAACCAAATAATTTTGTGTGTAGAATTGCCAGTACATTTAAGGTATCTGACTAGCCATTGTACTGTCGACATTTCAACGACCTAAACTAGATTCAAAAGGAAATTCATAGCATAAAAGGAAGACACTGATATTAATTTGCAAAAGAAAGTATCACAGACAGAAAAAGAATAAAATTAGGGTAAAATCTTAATATCTAAAAAGAGGTCTATATTTAGTAATTTAACTGAAATGAAATAAGGGAGGGAAGGCAAGGAGAGGGGAGGGAGAAATTTCAGAATTTAATTTCCAATTAAATCCGTTAGGGTCGCTCGTTTTCGGCCACATATTGAGTTAACATCCTTACAATTTTATAAAGATTGAAACATGAATTTAGAAATAAAATCTTCGTTTCACAGTAGTTCTTCAATAAAAGATACATGGCTGCTTATAATATTTTTGGATTGAACAAATAAATAGGCATTCTGGCTAGGTGGTTAAAAACTTCAATGTGATTATACTTAAAACTGATGACCAAAAATTTGTGCATTTAAAATAAATGCACATTTAGATTTCATAATCGGGTAAAAATATAGAAGTTATTGATTTGACTAGTCAATATTTACTGGCGGGTGACGTCATAACCCACTATTTTCATACATAAAAGCGTTTTTGACATTTCATAAAAAAATTACTGTCTGCATACATATATTCACGCCTGTATCCCTAATGGGGTAGGCAGAGCGTAAACGACCTAAACAAAGGTGTCCCGCCACGTCTGACAAAGTTTTGAGGGTAATTTAAGATAGAATTCTAGGTATATTGCTGTAGTGACAGGTTGTCAGCCCATCGCCTAAATTACAATATACTGAAACCCTCGGATCCCTTAGCTGGATTTTACAGCATGCCCGGGAGGAAATGCAGCTGGCACATTCTATGTTTTTCTCTCGCTCCCAGACCAGCATGGAAGTATTAAGAAGTTTAATTACTGTCTGAACTGTCAGATATCGTCTTTTATATGATAGCTGAAGTACACGTCATATTTATTCTCTCAAATTTTATTTTATCAAATATATTACATATAAAATGATGGTGTAGTGGATAGGGCCGCAGCCTTCTGAGCGGGAGGTCGTGGTTCGAATCCCACCACGTACCAATGTGTTTTTCGGTTTTCGAATTTCATATGTACGTTTATTCGGTGCTTTTTCCGTGCTTCGGAAGGCACGTTAAGCCGTTGGTCCCGGTTAATATAGTTTAATACCGTAGATATTAGTCGTTAAGCCCTATCAGAGGCCAGTGCTAAGCATTGGCGGCTTGAAAACTCTGACCTAATCTAGGATTGGGTCTGGTTTCCCTTCTGGGTTGCGGAGGTCAGATGGCAGTCGCTCTGTGTAAAAACCAGTACCCTCGTTCAATCCCCTAGATTAGTTAGCTGACCCCGTGAGATACGGGATAAGGCTAGGGAGATGGGATTACATATAAAAATAAATACGTACGTACATATATCCCACATGTGATCTGTCAGCTACCTTTTTATTTTATTATTATAAATAGGAAAATTCTAATAAATGATGAGTCATAAAACGGTAATGACAATATATCTTAAGCAAGGGCCATAAAAGCTATGCGAGGACTTTATTTAAGTAGGCGTTCAAGGTGTAACAAAGACTCTATGATACTTATGACGGATTTTTATCGCGATACAAGATTATCTTGAAGATATATCAGTAGGTAGGTGCTTGGATAATTTTGTGTTTGTTTTTGCGTTTTTGTATTATACATACATACATATAGTAACGTCTTTATCCAGAGCAGCTTTATTTAGGCAGAGCGTAAACGACCTAAACAAAGGTCGTTACGCCACGTCTGACAAAGTTTTGACGGTTATTTATGATAGCTTTGTAGGTATATTGCTGTAGTAACAGGTTGTCAGCCCACCGCCTAAATTGCAATGTACTGAAATCCTCGGATCCCTTAGCAAATTTTCGCAGCATACCTGGGAGGAAATGCAGCTGGCACATTTTATGTTTTTCTCTTGCTCTCCCAGTCCAGATTGCTTATACAAAGTGTAAAAAAAAGGGTATATGCATCTTGAACGATTTATCTGCCTATTAAACTGAACAACTTTCCTCAAGGAACATAGGCCAAAAAACTTTAAAAAAAATTACCTTCCATACAAAATACATTAGCTGCACACTTAGTACGGGAAACCAATTTTTTTGGTATTTCGATCTATGTTTTTTGGGGAAAGTTGTTCAGTTTCATGGATTGGTTCACATCCTACCGGGTGCATATATCCTTTCTGTTATAACACCTTGTATATATCGTTCGTAAGTTTATCTTTATAGGTATAACTCGACTTCCATGTTTAGTTTCTTCCATGCTGGACTGGGAGAGATAGAAAAACATAGAATGTTCCAGCTGCCCTTCCTCCCGGGCATGCTGTTGAAGTCAGCAAAAGGGACTCGAGGGTTACAGTGTATTGTAATTTATTCGATGGGCTGACAACCTGTCACTAAAGCAATACATATTACAATCTAAAATTGCCCTCAATTTTTGTCAGACGTGGCGAAAGCGCCTTTTAAGAGGCGTTAAACGCTCTGCCTACCCCGTAAGGGATAAAGGCGTGATTTATGTATGTATGTATGTATAACTCGACCCGCCCCGGCTCCGCACGGAAATTATCGAGTTAAATTAGAGTTTTACTCTACTATATTATGCATGAAATTATACATATAAACCTTCCTCTTGAATCATTCTATCCATTAAAAGAAACCGCATCAAAATCCGATGCGTATTTTTAAAGATCTTAGCATACATATTGGTATAGGGACAGAGAAAGTGACTTTGTTTTATACTATGTAGTGATGAACATTACACGTAAGAATACAAACCATAGAACAAAACAGATAAAAACAAAAGACAAGTACAACATAGGCGGCCTTATGGCTAAGGTAGCAATTTCATCCAACCTTTGAATTATAATCAGGCTATTCTGTTTTAGCCATAAATAGAGTGCCAAATAGCCAAAATTTTATATTTGATATCGCTTGAATCTATGTTTATGTTTTATCACTTTTATGTTCCTTAATTGAAAATAATTCTCACTTTAAATTACCTAATAATAATGTGTTTATCCGAATTGACGGCATTAATTTATCTACTCAATAATGAAAAAAAACTTCGTCAACATAAATTCCATGAATGACTTATCCCTTCAAATGGTCTAACTATAGGGTTTTTCATGAAGGGTGGAGTAGATATTGAAATGGAATAAAAGAAGCTGTGTGTGATAACAAAACTGTATTTTTTTATTCGGAAGGCCCAATTAACGCCCAAAAGTATATGACTATGTTTCAAAATCTGCCATGGTTTGTTACAGGGCATGAATTATAAGGGGCCTTTTTCAATTATTGCAAAATCACAAACAATATTTGAAAATGTTACTCCGCTAGACTTTATGTAGTACAAACTCCTAAAGTCCTAAATCTACAGGTGAATCCGATATCAACCAATGCCTTTTCAAAGTCCATAAATGACGATTATGAAAATAATGATTTATGGAATAAAATCTATGTAGGTCTTGCGTATTGCTAAACCATGTCATTGGCCAATCAAATTGGCATAATTAAGAATTACAAATAAAATAAAAATTTCACAAGACGAAGTTGGAGCACCTGATATAGTTGTAAGTAGAGGTGGAGTTGATTGGGGATCAGTACAACTCCTTCAAAGCTCTCTATCATCCTTGACGAGGATGGGATATTCGAAATTAAACAACCGGACGTATTGACAGCTTGTTTATTCCAAAAAGAACCTGACAGAATTACTTCCATGCTGGACTGGGAGCGAGATTTTTTCATGCTGGACTGGGAGCGAGAGAAAAACATAGAATGTGCCAGCTGCATTTGCTCCCGAGCATGCTGTAAAAACCAGCTAAGGGATCCGAGGGTTTCTGCATATTGCAATTTAGGCGATGGGCTGAAAACCTGTCACTACAGCAATTTACCTAAAAATCAGTCTTAAATAACCCTCTAAACTTCGTCAAACATGGCAGAACGACCTTTGTTTAGGTTGTTTACGCTCTGCCTACCCTATTAGGGATAAAGGCGTGATTGTTTGTATGTATGGATGTAGAACCTGACAGATGGCGCCACAAGCGCGCAGCTCATGCATAATGCTAGCACGCAACTCTCGGATACACATCACACATAGTTTGTTTTATTCCATCTCAACCTCTACCCAACCTTAAATAAAAACTCTATACTTAAATTTTAAAAAAAATCGAACGTGAACCATGACCAGAAGAGTTTTTATCGCACCATGTAGAAACTTGCCAAGGACATTAACCGGAATATCACGTATAGAGCCTTCTCGAACGTTCCTTATTAACTCGCAGTAATTTAAGTTGCGTATTACCTTCGCATTACACTAACTTACGGCAATTTAACTTAAGTTGGTACTTACTTGGTTAATGACTTACTCCCGAGTCTGAGTTTAAACGTCTGTAATCAAAGGAGTTATTTTATAACTAGCTTATTTACATGTATGAGGAATGTTTGGTTTGATTTGTACGTTAGTATTATTAGTTACTCTGTGGTTTGAGTAATGCCAAATGCGTCGGACATGGTTTATGTTACAACTATTATCAGATCATGTATATAATCCCGCCTTTATCCCTAATGGTGTAGGCAGAGCGTAAATGACTTAAATAATGGTCGTCCCGCCACGTCCGACAAAGTTTTGAGGGTTATTTAAGTTGGTATCGTGGTGTAGTGGTAGGTTATCAGCCCATCGCCTAAATTACAATATACTGAAACCCTTGGATCCCTTAGCTGGTTTTTACAGAACGCCCGGAAGGAAATGCAGCTCGCACATTCTATGTTTTTCTCTCGCTGCCAGGCCAGCACGGAAGTGCATTTGAAACATGGAAATATATTAGGTACTTGGAGTTTGCATTGTCCTCAAAAAGGTGGAAAAAGTGACACAGTGCTACATTTAAAAATAGAAGAATTTGACATGAGTAAAAAAAAACACCGTCACACTCATAGCCCCCACTAGGATTCCCTGTATCGGGGTGCCATGGACATGCACAGAAACAACCACAAAGAACACCCAGAAACAGACATTTAAACTCATCATTCAAATATCTGCCCCAGCCGAGAATCGAACCCGGGACACTCTGCGTAGCAAGCAGGTACACTGCCAACTAGGCTGCGCGGGTCGTCAGTACCTACTTTTACTTTTTACTAAATAAGCATGCGTTTTTGAAATATACCCCTTTTATTTCATAATGGTAGTTTGAAGGTTGTTTTCACAATTTTTCCATTACTTTTATCTGAAACACTTTTACGCGTCAGGAAATTTAATTTTCTCTCCCATAAAATACGTAAAATACTTCCATGCTGGACTGGGAGAGATAGAAAAACATAGAATGTTTCAGCTGCCCTTCCTCCCGGGCATGCTGTTGAAGTCAGCAAAAAGGACTCGAGGGTTACAGTGTATTGTAATTTAGGCGATGGGCTGACAACCTGTCACTATAGCAATACATATTACAATCTAAAATTGCCCTCAATTTTTGTCAGACGTGGCGAAAGCGCCTTTTACGAGGCATTAAACGCTCTGCCTACCCCGTAAGGGATAAAGGCGTGATTTATGTATGTATGTATGTATGTAAAATACGTAGGTGGCGCGTAAATATCCGTTATATCACGAATATACGTTACATAAGGAATAATCTGTTTATTATCCAATTTGGAGGCTTCGCTTCTTTTCTTCAGGTAATATTATACCTGTAAGTATTATCTTCAGACCAAAGAATCAGGAAGACGGAGCATTATCACCAAATAAAATACAACGCGCTTTTCCATGTCGCTCGAAATCAATAAATTCTTACGAACTATTAATACCTCAATCGTGCTAAGACCAGATACAAGAAAACAAAATTGGCTACTGCAAGTACTTTATGCACTCACACTACTATATGTACTTTAGTGCGTACGTTACGTATATACCTTGCTTAGAAAACTTACTTGTCTATATAAGTAACTTTTTGTACACAATCAAAGAGAATATTATCTACTACTTTGATTCTTATGACTTGCACTTGCACATTTAATCTTATTTATTTATTTATTTATTTATTTATTTACTGTTTATTGTACACAAGTAACATGAGAAAGACAATACACAAGGAATACCGACACAACAGGTACAGCTTATTTCTACTAAGAAATTTCTTCCAGCTGACCTACGGAAGTGAGACTTAAAATGAGAGGCAAATTAGGCGTGCACAAATAAAGCATAATATAAAAATAATACCAGATAATTATAAATTACATAAATAACTAATTATATAAATACTTAAAATCATAATAACTATATAAACATGAATATATATATAAATACATATATATAACTAATACTATACGGAAAGTGAAAGGTAATGCTCTTTTACTCTCTTCCTAAAGACAGCGACAGAAGAACTATCACGGACCGTGTACGGCAGTGAATTCCATAACCTGGCCGCATTGACAGTGAAAGAATAAGAGTAAAAATCTGTGTGGTGGTGAGGAATAGACAGTAGTGATTTAAGAATAGGACGACATGGTTTGTCCTGGGAACGCGAGAAATTGAAACGTTCACGAAGATAATCTTTATAATTTCGCCGAACTTAATTTCTTTCTATTCATTTGTGTATAAAAGTATTGCATGTATGTATTATAAGTATGTATAGTATGTAGGAATATTGTATCATAAGTATATTGTTTATGCTTCTGTATATATTATGTTTATATTTGTATACTTGTTGTAAACAGGAGTATATATATTTAATTTATTAACATGTTTGTTGCACTGACCCGCGTCAATTTATTTTACTCCTCTGTTACCTATTGCCTGGTTGCCTGGAAGATATTGCTACATTAGCAATAAGGCCGCCATTTGTACTATTTTTCTTTTAAGTAATTTGTAATTTATGTGTTTTTGTGCAATGAAGTATATTGTATTGTATTAATGGGTTGCAGAGTATTAGTGGCGCCCTCAATAGTAATAAATTGATTGTGTCTAAAATACAAACATTTTCATGAATATTTTACAATTGGCGACAATCGCAACAAATTGTCCATTTTATAATTCATTATATAATAATTAAGACTAAGCATAAAAGCTATTTATTGTACATACGCTAAAAGTGACTACTTTTAGCATATTTGCAATACATACCGTTTATGCTTCGTGTGAATTATTATTACAATTAATTTAAAACTGATGGCACCACTGTCGCAGCTCTCGAACCTTCTTAAGATAGAAGTTTATTTCTTAGCTATACATGGCTATACCTAATATTTGTTCGCGGTGTTTCATCTGCTTTATCTTCCGTTTTGTGATATTTATTACCTATATACCCAATACGTTATCTTTTAAGGTTTCAAGTAATTTCAGTCTGAAACTTGACTCTGATTGCCCAAAAACTGAACGAGAAGATTTTTTTTTTACTAACCTTTCAGCTGAACTACATAAATCTAGATTTTCTAGATGACTCAGTATTTGTAATACTCTACATAAATCAGTCTTACCAGACGTGTAGAGATTACGTATGAAAAAAAATAGATTTCGATTATCCTTCGAAAGTCTAATCTTTTAGGACACGAATATCTTACGAGAATTTCGGTAATAAAAAATCGTGACGTGATTTCTTTTAGCCCTATTATAAATTCGGGTGTGTGTTTATATGTATGACTAAACAGCTGTTTGGACTGTTTGTTTGAAGGTGAGTGATAAGTAAGGCTCGTTATTATGAAGCGATCTCAAACTTGAGAGCAATATTAAGTATGCATTTGACAGGCCAGTTTGTACTGAAATTATATTTTTGATACGAACTCAAACTCGCTGTCACTCGTGAGCGCTGGTTACAAAAACGGCCCTTACTGCCCCGATGCCTTAGTAGATCGTGACTCTGACTTATGTATTTGCTATGGCCTATAAGTCAAGGGGTCAATCCAACGCACAACAAATCACAATTTCTTGATCAGTCTTTAAGGGTCTGGCGGAGTAGTGAAATCCCATACAAACGTAGTTTCGTTTTTATTCCTAAACAGTAAAACCAAACTTGACTCAATTCCGTGAACATGACCAAATGCATCTTTATCTTTGCTTCTAATTAGGTTAAGTTGGAAAATATTGTTGAAAAATCAATTTATTTTTTATTTTTAGCAAATGTCTACGTTAATAATGTCCATAAGTACCACGACAAATAACTTACGCGTTTTGTCGGTGTTAACGGTACGGCTTCTTTTTGACTCTGTCTCGTCTGGAGGTCACAGAACAGATCACAAATTAAAAAAAAAACATTACAACGAAAACAAAAAGGTGCCGCTGCGTCCCACAATCGTCTTGATCACTCTTTAAGGGGCTGCCGGAGTAGTGAAATCCTATACAAACGTAGTTTCGGTTTTATTCCTTAACAGTAAAACCAAACTTAACCAAACTTCGTACACATGACCAAATGCATCATTATCTATATGCCTTTAATTAGGTTTGGTTTGAAAATATTTAGAAAATAGCCCAAAATTAAATTTGCTTTCTAATTTTTTACTTGGTTAATATTTTCATACCAAACTTAGGCCCGTATTTGCAAACAGCACTTGAGATTGACAGCTCGTTTGAGTTCGTATCAGAAATGTCATTTCAGTACAATATGGACTGTCAAATATATACTTAATATTGTTCTCAATCTTGAGATCGCTTAATAAATACGAGCCCTAGTCATGTGTTAAGTTTGGTTTTACTGTTCAGGAATAAAAGCGAAACAATGTTTGTATGGGATTTCAGTACTCCGGCAGACACTTAAACACATTTTTTTGGTTCATTAGTTTAAAAAAAATACTTCTTTTATTTTATTTTCTTCTTTAAGAACAACCAACCTCAAACAACCTCATATTTTACACACGTTACCATAAAAACAATGTATGTGTCAAACGGAGTATATACTAGTTGTAAGGGCACTGACGCCAAGATACGCATAATCCGATGGCAGTAGAATTATTCAGCGGACTCAAATTATGATAATCCGGTACACGCCACTGCCAGAGCCGAATTTAGGACTAGTTGGATTGGATGGTATAAAGTGGCTAAGTGGATTGTGTCAAGTAAGTCCCGTGCGGGAGGGGGGGGAAGGGGGCCATATTTACGTAGTTTTGGTCAATGTACAAAGCAAATAAGTACAATAATTAGCAGATTTGTGAGAAAAGAATAAGAAGAATAGAAAAGAATGAATAGAAATGTTCTTAAGATTATTATGAGTTTATTGGTATTATTAACGTTTGATGGTATAACTTGGCTATGGAAGCCGAGTGTTAATATGATGTCATATTACACATTTTTGACAACGTGTCACTCTGACAACTACGTAGCAATAAGGTACGTAATATATTTTTGACGTGATGAATTGCAGGTACATATACGTACATGTGTTCCTATTATGTGTTCGCTTCTTCTATAAGTGAACTGTGGTTATTTGTAGGTTGAAGTTAAAAACACTTGATTGCAGTAAATAAAGCGTTTATTGGCACTTTTAACACTTCACAATAAAATACGGCACATCTTTTCTCTGCAGACAATATTTCAAGACAAAAGAACATCTATATTTTTATCATCACAACATAGTATAAAACATGCATTCTTCCATGCTGGACTGGGAGAGATAGAAAAACATAGAATGTTCCAGCTGCCCTTCCTCCCGGGCATGCTGTAGAAGACAGCAAAAGGGACTCGAGGGTTATAGTGTATTGTAATTTAGGCGATGGGCTGACAACCTATCACTACCCATTAGCAATACACATTACAATCTAAAATTGCCCTCAATTTTTGTCAGACGCGGCGAAAGCGCCTTTTACGAGGAGTTTGACGCTCTGCCTACCCCGTAAGGGATAAAGGCGTGATTTTATATATGTAGTATAAAACAAAGTCACTTTCTCTGTCCCTATATCCCTCTGTATGCTTAGATCTTTAAAACTACCCAACGGTTTTTGATGCGGTTTCTTTTAATTAATAGAGTGATTAAAGAGGAAGGTTTATATGTATAATACATGCATAATATAGTAGAGAAACATTGATGATATCCTTGCTAAGCAAGGGCGGGTCGCTAGTTTATTATAAAACTTTGTGTTCAATGCAAAGAGGTTGCATCCAACAATTTTTTTCCTGTAAAATCATACAATTACTCTTGTAAGCTCCCAAATACACCCCTGGTATCAGCTCAATATTGTTCGAGCCGGCTTCTGTTTGAGCTTCGCTTTTTGGAATACACGATATTGGATTAGAATTTTAAATTTTGTTTTGGCGCTACCGTCTAGTTCTGCCAGGAAAGATTTTCATCAGTCTGACTAATCGAATTTTGATCAAGAAGTGTGGCAGTAGGTGGCTACCATACCAAAATTGAACTTATAGTCATTAACGAATAGAATAGGTCACCTATCTATATACCCAGTGGTGTTTCAAATTTCTTTATTGACTACATTCATACATATTTTTTTTTATGTTTGTTTAAATTTTTAGTTTTGTCTCCTTTTTTTTAATACTACAAATTGTATGTGTGTGTCTTTATAAAACAAATAAATTTATTATCTATCTATCTACATATAATCACGCCTTTATCACTAATGGGGTAAACAAAGGTCGTTCCGCCACATCTGGCAAAGTTTTGAGGATTATTTAAGATGGATTTGCAGAAGTGACAGGTTGTCAGTCCATCACCTAAATTGCAATATACTGAAAGCCTTAGATCCCTTAGCTGGTTTTTACAGCATGCTCGAAAGGAAATGCAGCTGGCACATAGTATTTTGTCTCACTCCCAGTCCAGCATGGAAGTAACTAACATTCTATTATACATAATTATATCTTCCACGCTGGACTGGACTGGGAGTGAGAGAAAAAACATAGAATGTACCAGCTGCATTTCCTCCCGGGCATGCAGTAAAAACCAGTTAAGGGATCCGAGGGTTTCAGTATATTGTAATTTAGGCAATGGGCTGACAAGTTGTCACTACAGCAACATACCTACAAACCTATCTTAAATAACCCTCAAAACTCTGTCGGACGTGGCGGAACGATCTCTGTTTAGATCGTTTACGCTCTGCCTACCCCAATAGGAATATAGGCGTGATTATATGTATGTATGTATATGTATGTGACTGCCATCTGACGTCTGCAACACAGAAGGGAAACCAGACCCAATCCTCTCTACTACAATTTACTAGAGGGTATAATTTATCAAATGCTCTGATAACTGCAAACTGTCGTTCGAGTATTTGCATTCTACACCGACTTGGTGTTGCTGTGACGTCATAGAGTAAATACCAACAGATGTGCAGTTGCAATTAATCAGGCTAGGCGGTAAATATTACACATCGTCTATTACATTATAGATTATAACTTATATTATTATAACTAGTGCGGAGGTCAGATGGCAGTCGCTCTGTGTAAAAACTTGTACCCTCGTTCAATCCCCGTGATTAGGTAGCCGACCCCGTGAGATATGGGATAAGACTAGGGAGATGATGAGTCCCAAAATACCACTTGAATGAAACTTCAGACTAATTTCATTGAGTCTCATCTATTGAGCATAACAAAGTGATGGCAAACTGTAAACTAAACACAAATCAACAATAGCGACATCTATGGTTGTGTTATAGTAAAAAGCAGTTTCACAATTTTTAAATAGGAAGGTGCAAAATGGGAATGAAACTTCGAACAATACTAAATAATCTTTGATCGGTTTGGTAGAAATTCCGTGCTACGAATAATTTCCGTTAGCTAGGGATAAGTTATTCGCGTTGACTTTGAATTATTTAAGTACAGTGAAATAAAATTCCATACTGGACTGGGAGAGAAAGAAAAACATAGAATGTTCCAGTTGCCCTTCCTCCCGGGCATGCTGTATAAGTCAGCAAAAGGGATTCGAGGGTTACAGTGTATTGTAATTTAGGCGATGGGCTGACAACCTGTCACTACAGCAATACACATTACAATCTAAAATTGCCCCCAATTTATGTCAGACGTGGCGAAAGCGCCTTTTAGGAGGCGTTTTACGCTCTGCCTACCCCGTAAGGGATAAAGGCGTGATTTTATGTATGTATGTATGTATGAAATAAAATTAAAAACAAGGATTATAAACTACGTCTAGGGACGACAATTTTATAAGGCAAAGACTTTGGCTTTTGGCAAATTCTAAACACAAAAATTACAAATTAAATGATATTTGAAGGAATTGAGGCCAAGAAATTTTAGTCCTAGTCCTATTTATCTTATTTATTTAGGTTTTGACCTTCCAAAGTGAGTCATTTCTATAAATTGTATGTTTTTTAAGGGTAGTAATAAAAGTTCCGAAAATTAATTCAAAATTATGCTTTTTCTAAATATGAAATGCAACGACCCGGCTTCGCCCGGAAATAATAAGTGCTTCTCTACTATATTGTGCATGTTTTATACATATAAACCTTCTCCTTGAATTATTCTATCTATTAAAAGAAACCGCATCAAAATCTGTTGCGTAGTTTTAAAGATTTATGCATACATAAAGATATAAGGACAGAAAAAGCGACTTTGTTTCATACTATGTAGTGATCCTGTTTGATTAACTAATTTGTTGACCACATTTATGCGAATAAAAAATAAAGTAACGACTGACTGAAAAACTAAAAGCTGCGTAAAAATAATACGTAAACTTCCTGTCGGAAATACTGTTCTTCCGGCCTATTCTATTTCACCGAAAATTATGAGACTTTATTTTATAAATTTTTCACATGGTCATAAAATAATAAATTGCCAACAAATTAATTCGTAACTTACTAACGGAAATACTATTCTTCCAGCTTGATTTCCATTTCACCAAAAAATATGATAAACCATTTTATTCATTATTCACATGATAAAAAAATTATTAAGTTGCGAACAATTATTTCGTAATTTACTGAAGGCGAAACTTTTCTTCTAGTTTAATTTCCATTTTAACTCTTCCACCACATTTCGTTCGCTCCAAAGGGTCACCGTTCTAACCTAACCTCTATGGTGGGATTCTATTTTTTATCGCGTGGGACTACGCCCCCAGAGCCCCCTTTACCCCCCACTTCACTTTACCGACTGTAATTTTCCCAATAATTTTTCGGTTTTTCTTAAAAATTTAGAGTAATAATATACATTTTCTAATTCAGTTCATGTGCAGCTGGAAGTTCAGTATTTCGTTCACAAGTTTAGTTTATTTCGTATAAGTTTTAGATTTTGGTTCATAAAATTATAATTTGAGATAGGTTGTGTTTGTTAGTCAATTGTGTAATTATTTGTCTGTACGTTTTGTGTTTGTTTTCTAGTAATTCATTTAAACGCAGCTTAGAATAAAAATCAGACACATTTCGCTAGAGATTAATTTGTTGTTAGGAACCTTTATTAATTATTATTATCTTTCTTTTAACATGGTGGGCAGAGTTATGAAAATGAAGGTGGTAAATAAAAAAATACATTTATATATAATCACGCCTTTATCCCTAATGAGGTAGGCAGAGCGTAAACGACCTGAACAAACGTCGTTCCGCCACGTCTGACAAAGTTTTGAGGGTTATTTAAGATAGAATTGTTGCTGTAGTGACGGGTTGTCAGCCCATCGCCTAAATTGCAATTTACTGAAACCCTCGGACCCCTTAGCAGCTATGGCTTGGCTGGTTTTTACAGCATGCCCGGGAGGAAATGCAGCTGGGACTTTGAGCCTTGCATGGCGCCTTTGAGGCGTACATTCCATTGATTTATTCATGAAAATTATAAAAAGTTATGTGCGCATTTAGCTTTAAAATAATCAATAATGTGAACTAAGAAACGCCTAATTTCCCTTGCCTTAAACCATACTATTGTGTCTCAAAGACTTCGTGAAGCGGTCGTTAATTTAATTGTTGTCGTTTGGAGAAATTTCTGGCGACTGCGCATATGAGGACCGAAAGGAGTGAATGTAGGTTTCGTTTTTTTTTTAAATAATGAACCTTTTTCAGTTTTATCATTTTATTTCTGAATTACTCGCTCATAGTACCAGGCGTGCTAAAAATAACAAAATAAATCAAACTGATTTATTGTTTGATAGTTCGAGTTTGTACGAGTTCTGATGAGTTATCTGCCATTGTATTTGTTATCGATAAAGTTTATCGAGTTGTTTGAAAATGTTTTCAAAATTACAAATAAAGTTTTAATTGGGTTTTAATTTACATTATTTTGAAGTGTGTATCGTTGAAAGCAAATCAAAATTGAATTTAAACCGTAAGTTTTTTTTGTATATTTTTAACTTGTTGTATTATGAAACATTTCCATTTTGAATGTCAAATTGACAAAATACACTTTTGCGTCTGATACAATTCGGGGGACGGGGAGCTCTTCGACTAGATGTAAAAATAGGTGTAAACTAATGATGTACATATTAATAGAATTATATCAAGTTCTTCTTTAGATCTAACATTCTACATAAAAATCAATTACAATTTAGGCGATAGGCTGACAACCTGTCACTATGGCAATATACCTACAAATCTAACATAAATAACCCTCATAACCTTGTCAGACGTGGCGAAACGACCTTTGTTTAGGTCGTTTACGCTCTGCCTATCCCCATTAGGGATAAAGGCGTGATTATATGTATGTATGTATGTTGAAGATAGATATTGCTTTACCTCTTGGCTAATTTGATCATAGGAAAATGACGTCTATTGAGACATTTAAAGAGCGAACAAAAAAGTTCTTAGAGAATAATAATTAGTTATTTATCCTATCTCCCATTAGCATAATATGTATTAGTTTATTATAAATATATATTAGTTTATTTTATTCATGTATTTATTTAGTAGTATTTATATTGTTTAAGTATTAAGATTAACTTAGTATGCACTATCCCGCTATCTGCTATGTACTATCCTACTATCCAAAGGTTGCCTGGTAGAAATTGCTGCTTTAGCAATAAGGCCGCCTATATTGTACTGTTTTGTTCCTTACTTTTCTGCTGTATGTATTTGTGTTTCTTTGTGCAATAAAGTATCTTGTATTGTATTGTATATTCTAAGGGAAAATTTGATGGCGGAACCGCCAGCCGAATGCTTATAGAAACAAATAAAAAAAGTGCATAAAAACTACTAAGGAACCAAGTAGCTAGCTAACTAAGTAGGTTGTTCTCGTTGAACATTCCTAGAATTGAAAAGACAGGTTGTCCTTATTACAAAAATTACTTCCATCTGTTCTTTTGCGATGTCCTGTATAATTTTCCGTGAAATTAGAATAAGGAATGGAGGAGGTATCTCGGAAATTACCTTACAGAAATGAAACGTTTCCAGTAAACCCGTTTTTTTTGTTGGTATTTACAACTAAGTATTTCTTGGAGACTATCAAATGGTTCATGCAGGAAATAGTTGAAAAGTTTAACTCGTAGAATATACCAGCTTTATGCTGGCACTAGTATATACGTATGCCTGTTACGCAGAGAGTCCTAGGTTTTATTTCCGGTCGAATGTTTTGACTTAAAAAGGTTGATCTTCTTGTAATTTAGAAATATTAGTTTTCTTTTCTCTACATACATACATATAATCACGCTTTTATCCCTAATGGGGTAGGCAGAGCGGAAACGACTAAAATAATGGTCGTTCCGCCACGTCTGACAAAGTTTTGAGGATTATTAAAGGTAGATTTGTAGGTATATTGCTGTAGTGACAGGTTGTCAGCCCATCGCCTAAATGACAATATACCGAAACCCTCGGATCCCTTAGCTGGTTTTTACAGCATGCTTGGGAGGAAATGCAGCTGGCACATTCTATGTTTTTCTCTTGCTCCCAGGCCGGCATGGAAGAATCAGTCCCAGGTCAGCATGGAAGAATTATTTTCTCTAATCTTGTAAATTAAGAACTGGACAACAAGAAACCTCTAAAGTTTTCGTTACGAAACCCTTTGGAAGTCTGCTTGTAAATTGACGGAAAAAAACTTTCCCTTTTTCTTCGCAGCATGGAAATTAAGAGAAAGGAAGTGGTTCCACCAGCGAGCTTTTTCTTCATTAACTCCGCCTCACCTTTTGTAATTAGCTCTTTTTAGAGGCAGTTGGTCAAAGGAGCGCGTAATTGTTTTTTTTATCCCTTTGATCAAAGTCAGGCGCCATTTTGTTTTGATAGAACGAGGTGTGATATTGATGGATAGGCGTGTAATTAGTTTTGATCGATTGTGGTTTCTAAACAAAATATGCCGTTCGGGTGCTAGAAGTAGGGTTCCTTATAAAATCTAAGGTATTTATGTGTGCTGTTTTTCCCGATGGTGTAGTGGATAGGGCCGCTGCCTCCTGAGCGGGAGGTCGTGGCCCGAACCCGACCACGTACCAATCTGTTTTCGGTTTTCGAATTTCATATGTACGTCTATTTGGCGTTTTTTTCGAGCTTCGGAAGGCACGTTAAGCCGTTGGCCCCGGTTAATATCGTTTAATACCGTAAATATTAGTCGTTAAGCCATGTCAGAGGACAGTGCTAAGCATTGGCGGCTTGAATACCCTCGACCTAATCTAGGATTGGGTCTGGTGGGAACCAGAAGGGATTCTGGGTTGCGGAGGTCAGATGGCAGTCCCTCTGTAAAAAACCAGTACCCTCGTTCAATCCCCTAGATTAGGTAGCCGACCCCTCGAGATAGGGTATAAGACTAAGGAGATAATGATTTATGCGTGCTGTTTTATTGTATGACTCTAATTATTGTGATGATTTTAGAAACAAATACTTAAGTTTGATATCTAAATTAAAACAGCGACGAACAATATTTCATAAAAATGCTGGCTTATTGCATAGTAAAATAAAGCACGAATAAACACTTTTAGGACAATATGAGGTCCTTTGTCGCCATGGGGAGAATATTGGGCCTTATGGCGCTTTTATGGCGTCCCTTGTGGAGGGTAAAGCTAGGATCTTCCCATATACCTACATACATATATACACGCCTTTATTTCTTATCTCGGAACAAAAAGCTTCTTTACTTTTCTAAATGGATTGAAGGTCACATTTAGCCATTTACTAACATACCTACTTTCGTCTGAAGTCTGCGGTTTGATCTGAACCCTTGGATATTAATTTAACTTAATTCAGATTCAGATGTTGTTAGTTTTATTCCAATAATCTCTAGGATTCGAATCTACAATCTCCAGATCGAGAGTCTAAAAGGTCTATCTCCTAGTGGTCCACTCCGGGCAACGGCAACACAGGCTTGCCTGTGAATGAGCCCGGCTGAACGATCCCAATAACGGTGGCAGGCTCCGCAAGGGGCAACCTGGCTTGCGACTACCCTCTAACCGGAGTTCAGCGCCAAACAGCTTCCTGTGTTCCGTTGGTGCGTGAGACTGCCACTGCCACAACAGACAGCTTCTGGGTGAGCTGGTGGCTCTATCATCGACCCTGTCACTGTCATCCCTGACCTTTTGGTCAAAACCCTATTTTTAACAAAAAGAAGGACAAATGTAAGAATAAGATAAAACGAAGGGAGGGGCGCAAAGTGCGATGCTTCTTCTTTATTGTGATATAGTTTTGTTTTATTTTGTGACCCAGATATAATTTTATTTGTAATAGACTCGCTTGTGACTTTCTAAAAGTGTTCTTAGGAATCTATTTGGAAATAAATGATTTGACTTTGACCCTTGTGTAGAGTCAAGAGCAAACCCATTCCAAGTAAAAAAAAAATGATTTACAGTAACCAGTATCGGTATATTTTTATGCCCATTAAGAATTGTGTACGACTTACAAAATGGGGGATAATATAAAACGGTTTACCTGCCCTTTGTAAAATGAAAGTTAACAGTGTAACGGTCTGTTAGTAAGAAATAGTGTGTTTCTTTTACAAACAGAAATCGTTCAGAAAAACAACGGTAAACTCGTTATTCTGTGGTCGAAAATCGTTTGTATTTCACTAGGTATACGCCTTTGGGGTCTAGGTCTTCTTCTGTAGAAATAGTATACAGGGTATTAGTGATGAACTTTAGGGTCGTAATTATAATTCAATTTCAAGATTGAGAGCAATATTAAGTATACATTTGACAGGTTGTTTTGTACTGAAATGACATTTCTGATACGAACTCAAACTGGTTGTCAATCTTGAGATCGCTTTATAAATACGAGCCTTAATTTCTTGTAGAGTGGGTATTTTATGCCACCATGGTATTATTCTGCCTACCCCATTAGGGATAAAGGCGTGATTATATGTATGTATGGTAATAATTCACAGTAAGTTGACATTGCTACAATTTGTCAAAGTCAGAGGTGTCACTCTGACATGAAAATCCTCTCAGCATGTCGCACTCTGGCCAACTTCTTAAAGCATTTGTTGCCAACTCTAGTCTTTGCTGTCTTTTTATGTGCGGATGTAAAACGCACATACGAGTATACCGGGTGTAAGGAACAGCGTCCCGCAAACTGATAGGGGTTGCTCAGTCAACGTAACTGTACAACTACCAGCACTTTTTTTTTCAGGAAGTGATACAAACAAAATTCCTTCCCATATAAAAGGACTTCCCAGTCAATCAGACAATTTTTATGGTCAATCTATTTTTTTCACTTTCTGAAAAATAAACCTGCTGACAGTTGTTAAGTTTCGTTGAGTGAGCTACCACTATCAGTTTGTGGAACGCTGTCCCTTACACCCCGTATATACGTCGTAAAACAGAGTGAATGTGAAAGATTCCATAGTTTGATAAGATGCCTAAGATTGCATTAAGCTACAACGTTACCAGTCCTAACGTCCGTATTTATAATCGACACTCGAGATAGACAGCTAGTTTACGTTCGTGTCAAAAATTATATTTCACTACAATATGGCCTGTTAAATCCATTTTGGATATCGCTCTCAATCTTGAGATCGCTTTAAAAATACGAGCCTAAGAATCCACTACTAGAGAACAGTAGGTATTGTAACGATCGTTTATCATTACATATAGAATAATTAGTTTATAAATAAACCCAACACTTAAACAAATAGCATTTAGATTTTTCGTTTAAAAATTGAGACATCTTTACCTGACATGACCCAGCATTTAAACAAGAGTAACAAATGCATAAATATCCATACTTGTTTCTTGGTAATAGAGTTAAATTTTGAATGTTACAAAAGATATTATACTTTGTTTTAATTTAGCATAGAACTTGGAAGATTAAAAAAAAAACAGAGGAGGAGTGGGGGTTGGCAGTTGCTGACGGGCCGGGACGATGTTCTAACGCGGAAATTAGCGATTCCGAGCATCGTTTGTTGTTTATTTTCGTCGTTGTGTTTTATTCGAAGTCCATCGTTGTGATTATTACTGTAAGTGTTTCTTAACCTTACAGATAGACGATTTCGTAATAAAGTGATAGTTTCAGCTTTCTGTACCTGCAGCGTTGCGAGTTTTCAAACATCATTCAATGATAATCGTAGGGAATTGTGTTATTAGAATAGGAAATAGGAGGTGTGTGTTATGTGTAAAATATCAGTGTGCGTGAGTGTGAAGATGAACAAATGCAATAGAAACTAATAGGAGTATTTTGATATGTCTTTAAGATACAGTGTTACACGTTAAAACAAAACACGGTGTTTTAAAGATATTAGTAGTTAAAATCAATTACTTGTATTTTTATTTGTTTATTTTATTTTATATTCAGGATAACACTTTACATACATTAAATACACATCGACAAGGCTTATGAGCTCCGAGAGTAGCTGGCCCATAATCCCTCTCGAGAATTCATTCGAATAGGTATTCATACAAACCTCTAATGGTCTATTTCTCAGCTGACGTAGCGAGCTATAAAGGTGATAATTTCTTGACACAGTCTCTATCATTTGAACTGACTTCTTAGCGCATATCATGTGATTTTGGTACAGCAGTCCTTGAAAATTATACTATATTGCAAACTGAACAGAGAAATTGATTATTAAAAGGTTTGAACATTAGTACACCGTCACAGGTGACCAAAACTGCAGTTAATAGGTAACTTGTATGACTTTGATGAATGATTGGTAGTATGAAAGAAGTTTGTGAATGAATATAGATGATCGGAATATTTGATGGAAGGTTTGCAAGTTAGATAAGACTAGGGTTTAGTGTTAGTCTGTGCAAGGTTTTCGCGAGTTGGCATGGTCTGTAGGTTGGAAGGTATAAAGTATCCTAATTCTAAGATCTTAAAGATCTTTATTCAAATTCCCTTCCCTGGTTATTGCGTCATTGTACCTTTCAGCACGCTACATTAGCAGCCGGGAGACTTAATATAAATATGTTCGGTTTTATTTTATTCGGGTTAGTTATGCGCAAGAAGAAAGAATATGGAGATTCCTGATTCCTGAATTTCTGCTGAAAATATTTTATGTGAGTCGCATGCTTTATATTACTCATTTATATTTTATTTTCTGTCATTTTGTGTTATTTTTCAGCTGAATTTGATTCTGAACTTTCTTACTAATCATTTATTTATGATGACATACCGATTGAGGCGTGGAAAACGATGTGTTCTCGTGGTGTGACTATACTAACTGACCTTTTTAATCGCATTTTAACCGGCCGCAAAATGCCAAACTCCTGGAGATTAAGCATTATAAACCCAATCTATAAAGGCAAAGGTAGTGTACAGGACTGTGGAAGCTACCGCGGTATTAAGGTCATGTGTCACACCATGAAACTCTTCGAGCGTATAATCGATTCACGGCTCCGGCAAGAGTGCACTGTCTCAGAATGTCAGTATGGGTTCCGTCCTGGCTGTGGCACCATCGATCCCATCTTTGCCCTAAGGATACTACTTGAAGTGTACAGAGAGAAAAAGAAGCCCTTGCATATGGCTTTCCTAGATCTGCAGAAGGCTTTTGACTGCGTACCGCGTCGGGTGATCTGGTGGGCTTTGAAGGAAAAGAGTGTGCCTCAAACCTACATTGATATTATCTGCGACATGTACCACAACTCCGAATCCATAGTGAGGACTGCCGTTGGCGATACTCGCCCTTTCCCTATCACGGTTCCACCAGGGCTCGGCCCTGAGTCCTTTTTTGTTTAGTGTCGTGCTAGACGTTGTTTCGGCGAAGGTCCATGAACCATCTCCATGGCTTATGATGTACGCCGATGACATCGCACTTGCAGATGAGGACAAACAGAAACTGGAGCACAAGGTGAACCAATGGAAGGGTGCGCTTGAGAACGGTGGTTTAAAACTCAATGTCGCGAAGACCGAGTACATGGCATGTGGCAGCACAGACCCCAACCCCATAAAGGTGGGAGATAATCTTGTTTCAAAAACAGATAAATTTAAATACCTTGGGTCTGTGCTGCACGAGTCTGGTGTAATTGATTGCGATGTCCAAGCCCGAATTAGCACTGCTTGGGCAAAATGGCGGGAAGTAACTGGTGTACTTTGCGACCGCAGAATACCAGTGAAGCTTAAGGGCCTTGTGTACAAGAGTATCATCCGACCAGTCCTACTATACGGCAGCGAGACCTGGCCTGTCCTTGGAAGACATGTCCAGCAGCTTCACGTCGCAGAGATGAAGATGTTGCGATGGATGTGCGGCGTTACGAGATTAGATCGCATTCGTAACGAGCACATCCGTGGCAGCCTTGGAGTCCGCGACGTAGCAGATAAGCTGCAAGAAAGTCGTCTTCGATGGTATGGGCATTTAAGTCGTAGACCGCCAGACTACGTCAGAAAGAGATGCCTCGATCTCACTGTCCAAGGCCCTAGATCACGCGGCAAAGAAGCGCTGGCTTGACGTCGTGAAAGCGGACATGAAAGAGAACGATCTCACACCAGTGGATGCTGAAGACCGGGCAAAGTGGAGTAGGAAAAGCCGGAAAACGGACCCCAGCATCAAGCTGGGAAAACGCTAAGCAGAAGAAGAAGAAGATTTATTTACTTACGTCATAATTTCAATTACGATTACCCTATTCAAACTTAACTTAAATTTGTTTCAATTTTCTATTTGAATACACATCGTATGGGTCTTTTGACATACTCGTAAAATCATTTTGTAGACGATCACATATTTATCTTTGGCCATATTAATTTTATAAGATTATTATTTAATTAGGGATAGGGTGTTACAGTATTAAGTAAGAGTGTATTTATAAAAATCACCACGATTGGCAGGTGGATTAGTGACTTTTCGGCTCTTGAGTTATCAATATTTTTTGGGGTGGAATGGGATCTTCCTCCTAGTGGTCCACCCCGGGCAACGGCAACACAGGCTTGCCTGTTAATAAGTCCGGCTGAACGATCCCAACAAAGCGGTGGTAGGCTCCGCAAGAGGCTGCATGGCTCGCGACCACCCTCTCACCGGAGTTCGGTGCCAAACAGCTTGCTGTGTTCCGTGGGTGCGTGAGACTGCCAGTGTCATAACAGGCAATTTCTGGGTTTGCTTGCTCCATCATTGACTCTGTCGCGGTCATCCCTGACCATTGTGTCTAGAGTCAAGAGCAAACCTATTTCAATTAAAGAAAAAAAACATTTATTTTTACTATTTCAGTGACGTAAAATACTGAATTTATATTTCTTTGTAATAAATCATCATAAAAAAATGATACGTATAAAAACACAAATGGTCTACTGAACAATGTGTTTTTCATCAACTTATACCTACAAATCTTTCTTAATAATAATAACCCTCAAAACTTTGTCGGACGTAGTGGAACAACCTTTGTTTAGGTTGTTTACGCTCTGCCTACCCCATTAGGGATAAAGGCGTGATTATATGTATGTATTTATGTACCACCACGTAATAAAAATGAATGGCTCTAGAAAAGTAGGCTACGAGAAGTATACAAAATGGGTCCAATTTCGGTATCAAAAGTTACACGACAACATCTAACTTTACGGAGCACACCTCATCTAAACTCGAAAACATTATCCCTACACTCTCACGCACTTTTCTTGTCGAGTTTACCAACAGTATCCATGTGCCCATCATTTACCTCGAAAAAGTTTTCACAATTTAGGCTGGACAGACGGACTGCAATTCAACAAGCCGACTGCAAATTATCGGGTCAGATACGGCTTGAATGCAGTTGGTATGACAGTGAAACTGAACGCTCACTGAATGTGAACGTGCAGTTCTTATTTAGGGCTACTTTTTAGTCAGTACACAAACTTACAAGAGTTGTTCGTTTAGGCCACAAATCAGAACAATGAACAAGTACAATGAACAGATAGTGTGGGATCTAGTTCCTAGTGGTCCACCCCGGGCAACAGCACCTGGTTTGCGATTACCAGAGTCTGGCGCCAAACAGCTTGCTGTGTTCCGTCGGTGCGTGAGACTGCCAGTGCCATAACAGGCATCTTCTTGGTTTACTTGCTCCATAATCGACTCTGTCACGGTCATGCCTGACTTTTGTGTCTAGAGTCAAGAGGAAATCCATTTCAAGTAAAAAAAAGAGATATTTTATTTTTCTTCTCCGTACAAAAGGATCAATTCGGATGGACAGCTTTTATGAAGAGTTTCAATTGGACCAATTTTCTAGTTGTTGCTAGCCTGCAATGTGCATTCGTTATGACTACTGATATAACTTGGCAATCAAACTGCATTTTGACGGGTAGTTGGGGTGCAGTTTCTTTGTGTTCACGCAAACTGCATTTAAACTGCAATTTGGCAGTCGAATTGAAGTTGATTGCAGTTCGTTTGCTCAGAGTCTTACCCCGAAAAAGGTTCCCCAAGTTAAGGGTGAACCAAAAAGTTGGCAACCCAGGCTTCAGTGATAAATCGGACTCAGTGTAGTAAATCAAGTATTCTTCGTGAAGGAGGTTCCTTGAATAATTCAACACCATTCGTGGATAATAAGGTGACATACCTTGTAGGTATTACCTACGTGATGTCTAGGGAGAAACTGTGCTGAAAAAACTACTATGCTGCCAGAAAATCGTGATAAGATGTACAGTTGTTTTATGTCACAACAGCTGCTAGGCCATACTTGTGGTTGTGCGTATCGAAATGCGTCCTTGTGTGTGTAACTACAGATTTACTATGGCGAATTCATGCACATTATGGCTATATGTGCGTGTAGGTATATTTACACACACAAGTATGGCTAAGCAGTTGTGGCACAGAATTAATATAGTAGTACTACATACAGAACGGCCACTCCGCCCCTCACCCGATCTAGTTACCTCACCCCGACCGCATGAAAAGTCATGCGCGAGGTCACGTGACGTGTGCTCTTGCGTCCCCGAGTTTAGGGCAGTGATATTAAAAACTTATCCATTATTACAATGATTCACTATGACTATGATGTGTTTATGTGCGTTATTGTAAAATAATAGATATAATATGATTGTACCGCATTACTTAGTGATTTTAGTATTTCATATTTTAGTTCGAATTTGCAAAGGATCCATTTATTTGTGAGGTTCAGTATGTCACATAATGCTTATTAAGTAAGTGCTTAAGTATCACGTTGTTTAGGTGCTTGTTAATTTAAATGAGAATAACCATGACCGATATAACAGAATTTGTCAACCCTTACAGCACACACACAAGCGCAGCGCCTGTGCAACATGCCGCCTGTCGATGTATAACCAAAAAAAAACAATTTAAAACAAATAATGTATCCTCACATTAGATCAAAATGCGCAAAATAATGATGAAAAAAATAATGAGAGAAAATAGATTATGACTTAATTTAGCAACATCATGTATGTGGTGCTGTCATGCTGGCCTGCGAGCAAGAGAAAAACAAACGTGCCAGCTGCATTTTTCTCCCGGGCATGCTGTAAAAAAACAGCTAAGGGATCCGAGGGTTTCAGTATACTGTAATTTAGGCGATCTTAAATAACCCTCAAAAGTTTGTCAGACGTGGCGGAACAACCATTGTTTAGGTAATTTACGCTCTGCCTACTCCATTAGGGATAAAGGCGTGATTATTTATATGAATGTATTCTGTATGTGTGACAAACTAAACTAAAAACCACTCGTATTGTTACGATTATGACCCTGTATTGTAGAACAGAGGAAACTTTATCTATTATCACGTCCGCAGGTATATGTTAACTTAAACCACATTAATAACTAACTTTGTTGATCTCAAGTTCGCTGATCCAACATTCAATAACTTTAGTTCTATTATTATGAACCAATATAGCTTTATTGGTAAGGAAAGCTAACTATTACGGGTCCGCTAGTTTAACATACGGGGCAGGTCTTGCCAACAAGACCTTTACAAATCATAAATCATTTATTGTTCGTCATCACAGGTAGAAAAAAGATCACACATAGTACAAAGAAGCTCTGCAATGTACCTTGCGGCATACGAAACACAATATTAATATTAAGTTAAGTAGATATACATCTTATCTTATCTTATCTAGCCATTAGTGTCCCACTGCTGGGCAAAGGCCTCTCTCCGGTCTCATAATTCATAAAATGTCAAAATAAAATTACATAGATTACAACAATTCAATAAATTACAAATTGTACCAATTACATACATGTCAAATTAGATTACATTAAATTAAACATCATCATTGTCAAATTATAAAATTGAATTTACTAAGTTATTATGTCATATTTTTATCTTGCACAAATTCATCTAAATGATAATAGCATTTCTTGACGAGAAAATTAAATAAAGTCGACTTGAAAGTTTTAGTATCTAGTTCCCTAAAATGTTGTGGCAATTTATTAAAGATATTTGGTCCCATCTTAAGTAGGCTTTTCATCATGAGAGCTGTTTTACACCATTGATTCTGTACAATAATACCTCTTGGACGAAGGGTTCTACTTATAGGAGCTCCAATTTTAAAATCGTTTGTGTTAGTTTTTACGTATAGAGCTACCTCAAAAATGTATAAGCACGGAAACGTCAAAATTCCGAGAGATTTAAAATATGGCTTACAACTGTCATCACTCTTTATACCAGTTATTGCTCTAATACATCTTTTCTGTGCTCTAAATATTAGTTCTCTATAATTTGAATTTCCCCAGAAAATTATACCATATCGCAAACATGATGATACAAAACCATGATAAGCGGTCAATACTGCGTTTTAGTTAGTCACTTTTTTAAGTTTATACAAGGCATATGAAAACGAAAATAATTTATTACATACATTTAGTGATTGTGATTCCCATGACATGTCATTATCAATAATTCAACCTAAACATTTTATACATTTGACAACTTCCAGTAATTCATTTTTATAACTTACATTTAGTTTTGGTACATGTAATTTCTGGGAAAAAATCATCATTTTGGTTTTTTGTATATTTATTTTTAAATTATTAGCACTAAGCCACTCTATAACACCCTTCAGAGCCCCGTCAATTTCTGTTTCATAGTTAAGTAAATTGTCATGTTTAATAATAATCATGCTATCATCTGCAAAGAGGACCATCGGATATTTAGTGCTCTCGGGAATATCATTTATGTAGAGTAGAAATAGCAAAACCACTGATGTCGCAGTGCGTTTGACAGAGTACTGGTCAAAATTAATTTAAGCCGTTACGATCGATACGATAAGAAGAAGAAGGTAAAACGTCTCCAGTATTATAAAGTTTATACGGCTTATAAATATTTTGGAGTATTTTAAGCACTGTTAAGCCCCGGTTACCTGTCATTGACAGTGGTCGAATACAAACCATGTCAGAGGCCTATTATATGTTAGGGTATTTAAAAACTCTGATGCTAGAGTACATTGGGTGGCACGTCAAGTCGAAAACCTACTTGATAAAGATGAACGAGAAGGGGTATTTTATGTAGAAAAAAATGTCTTTACGGTTTGCTTTTTTTTCCTGCCAAAGAAGTTGTCAGCCCATTGGATATCATAACTGCCTCCGTAGTCTAGTGGTCAGAGCCATGGGCTTACGATCGGAATTCTGGGTTTTATTCCCATTTGTCAACTTATCACTTTGTGAGGTTTTTCCCAGTCTGAATCAACTGATTGTCCGATAAGTAAAAGGAGCCGTCGGTCCCGGTCACTGTCTTTAGTAATCGTTACTCGAACCATATCAGAGGCCTAATAGCCTAGTAGCACTCCTAAGCGGTTTGAGAACTCCACCACCAGTTAACACCAGGGTTCTTCGGCTCGTAGTTCGACTCGAGAATCCACTCACTAAGAAAAAGATTGGATATCAATATATTTAAAAAGATGAAAAGAAAATACCCCGCAACATTAATATAAATCATTACTATTATGCCATCAAGCGTAACGGAAGACGGCGGAAACACATTATTTCCGTTTCGGAATTGGAATGTCATATAAAGGGCGAGCATCTCATGAGCTCAGTTGTGACAAACATCGTTTGTATTCTTATAACTTATGAGACACATTGCCGTAAAGAATTCATGTTGTTTTGTGGGAATAATATGAGATGTAGGGACAAATATTTCACTCGTGAAAATACTTGTTTTATTAATGTGCTAGGCGAAAGCGTCGGTGGTTTACTGCCTCTTTTAGAAGGTCACGCGTCAAAAACTGCCTCCGTGGACTAGTGGTCGGAGCCATGGGCTCACGATCCGGAGGTCCTGGGTTCGAGTCCCAGGGGGAACACAAAAGTTGATATTTGTCAATTTATCACTGAGAGATTTTCTCCAGTTTGGTTTGGTGCATTATCCAAATCACCTGATTGCGTCTGGGAGATAAAAGATCCCGTGCTTCGGACGGCACGTTAAGCCGCATCCAGTCGCTGTCTTTGATAGTGGTCGTTACACAAAACCATGTCAGAGGCCTATTAGCTGTGCTGCTAGGCGGTTTTAAATCTCTGACATTAGGGTTCATCGGGTCGATCAACTCGATACCGGCACGACAAAAGAAGACGGGTCTGTTTTTTCTTTATTATGCAGCGTACATAATAAAGAAAAAACATTGGCAGGTTAACACGACACGTGGGGAGTCTTGACCCTTGATTGAAGGTAAAGATCGCGAGGAAACCTGCTTATGCGCACACCAACAAAGAAATTTAAGGGTTGTAACACAGCTCGGACACGCCTAACTACCATGTAATTTTGGTCACACATCGACAGACGGCATGTTGCACTTGGCATGTGTTTGTGTGCGTATTATAAGGGTTGATAAATTTTGTTATACCGGTCATAATCATCACTAGATTAATCATCTGGTTCTTGATTAAACCAACGTTTTAAAGTAGTTCACTGTAACTGAATACTTAAAATAGATTATGTTGCATATTTTTTATGAATTTACTTACCATCTCTCATCACTGTGGAATCTAAAAAAATATCCTATTGGAGTCATATCCTGTGGTAGAATGACATCCGTACACGGAACAGTACCTAACCATCTTTGGAACACAAAACTTTATAATTTCCGTTACACTGGGAAACATGCGCGCGCCATACCCGCTAAGCGTACGCTCAATGTGGCCCACAATCCGGCGCGGAGTGTGACGAATGTCGCGGACTGGGGAAGGGAGGTGAATGTCCATTCTGTATGTAGTACTATTATATATTCTGTGGTTGTAGGTAAAATCGTCCAATCCGCTCTGCGCCAACGTGGTCGATTAAGACCCTATTCAGCATAGGCCATGGGTGTAGACTCCTGCCCCCAATGATATTTTAAGAAAGATACTTTACGTTCATACTGCACGCACATTTTAATTGTTCCGCGACACATATACATACATATTTATAACATTGCATATCTAAACAAACGCTGAGTGCGACACAAAATAGGCAAAGCGTAAGAGTGAAACAGATAGCTATTTGTAATCAGTGCAGCTCGACTGCCTAAAATGGTCACAACTAGGACCATTTGACGGCACGAGTTTCGCGCGTTGGTAACGTATCTACCTAAATATAATATCATTGCGTGCCCCTCGGTTTGAAGATATCTCTAGGATATCTATCTATCTCTTCCTGCATGTAGATGTTATATTTCGATAGATTCACGTTCATTTATTTACCAATTTACTGTACACAAAAACATCATAAAAAGGGCATAAAAAAACAAAGACACAACAGGCACTGCTTTTTTCTAAAAAGATTTTTATTACTGCAGACCTACAAAAGTATTTTTTTTATTGATACGCGGATAAAACGTGTACAAAATTTAATACCTACTAATAAAATAATACTACTGTCAAATACTTAGATAATGTAAATCTATTAGTATTACATAAATATAAAGAAGATAAAAATAAATACCTGCATTTATATACATAATCGAAAATAAATAAATGCGTACAGCTATTTATATCTTTACAAATATATACATAAATAATGTTTTCTTTTATAATTTTACGAGTACTAATCACTACATAGTATAAAACAAAGGCGCTTTCTCTGTCCCTATATTCCTATGTATGCATAAATCTTTAAAACTACCCAACGGATTTTGATGCGGTTTTTTTAAATGGATAGAGTAATTCAAGAGGAAGGTTTATATGTACAATGCATGCAAAACATAGTAGAGAAACACTGATAATTTTCGTGCGAAGCCGGGGCGGGTCGCTAGTATAATATATTCTACTTTGATTTTGCCATATACTTAATTTCTGTTAGTTGTTTTGGATGACTGTGAATTTCGGCCATCTTTCACTATTGTCCTGGCGTTTCTCCAAATGCCCCATGTATCCTTTTCAATAAAATACGATAGTAATGGCACCAGAACTATAAAAGAGCTGACCATAAAAGAGAGCCTAATTTGAAGCCATAAATACAAAAAAATATCATAATTTGACCAATCGTTTGCCATAATGTCTGAAATAAGTAGTCCTGCTGTGTTCTTTTGGAGAATATATCATAAATATTGCTTTTATGGGTTAAAAGCTCTTATATGCAACTCTTGATGCCTTCCCCGTTAAATATATGTTAGCTTGCATTCATCAACTATTCACTAGACATCGAATCCGTAAAACCAATCAATTTAAGTAGATACTTCCATGCTGGACTGGGAGCGAGAGAAAAACATAGAATGTGCCAGCTGCATTTCCTCCCGGGCATGCTGTATAAACCAGCTAAGGGAATCGAGGGTTTCAGTATATCGAAACTTAGGCGATGGGCTGACTATAGCGGGCTCACTATAGCAATATACCTATAAATCTATCTTAAATAACCCTCAAAACTTTGTCAGACGTGGCGGAACGACCTTTGATTAGGTCGTTTACGCTCTGCCTACCCCATTAGGGATAAAGGTGTGATTATATGTATGTATGTTAAGTAGATATTATTTCGAATGGACTTAGCATGAGTAATAGCGAAAGAATTATCGTTAGACGCTGCTCTGCCTACCTAACCAATAAAAAATATTACCTGAGATAAATTAGATTCTATTTACGATTGAATTGTCATTTTGACTGGACTTGTGACTTAAGAGCATAAGTTCTTGCTGAAAATTCTCGAAATACTGGACGAAATATCTGGTTATTTGAGTCCCGTATGTCTCCTTGGGCAGACAGTGACCTTAAACGTCCTCCTGGCGAGGATCCAACCAACTCCCTCCCATAAACTAAAGTCCTCATAAAGTCAAATGCCGATTTTATCCCAACAGTCCATGTCCTCACTCGTGCGTCTTCTACTCATGGTTGCCTTATGTTCTATATTCGTACGAACATGTCGAAGCTAATGTTAAAAGATACAGTAATACACATCACTACATAGTATAAAACAAAGTCGCTTTCTCTGTCCCTATAACCCTATGTATGCATAAATCTGTATAACTACGCAAGGGATTTTGATGCGGTTTCTTTTAATAGATAGAGTGATTTAAGTGGAAGGTTTATATGTATAATACATGCATAATACATACATACATACATAAAATCACGCCTTTATCCCTTACGGGGTAGGCAGAGCGATAAACGCCTCGTAAAAGGCGCTTTCGCCACGTCTGACAAAAATTGAGGGCAATTTTAGATTGAAAAGTGTATTGCTATAGTGACAGGTTGTCAGCCTATCGCCTAAATTACAATACACTGTAACCCTCGAGTCCCTTTTGCTGACTTCTACAGCATGCCCGGGAGGAAAGGCAGCTGGAACATGCTATGTTTTTCTATCTCTCCCAGTCCAGCATGGAAGGATACATGCATAATATAGTAGAGAAACACTGATAATTTCAGTGCGAAGCCGGGGCGGGTCGCTAGTTTAACTTAATAAAATAATGCAGAAATAGAGGGTATTCTAGATGAGAGTTTGATGGAGTCTGAATATACGTAATTTCAGGCATGTAAAATCACTTTGACAGTCATAAAATTTGGTGGTGATATTCGGTTTATTTCATATTTTGTTATCTTCGAGAGTAAGAGAGGAATAATTTTCGATCAGAATAAAAATTTAGTTGTGCAGCGAATGACTGCTGCTTGCATTAAAGCAGATTTCAATAATCAATCAAAAAAATAACTATCTTTTATAAATGTCTGTTGAAATGCATGAGTGAGTCTTGGCCCAATGTCCTCATGGGGAATAGAGTATCATAAATGGCTCTAGTTGTAAAAAGGGATTTAGAATTTAGAATAAGAGTAATAAAGTGTCAAAGGAATAGGATGAAATAAAATACGTTTGAGTTCAGGATTCGTATTTCTGAACCGCTCGTATGAAAACTGAAAACGCATACGAAAATCATTCGTGTCATGCGTGCGTATCAAATTCATAATTTAATTGCATTAATAATAAAAATGTCAGAGAATAATATGATCGTCTAAAAAAAGTATGTACTATAAATAATTTAAAATGTTAAAACAAAAATGGGCTCTCGACACGGAGGTCCCGGGTTTGATTCCCGGCGGGGGACAATGACTTTGTGTTATTGTTTCTAGTTTGGTTAGGACATTGCAGGCTGATCACCTGATTGTCCGAAAAGTAAGATGATCCATGCCGTCGGATGGGCATGTAAATAGTCAGTCCTGCGCCTGAATTCTCTCTGGTCGTGTCAGTCAGTCTGTCCCATCAGAATAAGAGATTGAGGGAGCAGAGAGTGCACCTGTGTGTAGCGCAAACACTCCCACAAAACAAGTCCTGCGCAGTTGGCCCATCTCCGGGAGATTGGCCGCCATCACCGAAAATCGGTGGGAGGACTATAATATAATATGTAATAATAGTGCAACAATCGATATTTAGTACTAAAGCCACATAATCAATCGATAGGCCTATCGATAGTATCGATACTATGAATAGTATTGATATCCGACGATTCTATCGTTCGTTGGAAAATAAGAAACAATAGATAGTAATTAGTAGTTTAATATCGCTCTTCGATATTGAAAAATCTATCGATACAATCGATAGTTTCGATTGTTTCTTATTTTACAACGAACCATACTATCGATATCGATAGTATCGTTGGTTACCAATACTATCGCAAAGAAACAACAATTGATACTATCTAGTAGTACGAAAACATTCGATAGCCATCGATAGCTATCGATTGTTTAATCGATAGGGCACTATCGATCGGCAACACTAGGTGAGAGCCAGGTCGGGAGCCAGTAGGCCTCATGCGGAGCCAACCACCGCTTTGTTGGGATCTTTGTTATTCACACTTTCGGACGTACCTACTGTAAAAACCAGTAGAAGAAGTTTTGGATGTCAGTCATCATTTCCGTAACCTTATCTTCCCATCCTTGTGCAAAGGCTAGAGAGCATTGGTATAGGCGGTATACCACTTACCCTTTTTAAAAGCTATCTTTGTGATAGAACACAAGTCGTAAAAATAGATAAATACGAAAGTAGTGAAGAAAAACTTAACTTTGGGGTGCCACAGGGGAGCGTACTTGGCCCGACGCTTTTCTTGATCTACATAAATAATTTGTGCAACCTTAAAGGCGTCGGAGGGAACATATTCTGCTATGCGGATGACACTGCCATCGTTTTTACTGCTAAAACATGGATTGCTGTACAAAAACTTGTAGAGGATGGACTAAAAAGAGTAGCAAGCTGGTTAAATGACAATCTCCTAACGCTAAACATTCAAAAAACTAATTTTATTTGTTTCTCTATGTATCAGAACACCCAACCTGAAAACAATTTTTCTATAAAATTACATTGTTGTGTGGACTCAACAAATACGCCTTGCGATTGTCCCTCCTTGCAAAAAGTAAGCTGCACCAAATATCTTGGAATAATGATAGACCAAAGGTTAAGCTGGCACTCTCATCTAGACCTGATCATGAGCAGAACTAGGAAACTCATTTATATTTTTAAATCACTGAGGCATGTTATGACAGCAGACCTACTTAATAAAACATACATTGCACTAGCTCAATCTGTAATCTCCTATTGTATACCAGTCTGGGGAGGTGCCAACAAAACCAGTTTCTTAAATCTCGAACGAGCACAAAGGTCACTCATTAAGGTAATGTACTTTAAACCCTTTAGGTTCCCCACTGACTCACTGCATAAAATTTGCGGTCTCTTATCTGTAAGGAAGTTGTACATTCTACATCTCATCTTAAGACTACACAGTTCGTTACACTACGATAAGAATCTATTAAACAGAAGACGTAATTATAATGTGGCATCATCTCAACCAGTACGTACTGTTTTTGCAAGAAGGCAATATAGTAATCAGTCTGCTTTTGTTTACAATAAAATTAACCGTTTAATTAATATATACCCCATGCAAAAGTACACCTGCAAAAAAGCTGTTACGGAATTCCTTAGTACTATCACCTACGACGAAGTTGAAGAACTATTTACTAGATTAACATAACAATAATTTCAAATTAACTATGTAAATAAATATAATAATGTAACTGAACTTGAACAAACCACATACAAAAGATAAATGTATTCCATGTGTTATATACTTTAAAATATATATTATTGTATATAAGCAGAGAAGTAGCAATTGTACCATACACTGTAGGATGCTCGTACGTACCTATTACTGTATTTTAGATCATAAGCACAGAATACATAATGTGTCATAAGGTAAGATGCGAGACATTCCCACTACAAGTATCCTTCGGATTACTTCCCGGGAAGTCTCAGCCCATGTACACCATATATTTGTATGAAATAAAACAATTTTTATTTATTTTTATTTTATTTTATCCCGTATCTCACGGAGTTGGCTACAAAATCTAGGTGATTGAACGAAGGTACTGGTTAGAACGAAGGTACCGGTATCTTCTGGGTGAGCTTGCTACATCGTCGACTCTGTCATGGTCATCCCTGACCTTGTGTCTAGAGTCAAGAGCAAATCCATTACTAATTCATCAACATCTGTTGGATTTTATTTCTATGACTGTTATTTTTGTTTTAACATTTTAAATTATTTATAGTACATACTTTTTTTAGACGATCATATTATTCTCTGACATTTTTATTATTAATGCAATTAAATTATGAATTTGATAATGTAAAATAAATTAATCTAAAACTAAAATAAAAAATATATCCTCAGTCTATCATGGAAATCGGTAGAATCTTATGACCCTCTACATACGGGGTGTAAGTAACAGCGTCCCGAAAACTGATAGGGGCTGCTCAGTCAACGAAACTGAACAACATTTACCAGAAAATTATTTCAGGAGATGCAGAAAAAAAATTATCATCCCATACAAAATTACCACCTCGATCAGACAATTTGTATGGAAAAGCAAAGTTTTTTTATTCACTTCCAGAAAAAAGTTCTGCTGATCAGTTGACTGAGCAACCCCTGCCTGACCCTGTCCCTTACATACATACATACATACATAAAATCACGCCTTTATCCCTTACGGGGTAGGCAGAGCGTTAAACGCCTCCTAAAAGGCGCTTTCGCCACGTCTGACAAAAATTGAGGGTAATTTTAGATTGTAATGTGTATTGCCATAGTGACAGGTTGTCAGCCCATCGTCTAAATTACAATACACTGTAACCCTCGAGTCCCTTTTGCTGACTTCTACAGCAAGCCCGGGAGGAAGGGCAGCTGGAACATTCTATGTTTATCTATCTCTCCCAGTCCAGTATGGAAGACTTTCTATCTCTCCCAGTCCAGTATGGAAGACCCAGTATAGTTCCATAATACCAGTTGAATGAGTAACCCTGATGCTAATCCTTTGATCACATTAGCTGGAATGGGGTAAAGGGGACTCTAATTGGACAGTTGGGATTCAATTCCTATAAATGAGCATCGTATTCGGGGAATTGAAGATATTTAATTTCAGTTTCCTTTAGGTGTTATTAGTACCTAGTAATTGGTAAGTTGCGTTTGGTATTTTTAAGTAGTAATGAATTCGTATTTATACAGCGAACTCAAGATTGAGAGCATTAAGTATCGATTAGACAGGCCGTATTGTACTGAAATGACATTTTCTTCCAAGCTAGACTGGGATGCTAGAATGTGCCAACTGCATTTCCTCCCGGGCATGCTGTAAAACCAGCTAAGGGATCCGAGAGTTTCTGTATATTACAATTTATTCGATGGGCTGACAACCTGTCACTACAATAATATACCTACAAATCTATTACATTACAAGTGTCTTCGACTACTTACTGGGGAGCCTTATCCTATGTAGATGTAAGATTTATGCAATTAACGATTTTTCATTTTCATCTATCATAAATAACCCTCAAAACTTTGTCAGACGTGGCGGAACGACCTTTGTTTAGGTCGTTTACGCTCTGCCTACCCCATTAGGGGTTAAGGCGTGATTATATGTATGTATGTATTAAAACACTAACGAGCATCCGAACAAAGTGAATTCAGCTCCGAATAACGCCATTCCCGCGATGCAGTTGGTGAAATTTAAACTTTTCGAGCTTAACTTTTAAACTCGCCGTTTTATGTAGAGAAGTTTTACCCGCCTAGCATCTTCTAGAAGCATGTATCACTTAGGCTCGTGTTTATAAAGCTATCTCAAGATTGAGAGCGATATTAAGTATGGATTTGACAGGCCATTTTGTAATGAAATGACATTTCTGATTCGAACTCAAACTCGCTCTCACTCTCAAGTGCTTATTATAAATTCGGGCCTTAGATGAAGAACAGTTTCGTTTCAGAGTTTATAGTTTATGGCAGTGACTTTGTAACGGTAACATTGTGATTTCTTCCATGCTTTCCTGGGAGCGAGAGAAAAACATTGAATGTGCCAACTGCATTTCTACTAAGGCATGCTGTAAAAACCAGTTAAGGGTCCGAGGGTTTCAGTAGATATATTGTAATTTAGACGACGGGCTGACAACCAGTCACTACAGCAATATACATAACATAACATAAACATAAAAATACTTTATTGCACGTAAGAATACAAATCATACAAAACAACAGATAACAACAAAAAACAAGTACAACAAAGGCGGCCTTATTGTTAAGGTAGCAATTTCTTCCAGGCAACCTTTCTATATACCTACAAATCTATCTTAAATAATCCTAAAAACTTTGTCAGACGTGGCGGAACGACCTATATTTAGGTCGTTTATGATCTGCCTATCCCATTATGGATAAAGACGTGATTATATGTATGTATTTATGTAACAATGTGGAAGGTCTACAGTACATAAAATGGAACTAACGCCGCTGAAGCCATTTTTGATAGTTCTCCCAGTATACAATACCAACTAACTGCCTCCATGGTCTAGTAGTCGGAGCCATGGGCTCACGATCACGACCCGGAGGTCTCGGGTTCGAGTCCAATACAGCATCCCGAAACTCGCTATCTCGACGCACGGAATTTCGACTGATCTCGAAATACGCTATCACCTGATTGTTCGAATGCAGTCCTGTGCCCGATTTTTCTCTGGTCGTGCCAATCTGTCCCATCAGAAAAAGAGATAAGGAACAGAGAGTGCACTTGTGTTGCGCAAATAGCAGTTAGCTGATTTTTGGAAGATTGGCCGCCACCACCGAATATGTTGGAAGGACAATGCAAAGTCCTCGCAAAGAAGAAGTCCCCGCCCACCTTCATTTATATCCTATGTTATACTGTACCTGCAGGCTAACATGCGCTGTATACCATGATACTTGTCTCCAACCTACGACTCGTTCCAAACGAAGACCTAGGCATGTCCTTACTGACGGCGAACGCCTAATTACACGTGCAATCAATATTGCCAACGCAAATCGAGTCACACTCAACAGCCCTTCCAGCAGCCGCGCAACTCGCCGGCGGGGTCGCGGAGTTCCTTCCTATGCTCTCTGGGCGATACCAGCATGTTCCCGGTAGATTCTCTCCAATAAGGAATTCCCAAGGCCCGAGGTTTGAGCCCTAATGGGCGCCCTTAAGCAGTTGCTATTCGTACTTAAGAGTGTAGATTGCGTGTAGCCGTTAGTTCGCATACATACACTCCTGCAATATGGTCCATAGAAAAAGTTACAAATTTTGTTGTTGTATTTTCTCATGCGCTGCGTCCAGAAAATGTGGCCTCTATTCATAGTGAAGTACAAAATAATGAGACAAGTTTAGATAAATTTTGTCGTGTCGTGGTGCGCATACTAGTTTTCTTGGGAAAGTTCTAGTGTTATGAAAGTACCTAGTATAATATTTTTAACTAAGTAGCTCTTCTCGGGAAGATAAAAAAATAATACAAAATGTCCTGTCTCACAGACTATTATTTTCAGAAATAATGGTTTTATTAAATTCTTTGATAGGTGTTTTTTTTTTACGATAGGGACAAAAGTAAAAGAGAAAAGTAGAAGACATGGAATTTCAATAGTGTTTTATGTTGAATTAGGTTCAATTTGAACAGCAGTTTTTATTTTTTATTTAACAATTTATTGTACACAAAACATCATAAAAACAGGACATTGTAGTATGTTTTATTTCTTGTTGACTGTACTATTTTCCCGTTTCTCAGATTCTGAACCTACGACCTCCGAATCCAGTGCTCAAGGCTTATACAACCCCACTCGGTAGTTAATAGTATAAAAACATATGTAGCGCACATAGATTCACTTCACATCAAGATACAGTCCTAAAACGCGGTATCGAAGTTTGCTCGGCGATTTGCATATATACAACTTCCGAACTTATCCAGTCGGACTCCGGCCCCTGGTCACGTGGTCACAACACCCGACCAGGTGGGTGATTACCCTTTTCCCATCCGTCATCACTCGGCCAACTGGCCTCTCAAGGAAATGCTCCTAAATATACAAGGCATTTATTATTATTCCGAAGGATCAAAGAACTTCATCCTCTCTATAAGGTCCATATTTCTGACTGATGATGGGGCTTATAGACCCTTTGACTTGATAGAATACACTTATTATAGTCAATATAAATACTTTAGTTAGCCAGATATATGTATAATAGTACGACGTACCACATTTCTCATTAGGCCCGTATTTATAAAGCGATCTCAAGATTGAGAGCAGTATTAAGTATAGATTTGACAGGTTATAATGTAGTGAAATGACAATTCTGATAAGAACTCAAACTCGGTGTCAGTCTCTGCTGATTATAAATACGGGCCTTAGAAGTGTTATGAACGAAACTACATCAACGTAATAAAAGTTCTGCTTCTACGGTTTCTTTTTTCTGTCAATGATATATGTAGAATAATAATAAATATACATACATACATACATACATAAAATCACGCCTTTATCCCTTACGGGGTAGGCAGAGCGTCAAACTCCTCGTAAAAGGCGCTTTCGCCACGTCTGACAAAAATTGAGGGCAATTTTAGATTGTAATGTGTATTGCTATAGTGACAGGTTGTCAGCCCATCGCCTAAATTACAATACACTGTAACCCTCGAGTCCCTTTTGCTGACTTCTACAGCATGCCCGGGAGGAAGGGCAGCTGGAACATTCTATGTTTTTCTATCTCTCCCAGTCCAGCATAATAATATACAAACTTATTAATTAATTAATTATTAATTAATTAGTGGTATTGTTTTAAGTAGAAAGACTCTGATTAGAGTCTGTCACCTTTTTTATGACACAATATAACTTATTTTTACCAAACCTATATAGATGTACATTTTACTAGCTTTCCACCCGCCGTATTATTTAACGCGTAAATGAGTTTTCCCGTGAAAATGAAGTATTATCCCGCGATAAAAAGTGTTCTTCCATGCTGGACTGGGAGTGAAAGAAAAACATAGAATGTGCCAGCTGCATCACCTCCAGAGCATACTGTAAAAACCAGCTAATGGATTCGAGGGTTATAGTATATTACAATTTTAGGCGATGGGCTGACAACCTGTCACTATAGCAATATACGTCATGATCATCTGTAATAACCCTCAAAACTTGTCAGACGTGGCGGAACGACCTTTGCTTAGGTCGTTTACGCTCTGCCTACCCCATTAGGGATAAAGGCGTGATTATATGTATGTATGTATAAAAAGTAGCATATATTCATAATACCAGGTGTAAGGAACAGTGTCCCGCAAACTGATAGGGGTGGCTCAGTCACTGATACTGAACAACTCATCATCTCCCTAGCCTTGTCCCGTATCTCACGGGGTCGGCTTCCTAATCTAGGGGATTGAACGAGGGTACTGGTTTTTACACAGGGCGACTGCCATCTGACCTCCGCAACCCAGAAGGGAAACCAGACCCAATCCTATATTAGGTCAGAGTTTTCAAGCCGCCAATGCTAGCACTGGCCTCTGATATGACTTAACGACTAATATCTACGGTATTAAACGATATTAACCGGGACGAACGGCTTAACGTGCTTTCCGAAGCACCGAATAAACGTACATATGATATTCGAAAACCGAAAAACACATTGGTACGTGGTGGGGTTCGAACCACGACCTCCCGCTCAGGAGGCAGCGGCCCTATCCACTACACCATCGGGCTCTGATATGATACTGAACAACTGCCACCAGGATATTTTTTTAGGAAATAAAAACAAAATGGCATTTCCATACAAAATGTTCACCTCGTTCGGACAATTCGCCCTATCAGTTTGCGGGACGCTGTCCCTTACACCCGGAATTAGTAGGGATGTAAGTACGTATAGACGTATCGGTACAAAATTTGGTAGCTAATCCAGCTCTGCAGTTAGAGTTTGGGGACCGGAAAAGGGTTTGTGACCTGGATTATCGATAACTGTCTGAATTAAGCCAGGATTAACCCAGGATCAAAGGAACCTAGGGTTGCTTAAACACAGTAGGTATCGATGAAATGCAAAAGAAGAGATTATAATACCAGATGTAAGGGACAGCGTCCCACACAATGATAGTGGTTGCTCGGTCAACGATACTAAACAACTATCAGCAAGATTTTTTTTGAGGAAGTAAAAAATAATGGCTTTTCAATACAAATTGTCTGCTCGAGGTGAACATTTTGTATGGAAAAACAACTTTTTCCTGAAAAAATAACCTACAGATAGTCGTTTAGTGTCGCTGACTGAGCACTCCCTATCAGTTTGCGGGACGCTGTCCCTTACACCTGGTATAATACGTATTATGAAATGACACGTATAAACTTTGACAATTTTGATAAAAGTTGACACAGAAAAGATAATGTCTTGGCTACTGTCATGGGCAAGTTGGGAAAGTTTGTGTAAAATTAAAAGTTAGGGCGTATTTGCACTGCTTCGAATTCGATTCGTATCCAATTCTCATCCGATTTGGCTTTCCTAGTAAATATATGCTTGTGCAGTTTGTGCATGCGCACCTATCCATATCCGTTTTATAACTATGTTTTTTTTACGGATACGAACCGAATACGGAGTGCATTCTTTTATTTTATTTTCTTATTATCATCATTTACTTAACACAATTTAACAAGTTAAATGTTATCGCTAAACCTTAATAAAGTTTGTCTCGATGTCATTATCCGCTTACATTTAAAACAAATAAAATTAACTAATATTATATGACAAACATAGATTAACGTACAATTTTCTTTTAATTTCATACAATTAGGCATAAAGGCCCTGAGTCAGTTAAATTCAAAAATAAATTGATATATCGATGAGTGAAATTAAATTGCTATCATGACTACAATATCAGCCCCAACAGCCGAAAGTAAACTTTACTACAGAGGAAAATGCTTCATCCATGCTTCAACCCGTTTATGACAGTAATTATCTATTACGGTGGCGATACTAGCGAAGTGGCGCACCCATAAGTAAAAGAAACATAATTAACTACAAACATACATATGATTACGCCTTTATCCCCAGTGGGGTAGGCAGAGCGTAAACGACCTAAATAAAAATCGTTACGCCACGTCTGACAAAGATTTGAGGGTTATTTAAGATTGATTTGTAGGTATATTGCTGTAGTGACAGGTTGTCAGCCCATCGCCTAAATTGCAATACCTATACAGAAACGCTCGGATCCCTTAGCTGATTTTTACAGCATGCACGGGAGGAAATGCAGCTGGCACATTCTATGTTTTTCTGTCGCTTCCAGTCCAGCATGGAAGTAACAACAAACGCAGTTAATTAAAAAACCCGGTCCTACAGAATCAAGTTGATTTAGAATTTAGATAATTTAGAATCTTATAAATAAGTGATTCATAGCTCGTTGTAGTAACAGGAAGAAAACTTGCATAGGCCATTATTTGTAATTTTTCTTCCTGTTACTATAACGAACTATGAATCGCTAATTTATAAGGTTCTAAATTATTTTAATTACCATAACTTAATTCTGTAGGACCGGTTTTTCGATTCACTGCGTTTCTAGTGAAATATGTTTTTTTTACTAATGGTGGCGCCACTTGGCTAGTATCGTCACTTTAATGCTACGTTGATGTCAATTTGTGTACTAATTAAAACAGACCACAGTATAAATAAGATAAAATTGACTTATATAAGAAACTGTCAAGATGTGGTCAAAATAAATTGACACTTATCTGCTCCATAACTAGAAAGCTAGAACATGTAGCGCCTGGAAGTGTTTCAAAAACGGCCCATCCAACCGTTTGCAAGCGTTTAAATGAATTATGTTTTTTTTACTAATGATGGCGCCACTTGGCTAGTATCGTCACTTTAATGGTACGTTGATGTCAATTAGTGTACTAATTAAAACAGACCACAGTATAAATAAAATTGATTTATATAAGAATCTGTCAAGATGTTGGTAAAATAAATTAACACTTATCTGCTCCATAACTGGAAAGCTAGAACATGTAGCGCCTGGAAGTGTTTCACAAACGGATCATCCAACCTGCTAGCGTTTAAGTGAATTATGTTTTTTTTACTAATGGTGGCGCCACTTGGCTAGTATCGTCACCTTAATGCTACGTTGATGTCAATTAGTGTACTAATTAAAACAGACCACAGTATAAATAAAATTGATTTATATAAGAATCTGTCAAGATGTGGTCAAAATAAATTGACACTTATCTGCTCCATAACTGGAAAGATAGAACATGTAGCGCCTGGAAGTGTTTCACAAACGGATCATTCAACCTGCTAGCGTTTAAGTGAATTATGTTTTTTTTTACTAATTGGGGCACCTTGGCCAGTATCGTCAGCCTAATGCTACGTTGATGTCAATTAGTGTGCTAATTAAAACTTACATACATATAATCACGCCTTTATCCCTAATGGGGTAGGCAGAGCGTAAACGACCTGAACAAAGGCCGTTCCGTCACGTCTGACAAAGTCTTGAGGGCCATTCAAGACAGATTGGTAAGTATATTAAAACATACGACAGTATAAATAAGATAAAATTGATTTATATAAGAAACTGTCAAGATGTTGTCAAAATAAATTGACACTTATCTGCTCCATAACTGGAAAGCTAGAACATGTAGCGCCTGGAAGTGTTTCACAAACGGCCCATCCAACCTGCTAGCGTTTAAGTGAATAATGTTTATTTTTTACTAATGGGGAAGCCACTTTGCTAGTTTTGACACCTTAATGCTACGTTAATGTCAATTAGTGTTCTGATACTGTGTCACGCTGACAGCGGAATGCGAATTGACAGCTTGACGGGTCGCTGACAGTTTAATCTTAGTAAGCATTGTCGTATCATGTCGGGTTTGATTTCAGGTTCATGTTTAAAACTTGCTGACATTTCAGTGCCATTGTGAAATAAATTAGGTTTATTTGATGGGTATTTGTGAATTAATTTAGTTAATATAATATTAAAATTTGATAAACACATATTAAATGGTTGTAAAGCCGTAAAGAGACGTGAATTTTTCTTGAACATAATTTCCCACAGGGAGTCAAAGTTTAGTCAAAATAATCAACAACATTAGGTTATCGAAGTGTAATCTAATCGTTTTGTATATAAGGTATTTTTTTGTTATTATTACGACTCTTGTTCCTCAGGAAAATTATTTCATTTTCATTAAGTAGAGTCACCTCCCAAGGCTTTAAACAAATGAAATTTCAGCAACCAACCTACTTGCCTATCACTTAATGAGTCTAAAAACCAGTGGATATATTTTTTTGTCGCCACAACACATACATACATATTATCACGCCTTTATCCCAGAGCGTAAACGACCTAAACAAAGGTCGTTCTGCCACGCTTGACAAAGTTTTGAAGGTAATTTAAGATAGATTTGCTGTAGTGAGCTCAGTCAGCTCATCGCCTAAATTGCAATATACTGAAACCCTCAGATCCCTTAGCTGTTTTTTTACTGCATGCCCGAGAGGAAATGCAGCTGGCACATTCTATGTTTTTCTCTCGCTCCCAGTCCAGCATGGAAGAAACAACACGCCTTACATATATATCAAAGCGTGGGTTGAGATGGCAAATCCTCCAAGTGAAAAATGAAGCCATTACGAAGATAGGTGACGAGTCCGTAATTGTGAAAGAGAAAGCGATACCTCTTTTTACACCACTCGGGCCGTAATGGTTTATTCGATGTCTTTTTTCACGTTGAATACTAAGTAAGCAGATTACAAATCTACACTAATATTTTAAAGCGCAGAAACCTTCCACCATTAAAAAGCGGTATTTGATAATTTTGGAAAAAGCTCTTAAAAGAATCATTGTTTGTTTTGAAATTAATGGAATTTTACTATCTTTTTACAGGTTGTAATAAATTGCTTTAAGGGCTCAATAAAGGGCAACTGAACAACTTAAACCAAGTATTTTTTATATACCTGTTTTTTTTGTGATAGTTGTTTAGTTTCGTTATTTGAGGAAACCCTATCAGTTTGAGAGAAACATTCCCTTAGGGCAGCAACACACAGGCGTCACTTATTGCGCGCAAGGTTGCGCTCAACAAGCGGCTGTCAATCCTTTTTGCATTGCCTACAACACATATGCGTCACCTTACGCTTTACGCGCCCGTAGAGATGAACTGTACGTTGGCTGTCAGTACGCGCGTAGACCGTAAGGTGACGCATGTGTGTTGTAGGCAATGCAAAAAGCATTGTCAGCGTGTCGAGCGCAACCTTGCACGCAGTAAGTGAGCCTGTGTGTTGCTGCCCTTATATCCAATATGTTTCATAATATTATGGCGCAGATATAATTGTTACTTATCAACATTTTCATGTTAGTAATTTTTTTATGGTATTTACTTTGTACTTTGAAATTGAAATCCAACTTTTCTTTTAAATTGGAATCTAGTTTTCTGCGTTGGCGCGGAACTGCGTTATTGTACCGGAAAACTACAGGGCACTGGATGCCTGACATGAATTCCTGAACAAAGTGAGATTGTCTTCTCAGGAAAAATGTGGAAAAACAGATGCCGTGGGTTATTCAAACAGATTTAACTGCGCCCGTGGTCTAGCGGTCTGAGCCATGGGCTCCCAGATTTGGAAGTCCTAGGTTCGATTCCCAGGAGAGGGGGGGGGGGGAAATGTCTATTTTGAAATATCCCTAAAAACTTTGTCCGGCGTGGCGGAACGACCTTTTGTTTAGGTCGTTTCGCTCATTAGGGATAAAGGCGTGAATATTGTATGTATGTATGTATTGACTTGAAAAATTATAACTTACTTTTTTTTCCATAAATAGATTAGGTATATAAGTACAAGGTGTAAAAAATACATACCATAATTGTTAGCAAGTGTCGCCGCCATAAGTGAAAAAATCATAATTCACTAAAAACGCAGTGAATCGAAAAACCAGTCCAACAGAATCAAGTTATTGTAATTAAGATAATTTAGAACCTTATAAATTAACGATTCATAGCTAAAGCATAGAAAAATTGCCGATGGTGGCAGGGATTCGCAATTTTTCTTCCTGTTACTACAACAAACTATGAATCGCTAATTTATAAGGTTAGGTTAGGATTAATAGGGCCGCTGCTTACGGAATGTGAGGTTGTGGTTCGAATCCCACACGTACCAATGTGTTTTTCGGTTTTCACTTATGTACGTTTATTCGGTGCTTTTTCCGTACTTCGGAAGGCACGTTAAGCCGTTGGTCCCGGTTAATATTGTTTCATACTAAAGATATTAGTCGTTAAGCCATGTCAGAAGCCAGTGCTAAGCATCGGCGGCTTGAAAACTCTGACCTAATCTAGGGTTGGGTCTGGTTTCCCTTCTGAGTTGCAGAGGTCAGATGGCAGTCTCTCTGCGTAAAAACCAGTACCCTCGTTCAATCCCCTAGATTAGGTAACCGACCCCGTGAGATACGGGATAAAGCTAGGTAGATGATGGGGGCGCCACTTGGCTAGTATCGCCACCTTAAGGGTATGAACCTACACATGAAAGTAAACAACTTTTCCCAATATTTCCATACAAATGGTGCTGGAGTCATTTTGTATGTCAGGCTCTTAGGCTCGTATTTATAAAGTGATCTCAAGATTAAGAGCAATATTAAGTTTGGATTTGACAGGTCGTTTAGTACTGAAGTATCATTTCTAATGAGAACTGAAACTAGATGTTATACTCGAGAGCTTATTATAAATACGGGCCTTAGTCAGGCTCCCTTACATAAACTATTTTCTCATGAAAAACATTGCTTCCTAAAGAGTAACCTACAAATTCTTTGTTTATGAATAAAAAATACGTAATACGAAGTTATTTTCTTATCAATCAGCGATTTCCTTGAATACAGCAACGTCCCATTTCACGCAGAATTATGGGGGCGAGTAAACAGGAAGCGAAGGAAAAGCGGATACTGATCTGCAGAGATAGCGGTGTACGTGCTAGAACGGAACGCAAAAGCCTTTGATGGCATCTGTTTGTGGTAGCAATTTTATTCTCTTGAGCAAAAAAAATCTATTCTCTTTTCTGTTTATCATAGTTTTTGTTCGAGAAAAATATTTTTTTATTTAGAAAACAAATGATCTCATAATTTTGTTTTTAAAACAAAATTTTTATTATTTTGTTTTAAAAACCAAAATTTCTTTTTTAAGTTCGGAAATACTACAAAACAATAAATAATATAATACTTTATTTGCGTAAAGGAATACAGGGGAGTTTTAATTAAGAATCTACTTTTCCTGGGGTGAAGTGGTTTGAGTCTTGAGTTTCATTGTCACAGGGGGAAATAAATACATACATACGGGGTTATTTCGTTCTCATGCATACTAGATTCGTATCTAATTCGTAACAGAAAAAAAAGAAACGAACTTGGAAGCAATTGTATGACAACTTATGCACAAGGAAAGCCAAATCGGATACGAATCCTACATAGATGAGTGCACAAAGGGCGTAAGGGTTCTTAAAACCTTTTCATAGTCGATATTCTTTGTCATTGCTACTATTTTCTGGCGTTTTTCGACTTCAATCTTCACTACACTATACATCCGTATCCGCATTGATTTCATACGGATGCGGATGCAAATATTCGCAATATCCATACATACATACATAAAATCACGCCTTTATCCCTTACGGGGTAGGCAGAGCGATAAACGCCTCGTAAAAGGCGCTTTCGCCACGTCTGACAAAAATTGAGGGTAATTTTAGATTGAAAAGTGTATTTCTATAGTGACAGGTTGTCAGCCCATCGCCTAAATTACAATACACTGTAACCCTCGAGTCCCTTTTGCTGACTTCTACGGCATGCCCGGGAGGAAGGGCAGCTGGAACATGCTATGTTTTTCTATCTCTCCCAGTCCAGCATGGGGAAATAAAGTTGATTATTATTATTATCTGGGAGACTTTTCCAGGTTGATAAGGTTTGATTTAGATTACAATAGCATCACACGGGCATATACGGGGTGTAAGGGACAGCATCCCACATACAGATAGGAGTTGCTCAGTTAATGACACTGAGCAACTTTCACAAGGAAATTCTTCAGGAAGTATATTTTTTTGGCTTTTCCGTACTACAAAAATTACCACCTCGATTAGATATTTTTTTAGGAAAAGCAAAAAAGAGGAGTTTTTCCATGCTGGACTGGAAGTAAGAGAAAAACATATAATGTGCCAGCTGCATTTCCTCCCGAACATGCTGTAAAATCCAGCTATGGGATCTGAGGGTTTCAATATATTGTAATTTAGGCGATGGACTGACAACCTGTCACTACAGCAATATACGTACAAGTATATCTTAAATGACCTTCGAAACTTTGTCAGACATGGCGGAACGACCTTTGTTTGACTACAAACTGCCTACCCCATTAGGGATAAATGCGTGATTATATGTATGTTTGTATGTAAAAAAGAAATAGAAAAAGATAGAATAGAAAACATTTATTATTCATGACGTCACAAACAAAACACAGTAACAACACAGTAAATACATTTTTAATCAAAAATAGGACAAAAGAAATTCATTTCCTGAAATATTTTTTTAGTGCAATTTGTTCTATATCGTTGACTGAGCAACCCATATCAGTTTGCGGGACGCTGTCCCATACAAACCGTACACTTTCCTGCATCCCGATGATGTTGATGTCCTCCCAGACGTATCCGTCGACGGCGACACCCTTAGCTTATGCTTGCCTGGGACCTTGCATGGGCGCGAGCGTGACTAGCAAACCTCCCGCATCCTACAATAGGTATGATTTGAACAGTGTGCCGAGCCACAACCGAGTCGGACATTGTATTATCAGCCGGCTGCAGCACTAATTTAATAGTACGGGAGTCGAGAGCTGGACTAAACTCACATGATTAAATTATATGCGCTACTAGACATTGTGCTTAGATCCAGGACTGTAGCTATAGATAGACAGTGTGTTATGTTGGACTAGATGGCATTGTGCTTGGATTTGCAGGACTATAGCTATAGATAGAGAGTATGTCATGTTGGACTAGATGGCATTGTGCTTGGATTTGCAGGACTATAGCTATAGATAGAGAGTATGTCATGTTGGACTATATGGCATTATGCCCGGATTTCCAGGACTGTAACTATAGATAGAGAGTGTGTCATGTTGGACTAGATGGCATTTTGCTCGGATTTCCAGGACTGTAGCTATAGATTGAGAGTGTGTCATGTTGGACTAGATGGCATTTTGCTCGGATTTCCAGGACTGTAGCTATAGATTGAGAGTGTGTCATGTTGGACTAGATGGCATTTTGCTCGGATTTCCAGGACTGTAGCTATAGATTGAGAGTTTGTCATGTTGGACTAGATGGCATTGTGCTCAGATTTACAGGACTATGACTATGCGAGTGTCTGTTATGTTGGACTTGTAGGATGTTAGCTAAGTTAGTTGGGCTCGTATTTATAAAACCATCTTAAAATTGGGCGTTTTCTACTACACGGCACGGCGACGGTGCCGTCACGATGCCGTGGATCTGTTTATCCACTAAACAGTCCGGCAACGTCCAGACAACATATTGTACAGAAATATCATTTTTCATACGAACTCAAACTAGCTGTCAGTCCCAAGTACTATTTCTCAATACGGACCTTAGGGCACTTTTGCACTGGTCCGAATACGTATCAAAAAAAAATCAGATCCGAATTAGTCTTCCTAGTAAATGTTTGACAGCTTGCGCACCCATCCATATCCATTTTATATGGAAATTGACCCGGATATGATTCGGATACGAACCGAATACGGGGCAATGAAAAAACGCTCTTAGACGCAAAGATTCGAGAAAGAATTTCGATATGTAGTGCGGTTTTCATATTTTGTTAAATCATCTTGGGTGTACTTTAAGCCCAAAAATCAATTTTCCCTTAGCGTATTTGATGTGACAGGTCTTAAGGAACAAAGCCCAAAAAAGCTGATTGCTTCAAATCCATTGTTCGCAGATAATACGTATGGATTTAATTTCAATCCCTCTGTCGTAGACCTACTCATTGTTATTTTGTACATACATACATACATATAATCACGCCTTTATCCCAAATGGGGATAAAGGCGTGATTATATGTATGTATAGATAGATTCGTAGGTATATTGTTGTAGTGACAGGTTGTCAGTCCATCGTCTAAATTACAATATACTGAAACCCTCGGATCCCTTAGCTGTTTTTTACAGCATGCCCAGGAGGAAATGGCACATTCTATGATTTTCTTTCGCTCCCAGGCCAGTATGGAAGTTTTTTTTATTATAGGTAGATATACCTGTTTTCGGTTTTCGAATTTCATATGTACGTTTATTCATATGTACCTTCCGGGTTGTGGAGGTCAGATGGCAGTCGGTCTGTGTAAAAACCAGTGCCCTCGTTCAATCCCCTAGATTAGGTAGCCGACCCCGTGAGATACAGGAAAAGCCTAGGGAGATGATGAGGTAGATATATCTGTAACGTAATAATTATTATAGGTAGGTATTATTTCATGAAACAGATAAAGATGGTTTTTAATTGAATTAAATTGCGATGTTGAAATTTAATAATCTTAAGAGATATGAAAAAATAATTTTGCTATTCGTAAGAACGCAAAAAGTTCTATTCTTATAAGTTTTATTTTATATTTTTTGGGCAGATTATTTTTATTTTTACATATAACAGACCTTAATTCAAGACTAGAATTGAATTATGGTGTAATAGATTATTTCTTGCATAAAATATATCGGAAATAATTAATATTTTTATTTCAAACAATAGATTTTTTCACAGCAAAATTAGACAAAAATAAATGATAAGCAATACTGATACCAGCAAAAAAAACAAAGAACATTCGCATCAAAAAACATCAAATAATATCTCAACTCTAGAATTGCAACGTAGCGCCATCTATCCGCATTCTTTTGCAACAGCGCAGCGGTTATTTCCGGCAATCCGCACTGGGCGGGCGACTATCGTAGGGTGGCGGGAGTTACGAGCTGGGCGGTTTCCGGAGTGACGTAGCGGTTCGCCCGGCCTAACATAGATGACGCTAGCTGCAACTTTACTACTAAGATTACAGCGAAATATTATTGTGAATAAGGGTAGGTTGAAGATAAGTTACTAGTACAAAGTTATATCATGCCATCTCTCTCGTGTTTTTTACAGTTCTTTTAGCGTTAGGGAAAAAAAGATTTTCTGGGTAAAGTTTTAGGTACATAGGTCATTTAAGTAGGTTATATCATATTTCCGTGCAAAATCACATTGTTTTTATTTTTTGTTTACAGGTATGTATTGTCCGGGACCGCCGTAGGGTTGCCAGTAAGGTGTAGTTGCAGCATTTTAGATCGCCATGCGTCATATGTAGATCATCTACCATCGTCATCCCTGCTGTGGAGGGGTAAGTACTACACTTAATATTATTATTTTTGAACTACATTTAGATGCCTTCTTTATTTAGAATTTCTATACTAAAGAATTGTATTGCAATTTTGTATTTAATCACAGTAGGTACACATTTAATACATAGTTTTAGAGTAATTATAGATAATTTAATCATAATAAAATCCTTCAAATAGAGTTTCATTCCGTAATTTAGGTTTATAATAGTTGAATTCAGCTTTATAATAGTTATTTAGTAGTATTCATAAGTTTATAACATGGAATTATTAATAATTACATCTACTAGTTATTTTGTTTATTTGACTGTATGTATGATAGACAATTCATATTAATTTAACTTTAAAAGCGGTGTGCATGCATTGGTTAAAACTAAATAAATAAATAACGACAATTAGATTATACGGAGTGTAAGGGACAACGTCCCACAAACAGATAGGGGTTGCTCAGTTAATGGCACTGAACAACTTTCAATAGGAAGTTCTTTCAGAAAGTGTTTTTTATTGTTTTTTTTACATACAAAATGTCCACCTCGATCGAACAATTTGTATGGAAAAGCTATCTTGTTTTCACCTCCTGAAAGAATTTCCTGGTGAAAGTTGTTTAATGTCATTGACTGAGGAGCCCTTATTCGTTTGTGGGACGCTCTGTCCCCTTACACCCGGAATTATAACATTTAAAATGAAGAACAGCTTCGAATGCTATTGAAATGTATAAAAGAAATTTGACTTCCAATCCCTTTTTTGGTTTGTATAATTTTTAAAACAAGATCCAGTGTGAGAGGTCAAATTTCTTTTAGGTATACGTCGCTACTTTACGCCATTTTTGTATATTGGAAAAAATATGTTTAATTTAATTAATAAAAGATAGTTACTATTTTATTTGCACTTAAGGGGCTTCCCTGGGCTAAGTGGCGCCCTCATCAATCCAAAAATCATAATTTACTGAAAACACAATCAATCGAAAATCCAATAGATCAGATTGAGATTAAAGCAATGAAGGTCATTTAGGATCTCATAATGTAGCAAATTAAAGTTCATTGTAGTTACAGATAGAAAATTTGCGAAAAACGGCTACTTTTAGCACTTTTGCTATCTATAACTACTGTGAAAACTGAATAATATATTGCTTACCATAAACTTCAGTTAGATACTTCAATATGATCTACCGGATTTTCGCTTAGTTTCGTTTTCAGTGAGTAATGCTTTTTTAACTAATGAGGGCGCTGGCGTGCACCGGGGATTCCTTTAAATATGAATAAGAGTATGATAATACAATACATATCTTGGAATATTATTGATCGTTAGTCGAAATAAAATAACAAACAAATACAAATATGGTATATGATGTGTATAATTTGATTTGATTGATTACTAAGTAGCTGGACAAAGCTTGCCCCACATAATGGCCGTGGTCGGCCACAGTAATTTTCCTATTACCTTGTTTGATTGTAAGGTAAACAATATAATGGATTTAGTAAAATAAAATGTCTGAAGTAGAAAGTTTTGATGCTATGCTACAAGAGTTTCAGTTCACAAGACATATAAATCAGGGATATTGCGAATCTTCCATACTGGACTGGGAGAGAAAGAAAAACATAGAATGTTCCAGTTGCCCTCCCTCCCGGGCATGCTGTAGAAGTCAGCAAAAGGGATTCGAGGGTTGCAGTGTATTGTAATTTAGGCGATAGGCTGACAACCTGTCACTACAGCAATACACATTACATTACAATCTAAAATTGCCCTCAATTTATGTCAAACGTGGCGAAAGCGCCTTTTAGGAGGCGTTTTACGCTCTGCCTACCCCGTAAGGGATAAAGGCGTGATTTTATGTATGTATGTATGGATATTGCGAATATTTGCATCCGCATCCGTATGAAATCAATGCGGATACGGATGTATAGTGTAGTGAAGATTGAAGTCGAAAAACGCCAGAAAATAGTAGCAATGACAAAGAATATCGACTATGAAAAGGTTTTAAGAACCCTTACGCCCTTTGTGCACTCATCTATGTAGGATTCGTATCCGATTTGGCTTTCCTTGTGCATAAGTTGTCATACAATTGCTTCCAAGTTCGTTTCTTTTTTTTCTGTTACGAATTAGATACGAATCTAGTATGCATGAGAACGAAATAACCCCTTGTTTTTCTTTATGTACTGGTAAATAGTATATATTTTAATAAACAATATTTTATAAAATATATTTTTTGTGCTATTTTGGCATCATTACATTCATATTCATAAGAGCCCGATGATGTAGTGGATAGGGCCGCTACCTCCTGAACGGGCTCCTCCTCGTGGTTCAAATCCCACCACGTACCAATGTGTTTTTCGGTTTTCAAATTTCATATATATCGTTTATTCGGCGATTTTCCGTACTTCGGAAGGCACGTTAAACCGTTGGTCCCGGCTAATATCGTTTAATACCGTAGCTTTAGTCGTTAAGCTACGAGTATGTCAGAGGCCAGTGCTAAGCATTGGCGGCTTGAAAACTCTGACCTAATCTAGGATTGGGTCTGGTTTTTTCTTCTGGGTTGCGGAGGTCAGATGACAGTCACTCTGTGCAAAAACAAGTACCCTCGTTCAATCACCTAGATTAGGTAGCCGGCCCCTTGAGATACAGGAGAGGAAAGCTAGGGAGATGATTAACATCCGCATTTGCGGTATGAGACCTCAAAAATGCGGATGTGAAAGAATCTGCATCCGCAATATCCTTGATACAAATATAGAAAAATGCTTAAACAATTGTCAAAATTACTAAATTATTTGTTCACAAACCCTATGGCGGCAAAAACGTACATCAGATTTTGGAAACATACTTATTACGAACGGCAAGTTGAGTTTGTTTGACGAGGATAACGCACTACAAAGCTCAAATTAGTCGATCTGCAAGATTTATTAGCCGTGTTTTAGTGGTCAGAGCCATGGGCTTACGATCCGCAGCTCCTGGGTTCTATTCCCAGTGGGGGGGGAACACGGAGTTCATATTTGTCACTTTATTACTTTGTGAAGTTTGGTTAGGACATTGCAGACCGAATCACCTGATTGTCCGAAAAAAAAGATCGCTGTCTTTGATAGTGGTCGTTACTCAAAACCATGTCAGAGACCTAATAGGCGGTTTGAAAACTATGACACCAAGGTTCATCGGGTCTTTGTTCGACTCGAGAAGTCACTTGCTAGGAAGAAAGATTAGCCGTGCTATTTAAACATTTTTTATTAACCTTCTTTATAAAGTTTAAAGTGTAGTTGTTTATTTTAACAATAATTGCAAAAGAAGAAATTGAAAAATGCTTGCAAAAAAGAATACTTACAAAAATATTCAGCGCATGTAAATACTTTAGAAAAGAATGTTGAAATTTAAAAAAAGTTTTGTAGAGATGTTGTTTTAGAAAATAAAAATGTTTATCTCTTAAATAAACATTCACAGAATGCTTAGCAAAATAAAAATGAAAAATAAATTTGGCTACAGTTCAGAAGTAGCTCACTTTGCTTTCATAATCACTTTTTATTTTACAAGGACTTTTCACTTTGCGGATTAAGTTTTTACACGACTTTACAAATAAACGAGTGTAATTTTTTGGAGGTTTTTGTATGTTTGAGAGTAATTTGATTTCACTAGAACTTCTAAATGTGTAAACTGACTGATTTCTGACCGGTTTCAGCAAAATTCAAGAAATTGGTAGGTAATATTTGTCATTCATTAAGTGTTTCTTCTTCTTCTTCTTCCTAGTTCCCAGGGTGCGCCTTCTTAGTCTTTTCTTTCCACAATCTTTCATTCATTAAGCGCTGTGTAAGTAAATTTTAGAGTCGTTTGTTTATTTCGAAAAAAGCCTAGTTAAAGTTCTCGATTAAGGATTAAGGCGTAATTATGTGTACGTATGTATTACTTTTTTTTTAAAACAAGTAATCAGATTTTACTTTGAACAATATTTTTTTTTTATTTATTATTAATTTCCAAAAAACAAATACACTTAAAATTAAAATTACACTGATAAACCCCAAACGGGTTTGTCCCAGTGTTATTGGGAGTAATGTGGATAGCAAAAAGCAAAATCGACTTTTCAGCTACAATAGTCATTAAGCCTAAATTACCATGTACGTTATCAAATCGTAATATTATGTTGAATCACGCACAGTATATTTAACTAGTTCTTTGCTTTGCTAAATTCGGTACTCGGAAATTATGGTCGCAGGTTCAATATCCGCCAGTGCTAACTAAATTCCCAGGTTCAGCCATTTCCGGGACTAAATTGATTTACAGCCAATTTTGAATTTAATATGGCAGTAAATTCAGTGCACCTTAGTATAGTGTTTTGGACGTTTTGGTTAAGTAATTACAAATATAGTGAATTTTGTTTACCGCATAATCTAGAATTCAGTGGGAACACTTAGATGTAGTACCTATGTCATATCAACAATATCTAGTACTTATTTTATCAAATCAATTATCATAATGGTACAAGTTTATTTGTAAAACAAAAACATTTGTTTAAAAATGTAGACTTTTTTGCTGAGATAACATATAGGTAAAGTAACGTTATTTTACCTTTAAGTATTTCAAAATGATTATCATAATTATGCATTTTGTTGTTTCATTGAGTTTTCTATGTCATAATAGGAACTATTTTATCTTACATTCATCACAGATGGTCAAATACAGGTTGTCAAATATAATAGTACTCCTACCGATTTTCGATGTTAGCGGCGAGTCTCTCGGAGATCGGCCAACTGCGCAGGACTAGTTATTAGTGCCCAAGTGTTTAGGTTACACACAGGTGTACTCTCTATTCCTTCAATCTCTTATTTTGGTAGGACAGATTGACTGACACGACCAGAGATAAAACAGGCACAGGACCGACTTTTTACATGCCCGTCCGACACCATGGATCATCTTACTTTTAGAACAATCAGCCTGCAAAGTCCTAACTAAACTAGAAACAACAACATAAAGCCATTATTCCACGCCGGGAATCAAACCCGGGACCTCCGGGTCAAAAGCCCATGGCTCAGACCACTAGACCACGGAACGAGTTTCATGTCAAATATATTGGTTGCAAAAAATCTAACAAGTCATTCACAGACACCTAATATTGCTTTTTAACGGAAATATAAATTCTGATCTCAACCCCATTGAAATCAATCACTTCGGCTCGCAATATTCCTGATTCCGATATTGCCCGTATGAAAAAATACTTACTATTTCGCCCCGTCACTCGGCGTCCGGTCCGTTTAATCAAACCCCAATAACCTGGTACTGCTTTCGTTTGGAAAAAAAATTTTTTTTTAGGAAAATTTATATTGGCTTTTCCATACAAGATGTCCACTTCGATCTGGCAATTTCTATGGAAATGCCATTTTTAATTTTAAAAATCCTGATATAATTTATTTGTGAAAATTGTTCAGTGTAGTTGACTGAGCAATCCCGATCAGTTTGCGGGACGCCGTCCCTTACACCCGGATTGCTCAGAAAATAAAAAAAACTGATCAATAAAATAAAAAAAAACTGGGAAGGTTTTACTGCCCCATACGAAGTTACCTCTTTGATAAGAGAATTTGTTTGAAAAAGCTATATTTTTTTCAATTCTTGTAAGGATATTTTCATGATGGTTGTTTAATTTTATTGAATGGGCAAACCCTATCAGTTTGCGGGAAGCTGTCCCTTACACCCTGTATTCAAAATCAAATCATTCTTCTTCTATCGAGTGGGTATCGAGTCTATGGACCCGATGGACCCTGGTGTCAGAGTTTTTAAACCGCCTAGTAGCACAACTATCAGGCCTCTGACATGGTTTTTGTGTGACGACCACTATCAAAGACAGCGATCGGGAACGACGGCTTAACGTGCCCTCCGAAGCACGAAATCTTTTTCTTTTCGGACAATCAGGTGATTCAGCCTGCAATGTCCTACCCAAACTGGGGAAAAATTCACAAAGTGATAAATTCTCAAATATCAACTTTGTGTTTTACCCCCTGGGAATCGAACCCAAGACCTCCGGATCGGGAGTCCATGGCACTAGCCACTAGACCACAGAGGCAGTTAAATCAAATCATGTATTTCCAAATAGATTCCTAAGAACACTTTTAGAAAGTCACAAGCGAGTCTATTACAAATATTTTTTTTTTTTTTTTTTTTTGTAAATATTTTACCTACTAAGGTAACAATATTTAGAAATTACGATCTAGCCTAATCTAAAGCTAATGAGTAATTTTACTATGACTTAATTTGCTAGGTAGACTAAACTAAGAATGTGTCCATTAACACGTTTCTTATTGTCTCTATTAAGGGGAAGACACTTTGTTCTTGTGTTCTTTATGTATAGCACTCAATACACTATATTACATTGTCACTTTACAAAACTAACTCAAAAGGTTTTATCCTCTTCAGTCTTCTCACTATATCCGTGTTATCGAGGAGCTGGATGGCCTCGACGTTCACATGATGAAGAAGTCTGCGTTCGTGAGCTTCAGCGTTCTTCTTAATTATGTCAGTGACGAGGTCTACTTTAAGGTCCCGATGTAGGTCGTCATTTCTTATGTACCAGGGAGCATTTACAATTCCTCTAAGTACTTTGTTTTGGAATCGTTGTATTATTTTAACGGTACATTGTTTGGTGCAGCCCCAAAGCTGACTACCATAAGTCCACACAGGCATTAGGACTTGTTTGTATAAGAGTATTTTGTTATGTACTGATAATGAAGAGTGCTTTCCAATTAGCCAGTACATAGACTTGTAGCGGAGCTCTAATTCTTCGCGTTTCTTTTTGACATGAGCCTTCCAGCGAAGCTTTGCGTCTAATGTCATACCCAGGTATTTGGCTGTATTCTCGTATGGTATACTATGTCCATTTATGTACACAGGGTGGTAATTCGCCTTTTTATTTGTGAAATCTACATGAGTAGATTTGGATTCGTTGAGTTTTACTCGCCATTTTTTTGTCCAGTCAAAGATAGTATTGACGGCTGTTTGCACCTTTTCTGCTGCTTCTTCGTGAGTGACACCCGTAGCCATTATAGCTGTGTCGTCAGCAAATGTAGCAATAGTATTGTTTTCTAACTCGGGAATATCGCAAGTATACAATAAGTACAGTATGGGACCCAAAACGCTTCCTTGCGGTACTCCAGCTTTTATTGTCTTAAGTTCTGAATATGCATCTTCTTGTCTAACTCTAAACATACGCTGCGACAAGTAAGACTCTAAGATATCAGCAAACGATTTTGGGAGCATATTTCTGAGTTTGTGTATAAGCCCTTCGTGCCACACTTTATCAAATGCTTGAGCCACATCTAAAAAGATTGTAGTGCAAACTTTCTTTTCTTCTAGAGCTTTTTCAATTATATTGGTTATTCTATGTACTTGATCTATAGTAGAATGTTTTTCTCTAAATCCGAATTGGTAATCAGGAATTAGATTTCTTTCCTCTATGATAGGTTTTAATCTTTTCAACAGAAGTTTTTCAAATAATTTTGACATGATCGACAACAGAGAGATTGGCCTGTATGAAGTTGCCTCATTTGGTGGTTTACCAGGTTTTGGTATCATTATAACTTCAGCTACTTTCCATACATCAGGCACATACTTGAGCCTGAATGTAGCATTGATAAGAGTGGTTAGTTTAACGAGAGCCTTACGTGGCAGGTTTCTTAGGATTTCTCCAGTAATAAGGTCATAGCCAGGAGATTTCTTTCGGCTAAGGCGTTTGATTTCACTGAACACTTCTCTTGGTGTTACTAGCTTTATTTCTAGTTCATCATTTGAAGCATTATCTGCCAAGGCAAATTGTTGATTTTCTTCATTAGGTTTGAAGATTTGCTCCAGATGCTGCGCAAACCTTACAGCTTTTTGTTCGTTGCTAATTGCCCATTTCCCATTTTCTTCTTTGATTGGTGGTACATGCATCATTGGTTTCTTTGAGTTTTTAGTCGTTTTCCATAAAGAGTATTCTGTGGTTCGATCAGTGGTTAGTTGAGTTAAGAAAGCGTTCATTGTTTCATCTTGAAACTTTTGAATAGCTTTTTTGAGTCGTTTAGTTAAGTTGTTTAATATAGTTTTATCTTGTGGAAATCTTGTTTGATGCCAAAGCTGTCTCTGTTGCCTTTTTTCGGCTACAAGTTTTCTTATTTCTGGAGGAAAATAAGTAGTTCTTTCCCTTCTCGTGACTGTAGGTGTGTTATTCCAAGCACTTTGTTGTATATCTATAATATATTTTCTGATTTCACAGTCCAGATCTTCCTGACATTTTAGCGGAACTTTTAAATCAATTACATAATCCAAATCTATTTTAAAGCTTTCCCAATCAGTATTTTTGTTTATTAGGGTTGGGAAGCTTTCTCTCAGCATTATACTCTGACTAAGAGTCAGTATAATAGGCGAATGGTCTGAGCTCATATCATAGCCTTCCTTAATGTGAAGGAAATTTTGCGATATATTCTTATATATAAAAAAGTCTAGTAAGTCTGGAATTTTATATCGATCGGTTGGCCAATAAGTAGGATTTCCCGTTGATATAGTTTTGCATTGTGTATCTCTAATTGCACTTAATAACTCTCTTCCTTTCGTTGTGGTCAGTCTGGATCCCCAGATGGTGTTTTTAGCATTGAAGTCACCTCCTAGTATAAATCTATTTCCAAGATTTTGTAATAACTACAAATAATATGAAATAAAAATATATCACAATTAAGAAGAAGCATGAGAGGCTCGCACTTTGCGCCCCCCCTTTATATATATTCTTTATTGCATTAAAATACAAATAAGGAAGTTTACAGAAAGTTATGCAAGGGCGAACTTATCTCTATGAAGAGATCTCTTCTAGCTGACCTACTGGCAGTTGAGAGAATGAGAAAATCGTTTTGTCCTGCTCTTACTTTTGGCCTTCCTTTTGCTCAAAATAGCGTTGGTGACCGCAATGTGTGCCAATATCTTGGGCTTCTTCTTTGTAGTTTATTCAAACCCCAATAACCTGATACTGCCTTCGTTTTATCCCTACCCATATTATAAATGCAAAAGTAACTCTGTTTGTTTGTTGCTCTTTCACGTCTAAGGCTGAACTGATTTTGATAAAATTTGACAATATGATAGAAGTATAATCCGCATTGGAATTTGATAAAATTTCCATTCCGACTTTAATCTAAATCCTTTCAGTCTTTAAGGCGTATAAGACACCATCTAACATATATCTTTTTAAAACTCTCAAGGTTATTAACATTAAATTGATTAAAAACGACACATTTACCGTGGTTTTCCATTTTCGACCGAGTGTCCGATACTACAAACTCTCTAAACAAAAAGGTTACTTCCATGCTGGACTGGGAGTGATAGAAAAATATAGAATGTGCCAGCTGCATCTCCTCCCAGGCATGCTGTAAAAACCAGCTAAGGGATTCGAAGGTTTCAGTGTATTACATTTAGGGGATGGGCTGACAACCTGTCACAACCACAATATACAGATCTATCTTAAACAACCCTCAAAACTTGTCAAACGTGGCGGAACGTCCTTTGTTTGGGTCGTTGACGCTTTGCCTACCCCATTAGGGATAAAGGCGTGATAGTATGTATATACCACCTAACAATCAGACAGAGTTGCTTAATTCACATTTGTAAATTGGCAGTGATAAAACGAAGGTAGTCTATTGGGGATTGAATAATTGGCAGGATATAGCAAAATTTTTACCGTGGAAAAATATTTCATGCCCACGGGCAAATTCATTTAGCGAAAGGTGGAACCGCGGGGCGGAAAGCCTAGTAAAGTAGAAAATATATATAAGACCGCTAGCGTTCGTGATTTGAATAACTTTGGGGTAATTTTAGAGATCCATCAGCTCTGTTGCTATGCAGATCAGTTTTTATATCCGGAAAATTTTCAAAGGTAAAATTATTTTCTTCCATGCTGTGTGTGTGCCACAATGTGCCAGCTGCATTTCCTCCCGAGCATGCTGTAGAAACCAGCTAAGGGATCCGAGGGTTTCTGTATATTGCAATTTAGGCGATGGGCGGACAACCTGTCACTACAGCAATATACATACATACATACATACATATAATCACGCCTTTATCCCTAATGGGGTAGGCAGAGCGTAAACAACCTAAACAAAGGTTGTTCCGCCACGTCTGACAAAGTTTTGAGGGTTATTTAAGATAGATTTGTAGGTATATCGCTGTAGTGACAGGTTGTCAGCCCATCGCCTAAATTATAATATACTAAAACCCTTGGATCCCTTAGCTGGTTTTTACAGCATGCCCGGGAGGAAATGCAGCTGGCACATTCTATGTTTTTCTCTCGCTCCCAGGCCAGCATGGAAGAAAATACAGCAATATACCTACAAATATATCTTAAATAACCCTCAAAACTATGTCAGACGTGGCGAACGATCTTTATTTAAGTTGTTTACGCTCTGCCTACCCCATTAGGGATAGCGCGATTATATGCCCGTATGTATATGCATATGCAAAATTTTTACTTTCAATTTATCCGAAAAGTATACCGGGTGTAAGGGACAGCGTCCCGCAAACTGTTAGGGGTTACTCACTGAACGACACTGAACAACTTTCACCGAGAAATTCTTTCAGGAAGTGAAAATAAAAGTACCTTTAGCATCTTTGATAAACAATAAACAAAATAGATGCACAATCACGAAGAAACCCCGACCAAAAACTGTCCGAGCCGCACGGCACATACGTATAGTTATTGTTATATTTATAACATAAAAATATTCAATCAAATTTGGACCTAAATGCGTCAAAGAAAGGGTACAATATCAATAGCACTCGCACATACTATCATTTTGTCTGAGCACTTCGTCATTGTGGCATGTCAAAAACCGCGAGCGAGCAAGGTGACAGATACTGAATGAAAATTCTCCCCGATTGACGTGATGGGCAGATTTTTGCCGAGGACACTTTTTGAGTGAGATTGTGCATCTAGTAAGTTTATTGTTTTTCAAAGTTTAGCATACAAAATGCCCACCTCGATCAGAAAATTTGTATGGAAAAGCATTTTTTTTCACTTTTTGAATGAATTTTCTGATGGTAGTTGTTCGGTGTCGTTGACTGAGCAACCCCAGTTTGCGGGGCGCTGTCCCTTACACCACGTAGGTAATCAGCAGTTCTGCGGTTTTCTTCATAAAATGTAGAAGTTTTCCATCGTGAAGTTTCGACTCATGTTCGATTCTCTAAAGATAAAAGAACTGATGTGACCACTTTTTGGGCGCAGAGATTTTGATTGCCATTGGGATCGATTCTAGATTTGTCGGCTAAAACTAAAATTAAAATCTATTTGTTACTTTCAGATTAAAAACATTGGAAAAGGAAAGGACATTTATTCTCTCCAGTTTTTGATTTATAGTCGGTGGTTTTATGCGTTATCTGTCATTTTACCCGCCGTCATATGATATGGCGGATAAAATTGACAGAAATGCTGGGGAAACGTGCAAAAGCGCGTCAACATTTAGCGGACAAAGTGTAAAACCGTATAGTATAAATGGCCTGTCCTTTTTCAATTTTATTATTTTGAAAGTGACAGATAGTTTTTAATTTTAGTTTTAGCCGGTGGAATCTAGAATCGAGTCCATTGACTCAACAAGAAGAAGAAGAAGGAAGAAAGTCTTTATCACTTTTCTAACTATTCTATGCTGCAATAGCAATTTCTGAACATTCAATTTTAAACACATTTCATGATGACTTGCACCGCAACATTTTCTAAAGAAAATTACTTTTTAACAATAAAAGCTACACCCTCGCTTACCGGTCATAAAACGGCTTTACGGCGTTTCCCACTACCGATAATGGAAGTATTAAGGTGGGAACAGAGCAGTGGTGGCGCCACTATTTCTTAATAAATTAATTATATCTCAAATACAAACATACATATTACATACACAAAGTTACGCTTTTCTTCTTCAACGGGTAGGCAGAACTTTAAAAAAACAACCATTTTTATCATAACTATTACGATTTGCTACAAATTTTTAAAATTATTTTATAACTCATAATATATATTCTTTATAATAAGTAACTTAGTTTTGTATTGATAAATTGGTAAAAGTAGCAAAATTTTGTGTTATTGTTTAAAATTTTACTTGATGGACTGGAAAATGAAGAATTGCTTAATATTGTGGCAAATTGTAATGCATTGAAGAAAATGGTTGTTTATTATGTTCTGCCAACCCTTTAAGGACTAAAAACGTGACTATGTATGTATGTTTGTATTTGAGATAAAATTAATTTATGGGAAATAATTAACCAGCTGTGTCCCACAGCTACATATGATTAATTAAAAGTGACAACAAAATTGTAATGGCTGTATTCCACACAATATACGTGACATGTAAAGATGTTATAGAAAAATAATAGGTAATAATAATGATTATGACAATGATAATTTAATTTATATATTTATTTCAACATATTAATTGTAATATGCTTGTTCACTTTGTTTGTTTGTCTTTTTTTCAATTTATATATTTAATTGCAATGTGTTTGTTATATGGAATGCCAGAAATAAAGAGAATTTGAATTTAAATTATTTTAGAGGCTGATTTAGTTTTTGAGGATCGGTTAAGTACAATCCTTAATTTATTACGAATAGTGGCGCCACCTCTGCTCTGTTGCCACCTTAAACCGCGGTCGAAGGGGGATCAACAAAAACATTTCAATTTACACCCTCGGCACAATATTAATTGAAAACAAAACAAACAAACCCGCCCTTTTGACCGCAAAAGGGCTTTTGCACCGCCTTTATACGACTTTTAAAGGGTTTCTACCATACTGGACTGGGAGCTATAGGAAATCATAGAATTGGCCAGTCGCTTCTCCAGCAAATTTAAGGGGTACGGTGACTTACATACATACACATAATCATGCCTTTATCACTAATGGGGTAGGCAGAGCGTAAATGACCTATATAAAGGTCGTTTCGCCACGTCTGACAAAGTTATGAGGGTTATTTTTATATTGCTGTAGTGACAGGTTGTCAGCCCATCGTCTAAATTACAATATACTGAAACCCTCAGATCCCTTAGCTGGTTTTTACAGCATGCCCTGGAAGAAATGCAGCTGGCACATTCTATGTTTTCCTCTCGCTCCCAGGCAAGCACGGAAGAAATACGGTAAATTGGAATTTGTAATTTAGGCTATGGGTTGATATTTAAGCAGTCCCTATAGTTATACCGAGTGTGGGTAAGCGACAGCGTCTCACAAACAAATAGGTGTTGCTCAGACAACAACACGGATTAATTCCACCGAGAAATTCTTTAACAATCTGTTATTTTTTTGTTTACCATACATACAAATATTTATTTATATTTATTTCAAACACACAAACTGTCTGATTTAGGTAGACATTATGTATGGAAAAGCCATTTTTTATTTCACGTTTTGAAAAATAAACCTGATGAAAGTTGTTCAGTGTCGTTGACTGAGCAGCCTCTATCAGGCCCTTACACACATTTCAATCTAAAATTTCCCTCAATATTTGTGACACGTGGCGGAAGCGCCTTTTAAAAGGCGTCTTACTCTCTGCCTTCCTCGTAAGGTCGACCTGTCTAGTATGTGGAAATCCACATGGCCTAACGTAGACTGGTAGATAACGCTTTTGGCGTTAAGTCCGCCCATATATTTTTTTGTGAATGAAGTAAAATAAATAAATAAGGGATAAAGGCGTGACTTTATGATGAATTATTAAAGGCCTTGCATATAATTTTATTATGTTGTTATTATATTATTGCAATTTAGGCGATAGGCTAACATCCTGTCACTACAGCAATATACCTACAAATATATCCCTTACAACTTTGTCAGACGTGGCGGAACAACCTTTGTGTGGTTTACGCTGTGTCTACAATATAAGTACAATTCAAAATTCTATATTGCAGAAAGAAACACAAACAACAGAAATAAAAAGGAATAAACGTGACAGTACAATATAGGCGTCTTATTGCTAAAGCAGCAATTTCTACCAGGCAACCTTTGGGTATAGAAATTGTATAAGCAGGATAGTGCATATAATACTTAGACAATATTTACACACTATTAAATAAATATTTCAATAAAATATACTGATACATATCTTATGATAAACTAACACATAATATTATATGCTACATAAGATAGGATACTGTATGTTATATATCAGAGAAATTGGTAGTTAGAATATCACTACATATACTTACTTAAACGTTACCTATGAATACCTACCCCGTAAGGGATAAAGGCGTGTCATTATGATGATAATTAAAGGCCCGAAATCACAGTGTTTTTATTCTATAGGTGAAGGAGCAACGCAGCGCAGTACGACACGAAAGAGGAAGCACTTGTGCCTTGCAGTGGGATGTATGTACACTTATATCACCTACAGCCTACATCGCTTCTAGAAGTCATATTTGGGGTGTAAGGGACATCCCGCAAACTGATAGGGGTTGCTCAGTCAACGACACGAAACAACTTCCACCTGGAAATTCTTAAAGGACGTGAAAAAAAAATGGCTTTTCCATTTAAATTGACTGATCGAGGTGGACATTTTGTATAGAAAAGCCAATTTTTATTTTCACTTCCTTATGGAATTTCTTGATGTTGACTGAGCAACCCCTGTCAGTTTGCGGGACGCTGTCCCTTACATCCGGTATAGGGAGTAAAAAAAATGCTGATCTAACTTTAGGATGTGAACCTGGTCATGGAACTGAACAACTTTTTCTAAGGAACTTAGTTCGAAATATGGAAAAAAATGGCTTTTCCATTACCAATGGTGTATGCCGCTCGAGTTATTTTGATTAATAGGAGGAAGGGTAATATTTAAATCATCATAAATTAAATCATTCCTTGGGAAAAGTTGATCAGTTGCATTGGCAGATTCAAATCCTAAGATTTGGTCAGCTGATTTTTAGACCCGGTAGAGTTTAGAGTCATACTCCACACGCATGTAGGTTCTTAGAGTCATCAGCAGTACATACCTGATCGCTGATTAATTAGTGCCAACGCATACCCACTAATGCTCGACCACTCAACCTTACACCTACGTAATAAAATCGACGTAGGTTACTAGGTGGGAAAGCCCTCCTGCGCGCGCAAGCAACTCTAAGCATGGACCCATTACTCTGCCGGCAGTTTCCAGCTGGGACGCACGCCCTCTTCTTTCCCACGTAAACATTCCACCCTCAAACCAAAACACGACCCTGGCTGGACAGAACTAAACCGAAAAAATAATAAATTAAAAATAAAACCCATTTGAATTTCGAATAATAGAACGCACGCGGACTTTATCTTTCGCTTTCGCGCCTTTCTGAACTGTCTTCTGTCAATCTTGAGTGCAATTTGGAATTGAGTCGTGAAGCAATAATACCGTGTTATTAGAGTATTTTTTAGTGATAGATAAGGGTGGTTCGATGTTATATTGCTGGTAAAATCTGGGAGAGTCGATGTGAGTATGTAGATAAAAATGCTGTTAAGATAAGAACTGGAGCTTACGTAAGGTACGATGCGGCTAAACCAAATCTAAGGATGTAGTTTTCTGGTGAATTTTGTTTCCAGATTATATTATAATATATACTACTACTGATGTTAATCCAAATTAAAATATATATTATTTACTTTCGCGTGTAACGTGCTCGCTGTCAACATGATGAATGAATGAATTGGATTGAATGATAATTTTCTTCTTAATTTAAAACGTCGCCTTAAAATTTCTGTAACGGTGAAATGAACGATCTTTAGTTGAAATAAGAATATTATTTTAACTGCTAAAGTTTAAGAGATTTATTAAAGCAGCAATGATAGATCGTAGATCCTTCTAATTGATGCCATGACAAATCCCAAATGTTTTGATACTTTTTCTCTTTTATCAAATCTTGTCCATTTTGTTTCTAACTGTTGGAATGTGGTAGTATTACTTAAATCAGAGTAAAAACCGGGTCAACATTGGGTCACCTTAGCTATTAACTTTAATCAGGATAAGTTAACCAGGTAAATCTATTAAATGTATAATTTATACCTACATAATTCAAGAAATATTATATTTAATTTGATTCATTATCGATAGAGTTCTAGGTTTGTATGTGAAGTAAGATTTTGAACATCAGTAATTAGGTTTTATATTATTCTGTTTTTTAGAACTTCAGTTATAGCAGTTTTCTCTAGAAACTTCCTGTTATAAAGTTAAACAATCGAATTTTAAAAAACGAACTGGTAATACGATTTGATTGAAACGACGGAACAGACAACAAATAATAACTACTTCGCTATAATTTCTAATCGCTATAATTTTTTGTTCTTCCATGCTGGCCTGGGAGCGAGAGAAAAACATAGAATGTGCCAGCTGCATTTCCTTCCGGGATGCTGTAAAAACCAGCTAAGGGATCCGAGGGTTTCTGTATATTGCAATTTAGGCGACGGGCTGACAACCTGTCACTACAGCAATATACATACAAATCTATCTTAAATAACTCTCAAAACTTTGTCAGACGTGGCGGAACGACCTTTGTTTAGGTCGTTTACGATCTGCCTACCCCTTTAGGGATATGGATTTATAATTTCTAATAGTTCACTATTGCTAATACTATTTATTCCACGTTAGATATTATGCAATTAAAATGATTAACGGCAACAATGACTTTAATGACTATTAATTAAACTAATTTCTACTGTCATTACAAGCTTTCATCGAAATCACTCAAAATGTTCAATCATATTGTTTGACCAGTAGTGTGATAGTGTCTTGTTTCATATACCGGGTGTAAGGGACAGTGTCCCGCAATCTAATAGGGGTTGCTCAGTCAATGACACTGAACAACATTTACCAGGAAATTCTTTCAAGAAGTGAAAAATAAATGGCTTTTCCATACAAATTGTCTGATCGAGGTGAACATTTTGAATGGAAAAGCAAATCTTATTTTTTACTTCCTGAAAGCAATTTCTGGTGGAAGTTGTTCAGTGTCATTGACTGAGCAACCCCAATCAGTTTGCGGGACGCTGTCCCTTACACATCGTAGTTTATTAGTTTTTTTATGCTGGATAGTGTTATAAAATATCATTTTGACCACTATGCTTTCAGGTTTCTTGATTTGATTACCATTCCTTTCAATAGCTAGTTTGAATATTATGTAGAAAAATGATTAGAAGCATAAAAGTATTTTGACATCATATAATTTGATCATCTTATTAGAACTGTACATTGATGCATGTTTTAAAAAAGTATCAATGCATTTTTTTAAACTATTATTCGTAGCTGTGAGCCTTTTTCGTCGGAATATATTTTTCATCAATTTATATACTTTACGTATTCGAAAGTATTTTTTTTTAGTCATTATACATAGCTAATTAGTGAATCTGAGGATAGTATTGCAATTAAATTTATAATATTTTTTTTTATAAAGGTATAAAGCTTTTTATTCTAACTACGATCTTTTTACTTGATATTGGCATGCCATAGGAAAAAGGTTGCGGTAAAAATATAGAATGTACCTGCTTCTCTGTCCGCGTGTAGATTCGGGGATTTTTGAGTGTTTTTATGCGATAGTTTGACAAAGGGCTTAATTTTAGATTTGCCAGTTAAACCTAAAATTTAAATTAATTTGTCACTTTCAGACTTAAAACATTGGAAAAAGACAGGCGATCTAATCTCTCCGGTTTTTGTTTTATAGTCGGTGGTTTCATGCGTTATCTGTCATTTTTATCCGCCGTCATATGATATGGCAAAATCGCATCCAAATCTAGCGCACAAAGTGTAAAACCATAGAGTACAAATCGCCTGTCTATTTTCAATTTTATTATTTTGAAAGTGACAGATATCTTTTAATTTTAGTTTTAGCCGGTGGCATCTAGAATCGAGCCTCAATGATGTAGCAGCAAGCTACGGCACATAAATATGCTACGCTTGCTATATATGCGTCTAAAGTTCGCTTTTTACATACATACATATATATAGTCACGCCTTTATCCCTAATGGGGTGGGCAGAGCATATACGACCTAAACAAAGATCGTTCCACCACGTCTGACAAAGTTTTGAGGGTTTTTTAAGATAGATTTGTAGGTATATTGCTGAAGTGATAGGTTGTCAGCCCATCGCCTAAATTGCAATATACTCGAATCTCTTAGCCGATTTTCACAGCATGCCCGGGAGTAAATACAGCTGGCACATTCTATGTGTTTCTCTAGCTCTCAGTCTGGCATGGAAGAATTCGCTTTTCCACGTCATAAATGTAGTTTCTTTCCTGAAATATTCCTGTAATTTGTTACACCATGCTGCACCAGCTGAACTGGGTCACTCGGGGGTCAAACCAGCGATTGGAGCCAATTCTTCACGAACCCAATCCAAACCTTCCAACTTGCTGAAATGTGATATATATTTGGGCGCCATTTCTTTGTATTGGAGGAAAATTGATATCAATTTCATTCAGATTGTATTACATGAATACGTTTCGTGAAAATTACAGGTGTCTTCTGCTAGCTCGTATGTATAGTTTCCATGCTGGGAGCGAGAGAAAAAATAGAATGTGCCAGCTGCATTTCCTTCCGGGCATGCTGTAAAAACCAGCTAAGGGATCCGAGGGTTTGAGGGTGCAATTTAGGCGATAGGCTGACAACCAGCTTCTACAGCAATATACCTACAAATCTATCTAAATAACCCTCAAAACTTTATCAGACATGGCGGAATAACCTTTGTTCAGGTCGTTTACGCTCTGCTTACCCCGTGAGGGATAAGGGCGTGATTACATGTATGTATGTATGTTTGCTTATTTTGGCTATGTATAAATATGTTCCGTCTACACTTAACATTCAATGGAAGAAACCTAAAAATCAATTACTATATAATATAAACACTTTGATGACACAGTCGCAATCTGGAAATGTAATTAAAACTGAAATACTACCTATGGTTAGTGCTTTTAAAACCTTCACGGTTATCAACATTTAGAATAATTGAAACTAGGAAATGAGATATGCAACTGCGTTGAAATATCGGACACTCATACAAAAATGGAAATCCACGGTCAATTTTCATTCTACCTTCGTTTTTCAAGATAAAAAATACAAAAAAAAAGCTTTTTGACATCATTCCAGCAGTGGGATTAACGGCTAAACAAGACAAGACAAGACATCATTCACTGAATACTTTTCCAGTCTTAAGGCATTGAACTTTCTTTTCCCAATAACGCTCCGTTGGCGACGGAAAAACGACGGACAGAGATAAACGGACCCAGGCATCGACATAAGCTTAATAATTGAACGAAACTTGAAAACGATTTTAATACTTGCGTCCAGATATGCATTCAGGATTTCGAACAAAATAAATAAATAAATAGTTTACCATGTTGAAGAAAAAAATAAAATGTAAAAAAAAAGAAATGAAATTATTTTTTCAGATAGGGCTTGGGAACGATGGTTCTTTGTTTGTCTTTGCTCTTTGTAAGTTTTTATGAAATCTAAGAATACTAACTCAATTTTTAGGGGCGGTCCTAATTATTTAATCATACTGGGTGTAAGGTACAGCGTCCCGAAAAGTGAAAGGGGTTGCTCAGTCAACGAAACAAAATAACTTTCAACGGGAAATTCTTTTAGGAGATGAAATGCTGACCAAATTTCTTTAGCTAAATAAAAAAATAAAATAGAATTAGAATAATTTATTACTTATTGTTTGACATTCACTTGATTGATAATTTATAATATATGTAATGAAATTGAAATGTAATGTAGTAATTAAATGGATGAAAATTTAAGTTTTACTAACACTACCTAGAATCAATTAATTTTAAGTTATGTTAACAACTATGGACGTTTCCCGAAATAAAATTATTTTGAATTTTGAATTTGAAAATTTGGAAAAGAAAATTGAATTTCTCATTTACAATAACCACCTCGATCGGACAATTTGTATGGAAAATCAAAATTTTCTTTTCACTTCCAGAAAAAAAATCCCGACGAAAGTGGTTCAGTTTCGTTGACTGAGCAACCCCTATCAGTTTGCGGGACGCTAACCCTTACACTCCGTACTATTATTTCATTCAATTATTTCAATAACTAAATTAATTATTATTTTAAAATATTCAGGTTGTTTAGTTTATAAGTAGCACAGACACTTTAAATATTTGTACTTAAAATGTTATTGTATTTATCGACAACACGAAACATGAATAGTTATATCAATGAATTTACCAATATCAGTTGTTAATATCATGTGTCAATATGTCCAATACCGTTATCTTTCAGTTTTACGCCATTGTACAGAATTTAATACTGATAATTATCACTAATGGCGTAGAAATTGGTTATCGTATCTACATTTTGCTCTTGTCATGTTGAAGTGCTTTGTATGTATTGTATGTACGATGCGTACAATGTAAAATATGACAATTTATTTTGGATCTAAAATACTACAAATCACTACATAGCATAGCATAAAACAAAGTCACTTTCTCTGTCCCTATATCCCTATGTATGCTTAGATCTTTAAAACTACGCAACGGATTTTGATGCGGTTTCTTTTAATAGATAGAGTGATTCAAGAAGAATGTTTATATGTATACTGCATGCATAATATAGTAGAGAAACACTGATGATTTCCGAGCGAAGCCGGGGCGGGTCGCTAGTTTAGTGAGGTCGCTAGAAAGACTTTTAAGATATTTTGACGCACATTTGAAATATTTGCAGAAATAAAAACGATTCTTTGTTTTTTATCGATTCTAGTCCAGCATGATTCAATCATTCATGCTGCATGAAAAATAACCCTATATAATGTTTTAACCCTTTTACCCAATGGTCCCTTACACCGCTCCTGTCCCGTCGGGCCCAGGGGCGCAGTTATTAAAATTTCTCTCGGCGAGGGATTATTGAAAAATTTCGTTTGCCGCTGTTTTATTACGGAGTAAACAAAACAGCCTTTAGGATTATGAGTAATTGAAATATTATAATTTAAGGTCCGACTTAGGGTCACATTTTCCTGAAATTAATGACCGTTCTAAAAATAAATTGTATTAAAATGCTGATTAGAAAATTTTGTTTAATTTATTTATCAACTAGCGACCCACCCCGGCTTGGCACGGAAATCATCAGTGTTTCTCTACTATATTATGCATGTATTATACATATAAACCTTCCTCTTGAATCACTCTATCCATTAAATGAAAAGGCATCAAAATCTGTTGCGTATATTTAAAGATTTATGCATACATAGGGATATAGGGACAGAGAAAGTGACTTTGTTTTATACTATGTAGTGATATGTTATAATGTTGCGGACAATATTCAATGAATTTGGTCATTACTAATGACTCCTGGATAATTTGGGCATTGTTTATTATACTATGCCCAAATATACCTAAAAAATCTATCTTAACTAACCCTTGAAACTTTGTCAGACGTGGCGGAACAACCTTTGTTTAGGTTGTTTTTCATTTGCCTACCCCATTAGGGATAAAGGCGTGATTATATGTATAAAAATTTTAATCATATTCATTGAATTAAAAACCAAATGAGAGAGACATATTATAAATTTAATCGATATAACTTAGAAACTCAATTTATTAGAGGACCATCATTTAGTAACATTATCGATAATGTCTATAGATATCGGTTCAATTTCAAATACAACTGTTATAACCCAACCGATTCTAAAAGCTATAAAGAATAATTTATATACTTCTATTGTGTAGCTCATTTCATAAAGTTATCATTATAGTGTATCAAATAAATCGTACTCATAGGTTTAGAAATTTGTAGTTACTACGTATTTTGTAAAGATAACTTTATTAAATGGCCTTTTTTTTTTCTTCAGAACACTGAGGTTTTATTACGTTACCTCAAAAAAAAAATAGTTCATCCGTTAAGCGAAGAGTTTCAGAGAGCTGATTTGGCAGAAAGCTAGTAATTTGGGACTTCAATCGTTCCTTAAATTTAATTATATATCATATTGATATTGTTATGTATTAGTTTATTTTATTGAAATATATTAGTGTGTATTAGTATTACTATAATGATTAACATTATTACGTTTATTATATCTGTTCCCGTGATTTTACCTTCTTTCATCCTCATTAGGTTGGCTGGAAGAGATCTCTTATAGAGATAAACTGTTTTAATTTTGTTGCAACTTTGTTTACAATGACAATAATTTATTACTTCCATGCGGGCCTGGGAGCGAGAGAAAAACAAAGAATGTGCCAGCTGCATCTCCTCCCGGGCAAGCTGTAAAAACTAGTTAAGGGATCCGATAGTTTCAATATATTGTAACTTAGGCGATGGGCTGACAACAAATCTATCTTAAATAACCCTCAAAATTTGTCAGACGTGATGGAACGAATTTGCTAGGTCGTTTACGCTCTGCCTACCCCATTAGGGATAAAGGCGTGATTATATGTGTGAATAGTTTATTACTGTTTGTTTTGTTGCACCAACATCGTAGTAAATGTTGTAGCAAATGGCTACGTCGTAGTAATGACCGTAGCACACAGCTACGACAGTATAAATGTATTTTACGATCGGAAATATACGGTAATTTATCACGACATGTGATTACATGGCATGCTATGCAATTATTTTGAGAATAGGAAAATATCATACGACAACAAATGCGCTTCTTCTTCTTCTGTCGTATGGGTATCGAGTCTATCGACCCGATGAACCCTGGTGTCAGAGTTTTGAAACCGCCTTGTAGCACAACTATTAGGCCTCTGACATGGTTTAAGTAACGACCACTATCAAAGACAGCGACCGGCACCGATGGCTTAACGTGCCCTCCGAAGCACTTCTTTTTAGAAATAAGCTGTGTGTCAGAATGCTCTGAGAGGCATATACGACGTGCACAATTATAAATATTGGAAACAATTAATAATAATTTATTTTATCTTTTTTATTTTATCTGTAAGTAACTGTATATGTTTTAAAGATTTATATGCAATTTACTGATATTTCTATGATTTTCTTGGAAGATGATTATACGATTTCATTCCATGCTGGACTGGGAGTGATGGAAAAACATAGAATTTGCCAGCTGCATCACCTCCAGAGCATGCTGTAAAAACCAGCTAATGGATTCGAGGGTTATAGTATATTGCAATTTTAGGCGATGGGCTGACAACCTGTCACTAAAGCAATATACGTCATGATCATCTGTAATAATCCTCAAAACTTGTCAGACGTGGCGGAACGACCTTTGTTTAGGTCGTTTTCGCTCTGCCTACCCCATTAGGGATAAAGGCGTGATTATATGTATGTATGTATGTATGATTATACGATTTATATATATATATACCTACCTAGACTAAACTGCACAGCAAGTGCAGGGTCAAGTCTAGGGTCAGCTAAGGTTCAATATCAGTATAATTTATTTTTAAACCACTTTCGACTGTTGCTCCCTGACCCCACTTTCCCTCTCGTGTGGTTAAAATTAGATAAGCTATATGGGTCTCCGACTGTTACGGAGAATCGTGGTCGGAATAAGTGGATATAAAGGGTGTTAAAGAAAAACGAATGATAATTAACATAATGAAACTGTAGATTTATCAAGAAGTCTTCCATGCTGTACTGGGCGCGAGAGAAAAACACAGAATGTGCCAGGTGAATTTCTTCCCGGAAATTCTGTAAAAATCAGCTGAGGGATCCGAGGATTTCAGTATATTGTAATTTAGGCGATGGGCTGACAACTTGTCACTACAGCAATATACCTACAAATCGATTTTAAATAGCCCTCATAACTTTGTCAGACGTAATGAAACCACTTTTCCTTAGATCGTTTACGCTCTGCATACCCCGTTAGGGATAAAGGCGTGATTATATGTATGTATGTAGATCTATCAAGTCATTATAAAATCAACAAAGATTGATATTGTTTACAGAATTCTGTTCAATGTCAAGATGAAGTTAAAAAAATAATATTTTTAACCTACGTTTTATGGTAAAATATGTTCGGTTTGAAAGAAGAAACGCATGACAATTTGCATTGTATGCTTATATTATTATTATACACCTATTAACGTACCAGCGGGGTATCATAGGACGACAACAACAACAACTAACGTACAGAAAACACCACCTTTACGTACGACACATTCGCACCCAAAAAGCTTTTCTTTTATATTTAAAATGCAAACGGCTAATAGGGAACCAGTAACTAAAACCTTTACGCTCAATACCAGTACTATCAGCACCTTCCACACGCAGTATATATACATCCTTATCCCTAATGGGGTAGGCAGAGCGTAAACGACTTGAATGAAGGTTGTTCCGCTACTTCTGACAAAATTTTGAGGGTTATTTTAGATAGATTTGTAAGTATATTGTTGTAGTGTCAGGTTGTCAGTCCGTCGTCTAAATAGCAATATACAGAAACCCTTGGATCCCTTAGCTGGTTTTTACAGCATGCCCGGGAGGAAATGCAGAATACATACGCAGCACAATAGCACGCAATATACATACGCCGATGTATACAACTAATCTGGTTTATAACTGACCAATATCGTGATTAAGCAAAAAAAATAAAATCAGGATTGGGCAAAAAGGATATAGAATGTCTTTCAGCAATGGAATTTAGGCAAAGGTAAACACCAGGCCTCTCTTTTATAAAGAAAACGGCCTAAAAGTAAATATTAATTGAATCATTGCTCCATTTAATTTTATTCTATTGAAACTGATCTTTTTCAACTGATATGTCTACAAACTCTACAAAGGTTCGCCCAATCAGTCATGTAAACAGAAATCGCCTTTTTTTAAGTTTAGATTTCAATGTTAATTTAGAAGATAAACTTTTGTGCTCGATACGTAATTACGTATGTTTTTAGTAAGAACATAATATGTTGAATTTCCTGGCACTTTATTAGCTCAAACTAGTCTTCTCAATAATCAAAAGAACATCATTCTTCTGTATAAATAAATCATCACCGGTGGTCCTGGGTCCGATTCCCAGGGAGGAACGAAAAGTTGATTTTGGTCAATTTATCACTTTGTGAGGTTTTCCCCAGTTTGGTTAAGACATTGCAAGCTGAATCACCTGATTGGCCGCAATGAAACAAGATTCCGTGCTTCGGGAGGCACGTTAAGCCGTCGGCCCGGTCGCTGTCTTTGATAGTGGTTACTCAAACAATTTCAGAGGCCTAATAGCTGTGCTACTTGGCGGTTTGAAAACTCTGACTCGAGGGTTCAACGGGTCATTTAACTCGAGAATCCACTCGCTAAGAAGAAGAATTTGATCTTGGTTTCAATTTTTAACACTATAAGTTTATTCATGTTACAGCGTCTTTATACTATCGCGTTGATAAACTTATTTGTGTGCTTTTATCTTACTAAGTTTTTTGTAAATAGTCACACATTGTATGGAAAGGAATCAGGTCAAACTACTATCTTTGTGAAAGCACTTGTCCAGTTCTTTTCTTTTATGGTTGTTGTAGGCAAAGTCAGACCCTGTTTGTGTAAACTTGGTGTACCTCAAGATAAACTTGGGAATCTTAACTAAAGATCTAGGAAGAAAGGACAAAAGGTCACAAAGACTAGGTATGCCTTTAGATAAAAAAAAATACTGCTAAATCATAAACTTTACTCTGTTGGACGTTCGCCGCTTTTTAATTTTGGTGAAAATAGCTTTAGTTTTCGTTTTGGAGCGATTATTTGAACGCAGGGTTTTAGTATTACTTGACCAGCTAATAATCCCTTCTTCCTAGATAATTTGAATGGTCATTTTTCTACTAGACAATGCCGTGGACCGATGACGTGGCTCTATTTTTCCACAGCACAGCAACGTCACGGCAACGACCTGATAACGTCCACCTAGTTCCACTCTAAACGCACACACGCAAGTTTCATACAAATACAAAACACATGCAGTTTGGCAGGCCGGCGACGGTACCGGTGGGAATCAATGCCGTGCCGTTGCCGTGCCGGCAAGTGGAAAAGCGTTGCATAAAATTTCATTGATTTTCATAGATTATCTCTTCCATGCTGGCCTGGGAACGAGAGAAAACCGTAGAATGTGCCAGCTGCGTTTCCTCCCGGGCATGCTGTAAAAGCCAGCTAAGGGATCCGAGGGTTACAGTATATCGTAATTTGACGATTGGCTAACAACCTGTCACTACAGCAATATGCCTATAAATCAATCTTAAATAACCATCAAAACTTTGTCAGACGTGGCGGAACGACCTTTGTTTAGGTCGTTTACGCTCTGCCTACCATTATGTAGTGTTACATAAACTATATGTATGTGTTACAAAAACTGCAAATGAAATAGAACTTCAGACCATCGCACTATTTTCTCTGCTGGCAAAGTTAACAACGACAGCAGCAGTAAACAAACTTTGCCAGTAAACAAAATAGATTTAAATCTAGAATCGTACCGGATATCAACTAGCGCTTGCACATCCACAATTCACGAAATAAATCAGTCCAACAACGACAGTGATTTAGTACGATACTTGCTCGTTGTAACACGGACTGTAGACTAAGGCTCGTATTTATAAAGCTATCTCAAGATTGAGAGTAAATTAACGCCAAACAACTAAAAGTTGAAGTTCTTCTTCTTGTCGTGTCGATCGTTTAGGCGTTTTTATATTAATTTTGACCAGTACTCTGCCAAACGAACCGCGACGTCAGTGGCGTTGTACAGGTCTTCTTGCGTGCAAGATGAAGGGCACGCGGGGCAAGACAATAGATGTGCCATTGTTTTGGGGGAGGCACCACATTCGCACTGGTTGTTCGTGCTGTATCCCCATCGGCACAAATTGTCCCTACAGCGACCGACTTGGGTCCGAAATCTGTTCAGTTGAAGTTGAGAGTTATATTAAATATGGATTTGACAGGTACTGTACTGAAATGACATTTCTGATACGGACTCAAACTAGCTAGCTACTCTCAAGTGCTGTTTATAAATATGGACCTAAGATAGGTTAGTTGCTGACTGCTGCTCAAGACTTTGTACATAGATAAAATAAAATAATTAAGCTAGTATACCTTGAGGGGTAAACAGAGCATCAACGTCAAATTAAACAAGTTTTTGGGTCATTTAAGTAAGAACGAAATGTGTAATGGCTCTAGTGTCAGCTGTTTCCCTAAATTATACCAATTTATAAAGCATGCATTGGGAAGAAAAGAAACTGAAACATTCTATGTTTCTCAATCGCTCCCAGTCAAGCATGGTATAGAAGTGATTTAGTACGATACCGTAGCTTGTCTGTAACAGTAATCTACGAGAGGTTTGTTGCTGACTAGGGACTCCTCAAGACTTGAAGCGTACGAAAATACAGCAGGCGAATACTGGATACAGGCTAAGGCAACTAGTAAGAGGGTTGCCATACTGCGAGTGCTGAGAGCGCGACCAGACTCCCACAAAGCCCACTTCTTTGCTTCCCCGGCGGAATGTCCGAACTGCATCGTCTCACGGCCAGAGACCGAAGAGTGGCTGAGAAATTTAAGAGTTACTATATAGGATCCAACGCAGTATATGCCATACGATATGATGATAACTAAGGCAACACTGGAAATCGCATTTTTCAAGAGCCTGATACAATGTTCCTCGAACTATATTTATTATGCAAAAAGATAGACATTTTAGTGAATGAACTCGAAAATTCGTCGACGGTGCAGTGCAGCCTGTCTCTTTGTAGTACAATGTCATCCATCTTCAAGCCGCATTGCGTCGCGTCGCTTCCCAGTGTGAATTGAATTATAAATACAAAATATATTTATTTCCTTACCACAAAATTTGCTGAACATTACAAGTACAATTTAAACTTATCACTTGTATTTTGCGGAGGGCTGATGCCTAAACTAAGTTTTAATAACCCGTAATTTAGATCACCAGGTAATTGATCCTTATATTACACATTGCTGATTGCATAAGAAACTTTTCCCGTTTTCAACTGTCCCATATCGCATGTTATTTTTACAAAACCTCAGCATAGAGTTCATTGCAATTACCCGTATAGTGATCTTAGAAGGTAGAGGTTAAAGTTAGACTTCTGAAATTGAGCTGCGACTATTTTTAAGCTCTCAAGAAATCTCAGGTGTGTAAATAAACTCTTTTCTGTAAACGTGACAAAGACGGTTGCCAGGGTAACATTTCAAATAATTTCTCGGGGCAAACCCGTTATAAAAGCGTTTATTCCCTTATAAGTTTTCGACAATAATGTGCAAAATATTGTAGGGTGTAAAATATACTTGGAACTTCTGGTATTGCTAGTGGTTCTAGGTATTGACGGCTAACATTTTTAGAAAATGAAAATATAGAAGCTAAAAGTTACACTTGGGTGGTATTTGATCACAACACGATCCACAGAATATAAGCTTCTATATTTATATATTTAAAACTTAAATTACCATATCCATGTTTTTGACTAGGTATCTCATTTTGAATCCTACAGAATAGATTTAGCCGAACTTGTTTTTGCAGTGTCGTGTAGGTAGAGATTAACCTAGTTTGTTCATGTAATATCCCTACAGATACTGCTATGATTACAAGTTTAGTAGTTAAACGAGTTCAGTATCGATCTAAACAAGCATTACCGAGATACACACAAGTTTTACAAGAGCAAACGACTCTTTCTAGTAAAGCTTTGTTCGTAAAATTATTTTGCATGAAGGAGAGCTTAGTGCATGGTAAGATTTGTATGTCATCAAAGGGAAACCGATGATACGTGATAATTTAAAAAATGCTTGCTAGAAAACGTTGTTCTGATGTCTTTATGAAATATATGGATTTACTCTAGCAAAAAAAGAAAGATTTAGCGTAATCAAGAGTAGCGAAACAACGTATTATGTACCAGCTGTTTTTCTCTTGATTGATATGAAAACTATTAAAGATTTTAGATTATAAATACCTTGCTTACTCTAAGTAGATTTTTGACTCTCGTATTGAACGTCGGTCACTATTTTATTTAAAAGATCCTAGTAAAATGTTGCCGAATATTTTCGTTACTAGAAGGCTTGCAAGACTAGAATAGCAGACGGATAGCGAACACCTTGAAAAGGAGGAAAAGCAGACCAAGCCAATACGGCTTATGACGCAACCAACAAAATGATTCTGTCGAAACTCGGCAAGTCGTTTGTCAAGCGCGACTTCTCTCCCCCCTCTCCTTACTTCCCTCCTTTCTTTAGATGTTGGAAACAAAGGAGATATGCGAGGGTCAGGAATTTGTTTGATGCTTAGCGAGCAACAGCTATCTGCAATCAACTTACTTCTTCCATGCTGAACTAGGTTAAAATGTGCCAGCTGCATTTCCTCCCGGGAAAACAGTAAAAACCATGTAAGTGATCCGAGGGTTTCAGTATACTGTAATTTAGACGATGGGCTGACACTACAAAAATATACCTACAAATTTATCTTAAATAACCCTCAAAACTTTGTCAGACGTGGGGGAATGACCTTTGTTTAGGTATAAGGCTTGATTATGCGTATGCTACTGATTTTCCTAACCTTTGTCGTCTAAGTCAATAGACGTCTACTGTAGAATATTGGCGTCCTCCAAGAACCACCACGATAGTCAGTCTAACAGGTCTCACTTCCAGCAGCTTCCCGTGCCTTTCACCACATTGTCAGTTCACCTTATAAAAAATAATCTGCCCCAGTCTTAAGAGGTATGTAGCCTTCTTCCTTATTCTTAGGCGCATGACATATAACAAGAAGCGAGGCGAAGGTGCGCCGATTTTTCATAGTACCTAATTTACGTCCGCGCAGCGTAACTTTCAGGATCTCATTATTTGAATGTTTGCAATCTAGGTCAGGAAAATAGTGACTGAATATAGTGCATGCGGCATGCCACGGGTCAAAGCGGTAATCGCGGTGACTACCATGTTCACAGCTTTATGCGATTCGCTCTGCCATTTGCGCCACCTGGTCCCGCGAGTGGTTTCCGAGAGATTACGGCTCTCTTATCTTTTCTCTCCTCATGCTCTATAGTATAATTCTGACTCCCTAGGTTCGATTAGGAACACAAAGTTGATCATCATCATAAACTTAAGATAGCCGCTCCTGTTGTTGGAGTATGAAGTAAACGCCAGTCCTTTGTGAATTTATTACTTTGTGAGATTTACTCCAGTTTGGTTATTAAAATGCAATTTGAATCACCTAATATACTGTAAAAAAGATTCCGTGCTTCGAAGGGCACGTTAAGCTGACGGTCCTGGTCGCTGTCTCTAATAGTGGCTGTTACTAATAGGTGGTTAAAAATCTCTGACACCATAGTTAGGATTGTTCCTAAACTCGAAAAAATCTAAATTTGATATTTGTGAATTTATCACTTTGTGAGATTTACTCCAGTTTGGTTTTTAAAATGCAGGCTGAATTACCTAATTTACTGTGAGAAAGATTGCGTGCTTAATCTCTCCAAAGCGTAATCTCTCTTTAATTTCCTGTCCTCATGTTTTTACACTACATACTGACGTGAAGAGTACGGTTCACAGCACCACTTGATACGATTTCTGCATGCATGATTCTCTCCAATAATATTGTGATTGGGTTTTCGGGGGAAAGGTTAGATACGAAGATTGGGCACTTTGAATGTAGGCAAAGTTTTGATCATAGCTTGAATAAAGAAAATTGAATCCTTGTGTCCTAAATATTCATGATATTACAAAAAACTAAAGTATTATTTCTAAAGATACCACAGGCTGTTAAATAAATAAATAAATATAAAACATATTTTAACTAATAGTTGATCTTATCGGTAAAAATCGTAAACGCTAAAACAACTTTAACTTTAGTAATCTAACTTCAAGATATTATCCCTTAATAAAAAGTAAGAATTTTATCTACCCTCAAGTGTAAAAATCCTCAATTTTCATTATGATCCCGAAATAGGCTAAGTGGCGCCCCCATCAGTAGAAAAATCATAACTCACGAAAAACACAATCAATCAAGGAAAATCCGGTCGAACAGACTCAAGTAGGTAATAGTTATAAAGATAATCTAGAACCTTATAAATTAGAAATTCTTAGTTCCTTGTAGCAACAGGACGAAAAATTGCCGTTGGTGGCCGGTATTCGCTATTTTGCTACCAGTTACTACAACGCACTATGAAGCGCTGATTTAAAAGGTTCTAAATTATCGTAATTACTATTTCTTGAGTCTGTTGAACCGGTTTTTTGACTCACTGCATTTAAGGCTCATATTTACAAAGCAATCTCAAGATTGAGAACAATATTAAGTATGGTTTTGACAAGCCACACTGTACTAAAATGACGACTGTGAATTATGACTTTTTTACTGACGGGGGCGCCACTTAGGCTATATCGCCACCTTAAAGCCATTTTATATCTAAATGAACAGGTGATATATCTTCTACCTCCCGAGGGTAATTCCGAAGTTTTCAGGGAATGAGATTGTAGTTACCTCGTTTTTCAACCGTAACGTCCTTTTTACATATTTTTGGATGAAAATACCATACTATGGTAATATGATACTGATTTAGGTCTTCTGATTTAATAGTAAAAATAAAACATTTTATTTCCATTGTATTTTGAGATCGTTTAAAATGAGACTGTGAGTGCCTACATATTTAGTCTTGAGCTTTTTGTTCCTTGGTGTTTATTAGATTTAAATTGATGCATAATTGCTCCACTCACTAAAATTAAACTGTAGATAAAAAGATCCCTGGACTTTCATCCCGTTGTTCAGTTTCGTGGACTGAGCAACCTCTATCAGTTTGCGGGACACTGACCCTTACACCCGGTATAACATCAAATTGCTACACTGGCGACGTTCCAATCCAAAATTGCTATGGAGTTCGACTGGGAGACCAAATACAGACACTTCGCGAAGTGACTTCAATGAATTTTGTCTACGTACATTTGTACATAACACAAACGTGACAAATTAATTTGCACACTAGATTCATGCACTAGCCTCCAGTGCAGTCTAGGGAAAAAGTTGTCAGAAAATAACAAAAACTTATTGATGTGATTTTCTTAACAGCCGCATTATAAAATATTTGAGTTTAATCTACAAAAATAATCGGCACTCAAAACTGTAATCGTTCAGTGCCCATAGAATTTTAGGTATGTCTGTTTTAATATGAGTTTAGATATATTAATACATGTAAATTACTTCAATGCTGGTCTTGGAGCGAGAGAAACACATAGTATGTTCCAGCTGCATTTCTCCTGGGCATGCTGTAAAAACCAGCTAATCCGAGGGTTTCTGTATATTGCAATTTAGGCGATAGGCTGACAACCTGTCACTACAGTAATATACCTGCAAATATATTTTAAATAACACTTAAAGCTTTTTCAGACGTGACGTGACGCTCTGGCTACCCCATTAGGCATAAAGTCGTGATTATAAATATGTAAATTTCAATTTAGTATGAAATAGTGTACCTATGATATCAAATTGGTGCGCTGGCTTGGTTCCAAGTGTTGCGGAGTTCGAGCTTGACGAATTAATTCCGATGACATCGTGGCATTAACGGGGTACATTTTGAAAACAGCTCACTTACATTTCACTAATAATTTTAGAAACAGGAGATCTGGACTTTTTATTTAAATTCAACGATACCAGAACCAGAGTCGACGATAGAGCGTGCAGTATTTACTTTGAAGAAATAAGGCTTATATGCAATCGGAAAGAAAAAATATCTGTTTTGCTGTGCAGTTGTGGAAAAAGATCATGGATTTCTTGAACACACTCACCGAATTGCAATAGTCCAAGGGCTGTATTTGTAAGCAGCTCTCATGAGTGACAGCGAGTTTGAGTTCGTATCAGAATATCTTTTCAGTACAAACTGGCATATCAAATCCATACTTAATAATATTGCTCTCAAGTTTGAGATCGCTTCATAAAAACGACCCTTAATATTGCGATGAACATCTGTACATCTGCATTTGTGAACATTGTGTAGTAAATAAATTCCAGACATTGTAGTGTCTGGTCTGGAATACACTACTCATGAAATAAATTGTGATGATAAGATACAAAATTCGTGAAAGAGATCTTAACAATTTTTTGCACTATTAACATAATCTTTTTCTTATTTTTAGTAGCGTAGTTTCCGTCTGATGACGGGGTCTGCTTTTCGTGTTTTTCTCCTGCACTTCAACCTTTGTGGAAATTGTCTTCGGTAACATTGCAGTTTCCCATGTCTTTCTTCGCAACAGTCAGCCAACGCAGTGTCAGTCTGCTTCTTCGCCGTTCTGACTGATAAATCAACGGCTACTCACTTGTATGTTTAACGTAGTCGAAGATCACACACGGCGGGCGGTGTTGTGTGATTTTCACTCTGCATGAAGAAAACTCTCCTAAAGAAGAGGTCTAACACCTGCGTTAAACAAACAGGTGAGTAATCGTTGATTTATCATTATAAATAACACTTGTTCGTCATTTAGTGATAAAATGGTATATTCAGGTTGAATGTTGCGTAGCCCATGTAGTCAGGTGGTTTCCTGTTGTACTCTTTAGCATTAATATTACATACGTACATATAATCACGCCTTTATCCCTAATGGGGTAGGCAGAGCGTAAATGACCTAAACAAAGGTCGTTTCGCCACGTCTGACAAAGTTCCCTCGGAACCCTTAGCTGCTTTTCACAGCATGCCCGGGAGGAAATGCCGCTGGCACATTCTATGTTTTTCTCTCGCTCCGAATGGTAGAAAATGTTAAACTTTTCCAATTTAATACCATTAATACATTACTATTTGTCACTCGTATTTAGATATATACCTACCAATAAAACAATGACTGATAAGGTATGTATTTAATTTTGCTAAGTGTTTCAGCTCTAAATAGTCCAGTCCCATTACTTTGATGAACAATCAACATTATCAGATATACATCTGTATTGCAGAATAAATTATAACGTACCAGCTTTTGCTTTTTTTTTTTGTTTTTTAATTAAAAATGGGTTTGCTCTTGACTCCAGTCTAGGTCGGAAACGACTGAGACGGAGTCGACGATGGTGCGAGCTCACCCAGAAGATGCCTGTTCACTCTAAATTTGAAATGTTGGGGATTGAAGGCGTTCGGAAACACAGACGCAGGTAGTGAGTTCCACACTTTTGCCGTGCGCATTACAAAAGAGTTTTGGAAGCGCTTAGTACGTATTGGTGGAATATCAACCAGGTATGGATGGTATCCTGCGTATATATCTTTGCTTTAAGAGAAACCCAATTTATTGAAAAACTAGCGACCCGCCAACTTAGTTTTATACTATGTAGTGATGCTTCCGTCATACTGGCGACATGACAAATATAACATTCTTCTTATATTCTTCCCACAACTTTCATATTTGAATATAATTCAAAGGACCGAAATTCTGAGTCACGAAACCGTCTTCAATTTTCCAAATATCGTGAAAATTACTCATAAAATCCTTATCCCAAAGATGACCGATAACATTAAGGGAAATATTTTACGTTGCCCTTCGTCCTGCGTCATCGAGTAAGAATTATTGTGGTTTCAACAGTCATGGTCAGTATTATGATAAAATACCATGCCAATGTTACGAAATTTTCCCATACTATCACGCCTTCATCCCTAATTCTTCTTCTTCTTCTTCTTCTTCTGTCGAGTGGGTATCAAGTCTATCGACCCGATGAACCCTGGTGTCAGAGTTTTAAAACCACCTAATAGCACAACTATCAGGCCTCTGACATGGTTTTAAGTAACGACCACTATCAAAGACAGCAACCGGGACCGACGGCTTAACGTCCATAATGGGGTAGGCAGAGCGCATACGACCCAAACAAAGGTCGTCCCGCCACGTCTGACAAAGTTTTGAGAGTAATTTAAGATACATTTGTAGATATATTGCTTAAGTGACAGGTTGTCAGCCTGTCGCCTAAATTGCAATATATGAAACCCTCGGTTTGCTCAGCTGGTTTTTATAGCATGCCCGGGAGGAAATGCAGCTGGCACATATTTTTTTTCTCGCTCCCAGTCCTGCATGGAAACACTCACAAACTAATTTAACACTAAACGATAAACAAGTGTTAGTCATTTATAATTAAAATTGATTTGCTCACTTGTTGTATTGAAAGGAGGGTGAGCCGTCGATGTTTCGACGGTATACGAAGATCTTCATCAGGAGAGAAGAAAGTCACACTCCATCGCCCGCCAATTGCAACCTTCGACTGAATATTCACAAACATTATTATTTTCTTACAAAAACATTATAAATAGAAAAATAAAAATGTTTCAGCCTTCTAACAAATTTCCAAAATTTGTTACTGTTATTTATCACGGATTCAAACAATATTTTAGGTAGCAAAACAGTACGTCATCATAACTAGGTATAATATTACATTTTATAATATTTTTTATGGTTTTGTGTTTTGTAGCAAGCTTTGTCGCGTGTTGAAAGTTAATTACAACCGTGATTTACAGTAACGCGATACTTCCATTTTTTATTATTCACTTCCTATTCGTAAAGTGGGGATATATTAGAAAATAAAAATATTTCATTGGGAATTTTCAATTAACTTGCTCTCTACATAGTCTCGGAAACTTAACAAATTTTTAAAATGTGCTAATATTTCTTTTACATAGTTTTTCTGCTGCCTATTTTTTCTTTGACATTTCAGCGATTACAAAAATATACCTTTGTTGACAAGCAGTAAAAACTTGAAAGCCGCACGTTTCAGATAAGATTCTACAAAAATATTGCCCGCAAACCCGAAAACTGGCTTGTGCCAACAAAGTTGAATGAGACAAAGTACTGCAATCTCACGAAAGCGCGGCTCGACTTGCTATGATACAACCTTGTCAAATCCCACCGCATTAATAAAATATTTGTCAACATTGTTGACTTTAGAAAGAAAAGATTATATAAATATTGTATTTAAATTTATCCTAGATGAAAATAAGTATTCTTGTAAACAGCTTGATTTTGTAAACAAAGTATTTGGAAACATCATCATCATGTTAACATTATCCCGTATATCACGGGATCGGCTACCTAATCTCCTCTAGATTAGCAGAGAGTTCATTGCAATTACTCGTATTTAAGTGCTGTTAGGAGGTAGAGCTTACAGTTCATCTCCCTAGCCTTATCCCGTATATCACGGGGTCGGCTATCTTAACTAGGGGATTGTCGATCGACGCACGAGGCTACTGGTTTTAACACAGAATTACTGCCATCTAACCTCCGCAACCCATAAGGGAAACCAGACCCAATCCTAGATTAGGTCAGAGTTTTCAAGCCGCCAATGCTTAGCACTGGCCTCTGAACTGGCTTAACGACTAATATCGACGGTATTAAACGATATTAACCGGGATTTACGACATCCCGGACGGAACATGCCTCCCGAAGCACGGAAATAGCGCAAAATAAACGTACATATGTAATTCGAAAGCAAAAAGCACAATGGTACGTGGTGGGATTCGAACCACGACCTCCCGCTCAGTAGTCAGCGGCCCTATCCACTACACCATTTCGGCTCCTTTAAAAAGTATTTTCAAGCATAGTTATTAAAATAAAATAACTAGTTTTAGAAGTTTCATTTTCATATTAATTTAAGACTGCTACGGCGTGGCGATCGTAGCCATGTGCTACGAAATTTTAATGTACATATAAAACGTAGACGCTAAAGATGCGATCTGCATAAATTATACTGACAATATGCCTTATGACTTAATTAAGTTAGTTCGAAGAACATTCAGTCTTTGCACTGTGCTATGATTTGATATTTCTGTACTGTAGCAATTTACCTACAGTACAGAAATCATTGTATACTGTTGTTATTGTACAACTCTCTCGTAATGCAGTTGATTTCTAGCCTAGATATATCTAAGCGTTCCCTGGAAGATTTGGCAACCTATGTTAAACTACCATCCCTATTCTTTTCTTTCTTAATTATCATACATACATACATATAATCACGCCTGTATCCCTAATGGGGTAGGCAGAACGTAAACAACCTAAACAAAGGTCGTTCCATCACGTCTGACAAAATTATGAAGGTCATTTAAGATAGATTTGTAGGTACATTGCTGTAGTGACAGGTTGTCAGCCCATCGCCTAAATTGCAATATACAGAAACCCTCGGAACCCTTAGCTGGTTTTTACAGCATGCCCGGGAGGAAATGCAGCTGGCACTTTCTTTGTTTTTCTTTCGCTCCCAGTCCAGCATTATCTGTTTAAAATAAAAGCATTATTTCCTTTGATTTGAAGTACGAGTATAAGTTAGAAGAGTTTAGCAATATAAAAATGAATAAAATAACTTTAAAATCACAATTTACATCTTTTATCTCCTTCCAATCCAGATAATAAAAACTTTGCATAATAAAGCCAATTTGTAACAAGGTGAAACATCGCCAATGCTTCAGTGAAAAATGTCAAAAAAAGGTGAATTCTTTCTATTTGGTCGCCCTGTTTCTGGCTTTCTGCCAAGTGCATTGGAATTCAAGCTTGGGTAAGCAAACGGCAGTAGAATGTTTAGTTTCCACATAAATTTAACACGTTAGCTTCTTGATTTTTGTACAATTTATTTTACTTGGTATTACTGTAGCATATTTCATTGTCTGCATAGTTTATTGTCATATTATTTACTCGGTTTCTTAGATTTGAATAATGTAGGTAAAATTACTTATGTTACTGCTAAGACGATCTCGCTTTTAGAAGGGAAACGTTGAACCTTCGGTCCTGGTCGCTGTCTATCTCATAGTCCTTACATAAACCATGTCAAATGCTTCAGTAAAAAATAAGAAAAAAGATGAATTATTTCTATTTGGATTAAAGAGTCTGTCGAAGAGGTAGATCAGGTATATTTTTGTCGCCTAGCTCATCATAAATGAAAAATATTTTGTTTCACAAATAATATCAAAATCACATTAGGGTCTCAAAGGTAATAACTGGATTGCAGGCAGTCAAAGTGTTGAAAGAAAATGACGTTACGATTGTTCTCAGGACTCTTCCTGTCAAAATGCTCTCCAATTCTCCATTGTCGTTAAGTTCAAGGCTTTGGTTTATTGGAGATAATAATTTTAAATTGAAGTTCTAATTTCATGCTATGTCACTGCCAATTTGGAGTTAAAGTGTTTTATTTAACAACGCCAGATTCTAAATGGAGGATGCTTTTAGAATTTATTTAATATTTTATGAATCTAAAAAGACCTGACTACTGAACTATTTAATTTGTTTTTTTATAAATATTTTGTATACTTTATTTTTTTAATTTTATTATTATTGTTTACCTATGTTCAGCGTTAAACTATTTTTAGGATTTTAATTTAAGTGTCAGTATAGAACTAAGCTGAAAGTTTTATTAAATAAACTATTCTCAGCAGACACAATGTCTATACTAAACACATTTTCTATAAAATTTCATTGCAAAACTTGATCAACTTCGCATTCTCTGTTCGTATAAAATTTTAATAGGGTTCGACCCTAATTAGGTCGACGGGTTCCATTAAGGGTGCTATCGAAGCTGCATTTATTTTAAATACGTACATTTGCAAAATTGTAATTATTGTTGTGTATCTATTCGTTATAAATATTATTATAATTCTAAAATATTTTGTGTTGTGACGCAGAAGGATAGTGGGACAGAAATGCATCACTTACATCTACAGCAATATACAAATCTATCTTAAATAACCCTCGAAACTTTGTCTGACGTGGCGGGACGACCTTTGTGTAGGTCGTTTACGCTCTGCCTACCCCATTAGGGATAAATGCGAGATAATATGTATGTATGTAAAAGGGCTACCCGCCACTTTTATACTTTCCCAGATGGGATTTGCACATATATACATATAGCCCTGACAGCTTTTTTTTTTTGATATAGGTTGTTTGTTTTTGAGTATGTATGTCCATGACTGTATTGGGCCATTAAGTAACTTATTTGTAAACTAAGATAGGTAAGGTTATAAAGCAGTCATAAGTTGGAAACGCAATAAAAAATCTTTTGCCCTATTATTTGATGTGAGAATATACAGTATTTCCATAGTTGCTTTAAAAACTAATGAACGGCTAGGAACAACCAGTTAATTGCAGGCTTTCATAAAATATTCCAGTTAAAATGTTTTCATTAAAATTTCAAAAGCTTTCATTACTTTTGACGGCATAATTAGGCGAGCTTATTCAGTAGATTAGTTGGTTAATATTTAGAATGTTTTGCCTATAAAAAGTGGTTTAATTAGGACTTTTCCAAGTGATATTTGTAGAGAAAAAAGAAGAGGTTTTCTATATTTCTGATAGAGAACTTAGCAGAACACGATCTGTCAATGAACTTTTTTTCGCATAAGCATAGAGATGTAAGTTAGTTTTCGATACAAATTTTGACATATTATGTACAACTACAGTCATCTGTTGGAGCTTTTGAAACGAAATTCGTGGCCTTGAAAAGACAATATTGTTAATAATAACAAATAATTTACATACATTACATTACAGTTTATTTTAAGACCTTAGTTTTTTTTTTCTATTTTTAGCCGGCATTTTGATGAATATGCCGCCGGTTTAAACCGGTAATGTTTGAAATAATACTTAGAGCCGACGAAATTCCTGCAACTGATTATCGTCTGACCATTTTTATTTTATTTAACTGAATCTTCCATGCTGGCCTAGGAGCAAAAGAAAAACATACAATGTGCCAGCTTCATTTTTTCCCGGGCATGCTGTAAAAGCCAGCTAAGGGATCTGAGGGTTTTAGTACATTGTAATTTATTCGATGCGCTGACAACCTGCTAATTCAGCAATTTACCTACAAATCTATCTTAATTAATCCTTGAAATTTTGACATTTGTGGCGAAACGACCGTTGTTTAGATTGTTTACGCTCGGCCTACCCCATTAGGGATGAATGCGTGATTATGTGTGTGTGAAAATGACAAGACTAATTTAAGTTTAGAATGTGATTGTGAGAATTGAGTCCAAACTATTTGAACTGAAATCACGTGACTTTACCAAATTCATTGAACTTCTCTCTAAGTTTTCCAAAAGTCAAACCAAATAAGTCAGTATTAAAGTCGGGTAATTGCGTCCAATGGCGTCAGATGTAGCCGATTGTACCCAGTTGGGAATAAACTGCTCTAAATGGGAATCGATCACGCTATTTGATATTTTGCCCTTTGTTTAACACAATGGTTTTTATTGCGATAGTTTTTACTTTGACTCATTCTGACTAAACTGATTTGATGACGAAGCGAGCTAACCTAGTAGTTATACAGGAAACTCTTGCACAGGACTTCAGTTGAAAGTTGGTTTTTTAATCTCGGCGACCAATTCCTAATATGTAATTTTCCACGCGTGTAATTCTGCAAATAATCATCGGGACATATTCACACTTACAAATAGCGGTTTGAAATTTAAATGAAGATACCAATTTTTTTGGCAAAGTGTTTCATAATACATAACGTCACGCCTCTTTCCCGGAGGGGTAGGCAGATATCAAATCCCTCTACTTGCTACGGTCCTTGCAAACTTCTTTCGCTTCATCTACATTCATCAATCTTTTCATGCACGCTCGTCGGTTTAGGGTACTCCTGACCTGACCTTTCTCTAGAAGTGTTTCAAATCAAACAAAATGTATGTTTTCTATATTATGCAATGCAGTAGAAAATATTTACGCTTCAATTCAATTCTAAATTAAAGTCAAATTCTGTACATAAATCAATTTACGCTTTGCCTCGGAATTTCCGGCAAAAACTTTCGAATTGTAAATTGGGTCTGAGATTACGTCGAGCGTTCGAAAATCCCGGCGTCTCGATTGGCAAATAATCATAACTCAAAAGGGCGACGGAGTGAGGATAAAAAATAGTGTGACGTCAACTTTTGCGCTGAACTGGAAGTAATACCTATCAACATACCAACTGCTACTTTTTCTGCGTACTTATACTGTAATGTAAGGGGACTGAAGGATTATAGTAAAAATATTGCAATTTACAATACTACATACACAGTCCTACAACCTGCAATGTCCTAATCAAACTAGAAACAACAACACAAAGTCATTATACTCCGCCGGGAATCGAACCCGGGACCTCCGGGTCGAGAGCCTAAGACTAGACCACGGAGGCAGTTACCCCACATGTATAGGTATACCTAATAGTGTTCATAAATCTTACCGTCTCAATTGGCAAATAACAATAATTCAAAATGGCGCTGGCGTGCGGATGAAAAATCGAGTGACGTCATCGACGCCTTGATGTTTTTCTTTGCGTTTTGGACTTTGATTTATGAACACGACAGGTTTGATGGTAAAGGCCAGTTTTCTTTTCAACAATAATAATAAATAGTTACTTAAGTAGGTGATTGACCTCGACCTTTGTTGTTTTTTTTCTAACATTATTATTGACTGAGTCTACATTTGCTTATGCTAAAAAAAGATATTTCAATAACGCCTAAGTTCATAGAAATTTTACACTTATAAATACTAGGAGTGTCAAATTCTTTTGACAATCGATAAGCTGAAGATAATCTAGGACCACTGTCGGTACGGAATCGTAGTCAAGTCTTAAGAACTCAATCAACATAGACATCAGTCACAACATTCTACTGCTGGACATGGGCCTCCCCGAAATTGGGGGTATATGCCATACTCACCATGCTTGGCATGCGGGTTGGTGAGCGCAGTAGAAGTTTTCCATTCACAGGGAACGCTGCTGCTCATTTCCTGGATTTATCCCTTGGTCCCTTTTTACGACACCCACGGGAAGTTATGGGGTGATGCTATTCTAACCCGGCTCCACACGAACTCAATACATCACTGTAATTTCAACGACATCGGAAATCCAGACACATTGTACCTACGTACTTATAACTCAATCGGGAAAACGTTCAAGTGTTAGAATTTAATCGATTTCAGCTCAATTATTCGGAATATCTCCTGAACTAGAGTGAATAATCCAATTCACATGTCTAATTGAAATGCTTTATCTATTAGTTAATTTTGATAAACGTACTGCTGCACTGTGTATTTAGATTTTACTATCTTATATTGAAACAGACGTGGCGGAACGACCTTTGTTTAGGTCGTTTAAGCTCTGCCTACCCCATTAGGGATAAAGGCGTGATTATATGTATGTTTATGTATATTGAAACAAATAATGTTATAATGGTATATAAATTAAGTATTATTGGACTGGGCACACACATAATAGAGTAATCAGGTACTAAACTTAGTTCCAACAACTTTCATCAAACACTAAAGTTACGTTCACGTTATAAAACAACACAATGAAATTCCTAATTACCAGTTAGGCGCACGTAATTGGCTCTGGAGCTGTTTTCGTTATAATTTATTATCTCCATCGAAAGGCAACGGTTTGCGTGAGAACCTACAATTATATTAGAATTTGTGCACTGCGGCAAAAAACAGTAGCACCAACGACCAACATTAGCATTTTCGAATGTTTCTATTAGGTATTTCGATTGGCACGAGAGGTTTTCGATTAGTCATTGTTTTGGCTGGTAAAATGGCGCACAGTGTTTGTTTATTTCAATAATTTTAATTAGCTTTACCACAGGAGTAAATAAACGTTGAAATAAAGCTTCATAGAACTGAAAACACTAAATGACGAACAAGTGTTATTCATACTGATAAATCAACGACTACTCACTTGTTTGTTTAACGAAGGTGTTAGACCTCAACGTTTCGACTCTTTACGAAAGTCTTCTTTATAGAGAGTGAAAATCACACAACACAGACGGCCGTGTGTCTTCGAAGATCTTCGAACAAGATTAAATAAAGCAAAAAAAATAAGATTTTTTTAAAATGTGTAGTCATTTCAGTGTGAAGTAGTTACAGACATTTACATAGATTAATTAATTTGTTTATATATTTATCCGTTTATTGCACACATAAACATACAGAGAAACACATACATAAGGAATTAAGATACTACAGTCACTGCTTATTTTTCCAAAGAAATTTCTTACAGCAGAACTAATAAAAGTGTGATAGCATAAAACGTTATGCAGATAAGACGTGATGAACGTTGGCGTCAGAATAATACGTATATATTAAATAGAGTGTTTAAAATAGGTACTGACTTTTTTTCTTTAAATATTAATGTGATGTGACTGTATTCGGAGCTTTAACTCAAAAAAGTAATAAAAGGCCTGTACATTTTATCAAACACTCTGTGAATAACGATTCAATTTCAAAGTAACTTTATACAATCTTTTAAACTTATATTCTGTTCTCAATATCTTATTGAAATTGAGATATTGAAAAATTCAGGCGACTTAAGGTCAGTGAGTTACCGATCGTACAGACTTTAGTATGTATTAAATATTGTTCAGGTGTTACTAAGAGTCTGGAGCCAACCGTTTGTAAGAGCACGACTCGAATGGGATCTTTTTCGCATTCGATATGGAGCAGCAAAGTTTGTAACTCTGCCTTATTTTTATGTTTTATGGAATTGGAATAAAATACATACATTTAAGAAGAACACGCATTTTTCCCGCGATATCGGTAAAAACCGACTAAGGGGTCGCGCGAACCAGTAGTAGACTGATAAAGATAATAGATTAAGTAAACTGATGGGGTTATCCAGTCAACGACACTGAACAACTTCCACCAGGAAATTCTTTCAGGACGTGAAAAGAAAATGTCATATCCATACAAAATATCCACGTCGATCTGTCAATTTGAATGCATAAGCCTATTTTTTTCCTGTTAGAATTTCCTATTGGAAGTTTTTCAATGTCTTTGACTGAACAACCCCTATCAGTTTGCGGGACGCTGTCCCTTTTACCTCGTATTTAAAAAAGAAATATCATGTTTGGTTTTTAGGTTCGTATTTATAATACGATTTCAAAATATTGAGAGCAATAGTAAGTATAGATTTGACAGGTCACATTGTACTAAAATGACATTTCTGAAAAAGAACTCAAACCAGCTGTTAGTCTCATGTGCTGTTTATCAATATGGGCCTTAGACGTGTTTCAAATTCGTTTTCAAAGAAAGACATCTAAGCTAAACTTGAGGTTTTCTTTCGAATGGCTAATTTAGTCGATCGATACGCTTCGAATAAATCTCGGGATACTGAAGCTTTACAAAATAGCTGAGCCTCAAAGAGGTACTTTGTAGGCACCAAAGACTTTTACATTTTTGTTTTAGAAGTCGGTTTACTGATTTTAGACGAACACTTTGAAAGTGAGAAGTCAAATGATAGCATTTGTAGTATCACTGGTACAAAATAACCATATAAAAGACATGTAAGTTTTAGGAAGAATTTATTACCGAATTTATTTTTATCGCAGTTGTTTTAGCTGGTAACGTATTTTACTATGTCATTTTGAAGTTGTTTTATTTTTAAATATCTAGTATTTTTTTAAGTTTGAACAAGAAACAATTGTCACATCACATACAACTGTCACACTGATCAACGGGCATTAAAAAAAACTGCAATTTTCGTAAGAAAAATTGTTCGAAAACTGCCCAAGAGTTTGGGGTGGGTTTGGATCCGCCCCGAACAACGGTAACACAGGCTTGCATGTGAATAAGTCCCGCTGAACGATCCCAACAAAGCGGTGGTAGGCTGCAAGGGGCCGCCTGGCTCGCGACCACCCTCCCCCACCGGAGTCCGGCGCCAAACAGCTTGCTGTGTTCCGTCGGTGTGTAAGATTACCAGTGCCCTAACAGACATCTTCTGGGTGAGCTCGCTCCGTCATCGACTCTGACACGATCATCCTTGTGTCTAGAGTCAAGAGCAAACCCATTTGTAATAAAAAAAGAGCAAAATAGCACCCTCTAATTCAACCAGCCAGTAACCCTTATTCTAAATCAGTATTATCCACTAGTAACCCAGCAAATGTCTGTCTAATCCTGAGCTTAATACTCATTGGAGGCGCCGGGGCAGTAAGCCTGCAAAAAAGGAGGCGATAGGAGGTTCTGCTGCGTCACTTTCCTTGCGAGGCGTATTCTGGCTAAAGAATTCGGGTTTTTGTGAGTCATTTTCTATTAGATGTTAAGGAAATAAACACATAAATATAATCACGCCTTTATGCATAATGGGGAAGGTAGAGCGTAAACGACCTAAACAAAGGTCGTTCCGCCACGGCCCACGTCTGACAGTTTTGAGGGTTATTTAACATAGATTTGTAGGTATATTGCTGTAGTGACAGGTTGTGAGCCCATTGCCTAAATTACAATATACTGAAGCCCTCGGATCCCTTAGCTGGTATTTACAAAATGCCCGGGGCGGATGCAAATGCAGCTAGCACATTCTATGTTTTTCTCTCGTTCCCAGGCCAGGCATGGAAGAAGAAGTATGATCGAATAACTTGTATTGTACTTACAATCAAAGTAAAATAAGGACTTCACAAAAGCTTTCGTTGTAACACAGAGTAACTAATAGGTTCTAATATAAGTAAAACTTATCAATGAATATACAATTGCTAGTTTCCAATTACAATGTCTATTAATATTAGGGTTGAACGAGGATTTTTTATTGTTTTTATTCTTGAACTCTCTCGAATCGATTTTAAATCTGTTTAATTTGAATACAATCTTTAAAGTTTAAACTTCGATACCTTTGAAAGTTTTGGTTTTATTTTAGAAGCACTGTTCTCATTCAGTGCTCAGCCAGCACGATTGCTTCAACGCTGGAACCTATGCACATGTATGAGGAACATTACCAAGGGATTCCAATTTGGTGAAAACCACGTTCTTTTGAAAGGGACTGTCTTGTTTTAAAATAAAACGAAGCTAATGTAGGGTTACCACAAAATTGAACGAGGAAAAACCGAATCATCAGAGTACCTACCTACAGTTCTGATTTTCATTAATTTAATTTAGATTCAGTATTGTCCTAACTGCCTCCCTGGTCTAGTGGTAAGAGCCATGGGTTCGATTCTCGGCGGTGGACAATGACTTTGTGTTGTTGTTTCTAGTTTGGTTAGGACATTGCAGGCTGAATCACCAGATTGTCCGAAAAGAAAAAAGATTCCGTGTTTCGAAGGGCACTTTAAACCGTCGGTCCCGGTCGCTGTCTCTGATAGTGGTTGTTACTTAAAACTATGTCAGAGGCCTAATAAATGTGCTACTAGGCGGTTTGAAAACTGACACCAGACTCAGGTCGTTCGACTCGAGAATCCACTCGCTTAGAAGAAGATTGTCCTAAACTATATACCTTTGTAGGTAAGTTTTGTTCTTATTCTAGAAACACTGCTCTCATTCAGTGCTGAGCCAGTTTACGTCTATTCAACATACATACATACATATAATCACGCCTTTATTTCTAATGGGGTAGGCAGAGCGTAATCGACCTAAATAAAGGTAGTTCCGCCACGTCTGACAAAGTTTTGAGGGTTATTTAAGATATGTTTGTAGTTATATTGCTGTAGTGACAGGTTGTCAGCCTATCGCCAAAATTGCAATATACTGAAACCCTCAGATCCCTTAGCTGGTTTTTACAGAATGCCCGGGAGGAAATGCAGCTGGCACATATTACGTTTTTTGTTCGTTCCCAGGCCAGCATGGAAGTTACATCCTTTCAAACGAGCTGTATTTTCGTGCCCTCGGGGCATGTTGGTTCGATTGCTTCAACGCTGGAACCCATGCACACGTATTGACGGACATTTCAAAGAGATTCCAATTTGGTGTAAAACACGTTCTTCTTTCTAGGCATGGACATGTCTTGTTATTTATTTCTTTGGATAAAAATGGGCACCTACTGTTATAGAGCACACATATTTTTACTTTTGTTCAGTTCTATACATTCTAACGTATCTTGTTAATTTATTTGTAGTAGTATCTTTCGTCATGATTTCCATTTAGTCCAGTAAATTAATAAAGGTTTTTTTGTTACCCTTAGGTACCCTTTTAATTTATGTATTTGCAGCGTTTTGTTTTCTACCACTCTTCATGATCTTGGTAAATGTATAAACCCTCCACATTTTAGCTTTATCATTTAAATAAAGAACACGTTTCAAAAAAAGAACAGCGTTCGTCCGTTGAAAAAGCTTAGTATTATTCAAGTTACCACTAAGTTTTTGTTTAAATTTTAAATGCAAACTTCAGAGCAGTTTTCGCTGCGGGAAACTACTCGTAAACCGTAAGCGCCCTCAGGGGCTTTCATGCAAACAATCTCAAATGTTCGAACCATAGACTGATATTTATTTAGATACGGGGTGTAAGGGACAGCGACCCGCAAACTGATAAGGGTTGCTCAGTCAACGACACTGAACAACTTCCACCGGGAAAGTCTTTTAGGAAGTGAAAAATGCTTTTCTATGCAAATTTTCTGATGTAGGTGGACATTTTGTATGGAAAAGCTATTTTTTCTTTTACAAAAGAACTTCTTTGTGCAAGTTGTTCAGTATCGTTCACTGAACAACCCCTATCAGTCTGCTGGACGGTGTCCTTTACACCCGGTATAGGGGATAGATCATTGACCATCGTTTAATTTTAAACATACATACATACATAAAATCACGCCTTTATCCCTTACGGGGTAGGCAGAGCGTAAAACGCCTCCTAAAAGGCGCTTTCGCCACGTCTGACATAAATTGAGGGCAATTTTAGATTGTAATGTGTATTGCTGTAGTGACAGGTTGTCGGCCCATCGCCTAAATTACAATACACTGTAACCCTCGAATCCCTTTTGCTGACTTTTACAGCATGCCCGGGAGGAAGGGCAACTAGAACATTCTATGTTTTTCTTTCTCTCCCAGTCCAGTATGGCAATAATTTTAAAACACTGAATTTAACCACACAGACCACTTCATTTCTAGCTTGTTCTTTTTTGTGCAAGTTTGGTGCATGATTGTAATTATGTTAGTAGGATGTTGATTGGAAAGTAATGAGAAATAAACTTTAATATGATTCTGTATTGACTCATAGAGTAATTATAAAGCGAGCTGAAGATGGAGAGCAATATTAAGTATGGATTTGACAGGACATAATGTACGGAAATGACATTTCTGATACGAACTCAAACTCGCTGTCAGTCTAACTCAAACTCGCAAACAGTTTTCTAGTTTTAAAGTGTAGACGAAAAAACTCACAGAAAAGAACGGTCGGTCACCATATGGAAATGAGGGTCACTCAGCTAGCGGACTAAATGCATGCGAGAGGACCACATTTTCTTGATGAATATCTTTTATAACGCACACTGCAAGAGAGCTACTTTATACCAGATACATACATACATAAAATCACGCCTTTATCCCTTACGGGGTAGGCAGAGCGTTAAACGCCTCGTAAAAGGCGGTTTCGCCGCGTCTGACAATAATTGAGGGTAATTTTAAATTGTAATGTGTATTGCCATAGTGACAGGTTGTCAGCCCATCGCCTAAATTACAATACACTGTAACCCTCGAGTCCCTTTTGCTGTCTTCTACAGCATGCCCGGGAGGAAGGGCAGCTGGAACATTCTATGTTTTTCTATCTCTCCCAGTCCAGCATGGAAGTATCCCAGTCCAGCATGGAAGTATACCAGATTATTATACCAGATTCTGTGATATATTCACCCAAACTTTCAAAATAATAAAAAGATAGATAGATAAACTCTTTTTTGCGCATAAATCGTACAGATTGGAATAACTTAAAAATAACAGTGTGCGCAAAGGCGGCCTTATCGCTTCAAGCGATCTCTTCCAGACAACCCTGCATTATATAAAGAAGAAATACACATAGCAAGTAGCTGCGGCAACATCAAAAACACAAATAACACTTAAACAACCATCAACACTTAAGATCTACATAATGGTACATTTTAAATACTAATATACATAGATAAACAAAAATTCCGAATATGAATAAATAATTATTAATAATAAATAAATTAAATTAAACATGCATATCACATATAAAAATACACATACTTACATTCATATATACCTACATATATAAATAGATAAACATATATATTAAACATATAGGATAAAATATAATTAATTGCAACCTGATGCAGTAAGAAAATGACTGTGTAATCCAGATTTAAAAATGGCTCGCTCACAATTTTTTTAACCAGCGCCATAATTATTATATATTTGAAGTGTGTTAATTTTTCGAGAAAGGTAGTTTGTCTAGTCTATGATTGGAAATATGAAAAGTACGTAAGAATTTCTCCAAATAAGGCTCCGGCCGTTTAAACATTTAAACTCAGAAAGCAAGTTCACAAGGTTTTCACCAGCGCCATCTAGGTTAAATGAAAAATTACTTTATTGAGTAAGGTCCTCTTATTTTGTTTGTCTATGGTTGGAAACCCGAAAAATCCTGGAATTTCTCTGAATAGGGCTCCGGCCGTTTCCCTCGAACACTCGATTTATAACACTCTTGGGGTTGAAGCGAATTTATGTCTCTGCGATTAGTTGAACACTTTTTAAACTGCCGTTGTCGGGTAAATAATAGCCTCGGACAGCATCGCAGATAAAAATATACTATATGTATATATATATTAAAAAAAAAACAAAACAAAATAACATTCTTTCTTCCATGCTGAATTGGGAGAGAGAGGAAATCATAGTATGTGCCAGCTGCATTTCCTCCCGGGCATGCTGTAAAAACCAGCTAATTGATCCGAGGCTGTCAGTATATTGTAATTTAGGCGATGGGCTGATAACCTGTCACTACAGCAATATACCTACAGATCTAAATTAAATAATTCTCAAAACTTTGTCAGACCTGGCGCAAGGTTTAGGTTGTTTACGGTCTGCCTACCCCATTAGGGATAAAGGCGTGATTATATGTATGTATTAAAAATTATGTGTGGTTTTTTTTGGTGACAGTAGATCATGCATAGCTGGGTTTGTTGGGTCGATGTTTCGTTCTACGCAGAAATAAAATAGAATGCACCTACCACTACCACTAACAAAAATCGTTGATTTGAACAACCGATAATGAATCGCAGAGAAACGAAACGTAATTTCAAGTAAATTAAAAAGTTAAAGTGTTACTTGTCAAATGATTGTCTGTGTCACTGTCATGGTCATAGACTACTTAGAGGTTACGAGCAGTTGAAAAGATAACGAGTGGTTTGGACCACTCGTTGCAGAGTCACATACATATGAGTATTCAAAAATAGTGATTTTGGGATTTCTTATGCGAATGTTGCTTTTTCGTATGCAGATTCGGATACGAGCGGTTCAAAAATACGACTCCAGGGCCATGGTTTTAATCACGGTCGTTGTGTCATTTTCATCGAAAAAAAAAATTGTAACTTGAGCCAAGAGTGAGAAAGAATGTCTTACTAAATATTAATACCAAATTGAAAATATCCGTCCAGCATTTATCCTTATCTCAAAAATTTAATAAACAGTACACAGTCAAGAATCTGATGTCGCAGCAATGCTGAAAATGAGGTCATTTCAAACCGGCCGGAATGAAAAACACTGCGAAGTTAAAATTAAAAATTCCGGAAAATTAACAGTGACCCGAGACGGGCAAGGAAAATTGCTTTAGTTGTCAGTTTTTCAGTTCATTTTCTTACACGTTTTTGGTGTTATTCCAAACTAAATCCGATGTCTAGTACGGAAGTAAAACAGCACTTGCTTATTTCTTATTTTGCCTTTCATTGTATGTGCCAGCATAAGTACAAGTACCTATAACATCCAATTGGGCAACAAAATACGTGAAAGTATTAAATCTGTTTTCAATTTTGAGGGGTGTTTTAGATAGTAACTATCTCTGTGCATTGTTGAAGAGACTACTTTTTAGTAACTTTTACAGTTTGCCTGTAAAGGCAAAAGTACTTTTTGTGAAGTAAAATTGAATTCACTATCGTCTATTTATCCATTTCTTAGCTTTGCAGTTGAATACCTACCAAATTAGCCATAGACGCCAAATTGTATACCGGGTGTAAGGGACAGCGTCCCGCAAAATGATAGGGGTTACTCACTCAACAAAACTGAACAATTTCCACCAGGAAATTCGTCCAGGAAGAGAAATGAATAATACGTTTCCATACAAAATTTTCACCTCAATCAGACAATTTGTATGGAAAACCAAGATTTTTTTACTTCCTGAAAAAACATCCTTTAATAGTTGTTCAGTTTCGTTGACTGAGCAACCTCTATCAGTTCGGGACACTGTCCCTTACACCCCGTATAGTTGTTTATCGTGCTGATAGCATAGATATCTGGTTGGTAGAGTAAAAGTTACTCACTTTGTGGAAGTTGTAATATCCGTGACTCCCTGCCTTGAACCTCTGATATATTATAAGGATCCTATCCTCACCCTGTTCCTTCACCCTGACGAAGATAAATGAGTCGTGACACTCGCGTGTAATCAGAGCAAAGCATTGTCACATGCCTCAGCTCATTAGCTACGCAGACAGAGTTCTTTAACCGACCATACAGAGTGGAATGGTTTTTTCTGGCGTATTTATTTATCTTACATACATACATATAATCACGCCTTTATCCCTAATGGGGTACGCAGAGCGAAAACGACCTAAACAAAGGTCGTTCCGCCACAAGTGATCATTTTTTTACGGTTATTTAAGATTTGTAGGTATATTGATTGCTGTAGTGACAGGTTGTCAGGCCATCGCTTAAATTACAATATACTGAAACCCTCGGATCCTTTAGCTAGTTTTTACAGCATGTCCGGGAGGAAATGCAGCTCGCACATTTTGTTTTCTCTTGCTCCCAAGCGAGCATGGAAGAAACGGGAAACGGGAAATTTACCTTGGTTTTTCATTTTTGTATGAGTGTTCGATTATAATTTTGAGAACCATAACAGTTTGAAAAAGACCATTTTATTTCTAAATTGTATAAAATAGAAATAAAAAAAAAGGCGTGATTATATGTATGTATTATCATTATTATATAGAAATAAAATGTACAAAGTTTTGCCTTGTTGCAAATACTTTCTCAAAGAACAATGATCCTATCTCTGTTGTCATTAACAATACACAATACAAAATGTCGACGCAAAGTTCAACTTTTCAAATGATTTTTTATACTAACTATATCTGTATTTTGCTTGCTATAAAGAACTGTCATCATTCTACTAAAGAGTGCTCTGTGAAAAATAAGCCAAGTCTCCAAGAAACAGTATCAGTTTTGCATTTTGCGTAATTCTATGTTATCTTTTGTTAACAGTATCAGTAATTCAACTGTTTTAGCTTCCTTTTAGGCTAGAAAGTAATACATACATGTGGGATTGGATCTTTATGGTGAATGGCCTATTTCCAAACGATGATGTATGACGGTTTTTAGACGAACATGTGAGAAAGGGACGATGATAGAGTTACGTTGTATGAGTGCAAAAGAGTGAGCGCATCAGTATGGCAGTTTAGTCTGTATTGGTCGAGCGTAGGTGAAGGATTTGGTGGTGATGAAGATATTCTAAGAATGTTAAGCTGAATAAAGACGTTGCTGGTTGAAGATTTGCCTTTCCTTCCCTGTCCCGATTCTATATACATACATACATATATTCACACCTTTATCCCTAATGGGGTAGGCAAAGCGTAAACGACCTAAACTAAGGTCGTCCCACCACGTCTGACAGAGTTTTGAGGGTTATTTAAGATGGATTTTTACGTATATTGCTGTAGTGACAGGTTATCAGCCTATCGCCTAAATTACAATACACTGAAACCCTCTGATCCCTGAGCTGGTTTTTACAGCTTGCTCGGGAGGAAATGCAACTGGCACATTTTATGTTTTTCTCTCACTCCCAGTCCAGCATCTGCCTCCGTGGTCTAGTAGCTAGTGCCATGGACTCCTGATCCGGAGGTCCTGGGTTCGATTCCCAGGGGGGAAACACAAAGTTGATATTTGAGAATTTATCACTTTGTGAATTTTTCCCCAGTTTGGTTAGGACATTGCAGGCTGAATCACCTGATTGTCCGAAAAAGATTTCGTGCTTCAGAGGGTACGTTAAGCCGTCGGTCCCGGTCGCTGTCTTTGATAGTGGTCGTTACTCAAACCATGTCAGAGGCCTGATAGTTGTGCTACTAGGCGGTTTAAGAACTCTGACACCAGGGTTCATTGAGTCGATAGACTCGATACCCACTCGACAGAAGAAGAAGTCCAGCATGGAAGTATATAGAAAGTAATGTAGCCTACAATTTGTTGACAACAAATTAGGTATTTCATTTTGATTTGCTTAGATTACAGCAATTCAGAATTTTCTATTGTAGGTACCTGAACTTGCTTAAGAGATTTAGTTATTAGAAATATTTTCGAAATCATGGTCACATCTGCAGTACTTCGGAATCCGGGCTTCGGAAGGCACGTTAAGCCGTTGGTCCCGGTTAATATCGTTTAACACCATAGATATTAGTCGTTAAGCCATGTCAGAGGCTAGTGCTAAGCATTGGCGGCTTGAAAACTCTGTCCTAATCTAGGATAGGATCTGGTTTCCCTTCTGGGTTGCGGAGGTCAGATGGCAGTCGCTCTGTGTAAATACCAGTACCCTCGTTCAATCCCCTAGATTAGGTAGCCGACCCCGTGAGATACGGGATAAGACTAGGGAGATGATGATCTGCAGTACTTGTGAAATTTTAGAAACAGCATCGTAAACTCTATACTATACGTCGATAAAAATCAATAACATCACAAAGGCTGCTTTTCGCTAAACTTGGCTGCGACACAGCCACGTGCTACACGATTGTAACGATCCTGACAATTTGACGTCAGTTTCTTTCGTGCCGTCCCCGCTGGTTTCCTTAAAAGCCTCCGTTCCATAATAATTGACGGCGAGCTTCGCCTTAAATTGATGTCTTGTTTAGCTGTATTGAAATTCTTGCGGAAATGTTTTATTCATAAACGGTTTTTGCGGAGAACTTTTTATGTTACATCGCGAAGTGAAATTTTATGAATTTTATGTTTGTGGATGGGCAGATCAGTGGCGTTTTATTGACACCGAATTGAACATGCATTATAATATAAAATACCACGTACCTATAAGTTGAAGTATTCGTTCTTTTTGAGTAGCAACGACCACATGGAATGATTTCTTTTATTTCTATTTTACACAATTTAAAAATAAAATACTCTCTTATGGTTATCAAAATTACAATCGTACACTCATACAAAAATAAAAAACCAAAGTAAATTTCCCGTTTCCCGTTTCTTCCATGCTGGCCGGGGAGCAAGTGAAAAACATATAATGTGCAAACTACATTTCCTCCCGGGCATGCTGTAGAAACCAGTTATGGGATCGGAGGGTTTCAGTATATTGCAATTTAGGCGATGGGCTGACAACCTGTCACTACAGCAATAAACCTACAAATATAACCTTCAAAACTTTGTCAGACGTGGCGAAATGAGCTTTGTTTAGGTCGTTTACGCTCTGCCTACTTCACTAGGGATAAAGGCGCGATTATATCAATGAATGTACATACAATTTTAAACTAAATCAGATAGATGATATTAATATTGCTGAATATTGTTTAGGAATCAATACAAAGATACTTTACAAAATCGAAATGTGCCGTTTTTACAAATTTATTCATTTGCTTAAAAATTATATTAATAATTAGTACCTACCTAGTTTTGTTGATGCATTGTACAAATTACTACCGTAGCAATAGATTCCTATGTTTGTTTTTTGTTTTGTTCATTTCTTATGTTGTTACGTATAATACATAATGTTGTTGGTATATTGTTCCCATCCTTTTCGCCTATTTGCATATTTATAATCCTTTTAGCACACTTTGTTTGTAAACTCAAAGCGTTAAACATAAATCAAAGGCAATGTCATGTGAAAGCAAAGTTTGGCCATATCTATTACCGAAACGACGCAACTCGGACATCTATGCAGTCCCATATAGTTGAATGGAAACGTAAACATCGCACGCTTTCAGTAGTTTTACGTTCTGTACTTCTGGATGCTTTACGGAACAGAGCGTTTTTGTTATCAGAGGAACGATAAAACTCGCATGCTTTTCGCTTAGTAAAAATATGCCTTGACGCTTTTGGTTGGCGTTGGTTTTTTATGCCTTTTTAGTTGGCGTTGATTTGCAAATCAATTGCTTCAAAAGGCGGTACAAGGATATTACTTACTGAAATTTTTCTTACGGAAATTTCAAATCTGAAAAAATTTACCTGAAATATAGGTCACTGCGTTTACGGCCCGAATGTTACAGTACAGGAAAGTTTAAATGTTACAATAATTTACTTCTACGGCGTTGGCTGGTTTCAAAAAGTACAGTTATAAACAATATCCAATTTGTTTCAGTTATTAGAACTTCTATTAAAATCTCACTGCCATCTTAAGACCCAAAATACGTCGTCCGTGACTCGAATGGCCCAAATATTTTGCTAATAGTGAATCCTGGACATGGGCCAAGCCACGTCTCTTTCACGCGAACCTAAATTGCCTGGGCCAGAGGAGGCGAACCTTTGTTGACAGCACTAAGCAGGACCTAGATTATAATAATGTAGCCTAGATCTAAATATGAGGCTAATAGTGGACCCTGGAGAGGGGCCAAGACACGTGACTTTCACGCGAACCTATAATGCCTAGAGCAGAGGAGGGGTACCTTTGTTTATAGCACTGAGAAAAAGCTAGCCGACAGGACAAGGGCTAAAAGATTTTAACCTACTATATTCTGTGCCTAGAGGCTAAAGTGACAAAACTGCTTAGTCCCAAATATGTGGCTAATAGTGGACCTTGTCACGTCTTTTTACGCGTACCTATAATGCCTAGAGCAGGGGAGGTGAACCTTTGTTGACAATGATAAGCAGGAGATAGATTATTTTAACCGAGAGGCATAGGTAACACAACAGCCTAGTACCAAATATATTGCTAAGGACCGTATTTATAAAGCTATCTCACAATTGAGATCAATATTATGTATGGATTCGACAGGCCGTTTTGTACAGAAATGACATTTCTCATACGAACTTAACGTAGCAACGTCAGCCCGTATTTAGCACGTAAAGGTGGATCCTGGACAGGGGCTACGTCGCTATCACGCGAAGCTATAATGCCTAGGCCAGAAAAGGAAAACCTGTCTTGACAGCACTAAACAGGAACTAGACTACTAGAGAGGTAGACCACAAAATGGCCTATTACCAAATATGTTGCTAATAGTGAATTCTGGACAGGGGCCAAGTCACGTGGCTTTAACGCGAACCTATAATGCCTAGAGCAGTGGAAGGGAACATTTGTTGACAGCAACAAGCAGGAGATAGAACATATGTAACAGAACAGCCTAGTACCAAATACATTGGCAAAATATAATGCCCGTGTTTATAAAGCGATCTCAAGATTGAGAGCAATATTAAGTATGGATTTGACAGGCCGTTTTGTACTGAAATGTAACTTATGATACGAACTTAAAGCAGCGACCGCTGTCACTTTTGAGAGCTGATTATAAATATGGACCTAAAAGTGGATCCTGGACAGAGGCTACGTCGCTATCACGCAAACCTATAACGCCTAGGCCAGAGAAGGGGAACCTTTGTTGACATCACTAAGCAAGAGCCAATTTACGTTATTTATTAATTTATTTATTTTATTTAATTTTTTATATGGAAGTTGTTAAACATTTTCGGACCAATCTATATAATTTTTCACGGATACGCACCGAATACGAAGCAGTGCAAAAATGCTCTAACGGATAGTTTTCTCCAAAGGTTTATTTGTACACATTTCAGTACAAAAATCTTATCTTATATAACCCTCAAAATTTTGTCAGACGTGGCGGAATGTCCTTTGTTTAAGTCGTTTACGCTTTGCCTACCCCATTAGGGATAAAGGCGTGATTATATGTATGTATGTCAGTCCAAAATGGCCCTCAACATTTGTTAGATGTGGCGAAACGACCTTTTCTTTGGTTGTTTACGCTCTGCCTACCCTATTCGGGATAAAGGCGTGATTACTGTTTGTATCCATGGTTTATTTGTTTAGAGTAAACTCTGTTAAAACAAGAACTTTAATACACGCTGAATAAAATATTGTCCGTACCGCAAATTTATTTTCTGATGCCATAGGCTGCTTATTAATAACTAACTAGAATATCTTCCATGCTGGACTGGGAGTGAGGGAAAAACCCCGAGCATGCTGTAAAAACCAGCCAAGGGATCTGAGGGTTTCAGTTTATTGTAATTTCGGCGATGGGCTGACAACCTGTCACTACAGCAATATACGTACAAATCTTTCTTGAATGACCCTCAAGACTTTGTCAGACGTGGCGGATCGGCCTTTGTTCAGGTCGTTTACGCTCTGCCTACTGCCCATTAGGGATAAAGGCGTGATTATATGTGTGTATGTATGTAACTTAAACACATCCCTATTGCTTATAGTCGACAAAACACTTATAAATGTATCGTCCAAATCATAAATAAGAAAACGCTGAGAATGTAGCAACCCAATGACGTCACAAGCCCCGATGATTAAGTGCGATGAGTCAGCGTATCTTATTATTGCGATATCACGTGTCGGATCATACTGACAAGTTACTTTCTGATCATGATCACCGCTAAGTGATATCAAATAGCCCAATACATCATTAATTTGTCCCTGACCTTATATCGTTTTATTTTATTAGAAATTTTCACGCATCAGACACAGCAAGCTGTTTGGCGCCGGACTCCGGAGGGTGGTGATTGTTCAGCTGGACTTATTCACAGGCAAGCCCGTGTTGCCGTTACCCGGGGTGGACCCCTTCCAACCCCAAGTCAGTACAACAGGGCCACCGACTTATCTGTTCAGATGGCGATATTTGGAACTATTTGTCTCATTTGGCAATGGTAACACTGACAAGAATGAAGCAATGACAGCTACAGTGGTGACATTCTAATTCCCTACAAATTCTCACTGGCGGAATCATCATCAAACCACTAAAAGTTGAAGTTGAACAGACACAAGTTGGTCGGTCGCACTGTAAAGTGATTTTCAGAGGCATTTTCACATACGATTTTGTTTTGACATGCAAAAGGTCTTCTTGCACTGTAACCCTCCTCAGTCTCTCAACGTTGTGGTTTGTCCAGTAGCTGGAAAATTGCATACATACATACATATAATCGCGCCTTTATCCCTAATGGGGTAGGCAAAGCGTAAAACACCCAAACAAAGAGGGTTATTTAAGATAGATTTGTAGGTATATTGATGAAGTGAGAGGTTGTCAGCTCATCGCCTTAATTACAATATACTGAAACCCTCGGATTGTTTTTTTTGTCGCTCCCAGTCCAGCTTGGAAACAAATTAGATATTAATAAGAACTTCTTAAAACAACTGAAAGTAATTGCAGGTTGTTTGTATGCATGGCACGTGCTGATCGATCTAAGGTCACGACACGGGCTCGATGCAGTCAATATTTAAATATTGTTTCAGAAAGTCATAATAGGCATGTTGTCTTGGTGACAAAATTAAAAACGTTTATATTTATAACTGATGTGGATCAACATGAGAATCCACTCGCTAAGAAGAAGAGGACTGATGGCTAAAATACTGTGGATCTCATTCTATATTTTTTTTTTATAAATATAGCAGTTATTGATTTGAGTAGTCAATATTTACTGAGTGACGTCATAAAAAAGTATTTTCATATTAAAAAGCGTTTTTGTGATTTCATAAAAGTTGCTGATTTGAATAGTAGGAAATAGCGTCGGCGGTTAGAGTTAGCTTTCGAGGGCCTACCTATTTGTAAAAAAAATTCTAAAGCATTTCAGTTTGTGTTGAATATACAGAATATTTTCAGTGCTAGACTACATAAGTACCTAATACTAAAATCTATTCGAAATATCGCAAAAATTGATGAAGTGAAAGAGATGTTTAATATCCAGAAATATTTGGACTTGATTTACGTTATCCAAAAATATTTGAACGTTGAGGGATTCGTAAATATAAATTTGATAATACGGAGCAAATTATATTAACTTGAAGTTAGTATTGTGAATAACAAAACTTATTTGCTTACAAAATAATCCAACAAATTGTAGGTAATTTTATTAATGTTTGTAACTGCTGCGAAATAGCAAAATAAACATTGTAATTTCAGTTACCTAGTTACTTAACTTCTTAAACTTTTTATTACCCTATAATAGCCTCATTAGTATTCGAATTACAGGGTGCGAAAAAAGTAACGATACGACAAAAATTGGCTACAATTTTTTTGTCCAAACTATGTTTATAATTATGAAAATAAAAAACCTGGATATAGTTGTTACGTTTCGTTGACTGATCAAATTGCGGGACGCTGTCCCTTAAACCCCGCACAAATTCTAGTAAATCAAAAACTGAACGTGCATACTTGGAATACCGTTCCATGGCTCTACTAGCAGATCTAATGCAGACTTATGCAATTCAGTCAGTTGCACTTTTCTTGTTTTACTGCATGAACCTTGAAAACTCACGAAAATTTTAGTGAAACCACTTCTCATTATGACATTACTTTTGCCCCAGCCTGTATATTCAAACACGAAAACAGTTTTAACTTGGAAACGTTAAAATAATCTTACTTTTGCACTAAATGAGGTTTTATTACCAGCGCTTAGGGATATTAGATAGAATAAAGCTGTTTTAAATAATTACATACTGCTATAATTATTTCTGCGAAATACCTTTGTAGTAAACCGCTTCTGTGGTATGGAAGCTGGAACCTTAGGTTCATAATCTGGAGGTTGTGGGTTCGACTTCTACGGGATACACAAAGCGTGTGTTTTTCCTCAGTTTGGTTAACACTAGCACTTAACTGTTAATAAGTAACAACTATGAATAGAAACTGTTTCGGTTCTAGTATTACTTAAGATTTAGACTTAAATTTAACTATACACTGTACTGTATGTTTTCCTTAATTTCTTTGTTTTATACTATGTAGTAATACATAGTATAAAACAAAGTCGCTTTCTCTGTCCCTATATCCCTATGTATGCTTAAATCTTCAAAACTAAGCAACGGATTTGATGCAGTTTCATTTAATGGATATAGTAATTCAAGAGGAAGGTTTATATGTATAATACATGCATAATATAGTAGAGAAACACTGATAATTTTCTTGCGAACCCGGGGCGGGTCGCTAGTAAACAATAAACAAATAAACTTTGTAGGCTGAACCAACCTATTGTATATCAAAATCGATTCCGTGCTTCGGAGGGCATGCTAAACCTGCGATACCGCTGTTATGATTGGTTCACAAACCGTATTATTAGAGAATGAAAGTTCACACTGGGGTTCAAAGAGTTGACAACTCGACAACCCAGTTGATAGAAGAAGGTTTTCGTGTATTTAGGTATTGTGAACACAATTCTAGATTACACCGGCTAAAACTAAAATTAAAATCTATTTGTCATTTTGTTAAACCTATTTGTCACTTTCAGACTATTCTCACACACACACGACAGATCTATTCTCTCCGGTTTTTGGATTATAGTTGATGGTTGAATGCGTTATCTGTCATTTTTATCCGCCGTCATATGATATAGCAGACAAAATTGACGGAAATACTGGGGAAACGTGCAAAAGCGCGTCTAAATCTAGCCGACAAAGTATAACTATATAATTATATTTTTTCTAAGAACTTATTTTACAACCTAAATTAATTTATTTGCTATCATGTTAATTTATCTTTTAAATGAATTTATTGTAATATTGTTGCTGTGCCCTGCCGGGTCCATGTGTGTTTCTTATTTTTCTTTTGAACATCTTTAATTTACCATATGGTTTGCAATAAACAATTTGACAATGACTTTAAAACCATAGAGTATAAATCGCTTGTACTTTTTCAATTTTATTATTTTGAAAGTGACAGACAGATTTTAATTTTAGCCGGTAGTATCTAGAATTGAGCCCATTTTTTTTCGTTATTTTTAAAGGCATTTGGGTTGGTGGCCCCAGTATGCGCAATTTAACGTAGTTTAATAGGCAATTACAGAGGAAACCGCAGCGAAACAACGGACGGAATTGAGCTAAAGATTGCTGCCGTCAGCTGTTTTGGAACAATAAGTGTTTAGTTTTGTGCACTTTGTTGGTAACTTGTAGTCTTGATTATACACTTTAAAAGGATGACAACCAAAAAATTTTAAGTTTACGTAACACTTGCACATAAAAAATAAAAAAATAAAAACGTATACGATATAATATCATAGGCGGCTTCATTGCTTGCAGCCATTTTTACCAGACAACTTTTGTTTTGTCATGAACGTGTTTTACATACGGGGTGTAAGGGACAGCGTCCCGCAAACTGATAGGGGTGGCTCAGTCAACGAAATTGATCAACTTATGCCAAGATTATTATACAGAAAACGAAAAAAAAAATTGACTTTCCCATACGAAATGACCACCTCTATCAGACAATGTGTATGGAAAAGCCATTTTATTTTTCATTTCCTGAAAGATTATCTTGGTGTTAGTTGTTCAGTTTCATTGACTGAGCAACCCCTATCAGTTTCGGGACGCTGTCCCTTACACCCGGTATAAGCTTATTTTTTTTATCAACAAACTCAACAAATTCGTTTATGAATTTTATATTAATTTCATCATCATCAAATTTTTAACCCTTGTTCACCCACTGCATATCTCTAAACCAGGTGTAAGGGACAGCGTCCCGCATACTAATAGGGGGCTTGCTCAGTCAACGACACTGAACATCTATCAACAGGATTTTGTCAGGAAGTGAAAAATAAATTGGCTTTTCCATACAAAATGTTCACCTCGATCAGACAATTTCTATGCAAAAGCCATTTGTTTTTCGCTTCTTGAAAAAAAAAAACTTGCTGATAGTTGTTCAGTGTCATTGACTGAGCTCTTACACCTGGTATACAATAAAAAAATACTAGTTTTTTAAGAGTATTTAAACAACTCTAGCGCGCGAAACTAAACGAAAAGTTGTGATACAAGTTTTGATACAAAATTGCTCTGAGACCTCTGAGTACAAACTTTCCGAAGCTAATTCACCTAATTTAGACTTATCGCCCTGTTTCCTGTACACCCTTTATAAATAGTCATTCAAACAATGCAAGTAGCCATGACTCAGCGTTTAGTTAATGATGATAAATTATTGTAATTCATTGGGTCCTACAGCAACTGTTTAAATGAATGGATATTTGATAGTAGTTTTGTATCATGCTGGACTGGGAGCGAGAGAAAAACACAGAATGTGCCATCTGCATTTCCTCCCGGGCATGCTTTAAAACCAGGTAAGGGTTTTGAGGGTTTCTGTATATTGCAATTTAGGCCAAATCTCTCTTAAATAACCCTAAAAGTTTTGTCAAGACACGTGTCGTCACCGCCACCTTTGTTTAGGTCGTTAACGCTCTGCTTACCCCATTAGGGAAAAAGGCGTGTATGAGTCCTTCAATATGTAATATTCGTAACGCACCTTAAGAATATTACAAATTGGATGTACGTTATACGTAGCTGCTGCTGATCACTGGGAGTGACTCAGCATGAACTTAACGATGATAGATGGCGCCTCGATATACTGACTCTAAAATCAACCCTTTCGGCAATGCAGTTATCCGATAATATACTACCATTTCATAATATTCAGGCAAAAAAAATATTTAGACTGGGAGCTAAAAGTTAGACCGCACTAGGACGTTTCTTTATAGGTGAATAAAATCACGGCTACGTTAATAAGGTAGGCAATGACAACCAAGAATACAATGATCCTAAAAATCAAAAAGAAAAAGGCGGGGATTTGTAGGGAAAACACGCCTTAAAAATAATAAAAGCACATTTCACTAGTTTATTTCTGTCGCCAAGCAGAATGATTTGTACATTTTTTGTGTTCCGGTCTGAAGAAGCCAGAAAAAATATTCTTCTTCTTTTTAGCGTGTGGAACACGAGAAATTTCATCATAGGGGCCTAGAATTCAGCTCGGATAAGCTGTCGTCCATTAAATCTGCTGGCGTGCAGGTGTTGGGGCACGCCGGGTACAATGTCAAATGTGCCATAGTTTGCACTGCACCGCAAACCGCTATAGTCTACATCGGGGCTTGCCGAAAATCCCCACCTGACCAAGTTTTGCCTACTTCTGCCAACCTGAGTCCGAAGACTGTTTAAGGACTTCCAGATCGGCCTCGGTAGTTCATGTCCAAGAGGGAGATTCTCGGCAAGTGGGACAAAGGGAGTAGGCAGAGAAGGTTTTACGCGCCAAATTTCGCATCTAGCCTGGGCAGGTTTGGTAGAAAGCGGGGCGATACACTGAACAAAACTGCGATGATTATTTATAGCCTTTGCGGCCAAATTACTGATACTTGAGAAATCTCAAGTTCGATCTTCAATTTAGCGCTCTACAACTCACTTTAAAGAGGCACTCTAGTGTTTTATGAAAAATATCAGTTTATCATCAGTCTGACCGTATGCTTCCTACGGACAAAATAACCTCAGCCTTAATTTGTTTTTGTACGTTGTCACAACATTGTTCTTCCATCTCACCTGCCTCTACGTATCACGTAACCAAACAATTTACCTAAAGAATTTCCCATCGCAACTGACATGAAAAATGCCCTCCGGCCGCGTACGAAACCGGAGGTTCGTAACTAGTTACGATAGAAGAAAAAATACTCTTTGTACGATACCAGTTACTAACCAAAAGATTTTTTTATTTACTAGATACTGACCCAGAAGTTCGTAACTAGTTACGATAGTTGAGAACATCTTCCTTGTACGATACCAGTGACTAAACCTTTACTCTACTTGAGCCGGTTAAAGTATTGAATGCGTTATCTAACTATAAAGTAAGCATTACTATGAAGTCATTAAATGGTTTCGTATTTAAACTTTTTTAATACTCTGTTGATAATATTAATATTATTAAATTTAATGTGAGGTACAAAATATAATAATTGAGTGAAACAGGATATATATGTGTTTATTTAGTTTTATTTTTAATCAATCTAATGAAAACAATTAAAATGAAAAAGGACATATTAACTCTATGCAATGTCCTACTGTTATTTTATTTTTATTCAATTCTGCGATAGACCGGTTTATTTCAGCATCAATCTCCATGTATTCTGTGGACAGTTTAGTTTTTTTTGCATGTATGTTTATTAGTTTTGTTTCTTTTCTTAATATGTCCAGCAGGTGAGCTAGGGTTGGGTTCTTTCGTCCAACGAACCTATTTATACGGCTATGCCAACCCTCGACATTATTGGTTGTCCTTATTTTTTCTTCGGAACAACTGCAGATTTTAGCAAAATCCGTTTTTTTCATCCACTGCTTTTGAAAATATTTGTTAAATTTCGTTATTTTTTCCTCAACTGGGCACTCATAATGTAACTGTAACCAGTTTTTATATATTCTTTGGGAAATCGGGCAAGGGCAGCACATCTCGCTACATGCTTTCTTTGGACCCTTGAAGTAATTTTTAAAGACTTGGCCTTTTTAAATAAACATTTATTTAAGTGGTAAAAACATCCCCTGATGTCAATTGCAGGAAAGACTCCTCGAATTGCTCTCATTGCAGCTAACTCGTAGTCAACAGTTATTTTATTCGGTTGCCAGTTTTTGAATTGCGACTGTATCATTTGGAAAGCAACTGTGTATGTTTCAACTTTCTTGTCAGGAAGCAAGCAATATATTAAAGGTATTATATTTGAAGTGGATTCGTCAACTCCATGTAGAGTGTATAACTGTTTGAAACCAATTCGACTTGAACTAAATGTACCATCACCTAAAATATGCTTAAATCTTCCCAATAATGATATAATATTTTTGTTACAAAACAACAAAATCTTATTGTCTTCATCCTCATATTCGGCCAGCACGAAGTTTTTGTATTTTTCAGGAATAATTACATCTTTAGACGATTTGTGAATCGTAGTTTTGGAGCTCCTAAAACTCTATTTCTTGCATTGAAGAGCCCGGTTTTTATATTTTGAAATCCTGGAATTGCCTCTAAGAAATTTACTCCATCATTCTCCAGACAAAATACCATGTTGTCATATTGTTTCTGGATACTATCAAAATTTTGACTGCAGTTCTCTTTCAATTTATCTAGTTCCTTCAAAATCTTATTGTTACTAATATCTTTTTTACAGGCTGCATCGTGGATTTTAGTTTTCACAACTTCGTTCCTATCATTGAGTGTGACGCTACCTTTACAACCAATACTATTATTATTATAGCAGAGCCAAAAAGTGCCACCGTTAGAGTAGAATTTCTTTCTATGATATCTGCGTCCGTCGATCAATAATGACCTCCCACCTCTCTTCGTAGAAATGAATTCCAGTCTTGTTTCATTCATATTGTATCTTCAATTATTAAGCACAGAATTTATTTAACAAATTTAAATTGAATTGCTTGAAATTTGCGAATGGATGACATCAATATACATCAATGAGGACACAATGGAATACCAAGAAGTTTTTATCTCTTTATGCTAGAATTTTTAGCCTAGAATAACAATATCTAAAGAGGTCCTGTGTTGAAAAATTATAGTTTCGTATGAAGAAAATAAATTACTGCCTAGTAATTCCTTCGAATTTCTTTTATCGAAACCAGTATCTAGTAAATAAAAAATTCTTTTGGTTAGTAACTGGTATCGTACAAAGAGTATTTTTTCTTCTATCGCAACTGGTTACGAATCTCCGGTTACATACGCGGCCGAAGGGGAAAAATGCAGCTTGCGCGCTATCGTCCGCTTGCAGCGCCGACCCCAAATATGATTTGTGACGTCATTCCTCATACTCTAACCTTTTTGCCAAAACTCGTAGGAACGCGCCGGGAAAGCTTTTTGTGGCAATTTTCATTTATTTACTTCCGTAGAATGCAAACGATGAAAATTGGATGTGCTAGCTGCTTGTTCTTTTCGGCATAGTACCTATACTCGTAAAAGCCATTAGATTTGATGTGATGGGAATAACCCCTTTTTACTCTTCTGTGAGAAAAACCACTGACTTGAGAAGTCGCTACCGCTCCTAGCTTTTACTCTTCTGTGGAAAAAACAGTCACAAATATCCTACTCAAAACATATTTTTTTTTTATATATTTATTGAGAAAAAAAGGCTTTTGTCGCTGAGCGACTATGTCAGCCCCATATAGCAATTACAAAACTATTGTCTACACTTAATTATATTTAACATTACATAATACAACTTAACAGCTATTGAGGATGTAGGGTTTGATAATATCATATTCACATTAGCAACTTCGCAAAATTTACAATGTGCTTCTAACTCCAGTGCCTCTCTTTCTGCCCTAACCCTAGTTTGTTTTAATGTTGGGTTTATTAGTACGACAAATATGTCGTTTTCCTTTATTTTGCTCTCTTAAGTCGACCGTTATTCTTATCAAAGAAATCAGGTAGTTTTCAAACCTAAATAATACATTCTTCTTCTTCTTCTTCTGTCGAGTGGGTATCGAGTGTGCTATTCTTCAAAAGTTTTTAAGTTAAGTTCAGAGCTTGACATTTAAAAAACGGCGACCATTTAATAAAAGAGTGCTTTGTGATACTTTTATGGAACTAATTATGCAGTTTATTGCCTGTCGTAGAGAAGTTTTTAAAATAGGGCATAAACGTGCTTGCAAAGAAAACTCATTATTTTACAGACAGGAAATTACGTGCTGCAGAATTTTGTGCATCTTTATATTACTGAGATTCTATCCAAGCACATAATGAATAAAAGATTGGGCTCGATTCTAGATTTGACGGTAAATCTAAAATTAAAATCTATTTGTCACTTTCAGACTACAAACATTGGAAAAGGACAGAAGATTTATTTTCTCCGGTTTTTGATTTTTAGTCGGTGGTTTTATAAATACTGGGGAAACGTGCAAAAGCGCGTCAAAATCTAGCGTACAAAGTGTAAAACCATAGAGTTTAATAATAATCGCCTGTCCTTTATATGTTATTATTTTGAAAGTGTCAGAAGGTTTTAATTTCAGTTTTATCCGGTGGAATACTGTGATAATTAATGACACAAAAAGAACAGTATCTAAGTGTCTACTTCATTATTTCGTTTCATTAAGAATAGGTACAGAAATAACAACATTTATTTAGAGGTTCATAGATCTAGTATGATTGATTACTTTAGTATGAGTCTGTCGGTTTAACGATAATACATTACCATTGGCTGAGAAACCGTCATAGAATAGTAACAAGTCTTCCTGAGGTTAACGACCTCTTTTAGCCTTGAAGGGTCAAAGACTTCGCCTAAGACCTCGCTTAGTAAACAAGGAGACTGTATAGTCTGAATGTCAAATGGATTAAAGATCTTTCGATTGGAGTACGAAGCATAATTTACTTCTTCTTCTTCTGTCGTGTGGGTATCGAGTCAATCGATGAACCCTGTTGTCAGAGTTTTTAAACCTCCTAATAGCACAGCTGATAGGCCTCTGACATGTTTTGTGTAAAGACCACTTTGGAAGACAGCGATTAGGACCGACGGCTTAACGTGACCTTCGAAGCATAGAATCTTTTTTCTTCCAGACAATCAGGTGATTCAGCCTGCATTGTCTTAATTTACCAATGTTGCGCACACCTTTAATAATGTAAATCTTGCTGTCTTATATAATTATTCCGTTTTAAATTAATTTACTTTTTCCACAGTGGGTAGTAGGCTCGATTCTAGATTCCACCAGCTAAAACTAAGATTAAGATCTATCTGTCACTTTCAAAATAATAAAACTGAAAAAGGATAGGCGATTTATGCTGTATGGTTTGACACTTTGTCCGCTAGAATTTTACCGGCCATATCATAGGACGGCGGTTAAAGTTACAGATGACGTACCAGGCCACTCAGAAAGTATTGCGACAAATAGTTTTTATATATGGCAGACTGGCCGGTTAGAATCTTTTTTGAAAATATGATTACTTGTAAGTAAAAAAATGTGTGTTCCATTTTCATAATTTCCCTCCACATTTTTTGCGAGCCAATTCAAAGTATCGTGTCTTACTGAAAAATGGATCTGCGCCGGGAACATTTTAGAGCTATGATTTTTTACGATTTCAAGTGTCGCCTGAAACCGGATGAATCGTTCGATAGACTTCAAATTGCATTAATGGATGAAAGCCCCTCCAAGGCAACCGTGTATTGTTGGTATAACGAATTTAGGCGCGGTCCACCAACCTTGGGGGATGAAGAAAGAAGCGGTCGCCCTTTGACGGCTATTACGGAAGAAAACGTGCTAGCAGTGAAAAATTTAATCCAAGATAATAGGCGAATTACATATCAGGAGATTCAGCACATATTAAAGATTGGATCGGGAAGCGTTCACGAGATTCTACACGGGCATCTTCGCGTGAGGAGGATAGTATCGCGCTGGGTGCCGCACTACCTCACCGACGCTCAGAAGCAGGCCCGGGTGAAATGGTGCCGTGATATGCTGAACAAATTTGAAGCAGGCTCGTCTCGGCGTGTTTACGACATCGTAATAGGTGATGAGTCCTGGATTTATCAATACGATCCAGAAACCAAGCACCAGTCGACAATTTGGGTGTTTCAAAATGAACCAACGCCTACCAAAGTGAAGCGATCTCGAAGCGGGGGGAAGATTTTGATCGCCAGCTTTTTTAAGTTGACTGGCCACTTGGCCTCAATTCCCTTACGAGATCAAAGAAGCATTAACGCCGAATGGTATACTACCAAATGTTTACCAGAAGTTTTTTCTGTTGTGAGCAACAAGCGACCAAACACAGGGCTCCGCGGACTACTGCTCCACCACGACAATGCGCCTGCACACACCGCGCTCAAAACGAGGGACTTCCTGGACAGCACACCAGTCAAACTCCTGGGTCACCCTCCTTACAGCCCTGATCTAGCACCGTGTGACTTCTTTTTATTTCCAAAAATAAAAAATCAGCTCAAGGGGATACAATTTTCGTCGCCGGAAGATGCGCTGGCTGCGTTCGAGCAGGCTGTAAACGAGGTGTCTACGGCGGACTGGAAAAAGTGTTTTGAAAACTGGTTCAGACGCATGAATCTTTGTATAGAGGCTGGTGGAGAGTACTTTGAAAAGATTTAATAAAAATATATGTACCTGTAGAACAATTTTTTTTAGTGTCGCAAAACTTTCTGAGTGTCCCACGTATAAAACATACATACCTACATAAAACCACCGACTATAAATCAAAAACAGGAGAGAATAGATCTCCTGTCCATTTTCAATGTTTTTAGTTTGAACGTGATAAATATATTTTTATTTTAGTTTTAGCCGGCAAATCTAGAATCGAGCCCATAATTATTATTATCAAAAATTGTTTAGCATTCAAACAATTTTACGCTGCTACGGAGGGCACGTTAAGCTATCGGTCCCGGTCGCTGTCTTTGATAGTGGTCGTTACTCAAACCATGTCAGAGCCTTGATAGTTGTACTACAAGGCGGTTTAAAAACTCTGACACCTGGGTTCACCGGGTCGATAGACTCGATACCCACTCGACAGAAGAAGAAGAACGGAGTAGTGATCGTAGTAAATTTCTACGAGGTGAATAAAGGTCAAATGCCTTGAGAAACGCTATATCGTAATGAATCTTTGCAGGAAAATTCCTACGACCGGAATAATAATAATTTGGTTTGCGTTCTCCTTCCATACTGGACTGAAAGTGATAGAAAAACATAAAATGTGCCAGCTGCATTTCCTCCCGGGCATGCTGTAAAAAGCAGCCAAGAGATTCAAGGCTTTCAGTGTATTGCAATTTAGGCGATTTGCTGACAGCAATACACATTACAATCTAAAATTGCTCTCAATTTTTGTCACACGTGCCGACAGCGCCTTTTCCAAGGCGTTTTACGCTCTGCCTGCCCCTCCTCTGTCTGTTAGTTTAGACTATAGTCAAGAACAAAAATATCGCTGAAGTAATTTATATTTTTTCTTTCGTCCATACTGGCCTGGGAGCAAGACAAAAACATAGAATGTGTTAGCTGCATTTCCTCCCGCGCATGTTGTATAAACCAGCTAAGGGATCCGAGGGTTTCGGTATATTGTAATTTAGGAGATGGGCTGACAACCGGTCACTACAGCAATATACCTACAAATCTTATATAACCTCTAAACTTAATCTTAAATAACCCTCATAACTTGGTCAGACGTGGCGAAACAACCTTTGTTCAGGTCTTTTACGCACTGCCTACCCCGTTAGGGATAAAGGCGTGATGTTATGTATGTTTAAAGATTAGGGCTGTGTTGTTTTGTATTTGTTACATTTAAAACGTTTCGAAAAACAATTCTGGACTCATAGCAAAAATCCTAAAGAAATTCCTATTTCAGTGTGAAAGGGCCTTTATTTGGCGATTAATTAAGGGCCGTATTTGTAATCAGCTCTCATGAGTGACAGTGAGTTTGAGTTCGTATCAGAAATGTCATTTCAGTACAAACTGGCCAGTCAAATCCATACTTAATATTGCTCTCAACTTTGAGTTGGCTTTATGAATACGAGCCTAAAAGTTATAGAGCAGCGTAATGAACCGAGGAGTTCAAAAGTTTTGATTAATTTTGAATATTTCCCTTTAAGTTTTTAAGTTCATTATTACGTAAAGGCTAAACCAAAAGCTTTTTGAAATAGGAAAACGATTTTCAGTAGAATTTTGTACAGTTCGGGGCCATATATATTGCACATGAGCAAAGTTTAGATTTGTAGAGCGTTCGTTATCTCTATCGTATTTGTAATATTACTAGTAAATGTCACTGACTTTTAGGAGCAGATATAGATATTTATGAGCTGTAACTGTTATATTAATTTATCTTCCATGCTGGACTGGGAGTGAGAGAAAAACACAGAATGTGCCAGCTGCATTTCCTCCCGAGCATGCTGTAAAAACCAGCTAAGGGATCTGAGGGTTTCAGTATATTGTACTTTAGGTGATGGGCTGAGAACCTGTCACTATAGCAATATACATACAAATCTTTCTTGAATGGCCCTCAAGACTTTGTCAGACGCGGCGGAAAGGCCTTTGTTTAGGTCGTTTACGCTCTGCCTACCCCATTAGGGACAAATGCGTGATTATATGTATGTATGTATTAATTTAGGGCTGATTTTTTATTAGTGTTGATTAATCGAAGATATAACTCTATATTTTTTCTCTAGGCACATGAAAAAAATAACATAACATCAAAAATAATATTATTTTTGGGTGTGTATTACTGGTTGTAAGGGACGGCGTCCCGCACACTGATAGGGGTTGCTCAGTCAACGAACCTGAACAACTTCCACTAAGAAATTCTTTCAGTAAATTAAGAAAAAAATGCTTTTCCATACAAACTGTCTGATCGAGGTAGTCATTTTGTATGGGAAAGTAATTTCTTTTTCATCTCCTGAAATAATGCTGTTCAGTAAACTTGTTAGTTTGCGAAATGCTGTCCCTTACATACACACTTACATATACTCGCCTTTATTCCTAATGGGGTAAGTAGACCGTAAACGATCTAAACAAAGGTTGTTCCGCCACGCATAACAAGGTTTTGTTGTTTATTAAAGACAGATTTGTAGGTATATTGTTGTAGTGACAGGTTGTCAGCCCATCGCCTAAATTGCAATATACTGAAACCCTCGGATCCTCTACCTGGTTTTTACAGCATGCCCGGGAGGAAAAACATCTGGCACATTCTGTGTTTTTCTCTCGCTCCCAGTCCAGTTCGGAAGGATGCACCTGGTATAATGATATCGTTCAAAATAATAAATATCATCGATCTTTAAGTATCTTTAACATTATTATTTCGGCATGATTGGAAATTACACACAAATACCCCTTGTTTGATTATACCCTCAATATCTATACCCCAGAACTGTTTACTCTGGGAAAACCGGTCGACGAAAATAACTTCATTAAATCAGGATTTTAGAACCGCTTTCACGAAACGATTACTTCGATATTGTAAAATTTAATCGAATTATAATTTCTATATAGCGTTTTAATTAGAAAGAAAAATATATTTGGGACAGCATAGGCTAATAATAATAATAAACTACCGACATAATGTCGAGAAACGAAGTGTTTCGGAATAATAATAATAATACGGGGTGTAAGGGACAGCGTCCCACAAACTGATAGTGGTTGCTCAGTTAACGAAACTGAACAACTATCAGCAGGAAATTCTGTCAGGAAGTCAAAAAATTAAAAATAAAAACATGTAAATTGTCTGATCGAGGTGGTCATATTGTAAGAGAAGGTAATTTTTTTTTTCGATTTCTAATAGAATTTCCTGGTGATAGCGTTCAGTTTCGTTGACTAAACAACTCCTATCAGTTTGCTGGACGCTGTCCCTTGTATTATCCCGGTATTCATATTTTTATTTTAACACTAAACAATAAACAACTGTTATTCATAATGAAAACTGTCGGCTTACTTGTTTGTATTGAAAAGAGGGTTAGTTAGTTAATATTTTTATGTATTTTATATAAACATTTTACAAATACAAATCACTTTATTTCCACAAAACACATTACTAAAAAATAAAAACACACAATCAAGAATAACATAACAAACAGGACAGGTAGGCATATAGATATTTTACAGAAGTGGAAAAAGGTGTGGACACAGCTTGGCTGTTTTTAAGTCCACCCTACGTCAGGTGTACAGAAGAGGATAGAAATGAAATAGCACAGGACAACTTGAACTATAATTTGACAAATCTTTGTAATATATATTTCGCAAAAATATAAGTGGTTGTTGTCTGTGATGGTGTTAATCATAGATGTCTGAATAAAACTGAACTTTTAAGGGCCTGCCGGAATAGTGAAATCTCATACAAAAGTAGTTTCACTTTTGTTTGTAAACATTAAACCCAAACTTAACCAAACTCCGTACACTTGACCAAATGCATCATATATATGTTTCTAATTAGGTTTGGTTTGAAAATATTAACCAAGTACAAAATTAGAAACCAAATTTAATTTTAGGTTATTTTCACACAAGATTGTATTTTCGGTCTTATTTTGTTTATGCTTGATATTTTCAAACCCAAGATTTTAGTCGTTAAGCCATGTTAGAGGCCAGAGCTAAACATTGGCGGCTTGAAAACTTTGACCTAATCTAGGATTGGGTCTGATTTCCCTTCAGGGTTGTGGAGGTTAGATGGCAGTCGCTCAGTGTAAAACCAGTAGCCTCGTTCAATCCCCTAGATTAGATCGATACTATCCCATGAGATACAGGATAAGGCTAGGGAACATGAACTTCCTCCGTGGTCTAGTGGCTAGTGCCATGGACTCCCGATCCGGAGGTCCTGGGTTCGATTCCCAGGGGGGAAACACAAGGTTGATATTTGAGAAATTATCACTTTGTGAATTTTTCCCTAGTTTGGTTAGGACATTGCAGGCTAAACGCGTGCTTCGGGGGGCACGTTAAGCAGTCAGTCCCGGTTGCTGTCTTTGATAGTGGTCGTTACTCAAACCATGTTAGAGGCCTTATAGTTGTACTACTAGGCGGTTCAAAAACTCTGACACCAGGGTTCATCGGGTCCGTAGGCTCGATACCCACTCGACAGAAGAAGAAGAAAGTGTACCTATATTAAAAGATCATATATATATTTTTATTTAAATAAAATTACAGGCTTTACTATAGAATATTGAGCTGCTATTCACAGGCTGTTCTCCCGGCGACAGTGTGATAGTCTGAGTGGACAGCTAACACCCTATATATTGCTGTCAGCAGGTGCGACAGGGCCGGTAATACAGCTCATATTCAGCTGTCGCGTAACAATCTAACAATAGACTAAGTAGTACATATATGTATTTAGACATACATACATATAATCGCGCCTTTATCCCAATGGGTTAGGCAGAGCGTAAACGACCTTTACCGTCGTTTCGCCACGTCTGACAAAGTTTTGAGGGTTATTTAAGATAGATTTGTAGGTATATTACTGTAGTGACAGGTTGTCAGCCCATCGCCTAAATTACAATATACTGAAACCCTCAGATCCCTTAGCTGGTTTTTACAGCATGCTCGGGACGAAATGCAGCTGGTACATTCTATGTTTTTCTCTCACTCCCAGTCCAGCATGGAAGAAATTATGTATTTAGTTTAGGTACATATATGTATATATATTCTTCCATGCTGGCCTTGGAGCGAGAAAAAATCATAGAATGGGCCAGCTGCATATCCTCCGGGGCATGCTGTAAAAACCAGCTAAGTGATCCGAGGGTTTCAGTATATTGTAATTTCGGTGGGCTGACAATCTGTCACTACAGCAATATATCTACAAATCTATCTTAAAATAACCCTCAAAACGTTGTCAGACGTGGTGGAACGACCTTTAGGGATAAAGCCGTGATTATATGTATGTATGTATGTACATATATGTATATATGAGTTGAGGTGGGTATTATTAATTTAGTTATGATAGGTTATTTTGTTTTTTTTTATTTGGCTGCTTACTAGTTATAAATGTTTAGGTATTTTCACAGTTTAAAAGTGGTCTAGATGAGAATGTGGGAGGCGGTAAATCTGCTCTTACATCAGTAAAATGGCAAATAAGACACCATTAATACCAATTAAAGTTTAAATACTGAATAGTACATAATATTATTCAACTTTATACAAAACTTTTCTCTGTATCCCTAATTAATTACACAAGCAATCACACTTAAAGTAACATTCCTAAATTGCGAACCTAAGCGACTAAATTCTGGAATAAAATTCCAGCTAGATTCGTTTAAAACAACTTACCATACATTAAAACTTTGGCCGCTTGTGTTTCGTAATAAACTCTGTCAGTTATAATTCGGTAGGCTTCCCCAGTCTGTCGTGTAATAAAGGGGATGCTTAAAAAAGTTGATGAGGTTGTTAAAAATGTAAGAAGGGAAAATTTGTACTTAGGAGTTAAAAACAAGGGAAAGCCTTGACCAGAACAGAGTTTGAAACTGTGCGGTATGTGAAGCTATTTAACTTTTTGTATTAATGTTTCCAAGTTTAAATAAGTATTTTATGTTGCAAGGATTACGGTAGTGGTTTACATAGCTTTTGGATCATATGCTTATCACTACATAGTATAAAACAAAGTCGCTTGCGCAGCCCTATATCCCTATGTATGCTTAGATCTTTAAAACTATGCAGCGGATTTTGATATGGATTCTACTGGATAGAGTGATTCAAGAGGAAGGTTTATATGTATCAAACATGCATAATATAGTAGAGAAACACTGATGATTTCCGTGCGAAGCCGGGGCGGGTCGATAGTTATTGTATAAAAAACTAAACGTTCATTGGCGGAATTATGTATAATTTTGCGAATCACTTAATACAGTGAGTAAGTAATTGAGTGCGTATATTTGTGCCGAACGATATTTTTCCTCAAATAAGAATTATTGTAACAATATAAAAATATATCCAAGGGTTTTTATATATTGCAATTTAGGCTACAGCAACATATCCACAAATCTATATTAAACAACCCTCAAAACTTTGTCGGAACAGCCTTTGTTTAGGTCGTTTACGCTCTGCCTACCCTATTAGGGATAAAAGCGTAACTGTATCAGCTGACGCGTTTTGTATGGAAAATTTCAAAGAACGAAACATCTCCTTCCACTTTCATAGAAATAGAATTTCACCGTGTAGAAAACTAAGCATCGCCATTTAACTTTGTCTGTCATCTCGGGACCTGTCCTGCGGATCGTCTTATTATAATTACGTGTACAAAGTTCTGTTGACGAGAAAGAGACTCCAACTTGGTACTTATAATTGGAGACGACTGGAGAGGTGTCTGTTTGCGTCGTCAAATATAATCTATATTATTTTAAGTATTTATATAATTAGTTATTTATGTAATTTATAATTTTCTGGTATTATTTTAATATTATGCTTTATTTGTGCACGCCTAATTTGCCTCTCATTTTAAGTCTCACTTCCGTAGGTCAGCTGGAAGAAATTTCTTAGTAGAAATAAGCTGTACCTGTTGTGTCGGTACTCCTTGTGTATTGTCTTTCTCATGTTACTTGTGTGTTCCTAAAGACGTGGAGCAACATCGACCTGTAACGACCACTATTAGAAACAGTGACCGGGACCGATAGCAAAATTTTCCGTGCTTCGGAATCCCTTTTCTTCCAGACAATCGGCTGGATTCAGCCTGCATTGCCCTAACCAACCTGGGGAAAATCTCACAAAGTAGATAAATTGACAAATATCAAATTTGTGTGTCCTCCTAGAGGAATCGAACCTAGAACCTCTGGATCGTGAACTGAAGTTATTTTAGACCAAAAGAAGACAGGCTGTCGTTGACTTACAGAATCTTGTTCTCAGAATGTCACCATAAGAGGTTAAACCGGAAGACCCTTGACCTGTGACCGTCACCCCGCTTCAATCAATGGCCGACTCATAAAATCAGTTTTATAGACTCAGGAGCGGAAGGGACGGAAAATAGCATTGTACAGTGGACAGGGAAACGGTTATAGTCTATTGAATGGTCTCTTTCGATGCGACGGATATAGCCTACGATCCATCTCCATCTCCCTAGCCTTATCCCGTATCTCACGGGGTCGGCTTCCTAATCTAGGGGAATGAACGAGGGTACTGGTTTTTACACAGAGCGACTGCCATCTCACCTCCGCAACCCAGAAGGGAAACCAGACCCAATCCTAGATTAGGTCAGAGTTTTCAAGCCGCCAATGCTTAGCACTGGCCTCTGATATGGCTTAACGACTAATATCTACGGTATTAAACGATATTAACCGGGACCAACGGCTTAACGTGCCTTCCGAAGCACGGTAAAAGCACCGAAACGTACATATGAAATTCGAAAACCGAAAAACACATTGGTACGTGGTGGAATTCGAACCACGACCTCCCGCTCAGGAGGCAGCGGCTCTATCCACTACACCATCGGGCTCTCCTACGATATGATTGACAAATTAATGAATTTGGCAAAAACTTTTTAGTCAGAGTCTATTTTATTTATTTTAGTTTTCATTTCCCTGTTTCCATGGGATTTCGATCCGGAGGTATTGGGTTCAATTGGCGGGAACACAAATTAGGTATTTGTCAATTTATCACTTTGGGAGATTTTCTCCAGTTTGGTTAGGACAGTGCAGGCTGAATCCAACTGATAGTCTAGAATAAAAAGAATTCCATGCTTCGGAGGGCACGTTTAGCACGTCAGTTCTGGTCACTGTTTCTAATAGTGGTCGTTACAGGTCGATGTTGTTCCACGTTCTTAGGAACTATCTTTAAAACCTTACACGTGACCCCTGGGTGGTGCTACCCCTGGGTGGTGGACCCGTGGGTGGTGCTAAAGGTGCAATAAAACCGGCTGCTGCACTGACCTCTGGACTTCACCGCAAATTATGCCATACGCTAAATAGAAAAGAACATGTTCTTTCTATACATTACAATCGTCCTACAGGATCACGCCTTTATCCCCAACGGGGTAGGCAGAGCAAAAACTACCTTAAGTCGATCCGCCACGTCTGTCAGCTTTTGAGGATTATTATTGATATAAGTAATATATTGCTATAGTGACGGGTTGTCAGCCAGCGCCTAAATTGCTATACACTGAAACCTTCGAATCCCTTAGCTGATTTTTAAAGCATGTCCCTGATGAGATGCAGCTGGCGCATTCTATATGTTTCTATCACTCCTGGAAGTCAGTTTTTATTAACCTATATTGCATATTATTTATTTCTTCCATGCTGGCCTGGGAGCGAGAGAAAATCATAGAATGGGCCAGCTGCATATCCGGACATACTGTAAAAACCAGCTAAGGGATCCGAGGGTTTCAGTATATTGTAATTTAGGCGATGGGCTGACAACCTGTAACTACAGCAACGTGCCTACAAATCTATCTTAAAATCACCTTCAAAACGTTGTCAGACGTGGCTGAACGACCTTTTTTTAGGTCGTTTACGCTCTTCCTACCTCTTAGGGATAAAGGCGTGATTATATGTATGTATGTCTGTATTATTTCTTTCCAACTATTTAGGAATTCGGTTGAATGTTTCCTCTGTTGTATTCAAAACTAACGGCAACCTAGCGCGGCTATAAATTGTTGTAACTTGTTTGTAGTCCGCCTCTCTGGTTGAGGCCGGGAAACTAGCGAAACTTATCCAAGATGATCCTTAGTATAATAAAATATTTAACATACATATAATCACGCCTTTATCCCTAATGGGCTAGGCAAAGCGTAAAAGACCTAAACAAAGGTCGTTTCGCCACTTCTGACAAAGTTTGGAGGGTTATTTAAGATAGATTTGTAGGTATATTGCTGTAGTGACAGGTTGTCCGCCCATCGCCTAAATTACAATATACTGAAACCCTCGGATCCCTTAGCTAGTTTTTACAGCATGCCCGGGAGGAAATGCAGCTAATACATTCTATGTTTTTCTCTCGCTCCCAAACCAGTTTGGTATAAAATATGTTTACTATATAAAATCGCTCTTAATTTGTTAAAACTCATTAAATTTACCTACTTTGATTGATTTTCTTGTAATGTTTTCACGTAGTTTTCACCAAATAAACTTTTAAATAGCGGACTCTGTGATCGTAATATCTGGCACTGTACATACATACATACATACATAAATCACGCCTTTATCGGCACTGTACTGTTTAATTATTTTCCAAGTGGAGAACAATCGAAGACTCAAGTTTGTCAGTAGGCAGTTGTGACTGTTAGAGTATCTCAACTATGGTGACTTTGAAAGAATGTACTTACCAACTTGCAAGTTGCTCCTTAAATTTTCACCTGAGTTTGCCTAGAGTCTGGTAACTCAGGGTTGGATATAAGGTATCACGGTATTAAAATTTGTACCTACTTATTCCATGCTAGACTGGGAGTAATAAAAAAACAAAGAATGTGCCAGCTGCATCGCCTCCCGGGCATACCGTAAAAACCACCATTGCAATTTGAGGCGATGGGCTGACAACCTCATACTAATCATAATCATCTGTGATAACCTTCAAATTTTGTCAGACGTGCGCAACGACCGTTGTTTAGGTCGTTTATGCTCTGCCTACCCCATTAGGGAAAAAGGCGTGATTTTATGTGTGTATGTATGTGAAGTTTATACCGACCGGCACACCTAGTGGCCCAGCCTTTATTCTAAAGAAGTTACGTCACAAGGCGGGACTCTTGGCGACAGTTGCATGGCTTTGTCTAAAAGACGACTCAGATAGCGCGCAATAATGGATAAGCGAACTAACTTGCCTTATACAGGGTGTAAGGGACAGCGTTCCGCAAACTGATAGGGGTTGCTCAGTCAACGAGACTGAACAGCTGTCAACAGGAATAACTTTAGGCAATAAAATCAAAACTTCCATGCTGGACTGGGAGCGAGAGAAAAACATAGAATGTGCCAGCTGCATTTCCTCCCCGGCATGCTGTAAAAACCAGCTAAGGGATCCGAGGGTTTCAGTATATTGTGATTTAGGCGATGGGCTGACAACCTGTCACTACAGCAATATACCTACAAATCTATCTTAACCTTCAAAACTTTGTCAGACGTGGCAGAACGACCTTTGTTTAGGTCGTTTACGCTCTGCTCTGCTTCGATGCTGGACTGGGAGCGAGAGAAAAACAGAGAATGTGCCAGCTGCATTTCCTCCCGGGAATGCTGTAAAAACCAGCTATGGGATCCGAGGGTTTCTGTATATTGCAATTTAGGCGATGGGCTGACAACCTGTCACTACGGCAATATAATAACCTTCAAAACTTTGTCAGACGTGGCGGAACGACCTTTGTTTACGTCGTTTACGCTCTGCCTACCCCATTAGGGATAAAGGCGTGATTATATGTATGTATGTATGTTTACGCTCTGCCTACCCCACTAGGGATAAAGGCGTGACTATATGTATGTATGTATGTAATAAAATCAAATTTTGGCTTTCTCAGACAAATTGTCTGATCGAGGTGATCATTTTGTATGAGAAACACATTTCTTTTGTTATTTTCTGAAAGAATTTCCTGGTGATAGTAGTTCAGTTTCGTTGACTGAGCAACCCTTATCAGTTTGCGGGACGCTGTCCTTTACGGGTGTACACTATACTCTGTAGTATCGTGTTATAATGCACGTTATAACGGCTAAATAATTCTAATTATGTAACCACTGGTACACTGAAAAAAAACTTCTTTAAATACGAACACATAAAGTAATGTGTTTATGACAATAATGTTAAATATTAAATGATCAAGTTACTTGATAACCACTACCAAGTTCCTTATAATTTCAATCAACAGAATAATTGATCTTAACATTAACTTGATTGCCTCAATCATATTACCTGATGAGCTCGTATGTAAACAAGTTCCTTGATAAAAATAACCAATTCTTTTTCAGTGTAACCCTAGTGGCCAGAAAATAGAAATGTTTGTGCCCAATGGCCTTTAATCTAAAGACGTTAGGTCAGAAAGCGGGAATTTTGGCTAAAATATATGCTTATGCGGACGTACTTTATGGAATTGCTTTACATTGCAATATATATTACCTTTCATATATTTTCTTCCATGCTGGACTGGGAGCGAAAGAGAAACATAGAATGTGCCAGCTGCATTTCCTCCCGGGCATGCTGTAAAAACCAGCTAAGGGATCCGAGGGTTTCAGTATATTGCAATTTAGGCGATAGGCTGACAACCTGTCACTACAGCAATATACTTACAAATCTATCTTAAATGACCCTCAAAACTTGTCAGACGTGGCGGAACGACCTTTGTTTAGGTCGTTTTCGCTCTGCCTACCCCATTAGGGATATAGGCGTGATAATATGTATGTATGTATGCAATATATATTTCTGGAACGCGGATATCTCCGTTTTCTCGTTTCCAATTTTTTTTTCACAGTAAATAAATCATCATCATCATCGTATGGCGTTTACAAAAATGCGACTTAAAAATTTGATGTCGGAGTTAGCAATCCATTGCTTTGCCTCCGGTGTTGGCTGGTGTAAATAACATGAAATAATCGTAGAGTTGCCCAGTTTCTTCCCTACCCGCCCGGGCATACAATATAAACCAGTGGATGAACGATTAACTGCTTCCGTGGTCTAGTGGCTAGTGCCATGGACTCCTGATCCGGAGGTCCTGGGTTCGATTCCCAGGGGGGAAACACAAAGATGATATTTAAGAATTTATCGCTTTGTGATTTTTTCTCCAGTTTGGTAAGGACATGTGCAGGCTGAATCACCTGATTGTCCGAAAAAAGAAAAAGATTTCGTGCTTCGGAGGGCACATTAAGCCGTCGGTCCCGGTCGCTGTCTTGTGTTCGTTACTAAAACCATGTCAGAGGCCTGATAGTTTTGCTACTAGGCGGTTTAAAAATTCTGACACCAGGGTTCATCGGGTCGATAGATTCGATACCCACTCGTCAGAAGAAGAAGAAGTGGATGAAGCCGAGGGTTTCAATCAGTGTATTGCAGTTTAGGCGATGGGATGACAACATTTCTCTTAAGCAGTATACATACATAAATCACGCATTTATCCCTTACGGGGTAGGCAGAGCGTTTAACGCCTCGTAAAAGGCGCTTTCGCCACGTCTGACAAAAATTGAGGGCAATTTTAGATTGTAATATGTATTGCTATAGTGACAGGTTGTCAGCCCATCGTCTAAATTACAATACACTGTAACCCTCGAGTCCCTTTTGCTGACTTCAACAGCATGCCCGGGAGGAAGGGCAGCTGGAACATTCTATGTTTTTCTATCTCTCTCAGTCCAGCATGGAAGAAATAATTCCAGAAATATAGCTTTGTATATTTCTATTTGTCAGTAATGGCAGACGCGGTTTCAAATAAGCTTTTCAAACTCTGCCTATTCTATAAGGATACAGGCGTAACTATATGTAGGCACGTATTAAACACAAATAGTGCATTAGGTACAAACTTTCCAACATTTAATTAGTTGCAACATGATGTAAGTTTAATGCTCTCCATGCTGGACTGGGAGCGAGAGAAAAACATAGAATGTGCCAGCTGCATTTCCTCCCGGGCATGCTGTAAAAACCAGCTAAGGGATCCAAGGGTTTCTGTATATTGCAATTTAGGCGATAGGCTGACAACCTGTCACTACAGCAATATACCTACAAATCTAACCCTCGAAACTTTTGTCAGACGTGGCGGAACGACCTTCGTTTAGGTCGTTTAAGGCGTGATTATATGTATGTATGTATGTACTCCTAGGATATCTTGAACTATGCACTGAAAGTTTCTTGAGTAGAGACTTACATCATACATGCATACATATAATCACGCCTTTATCCCTTATGGGGTAGGCAGAGCGTAAACGACCTAAACAAAAGCCGTTCCGCCGCGTTTGACAAAGTCTTGAGAGCCATTCAAGAAAGATTTGTATGTATATTGCTGTAGTGACAGGTTGTCAACCCATCGCCTAAATTACAATATACTGAAACCCTCAGATCCCTTAGCTGGTTTTTACAGCATGCTCGGGAGGAAATGCAGCTGGCACATTCTATGTTTTTCTCTAACTCCCAGTCCAGCATGGAAGATCCTAGGAGTAGGTTAATTTAACCCGAAATGAGTTCAGAATTCGGTTAACTTAACCAGGAATTTATGTTACAAACTTTTCGATTATAACTCGGTTTATTTATTATATTTATTTTACGAGGCGCTTAACGCTCTGCCTACCCCGTAAGGGATAAAGACGTGATTTTATGTATGTATGTATTATTTGGAAGATGTAACGTGTGAGCGATTACATAAACTTACTACTACTATTTTTAGATTACTTATTTTTTTCTTCCATGCCGGACTGGGAGTGAGAGAAAAACATAGAATGTGCCAGCTGCATTTCCTCCCGAGCATGCTGTAAAAAGCGGCTAAGGGATCAGAGGGTTTCAGTATATTGCAATTTAGGCGATGGACTGACAACCTGTCACTATAGCAATATGCGTACAAATCCATCTTGAATAACCCTCAAAACTTTGTCAGACGTGGCGAAACGACCTTTGTTAAGGTCGTTTACGCTCTGCCTACCCCATTAGGGATAAAGGCGTGATTATATGTATGTATGTATTTTTTTAAAGGTCGACCTTTGTTTGTCACTTTATACTGTTTTTTTTTATGTTATCGTAATATTATTTACATGCATACATACATAAAATTACGCCTTTATTCCTAATGGGGTAGGCAGTGCGTAAACAACCTAAGCAAAGGTCGTTCCACCACGTCTGGCAAAGTTTTGAGGGATAGATTTGTAGGTATATTGCTTTAGTGACATGTTGTCACCCCATCACCTAAATTGCAATATACAAAAACCCTCGGATTCCTTAGCTGGTTTTTACAGCATGCCTGGGAGGACATTGTGTGGGAGATGCTAAACTATCCCTGCATCGATTAAAAGGTTGGAGTAGCGGCACTCCTGCCTTGTCATTAGTATTAAAGCAATTACCTACGCTCTAGACTAGACATATTGCGACGTTGACAATTTGCTAATAGTTCTCTCTTATAATTAAAACGTGTGACATAACATCTATGATGTGAATAGACGTAGGTAGATGTTAGCGTGTATACAGTACCTACATTGTATATGTTTAGTTACTGCCTCCGAAGTCTAGCGGTCTGAGCCATGGGCTCTCGACCCAGAGGTCCCGGGTTTGATTCCCGGCGGGGGACAATGACTTTGTGTTGTTGTTTCTAATTTGGTTAAGACATTGCAGGCTGATGACCTAATTGTCTGAAAAGTGAGATGATCCATGCTGTCGGATGGGCATGTAAATAGTCGGTCCTGCACCTGATTTCTCTCTGGTTGTGTCAGTCAATCTGTCCCATCATAATAAGAGACTGAAGGAATAGAGAGTGCACCTGTGTGTAACGCAAACACTTGGGCACCAAAAACTAGTCCTGCGCAGCCATGCCGATCTCTGGGAAATTGGCCGCCATCACCGAAAATCGGTGGGAGGACTATTGTTTAGTTCGTCATGCCTATTTAAAATGGTATCATCTCATAGTAAAAGTCGACTAAGGTAATAGGATTTATTCCTACTATTCTGTCTGCGTTCCTGCGTTCAATGGAATTTGTTTTTCTGTTTCTTACAAAGAGTATTTTTTATATAATATGAAAGAAAGAAAATAATAAATTCGTTTCTGGCAGGAAACGAACCTGCGACTCTGGAATGTCGGTCCATTACTCTACCAACTGAGCTACAGAAACGGTAGAACGGTAGAGAGAGGGACGAATTTATCTTAGTCTTTCTTATGTAGGTACATATACGTCATAGCGATGTTAGCGAGTTTAATTCAAGAAAAAGTATTTTTTTACTTGAATTAAATGTCTCAGACTACTTTTTCTCAACCCAAACATGATAATTAGGACTTTACCAAAAAAGGGCCAGTCCCTAAACTTATCCAATTATCCTTCGCATTTGGGCTCTGGACCCTGGCCTGTCAAATATCATTTGTTAGGAAACATATTATTTCGCGTCTTGGCAGGCGAGATAAGTCAAGATACAAGCAAACTGGGAAATAAATAACAAAATATTGTCTGTATTTAGGGTAAAAAACTTGTAAGATTTGGCAATGATCCACTTTATGAACATTTTGCCTTTATGAAGTTCACGTGTAAATTTGACCTCAATATCCAATGGCTACGCATGTACTACGCCGTAGCCCTAAGCTATGTTCTACGAATGAGCACTCAATATAGCACTATTATACTACTACTTACATGTTGGGAGAGGATGACCAAAGAAAAGATGGATGGACTGTGTGAAAGATGATTAGTTGAAAACAGGTATTAATGTCGACCTGACGGCTGACAGGGATGAATGGAAGAAGAAAACATACTGCGCCGACCCCAACTAGTGGGATAAGGGCAAGAGAATGATGATAATACTACTACTTACTTACTTCGCTGGCTCAGCGATCCGAAGTGAATCTTGGTCTCCGACATTAAAGTGCGCCATTCTTCTCTAGTCTGTGCCAAATCTGACCAGTCGGACACTTGCAGCTGCTTCAGGTCTTTGGCGACTTCATCCTTCCAGCGATATCTTGGACGCCCTACCGGGCAACGCCCAGATGGTTGACCAAGATAGGCTTTCTTTGCGGCTCGATTCTCTCACATCCTGTCCACATATCCTAGCCAGCGAAGTTGGGAAGATTTTTATTCTGCGATGAATATTTGTAGCACTATTATAGATATCAATAATAGTGCTTATAGTATACAAAAAAATGCATATAACAAAAGAACTCTCTACCTTCAACCAAGCAATTTTTAAAACTAAGTAAAGATTTTTTATTAACAATTTACAAACTATTGCTTTGCAATTGTATTTGCATAATATTGCATATTATAAATTTATTTTTCTGTTTATTATTAACATTTTATTGAAAAATTCAAAACGGATCACGATTTCAAAGATTTCTTGGAAGATAGATTATTATTATTTAAGTAAGGCAACTAGTGGCCTCTTTGATGTTTGCTGTGCCCTTACAGGGCGTCACTTGTACTTCTTCTTAATTTGTAACAACTATTTAACCTGTGGCTTTGCAATAAATGAAATAAAATGAAATAGATTCTTCTAGATCCTGTGGAAAGGATTTTTTCCAACTGAGAACTAATATGGCTCGAAAACAGTATAATAATGGTGACTGATTCCTCAGATTTAAAATCACCACCATAGCGTATGAAAAATAAAATGAAATAATATTTTTTATTAGGGTTTACCATATTTTTCTCATAAAAATAAAAAGACTTATTAAATACAGACATATAATCACGCTTTTTCCAAAATGGGGTAGGCAGAGCGTAAACGACCTACACAAATGTCATTCCGCTATGTCTGTCACAGTTGTGTGGATTATTTAAGATAGATTTGTAGGTATATTGCTATGGTCTTCTTCTTCTGTTGAGTGGGTATCGAGTCTATCGACCCGATGAACCCTGGTGTCAGAGTTTTTAAACCGCCTAGTAGCACAACTATCAGGCCTCTGACATGGTTTGAGTAACGACCACTATCAAAGACAGCGACCGGGACCGACGGCTTAACGTGCCCTCCGAAGCACGAAATCTTTTTATTTTTCGGACAATCAGGTGATTCAGCCTGCAATGTCCTAACCAAACTGGGTAAAAAATCACAAAGTGATAAATTCTCAAATATCAACTTTGTGTTTCCCCCCTGGGAATCGAACCTAGGACCTCCGGATCAGGAGTCCATGGCACTAGCCACTAGACCACGGAGGCAGTTGATTTGAGATTGCTATGGTGACAGGTTGTCACTACAACGCCTAAATTACAAAATACCGACACCATCGAATCCCGTTAATTTTTACAGCATGCCCGGTAGGAAATGCAGCTGGCAGATTTTATGTTTTTCTCTCGCTCCCAGGCCAGCACTGATTAAATCATTTTGAAATCAATTTGGTTTAAATCAAAATGATTTAATCATGCCAACCCTGTTAAAAAGCTTTCAGCCGGAGGCGAGATTTTTCCAATTGTGAAACGGTCGTCAAATCTTTTTAAAGAGAAATCTGAAGTTAGCAAAATATGAATGAATGAGTTTTCTTTCACGTTACACTGACTTCACTCTCATTCTTCGAATACACAATGGTTCTTTACTTTTTCAAAAAGGAGGTATGCCAATTAGGAGACTCGTTTGTCCATCAAACCCTACTTTCTTTGGGCTTTTTCTTTTGTGAATCATTAATGACGGCATCACGGAAAACCCTTAAAGGTTTTTGAGGGACGGTGGAAATAAATTAATAAGTTTGTGTTATGAAAAGAATGAGTGATACTTAGATATTTATGTATATTTTATTTTATATTTCATACCAGCGACCCGCCCCGGCTTCGCACGGAAATCATCAGTGTTTTTCTAATATATTATGCATGTATTATACATATAAACCTTTCACTTGCATCACTCTATCCGTTAAAAGAAGCCGCATCAAAATCCGTTTCGTAGTTTTAGGGCCGTATTTATAATCAGCTCTCATGAGTGGCAGTGAGTTTGAGTTCGTATCAGAAATGTCATTTCAGTACAAACTGGCCTGTCAAATCCATACTTAATACTGCTCTCAAGTCTGATATCGCTTCATAAATACAGACCTTAAAGATCTAAGCATACAGTATAGGGATAAAGGGACAGAGAAAGCGACTTTGTTTTATACTATGTAGTGATAAGCCATAAAACATTGAACGATTTTTTATTGCAGTAAGCTAGGTTAGTACCTATAAGGTTTAAGGTATAGACATGACAGCATACTAAATCTAAATTTGTTATTCCTAATATGCATGTGGTCATACGGGATGTAAGGGACAGCGTCCCGCAAACTGATAGGTGTTGATCAGTAACGAAACTGAATAACTATCGCAAGGCTTTTTTTCAGTAATAAAAAAAAATGGTTTTTGTTGGACCATTTTTTTAGTCATCTCCTGAATGAATTTCCTGGTGAAAGTTGTTCAGTTTCGTTGACCCCTATCAGTTTGCGGGATGCTGTCCCTTCCACCTGGAATATCTTTTTTTTAAATATTTTCTTACTGTGCTTATTATTAAATACCTAAATATTGAGTGAAACAATGATATTTTTTTCGGGATAAAATCCTAATAAAATAGCCACCCTAGCAGTAAATAGCATCTAATGAAGTAACCCATTACTAACTACATCTGACGTGCGAATCGAAAAGCCATTTAACTTCGCAACTAATTATATAACCCGATGAAGATTGGGTTCTGGGTTCTATGATTGATGAAGATCAGTCTCGAACTGATTTGAACACTTATTATATAAGATTAACTATTTCTAGTACTTGCAACGAATTATCAATGACGGCAGCCAATTTTGTTGAAACTGTATCAAAAGAAATAATCGTTCTTCAATCTTTAATTCTGATGGTAGACTATATGCAGCTGCCGATCTATATCTTACATGACCAGCGACAAATTAAGCACAGGAAATTTGCACTAAGGGATCCAAGGGTTTCAGTATATCGTAATTTATTTACAACAATATACCTACAAATCTATCTTAAAGTGGCCCTCGAACCTTTGTCAGACGTGGCGGAAAGACCTTTGTTTAGGTCGTTTACGCTCTGCCTACCCCATTAGGGATAAAGGCGTGATTATATGTATGTATGTATGTATGCATTTACACTAACATTACTATCCAATACAAAAATAGTCTTATTTGACTAGTAGGCTAGCTATAATAATAATAATAATAATTGACTAGGTGAGATCATCCTGACTAGAAATAGCTATTCTAAAGTAAGGTGACAGAGTCACCCTCGAGACCCAAACCCACAAACTCTAGTAAAGTAACTAAGCACAATCTGCAGTTGCCGTTTGATTCCGCAACCAATCTCTTTATCAATTTGAAACTGTCGCGAGCACTCACAGATCCAATATACGATACGGGAGTGGATATCTCGAACTGGCCACGGTTTTGCCCTGCTAGCCGATATCCAACCAATTTCCGAGATTTCTGGCGAGTAGGGGGAATGGTTTAGGTCGTTTACGCTCTGCCTACCCCATTTATGTATGAATGGGGCAGGCAGAGGTTGTTCCTCCACGTCTGACAAAGTTTTGAGGGCTTATGTAAGATATATTTGTAGAGGTATATTGCTGTAGTGACAGCCTGTCAGCCCATCGCCTAAACTGCAATAAACAGATACCCTCGGATCTCTTAGCTGGTTTTAACAGCATGCGCAGGAGGAAATGCAGATGGCACATTCTATGTTTTTCTCTCGCTCCCAGTCCAGCATGGTTCGTTTTTAGTCACGCTTGTATCCCATACAGATTAAGTAGAGCGAAGTCTGTTTCTACGCTCTTTATATAGTCTAGCGTGCAAGTTATTTCGTTTTTAAAAATAAATAGTTGACTTCCTCTTTTATTGTGTGTCCTTTGTATTTTTATTAACTTTACAGAGCGTCAAAGGCTCAACGAAGTCTATTTTTTTCATCAATGAAAACTTTAATTTTCGTACATACATACATACATATATTCACGCCTGTATCAGTAATGGGGTAGGCAGAACGTAAACGACCTAAACAAAGGTGTCCCGCCACGTCTGACAAAGTTTTGAGGGTTATTTAAGATAGAATTCTAGGTATATTGCTGTAGTGACAGGTTGTTAGCCCATCGCCTATATTACAATATACTGAAACCCTCAGATCTCTTAGCTGGATTTTACAGCATGCCCGGGAGGAAATACAGCTGGCACATTCTATGTTTTCTCTCGCTCCCAGACCAGCATGGAAGTATAATATTATAGTATATTTTTCGTAGACGAAAAAAAATAGGCTTTGTTGAGCCTTTAACCTTCTTCCTACTCTGATAGGCATAGGTGTGACTTAAGCCTATGCGAAGTCAATCCTTTTGAATCCAAAGAGATTTTCCCAATATCTTAAGTCCATCATTATCATGCTGGACTGGGAGAGATAGAAAAACATAGAATGTTCCAGCTGCCCTTCCTCCCGGGCATGCTGTAGAAGACAGTAAAAGGGACTCGAGGGTTACAGTGTATTGTAATTTAGGCGATGGGCTGACAACCTATCACTACACATTAGCAATACACATTACAATCTAAAATTGCCCTCAATTTTTGTCAGACGCGGCGAAAGCGCCTTTTACGAGGCGCTTAACGCTCTGCCTACCCCGTAAGGGATAAAGGCGTGATTTTATGTATGTTTTTATGTATCATTATCATCTTGGATCCCAGGTATTGCTCTATGTATATCTTTCATTGTCCTCTAGCTCTGCCTTTAGTGTAAGACTTTATCAGTTTCAACCAGAATCCTGCGTGGACAATCGAGCAATAAGCTTCTAGATAGTCCTGCCTATTGCCAGATAATCCTAGATTTAAGAGAATGGATACGAAAATGGGCATGATATATTTAGTATCCAAGGGAATTGATTTAGTTGTAGACGGTTTTATTGATAAACGAAATAATAAGTTACAGTTTTTTTGCGTGTGGATTTCAAAAGAACATTTAAAAAGTAATCGTTTTAAGACGGTATCCTGTCAGTCCTAGAGCTCGATTGTGTAGTGGATAGAGCTTCTGCCTCTTGAGCGTGAGTCCGTGGTTCGAATCCCACCGCGTACCAATGTGTTTTTTGGTTTTCGAATTTCATATCGTTAAGCCTTGTCAGAGGCCAGTGACAAGCATTGGCGGCTTGTAAACTCTGATCTAATCTAGGATTGGGTCTGGTTTCCCTTCTGGGTTGTGGAGGTCAGATGGCAGTTACTCTGTGTAAAAGCCAGTATTCGCGTTGATTCCCCCAAATTAGGTAGCCGACCCCGTGAGAATCGGGGATAATGCTAGGGAGATGATGGAAGAAGAAGAGCAGCAATATGTAGGTTAGAAAAAAGTCCTTTAATTACAATAATAGCATTAAATCCATCTAAATCAATACGCATAGTGGCCAGTAGTTTTCTTATCTCGAATGCAGTTAATATAAGTCAGCTGGCAACTGGCCAGCGCAGTTTATATCTGATCGTAGACTTCCAGGCGTCAGGCTTCCTTCAGAATTCGGGAGGTCTTGGGAAGACCTTGAACTTTTTTCTATAAAAGGAGTGTAAGTTTGTGAGCTTCATTCCGCTAGATCTAAGTAAATGACCGGTAAAAGCCAGTTAGTTTGTCACTGACTAAAAGTATTAAAGATAATTAACACGGGTGCAGATGGTTAAAAGCAAATAAAAGCGGTTTGGTAGTTTTGATATCCTTTCTGTAGTTCTATATCAGTGTTTAGACCGACAGACGCGGCAGTTGGACCTTGATTTATAATATTACTAGCGACCCGCCCCGGCTTCGCACGGAATTCATCAGTGTTTCTCTACTATATTATGCATGTATTATACATATAAACCTTCCTCGTGAATCACTCTATCCATTAAACCGCATCAAAATTTGTTGTGTAGTTTAAAAGATCTAAGCATACATAGGGATATAGGGACAGAGAAAGCGACTTTGTTTTATATTATGTAGTGATATTGAAGTATACGTAAATAAGAGGCCTCATTATTAAAATCTCCGTACACAAGCGCGTCAAAATCTAGCGGATAAAGTGTACAACCATAAAGTATAAATAGCCAGTCCTTTTTAAATTTTAGTATTTTTAAAATGACAGATAGATTTTAATTTTAGTTTAAGCCGGTGGTATCTAGAATCGAGCCCACTATATTCATAATAGTCACGCCTGTATCCATCACGGGAAATGCAGAGAGTGAACGATCTTATAAAACACTTTCGTCAAATCTGTATAGTTATGTATTTTTTAATCTAGGTACAGGGTACAGCTAGTTATTATTATTAATACATTGTCATACCCAAGTGAAATATTCACAAAGATTGTTACAACCACAAGTTATTCACTAACTTCTCCACTAATTCTTCCATACTGGACTGGGAACGAGAGAAAAACATAGAATGTGCCAGCTGCTTTTCCTCCTGGGCATGCTGTGAAAAAATCAGCTTAGGGATCTGAGGGTTTCAGTTTATTGCAATTTAGGCGATGGGCTGACAACCTGTCACTACAGCAATTAACCTACAAATCTATCATAAACAACCCTCAAAACTTTGTCAAACGTGGTGGGATGACCTTTGCTTAGGTCGGTTACGCTCTGCCTACCCCATTAAGGATAATGGCGTTATTATATGTATATGTAGGTATATGCAAAGAATAGTAAAGATAGATTTTATGAAATATTTTTGCCATTATCAGTATGGATTTATATTATTTAAACTATTATCATTAATACTGAAGTTTACACAAATAAAAAGCCTCACTATTAAAATCTCCATTGTCACACCCAAGTGAAACATTCACAAAGAATGTCACAACCACAAGTAATTCACTAACCCGACAGTTTGTCACGTTGTGAGCTTTAGTCACCGCTGTGTTTATGTTAGTCTAGGGACGAGTCGCGTCTTGTTTTGTTATGTTTTAGTACCTCAACTTTCGCGCTTTGTAGGCAGTAAACACCTAAGAGAGATAAAAGGATATAGATGGGCAGTCTTGAACTGTCTTCAGAATCTTGTTCTAAAGTTGTGGTACAGTTACGTATTATTGTTAATACTGAGGTTTACGCAAATCTCCATTGTCGTACTCAAGTGAGACATTCACAAAGAATGTCACAACCACAAGTTATTCACTAACCCGACAATTTGTCACGTTTTGAGCTTCAGTCACCGCTGTGTTTATGTTAGTCGAGGGACAAGTTGCGTCATGTTTTGTTATGTTTTAGTACCTCAACTTTCGCGCTTTGTAGACGGATCGTAGCTCGTAGATCATAGATTTCATGGGTATTAAAAAAGAATTAAATGTTGTGTAACAAACCTAGTTTTGTTTTATAGCAAAATATATTAAAAAGCACATTAATCTTATACTCATTTACGAATATGCTAAAACCAAAACATTATCTCACTACAAAACCTTTTCAAGGTGTGCCATTCTGTATAAATATTTTAATCCTCTCATTTTACTTTGCAACTCTATTATGACATCTATTACGTTGGGTTTAAGCATAAATTTCGTTACCAACAACGGCACACAATATAAACAGCGGTACTAATGTTGCTAAGGACGCGAGAAATTCGTGCAAAAAATGAAGTCCTTTATAATGAAATGGGCGCTTTTTGCCACTTGTAATTTGTTTTGTTGATGAGAAAGGATGAATACTGAAAAACTGGGCCGTATTATACCCTCATTGTTGGCTGAAATTGTGGTATTAAAATACAATTTTCAGAATGACATGTACACGTTGTGTACCCTCAAAATTTCAAACAAAAACGTTTCTTGTTTCCTAATAAGTAAAGAATAAACTTAGAAGATTTTAAAAGGAGAAAAATATGCGCAGGAGCTTACTATTTCATTTTCTGTAGGGCTTCTCTAGAACGACTGAAAGTAGGGTTATTTAAATAAATCATTGGAAATTATTTGATTACTTATTTTGTCTAGTTTTATTTTTTTCATTCAACATTTCTGTATAGTAGGTAGATGGCGTCAGGTTGTCAGCCTATCGCCTAAAAACCGTCGGATCCCTTAGCTGGTTTTTACAGCATGTCCGGGAAGAAATGCAGCTGGCACATTCTATGTTTTTCAGTCCAGAAGGGAAGGACGTATTTACTGTGCTGAAGTATTTCTATTTTTAAAATCAAAACGAGTACCGCTAGTACCCCACTGCCGCGCGCTCAAAAGCGAGTGTCTCTCGACTCACTCGCGACTTTGTCACCTTCACACTCGAGTTAATGTAGTACCTCGTCTTCGTTGAAGAGCTCTCAGAATTACTGTGAATATTTTTTTTATGGTCTGTTATAAACATTTTTATTTTCTTTTTTTTTTGCCACAGAACATTATGAAAACTATTTGAAAGCGTAATTAAATAGCCATAATTCACTTATGATTATTATTAAACGCCCCGGCTTCGCACGGAAATTATCAGTGTTTCTCTACTATATTATGCAAGTATTATACATATAAACCTTCCTCTTGAATCACTATCTATTCAGAGAAACCGCATTAAAATACGTTGCGTAGTTTTAAAGATTTATGCATACATAGGGATATAGGGACACAGAAAGCGACTTTGTTTTATACTATGTAGTGATTAGTAAGTTTCATGTCAGACGATATAGTCTCTGTGGTAAAAAAAAAGTTGGATTCGGATAGCACAGGATCGGCAAGAATGGCGCATAAAAGAAAAGGCCCATGCTCAGCAGTGGGCTAATTTTGGCTAAATAGATCGATAGATAGAATTCTACAGTAGGTAGGTAGGTACTATTTTTTTATTTCGGTGAAGTTCTGTGTCTATTACTAATCATACCTATTTATAATGACGGTAGTATTGGTAATGTTTGTAGCTATGATGACAAGAGACCTTGAGCAAACCACATTTTGTCCCGGCTGACGGCAAAAGCTAGTTAGACCATTATAGTAGGCCTCCCAAAACCTCAACCACATTTCAGCAGATCATCAAAATAGAATCAACTGAAGCCTCAATTGGATCGCACATGTGTTTCCGGCCCAAAGCTCATCAGAAGCCAAATAAACATTCAATCAGACCCGTCTGAATCTTAGCCAATTTCCAAGTTATAACGAGTATTGCTGTCTTCTTCTTACGAACAAGATTTTATTATTTTTCTTTCGTTTTCACAGAAAGACAGAGTTAATAAGCTTCTATGGCTAATAAGCGAGATATTAAGGCTCTACTTGATATTTAAAACATGTTTTGTAAGAAAAACTTATTTCTGTAACTTTTGTGATATGAAATATATTTTGACTACGTAATTTTTATTCATATAACTTTAAAAACAACATCAAAAGAAATAAAGTACATTATTGACTGACTCGGATCCTGAGTGTTAACAAGTAAAAAAAAAAGATGTGGATTAATTTCTCAGTCATCTGTTTAGAAATTACAGTTCTCAAAAAACAAGCCTAGATTCCTGGACTTAAGTCTAGAGTTTCTAACTGTGGGGAATTGGTGTACTGTGTTTGTGTCATCGTGATCGTTCGTTCATTTATTACCTGTAGGGCTAATCTTCCATGCTGGACTGGGAGTGAGAGAAAAACATAGAATGTGCCAGCTGCATTTCCTCCCGAGCATGCTGTTAAAACCAGCTAAGGGATCTGAGGGTTTCAGTATATTGTAATATAGGCGATGGGCTGACAACCTGTCACTACAGCAATATACGTTCAAATCTTTCTTGAATGGCCCTCAAAACTTCGTCAGACGCGGCGGAACGGCCTTTGTTAAGGTCCGTAATTATAATCATCTCTTGAGACTGACAGCAAGTTTCAGTTCGTATCAGAAATGTCATTTCAGTAAAAAACAAACTGTCAAGTCTTCACTCAAAATTGCACTCAATCTAGAGATTCCTTTATAAATACGACCATAAGTCCAACTTACCTAACAAACAAAATGTTCTCTTCACTACATAGTATAAAACAAAGTCGCTTTCTCTGTCCCTATATCCCTATGTATGCATAAATCTTTGAAACTACGCAACGGATTTTGATGCGGTTTCTTTTAATGGATAGAGTGATTCAAGAGGAAGGTTTATATGTATAAAACATGCGTAATATAGTAGAGAAACATTGATTATTTCCGTGCGAAGCCGGGGCGGGTCGCTAGTATGTTAATATAGTACGACAGCCAAAGTTATTTCTTTGTTATGGATGTTATGGATTGGGACGACACTAAAAGCTGTCCTTGGACTACTTATTATGTAGATGGTCGGAATTTTTATGATGCTATAGCGCAAAGAAAGGATTCAGAGAAAGAAATTATGTCGCAAGGTCATGTTTGGAGAAAGGATGGTAATTTTCTTGTTGTCTTGAGATGGATTTTCGTATTTCCTTCTTTTAATTTTTCTAACATGCATACATACATACATAAAATCACGCATTTATCCCTTACGGGGTAGGCAGAGCGTAAAACGCCTCCTAAAAGACGCTTTCCCACATATGACATAAATTGAGGGCAATTTTAGATTGTAATGTGTATTGCTGTAGAGATAGGTTGTCAGCCCATCGCCTAAATTAAAAATACACTGTTACCCTCGAATCCCTTTTGCTGTCTTTTACAGCATGCCCGGGAAGAAGGGCAACTGAAACATTCTATGTTTTTCTTTCTCTCCCAGTCCAGTATGGAAGAAATTTAATTTTTCTTACCCTTATTTAATTTTTTTACCATTTAATTTAAAAATTATAGTTGTTTATGTTAGATTATTAGGGGGTTAATAGGTTATATTGTAAGAAATATAAATATTTATTCAATAAATATTTATTTATTTACTTGCGATTTAATTTAATCTTTTTAAGTTTTATATGATTTATACCTAATTTATCTACTAATAGTTTCAATAATAAGGGCAAAATTTACTACTAAATACTTACTTACGGATTTGCCTTTACAGCTTCTAGATTAGCTCGTTCCATCGTCGACTCTATTTTAATCTGCTTAAACAAGATTATATACGATATATCTTCCATGCTGGACTGGGAGCGAAAGAAAATCATAGAATGTGCCAGCTGCATTTCCTCCCGGGCATGCTGTAAAAACCAGCTAAGGGATCCGAGGGTTTCAGTATATTGCAATTTTGGCGATGGGCTGACAACCTGTCACTATAGCAATATACCTACAAATCTATCTTAAATAACCCTCAAAACTTTGTCAGACGTGGCGGAACGACCTTTGTTTAGGTCGTTTACGCTCTGCCTTCCCCATTAGGGATAAAGGCGTGATTATATGTATGTATGTATGTTAAACGAGATTAAACGAACTTAAGAGCAAAACCTACGATAAAAGAAAATAAATCATGTGGGTAAGTAGTAAGTTTTAGTGAAAGGGATATTTTCTTCCATGCTGGCCTGGGAGCGAGAGAAAAACATAGAATGTGCCAGCTGCATTTCCTCCCGGGTAATCTGTAAAAACCAGCTAAGGGATCCGAGGGTTTTAGTATATTGTAATGTAGGCGATGGGCTGACAACCTGTCACTACAGCAATATACTTACTTATACTGTATTAAATTTATTCATATTTAAACATTGACACATTACATTATAATCAACTTACAAGCTACTTAAACTACCCTAATCTTAACTAAATTATATTAAACAACCCGTCCCGAGCCGTACCAGGTCCAAACGTGCCCATCGCGCTGGCTGCATTGCCACGTTGAATTGCCAACGAAATTTGTTGGACCAGGTACGATCCGGCTCGGGGGTCACCACTACGATCCCGCAAGCGATTCCCAACCTCGAACACAAATTGCCTTGCCTCTGCACACCAAACCCCTGAAGTCTCAACCGCAAAAGGCACAAAATGATAGTTTTGCACGAGATCGCAGTACTTAGCACGTTTCTGACTTGCAAGCCGCTCTGCTGCCGAACCAGCTAAGCGAATCGTTCTGGACAGGTGTGAAGCAGCATAAGTACATGCACACGTCGCATCCCACAAAAGACATCTCCCCTTTCTCCACGGGATGAGCGTAAGGCCATCTGGTCTCCTGCCATCAGTCCGCGACAATCCCGGCGGTTCGAGGACACAAGGTACATTTGCCGATACCAAAGCCCGCCGAATCAGGTCATTCAGAGCGTGATGCCTTGGATGTCTGCCTGCACTTAGTCTACAACTAAGCCCATGGTGACCACTAGCATCAACCTGTACCCCACATCTGCACACATGTGGCTCGCATAGACCACAACCAAGTCTAAGGGCCGCTGCGATCCGTAAAGAGTTGTCATCTAACAACGTCCCAAGGTGCGGAGAAGGCAATGCATGAAGCCATGCACCAGACTCATGACAAGACACTGCTTTTAGGCGAGCCAGGTCTGCACCAGAGGAAGACTCAATCAAAATTTCGAGCGCAGATTTCGCACATAAGTCATCCCACAATCTCTGTACTTCCGGTCTGTCTGGAGGCGGCGAGTTAGGGCAAACTGCAGTCCAAGCTGCTAGAGCCTCAGCCTGAAAAGGGATACCGAAACCGTCACCTTGAATTGGCAAAATAAGAGTGACGAGTTTCAGAACCCCATTCGCAGAAGCTAAAAACGCAGACGGACCAGTATCCTGTACTCTCCTTACACCCAGACCACCATGTCGGACCGGTAAACAAGCTTGTTGCCACTCTCGATCATTCAATCTAATATTAAGAACTCCCTCGAGTGTGTCTCTAAGCACTTCATCTAAAGCCTCTACTTCTTGGGGAAATAGCCACGTCGGACATGTTCTGATCGTATAAATTAACTTAGGCATCGACAAACAGTTTCTAAGCAGCACCAGAGCCACATGAGCGGAAATATTCTTTAACTGCTCTTGTGCCTTACACAAAACAGCTCTTTTCCCCCTCAGCAACTCAGTAACTCCTTCTGGGAAAATTGGAGTACCCAGCAAAGAAAAACAGTTTCTATTTACTATTTTTAAGCCTGGAATAAGTGCCTCGATTTTTGGACAAGCCCTAAGAGCCTCCGCACTGCATGGAAAAACTTCACATTTCTGTGTATTCACCACAAGACCCATTTCCTCCAACTTTGGAATGAGATGCTGGATATCATCCGCGACCTCATCAACTGTACCGCCTATAGTGCCATCGTCTAAGTACCAAATATTTAACGTTGATTTTAGGGCAGTGATCGCTTTATTTATGGCCAGGCTAAATATTAAAGGCCCCAAGGGGTCGCCTTGTTGAGCTCCAACTTGAGAAGCAATCACAGAGCCGGCACAAAAAAGGTTTGTTGGCGCCGCATAGCACTGATAGAGGAAAGGGTATAAAGATGGGACCATTTCCTTTGCCTCTGTAAGGATTACATCTCGCTCTAAGCTGTTAAAAGCGTTCTTTATGTCCAGTTTTAGAACCACCTTGTTAGGGTTGGAAACATCCATCACAAAAGATCTAGTGGCGTGGATAGCTGCTTCACATCCGAGTGCAGTCCCGAATCCCAACTGGTGTGGCTGAAGGCAAGAAGCCATTTGATCCTTCGCTGCCCTGCACCCGAGTTTCGCCACGAGACGGCGTATCGTTTTGCCGACAGCGATGGGCCGAATTCCGCCATCTTTTTTTTTAAGTGCAATCAAGGATGCTCCATATATATAGGGACGAACCTCTGGATTTAACAAACCCAGCAAGAAGTTGCACAAAAGAGTCAAGTTCCCCAAAAGCCGCCTCCCGTTATCACCCGCTGAAGGAGAAATTAACTCCTTTAAGTGTTGCGGGCGTAACCCATCCAAGCCGGAAGCTGAGCTGTTATAGAACGACCCAATGGCTGAAGCAACGTCGTCTCCTTCAACAATAAGAAAGGCAGAAGTCCCATCTGGTTCAGGAGGAAGCGACAAAGGCCGTGAAGGAGACGGGTGCTTTTCCCTCAAATCTGACAAAGTGTCGTCATCTGTAGGTGCGAGACTACAATCCGAAACTAATAAACGAACAGCGCCTCTCAGATCTCCATCGTGAACCTTAGCCTCAATACGCTTATAATGAGATTGTGGACGAGCAACTCCCGGTAAAGGCAGAAAAGAATACAAATGCTCAATATTTTCCTTTACTTTGGTAGTCAAAGATCTATTGTCTCCTTGTTCCGGAACTTTGAGACCAAAAAAAGCAAATGACAGTAACGAAAACCATGCCTCTTTACTATTAAGACGGAGGCAGTCATTGATAATCGAACAAAGTTTACCCGCCGCGGAACACCGAGCACCTTTAGGAATGTGTTTTAGCACTCGGTCATTCGCCTTTAAGTCGGAAAGATTATCTAAGCCCAAAACTGTAGATGATGAAGCCGATGTTAGTGAGTGACTATCATTGTTTACTACCGACGCCTGCGAAATATGAATATCTTTATGCTTGCTTCTAATGTGCAGTTTAAGACCCCGGGCGGTGTATTGCTTAACTCTTTCAAGATCAGTAGGCACAGGACAATGTGGGCATGGCGTTCTTGTGGGACCGTCCATAATTGCAAATAGAGAAAAGATTCAGAATCACATCATAAAAACATATCATAATTCATAAACACATTGATCTTTAAAAAAAAACGTAAAAAAGTATAAATAACAAAAAATATAAATTTTAATTAACATAAAAATAAAATCTCTTCAAATTTACAACAAAATTTACTATTCCATTGCTCTAAACCCATTGATATACAGTGCAATATAAAACAATTGTAAATATAATATTAATCAAAGATATAAACAGTTCTTTTGCAATTTCGAATAAAAAGAAATAAAAAAACATTAAAAACATATACTCATATTATTGAATAATTAAAACACATTAATGTCATATTTAAACTAAGTCAAAGACAAGTTCTTAATCTTAAATAAAATAAACCAATGTCATAACATTTAAGATTTAAACTTTACTGAAGATAAATTTACTATTAACACTACTACTAACAAAATGGCAAAAATGCCTCTTAATTTTCATTAAATAATTTCATCTATATTTTAATTATAAAATTACAAACCAAAACCAAAAATAGTATTTTATAAGTTTTGTTTACAAATTTTCCAATTGTCATTATAATAACATACATTAATAAATAAATTTAAAATAAACAGTAAAAACCATCGGATAAACAAAGAAAAAACAAAACATGAATTTATAGAATACAAAAGTTCACCGGAGCAATGAGCGCCATCTACCTACTTAGAAAGGCCGTAACTAGGTTCCAGGGAGTTATGCGATCGAAGGTCCACCCAATATGTCCCAAAGTTCAGCAATCAAATTACTGCCAAATTACAACAGGAGGCGCTAATAAAATAAGTGATCTATAATTAATAGCAAAAGTACTGTAGCAGACGACGGGGATCGAACTCGGATCACCATTAGCAGGGGAAAAGAAACTGCCACATTAGACCGCTAGACCAGCGATCCTCACGGAGGGTGTGGTGAAATAACAAACTTCCTTGTACGGCACAGCTGTTTATCAGCTGTTTCTCAGCTGTTGAATGTGATGACGGTAAAATGTTGTTATTGAATGTGTATACACCTCCACAACTAAAGATGATGACAATAGCACTGAACTAAATTGAATAATTCTGCATTATACAGTTGAATAGGAGCACAGTTTAAGTTACTTTACACACCCAGTAACCAAATAATTGTAAAAAGTTCGCCGAGCGACAAACACGCATTAAATAAATATCCTCAATCGCACTCAAGTTTCAAGACCACTTATAAGCCACAGAATTAAAGATTTTGTTATACAAACAGTTCCACAGCGAATTCACATTGTCACTTCACAGAAAGTTACAAATATTTCAAGTTTAACATAACTTAAATATTTTTTAAATGTAAAACATACCGTGAAACCTTACATCTTTGCCCACATTTTTGGATTTTTTTGTTTTATTTCAAAAAATATCAGCCTTTATTTGATGGCTGCTAAAGCTTTAAATGACACTCTATGCAACAAATAAACTGTCAAAACCAGATGATATAATTCCAAACAAATGCTGAAAAAACAAAAGAAACAGACGCGGGCAAAGTTATCTCCACTTCCTTACATCTTTGCCCAACCTAAATTTCTCAGCAACTATAAGCTTTATGACTGTGATTTTAAGATATATTGTTAGCAAACGGGCAAAATTGTATACCATTACCATTTCAAGTCCAATAGTATCCTATTTTAAGTTTTAACATTGGTGGGCAATGTTATCATCTCATTTAGTCACACTTTCATACTAAAGGATTTAAGGTGCTAGGGCTGTGCATCAGATAAAAGGATCTGTTGTTGAGGAGAAAATTCTGCAACCAAAAACTTAATCTAGAAACTTAATTAACTTAATCTTTATGTAAAATAGATATATATTTGTCGGCCATTTTAATTTTCAATGTGTTTTCGGTTATCAAATTCATATGTAGGTACTTTTTTCGACGCTCATAAGTTAAAGGAAAACATCGTGAGGATACCTGCAGGCAACTTTGAATAACTTTCAACGCAGGGAACGTCTATATATAGGTACCTACCACATTATATTTTTTTTACCTCATTTTAGTTTTTTCATAAGTGGCAACCCTTGTACCGTTTATGAGCTGGGCAAAGTTGTCCACCCTCACTCTATAAAAGTGCTTACTACATTGCCCACACAATTTTCTCGCATACTGAGGCGAGTGTAAGAAGGAGGCCATGATTAAAAGCAGCAACAATTAATGCACTACACGTAATTAATAATAGATTTTAACTGCGCAGCGGTTTTCGAAAATGCGGGACGCAAAACTCCAACAAAATTTTGGCACCACTCACGACACTGCACCTTTGACGGTGCCTGACAGATAGCTGAATGAAGTTAGCCACGATTGTAGTAGTCAGTGTTGCCAAAAAGATATTCTAGTTTTCCATAGACACCACAAAAAGTTGCCATTTGTTAAAATAAAACTTCTAATGGTAGTTATAGTTAATTTTCGTGTTCGGGCAAAGATGTGCGCCATGGGCAAAGTAGTAAGGTTTCACGGTAATAAGAGATGTGTTATCATGCGCAGTGGCGCCCTCCTCCTTCTTCTTACTTATACTTACAAGTCTATTTTAAATAACCCTCAAAACTTTGTCAGACGTGGCGGAGCGACCTTGGTTTGGGTCGTTTACGCTCTGCCTACCCCACCATTAGAGATAAAGGCGTGATTATATATATATATATACCAAAAAAAATATTTTTGGGCATCCCTATTATGTATCCCTTTCGTATGTTGTATGAATACTTGTAAGTATCCCTGTAAATCGCTATCGGCCCATTTATGTGAGAGATATTTATGGAGATGAGTAATATCTGTACCAGGTTTATTTTCATAAAAGATATACACGAAAATAGAGTAACCTTTCTACATTGTGAATCTGAGGCTGTTGTCTGACAAGTAGTGTTTAAGATAGTGGGCTCAGTTCCAGATTTGCCGGTTTAAACATTAATTAAAATCTTTTTGTTACTTTCTAACTAAAAAGATAGAAAAAGAACAGAAGATCTATTCTATCCGGTTTTTTATACATAGTCGGTGGTTTTATGCGTTATCAGCGATTTTTATGCGCCGGCATATGATATGGCAGATAAAATTGACAGAAATACTGGGGAGACGTGCAAAGGCGCGTCAAAATTTAGCGGACAAAGTGTAAAACAATAGAATATAAATCGCCTGTCCTTTTTCAATTCTACTATTTTGAAAGTGACAGATAGATTTTAATTTTAGTTTTAGCCGGTGGTATCTAGAATCGAGCCCAATATCTGTACCAGGTTTAATTTTAGATCCAAATCTGAGGCTGTTGTCTGACAAGTTTAGATTTATTGGAAAATTTAAAGAATATCCGATAATAATCACATCCGAAAACTTGTTAACAGTATTTGACACAGGTGTTTATATTTTTAACAAAACAGATGTTATTTTTAAAGAATCAATTCCCGTATAGCAACTTGATTCAAATCTGGAAAACGGTTTCTTTATCTTGATACTGTACCTTTTTAGGAGTAAGATTTGTGAAGAAATCCGTCGTTCCCCTGATGGATAAGTTCTCATTTAATTTGATTCTGATAATACACTCTGCCAAGCGCTTGCCAAGCATTACTCAACTCTGTTAGCGAACCAATTTTCTCTTGAATACGAATAAAAGGATATTTTTAGGAATCAGGCCGATTTCCGATTTTTCCTCAGCGTTCTTACGTAAGCTCTGGTTTTATCTTGACGACGTATTGAATTGTAATTTCCTAGCAATATTTACAACCATTTCTATTTCTTTTTCAGATTTGCGATGAAAAGTTGTTTCAATTAAAAAGGTGATAAAGTAACGTGTAAATTGTTAAATGTTAAAGTTTCGACAGCGAAGAAAGGCAATAAGTTGTTAAGTTTAAAAGTCGTGTTTGAGAATTTGTAAAAATTAGCAAAATTAACTAGTGATAGATCCAAAAAGGTCCTAAATTAAAAGCAATTAAGGTAGTCAATTTTTGTAAAATCTGTGATTAAAAGCAATTCGTAGTTTAAAAAAACACGCCCAATTTTGGACTGTAGTTCCCTGTAGACTTTAGACTGTTCAAAAATAGAAAATCGTTGATAAAGATATTCTAAAAGTTTGACGGGAATCCAAGATGGCGTTCGCTGCGGCTCGGATGATCCTCAAGGACAAGAGGAGAAAGGCTTCGAAGGAGGACTTCAGAGACCCCAGAAACAGAAGCAAGGTATATTTATAGTTTGACAATCTTCTACATAACTGATATTTTCTCCAGGAACTTGTGCATCAGTCTTCAATTAAAATTAAAGTGCTATAGATCATGCTATAGGATATTTTTCTTGTAATGTAACAGCCATTAACCGTGAAAATAACGATAAATAACGATATTCAATTGGAAAATCTATCTTTATGACATGTTTTTTAAAATTAATCAAACTTAATTTAGAAAAGGCACTTGTCAACTTAGTTTCAATGAAACTGTGAGGAAGTGCCTTAACAATGACAATTGAGGGTAGTTCGTTAGTTCGGTTCGTTCGGAAACGGGTCGTTAAGCGCTAAAATAAGGGCCTATGCACTGCATACTACGATTTGAATGGAAAAGTGGTGCATTTATGAATTGTGAGGCTTTGTCCTATAATTTCCATTATGATCGTCCATTGCAGTCATCGTTAGAGACTGCCTCCGTGGTCTAGTGATCAGAGCCCAGATGTCCTGAGATCGATCCCCAGGGGCGGAACATAAAGTTCATTTTTGTTAATTGATCACTTCGTGAGGTTTGGTTGGGCCATTGCAGGCTGAATCACGTGATTGTTCGAAAATAATAAGGATTCCGTGCTACGGAGGGCACGATTAGCCGTCGGTTCCGGTTGCTGTCTTTGATAGTGGTCGTTACTCAAACCATGTCAGAGGCTTAATAGCTGTGCTACTAGGCGATTTGAAAACTCTAACACCAGGGTTCTTCGGGTCGCAAACTCAAGAATTCACTCGATAAGAAGAAGATCGTTAGAGACGGACTAACCTTAATTTAGAATTAAACTTCAGACTATAATTAATCCAGACTAAAGCTAATAATCATGAATGCAAAAGTGTGTTGGGTTGTTACTCCGATTTTTAAAATGTAACGAATATTTGGGTGATCGACAGCTATTTAAGGCTCGTATTTATGAAACGATTTCAAACTGGTCACCAATATTAGGCCAGTTTGTACTGAAATGACATTTCTGATACGAACTCAAACTCGCTATCACTCGTGAGAGCTGACTATAAATTCGGCCCTGTGAACGCCTTTCTATTCAGAATTGATTGACTTTTTCCATTAAAAACATCGTTGGGATCTAGTAAATCCGTATTTCTAGAAATCACAGCATGCATAGACCCTAAAATCAAACTGAATAGGCGGTAGTCACACAGTTCATGATAATTATATTCCCTCCTATTCACCGTCAACGCGCGCTCATTAGTGAGTTTCACTCAATTAGTAGTTACTAGCGAATAAATTCATAGTTTCACTCATCACTTCATTGTCATAATTATTCTAGCATACTCTAGGAGGAGCCGGATGGTGTAGTGGATAGGGCCGCTGCCTCCTAAGCGGGAGGTCGTGGTTCGAACCCCACCACGTAACAATGTGTTTTTCGGTTTTCGAATTTCATATGTACGTATATTCGGTGCTTTTTCCGTGCTTCGGAAGGCACGTTGAGCGTTGGTCTCGGTTAATATCGTTTAATACCGTAGATATTAGTCGTTAAGCCATATCAGAGGCCAGTGCTAAGCATTGGCGGCTTGAAAACTCTGACCTAATCTAGGATTGGGTCTGGTTTCCCTTCTGGGTTGCGGAGGTCAGAATATGGCAGTTGCTCTGTGTAAAAACCAGTACCCTCGTTCAATCCCCTAGATTAGGAAGCCGACCCCGTGAGATACGGGATAAGGCTAGGGAGATGATGACTCTACCTGCTATTTATTTTCCTGATTAATTAATTTTATTTATTAAATTTAATTTAATCACAACTTATTTTCATTTTAAGAAATAACAAAGTTGTAACTTTATAAAATTGAATGTATTCAGTAATAGTTACATCTGATAAATCAATTTCAAACACGATACATACACGTTAAAATCGCACCGAGATTCTTATTGACAAAGCTGTAATTAAAGAATAACATCTTTTTTAAAATAAGGTCTTACAAATTATAGGTTAAATATTTTTTGTAATAATAAGATATGGAACGGAACTCAGCCGCACAAAAGACACTCGATATCGCTTAACGTAGTAGAAAATAATATTTTAACGACAGTAGAGGTAAAAGAGCAGTATAAATTCTTCATACAAACCCTAATTAACCCTAACACAGATCTCGGTCTTTTTTGGGTTGCTACTGAAACACCTGATTGAGCGCTCACCTGTGTCATATTGTTTTTTAAAGGTGTAAACAGTCATATTATTATTGTTATAAATAAATGAATAACTACATCACGCATGTAACCTTGCTTATAAAATTTCACTGGGTACACATTCGTCGTATTCAGTGAGTAATTTTACACTTCACATAATTAAATCTTTAAGATACATACCTACATACATATATTCACGCCTGTATCCCTAATGGACGTAAATAACGGGAACCTCAAATGGCAATATCCTTTGTTTTAATAAAATTTAAGTACCTGTGCAAAAAATTGTGATACGTATCAGATTTGTAAAGTTATTAATCATTACGCTCTGCCTACCCCATTAGGGATAAAGGCGTGATTATATGTATGTATGTATTAATCATTAAATTCTATGCTGGATTGAGAGAGATAGAAGAAACATAGAATGTCCCAGGCATGCTGTAGAAGTCAGCATAAGTGATTCAATGGTAATAGTGTATTGTAATTTAAGCGATAGGCTGACAACCTGTCACTACATTAACACACATTAAAACCTAAAATTGCCCAATTTTTCTATCAGACGGGGCGAAAGCACCTTTTACGAGGTGTTAAGGGATAAATAATTAAACAGATTACTATTAAATTTAATTTATTTTACTATTTATTAATTTAATTACGAGCAGGTACATTTTTAATAAAACTGCCACGAATCATACATACTGCATCTTCTTCTTTACTGTGGCCTAACCTAGTAGAAAAGCTTTCATCTCTTAACGCCCCAGGTGGATTCAGGAAGTCATTATAAACTTTAACGAGTTTCACTTTAATCACCTGAAACTCGTTTTGAATCACTTCATTCAAGTTCCTGAAGGGTATTATCATTGAACTATTTCCATTTAAGAGCATCAGTTATTTATTCGTTTTCCAAAGACGCGGGTTCAAATCCCGTCAGCGGTCGAATTTTTGATTTATTTCTACATACATACATACATATAATCACACCTTTATCCCTAATGGGGTAGACAGAGCGTAAACGACCTAAACAAAGGTCGTTGAGACACATCTAACAAAGTTTTGAGGGTTATTCCAAATAGATTGGTATATTTCTGTAGTGACAGGTTGTCAGACCATGTGCTTCGGAAGGCACGTTAAGCTGTTGGTCCCGGTTTATATCGTTTAATAGCGTAGATATTAGTTGTTAAGCCATGTCAGAGGTCAGTGCTAAGCATTGGCGGCTTGAAAACTCTGTCCTGATCTAGGATTAGGTGTGGTTTCCCTTCTGGGATGCGGAGGTCAGATAGCAGTCGCTCTGTGTAAAAACCAGTACCCTCGTTCAATCCCCTAAATTAGGTAGCCGACCCCGTGAGATATGGATATTAGGTTGTCAGCCCATCGCCTACATTACAATATACTGAAACCAACGGATCCCTTAGCTGGTTTTTACAGCAAGCCCGGGAAAATGCAAATGGCACAATTTATGTTTTCCTCTGGCTCTCAGACCAGCATGAAAGCAAGGCAGCATGTTATTTCTAATATTTTCAATAACCAATGCTACAGCAGCCATGTCCCAAGCGACAAATCAGTGATCTGCTATTTATTGCTCGTCATAAGTGGACGCTGGAGACATCAGCGGTAAAATTTTTGATTTGTTATTTCTAATATTTTCAATAACCAATGCTACAGCAGCCATGTCCCAAGCGACAAATCAGTGATCTGCTATTTATTGCTCGTTATAAGTGGACGCTGGCGACATCAGCGGTAAAATTTTTGATTTGTTATTTCTAATATTTTCAATAACCAATGCTACAGCTTCCATGTCCCAAGCGACAAATCAGTGATCTGCTATTTATTGCTCGTTATAAGTGGACGCTGGCGACATCAGCGGTCTAATTTTTGATTCGTTATTTCTAATATTTTCAATAACCAATGCTACAGCTTCCATGGCCCAAGCGATAAATCAGTGATCTGCTATTTATTGTTCGTCATAAGTGGACGCTGGCGACATCAGCGGTCCAATTTTTGATTCGTTATTTCTAATATTTTCAATAACCAATGCTACAGCTTCCATGGCCCAAGCGATAAATCAGTGATCTGCTATTTATTGTTCGTCATAAGTGGACGCTGGCGACATCAGCGGTCTAATTTTTGATTCGTTATTTCTAATATTTTCAATAACCAATGCTACAGCTTCCATGGCCCAAGCGATAAATCAGTGATCTGCTATTTATTGTTCGTCATAAGTGGACGCTGGCGACATCAGCGGTCCAATTTTTGATTACTTATTTCTTTACTATATTCTTTCTTTTACTTCCATGCTGGGCTGGGAGAGATAGAAAAACATAGAATGTTCCAGCTGCCCTTCCTCCCGGGCATGCTGTTGAAGTCAGCAAAAGGGACTCAAGGGTTACAGTGTATTGTAATTTAGGCGATGGGCTGACAACCTGTCACTATAGCAATACATATTACAATCTAAAATTGCCCTTAATTTTTGTCAGACGTGGCGAAAGCGCCTTTTACGAGGCGTTAAACGCTCTGCCTACCCCGTAAGGGATAAAGGCGTGATTTATGTATGTATGTATGTACTTATTTCTTATATTATCTGATATAACACTGTGAGTGCAAAAACCAATTAGAAAATTTGTTATTGAGTTTAAAAGAGATCTATAGCTTCCCGTCCGTGGATTTTACTTGCGGTGAAATGAATTTTCAGTGGGACTGTAACTTTTGAAAAAAAAAACATTTAAAAATTAAAGAGATAAAGAGAAGAATCAGAGAGGCCGATGGTGTAGTGAATAAGGCCGCTGCCTCCTTAACGGGAGGTCGTGGTTAGAATCCCACCGCGTACCAATGTGTTTTTGGGTTTTAGAATTTCATATGTACGTTAATTCGGTGCTTTTTCCGTGCTTCGGAAGACACGTTAAGCCGTTGGTCCCGGTTAATATCGTTTAATACCGTAGATATTAGTCGTTAAGCCATATTAGAGGCCAGTGCTAAGCATTGGCGGCTTGAAAACTCTGACCTAATCTAGGATTGGGTCTAGTTTCCCTTCTGGGTTGCGGAGTTCAGATGGCAGTCGCTCTGTGTAAAAACCAGTACCCTCGTTCAATCCCCTAGATTAGGAAGCCGACCCTGTGAGATACGGGACATGGCTAGCGAGATGATGACATAAAAAAATCAAACTATGCATTATCCAAATTTTGAGGATTTTTAGCACTCGCAATGCTATTTTTATTTCATATCATATAACAAAAAGACACAGGTTCGAGTACTGTCAGAAACGAATTTATTATTTTCTTATAGGTATTATCCATTATAAGAGTCGACAGCGGTCGCCTTGACCGAAAACGGTCGGAGGATATTATTAATATTCATCATCTCCCAAGCCTTATTCCGTTTGTCATGGGGTCGGATACCTAATCCAGGTGATTGAACGATGGTACTGGTTTTTACACAGAGCGACTGCTATCTGACCTCCGCAACTCAGAAGGGAAACCAGACTCAATCTTAGATTAGGTCAGAGTTTTCAAGCCGCCAATGCTTAGTACTGGCCTCTTCTTCTTCTTCTTTCGTGTCGGCAAGAAACGGCTTAATAACTAATATCTACAGTGTTAAACGATATTAACCGGGACCAATAGCTTAACGTGCCTTCCGAAGCACGGAAAAAGCACCGAATAAACGTACATATGAAATTCGAAAACCGAAAAAACACATTGGTACGTGGTGGGATTTGAACCACGACTCAGGAGGCAGCGGCCTTATCCAGTACACCATCAGGAGATTATTATTATTATTATGCATTAATCACGTGAAACTCGAAAAACGTGGTTCGGAAATAATCACGAAATACTAGGGCAGGGGTTTTACTGAGACATATCACGTATTTATTTTTATACTTCTATGCTGGACTAGGAGCGAGAAAAAAGCATAGAATGTGCCAGCTGCATTTCCTTCCGGGCATGCTGTAAAAATCAGCTTAGGGATCCGAGGGTTTCAATATATTGCTATTTAGGCGATGGGCTGACAACCTGTCACTACAGAAATATACCCACAAATCTATCTTAAATAACAATAACCCTCAAAACTTTGTCAGACGTGGCGGAACGACCTTTGTTTAGGTCGTTTACGCTCTACCTACCCCAATAGGGATAAAGGCGTGACTATATGTATGTGTGTATTTTTAAATGTTGTCAAACTTACCGCCGTCTAGACATTTTATCACGATTGTGAACTCAATTAATTTTCAAGAATTTATAATCTGATCGAGACATTCTATATTTTCTTTTCGCGTTACAAATTACGAAAATATAAAGTAACGTCAAAATAAACATTGCCAACTGCCAACGCGGTCAGAGCCATGGGCTTACGATCCGGAGATCCTGGATTCGATTCCCAGGGTGTTTTCATAAAGTAGATATCTGTCAATTTATCACTTTGTGAGGTTTTTTCCAGTTTGGATAGGATATTACAGGCTGAATCACCTGATTGTTCGAAAAGAAACAGGATGTCGTGCTTCGGTGGGCACGTTAAACCGTCGGTCCCGGTCGCTGTTTTTGATAGAGGTCGTTACTCAAACCATGTCAGAAGCCTATTAGCTGTGCTACTAGGCGTTTTGAGAACTCAACACCAAGGTTCATCTGGTCGATCGTCTCACGAATCCACTCGCTAAGAAGAATATACATTTAAATGCAAAAATAAGGCAAACCAGGCAAAGAGAACTCGCTTTGTGCTTTGTAGCAAGATAAATAAGTTTGAAATCAAATGAGACTCAAACTTCCATTGAAGCCGCGAAGGAAAGGCTTCCGCTATAGTTACGGTAACTGCAGTACAGTCGACCAAGTTGGTAAATCTATACAAAAAATCCGAAAAATACACTAATAACTCTGGCAATATGGTAGATATATACTATTTAAATATACATATATACATATAGTCACGCTTTTATCCCTAATGGGGTAGGCAGAGCGTAAACGACCTAAACAAAGGTCGTTTCGCCACGTATTACAAAACAAATCAGGGTTACTTAGGATAGATTTGTAGGTATATTGCTGTAGGGACAGGTTGTCAGCCCATCGACTAAATTACAATATACATAAACCCTCGGATCCCTTAGCTGGTTTTAACAGCATGCTCGGGAGGAAATGTAGCTGGCACATTCTATGATTTCTCTCGCTCCCAGTACAGCATGGAAGATTGCATGGTCGATATTTCAAATATCTTTGGCAAAAATATTGAAGGAGCGAGTGTTATTTAAATTAAGTCATATTTTTTGCGAAATTTGACTTGATACTTACGAAATAGACCAAAACTGACAAGTCTAATTCATGTTATAAAAAAATATTATTACAAAAAGTAGGAAGATTTTTGTATGATTAATGTATTTTTAACAATACATACATACATACATAAAATCACGCATTTATCCCTTACGGGGTAGGCAGAGCGTAAAATGCCTCCTAAAAGGCGTTTTCGCCACGTCTGACATAAATTGGGGGCAATTTTAGATTGTAATGTGTATTGCTGTAGTGACAGGTTGTCAGCCCATCGCCTAAATTACAATACACTGTAACCCTCGAATCCCTTTTGCTGACTTATACAGCATGCCCGGGAGGAAGGGCAACTGGAACATGCTATGTTTTTCTTTCTCTCCCAGTCCAGTATGGAAGATATTTTTAACAATATAACATTTATTATTTGTAACAATATTAGATCTTTTTGAAAATCTCTACGTGGTGTAAGGGACAGAGCCCCGCAAACTGATAGGGGTTGCTCAGTCAACGGAACAGAACAACTATCAGCAGGTTTTTTTTTCAGGAAGTGTAAAAAAAATATCTTCCATACTGGACTGGGAGAGAAAGAAAAACATAGAATGTTCCAGTTGCCCTTCCTCCCGGGCATGCTGTTAAAGTCAGCAAAAGGGATTCGAGGGTTACAGTGTATTGTAATTTAGGCGATGGGCTGATAACCTGTCACTACAGCAATACACATTACAATCTAAAATTGCCCTCAATTTATGTCAGACGTGGCGAAAGCGCCTTTTAGGAGGCGTTTTACGCTCTGCCTACCCCGTAAGGGATAAAGGCGTGATTTTATGTATGTATGTAAAAATAAATGGTTTTCCCTACAAATTGTCTAAATGGGAAGTTTGTATGGGAAATTATTTTATTTTTCAACTCCTGAAAGAATTTCTTGGTGATAGTTATTCAGTTTCGTTGACTGAGCATCCCCTATCACTTTCCCTGTCACCATTATCATCATTAGTATCATTGTCCCTTACACCCGGTATTGTTCTTGATTGGGAAGTGATGCTCTATACAGCTGACTGTACACACTTAAGGCTCACAACGTTCGACTTGGTAGACACTTATACACTACGTTCCTGACAAGTTGTACCAATTTCCGTAGTGCGAAGCCTGCTTCCGGGGTGGTAGGGGGTTCGCTTCCGTGCTGAGTACATGTTGGTTTGGGAAAATAGTAGGAAATTTCTACGTCAAAAGTTCATTGGCCCTATTTTATAGATTTTACAAATTTATTTTCTAATTACAAGAGTAACAGATCCAAAAAAATATATAATAACACTAGCGACCCGCCCGCGAAATTATCAGTGTTTCTCTACTATATTATGCATGTATTATACATATAAACCTTCCTCTTGAATCATTCTATCCATTAAAAGAAACCGCATCAAAATCCGTTGCGTAGTTTTAAAGATTTATGCATACATAGGGATATAGGGACAGAGAAAGCTACTTTGTTTTATACTATGTATTGAAGATACTTCGTATATTCTTGTCAGACACTTTTTAAATGTCTTATTTTGTATTTTTCAAATTGGTAGGTAACCCGGATAAGAAGTAATAGAAAATCAATTTATCTTCGTCACAAAAGTGTTAGGTCGTTGGTAAAGTCTAGACTGAACGTTAATACGTAGGACTTACTTTAAAAACTTCCTATCTAAAAGTATGAGGTATTTCTAAAATCACTACATAGTATAAAACAAAGTCGCTTTCTCTGTCCCTCTATCCCTATGTATGCTTAGATCTTTGAAACTACGCAACGGATTTTGATGCGGTTTCTTTAATGGATAGAGTGATTAAAGACGAAGGTTTATATGTATAATACATGTATAATATAGTCGAGAAACACTGATGATTTCCGTGCGAAGCCGGGGCGGGTCGCTAGTTTTAATTATAAAGTAAAAAAACAAGGAGGCTTATAGATAAAATAGCCTCAAAGCAATACAGTTCCCGATTCACTAATATCAATATAGAAATTCACTTATTTCATACCGGGTGTAAGGGATATCGTTAAATTATACAAAAATTGACTTTTCCATACAAAATATTTACCTCAATATGTCAATTTGTATGGAAAAGCCAAATTTTATTATTAGGATTGTTTTTCAGGAAGTGGAAATAAAAATGATTTTTCACACAAATTGTCAGAATGAGAAGTTTTGTATGGGAAGTTATTTTATTTTTCATCACCTGAAAGAATTTCTTGGTGATAGTTGTTCAGTGTCGTTGACTGAGCAACCCCTATCAGTTTGCGGGACGGGATTACTCCTGGTAGGTCAGAAACCTACGCCCTACATACATACATACATAAAATCACGCCTTTATCCCTTACGGGGTAGGCAGAGCTTAAAACGCCTCCTAAAAGGTGCTACGCCCTTTAGAGCAAGAATAATTGTAAATAGTTTTCTTTTTGTGTGGCAAATAAATGGTTTGAATGGTAGTAGTGGGAAACATGTGGTTGGTATCAGAAGTAATCACTGTTATCTCAACTACACGTCTCACCCTTCCAACATCTTCTTCTTCGTCGTGTTCTTCAATATCGAAAGTCGTGTCCTTGATGAAAGTTCCAAATCTGTTTTGTTTTTTTGTTTCTGCCTCCGTGGTCAAGTGGTCAGAGCCATAAGCTTCCGATCCGGAGGCCCTGGGAATACACAAAGTTGATATTTTTCAATTCATCACTTTGTAAAGTTTTCCCCAGTTTGATTGTCCGAGAAGCAAAAGGATTCCGTGCTTCGGAGGGCACGTTAAGCCGTTGATCCCAGTCGCTGTCTTTGATAGTGGTCGTTACTCAAAACCATGTCAGAGGCCTAATAGCTGTGTTACTAGGTGGTTTGGAAATTCTGACATCAGGGTTCATCGGATCGTTGTTCGACTCTAGAATCCACTCTCTAAGAAGAATGTTTTTATGGTCTTCCTCCACTTCTGAGTTCAGCATTTCTTAAGGCGGTTGTTACAGAGAAACCTGTAAGCGTGGTTACATGATCACACCACTGGTTAGGTGATCGGCCGCGGGATCTTTTGCATTCTACCTTGCCAATCACAATTAACTTTTCAAGGTCCCTTTGTTGACGAGGGGCAATGTGGCTAAATTGCCCACGAATTCTTTGGTAGCATATGTGTATGTATGGGTATGTTTATGTATTGATATGGGCCTCAGTTGCCTGAAATAAAACAATAAATAAATAAATAAATATCGTTAACATCATTCTGCCACAAATAGTTAATAGCTAAACAACAACATACATATAATCACGCCTTTATCCCTAATGGGGTAGGCAGAGCGTAAATGACCTAAACAAAGGTCGTTCCGCCACGTCTGACAAAGTTTTGAGGGCTATTTGAGATAGATTTGTAGGTATACTGCTGTAGTAACAGGTTGTCAGCCCATCGCCTAAATTGCAATTTACAGAAACCCTCGGATCCCATTGCTGGTTTCTACAGCATGCCCGGGAGGAGTTGCAGCTGGCACATTGTATGTTTTTCTGTCGCTCCCAGTCCAGCATGGAAGAACTTACCAATTTAACGAAAATCCCAAAAGGGCGCAATCTTTATAACTCTTTCGATATCGGAATGTAAATTTTGTCCCTGACCCGTGAATAAAGAGAGGTATCCATTGTCACCGTTTAAGGAAGCTGGAAGGGGAATTTCAGATCGGATAAGACCCTGTTACGGGGATTATGTGGATCACGTGATTTGCGTCTATGGAGATAAATTCTCATCTGCATAAAATTCAATCAGTTAGTATGTAAGTACTCTATTTTTATCGTGCATACGGGGTGTAAGGGACAGCGTCCCGCATACTTATAGTGGTTGCCCGGTCAACGAATATGAACCACTATCACCAGGAAATTATTACAGGAAATGAAAAAAAAACTGTCTGGTTAAGGTAGTAATTTGTATGGGAAAGAGGTTTTTTTTATTCTCGTGAAAGACTTTCCTGGTGAAAGTTGTTCAGTTTCGTTGACTGAGCAACTCCTATCAGTTTGCGGGACGCTGTCCATTACACCCGGTATAGGTTAGGTTTTGAGAAATTTATGAGCTGATGATGATGATGATTACTTCCATGCTGGCCCGGAAGTGAGAGAAAAACATAGAATGCGCCAGCTGCTTTTCCTCCCGGGCATGCTGTAAAAACCAGCTAAGGGATCCGAGGGTTTCAGTATACTGTAATTTAGGCGATGGGCTGACAACCTGTCACTACAGCAATATACCTAGAAATCTATATTAAAAAACCCTGAAAACTTTGTCAGACGTGGCGGAACGACCTTTGGGTCGTTTACGCTCTGCCTACCCCATTAGGGATAAAGGCGTGATTATATGTATGTATGTATGTATGATGATGATGTAGGTTGTCTGGTCGAATAAACTACTTAACAGTTTTAAACAGTTGGAGTGTTAATGCTCTGCCTACCCCATGAGGGATACAAGACTGTATGTAAAAACGTATGTAATCTTGCATGAAAATTGTACATACATACATATAATCACGGCTTTATCCTTAATGAAGTAGGCAGAGCGTGAACGACCTAACCAAAGGTCGTTCCGCCATGTCTGACAAAGTTTTGATTTATTTTAAGATAGATTTGCAGGTATACTACTGTACTGACAGGTTGTCAGCCCATCACCTAAATTACAATATAATTAAACCGTCGGATCCCTTTGCTGGTTCTTACAGTATGCGCGGGAGGAAATTCAGCTGGCACATTCTATTTTTATCTCTCGCTCCCAGGCCAGCATGGAAGACATGAAAATTTTAATCCCACTATTTAAAAAAAGTTAGTTACCGTGCCCCAGTACGATCAACCAAACCGTTTCCAATAATATTCCATAAAACCCACAGATAAAATCCAACAAAATTAAGTGTTTGCAAACATAATACCGCTAGTATGTGTAGTAATATAGGTAGGATACACGGGGATTACACTTGGCTATGACCTAGTTAACTTGCACGGATTACACGGCTTAGATGATTTGTGTTCGTGCTGTAAAGGGGACGCCATCGCTTAAATGCTCCGTTGTAAACTTGTTATAAAAGCATGTACTGTGAATGTTTTGTTTGCTTGTGGGAACTGAGATTAAGAATACTAAGGCCCGTAATTATAAACAGCACTTGAGACTGAAAGCTAGTTTGAGTTCGTATCAGAAATGTTATTGCAGTATGGCTTGTCAAATAAATACTTAATATTGCTCGCAATCTTGAGATCGTTTTGTAAATACGAGATTTAGAATAGTAAATAAACGTGTTGGTTACGTTAATAATAGGTAATTTTAAATTTATATTTTAAAAGAATAAAGACTCCTTAGTAAAAAAAACATAACTAAAAGCACCGGTTATTTTCGGAAATAAATTTCTCATACAAAAACAACCTAACATTTCAATTATTTTGATGTGGCATCGCTTTAAATGCTCTAAATCATGGAGCTAAATAAAACATTACACAGCGTATATTGTTTGGATATTATCACCAATGTAACGTTATTTTATGTAGGGTAGAGTTGTGCGGTAGAGTTTAATAAAAAAAAAACGCAAATATAACTGGTTCTTCTTCTTCTTAGCTAATGGATTCTTGAGTCAGATCACCCGATGAGCCCTGGTGTCAGAGTTTTCAAACCGCCTAGTAGCACCGCTAATAGGCCTCTGATATGGTTTGAGTAACGACCACTATCAAAGACAGCAACCGGGACCGACGGCTTAACGTGCCCTCCGAAGCACGAAATCTTTATTCTTTGCGGACAATCAGGTGATTCAGCCTGCAATGGCTACAAAACTGGGTAAAACCTCACAAAGTGATAAATTTACAAATATCAAATTAGTGTTTCCCCCCTGGGAATCGAACCCATAACTGGTTAATAAATTCAGATTATTTCGCAGCCCATCGTAGCGATATGCTATGAGATACGTTGTGCAGCTTTTACTATGCTTCGGATAAAATCCTGGTGGTAATTTTCATGTCACTTAATATGTCATATGTAAGAGATAGAAAATTATATATTATATGCTAAAATCGCATGTATTTTCAACATGATAGACATTTTATGTCACTTTTCAAAACGTCCTTTCATATTTGATTAAAATATAAGCTTCTAATCTTACCAATGAGATCTTCATCGGGTCGATAGATTCGATACCCACTCGACAGAAGAAGAAGAAACCAATGAGAGAACTTACACAGCGAAAATATCTGCAAAATGTTCGTCTGATGTTCATTTACACTCCCATGGGAAAGATCGTCAGAACAGGATCAAAATTGCGACTGTCAACAAAGATTCAGTAATTCGATAGGGATTAACCAATCAACGTGATAGTAGTGGATAGACTATTCCTCTCTCTCTTTCACACTTAGAGAGATCAACGAAGACCAAGTTAGGTCTCAAGAGGTTTGTGACTGACTCGCAGTTGATTTGGCGAATGTTCTGTCGTCGAGATGAAATAATGGAATTTGGTGAGACAACGTTACAAACAGTTTCATTATTTGGTAAATTTTAAGGATGTGAGAGTTATGTGAATTATATATTCTTTATTGTATACAAAAAGTTTACAATAAATAAACAATCTAAAATTTAGTTCACAAAGGTGAGCTCATCTCTATAAAGAGATCTCTCCCAGCCAACCTGTAAGACTGAATATGAGATAACAAAATATACGGGGACAAGACTATACACGCAATAGACTTTACATATACATATAACCTACATAAACATACATATATATTACTTAAATCAACATCCATAATATATAATAATACATACATATAATAAAATTAATGAAAAATTATAACTATTTTTATAAGTTTTGAAACATTCGCGTTTGTTTTTTACAATAACAATAAATATAATCGTTGTGGTAATCCCATTCAATCTTATTATAACAAATTTTTGACTGTTTATTACTTTTTAACTACTAAATGTAGATTTTGTTAAAATTTTACTGGACAATGGGTCTTGGAGACAGACCTATCTAGGTACCAATTTTCACGGCAGTATGAGTTCAGATTAAATTTCGCTAAAGTACTCTGAAAAATGACACCATTAAAAATATGTCATTCCCACTGGAAAACCCGTGCGCAGAAAATGGAGCGGAAAGCTAGTTATATTATAACAAGTTATATTATCACTACATAGTATAAAACAAAGTCGCTTTATCTGTCTCTTTATCCCTATGTATGCTTAGATATTTAAAACTACGCAACAGATTTTGATGCGGTTTCTTTTAGTAGATAGAGTAATTCAAGACAAAGGTTTATATGTATAAAACAAGCATAATATAGTAGAGAAACTAATGATTTCCGTGCGAAGCCGGGGCGGGTCGCTAGTGTATCATATACGCTCAAAGCATTATGTTTTGCCCTACATAGCTGACAGTTGAGACAACTTGTAGACATCCCGTCTAGTGGTTTAGTGGTTGTGTAGGCAAATAATATAGCTTTGGATCCCACCACATTCGTGACATGAACGTATCTCATTGTACAAGATGAATGCAAGTTTAAATACAGTTAGTTTGGTACTTAGAAACTTACTTACAGTACGTGTATCTATACTAACCTATAATAACATAATAAAGAGGAAAGATTTGTATTTTTGTGTACGTGTGTGTAACAAATAAACACAAAAACAACTGGAACGATTACAAAAAATCTTTCACCGTTGGAAAACTATGTTCACCTTGAGTCATCATCTCCCTAGCCTTATCTCGTATCTGATGGTGTCGGCTACCTAATCTAGGTGATCGAACGAGGGTACTGGTTTTTATACAGAGCGACTGCCATCTGACCTCCGCAACCCAGAAGGGAAACCAGATCCAATCCTAGATTAGGTCAGAGTTTTCAAGCCACCAATGCTTAGCATTGGCCTCTGATATGGCTTAACGACTAATATCTACAGTGTTAAATGATTTTAACCAGGACCAACGGCTTAACGTGCCTTCCGAAGCACGAAAAAAGCACAGAATAAACGTACATATGAAATTCGAAAACCAAAAAACACGTGGTGGGATTCGAACCACGACCTGCACAGGAGGCAGCGACCCTATCTACTACACCATCGGGCTCCACCTTGTGTAACATAGGAAGATTTTGAACGCGGGAAAATGCTAGTTGTAATGAAATAGATATGAACATTAAAATATTATTGAACTTTTATTATAAAGGACTTGAAATAACGGTAAAGAGTACTGCTTTTTCTCATTTAAAGTAGGTACTTAAATATAATATTATAGGTACGTAGTATTGAATGTCATTTAACATGCAGTGAAAAAAATAGCAGTTATTAAAATGGCAATTCGTCATATTCATATTCTGCATACATACATATAATCATGCCTTTATCCTTAATGTGGTAGGCAGAGCGTATACGTCTTAAACAAAGGTCGTTCCGCCACGTCTGACAAAGTTTTGAGGGTTATTTTAAGATAAATTTGTAGGTATATTGCTGTAGTGACAGGTTGTCAGCCCATCGCCTAAATTGCAATATACTGAAACCCTCGGATCTCTTAGCTGATTTTTACAGCATGCCCGGAAGGAAATGCATCTGGCACATTCTATGTTTTTCTCTCGCTCCCAGACCAGCATAGAATGATGTTGTATTCATATTCTATATTCATGTAATATCATCACTGACCATGTAAACACATTCTCTTCTATACCAGCAAAACATCTCAAAAACAATTTAAAAGTTAAAACGAAAACAATCCATCCAATAGCGTTGTTTCCAATCCTCATTTCACCGAAAGACGAAACAACGAAACCCATTTCCCCTGAGGATGGCGATCGTATTTCGAGTTTTCGTTTCATTGCGCTTCACGGTCCGCGCTCTGATCGCAACTCCGAACGAACCGATGAAATGTGCCGTGCGTGATTTATACACTAGGTACATCTTTTATATACTAGATATTGTATTTATATACTTGGTACCACGTTGATATACTGTCATGACCGCAGAGCTAGATTGAAATAGACCACGCAACTTAGGCTTCACGGTCCATGCTGCAATCGAGTTTCCGAACGTTTTATATGCTAGATACTAAGTTTATATACCACTTGGTACCACGTTGATATACTGTCATGATCGCAGATCTAGATAGGAATAGACAACGCAATCTCTTAAAATTGCATGCGAAACAGGCTTAACTTTTTTTTTATACCGTGAGAGGAATTTCTTATTTTGTTTTTAAACTGTGTATATTTTTTATGTACCTATAGTACCTACAATATACAATATTGTTTACGAAAACAAGTATTGCCACAGCGACAACCGAACGTAAACCAAGTATGTAGTAAGGCTCCACATTAGACCCTATACTCCGATTAATTACGTTTTTTTGCGGCCCGCACAGTCAAGTTGACAGTGTATCTGCCTGCTACGCAGAGGGTCTCGGGTTCAATTCCCAGCCGAGGCAGACATTTGCATGATGAATTTAAATGCGTGTTTTTGTGATTGTTTCTGTATATGTCCATGGCACCCTGATACAGGGAATTCTAGTGAAGGGCTATGAGTGGGATCGTGTTATTTTGCATTTGCAACTTAGATTCAATTGCGGCGTCTTTTATAATTTTAGTCTATGGTAGACATAGGTACTCTCATGACTCGTATACAGAGGACAAAGTACTGTTGCACAGATATTTTATCTCACTTTGGTTTGGTTAAACTTGTGATAGTTGTCCGGTGGAAATTGTTGCTTTAGCAATAAGGCCGCTTATATTGTAGTTTTGTTCCTTACTTTTCTGCTGTAGGTATTTGTTTTTCTTTGTGCAATAAATTATCTTGTATTCTATTTGTTGTAAGATATATGCACATGTAAATTACTTTGTGTAGAATATGTCGTAAGCAGATAAATCATGATTTACCTGGCCAAGTATCTAAGAAGCACTACCAGCCAAAAAATCAGTAGTAGCTGTTTATTTACTTTTTGTAAAAGGTGTTTACAGGTACCCACAACTTCTCTACGAATTAAAAAAAAAACTGAAAAAAGAATAAAAAATAGAGTACATACCTAATTCAGCATTCCAGTATACTTGTTATTCAAAACTAGCGACCCGCCCCGGCTTCGCACGGAAATCATCAGTGTTCCTCTACTATATTATGCATGTATTATACATATAAACCTTCCTCTTGAATCAATATATCCATTAAAAGAAACCGCATCAAATTACGTTGCGTAGTTTTAAAGATCTAAGCATACATAGAGACATAGCGACAGTGAAGGCGACTTTGTTTTATACTATGTAGTGATTAATGATTGCACGCGTAATCATATTAATTACGTTTTAAATTGTTTGTCATACTGCTCATAAAGTAAACTTACATGTTAGGTCAAACAAATTTATGTTTGAGCTTAAACTTGCGTTATTATGAAAAAAGGTTTTTTTGTTTAGTTTGCTTTATAAACTGCTTACAAACAAATTTAGGAGAAATATGGCGAGCTCGTATCGTTTGAATTACATTATGCTCACAACCCACATAAAATAAATATAAACGCAATAAGGAAATCCCTAAAAGGGGTTAAAGGTGAAGTTATGTTGGAATATTGGTAAAGGGCTTATGAAAATATACGTTGTGCAATGATTTGAAAACACAGAGATGAAAATGTCGATTTTTAATATCGGGTCCAGCTTAGCTTGAGTTATACTTTTGTATATACACTTATATAAGGCTCTTTGTATCTTTTGTGGAGAAATAAACAGATTTGATAATTATTATTATTATAGGAAAAAAACAATTTCATAATTGAGAGCCCGATGGTGTAGTGGATAGGGCCGCTGCCTCCTGAGCTGGTCGTGGTTCGAATCCCACCACGTACCAATGTGTTTTTCGGTTTTCGAATTTCATATGTACGTTTATTCGGCGCTTTTTCCGTGCTTCGGAAGGCACGTTAAGCCGTTGGTCCCGGTTAATATCGTTTAGTACCGTAGATATTAGTCGTCAAGCCATATCAGAGGCCAGTGCTAAGCATTGGCGGCTTGAAAACTCTGACCTAATCTAGGATTGGGTCTGGTTTCCCTTCTGGGTTGCGGAGGTCAGATGGCAGTCGCTCTGTGTAAAAATCAGTACCCTCGTTCAATCCCCTAGATTAGGAAGCCGACCCCGTGAGATACGGGATAAGGCTAAGGAGATGATGATGATAGGAAAAAAACAATAGCCTAAATATGTACCTAACGCTTTTGACATGGTTTGTGCGATGGCAACTATCAAAGACAGCGGGACAGGTGGATATCAGTGCCCTGCGAAGCACGAAATCATTCTTCTTCCAGACAACCAGGTGATCAGCCAGTATTGTCCTAACCAAACCGGGGATAATATCACAAATTGATAAATAGACAACCATTCCCTTAATGTTTCCTCCCTGGGAATCGAACCCAGGATCTCTGGATCGTGAGGACCACGGACGCACGTAAGACGGCATCTAAGCATGAAGTCTATATTTAACCATTCACAGTATCATATTAAATATCTTTAAAACTCAAGCTTATGTGCCGTGAGAGCTAAAATCTGGAAAACATCACATGAAAACGTTTAAGACCTTATATCTGTGTAGAGCTCCAGTTTTAAAAAGCGAATTCTCCGAAGATTGCGGATTCCAGCCATTTAGGAAAGAATTTAAGTGGATTTAGTTCCTCGCTTTGAAACAAAGAGCTTGAAAAGCGGTGTTTTCTTTGTGAAATATTTCTCTAATAAGCTATTACATTATTTATTTTTTTACAGTTTTTACAACGTATCCTCATCTCATCTTGAAGATTGTGTAAAAATAATGTTGATACGATATCGTCTATGTTTCTTTTTCAGGATTTTTAGTTCATAGAATTTTGACATATGGCTAAGTAAGTATTTAGAATTCATACATACAAAATATTGTCAGTCACATTCATAATTCACAGATACTAGAATAATAAAAATGTACACAATAATTATGGTTGTTGGTCTTTTTTTACAGGATTCATCGGACATTTTGCGTATTACCTAACACTATTTACTACAGCCAAACAAACTTTTAACGCAACATTTGCACACTGACATCAGCTAGTCTCCGCATATCTATTGCAAAGTATAAGTACATTGTCTGAGTCAAACGTGTTGATCCTAGCAAATATATCAACTAACTTAAAATTTGCGTTATCACTTTTTCACACCTGAATTTAGCAATCTTAAAAAAAATACGCAAAATTTGAGAGCTGCTTCATAAAACATCTTAAGTAGTACAGCCGTTTAAAAAATCATTCTTTCATACGTTTACGCCACTCTGAGAACGCTAAAATCTCGTATTTATTTTTAACTCTTTCAAAATAGAAAAAGTGAAAGCGCTCATTTTGAATTACTTAAGAAAACACGTTTGCCCGAATCGACACCTAATTATACCTATTTGTTGTAAATATATTGATGTTGCTGATTGTCTTGGCAAATGCTTTAAATGTTCTTACGTGCTCTTTACATACATACATACATACATATATAAATCACGCTTTTATCCCTTACGGGGTAGGCAGAGCGTTTAACGCCTCGTAAAAGGCGCTTTCTCCACGTCTGACAAAAATTAAGGGGAATTTTAGATTGTAATATGTATTGCTATAGTGACAGGTTGTCAGCCCATCGCCTAAATTACAATACACTGTAACCCTCGAGTCCCTTTTGCTGACTTCAACAGCATGCCCGGGAGGAAGGGCAGCTGGAACATTCTATGTTTTTTTATCTCTCCCAGTCCAGCATGGAAGTATTTGCTCTTTACATGGTAATGAAGTCATTAATCGGATTTAATTATTCATGAAACAAAACTAAGTGAAGGCTTTTTGGTGGCTTGATTGACAATATTAATTGGTTTGATTAATTATTGATTAACAAATTACGTCAATTTTGTTTTTAGTATAAGCAGCACGCATTATACTTCTTTCACTGAAACTATCTTTTCTACGAAACTATATTCTAAATAACTATAAAAATGTATTTTAAAAAGATGAAAAGACCGAAAGATTACATTTAAATTATATTATACAATGAAATTGCTTTCACTTGGTTTTTCATATTCTTACTTGTTATAGAAATCTGTCTTACCTTGAATAAAATTCATATTTTTATCTTTATTTTATCTTTTTAATGAATAACGTCTTAAAAAAATCGAAATCACAGAAACGGCACAGTGCATTGCAAAAAGAAGAAAATAATTTTATTTTTCTCTCTTCCAAAAATCATTAAATGTGTTTCGATTTCGATTTCTTTCCATGCAGGCCTGGGAGCGAGAGAAAAACATAGAATATTCCAGCTGCATTTCCTCCCGGACATGCTGTTAAAACCAGCTAAGGGATCCGAGGGTTTCAGTATATTGTAATTTAGGCGATGCGATGACAACCTGTCACTACAGCAATATATCTACAAATCTATCTTAAATAACCCTCAAAACTTTGTCAGACGTGGCGAAACACCTTCGTTAGGTCGTTTACGCTCTGCCTACCCCATTCACCCTTAAATTCCTGATTATATGTTTGTATGTACTATGTAATGAGCGTCTTACGATGTTGGTTGCTATCTTCTATCTGCTTAACTCTAATTGTAGAGGTCTTACGTCACTGTTTTTGATCTATATTTGTTTAACACAATAATGAGCTTGCAAATTTGATAACTGTTCTGTGTTTCAGAGCAAATTTTTACGAAGGATACTATTTATAATTAAATATTTTTTCAATATATACTGTTTCACTTACGAAAATAACTTTATAATTTTCGTCCTGATTCGTAAAAATCTGCTACGTCTATCTTTGTTTGTGTTACTGGAAAAGTAGAAAGTCGTAAATTTTGATCTTTAAGTCCAAAAACATATATGTAAGGAAAAAAGAAAATGATCTTCAATGGGTGCTATATGTGCTATACAATTCCAGGTACTATTTGTTGTTCTGTACCTCTGCTAACTCTAAAGGCATATAGGGTTGGCCCTTCGATCTTTTCTTGGGAAAAGGGCCAAATAAAAATCTACTGATAAGTATGAATTGAAGTTGTCTACTTATCTAGTAACACAAATTTATCTGACTAACTGTTCTATGTGTTCCCGACCAATAAGATTAGATATGCTGCACGTTCTGTCTCTCTCTTCCTAACTCTATGGCACGTCGCACCGCGCTGTCTGTTGACGAAACGGCCGCTAACTCTTCTTTTGAAATTTACACTTCTATTCCCACTGCTTTTTTACACAATTTTACTAAATCCAAACTTCCAAAAACATGAATAAACAAAAAAAAAACAAACAGACAAAGGGTAGCAAATAAGAACTATAAAAATATATTTATTATTATTTATGATCCTGTGGTGTCCCACTGCAGGGCAACAGCCTCCCTTATATTTATTAAGGAAAGTTACCTACACAATTAAAATAAAAGCAACTAGATGAAAACAAAAAAAAATCGACTTAATTTATATCTTCAAATTTCAGCTTCATTCGGTTTTCTGATATCTGTTTCTTTTTACCAAATGCAAAACCGAATGCGGAGAACAAAAAATTCAAATTCGAACCGTTCTTTCCATTTCAGGATTCTAGCGTTTTCTCGGAACCAATGAATTCTTAACTAACTGCAGCACAGCGGAGGATCGTAACCCTTGAATAGCAATAGAATAGCAAAACACTTGGATTTGCAGTTGCTTCTCTAAACGAAAAGGTACAGAGTACGAAAAAGAGAAAAAAACTGATGGTAGTAGTATCCTCAAAGAAGTGTTTTTTTTAATTTATCAGACAAAGAAATGCAATACAATATTTTATATGCCAAGTACTACTAGTTTAAATTGTACTACGCTTTTTTATATCAACCGAATCCTCTCACAGATAAATGCGCTGTTCACATTATATGCAAATTTCACAAGTTCAGATTTGACACACCTGCGCTTTCGTGTATGCGAGAAGCAATCAATTGTCCACCACTGAGCCACCGGAATGACTTCACCACTACAGGGTACAATGTTTGCGATTATGTAAACTGCACATTTTATACCTGTTAGCAATCAATAGAGAGTTTTCATCCAGAAAATAAATATATTTGAGAAATGGTATTTGACGCTGAAGCATGCTCACCCTAAGACAAAAGTCCGCCCTAAAATGCTATGTTTAAATAAATTAAATGAAATTTTCGCATACCTATATAATATAGAAAACAGCACTGCTTGGCGATGGACCCAACTGGAGGTGGCTATAGTCAGACGGAATCTACCACTGCGCTTATGTAGAATCTACTGAGAAAGTGGACGAAGGCTGGACCTACAATATACCTGTAACCTGAAACTCTACCCTCTGTGGAGCTTTTGAGGTAGATTCAACCCCATGCCACCCCATGTTCGTATAGCGAGATCAACAAGTGGTTATATGGCTCTCTATATTTTCCCTGTGCCACGTATGATGATACTCAAAGTTTGAGTTTCCTTTACTACATTTACATGATTTGATGAGCTTCCTCCCGAGTTTTCCTACTGCCTATTATGGACCCTTCAGAAGATTCGTGACAAGAATTCTTATTCAAATCGAGGGAAGAAACGTTCAAGTTATTTTCAATATGGATCAACCTTTTTGTGTTACCTCTGGAATACTACATTCGTAGTTATCGAAAAAAAACGTTATAACACAAAACAAAGAATAAGAAAGTCAAGTGATTAGTCGGAATAGTATTATGACATCGTTTTTAAAAGAAATTGGACACTGGCATTATAACGTCAAAATAATGCTATCATTCTACAATCTACAAAATATAAAGGTCAAATAAATGTTATTAACAACGCAAAGAAAAAGGTAAAAGAAAACGATACGATTAAACAATTAAGTATCATCAAAGACGCCTAAGAACGCCCTAAATATATACCTAAAAAATAATCATCTTTTTAAAAAGAGAATCATAATAAAAGTAAGCAGTGCGTGATAGAAGAACGAAATAAAACTTAATCTAAAATAATAAAACTTTAAATGAACAATGTAACTGGCCGTTTCGTCGACACCAAAGAGCATGTCAATCTTTTTGGTCGCAATCAGCTGTGTGTGCTAGTGTATAGGAACAACTGTTTCTTCTTGCAGGCTCGGAGCGCTAGCACCAGTAGCTTTAGGAGTGTAAGTCAGGTAAAGACAGTACGTTCTGTAGATAAATACACGCCTGACCATTCCATCGACTTCTTGATTTAGTTGGTTGCTTTTGGCAATGATTTTCGACTTAATAAGGTTTCGGGTACGAACCTACTTATAAAACTGGTAAATTTTCCCTAAAACAAAGAAACATACTAAATAACTCGAGCTAGCATCATTTGTATGGGAGGCTCATTCCTTTCCCATATTTTGTTATGTTGAGGAAAGTTGTTCAGTTTTATAGGTAGGTTCGTGCTATAAAGTTTAGTCAGCAATTTTTTATACTCCCTATAGACCTCCTATGTGGTTTTGAAATCTATTTTCCGTTTTTTTTATGAGTGATTTATGGTTGCAATAAAAACTGTGGCAGGTGTTTCTATCGGAAAAACTGTCACATTTTTTGCTATTAAGGCGACAACACACGACACTTTACTGATGTTTATTCGATTATTCAGCCCAGTGTGGACTGTAATTAAGTCAACATGACATCAGGCGCGGTATCACGCGATCTTTTGTTGATTCTACCTACTAACTGACCTACCTAGTGCACCTTTCATACGACTACAAACTTACAAATAGGTAATACCAGGTGCAACGGACTGCGTCCCGTTAACTGATAGGGGATGCTCAGTCAATTACACTGAACAACTATCAGCTGGTATTTTTTCAGGAAGTGAAAAAACAATGGCTTTTCCATACAAATTGTCAGATCGAGATGAACATTTTGTATGGAAAAGCCTTTTTTTTTTCTATTCCTGAAATAATTTCCTGGTGAAAGTTGTTTAGTGTCATTGACAGAGACCCCTATCAGTTTGCGGGATGCTGGCCCTTACACCTGGTAAAATTTGATGTGCGTTGCGATTCCAGTATTTGTAAAATTTTCCTGGTTTCATAATAACTACGCAAAGTAAATCGAATTGTACTTGTAAATTTTAATTTTATGATACATCCTACTATTTTATTAATATTTGAAATATTGTACAAAATTATCGTGTGCCGGCACCCTTAATTGTTTCCTAAAAACTTAAATTCTGATTATGAAAAAAATATTGTACCAAAACTGATGAAAATCATTGCCAGTGTATCTCGTCACGTCACTCGCGTAACCTTGTAGTTTGTTTTAGATGTAGCGTCATCTTCATAGTAGTTTCACGGAGACTGGTAAGTGGCAAACATACACACACAATCAGAAACACATTTACCATCGTAGCTCTTGGACTACATAACCTAGAAACTAGAAAAACGTCAAAGAAATATCATTTACGAAAATTCTTAGTCAGTAAGACATCGAATATAAGCGTTTATAATTATTTTAATAGTAAAATTAAGACATACTTTCTTGGAAAAAATAAATAAGGTAAGAGAAAAATTAACTTGCTTTATTAAAATTTGTTTCTATTTCAGCGTGTACCGTCATCATATATTTTGTTTGATAATACCTATTCAATATTAATTCATTCACCAAAAATATTTTAGGTACTTTTGTATTCTAAAGCGATAAAAAATTTTCTTCAAAGAAACGGAACTTTTAGGAACAGTAACGAGTTCGAACTTGGAGTCAAATCGCGTGGTGAGACGCCATAAAATTGACAAATGTGTGTTTTCCTTCTTCACTGTATGTGCGATCAGCGAAAGGTAAGTTTCATAATGGGGAATTTTACAGCATAAAATGTGTATGAACCACATGAACTTACAAACTAGTTTTTACCTGTTACAATGGAAGACACGTAATACAGGTTTGATTACCAGCTTTTTATAGACATATGAATTATGACTACCACCATTCTTATTTTAGCTAGTTTTCGGTTCGTTTAATGTGTCAATCAACTTTATCTTTTCTGAGGGAATTAAACCTACAAACTCTAGATTTAGAGTCTAAAGTTCAGACAGTTTAAAACAACATCTGGTACAAAAGTCTGACGTAACCAAATTAAATTTGATAGACAATATAAATGTCACATACCGATTCATTGTAATATTGTCTGTCAAACCATTCCTATTTGAAGTTTTAATATTTTTTTTGAACTATCCGAAATGTAAGCTATCCTATTCTATTTATATACTGTTGTAGGTATAGGTAAATAATTACCTTTGCAAAGATGTAACCTTGCAAACCCTAATTTCACAATACACAAACAACAATCGTGTACAAAATTGAATAGAAATTGTTTATATTCCTTATTTGTCGAAAAACAAAGAAACATGTTTACACGTAAAGACGTACCCCTATTAGCATCTACTTGCTTAAATCTAAATGCGACCTTGCCTTGTTTTCGCAACGTCGAAGTTTTAGACATAGAGAAACATGATAGATGTAAATCTTTTAAGAACTTATATCCTGCTTGCAATTTAGTTTTGGTGACTAAAGATTTTCCTCAAGGAAAATAGCTAAGTGTTGCGGACCGATCTTCAACGGTCTTCAATGTAGTATCCGAATCAAAAAAAAAGAAATTATACTTTAGTAGCTACAAGAAAAGACTCCTGTGTCATGTTTTGTTTAGAATTAGGTAATAATTTTTATTTCTCAATCTTTATCCCAAAGATTTTTCTTCTTTTATCTTTTCGAAACTTTTTATGAAAATATTGATTAATATAGATAAAACATTTATTTTTGAAATCACTTTATTTCTTTTGAAGACTTCAGTCACAAAATAGTTCGGCTATCTCTATCTATCATTTCTTCCTATCTAAGCCGGAAAGTTCTGTTCTCACTACTGATATAGATTTGTTTGTTTGACAAAGGGCATTTTTCCACTAGACGGTACGGCGACGGTGCCGTCACGATGCCGTGACTCTGTATTTCCATTAGACGGCACGGCGTCGACACGGCAGGGCACACTCACACGCGTATGCTTCGTACAATAACAAAACACATGCAGTTTGGCAGGCCGGCGAAAGTACCGGTAGGAATCAATGCCGTGCCGGCAAGTGGAAAAGCGTGCCATATAATTTAATTTATTTTCAAACGTTATCTCTTCCCGACGGTACCGTGCCGTCGCCGTTGCCGGTGCCGTGTCGTCTTTTGGAAAAACGCGCAATAGTTCGACGTTTTCTATCTATAGTTTTTCCTATCTAAGGCAAAGTACGGTCGGAAAGTGCTGTCCTCACTACTCATATAGACTTGTTTGTTTGACAAACCCTTGGCAGTATAAACACAATAGTCTTTGCAAGGTTGTATACTTTGGAAACAGGTAAGGCTGATCCGATCTGCCTTTGCGAAGCGCTTTGTTGTCTTTGGGTAGGACGGTTTGACTGTGGGTTGTTTGAAGGAGGGATGAGAGCTATGTGGGGAAAAGTGAGAGGCAAACAATGAATGTGTGAACGTGTGATGTACCAGCTGCGTCTCCTCCCGGGCATGCTGTAAAAGCCAGCTAAGGGATTAGAGTGTTTCAGTAGTATTTGTTGTACAGATCGATCTTAAACAACCCTCAAAATTTGACAGACGTGGCGGAATGAACTTTGTTTGGGACGTCGACGTTTTGCGTCATTAGGGATACAGGCGTGATAGAATGTATGTGTGTATGTAAGGACCAAATTGGAAGGAAACTGTTCTTCTTCGTCTGTGTGAGTTGTGGGTTGAATAGACCTGTGAACCCCAGGGTCAGAGTTTTAAATCGTCTAACAGAAGACGTCTGATATAGTTTGTTTGACCCGCGCTTTATTTAACAGAGACAATAGACTAAACCGTAAGACTCAAAAGCAATCTGAAACGACTACCGGATCAAAAGCTCAAAGCTCAGACCACAAATATAAAAAAAAAAACTGATATCGAGATCTCGTAGTAGCTGCCATCTGTTACAGACGAACCAAAATCACGCTCTTAAAAAGATCAGAGCATTATTATACCCCTTAAGTACGTTTCAACTGCTCAAAACGTCATCAAAAACACATCAGACGAGACAGACATATTTTAAGGACGCATCAACGTAAGATGTGTCTCGTTTTGACTTTATTCCGGGACATTTCCTTGAAAGTATCCGCGAAGTATTATTTGGGATCGTATAGGATATACCTCTATACTTATTATGGTCCACCTCAGGAAATGGTTTCAAAGGCTTTCCAATAAGTTTTCTATAAGCGGTAATCAGCTCAACGACGAGTTGCCATAACAAACTCGAAACAAAAAGATTACAGTTTTCTTGAGCCCATGGCTCAGTTGACATACAAACATATAGGCACGCCTCTATCCCTAATGGAGTAGGCAGAGCGTAAAGGACCTATACAAAGTTTCGCCACGTCTGACAAAGCTTTAAGGGTTATTTAAGATAGATTTTAATGGTATATTGCTTAGTGACAGGTTATCAGCCCATCGCCTAATTTACAATATACTGAAACCGTCGGATCCCTTAGCTGGTTTTTACAGCATGCCCGGGAGGGAATGCAGCTGGCACATTCTATGTTGTTTCTCGCTCCCAGGCCAGCATGGATGTGACAAAACTACTTATACCTATTGTATTGTGTTATCCTGTACTAACAGAGCCCACTTTTTTGTCTATAATTAAAGTAGAGTCACATGTATGATTGTGATTCTATTAGTTTTTATATCTACATTCTATGAAAATTTGTAAGTGGGACTTTTGACGAATACAAAATAATTATTATAAAATATGAAACAATGGAAATGAGACAATGGGCTTAATTTTTGATGATTTAGTTTTCAAAAAACCCTTTGTTTATCACCAGTGCGAATCGAACCCACGTCTTCCAGCTCTAGAGCCAGCTTAGACCATAGACGAAGTCCCAGTCAGTACCGCTTAATATCCTGCTATAACCGTAAGGGATAAAGGCGTGATTTTATGTATGTATGTATGTATGTATAACCAGAAAGGAACCAGTTCCTATGTAAATGCTGTGACCTAGAAACCTACTTAGGAATGAGAAAGCCATTTCTTTTACCTTAATATGTTACTTCTGGCTGATAAGAACGTTTGTCGTCGGAACTTAAGGAAAGATTGATCGTGAGATAGGGAATAAAAATGTATTAAAATGTATAACAAAAGAAAGGTATGTATGTAAAGGTATGCTCAAGAAATTGGTATTGAGTCGCTTATTTAAAATTAAATAAACGCTTTTTCTTGTTTTAAATTACTGAAGCGTACTGATACTGTTGTTAGTCTGATTTGGTAAAAAATTGTTAAAACAGAGCTTTTGCGTTAGTAAGTAGGTACATGATTTATTTTCTTGGGTCATGATTATTTTTTCTCTGAATTTTCATGTTTTCTGTAAAGTTATTTTATAAAAGAACACTAAAAATGCACAAACTTCGCAGCAATGTTGCAAAATGTGCAATTTCTACAAGTTTCTTTCACAACTCGGCAGAATTCCAGACTTTTTAGAAATAGCAATGCAAACTTCACAAACTAACATAATAATGTAGATGCAAACAGATTTCATTTACAAAATGAATATAATATTGCTAACCTAAATACTAGCGATGTTTTGTATTGTTCTTTCAATTTTTCATTTTATAAAGCAGTCGCAGATGAAGAAATAACAGATTTTAAAAAATCTACGGTTAATCGGGTCATTAGATTAGATGCAACAAATCAAACGACCGACAAAAATAGAGAATATTTTATCTTCTACCAATCGGTGACTTCAATTACCTTTAATGTCATTAAATACCAACATCAGATTCTTAAATTTTGTAGCAGTCAGGTTGAAACCTAGGCAGTTTCTCACGGATCCTATTATCTTTATATTCTTCTTAGTGAGTGGCTTCTTGAGTCGAACGACCCGACAAACCCCGGTGTCAGAGTTTTATACATATTAGGCCTAGTAGCACAGCTATTAGACCCCTGACGTAGTTTGAGTAACGACCACTATCAAAGACTTACGTGCCCTCTGAAGCACAGAATCGTTTTTCTTTTCAGACAATCAGGTGATTGACCCTGCAATGTCCTAATCAAACTGGGGAAACCTCACAAAGTGATAAATTGAGAAAAATAAAATTTGTGTTCCCCCTCTCGGAATCTAACTCAGGACCTCCGAAGCGTAAGACCATGGCTCTGACCACTAGACCACGGTGGCAGTTCTTGTCTTTATCTTATTTCACAAGTTCAAGTACACTTCTCTAAATCAGACCTTTCAGTAGGTATTCTTGGAAAGCTGAAAATTTCGTGGAACTTTTCATGTGAAAAGTCGTGGCATTTCCTGGAAGAAAACTTGAAACGAGAGCATCTCGAAACAGGAACGAGTCGCGCTAATTCTGAGAAATTCTCAATTGTTCCATTGTTGTAAGTAAGAAGAAGATGTAAGAAGAACTTACATTCAACAACAAAAAAATATATTTTATATATACTTACATACATGCATATTATCACGCCTTTATCTCTAATGGGGTAGGCAGAGTGTAAACGACCTAAATAAAGGTCGTTTCGCCACGTCTGACAAAGTTTTCAGGGTTATTTAAGATTTGGTAGGTATATTGCTTTAGTGACAGGTTGTCAGCCCATCGCCTAAATTGCAATTTACTGAAACCATCGTATCCCTTAGCTGGTTTTTACAGCATGCCCGGGAGGAAATGCAGCTGGCACATTCTATGTTTTTTCTCCCCAGTCCAGCATGCAAGAAATTTCAACATTCAACAACAAAAGATTCTATTATATTTATGAATACATACAATCACGCCTTTAACCCTGAATGGGTTAGGCATGTAACAAGGTACATTCATCTCTAGATAATACCTCATCGTTTATCCATAGATACTATTGCAGGTTATGTTCTATAACGACGGGTTTTAATAATGACGCGCTGAGCGAGATTTTATGTTAAATACGAGGTAAGTCAAAGACACAGTTTATGACAAACAGCACAAGAGAAAACAGGCAAGAAAGACAAATCGATCGTCGTATCGATAATGCCTAAAAGAGCTACTGGTCCATGAGACAGTTTATTACTTGGTCACTTACTGAGGGCCGTATTTGTAATCAGCTCTCAAGAGTGAAAGCGAGTTTGAGTTCATATCAGAAATATAATTTCAGTACAAACTGGCCTGTCAAATCCATACCTAATATTACACTCAAGTTTGAGATTGTGCCAAAAATACGAGCCTTAGAGTCAGAAGTCTAGAATCAAGGTTTGCCAAAGAGCAATGGAGCGCAGCGTATAAGGTATTGATTGAGTGTAAATACTACGCTGCGTTCCAAAACCAAAATAGCAGATGTAGGCCTAAAGACGGCAAGGTTGAAGTGGGACTGGGCTTGAGCGGGGGGCCAAAGTTGTCACCTCTTAGGTCCCTCCAGACGGTCAACGTCGAAGGTGTAGTCCTCGTAAAAGATGGCGGGACGACCTCGATGCCTATTGCGAGGATTGGTGGGAGATTGTCTAGGATCGTGAGACGTGAAAAAGCGGTGGAGAGGCCTTTGCCTAGCAGTGGGACAATATAGGCTAATAATAAATAATAAAACGAGTAAAACATAAAATTTCAAAGACCTCAGAACATTTCAGACCCTGTATCATGTAGATTCCTTTGCTCTACATATTCAGACCGCAACGTTCTTGGTTCGCGCTAATTAAGGAGTCTTACTTTAGTTTGTTTGTTTGAGATACATACGCGATACGAAGCTGTTTGTAAAGGAAAAACAAAACATACATCAGAAGAAATTCAAATAAAAGAGTACTGTATAGCAGACAATGTAGGTTATGTAAATGAACTTGGAAATTACTTACTTGAGAGATCAGAGAGAGGGGGGAGTATTGAAAACTGATACACTCATGGTGTACAGAATGTTCACAAAAAATTTAATGTTTACTGAAGAACTGCATTAATAAGTCCTCCTCTCAGGGATCGGTCAACTGCGCAGGACTAGTCTTTAGTGTCAGAGTGTTTGCGCTACACACAGGTCCACTCTCTGTGCCTTCAATATCTTATCCTGATGGGACAGATTGACTGATAAGACCAAAGAGAAATAAGGCACAGGACCGCCTATATACATGCCCATCCGACAGCATGAATCATCTTACTTTTCGGACAATCAGGTGATCAGCCTGCAATATCCTAACCAAACTAGAAACAACAACACAAAGTCATCATACCCGTGACCTCTGACTCCGGTCGAGAGCCCATGGCTCAGACCGCTAGACCACGGAGGCAGTGTAGAACTGTAGTCAGGAAATAAACGGAAAGAAAATTGATGTAAATCTTTGTCAAACATAATCGAATTTATCGCGCTATTAACAATATTTTAGGACCTTTGAGAAAAAGTTGCTTAATTTTTTGGGTAGATTTTACCTCTCGTCATATATTATTTATTTTATGTAATTACTAAGTTATAGATATAGTTACTAACTTTCTATCTGCTGTTTAACCACTTAGGAAATCCTATAAATTCAGCAATCAAAATTTAAATTACCAAATTTTTAATAGACTACTGCAGTAAAAAAGTGTAACTGTTTCAAAAAGGCATAAAAACTGATAATTAACATTAACTATTGAACTCAATGTACCGAAATGTTTAATTAGTTTTTACGATTAAGCTTTTGATTAAAAATAATTAAACTTAGGTGGTAATAAAACAAGGCTTTATTTTATAATGAGTAGAAATTTCATTGTTATTGCAATAACAAATATACAGTCAACTTTGGTTAAGTGTGTTTAGTAATATATAAGTATTTTACTAGACACTGACTTTAATAATTATATTTTTATTTAAAACTAAATAGGAAAATCTTAGTATTTTTAAAAGAATAAACAATGTTGGTAGTAAAGCTTAATCTCCAGTCATCATCTCCATGAATTCTGAAACAAACATTTAATAATATTTTTAAATTAAGATATAAAATAATATTTTCATAGAAAACAGTTTGCACAAATGTTTTTTTATCACTGGCGATGGGTTTACGGGGGTATACAGGATCCCAACGCCTACAATCTAAAACCAATGTGACATAGACATACAAAACATATAATCAGAGCAGAGCGTAAACGGTCTAAACAAAGGTTGTTCCGCCACGTCTGACAACGTTTTGAAGGTAATTTAAGATAGATTTTAGGTATATTGCTATAGTGACAGGTTGTCAACCTATCGCTTAAATTGCAATATGCAGAAACCCTCGGATCCCTGAGCTGTTTTTTACAACCCGGGAGAAAAGGCAGCTGGCACATTCTATGTTTTTTCTCTCGCTCCCAGTCTAGCAAGGAACAAATAGACATATAAGTATAAAAATGCATACCATCAAAGTCAACTGTCCCAGACTCATCGGTATCAATCTCAGCGATCATCTCGTTGAGCTGGTCAGGAGTCAGCTGATCATCCAAGGCAGCTAGAATCTCGCGAAGACTTGATGTAGGGATATAGCCGTTACCTAGAAACATGGAAGATGGATCATATGTTTTGATTGTCATTGTTATTATCTTCGAAGTTTGACGTTCAATCCTCGGGTAGCATAAATTTATCCCCACCAAAAACATCAATGTAAAAATGGAAGCCAAGTTCATGGTGGTGTGTAGTTTTCTTAAAATAGTTGTTATATTTAAAAGTGCGCCAAGTCTAGGGTTTATTTAAGTAATTCCAAACTCTTCAATTAGGTATCATTTCATGTGCCTCGGCCGATCGTGGCAGTACGTATCTATTATTTTCATGATCAACACTGATTGAGACAAGAGTCAGAGACAAATACATCGCAAACATTATTAAGAGTATTTTAAATTAATTTCCTTTCATGTTCGACGAAAAAAAGAAAATGTGCCAGTTGCATTTCCTCCCGGACATGCTGTAAAACCAGCTAAGGGTTCCAAGGGTTTCTATATATTGCAATTTAGGCGATGGGCTAACAACCTGTCACTACTGCAATATACCTATAAATCTATCTTAAATAATACTCAAAACTTTGTCAGACGTGGAGGAAACAACCTTTGTTTAGGTTTACGCTCTGACCCATTAGGGATAAAGACGTGATTATACGTCTGGATGTACATATGTTAAATTAGTTTCTTAAATATAATGTAAGAATGTACGTATGATAAATTAATTTCTTTTGAACAAGAAATGTACCTATTTTCAGTGCTGTCACTCGTACGCTGTTACTATGCCAATTTACCTCCCAGTTTGATAACCAAAACCTCTACCTGTCAAACCCGATTCACAATCCAATCGAGAAAACACGAAAACATGGAGAATACATTACCAGTACGTAGATAACAAGCCAATGGACTCGATTCTAGATATGCTGGTTAAAACTAAAATTAACATCTATTTGTCACTTTCAGACTTAAAACATTGGAAAAGGACAGGAGATCTATTCTACAGTTTTTGAGTAGTAGTCGGTGGTTTTATGCATTATTTGTCATTTTTAGCCACTGTTATATGATATACCTACATATAATCACGCCTTTATCCCCAATGGGGTAGGCAGAGCGTAAACGACCTAAAACCAAAGGTCGTTCCGCCACGTTTGACAAAGTTTTGAGGGTTATTAATTATGATGGATTTGTAGGTATATTGCTGTAGTGACAGGTTGTCAGCCCATCGCCTAAATTACAATATACAGAAACCCTCGAATCCTTTAGCTGGATTTTACAGCATGCCCGGGAGGAAATGCAGCTGGCACATTCTATGTTTTTCTTTTGCTCCCAGTCCAGCATGGAAGAAATATATGTAAATAATTTATATATATATAGGTATATATATACCAGGCCACTCAGAAAGTATTGCGATAAATAGTTTTTATATATGGTAGACTGGCCGGTTAGAATCTTTTTTGAAAATATGATTACTTGTAAGTAAAAATATGTGTGTTCCATTTTCAAAATTTCTTTTCACATTTTTTGCGAGCCAATTCAAAGTATCGTGTCTTACTGAAAAATGGATCTGCGCCGGGAACATTTTAGAGCTATGATTTTTTACGATTTCAAGTGTCGCCTGAAACCGGATGAATCGTTCGATAGACTTCAAATGGCATTTATGGATGAAAGCCCCTCCAAAGCAACCGTGTATCGCTGGTATAACGAATTTAGGTGCGGTCGACCAACCTTGGGGGATGAAGAAAGAAGCGGTCGCCCTTTGACGGCTATTACGGAAGAAAACGTGCTAGCAGTGAAAAATTTTATCCAAGATAATAGGCGAATTACATATCAGGAGATTCAGCACATATTAAAGATTGGATCGGGAAGCGTTCACGAGATTCTACAAGGGCATCTTGGCGTGAGGAGGATAGTATCGCGCTGGGTGCCGCACTACCTCACCGACGCTCAGAAGCAGGCCCGGGTGGAATGGTGCCGTGATATGCTGAACAAATTTGAAGCAGGCTCGTCTCGGCGTGTTTACGACATCGTAATAGGTGATGAGTCCTGGATTTATCAATACGATCCAGAAACCAAGCGCCAGTCGACAGTTTGAGTGTTTCAAAATGAACCAACGCCTACCAAAGTGAAGCGATCTCGAAGCGGGGGGAAGATTTTGATCGCCAGCTTTTTTAATTTGACTGGCCACTTGGCCTCAATTCCCTTACGAGATCAAAGAAGCATTAACGCCGAATGGTATACTACCAAATGTTTACCAGAAGTTTTTTCTGTTGTGAGCAACAAGCGACCAAACACAGGGCTCCGCGGACTACTGCTCCACCACGACAATGCACCGGCACACACGGCGCTCAAAACGAGGGACTTCCTGGACAGCACACCAGTCAAACTCCTGGGTCACCCTCCTTACAGCCCTGATCTAGCACCGTGTGACTTCTTTTTTTTTACAAAAATAAAAAATCAGCTCAAGGGGATACAATTTTCGTCGCCGGAAGATGCGCTGGCTGCGTTCGAGCAGGCTGTAAACGAGGTGTCTACGGCGGACTAGAAAAAGTGTTTTGAAAACTGGTTCAGACGCATGAATCTTTGTATAGAGGCTGGTGAAGAGTACTTTGAAAAGATTTAATAAAAATATATGTACCTGTAGAACAATTTTTTTAGTGTCGCAAAACTTTCTGAGTGTCCCACGTACATATATATGATATAAATACTGACAAAATCTAGCGGACAAAGTGTAAAAACCATAGAGTATAAATCGCCCGTCCTTTTTGCATTTTATGATTTTGAATATGACAGATAGATTTAAATTTTAGTTTTAGCTGGTGGTATCTAGAATTGAGCCCAATATTGGGTTCGCAGTCGTATATCACAGAGGGGAAATTACATTATGTTTCATGCCTGTGTTTCTGATGTCGAACAGATAAGGTAATGTGAGGTCGGGTTTTTGACAGTCCGTTGCGCAATACTGATGTTTTTTTTTGGACTGCTGATCTTTTACATACATACATATAATCACGCCTTTATCTCTAATGGGGTAGGCAGAGCGTAAACGACCTAAACAAAGGTCGTTCCGCCACGTCTGACAAAGTTTTGAGGGTTATTTAAGATAGATTTGTAGGTATATTGCTGTAGTGACAGGTTGTCCGTCCATCGCCTAAATTGCAATGTACTGAAACCCTCGGATCCCTTAGCTGGATTTTACAGCATGCCTGGGAGGAAATGCAGCTGGCACATTCTATGTTTTTCTTTCGCTCCCTGTCCAGCATGGAAGAAATGTAGAAATGTTTTTTTTTTATTGTCATCATTATTTTAATACTGTTACAGAAAGTCCCAGTTTCTGGGCTTCCCGATATTTTTTTTAAAGCCATACCTAATAGATCTTTGACGATATTTCTATTACGACTACTTCAAAGATAATGACTAAACGTATAGTTAAGTACATGCCCTCCGAAGCACAGAATCTTCTTATTTAATTAATAATTTGGTGATTAATAGTATTCAGGCATCACAGATTTATTTGGAATCGAACCCGCGACCTCAGTACCAAATGCTCAAGGCTCAGACAACTTGATCATAGAGGCAATTAATCCGAAATACTTTTACACAGCTAGCGATTTCATAAAAAGGCATTTGTATGCGCGTTCTGTGCAAACAATTCAACTCTACCATTCTCAGAAAAGTGGTTATCGTTAGTGCGATTGTACTTCCGTTTTCGAGCAAAACATTTGTATTTTATTAATCCGCCGATGTTTTCGTTCTGACGTTATATTTAAATTAAAACAGTAAAGGCGTTGGACAAACAAATGAGAAATTATTCGGTGCGGTAAATGTTTTTCTGGTAATAATTTCTGCATTTTGTTGGCTTTAAATAAATAATAGTCCTCCCACCGATTTTCGGTGATGGCGGCCAATCTCCCGGACTTGTTTTTAGTACCCAAGTGTTTGCGCTACACACAGGTGTACCCTCTATTCCTTCTATCTCTTATTCTGATGGGACAGGTTGACTGACACGACCAGAGAGAAATCAGGCACAGGACCGACTATTTACATGCCCATCCGACAGCATGGATCAACTTACTTTTCGGACAATCAGGTGATCAGCCTGCAATGTCCTAACCAAACTAGAAACAACAACACAAAGTCATTGTCCCCCGCCGGGAAACGAACCCGGGACCTCCAGGTCGAGAGCCCATGGCTCAGACCGCTAGACCACGGAGGCAGTGGCTTTAAATACTGTAGTGTTATTGAGAAATGTTTAGTTACATTTTTGCCGTTTTAAGAAATAAATGTGAATCTAGTCAGGTTCCTAGTCAACATATGTAGTTATTATCTAAAAAGCTTTTATTTTCACACGTTGCAAAAATCTTTATAAGGATTTTACGTTATGTTTTCCTCTTAAGGGAAAAGTGAGTGAAGTCAAACTGGGGTTGCTTAGTCAACAAAACTGAACAACTACCAGTAGGTTTCAGGAAGTGAAATAAACGTTTTGGTTTTCCATACAAAGTATCTGATCGAGTTATTCATTTGGTATGGGAAGATATTTCTTTTTTATCTCCTGAAAGAAATTCCCGGTGAAAGTTGTTCAGTTTCGTTCACTGAGCAATCCCTATCAGTTTGCGGGACGCTGTCCTTTACACCTGGTATTATGCCTTTATGCATAAATATATACTCATCTACAACACTTCCTATTTATTGGTTATGTACTTCCTTGTACAAAACAAGCAATTTGACTAAGTACTAGTAAAGCTTTCAAATAGATTGTTATCACTATTGAGAATAAATAGCGGATAAAATGTAGTGTTTGTATGTGGGGATTTATGAGAGAGAAAACAATGAAATTCGGCGATAATTGTTTGCAATAAAACCGCTCAATACATGGGCTGGATTTGTGCCAAAGGTTTTATTGTAATTTGTAAAAAAAATATAGTTTTCACATATTTTTCGGAAACTATACCACTAACGCGCTGGAAACGGTTAAAAATAAGCCATCTACGCTCAGTCTACCTAGTTATGGATACAGGCGTGATTGCATATTACGTGGGGGATTTATAATAGAGGAAACAATGAAATTCGGTGACAATTGCTTGCAATAAACGCACTCAATCGATTTGCTAGATTTGTGCCAAAGATTTTATTGTTGTTTGTAAAAAAATAATGTATCACTAACACGTCGGAGACGGTTTAAAATAAGCCTTATCTACGCTCTGTCTACCTCGTAATGGATACAAGCGTGATTGCATATTACGTGGGATATTTATGAGAGAGAAAACAATGAAATTCGGCGATAATTGCTTGCAATAAACGCGCTCAATCGATTTGCTGGAAGTGCGCCAAACTAAAGCCCCTACCTACCTCTTGTTTTTTTGTGTGAATAATGTATGAGTGTTTTGTAATAGTTTTTTTAACATTTTTGATCAATTTATTACAAAATTTACATGTCAGTGACAATTGATATTCGAAAACGCAAGGTCCCTGAAAATCAAAACAGACACCGAACATATCCTTTATAATATCTTTGATAAAATAAATATGACATCCCATTAAAAATATAACATTTAAAACAAAAGAAAGCTTCATTTTTACGCTTGCAAGTATGGATTTAGTATATTATAAAATTAATCTGGAAAAAGGTCAATCTGTTTCATGTATTTCGTCTGAAATCCGAATGCACTATCGCATAAAGGTGAGTCGGATAAACCAGCTAACACTAAACGGAAATATTCGTTAAGCGATCGCCTATCCCTGTTGGCTATCCCGATTTAAAGCCGGATTTGAACCTGGGCAGAGTTTAAACGCCCAATACCCCAGTGCATTATTACCAATACAGGCTAACTGGTATTGAATGGATGAATGATATTAGGTACTGGTCTTGATAGATCATATAATTGGCTTAATTCTAGATACCACCGGCTAAAATAATAAAATTGAAAAAGGACAGGCGATTTATACTTTATAGTTTTACACTTTTTCTGCTAGATTTTGACGCCATTTGGAACGTTGCCCCTGTATTTATGTCTATTTTATCTGCCATATAAATAACTACTAACTATGAATCAAATATCAGAGAGAATAGATCTCCTCCTGTTATTTTCCAATGCTTTTAGTCTTAAAGTCACAAATAGATTTTAATTTTAGTTTTAGCCAGCAAATCTAGAATCGAGATTACTGTAATACCATATATATTAATTACTGTACCTCGTCGATTGAGTCCTAAGATGCAAAATCATTACGTACCATTTAGACAGTTGATAATACAAATCTTCCATACTGAACTGGGAAAGAAAGAAAAACATAGAATGTTCCAGTTGCCCTTCCTCCCGGGCATGCTGTATAAGTCAGCAAAAGGGATTCGAGGATTACAGTGTATTGTAATTTAGGCGATGGGCTGACAACCTGTCACTACAGCAATACACATTACAATCTAAAATTGCCCCCCATTTATGTCAGACGTGCCTACCCCGTAAGGGATAAAGGCGTGATTTTATGTATGTATGTATAATACAAATGATATTGCAAAATTGCAGGTCCAAATCCATTCCGGGTTGAATTTTTGATTGCTTTATACATACATATTTTAATTAAGAGTTGAAGTTTGGAAATGACCCTTAATTTATTTGAGAATTTTGTCGTTTTTTGTAACGCTGTAGTAATTAAATATGTTTTTATCACTATTGACTCAGAATGAAGCTCAAATATTACATTCATCTAAAGAAACTTTTATGCTATTTCTGTCACATAAAGTTGACGTCAACTTAAGACATCACACTACTGGCTCAAGACAAACACTTCCTATAATAGCTCTTAGCATTGTAAACTGAGGAAATGCTCCTCAATGTCAGCGTCTGGAGTCTTCAAAGGTCTTCAAAGAGATCCCGTCAAAGGTGGAGCTCTGACGTAAGATAGACACAAAAACAAACATAAAGTATTCTGAAAACGTCGTCAGGAGGGACAGGAACATGTTGTTTTACTCTGATGTACATACGTACATACATATAATCACGCCTTTATCCTTTATAGGGTAGGCAGAGCGCAAATGACCTAAACAAAGGTCGTTCCGCCACGTTTGACAAAGTTTTAAAGGTTGTTTAAGATAAATTTGTAGGTTTATTGCTGTAGTGACAGGTTGTCAGCCTTAATTGCAATATACAGAAACCCTTGGATCCCTTAGCTGGTTTTTACAGCATGCCCGGGAGGAAATGCAGCTTGCACATTCTATGCTTTTCTCTCACTCCCAGGCCAGCATGGAAGCAATTAAAAATTACTCTGATGTCTATTTCGTAGAGCATGTAAGTAAATGAAACGACATTTAGTTAGGTAATTATAGACTTAATTCGATGGGTTTGTACTAAAAAACACTTCTATGGGATGTTTTGGTGGATTTTTACTATACTACACATCTGCATTAAAATCCGCATTGATTTCATGCGGATTTGGAAGATCGGTTTATGCGGATGCTAATGTGAATTTTCCTAGTTTCTACAATATTACACTTATTTTTTTAATAAAAATCTGGATTTCCGCGAGGGTCCACTTCATGCACTGTTTTTTGTTTCATATTTGGTATGACGTCGCTACGGTTACTTCAAAATGAAACAAATAAGTTGTTCTGAAGTGGTCTCATATAAGTGTCGAAAGCTATAGATGTTAGACATAAACAAACAAACATAACGTTCAATATTAAGAACGTGTTATTCTTGCCCTAATAACGTAGTGGCAGTTGCTTTTGCTAGGGTTGTCGCGGTTTTGAGATTATACATACATACATATAATCACGTATTTATCCCTAATGGGGTAGGCAGAGCGTAAACGACATAAACAAAGGTCGTTCGCCACGTCTGACGAAGTTTTGAGGGTTATTTAAGGTATGATTGTATATTGCTGTAGTAACAGGTTGTAAGCCCATCGCCTCAATTGCAATATAAACCCGAAATTATTTTAAAAATGAATATTTATATGGAGTATTTTCAAAACTATTATTGCAGGAAAAGAACAGTGATGGTTCCACCATCAATGTCAAGAAGTCTTGTAGGTAGATTGGTTCTATATTATTATTATATTATTTAATCAGGCAGGTAGTTGTAGCAACTGATAGTGCCTGTATCCCATTGTTCACGATTTGCTTGTCTTATTCAAGTTTTGTAGGTAAGTACAAACCTAATCAATTATATAGTACAAACCTAACTATAGTTACAGTAACAGTAACAATTATATAGTACAAACCTAACTATAGTACAAACCTAATCAATTAAATCGTTATTTTTAAGTTTTATTTTGTATTTTCTGTATATTTTTTGTAAATAATGAATCTTTTCCCCATTAAATTATTTTGAGACTAAATACGTAATCAGAATCAAATAAAACGTAATTCTGTGTATTATGCATAGGTCTCTGTTCGTCGTAATAACCTCTTTTACCCTTAAAAAGTAAACATACTTGATTTCTACTGATTGTAAGAGCATTTTCCTTGAGGAAAATCTTCCACAATATTTGCGTTAGCAACCCTAATCCAAGGTCTACGATAAATTTTTATTTTATTTATTATACGCAATATTGTTTTGGGTTATGGGACGTTTTATTTTTTGTTAGAGGAAATCCCACGGAAATACACTGCGTGAATTGAGCTTTTTGTCACTGACTCGCCGACTGGTTTTGTTGAGGTTTTTTTGTTGCAAATTGTTTTATCTGTTGTGACAGTTAACTTTTAATATAAATGGGTTGGATAAAGCAAATATTTAGGTGTTTTTTTATTCAATGAATTTGCTTTACAATGATACTACAGCAATATATGTCCGTCTCTTGTCTTGTACGCACCGCCGTTCTTTAAAAAGACAAATTAATAAACATGATCTTTGGAACGGCAATCAAAGTCAATGAACCCGGACATTCATGACGGCTTATCATCAAACTGCTCAAGTTACACGAATTCATTGACCTGTCCTCTAAATTAAAAAAAAAAAAACATTCTTACCAATGATTAGAAAAATATAAAAAAGTGATTGTTGTACCTTCTTTATCGTAAAGCCTGAAAGCTTCTTTCAGCTCTTTCTGCAAAGCCTCGTCATCTTCGTCCAGGAAATGTGTCGCCACACGGACAAACGAGTCGAAGTTCAGCTTACCACTATCTGAAATGTAGCAAAATAGATCAAAATTTAATATTTTAAGTATAAACGCTTAGACATACATACATACATATAATCACGCCTTTATCCCTAATGGGATAGGCAGAGCGTAAACGACCTAAACAAAGGTCATTCCGCCACGTCTGACAAAGTTTTGAGGGTTGTTTAAGATAGATTTGTAGGTATATTGCTGTAGTGACAGGTTGTCAGCCTGTCGCCTAAATTGCAATATACATAAACCCTCGGATCCCTTAGCTGGTTTTTACAGCATGCTCGGGAGGAAATGCAGCTGGCACATTCTATGTTTTTCTCTCGCTACCAGTCCAGCATGGAAGTAATGGTATTTTACTTTTTCCCAATACTGGAAGCACAGACATGCGGGTATCTAATAATGAATATTATGCCCTGGGAGCGACAGAAAAACATAGAATGTGCCAGCTGCATTTCCTTCCGGGCAGACTATAAAAACCAGCTAAGGGATCCGAGGTTTCAGTACATTGTAATTTTGGCGATGGGCTGACAACCTATCACTACAGCAATATACCTGCAATCTTAAATAACCCTCAAAACTTTGTCAGACGTGGCGGAACAATCTTTGTTTAGGTCGTTTACGCCCTGCCTACCCCATTACGGATAAAAGCGTGATTATATGTGTGTATGTATGTAATAGAACCTAAATAATTATCTTAATTTAACAACTAGACAGAGCAATGAATTGATGTTATTCGTTCTACATTCATTCGTTAGTGAGCTGAAGAGATTCTTTACTTCTTACAGCGAAAAAAATATATATTTACTTAGAAATCCACCAGGTTGAGTTTAACCCCGCGAAACCTCATAACATTTACTTATCCTTCTTTAGAAATCTCGCGTATATTCAACGTAAAATATTGTAATGAAAAGGATATGAAAGCAACCGAAAGAGTTCAAAAAGTTATTGGAAACATGTCCCCTGATTTACGACACGGAACTCGCGCCATTTGTCACAAACGCGACCAAGTTGAGTTGAATCGCGAGCGGCCATCTTAGAAGTTTTATTTTGTATACAAAATGGCGTCATGGCGTTTTTAACTGAAAATGCACTACGGAAGTGTAATATGGGTAGGGATTATTTACTACAGAAATAATTAAAATGTGTCCCAAAATCAAATAATGTTTTTAAAGACTCTAGCGTGTTTCTAACGGTTTGTTTTTTTTATGAAAGTGACTTGAGCTTATACCGTAGAAAACAGGCTTTTTTAGAAAGAAAGTACCTACATACTACTTCAGCTTAGTTACTGATACTTTCTAAAAATACTTCTTAGACTTCCATGCTGGACTGGGAGCGAAAAAAAAAACATAGAATGTGCCAGCTGCATTTCCTCCTGGGCATGCTGTAAAATCCAGCTAAGGGATCCCAGGGTATCAGTATATTGCAACTTAGGCGATGGGCGGACAACCTGTCACTACAGCACTATACCAAATCTATCTTAAATAACCCTCAAAGCATTGTCAGATGATAAACCTTTGTTTAGGTCTTTTACGCTCTGCCTTCCCCATTAGTATGTTTAATTGTATGTATGGTCTGAAAATAAAGTAATTTTTGTAAAGTTTACATACATTTTTACTATAATGACAATGAAAATGCTGTTCAACAGCAAATACTAGCGGTCATTAACAACAGAACTGAGCCCGTAGTGTTAGGATAATCCCAGCTAAAGTTTAACCGCGGTTAAGTTCTAATGTTAACGGTAAACTTGTGTTTCACACAGTACTGTTATATCTCTTGGGGCTAAGCGCTTACACGTGATAAGGAGCTGATAGTTTAATCAATACATTGTTTCTACAAACACATTTAAATAGATTGGGTTCAGTAAACTAAACAATAAAATTGTCTCCAATTCATACATACATATAATCACGCCTTTATTCCTAATGGGGTATTCAGAGCGTATACGACCTAAACAAAGGTCGATCCGCCACGTCTGACAAAGTTTTGAGGGTTATTTATGATAGCTTTGTAGGTATTCTGCTGTAGGGACAGCTTGTCAGCCCATCGCCTAAATTACTATATACTGAAACCCTTGATTCCCTTTCCAACTCCAATTCTTTAAGATAAAATACTTAGAAAGTTTGTTTTTACGTAGCATTTAAGCCCTATGCTACATTATAGGGTCTACATTGCTACACTGGCTACGCCGTAGCCAACTGCTACGAAATGCCTCTTAATATCAACTGGCTGATGGAAATAATGTCGCACCAATTAGAGAGTGGAGACTGCTTCCAGGCTGGCCTGGGCACGAAAGAAAAACATAGAATGTGCCAGCTGCATTTCCTCCAGAGCATGCTGTAAAAACCAGCCAAGGTATCCGAGGGATTTTGATATTGCTATTTAGGCGAGGGCTGACAACCTGTCACTACAGCAATATACCTACAAATCTATCTTCGATAACCCTAATAAAACAGACGTGGCGGAACGATCTTTTTTTAGGTCGTTTACGCTCTGCCTACCCCATCAGGGATAAAGGCGTGATTATATGTATGTATGTATGTATGTTTCTTGACACTTTGTATAACTGTTATGTAAGTTGTCAGTGTCCTTGATTACTTACTAGCGACCCGTCCCGGCTTCGCACGGAAATCATCAGTGTCTCTCTATTATATTATGCATGTATTATACATATAAGCCTTCCTCTTGAATCACTCTATTTGCTCAAAGAAACCGCATCAAAATCCGTTGCGTAGTTTTAAAGATCTAAGCATACATAGGGACTGAGAAAGCGACTTTGCTTTATACTATGTAGTGCAGCTGTTTGGTCCGGCCCTAACATTAAGATGTGTCTTGTTTTATTAAGGTTGGAAGGACGGACCACTTTGAATATTGTATCTGTTGGAATATTGGGCTAATGCCTTTGCAAGAAATAGACTTGATGTATTTTCTTGTGGTATTTAGCTCAAGTACCTATGTGTGATAATTATTAGATCTTTTTCTGTTTTATATAGTTAGGTAGATTTCTTCCATGCTGGCCTGGGTGCGAGAGAAAATCATACAATGTGCCATTTGCATTTCCTCCCGGGCATGCTGTAAAAATCAGCTAAGGGATCCGAGGGTTTCTGTATATTCCTATTTAGGTGATGGGCTGACGACCTGTCAGTGCAGCAATATATCTACAAATCTATCTTAAATAACCCTCGAAACTTTGTCAGACGTGGCGGAACGACCTTTGTTTAGGTGGTTTACGCTCTGCCTTCCCCATTAGGGACAGCGGCTTGATTATATGTACGTATGTATATATGCAGGTAGATAGGTTTTGTACTATATGCTTCAAGTACAACATTTAAATAAATAAATATTACTTATTTTTATAATAAACGTTGTGTCTGAAATAATTATACAAGTTAAAGTATTTGTGACTATAGCATTTCAATGAATTGAACCATTTTGTCAGACGTGGCGAAAGCGCCTTTTACGAGGCGTTTTACGCTCTGCTTACCCCGTAAGGGATAAAGGCATGATTTTATGTATGTATGTAAAAATGTATACGTAATTTTGTATTAATCTATATCTGTATCTATAACTCCAACTATTCCGAATGCTGGCTTCGAAGTAATAACTCATTAAAGAAAACCAAGAAATAAAACCTTAATTTCGCGTAAAAAGGAAACCAAGCTCATGACACTAAAGCGTTTTACTGGTTTTACGCCAAAATTAAATTGCTTTCTCTCTCATCAGGAAAGATTTCTTAAAAAACCCATTTTATTCTTGCAAAGGAAGCAAATTAGAGTCGTAAAAACAGTGGCTTTAGAATCAAAATCGATTGTAGGGGCAGATGGTTGCTTGATTTTTATTCTTATTATAATTTTACTAGTGACCCGCCCCAGCTTCGCACGGAAATTATAAGTGTTTTTCCACAATATTATGTAAGTATTATACTCGTATATATAAACCTTTCTCTTGAAACTCTAGCCATTAAAAGAAATCGCATCAAAATGCGTTGCGTAGTTTTAAAGATTTATGCATACATAGGGATATAGGGACAGAGAAAACGACTTTGTTTTATACTATGTAGTGATACTTGTATATAAAGGCACCAAAGTTCTTCCTTGCTGGCCTTCAAATCCCTTAGCTGAAAATAAACTGTAAGTCCAAGTACCGTCGAAAAGGTTGATTCGAAATGAAAAGCTGTATCTTACCGAACCTACCATATTGCTGACTGTACGTACATAAATACATACATATAATCACGCATTTATCCCTTATTGGGTAGACAGAGCGTAAATGACCTAAACAAAGGTCGTACCACCACGTCTGACAAAGTTTTGAAGGTTATTTGAAATAGATTTATAGGTATACTGCTGTAGTGACAGCTTATCAGCTTGCTCTTCCCCTATATAAACCCTTGGATCCAGCTACGCCTTTTAATCTATGAAAATAAACTGTAATTCCAGGAACCATCGAAAAGGTTGAAATGAAAATTGCTGACTGTACGTACCTTCAATAAAATTCGACAGGTTTCAAAACGGGCGACCCCGAGTGTGGATTTATCACTAATGCCCGAGGTGAAATCTGTCTCCTCTCTCCACATTAAATCGAGTACGGTGCGCAAAATAAGCACCTCTGAATGATTTATACAGGGCTTTCAATATGCATCGGTTTCTAAATATAAATGGTTTGCGATCAAAATAACGAGGAATTTTGAAGGAATAATTTAAGACGGTAATTTTAAGATTGTATATTTATAGATTTCTTAAAATAATTTCGATTATTTTCAGGCCTCGAGAGTTTAATATAAGCAAAACAAAATTGGAACTAAAGTGCCGTCTCATCAGTAATGTGATTATGAGATTTTTTTAGCTCTTACTCGAATGAATTTATAATTAATATTTTATATATTATGTGACAATTACTACATTGTACAAAACAAAGTCGCTTTCTCTGTCCCTATATCCCTATGTATGCTTAGATCTTTAAAACTACGCAACGGATTTTGATTCGATTTCTTTTAATGGATAGAGTGATTCAAGAGGAAGGTTTATATGTATAATACATGCATAATAAAGTAGAGAAACACTGATGATTTCCGTGTGAAGCCGGGGCGGGTCGCTAGTTAATAATAAATTACTCATCAAAACATCCAAACTCCACTAAAATTTTAAAATTGGGCTTCATTAATATTTACCTGCTGAAATCGAACCTATAGCCATATTTAGTAAACTATGGCTGTAGGTCAATAGAGTCACTAGGTGTAGTTATTCCAACTGAGTTTTAGAATAAATATAAACAAAGTTCTGTCTTTTTATTCAAAAACACATTTCATAAATAAATTTTGTGTTTTCAAATTAGAAAAAATACTAAAATTACAATTACGCAAGACCTTCGATTAAAAGGCATGGAACTTTGTTTACCTTTATTCTACAAGTCAGTTGGCAATACTATAGCTACTCATCTTTTGGGATAGAAATAGTTGCTTTGTTTTGCTAACGGCACACAAAGCAATAAACCCTACAGTTTGGTGCCAAAATCAGCGTTTAAGAAGCAGTTAATCCTGAAGCGGGTCGGCCTGTTGTCTAGTCTTATCTTACTCGTAAAATAGAAGATTGTATGCGTAGGACCGTCTGTTTGTTCTACCAACCAACTATGAGTACCCATACATAGTGATTTGAATAACAACCCTAAGAACCTAAATGGGTATAAAATCGGTATTGTATTCTTATTGTATTGTATGTATTTTTGTCGTGAACATTTTACATTTCTGATGCACCTATGTTGCATTCTCGAAAATTTTATAAAAAGTTAAGGCAGGCTAAATCACTTCAATACCTAAAAAAAAATGTGCTTTGGAAGGCACAATATTGGCCGTTGTCTTTTATGGCGATTTTAAGCGATTTCAACACGAATTTAAAATGAAGTATTTCGACCCGCTCGACAGAACAAAAGACAGAATAGACTATACAAATTCTGTCTTTCTCAGTGTTGCTAGCAGTTAGATAATGAAAGCAATAAAGTAGGTGCCATTTTCTTTGTTCCAAAGCACGATGCGGAACATGAAATACATTTTGACTCAACTGTAAATGTATTATATCCATGCGAGAGGAAAACATAGAATGTGCCTGCTGCATTTCCTCCCGGGCATGCTGTAAAACCAGCTGAGGGATCCAAGGGTTTCTGTATATTGTAAATTAGGCGATAGGCTGACAACCTGTCACTACAGCAATATACCTACAAATCTATCTTAAACAACCTTCAAAACCTTGTCAGACGTGGCGGAACGACCTTTATTTAGATCGTTTACGCTCTTCCTACCCCATTAGGGATAAAGGTGTGATTATATGTATATATGTATGTAAATGTGGAACATATCCTCCAATACGGAACATATCCAGTAAATACACGTTTAAAGTTCATTTTAAGGCGCACTACTACTGCAAAATCAACAACTTGCGTAAAACTACCTAATTATTTTATTTTTTATTTTTTCTTCTAATATTTATTTTATGATCTTGCACGTTTTTTTATGTTTGTCTTTTTGTTAATAATTTCAATTTTACCTTTTGAAAGGTATTTATTTAGCTGTTGTGATTACAAATTTGTTAAAAAAACTGTACATATTCTACCAATATATAAAGCACGCCATTTGTAAACTGGTGTTGGCTGAAAAACAGCTTTACAATGAGCTTTATGGTTTATTGCAACATTATGCTGAGCCAAAACCATTTCTTAGATAGTAAGTAACTGTTAAGTTATGTATTGTTTTTATGTAATTAATTATGGTTTGTTTTTATTATTATTTCATTGTTTTGTATGCCTGTTTGTATTTTGTTAGCTTATTTTCTAAGAATAAATACATTTCTATTCTATTCTGTTCTAAATGCATGTCCGTGATTTCATACAAAGATTTTAGCTGAAGGAAAATCCCACTCGACTAACAAAGTATATACTTATTTTATGACCGTGTCGAGACGAGATTTAGTATCCCTCTAAGCTTTGTCGTTCCGCAGATGTGTGGAATTAGTTAAAAAAGATATGTTTCACTTCCATGCTCCGAAAGTGCTATTTTGTGCACAAGGGCAAAATCGAATTTGCTTAGAAATGAATCTGTTTTAATGCAAAGAAAATTAAGCCAGATATCCAAACATAATAAAAAGGTCAGAGATAGAACTTCTTAATATAAAATATTTACTTTAAATTATTGTAGAAATTCCTCAATTTTCCTCGCAATTGTAGTTAAAAGCAGAGTTTATAAAGCACAAACCCATTTTTGCCCTCGACTTATTATCAGCCCTAAAAATCTCGGATTATAATGACAAGTCATTATAATGATAAGTCAGTCAATAGTACGTTAGTAACCAAGGGTTGCTATACATTAATCGCATACAAGATATTTGGCGTCCAAGCGTAGGGTAACGATTATATGCAATTGATGCCTAAACCCGATGTTATTACTATGCTTTACATATCGAGTGAAAGATAAGTTCAAATAAAGGAATATTTTACGAAAATTATAGTATGAAAATAGGTTGAACAAGTAAGCAGAACCAACTCGCTATGATCGATTTTATTCATTACAAAACATCTCCATACGCGTAAAATTAATCTAATTCGCAGTAGGCATTTTATACATCATACTGATTGTTTAAATATTTTTATGTTTCATAATTAAATTTAAATTCGCCATAATAAAACACTGAGTAATAAATCGACAAACTAAAATTTTGAGGTTATGAAAAGTAAGATGATTTTTTGCTTCAGAAGGCACGTAAAATCGTTGGTCCTGGTCCAGCTATAGTGGTTACTAGTTAGTTTTTTTTAAATAATGTTAGCGTATCATCGGGCAATCAAGTTCAAAGACTGTGTCACTATGGCCCGTATTGATAAACAGCACTTGAGACTTACAGCTAGTTTAAGTTCTTATCAGAAACGTCTTTTCAGTACAATGTGACCTACCAAATCCATACTTAATATTGCTCTCAGTCCTGAGGCCGGTTTATAAATACGAGCCAATGTCACTGTACGGTACGCTTCAATACCAGACTCATCAGAAAGTAAATTACTGGAACTAAAACTTTGATTCATACAGAAGTTTGGTTTTGGATAGTTACAAAACTTACATTAGGCCTAGCTCAGTTTGTGAGTTTGTTTTAGACAGTTGCTATATTTCGCAAAAGTTTATACCGACTTACTAATATAATAGTAAAATAAAACTTGGCATACCAACTAACAAATGGTCGTATTCTCATGATTGAGAGCAGTAGTATGGATTTGACAGGTCAAGATGTACTCAAATGACATTTCTGATACGAACTCAAACACACTTCCATAATGGACTGGGAGAGAAAGAAAAACATAGAATGTTCCAGTTGCCCTTCCTCCCGGGCATGCTGTATAAGTCAGCAAAAGGGATTCGAGGGTTACAGTGTATTGTAATTTAGGTGATGGGCTGACAACCTGTCACTACAGTAATACACATTACAATCTAAAATTGCCCCCAATTTATGTCAGACGTGGCGAAAGCGCCTTTTAGGAGGCGTTTTACGCTCTGCCTACCCCGTAAGGGATAAAGGCGTGATTTTATGTATGTATGTATGTACTCAAACACACTGTCAGTCTCAAGTGCTGATTATAAATACGGGCCTAGAGTCTAACCAATGAGTAACTTTGCACTTAATGCACAGACATGCTTTCTTAGTTACTTTATGTACTCCGATACCCAAAGGTTGCCTGAAAGAAATCTATCTTAAATGACCCTTAAAAATTTTGTCGGACGTGGCGGGACGACATTTGTTTAGGTCGTTAAAGCTCTGCCTACCCGTTTAGGGATATAGGCAGGATTATATGTATGTAGTTTTACATTAGACACGGTAAAATGCATGACTTGGCGCATAAAAATCATGGCGGACGTGGAATTTTTCTACCTGTCTCAACATGTCCGTTAATTATGTATCAAACAAGACACCCTTGTACATACATAAATATAATCACGCCTTTATACCTAATGGGGTAGGCAGGGCGTAAATAACCTAAAAAAAGTTCGTTCCATCATGCCTGACAAAGTTTCGAGGGATATTTAAGATATATTTGTAGGTATATTGCTGTAGTGACAGGTTGTCAGCCCTCCGCCTAAATTGCAGTATACCGAAACCCTCGGATCCCTAAGTTGAATTTTACAGCATAGCCAGGAGGAAATGCAGCTGGCACATTCTATGTTTTTCTTTTGCTCCCAGACCAGCACAAAAAATCATGGCGGACGTGTAATTTTTCTACCTATCTCAACATGTCTGTTAATTATGTATCAAACAAGACATCCTTGTCAACAACAAAATTACCGTTACATCAATTAACTCCACCATAATATAAAATTTCATCCATGCTGGCCTGGGAGCGAGAGAAAAACATAGAATGTGCCAGCTTTTTTCCTCCCGGGCATGCTGTAAAATCCAGCTAAGGGATCTGAGGGTTTCAGTATATTGCAATTTAGGCGATGAGCTGACAACCTGTCTCGACAGCAATATACAAATCTATCTTAAACAACCCTCAAAACTTTGTTATACGTGGCGGAACGACCTTTGTTTAGGTCGTTTACGCTCTGCCTACCCCATTAGGGATAAAGGCGTGATTACATGTATGTATATATCTCAACATGTCCGTTAATTATGTATCAAACAAGACACCCTTGTCAACAACAAAATTACCGTAACTTCAATTAACTCCACCGTTATATAAAATTCTCCACTCTCATCAGCATTACTCAGTTTGGGTTTGTTGCGACACTTTGTGTAATGGAGAAAGAGAGTTTCGCTCTACATAACATACATATAATCACGCCTTTATCCCCTATGGGGTGGGCAGAGCGTAAACGACCTAAGCAAAGGTCGTTTCGCCACGTCTAACAAAGTGTTGAGGGTTATTTTAGATAGATATGTACGTATATTGCTGTAGTGACAGGTTGTCAGCCCATCGACTATATTGCAATATACAGAAACCCTCGGATCCCTTAGCTGGTTTTTACAGCACACACATCTGGCACATTCTATGTTTTTCTCTCGCTCCCAGTCCAGTATGGTAGAAATCTGAGAGTTCTACATAAACATGACTATTGAATCAAATGTCGATTTAATATATTCTGTATGAGAGGATTCCTTCCTTAGAGATTGGCAGAGCAAAGCAAACTTTTTAATTGTACGTATAGGCAATTCATTCATAGTTTCACATAAACTCGTCGCGAGACATCGTCTACTTGAAACTAACATGTTCGATTCATGTTGTCATGCAGAATATCTGCTGTCAGTACGTTAGTGATGTACCAATAATGGTACAATCATCGATAAAAACGGCTGCCTAATCACGTCCCTATCACTACATCACCGAATTTGCATGGTTCATGCACGGATACGTTGACACGTCCGGTTCATGTTGACAGGACAACATGGCGATGACGTGTGTTAAAGCCGCTGTCAGTAGGTACGCTAGTGATGTGCCGATAGTGGCACAAATCATCGATAAAATACTTTTTCTTCTAGGTAGATACATATCGAGTTTGCTAGTAGGCTACCGCGTTGACGAATGATTTCATCAGGTGGCACTAATTAGGGATTAGTTTTTGTCAACTAAACAAGCCAAAAGAAAAAAAAAACAAATGAGGAGGCCATGATGTTTTTTGATCAAAATGTTGGACAGTCTTCCTCTTTACAACTGGTATTTTCGAGTCGAACAACGTCCCGAAGAACCCTGGTGTCAGAGTTTTCAAACCGCCTAGTAGCGCAGTTTGTGAGGCCTCTGACATGGTTCGACTAACATGACACAACAGCGATGATGAAATATGTTGTCCAGATAGGGATGCATTTAAATTTTCAGAATAAATGCCGGTCCTTTATTTTGATCCTGTAACAAATCCAACAGAATTACCCATCCTACAAAGCAGCTATTTCATTGTGTCACATCCAACGATTCCCAGAAATCGTACGAGTATTAGTCAAGACTGAAGATATTGATCCGAACAAACTTGAGATTTCTCGGTGGAAACAGACTGTTCAAGTCTCAGCTTACACTAAATTGAGACTGACAGAACACGCCAATATATAGTGAGTAGATAGGCACTTAAATACATCATTTTGGTATTAGCCATTATTTTACCTAGTATTTTTTTATATTAGAAATGTGTTTGTTCTTAACGCTAGACACTAGGCCAGGGATGACCGTGACAGAGTGGACGATGGAGCGAGCTCATCCAGAAGATGCAAGGTATGGCACTGGCAATCTCACGCATCGACGGAACACAGCAAGCTGTTTGGCGCCGGACTCCGGTGAGAGGGTGCTCGCGAGCCAGGTGGCCTCTTGCGGAGCCTACCACCGCTTTGTAGGCATCGTTTAACCGGATTTATTTACAGACAAGCCTGTGTTGCCGTTGCCCGGGTAATAAACAATTGCAGCCATTTTTTTTTCCTGTGTCACGACTTTACCCCTAATGGGGTAGGCAGAGCGTAAACAACCTACACAAAGGTCGTTCTGCCTTGACTGAAAAAGTTTTGAGGGTTATTTAAGATAGATTTGTAGGTATATTACTGTCGTAACAGGTTGTCAGCCCATCGCTTAAATTGCAATATACTGAATACCTCGGATCCCTTAGCTGGTTTTTATAGCATGCGTGGGAGGAAATGCAGCTGACACATTCTATGTTTTTCTCTCGCTCCCAGGCCAGCATGGAAGATGTAGCGGTCTTTAATAATGCAAAGACAGCTACAGGTTAGCATATTGCTCATCTTACTTATCATGAAATTGAGTGATTAAGTTTGCACTCTTGAAGTGATTCGCAATAGCAACGTTATAAGTTATCTTGGAATAGAACTCATAGTGTCTGGACTGATGCACCCAAGGATCTTCAAAATAAAAACTAGTAACTATCAATATCCTCGCCGTCTAGCATCTTATCAAGCTCTCTGTCATCATAGCTGTGGACCATTGTGGTTGAGTATAGTCCGGACCTTTTCTTTCTCTATGCAGCACTGTTTCACCGAGTCGAACATTATAGGAAGACTTGACAAATTTCCACCAACATTTTCTCCGTCTAGCATTTTATCAAGTTCCCAGTTATCGTAGGTTGGACACTCGGTTGAGTATAGTCTGAACTTTTTCCTTCTTGATTCGACCCTTTTCGCTAAGTTGAACATTATAAGAATACTCGTCAACTTACCATCGACATCCTCTCCGTCTAGCATCTGATCAAGCTCTATGTCATCATAGCTAAGGACCACCGTGTTGTGTATAGTCCGGACCTTTCCTTTTTTGATGCGGCCTTGTTTTGCTGAGTCAAACACTATTATAAGACTCGTCAACTTACCATCAGCATCCTCTCCATCTAGCATCTGATCAAGTTCTCTATCATCATAGCTGTGGACCATCGTGTTGAGTATAGTCCGGACCTTTTCTTTCTCGATACGGCCTTGTTTCGCTGAGTCAAACATGAGGAAGGCCCGGCGTAGCACTACGGACAAAAATTACATTATAAAAATTAGATAGGTTGTAAGAATAATAAAATAATATTTCTTCTTAGCGATTCTAAACTTTCATTTAAAAAAAATATCTCCGAGATTTTTATTTCCCAGATCATCATCATTTCCCTAGCCTTATCCCATATCGCACGGGGTCAGCTACCTAATCTAGGGGATTGAACGAGGGTACTGGTTTTTACACAGAGCGACTGTCATCTGACCTCCGAAACCCAGAAGGGAAACCAGACCCAATTCTAGATTATGTCAGAGTTTTCAAGCCGCCAATGCTTAGCACTGGCCTCTGATATGGCTTAACGACTGAAATCTACGGTATTAAACGATATTAATCGGGACCAATGGCTTAACGTGCCTTCCGAAGCACGGAAAAAGCGCCGAATAAACGTACATATGAAATTCGAAAACCGAAAAACACATTGGTACGTGGTGGCATTCGAACCACGACTCTCTCAGGAGGCTCAGGATTTTTATTTCCCAGATATAGTTATAAAATCATAGACTATACCCTACCTATTTATTTTTAGGTTATGCAATTTTGAACTTTGTAACATTTAAAATCATACAAGACATTGCAATTTGCATTCATCTACCTACTTCCGGTTATATTACCCACATAAATCTTTAAAGTTTCAATTTAACGATGAGTTTCCGTAGTTTCACAGTTGTTACACCTCCCATTTAATATTACAACTATTGGACTAAATTGTAAGAAATCGTCATAGCTTGATTTGTCAAAGTTGAAAAATCAATCAAAGTTATTTTATTCTTCCTACAATTTAGATGTCATAGATGCATAGTATAAAAATATAATTAAACGATTAAGTATTTTTTCTTCCACGCTGGACTGGTAGCGAGAGAAAAACATAGAATGTGCCAGCTGAATTTCCTCCCAGGCATGCTGTAAAAATCAGCTTAGAAACCCGTGGGTTTCAGTATATTGCAATTTAGGCGATGAGCTGCCAACCTGTCACTACAGCAAAATACCTACAAATCTATCTTAAATAACCCTCATGTTGACAGACGTATCGGAGCGACCTTGGTTTAGGTCGTTTACGCTTTTCATACCCCATTAGGGACAAAGGCGTGACTCTATGTATGTAAAATCCGTTTATGCAGGAATTTTCGTACTATATTAAATGCTTTATTCTAAGTACCAAAATCACAGAATGTTTCAGTTGCTTCTTTTGTCAGGCAAACAGAAAAATGTTTCAGCAAACATTGTATCAACTTATTAATATATGAAACTGAAAAACCTAACGGTACAATAAACTTTCTAAAGTTCTCTAGATTTAACTGTTTAAAGTTCGCTTGTACATTTTGCACTACACAGTTCTTTCACTAAACGTACCTTTAGAATTCAAATTACTGCCGAGAGCTCTTTTCAACGCCTCCGCAAAAATATATTGAAATGTTCGTTCAAACTCTTCATAGCTACATATCATACTTAAGTATATATAGGTATGTTTGCAGGATTTTGAGCTTTCTCATTCGATTCGAACGTTATGACGATCGGAAAAACGATATTCGGGCGCAGTTATGCACTTATTGGCTCTCTCTGCCTGCATTGCAAACCGCAACAAACAATGGGCTCGGTTCTAGATTCCACCACCTAAAACTAAAATTAAAATCAATCTGTCACTTTCAAAATTATAAAATTGAAAAAGGACAAGCGATTAACACTCTTTGCTCACACACTTGACGCGCTTTTGCACTTTTCCCCAGTATATCTGTCAATTTTATCCGCCATATCATATTATGACAGCAGATAAAAATTACAGTTAACGCATGCAACCACCGACTTTAAATCTAAAACTGGAGAGAATAGATCTCCTGTCCTTTTCCAATATTTTTATTCTGAAAGTGACAAATATATTTTAATTTTTGTTTTAGTGGCAAATCTAGAATCGAGCTCAATGTATTTCATACTCATTACTGAATTTCGAATCTATTTTATGGTGTTTGAATTACACTTTTGATCAGGAGAGCGTAGATTTGATACTGGTTTTCACCCAGTCTCAATTTAAAAGACAATAAATTCAGAAAGTAGGTTTTGTTTCGAGGGTTTATACCGTGTGCTGCAAATTTGGGTGACAATCCGTCACTACGTAAAATACCCCTGTTTTGTCGGACACAGCCATAACATGCTTAACCCATAACACAGGCATGATTTTACGTATGTATTACTCAGACACATCATAGTAAAAATTAATTTACCGTACAGTGGAACTCGTTCACAAATATTACTATAGTTTAACAGTTAACTGGAAAAGCAGTTTGCGTTTAAAACGGCGTTTACCGGCACGTGGCAAAGTGGCACAACATTAATTGCATTTTGCTGTTCGGAACGGTTTACTTGCAAATTTATATTGCAAAAGTAACAAGCAACATTTATCGCAAAAAAATGAAATTGGATTATTGTCGAAAAAGAATACTATTCTTGATGACGGTCTGTATCCGAATATTTTGTGATCCGAATTGTCCTTCCGAGTAAATTTATGACAGCTTGCGCACCCATCCATATCCGCTTTATATGTAAACTAGCGACCCGCCCCGGCTTCGCACGGAAATAATCAGTGTTTTTCAACTATATTATACATGTATTATACATATAAACCTTTCTTTTGAATCACTCTATCTAATTAAAGAAACCGCATCAAAATCAGTTGCGTAGTTTTAAAGATATAAGCATACAAAGGAATATAGGGACAGAGAAAGTGATTTTGACTTATACTATGTAGTGATTACACGGACACGATTCAGATACGAACCAATCACGGAGCAGTGCAAGACCGCTCTTCGTCTTAAGCATGCATTCTGTGTTTTGTGCACTTATCTAGAATCGATCCGTATCCAATTCGTATTCGAATTGGCCTCCCTAGAAATTTTATGACAGCTTGTGCTGTCATCCGTATACGTGTAATATAGAACTTTACCTGATACTAATTGGATACGGATTATAACTTTTTGTATGTAAATACTAATAATTCTGATAATAATTCTGACTCAGAAGCATCATTAATAAAAAACACACATTAATTTAATTTTTCTGTTCAGTTTACTTGCGAATTTATAATGCAGAAATAATGAGAAGTTTATTGCAAACAATATTTAAATCATCAAATTGTTTTAAAACGTGGTTTTAAATAATAAGTAATATAACTGTCCCCGGGAGTAAGTACAATAATTGAAATTATGTATTTGGGAATGGTTTTATTTATCTGTTGTGTACATAGTTTTATTATTTATTCTTAATTTTTTATTTGCTTTCATGTGCTACAATGGAGTTCTTAAAAAAGTAAATATTTAGTCACAGACATGAACCCTGCTAGGGTCTAGCAAGTACGTTAAATGATAATCTAGGTATACATCAACAACTTAAAATTAAAGTATTATTCTCAGTATTCTCATCAGTCATCTTCTAGAAATTCTTGTATTGTACAAAAGCATTTTTTTAACAGGATATTTTTTAAAGCCGCTTTGAAATGGTTGCGGTTAGAAATTTGTTTGATTGTCTCTGGGAGTTTATTTTTAGCCTTTATAACACGATTTATTTTTCATATGCAACTTAAAATCATTACTAGGTACGATTATTAAGATTATAGTTCATTTAAAAACATAACACAGAGCAGAGTAGATAGATATCTTATAGTAAACATTTTGGAAAGTAGATTAGTAGAAATTAACAATCTTTATAGGCTTAGAGCGTTATTTTGTGAACTATCGACAAACATGCCAACCTTGAAGGCTGAATTAAGCTTCTATCAAGAACTAGTTCTGAAACTTCGACAAGTTAATTTTGCACCCTTCTCCAAAAAGCATTTACCAAATATCCCCCTTCCTGACTTACTGACTTACTTGTTCATGTTTCGAAGCTGACATGAGAGCCCGATGGTGTAGTGGATAGGGCCGCTGCCTCTTGAGCGGGAGGTCGTGGTTCGAATCCCACCACGTACCAATGTGTTTTTCGGTTTTCGAATTTCATATGTACGTGTATTCGGCGCTTTTTCCGTGCTTCGGAAGGCACGTTAAGCCGTTGGTCCCGGTAAATATCGTTTAATACCATAGATATTAGTCGTTAAGCCATATCAGAGGCCAGTGCTAAGCATTGGCGGCTTGATAACTGACCTAATCTAGGATTGGGTCTGGTTTCCCTTCTTGGTTGCGGAGGTCACATGGCAGTCGCTCTGTGTAAAAACCAGTACCCTCGTTCAATCCCCTAGATTCGGTAGCCGTGAGATACGGGATAAGGCTGCCTGATTTTTGGATGATAACAAATAAATACACGATACATTCTTCAGTGTGCAATGGTAATTTTTTAATCTATATTATACGATGCGTTAGGGACTGTTATTGACAGAAGCTATTAGGGGTATCTCATTTAACGATACTGAAAAAAAATACTGTGGGTTATGATGCGCACTGTATACTTCAATTTGTCTTCACTATGATTAACATACATACATATAGTTACGCCTTTATCCCTAGTGGGGTATACAGAGCCTAAACGACCTAAACAAAGGTCGTTCCGCCACGTCTGACAAAGTTTTGAGGGTTATTTAAGAAAGATATGTAGGTGTATTGCTGTAGTGACAGGTTGTCAGCCCATAGAATAAATTGTTCTAGATTTGCCAGTTAAAACTAAAATTAAAATATATTTGTCACTTTCAGAATAAAAATATTGGAAAAGGACAGGAAATCTACTCTCATAACTGCGCCCGAATATCGTTTTTCCGATCGTCATAACGTTCGAATCGAATGAGAAAGCTCAAAATCCTGCAAACATACCTATATATACTTAAGTATGATATGTAGCTATGAAGAGTTTGAACGAACATTTCAATATATTTTTGCGGAGGCGTTGAAAAGAGAGCTCGCAAGTAATTGGAATTCTACGTACGTTTAGTGAAAGAACTGTGTAGTGCAAAATGTACAAGCGAACTTTAAACAGTGAAATCTAGAGAACTTTAGAAAGTTTATTGTACCGTTAGGTTTTTCAGTTTAATATATTAATAAGTTGATACAATGTTTGCTGAAACCTTTTTCTGTTTGCCTGACAAAAGAAGCAACTGAAACATTCTGTGATTTTGGTACTCAGAAAAAAGCATTTAATATAGTACGAAAATTCCTACATAAACGGATTTTACATACATATAGTCACGCCTTTATCCGTAATGGGGTAGGCAAAGCGTAAACGACCTAAACCAAGGTCGTTCCGACACGTCTGACAACATGAGGGTTCTTTAAGATAGATTTGTACTTATATTGCTGTAGTGACAGGTTGCCAGCTCATCGTCTAAATTGCAATATACTGAAACCCTCGGATCCCTAAGCTGATTTTTACAGCATGCCCGGAAGGAAATGCAGCTGGAACATTGTATGTTTTTCTCTCGCTCCCAGTCCAGCACGGAAGAAGTGTCCACTATTATTAATGCCTGTCATTTTCCGTTGTAAAGTGCGCAACGGAAGAGATAATGTGTAGACGAAACAAATTCTACAGTGCGCATCATAGGCCTGCAGGAAATTCTTTCAGAAAGTAAATAATATATATGGCCTTTCCATACAAATTGTATGTATGTAGCTCTTTATTGTCTGATTCGTCTGAAGGATTCCGTGCTTCAGAGGGCACATTAAGCCGTCGGTCCCGGTCACTGTCTTTAATAGTGGTCGTTACTAAAATCTTGTCAGACGTCTAATAGTTGTGCTACTTGGCAGTTTGAAAACTCTGACACCAGGGTTCTTCGGGTCGTTGTGCGACTGGAGAATCCACTCACTAAGAAGAAGATTGTCTGATTAGCGTGTTTTTTTGACAGAGCGACCTCTATCACTTTGTGGAATGCTTTCCCTACACTTGGTATTTGATTAAGTCGGTCAACAAAACATTACACGTAAAGAACATCAAAAATAACAGTAATTCTATATTGACGAGTTGTCAGTCTATCGCTTTCATTGCCGAACACTGAGATATATCAAGAATGTTTGGTCTCTACTATTTTCGACTAGCTTTTACAAAATCAGCTGGAAAATTATACTTGATATTTTTTTATCCTTTTAATTCTTTTCCGCAAGTTCTATTTACAAACCGGATTCCCTAATAAATTCGAAAACCGCTAAAGAATCGCACAACATTTTTCTACGCCAGCCAGTACTAACCCGCAAAAGTGTGGCTTACGTAGCATAAATAATATGGAAATGTGGCGTCCTAGCTGCGGTCTGGCAATTTGTTCTGCTTTATTTGTAATTTTATTTTACAGTGAGGCATAGGCATTCAGGAATTTGATTTTAAATAAACACTTTTGAACAAGATCGTATCTCTAGTTGACAAAACCTTATGTAACGATAATTTAAGTATAATATTATTTGTAAAGAGCGTGCCTATTTTATTTTTAACTGGACTGCAAATTTACAATTTACTTATAAAGAAACATACAAAATAATAGACTTACTTGTTATCTGTTCATCATCAATTACTTGGGTCGTCTGAAAACAATAAATCACTATTAAAATATGACTGTTTTTGCACTTATCAATAGTATTTAAAACATAATTTTAATGCGATTTCTGAACGCACCATATTTACTTTATAAATAAATTAAATTCAGAACAGCACTTTTTAACCCGTGCGCGGGAAACTCGTGATCGAGCTGGCAGTTTTACTGGCGTTCGAAATTTAAACTGATGCTGGAAATACTGAAGCCGTCAGTTTGGACAATAACGCCAAAGTACGAGAGCGCGAAGCATTAAATTCCTTTTTCCGTACGAGATGATCTTGCACCAACGTAATTTAAAAGTAACTTTTAAAATAATAACTGTTAAGAATTAATTAATTAATTCCTGTTTTGCGAAACAATTGTTTCACTCTGCTAAGAAATGAAGACTATAATAATATTCTTTGCTTTTAAGTTACTTTCATAAAGATATAAAATGAAGGCATTTATTTCGCATTTAAATTGTCTACCGTATTACTTCGCCTCAGATAAAATCGTATAAATGGAAAGTCGTACAATGCACGCAAGGTTGAATCCAACTTGGAATCAAACCATTACTCCTAATGAGATTACTCTAATCTTATTATTCATTTGTAAGTAGCTCTTAAATCAATTTGCATAATACCCAAGCCTTTATCACAACATGAAATAATAATAAGATAGTTTGTAGGAAAATAAGATGATTCCGCCTGATGGAAAACGATTACACAGATTAATATGACTCTAGAGGTACAAAAAAAATTCCCACAGTTTTTTTTTTTTAGTCTTTATTTATACCATCATCATCATCATCATTACTTCCATGCTGGACTGGGAACGAGAGAAAAACGTAGAATGTGCCAGCTGCATTTCCTCCCGGGCATGCTGTAAAAACCAGCTAAGGGATCCGAGGGTTTCTGTATATTGCAATTTAGGCGACACGCTGACAACCTGTCACTACAGCAATATACCTACAAATCTATCTTAAATAACCCTCAAAACTTTGTCAGACGTGGCGGAGCGACCTTTGTTTGGGTCGTGTATGCTCTGCCTACCCCATTAGGGATAAAGGCGTGATTATATGTATGTATGTATCATCATCATTTCAGCCTTTTATCTACTCACTGCAGGGCATAGGCCTAATCTTTTTTGTGCCACGACTGCTTATCTTGTTTATACTGTTTATACCAACACTCAATTTATTTTACGTACTATTTATTTCAGGTAATGTAAAGAAAAAAATATATACCGCAGGATACCATCCATACCTGGTTGATATTCCACCAATACGTACTAAGCGCTTCCAAAACTCTTTTGTAATGCGCACGGCAAAAGTGTGGAACTCACTACCTGCGTCTGTGTTTCCGAACGCCTTCAACCCCCAACATTTCAAAGTTAGAGTGAACAGGCATCTTCTGGGTGAGCTCGCACCATCGTCGACTCCGCCTCAGTCGTTTCCGACCTAGACTGGAGTCAAGAGCAAACCGCTAAAAAAAAAAAAATATAATTATTTAATAATTTATTCTACACAATAGAAGACATGAAAAAACACAAACTCAAAGTAAAAAGACACAACAGGCACTGCTTATTTCTATTAAGATTTTTTTTATAGCAGACCAGCAGAAGCGAGATTTGATGTCGAGAAGCGGATATAATGTGCACAATAATATTACTATCTATAGAATATTACGATAACATTAAAATAGAGTATAAAGTATAACCTTATAAAAATAAGAAAATGTATATTTAATCCGTATAATAAATACTTATCCACTTTCCGTATCAAAATTCTGTGGCGCGTTTATCTATCGAAGGCTCTTTTAATTTTGCAAAGAGAGCCGTCGTTTATCTTGTTTTAAAAGATTCCATGCTGGACTAGGAGCGAGAGAAAAAAATAGACTGTGCCAGCTGCATTTCCTCCCAGGCATGCTGTAAAAAACCAGCTAAGGGATTCGAGGGTTTCTGTATATTGCAATTTAGGCGACAGGCTGACAACCTGTCACTAAAGCAATATACTTACCTACAAATCTATCTTGCCCTAAAAAATTTGTCAGACGTGGCGGAACGATCTTTGGGTTGTTTTCGCTCTGCCTACCCCATCAGGGATAGAGGCGTGATTTTATATATATATGTATTTCTTTTAGGTAATGTAAATTCAAAATTATTCACTTTCACGAACAAAATTCTGTGGCGCCTTTATCTAACGAGGGTTCTTTTAATTTTGCAGAGAGAGCCCGCTGTTTATCTTGTTTTAAAAGATTGCAAGCGGTGCAGTGCCGTGTTTATGCAAGAGAGTGCATAATTCATCTCTTTACAAAATAGGACTAAAAATGTAGCTTATTATTATTTTGTAAAAAAAAAGCTTTCTGTTTTGATACATACGTACATACGTATAATAACGCCTGCATCCCTAATGGGGTAGGTAGAGCAAATGCAGGTAGTTTCGCCACGCCCGACAACATTTTGAGAGTTATTTAAGATAGTATTGTAGGTATATTGCTGTAGTGAGTGGTTGTAAGCCCATCGGCTAATGGCCAATATAAAGAAATCTTTGGATCCCTTAGTTGGTTGATGATGCCAGATTTTGAAGAGGAAATTATTCTTTATTCGAGAGGAAATGTGCATTTTTTTCGGATAATTTTTGTTTGGTATGTTATTATTATTACATACATCCCTAATGGGGTAAACACAGCGTCTACGACCCAAAAATAGGTCGTTCCGCTACGGTCTGTTACAGTATGTTTATAAGCAAAAAAATGTATGCACATAACAGAAATAGCTAATATAAAATAAAATACAAAGTCGATGGCTTTACTTCAACAATTTCATCACAGCGAAATAAACTTGTTGAAAATAATAATTCATATTCTAGTCTATTATTCGATGAAACCTAATAATACCTCTATTCAAAAGCCAAGATATTATTAACTTAGTCCAGCTAAGCCTATTACGCTCAAGAAATCAGCTGTTGTCTACCAGACCGTAATGAGCCACAGAGCAACAAATAAGCGGAGACTAAACGCAATTATCTTTCAGATACCGTATAACTACCGCCCGGGGGAAATTAGTCTGTGGAAAACGGTACCTGCGACCTATCGCTGCAATTACGTCTTACGCTTGATTTTGTAGCAAAATAATAGACTATTTAGTTCTCTCTCTTATAGTTGGGAGCGAAGGAAAAATATAGAATGTGCCAGCTTAATTTCCTCCCGAGGATGCTGTTAAAACTAGCTAAGGGATCTGAGGGTTTCTGTATATTCCAATTTAGGCGATAGGCTGATAACCTGTCAGTAAAGCAATATGCCTACAAATCTATCTTAAATAACCCTCAAAACTTTGTCAGACGTGGCAGAACGACCTCTGCTTAGGTCATTTACGCTCTGCCCACCCCATTAGGGATAAAGGCATGATTATATGTATGTACCGTACAACTACCGCCCGGGGGAAATTAGTCTGTGGAAGACGCTACCTGTGACCTATCGCTACAATTACGTCTTACGCTTGATTTTGTAGCGAAATAGTGAGTGTTTCTTTCATGCTGGACTGGGAGCGAGAGAAAAACATAGAATGTGCCAGCTTAATTTTCTCTCGAGGATGCTGTTAAAACTAGCTAAGGGATCTGATGGTTTCTGTATATTCCAATTTAGGTGATAGGCTGACAACCTGTCACTAAATCAATATGCCTACAAATCTATCTTAAATAACCCTAAAAAGTTTGTCAGACATAGCAGAACTACTTTTGCTTAGGTCATTTACGCTCTGCCTATCCCATTAGGGATACATACATACATACATAACGTCACGCCTCTTTCCCGGAAGACGTGGAAGACTCTACCTGTGACCTATCGCTCCAATTACGTCTTGCGCTTGATATATTTGTTGTGAAATAATAGACTAGTTTCTTCTCTATACCAGCCACATTAAATAGTACATACATACATATAGTCACGCCTTTATCCCTAATGGGGTAGGCAGAGCGCAAACGACCTAGAAAAGGTCGTTCCGCCTCGTCCGACACAGTATATTACAATATACTGAAACCCTCTGATCCCTTAGCTGATTTTTACAGCATGCCCGGGAGGACATGCAGCTGGCACATTCTATGTTTTTCTCTCGCTCCCAGGCCAGCATGGAAGACTAAGACATCAAATAGTTTGCGTATTATATGTCTGCCTAGTGCGGAAGGATTTTATTTAGTATTTGACTCTCATTCATACACATCTCGCCTTCATCCCTAATGGTAGGCAGAACGTAAACGACCTAAACAATGGCTGTTTTATGATATATTTGTAGGTAATATTACTGTAGTGACTGGTTGTCAGCCGATCGCCTAAATTGTAATTTATAGATCCCTTAGCTGGTATTTACAGCATGCCCGGGAGGAAATGCAGCTGGCACATTCTTTGTTTTTCTCTCGCTCCCAGTCCAGCATGGATTCTCATTTAGGCAGACATTTAATTAATGAATTAAATTCGAGTCAAACATATTTTTAATCTTTTTTGTCCGTGACATTCAGATTATTTTGTTAAAAAAAATATATTTAATAAAATTTACATTCAGATAGATATAGATAAAATAGACCATCTTCCTACAGGAAACCAGGGACATGTCAATAAAAAAATGCCTCTCATAAGATTTGATTAAAAGAAACATCAGAAAAGTCGTGTTTTTAAAACAAATTCTTCAATAGTTTACGAATTAAGCAAAAAAAATTAAGACAAGATTTCTTACTTAGTCTTACGTTCTCTATTTGAAAGTTTATTTTTAATTAGAAATTTGAAAATTTAAGCCCTTTATAAGTAGAAGTTCTTCCATGCTGGACTGGAAGTGGGACAAAAATATAGAATGTACAAGCTGCATTTCCTCCCGGGCATGCTGTAAAAACCAGCTAAGGGGACAGACAAGGTTTCAATATATTGCAATTTAGGCGATGGGTTGAAAACATTTCACTGCAGCAATATACTTAAAAATCTATCTTAAATAAACCTCAAAATTTTGACAGATGTGGCGAAATGACCTTTGTTTAGATCGTGTACGCTCTGCCTACCTCATTAAGGATAAAGGCGAGATTTTATGTATGTATTTAAATTACTCTGCATTTGGTAAAATAATTTTATCCCAGTTACATCTCAAGTTGTTGGCTTTCATAAGTAGGACCCAAAATCAAGTTAATTCAGTCACAGCTGAAGGGTCAAAGTCTGAAAATAATTTATTCTTCTAATTATATATTTGCATACCTAAACACTTGGTGTAAGTGAAATTTCAGCAAAAGTGACCGATGGCAACGAAGTTTATAAGTAACTGAAAACCGTTTATACCGGTATAGTGACGCCACTTTTGAAAACAGATGTTAAACAACAAATATATATTTTTTATTTTTATTTCTAAGTCTTCTACTTACACTGGCAACGGCCATATTATAACCATATTTGTTTTTATAAAACTGCCAATTTTCCAATGTTTATATTTTATTTTTATTGGGATGGTTTTAGTGCAGTGTAAACACAGAACTAATGAAAAAATGATTTTATGATGTAAGTGGCGCAACTATCGTGGTATGAACGCTCTTAAGAGATGCGTCCAATAGTAACAAAGTTTATAAGTAACTTAATTTATGCATGGAGTTCTAAGGAACGTGGCTAAGACTTTGTTACTCGAACTAAGTGTCTAATTTTGAATGGAGCTCTTTAATATAATTTAAGGATTATTTCGAAGGAGAATAGTCGAATCCCACTAATCAGTGGGAGGATACTTGCCTCACGACAAAATACATACAAACATACATAAAATCACGCCATTATCCCTACTGGCGTAGGCAGAGCGTAAACGACCTAAACAAAGGTAGTTCCGCCACGTCTGACAACATTTTGAGGGTTAATTATGATAAAGTTGTAGGTATATTGCTGTAGTGATAGGTTGTCAGCCCATCGCCTAATTGCAATACACAGAAACCCTCGTATTCCTTTGCTGATTTTAACAGCATGCCTGGGAGGATACTTGGCTCACGGCAGAGTAAGACTTGAATTAAAATTAAATCTCACAATTTTTAACAGTTTTTGTTAGTTAGGTTGATAATGTTGGTAGTTTTAATTTTTTTATAGTTTGGTACCTACTGATTAAGGATATGATAATAAATTTTTGTTTGGCTCTATTATTTGAACCGTTTACAAAAGAGCCAAGGAATGAAAGATTTAAGGATTTCATCAGATTATGAATGATTGATATTTACTTACATAATTTAAATTAATAATAATTTTAATTCGTCCATGCTGGCCTGGGAGCAAGAGAAAAACATAAAATGTGCCAGCTGCATGTCCTTCCGGGCATGCTGTAAAAACTAGCTAAGGGATCAGAGGGTTTCAGTATACTGCAGTTTAGTAGTTTTGTCACTACAGCAATATACCCACAAATCTATCTTAAATAACCCCTAAAACTTTGTCAAAAGTGGTGGAACAATTTTTCTTTTAGGTCGTTTACGCTCTGCCTACCCCATTAAGGATAAAGGCGTGATCATATGTATGTATTTAAATGTCGTTTACATAGGTCGTTTATTTGCTATTTTTCCAGTTTTATACTGACATACATACATATAATCACCCCTTTATCTGACAATGATTTAAGGGTTATTTAAAGTATATTGCCCGGGAGGAAATGCAGCTGGCACAATTTATGTTTTTCTCTCGCATCCAAGTCAGCACGGAAGTCATAGTTTTATGGACGCATTACTTGCTCCGTGGTCTAGTGGCTAGTGCAATGGACTCCCGATCTGGGGGTCCTGGGTTCAATTCCCAGGGGAGAAACACAAAGTTGATATTTGAGAATTTATCACTTTGTGATTTTTTCCCCAGTTTGGTTAGGACATTGCAGGCTGAATTACCTGATTGTCTGAAAAGAAAAAGATTTCGAGCTTTGGAGGGCACGTTAAGCCATCGGTCCCGGTCGCTGTCTTTGATACTGGTCTTTACTCGTTTTGCTACTAAGCGGATTTAAAAAAAACTCTGACACCAGGGTTCATCGGGTCGATAGTCTCGATACCCACTCGACAGAAGAAGAATGGACGCATTGTTTTTAGTACTAAATCTATTCGGACTAAGTCTATTAGGACGCTTAGACAAAGTCACGTCATGCGATCTAGTAATTTTTTACTGCTCTTTATAGTTAGTTTCCAGTACTTTGCGAATAATGGCTTCACAACCACTGTAAATATCACCTCCCGTTCTATTTTACATGTTTTTAGTAATATTTACCACATTATAATAGATACTTCCATGCTGGACTGGGAGCGAAAGAAAAACAAAGAATGTGCCAGCTGCATTGCTGTGCCTGGGCATGCTGTAAAAACCAGCTAAGGGATTCAAGGGTTTCTGTATATTGTAATTTAGGCGATAGGCTGACAACCTGTCACTACAGCAATATACCTACAATTCTATCTTAAATAACTCATAAAACTTTTTCAGACGTGGCGGATCAACCTCTGTTTAAGTCGATTACGTTCTGTATATAATATCGAAATTACTTAAAAGTTTTTCATAAATATAAAACCAATTCCCTATTCTATTGAATCCCGGACGTGAATCCAGATCTAATTATAAATAATTCCTACTTCCCGATGAGGAGGGCTGGATGAAAAGCGCGGGAAAAATTTAAACGAATGGGCCTCATTACCGCGAGGCGTGGCGCGAGTAGGAAGAGAAGGGAACTACATTTTTCATGTGTTTCGGCGCGAAATTATTCGAATTTGGAATCATTTATTTTTATTGTTGACAGATGATGTCAATTTATTATGCAGCCAGTATACTTGTGATAATATTTTTATTCAAATTAATACTTTATAAGCATCTAGGAACTTACAGCCAGGCTTTCTAATTACCTTTGCTTTTAATTTAAGACTATTAAAAAATGTACTGCTCAGAAAAAGTTAACTATTTATATCCATACTAGCGACCCGCCCCGGATTCGCACGGAAATTATCAGTGTTTTTCTACTATATTATGCATGTATTATACATATAAACCTTCCTCTTGAATCACTCTATCCATTTAATGCAACCGCATTAAAATCCGTTGCGTAGTTTGAAAGATTTATGCATACAGAGGGATATAGTGACAGAGATAGCGACTTTGTTTTATACTATGTAGTGAAGACGATTACTGCTGACAGCTCATTGTATGCAGAAAATGTCATTGTATTAGGCTGTCACTAATCACTACTATAATATAACCAAATAAGAAAACGCCGATATACCAACACTAAACCACCGGAAATTATGGATGACAAATGTAATATTCAGTTCGAAATCGATCTTGAAAACTTATGGACCAGACACACAATTTTAATTAAAACATTGTTCGAAAATCTGCTTAGTAGAAACAGAAACTTCTTGTAAATTATTTCTGTTAAACATAATTAAATTATAACTTTAAAGCCAAAACTTTATCATAATGGAAGCTCTTTGAAGTTGGATATTCAAACTGCAAGAAAGTTACTCAACGTGATACAATTCCAAAGTGAAGAGAAGACAAATTTGTTAGAACACCATTATACTCGCTCCAATATTTCTTTGCTCTATTGTTACTTGAGTAGTGCTCTGTTGCCAACATGACAACATGTAACAGTGCTGCCAACGTAACAGATGACGTATGAGCTTCCGGAACAGCTGAGCGGATGTCGTCGACAGGCAGTGGAAAATGATTACTCAGCCAGTCAGCCTATTTGTGTACCTACTGTACCTCGTATCAGAATTTCAGTTTTTAAAAAAAAATGGATTTCCTCTTGACTCTAGTCTAGATTGGGAGCGACTGAGACGGAGTCGACGATGGAACGAGCTAATCCAGAAGATGCCTGTTTACTCTAACTTTGAAGTGTTTGGGGTTAAATGCATTCGGAAACACAGACGCAGGCAGTCAGTTCCACTCTTTTGCCGTGCGCATTATGAATGAGTTTTGGAAGCGGTTAGTCCGTATTGGTGGAATATCAACCAGGTACGGATGGTATCCTGCGGTGCGTCTAGATGTCCGATGGTAGAAGGGAGCTGGCGGGATAAAGTCGTGGAGCTCTTGAACACACTCACTGAAGTCCAACCTGTAGAAGACAGACAAGCAGACAAAAATATAGAGATTTTAAGAGTATTTTTAGGTTATAGGTACGGAAATAAGTCGCTTTTTATAAATAACTGAGGACTTTGAATTCCCTCAGATTATTCTGAGGAAATTCCGAACCAGGTATCAAAGTTTCGATTTGAAATACCGAACATAAAAATAAATTCAATATTTTTGATGTACTTAGTAAAATAAATGGTAAGTAATTTGGCTTGATTCTAGATTTGCTAAAACTAAAATTAAAATCAATTTATCACTTTCAGACTAAAAACATTGGAAAAAACAGTAGATCTATTCTCTCCAGTTTTTGGTTTATAGTCGGTGGTTTTATGCATTATCTGTAATTTTTATCTGCCGTCATATGATAATTATGGCGGATAAAATAGTCAAAAATACTGGGAAACGTTCAAAAGCGCGTCAAAATCTAGCGGACAAAGTGTAAAACCATAGAGTATAAATCGCCTGTCCCTTTTCAGTTTGATTACTTTGAAAGTGACGGACAGATTTTAATCATAGTTTTAGCTAATGGTATCTAGAATCGAGTTCATTGGTATACCGAATATGTGGTTGTACCTGATTTAGATTAAGCCCTTTAAAATCATAGTCACTTACATCTTAGTAGTTCCCCATCCATGTAATAATTTTGCCTTAGCATTTCGGTAGATTTCCTTCTGAGAAAAGCCTGTTTTTATAATTATTAATTTATTTTTATATTTGTCCTCAGGCGCGGAACAAACCAGCCGACGGCGGGGGCCACGTCAATCAGAAAAACGCCGCCGGGCAGAAATCTACGCAACAGAATCAAAAAGGTAAGCTGTGTTATTTATCGTTATTGAATTCAATTTCTTCCATGCTAGACTGAGAGCGAGAGAAAAACATAGAATGTGCCAGCTGCATTTCCTCCCGGGCATGCTGTAAAAACCAGCTAAGGGATCCGAGGGTTACAATATGCCTTTATATCTTTCTTAAATAGCCCTCAAAATTTTGTCAGACGTGACGAAACGACCTTTGTTTAGGTCGTTTATGCTCTGCCTACCCCATTAGGGATAAAGGCGTGACTATATGTATGTATGTGAATTCAATTGGGTACATTATTATGACCACATACCTTCTGCCATACAAAATTCAGAGACTTTCTGTGCTGGAGCAATAAAAAACTGGATATTTCGCACTTTTATAAATATAGTGACTTAACTTGAATAAGAGATTTTTAGTTTCCGCAATTTAATGACTTTTAACTCATTACCCTACAAACTAAAAATATTGAGTAAAAGTGGGATAGACTGTATTTAAAAAAAAAAAACAGTTTGTATAGGGTGTTAAATTACGCTTTTAAATGTCGTTTTATTGCAGAAACTCGTTTTTTTTAGTTCAGTCACTTTATTTCTAAAGGTGCGATTTCACTAGGGCGCAGCTACACTAGACCACAGACGTAGTTTTTATATACATACATACCATCACGCCTATACCCTAACGATATAAGCGTGATTCTCTATTTCTACTATGCGTTTTCTCATAAAGGATGCCCTGGAACAATCCAGGTCAACAGCTTCATAACTAGTTAAAACTAGTTAGGAACAGCGCGTGTGAACAGTTGAATGCACTTGTGTCTCCAATAGTACTATCGAATGGGTTATGGAGTTTATGAACGACCCGATAAACTCTGGTGTCAGAGTTTTTAAACAATAAAGGCTTCTAACATGAGGACCCGATGAACCCCTTTGCCAGAGTTTTTAAACCGCCTAATAGTTCTCTGACATGTTTTGTGTGTAACAACCACTAACTAAGGCAGCGATCAGGACCGGCAGCTACCGGTGCTTATGAAGCTACTTATGATTTTATAAACATATACATATAATCACGTCTTTGACCCTAATGGGGTAGGCGGAGCGTAAACGATCTAAACAGAGGTCGTTCCGCCACGTCAGACAAAGTTTTGAGGGTTATTTAAGATAGATTTGCAGGTATAATTCTGTAGTGACAAGTCGGATCCCTTAGATGGTTTTTACAACATGCTCGGGAAGAAATTTCGCCGGCACATTCTTTGTTTTTCTCTCGCTCCCAGGCCAGCATGGGAAAAATTGATTTTATACGTGACAGAGAAACAGATGATTTAGCTTGCATTGTCCTAACCAAACTGGGGTATCCATGGAAAATCAAATTCTAAATGGGGTATCAGGAGGAATACCAATCCCCGCCCGTGGCTCCTTCTCAAGCCCACTACCTCCAGATCAGGAGCCTAAGGCCTAAACTACTAGATCACTAAGGCTGTTCCGCAGACTATACTAATAGCTTGAGAACAATGCAGGTCAAGAGCTCCACAACTTGACTTAACTAGTTTGGAACACTAGAAACTTGTGTGCAACGTGCACTTAGATGCAGTTGTGTATCCAAGCCTTTGAATTTTACTGCAGTTGCACTTTATATAGCATATAGGTAGGCAACTATTATTTATTATGATTGTGCAGCCAGTATCTTCTTGTTTAACTACGAATCATCTTTATACTGGACAGACAAATATGGGATTTAGTCTGCATTGTCCTGACCAAACTACGGATTAGGTGTTGTCCCGTAGAATTCAGGCCAACGTCCTTCGGGTCGAAAACCTAAGGTTTAGATCACTAGACCACAAAGGCTGTTCAGCAGGCTATACTAATAGGAACAATGCAGTTCAAGAGCTCCACAACTTGCCATAACTAGTTAGGAATACTTAGAACGTGTGTGCAACTTGCACTTAGATGCACTTGTGTCTCTAAGCCTTTGAACTTTACTGCAGTTGCAGCCTAACATGTGCATATTATATTTTATGATACTTAGTGCTGCAACAATTAGTCTTGTGATAAAGAACCTTACAATGGACATAGGGAAATTATTTCCTACTAATATTTTCCGAAACGGATGTAGGGAATTATATTCCCACGATAAAAAGAACACTTCCGCAAGGTCTTTTTACTTTTAAGCTCTTTTAAGGCTCTACTGAGAATAGGAACAGGTTTTTCGATAGGTCTGCTTAATAATTAAAGTCATACCGCCTCAGCAATGGTACGAAATATAATAAACACGTACCATGAAATAGAAAAAAGTGTAAACGCACCATATATTCAACTTATAATCGTGACTATTTTAGATTGTAATACATATTACAATCTAAAATAGTCCCCTTAATTTTTGTCAGTCGTGGCGAAAGTGCCTTTTACGAGGCGTTAAACGCTTTGCCTACCCCGAAAGGGATAAAGGCGTGATTTATGTATGTATGTATAATCGTTAGATTCGACTATACCGGTTTTCATATTTTCTCTCGTCTCTTACTTCGCCGCCATTGTAATGTTAGGTCTATAATATTTTTGCTGTTGAAGAAAATTAAATAAAACTACGTTAGTTCTTTAAAATTACATCTTTTAATCAATAAAACCCTGACCATCCACCGATGCCAATACACTGTATATTATTAGTTTATATACCTATGATGCTACTACTAGCTTGAGAACAATGCAGGTCAAGAGCTCCACAACTTGCCATAACTAGTTTGGAACACTTGGAACGTATGTGCAACTTGCACTTAGATGCACTTGTGTCTCTACGCTTTTGAACTTTACTACAGTTGAAGTCTAACTTGTAGGTAGGTATCTATTTTATAATAGTGCAGCCAGTTTTAGTATCAAGAATTTGTGCTAATTATATTTTCGCAAGAATGGTAAATGCTAAATCACAGAAAGAAAATGTTAACACTTTTATCATGGCAAAATAAAAAACGAAACTGGAATATAGTGCAAAAATGGTGACACAGTAATTGGTTAGCTGTCGAACTATCACATAGGTACCTAAAAAAAAAACTCAATTTTGAAGTGAAAGTTTTGTTATAATTTAAGCTACCTATACCTTAACTTTGATTTCCCTGTATTTCAAACTCTCCGAAAGAATTCTCAAAGAATAATGTTTATAAGTGAGTTCTCCAATAGAAGTTTAAACTTCAGTCGACAAACCACCAAAATGTCCTCCAAAGATAACTCCTCCAGATTATAAACTTGGTGAGGTCAAGGACCTCGGTTATCAGAGTTTGAAACTCTAATGGGTCGGATCCTCAACCATTAGGTTTGATAGAAGCAATTATGTTGATACTGCGGTCTGAATACAATATAGCCCCAGCTGGGTCTGAGCTAGATAGATAATAATTGAAATTGTGTAACAGTAGGGAGATGTGTCGAATATTCTAGAATTACTAGTAAATGGGTTCGATTCTAAATTTACCGGCTTAAGCAAATTGGAATCTATTTGTCATTTTCAGACTAACTACATTGGAAAAGGACAGGATATCTTCTCTCCAGTTTTTGATTTATAGTCGGTGATTTCATGCGTTATCTGTCATTTTTATCTGCCGTTATATGATATTCTTTATGCTGGACTGGGAGAGATAGAAAAACATAGAATGTTCCAGCTGCCCTTCCTCCCGGGCATGCTGTAGAAGTCAGCAAAATGGACTCCAGGGTTACAGTGTATTGTAATTTAGGCGATGGGCTGACAACCTGTCACTATAGCAATACACATTACAATCTAAAATTGCCCTCAATTTTTGTCAGACGTGGCGAAAGCGCCTTTTACGAGGAGTTTGACGCTCTGCCTACTCCGTAAGGGATAAAGGCGTGATTTTATGTATGTATGTATGTTATATGATATGGCGGATAAAATTGACAGAAATACAAAGGAAACGTGCAAAAGTGCGTCATAATCTAGCGGGGAAAGTGTAAAACCATATCACATAGAGTATAAATGTCCTATTTCATATTTATTATTTTGAAAATGACAGACAGATTTTGATTTTAGTGTAAGCCGGTGGAATCTAGAATCGAGCCCAGTAAATCTTTAAATCAATTGTGTTTTGTAGCCAAAACAATTGGATCTTGATAGATAGAATAATTGAAATTGTGTAGTGATGTGAGATGTGTCGAATCGAATATTCTAGCATACAATAAAGTTTCTTACATGCTGGACTGGAAGCCAGAGAAAAACATAGAATGCGCCAGCTGCATTTCCTTCCAGGCATGTTGTAAAAGTCAGCTAAGGGATCCGAGGGTTTCTGCATATTGCAATTTAGGCGATAGGCTGACAACCTGTTACTACAGCAATATACCAAAAAATCGATCTAAAATAATCCCCAAAACTTTGTCAGACGTGGCGGAACGACCTTTGTTAGGTCGTTTACACCCTGCCTACCCCATTAGGGATATATGTATGTATGTAATGGAATGAAGTGGCTGTTAGACTTTAAATCTAATAGTATTTATAAGTATAATAGTATAAGTGAGTGAAAGGAGGCCTTTCTTTGCCTAACATTGGGATACATAATAATTTCATAAGTAACAGCCAAAAAAGTTTGTTCTTTGCTGAACATGTGTTCTTAGTTTAGGGTTTTTGCCAAAGACACTACGCTTGTCGGGCGATTTAGGTATGAATCAAGTATGAATACAGTCCATTATCCGAACAGGTATCTTATTTGAATTTATGCCCCTCGGGAAACGGTGTGATGCTAGTCTAACCCTGCATAAAACAGGTAGCATAAATAGTCCTTAAGCATACAGAATTAAGTCTTCAAAATTATTGGACGAGTCAAAGTTAGGCTAAGACAGTCTTTAGGATCTTAACTTCTGTTTCGTTACAATCAGTTTGTTTTCCAGGAGGTCCGAAAACCCCGGTGAAACCGTCCGCGCAGAAAGGCTCCGTGAAGACTGCGCCTCCAAAGCAGGCAGCAGCTGCTGCAGCAGTCAAGACTCCTCAGGGGAAGAAGAAGAAGGGACAGCGTCACCAGCAGTATGAGCTCATTGTCACTATTAATTTGGTAAGCGTACCTATGCTGTTCTTCACGGTATTTTTTATTTTAGAAATTAAATTCCCCTTAGTTGCGATCAGTGGCGTGAAAAGACATACGGAGTGTAAGGGACAGCGTCCCGAAAACTAATAGGAGTTGGTCAGGCAACGGAACTGAACAACTCATCATCTCCCTAGCCTTATCCCGTATCTCACGGGATCGGCTACCTAGTCTAGGTGGTTGAACGAGGGTACTGGTTTTTGCCATCTGACCTCCGCAACCCATTAGGGAAACCAGACCCAATCCTAGATTAGGTCAGAGTTTTCAAGCCGCCAATGCTTAGCACTGGCCTCTGATATGGCTTAACGACTAATATCTACGGTATTAAACGATATTAACCGGGACCAACGGCTTAACGTGCCTTCCGAAGCACGGAAAAAACGCCGAATAAACTGTATTTATAAGTATAATGGTATAAGTGAGTGGAAAGAGGCCTTTCTTTGCCTACATACATATACATATGAAATTCGAAAACCGAAAAACACATTGGTACGTGGTGGGATTCGAACCATGACCTCCCGCTCAGAAGGTAGCGGCCCTATCCACTACACCATCGGACTCCCCTATCCACTACACCATCGGGCTCCCCGGAACTGAACAACTATCAGCATGATTTTATTTCAGGAAGTGATTAAAAAATGATTTTCTATAAAAAAATTCTGATCGAGGTGGTCATTTTGAATGGGAAGAACATTTTATTTATTCATCGCCTGAAATAAATTCCTGGTGATAGTTGTTAAGTTTTATTGACTGAGCAACCCCTACCAGTTTGCGGGACGCTGTCCCTAACACCCGTTTTGGTCGTCCAATGGTACCCCGCTGATTAAATGATCCTTTAGAATTTCAACTTCTACTCTTTCCTGTTCTCTTCACATACCTAACATACCTAATGTTACCAGAGCAGGACAATCCAACCGCCTTCAGTTCTCTTTCTAGAGTGCGTTTCAAAAGTATAAACATATATATAGTCTTATAAACGAATTAATCTGATTTAGGTAGGTAAATATTTTTCAATCCTTAAAATTTCAATTATTATATTCATTGTTTATACGTTTTATGATGATAGCGCAGTCTAATAAATCTTTAAACAAAAACATAAATTACTTGGTCGTTTTACTGGTAGTTGTTAAATAAATAAATAATTTAGACCGAGAATTTAATCGTTAGTCACAAAAAACAAAAAGTTTACAAGACAAATTTAATGCATAAGCAATCAATAGGTAAGTTTTATTTAATAACATAAAAAAAATATTTACGTAACCCTTTTTTCCTCTTTTGTGTACATAATATTCTAGTTTTTATTTCTGACTATCCTAATCGCTTGCTTACAGATTATTTATTTGTTGGTTACGCGTTTCGTTTCCTAACCTTTTAAAAACTTGATAATGGCATAAAGTCTAACCTGGCATATAGCCAAAAACAAAAAAAAACTTGGGATAAAATCACTATCACGGTGCTATTGGCAAAAAAAGGTCAAAGTGCCTATTTTGTAGTCATGAATCATGATGAGATTATTATTTATTTATTTACAGATACTTAACCCAATTTTTACATACATATATATTACTTACATTAGTTATTAAATATTATTCAATTGAAAAACAATTCAGTGCCGTTTCTGTGAACTTCCGCAAAGAGCAATTGAAAAGATCAATGTCTCTCTCCACCTTGTTTAATAATCGCAAGCCAGTCACGAGCGGCGAGTGCGTCATGAGGTTGGTGCGCGCGTGCGGCTCGGCGAGCAGCTCGTATCGGCGATTACTTCATTATCTATTTAAATGGTCTACCAGTAATTAATTAATTGCCTTCTTGACCGTCACAGGCATTCCGTCGTCATTTCCACCTTCAACTATACTTACTGCAACATCGAAATCTGTCTTCTTCTCTTTACTAAATAGAAATACCTGTGCTAACTGACTGTGAAACTTTCGGGCCAGTTAAAGTTGAAATTAGATTGAAAATTCAAACATTTGTCCAAACTTCGTATGCAGCAGTTAGTTCTAATAGATTTGAGTTGCAGAAGTTCATTACTCAAAGTTTCTAAATAGAGGTGGCTCGTCCACTCTTCACTTTGAATTTCACACCACATTAGCCATGAAAGACCACTGCTGTTTCTTCCATGCAAGTCTGGGAGAGAGAGAAAAACATGCATTTCCTCCCGGGTATGCTGTAAAAACCAGCTAAGTGATCCGAAGGTTTCAGCATCTTGTCACTACAGCAACATACCTTCAAATCTATCTCAAATAACCCTCGAAACTTGTTAGACGTGGCGGAATGACCTTTGTTTAGATCGTTTACGCTCTGCCTACCCCATTACGGATAAAGGCGTGGTTAAATGTATGTAAAGTCCACTGCTGAACCTATGTTCATATAAAGCCTATGCTTTGTTGATCTAGTGGTAATTTCCATAATCGCCACGCTTGGCGAGTGGCTTATAAAAGCAGTGCGAGATGGTACATTACAGGACAGGACGCGCTTTACAGGTATATTCCTTAAGCCGTGGCTCCTGCTCTGAAAGATTAGACGAAACATACCCCCGCGGGGCAGAGAGGGGAAGGGAAATGTTTTAGAAACCCCTCCCCTCTCTGTCACGCAGAGGTATGATTTGTGTAATGTTTGAGCGCTGGAGTCACGGTTTTACACGACTTTTGCGCCTTCTCTCTCTCTAAATATAAGTGCAGGGCTCTTGTCTGTGAAGTAATCGCCATTCGGATCGATTTTGCTACTTTTGCATCTTAAGCGGGGAAAAATGAAGTGATGCAATTTTGACCCATTTTTCTTAATTAATAACAAACATATAATCACGCCTTTGTCCCTAATGGGGTAGGCAGAGCGTAAACTACCTAAACAAAGGTAGTCACGCCACGTCTGACAAAGTTTTGAGGGTTATTTATGATAGATTTGTAGGTATATTACTGTAGTGATAGATTGACAGCCCATCGCCTAAATTACAATATACTGAAACCCTCGGATCCCTTAGCTGGTGTTTACAGCATGCCCGGGAGGAAAGCAGGTGGCAAATTCGATGTTTTTCTCTCGTTCCCAGACCAGCATGGAAGAAACTTATTTTATTTGACTGAAAATATTTCAAGACAGTTGCAACTGGTATCTGATACAACGTTTCTTTACGATTTTTGTTTGGCTCTGTTTATAGACTACCAGTGTGATTTTCATATTGATTACTGTGCTAGACTGACTAAGTTTAAGTCTATAATCTAGAAAAGTATTTGTGAACTCTTGAGGCAGCTGTTTTCTTCCCATGATTTAAATTATTAACTGTTTTTTTAGTCTCTTTTTTAGACAACTTATAGGCCCAATAGTGTAGTGGATAGGGCCGCTGCCTCCTGAGCGGGAGGTCGTAGTTCGAATACCACCACGTACCAATGTGTTTTATGGTTTGCGAATTTCATATGTACGTTTATTCAGCGATTTTTCCATGCTTTGGAAGGCACATTAAGCCGTTGGTTTTGGTTAATATCGTTTAATACCGTAGATATTATTAGTCGTTAAGGCATGTCAGAGGCCAGTGATGAGCATTGGCGGCTTTAAAACTCTGAACAAATCTAGGATCGGGTCTGGTTTGCCTTCTGGGTCGCGGAGGTCAGATGGCAGCCACTCTGTGTAAAAACCAGTACCCTTGTTCAAACCCCTAGATTAGGTAGCCAACCCCGTGAGATACGGGATAAGGCTAGGGAGATGATGAGTCCCGGATAACTTATAAGGTCCATTAATTATAAGATACGACTGGAATAGAGAAGACCTTTGTATGGGTACTGGATTAAGTCTAGAGAAAATAAAGCTTCTTGGGTTTGTAATGATTGAATGTGGATGAGTCTGACTAAGCAAAAGATTATAGTTCTTCAAAACTACCAGATACTACCAAAAAAGCTTGCTGAGTTCCGTCGATTAACTTCCATACTGGACTGGGAGTGATAGAAAAACATAGAATGTGCCAGCTGCATTTCCTCTCGTGCATGCTGGAAAACCTGTTAAGGAATTCGAGGGTTTAGGTGATAGACTGACACAGCAATATAATTATATTATTTGTAATAACCCTCAAAATTTATCAGACCTTTGTTTAGGTCGTTCTTGCTATGCCTACCCCATTAGGGATAAAGGCGTAATTTTATGTTTTGGTATTATATGTGTTCCGTTGATGTATGTAAATGGGAATGCTTCGGTGTTTGTGGCCTCTATGTGAGCTTTCTCTATCATTGACTATGGGCCATATTTATAAACAGCGCTCATGAGTGACAGCGAGGTTGAGTTCGTATCAGAAATTTAATTTCAGTAAAAACTGACCTTTCAAATCCATACTTAATATTGCTCTGAAGTTTTGATCGCTTCATAATTCTTAGCCTATCTCTATTCACCTCTAGCCTATACTTAGTGAAAAAACAACCTATTGCTGCTGTTTCTCCGATTAAAAAAATCTCGAAACAGATCGTACAAAGCTTCATAAAAAGAATGGTCAACCACAAGATTCTATTTCCAAACCACAACAAAGCAGTTTGTTTTTAAATCCTCGTTTATCATCGAATGAATGTGCTGAATAAATAGGTGTAAAAGCGTTTCAAACAACAAAGATGATGCAAGACCTATTGATGTGTTGGCGAAATGCGTGAAGTTTTGAAACATTACGAGCAAATGCTCAAAATATTTATTCCCGTCAAATGACGGGAATAAATATTTTTCAAGATTTTTCGGTATGTCCACAGGTCTATCACATGCTTGAATCATCTACCCAAATTTTATAATAAACCTATTGCTCAAATAAAGATAAAAGGCCAGTCAAAACGGCTCTTCATTTTGCTCTATGTACATAACAAAAATATAGTTTATGTATTTATTTATATCTTCCATGCTGGATTGGGAGCGAGTGGAAAACATAGAATGTGCCAGATGCACTTCCTCGCGGGCATGCTGTAAAAACCAGCTAAGGGATCCGAGGGTTTGGAATATTGTAATTTAGGCGATGGGCTGACAACCTGTTACTACAGCAATAAACCTACAAATCTATCATAAATAACCCTCAAAACTTTGTCGGATGTGGCCGAGCGCACTTTGTTTAGATCGTTTGCGCTCTGCCTACCCTATTGGGGACGGGGCCGTGATTGTATGTATGGTTGTATATTTTATGTATGCTGAAGCTTCTTTCGTTCATAATTTTTTGCATGCCAGCTCCCTCTATGCACACACAAAAATCTCTACAAACTGTCTACAAACGCAAATGTAGCTCCACCTAATAGCATTTATAGGAAAGACAATACAACAAGTTCTTGATAAAATAACTAGATGTCGGGAGTTATGAAAATGTACTCGGAGAAAATGAATGTTTGTCGGAAAAGTCGTTTTAATAATGCACTAGTATAATAGTAGTTCAGTGTTTTAAAATAAACATTTCAATATTAAACCGATCGTAAAACTCAGGGTAAACGAATTCGAGAATATAAAAGAAATCGCAACTTTTTATTATAGTTCTAAATGACAAATGCTGTAAGGCTGAAATTATCTTGAAAACATGAAACGGATCTGATGATTTTATTACTTTCGCGCCAAAACTAACCTCATTCCCACGCTGTTCCAAGAATACGGAAAATGTTTATTTATTAAAGGCTACAGTAGTAGTTCAATAAAAAAAATTGCTCATTTCTAACACAGTTCGGTTTTCTGAACTTTTAAAATTACTTGGTAGCATTATTGTCCTCATTGTTCTGTATTGTAACTTTTCTTTTTGATTTTTGAACTATTTTCTGTAAAGATTTAATAATCAATTTTAGATCTAAGTCGTTCATTCCTGAAACGGTTGTTTTTATTTTTAAGTACTGTGCAAGGGAAGAAAGGTGCAAGAAAACGGTATTAGTTCGTGTTGATACTTAATTTAATAAATCAAATACCTACTATAGAAATTAACATAAGTTTATAACGTCTGGTTTCTCTTTGCCAGATACTATAAAATCAAAAATGTGAGCTACCGAAGTATATGATCATTGTTTTGCAGCAATGCGTGCTAGGTTTATTATTAAAACAAAACTAACTGTTAGTAAAAATAACGTTACTAATCGTAGTTAGCTAACGAGCCAAGAATTTTGTCACCATTGTGGAACAGACGCGCAACGCGTAGTTATAGCGCTCAAAAATATAATTTAAATATAGCATATAGAGTTCTACATTCGAACTTGACAGCTGACATTGTAGCGTCGCGTTTGTTATTGCTGGCCAGTTTGATAACATTACAAAAAGTACCCCGCGCGAAACGTAAAATAATTTTAAATTAAAAACAGAAAATTAAAAGTGTGCGTATTTGTGTATGTTGAATTGTAATTACTGGCAAGTTTAAAAATAAAAGAATTGTCATTCTATTTTTGAAAGTCGCAGAAACTGTTTTTCTTGCCTGTAAGTAAACAAGTGACGGTCGATGTTTTACTCGAGGGTCGCCGAAACTTTCCCGCCAATATTGAGAGGAAGTTTTTCAATTAGTGTTTTTTTCTGTGACATTAACTTTGTGAATCTGTGGTGAAAAGTGGAAAGGCCATGGCCAAGATGGCTGCCTCGGAAGAAGTGTACAATAAAGAATACCGGCGGTTGCGGAGTATGACAAAGGATCTGGCGTTAAGACAGATATCGGTGTGTTTACTTTAAAAAATACAATTGCATTTAATTATACCGGGTGTAAGGGACAGCGTCCCGCAAACTGATAGGGGTACCTCAGTTAACGAAACTGAACAACGTTCACCAGGAAGATCTTACAGGAGATGAAAAACAAAATTACCCTTTCCATACAAAATGACCACCTCGATCAGACAATTTGTATGGAAAAGTAAATCTATTTTTTTCACTTTCTGAAAATCCTGCTCATAGTTGTTCAGTTTTGTTGACTGAGCAACGCCTATATCAGTTTGAGGGACGCTGTCTCTTATATCCTTTATAAATAGTTTAAATAACATAAAAATGTGTAAATCCGGAAACTTCACTGAATCCCTTTATTTTACGGTATGCCCAGGTAGAGTAGTTATAACGTGCTGATAAATTAAACAAAAATAGGTAGGTATTATATATTTAGGTTATCTCTTTTAATATGCCCTTATTTAGGACCAACCCCTTTTAAGTTTTTGTGTACATACTTACTAATATAAGTATTTTTTGTCCACAGTCCGAGTATGGCCTTACGGAGGACCAAGTTGCAGGTAAGCTGTCTTATTGTTTATGTATTTTTTCTCTAATCAAGTAACCATTCTAACGAGGTGTAAGGAACAGCGTCCCGCAAACTGATAGGGATTGCTCAGTCTACGACACTGAACAACTTCCACCAGGAAATTATTTCTGTAAGTAAAAAAATAAATGACGTTTTCATACAAATTGTCTGATCGAAGTGGTCATTTTGTATGGAAAGTTTAATTTTTATTTTCACTTCCTTCAGAATTTCTCGATGGAAGTTGTTCAATATCGTTGACTGAGCAACCCCTATCAGTTTGCGGGACAGTCTCCCTTACACCCCGTATTAAAGGTATCATGTTCTTGACCAGAAAATAAATACTTATAATATTAGGAGCTATAACTACTCAACCGCAAGAGCAAGATCATATCAAATATGCATCAGATAGCAAACAAGAAATAAGTACTTACTTCGCTGGCTCAGCGACTCAAAGTCAATCTTGGCCTCCGATACCAAGTGTCGCCACCCTATCCTAAGCAGCTTGTCGCCAATCAGCCTCTTAAAGCGCTTTCAGGTCTTTTTGGACTTCATCAATCCTGCAATACTTAGGACGCCCGACTTGTCGTTTCCCATACGGGCTTCCAAGACTCATTTGACCGCACGATCTTCCTCCATTCTTTTGACATGTCCAAGCCAGCGAAGTCGGGCAGATTTAAATTAAATTAAATTCCCCGATGATAATAGGGTTCAGATATCAAAGAAATATGTACTTTCATGCTTATAACATAAACCCAAAAACAAGAAGAAATCCATATCGTTTTAGTGTATGAGAATCCTCGGTCGTTTCTTATGGCTTAATATTTTCATTCTTCATTATCTTCATCTCGTAGTAACCCTTTTTTAAATTAGAAATGGGTTTGCTCTTGACTCTATACACAAGGTCAGGAATGACTGTACACAGTCGACGATAGAGCGAGCTCACCCAGAAGATGCCTGTTATGGCACTGCTGAGTGGAGGTCTCTTTCAATTTCCTCCACTGTTGGCGAGAAGGTGTATTCACCATCCAGTTCTACCCAGTGACCTTGGTTATGTCATCGGTCTACCTAGCTAGTGGTCTGCCCACGCTCCGTCGTCTTACTTACCATGGTGTCCACTCCAATACCTTCCTACCCCATCTGCCATCCATTCTACGGCATATGTGGGTCGCCCACTTCCATTAAATTCTAGTTACAACCGTTACAATACTTCCATGCTGGACTGGGAGCGAGACAAAAACGTAAAATGTGCCAGCTTAATTTCCTTCCAGGCATGCTGTAAAAACCAGCTAGGGGATCCGAGGGTTTCGGTGTATTGCAATTTAGGCGATGGGGTGACAACCTGTCCCTACAGCAATATACCTACAAATCTATCTTAAATAACCCTCAAAACTTTGTCAGACGTGGCGGAACGTTCTTTGTTTAGGTCGTTTAAGCTCTGCCGACCCCTTTAGAGACAAAAGCGTGATTATATGTATGTATTACAACAGCTATGTCGGCCAGCTTAATACTTTATGAAGGAAGAAGTGTTTTTATATGTATCTTCTGAGCCTTAGGCAAAAAAATATGACTTCATAATCAAACGCTATGGCATTCATCGATACCTAATATTTTGTTCACTGTATGGTTTAATGGAATTTGCGATAAGTAAGAACAAGTGAAACCCATAAATTGTGATCATGCATGCAGTTAGGTATACATAGATAAGAATATGATGTTTTCATACATACATACATACATACAATCACGCCTTTATCCCTTACGGGGTAGGCAGAGCGTTAAACGCCACGTAAAGGCGCTTTCGCCGCGTCTGACAAAAATTGAGGGCAATTTTAGATTGTAATGTGTATTGCTAATGTGTAGTGACAGGTTGTCAGCCCATCGCCTAAATTACAATACACTGTAACCCTTGAGTCCCTTTTGCTGTCTTCTACAGCATGCCCGGGAGAAAGGGCAGCTGGAACATTCTATGTTTTTCTATCTCTCCCAGTCCAGCATGGAAGTAATGATGTTTTCATTCCTTCGTAAAACACGTAAAAGAAATATTATCAATGCTGACATAAATTTATATATTATATTATTTTTTACATAATTGTATATTATTTCTATGACATAGGAATACTAAATTTATCATCACAACATTTTCAATTTTCATTAGTCTCTTTCACACGGTAAAATTTATTTAAGAAGCCAATAAGCGGGTGATATTTAAAAAGTGCAAATAACATTTATTTTGTTCTTGCTTGGGGAAAGTTGTTTATTTTCACTGATGAATTCAGTTTCAATTTCAACCAACTTAAAAACAAAGAAATATTCATTGTGTATATTCAGTGTATCTAATCTGCCCTATATATAGTATATGTACTTTATTCGGCGCTTTTTCCGTGCTTCGGAAGGCACGTTAAGCCTTTGGTCCCGGTTAATATCGTTTAATACCGTAGATATTAGTCGTTAAGCCATATCAGAGGCCAGTGCTAAGCATTGGCGGCTTGAAAACTCTGACCTAATCTAGGATTGGGTCTGGTTTCCCTTCTGGGTTGCGGAGGTCAGATGGCAGTCGCTCTGTGTAAAAACCAGTACCCTCGTTCAATCCCCTAGATTAGGTAGCCGTCCCCGTAAGATACGGGATAAGGCTAGGGAGATGATATATCAGATTATTTTATTGAAATATTTATTTAATTTTATGTTAATATTGTCTAAGTATTACAATACTCAGGCAATATTAACTACATATATGTAGTAATATGCACTATCCCGCTTTCTGCTTCTACAATTTCTATACCCAAAGGTTGCCTAATAGAAAATGCTGCTTTAGCAATAAGGCCGCCTATATTGTACTGTTACGTTTGTTCCTTTTTATATCTGTTGTATTAGTTTCTTTGTGCAATAAAGAATATTGTATTCTATATCTGTGCTCTACCCACAAGACGTAAAGGCGCCTGATGGCCTTTCTGTAGCACTCTCAATAAACTTCTTTCATTGAAAAATCCGTACAATACCAGGCAATTTACCGTAATGACTTCATTCAAACTTGGAACGCTGAAGTTAGGAAATAGCAATTTGGAACTAACTTCTCTCGGCTGAGGAATGTGAAAGACTATTTAATAGGGAGCTGGGTAAACGTTTCGAAATTAGGACTTTAATATTCTAGGATTGGTGCCAAAGTCTGGATTGACGGCGTATTCAGTGAAAACTGAAATTATAGATCAGAGTTTAGTCAGTTCTGCACTGTTGTGACTTTTTAAATTAAGTATGGGTTTGGCTAGACTCCATTTTTTTTAACAAGCTTAGTGGAGTAAATATGTATGTCACAGTCTAGTTGTCAAATTTAAATATACGTGGTGTAAGGGACAGCGCCTCGCAAACTGATAGGGGTTGCTCAGTCAACGACACAGGAAGTGAAAATAATATATCTTTTACATATAAAATTTTCATCTCAATCAGACAATTTCTATGGAAATAGCGTATTATTTTCACTTCCTGAAAAAATATCCAGCTGATCAGTGAGTTGTTCAGTGTCGTTGACTGAGCAATCACTATCAGTTTGCGGTACGCTGTCCCTTACACCTGGTAAAGGATTTAAATAAATAGGATGGAACGCACTTGTTTTGACTAAGAGATATACCTTTTTTTTATCTCTACAGAATTCAAAGAAGCCTTCATGCTGTTCGACAAGGATGAAGACGGAACCATCACGATGGCAGAGCTTGGCGTTGTCATGCGCTCTCTTGGACAAAGACCTTCAGGTAACGACTATTCTTCTGAACAACAATTTTTACCCTTTCATTATATTGTAATGATATTTCACGGCTCATACAAGTTGTAAGCAAAAAAAATATATATTTATACGGATTGTAAGGGACAGCGTCCTGCACACTGATTAGGGTTGCTCAATACACGAAATTGAACATAAGACAAGATTTTCCATACAAATTGTCTGATCGAAGTGATAATTTTGTATTGGAAAGTCAAATCTGTTTTTCATCTCCTGAAAGAATTTTCTAGTGATAGTTGTTCAGTTTCGCCGACTGAGCAATAGCTATCAGTTTGCGGGAATCTGTCCCTTACACTCGGTATAAATTAAAATGTTTTATATGAGCTTGTCAGTTATTATTATTAGTGAAGTAGCCGGGGCTTTGCAGAATTTTCGCCAGTTTTCTTTTATATATATCTGAAATCCACTACTAATTGTTTATTTTTATAATCCACGTAGTAAGTGAATTAGTTAAACAACATACAATATATATTACGAAACCATAGCTCTCTAAATATCAGAATTAATTATACAATATACTTTCGGAATTATACAGTAAATTTCATTACATTTACATTCGATAATTTTTGGCGTCACCACCATCTCCCTAGCTTTATCCCGTATCTGATTGAACGAGGGTACTGGATTTTACACAGAGCGACTGCCATTGGAAAATTTCTTCCATGCTGGACAGAAAAACATAAAATGAGCCAGCTGCATTTCCTTCCGGGCATGCCGTAAAAACCTGCTAAGGGATCCGAGGGTTTTAGTATATTGCAATTTAGGCGATGGGTTGACAACCTGTCACTACAGCAATATACCCACAAATCTATCTTAAACAAACTTCAAAACTTTGTCAGACGTGGCGGAACGACCTTTGTTTAGGTCTTTTACGCTCTGCCTACCCCATTGGGGATAAAGGCATGACTTGGTATTCATAAAGTTTTCAGAAGTCTTTCTTATAGGAAACTAAGCTGAAAAATATATACGTATAACATCGTACCAATAAAATAAGCATTTGATTAATGATTTTTTAAAGAAGTATGAATACTGTGAATGTGTACTTAATTATGCCTGAATAAAATGTAATCTCTAAAAAAAATTAAATATGATATAATTATACTGTTAAAATATTTATTTAATTATGCATTTGTAAATTTAATTGTTCTTTTCTATTTTCTTGACATCATACCAATAAAAAAATAAAAGAAGCATGTGTGTGCACTGTATTGAATATTATTACAGCCGTATCTTTCAATTTCAATGTTCGCGTTGGACAACATGTGACAAGGCTATAAAATATGGCGGACACGCGCCCTGATATGATATACTACCGGGCTTGCTCGGTTAGGGTTGAGATACAGTAACTTTTTAATAAATATCGGTTATTATTTATTTATTTAACAGTTTATTGCACACATGATCATGCAGAGGACACAAACATAAAGAAGTAATTAAAAAAGTTTAAAAATCCCAACTGCGTAGAATTATAAGTGATCTTTAAATCTTTACATCGTTATAGGTCTTAAACGGTTGTTCAAAACAAAACTCGAATTAATTTTCAAATACCTATTCAATGATATCCCTTTTATCAAAGCTCGTCAACTTTAGTTTTTGCAATTGTCACAAAATAGTGCCTTATTGTCGCCATACGATTTTTTTGACAAAATCATGTCTTCAATGACACTCGCATGGTTAAAACAAATCGATTGACGAAAGAATCTTTCAAATTGACCCACGCGTTTGGTCTCTAGAGCGCCACTGAGGATCAACCATACATACATACATAGATAGGCTGATAAACACATTACCCTCCTTGGCGTTGCGCAATCGGGTAAAAACCATAGCACAACAGGTACAGCTTAACGCCTAAAAGAAATCTATTCCATCTGACTTACGGGCATAAGAGTGCATAGGTGAGGCAGATAAGTTGTAAGCTTTTTTTACATGTTATACAAAAAATGCAGCATGATGGACTGGGATCAACAAATAAACATAGAATGTAGCTGCTTCTCTTCCTAGAACTACTTAAAGATTCCCCGCAACGATTTTTCGGGTGATGGCACCATCCATTTAAAAAAAAATAGAACCTTTTTTATAATGTGACTCATCTCTAGATAGCTTTATCTAGAGATTGTGTACGGAAATATTGCAAACCGTGACACTTCACATCTATAAGAAAATAATCTGTCATCTGTAAATCTGTCCAGTCTCAATATCACTTTATTGTTTTATTATAGTAGTCATTATGTTACAAGGGTTGGAAAAAGCATTAGCTTTTAGCCTATTCAGCTTTTTCTAGAGATTAGCTACGGCAATATCACAAATGGCGACACTCGACGGATAACCACAACATCTGCCGGGTATCAATATCACTGCATTGTTTTGTTATTCTAGCTATTATGATACTAGTGTATTTGAAAAATAAAATAAAACGCTTTTCTAATTTGACTCATCCCTAGTCAGCTTTAGCTAGAGATTGTGTACGGAAATATTACAAACTGTGACACTCAAAATCTTCCGAGTCTCAATATCACTTCATAGTTTCATTATCCTAGTCATTATGATACTATTGTTTATAAAAAGTATTATAGAACGGTTGTATTTTGTAACTCGTCTCTAGCCAGCTTTAGCTAGCGATTGTGTACGTAAATATCGCAAACCGCGACCCTTAACATCTGCCGAGTCTCAATATCACTTCATTATTTTATTATAGTAGTCATTATGATACAAAGGTTGGGGAAAGCTTATCGTTATTCCATTTTTAATAATGTAACTCATCCCTAGTCAGCTTTAGCTAGGCATTGTGTAGGGCAATATTAAGATCTCAATGTGACAGCCCGATGGTGTAGTAGATAGGGCCACTGCCTCCTGAGCGGGACGTCGTGGTTCGAATCCCACCACGTATCAATGTGATTTCGGTTTTCGAATTTCATATGTACGTTTATTCGGTGCTTTTTCCAAGCTTCGGAAGGTACGTTAAGCCGTTGATCCTGGTTAATATCGATTAATACCGTAGTATTAGTCGTTAAGCGGCGGCTTAAAAACTCTGACCTAATCTAGGATTGGGTCTGGTTTCTCTTCTGGGTTGCGGAGGTCAGATGGTAGTCGCCCTGTGTAAAAATCAGTACCCTCGTTCAATCCCCTAGATTAGGAAGCTGACTCCGAGAGATACGGGATAAGGCTAGGGTGATGATGTGTAGGGCAATATCGCAAATCGCGACAGTCAATAGCTGTAAATTTTCAATATCACTTCATACTTTTATTATCCTAGCCATTAAAATACTACTGTTTGTAAAAAAGCATTATAGAACGGTTTTATTATGCAACTCATCTCTAGTCAGCTTTAGCTAGAGATTCTGTACGGCAATATTGCAAACCGCGACCTTCAACTTCTGCCGAGTCCCAATATCACTTCATAATTTTCTTATAGTAGTTATTATGATACAAGGGTTAGAAATAGCTTTATTATAATACAGTTTTTATAATGTGACTCATCCCTAGTCAGCTTTAGCTAGGGATTGTGTACGGCAATATCGCAAACCGCGACACTCGACGGAAAACCACAATATCTGCCGAGTCTCAATATCACTTCATAGTTTTATTAACCTAGTGTTGTGAGGGCTTTTTATATTCCCTTACAACATAAGCACTAGGTTAGCGATTTTATACTGGATTGGAAGTTGTGGGTTCGATTCTTACGGTAGACTCACAAGCTAATTAATATGTTTTGGGTTATGACAATGCTTTGTCTTAGAAATCCCGATGGTTCCCAGTAAGTTTCACTCAAACTACGGCAAAGATGTTACCTAGCCATGGGCCTAGACTATTAAACTGTAGTATCTTGTAGGTCAGCTGGGAGAAATTTCTTAGTAGAAATAAGCTGTACTTGTCGTTATTCCTTGTATATTGTCTTTTTCATGTTATTTAAACAACTATAAACAGTGTGTGACCGTATTAGTCGTTTGCGCATAGGGCTTTACAGCCATGAACGACACTGCAACAGACGCTGATTGTATCATCTGTAAAGATGGAACAAGGCCTATGATGTAAATAAATAAATAAAACTGACACGCAACACAAAAAGGGAAAATTGAGTTCAATAACCGTGGTATGTGTTATCGTGACAAAAAATAAACGGACACAGACAGATACAAAGAAAATCGTAACAAAACAGAAATATCTCGTTCTCAAAATATACAAATTATAGAGTTAAATACAGCTACTTCTGCCAAGTGGCGCGTTGCACACATTTAGGTACTAATAATAAATCTGCAAGCGTTATGTTATTGACTGTGTCTTTCGTGGTTTGCTTTTGTTGAGTGGGTTGTCGGGTTATCGACCCGATGAATCCTAGTATCTAAGTTTTTAACTCTGCTATCACTATCAAAGACAGACTTTTTTCTCTCTTTTGACTCTTTGGGCTTTAAACCAGCATTGTGCTATGCCCATACCATTTTTCCACTATGTTATTTGTTTTTCTTATTTCCTTTTTGTATGTGTGTATTCTTCTTCTTCTTTAAATTTAAGAGCAGGGCTCTTGTCTGTGAAGTAATCACCATTCGGATCGATTTTGTTTGTATTATGTTGTGTAAATGTTTAGTTTTGTTTGTAAGTTTATAGTCTATGAACGTGTGTAATTTTGTTTGTAATTGTGGAAAATAAATTACTTGTATTTATATTTTGTATTTGTAAAGACAGCATCAAGAACAACGGTTAAACGTGTCCTCCAAAGCATGGAATCATCTACTCATGTATTTGTGAGATAATGAGGTGACTCAGCCTTCTCTGTCCTAACCTAACTAGGAACAATTTCAATACGTCCTCTCATACTTACTGCGATAGCTCAGTGACCTAAAGTGGATCTTGACTTCCGACACCACTCCAAAATGTCGTTTCATGATATTAAATCAAGTGCAAATATATAAAAAAAAATCTGCCCATGAAACTGAACAACTTTACCTAAGGAACATAGGTCAAAAACGAATAAAAAAGTGAACCTTCCATATAAAATGCACTAGCTGATAGCGCACTTGGTATGGGAAGTCAATATTTGTTTTTCGTTTTTCGACCTATGTTCTTTTTATAAGAAAAGTTGTTCAGTTTCATGGGTAGATTCAATATTTCAATATTTGCACTTGATTTAAAATGACCTTATATATAAATAATAAGGTCGTTGACGCTCTTTTTATTTAAGAAATGTAAGTTCGATTCAAATCAAACACTTATCTTAAGAATAGGTATATTATATGATTTAATAATTCTATGAACCATTGCATTATGCGGCTAGTAAACCTAAGGTACTTAAATAGACCGATATCACTATTAATTATAATAAGAACATCATAAATGTCAGACGCCACAGATATTTCGTCTCATGTATTTTAGTTGGCACCGTTTGCCAATTTTCTGGCATTCTTAGAATGGACTCTATGTATACAATGCAGGCACCTATGTAAAACACAAAATCAAAAATGTCTGTAAATGTTTTTTAAAAAGATGCTAGAAAAATAAAATAAAAAGCTAGAAAGATATAGTTTTACAAAAACATTTTATAACCACGTAGGCCCCGACGAGATTCGAACTCGTGATCTCCTGTTTACTAGACAGGCGCTTTAACCAACTAAGCCACGGCGCCGATGTGCACTTACGCGAAATTATCTATTAGCTTATCTGGCTTACACAGAATGATACATGAGTAAAACACGTATGAGAAATACAATCGTGACTTATTATCAATATGATAAGCTCTGGAGTATTTCTGAACCGCTCGTATGAATACTGAAAACGCATACGAAAATCATTCGTGTAAGAAATCAAATTCTATCACACATGATTTTACGTACTTTTTGAAGCAGTAGAAATCTGTGTTGCCAATATAGTCTAATCCCATAAATTGTTTTCGTTCTACGCAGAAATACACCTACTATACCACCACTAGCACTAACAAAAATCGTTTATTTGAAAAACCGGAAATTAATCGCAGAGAAACTGAACGTAAATTCAGGTAAATTAAAAAGTTAAAGTGTCATTTGTCAAATGATTGTCTGTGCCACTGTCATGATTATAGACTACTTAGGTTTCGAGTAGTAGAAAAAAAACCGAGTGGTTTGGACCACTAGTTGCAGAGTCGCATACGTATGAGTATTCAAAAATAGTGATTTTGGGATTTCGTATGCGAATGTTGCTTTTTCGAATGCGAATTTAGATACGAGCGGTTTAAAAATACGACTCCAGTTCTGCTCCCTCAATTTAACTAAGTTATGTCTCAAATACAAACATTTTCATTACTATTTTGTGTTTGGCACAAATCGCAAGTACATCGTCGTGAACGCAATCTGAATTTAGACTATCCACGAAATAATTACATGCATGCATACACAGAACTTATAAGTCATGAACATTATAAATAATATTTATAAAGCTACGAGTACAAGGCATTTTCTCCACTTCTAACGCTATAACTCTTAAATTACAACACACTCACGATTACCCTCTAATCTTTTAGCTGGCTCTTTAGCATGTCCGAGAGGAGAAACAGCTTTTACATTCTACGAGTATCATACATAGAAATTAAAAATTCGCCAACTGCAGGATTTGAACCTGCTTTCTTCGGAATACCGTATCATCGCTCTGCCAACTGAGCTTCCAGGACGTAGTTAATATGGCGAATTTAATGTGATTTCTAGCCTTTATTTCCTACTTAAAATAGCACTGTGGTGTAGTGACTCATCAATTTAGACATTCTATGTTTTTCATCTTCCATGCTGGCCTGGGAGCGAGAGAAAAACATAGAATGTGCCAGCCGCATTTCCTCCCGGGCATGCTGTAAAACCAGCTAAGGGTATATTATAATTTAGGCGATGGGCTGACAACCTGTCACTACAGCAATATACCTACAAATCTATCTTAAATAACCCTCAAAACTTTGTTAGACGTGGCGGAAGAACCTTTGTTTAGGTTGTTTACGCTCTGCCTACCCCATTAGGGATAAAGGCGTGATTATATGTATGTATGTATGTTTTTCTATCACTTCCAGTGCAATATGAAAGATTTTTTGATTCTATTAATTTATTTTGCATATAATGTGTATATTTTATCATCATCATCATATATTTACTTCCATGCTGGACTGGGAGCGAGAGAAAAACATAGAATGTGCTAGTTGTGTTTCCTCCCGGGCATGCTGTAAAAACCAGCTAAGGGATCCAAGGGTTTCTGTATATTGAAATTTAGGCGATAGGCTGACAACCTGTCACTACAGCAATATATCTACAAATCTATTTTAAACAACCCTCAAAACATTGTCAGACGTGGCGGAACGACCTTTGTTTCGGTTGTTTACGCACTGCCTACCCCTTATTTGATATAAAGGCGTGATTATATGTATGTAAGTATATATCTTCATTTATTTAAGAGCTTAACTCGGTTGAGTGTATATGAAGTGAACGCCAGCTCTCTCTGCATTCCGCCTTCTCCTTGACTTCCTGGTACGAACTGACCTTAATCTTTTCTTGCACTTGATCGATGTAATTTATTCCTGCCCCCCTTCCTCTCATTCCTTCTATCTTTCCTTCAATAATCGTCTTTACTAACTCGTCATGTCGTATAAGGTGAATTCAGGTGTCCCAACATTTTTCCTCTTCTATTTTCTATTATATTGAGTATGTGTTTTTCATACTCGTATATTTCATAAAGTTCTTAAAAATATAATATCAGGCATTGTACATGAACCCTTATAAACGGCGTTGCAAATTTGTCATGCTTAGAATTACATACAAAATAATAATAAGTAATACAATGTTATTAAATTACTTATTCAAAACAAATAAAGAGATTTCGTGATATAATTTGTCGGTTTTCAAATTTAATGTGCAATGTCATAATTATTAATTCATTCCACCTGGACAAAATAAAATAAAGTTTCAATCATGTTTTATATTTGGACTCTCGACGCAAAGAAATAAATATTTATTCTTATGGTCTCGGGCCCAATTCTCGGCGGAGGACAATGACTTTGTGTTGATGTTTCTGGTTTGGTTAGGATATTGCAGGCTGATCACCTGATTGTCCGAAAAGTAAGATGATCCATGCTGTCGGATGGGCATGTAAATAATCGATCCTGCGACTGATTTCACTCTGTTCGTGTCAGTCAATCTGTCCCATCAGAATAAGATATTGAAGGAAAAGAGAGTGCACCTGTGGGTAGCGCAAACACTTGGGCACTAAAAAGTAGTCCTGCGCAGCTGGCCGATCTCTGAGAGATTGGCCGCTATAACCAAAAATCTTTGGGAGGACTATTATTATTATGTTTTCTTTGCAAGACTCATTACGCGCTGGATCCAAGAAAGATACTGTACTGTTTCGTCATTAGGTCCCCGACAAACACCGATTATTTTATTTTTTAAAAGCACCTAAAGTCCCTTTGTTGTGCACGCTGAGTTCATTTCAAACATTTCGATTGAAGTCATATCAATGGCGAATTTCCATAAAGTCCACAGCAGACATATACTCGTAAGTTATGGGTACATTTATGTGCTGGATCTTTAAAAGAGCAATATCATCTTTGCAACTGCCTCCGTGGTCTAGTGGCTAGTGCCATAGACTCTCGATCCGGAGGGCCTGGGTTCGATTCCCAGGGGGGAAACACAAAGTTGATATTTGAGAATTTATCACTTTGTTAATTTTTCCCCAGTTTGGTTAGGACATTATAAGCTGAATTCACTGAATTTTCTTTTCAGACAATCTCACCTGATTGTCTGAAAAGAAAAAGATTTCGTGCTTCGGAGGGCACGTTAAGCCGTCGGTCCCGGTTGCTGTCTTTGATAGTGGTCGTTACTCAAACCATGTCAGAGGCCTGGTAGTTGTACTACTAGGCGGTTTAAAAACTCTGACACCAGGGTTCATCGAGTCCATAGACTCGATACCCACTCGATACTTCTATCGAAGAAGAAGAATCTTTGCAATATTCCGTCACGCTATTTTGCTGAGAATTATCTGTTTAGTAGTTCTTAAACAATGAAATCGAATTTGATGATATTGTTAGATTGCTTATAACATTCTTAGATTTTTTGCTTCTATTTTCTTTCTTGTATCCCAACAAAGCGGTGGTAGGCTCCGCAAGGGGCCGCCTGGTTCGCGACTACCCTCAAACACCTTGCTGTGTTCCGTCGGTGCGTGAGATTGCCAGTGCCATAACAGGCATCGCCTCACGGTCATTTTTAAGTTAGTGTCTAGAGTAAAGAGCAAACCCATTTCTAAATAATAAAAAAAAACGCAATGTGAAGCAGTCAGTACCCAATTTGTTGCTAGCATACTTCCAGTGAACTGTCTTATGGACGTCGTACCTCGTATAAAGGCAAAATAAATGTAAGGGCGATAGCGTTCCACAAACTGATAGAGGTTGCACACTCAACGACACAGAACAATAGATAGTTTGTCACTGGGATTCTTAAAATATGTTGGCTATTTTATTTTAATTAAAACAGTATCATTTAGTTTTTGGTGGATAGTATGATTTAGCTGTAACCATTACATTAAAAAGTTTAATAACAAACGTACATACTAATAGAAGCGTGTTTATCTTATATTTGGTTTTAGGTACTTTATTTTTATGTTAACTGGCTATTGTTAACGATATTATTGTAGTAATTTATGATACTCGATCAATCTAAGCGATCAACAGTAAAATTGTACCACGAAATAGATGTTTTTTTTTTCTAATACATATTTCGTTTTATTTTATAAAGGCAGAGAGATAAATCATTTTCACTTCTCATGCTCTAAAAGTGCTATTATTTGCAGGATGTAGGCTACATAAAATTGAATTTTGTGCACAAGGGCTAAAACGTATCTACTCATAAATTCATCTCCTTTAAGGCACAGCAACTATAGCCATACAGTCTAACTTAATGAGAAGTTCATAGATAGAACTTGACAAATATGGCCTTTATTGTGCGGTTGTCGCAATACCTACAATTGTTGCAGAACAATATGAGTCGAGAAAATATATCTGACTGAACACAAAGTTAGAGTTGGGGTAGACATTTCAATTTGGGCTATAGATTGCGTAGATTGATGCGAATTCATGAATTTTTCCTATTTGGGTTGAACTAGAAAACGTTTTTTTACTGATAGGGGTTAGATACTTTTTAAATAACTATGATATTATATGCTTGCAAAAAATAATATTATATGTTTCTGATGTTTAACTGTTTTCTATGTAATGGAAACGCTTCTTAAGAATTATTTTAAAACATTTAATAGAATCTTATTCTTAGATGATTTTGAGCTAAAGACTTTTTCTTTTTTATTTTGGTCATAATATGTCAACTGAATCATCTGTGAAGATGAAAAAGGCCTAATGATGATGACGATTATGGCAAGATTTATGATAATCATAAAGGATCGAAAAAAAATTGAAGACTCAGAAGAAGAGACTAAAGAAATCTTGGTTGGCAAAATGCTTTATAAAGAGAAAAGATTGAAGACTTCGCTTAATGCTTTATTATAAACACTATTTCTGAAATGAGTAAATAAAAGATTAGGCTGTATGGCTTAGTCCAGTAGCTCATCCGATAAGGGTAAATTTAAAAACTGAACTGCAAAAAAATCTCCTATGAAAAAAGTAAATAAATAGAAGCATTGAAATTTTGTCGATAATGTCCTTATTACCAATTTTAATTTCCCTATGTTTAGCAACAAACTCGTTTGCTAATGAATTCTGGCATGCCATTTCTTCAACCACAGAGACCGAGTTGCGAGACATGGTGAAGGAGGTGGACCAGGATGGCAACGGCACCATTGAGTTCAACGAGTTCCTCCAGATGATGTCCAAGAAGATGAGAGGGGACGATGGAGAGGACGAGCTTAGAGAGGCTTTCAGGTATGATCATCGTCTCATAAATAAATTATTAATTGTTTTCCCTAGCCTTGTCCTGTATCTCACGGGGTCAGCTACCTTATCAGGTATGTGATAAAGAAATATTGAAAAAAATACTGAGTAAAAACTGAACCAAAATATATAAAGGACTCTTGTTGCAATTGTCGTAAAAGATGGGTACTGGATAGCAGATTATTCCCTAAACTCAGGTAAAATGCAGGAAATTATAAGCTGAGTGCTATTCGCATATAGCAGGTGTAAGGGGCAGTGTACGAGTGATACGAGTTTTTCAGTCAACGGAACTGAACAAGGTTCACCAGGAAATTCTTTTATGAGATGAAAATAAAAGAGCTTACCATACAAAATGATCACCACGATCAGAAAATTTGTACTGGTTTTTTTCTTTATTACTTTCTGAAAAACAATCCTGGTGATAGTTGTTCAGTTTCGTTGACTGAGCAGAAGCTGTTTATCGTAAAGAGAGATCCGTTACAGAGGCTTTTCTATTGTAGTGTATGGTTTTTTGAGGAGGATGACAACGACAAAATCAAAATTGTGAGGATCATTAGTACTTAGATCTGTAAACATGACATAACAACATCAGATAACTTTAATTTAACGCAATACTCAAGGTATATTTTGTCAAAATTCCAGGGTATTCGACAAGAACAACGACGGGCTGATATCATCCGTGGAACTGAGACACGTGATGACTAACCTCGGCGAGCGACTGAGTGAGGAAGAGGTAGACGACATGATCCGTGAGGCTGACATCGATGGAGACGGCATGGTCAACTATGACGGTTAGTATTGACTCACTGATATCATTGGAGCAGCAGTTGAAGCGAAGAAGAAGCATTGAGGGCTGAGTGAGGAAGAAGTAGATGGCTTGATCCGTGAGGCTGACATCGATGGAGACGGCATGGTCAACTATGACGGTTAGTATTGACTCACTGATATCATTGGAGCAGCAGTTGAAGCGAAGAAGAAGCATTGAGGGCTGAGTGAGGAAGAAGTAGATGGCTTGATCCGTGAGGCTGACATCGATGGAGACGGCATGGTCAACTATGATGGTTAGTATTGAGTCACTGATTTCATTGGAGCAACAGTTGAAGCGAAGACTCGTGATGCAAATGTGATGACTGACCTCAACGAGCGACTGAGTGAGGAAGATGTAGATAACATGATCCGTGAGGCTGACATCGATGGAGACGGCATGGTCAACTATGACGGTTAGTGTTGAGTCACTGATATCATTGGAGCAACAATTGAAGCAAAAACAGGTGATACAGATGTAATGACTAACCTCGGCGAGTGACTGAGTGAGAAAGAGGTAGACGATATGATCCTTGAGGCTGACATCGATGGAGACGGCATGGTCAACTATGACGGTTCGTATTGAGTCACTGATATCATTGGAGCAACAATTGAAGCAAAGACACGCGATGCAGATGTGATGACTAACCTCGGCGAGCGACTGAGTGAGGAAGAGGAAGACGACATGATTCTTGAGGCTGACATCGATGGAGACGGCATGGTCAACTATGACGGTTAAATTGACTTACTAATATCATTGGAGCAGCAGTTGAAGCGAAGAAGAAGCATTGAGGGCTGAGTGAGGAAGAAGTAGATGGCTTGATCCGTGAGGCTGACATCGATTGAAACGGCATGGTCAACTATGACGGTTAGTATTGAGTCACTGATATCATTGGAGCAACATTTGAAGCGAAGACACGTGATGCAAGTGTGATGACTGACCTCAACGAGCGACTGAGTGAGGAAGAGATAGACGACATGATCCGTGAGGCTGACATGGATGGAGACGGCATGGTCAACTATGATGGTTAGTAATGAGTCACTGATATCATTGGAGCAACAGTTGAAGCAAAGACACGTGTTGCAGATGTGATGACTAACCTCGGCGATCAACCGAGTGAGGAAGAGGTAGACGGTATGATCCGTGAGGCTGATATAGATGGAGACGGTATGGTCAACTATGATTGTTAGTATTGATTTACTGTATTCACTGAAGCCACAGTTAGAGCTGATATTGGGGATGACTAGCTTAGAGGGCTGGGTGAGGAAGAAGTAAATGACTTGATCCATGAGACTGACATAGATGGAGACGGCATGATCAATTATGAATGTTAGTGTTGAGTTACTGAAATCACTAGTGAAGTAGAGGTGATATTGGGAATGATTAGCTTTGAGGGCTGAGTGAGGAAGAAGTAGATGACTTGATCCGCAAGGCTGACGATTGTTAGTTTTGAGTAAATAATAATATCATAATTAAACACTATATAGATAGAAATGACCGTGAGTTCCATAGCGACAGTACTATGTTTGGAGACAGCATGTTCGACTATGGTTAAACAACGTATTAAGTTATCTTATCAGGTGGTTTAGCCTGCATTTCTACAGAATTGTTAACTTTGTTTGTCTTTTATCCTTAATCCGATTATTCGATCACACCCGCGATCACCAGATCGAGAGCTTATAATTTAGATCTTAATATCGATTACTCAAACATAAACTATTACTAATTAAATTATTTACTCAGAATTTCAAGTATTGGCTGCCTTTGTGATGATTGCATCCAATCCGGAAGAGTTTGGCCTCACTAATGCGATTAAGGAAGGAGAGCAAGGGGATAAAGCAATCGTTGATGAAAAAGGAGTTATTGATCAAACTATGACTATGGATTACATCACTGACCAAATGACTGCCAAAAGGGATATGGATTACATGACTGAACAAATTTCTGCAAAAAAGGATGAAGGTCATCTTAATGAATCTACTGATAATATTTTACCACAGCTAACACTTCCAGCATCGATAGTTTATAGATTTGATCTAGATTTTTGTAGCAAGCATTATAGTCATGAATAGTTAAAATAAATGAATAGTTAATATATATAGTCATTATATAAAATTTGTAGAGGGTGATTCTTCTGCCAAGTTTTTGAAATTTATATACCTGTTGCTAAAATAGAAAGCATTTAGCTGTCATTAGATCATTACACTGGAGTCAGCACGGATAATTTTTTTACTTTTCTAATGATATAATTTTGTTTCTAGACGGCTATTTCTCTATCCAACTCTTGAATTTATTTAACAGTAGCCGGATAACACAAAATAAATCATTTTGATATTATATTTTAAACAAGTGCCTGACGCAGTGCTACTTTGCATCGCCAAACAACTGAACTGATCTTTATATATATATATACTTTATTGCATAAACACAAAAGAAATGTAATTTACAAATATAGTGTGCAAGGGCGAACTTATCTCTATGAAGAGATCTCTTCCAGCCAACCCAATGGTAGTAAGAGAAAGTGAATAATTTTGAGGGGACAAGAAAATGCAACATTAACAGAGACTAGTAAAACAAAAAAAATAAAAATACTTACATACCTATACATAGAATAAATACCTACCGTATATTACTATCTTAAATAAACATACATATATACTAAACAATATATTGATACATACATATACGAATAAACTACTACATAAATACATACATCAAAATTGTTCAGATAAGAAGTGCTCTTTTAATCTTTTCTTAAAGACATTCACTGAGGGACTGTCTTGAATTGTCTTAGGCAGTTTATTCCACAGTTGTGCAGCTTTTACAGAAAAGGAGTTGAAGAAGAACTTGGTATTCGCACTAGGCAACTCCAGCACCTTAGTGATGCAGGCGCGCCTAGAGCGGGGATCTGGAGGAAGGTGTTGGAAACGGGAGCGGAGATAGTCAGGATAAAAAAATCAGGCATATTTTTTATATGGACATTCCGGGTGTAAGGGACAGCGTCACGGAAACTGATAGGGGTTGCTCTGTCAACGAAACTGAACAACATTCACCAGGAAATTATTTTATAAGATGAAAAAAAAATATGATTTCTCATACAAAATGACCACCACGCTCAGATAGTTCGTATGGAAAACCGAATTATTGATATATTTTCCTGAAATAATTTTCTGGGAATAGTTGTATAGTTCCGTTGACTGATCAACCCCTATCAGTTCGCGGGACGCTGTCCCTTACACCCGTTCTAAATCCTTCTATCGCTACTAATAATATTATGAAGAGTTAAACACTTGTTAGTTTGTTTTTTGTCTGTAACCTCGGTACAACAGTCCTTAATGTTCATGATTACGGTAGGGTAGACGGAGGCCTTATTGCGTCAATTTAACGGATTCAATTCGACAAAATCAACGGAACACTTATATATTTTAATTTACAGGATGGAAAACTATAAATTGGGATGATGATTCTGATAATAATAAAGAAGATAGTTTTTAGTTTATCTGTTTTAGTATTTGAATTGGTGAGTTTCATTTACACAGTTTTTATTTTTGTAGCAATTAACGCAAACTCTTCGTAGTGTATAATTATACCAGGTGTAAGGGACAGCGTCTCTCAAACTGATAGGAGTTGTTCAGTCAACGACACTGAACGACTTCCACCGAGAAATTATTTCACGAAGTGAAAATAATAATTGGTTTTTCCATACAAAATGTTCACCACGATCAGACAATTTGTATGGAAAACCCTATTTTATTTCACTTCCTGAAAGAATTCCCTGGTGGGAATTGTTCATCGTCGTTGACTGACCAACCCCTATCAGTTTGCAGGATGCTGTCCCTTACACCCCGTATTACTCCATGGTAGTGACTTAAAATATTCTCTGTACTGAACAACATTTTAACATCCTCCATTTTCTCTTTCCAGAGTTCGTAACAATACTGACTTCGAAAAACTAGTATGCAGAGCCAAAGCCGAAGAAGAGAGAAATTCCCCCCCGCGCGCCTCCCCCCAAGCCCCAGTGTCCTCCTCCCCACCAGGAGTTGTCCAAGTTCGGAGGGAAAGAAACTCTTATATAGCGACCGGCTGACTAAAAAAACTAAAACGCTATAATCCATAGAACGCTTGGTGACAGTGTATACGTACTAAATGTATTAGAAGTGCGATTTTTTTACGAAAGTGCATACGCCTAGAGTTTTAATCTCATCTGTAAATGTTGCATCTTCCATGGTGGATACATTATAGTTCTAAATTAATCGTGTTTGTTTTTACTTTTATAGCTTTAGACTTTAGCATTCAAGTACTAAATTCTTGTGTATCCAAATTTTTGATGACAATGTTGATGGTAGCAATGATTCAATTTTGGAAAGTAGTAATTCGAATATGTACTCTACTTGTCAAAATTGCGAAAAGAACATCTGTTTTTTTATATGGCGGCCATCTTGAAAAATATCGGCAAAAGAAATACGTGGAATGTAAATACAATAGAAACAAGGAGCAGAAAGTAATATTATTATTAATAAAAAAACATAAAAATACTGAGACTGGATTTAGTACTTGAATATTTTGTTTACTTTTGCCTTGTTGAACCATCTTACGGGAAGCAGGGTCACAACTGCACTCATTCATGATTTTGACCATAATAACATACCGAGGTGTGTATAGAAAAATCTATTCTTCTGATTTATAAAGTCACTGGAAAAATAACCAATATTATATACATATATAAAAGGTAATATACATAAATCTTCCATGCTGGACTGGGAGTGAGAGAAAAACATAGAATGTGCCAGCTGCATTTCCTCCCTAGCATGCTGTAAAAATCAGCTAAGGGATTCGAGGGTTACACAATTGTAATTTAGTCGATGGGCTGGCAACCTGTCACTACAGCAATATATAATACGTACAAATCTTTCTTGAATGGCCCTCAAAACTTTGTCAGACGCGGCGGAAAGGCCTTTGTTTAGGTCGTTTATGCTCTGCCTACCCCAATAGGGATAAAAGCGTGATTATATGTATGTTTGTATGTATATAAAAGGTAATGTGACTACGGGCTAAAGAAAAAGAATATGATGAAGATATTGCATGCTATTGAAAATTCTTTACATACCTCCTAAACGTGATGACTATTTATTAAACTAATACAGATTCATAAAGTACCTAATAGTGAAATAGTAATAGAGTAAATTTAGATTACCGTAATACTAAAAATTTAAATACTGATTTGAGAAAATATTGATAAATATACAGATTTCACAAAATGGATATGTTGAATTAAATAGATAAAATTTTCCACTTTGTATGTAATAAACAGCAAAACTTGTGAAGCAAATCAAGAATTCTTTTTGTTTTTTGTGAACCTTTTGAACTAAATCTTTTCGAAATACAAAATAGTAGATTTTACGACAACTGCACAAAACAAGTAATTTTGTCCGAGATTTTTAGCTGATGCTAAGTCGAGGACGAAAATGATTTTGAGCACGAATCGTAAACTCTGCATTTCATTTCGATTACGAGGAAAGTTAAGGAAATAAAAAAATAATTGTGAACTAAACAATTCATTTAACTTTTTAAATCTCTCGACAAATAATCTTTAGGCTTGGGTTGGAGACATATACAGCCTAGTATCAATTATTTTTGTAATAATAATTTATTTAAACTATCGTAATTAAATTTGACAATTCAATCAAATCAGAAAAAAAAAATAGCTAAAAGAAACATTCTGATTTTATTGTAATTGTAATTTATTTAAATGGTTGAAAAACTCGCCATGATACAATGTAAGCAGTTTATTTATTTTATAAGTGACCACAAGCTCAACATTTGTGTCACATTAATACTAGAATTTAATCATAATTGTTATGTACTAAGAACGCTTACTCCGTCGATTTAGTACAAAAGACTTACAGATTTAAAATTTGGTTGTGTCAACTATTCATTTTTATATTTCTTCCAGCATGGAACTGTAACGGACTGGACTGAACGGTACTGGGAGCGAAAGAGAAACATAGAATGTGCCAGCTGCATTTCTTTCCGCGCATGCTGTAAAAACCAGCTAAGGGATCCGAAGGTTTTAGTATATTGAAATTTAGGCGGTGGGCTGACAACCTGTCGCTACAGCAATATAGCCTACAAATTAATCTAAAATCACTCTCAAAACTTTGTCAGACGTGGCTAAACGACTTTTGTTTAGGTCGTTTAAGCTCTGCCTACGCCATTAGGGATAAAGGCGTGATCAAATAAAAATGGCATTCTGTACGTATACACGTTGTATGACTTTGTGTAGATTTAGAATGTGTATGTGTTGGCAATGTTAAAAAAAAAGTTTTCGTTAGTCTTCCAATTAGTGAAGGTTGAATGAAAAATATATATGAGCCAAATATTAACAGAGTTCACTATTGATATGAGGAATCGAATAGTAAAATATTTTAGAAATTAGTGACATGTAAACTAAGGCTCGTATTTATAAAGCGATCTCAAGATTGAGAGCAATATAAAGTACGGATTTGATAGGTCATATTGTACTGAAATGACATTTCTGATACGAAGTAACTAGCTGTCAGTCTCAAGTGCTATTTATCAATACGGGCCTTAGACAATTTTATTTATCTGCATCGAGAAGTTTCAGTCACCATTACAAAAATAAGAACTAGAAATTACTAAAGAATGTAACAAAGCAAATAAAGACAAAATTATACCGGGTGTAAAGGACAGCCTCCCACAAACTAATAGGGATTGCTCAGCAAACAACACTAAACAACTTTCATCAGGATTTTTTCAGGAAGTGAAAATAATAATTGTATCTTCCATACAAAATGTCATGTCAGATGAGCAACCCCTATCAGTTTGCGGGACGCTGTCCCTTACACCCGGTATACAGAATACGACATTGGACTGAGCAATGTCAGAATCATACATTATATATTGTGTGGTAGAAAAGACAAACGTAAAAGACATCAATGTAATTTAATAAATTATGGGGACCTTTCTGCACCGGGTGTAAGGGATAGCGTCCCGCAAACTGATAGCGGTTGCTCAGTCAAAGATACTAAACAACTGCCACTGAGAAATTCTTTCAGGAAGTGCAAATAAAAATATTTTTCATTAAATAAGTTTTTCCACAACAAAAATTCTCGACCTCGATCATACAATTTGTATGAAAAAGCCTTTTTTTTCACTTCCTGAAAGAATTCTATGGTGGAAGTTGTTCAGTGTCGTTGACTGAGCAACCCCAATTTTTGTTGCGGTTTGCGGGAAACTGTCCCTTACACTCCATCTGTACTCGAAAGTGACTGAAAATTCCACGATACATCTAAGAAACTTAAGAGGAATTTTACTAAATTTACATAGATACAAGAAGGGTAAGTACTTTTAAATGTAACGAACATAAAACATTTGTTTAATATCTATACTTAGCTATTTAAGGTCATCAAGTGCGTGAAAAAAATTCATTACATATTGCTTGAATTTCGTAAGTTTTGTGTCAATTTGAGCGAAAGATTAAAGAAACGGGGAGTGAGGATATAATAATGAAAAAATGATATTTATAATCGAACTTTCTTACACATCTTTTCACTTTTTCCTATCTTATACCCCTGTGTTAAGGTAGGTATTTGTTCAAGCACTAATGTTTTGTGCACCATAGCACACTTCACGGATTTTTTAAGTTTATAGTATTGACTTTAATGTTGTACCCAATATATTTTCATGGAATATTGCGGTATCGTATAACATACCAAAAGTTTTAAGAAAACAATTTGAATGGTTCTTGCAATGGGTTTATGGGATCTCCTTTAAGTGTTTTTGAAGAAATGCTTATCTCATTAAAGACATAATTGGCCATGGTATAACTATGTGTATAACAGTAAAAAATATATATTTTTCCTTATTTTGCTATTATTTCGTTTTGAACTAATTTCCAATTCTAGGGGCTTCCTTCTTTATCATCCATCATAAACAATTTTATGACAAAAGCCACAAAAATATTAATTTTTGCTTTCACTAGGTATCTTTAATTAAATCTTACCTAATTATACTCCTTAAAAACCGTTTTAATTATTTATGTATAAGGAAATTGAATATCTTTATTGTAACTTACATACTAATTTCGTAACAAATTTTGAAGACAATAAACATATAAAACATATTTATTTATTACAATTAAAAATATAAATATATTGTGTAATAGTTATTTATCTATTCATATTTAACATTCGCATATCACAAGCAATAAAATTGTTAAGTAAAGATAATTGTTTTAAACAAATCATATTTTAAATAATATAATATTTACAAAAGACATTAAATATAAAATCTATATTAACATAATTCAGTTGTACAATGATTTGTCAATGTAGAGTGGTGGAAATACATATTTTATTAATACAAAGGTCTATACAATTAAGTAGATAACAGATTATAATAAAAATCATCTGACATCATAATCAGCTACATTAAATCTAAGAATTGAGAGATTAAGATGAAGATTGTTATATAAACAAAATGACACTTAAGGTTAGACTGCACTAGGGCGTAGCTGCACGGCGCGACGCAACACTGCACGACACATGATTCTTTGTATGAAAATGTATGAGAGGTACCGCACTGAAGCAGCACTGGAGCTGCAGCGGAGCGGCGCGGCGCTTCACGACGCTTCACGGCGCGGCAATGTCAGGTTCATTCACATTTTGACAGATTTTGTCGCGCACTGCCGTGCCGTGCCGCGCCGCTCGCCGTTCCGCTACAGCTACGCCAAAGTACGGTCTAACCTTTAGTGATGTTGAGGCAAGTATTTAAATACGGCTAATATAATATAGGGTTGTCAAAATACTATTGCATTATATTTTATCATATCAAATGGTGAAATAAATGTGATGCGTAAAATATAAGAGTGTTTTAGCATTATGTTGTGTTATACTACTAAATATGTTTATATTTGAAACTAAACGAAATTCTATTTGAGCTTAAACTTTGACATTTCGTTTTGAATTAACTGTTTTATTTTTATGTATAAAAATAACTATTTTAAAAGTTTTGTTTGACAAAGTAAAGCGATTACATTTATCAAATATATTACCACAAATTATTTTTTAGAAGTTGAGACAACTTTATATCTGTACTGTAGCGATTTTAATGTTAGTTAAAATTTTGGCTTCCCTATGATAAGATTGTTGGAGTAATGTCAGAGCAATGTTGGCTACCATTACGTATAAATATAGAGAAGACGAAAAAAAATGCATGTATTAAAATAATTTATTGTATGTATTTGCAAGTTAGAAGTTCGATGTAATTAGAAGAATATACAAGCTTCATATGACAAAAGAGATTTTAATAAAATTGATATGTGAATAGGGTGTAGTTTTATTCAACATTATCTTAAACCCACATCCACCCACTGCAGGGTATACGCCTCTTCTCGACTGCGCCATTCCTAACGGTCCTGTGCTAGTCTCATCCAGTTTGCGCCTATGAATTTGACGATGTCGTCGGACCATCAATTCAATTCAATTCAATCATTTATTAATAAATAAAAATTTACACGTCACTAAATTCATCAATTACAAAGTTTTTAAATCATCATCTCCCTAGCATTATCCTGTATCTTACGGGGTCGGCTACCTAATCTAGGGGATTGAACGAGGGTACTGGTTTTTACACAGAGCGACTGGCATCTGACCTCCGCAACCCAGAAGGGAAACCAGACCCAATCCTAGATTAGGTCAGAGTTTTCAAGCCGCCAATGCTTAGCACTGGCCTCTGAAATGGCTAAACGACTAATATCTACGGTATTAAACGATATTAACCGGGAACAACGGCTTAACGTGCCTTCCGAAGCACGGAAAAAGCGCCGAATAAACGTACATATGAAATTCGAAAACCGAAAAACACATTGGTACGTGGTGGGATTCGAACCACGACCTCCGAGGAGGCAGCGGCCCTATCCACTACACCATCGGGCTCTCCAAAGCTCTACAAAGTTTTTAAATCAAATTCAAAATTAGTAATAATAAAATAAAAAGTAATAATAGATATATTTGTACTGACATTCAGATTTGTTTATTTGTGCAACTGGGGCAGTTAATTGTCAAAGAATTCATTTATATTATAATATGCTTTTGTTAGTAATTCCTGTTCATCGGGCTGGTAGTCTGCCCACTGGCCTTATCGAACCTATTGGCCACTACACCGTGACTGCTTTGGTCCACCTTCCGTGATCATCATCATCGTCGAGCCAGGTGACCCACCTATCTCTACCTACATATATACATATAGTCACTAATGGGGTAGTTAGAGCGTGAACGACCTAAACAAAGGTCGTTTCGCCACGTCTCACAAAGTTTTGAGGATTATTGAAGATAGATTTGTAGGTATCTTGCTGTAGTGACAGGTTGTCAGCCCATCGCCCAAATTACAATAAACTGAAACCCTCGGATCCTATAGCTGAGATTTACAGCATGCCCGGGAGGAAATGCAGCGGGCATATTCTATGTTTTTCTCTCGCTCCCAGTCCAGCATGGAAGAAAATCTCCATCCATCTGTACCTTGATCTCGTTAATCGTTTACCTACATTTTAACTTCGAATTTCGACATTAGATACGCGATCAACGAACGAGATGCCTAGTGCCTAACATACTTAACACGTCATATAATGTTTACACATAGTTGGAGTTCGTGCAGCTCATTTTTAAGATAAGATAAGATAAGAATATACTTTATTGTACAGAAAAGACACAAGAAATTAAAATAAAATGAAACAAATATTAGTACAAATAGGCGGCCTTATTGCTAAGCAGCAATTTCTTCCAGGCAACCTTAGGGTACAGGAAAATAAATGTTGAACTAGTGAGTAGACAATTTTGCAAACAATATTAATAATGGACGAAAAATAAACAAGATAATAAGATGTTTCTTTTTTAAATGATAAATGAGATCATCAATATTTTAGCTGAGTTTTAATGGTAAACACGTGGATTTTTTAGCTACCCAGTCGTCACGCCTGCTATTTAACAGTAAGATATTCTATTGCAGACTTGTGTTTTTCTAGTACGTAAGGTTGCCTTTTAAGTTGTGTCGTTTGCCAACCTCCTGCAATAATAAAAAAAAAAATCTTATGGCATTTTCATCTTTTTGAATTTAGAATTCGAAAACAAAAGAATGTTTTCAAATTAATCGAATAGTTTTATTGCAGCGTCTATTCAAAGGTGATAAGTCGCTTGTTAAAATGAAATTATCTAAGGAAAATTTGCGTGCGATAATTTTCTACAACTTTCAAAGGGGATTATCGCGACTTCAGTGCTTTGAGGAGATAACTTCTGTGTTTAATGATGCATGTCTTAGGACTGTAGAACGCTGGTATTTAGAATTTCAACGTGGGCACTCTAGCCTTAGTGACAAGCCACGTGAAGGTTGTCCAAGAACCGCCATGACGCTAGAGAATATCGAAGCTGTGCGGCAGCTTATCCTCGAAGATCGGCATGTGACATACCGTGAAATAGAGGCATCCGTGGGCATTTCAGGGACCACTGTCCAAAAAATCCTACACGAAGAACTTGGCGTAAGAAAGTTGATCTCTCGTTGGATACCACATTTGCTTAGCGACGACCAAAAAGCAGCCCGTGTTAGTTGGTGTCGCAAAACTTTGCAGCGATTCAGCCGAGGAGAGTCAAAGCATGTTTACGATGTGGTTAGTGGTGACGAGTCTTGGATATATGCTTATGATCCAGATTCTAAGCAGCAGTCAACTGTCTGGGTCTTCCAGGAAGAGCCAAAACTGACCAAAGTCATGCGCTCACGAAGCACTTCAAAAAAAATGGTTGCCTCGTTTGTGGCAAAGGGTGGTCACGTTGCCACTATTGTACTAGAAGATCGCAAGACGGTTACCGCTGACTGGTATACCACTGTTCGTTTACCACAAGTCATCACCGAATTTCGAAAAAACAATCCAAGACGTCGTATGATACTGCACCATGACAATGCAAGTTCGCACACCGCCTCCCAAACAAAGACGTTTTTGAGCACCCAAAATGTCGAAATTTTAGATCATCCGCCTTACAGCCCTGATTTAAGCCCTAACGATTTCTTTACGTTCCCCAAAATTAAGCAAGGTCTTCGTGGTCAACGTTTTAGCTCACCCGAAGAAGCTGTTGAAGCATACATATCGGCCATTTTGACTATCCCCACTTCGGAGTGGAATAAGTGTTTTAGAAACTGGTTTGAACGCATGCTAAAGTGTATTAAATATCGCGGAGAGTTCTTTGAAAAACAATAAATGGTAATAATCTATTCGATTGTGTGTACTTATTTCAAACGACACAACTTAAAAGGCAGCTACTTTCTTGTACTTTACTTGTGATTGTCTGCGTAAATAAATAACTCCTGATAAAGTTCTAAAAAAGTACACAGAATTATAAAAACATCGGATCTTTTGTCACTATCACGTATAGGTACATACATACATACATATAATCACGCCTTTATCCTTAATGGGGTAGGCAGAGCGTAAACGACCTAAACAAAGATCGTTCCGCCACGTCTGACAAAGTTTTGAGGATTATTAAAGATAGATTTGTAGGGTATATTGCTGTAGTGACAGATTGTAAGCCTATCGCCTAAATTGCAATATACAAAAAACCTCGGTTCCCTTAGCTGGTTTTTACAGCAGAATGCAGCTGGCACATTCTATGTTTTTCCCTCGCTCCCAGTCCAGCATCACGTATAGGTACCGAATCCAAATTCTATGTCTGTGATCCAAACTATAATGATAGGCGATGTTTATACTTCGCCTATATTGGCTGCAATATAGGCGGTCTTTCCAAAAATCTCTACCACTCATAAGTCTATGTTTAGATCATATTTTGTTTACTATTCCTACACGCGTACGTACTCATTATACATTACATCATTCACTCGAAATTGTATATCATTATCAGACATATACAAGACTGATAGCGTCACTCATAATTCTAAGATTATAAGATCCCCTGAATAAATTGTTGCTACAATAAACCACTTAATGATAATTTTAATTATTTGTTCAATATCAACAACTGTGTTATCTTAATAGAGCGAGTCTTCTTCAGGTTGGCTAAGTACGGAAACGGCTTCTTTATTTTAGAGTCACGTGTTCAAGAATGTGTTTAAAACGACGTTTTTAACTGCGTCCGTGATCTAGTGGCTAGTGCCATGGACTCCCGATCTGGAGGTCCTGGGTTCGATCCCAGGGGGGAAACACAAAGTTCATATTTAAGAATTTATCACTTTGTGAATTTTTCCCCAGTTTGGTTAGGGCATTGCAGGCTGAATCACCTGATTGTCCGAAAACAAAAAGATTCCGTACTGCGGAGGGCACGTTAAGCCGTCGGTCCCGGTTGCTGTGTTTGATAGCGGTCGTTACTCAAACCATGTCAGAGGCCTGATAGTTGTGCTACTAGGCGGTTTAAAAACTCTGACACCAGGGTTCATCGGGTCGATAGACTCGATACCCACTCGACAGAAGAAGAAGAACGACGTTTTGATATGCTGGTGGTCATCTGTCACGTTTATGCATGCATTCACCAATCACCATTCTCATACACCTACATATGCTCACCATCCTTTTACATTGGTAACAGAATGAACTTAGGATGAAGCAACATCAAAACTGCCTAAAGATCCTCATTCAGGGTCACATCCAGTCTTAGAGGGGCGGAACTGCCTTAAATTAGTCGCTTCGATGTTGGACTGGGAGCGAGAGCAAAGTTTCGATGCTGAACTGGGAGCGAGAGAAAAACATAGAATGTGCCAGGTGTATTTCCTCCCGGGTATGCTGTGAAAACCAGCTAAGGGATCCAAGGGTTTCTGTAGATTGCAATTTAGGCGATAGGCTGACAACCTGTCAGTACAGCAAAATACCTACAAATCTATTTTAAATAACCCTCATAACTTTGTCAGACGTGGCGGAACGACCTACGTTTAGGTCGTCTACGCTCTGCCTACCCCATTAGGGATAAAAGCGTGATAATACGCATGTATGTATCACCTTGAGTTACAACTCTCTGTCGTCAGTCAAAAATATCTAATCACAATGCATACCATTGTTATACATACATATAATCACGCCTTTATCCCTAATCGGGTAGGCAGAGCGTAAACAATCTAAAAAATGACGTTCCACCACGTCTGACAAAGTTTTGAGGGTTGTTTAAGATAGATTTGTAGGTATATTGCTATAGACGGTGATTATGTTTAAATGGCATTACGGGGTGTAAGTGTAAGGGACAGCGTCCCGCAAACTGAAAGGAGTTGCTCAGTCAACGACACTGAATAACTTCCATCAGGAATAATTTTCAAAAAAGGAAAACAAAATGCTTTTCCATACTCCTCGATCAGACAATTTGTATGGAAAGCCATTATTTTACTTTTGAAAGAATTTCTTGGTAGAAGTTGTTCAGTGTCGTTGACTGAGCAACCCCTATCAGTTTGCGGGTCGCTGTCGCTTACACCCGGTATACAAAAAGTATATGTTTTAGTCTTACTTATAATTTTTAAAAAGTCGTTTCCACACTTCTACATTCCGCATATCTTCCGCCACACGGCATGCGAGTGGCGCGTGCGACCGGTGTGGCTCGACACGCGCGCTCTGATTGGCTGTACCACCCGCCCCCCGCCCGCCCCCCGCCAGCTCCAACCGCAGCCCGTCGACTGGCGCGCACGCACGTGCGTTGTGACGTCAGCAAGCTTGTTTTTATGACCTTAATATTTGAGGAAATTAAAAGAGGGAAAACAAGTTCAAAGGGTAAGGAAAATGGTGGTATTGAGAATTGGAGGTTTTGCGGCTGTTTTTCCCCCATAATAAACAAAAAGATATAGAAGAAGAAATTTATTGTAATTAAATTGTCCTAGTATATGCAGATTTTATGTTTGAAGCATACCTTAATTATTAATTTAATACTCACCTACAGATCTGCTTTGTTGATAAATATCGACAACTAAGACAATTTCAATAAAAAAATGGCAGTTGGTAACTTATGGACAACATAATGTATGTCGAACCCTGTATTAAATATTGATTATGTCACGTTTTGTCTCATTAAAACTCGGTTAATGGTTTCAGTTAACTTGAAGAGGATAAATACTGGATAACCTTTGCCACTTGGATTGGGGCTGATAATAAGATAAGCTGTTTACCTTGATTGTTTATCGTATTTAACCATTTCAACCATGTGGTTAACAAATACATTGAATTCATAATTACGTAAAACCAATGCCTTCGCAATAAATTATATATATATATAGCATTTCGATTCCAAAGTTCAGTGAGAAGTCGACCAAAACGTATTGGGCCTAGGTGGTTGACTCAGGCGGAGCCCGTTTAATAAAACTTACAATAACAATTTGAAGTACAATGCGCAGCAGATCTAGACACGCGGCATTGTGGCCAAGCTTTTACTTCTATGTGAAAGAAAAAATAAAAATAAACTTTTTGTATTGCCAAGCCAAGTTTGAGCCAAACGAAGAGAACTGGCCGGCAGCACCGTGTGTATATTTACAGGAACCATTTGGAGCCACTTTTGACCCCTTCATTACTCAAAAACAACTAAACGTCAAATTTGGTTTATATATTTAAATCCTTTAGATAAACAAGTACTAAAAATTTTATGAACATACCTAAAATGGTTATTTAATAATAATAATAAGAAATTTATTTCAGACCAAGAGCATCCATAGTTGGGTTAGTAACAATTTTCTTAATAACTATGTTAGTGACATAAAAACAAACAAGTACCTAATACTACAGAATTACGAATGTTCCAAACGTAGATGAAACCTCACAACTTAGCGCTATGAAGCTGCATCCACCTTCGGAACATGGGGGAGTCCCACCGCGCCGCGAACACGCCCAGGATGGTGTTGGGGCTGCCGCGGAGGTGGGCCATTAGGGAGGCGCACCGCGAGCGCATTATGGCCGCGAAACCAGCTACATTCTCCTCCGCAAACATGCCCGAGGCGCTGCATCTCCACGGCAGCCCCAATAGCACCCTGAACGAGTTATTATACTGCACGCGCAGGTCGCTGTATACCTGCTGCCTAAAACTCACCCACAGTCCACACGCGTAAAATGACTGACAGTATGCTTTAAAAAGCGTTATTTTGACTGGTTTTGTACAACGTGCGAACCTGCGGGCGAGCATATTAGCCCGAGCAGCCAGCGACCTACGCTCCCTCTCAATATCCTCATTGTCCTTGAGATCCTCGGTGATCCAATGGCCCAAATACTTAAACCTACTCACCCTATCGAGAGGCGTTCCATTGAGTGAGATGCCACCCGGCGGGAACGAGTAGGTCTTAGCACCAGCCTTAAACACCATGCACTCACTCTTTTTTGCATTATATTTAAGGCCATGGGCCACCGCGTAGGACTCACAAACAGCCAACAGTTTTCTCAGAGCCCCTATTGAAGGACTCAGCAACACCATGTCATCTGCATAACTTATGTTGTTGATACACACACCATCGACATGGCATCCAATCATGGTGTTACTGAGCTCTTCAATCAACTCGTTCATATACAGGTTGAAAAGGCGAGGCGAGCTCAACCCTCCCTGTCTAACCCCGCATTCCAACCTCAGAAAACGCTCCATTCCACTTAACACTATTACCCTGGTGCTCATACCAGAACTTCAGCAGGGCAATAATATCGGTGGGCAATGTAGTATCACATTGCACCTTATTCCAAAGCCTATCATAGGCTACTAAGTCAAATGCCTTTAACAAATCCAAAAAACAGGCAAATATCGGAGTCTTTCTTGCAGTGTAGTACTGCACAGTCTGCTTGAGGCATAATATTGCAGTCTCTGTTGATAGCCCCGGTCGGAACCCAAATTGAGCATCACGTAATTTTGAATGACCAGCCAGGTGTTTATCAAGCAGATTGTCCAGTACCCTTGCTATTATTGTAGCCAAGGATATAGGCCTGTAATTGGACATGTCAGAGGCATCTCCGGTTTTGTTTTTCACAATCGGCACTACCACCGCGTGCAGGAGTTGATCTGGTAAATAACAATGAACAATACATAAGCTAAAGAACAAAGCAAGCACCCTGGGAAGGTGTACTCCAGCATATTTTAAGTGTTCCATACTGAGGCCGTCATGCCCAGGAGACTTGCCCCTAGTCATCTTTTTTATTACGGAAGCAACTTCCTTAGCCGTGAATCTAACAGACAGACTCCTCGACTTGACGGCATCTGTGTCCACCACCTGCGGCGGGGGAGACTCCTGTTGTTGTAGAGGAGATTCGACTCTAAAGTGCTCGCAGAAAGCGTTTGCTATGCAGGTAGGGTCGTGTAATCCAGCGACACTCACCGGTATGCTAGGTTTCGGATTTAATTTATTAGTCGATTTCCAAAATTTCCCAAAATGTTTCTCTGAACGATTTTTAGCTATTAGATCCATTTTTATTTGTTTCTCATTTTCTTTACAAAATTTCAATTTTGATTTAAACAACTTTCTAGATTCGTTCATTTTATTATATATATAGCCATTAGGTGGTTACCGATATTCGGGCGAGATAGGCGTCCTGAGCATTGGTCTGCAACCTGTCTAGGAGAAGGAAAACTCCGAAATTAAACCCGGAATTGATGACTCTGTTAGGCGCAAGTAGGATCTAATCTGAACAGCGGCAGTCATCTGCAGCCAACCTGGTGGTCTCGCACGTATTGGCATGCCATTCCTGCGAGCCAAGCTGGGGAGGCCGAGAGGGTGGCGTAGGTTCTGGGCAACCCTACGTCATCAACTGCGTCCCAGGCGATGCAGCGTCTGTGGAGAGGACACTTCACCCACGTCGTTCCGCGGCGTGGATAACAACACGGGGAGTGGCAGTCACCGGTTATAAGCCCGCGCGCATGGGCGTAAGCGCGGGCGCCAGGGGTCACTCTCGACAGTGGGAGGGTCCATCGCAGGCCCACTGACCAGTTACCGCCCGCTCCAAACTGGGCAGCCCCCAGTCAATAAGGTACTGGTCCGCCTCGGCGTCGTTTGTTCCTCTGGGGTGTTGGGAACACAGGGGCAACCCGGAAGACGGCGCTGTGCTGTTGTACACCCGCGACTAAACAGCTAAACAAAAACAAACCTAAAGCTTGCACTTCCATGCGTTTTGGTTCTTGGAATGTCCGAACTATGAGGACAGGTCTCCCGGACAGCTCGGAGACTTCTGATTTCGCCCAAGATCTGCGTAAAACGGCTGTGATCGATCTAGAACTGACACGACTCAATATATCTATCGCTGCTCTCCAAGAAACCAGACTTCCAGATGAGGGCTCATTGCGCGAACAAAATTATACCTTCTTTTGGAAAGGCAAGGCCTCTAGCGAAAATCGTGAGCACGGTGTGGGCTTTGCCATAGAATCACCTCAAGGGGTAAATGAGCGTATTATGGCCTTGCGCCTCAATACCAAAAGCGGCTTTGTCACTTTGATATCCGCCTACGCTCCGACTCTGACCTCGACAGCAGAGTCTAAAGATGGCTTCTATGATAAACTGTATTCTGTTGTGGCCAATGTACCGGCTGGAGATCGACTCTACATTCTAGGAGACTTCAACGCTCGTGTAGGACAGGATAGCGCCGCCTGGCCTGATTGCCTTGGGAACCATGGCATAGGCAAGCAGAACGAAAATGGCCAACGCCTACTCGAGTTCAGCGCCAAGTTTCAGCTGTGTGTTACGAATACATATTTTAAAGGCAAACTGTTGCGTAAAGTCTCCTGGAAACATCCTCGGTCCGGTCATTGGCACCAACTGGACTTAGCCTTAACCAAAAGAAGAAATTTGAAGGAAGTCACCCACACGAGATCCTACCACAGTGCACAATGCGACACCGACCACTCCTTGGTAGTGTGTAAAGTCCTACTGTCGCCCAGAAAGATTCACTCCTCCAAGAAACCCGGATGGAAGAAGTTAAATCTTCCCAAGACTAGGGATCCTGAGCTAGTGAATTCTTTCAGCTCGCTGGTGCGACAGATAGTAGCTACCTGGGATGTGGATGCACCCGTACAAATGGAATGGGAATCCATTAAAGATCTTCTCACCAAAACAGCTGGCGAGGTTTTCGGTTATGCCAAGATGAAATCACCGGATTGGTTCACTGAAAATATTACCCAACTTCAGCCCCTAATTGACTCGAAACGCCAAGCTGCACTAGGATACTGCCTTGACCCTTGTGATGCCGCGCGCTCTAAACTCTGCGCAGCAAAGTCATCCCTGCAGCGAACCAGCCGCCAGCTCGCTAATGCATACTGGATAGAGCTGTGCAGAAGTATTCAAGATTGCGCGGCCACAGGAAACTTTCGCGGGGTTTATGCAGGGATTAGGGTGGCTCTTGGTCCAGTACAAAAAAAGACGGCCCCTCTAAAAGAGATCGATGGCACTGTTATCACCGACAGCAGTCGTCAACTTAATCGGTGGGTAGAACACTACACTGAGCTTTATTCTCGATCCGTTGAGATCAGTCCCGTAGCCGTGGATTTAATTCCGATCCTACCCATTATGACTGAGCTCGATGATTTACCCACTGTGAGAGATCTTCGTGCGGCCGTTTTGCAGCTTAAATGTGGCAAGAGTCCAGGGATTGACGGTGTACTCACTGAGCTCCTAAAACTCAAGTGCATATTACCGGTCCTGCATAACTTCCTGGGCAAATGCTGGGAGAGAGAGTTATTCCCACAGGATATGAGTGATGCAAATATTGTGACTCTTTACAAAGGGAAAGGTGACCGCGGCGATTGTAACTGTTATCGCGGTATTTCCCTTCTTAGCATCGTCGGCAAGCTTTTTGCAAGGGTCATACTGACTAAACTGCAAAGTCTTGCCGAACGCGTCTATCCTGAGGCACAATGTGGCTTCCGCTCCCAGCGTTCCCCTACGGATATGATATTTACCATCCGACAACTTCAAGAAAAGTGTCGTGAGCAGAATACTCCTTTGATGATCGCGTTCGTTGACCTGAATAAGGCCTTCGACTCGGTCAGCAGGGAGGGTCTCTATATTGCACTTGAGAAAATAGGATGTCCCCCGAAGCTGCTGAAGTTGGTGAGATCCTTTCACGAGAATATGAAAGGCACCGTTGTCTACAATGGTCAAACGTCCGATGTTTTTGATATGCGTAGAGGAGTTCGCCAAGGCTGCGTCTTGGCACCAACTTTGTTCGGCATATTCTTCTCACTGCTGCTCAAAGTCGCCTTCGGTGACGCGCAGCAGGGTGTCCACCTACATACACGAGCAGATGGGAAGTTATTTAAAACCGCCCTCCTAAAGTCTCGCCGTAATCGCGAGGACTTAATTGTTGACAGCCTGCTCTTTGCCGACGATGCAGCCTTTGTCACAAAAACTCCTCAAGAGCTCCAGGTCCTACTGGACAAATTTCACCACGCATGTACGCTGTTCTCCATGTCCATAAATGCAAAGAAGACCGTAATCTTAGCGCAGGGTTATACCTACCAGCCGACCATCTTGCTGGAAGGTACACCTTTGGAGGTAGTCGACAAGTTCTGTTACCTAGGGTCGACTGTGTCGTCGATCGTGTGATCGATATTCGCATCGGCAAAGCGGCCACGACGTTCGGCAGACTGCGTGCGAGAGTATGGAATAATAAACATCTAACGGTCAAGACAAAGATGATCGTATACCAAACTTGCGTCTTGAGCATACTCTTGTACGGAGCTGAAACCTGGACGTCGTATGCCAAACAGGAACGACGACTTAATACCTTCCACATGCGCTGTCTTCGGAGCATTTTGAACATAACATGGAAGGACAGGGTAACAAACGAGAGAGTGCTAGAGATAACACAGCTTCCTAGCATCACCGCCCTACTCAAACAGAGACGCCTGCGGTGGCTGGGGCATGTGCACAGAATGAACAGCACTCGTTTGCCCAGACAGACCATGTTGAGCCAAGTCGCATTCGCAAAACGCAAGGTTGGACGCCCTATTCTACGGTTCAAAGACTGCGCAAAACGCGACATGATCGCATTTGACATCAACTATGACACATGGGAGGACCTCGCTACTGACCGCGATAATTGGAGAAAACTCATTCATGAGGGCTGTGAGACCCACGACAATGCCTGGTTTCAAAATCTAGCACAAAAGCGGGAAAAAAGATATGCGCGCTATGAGAGTTCCGTCGCAACGGACTCTCAGTTCGCGTGTCGTAAGTGCGGACGAAAGTGTCGTTCGAGGATCGGCCTATTTAGCCACGAGCGACGATGCTCCTCCCGCGTAGGCGCTGCTTAAATCATCTGACAAGATGACAAAGGCCTAATGATGATGATGATGATGGTTACCGATATAATAACCAATTTTTATAATGTATTCTAGCTTCATGATGAGTGTCACGAACATACCTGGTCCATACATGTTAAATATTAATTCTGAAAACAAATCGTATTTTTTATGACTGTTTGACTTTGTATGTCACATTCCAAAAACAATTAATCAAAAACCCAATGACCTAGAAGGCTGATATTTGGAATAAAGATTGATTATAATGTCACAAGGTTAGAAATGTTAAAAATAAATACATAAAAAAATATTGTAATTGGGAGGGGATTGAAGAAAGTGCTCTAAATGTGTCTATCTCGAGATATTTGCATTTAAAGTCACCGTTCTTAAAAAATAAAAAGGTAATCAAAAACCTAAACCACTATAAGAAGACCTAGAAAATAAAAAAATGGTGCGAAGATAGCTTACATCATCATCTCCCTAGCCTTATCCCGTATGTTACGGGGCTGCCAACTCTATGGTTTATTATAGTAATTCTTAGCTCTTCAATAAGGTTCAGGTTGACTTGGCCGTTGTAGAGTGGCATTGTAGATGACAGGTCAAAAATTATTCTCTACAACGGCCAAGTCACATGGAAATAACCTTATCAAAGAGCTAAGAATTACAATAATAAACCCTAGACTTGGCTCCCTTTTTAGACCTCACAACTTTTTGTACGATTCACGCACCATGACCACCATGAACTTAGCTTTCACTCTCACATTTATGTTTTTGGTGGGCATTACCTATCCTTAAAAGTATTGCTAGAGGCCTACCTCCTTAAAAGGCCCTACAAACTTGACGCAGGCGGAATCATCACGGAAACGCCAAATCACAAAAAAATGGTCTTTCTTGTATACATACATACATATAATCACGCTTTAATCCTTAATGGGGTAGGCAGAGCGTACACGACCTAAACAAAAGCCGTTCCGCCGCGTCTGACAAAGTTTTGAGGGCCATTCAAGAAAGATTTGTACGTATATTGCTGTAGTGACAGGTTGTCAGCCCATCGCCTAAATTACAATATACTAAAACCCTCAGCTCCCTTAGCTGGTTTTTACAGCATACTCGGGAGGAAATGCAGCTGGCACATTCTGTGTTTTTCTCTCACTCCCAGTCCTTTCTTGTATTGTGTTCGCAGATCAACCACACAATGAACTACGAATTGTCACTGTCAAATTGTCAGCTATCGTGGCGACTTGATAGGCGAACAAAATTCCCGGTCGACCTATACTGGGCTTAATTCTAGATTCAACCAGCTAAACCTAAAATTAAAATCTATCTGTCACTTTCAGGCTCAAAACATTGAAAAAGGACCAGAGATCTATTCTCTCTGGTTTTTGATTTATAGTCGGTGGTTTTATGCACCGACTATAATACTGGGGAAACGTGTAAATGCGACCAAAATCTAGCGGACAAAGTGTAAAACCATAGAATATAAGTCGCCTATCCTTTTTCAATTTCATCATTTTGATAGTGACGGATAGATTTTAATTTAAGTTTTAGCCGGTGGTATCTAGAATCGAGCCCACTATGGATCTATACGTGGTACTAAATTGACAGGAATTGAAGCGATTACAGTCGCTGACAGATACACACTAATCAATTTAACATGGTTTCACTCCATAGTATTTCTAAATCAGTTTTAGAATAATAAACAAAGTTTTATGTCTTTTTATTCAAAAACACATTTCAAAAATAAATGATACATGTCGGCAAAGTAGTTAAATTACTAAAACTACTATTTCATTATGTTGTCATATCTAATAGCTAAAACTTATTTTAGAAACAAGATCTTCGATTAAATGACATGAAACTTTGTTTACCTTTATTCTAAAACTGAGCTGGAAATAATTATAAGTAATTCCTTTCTTGTGCTACATTAATTTAAAGCCTTGCCGCACAAACAGCTGACAAGTAGCCGGTGCAAAATGGCCGACATCCTTGTTAGCACGAGAGACGCGAATGGCGCCTGCACAATAGCTAACAGCACAATAAAAATGTATTCTTAGATACATTATCTTTCAAATAATAGAGTCATTTCTGAACCCTTTGTTGTGTTTTGACTGACCCCGTTAAAAGGTCACAGTGTCTGTTATTCTATTACAGTTACGCTTGTTTCTTATACAGGGTAAAAAGAGCAACAACGGTATATTAAATAAGCTTTTTACTGTCTGACAAAGTTAAATTGTGATAAATTATGATTCCCAAAAACTTGTATGTTTTTAACACCCTCAGAGCAATCACGAAAGTCTTACAAAAAGTTAGGCTCTGGGTAAGACAGAAGTTTAACATTCATGACAAAAATAATGCAGGTCAGATGCAGTTGGTTTGCCTTTCGACTGGAATCTAAGCCTGCAGTCCAATTGTAGTCGAAATCAATTAAATTTTCTACTTCTATGCTGGCGAGAAAAAAATATACAATGTGCCAGCTGCATTTCCTCCCGGGCATGCTGTAAAAACCGGCTAAGGGATCCGAGAGTTTCTATATATTGCACATTAGGCGTTAGGCTGACAACCTGTCACTACAGCAATATACCTATAAATATATCTTAAATTACCCACAAATCTTGGTCAGATATGGCGGGACGACCTATGTTTAGGTCGTTTATGCTCTGTCTACCCCATTAGAGATAAAGTCGTGATTATATGTATGTATGTATCAAATATTAAATTCAATTCATATACGGAATTATCCTATAACAATTATAAGAACCGTCCTGACGTCAGTTTAAACATATTGAGCAAAGTCCTCTTGAAGATAAAGTCTTACAAGCATGTAGTGAGATGCACTTTGGTACATTGACATAAGATCGGATTTTGTACAACAGTAGATGACTGGGGATTTACTACAATTTGTTTCATTGATTTTGATGTGTGCTGACTTGAGAGCTTCGAGGATAAAAGTGAGTAGTGACATAGAGACTCTACTTGCAGTGTAAAAGTCTTAGGTTCAATTCCATTTGAATAATAATAAATACGTTTGCATTTATGGAATGCCGGTCCATCACTCTACCAACTGAGATACAGGAACGGTAGCAGGAGTGACGATTTATCATAGTCTTTCTTCCATTCAAATAGTTCTTCCATACTGGACTGGTAGCGAGAGAAAAACATAGAATGTGCCAGCTGCACTTCCTCCTGGGCATGCTGTAAAAACCAGCTATGGGATCCGAGTGTTTCTGTATACTCCAATTTAGGCGATAAGCTGACAACCTGTCACTATAGCAATATACCTACTTATCTATCTTAAACAACCCTCAAAACTTGTCAGACGTGGCGGAACGACTTCTGTTTAGGTCATCAGGGATACAGGCGTGATAGTATGTATGTATGTAAAATGGCATTGTGAGAGCTAAAAATCCTCAAAATATGTAATTATGAAGGCCAATATACCAACACTTGAATAAAATATATATAGATTAAAAATAAATAAAATATTACTTACATTTATTTCTAGATATAAAATAAGAATAAATATTGCGATTTATTAGTGATTTGTCACCGCTATAAATATGCCGAACCGCATTAAAAAAGGAATACAATAAAAAAATAAAGACGGTATTCTGACTAGAAAATAGACTGAACATTTCAGCTGGGCGGCAGATACAGACAAGAAAGGTAGATACTTACCTAGGCGGGCTTTACACAACGTCCTAAATTATCGTGCCATCTATTTGTTGCAGTTTTTTAATATACATACATATAATCACGCCTTTATCCCTAATGGGGTAGGAAGAGCGTAAACGACCTAAATAAAGGTCGTTTCGCCACGTCTGACAAAGTTTTGAGGGTTATTTAAGATAGATTTGTAGGTATATTGCTGTAGTGACAGGTTGTCAGCCCATCGCCTAAATTACAATATACTGAAACCCTCAGATCCCTTAGTTGGTTTCTACAGCATGCCCGGGAGGAAATGCAGCTGGCACATTCTATGTTTTTCTCTCGCTCCCAGGCCGGCACGGATATATATGTCTATAAATATTTACGGTAGTACGTACACGCGTGTGTAAATAAGTGCCAAGATAAATTTAAAAAAATAAGAAGTGCTTGATATGTTATCAGTGGACCATCACGCGGTGGCCAAGCGTGGATTATATAGGATGTTCAGAGAAGAAACAAGACCTTACCAAGTAGACTTTTTTTTTTTTTGGTAGCATATAAATCGTACCACTGCTGGGCAAAAGCCTCCCCTTTATCTAGAAATTATCGAAATATATTTTTATACTGCGTGCGCGTTTCTTCCATGCTGGACTGGGAGCGAAAGAAAAACATAGAATGTGTCAGCTGTATTTCCTGCCACGCATGCTTTAGTAATCAGATAAGGGATCCGAGGGTTTCAGAATATTGCAATTTAGGTGATAGGCTGACAATCTATCACTACAGCTATATACCTACAAATCTATCTTAAATAACCCTCAAAACTTTGTCAGACGTGGCGGAACGACCTTTGTTTAGGACGTTTACGCTCTGCCTACCCTATTAGGGATAAAGGCGTGATTATATGTATGTATGTGTAAAGAATAGAATATAGAATAGAAAAAATATTATTTGGTAATAAATTTTACAAAAAATAAACTTATACTGAACTTAAAGTTACACAAAATTTATACCATAATGGCTGCCACTCAGCATATTGTCTTGGGAATTTTAGGCCCAAAACGCTGGTCTTTCGTTTACGGAACAGCTTCCCACAAACTGATAGCAGTTGCTCAGTCAACGACACTGAACAACATTCACCAGGAAATTCTTTCAGGAAGTAAAAAAAGACATTTCCACACAAATGGTCTAATCGATGAGGATATTATGTATTGAAAAGCCAAAAAATGTTTTCACTTCGTATTTTTTTTCTGGTGATAGTTGTTCAGTGGCATTGACTGAGCAACCCCTATCAGTTTGTGGGAAGTTGTCCCTTACACCCGGTATATATATGTATATTTTTTTTAATATTTTGTATACGTAGTTTTGTATAGTGTAAAAAATGGCGTTACAACAATAAACACTAAATACTAAACAGAATAAATACTAAATGCTTAAATTAGAAAGAAAATATGAACACAATGATTGATAATAATTTATTACATTGTTATGCATTCAATTAAAACATAATTGTACTGATAAAATACTAAATTAAGAATAAAATATCTAGTAGTTTTGCTGTGCATGATGTAAATAAATGTTAATATTATTTAGATTTCAAAAACTTAAAAAAATTTTTTGTTCTTACATTTCTGATCTGCATAATAATTTGGTATTTAATCGATTTATAATCCAGTTACAACCGGCTTTACGTTACACAAAATCGATTTGACAAGGAAAACCGGTTGCTACCTTTTTTTATTACACAACAGCGTCGATTCTCGAGCATAATTTTAATTCTCATTCTTAGCTGGCGCTGTCACTTTCTTAACTTTGACATAATAACATGATAGCAAATATAGTGCGACCGCCATTACTGTTTAGGCGGCGATATTAGGAACTAAATATTGTCTAGGTTAACACTGACAGCGATTAAAGCAATGACAGATATAGTGGCTTCTTGATTGGTGAACATAAATCCCGGTCGATCTATAAACACATATCTTTGACATTCCTAATCTGACGCAAGACTGTTTATTTTACGGAAAATAAGGAAGCATGCTCCAAACTCAGGTCTTTTTTAAAGCGTCTTACGTCAAATAAGGAATGTCAAAGTCATGAGTTTATTTGCGATCCTGTTCTTATGTAAAAGTTCAGAAAGTGACTAACTAAGAATCAGAATAAGGATTAAGTCGCGAGAATCGACGCCAATGCCAAAGTTTATTGTCCTCTGTTCCGCAAAAAACCTTCACGTAGAATGACGTTTTTTACCTCGAATTATGACGTAGCACATTTACTTACTTGCAATATTGCACCCAACTTGTACCTTGACGAATATGCCCCTAATGGTAAAAGGTGCTAAGCGACAGGACGACTTGTGGGTAAAATAAGAAATATTCGTAAAAATGCAGTGAAATTATAGCCAAATAAAAACAATCACAGCTGCATCTTCTCCCGGACATGCTGTAAAAACCAGCTAAGGGCCTCTAGGGTTCTAGTATATTGTAATGTAGGCAATTGACTGACAACCTGTTACTACAGCAATATACAGTACTATCTTAAAAATCCCTCAAAACTTGTCAGCCGCGGCGGGAAAACCTTTGCTAGGGTCGTTGGCGTTCTGCCTACCCCGTTAGGGATACAGGCGTATGTGGAGTGTAAAAACAAATTACAAAATGTACGTGCCAGTGAATCGTTGGTTTTATGAACTTTACTAAAAATGGAAAGAAATAATAACTAATGAATAAAAATGGCGAGAATAATATTCTGTGAATGCTTTCACCTGTCGCCATAGACGTGCAAGGGATAACAGTAATAATGTACCTTGTACGTAAACTAGTTAGATGATAAAATTAAAATTTATCAAAACATTCATTTAAATATATTTTCCAGTTTCTGGACCAACCATGTTTTTTTTATACGTTGATGCTATGCATGCATGTTTGTCGCTTGTTACCTTTTTAAGCTTCGAGCCCTTTAACTGTCCCTAGCTTAATGCGTCACTACTTACCTTGATGACGCGTTAAGCTCAATCCATTCTTAAAAACACATGGAATAAATCCTATGACATTGCATATTAAAAGCATTTTCTAGGTATTTCATATAGGAAAGTTTCTATGTATCATCCTGTATAGTATATTAATTAAGTATAAAGTGTGGTATGGTTTGATTATCTCTTCAGTCGCGTTTCAAGGGGTGTGTGAGTTGCGCCTGCGTCTGTACTGTGGGGCAAAATGTCGCCTGCGGGTGTACTGTTGTTTTTGGCGGGCTTGGCAGCTGTCAGCTGTCAGTATGGTGAGCATTTGTTTATGTAAATATTTTCTTCAGTTATACATAAGATACTATTGATTTTTTAACGCGTTTACTGATTAGATTAGCTAATGACCATACCTATTTTTTTGTCTTCAAAATCCATACAAGTTAACAGAATATTAAAGAATATTATTTTGAACGCGTGTCTAAAAGACGTGCAATTTAGTTTAAATTTATTTAAGACAACACGTGTTTATTTTATCATACTGTAAAATTAAAACAACAAGTACTTTATGTTCTATTCTTAAGTAAAATTGTTCAAAATTAATATTGCTTAACCTTCTAACAGTAACATAATAGGTTTCTTGAAAATTCGCAAACATAAAAAGCTAGATCCATAAACTCACTTATTTTAAATATGAGCATTGTTACAAAGTTTGGTTCAGGTTATTTACAAGATTTTCCTTCTTCCATGAATTAACAATAATCATACTAGCCACACAATCAATTTAACTGTTGATAATGATAGTATTATTCAGCAGTAGAAAGATAGAACTACAGCAATACCTGGTGTAAGGCATAGTGTCCCGCAAACTGATAGGGGTTGCCCAGTCAACGACACACTGAACAACTATCAGCAGGATTTTTTTCACGAAGTGAAAATAAAAATTGGCTTTTCCATACAAAATGTTCACCTCGATCAGACAATATGCATGGAAAAGTCTTTTTCTTTTACTTCCTGAATAAAAAGTCCTGCTGATAGTTGTTCAGTATCGTTGAATAAGCGAGCAACCCCAATAAAATTGCGGGATGCTGTCCCATACACCTGGTATACCTACAAAAAAACTGGACTGGGAGCGAAAGAAAAACATAGAATGTGTCAGCTGTATTTCCTGTCAGGCATGCTTTGGTAATCAGATAAGGGATCCGAGGGTTTCAGTATATTGCAATTTAGGTGATAGGCTGACAATCTATCACTACAGCTATATACCTACAAATCTATCTTAAATAACCCTCAAAACTTTGTCAGACGTGGCGAAACGACCTTTGTTTAGGTCGTTTACGCTCTGTCTACCCCATTAGGGATAAATTATATGTATGTATGTAGAAAGATAGAAATTCAAAAACAGATTGTACTATTCAGTATAAAAACACGCGCGGACACGTGTGTAGTAAGTACCATTCATGCAGATGAAGATGACGGTGCCAATTCGCGGTTCAAGTGGAACACAATACACTGATCACGAGTAAGGTCGGACTTAGTACTTGTTTAATATGTATGGAGACAGTACTGAAACATTACTCTTTGAATCAGAATAATAGAAGTGGTTTGTTTGTTGTTTCTAGGGAGTAAAACTAAATAACTTATTTATTTTTCTGTTACTAAAACAATACGCTATTTTCATACTAGTCAAATCAGCAACTTTTATAATTTCATAACATAAACGCTTTTTTGTATAATAATAGTGAATTATGACGTCGCTCCTCCTGTAAATATTGATTACTCAAATCAATAACTTCTATACTATCAAATCTTAATGATTTTTTTTAACCGACCGACTCTAAACCAATTAACGTGCATAAAAAAAATTATGAATGTAGATGAAGCGAAAGAAATTTGTAAAGACCGTAGTAAGTGGAGGGTTGTGATCTCTGCCTACACCTCTGGGAAAGAGGCATGACGTTATGTATGTACGTATGTATATTTTTGTTAATTGGTGAATGAGATCCACAGTGTTTTAGCCATCGGTTCAAGTGGCACACAATACAGTAATCACAAGTAAGGTCGGACTTAGTACTTGTTTAATATGTATGGAAATAGATAGGCAGTTACTCTTTAAATAAAAATCAGGATGAAAGAAGTGGTTTGTTTGTTGTTTGTAGGGAGCAAAGCTTTTTTATTTTTCTATAAAACAATTGCAGAAAGTAAAAAAAATATATTTTATTTGTTCATTGTAGTAACAGGAAGAAAAATTGCGAATAACGGCCACCAACGGAATTTTTTCTTCAGCTGTTACTACAACGAACTTAGAATCGCTAATTATAATGTTCTTAGTTATCTTTATAACTATTGCTTGAGTCTGTTAGACCGGATTTTCAATTCATTGTGTTTTTAGTGAATTACATAACATAACATAAAAATACTTTATTGCACGTAAGAATACAAATCATACAACACAACAGATAACAACAAAAAAAAACAAGTACAACATAGGCGGCCTTATTGCTAAGGTAGCAATTTCTTCCAGGCAACCTTTGGGTGAAAGAAAAATGCGTAGTGGAATTACGGCGCCACTTATGCCCGATCGCCACTATAAGTTACAGAAATGTCAAGGTTTTTTTATTTTTATATTATATTACCTGTCACTACAACAATATACCTACAAATCTATCTTAAATATCCCTCAAAACTTTGTCAGACGTGGCGGAATGACCTTTTGTTTAGGTTGTTTACGCTCTACCTACCCCATTAAGGATAAAGACGTGATTATATGTATCTATGTATGGTACCTTAAACTATCCCACTGCTGGGCAAAGGCCTCACCTTTCATTTCCAGGCTTCCAGATCTTTGGCTGTTTCCGACCAGTTAAGAATGTGTGTCATAATCATAAAACAAGATTGTCAAAGTTTGGCTAGAAAAAAAAGAGTGTCAAAACACCTTACATCATATTAGAAAACTTAAAGTGCTTAAAGCTATGGAAACTTCAAAAAAATATATCTACCAGTAGACAGATTACTTACCGCAAAAGATAATTAAGTTTAAATAACGACCACTATCAAAGATAGCGACCGGGACCGACGGTTTAACGTGCCCTCTGAAGCACGAAATCTTTTTCTTTTTCGGACAATCAGGTGATTCAGCCTGCAATGTCCTAACTTAACAGGGGAAAAATTCACAAACTGATAAATTCTCAAATATCAACTTTGTGTCCCCCCCCCAGGGAATCGAACCCAGGACCTCCGGATCAGGAGTCCATGGCACTAGCCACTAGACCACGGAGGCAGTAAAAAGATAATAATAAAGATAATATACCCCTCCCGCATAAGTTCAACATTGAATTAGCCAACATGACACACTGAAACTTAAAATAAATACTGATAACGTTACAAAATATCACGTTATCAAGCTAACCGTTATCAATGAAAAACAAATTATTTGCAGATCAAACAAGTGTCAAAGGTAGAAGAATAGATAACATTGACCAGTAAAGTAGTTTAGGTCTAAGTACGTATGTTTCTTCCATGCTGGACTGGGAGAGATAGAAAAACATAGAATGTTCCAGCTGCCCTTTTTCCCAGGCATGCCGTAGAAGTCAGCAAAAGTTTTACGCTCTGCCTACCCCGTACGGGATAAAGGCGTGATTTTATGTATGTATGTACGTATGTGAAAGGCTAACGGCGTATTATTTTGTAACTAGGAATTTAAGATAAATGCTTTTGTGATCAAGTGGTCTGAGCTTGGGGCTCTCGATTCGACGCTTTATATAAGGGTCACACGGAGTTGATCTAATAATTAAGATGATATCGTGCTTCAGAGGGTACGATTAGCTGTCTTTGTTGAAAGTAGTCGTAGCGCAAACTACATAAGACAGTTAGAAAACGTTCATTTTCACTGTCAATAACTTCAACAAAAACAAATATTGTATAAAGTTCACTATACTAAAAATCATCGCACTTTTTAATATTTTGATAGATAAGAAATTAAGTTGAATAATAACCACAGCATCAGTTCAATGCACTGGTCATCGAAACTGCAATGTAAGGGAATAGGTAAATTAAGGCCCGTATTGATAAACAGCACTTGAGACTGATACCTAGTTTGAGTTCGTGTCAGAAATGTCATTTCGGTACAATATGGCTTGTCAAATCCATACTTAATATTGCCCTCAATTTTGGGATCGGTGTATAAATATGAGCCTTAATTCAGACAAAACATAAGATTAAGTTGAGTGAATCTAAAATAGAATCGTAGATAATAACCTATGAAGTTCAAAAGTCTTTTAACCCAGTGGAATTCCAAGGACTTGATAACAGTTTCGACCAACAAACGTAACAAATTTAATATAAGATAACGGAAATTACTTTCGTTGTAGATTTTTTGTCATAACTGTGCATAGTAGAAGTTGTTATCATCTCCTTAGCCTTTTCCCGTTTCTCACTGGGTCGGCTACCTAATCTAGGGGATTGAACGAGGGTACTGGTTTTTACACAGAGCGACTGCCATCTGACCTCCGCAACCCAAAAGTGAAACCATACCCAATCCTAGATTAGGTCAGAGTTTTCAAGTCTCCAATGTTTAGCACTGGCTTCTGACATACCTTATCGACGAATATCTAGGGTATTAAACGATATTAACTGGGACCAACAGCTTAACGTGCCTTCCGAAGCACGGAAAAACCGCCGAATAAATGAAAATATGAAATTCAAGTACCGAAAAACACATTGGTATGTGGTGGAATTCGAACCACGACCTCCCACTCTGGAGGCAGCAGCCCTATCCACTACATCATCGGGCTCTCCTGCACTTGCTCTCACTCTAAGTACATACATTACAGTAAAAGTGCAAGAACCTAAAATCTGGACTGTCCTCTGATCTTACATCCATTGTAATCTCGCATGCTATTGATAAATAACATACCGTGACAGCATTGTACTTGTATTTTTCAGTACAGATTGAATCAGCTGTTTTTATAGGTACAATAGGTAAAGGTTTAAGGTCTTTAACCTTATTTTACTGAAGATATTTAATTAATATTATTATGATTTATTATTCTTTGATAAAATACATTTGACTTTGAAATTATAATGACAAAGGGGTGTCAAGAACGTTTTTTTTTTCAATTGATGCTTTTTTCCGTATAAAGCTTCTCTACTGGAGTGATAGAAAAACATAGAATGTGCCAGCTGCATTTCCTCCCGGGCATGCTGTAAAAGTCAGCTAAGGGATCCGAGGGTTTCAGTATATTGTAATTTACGCGATGGGCTGACGACCTGTGACTATAGCGATACACATTTCAGTCTAAAATAGCCCTCAAAACTTGTCAGACTTGGCGGAACGATCTTTTCTTTGGTCGTTTACGCTCTGACTACCCTATTTGGGATAAAGGCGTGATTATGTGTGTATGTGTATGAAATGTGTTTTTCTTCTTTAACAATATTTGCCAACCTAATATCTTAATTACACACACACCACTTATTTTTTTTATTATTACTCCATAAGTACATTCCTTAATAATGAAGAAAATCACTATTTATTTATATTTATTTTTCATATCTTTGATAATCACAATATGGCATACTAGAATTCTATAGGCCATTGTGTCTAAGATGACTGTGATCTTAGTTAATTCGAGTAATTATTTAAGAGGCATCTCGCCCTCACTTATTAAAAAATCATAACTCTCAAAATATATACATTTTCAAAAAAAATCTCTGTCACTTCTCTGTTACTATCGAAATTATTGCTAATAGCGGCCACTTCTGGCAGCAATTTGCCATAGCAAATCCAGAGTACTATTTGCTCCTCAATTCATTATTTCTAAAAACACCTTAGGTCTAAATTTATAAGGAAACTAGCGACCCGCCCCGGCTTCGCACGGAAATCATCAGTGTTTTCTCTACTATATTATGCATGTATTATACATTTTAACCTCTTGAATCAGTCTATCTATTAAAAGAAACCGCATCAAAATCCGTTGCGTTGTTTTTAAGATCTAAGCATACATAGGGATATAGGGACAGAGAAAGCGACTTTCTTTTATACTATGTAGTGATGATAGAGAAAAGTTTTGAAAATGTCTATATTTTGTGAGTTGTGATTTTTTTACGAGTGAGGGCACCACCGCTCCGGTGAGGCCTCTTAATTCGAGTAATTATTTAAGTGGCATCCAGTAATCTTGATCTATTATGTGATTATGCTGTGACAATCCGATGTCACACACGTGATCCTGGAATGAAGCTGATTGTGAGATCTTGGTACTTATTGGTACCTACTTAGGTACTGTTTGGTATCAAAATAGCACCTAGTTCAGTTAAATCTTATACTGATATTTTCCATGCTGGACTTGGAGCGAGAGAAAAAACATAGAATATGCCAGCTGCATTTCCTCCCGGGCTGCTGTAAAAACCAGCTAAGTTATCCGAGGATTTCAGTATATCGCAATATAGGCGATGGGCTGACAAACTCTCGCAAGAGAAATATACCTACAAATCTAACTTATATAACCTTGAAAATTTTGTCAGACGTGTCGGAACGACCTTTGTTTAGGTCGTTTACGCTCTGTCTACCCCATTAGGCGTAATTAAACGTATGTATATTTTGTTTAAGATTTACTTCTAGTATAAAAAAAAACATTACGGAATCATTCCTCCTTGTAAGGCATCAAATTTCTCATCATCATGGTGGTTTTCATTCATGGTTCGGTTCAATCAATCATCAATGGGCAGACAAAGCATATACGACTACAAAAGTGCAGCAACACACAGGCGTCGCTTAACACGCTGTCAATGCTTTTTGCATTGCACACAACTCACATGCGTCACCTATGAAATCTCCGTTTACTATCTCCTTTTCAACGCAGTCCATCACCAAGCAGTTTGCTTTTTTCTTTCCTTTTAGAATTACGGGAAGACTGTGTCTTTGTTGGTTACCACTAACAAAGAGTTAGTCAGGTCAAGAGCAAACCTTCCAAAATAGATCATATCCTTGAAGACAATTAGCTCGTCCTCTATCTTAATAAGGTTCCGGAGTAGTACATAATGGGCTCGATTCTAGATTTGCCGGCTAAAACTTAAATTAAAATCTATTTGTCACTTCCAGACTAAAAACATTGGAAAAGGACAGGAGATTTATTCTCTCCGATTTTTGATCTGTCATTTTTATCCGCCGGCATATGATATGGTGGATAAAATTGACAAAAATACTGGGAAAACGTGCAAAAGCGCGTCAAAACCTAGCGGACAAAGTGTAAAACCATAGCGACAGACAGACTTTAATTTTTGTTTTAGCCGGTTTTATCTAGAATCGAGCCAAATTTAGTACCAAATTCACGTCACATTTTGCAAATTGATACTTTTGAATGGAGTCAAGGCTTTTTTAAACGCATGAGGAAAAATTGTATAGCGAGAAGGTACTTCCTATGAATGTATACGTAAGGTACTATCGTAAACTTTAAATCAGATAGGTAATAATAAAAAAAAATATGTTGAGGTAACTAATTCATTATATCGTATAATACGAGTAAATATTTTATAGTATTCTACAAATAATTTGTAGTGATGTTTAATTTAGTGCAAATAATTTAGGCGTACCTAACTCATAACATTAAATAAAACCGGTAGAAAGAGAGCAAAGCTGAATCATGCTCGGCAAAATCAAAGTTAAACAAAAAAACATAACAGCATTTAGAGTAGTAATTTTGTGTTCTTTAATGCAAGTAAAAAAACTTTCTTCTTAGTATTTTCTTGGCTATTTTTGCTATTTTCCTGCATGATATTTAGAAGTTTTCTTTTTTTACCTTATAAAAATAAACGCGCGATTATATGTATGTATGTATAAATCTTGCATTAGTTTCATCTATAAGAGCAGCAACACACAGGCGTCACTTACTGTGCGCAAAGTTGCGCTCAACACGCTGTCAATGCTTTTTTCATTGCCTACAACACACATGCGTCACCTAACGCGCGTAGCGATGATCTCTACGTCGGCGCATCTCGCTGCCGGTACGCGCAGGTAGAGCGTAAGGTGACGCATGTGTGATGAATGCAATGCAAAAGGCATTGACAGCGAGTGTGACGCCTGTGTGTTCCTGCACTAAGTAACTATTAGCTTGCAGTCATAAAAACTGTAAACAGGTACATTGAGTTAACTGCCGATACATTGTTTTTTAAATTGCTATTCTCTCACGAACGGGGCATAAACCCTTTTTGTCACGATCAGCTTCAAATAAATTGTAAGAAAATAATATTTTTAGTTCAATACATTCATTTCATTTTAAAAGACAGGTAAATAAATAATGAAACTGAAAGAAAATGTTTGCCTTACTAAAATTTCAGTGCTTTAAAAACTCTGACACCAGGGATCATCGGGTCGATAGACTCGATACCCACTCGACAGAAGAAGAAGTGCAGTTATGTATGGTACATACATACATATTATCACGCCTATATCCCTAATGGGCAGAGCGTAAACTACCTAAACAAATGTCGTTCCGCCACTTCTGACAAAATTTGAGATATATTTAAGATGGATTTGTAGGTATATTGCTGTAGTCAGAGGTTGTCAGCCCATCGCCTAAATTGCAATATACAGAAACCCTCGACTCCCTTAACTGGTATTTATATCATGCCCGGAAGGAAATGCAGCTGGCACATTCTTTGTTTTTCTCTCGTTCCCAGTCTAACATGGAAGAACACCACCTAACAAGTAAAACGATTTTGTGCTTTAGAGGGCACGTTTAGTCGTTTGTTCAAGTAAATTTCTTTGTCAGTAGTCAGTTACACAAAGTAAGTCAGGTGTAAAGAAAGTAAATGAGGCGGTTTTAAAATCTTAATGACGCCATTACGATGGTGTAGCGGATAAGACCGCTGCCTCCTGAGCGGGAGATCGTGGTTCGAATCCCACCACGTACCAATGTGTTTTTGGTTTTCGATATACATATAGGTTTTATTAGGGTACTCTTTCCGTGCTTGGGAAGGCATGTTAAGCCATTGATCCCAGTTGATATCGTTTAATACCGTAGATATTAAGTAACATAAGTTGCCTAATCTTCTTCTGAGAGAGTGGATTCTCGAGTCAAACGACCCTATGAACCCTAGTGTCAGAGTTTTCAAACAGCCCAGTAGCACGGCTATTAGGCATCTGACGTGGTTTGAGTAACGACCACTATCAAAGACAGAGACCGGAACCGACGGTTTACGTGCCCTTCGAAGCACGGAGTCCTTTTTTTTTACAGACAATTAGGTGATTCAGCCTGCAATGTCCTAACCAAACTGGGGAAAAACCTTGCAAAGTGATAATTTGACAAATATTAAAGTTTGTGTTCCCCCTGGGAATCGAACCCAGGACCTCCGGATCGTAAGCACATGGCTCTGACCACTAGACCATAGAGGCAGTCGCCTAATATAAATTAAATACATCTACATAATTACGACTTTATCCCTTATGGGGTAGGCAGAGCGCAAACAACCTAAAAAAAAGGCCGTTTCGCTACGTCTGACAAACTTTTGAGGGTTATTTAAGATAGATTTGTAGGTATATTGCTGTAATAACAGGTTGTCAGCCCATCGCCTAAATTACAATATACTGAAACCCTCGGATCCCTTAGCTGGTTTTTACAGCATGCTCGGGAGGAAATGCAGCTGGCACATTATATGTTTTCTCTCGCTCCCAGTCCAGCACTGAAGATTAAATAGCTAATTGAATAAATTAAATGATAATGACATCATATCGAAGGTTGATCTTGAGATAAGCATTTCTAAACAAATCATACCGGTTAGAATGCAATATCTTCAGTGATTGACAAAGCGCAGTTCACTTCACTCAACGTTTGCCAATAATCTCTCAATAAAAAGTACAGTCACAACCATATTAAGTTATCAGCAATCTATCTGCCGCCGTGGTGTAGTGGTCAGAGCCATGGGCTCACGATCTGGAAGTCCTGGTTTCCATTCCAATGGAACACAAAGTTGATATTTGTCAATTTATAATTTTGTGAGATTTTTCCCAGTTCGGTCAGGACAATGCCGAATCACCTGATTGTCTGAAGATTCCGTGTTTGGAAGGACACGTTAAGCCGTCGATCCCGGTCGCTGTTTTTGATTGTGGCCGTTACACAAACCATGTCAGAAACCTATTTGCTGAGGAATTAGGCGGTTTAAAAACTCTGACACCAGGGTTCATCGGGTCGATCGACTCGATAGCCACACGACAGAAGAAGAAGCAATCTAGTCTGGTGCAGATATCAACTCTATCAGTGGAGAAAGAAAATTAATTTACAAGTGACTTCATTTTACTGTAGATTGTCATTTTCTGCTTCACAAACCAATAATCTGTTTAAATCCAAACCCATCCATTTTATGGTAGAGATAAACTCCGTAAAAAATATAAAGTATTGCATAAAAGTTGTGAACATGAAATACTTAAAAATAAAGTTAATAAATAATTCAAAACGAATATTTTTATATATTACAAGGCAAATTCAGAGAGAGATAACGCGAAAAGTTGTTTTGAATTGCATAGATAATCTAAATTAAAATTCTTTCGAAGGGCGAAGTATAAATAATGTGGTGTGACTGTACACTGAACCTCTGTCACTTCTTTAAGTTTTGCCTGTGATAACCTCAGTTGGTATAATCAGGTGCGCAAGCGCGCTCGCTTTCAAAAATGGCGCGCGCAGGATCGATCTTATTGGCCGTTTTGGCTTTCGCGGCTGTGACAGTACTGGCAGGTTCGTTTTGTGTTTCTTTTTTGAAATTCAGCTGTTTTAGTGACAGGTTATTTTTAAAAAGAAAGATAACGCTGTGTAGTGATATTTTTTGTGGTAGAGTTTTGGTTTGTTATAATACTAAAAAAAATGCCGGTAATTAATTGAGCTTATAGAAAATTATTAAAAAAAGTATATGCAAATAATTATGAGCTCTAAAGAAATTTTGATAATATTCAATAAAAACATTTGTTTATATAAAAAAAAAAAAACATTTTGCCTCAACGTATTTCACCCTTCTGAATCAATTTCAATTATTATTATATCAGCCTACACTGTATAAAATAATATTATTATTAGGTATGTTATAATTTATGAGAGCCCGATGGTGTAGTGGATAGGGCCGCTGCCTCCTGAGCGGGAGGTCGTGGTTCGAATCCCACCACGTACCAATGTGTTTTTCGGTTTTCGAATTTCATATGTACGTTTATTCGGTGCTTTTTCCGTGCTTCGGAAGGCACGTGAAGCCGTTGGTCCCGGTTAATATCGTTTAATACCGTAGATATTAGTCGTTAAGCCATATCAGATGCCAGTGCTAAGCATTGGCGGCTTGAAAACTCTGACCTAATCTAGGATTGGGTCTGGTTTCCCTTCTGGGTTGCGGAGGTCAGATGGCAGTCGCTCTGTGTAAAAACCAGTACCCTCGTTCAATCCCCTAGATTAGGTAGCCGTCCCCGTAACATACGGGATAAGGCTAGGGAGATGATGATGAGGTATGTTATAATTTTTGCACGCTACTTTCAGCAAAATGTATTGGGCTTAACTTATTTTAACATCTTGTATACAATAATTTACGCAAATTAAGAATCTTTTATCTTTGTCAATATCTTCTAAAAATATAAGAAACTATTAAAATAGCTATGTCATTAAATAATATGCATATTTTTACATTAAATATTTATAAATTAGAAAAAAAGCCATTTGAAAAAAAATAAGGCATAATCATAATAGTTACTTGCGTAGAATTGAGGACAAGTACCTAGTTCGTGCATAAGTGGAAAAAAATTGCAAATCTGGATTTATGCTGTTAGTACTAAATTCACTATTATACAGAACAAGTTGGCATACACTAAAATATACTTACTTTAATCCGTTAAGGTATATCAGCTCCCATTTGGTATTTTGTTTCCATTTATAGACATAATTTTTTATGCATTTCTTCCATACTGGACTGGGAGTGAAAGATAACATAGAATGTGCTAGCTGCATTTCCTCGCGGGCATGCTGTAAAAACCAGCTAAGGGATCCGAGGGTTTCAGTATGTTGCAATTTAAGCGATGGGTTGTCACTGTCATTATAGCAATATACCTACAAATCTATCATAGATAACCCTCAAAACTTTGTCAGGCGTGACAGAGAGACCTTTTTTCAGGTCGTTTGCGCTTTGCTTACCCTATTAGGGATAAAGGCGTGATTATATGTATGTATTTTTTAATGCAATCACCGTCATGTCGTCACTTTTTTCTGCACTAAGATTAAATTGGTATATTTACACACAAAAAAATACCTTAAAGTCAAAGTCAAAGACTAATTATTTATTTCTATTCCTAAAAACACTTTTAGAAAGGTACAAGCGAGTCTATTACAAAGAAAATTTTATCTCTGTCACAAAATAAAATTAAATTAAAATATACAGATGAAACTGACCTGCTTTATCCAGTCAATCATTACAATATATTACATAAAAAGTATGTCATAATAAATGCACTGTTTACAGTCGATAATCATAAGTATATGATAGAACACATCTAGGTACTGATAAGAAATACTTAGGACGAAATATAACAGGAAATGCTATATTTTGAAATCGTGACAGTGATATTGTCAATGGAAATGTCCACGGAACGTGACTGAAGCTGCGTTTGTACCACTTGCTTGAGAATTCATTGTCATTTAAAGTGTTGACCAATTGTTGACAAATAAGATAATATTATACATACGTACATATAATATAATTAGGCCTTTATCCCTAATGGGGTAGGCAGAGCGTAAACGACCTAAAGAAAGGTCGTTCCGCCACGGCTGACAAAGTTTTGAGGGTAATTCATGATAGATTTGTAGGTATATTTCTGTAGTAACAGGTTGTCAGCCTATCGCCTGAATTAATTCTTATACAGAAATACAGAAACCCTCATACCCCTTAGCTCGCTTTTACAGCATGCTCGGGAGGAGATGCAGCTGGCACATGCTATGTTTTTCTTCTGCTCCCAGTCCAGCATGGAAGTAAAGATTATAATTATAAGTAATTAGTTTGTTTTTCATATAGGCACTGGATGTTCAGGTTACTTACCGGCATTTACAGCAGAAAGTATGCAGTTCCACATACTTTTCTTTTTATCGCAAGTAATATCCATAAGGGTCCAAAAAAATAAAAATAAACTTCAACTTTTCGTAATAAATTTCGAGCACAAAGTTTATAAGATATTTTTATAAATTTCGAAAATAGTCGCCTATCCGCCATCATAATCCTTAAAAATAAGTAAATATAAAGACATGAATAAAATTATTTCTCCCATGCTGGACTGGAAGCGAGACTAAAACATAGAATGTTCCAGCTGCATTTGCTCCCAGGCAGGCTGTCAGAATCAGCTAAGGGATCTGAGGGTTTCTGTATATTGCAATTTAGACGATGGGCTGACTACCTATCACTACAGCAATATACCTACAAATCTATCTTAAATAACCCTCAAAACTTTGTAAGACGTGGCGGAACGACTTTTGCTTAGGTTGTTTACGGTCTGCTACCCCATTACGGATAAAGGCGTGATTATATGTATGTATGTATAAAATTATGTATAAGTCATGTCGTATTTTTTTTTGCTATCTCTTAATATTCTTTAAGGTAAACCGGTAGTCTGCCAGGCTGATACAGACAGATAAGGAAAAGTTTTCAAGCACACTTAAAATTTTACCTTATTTTTATATTTCCTGTTGGATTTACCAAATTGAAGGTATCAAAAGAATTTCATAATTAAAAAGTATTTGCATACATACATAACATTACGCATTTATCCCTAATGGGATAGGCAGAGCAAAAACTGCCTTAACAAAGGTCGTTCCGCCACATCTGACAAATCTAATAGTATTTGAACTGTACGTTATAAAAAAATATGTATACCACGATCATTTTTGAGAATCATTCTATTTATTCTATGTATTCTTTAGTTTGATTTTAAATAACTATATTTAATAATAATTAAAAGTAAATTATGTTTATTTATAAGCATAAGTATTTGAAGAACAATAGTATTTGAAGTGTACGTTATTGAAAATTCTGTATACCACGAACATTTTTGAGGATCATTATGTATTATCTAGTTTGATTTTAAATAACTGTATTTAATAATGCTCTTCTTCTGTCGAGTGGGTCTTGAGTCCATTGACCCAATGAACCCTGGTGTCAGAGTTAATAATAATAAAAAGTATATTATGTTTATTTATACACATAAATATTTGAAGAACAATAGTATTTGAAGTGTACGTTATTGAAAATTCTGTATACCTCGAACATTTTTAAAGATAATTATGTATTCTCTAGTTTGATTTTAAATAACTGTATTTAATAATAATCTTCTTCTGTCGAGTGGGTCTTGAGTCCATTGACCCAATGAACCCTGGTGTCAGAGTTAATAATAATAAAAAGTAAAATATGTTTATTTTTATACATAAATATTTGAAGAACAATAGTATTTGAAGTGTACGTTATTGAAAATTCTGTATACCACGAACATTTTTGAGAATCATTATGTATTCTCTAGTTTGATTTTAAATAACTGTATTTAATAATAATCTTCTTCTGTCGAGTGGGTCTCGAGTCCATTGACCCGATGAACCCTGGTGTCAGAGTTAATAATAATAAAAAGTAAATTATGTTTATTTATAAACATACAAATCAAAATCACGTCTAACTATCTTACTAACATCATCATCTCCCTAGCCTTATCCCGTATCTGTCGGTCGGCTACCTAATCTAGGGAATTGAACGAGGGTACTGGTTTTTACAGAGCGACTGCCATCTGACCTCCGCAACCCAGAAGGGAAACCAGATCAAATCCTCGATTAGGTCAGAGTTTTCAAGCCGCCAATGCTTAGCACTGGCCTCTGATATGGCTTAACGACTAATATTTACGGTATTAAACGGGACCAACGGCTTAACGTGCCTTCCGAAGCACGGAAAAAGCGCCGAATAAACGTACATATGAAATTCGAAAACTGAAGAACACATTGGTACGTGGTGGGATTCGAACCACGACCTTCCTCAGGAGGCAGCGGCCCTATCCACTACACCATAGGGCTCTATAAAAAGCGCCGAATAAACGTACATATGAAATTTGGAAACCAAAAATCATATTGGTACGTGGCGGGATTCGAACCACGACCTCCCCGCTCAGAAGGCAGTGGGCCCTATCCACTACACCACCAGGCTCTCCTCTCTATCTATCTCCTATCATCTATGATACTGACAATGAGTAGTATATTATTAATATCAGTAGATTAACAAAACTGATCAATGAAAAGAACTACTAGGTCGATTATATGTCATTAATAAAATATTTCTTCCATGCTGGACTGGGAGAGATATAAAAACATAGAATGTTCCAGCTGCCCTTCCTCCTAGGCATGCTGTTGAAGTCAGCAAAAGGGACTCGAGGGTTACAGTGTATTGTAATTTAGGCGATGGACTGACAACCTGTCACTAAAGCAATACATATTACAATCTAAAATTGCCCTCAATTTTTGTCAGACGTGGCGAAAGCGCCTTTTACGAGACGTTTAACGCTCTGCCTACCCCGTAAGGGATAAAGGCGTGATTTATGTATGTATGTATGTAATAAAATATTACTGACATTTCTCTTATCTTTATTGGTGTAGTAATGTCATGACGTTGGTTTTTTTATGACCTACCCTTAATTTTCATTTCAAGTCGCCACGTGCTAATAGTACTACTACACAAAAAAAGCATTTACATAACGGGTATAAGGGACAGCGTCCCGCAAACTGATAGGGGTTGCTCAGCCAACGAAACTAAACAACTTTCACCAGGAAATTTGTATGGAAAAGTAACCTTTTCCTTTTCATTTCCTGAAAAAAATCCTGCTGATAGTTGTTGAGTTTAGTTGACTGAGCAATCCCCATCATTTTGCGGGACGTAATATACGTAAAATTACAAATTTGTTGAACTCCGGCTTATAAATAAAGTAATATTTTAACATCGTATGGGCATCATCACTACATAGTATAAAACAAAGTCTCTTTCTCTGTCCTTTTATCCCTATGTATGCTTAGATCTTAAAAACTACGCAACGGAGTTTGATGCGGTTTCTTTCAATGGATAAAGTAATTCAAGATGAAGGTTTAAATGTATAATACATGCATAATATAGTAGAGAAACACTGATGATTTCCGTGTGAAGCGGGGGCGGGTCGCTAGTAAATAATAAATAGAAAATATGCTTAATGGGTAGTTTCATGGGTGTATTCACACATTTTTCACTTCTCATGCTCTGATAACACTATTTTGTGAAGGGTGTAGGCTGCACTAAATCAAATTTTGTGCACAGGGGCAATTTAGGCGATAGGCTGACAAGCTGCCACTACATCAATATACCTACAAATCTATCTTGAATAGGGTAGGCAGAGCGTAAATTACAAAGTTTACGCTCTGCCTACCCCATTAGGGATAAGAGCGTAATTATACGTATGTATGTATTTACACTGTTCAAAATTTGACAGATCGCACTGACGGCCTGTTAGACAGTTATAGATCAAACAATGTACCTAGATGACGCAATTTAATTTCATACGATTTGTTATAATTTATTTGTTGTATGTCTAACCAGCTCTTTATGTTTCGTCAACTATATATTTAAGGATACGAAAAAAGTAAATACGTTTAAATAATAGTTGCCTATATTTAAAAAAAAATTAAGCTGCAATTTTGAAACGAACATAAGTACGGTTGAATGAATAAAGGGAAATATAAAAAACTAATCGATACTGTATTGTATCGATATTTTGAGTCGATTTTGGTATCGAGTCCCGGGTATTATTGTAGATATTAGTCGTGAAGCCATGTCAGAGGCCAGTGCTAAGCGTTGGCGGTTTGAAAACTCTGACCTAATCTAGGATTGGGTCTGGTTTCCCTTCTGGGTTGCTGAGGTCAGATAGCAGTCGCTCTGTATAAAACCAGAACCCTCGTTCAATTCCCTAGATTAGGTAGCCGACCCCGTGAGATACGGGATTAGGCTAGTTAGATGACTGGTTTTTACTTCCATGCTGGACTGGGAGAGATAGAAAAACATAGAATGTTCCAGCTGCCCTTCCTCCCGGGCATGCTGTTGAAGTCAGCAAAAGGGACTTGAGGGTTACAGTGTATTGTAATTTAGGCGATGGGCTGACAACCTGTCTCTATAGCAATACATATTACAATCTAAAATTGCCTTCAATTTTTGTCAGACGTGGCGAAAGCGCCTTTTACGAGGCGTTAAACGCTCTGCCTACCCCGTAAGGGATAAAGGCGTGATTTATGTATGTATGTATGTAGATGACTGGTATCGAGTATCGTATCGATATTTAACCCTAAAATTGTAACCCTAGTTACGTTATACATACGAAATGATCAAATATCTTTTATTTTCCCACAGGAGATGTCACCTCCACTCCAAAACCAAAGAAAGTCCTGGACACGGTGATGACTCCTGCCTACATCCCAGCAGAAGAGAAACACGGCTCCTTCTGGAAGACCAAGGCCAAGGTATACCTATACTTCTTCTTTCGAGTGGGTATCGAGTCTATCGACCCGATGAACCCTGGTGTCAGAGTTTTTAAACCGCCTAGTAGCACAACTATCAGGCCTCTGACATGGTTTGAGTAACGACCACTATCAAAGACAGCGACCGGGACCGACGGCTTAACGTGCCCTCCGAAGCACGAAATCTTTTTTTCTTTTCGGACAATCAGGTGATTCAGCCTGCAATGTCCTAACCAAACTGGGGAAAATGCACAAAGTGATAAATTCTCAAATATCAACTTTGTGTTTCCCCCCTGGGAATCGAACCCAGGTTCTCCGGATCGGGAGTCCATGGCACTAGCCACTAGACCACGGAGGCAGTTACCTATACCTATACTGTATGACAGATAGACAGCGTCCAGCAAACTGATAGGGGTTGCTCAGTCAACAAAACTGAACAACTTTCACCAGGTATTTTTTTTAGGAAGTGCCCTTTCCATGCAAATTGTCTGTCTGATCGAGGTGGGCATTTTGTATGGAAAAATACTTTTTACTTCCTGAAAGAATTTCCTGGTGAAAGATGTTCATTGTCGTTGACTGAGCAACCCCTAGCGGTTTGTGGGATGGTGTCCCTTACATCCCGCCTCCGTGGTCTAATGGTTGGAGTCATGGGCTTACGATCCGGATCCTGGATTTGATTTCCACACAAAGTTGATATTTGTCAATTTATCACTTTGTGAAATTTTCCCCAGTTTGGTTAAGGCAATGCAGGCTGAATCAACTAATTGTCTGGACGCAAAAGGATTCCGTGCTTCGGAGGGCACGTTAAGCGTCGCTGTCTTTGATAGTGGTCGTTGCACAAACCGTTTCAGATGCCTATTAGTTGTGCTAACAGGCGATATAAAAACTCTGACATCAGGGTTCATCGGGTCAATTGACTCGATACCCGCACGACAAATGAAAAGAAAGAATGATACGTAGTACGTATGTAACTAGTATGTATATAGTTTATGTTAGTTTTTCCTACTTCTCGACCTGTTCGATCAGTTTTTACCAGATCTTTATCTATGCATTGTATTTATATATGTAATAAATATAGTATACTGCCATGCTGGCCTGGGAGCTAGAGAAAATCATAAAACGTGCCAGCTGCATTTCCTCCCAGGCATGCTGTCAAAACCAGCTAAGGGATCGAGGGTTTTTTAAATTAAGGCGATGGGCTAACAACCTGTCACTACAGCAATATACCTACAAAGCTACCATAAATAACCCTCAAAACTTTGTCAGAAGTGGCGAACGACCTTTGTTCAGGTCGTTGACGCTCTGCCTACCCTGTAGCGGGTAGGGCTACTATTTTGATAGTTGATAAGAATAACTTTAAGGGATGATATGATATTGATAAAATACGGTGTTTAGGTAATGATATAAAAACAACCGCTCTGATCGAGTGAGTTTATTAGACTGATTTTGTGCTGTACTAAACAATATTGATAAAATGTGAAATAAGCATTTACATTGAAATAATTCCATACAATGATTTCATGATAGGTACGTTTCACCGTACATACCCCATTGGGAAAAAGGAGTGATTATACGTATGTAAGTATGTAATAAGTATAGTATACTGCAATCAGCAACAATGATTTGGTCTGGTTTTCCTTCTGGGTTGCGGAAAATGGACGGCAGTATCTCTGTGTAAAAACCTGTATCCTCGTTATATAAGATACGGTAGCTAACCGCGTGAAATTCGAGAAAAGGCTAGAGAGATACATACATTTAATCTCGCCTTTATCCCTAATGGGGTAGGCACTGCGTCAACGACCTAAACAAAGGTCGTTCCGCCACGTCTGACAAAGTTTTGAGAATTATTTAAGATAGATTTGTAGGTATATTGCTGTAGTGACAGGTTGTCAGCCCAGCGCCTAAATTGCAATAATACTGAAATCCTCGTAGTGTAAACGCACTTTGGCCTTTGTAATGACAGTGAGAGAAAACGAAACGCATTGGTTCGTCGTTTGTTGACCACGGTTTTGTCTTCATTTCGATTCATCAGAGGCGGAAGTGTCTGCCTTTACACTAAACATTGCATAATCTCGCATCATCTCAACTTGGAAAAGGCTCTCTTGCGGGGAAGACCACTCTGCGGAGATTATGCTGAACGGCTGCTCCTAAAGAGTTGGATTCCGCTCCGATTCAAACAAGCTGAGCTCACAAGAGCGAAGCATTTGCAAATTATCTAATTAATTTATCTGCTTTACAGAAATTCTGCTCTAGCAAAAAGGCCGCCTAATTCAACTTTTTTCTGGTTTTGTTTATATAATGTTTACTCGTATGTGAAATCAAGAATAATTTGGTTCTATTCTATTCTCAGGACACCATGAGGGCCAAGCTCCAGGAGAAACGCAATAAGAACAAGGCCAAGAATGGAATACTCTTCATCGGAGACGGAATGTCTTTGGCTACTGTCATGGCAGCCAGGACTTATGGTGGACAGCTGGAACGAGGGTTGGGAGAGGATAACGTGCTGGACTTTGAGAACTTCCCCATCAGTGGGTTGGCGAGGGTAAGCGATGATCTAAAAACTAAAAAGACGTATCTAGACGTATTCTTCCATGCTGGCCTGAGAGCGAGACAAAAACATAGAATATGCCAGATGCACTTTCTCCTAGGCATGCTGTAAAAATTTGCTAAGGGATATATTGTAATATAGGCGATGGGCTGACAACCTGTCACAACAGCAATATACCTACAAATCTATCTTAAGTAACCCTCAAAACTTTGTCAGACGTGGCGGAACGACCTGTTTTAGGTCGATTACACTCTGCCTATTCCATTAGAGGTAAAGGCGTGATTATATGTATATATGTATGTGTTTTTACAATAATAAAAAAAACCATAGAATTACCGAAAAAATCCTCGTGGATAGAAATGCCCATATAATATCTCCCGCCGCCTAGCTGCGCAGCACTCCGCAGCAAACAAATGCAGTTCTAATTTGCAAAAAAGGAAATAAAAATTTCCTTTCAATTTGTGTAGTTACTTAATGGGCGATATTAAACGATTTTGGGGTCGATTCTAGATCCCATCGGCTAAAACTAAAAATTTTAATCCGTCAGTCACTTTCCAAACAATAAAACTGATAAAGGACAAGCGATTTATTTTCTTTGGTTTTACACTTTTTCAGCAAGACTTTTGCAAGTTTCTCCAGTATTTCTGCCAATTTGATATCGCATAGAACCACCGAATATAAATAAAAAACCGGATAGTATAGATTTCCAATGTTTTTAGTCTGAGAGTGACAAATAGATTTTAAGATAACTGGGAACTCTAGAATCGAGCCCATTGGTTATTTTATCGACAATTTACTCCTAGTAGAAGACTGCAACTGCAAAAAAGAGAAAAAAAAAATTAACTGACTGACACTCAAAGCTTCTTGCAAAATACTATACTTACATGATGTACCTGAGTGATCAGTCTTTAGTAAGTATAATCAATTACATAAATGTTTGAGACAAAAAATGACCCAATTGCTCATTTCTGTCATCGCGGATCTAGTACAGTCACGATCAAAATTAGCACAACACGATTGCTTAAATGTGACATACATTTACTTGTCACAATACATAATATTACGCGTTCATGTTTTGCTTTACATACGTCACACTGATGCTTAGACTAATTAATCTTATTCATATTCATATTTCTATGTCTAGTCTAGACTATTCTCCCATGCTGGCTTGGAAGCGAGAGAAAAACATAGAATGTGCCAGCTGCATTTCCTCCCGGGCATGCTGTAGAATCCAGCCAAGGGATCCGAGGGTTTCAGAATATTGTAAATTAGGTGATGGGCTGACAACCTGTCACTACAGCAATATACCTAAAAATCTATCTTAAATAACCCTCAAAACTTTGTCAGATTTGGCGGAATGACCTTTATTTAAGTCGTTTACCCCTAATGGGATAAAGGCGTAATTATGTGTATGTATGTTGTCTAGACTATTAATATTATTTAGTAAATTGAAGTCAGCTATGTTACTCAATTAGTTCAGTTTATAATTTAGATATCAATCATCTTACAATAGCGTGCATTAAATTAATATAAAATATTTTTTATATAGGTTCCATCCAATTAGGAGCGATTGCACAAATAAACCCTGTCCCTCTTTGTATTATAGATCGCCATTTTTTTTAAATCAACAAAATATTGATTCTTCCTTAGGATAACTTAATTAAATCTATTCGTGTAATTTTTTTAATCAGAATTATAGCCATAGTTATCATTATTACGGTAACTTCTTAAATAACATTAAACCCTGTTTTGTGTATTTTAGGCATGTGTCATGATTTTCGTAGTTTTAGATTTCCCTGTTAATTTTTCTTATTTTTTATTTGAGAAAGCAAGGCGAGCACTAATTCTATTTTATAAAGAAACTAGCGACCAGCCCCGGCTTCGCACGGAAATTATCAGTGTTTCTCTACTATATTATGCATGTATTATACACATGAACCTTCCTCTTGAATCACTCTATCCATTATAAGAAACCGCATCAAAATCCGTTGCGTAGTTTTAAAGATTTATGCATACATAGGGATATAGGGACAGAGAAAGCGACTTTGTTTCATACTATGTAGTGATGATGCACTTGCGTCAATTGTAGGTATTCAAGTTTTGATGGAAGATGTACACTGCGTACCTCAACTAAAAAAAACGTCACGCAAAATGTAGGCCGGCAATTTTTTGCTAGTGAACGGTTTATCCGTTTCGGATGATTGGTCAATTTAATGTAGAGCTGTTATATAACAAGATCTGTCATCCAAATCTGTCATGACAATCAAACCTGATGGAAATCTACTATAATAATAGGCAAATTGACTGGGTGGCTAAAATACTTAAAACTGATGCCTAAAATACTGTGGATCTCTTTCATAGTTTAACAAAAACAAATGCAATTTTAATGCAAATTTCGAATTAATAATCGAGTTAAAAATATTGAAGTTATTGATTTGAGTAGTCAATATTTACTGTCGAGTGACGTCATAACCCACTATTTTCATAGAAAAACATTTTTGACATTTCAAAAGTTGCTGATTTGACTAGTAGGGAAATAGCGTATTATCAAATTTAAATTGACTAAGTATTATAGAATCATACATACATATAATCACGCTTTTATCCCTAATGGGATAGGCAGAGCGAAAACGTCATAAACAAAGCTCGTTCTGCCACGTCTGACAAAGTTTTAAGGGTTATTTAGGATAGATTTGTAGGTATATTGCTGTATAGACAGGTTGTCAGCCCATCGCCAAAATTGCAATATACTGAAACCCTCCGAAACCTTAGCTGGTTTTTACAGCATGCCCGGGAGGAAATGCAACTAGCACATTCTATGTTTTTCTTTCACTCCCAGTCCAGCATGAAAGAATAAAATAAAATGGTCAAATATCTGATAATTCCTGTGAACAAAAAAATCTGCATATTTTTTTACAATCACCAAAAGTTGGTTTCCGCAAAAACCACCCAATCGCCCAACAATGGCCTGATGACATTGACAGCACAGCACTGTCTTCGGTTAAGTTGACCAATGTGTCACGTTCAAGGAAACCGAGCGTGCGCCCGCGCAGAGGCCGCGCGTGCGGTGACGTCATACACTTCCGATTGGGTGAGCCTATGCTTTTCGAAAGATTGTTTCGTGCGTGGGTAAGACAATGCAGGCTGTACCTGATGGTCTGGTATTGTCAGATTAATCCGTTATGAAATCAAACCATCGGTCCCGGTTATGTCAATGGTCATAACGTACAATACAATACAAATATTCTTTATTGCACATAAACAACACATTGTACAGAAACAAACATTACAAAACAAACAGAGTACTATTAGGCGGCCTTATTGCTAGGGTAGCAATTTCTGCCAGGCAACCTTTGGGTAAAGGAGTAGTTTTCTAATATTATGCGGGATAGTGCAGTTCCTATTGTTATAAATTTAAATAGAATACATAGAAAAAGTACTTACTAGTTACATAAATACGAATAGGTACAATAGACTAATACATAAATACAATTATAATATAATAAACTAATATTATATCCGTAAACCATGTCAAAGGTCTAGTCTATTAGACAGTTTAAAAACTCTGGCACCAACTTACATCGTGTTGTAAGACCATAACCCACATGACCACATGACAAAAGTATTTGAATCTAAAATTGTAAACAATTTACATTTAAAAATTTGCTCTGTCTTCAAAGTTTGGGCAAAGAATATTATGTTTGGGCAAGGCAATACCAATATTATGCTGAACTGATAGCGCGCACATTTTATCAAATAAATGTAAATATTTAGGTTAGGTAACTCAACTTAGTTCCTCTATTACTAATGAATTTCTTTTATCTTATCAATGACCATGGCTGAATCTTAAATTTTACCTAGACATACATAAAACTTCACTTGAAATGTCCTAATAGGTACATTATTACGCCATGGTCAAGATGACCTATTATTATAAGTACTTATACTATACCTAAGTACTTAATCTTAGTACCTTCTTCCATGCTGGACTGGGAGCGAGAGAAAAACATAGAATGTGCCAGCTGAAATTCTTTCCGGCCATGCTGTAAAAATCAGCTAAGGGATCCGGGGGTTTCATACATACATACATATAATCACGCCTTTATCCCTAATGGGGTAGACAGAGCGTAAACGACGGCCTGAACAAAGGCCGTTCCGCCACGTCTGACAAAGTCTTGAGGGCCATTCAAGAAAGAGTACGAGAAGAATTGGTACGTATATTGCTGTAGTGACAGGTTGTCAGCCCATCGCCTAAATTACAATATACTGAAACCCTCAGATCGCTTAGCTGGTTTTTACAGCATGCTCGGGGGTTTCAGTATATTACAATTTAGGCGATGGGCTGACAGACTCTCACTTCATCAATATACTACAAATCTATCTTAAATAACCCTCAAAACCGTGGAGGAATGACCTTTTTTCAGGTCGTTTACGCTCTGCCTACTACATTAGGGATAAAGGCGTACATCCTATATGTATGTTTGTAAGTACTTAATTGCTATTCGAACCGCCTTACTGAAAAAATATATTTCCAATTATAGCATTTGTTACCTACTCCTGATTAAAGTAAAGCTACATTACTTCCATGCTGGACTGGGAGTGAGAGAAAAACATAGAATGTGCCAGCTGCATGTCCTCCCGATCGTGCTGTAAAAACCAGCTACGGGATCCAAGGGTTTCAGTGTATTGCAATTTAGGCGATGGGCTGACAACCTGTCACTAAAGTATACGTACAAATCCATCTTAAATAACCCTCAAAACTTTGTCAGACGTGGCGGAACGACCTTTGTTTAGGTCGTTTACGCTCTGCCTACCCCTTTACGGATAAAGGCGTGATTATAAGTATATGTACATTACTTCACCTGGATTGGTAACAGCTTTGTGTATTTTTTTTAATAGTTTAGCACTTTACTAGTATTACTAAAGAAAAAGATTTCGTGCTTCGAAGGGCACGTTAAGCCATCGGTCCCGGTCGCTGTCTTTGATAGTGGTCGTTACTCAAAACCATGTCACAGGCCTGATAGTTGTGCTACTAGGCGGTTTAAAAACTCTGACACTAGGGTGCATCGGGTCCATAGACTCAATACCCACTCGACATAAGAAGAACGACTAAAAAAAAACAAATATTAAAAAGGAATTGTGTCATGTTGCAAAAGATCTCAAAATTTGCTGCTCTCGCTCTTGAAAGTAGAGTAAACGATGTACAATTCATTAATTACACCCTTTCTACCGATATATACTTACAAATCTATCTTAGATAACCCTCAAAACTTTGTCAGGCGTGGCAGAACGACCTTTGTTTGGGTCGTTTACGCTCTGCCTACCCTATTAGGGATAAAGGCGTGATTATATGTATGTATGTTTCTACCGATAAGACATATACACGTAACTTTATACACTTCAGTAAATAAAAATAACAGCTATCAGTGTTTTCAAGTTCCTATTTGCATGTCCCCTACGTGATTCGTTAATGTGACAATGCGGGGAAGGAAGCGAAGGAAATTATCTTGCACGCTATTTAATTGGCTGACTGTACAAGGCCGCTTTGACATTGATAGTCATCGCCTTATTTATTAGACGTTTGGAAAATGCCTTGTGGTACTCTGGGAATTACCTTTTCAGTTAGAAAAGGAGGACAATTAAATACTGTTTATTATATTAAATTTTAATTCTGTACTGAACTGGGTAGGTACGATTTAACATATAGCTTCTTTTCCCTAGTAGAAATAACTAGAATAAAAGAAAGGAGCTGTATTTAATTTGATTATATAATATATAATAATATAATTTATTCATAAAACAGTATTTGCACAATATAAAAAAGTACAGATTGTTGAATTTGGTTGTGAATACAGTTGTACAAAATTAAATGATGAACCCTGGTCTCCAAACTAAGCCAAAGCCTGTATCTTGGAGGTCAGCGTTCGGTCGCACTATAGAAACCAATAAATTAACAGATTTGCTAACCACTTGGCATAAAAGTGATACATATTTCTTTCTACACCCAAAATTTGGCAGACGTGTCAAATTTAGGTACGCTTTTGTTAGGCTGTCGTCTCTCTGCTTACCCTGTAACAATTACGGGTCTAACAGCATGCAGTATAAGTCCTAATCTTCACCTTTCTTTCCAGACCTACTGCATAGACGCCCAAGTCCCTGACTCGGCCTGCACCGCGACTGCCTATCTTACCGGAGTGAAGACCAAATATGGAGTCATCGGTCTGGACGGCAACGTGACAAGAGGGTCCTGCCACTCACAACTGTATAAGAGCAACTGGTCACCGTCTATTGGACAGTGGGCTTTGGAGCAAGGACTTGATGTTGGTAAGTGAATGTTCAGTGATTTACTTGACTATAAACACCAAATATAGACACATCGTGTTGGATGGCAACGTGACTCGAGGGTCCTGCCACTCGCAGCTGTATAAGAGCAACTGGTCACCGTCTATTGGACAGTGGGCATTGGAGCAGGGACTTGATGTTGGTAAGTAGATGCTCAGTGGTCTATCTGGTAAGACCAAATATGGAGCTATCGGGTTGGATGGCAACGTGACTCGAGGGTCCTGCCACTCGCAGCTGTATAAGAGCAACTGGTCACCGTCTATTGGACAGTGGGCATTGGAGCAGGGACTTGATGTTGGTAAGTGAATGTTCAGTTATCTACTTGACTATGAAGACCAAATATGGATTCATCGTGTTGGACGGCAATTGTACAAGAAGATCCTGCCACTCGCAGCTGTATAAGAGAAACTGGTCACCGTCTATTGGACAGTGGGCTTTGGAGCAAGGACTTGATGTTGGTAAGTGAATGTTCAGTGATCTACTTGACTATGAAGACCAAATATGGACTCATCGTGTTGGATGGGAATGTAACAAGAGGATCCTGCTACTCGCAACTGTATAGGAGCAACTCATCACCGTCTATTGGACAGTGGGCATTGGAGCAGGGACTTGATGTTGGTAAGTGAATGTTCAGTGATCTACTTGACTATGAAGACCAAATATGCACTCATCGTGTTGGACGGCAATTGTACAAAAAGATCCTGCCACTCGCAGCTGTATAAGAGAAACTGGTCACCGTCTATTGGACAGTGGGCTTTGGAGCAAGGACTTGATGTTGGTAAGTGAATGTTCAGTGATCTATTTAACTATGAAGACCAAATATGGACTCATCGTGTTGGATGGGAATGTAACAAGAGGATCCTGCTACTCGCAACTGTATAGGAGTAACTGGTCACCGTCTATTGGACAGTGGGCTTTGGAGCAAGGACTTGATGTTGGTAGGTGAATGTTCAGTGGTCTACTTGATAGACCAAATATGGAATCGTTGGTCTGGACGGCAATGTAACAAGAGGATCTTGATACTCGCAGCTGTATAAGAGCAACTGGTCACCGTCTATTGGACAGTGGGCTTTGGAACAAGGACTTAATGTTGGTAAGTGGATGTTCAGTGGTCTACTTGATAGACCAAATATGGAACCATTGGTCTGGACGGCAATGTAACAAGAGGATCTTGATACTCGTAGCTGTATAAGAGCAACTGGTCACCGTTTATTGGACAGTGGGCTTTGGAGAAGGGTTTGATGTTGGTAAGTAGATGCTCAGTGGTCTATCTGGTAAGACTAAATATGGAGTCATCGGGTTGGATGGCAACGTGACTCGAGGGTCTTGCCACTCGCAGCTATATAAGAGGAACTGGTCGCCTTCTATTGGACAGTGGGCTTTGGAACAAGGACTTGATGTTGGTAATTAGATGCTCAGTGGTCTATTTGTTAAGTCCAAATATGGAGTCATCGTATTGGACGGCAATGTGACAAGAGGGTCCTGCCACTCGCAGCTAGTCTATTGGACAGTGGGCTTTAAAGCTTATGTTTAGTCGCTTACCTAACCGGTGTGAAGACCAAGTATTCTGCCACTGCGTGGGCAGTAGGCTATGGACTGCTCAAAAAGCCTGCGGGGTTGATACTCCCATGCCGACAAATATTTGGATCTCATTTATTCCTTCTTTAACGGTAGACATCTAAATTTTGTTTTTGGAAATACCGAGAATCAACATTCAGAAATGTTTCATTTGCAACATCAAACGTTTTTTCAAAGAAGCGTTATTGTGACCTTTAGTAAAAACGTAAAATATATAAGAAGTGCAAATTATTATCATAGGTATATAATCACGCTGGACTGGGAGCGAGAGAAAAACATAGAATGTGCCAGCTGCATTTCCTCTCGGGTATGCTGTAAGAACCAACTTAGGGATCCGAGAGTTCCTTATATTGTAATTTAAGCGATTGGCAGGACAGATTGTCACTGTCACTACAGAAATATACCTACAAATCTATCTTAAACAACCCTCCAAATTTTGTCAGACGTCGCGTAACGAACTTTGTTTAGGTCTTTTACGCTGTACCTACCCCATTAGGGATAAAGGCGTGAAAATTACAGTAATTGGTAGTGTTACCATTGTACTTTTTTATATAATCTAACCTAAATGGGCACCACTAAGCTCATAAATTTTGTTTTATTTACAGTCTGTGGTTTACTTCGATTGTTTGCATTTGAAATTACGTCTATTATTTATTGTCTTATTCATGCATACCTATTAAGACAATACATGTGTTTATTAAGGTTAAATTTTCAATATTTTATTATTATTTATATTACAGTCATACGTCATTACATTATTGATTAGATCATTAATCATTATATTCTTACTGTATGCTGTTTCTGTAGAAAAACTCGATTGCTTTTATCTAAACTCATAACATTGCTACATAGTATAAAACAAAGTAGCTTTCTCTGTCCCTATATCCCTATGTATGCATAAATCTTTAAAACTACGCAACGGATTTTGGTGCGGTTTCTTTAAATGGATAGAATGATTCAAGAGGAAGGTTTATATGTAAAATACATGCATAATATAGTAGAAAAACACTAATAATTTCCGTGCGAAGCCGGGGCGGGTCGCTAGTAATATTATAAAGAGGAAAGATTCGTTTCTGTGTGGGTGTGTGTGTGTGTATGTTTGTAACGAATTAACTAAAAAACTACTGACCCGATATCATTTTTTTATTCACCTTTACAACGTTACTACTTTTCACTGCGGGAAAATATCTGATTCCCACAGGAAAACTCTTTAAGTTACCCGCGTTTGAAACTGCAACGTAAAACGCTGGTTAAAAAAATAAAATTAACATTTCTCTGTTATCTAATAAACCCTAAAAACTTCAATAAATAGTCTGAGTTATATTCGCTATTTCTCACGGAAAAATATTCCATTGAACGCTGCAGTGGAAAATACGAAGCTAAAAAAATATGAAAAGTGAACTCTAATGAACTCAACTTTTTTCATTCACTATACTTGTTATCGTCTATTTCACCTATCTAACTACCTCTGTGGTCTAGCGGTCTGAGCCATGGGCTCACGACCCGCAGGTCCCGGGTTCGATTCCCGGCGGCCAGCTTTGTGTTGTTGTTTCTCGTATGGATAGAACATTGCAGGCTGATCACTTGATTGTCCGAAAAGTAAGATGATCCATGCTGTCAGATGGGCATGTAAATAGTCGGTCCTGAGCCTGATCTTCTCTGGTCGTGTCAGTCAATCCGTCCCATCAGAATAAGAGATTAAAGGAATAGAGAGTGTACTTGTTTGTTGCGCAGACACTTGGGCACTAAAAACTAGTCCTGCGCAGTTGGCTTATCCCTGAGAGATTGACTGCCATCACCGAAAATTGGTGGGAGGACTATTATCGTCAATCTCCATATCATAACAAATTATTATGAGTCGTTACAGACACCATTTCAACAATTTATCATTACCGTCTTACCGTCCGTATTCCTTTCAGCGTTCAAATCACTTCTTTTCCTTAAAAGCAATAAGTAATGGTCTATTGTTTAATATTATTGAAGGGTATCGATTGTCTGGCTAATGTTAGATGATCAGGTTTCTCTTTTAATGTAGAGTTTCAAATATTATTTTATTGTACGCATCGGTAAGATATTATGGTTAAACTAAAACTTTACTTCAATAACTAGTGTAAAAGGCAATTTGGCTTTTGTGATGAATGAGAGTGAAAACGAAACGCTTCGGTTCGTCGTTTGTTGACCACTGTTTCGTCTTCATTTCGACTCATCAGATGCGGAGGCGTCCGCCCGACAGTTGGTTTGCTTCAATAACCAAACCTTTTTCATCTCCTTCATTGAAGATCCAGATCCCATGATACCCAGATCTCTCTTCCATGCTGTACTGGGAGTGAGAGAAAAACATAGAATGTGCCAGCTGCATTTCCTCCCGAGCATGCTGTAAAAACCAGCTAAGGGATCTGAGGCTTTTAGTATATTGTAATTTAGGCGATGGGCTGACAACCTGTCACTACAGCAATATACGTACAAATACATCTCAAATCTTCCATACTGGACTGGGAGAGAAAGAAAAACATAGAATGTACCAGTTGCCCTTCCTCCCGGGCATGCTGTATAAGTCAGCAAAAGGGATTCCAGGGGGGGTTACAGTGTATTGTAATTTAGGCGATGGGCTGACAACCTGTCACTACAGCAATACACATTACAATCTAAAATTGCCCCCAATTTATGTCAGACGTGGCGAAAGCGCCTTTTTTAAGGGGTTTTACGCTCTGCCTACCCCGTAAGGGATAAAGGCGTGATTTTATGTATGTATGTATGTACATCTCAAATAACTCTCAAAACTTCGACAGACGTGGCGGAACGTCCTTTGTTTAGGTCGTTTACGCTTTGACTACCCCATTAGGGATAGAGGCGTGATCATATGTATGTATGTATGTCATTGAAGATCACCCACTGTATGTCTTTTTTATGGCTTATAAAATATAACATCTATTTGTTAATCCCCAGGTATCGTCACCACAACCCGAGTGACCCACGCTTCCCCCGCTGGGATGTATGCCCACGTGTCCGAGAGGAATTGGGAGTCAGACGCTGATGTCCCTGAGGAGTGCGTGGCCATGGGCTGCCACGACATCGCCTACCAGCTGGTCTCCAGCGACCCTGGGAGGCAGTTCAAGGTTAGTCACTGCTGCTAGTGTCCGAGAGCAACTAGGAATCAGACGCTGATGTCCCTGAGGAGTGCGTGGCCATGGGCTGCCACGACATCGCCTACCAGCTGGTCTCCAGCGACCCTGGGAGGCAGTTCAAGGTTAGTCACTGCTGCTAGTGTCCAAGAGCAACTAGGAATCAGACGCTGATGTCCCTGAGGAGTGAATGACCATGGCCTGCCACGACATCGCCTACCAGCTGGTCTCCAGCGACCCTGGGAGGCAGTTCAAGGTTAGTCACTGCTGCTAGTGTCCGAGAGCAACTAGGAATCAGACGCTGATGTCCCTGAGGAGTGCCTGGCCATGGGATGCCACGATATCGCCTACCAGCTGGTCTCCAGCGACCCTGGGAGGCAGTTCAAGGTTAGTCACTGCCGCTAGTGTCCGAAAGCAACTAGGAATCAGTCGCTGATGTCCCTGTGGAAAGCCTGGCCATGGGTTGCCACGACATCGCCTACCAGCTCGTCTGCAGTGACCCTAGGAGGCAGTTTAAGGTTTGTTACTGCTGCTGCTGTCTTGAGGAACAAGGAATCAGACGCTGATGTCCCTAAGGAGTGCCTGGCCATTGGCTGCCACGACATTGCCTACCAGCTCGTCTGCAGTGACCCTGGGAGGCAGTTCAAGGTATATAACTGCTGTCATAGTTCAAGGAATTGGAAGACAGACGCTTATGTCCCTGAGGAGTGCCTGGCCATGGGCTGCCACGACATCGCCTACCAGCTGGTCTCCAGAGACCCTGGGAGACAGTTTAAGGTTGGTTTTATAAATTAGCAATGGATTTACTCATGAATCTAGTCTAGTTCAAGGACGACAGAAATAGAGTCCGCGAGTAGGTGATCGCACCCAGTTTGCAGCTTTGCCTGTTCATTCTAACTTTAAAGAGTTTAGGGTTATAGGTATTCGTAAAGACAGACGCAAGCAGTTCTAATGTTTTAGATGCCAACAGCAACACACCAGCCTACTTACCCCGTAAGGGAGGCATAGGCATCATTCCAATCGATTCGTAGAGCGCACAACTTAACTAAATCTTGACTAAAATGACCACCGTCTCTTTCTGTTCTCTCATGATAGATAATGACAGTTATAGTCTTAGCCTCGTATTTATGAAGCGATTTCAAACTTGAGAGCAATATTTAGTATGGATTTGCCATGCCAGTTTGAACTAAAGTGATATTTCTGATACGAACTCAAATTCGCTCTCACTCATTAGAGCTGATTATAAATACGACCCTCATTATATTAGTTAAGTCGTGATTCTACCATGTGTACGTTTGTTTACTTGTTTTTTTTCCTGGTGAATGCGTTGATCTGCCATTTTACTTCTGCGTTGTCATGATACGGAGAGTAAACATGAAATTTTAGTTTGCGTGAAGGTTAAACTCCCAGATATATTATTATAGTTAAATAGGAAGATAACAAGGTAAATGAACGAACTTAATGCAAAAATAATTAATAGTAATATCAGTTATTGTTATCATGTAGGTTGCTGAACTCGATTTAAGGACAAAGTTCTATGTTACTGACCATAACAATTAAGCAACATTACATATAATCACGCCTTTATACCTAATGGGGTAGGCAGAGCGTAAACGACCTAAACAAAGGTCGTTCCGCCACGTCTGACAAAGTTTGAGTATTATTTAAGATCAGTTTGTAGGTATATTGCTGTAGTGACAGGTGGTCAGCCCATCGTCTAAATTACAATATACTGAAACCCTCGGATCCCTTATCTGGTTTTTACGGCATGCCCGGGAGGAAATGCAGCTGCTACATTCTATGTTTTTCTCTCGCTCCCAGTCCAGCATGGAAGAATTAAGCAACATTACCTACCCTTTTAAAATTTAGATTAACTTAATTTATATATTTTGTATAGTATATATTTCTTCCATGCTGTACTGGATTCCTCCCGGGCATGCTGTAAAAATTTGCTAAGGGATCAATTTAGGCGATGGGCTGGCAACCTGTCACTACAGCAATATACCTACTATCTTAAATAACCCTTTAATCTTTATCAGACATGGCGGAACGACCTTTGTTTAGGTCGTTTACGCTCTGCCTACCCCATTAGGGATAAAGGCGTGACTATATGTATGTAGGATAGGCCATAATGGTACCAATTCATAATTGCAAAAATCACGACTTAACATTAGTTATTAACCGGGTGTGAGAGACAGCGTCCCGTAAACTGATAAGGGTTGCTCACAACAATCACTAGGAAATTCTTTCAGGAGCTGAAAAAATAAATGTTGACTTTTCCATACAAAAGACAGTTTGTATGGAAAAGATTTTTTTATTCTGAAAGAATTTTCTGGTAATGGGTGTTTTGGTTCCGTTGACTGAGCAACCCCTATCAGTTTGTAGGACGCTATCCCATACACACAGTATAAGTCTATGCCTGTCATTTTCTGTCATGAGAGAACAGAAAGGGACGCCAATATTTTAGTCAAGATCTAGTTAAGTTGTGTGCTCTACGAATCGACAGCAATGTCACGCTATTATTTAAAATAACTTCGTTATAATAAAATAAATTCTTCTTCTTTCGAGTGGGTATCGAGTCTATCGACCCGATGAACCCTGGTGTCAGAGTTTTTGAACCGCCTAGTAGCACAACTATCAGGCCTCTGACATGGTTTGAGTAACGACCACTATCAAAGACAGCGACCGGGACCGACGGCTTAACGTGCCCTCCGAAGCACGAAATCTTTTTTTCTTTTCGGACAATCAGGTGATTCAGCCTGCAAGTCCTAACCAAACTGGAGAAAAATTCACAAAGTGATAAATTCTCAAATATCAACTTTGTGTTTCCCCCCTGGGAATCGAACCCAGGACCTCCGGATCGGGAATCCATGGCACTAGCCACTAGACCACGGAAGCAGTTAATATATTAAAATAAATAATAATATATAATGAAAGTTATTTATTATTCAGCATGAATTTGTAGGCATTACAATAGGTAAATTATGCTCAGTTGAGTTGTTCTGTGTTTCACTAAAATAAAGTATTAAACTTAAATTATATTATTTAAAAGTCGTCTTACGTAAAAGATTTATTACAAAACACCAAACAGTGTTTGGTTTTGCTTCATCAATTTAAAAAGAAACAACAGTAAAGTTTAAAAAATCTCTTAATGCTTATAAGAGAGTTAATCGCAAGAAAGAAAACATTAGTACCGAATGAATGATTCCATAGGTATAACTCGTAAAATATGACACGTTAATAAGTATATGTTTATGTTTAACTAGCGACCCGCCCCGGCTTCGCACGGAAATGATCAGTGTTTCTCTACTATATTATGCATGTATTATACATATAAACCTTTCTCTTGAATCGCTCTATCCATTATAAGAAACCGCATCAAAATCCGTTGCGTAGTTAAAGTTTTATGCATACATAGGGATATAGGGACAGAGAAAGCGACTTTGTTTTATACTATGTAGTGATGTATCAATGCCTACTATTTACATTACAGCAATATAAAACCAGATCAATTTGCGAACATTCATTTAGGCATTTCTTAGGTACTAGCGACCCGCCCCGGCTTCGCACGGAAATTATCAGTGTTTCTACACAATATTGTGCAAGTATTATATATATAAACCTTCCTCTTGAAACACTCTATCCATTAAAAGAAACTGTATTAAATCCGTTTCGTAGTTGTAAAGATCTATACATACATAGGGATATAGGGACAGAGAAAGCGACTTTGTTTTATACTATGTAGTGATGTATACTTTGATAAAAGATACTTGAAGCATTTATCTTGTAGTCGCTTTCAAATGACGTGACTCCTGCATTTGAACATTTCTACATTATACCCATTTTAGGACAGAAAAAATTACAATATTATTTAAGATCTGTTTTAATCATTCCAACTGAAATTTGAGAATATTATGTAGATACAGATCTGATAGAGACTGTATTGTATTGAAGTCCAACCTCATATTTTCTGATACGATCTTAAATTCACTGTCAATATAGTGTGTTGATCTATATTAATAAAACGAGATCTTAATTATTTTTTTGTTTTTTACAACACAATCTTGTCTTTTTTTAGACAAGCACAATTTTTGGAATCTACTACTATCATTTTAAACTAATCTGAAAATGTAATCTTTTACTTTACTAGGGTTTAATAGAAATATTCATGACATTGATACCAGAGATAACTAAGAAAGGATTTCCAATAGTGTTCATTATTATTATAACTGGATAAGTGGTTTTACAGCCTATTATTTCCCTATTAAAATAGTAAATGGGAGTAGTTATCAATCCAAGGAAAGATCTTGTAAATAGCTCTTCTCTGTGTTTTTAATTAGAGGTCGATTTCAGGGCTCGTGCTCAGAACTATTACGTTTTAATAATAAACTATTGTATACGTACATAAATAAAACATCATAAAAACTGTTTATTAATGGACGCGCAGCACAAGATCTTATGAAAAAAAAAAAGTTGGCCTAGAGAAATCATAAAAGGACTAATTGATAGAACATAGGGAGAAAAGTTAGAATGAGTTTGAAATTCTGGACGTACATACATACATATAATCACGCCTTTATCCCTAATGGGGTAGGCAGAGCGCAAACGACCCAATTAAAGGTCGCTCCGCCACGTCTGACAAAGTTTTAAGGGTTAATTGTGATAGATTTGTAGGTATATTGCCATAGTGATAGGTTGTCAGCCTATTACAAATGAATAAATATAATTCACTACTACAAATCAATAAATATAATTCTGGACGTATTTAAATTTAACTTCGGTTAATAGTATTTTAATGAAACAAAATAAATCTTTATCAAATTAGTGCAAGGGTGCAAAGGCCCCATTTCCTTCTACTCTAGTGTCATTTCTCACCCACCTTAAGAATTTATTTCGCCATGCCACTTAGAGGTGCTAACATAATATATAAATAATCAAATTATCCCTATATTTCCCTTCTTATCATGGAGTAAACATAGGCTCATATTTATAAAGCAACAATCTCATGATTGAGAGCAATATTAAGTATGGATCTGACGGGCCACATTGTACTGAAATGACGTTTCTGATACGAATTCAAACTAGCAGTCAGTCTCAAGTACTGTTTATAATTGCGGGCCTTAAATACATACTAATTTACAAAGTAACAATCAACTAAACAGATTATGTACCACTTATCCTTTAATACTATTTAATGAAAAGCCAGACTATTTACTCAACATCAGTAATCTCTATCTCATGCACCACTAACGCATAAAACTACCTTATGACTATCACAATATACAACGTGATTCATATCAACATTTGATTTAAAAATACTTGAGCCTTTGAGCCATCTTTACTTTATAAATAAAACAGCTTACATTTTGATCCCTTGTAATCCTTAAGATTTCTACATACATACATACACACATATATGATCACGCCTTTATCCCTAATGGGGTAGGCAGAGCGTAAACGACCTAAACAAAGGTCGTTCCGCCACGTCTGACAAAGTTTTGAGGGTTATTTAAGATAGATTTGTAGGTATATTGCTGTAGTGACAGGTTGTCAGCCCATCGCCTAAATTGCAATATACCGAAACCCTTAAATACTGAAATTTTCCATGCTGGACTGGGAGAGAGAGAAAAACATAGAATGTGCCAGATGCATTTCCTCCCGAGCATGCTGTAAAACCAGCTAATCGCCTAAATAGGCGATGGGCTGACAACCTGTCACTACAGCAATATATGTACATTTTTTTCTTAAATGACTGTCAAGACTTTGTCAGACGTGGCGGAACGGCCTTTGTTCTGGTCGTTTACGCTCTGCCTACCCCATTAGGGTTAAAGGCGTTATTATATGTATGTATGAAACCCTCAGATCCCTTAGCTGGTTTTAATAGCATGCCCGAGAGGAAATGCAGCTCGTACATTCTATGTTTTTCTCTCGCTTCCAGGCCAGCATGGAAGATTTCTGCTTGGCTGAAAATGTGTAAACACTGTGACTTCACTTAGGTACAAAAATATAACTGTAATTTTTTAAACCTGTCAGATAAGTCTAATAAATATTATGACTTCCAAATTGTAGAAACAGATTGTTGCGTTGTGGATAAAACTTTATTTTTTCAGTTTGACACCCATTGACATTGACTTTATAATGATGTCTCCATCTAAACATATAACAGTTGAAGGTGTTCCACTAGGAGTCAATCCCCTTGAGGGTAGAAAGTCGCCCTCAAGCTGGTCTAATTTGACGGTCATTTAGATTTACCTAGCAATGGCTTGGCTAACAACTCACGTAAGATATGATAAACAATGTGAAACACTACTAAACCTACCTATTCCTTCCTTACAGGTGATAATGGGAGGAGGTCGTAGAGAGTTCCTGCCAAACTCTACAACAGTTGGAAACATTGGCAGAAGACTGGACAGAACTGACCTGATCGAGCTCTGGCATGATGATAAGAAACAGAAGAATGTGTCGCACCAGTATGTCACTGATAGGGCTGAGCTGATGAAGGTAGGCTTCCTGTTCCTTATCCAGTTGGTAAACAAAATGTAAAAGTTGAAACAGGTATCATAAAAGCCAAGTACGGGTATACCTTGTTTGCAATTGGCTACTTCTGGATTCTGTCTAGAGAGTTCTAGACCAGTGGTAAGACAGGAGACGATGATGGAGCAAAATCGTCTTCAATTTAAGGGCAGCCCCGTTTTATACACCACGCATTACACTCGTCACCCACGTACCATGTATCAAGCGTGCCGAATTTCGATTTAAACAGTGTGATATTTATGTACTCGTACAAGGATCCTCAGGGCTAATATTTAATCTATAGGTATTATTACGAATTCGGTGCGATCTCGGCAAGTCTCTTTGAAAAGAGTATTTGGGTTGATCAAACCAAACTGAAGGTAACCTATTAATTTCTCATCTTATCTCTCCAGGTATTCAACTCCGAAGATCTGCCGGACTACATGCTGGGTCTCTTCAACAAGGATCATATGGACTACCACCTGAAAGCCCAGAACCAACCCACCCTGGAGGAGATGGTGGAAGTGGCCATCAAGATGCTCAGCAGAAGTCCTAAAGGATACTTCTTGTTTGTTGAAGGTGAGGAATCCCATCTCTTGTTTCAACCCTTTAAAACTTGTATACGATAAATTTTAGCTGCTAAAAAGATTACAGTTAAAGCTAACATTGCCTTTAAGTATAAATTTTCAAGCATCTCCAAGTCCAAGGCATTGTGAGACAAGTTATGTCATAGTATAGAAAATAGTATCATCATGTTATGTATAGAAAATAGTATCATCATCGTCTTCAACGCCTCTAGGCGTTTATTACTAATCATAACATACAGTTACCTTTGTACATATTAAAAAATATTTTGTTTACCTTTCCAGGAGGTAGAATCGACCACGCCCATCACGACAGTCTGGCCTACCTTGCTCTGGACGAGACCGTAGAATACGCAAAGGCAGTCAAGAAAGCCCAAACCCTGACCAATTCCGAAGACACCCTCATCGTAGTGAGTGCTGATCACGCCCATACCATGACAGTGGCTGGTTACCCTTCAAGAGGGAATGATATATTGGGGACAGTAGATACTGCTAAAGGCATGGATGGGCTCCCTTATACAACTATCAGTTATGCCAATGGGAAGGCGAACTCTATTACAGCTGATGGGCACAGGGTGGATGTTACTCAGCAAAAGGAGTTCACTACGCGTAAGTATTGTTATTTTTATTTATGATTTTGTCGAATAATTATGGTGGGACGACCTGAACGTGCTAACGAAAAGCTAGCACATGGTTCAAGATAGGTTTAAGTGGAATAGAAGTGGAAGAGGGAGGTATTTTCCCAGCAGTGGGATTACGTAGGCTAAATTACCAGTAGAAATTTCTAGGTGAACTTGATTTGGCTGGATGACATGAAACCCAAAAACCAAGGTAAGATAGAACTTAGCAGGAAAATACAAATATGTGATACTTACTTACTTACTGCTGTGCTCAGGGACCCAAAGAGAGTCTTGGTCTCCGAAACCAGAATGCGCCATTTGTCCCGGCCCTGCACCATTTCTCTGATGCGTTCCTAAATTTCTACCAACTAATGAAATTGTTCTTTTCTCTTCCAGGTGACTTAGGATACTCCTACCCAAGCCTAGTACCGCTAGACTCAGAAACCCACGGAGGGGAGGACGTTGCAGTATACGCTCTTGGACCCTGGGACCACCTCTTCACCGCCAGTTACGAACAAAACTCCATCCCCTTCTTTATGGCATATGCCATGTGCCTCACTGACGACAATCATGAGAACTGCAGGAGACATAGAGGCTTTTGGACTTCCAGTGCTGCAGACCAAAAACCCTCATGGTTCCTGTTGTTTAGTATAAGTGCTGTGATCTTTAGTATAGGACTGTTTTAGGTTGTGAACAAGTATTATTAGGTAGTTGATTTGTAAATATGGCTCTGAGCCCTAATGATGGTGCCGTCCGATGTTCGCCATTTTGAAACGGATATGACGTCACTGACGTAGCGAACGTAGTATGTTTGCCTACGTAATAGTTGCAACCCCATGCTATTGCAACTAGGTACTAAAATAAAACAACGAATAAAGAACAGTGATAAAATATACCTTCGATGTGCTATTTATACAGTAATCAAAGCTGACGTAAAATCTAATCAAAAAAATGTGTAAAAGTATCGCATCCAGTAAATCCACTTTCCTTAGCTTTTCAGTGGGCTCGATTATAGTTTTGCCGGCTAAAACAATATTTAAAAGTCTATTTGGCTGTTTATTAGACTAAAAACTTTTGAAAAGGCCAGGCGATCTATTCTCTTTGGTTTTTGATTTATAGTCGGTGGTTTTATGCGTTATCTGTCATTTTTATCTGACGTCATATGATATGGCGGATAGAATTTACAGAAATACTGGGGAAACGTGCAAAAGCGCATCAAAATCTAACGGACAAAGTGTTTAGCCAAAGTGAATACATCGCCTGTTCTTTTCCAATTTTATTATTGTGAAAGTGACAGACAGATTTTAATTTTAGTTTTAGCCGGTGGTATCAAGAATCGAGCCCAATGACTATTTTGCCATCATTAATAGTGTTATTTATTGAATATTCAACTAATGTAGAACATATTTAACCCCTTCTAAAAACAAGGCTGTGAGTAAAAATATTGATAAAGAGAGGATCCTACTTTTTCGACAACATTGATAAGTGTTACGATCAAAGTTTCGAGATTTGGATGGGTTGCTAGATTTTGTACACACCGTTACTCGTAATTATAATTTAATAAAAACATAATTCTTTTTATTTTAGAAAGATTAGAAAGAATTTAGAATTAAGACCACATATTTTACAAAAAACTAAATTAGTTTTCTTATAAAAGCATCTAATGATTACGATAAAGTGGTTGTAACTCAATCAATTATGTACTTATAGAATTTATAATATTATAAAAAGAAAAAATTGTGTTATAGAATAAGTCAGAAACTACAAAGCGAAAGATTTAAAAACATATTTCTACTAAGCAACTCACTTAAAAAACTAGTTATCACAAATATTTAAATAAAACAATGACGCATTATTATTTTTAAAGTACAATTAAGTAAATATTTGTTTTTATGGTTAATTATTTCAGATTTCCGAATTATTAAAATTAAAGGTGAAAATGTAATGAAAAACAAGTCTGCCTATGCGAATCCTTGTGATAAGTAAGGTTAAACCGTTAATTAAATTATATTTATTATAATTATATCGTTTTATTTATAGATATGTTAAACTTCCATGCTGGACAGGGAGTGATAAAAAACATAGAATGTGTCAGCAGCATTTCCTCCCGGGCATGGTGTAAAAACCAGCTCATTAGGCATTATTGCAATTGAGGCGATCGGCTGACAACCTGTCACTACGACAATATACCTACAAATCTATCTTAAATAACTCATAAAACTTTGTTAGACGTGGCGGATCCACCTCTGTTTAGGTCGTTTACGTTCTGCCTATCCCATCAGAGTTAAAATTCTGATTATATGTAATTAAATAAGCATTATCGAAATTACTTAAAAGTTTTTCAGAATTATAAAACCAATTCCCTATTCTATTGAATACCGGACGTGAATCCAGATCTAATTACTCTCAAAACTTTGCCAGACATGGCACAATGACCTATGTTTAGGTCGTTTACGGTCTGCCCCATAAGGAAAAAGGCGTGATTATATGAATTTATGTGTTAGAAAATGTGACGACAAAATTAGGTATGTCATCGGCTATCGCGCATGTTATCCCAGCCTTTTCTGTAGCATATCGCCCTCTCCCTTAGTAAAGAGCCTTGTAAATGAGTAGGTCTAATCTAAATAGTACTTGAGTTCTAGCACTGTAAGCTAGAACACAATACTCTATAGCCGACCCCGTGAGATTCTGGATAAGGCTTTGGAGATGAGGGATATGATGAGTTCAAAAACAAATGATACGTGTAGTCAAACTACTAAATCTACTATTTCATAATGTTGTCATGTCTAATAGCTAAAACATATTTTAGAAAGAAGATCTTCGATTATAAGACATGAAACTTTGTTTACCTTTTTTCTAAAACTGAGTTGGAAATACCCTATAGCCTTACGTAAATTTATCTGAAGATAAAAAAAAATGTCTCCTAACCTGGCTCTATCATCACAAACATTACCAGATTTTCATAATCTTCCATGCTTGACTGGGATTGAGAGAAAAACATAGAATGTGCCAGCTGCATTTCCTCCCGAGCATGCTGTAAAAACCAGCTAAGCTATCTGAGGGTTTCAGTATATTGTAATTTAGGCGATCGGCTGACAACTTGTCACTACAGCAATATACGTACAAATATTTCTTGAATGGCCCTCAAGACTGTCAAACGTGGCGGAACGGCCTTTGTTTAGGTCGTTTACGCTCTGTCTACCACATCAGGGATAAAGGCGTGATTATATGTATGTATTTATGTATGTATGTTTTCATTATCATACGATTTGACTCTCGTATACGAGTACAAAGAGATCAAACTTTTCTTTTTCGTATATAAACTTATTTTCAAAAGGTTCCCTTTTACCACATCTTCAATCGCAATATCAATCATCATCTCCCTAGCCTTATACCGTATATTACGGGGTCAGCTACCTAATCTAGGGGATTGAACGAGGGTACTGGTTTTTACACAGAGCGACTGCCACCCAGAAGGGAAACCAGACCCAATCCTAGATTAGGTCGGAGTTTTCAAGCCGCCAATGATTTGCACTGGCCTGTGACATGGCTTAACGACTAATATCTACGGTATTAAACGATATTTACCGTGACATCGTGTGAAGCACAGTAAAAGCGCCGAATAAACGTACATATGATTAGATTAAATGCATTTATTTCACATGATCAATTTCACAAGTGCATTGCAATAATAATAAAAATGACGGAGAATGATATGATCGTCAAAAAAATACAGACATAATAAAAAAAAACAAAACTGACAAAACAAAAATTACAATCATACAAATGGACTCAAACAGATGTCTAAATAATTTACTAAGTCAATTTGTAAAATCAAATTTAAAAACTTATTTTTATCACGATGTCAAGGGATAAAGGCGTGATTTTATGTATTTTATATTTATGTATGTCAAAAGTAAAATATAAATATAAATCAGTATATTATTTGAATATGTCAGATCAGTAAAAATAAAATAAATAAATTAAAATGACAATTTAAAATAACATAACATATATACATATCAAATGTGAATATATTTATTATTATTTATTTTATTCCACAAATTGATAATATTCACTTACTAGTATAATATTCTTTATCTAATAAAAAGATTATGAGATTCGAAAACCGTAAATCACATTGGTACGTGGTGGGATTCGAACTACGACCTCCCGCTCAGGAGGCAGCGGCTCTATCCGCTACACCATCGGGCTGGCTTTATCCTATAAAGAAATATTTATAAGTTTTATGTTTGTTACGGGACCACACTTCTTCTGTCGAGTGGGTATCAAGTCTATCGACCCGATAAACCCTATTGTCAGAGTTTTTAAACCGCCTAGTAGCATAACTATCAGGCCTCTGACATGGTTTGAGTAACGACCACTATCAAAGACAGCGACCGGGACCGCCGGCTTAACGTGCCCTCCGAAGCACGAAATCTTTTTCTTTTTCGGACAATCAGGTGATTCAGCCTGCAATGTCCTAACCAAACTGGAGAAGAATGCACAAAGTGATAAATTCTCAAATATCAACTTTGTGTTTCCCCCTGGGAATCGAACCCAGGACCTCTGGATCAGGAGTCCATGGCACTAGCCACTAGGGTTACATATTACAATGTCAGAAAACATAATGCCTTTACTTAAAATGCATGGGCCCAAAATACCCGAAATCTTAATACCGTATTATTCATAATACCTTAATCCAGTACATCTTACTGTACAATTCCGAATTTTTAAATACTAATAATTATTATCTCAGTTTTCAAAATTCCGAATGTGTAATTTATCAAATTTTCAATTATCCTTAAATTACAAAACCAAAAAGAAAAAAATAATAATACATGATGTGTCAATGTCATAGTTGATATTATATTTGATTTACTTATATTAAGAATTCTGTCAGTTACTCATCGTATCGTTTACATCTATCGCTGGCTTGACGTCGTAAAAGCGGACATGGAAGAGAACGATCTCACACCCTGCGGCTCGGTCGCTCACTTCGTTCGCTCCAAAGGGTCACTACTCTAACCTAACCTAACCTACTGAGTCGGATCTGAGTAGAATGTTTTTATTTTTTATTGCGGGGGGCTGCGCCCCCCGAGCCCCCCCTAACTTCAAGTTTAGTCTTTTATGGTTAAATATTTTAGGGTTAAGTATTTAGTACATTTAATTTTTGGGTGTCGGTTATTCGACCGTAAGGTACTTTAAATCATTGGTATTCTACATACTTGTCATTTTGAACATAAAGTATTTCGATTTCGGGTATTTTGGGTTCATGCATTTTAAGTAAAGGCATTATGTTTTCTGACATTGTAATATGTAACCGCCACTAGACCACGGAGGCAGTTACCACACTATACCTACTGTTATAAATGATGATATCTGACAGGTCTTACACGGTACAGAAAAAAATAACATTTTATTATGAGGTATTGAATATAATACGACCCGATGAACCCTGGTTCAAGAGTTTTGAAACCGCCTAATAGCACAGCTATTAGGCCTCTGAAGTGGTTTGAGTAATTACCACTATCAAAGACAGCGACCGGGACCGACGGCTTAACGTGCCCTCCGAACCGAATCCTTTTTTCTTTTCGGACAATCAGCCTGCAATGTCCTAAGTAAACTGGAAACCCCCAGGAAACCTCACAAAATGATCAATTGACAAATATCAACTTTGTGAATCGAACCCAGGACCTCCGGATTGTAAGCCTATGGCCTTGACCACGGAGGCAACTATCGTGAGCTGACAATACACGTTAACTCTTTTATAGTTCCTGGCAAACATCTTGACATAGAATGAGTAAAAGTTAAATAAATTATTATTATCAGCGCCACCTGCACGTGTTATCTGGTACTTTTTGCACGTAACAAGCAGTACAGACGTACTACAGTTGAACCGTACCTTTTTATTCGTTTCTTCAGTTTACTGATGATAACATAGATGGCGCTTTGTTCATTTATACAGCCTAAGATACAACAATGAATACCGTACCTACATATACCATTTCTTTGATACATAAATCCTATCCTATAACTATGTAAAACTAAAATAGCAGACATTCTGGAAAATTATCTCATAGAAAATTTAAATGTATATGTATACTTCGTATGTGTACTTCCGATTCCGACGACGGTAATTGGAATGTAATTTGAATTATTTGTGTTTTTAAATATGTTAGATAATTTAGTTTGTTTAAGTTTTTAAGATATTAGTTAATAGAGGATTGTGCAGCACCAAGACAAACCGATAGTTGGTTTAATGGTGCTAAGATGTATAATTTTATGTTTGTCTGTATGTTATGCTTATGAATAATAAATAAATAAAAAAAATAACAATAAATAAATACATGTTTAGTTTTACTCTTTTTTATGGCTTATAAATTGTCCCATTGCGGGGCAGTTTTATTTATGACAATAGAAATACAAATACAAATTGGCCTGGGAGCGAGAGAAAAACATAGAATGTGCCAGCTGCATTTCCTCCCGGGCATGCTGTAAAAACCAGCTAAGGGATCCGAGGGTTTCAGTACATTGTAATTTAGGCGATGGGCTGACAACCTGTCACTACAGCAATATACTTACAAATCTATCTTAAATAACCCTCAAAACTTTGTCAGACGTGGCGGAACGACCTTTGTTTGGGTCGTTTACGCTCTGCCTACCCCATTAGGGATAAAGGCGTGATTATATGTATGTATGTATGTAGAAATACAAACACGATCAAATTACTTACTGAAAGTTTGCTCAGAAAGTAAAGAAACTATCGGTAGGTAGTTACTTTACATCTAGGACAGTATCTACAACTGGGACAAAACCACGTTCGTGCCTTAAGGCGGTAGTGGTAAATAAAATCACATAACATAAATCACGCCTTTATCCCTTACGGGGTAGGCAGAGCGTTTAACGCCTCTTAAAAGGCGCTTTCGACACATCTGACAAAAATTGAGGGCAATTTTAGATTGTAATATGTATTGCTTTAGTGACAGGTTATCAGCCCATCGCCTAAATTACAATAGACTGTAACCCTCGAGTCCCTTTTGCTGACTTCAACAGCATGCCCGGGAGGAAGGGCAGATGGAACATTCTATGTTTTTCTATCTCTCCCAGTCCAGCATGGAAGAAATCAAATAAAATCACAATTCACTAAAAACGCAGTGAATCGAAATTCCGGTCCAACAGAATCAAGATATAGTAGTTAAGATAATTTTGAACCTTATAAATTAGCAATTCATACCTCGTTGTAGTAACAGGAAGAAAAGTTGCCGTTGGTAGCCGTTATTCACTGCGTTTTTAAACTAACTAACTGCCTCCGTGGTCTAGACTCCCGATCCGGAGGTACTGGGTTCGATTCCCAGGGAGAAAACACAAAGTTGATATTTGAGAATTTATCACTTTGTGAATTTTACCCCATTTGGTTAGGACATTGCAGGCTGAATCATCATCAATCCTGATTGTCCGAAAAAGAAAAAGATTTCCGTCGTCCATCGGTCCCGGTTGCTGCCTTTGATAGTTGTCATTACACCGACCATATCAGAGGCCGAATAGTTGTGCTACTAGGCGGTTTAAAAACTCTGACACCAGGGTTCATCGGGTGGATAGACTCGATACCCACTCGACAGAAGAAGAAGACTGCGTTTTTAGTGAATTATGATTTATTTACGTCACCTTAAGTTTGACACAAACGACGATCACTTGTTATTATGAAACAAAGGGTATCATCGCCACTTGGTAATTATGCCACTTAGTAAAGATCTATTATGTACCTAATACATAATAACACACACATACAATCACGCCCCCATCCCCAATGGGGTAAGCAGAGAGTAAACGATCTAAACAAAGGTCGTTTTGCTACGTCTGACAAAGTTTTGAGAGTTATTTAAGATAGATTTGTAGGTATATTTTAGATTTGTAGTGACAGGTTGTAAGCCCATCGCCTAAATTGCAATATACTGAAACCCTCGGATCGCTTATCTGGTTTTTGCACCATGCCAGGGAGGAAATGCAGCTGGCACATTCTATGTTTTTCTCTCGCTCCCAGTCCATTATGGAAGAAATACATAATAAAAAGTAGTAAATATTTATTTAATAAATGACTAAAGCAAACATAATTGGACGCGCCTTGCGATGCACAGAAGCGTATTGTGCCGATCACTGTGAATTACATTACAATTACAATATCGATGGGATCCGGTATAGCACAGAAGAAGGGAATGGAGCCGTCTCCAAGAAATAGGCATTTTGACTGGGTGGCTAAAAATAAATAATATAAATAAACTAAAAAAAACTTCTTTCTAAATCTTACATAACAAAAAAAATGATTGAGTCTTTCTAGTAAATAGTCAACGACACTTGTGTTGGGAAAGGTTCTTACTTCCCTGAAAGATAACATCAGTGATTTATGTTTATACTTACAATGGATAGCTAAAAATACTGTAGATCTGAAGACACGATTATATTTAAGTATGTATCTCATTCATATTTTTTTTTAAATGCACATTTAGATTGAATAACTTTGTCAAACGTGGCGGTACGACCTTTGTTTACATCGTTTACGCTCTGCCTACTCCATTAGGGATAAAGACGTGATTTTATGTATGTATGTAGATTTAATAATCGAGTTTAAAATAAAGAAGTTATTGATTTGACTAGTCAATATTTACTGGTGAGTGACGTCATAAGACATAATCCACAATTTTCATACAAATAAGCGGATTGATATTTTATATAAAGTTACTGATTTGACTAGTAGGCAAATAGCGTATTGCATTAAAATCAATGCCAAAATAGTAATATTAGGAAATTAAAAACAGCGGCAGAAATTGGATGAGAGAGGCTGATGACCGAGCTGAGTGGCGAGCCATGGGAGAGGCCTATGTCCAGCGGTGGACTGATACAGACTGAAGATGATGACATTCAAAATTTCCAGTGTAGTTAATACGTTATTTAGGATTGCATCATCTCTACACAAGACAGTTTCCTTCATGGTTAAGCTTTTCCAAGTTTAGTTTTGATTATCACAAGTAATTTACTCACATATATCTTCTTATTTTTTTTTCATTCCAGAGATACAGATTTGAGTCCTTACCGAAACGAATTTATTATTTTCTTTCTTGCATATTATATAATTTACCCACCACTCAGAGTTTCGCAATCAAAAATAAAGGATATTAAAAGATAGGGCCTGGATCAATTATTTGTCAAAATAGTACATAAAAAATATAAGATACTTTAGAGCTTGACCATTATCTACCTAAATTAGTAAAACAATTAAAATTTGCTTATTTGAAGCATTATGATACTGTTCGTTTCTTGTTTTAATCAAAAATTTTCGTTGTGACTTCTGTACAGTCTGCATAATATGACTGATAAAAATGATGCAATGTTCATAATTTAATAACAAAATGTAGAGCGATCTCGTGATCAAAATACAAATAAATACGCGTATTTGACCCACTTTCAATCACAAACAAGGGCAAGTTCACATCTTAAGTATGTTTTTATAACAACAAGTTGGTTTTTATTGTTATTTACAATTGCCAATTTGTACACTTTACCCTTCAAGTATTTAATTGAATAGCAATAACGGCTCCATGCCACTTTTGTGCTGTCAAAATTATTGCATGCACTTTTAAGAGACCATGAGAGATTATCAGAAGCAGTTGTACTTCGAATATCAATGTAGAAACACTTAACCTGTTACGTATAATAAATATACCAATGTTTAAATAAATAATAATAAAAAATGACACAAACAAAATAAATAATTATTACTTTAATTTGAAATAAATGTGTTAAGTGTTGTGATAAGAACAATGGGACTTTTAAATTATTTAATGTACGTGCTGTGCATTTGTGCAATATCTAGTGATGCGAGAAGTATTAAAAGTAAGTTTAAAAATAACTTAATTCTTCCATGCTGGACTGGGAGCGAGAGAAAAACATAGAATGTGCCAGCTGCATTTGCTCCCGAGCATGCTGTTAAATCCGAGGGTTTTTGTATATTGCAATTTAGGCGATAGGCTGACCTGTCACTACAGCAATATACCTACAAATTTATCTTAAATATTTCTCAAACTTTGTCAGACGTGGCATGACTTTTGTTTACGTCATTTACGCTCTGTCCACCCATTAGGTAGAAAGGCTTGATCATAGGTATGTATGTAAAACATAACAAATAATACAGAGTACTGAAAAAAAATAAAAAGTAACAAATAATATAGAGCCCGATGGTGTAGTGGATAGGGTCGCTGCCTCCTGAGCGGGAGGTCGTGGTTCGAATCCCACCACGTACCAATGTGTTTTACGAATTTCGATATTTATATGTACGTTTATTCGGTGCTTTTTCCGTGCTTCGGAAGGCACGTTAAGCTGTTGTTCCCGGTTAATATCATTTAATACCGTAGATATTAGTCGTTAAGCCATATCAGAGGCCAGTAGTGCTAAGCATTGGCGGCTTGAAAACTTTGACCTAATCTAGAATTGTGTCTGGTTTCCCTTCTGGGTTGCGGAGGTCAGATGGCAGTCGCTCTGTGTAAAAACCAGTACCCTCGTTCAATCCCCTAAATTACTTAGCCGACCCCATGAGATACGGGGAAAGACTAAAGAGATGATGTGTTGCTATAACTTTTACACATAGGTTTTTGACATAGGTTTTTATGCGTCAACCATACCTGTTCATACGGCTTACCCTGAGTCTGATCCAACGCTATTCCGGCGACATTGCCCCAAGTTTGGTTAGGACAATGCAGGCTGAACTACCTGATTGTCTGGTCCTTGTCTTTGATAGTGGTCATTACACAAACCATGCTAGCTGTGCTATTAGGCAGTTTAAACACTCTGACACCAGGGTTTATCAGGTGGATCGTGTCGATACCCACACGACAGAAACCCCATAGAGATACCATGCTACATCGACGTACACATGTGCAAATATTACGTCAATGCGTCTCTATGTTGTAAAGAAAAAACAAATAAACAAACTTACGCTTTGTACCTACTACGTGAAGAATAAGGGCACTAACCTTTTCGTCTATAAGCAAATCTTTGACGTCATTTTAATTTCCGTTCTGTTTTTCTTTCATTTTGTATTTGCTTTTATCTTTTTTTGTTTAAAAACATTGTGTCAAAGTAATACTGTTATGTTTATCGATATCCAATCATATGTACTTCAAACTGTTTTGACTACTTACACATTTTAACATCATCTCCCTAGCCTTATCCCGTAACTCACTGGTTCGGTTACCTAATCTAGGGTATTGAATGAGAGTACTGATTTTTACACAGAGCGACTGCCATCTGACCTCCGCAACCCAGAATGGAAACCAGACCCAATCCTAGATTAGGTCAGAGTTTTCAAGCCGCCAATTCTTAGCATTGGCCTCTGACATGTCTTAATATCTACGGTGTCAAACGATATTAACCGGGACCAATGGCTTTACGCGGAAAAAGCGCCGAATAAACGTACATATGAAATTCGAAAACCGAAGAACACATTGGTACGTGGTAGGATTCGAACCACAACCTCCGCTCAGGAGGCAGCGGCCCTATCCACTACACCTTCGGGCTCTCCACTATACATTTTAACAAAAATCTTTAAAAGAATGATGTGGGATGTCCGGGTTCTTACATTATGATAAACTTCCCATTATTCGATGAAAATACGTTCATTCATACTTCATTATGTTATGGAATCCATCAGACAATTGTTACAAATGTAGGTCCAATTTAAAAATAAAAATAAGAGAATATAATATATTTATTACTTTATTATATATTTTCTTCTATGCTGGACTGGGAGCGAGAGAAAAAAAAAGAACTTGCCAGCTCCATTTCCTCCCGGGCATGCTGTAAAAATCAGCTAAGGGATCCGCGGGTTTAGGTTTAGTATATTGTAATTTAGGCGACGGGCTCGCTACAGCAATATACCGCCAAATATATCTTAAATAACTCTAAAAACTTTGTCACACGTTGCGGAACGACCTTTGTTTAGGTCGTGTTTGCTCTGCCTACCCCATTAGGGATAAAGGCGTGACTATGTGTATGTATGTATGTTAATCGTTGCATGACCATTCCAAGTTATATACAGCTCGCAACGTGCTAATCTGCTTTTTTGATAACCCAGATCATTCCGGTTTAGCATGCACGAGTATTTCACATATTTTATTGCATCTTAATATTGGTGATCTTTTTGTAATCATACATACATACAACCTGGTCTTTGACCGATGTTCAAAAATTCAGACTCAAGGTTTGCCAACGTAACATGGAACGCAGTATTCTTGGAGTCAAACTGATCGACCGAGTTCGGAACTCAGTGCTGCGTTCCCAAACAAAAATTGTTGACGTAGCTCAGAAGGCTGCCTACTTAAAGTGGGACTGGGCTAGCCACGTCAACCGTATGCCGAATGTTCTATGGGCTAAAATTACCACCGAATGGGAACCAAACTCAATAAGGCGACGTGGACGACCTCGAAAGAGGTGGCGCAATGAATTAGACGCATATCAAAAAGAATGGCGAATGCTATCAATGGATCGTGATAAGTGGAAGAAAGGGAGAGAGGCCTTTGCCCTGCAGTGGGACACCACAGGCTCATAAATAAATAATAAAATAACATACATACATATAATCATGCCTTTATCCCTAATGGGGTAGGCAGAGCGTTAACGACCTAAACAAAGGTCGATCCGCCACGTCTGACAAAGTTTTGAGGGTTATTTAAGATAGATTAGTATTTATATTGCTGTAGTGACAGGTTGTCAGCCCATCGACTAAATTTCAATATACTGAATCAATCAAATCCCTTAGCTGATTTTTACAGCATGCTCGGGAGGAAATGCAGCTAGCACATTCTATGTTTTTCTCTCGATCCCAGGCCAGCATGGAAGAAAATGTAATCACTTTATCACAAACAGCACATTTAGACATTTTAGGGTAGTTTGATTATATTTTTAACAACACAAAACACGACTACTCAAGTAGGTGGTACGGCGAGGATTAAATATATCCATGCTAGATTAGGAGCAGGTAATTAACATAGCTTGTACCAGCATTTTTCTTTCCAAGTGTATTGTAAAAGGCATTAAAAGAGGGAAGAAAATCAGTATGTTAAGGTACTTACGTATTTGCAATTTAAGTGACAACCCGTCGCCATAACATAACCCATTCTTGCAAAAAATATGACTTCCATGCTGGCCTGGGAGCGAGAGAAATGCAAAGACTGTGGCTGCTGCATTTCCTCCCGGGCATGCTGTAAAAACCAGCCTCCGAACTAAGGGATCCGAGGGTTTCTTAAATAACCCTCAAAACTTTGTCAGACGTGGTGGAACGACCTTTGTTTAGGTCGTTTACGCTCTGCCTACCCCATTAGGGATAAAGGCGTGACTTTATGTATTTATGTATGTAAAATGTAATGGTGTAGGTAGGTACATATTTACCTTAAAAAAAAATAAAAAGAATTTTATTTTTCATCACGTGAGCTCTTCAAGAGGTCAATGACACTCATACATAATCTTAACAAGATCAAGGTAGAATCGACTTTCCGCTGCAGTAGATCACGTAACACATAAATAAATATATTGCATTGTGTTGAACGCAATATTAGGCAGTAGAGGGAGGTCGTAGCCTTGCCCTGTAGATAAATGCAAATGTTACAATGATTATATTTATTTAACGCTATTTATTGTGGTGAAAAAAAATCAACTAGGTACTTATTATGTATGTCGGGCTTATAAAAAATGTTCGAGTAAATAATTTAAATAAAAACGCACTATTTTTAAACACAATTTTGTTGAATTTCAATTGAATTTCTATGACTTACAAATTTGTCCATTTTTTAATGAATATATAATGACAATAAAACGTGAATATTTATTTGACCATTTTTTAATGAACATATAATGACAATAATATATTTACAATCTAAAACTGCCCTCAATTTTTGTCAGACGCGGCGAAAGCGCCTTTTACGAGGCGTTTAACGCTCTGCCTACCCTGTATGTATGTATAATGACAATAAAACTCGCCATTTATTCTTATTTAGCAGTTTCATAAAAAAGATTAGATACTAATAAGATAAGAATATACTTTATTGCTCAGAAAAGACACAAGAAAAAAGGAAATAAAACAATTTGTAGTACGTGGCGGCCTTATTTCTGAGCAGCAATTTCTTCCAAAGATGTATAGGTAACTAAAGAATAAAAGGATATGTGGCTGCACTATTAACACCACATGTGCGTAAAAAGGCATTTGTTCCGTGAATTTCAGACTAAATTACATAATTGGTACATTGACCTCATCAGCACCGCCAAGGAGAAATGTTCGCACTTCTGTGTTTCGGTCTGAAGGGTGAAGGAGCCAGTTAAATTACTGGCACTAGAGACATTGGGTTCGATTCAAGATTTGCCGGCTAAAACTAAAATTAAAATATATTTTTCACTTTCAGACTAAAAGCATTGAAAAAGGACAGACTATCTATTCTCTCCGGTTTTTAATTTATAGTCAGTGGTTTTATGCGTTATCTGACATTTTTACCCGCTGTCTGTCATATGCCATATTCCATGCTGGAATGGGAGCGAAAGAAAAACATAGAATGTACCAGCTGCATTTCCTCTCGGGCATTCTGTAAAACCAGCTAAGGGATCCGAGGGTTTTAGTGTATTGTAATTTAGGCGATGGGCTGACAATCTGCCACTACAGCAATGTACCTACAAATCTATCTTAATTAACCGTCAAAATTTTGTCAGACGTGGCGGAACGACCTTTGTTTAGGTCGCCCACCCAATTAGGGATAAAGACGTGATTATATATATGTATGTCATATGAAATGGCGGATAAAATTGACAGAAATACTGGGGAAACGTGCAAAAGTGCGTCAAAATCTAGCGGACAAAGTGTAATATCATAGAGTATAAATCGCCTGTCCTTTTATTAATTTTGAAAGTGAAAGGTAAATTTTAATTTTCGTTAGAGCCGATGAAATCTAGAAGCAAGCCCATTCTACCACAAGTCTGACGGTGTGCAACGCACTCTGCTATCCCACTACGATCTAGTAGGATAGTAATAAATGTTATAGGCTACCGTACTGCTTACCAAGACCGTATGCTTAGTTGCCACTGTAGAAAAAAAAATAAGTAAACAATCAAAATTAACTGTTAATTAGCTGTTATAAATAAATAAAAATAAAATTGTTTTATTTCAGACCAAATTACATTACAGTCATGTTAGTAATTATTTGTCCATATATAATTAGATTAAGTTTAAGTTAAATTAAATTGATCAATTAATTAAATAATACTTGTACCTACTTATACCTTACATTGTTGTCAAAAAAGAAGAACAGATCCAAATATTATGAACATTTACTTTGACTTTGATATTCAAAGTAAACACATATCACAATTTAATTATAAGATATAATATCTAGACACATTTATTTAGTTATAATGTGTATAATGAAATTAATATGTAAAATCTTTATTTGGCAAACGCGATGTCTAATGTAATGTTTTATTTTTATACTTAAATGCTGTAAGATTTTATGTTAATAAATTAAATTAAAATTAAAAAGACACTGACACAGAAGTACAAAACATTTTAATAGAAGTTAATTGCGCCATATAACCCCAATTATTTTCCTTAAACAATTAACGTTAGGAGAGACGCACGCAATCAAAAACAATTTAAAGGAAATTGTACTTTGTTACTTTGACATAAGTGTTATTGAAATTTAAAATTGTTAAACTAAGTTGCTCAAAGACGATGTCATCGTTACATTTTAGAATCCATTGCTCGTTTATTGTTTGGATAAACTTGACTCACTGCAGTATAGAAGTATTTATTGCAAAATCTTTAATATTGCACATTTCATTAACTTCTTTTTGTTGTTATTCCGTGACAAAATGTTGATGTAAGTACTTATACCGAGTTTAAGGGACAGCGTCCCGCAAACTTAAAGGGGTTGCCCTTACACCCGGTATAATAAATAATAATAAAATCATTTATTCCAGATTGATCCATAGTTACAATTTATTTATTTTTATAATTAAATTCATTAATTAACAATATCATTACATAAAAAATCACAGTTCAAAATTAAAATGCAATTAACACAAAACAATAATTAAACATAAATACATACTATCACGCCTGTATCCCTAGTGGGTTACCCAAACAAAGGTCGTGCCGCCACGTCTAACAAGTTTTGAGGGTTGTTTAAGATATAACTGGATATTGCTGTAGTGACAGGTTGCCAGCCCATCGCCTAAATTACAATATACCCTCGAATCCCTTAGCTGGTTTTTACAGCATGCCCGGGAGGAAATGCAGCTGGCACATTCTACGTTATTCTGTCGCTCCCAGTCCAGCATGGAAGCTAAAAAATAATTAAAACACTCTAAAATCTTAAATCTAAATCATAAAAATAATGATCCCCCCTCTATCCTACCCCCCTCTCTATCCCCCTCCCCTGGAACCCTCGTGCAGTAGTCGCCACGTATTGTGGATAGGGCTCGCCAGCCATCCTCGTACAGCGCATACCACGCTATTGTTGGAGCTGAAGATACGGTCGTGCGCACCAGCCACGGTTCCGCCCAGCCCTGCACCTGGGCCGTCGCGGACGCACTGCACCAGCGCGGTAGACGGTGGAGCGCTCGCCAAGCGTTGTTATATTCTAATCTGATTTCGTTCTGAGTTTATAATGTGGCCGAGGTACTTTACTTCATCGACTTTTAGAAGTTTTTTTTTCATCGAGATTAAGCGACGGGGTGCCTGCCGGGGTTTTAGTTAATTTAAATACCATGAAGACGGACTTGACCACACCATACTATCAGCTAAATTTAATCATTACAGTATCCGTGGTCCCGCTGCGGACCTACTCAAAAATTTTATGCGCGAGAGAACCCAGTACGTGGTTGTTGATTCTGGCGCGGTGAGGTCTTGTGGGATGTCTACGGAGAAGGGTGTGCCTCAAGGTTCATCACTATCGAATCTCGTTTTTTTGTCTCCTAATGAATGTTTTGCCTCTGGCTGTGAATAATGCTGAGGTCTTCATGTACGCTGATGACGTTGCAGTGGTAGTGGTCGAAAATAGTATTACCGCGCTTAAAATATCACTTAATTCAATAGCCAATGCGCTTATGTAATGGTTTAGCAACAACGGCTTAATACTAAATCTATCAAAAACCCAATTTATACATTTTAATTTGGCCAATCGCAAATATCCACTTCTTTTGGTTCAGGCCGACGGTAACGCTGTTGAACAAGTAAGATCAGCGCCTTTCCTTGGGTTTACCTTCGATCAAGCTCTCACTTGGTAAACTCATATCGAGAAAATGTTGTGTAAACTGGGTAGCACGGTATTTGCCTTAATCAGAATAAACTCTTGTCTATCAGACAACATTGTGCGGTCATGTTATTTTGCAGTGGTGCAGTCGTTTTTACAGTACGGCATATGCGCTGCGGCATATTCATCACATATTGTTAGTAGGTTTTACATTGCTGCGGTGAAAGGAGCCAGCAGGACCATATCGTCCGCATAGCTGACGTGGTTTACACATTTCCCATGCAGATGACATCACACGCCAGTGGCCTCTAGTTCCTTACTCAGGTCATCCATATAGACATTAAATAAGTTCGGAGAGCTTGACCCCCCCTGCCTCACCCCGCAGTATAGGTTTTCCGGTTCAGAATACTCTCCGTTCCATCGTACCTTGTTGACCTATTGAAGATGCCACTGCTCAAATACTTTCACGATAATTTCTGGCATTCCTCTGTCCCGCAGCTTCTTCCATAGTAAAGGATGGGAAACGCGGTCGAAAGCTTTGCTCAGATCTAGGTAGCAAGCTATAGTAGATTTTCCATTGACCTTGTAGTAATTTGTCACTTGTTTGACTAAATATATGGCAGTAGTTGTAGATACATCTTTATTAAAACCCATCTGGTAATCTTGGCTGCTTAGGTGTTTTTCTATTTAGTTTCAATAAACATTTTTCGAAAATCCTTGCTATTACAGGAGCCAGAGCTATAGGTCTGTAGTTTGAAGAAGTGTTCACAGAAACGACTTTAATGTATCTATGCAAGAATAATGGTTGAACATTTTTATTTTTTCTAATGAGTAGTACTAAACTTGACATAAAATATACCTATTTATTGAGAATGTAAATTATTATTTTGTAACTAGCTGTGCAAACAAACAACTTGTTGTTTTTGCAACAACAAGTTTGTATGGAAAACACGCAGTGTCAAACATACTGAAAACGCTTCTCCGCGCGTAAGAGCGGGATCTGCTAACCCGCGCGTGGTAGCGTGTTTCACAATGCCTGATCTTTGTTTTTGTATGGAAAATACGATTACGCGCGTGAGCTAGCAGATCTCGCTCCTACGCGCAGAGAAGTGTTTTCAGTATGTTCGACACTGCGTGTTTTTCATACAAACTGGGGTACTTACTCAATATTAGAATGGTTTGCGTGATTGTTTCTAACCTAGGCTGGACACCAGGTAATTAAAAAAACTCAGTGAAATATAAAGTCCTTTTAAGATCGGCTAAAAACGATCAGACTTCATTTTCCTGCCTACCCCCTAAGTCAGGTGGAGTGATTATTTGTATCGTAACTTTGAGTTTAAGAAATGCTCAGTCAAACAAAAAAACGTCCATCAAACGACCGAAATTTAATTTCCTACCTAACTCCTAAGAAGTATTATGAGGTGTGATTGTTTGTATCGTAACTTCAATTTTAAATAATGCTCAGTCGAATAAAATAGTTCCATAAAAATCGGTTAAGAAACAGCCAAATTTCAATTTCCTGCCTACCGCCTAAGTCAGGTAGCGTGATTTTAGGTATCCTTAGTTGCAAGTCCCGGGTTGAATAAAAAAGTCCCATCGAAATCAGTTCAGAAGTTTAGGCGTGATGTGGTAACATACGGACAGACAGACAATAATTCTAAAAAAAAAACGTTTTGATCTTTATATCGTTAATAATGCCTGCTGCAATTATTTTTTTGTAAAAATATTCAATGTACAGACACGACCCCTTTTTATTATATGTATAGATGAAATGAAATAAATCAAATGTTTATATTTTTCAGTTTATTTTTGTATATTGGTACGATGACTGTCTTGGTTAGAAGTGTAGGAAGATGTGCCGTGCGAAAAATATAATTGAATAGATTTGCCAACACAACACATATCGGTTTTGCAGGCACTGGCGGGCGCAGCGTAAATTGTTCAATGAATAAGTTTGCTATGTTTTTACTATCGGAAATTCCATTCATGAGCGTAGTATCGCTAATAGTTCTGGTATATAGTTACTCACACATATTACAATAAATTTGAATTAATCTGGAGTTTTACGATACTAATCTCCTTTTTTTTTTTAATAGCCTATAAAATCTCCTTTAAAATTAATTAATTTAAGTCCAAAATTATCGATACAAAGTGAAATAATGTTGTACGATGGTGTCATTTAGGTCAAAAGTTGTTTTTATTGTGTATATTTTCAACTGAAATTCAATGTAATGTAAAAACTGTCGTCTCTAGCTGTTTTCAGAACATGTTCACCGTTTTGTATTCCAGTCTTTACCAAATCAGGTTAATGAGAGCCCCGCTTGTCTAATTAAAATACACCAAAGAAATTGTTCATAACTTTTGAATTTGGGCCCTGAATGCGCACTTTGACTTTATTGGTTAAACATACTTTAGTTTATATTTTTTTTATTATTATTTTTATATAATCACGCCTTTATCCCTAATGGGTAGGCAGAACGTAAACGATAGTAGATATTAGATAGATAGATAAACTCTTTATTGCGCATAAATCGTACAGTTTGAAAAACTTAAAAATAACAGTGTGCGCAAAGGCGGCCTTATCGCTTCAAGCGATCTCTTCCAGACAACCCTGCATTTAAAAAAGAAAAATTACACATAGCAAGTAGCTGCGGTAACATTAAAGAACTAACTAAACACTTATATAGATATTAGTTTATCAAAAAATTCTGAAGGTGAGTGGTACCTGTACGATTTAATCGTAAGAAAATCCAACTAAACAAGCGTTAAAAGCCCACTTCATCGTCGACTCTACCTTGAATATAAATATTGATTATGTACTATATTCGCACTGGTCCAAAACGATTTAAAATATTTTATTTTTATTTCCATCGACACGCAAAGAAGGAGAAGAAGTAATATTTTAACTTTTTTTTAGATAGCAATCAAAATGCAAACTTCGATGAGAAGAACAAACACCATTGGAATCTACAAGCACAGTGGACGTTACGATCCAAGGTAAATAGCAAATAAATTCACGCTGTAAGTAAGGGGTAGGCAGAACATGAACCATTCTTGCCACGTCTAACAAATTGTAAATATATTCTTAATATTTGATTAGAGACAGTAAAGTTAAGACAATGTTCAGTAAAATTAGGTTTTTTTTTTGTTTATAACATTTAATGAATCTACCCACGAATCGACTGTTAGTCCTGCGTAAACAATGGCTGAAATGATAATGATGAATGTACCTACCTACATTTTAGGCACGTATTTATAAAGCGATCTCAAGATTGAGAGCAATATTAAGTTTGGATTTTACAGGCCGTTTGGTACTGAAATGACATTTCTGATACAAACTCAAACCCGCTGTCACTCTTGAGATATGATTATAATTACGGGCCTTAATGTACATACGCTGTTTCAGATCTACGCACCCTTAAATACAAAAGTGGCAAAGAACGTCATCCTGTTTCTCGGAGACGGTATGAGTATCCCAACCCTGGCTGCTACCAGGGTCTACCTCGGCCAGAAGTACCAGCATTTCGGAGAAGAGTTGAAGCTTAGTTTTGAAGCTTTTCCTTTCACTGGTTTAGCTAAGGTATGACAAAATTGGATCATAGTGCACCCAGCCCTCCACAATATAGTATAGAAAAAAAAATACTTGAAACGTGTCAAAAATAACTTAATTTATTATTTATTTTCCGAAATACTTACCCATGTTAATATTGTAATATTTTTTTGAGAATCAGCAGTTCTTGAGTTAATTTGTAACAAATGAACAAGATTATAATTTAGTGAACCTCTTGTCTCCCAGACATACTGTGTAGACCAGAACGTAGCTGACTCAGCGTGCAGCGGGACTGCCTACCTTACTGGGGTAAAGGCTAACAGTGGGACCGTGGGACTCAGTGCGGCGGTGAAGCGAGGGGACTGTAAGGGACAGAGGGATGGAAATCACTCCGTCACAGGACTGATGGACTGGGCGCAGCGGGCTGGAAAGAGTACTGGTAAGTCAGGGGGAAGCTAACAGTGGCACCGCGGAACTCAGTGCAGCGAGGGGAGTGCAAGAGACAGAGGGACGGAAATCATTCTGTCACTGGACTGATATTCTGGGCGCAGCGGGCTGGGAAGAGTACTGGCTAGTGTCAACAGATGGAACCGTGAGACTCAGTGCATGAGTGAAGTGAGGGGACAGCTAGGGACAGAGAGACGGAAATCACTTAGTCCCTGGGTTGATGGACTGGGCGCAAAGAGCTGTGTTAGAATACTCAGCATCATTTCCTGTCTATGTATTAGCAATTTAATTCTGTCCTATATTGAAAACAACAAAAAATTAACAGCACCCAAAACCGTGTACTACTGAATATTTTACTGCTGTGTGACCCTCAAAATTTTATGAACAACAGACTATCCGACTATCCGAAATCCGCAACAGACTATCCGAAAAGCGCTTTATATTGTAAACGTTTAAAAGATAGATAGATTATATCGAAATTCCTTGTTGTTCCTGCGTGTTTTGTCATTTCATTATTTATCTTGACAAAGTCGTAAACGAAGTGTATCGTCATCTTTCAAAGAATATTTTTACTTTTGAAATGTTATATCATCTTTGTTGCCGTAGATTTTTGTTCAGTATAGTGATTGTAAATAAGATTGATGGTAAGGTTATTTTAGCAATTGACTTTTGTTTAAAAAGTCTTTTCTGGATATTAAGCAACAAAATTTACAAAAAATAAACCTCTAAATTATTATTGAACATTCTTTATACGAAAAAGTTTATATTTTATATAACTAAGTAGCCATTGATAAAATCTTAAAGACGCTTTTACTTAAAGTACATTTCATGTTCTTCTTTCCTATTCATTAACTTTTAAAAGAAAGATCTTGAAAGCCCTCGATTTTTTCAACCCTCTCAATTATTCGGTACGAGGCCCTTTTTCGTAAATAACTTACTTTGGAAACTGAAAAAAAAGTAAAACAGCTTTCTATATGCTAATAATCAAATTTCTTATATCCAGTCAGTGTAATGACATTTTAAATTGAGTCCAAAAACTTTAAGATAATCATAATGTATTCGTGAAGCTAGCACACTTTTCTCAATTAATGGTTACAGTATGAAAAAAATACTTGGTACCACCAAAATGTCCTCTTAAAAACCTAAAGGATCAATTAAAATTATATTTTTTTTAATCATCTTGCAGGTATAGTAACAACGACGAGAGTGACGCATGCGACACCAGCAGCTGCGTACGCGCACTCAGCTGACCGCAAGTGGGAGGCTGACAGCGACTTGCCTAGGACTGGACTCCAGTGCCCAGATATAGCGTCCCAGCTTGTCAGTGGCAAAGTAGGAAGCAAAGTTGATGTAAGTAAAGACTATGGCTCTTTTAAATTTTATTGACATGTTTAGGGCTGAAGTCTCCTAAATTAAACTCTTACAAGGAATAAGACACGCAGAAATCTCACAAAGATTGCATGTACTCTAGTGCCTGGTTTGCAAGTGCTTCGCTCTTGTGAGCTTAGCTTTTTTGGTTCGGAACGGAATCCAACTCTTTAGGAGCAGCCGTTAAGCATGATCTCCGAAGAGTGGTCCTCCCCGCAAAGGGGCCTTTTCCCACCTGTATTCTTGTCGAGATAATAGAATGTCTAGTGTAAAGGCACTTTGGCCTTTGAGATGACTGTGAGAGAAAACGAAACGCATCCGTTCGTCGTTTGTTGACCACTGTTTCGTCTTCATTTCGACTGATCAGATGCGGAAGTATCCGCACAACAGTTGGTTTGCAAGTGTTTCGCTCTTGTGGGCTTAGCTTGTTTGGATCCAACTCTTTAGGAGCAGCATGATCTCTGCAGAGTGGTCTGGTGTCTGGGTATAAATGATGCACATTAAAAGCAAACTGTGTGTTCTACAGCTCATCCGCTCAATAATCATTACTTCTACTCGTGCTCCCAAATGTATAAAAGCTAACTTATTATTTTCAGGTCGTCCTTGGGGGAGGGAGACAAAACTTCATCAACAAGCACAAGAAGGACGCAGAAGGGAACTACGGATCTAGAAACGATGATAAAGACCTTATCAGAGAATGGCTTATAAAGAAGACATCTTTAGGATTTGTCCCGAAATATGTTTACAATAGAACGCAGCTATTGACTCTGGATACCAATTCATATAGCAGTGTTCTAGGACTGTTCTCTTCAGATCATATGCCTTATCATCTGGAGGCAGAGGAAGATGATCCATCGTTGACTGAAATGACCACAAAAGCTATTGAAATGTTGTCAAAGAACAACAATGGGTTCTTCTTGTTTGTTGAAGGTAAGAGGGAAATTTAATTTGTAAAGGCTTTTTCATTCCATTTCGCTTTAAGTGCTGTGTCCAAGCTTAGTTTATATTGAGCAAAGATTCTTATCTACCCGCATTTTCATCTTCTCGTGGCATGTGGGATGCGGATTCAACGAACGTACCCAAGGACAAAATGTAAAACTAATCTTTAGCACCAACGAGGAATATGTCCTCCGATCAAACATTGATGGTCACTTGAACTTATCATATACCTGAATATATATATATGTAACGATGAAATATATGCCCTTACTTTTGTTTAGCTCATCACATACCTAAATATATGTAACAATAGAACATATGCCCTTACTTTTATTTTAGGTGGAAGAATAGACACGGCCCACCACGAAACCAAAGCACGAAAAGCCTTAGACGAAACAGCAGAGTTCGCCAAAGCAGTTGAAGCAGCTATGAAGATGGTGGATGCAGACAATACATTGATAGTTGTGACGTCAGACCATAGTCATACTATGTCGTATAGTGGATATAGTAAACGAGGATCGGATATTTTAGGGTTTACTAACAAGGTAAGTTTTGATAAGAAAAATAAGAATGAAAATTAAGAAATAGACGTAACAGCAGAGTTCGCCAAAGGAGTTGAAACAACTATGGAGATTGTGGATGCTGACAATACGCTGATAGTTGTGACGTCAGACTACAGTCATACCATGTCGTATAGTGGATATAGTAACAAAGGTCGGATATTTTAGGGTTTACTAAGAAGGTAAGTTTATTGGCAAAATTATAATAAAAATCATAAAATTGGAACTTATCGTTTTTCCGAAACGAATTTAAAGAGTCCATCCCATTTCTTCGATTTATTTATTTTATTTGCGATGGATTTGATCTTGACTTTCTTCTAGATCAAACGTCATTAGAACAGTTAACTATGATACAATCGCATACAGAACCAGGACGTTCGGAAGATCGTGAAGACGAGAAATTAACTAATAATAAATCAGACTAAATTATTAACGAGTCTAAATTTATTCCATGCTGGACTGGGAGCGAGAAAAAAAACATAAAATGTGCCAGCTGCATCTTCTCCCGGGCATGCTCTAAAAACCAGCTAAGGGATCCGAGGGATTCAGTATATTGTAATTTAGGCGATGGGCTGACAACCTGTCACTACAGCACTATACCAACAAATCTATCTTAAATAACCCTAAACTTTGTCAAACGTGGCGGACCGACCTTTGTTTGGTTGTTTACGCTATGCCTTCCTTAACGACCTAAACAAAGGTCGTTCCGCCACGACCTTTGTTTAGGTCGTTTACGCTCTGCCTACCCCATTAGGGATAAAGGCGTGATTTTATGTTTATGTTTGATCTAAATTTCCAAATGTTTCTCTTTTTGCAGGTGATGGCAAGCGACCATCTCCCATACACAACATTAAGCTACGCTAATGGTCCCGGGTATAAGCATAATGAAGGCTACTCGAGATACAATCTTACTAGCGATGATTTAAGTAAGTATTTCTAATAATAGACCCTCCTCAGAGGTTATCCAAAGAAATTCCGCGTAATTCGGCTGTTTTGTCCAAATTTCTATCAACAATTCATCACTGTAGAAGTATTGTACAATGTACATACATACATACGCTTTTATCCTTAATGAGGTAGGCAGAGCGTAAACGACTTAAACAAAGGTCGTTCCGCCACGTCTGTCAAAGTTTTGATGGTCATTTAAAATAGATTTGTAGGTATATTGCTGTGATGACAGGTTGTAAGCCCATCGCCTAAATTGCAATATACTGAAACCCTCGGATCCCTTAGCTGATTTTTACAGCGTGCCCGGGAGGAAATGCAGCTGGCACGTTCTATGTTTTTCTCTCGCTCCCAGCCCAGCACGGAAGAAAGAAGTATTGTAGCAGTAGTAAATATGGGGTTCTTTTTTGAAAATACGAAAAAATGCAATAGAGTGCTTTTTCAATCCATTTACATTTTTGGACATTGACACGTGGAGAAAATATTCGTAGGTGTGTGGTGGCATTCAAAAATATTGGAACGAATTTGGCTGAAACCTTTGTGTCAGCGATATCGAATTCTAATTCCGATATTTGAAGCCTTTCAACTCAATATTCTCGCAGCAGTATTGAAAAATATGTAGTGCAGATCCATGACATGAAATTAGGGTAGAGTTTCTATAGAAAAATGTGAAAGAACCTATTCCGATCGTTTGAACCACATGTTATGCTCATGATAGCAAACCACTTAGGCTCGTATTTATAAAGCGATCGCTAGATTGAGAGTATTTAAAAGTATGGATTTGTCAGGTCCTTTTGTACTGACATTTTTGGAATGACATTTCTGATACGGACTCAAACTAGCTGTCAGCCTCAAGTGATGTTTATAATTACGGGCCTTAATTTATGATCTAACCGGATGAATGATGTATTATGCTACTAGGCGGTTTCAAAACTCATTAATTCATTGGTTCATTGTTCGACTCGAAAACCCATTCGCTAATAAAAAGAATGATAATATAATATTACTCGTATATTTTGGTAAATCGTCTGAAACTGGATTTAAATACTTATTAAAAAATAGCATTCCCAAAAAGAAACCTCAAGTCTTCTTTATCATCTCCTATTCCAATGCAGCAGCTCATTACAATATTTCGTAATGAAGTTTAAATAATGACAAACGAAATAAAAAATATCAAGCTAACCAACCACATTATACCAACCAACCACAGTATACTAGGTGTGAGGGACAGACAGCGTCCCGCAAACTGATAGAGATTGCTCAGTCAACGACACTGAACAATTATCAGCAGGACTTTTTTCAGGAAGTGAAAAAAAAATGGCTTTATCATGCAAAATGTTCACTTCGATTAGACAATTTGTATGGTAGAGCCAATTTTTTTTTTCACTACCAGAAAAAAATAATCCTGCTGATAGTTGTTCAGCGTCGTTGACTGAGCAACCCCTATCAGATTGCGAGACGCTGTCCTTTAAACCTGGTAAACCTTTTATGTTAGCCTGCGATGAGCAGTAACTAGACGCCTGGCAGCTGGAATTACTACATACATACATAAATCACGCCTTTATCCCTTACGAGGTAGGCAGAGCATTTAACGCCTCGTAAAAGGCGCTTTCGCCACATCTGACAAAAATTGAGGGCAATTTTAGATTGTAATATGTAATGCTATAGTGACAGGTTGTCAGCCCATCGTATAAATTACAATACACTGTAACCCTCGAGTCCCTTTTGCTGACTTCAACAGCATGTCCGGGAGGAAGGGCAGCTGGAACATTCTATGTTTTTCTATCTCTCCCAGTCCAGCATGGAAGTATAGTTACTAACACTAGATATTTACTTACTAAACCTGCCTTTTTCTTCCAGATAGTATCAACTACACTTACCCATCCCTGGTGCCCATAGCCCGGGAGACCCATGGTGGTGAAGACGTGGCTGTGTTTGCCAAAGGACCTTGGTCCCATCTCTTCTCAGGGAATTACGAACAGAACTTTTTGCCACATGCTATAGCGTACGCAGCTTGTATAGGCCCCGGACTCACCACTTGTAAAGTATAGACACAGAATATAGTCCTCCCACCGATTCCCGGTGATGCCAATCTCTCCTAGATCAGCCAACTGCGCAGGACTAGTTTTTAGTGCCCAAGTGTTTGCGCTACACACAGGTGCACTCTCTATTTCATCAATCTCTTATTCTGATGGGACAGATTGACTGACACGACCAGAGAGCAATCAGGCGCAGGACCGACTATTTTCATGCACATCCGATTGCATGGATCATCTTACTTTTCGGAAAATCAAGTGATCAGCCTCCAATGTCCTAACCAAACTAGAAACAATAACTCAATGTCATTGTTTACCGCTGGAAATCGAACCCGGTACCTCCGGGTTGAGAGCCGTTTCAGAGCGCTAGACCACGGAGGCAGAGGATACACAGAATAAATAATAGTTACGTATAGAGATGACGAACTTAGTGTACATAAAATTTGTGTGATTTATTTAACAATTACATGAATAAACACGAACACACTGCTTATTTCTATGAAGAAATTTCTTACAGCAGACCTTCAGAAGTGATATTTGATGGCGATGTGATGTTTTTAAGTTCATTTGTGAAACTGATTCTGTTATCAAAATTATTTCAATACCAATATTTTTGAGTATATATTATGATAATGTTGTTATTAAAAACACTTGTACTTGTTTCACTTAATATAATTTAATCCTACCGGTTCAATTGTTGCACTTCGTTTGCTAAATATGAACGGTTTATTTAAAATGTTTTATGAGTTGTGTATGATATGTTTAAAATCCCTGATGATGCTATAAGTTAGGGAAACCGGAAGGATTACTTTATTACTTTAGTTACTAGGGCCCGTATTTATAACCAGCACTTGAGATTGACAGCTAGTTTAAGTTGGAATCAAAAATGTCATGTCAGTACAAAATAAACTGCCAAAACCATTCTTAATATTGCTCTCAATCTTGAGATCGCTTAATAAATATTGTGTACTTGTATAAGTCTTGCTTTAACATTTCAAATTTTTACTATTTTTTTATTGTAAATACTTTTATAATATAGTTGTATGGTAGCATATTTAAATAGGGTAGAGTTATATGTTGCAGTGCAATACATGTATTTTTTTATCTTAAATATTTTTTTATTTAAAAAGCCTAAATTAGTTAGGGAATGGGCTCGATTTTAGATACCACCGGCTAAAACTAAAATTAAACCCTATCTATCACTTTCAAAATAATAAAATAGAAAAAGGACAGGCGCTTTATACTCTATGGTTTTACACTTTGTCTGCTAGATTTTGAGACACTTTTCACGTTTCCCCTGTATTCATATCACATAACGACGAATAAAAACCACCGACTATAGTCAGGTTGACTTATAAATCAAAAACCGGAGAGAATAGATCTCCTGTTGTCTCCCAATGTTTTTAGTCTGAAAGTGACAAATAGATTTTAATTTTAGTTTTAGCCGGCAAATCTTGAATCAAGCACATTACTTTTTCTTTGTTGGTATTCAGATTGCAACTAGACTGAGAGAGACTGAAGAAGTATTTATTGGTCTTTGTTTACAAGGCAGCTTGTAAGAAGATAACAAAGAACGACGTAGCTCAAAGTAAGACATGACTTAGATAAAGCACACACTATGTCTGAATCACGCGTCGTATCAAATGATAGGGTGTCTTATTGTTCCATTTGAATCATTTTGTGATATGATACTGTATCATGTTTATTCACGTCTAATGAAATTGATTTTATATAAAAATATAAGGCCAGGGAGATGATGATGATGAATTGGTTAGGGCAGCAACACCCAAGCGTCACTTACTGCGCGCAAGGTTCTGCTTAACACGCTGTCAATGCTTTTTGCATTGCCTACAACTCACAAGCGTCACCTTACGCGATGAACTCTACGTCAGCGCATCACTCTGCCAGTACGCGCGCGTAGAGCGTAAGGTGACGCATGTGTGTTGTAGGCAATACAAAAATCATTGACAGCGTTTTGAACGCAACCTTGCGCGTAGTAAGTGACGCCTGTGTTTGCTACTCTTAGTCTAACCTGATGGTTCTTTAGAGCTTCATTGATTGGTTTTCATTTTGCCTTAGCTAAGGTGCGATTTAGATAAATTTGTTTTTTTTACATTATGTAAGGTTAATTTTTTGAAGAGAGAAGAAGAACTAAGTCATTTTTATGACATAGATTGTCAAATGATCAATGTATTGTCACATGATCATAGATTGTCGTGATCTTCAATTTTAAAGTCTACAGCATAACAGAACTTCTGTGCTTATTCAAAATTAAATACATACATACAGACATAAAATCACGCCTTTATCCCTAGTGGGGTAGGTAGAGCGTAAACTATCTAAACAAAGGTCGTTCCGCTACGTGTGACAAAGCTTTGAGGGTCATTTAAGATAGATTTGTAGGTAATATTGCACTCGTGACAGGTTGTCAGCCCATTGCCTAAATTACAATATACTGAAACACTCGGATCCCTTAGTTTGTTTTTACAGCATGCCCAGGAGGAAATGCAGCTGGCACATTCAACGTTTTTGTCTCGCTCCCAGGCCAGCATAGAATAATTAAATACTTTTACAATAAAACTGTACGGAAACGCGACATTGTGTGTGAACAAATTTTTATGTCCGCTTTCGCCTGAGATACACTCTACTTTGAATTCGAGGCAATTTTTATCCGTTTACAAGGAAGCGTTTGCGAAAAATATTACGCCTTTGAAAAGAAAAAATGAATTTTTACATCAAAAACTTTAGTGGACTTGAATAGGATACAAGATATTTGAAGCCATCAAATTACATACATACATATAATCACGCCTTTATCCCTCATGGGAAAAGCAGAGCGTAAACGACCTAAGCAAAGGTCGTTACACCACATCTGAGAAGCTGTGAGGATATCTAAGATAACACACACACACTCATACATTATCACGCCTTTATCCCTAATGGGGTTGTCCGCCTATCGCCTAAATTGCAATATACAGAAACCCTCGGATCCCTTAGCTGGTTTTTACAGCATGCCCGGGAGGAAATGCAGGTGGCACATTCTATGTTTTTGTCTAACTCCTAGGCCAGCTTGAATGCAAAATTATAATGTTATAATATATAAATTTCTTGTTGTGCACATTATCGTGAATTTAATATTATTGTTGCTGAAAAAAAAACAGTAAAACTTAATAAAGGCTGTTTACTGAAAAGCTGAATTTATTACATCCTGAGCTAAGAGCAATTTGAATTTCACGCAATACAGATAGGACTTTACGTTTTCAATTCAAAAAATCATTTTAAAATTGCAATTTTACTAATCTGTTCGAGCCTATAACTTTATAGATGATGTTGATGCATATTGGGCACGATTCTAGATTTGCGGGCTTCAACTAAAATTAAAATCTATTTGTAACTTTTAGACTAAAAAAACATTGGAAAAGGACAGGTCTATTCTCTCCGGTTTTTGATTTATTGTCCTACGCAGTTGGCCCATCTCCGGAAGATTGGCCGCCCTCACCGAAAATCGGTGGGAGGGACTATTATTATAAGGATTAAATGGGAAATTTGTTAAGTAATCATAACGCATGAAATTTCACATTCATACAAAAACGGAAAACCACGGTAAATTTCCTGATTTTAATCATTATAAGACCATACAAAGATTTTCTGTAGAAGTTCTACCAGCGCGGAAAGTGGCTTCATTATGTTGAAACCATATATGAGAAATACGCAGAATTATCATGAAGCCGCAGTGCTCGACGCGACACCCACACGCCAACAAAAGGACGTACTTACAGGCGATTTATACTCTATGGTTTTACACTTTGTCCGCTAGATTTTGACGCTATTTTGCACGTTTCCCCAGTATTTCTGTAAATTTTATCCGCCATTTCATATGACATACATATATATATAATATGTCGAAGATGGACGTTGCTGCCAACCACCGAATGATGGGCCATGCTGCACCAAACGTCACTTTGACAGCTAAATTTGTTATTCTTTGTAGTGCCATAATCACCGTCAGATGGCACTACATGTCAAGCCGACTTTATCGTACATTGCTTGTTTAATTCCATAGACAATATTTGTTATTTTTATTTTAAAATCATGTTGGATTGTCAGGTGCTTCAGACTAAGTTTGTCGGGTCGTGCATAGACAAAGAAACGCAAGTGCATAGAGTTTCCCGCGCTTGGACATGGCCTTTTGGAGGGAAGTAACGTCCACTTGGAAAATCAATTTTAATTTCTCAGTACAGTTATTTTTGATCAGTCGAACGGTGCGGTCGTGGATCGGTTACTTTCGGGGACTTGTCTGTTTCTTTGTCGAGTGCACGTGCACCGAATAGATTGAGCTAAGAACGTTCCATTTGTATCTAAAATAAGATCGAAACGAATTAAAACTGTGTGATCAATTACTAAGAATCTTTTTGTGCTTTGGGGAACCCGGGGATGATGGAGAACGCAGAGAAAGGTGATAATAATCGCTCAATGGATTAACGCCCACAAATCCAGCTGGAAAATGTCCCACCAGATTAGGCCTATGCACACCATCATCATCATCATCATCTCCCTAGCCTTATCCCGTATCCCACGGGGTCGGCTTCCTAATCTAGGGGATTGAACGAGGGTACTGGTTTTTACACAGAGCGACTGCCATCTGACCTCCGCAACCCAGAAGGGAAACCAGACCCAATCCTAGATTAGGTCAGAGTTTTTTCAAGCCGCCAATGCTTAGCACTGGCCTCTGATATGGCTTAACGACCTATGCACACCATGATGCGATATATATAATCACGCCTTTATACCTAATTGGTTAGGTGACCTAAACAAAGGTCGTTCCGCCACATCTGACAAAATTTGCGGGTTAATTAAGATAGATTTGTGGGTATATTGCTGTAGTGGCAGATTGTCAGCCCATCGTCTAAATTACAATATACTGACACCCTGGGATCCCTTAGCTGGTTTTTACAGAATGCCCGAGAGGAAATGCAGCTGGCACATTCTATGTTTTTCTTTCGCTCCCATTCCAGAATGGAATATGGCAATGAAACATACCTAACTGGATGCTACCGGCTAAAACTAAAATTAAAATCTATCTGTCACTTTCAAAATAATAAAATTAAAAAAGGACAGGCGATTAACACTCCCTGGTTTTACATTTTGTCCGCTAGATTTTGACGTGCTTTTGCGCGTTTTTCCAGTATTTCTGTCAGTTTTATCCGCCATATCATATGACGGCGGTTAAAAATGACGGATGACGCATAAAACCACCGACTATAAATCAAAAACCGGAGAGAATAGATCTCCTGTCCTTTTGCAATGTTTAAGTCTGAAAGTGACAAATAGATTTTAATTTTATCATCTAAAATCGAGCCTATAGACTAATAAATGATTACATACTATATGGGCAATGATTCTTAGAACTTCAAAGGACATGAAATACCTCAGTGTCATAACCATGCTGGATTTGGAACGGATAATTAACATAGAATGTACGTACCAGCTGTTTTTCTTTCCAAGTATATTGTAAAAGGCACAGGAAGAAGAAGCTGGCTACAGCGAGAACGAATGTACATGACATGACATACATATAATCACGCCTTTATCCCTAATGGGGTAGGCAGAGCGTAAACGACCTAATCAAAGGTCGTTCCGCCACATCTGACAAAGTTTTGAGGGTTATTTAAGATAGATTTCTAGGTATATTGCAGTAGTGACAGGTTGTCAGCCCATCGCCTAAATTGCAATATACTGAAACCCTTGAATTACTTAGCTGGATTCTACAGCATGCCCGGGATGAAATGCAGCTGGCACATTCTATGTGTTTCTCTTGCTCCCAGGCCAGTATGGAAGACACATACAATGACACATAGAATAATCTCTGTCTGTTCTGATATGCAGAGCGACACACTTATGAATGCATATTTTGTCACGTCTGACAATTTGTAAATTGCATTACAAATAGCAGCGGCAAGTCCGATGGTGTTGTGGATAGGGCCGCTGCCCCCTAAGCGGGAGTTTGTGGTTCGAATCCCACCACGTATAAATGTGTTTTTCAGTTTTCAAATGTCATATACACGTTTATTCAGCGATTTTTCCGTGCGTTGGGAAACACGTTAAGCCTTTGGTCCCGGTTAATATCACTCTGACTTAATCTAAGATTGGGTCCGGTTTCCCTCCTGGGTTGCGGAGATCAGATGACAGTCGCTCTATGTAAAAACCAGTACCGTCGTTCAATCACTTCGATTAGGTAGCCGTCCCCATGAGGTACGGGATAAGGCTAGGGACATGATGATGATGAATACAGATAAGTAAATAAAAATAAATAAATAGCAGTGGCATAGAAGCAACTGGTACATTCTCTTTAGTAGCTTTGGAGATGATTTGGTAGATTCTAAGAGAATGACAGGTCGAAAGTGGAGCACCTTTAAGCGCAGACTGACGAAACTGGTTCGAGTTGTTCACGCGATTTTTTGTATTGTTTGTCAATGTGTGGTCTACCTATGTGCACACATCTTGAATTATCTGTGTTAGTGTATTAATTCTAGTAAACATGATAATATGGTTAAAGAATATTATAACGTTGTAAATTTAAAAGGTAAAAGTCAGCTAAGGGATCCGAGGGTTTCAGTATATTGCAATGTAGGCGATGGGCTGGCAACCTGTCACTACAGCATAATACCTTCAAATCTATCTAAAATAACCCTCAAAACTTTGTCAGACGTGGCGGAATGACCTTTGTTTTGGTCGTTTACGCTCTGCCTACCCCATTAGGGATAAAGGCGTGATTATATGTATGTATTTTATTAAATCACTGTAATGTTTTGTGTATATTAATATAAATTAAAAAAAAAAACAATAAAAAAAGTGAACAAATGTTTTCCTTGTAGTGACCACGTAATTACACCGTTCAATTGCACCTTGATCTCAGCGAGACATCTCAAAACTAGGCCAATGGGGCCATCGGGTCACTGAAATTGGATAGTTAGTTTTAAACCAGTGGGTCATTGGGTATTTATAATAATAATAATTACTGTATTGACAGATTTTCATCCATACATTGTTAGTAAAATAAAACACATTTAAAAATAATTGTTAGTGAGGCATATTAAAATTTAAATAAATAAATAAATAGTCACACGTAATAAGGTCTGCCGATGTTGCAACCTTTAATACTGGGAAGTATTGAAAGTAGTTCGTTCAATTCCTAGTGTTCATGGCACCTGCCACAGAAATAGGAAATATTTCATTTTTGTCGAAAGTTTCTCAAAATATACATACATACATACATACATATATTCACGCCTGTATCCCTAATGGGCTAGGCAGAGCGTAAACGACCTAAACAAAGGTGTCCGGCACGTCTGACAAAGTTTTGAGGGTAATTTAAGATAGAATTCTAGGTATATTGCTGTAGTGACAGGTTGTCAGCCCATCGCCTAAATTACAATATACTGAAACCCTCGGATCCCTTAGCTGGATTCTACAGCATGCCCGGGAGGAAATGCAGCTGGCACATTCTATGTTTTTCTCTCGCTCCCAGACCAGCATGGAAGTAAAAATATTAGTAACCTTAATTATTTATTCGGGTTATATTTACAGTCTTCCTCCATGCTGGACTGGAAGCGAGAGAAAAACATAGAATGTGCCAGCTGCATTTCCTCCCGGGCATGCTGTAAAAACCAGCTAAGGTATTTGAGGGTTTTGTATATTGCAATTTAGGCGGTGGGCTAACAACCTGTCACTACAGCAATATACCTACAAATATATCTTAAATAACCCTCAAAACCTTGTCAGACGTGGCGGAACAACCTTTGTTTAGGTCATTTATGGTCTGCCTACCCCATTAGGGATAAAGGCGTCATTATATGTATGTATGTATGTATTATGGGTCCTATTTATAAAAGCAGATGGTTCAGTATCTTCATTGGATATTTATAAAAGTAGTTCATTCAATTTCTAGTGTTCAGGCATCCTGGCTGCCATAGGAAAAGGAAATATTACTTTTTTTTCGAAAGTTTCTCTAAATATCAGTAACCTGATCTTATTAGTTTTTCGGGTTATACTCGTATTTACAGTCAAAGTAATAAGCCCGATGGTGTAGTGGATAGGGCCGCTGCCTCCTGAGCGGGGAGGTCGTGGTTCGAATCCCACCACGTACCAATGTGTTTTTTGGTTTTCGAATTTCATATGTACGTATATTCGGTGCTTTTTCCGTGCTTCGAAAGACACGTTAAGCCGTTGGTCCCGGTTAATATCGTTTAATACCGTAGATATTAGTCGTGAAGCCATATCAGAGGCCAGTGCTAAGCATGGGCGGCTTGAAAACTCTGACCTAATCTAGGATTGGGTCTGGTTTCCCTTCTGGGTTCCGGAGGTCAGATGGCAGTCGCTCTGTGTAAAAACCAGTACCCTCGTTCAATCCCCTAGATTAGGAAACCGACCCCGAGAGATACGGGATAAGGCTAGGGAGATGAGTTTAGAAAACACTACTATTCGTCTTAGACAAAATCGCAGGTGGGCCTTAGCCTGGACCATTTATTTTTCATATCCGTTTTCAATCTTGGGTCTTTTTCATCGCCATCCAACCATCAAAGCTTGGGTCTACTCCAACTTCTTCAGCCACTTATTGTTTAAGGTGCACATGTGCGACTAATACCAGGCCACTCAGAAAGTATTGCGATAAATAGTTTTTATATATGGCAGACTGGCCGGTTAGAATCTTTTTTGAAAATATGATTACTTGTAAGTAAAAATATGTGTGTTCCATTTTAAAAATTTCCCTCCCCATTTTTTGCGAGCCAATTCAAAGTATCGTGTTTTACTGAAAAATGGATCTGCGCCGGGAACATTTTAGAGCCATGATTTTTAACGATTTCAAGTGTCGCCTGTAACCGGATGAATCGTTCGATAGACTTCAAATGGCATTTATGGATGAAAGCCCCTCCAAGGCAACCGTGTATCGTTGGTATAACGAATTTAGGCGCGGTCGACCAACCTTGGGGGATGAAGAAAGAAGCGGTCGCCCTTTGACGGCTATTACGGAAGAAAACGTGCTAGCAGTGAAAAATTTAATCCAAGATAATAGGCGAATTACATATCAGGAGATTCAGCACATATTAAAGATTGGATCGGGAAGCGTTCACGAGATTCTACAAGGGCATCTTCGCGTGAGGAGGATAGTATCGCGCTGGGTGCCGCACTACCTCACCGACGCTCAGAAGCAGGCCCGGGTGGAATGGTGCCGTGATATGCTGAACAAATTTGAAGCAGGCTCGTCTCGGCGTGTTTACGACATCGTAACAGGTGATGAGTCCTGGATTTATCAAAACGATCCAGAAACCAAGCGCCAGTCGACAGTTTGGGTGTTTCAAAATGAACCAACGCCTACCAAAGTGAAGCGATCTCGAAGCCGGGGGAAGATTTTGATCGCCAGCTTTTTTAATTTGACTGGCCACTTGGCCTCAATTCCTTCACGAGATCAAAGAAGCATTGACGCCGAATGGTATACTACCAAATGTTTACCAGAAGTTTTTTCTGTTGTGAGCAACAAGCGACCAAACACAGGGCTCCGCGGACTACTGCTCCACCACGACAATGCGCCTGCACACACCGCGTTCAAATCGAGGGACTTCCTGGACAGCACACCAGTCAAACTCCTGGGTCACCCTCCTTACAGCCCTGATCTAGCACCGTGTGACTTCTTTTTATATCCAAAAATAAAAAATCAGCTCAAGGGGATACAATTTTCGTCGCCGGTAGATGCGCTGGCTGCGTTCGAGCAGGCTGTAAACGAGGAGTCTACGGCGGACTGGAAAAAGTGTTTTGAAAACTGGTTCAGACGCATGAATCTTTGTATAGAGGCTGGTGGAGAGTACTTTGAAAAGATTTAATAAAAATATATGTACCTGTAGAACATTTTTTTTTAGTGTCGCAAATCTTTCTGAGTGTCCCACGTATAATCAATAACTAATAAAATAATAATTAATGTGTTTTAAGTCTAAAATGTACTATTATATAAATGTAATGACTAATAATGCAATGACTACCTATATAAATGTGTGTGAATTAGTAAAATAATTTATTATCAATGACAATGTTATGTAACGGCCCTATTCTGCCTCTCAGTTGCTGTGCTCTTGCAGGGTATCATATACTATCTACCTACCCACTATTGTAACACCTTTATGTTTATGTGATATGCAATAAATAATATTGTATTTTTGAATTTGTGTTACGAAGTTTCCTTACTACCCAGCAACTAACCAGCCACCACTATAACGGGGGTCACGGAATGGACTATTTTTCCGTCAATTAAGTACCCCACTCGTCTCCTAATGAAAACATTCGCTGTTGACTGAGGATCTATTTGATTGAGATTGGGATGAGGTGATTGGTTAGAGGCATAATTGGAAACCGGTAGAGTCCAATCAAAACATCGTAAATATTTGTGGTGTGATAGTAAAGCTCAGGGTTCGCTTCCTGGATTGGATGTGCAAAGTTACTTAACCAAGAGTGTTTTGTTTAAACTTATTTTATAAAGACGAAGAGTCCGTTTTTATAGTTTGTTTTTGAACAATGGACCCTGGTGTCAGAGTTTTTAAACCGCCTAGTAGCACAACTATCAGGCCTCTGACATGGTTTGAGTAACGACCAAAGACAGCGACCGGGACCGACGGCTTAACGTGCCCTCCGAAGCACGAAATCTTTTTCTTTTCAGACAATCAGGTGAATCAGCCTGCAATGTCCTAACCAAACTAGGGAAAATTTCACAAAGTGATAAATTCTCAAATATCAACTTTGTGTTTCCCCCCTGGGAATCGAACCCAGGACCTCCGGATCGGGATTCCATGGCACTAGCCACTAGACCACGGAGGCAGTTAGGATGTTACTACATCAATATTTAATCTATCTGAAAAACCCTCTAAACTTTGTCAGACGTGGCGGAACGACCTTTGTTTAGGTCGTTTACGCTCTACCTACCTATATTAAGGATAAAGGTGTGATTATATGTATGTATGTATTTTAATAATTTGATTTTTTAAGTATTTTTATTTAAAACATGAAATAGACGGCAAATCAACAGATATGCATTTTTGTCGCCTCAACTCTTAAATAAGTGAGAGTAACATTAAAACAGTTGAAAAGTTAGCTTTTTTTAAAATTTAATTTTAATTACTTAAAGCAACAGCAAATTTTAAATTGATTTCGAAATGTTAGCCCAAATCACCACCAGTAGAGTGCTAGAAATCAACTGACCTACAAGATATTTCTTGATTGGAGAGATTTCTTGGCCCATAAACTTGGATGAAGCGGTTACTGTGTGGCTAAGCTTTGCGAAGTATCAGAGGCGAAGTTTATTATGAGTCAACATAGGTCGCTATATTGAAATACTAGCTTTCAGACAAGACTCAGTTTCAGTCGTGATTTAGAAAGTTTTCCTTTTGAGAATGAGATACTTTCCTGTGCTAAAAAGATAAAGTAGGTTACGCGGTTAGGTAGGGCCCAGGGGTTAAAATGTTTATAAAAATTGAAATAGAGCTCTTTCTTCCCGAATCTCATGGAAGGGTTGTTTTTATTTATAAAGACTCTATTGAAATAAATAATAGTTTATATTGGCAGCAATTCTGGACGTACTATTCTTTAACTAATTCTTAGCTAGCGCTGTAATTTTCATAACTTGGACATAAGAACAGGATAGCAAATATACACATGACTTTGACATTCCTAATCTGATGTAAGACGCTTTAAATAGCTTAATTGCTATCCTGTTCTTATGTCAAAGTCAAGAAAGTGACGGCGCTAGCTAAGAATTAGAATTAGGAATATGTCGCGAGAATCACCGCCATTTTAGGTATAAACATACATATACATACATATAGTCACGCCTGTATCCCTGATGGGGTAGGCAGAGCGCAAACGACCCAAACAAAGGTCGCTCCGCCACGTCTGACAAAGTTTTGAGGGTTATTCAAGATAGATTTGTAGGTATACTGCTGTAGTGACAGGTTGTCAGCCCATCGCCTAAATTGCAATACACTGTAACCCTCAGATCCCTTAGCTGGTTTTTACAGCATGCCCGGGAGGAAATGCAGCTGGCGCATTCTAAGTTTTTCTCTCGCTCCCAGTCCAGCATGGAAGATATAAAACATTATAAAAAATGTGCCGGTTAGAAAAATAAATAGTAAATGTTACCTATAACGTTATGTCCTACGACGTGAAATACGTTAGGTTCTATCCAATCAAAAGTTATTTTTAGTATTGCTGACTCAATTTTTATATCATATTTTATTTTTACGACCATCAAAATGGGTCACAGACAGTTTTGCACGTGCGAGGTTTTGCCATTGTAAAACAAACGTGTTTACAAAAGTTTTTATAAAATGTGACATGGAAAACTGGAATTTAAAATTGGGGTTCCGTCCAACTAATTGGATCAGGCAGGTCAAACTACCTGTGGCGTCATGATGCTTCTATGTCATCTGTGTTTTGTTTGGATATTTAACAGTAATGTACTACCTATAGTACATAAACAGTATTGTACTACATATAGTATTATAGTACCTATTTGTTTATTTAACAGTTTATTGTGCACAGAAACATACAATATAATATTCTTTATTGCACACAGAAACATATACATACATATAATCACGCCTAAAGGTAGGCAGAGCGTAAACTATCTAAACAAAGGTTGTTCCGCCACGTCTGACAAAGTTTTGAAGGTTATTAAATAGATTTTGTAGGTATTTTGATATAGTGACAGGTTGTCAGCCTATCGCCTAAATTGCAATATACAGAAACCCTCAGATCCCTTAGCTGGTTTTTACAGCATGCCCGGGAGGAAATGCAGCTGGCGCTTTCTATGTTTTTCTTTCACTCCCAGTCCAGCATGGAAGAAAACACATACAACAGAAATAAAAAGGAACAAACGTGACAGTACAATATACGCAGCTAGCTAGCTATTTTAAATTTGAATTTGAATTGCTAAAGCAGCAATTTCTACCAGGCAACCTTTCGGTATAGAAGTTGTACAGGCAGAAAGCGAGATAGTGAACATCACAATGTAGTATAAAACAAAGTCGCTTTCTCTGTCCCTATTTCCCTATGTATGCTTAAATCTTTAAAACTACGCAACGGATTTTGATGCGGTTTCTTTTAATGGATAGAGTGATTCAAGACAAAGGTTTATATGTATAAAACATGCATAATATAGTAGAGAAACACTGATAATATCCGTGCGAAGCCGGGGCGGGCTAGTTACTACATATAATACTTAGACAATGTTTACACACTATTAAATAAATCTTTCACTAAAATATACTGATATATATCTTTTCATAAACTAATACATAATATATGCTACATAAAACAGGATACTGTATGTTATATATCAGAGAAGTTGATAGATAGAATATCACAACATATACTTACTTAAACGATACTTATGAATCCCAGAACAACAACATACGTGGGACACTCAGAAAGATTTGCGACACTAAAAAAAATTGTTCTACAGGTACATATATTTTTATAAAATCTTTTCAAAGTACTCTCCACCAGCCTCTATACAAAGATTCATGCGTCTGAAACAGTTTTCAAAACACTTTTTCCAGTCCGCCGTAGACACCTCGTTTACAGCCTGCTCGAACGCAGCCAGCGCATCTTCCGGCGACGAAAATTGTATCCCCTTGAGCTGATTTTTTATTTTTGGAAATAAAAAGAAGTCACACGGTGCTAGATCAAGGCTGTAAGGAGGGTGACCCAGGAGTTTGACTGGTGTGCTGTCCAGGAAGTCCCTCGTTTTGAGCGCGGTGTGTGCAGGCGCATTGTCGTGGTGGAGCAGTACTCCGCGGAGCCCTGTGTTTGGTCGCTTGTTGCTCACAACAGAAAAAACTTCTTTTAAACATTTGGTAGTATACCATTCGGCGTTAATGCTTCTTTGATCTCGTAAGGGAATTGAGGCCAAGTGGCCAGTCAAATTAAAAAAGCTGGCGATCAAAATCTTCCCCCCGCTTCGAGATCGCTTCACTTTGGTAGGCGTTGGTTCATTTTGAAACACCCAAACTGTCGACTGGCGCTTGGTTTCTGGATCGTATTGATAAATCCAGGACTCATCACCTGTTACGATGTCGTAAACACGCCGAGACGAGCCTGCTTCAAATTTGTTCAGCATATCACGGCACCATTCCACCCGGGCCTGCTTCTGAGCGTCGGTGAGGTAGTGCGGCACCCAGCGCGATACTATCCTCCTCACGCGAAGATGCCCGTGTAGAATCTCGTGAACGCTTCCCGATCCAATCTTTGATATGTGCTGAATCTCCTGATATGTAATTCGCCTATTATCTTGGATTAAATTTTTCACTGCTAGCACGTTTTCTTCCGTAATAGCCGTCAAAGGGCGACCGCTTCTTTCTTCATCCCCCAAGGTTGGTCGACCGCGCCTAAATTCGTTATACCAACGATACACGGTTGCCTTGGAGGGGCTTTCATCCATAAATGCCATTTGAAGTCTATCGAACGATTCATCCGGTTTCAGGCGACACTTGAAATCGTAAAAAATGTTCCCGGCGCAGATCCATTTTTCAGTAAGACAATTTAGTAGTCTAGTAGCAGTAAGAAATTTTAAAAATGGAACACACATATTTTTACTTACAAGTAATCATATTTTCAAAAAAGATTCTAACCGGCTAGTCTACCATATATAAAAACTATTTATCGCAATACTTTCTGAGTGGCCTGGACATATATATACATATAATCACGCCTTTATCCCCAATGGGGTAGGCAGAGCGTAAACGACCTAAACAAAGGTCATTCCGCCACATCTGACAGTTTTGAGGGTTATTAAATATCCTAGCTAAATATAACTAAAATAAATACATACATACATATAGTTACGCCTATATTCCTTATGGGGTAGGCAGAGCGTCAACGTACCAAATAAAGGTCGTGCCGCCACGTCTGAGAAGTTTTGAGGGTTGTTTAAGATAGATCTGTATATTGCTGTAGTGACAGGCTGTCAGCCCATCGCCTAACTTACTATATGCTAAAACCCTCAAATCCCTTAGCTGGTTTTTACAGAATGCCCGGGATGAGATGCAGCTGGCACATTCTATGTTTTTCTATAGCTCCCAGTCCAGCATGGAAGCTAAGAAAATAAATAAATACATGCATACTTTACATATATACATACAATATATAAATATATACTACGGATTACGTAGAAAAAGATAATGTTCTTTGAATGTCTTTTAACCTTCCATGTAACTGATTTTTATACCCATGTGAGGGGTATTGAATAGCACAACCATATAATAATAGTCCTCCCACCGATTTCCGGTGATGGCGGCCAATCTCGCGGAGATCAGCCAACTGCGCAGGACTTGTTTTTAGTGCCCAAGTGTTGGCGCTACAAACAGGTGCACTCTCTATTCCTTCAATCTCTTATTCTGATGGGACAGATTGACTGACACGACCAGAGAGAAATAAGGCGCAGGACCGACTATTTACATGCCCATCCGACAGCATGGATCATCTTACTTTTCGGACAATCAGGTGAACAGCCTGCAATGTCCCAACCAAACTAGAAACAACAACACAAAGTCATTGTCCCCCGCCGGGATTCGAACCTGGGACCTCCGGGTTAAGAGCCCATGGCTCAGACCGCTAGACCACGGAGGCACAACCATATATCTTACCGCAGTTGTATAAAACCCTAATAAAAGAATAATTAGTGACATTCACGTGGAGCAAGAGAAAAACATAGAATGTGGTAGCTGCTTTCCTCCCAGGCATGCTATAAAAACCATCTAAGAGAGGTTTCTGTATATTGCAATTTTTGGGCGATGGACTGACAACCTGTCACTACAGCAATATACCTACAAATCTATCGTATATAAACCGCAAAACATTGTGAACGACCTTTGTTTAGGTTGTTTACCCCATTAGGGATAAAGGCGTGATTACATGTATGTATGTTCATTGTGAAATCGCCACTGGGGCAAGTATAGTTAGACGATTTTCAGCCTTATTTAAATAAATTATTCCACAATTTACTACATAAAAACTGATTTAATTTATCTGTAAAGTACCAGGCCACTCAGAAAGTATTGCGATAAATAGTTTTTATATATGGCAGACTGGCCGGTTAGAATCTTTTTTGAAAATATGATTACTTGTTAGTAAAAATATGTATGTTCCATTTTCAAAATTTCCCTCCACATTTTTTGCGAGCCAATTCAAAGTATCGTGTCTTACTGAAAAATGGATCTGCGTCGGGAACATTTTAGAGCTATGATTTTTTACGATTTCAAGTGTCGCTTGAAACCGGATGAATCGTTCGATAGACTTCAAATGGCATTTATGGATGAAAGCCCCTCCAAGGCAACCGTGTATCGTTGGTATAACGAATTTAGGCGCGGTCGACCAACCTTGGGGATGAAGAAAGAAGCGGTCGCCCTTTGACGGCTATTACGGAAGAAAACGTGCTAGCAGTGAAAAATTTAATCCAAGATAATAGGCGAATTACATATCAGGAGATTCAGCACATATTAAAGATTGGATCGGGAAGCGTTTACGATATTCTACATGGGCATCTTCGCGTGAGGAGGATAGTATCGCGCTGGGTGCCCCACTACCTCACCGACGCTCAGAAGCACGCCCGGGTGGAATGGTGCCGTGATATGCTGAACAAATTTGAAGCAGGCTCGTCTCGGCGTGTTTACGACATTGTAACAGGTGATGAGTCCTGGATTTATCAATACGATCCAGAAACCAAGCGCCAGTCGACAGTTTGGGTGTTTCAAAATGAACCAACGCCTACCAAAGTGAAGCGATCTCGAAGCGGAGGGAAGATTTTGATCGCCAGCTTTTTTAATTTGACTGGCCACTTGGCCTCAATTCCCTTACGAGATCAAAGAAGCATTAATGCCGAATGGTATACTTCCAAATGTTTACCAGAAGTTTTTTTCTGTTGTGAGCAACAAGCGACCAAACACAGGGCTCCGCGGACTACTGCTCCACCACGACAATGCGCCTGCACACACCGCGCTCAAAACGAGGGACTTCCTGGACAGCACACCAGTCAAACTCCTGGGTCACCCTCCTTACAGCCCTGATCTAGCACCGTGTGACTTCTGTATATTTCCAAAAATAAAAAAATCAGCTCAAGGGGATACAATTTTCGTCGCCGGAAGATTCGCTGGCTGCGTTCGAGCAGGCTGTAAACGAGGTGTCTACGGCGGACTGGAAAAAGTGTTTTGAAAACTGGTTCAGACGCATGAATCTTTGTAAAGAGGCTGGTGGAGAGTACTTTGAAAAGATTTTATAAAAATATATGTACCTGTAGAACAATTTTTTTTAGTGTCGCAAATCTTTCTGAGTGTCCCACGTATGCTTTCAAATTACATTGGGCACAAAATTGGGCTTTGATAAACAAATCTATTTATAAAACCTAATAAAACCCTTTGCCCTTTTGCCTAACAAACACAAAAACAAACATAGAAAAGTAATAATGTATGCTCTATTTAGTGACATTTATTATATTAGCAACTGATAAACAAACTAACTTTAATAGGCATCTTTATTAAGAATCAATAATGGGATCTTGACCTTCTAACTTAGATTGTGACACGAAATATTATGAAAAATGTGACTGACTGGAATAGATAAACATTTTCCTTATCTGTCATATTTCTAGTCATGCATTTCGAGTGCTTATAAAAGATAACCAAATAAGGTGAAAATACGCCCTTTTTGACATTCTTTCCCGCTGAAGCAATATATTTATGCATGCCCATAAGAAGAAGATGGTTTCTGTGTATTGCAATTTATGTAAAAATCCAGGGAGGGATAACTTGTAAACCTAACAATAGAGATACTTATATTGTACATTTATTTATTATTATCTTCCATTATCTCCCTAGCCTTATCCCGTATCTCACGGGGTCGGCTACCTAATCTAGGGGATTGAACGAGGGTACTGGTTTTACACAAAGCGACTGCCATCTGACCTCCGCAACCCAGAACGGAAACCAGAACCAATTCTAGATTACGTCGGAGTTTTCAAGCCGCCAATGCTTAGCAATGGCCTCTGACATGGCCTAACGACTAATATCTACTATTAATGTATGAGCTACAGTTTGTAGACTCGTATCCCATTATTTAGTTAGTTGTTTGAGTGCACAGTTTTTTTTATATATTATAAATGGGTTTGCTCTTGACTCCAGTCTAGGTCGGGAGCGACTGAGACGGAGTCGAGGATGGAGCGAGCTCACCCAGAAGATGCCTGTTCACTCTAACTTTGAAATGTTGGGGGTTGAAGGTGTTCGGAAATACAGACGCAGGTAGTGAGCTCCACACTTTTGCCGTGCGCATTATAAAAGAGTTTTGACAGCGCTTAGTACGTATTGGTAGAATGTCAACCAGGTATGGATGGTATCCTGCAGTGCGTCTGGATGTCCGATGGTAGAAGGGAGCTGGCGGGATAAGGTTGTGGAGCTCTTGAGCACACTCACCGAAGTACAGCCTGTAAAAGACCGACAAGCAGGCAACCTTACGGCGATGTTCCAGGCTATAAAACTTGGCTTCTAGCAGTTTTTCGTCACCAATAAGCCTCTTGGCTCTGCGTTCCACCGAATCGAGTGCGGCATATTGGTATTTGGCTGAGCCATCCCAGAGGTGACTGCAATACTCCATGCAGGATCGGACTTGTGCTTTGTAAAGGGTTAAAAGATGTCCAGGCGTGAAGTATCGCTTCACTCTATTCAGGATACCCATTTTCTTGGCCGCTGTTTGTGCTTTGTATTCGATGGAAGCGCCGAAGTTTAGACTAGATGACAACTCCATGCTCAAGTTTGCCAGCTATAGGTACAAATTTATTTCGGAAAGTAGGAGTCTGGTTGAAAGGACTCCTTTTGGCGGTAAATAGACACGCTTACGTTTTGGTGGCATTAAAAGAGACCAAATTGTCATCACCCCACTGGGAAACATGACTTAGGGTCAGATCTAATCGCTCAACCATGGCCCTTCTCAAGGAAAGTATTTCTTCCCTGCTGGTGTTTGCGCTGGATAAGTATCTCACCAAAACCGTACTATCATCTGCGTACCCAACAATACCCGGCCGAAGAAGGTCATTGATGTGCAGCAGGAACAGAGTTGCAGAAAGAACAGACCCCTGAGGAACTCCGGCGTCAATAGCCATCAAGTCAGAGGAGCAGCCGTCAACGACTACTCTGATCGACCGTTCACTCAGGAAGTCAGAAATCCAGCTACAAAAATCAGCTGGGATGCCATACGCAGGAAGCTTGTTTAGCAGACTTGTGTGCCAGACTCTGTCAAAGTCCTTCGAGATGTCAAGTGAGATGGCGAGAGCTTCGCCGTGCTTCTCAATGGCCTCACCCCAGCAGTGCGTAACATACACAAGAAGATTCCCAGTTGACCGTCCCCGGCGAAAGCCATATTGACAGTCACTGAGGAGATCATTGCCTTCGAGGTAGGTCAGCAACTTACTGTTCAGTACCTTCTCCATGACTTTGCATAAGATGGAGGTAATGGCAATCGGTCTGTAATTGACAGGGTCTGAACGGTCGCCTTTTTTGGGGACCGGCTGAACATTCGCAAGCTTCCAGGACTTTGGCAGAGTTCCTTTTTTGAGAGAAAAACGGAACAAGCGTGTCATCACAGAAGACAGTTCGGGCGCACAATGCCTCATGACTCTTGCTGGGATGCCATCAGGACCACTAGCTTTATTCACGTCTAGACTGCACAATACTCTTCGGACCTCTTTAGTGTGAACTGCGATCTTCGGCATCGAAGAATCGCAACGAGGTAAAGTTGGCGGTTGCTTAGAGCCAGCATCCAGACGTGAATTGTTTGAAAATAGCGACGCAAAAAAATTTGCTTTGTCACATGCAGAGTGAGCCATCAGGTTTCAGCATTGGAGGCAATGATGGACGACAGAAGTTGGCTACGTTTGCTTCGACCGCTTTTGATAGGGACCAAAATTATTTACTACCCGGCGGGTGTGATGCTAATTTTGTCCCTATACGTCCGACATGGTCGAAACGTGCCTTACGCAGGACCCGCTTGCAAGACCTAGCGGCGGAATTAAAGGCTCTCTTCTTCGCGCGAACCCTACGTGCTCTTACTTTGCGGACACGGGCTTTGACCCAGGCTTGGTAAGCAGATTCTTTTCGAGCCTCAGCGTGGGCGCATTCTGCGACACCTGGAATCTATATCCGAATGAATGAAAAGTTACAGACATACATATATATAATCACGCCTATATCCCTAATGGGGTAGGGAGAGCGTAAACGACCTAAACAAAGGTCGCTTCGCCACGTCTGAAAATGTTTTGAGGGTTATGTAAGATAGTTTTGTGTATATTGCTGTGGTGACAGGTTGTCAGTCCATCGCCCAAACTATAATATACTGAAACCCTCGGATGCCTTAGCTAGCTTCTACAGCATGCCCCGGAGGAAATGCAGCTGGCACATACAATGCCTTTCCCTCGCTTCCAGGCCAGCATGGAAGACAAGTTTATAGTTTAAAATAACGAACTGAATTTAACAGAAGTTCCAAACTAGTAACATTACGCTATCCATGATAGAAATGATTGAAATATTAGAGATCAAAGTCTATTTATTACTACATACAATCACGCCCATATTCTCTAAGGATCAGTCAGCCAACGCTTAGATGTACTTTGGCGCTAATTTGGTAGGTATAGGGCTCGATTCTCGCTTTGTCGAATAAAACTAAAATTTAAATCTATTTGTCACTTTCAGACTTAAAACATTAGAAAAGGACAGGAGGTCTATTCTCTCCAATATTTGATTTATAGTCAGTGGTTTTATGAGTTATCTGTAATATTTAGCCGCCGTAATATGATATGGCGGATAAAATTGACAGAAATATTGTGAAAACGTGCAATAGCGCGTCGACAAAGTGTAAAACCATAGAGTAATCGCCTATCCTTTTTCAATTTTAATATTTTAAAAGTGACGGATAGATTTTAATTTTAGTCATAGCCGGTGAAATCTAGAATCGAGCCCATTCTAAATTGTATCAACGGTTTTTGATAATTTTGTTGTAAATATATCCCTCCCAGTCCAGCAATCAAAAGAAAAAGAGTTCAAAGTCTACTGCATCTTTAAAACTGTTTATGTCCTTGGAACCTTGAACTTCCTTTATTTGGGAATGTGACTTGGCAACAAGCCAGACTGGAAATAACTTAGCTTATACGAATGTGGGACACAAAACAAGAGTCTAACGGCAACAACACACAGGCTACTACACCCATGGTTCTTCTCAACAAGCTGTCAATGCTTTTTGCATTGCTTACAACACACATGCGTCACCTTACGCATTACGAACGCCCAGCGATGAACTCTACGTCGCGTCGGCGCAACTCTCAGCCAGTACGCGCGCGTAGAGCGTAAGGTAACACATGTGTGTTGCTGTACTAAGAAGTACTAAGGACTCTACAAATTTATTTATTTGTTTTCCTAATGATATAGAATTACGAATTACTTCCATGCTGGTCTGGGAGCGAGAGAAAAGCATAGAATGTGCCAGCTGCATTTCCTCCCGGGCATGCTGTAAAATCCAGCTAAGGGATCCGAGGGTTTCAGTATATTGTAATTTAGGCGATGGGCTGACAACCTGTCACTACAGCAATATACCTAGAATTCTATCTTAAATAACCCTCAAAACTTTGTCACACCTTTGTTGGGACACCTTTGTTTAGGTCGTTTACGGTCTGCCTACCCCATTATGGATACAGGCGTGAATATATGTATGTATGTCTAAAATTACGAACACGATCATTTGCTGCAAAAAAATATGTTCTAAGCTAAGTAGGCATGATCTTAAAAAATATGTCTTTCCTTGAAAGATTTCTGCTATGAGTGACTACATTTCTAAAAAAAGAATTGTGAAAAACTTTTTATGATAGAAATTAATTTACTGTGGAATAAATAAATAACTTTAAACGGCTTCGTCGTCCATAGTGACTGCTATCTTCTTCTTCTGTCGAGTGGGTATCGAGTCCTTCGACCCGATAAACCCTGGTGTCAGAGTTTATAAACCGCCTAATAGCACAACTATCAGGCCTCTGACATGGTATTTTAAAGTAACGACCACTATCAAAGACAGCGACCGGGACCGACGGCTTAACGTGCCCTCCGAAGCACGAAATCTTTTTCTTTTCGGACAATCAGGTGATTCAGCCTGCAATGTCCTAACCAAACTGGGGAAAAATTCACAAAGTGATAAATTCTCAAATATCAACTTTGTGTTTCCCCCCTGGGAATCGAACCCAGGACCTCCAGATCGGGAGTCCATGGCACTAGCCACTAGACCACGGAGGCAGTGACTGCTATTATAACCTATATTAAACAAGGTTTTAGTACGGAGAGACAGGGTGTAATCCTACCAGATGTTGTCAAACCCTTTAGTAATAACTAGACCAGTACTACCTATTGTATCTTCTGGGATGGTTTTGTTATTATTACATAAAATCACGCCTTTATCCTTAATGGGGTAGGCATAGCGAAAACGACCTAAACAAAATTCGTTCCGCCACGTCTGACAAGTTTTGAGAGTTTTTTCCATGCGGGACTGGGATATACATGATGCCGTTTAATTTAATGGATAGAGTGATTTAAGAGGAAGGTTTATATGTATAATACATGCATAATATAGTAAAGAATTACTGATAATTTCCGTGCGAAGCCGGAGCGGGTCGCTAGTATATTATATTTCCTTTGCTCTGCTTTTAATAAAAAATGTTACTGAACTTCCTTTATGTTATCCACCTGTTCTCCAATATATATAATCACGCCTTTATCCCTAATGTGGAAGGCAGGCCGTAAACGATCTAAACAAAGGTTGTTAAAGATAGATTTGTAGGTATATTACTGTAGTGAAAGGTTGTCAGCGCATCCCCTAAATTGCAATATCTAAACTGAAACCCTTGGATCCCTTAGCTGGGTTTTTACAGCATGCCTGGGAGGAAATGCAGCTGGCACATTCTAAGTTTTTCTTTCGCTCCTAGTATGAAAGATTGCAGGCTGTTCTCCAACCTTTGTTTAAAATAGTTTACATACATCAGCTGTAAGATATCATGTTTTAAGATTACCAAAGCGAACAGACTGAATAAAGCGTGCACAACCTGCTTCGTGACAAGTTAAAAACAGAGCTGCCAAGTGCGGCGATTTATCGCCATTTAGGCATTCTCGGAGGGCGCTGTGGCCAGATTTTCGACTGGTCGCAATTTCAGCTATCTCGAAAAAATATTAGGCGATATTAAGCTACTACAAAAATACAATACAATACAAAATACTTTATTGCACAAAAGAACACAAATACATACAGCAGAAAAGGAACAAAACAGAACAATATAGGCGGCCTTATTGCTAAAGCAGCAATTTCTGGGTATTAGGATAGTATATAGCAGACATCGGGATAGTGCATACTAAGTTCTTCTTATTACTTTAACAATATAAATACTACAAAATAAATACATAACTAAAATAAACTAATATATATTATGCTAATGGGAGATAGGATAAATAACTTATTATTATTCTCTAAGAAGAATTTTCTTGTTCGCTCTTTAAATGTCTCAATAGACGGTGCTCGTCAAACGTTTTCGGCGAGGAAATTCCACAATTTGACTGCTCGGAACGTGAAAGATTTTCTATAGAAGTCCGTCTTGTGGGAAGGTAAGTTTAAATTTCAACTGTTGCTGGAGCGCAAATTACGCGTCAGAGTTGAGAAATGAAAGGTAAATAAAAATAATTGGGCGAAGTAGGCTATTTTCATCATATAGGGTAAAAAATTTCATTCATTTCATTCATTTCATCATTGGAAATTTCTACCATCCACCCATGATCCACCCTCTTTGACTCAACATTTTGAAATCGAACCAAATTATTTAAATAACATCCCTTCTAAATGGAGTCTTAAGGGATAGGTCTCAAGCATTTAAAATAGGAGCTATTTATACTATTCGTAAATTATCTAGGCGACTTTTAGGGGTCTTGAAGTAAACTTATCGGCGATTTCATACTTAAAAGACTTGGCAACACTGTTTGAAAACACAAAGTGCTCTTTATAGCTTTTATATGCTTTAAAGTTGAAAATATAAACTTTTCACTCACAATCACAATGAAGAGCTACACTTCTCCGCACTTAAGGGTATCTGTAACAGAATGCTACTTTTGAGTATCTGGACATGGACAAATAATTTCGATAACTATTCTAAAAACAAAGACATTAAGAGATGATATACAGAATACATTAATACAACACGCCTTTATCCCTGGGGTAGGCAGAGCGTAATCGACCTAAACAGAGGTCGTTCCGCCACGTCTAACAAGGTTTTGAGGGTTATTTAAGATAGATTTGTAGGTATATTGCTGTATTTAACAACAAATTATTGTACACAAAAAATATCATAAACACAGGACATAAAAAACAAAGACACAACAGGCACTGCTTATTTCTAAAAAGAAATTTCTTACAGCAGACCTACAGAAGTGACAGGTTGTCAGCCTATCGCCTAAATTGCAATCCCAAAGTCCCTTAGCTGGTTTTTACAGCATGCCCGGAAGGAAATGCAGCTGGCACATTCTATGTTTTTCTCTGGATCCCAGTCCAGCATGGAAGTCTAAGACATTAAGAGATGATACACAGAATGAATTTACAGATTCTGAGAAACTTGATGGAATACGCATTTATTTCCGATTGAAATTCCAGGTGTAAGGGACAGCGTCCCGCAAGCTGGTAGGGGTTGCTCTGTCAACGACACTGAACAACTATCAGCTGGATTTTTTTAAGGAAGTTGAAAAGAAAATGGTTTTTCCTAGAAATCTGTCTTATATAACCCTCAAAACTTTGTCAGATGTGGCGGAACGACCTTTGTTTAGATTGTTTACGCTCTGCCTACCCCATTAGGGATAAAAGCGTGATTATATGTATTTCTGTTGTAGACATTCATCTAAGTTTATTTTTTAAAAAAGCAGCCGCGTAAAACCGCGCAACTGCAGCGCCTGCAGTTTTAATAAAAGCAAAGTGGCGGAACGTATTCAAGCGCCTGTTATTACACGCACCACCCTTCAGCGATGCATCCCCCAGCACTCGACTAGCCTCTTTAGCCCTCAGTAGGACTCTAGCCCTCCCAGAGGGTGCACGTCGGGTCTACTCCGGAGTATCACGGATATACGTAAACAAAAAATATTTTTCCAAAGCTTCTGAATAAATGAATGTATAATCGTTTGTAGTAAATTCTAATTGGATTTGTGTCGGTGCTGTTTTCGTGGAAAGCTGAGTAATGGGTGAGTTACTTTCGCCATATTTGTTTTACTTAATTTCGTTTGCTTTATTTTTGTAAAGTTTCTGTATTATTTTAAAAGTTTTATGAAGAGCAGCTACAAATATGATTTTTTTTATGTAAAGTAGAAACATTGTAGAGTAGAACCTATATTTTTATTTATTTATATCAACTTAATGCAATTTTACATAACGCTAATCTCCAAAACCTACAAATACCTACAAATCAATCTTAAATAACCCTCAAAACTATGTCAGACATGGCGGAATGACCTTTGTATAAGTCGTTTACGCTCTGCCTACCCCATTAATAATAAAGGCGTGGTTATGCGTATTTTTGTATGTAATCTCCTAAACTTGTGTACGGGTAGAATCTATTTTTTTTTACTGCGGTGTATGTTTCTCAGAGTAAAACGATTACGCGTTGGAATTCAATATATTAAGTTCAATAATTCTACGTATGGATAGTACTCTGAAAAGATGTGGAAATATTGTGTTACATCTGAGGGGAAATTATTATAATAACTTGTAGTGATTTTGGTCTGATCTTTGGTCTGGGGTTAGATTTGAATGCAAACACAACAGAGCTTGTTGTGCTTGTGTGCTTTATAAACAGCACTCGAGACTGACAGCGAGTTTGAGTTCGTATCATGAATGTCATTTTGGTACATAATGGACTGTCAAATCCATACTTAATATCACTCTCAATCTTGAGATCACTTTATAAATACGAACCTTAGACACCAAGGATTATCAAAAAGAGATGTCTAATTGTGGAATATTTTACAATATTCTGATAGCCGAAAATACCCATTGAGTTTTCTCCTTCCGCTTTAAAATGGTAAATATTTAGTGTACCGTAGATGCAAGACAGCTCTTGCATAATTCAATATCTTCAGCAGACATGGCGCAGGTGTATCAAGATGGAACTCAATAGAATTTTAAATCAAATTAAGTTGGAAAGGATACTTCAAACAAGCCAATTTATGGAAGATAAAATTTTCGGTCCATGTTTTCATTTACGAAGCTATAACTACTAAAGATATTATTTGGGAAAATTGGCAGTCAAAGAAATATGAAAAAATAGAAAAAAAAATATCGCAGGATTACCGGGGTCATGGGATTTTCATATTTTACCGCGGTAAAAAGCAAATTGCAATCAACAAAACTAAAATGACGATTGATGTCGGGATAACCACCTAAAGAAAATATTTTGCAGTATGATCAAAGGATTAATCTACTTTTTTAAATTAGATATTCGCTTTATACTCAAGGGATAAAGCAAATATCCTCGGAATGAATACAAAATTGAACCCAATCATAAAATTAGTTGTAATAGTAGTGCTGCCAATGATTTTCGGTGATGGTGGCCAATCTTATCTCCCAGAGATCGGCCAACTGCGCAGGACTAGTTTTAAGTGCCCAACTATTTGCGCTACACTCAGGTGCACTCTCTATTCCTCCAATCTCTATTCTGAGAGGACATATTAACTGACACGACCAGCGAGAAATCAGGCGCAGGACCGACTATTATCATGCACATCACAATGGCGTGGATCATCTTACTTTTCGGACAATCAAGTGATCAGCCTGCAATGTGCTAACCAAACTAGAAACAACAACACAAGTCTTGGCTTCGCCGGGAATTAAACCCGGGAACTCCGATTTGAGAGCCCATGGCTCAGACCGCTAGACCATGGAGGCAGTTAAAATCAGTTGTATTAAAGGAACGTCAAATCCAACAATAACTTCATTACCGAACCATCAAAAGGTCACACGTGTAAAGCTTTACTATGGCACACGTATTCAATTCGAACTATAGAGATTATTCTAGAACTATCTAGAAAGCTTCGCATCCACATAACACTTTAACTTAAGGGGCGAACGGAGCAGAAGTGGTGCCCCGATTATTAATAAATTAATTGTATCTCAAATACAAACATTTTCATAAATATACCACAACTTGAAATAACCAATTCTTATTTTTTTTAATCTATCAAGTCTCATTATGCATTCATTATATAGCACAGAAGTGCTATTAGTGGTCTTTTAGTGGCATTTTTGTAATGCTTCCCCATTTGGGCTAAAGGCGTCATTATATATATGTATGTAGCTTAAATTCAAATTATAGAATTACGATACTATGGGTAATAAAATAAATAATTACTTAATTTTGTGGCAAACCGTAAAAAAATCATGACAATGTTTGTATTTTAGTTACAACTAGCGACCCGCCCCGGCTTCGCACGGAAATAATCAAAGTTTCTCTACTATATTATACATGTATTATACATGTAAACCTTCCTCTTGAATCACTCTATCCATTAAAAGAAACCGCATTAAAATCCGTTGCGTAGTTCGAAAGATCTAAGCATACATAGGGATATAGGGACAGAGAAAGCGACTTCGTTTTATACTATGTAGTGATTATTTTAAAACTGGTGGCGCCACTTCTTCAGCTTTGTTCGCCCCTTAAATGAAAACTGTTTACAAAACCAAACAATAGCCAAAGAACATTGAGCTAAAACAATGGCGTTTCTCACTCTGGTAAACAATAAAAGCTCGGTTGAAGAGGTAAACGTACTTGTTAACGTAAACAACTCTAAGAGCACTTGCGTCCATTTACGTATTACGTCTATAAAAGTTACTACAGCACCAGATTATAATTTCGTATATTTTTGTATCGCACACGTTTTCAACTCAATAGTTCTATAAATTTTCGCATACATATAAGTTTTTCACTCTAATAAAATACATACATATAATCACGCCTTTATCCTTAATGGGGTAGGCTGAGCGTAAACGACTTAAACAAAAGGTCGTTCCGCCACGTTTGACAAAGTTTTAAAGGTTATTTAATATTGATTTGTAGGCATATTGCTGTAGTAAATTGCAATGTACTGAAACCCTCGGATCCCTTAGCTGGTTTTTACAGCATGCCTGGTAGGAAACGCAGCTGGCACATTCTATGGTTTTCTATCGTTCCCAGTCCAGCATGCATAAATGAAATGTAACGAAATATCTTTATAAAAATATACTTTAGCCAAGACACGTTGGTGCCGAATCTGTTGTAGACATAACTTACTTTAGTATAGTCCTGTCACTTTCTATCATTTAAATAAAATAGAGACAGCAACACAACAGCTGATAATAATCCCGTCAAAGTGACATTTAACGCCTGAGATGGCGTTTAAAGCAAAATATGTCACTATGACATAATTATAATCGGTCTCTATTTATTTTAATTATGGAATGTGACAGAACCGAACTAAAATAAGTTATGTTGTGTCTACATCATTTCCTACCGAAACGCAGCTGGCACATTGTATGTTTTTGTCTCATTCCCAGTCCAGCATGGAAGAATGAAATTTAACGGAATATCTTTATAAAAATATACCTTATCCAAGACACGTTGGTGCCGATTCTGTTGTAGACATAACCTAATTTTGTTTTGTCCTATCACTTTCTATCATTTAAATAAAATAGAGACAGCAACACAACAGCTGATAATAATCCCGTCAAAGTGACATTTAACGCCTGAGATGGCGTTTAAAGCAAAATATGTCACTATGACATAATTATAATCGGTTTCTATTTATTTTAATTATAGAAAGTGACAGAACCGAACTAAAATAAGTTATGTTGTGTCTACATCATAATCGGCACCAATAAGTAAAAACAATGGAATTTCACACTCTTACAAACAATGGAAGCTTAAAGAGGTAAATGTACTTGTTAACGTAAACAACTCTAACAGCACTTAAGACTAGTTACGTATTAAGTTCAAAATTGTATTCAGCTCCTGAACACAATTTTCATCTTTATCATAAGTTTTTGTTTGATCATCTTTTATTCACTTACTTTCACAGTAAACAAACTGCAAAATCATTAGATAAAATAAATAAAAAGTATTCCACTTTTTTTACATAACCTACATACATACATACATATAATCACGCCTTTATCCCTAATGGGGTAGTCAGAGCGTAAACGACCTAAACAAAGGTCGTTCCGCCACTTCTGACAAAGTTTTGAGGGTTATTTAAGATAGATTTGTAGGTATATTGCTGTAGTGACAGGTTGTCAGCCTATCGCCTAAATTGCAATATACTAAAACCCTCGGATCCCATAGCTGTTTTTTACAGCATGCACGGGAGGAAATGCAGCTTGCACATTCTATGTTTTTCTTTCGCTCCCAGTCCAGCATGGAAGTACATAACCTACTAGTAAGATAATTAATTCTTCTTCTAAGCGAGTGGATTCTCGTGTCAAACAACCCGATGGACCCTGGTATCATAGTTTTTAAACCGCCTAGTAGCACAGCTTACTTCCATGCTGGCCTGGGAGCGAGAGAAAATCATAGAATGTGCCAGCTGCATTACCTCCCGGGCATGCTGTAAAAACCAGCTAAGGGATCCGAGGGTTTCAGTATATTGTAATTTAGGCGATGGGCTGATAACCTGTCACTACAGCAATATACCTACAAATCTATCTTAAAATGACCCTCACAACGTTGTCAGACGTGGCGGGACGACCTTTGTTTTTGTCTTTTACGCTCTGCCTACCCCATTAGGGATAAAGGCGTGACTATATGTATGTATGTAGTAGCACAGCTATTAGGCCTCTGACTTGGTTTGAGTAACGATAACTATCAAAGAAACCTCAAAACTTTGTCAGACGCGGCGGAACGACCTTTGTTTAGATGGTTTACGCTCTGCCTAACCCATTAGGGATAAAGGCGTGATTAGTATGTATGTATGTATGTATCAAAGACAGCGACCGGGACCCTCCGAAGCACGGAAGATAATAGATAATTTATTAAATCATGCTGAACGCTATCATCACTAGGGATAGGCTTAAATCCAGGTTCATAGCATCTTCTTCTTCTGTTGTGTGGATGTAGACTCGATGGTCTCGATGGACCCTTGTGTCAGAATTTTTAAATCGCCTAACAGCGCAGCTTATAGGTTTGTGACATGGTTTTGTGTAACGACCACTATCAAAGACAGAGACTGTTTTTTAAATATTTTGTAAGAAAAACCGTGTTACTCCTCATAAAATCAAACTTATTGCTTTTTACATTTGAAATAAGAAGAAATTAGGTGTAAAAATACCCTTCGGGCATTTCGCCAGACAGAAATTGGTTTTGCCATGGCAATGACCTCTGGGTTAGGTTTCAAAGCAGTTTTGGCAAGTTTTATTAAAAGGTTTGTGCCCCACGTTATGTCCCGCCCATTGAGCTTCGATGGACTTCGAGTATTTTGACGAAAGGTATCCTTATTACGGATTGTTGGTTAGAAGAATTTATCATTTGAGTAGTTTGTTACGCCACACTTTTGCCCACGGTTGAAAGAGCCCGATCGCGTGGTGGTAAGGGCCACTGCCTCCTAAGCGAGGGATCATGGTTCGAATGCCACCACGTACCAATGTGTATTTCGGTTTTCGAATTTCATATGCACGTTTATTCGGCGTATTTTCCGTGCTTCGGAAGGCACGTTAAGCCGTTGACCCCGGTTAATATCGTTTAACACCGTAGATATTAGTCGTTAAGCCATGTCAGTGGCCAGTGCTAAGCATTGGCGGCTTGAAAACTCTGACCTAATCTAGGATTGGGTCTAGTTTCCCTTCTGAGTTGCAGAGGTAAGATGGCAGTCGCTCTGTGTAAAAACTAGTACCCTCGTTCTATCACGTAATTTAGGTAGCCTACCACGACAGATACGGGATAAGGCTAGGAAGATGATGAAGATGATGATTTTGCCCACGGTTGAAAGAGATTTCAACAGTGATGTATCTTAAGATTTGAGATATTTCTGGCTAACCCTACTTCTTACTGTTGTACTTCCTTTTAGTGGAGCTAAGAAGCTTCCAAACCGGAAAAAACTCGCCAGCTAATGAGTTTTCCCGTAGGAATAAGATAAAATATTATCACATTTTTGATATTTCTGTTACATACAAGCATTCAAAAATACAAACATGCAAGGCTCTATAATAATATTCCTAATATTATGTTCTGCCGTGCTGGACTTGGAGCGAGAGAAAACCATACAATGTGCCAGCTGCATTTCCTCCCGGGGATGCTGTAAGAACCAGGTAAGGGATCCGAGGGTTTCTGTATATTGCAATTTAGGCAATAGGCTGACAACCTGTCACTACAGCAATATACCTACAAATCTATCTTAAATAACCCTCAAAACTTTGTCAAACGTGGCGGAACGACCTTTGTTTAGGTCGTTAACGCTATGCCTTCCCCATTAGGGATAAAGGCATGATTATATATATGTATGTATGTATTTAATATTATGCTGAAACTGGTTGAATTATTTCATTTGAAATTGTTGGAATTTCAGTTTGGTTCGTAAAGCTCATGTCGAATTTTTGCGTTCGAAAATATGTCTTTGAATGTTTGATCGCAAATGAAATGGAAATAATTTGATTCATTTCACAATCATTTTCCGAATAAATAGGTATTTTATCAAATATTATTATCGTTCCGAATTTTCTTTGATAAGTTTGCTGTACCTATTTCATTTACCTTCCACGCTGGACTGGGACCGAGAGAAAAACATAGAATGTGCCTGCTACATTTCCTAGCGGGCATGCTGTCAAAATCAGCTAGGGAATCCGAGGGTTTCAGTATATGTATGGGCTGACAACCTGTCACTACAGCAATATACCTTCAAATCTCACTTAAATAACCCTCAAAACTTTGTCAGACGTGGCGGAATGATCTTGGTTTAGGTCGTTTTCGCTCTGCCTACCCCATTAGGGATGAAGGCGTGACCATATGTATGTGCCTATTTTAAGATTTGTCACAATTAATTACACTGTAACTGTTTGTAACTGTTTGTCTGCTAAAGAAGCATAATTAGTAATAAAATGAAAAGATCTCCCTTTAAAAACGATTTAGGAAAAACGTATTATTTTTTTAGTATCAGCCATTTTCCAAACCAAAACAGACGTCTATCTATAAGAAAACAACGTACAGCGCGTGCAGTAAAGCGTTATAAGCGAATTATCATATTGCGAGGTTGCTTCAGAAATATTTCCCTTCAATATTGTTGCAGCTTATCGACGCGAATGAAGATTCAGTTTTCACCATACATACAAATATCACGCCTTTATCCCGAATGGGGTAGGCATAGTGAAAACGACCAAACGAAAAGGTCGGTACGCCAGGTCTGACAAGTTTTGATGGCAATTTTAGACCGAAATGTGTATCGCTATTGTACACTGGAACCCTCGAATCCTGTGGCTGGTTTTACAGCATACCTAGGAGGAAATGCAGCTGGCATTATATGTTTTCCTATCACTCCCAGTCCAGCATGGAAATAAGTTACGAGAAAACTCCACATACTATTTTCCTCTATATCATATATATCTATATGTTTATCGACTCGTGAAAAGATTGAGTTTGCCTATCAGATTGGAGTAGCGTGCTCGGTTTGTGTGCTTAAATAGTTGCTACTGGTCTTGTTTACCATTTTAATAAGAAATAACGTTCTATACTTTGAAAGACCATACATACATAGACATAATCACGTCTTTATCCCTAATGGGGTAGGCAGAGCGTAAACGATCTAAACAAAGGTGTTCCGCCACGTCTGACAAACTTTTGAGGGTTAAATAAGATATAATTTTAGGTATATTGCTGTAGTATATAGGTCATCAGCTCATCGCCTATGTTTCAATTTACAGAAACCCTCGGATCCCTTAGCTGATTCTTACAGCAGGCCCAGGGGGAAGTGCAGCTGGCACATTCTATGTTTTTCTCTCGCTCCCAGTCCAGCATAGAAGTATATTCAAATACTTATCTTAGATGTTTGAATCAAACCAAAATCTATGTGTTTCTAACTCTTATTTGACCGCTTTCTTGGAAGGCCTAAACAGATAGTGGGATCTACAAAAACTCGGTCAATTGAAGCAATATCTATCCACCCCTTTGTCACTAACGTTCTGGACTGTCTGTACAAACATCACTCTTCTCCTTAACGAATGGGTTTTCGAGACAAACCGATGAATCCTGATGTCAGAGTTTTGAAACCGCCTAGCAGCATGTTATATTATTAATCCGGTTCTTCCATGCCGGCCAGGGAGCAAGAGAAAAACATAGAATGTGCCAGCTGCATTTCCTCACGAGCATGCTGTAAAAAACAGCTAAGGGATCCGAGGGTTTCGGTATATTGTGATTTAGGCGATGGACTGACAACCTGTCACTACAGCAATATACCTACAAATCTATCTTAAATAACCCTCAAAACTTTGTCAGACGTGGCGGAATGACCTTTATTTAGGTCGTTTGCGCTCTGCCTACCTCATTAGGGATAAAAGCGTGATTATATGTATGTGCATGTGGCCATGTAGCCAGTGGAATCAAGAATCGAGCCCAATATCTATCCACCCCTTTGTTACTAACGTTCTCGAACGTTCTCTGGCCTGTCGTCGGTACAAACTCACAAAATAAGTTATGTCTACAAGAGTGCGTAAAGCCCGGCAAAGTACTAAAGACCCGGCTTATGCGATCGTCAACTAAGCCAGTATTGAAGATGAGCTTTGGATGGATTCTCAACATAATAACATACATTTCTTCCATGCTGGACTTGGAGTAAGAGAAAAATATAGAATGTGCCAGCTGCATTTCCTCCCGAGCATGCTGTAAAACCAGCTAAGGGGTCCGAGTGTTACAGTATATTGTAATTTATACAGCAATATACCTACCAATCTATCATAAATAACCCTCAAAACTTTGTCAGACGTGGCGGAACTACCTTTGTTTAAATCGTTTACGCTCTGCCTACCCCGTTAGGGATAAAGGCGTGATTATATGTATTTATGTATGTAAAACATACATCTGCCATCTGTTTTGTATAAGCCGACATGTACAAAAAAATGGGGCTTATATTCTGTCAGATCTGGAATAGATTCAAAGGGAAACTTTAATCCTACCGATCAGAATCTATTTCAGGCTTAAGCTCATATCATAAAGCTAGATTACTAAGTAAAACAGACACACATTTGCATTTTACATAAATCATACTCATCCCTTTAGGGCAGCAACACACAGGCGTCACTTACTGCGCGCAAGGCTGCGCTCAACACGCTGTCAATGCTTTTTGCATTGCACATATGCGTTATCTCACGCTCTACGCGCGTTTAGCGATGTACACTATGTCGGCGCTTCCCCCTGCCAGTACGCACGCACACAAGTGTGTTGTAGGCAACGCAAAAAGTATTGACAGCGTGTTAAGCGCACCGTTGCGCGCATTAAGTGACGACTGTGTGTTGCTGCCCTTAGTGGGTTGGCAGAGCGTCAACAGCGCAATAAAAGGCTTTTTTCCTACGATAGACAACATTTTAAGGGCATTTCAGGAAAGAATGTGCATTGCCACTGAAACCATTTTGTCCTCGAGTTTGTGTATGTTTTATTAACTGCTACCAATCCAGCATGGAAAAACGCTCACGTCACAAATTCTTTCATAATTTCTTGTTTACCTATTTACTTTTTAAAAAGAGCCCGATGGTGTAGTGGATAGGGCCGCTGCCTCCTGAGCAGGAGGTCGTGGTTTGAGTCCCACCACGTACCAATGTGTTTTACGGTTTCCAAATCTTATATGTACGTTTAATGGGCGCTTTTTCCGTATTCGGAAGGCACGTTAAGAAGTTGTTCCCAGTTTATATCGTTTAACACCATAGATATTAGTCCATGTCAGAGGCCAGTGTTAAGCATTTCTGACCTAATCTGTAGTATTTCCAATTCGGTTTTAGAATAAGGGTAAACAAAGTGTCATGTCTTTTATTCAAAAACACTTTTGAAAAAATAAATGATACGTGTCGGCAAATTAGTTAATTTACTAAAATTACTATTTAATTATGTTGTTATATCTAATAGCTAAAACTTATTTTAAAAACAAGGTCTTCGATTAAAAGAAATTAAATTTTGTTTACCTTTTTTCTAAAATCGTGTTGGAAATACTATAGGACCCAGTCCTCTGGTGACCCTTCTGGGTTGCGAAGGTCAGATGGTAGTCATCCTGTGTAAAAACCAGTACTCTCGTTCAATCCCCTAGATTAGGTAGCCGACCCCGTGAGATACGAAATAAAGTGACGGGAGATTATAACCCATTTACTTTTGTTTGAAAATATTATATCTATTTGTCAAAGAGTAGCCACTATAAGAAGGTCTTTGTGCCAGCAACAGGCAACAATAAATGTTTTGTTGTGGGCGGGATCAATGTTCAATGGTCATTGGCACAGATTTTTCACGATTATATTTTTGGAACACCGCCAAATATTACTTGCCATCCTTTTGTTGGTAGTAATCGATATTTGTCCTTTTCTTAAGAAAAGTTCTATGTTGTAAGTAGGGAAATTTCGAGGATACAGTTGTTTACTGTTTTTTATCCTTTGCGTGAAAATGTGCGTAGTTTCTAATAAAAAAAAAATACTGGTAAATACAACTTTTGCGATTGACAACCCTTTTAATTAAAAAGAGAAAGAAAACTTACTAAACATAAAATTTGAATTTATATAAAACAAAAGAAATGTCCGTTAAAACCAGTTTTAGCTATTTTCTAGAAATAAAATAATGAATGGTAAAGATACAGTCAGGTATTTCTACTGGCAAACAAGTAGCATTCCTCTCATCGATTTACTGTGATGGCGGCCAATCTCCCAGAGATTAGCCAACTGCGCAGGACTAGCTTATAATGCCGAAGTGTTTGTGCACACAGATGCAATCTATTCAATCAATCTCTTATTCCGATGGGACGGATTGACTGACACGACCAGAAAGAAATCAGGCGCAGGACCGACTATTCACATGCTCATTCAACAGCTTGCATGGATCATCTTACCTTTCGGACAATCAGGTGATAAGCCTGCAATAGCTTAACCAAACTAGTAAAAACAGCACAAAGTCATTGTCTCACGCCGGGAATCGAACCCGGGACCTCCGGGTCGAGAGTTCATGGCTCAGACCACTAGACCACGGAGGCAGTTGGCAAACAAGTAGAGTGGGGTCGACGCTCTCACCAAATAAATGAGAATTTTAAATTGAGTATGTGGATGTTTCGGTGAAGGTTGTGGTATGGAGTGTTTTTATTGTTTTGCCAATATAAATTATCAACAACGATTTACAAAAAAAAAGAAATACTTCTCTGCTTGAATGGCAACTATTTATGTGCCAAACAGTGCCAAAATAATGGACGATGACAGATAAAACCGCATTTAATACGGGGTGTAAGGGACTCTTCCGTGCTGGTCTGGGAGCGAGAGAAAAACATAGAATGTGCCAGCTGCATTTGCTCCCGGGCATGCTGTAAAAACCAGCTAAGGGATCTGAGGGTTTCAGTATATTGTAAATTAGGCGATGAGCTGACAACAAATCTATCTTAAATAATAACCCTCAAAACTTTGTCAGACGTGGCAAAACGGTCGTTTACGCTCTGCCTACCCCATTAGGGATAAAGGCGTGATTGTATGTATGTATGTAGGGGACAGCGTCCCGCAAACTGATAATGAAAATGAAAATGAAAATCGCGATCAGACAATTTGTATGGAAAAACATGAAGAAAAATCCTGATGACAGTTATTCAGTTTCGTTAACTGAGCTGCTCCTATCAATTTGCGGGACGCTGTCCCTTACACCCGATATAAGTATATCCTGTATTTTTTTTATTCTAAGAATGATAGGAGATTTGTTAATGTACCCTTAGGAGGTGGTTTCTTCCATGCTGGTCTGGAAGCGAGAGAAAAACATACAATGTGCCAGCTGCAGTTCTAATACTTAATTTCTTTCTAATTTATTTCTACAATTCTATTTTCTCTAAACTTTGTCAGACATGGCGGGACGACCTTTGTTTAGGTCGTTTACGCTCTGCCTACCCCATTAGGAATAGAGGCGTTATTATATGTATGTATCTAGAGTTAACCCCTATGATGTAGGTGTGTTGTAGATGTCTTAATTGGTATTATAACCACATTATAACCACGAGCTTGGGGATTAAATCAACCTTGAATTGAAAAGGCATTGGAGGAACCACCTTTGTTTGGGTCGTTTTCGCTCTGCCTTCCCTCATTAGGGATAAAGGCGTGATTATATGTATGTATGTATATGTATTTATTGCAATATACCTGCAAATATATCTTAAATAACCTTCAAAACTTTGTCAGACGTGGCGGAACGACCTTTGTTTAGGTCGTTTACGCTCTGCCTACCCCATTAGGAATAAAGGCATGATTATATGTATGTATGCATGTAAAAATGTTAGAACGGTTGAAAACCTTTCCACTCGTATTAATTTTATATTTCACAAATAAAGTTTAAAGGCTTTAAATAATAAATTATGTTTCATTTACTGCCTAAATGTATCGCCATATTTATCAAAGGGAATACAAATTAATTAGTTCTAATGGTCACAGCCGTAGGCTTACAATCCGGAGGTCCTGGGTTCGATTCCCAGGGGGGTAACACAAAGTTGATATTTGTAAATTCATCACTTTGTGAGATTTCCCCAGTTTTGTTAGGACATTGCGGGCTGAATCACCTGACTGACCGAAAAGAAAAAATATTCCGTGCTTCGTAGGGCACTTTAAGCCGTCGGTCAAAGTCGCTGCTCTTTACAGTGGTCGTTACTCAAACCATTTCAGAGGCCTATTAGCTGTGCTACTAGGCGGTTTGAAAACTCTGACACCAGGGTCATCGGGTCGTTCGACCTTTAATGGGTTCTTGTAGAGTAAAAAGTATATGTATGGGTACGGAACTGACCTAGCATCAGTTGCCGGGTTGTCAGGTTACTCCCATGTTGGACTGAAAGTGATAGAAAAACAAAGAATGAGCCAGCTGCATCTCCGGGCATGCTGTAAAAACTAGCTAAGGGATTCGAGGGTTTTAGTGTATTACAATTTAGGCGATGGGCTAGCAACCTGTCACTATAGCAAGATACCTACAAATCTATCTTAAATAACCCTCAAAACTTTGTCAGACGTGGCGGATCTATCTCTCGATCTATGTTTAGGACGTTGACGCTCTGCCTACCCCATTAGGGATAAAGGCGTGATTTTATGTATGTATATATGCTAGGTCCGAATCGTTATTCGTTACTCATTTTACGATGAATCGTTATTCATCATATCACATCTCGAGTATGATATTAAAGTAATTGTATTTTATGTAATTCAAATGTTAATTGGAGAGATGAATAACGGAAAGCATATTTTCTGTAACATTTAATACCGCTAATGATTAAGGCCCCTAATTATAATCAACTGTCAAGAGTGACAGCAGGTTTGAGGTTGTATCAAAAATGACATTTCAGTATAAAACACCCTGTCAAATCCAAACTTAATATTGCTCTCAATCTTGAGATCGCTTCATAAATACAACAAGCCTATGACTTATGACAACTATACTTGACAAAATGTAATTTGAGTCGATTTGACATACAGATCATTCTAATATCGACTCATCATTTCCCTAGCCTTATCCCGTATCTCACGGATTCGGCTACCTAATGTAGGGGATTGAACAAGGGTATTGGTTTTTACACAGAACGACTACCTTCTGACCTCTGCAAGTTCCGCAACGAAGAAGGGAAACCAGGCCCAATCTCAGATTGGGTCAGAGTTTTCAAACCGTGAATTTAATCTGTTTTCTCTGACATGGCTTAACGACTAATATCTGGGTAGTTCTCCTGATTGTCGGAATTGACACGAGTATGTCCCGCGATAAAACATGACATTATATTAATTTTACAGCTACAAGCTTTTAAATGTGAATAATAGATAGCATTTTGTATGTAGGTCACTTAAGTACAATTGTAAAAAAAACGTTTCTTTTATGCAATAGTGACAATAAATTCCGAAAAATCATTTCCGTCAAGGAGAACTACCCATTTACGATATTAAACGATATTAACCGGGACCAACGGCTTAATGTGCCTTCCGAAGCACGGAAACAGCGCTGAATAAACGTTATATGAAATTCAAAAACTGAAAAACACATTGGTAATTGATGGGATTCGAACCATGATCTCCCGCTCAAAAGGCAGCGGCCCTATCCGCTACACCATCGGCTTCTTCTTATTACGACTAATAAACTCAAATTATAATTGGGCCTTTAATTCAAATCAAAATGTTTAGTTTTTTTTGTCAACATGTAGAATAAACTTTATGAGCATAAGCTGTTTTGATAATGAATCTGCCTAATATTCGCGTTTATATTGCGGTCTTTTTTTTATTTCGTTTCTAAAATGTCATTTCATAAGAAAAACTTGTTTACATTGTCCAAAGTTATTGTTACCCAGGGGAAAGTTTTTAGTTGTACGAGAAGGTACATTATTGTTCTTTAAGGTTATTATTCATATACACACACTTACCTTAATACTAACTTTCAATTAATTAATAATTGTAAGGCTTCCGACCAATGTTCAATCACGACGGCCAATCTCCCATAGATCGACTAACTGCGCTTCAGGACTAGTTTTTAGTGCCCAAGTGTTTGTACACACAAGTGCATACTCTATTCCTTCAATGTCTTAATCTAATGGGACAGATTGACTGGCACGACCAGAGAGAAATCAGGCGCAGGACCGACAATTTACATGCCCATCAGACAGCATGGAATATCTTACTTTTCGGACAATCAGGTGATCAGCCTGCAATGTCCTAACCAAAATAGAAACAAAAACACAAAGTCATTGTCTCCCGCCGGGAATCGAACCCGGGACCTTCTGATCGAGAACACATGGCTCAGACCGCTAGACCACGGAGGCAGTTTTTAATATTTGTTCGATATAGAGATAGTAAGATATACATATTACACAGATATATATACAAATGACAGAATGCCTGCATGCATATAATCACGACTTTATTCCTAATGGGGTAGGCTGAGCGTAAACGACCTAAACAAAGGTTGTTCCGCCACATCTGACAAGTTATAAGGGTTATTAAAGATAGATTTGTCGGTATATTGATGTTGTGGCAGGTTGTCAGCCAATCGCCTACTGAAACGCTCGGATCCCTTAGCTGGTTTCTAAGGCATGACTAAATAGAGGAAATGCAGCTGACACATTCTATGTTTTCTCTCGTTCCTAGGCCAGCATTGAAGAAATGACAATGACAGAATGATTTGTATTTATTCCCATTTCTTTTTAGTCATGCTTTTATCCGACTGATAAAGAAGGGTAACGTTTATTTTTTAGTACTAAACCGTGTTTTTATAAATATATTTATTAGGATTCGTAAAAACGTAAACGTAAAGCAATATAATTCGTGTCAATGGAATAACGACATAACTGGCACATAAGTCTTTTTTACGACGTCAAGCTAAGTATTGTATGTTTTATTCCACTTTTACTGCGCGATCAAAATTATCTGATAACTTTTAAGATCGAACAAACAAAGTTTTATGCCTATTTTTACGTTATAAAAAATATATCTTCCATGCTGGACTGGGAACGATAGAAAAACATAGAATGTGCCAGCTGCATCTCCTCCGGGGCATGCTGTAAAAACCAGCTAAGGGATCCGAGGTTTTTTGTATATTGCAATTTAGGCGATGAGCGGACAAGCTGTCACTACAACAATCTACCTACAAATCAATTTTAAATAACCCTCAATACTTTGTTAGACGTGGCGGAGCGACCTTGGTTTGGGTTGTTCGCGCTCTGCCTACCATTAGGGATGGAGGCGGGATAATTTGTATGTATAAAAAATTTAGCATCTCGGCAAATTGTAACGCTCTTTTTCGTATTTTTTATAAAAGAGATGAACAAAACATTTTTACGATCGTACCTGCAATATCGTGACTATAATGGAATCAAAACCAAAAATGGATTACCTGCATACATATTTACATAAAATCATGCCCTTATCCCTCACGGGGTAGGCAGAGCGTAATACGCCTCGTTAAAGACGCGTTCGCCACGTCTTCAAAAATTTTAGGGCAATTTTCTATTGGTAGTCAGCCCATCGTCTTAATACCATTGAAAAAATGATTACCTAAATAATTTCCCGTGTCCTCTCTCAGAATCAAATCCACGACCACCTATCGAGATCCAAAGCTCAAACCACGGGACCAAGGCGCATTTAGAAACTGGAAGCTCTAAGTAAATTTTAAATAATGCACAAAGTCCTTCTAGTAGGAAGTTATCACACCCCTGAGGGTAGTTAGTGACACTGTCTAGTAGTTACCCGCATCTAAGAAACTTTGTAGAAAAGCTTTTCTGTAGCAATTTGCTACGGCGTAGCCACGTAGTAACTATTTGTAGCAATATGTGCTACGTTGTCCGTAGGTGTGTATAATAATACATACATACATACATACATATAATCACGCCTGTATCCCTAATGGGGTAGGCTGAGCGTAAACGACCTAAACAAAGGCCGTTCCGCCACGTCTGACAAAGTTTTGAGGGTTATTGAAGATAACTTGTAGGTACAGTTTCCCAGTGTACAATAAACTGTTAAATAAATAAATAAATAAAAATACATTGCTATAGTGACAGGTTGTCAGTCCATCGCCTAAATTACAATATACTGAAACCCTCGGATCTCTTAGCTGGTTTTTACAGCATGCCCGAGAGGAAAAGCAGCTGGCAAATTCTATGTTTTTATTTAGCTCCCAGGCCAGCATGGAAGTAAATAAGTAAAATAATTATTTATTTAAAAATGTGCTATTGACTATTATCAAACTTATCTGTACTTGGAATTTTAATACGCCTACGAATACGATTTTGAGGGTTATAAAAGATAGATTTGTCGGTATATTGATGTATAGACACTTTACAGCCCATCGCACAGTCCGCGAAATGCCCTCAAAATCGGACATGTGAAGCTTTATTTAGCTTTAGATATATCTTAGTGTGTAGAGCAAAGTTGCCCTAGGAACTAGGTGTCAGTTTCGATTGGATTCTGAGAAAAAATATCTCATAGTGTGTAATTTTTTTATGTTGAAAATCACTTATTTTTTTGGTTTCTCGGAAAGAATATATAAATTGCTGGTTTCAATGCTTGTTGACATTGTTATATTATTGATGTTTCTGATACGTAACAAATCACTCATGATTATTGTCTGTTACTGTAACACAGTCTGAGGTCATACGTATTGCGCGAGTGATTTGTTAAGTATCAGAAACATCAATAATATTACACCCACATTACAACCTACTACACCGTCTCCTTTCATGAAAAAATAGCAACGCTTTTCAGCACAATTGCTAGGAAAACATTGATAGGCGTTTATTCGGATGAAAAATAATATATAATCCTGAACTTCCGCGGAGTTAGGAGCTGGTTTAATTTCTGTGAATAATTATTATTTAGTTCTTAATTTTAAAGAATGAAATGGAACCTACTTCCTCTTCATGTCGAAAAAAATAATTAAATTGAATTTTTAGAAAAATAATATTTTTCCCGTTTACAGTAATTACTTCATGATACATTAAAGTTCAATATTTGCTGCTTAAATAGGCCAATGTCAACAAGTATTGAAACCAGCAATGAATATATAACTTTCCAAGAAACCAATACATTTAGTGATTTTCAACATGAAAAATTTACACATTTTAAGATTATTTTTTTTTAGAATCAAATCGAAACTGACACCTAGTTCCTTAGGCAACATTGCTCTACACACTAAGTTCTATCTAAAGCTAAAGAAAGCTACACATGTCCGATTTTGAGGGCATTTCGCGCACTGTGCATCGCCTAAATTATACTGAAACGCTCGGATCCCTTAGCTGGTTTCTAAGGCATGACTACATGGAAGAAATGCAACTGACACATTTTATGTTTTTCTTTTGCTCCTAGGCCAGCATGGAAGAAATGACAATGACAGATTGATTTGAGTTTATTCCCATTTCTTTTTAGTCATGCTTTTATTTCTAGTACTAAACCGTGTTTTTATAAATATATCTATTAAGATTCGTAAAAACGTAAACGTAAAGCAATATAATTCGTGTCAATGGAATAACGACATAACTGGCACATAAGTCTTTTTTACGACGTCAAGCAAAGTATTGTATCTGTTTTATTCCACTTTTACTGCGCGATCAAAATTATCTGATAACTTTTAAGATCGTACAAACAATGTTTTATACCTATTTTTACGTTATAAAAAATACATCTTACATGCTGGACATGGAACGATAGAAAAACATAGAATGTGCCAGCTGCATCTTCTCCCGGGCATGCTGAAAAAACCAGCTAAGGGATCCGAGGGTTTCTGTATATCGTAATTTAGGCGACGGGTTGACAACCTGTAACTACAGCAGTATACCTATAAATCTAGTTTAAATAACCCTCAAATCTTTGTCAGACGTGGCGGAATAACTTTTGTTAAGGTCGTTTGTGCTTTGCCTACCTCATTAGGGATGGAGGCGTGATTATATGTATAGGGCAATTTTAGATTGTAAAGTGCATCGCTGTACTGACAGGTAGTCAGCCCATTGACTTAATTAAAATACACTGTAACCATTGAACAAATTATTACCTATTCCCGTGTCCTCTCTTAGAATCAAATCCACTACCACCTATCGAGAGCCAAAGCTCAAACCACTGGACCAAGGCGCAGTTAGAAACTGGAACCGCTAAGTAAATTTTAAATAATGCACTAAGTTTTTCTAGAAGGCAGTTATTATACCCTTGGGGGTAGTTGGTGACACTGTCTGGTAGTTACCCGCATTTAAGAAACTTTGTAGAAAAGCTTTTCTGTAGCAATTTGCGACGGCGTAGCAACGTAGTAACTATTTGTAGCAAAATGTGTTACGTTGTCCGTAGGTGTGTATAATAATTATTAAAAAAAAAATGCTATTGACAATTATCAAACTTAACTGTACTTAGAATTTTAATACGCCTTCGTATACGAAGGCTTTTAATTGTAAAAAATGTGCTTGATTCTAGATACCACCGGCTAAAACCAAAATTAAAATCTATCTGTCACTTTCGAAATAATAAAATTTAAAAAGTACAAGCGATATATGCTCTTATGATTGTACACTTTGTCCGCTAGATTTTGACGCGCTTTTGCACGTTTTCGTATTTCTGTCAATTTTATCCACCCTATCATATGACGTCGGATAAAAATGTCAGTCAATGCATAAAACCACCGACTATAAATCAAAAACCGGAGAAATAGATGTCCTGTCCTTTTCCATTGTTTTTAGTCTGAAATTACAAATAGATATATATAATAGATTAATTTTAGTTTTAACCGGCAAATCTAGAATCGAGCCCAATAACTATCTTACAGAAAAAAATATTTTGTGCAAGACGCCACATTGACAGCATTAATGCGTTGTTCAAAATACTATTATTTCTAGATTTATTATTATTTATTATGTATTTATTATATTTATTAGATGTTGATGTTTTACTTGAAATGTACCTACATTCAACTTAGGCACGTAACAACCATTTCTATGTTAACGAGTAAACTTTAAGATGAGACTTAACAGTTTAATCAGTTGAAAATTAAAATAAATTTTAAATATTAATAATTAAATTAATTATCTTTGTAATTAAATTTTAAATTTCAAAAGGTTATTTTCCTAACCAAAACCAGCATGATAAATTTCTCACTACAATTACAGCGTATGAGAAGTTTAGGAGCAATGACCCGTCCTGACATGTCTTACTACTACGAAATTGAATATAAATGAGTGTTTGTTTGTGTCCTCGTTACCAACAATATGGAGTTACAGATTGAGGCTTTCATTTGCATTTAAAATAAATAGTGGTATTTTCCCGTCTGGCTAGCACCACCCCTCTTCTTAGTATGGGCTCAGTCCATAAAGTCATCACTTTCAATAAACTAGCCTTATTTTCTTAATTATTCCTTATTATCTTACCTACATAGCCTAGGTATTTTCTTTTGCCAGATAATTAGTCAACCATACCTAATACCAAATCATCAAATCGTTCGTGCATATCTGTCCACCGTGTTTTTTATCAACAGAGTCCAATCTTACTAAGCTTATTTTATCATTTGCCAACAGCAATCCCACCATCACCAAAGAAAACAGAAGAAAAGGCTCCTGGCTGCGGTTGGAGAGTCAGGCGTTGGTGCCGTAGTCGCAGGTGCCAGTTGTGGCGCCTACTGCTTCTCCCATTTATCCCTATCCTGGCTTTAATCGTCCAGACGACGCTATCTCTTAGGAACAGCGTCACCAATGGTAGAGATGTTGCCGACGTTGAAGAGCAGGTAAATTCTTGTGTCTGTTTCACTAGAGTTTTACTGTAAGATCAAGCACTGGTCCCGAAACCGTAGGTGCCAGTTGCGGCGCAGCTATTGCATCCGTCATTCATCCCCATCTTGGCCCTGATCGTTCAGACAACGCTGTCTCTCAAGAATGATGTCACTAAAGGCAGAGATATGGCTGACATTGAGGAACAGGTAAATTTCCGTCTCTGTTTCACTAAGAGTTTTTCTGAAGATAGAAGCGCCAGTCCCGAAGCCGCCAGTGCCAATTGCGGCGCCTGTTGCTTCTCCCGTTCATTCCCATACTGGCCCTGAACGTGCAGACCACTCCGTCTTTGAGAAACAGCGTCACCACTGGCAGAGATGTCGCTGACGTTGAGGAACAGGTTAGTTTTTTCTATCTCTGTTCGATTTAGAGTTATATAATTGTAGGGTGACGCGTTAGTGCCGAAGTTATAATATAACGCCTGCTACTGCTTATTTTCATCACCATCCTGCGTTTTGAGCGTGTAGAACATTCTGTTCTCTGACCTTAGTAATAATATTTTATTTGTATTCCACGATCTATAAATAATTCCATTATGTTGTGAAATATTTGACACAGATCAAATATCTATGACAAATTTCTAGTTGTATGTTTAAATCTCCCGTGTCATACAAAAAGGTCATACGTGAAAATAAAACCAAAGTTAGAAAATGAAAATATTTTTACCGATAAAAAGTTAATGAAACATGATATTTTTCCAACATTTCATATAACTCTTTCTAACTAATACCTTAACTAAGCGTAGGTGGTTAACATGACAAGTTAATTATAAACTTTTATATTTTTTTATAGAAATATGTCGCATCTATGAAATAACATATTTTCATTCGCAGTTAATTTTTATTTGTGGAGATATTATTAGTTTATAGTATTTTAATGAGATCATTTAGTATTATAAAAAATCCTTTCTAACGTTCTAAGTTTAACTCAGTATATTCCTAGGTACAATATGTGACTATACCAGGCCACTCAGAAAGTATTGCGATAAATAGTTTTTATATATGGCAGACTGGCTGGTTAGAATCTTTTTTGAAAATATGATTACCTGTAAGTAAAAATATGTGTGTTCCATTTTAAAAAATTCCCTCCACATTTTTTGCGAGCCAATTCAAAGTATCGTGTCTTACTGAAAAATGGATCTGCGCCGGGAACATTTTAGAGCTATGATTTTTTACGATTTCAAGTGTCGCCTGAAACCGGATGAATCGTTCGATAGACTTCAAATGGCATTTATGGATGAAAGCCCCTCCAAGGCAACCGTGTATCGTTGGTATAACGAATTTAGGCGCGGTCGACCAACCTTGGGGGATGAAGAAAGAAGCGGTCGCCCTTTGACGGCTATTACGGAAGAAAACGTGCTAGCAGTGAAAAATTTAATCCAAGATACCAGGCCACTCAGAAAGTATTGCGATAAATAGTTTTTATATATGGCAGACTGGCCGGTTAGAATCTTTTTTGAAAATATGATTACTTGTAAGTAAAAATATGTGTGTTCCATTTTCAAAATTTCCCTCCACATTTTTTGCGAGATAATTCAAAGTATCGTGTCTTACTGAAAAATGGATCTGCGCCGGGAACATTTTAGAGCTATGATTTTTTACGAATTCAAGTGTCGCCTGAAACCGGATGAATCGTTCGATAGACTTCAAATGGCATTTATGGATGAAAGCCCCTCCAAGGCAACCGTGTATCGTTGGTATAACGAATTTAGGCGCGGTCGACCAACCTTGGGGGATGAAGAAAGAAGCGGTCGCCCTTTGACGGCTATTACGGAAGAAAACGTGCTAGCAGTGAAAAATTTAATCCAAGATAATAGACGAATTACATATCAGGAGATTCAGCACATATTAAAGATTGGATCGGGAAGCGTTCACGAGATTCTACAAGGGCATTTTCGCGTGAGGAGGATAGTATCGCGCTGGGTGCCGCACTCCCTCACCGACGCTCAGAAGCAGGCCCGGGTGGAATGGTGCTGTGATATGCTGAACAAATTTGAAGCAGGCTCGTCTCGGCGTGTTTACGACATCGTAACAGGTTATGAGTCCTGGATTTATCAATACGATCCAGAAACCAAGCGCCAGTCGACAGTTTGGGTGTTTCAAAATGAACCAACGCCTACCAAAGTGAAGCTATCTCGAAGCGGGGGGAAGATTTCGATCGCCAGCTTTTTTAATTTGACTGGCCACTTGGCCTCAATTCCCTTACGAGATCAAAGAAGCATTAACGCCGAATGGTATACTACCAAATGTTTACCAGAAGTTTTTTCTGTTGTGAGCAACAAGCGACCAAACACAGGGCTCCGCGGACTACTGCTCCACCACGACAATGCGCCTGCACACACCGCGCTCAAAACGAGGGACTTCCTGGACAGCACACCAGTCAAACTCCTGGGTCACCCTCCTTACAGCCCTGATCTAGCACCGTGTGACTTCTTTTTATTTCCAAAAATAAAAAATCAGCTCAAGGGGATACAATTTTCGTCGCCGGAAGATGCGCTGGCTGCGTTCGAGCAGGCTGTAAACGAGGTGTCTACGGCGGACTGGAAAAAGTGTTTTGAAAACTGGTTCAGACGCATGAATCTTTGTATAGAGGCTGGTGGAGAGTACTTTGAAAAGATTTACTAAAAATATATGTACCTGTAGAACATTTTTTTTTAGTGTCGCAAATCTTTCTGAGTGTCCCACGTAATAGGCGAATTACATATCAGGAGATTCAGCACATATTAAAGATTGGATCGGGAAGCGTTCACGAGATTCTACAAGGGCATCTTCGCGTGAGGAGGATAGTATCGCGCTGGGTGCCGCACTACCTCACCGACGCTCAGAAGCAGGCCCGAGTGGAATGGTGCCGTGATATGCTGAACAAATTTGAAGCAGGCTCGTCTCGGCGTGTTTACGACATCGTAACAGGTGATGAGTCCTGGATTTATCAATACGATCCAGAAACCAAGCGCCAGTCGACAGTTTGGGTGTTTCAAAATGAACCAACGCCTACCAAAGTGAAGCGATCTCGAAGCGGGGGGAAGATTTTGATCGCCAGCTTTTTTAATTTGACTGGCCACTTGGCCTCAATTCCCTTACGAGATCAAAGAAGCATTAACGCCGAATGGTATACTACCAAATGTTTACCAGAAGTTTTTTCTGTTGTGAGCAACAAGCGACCAAACACAGGGCTCCGCGGACTACTGCTCCACCACGACAATGCGCCTGCACACACCGCGCTCAAAACGAGGGACTTCCTGGACAGCACACCAGTCAAACTCCTGGGTCACCCTCCTTACAGCCCTGATCTAGCACCGTGTGACTTCTTTTTATTTCCAAAAATAAAAAATCAGCTCAAGGGGATACAATTTTCGTCGCCGGAAGATGCGCTGGCTGCGTTCGAGCAGGCTGTAAACGAGGTGTCTACGGCGGACTGGAAAAAGTGTTTTGAAAACTGGTTCAGACGCATGAATCTTTGTATAGAGGCTGGTGGAGAGTACTTTGAAAAGATTTAATAAAAATATATGTACCTGTAGAACAATTTTTTTTAGTGTCGCAAAACTTTCTGAGTGTCCCACGTATATAATCATACTTATACAGTAAAATACACAATACTTAATTAGGTAACTTACTCTATTATGTTCTACATAACACATTTTTGCCTTTTCTTTTCGATAAAAACAACAAAACGGCAAAAAAAACAACTTGGATTTCTATCACGTGTTTGGAGCAGCCATATCATAGCTTTCCCGAAATCTGATTCGCTAAGACCCCACTCCTTCACTTTTGCTTACATAATGTTCACGTGATTTGAACACTGGAACAAATTGAATTTAGTACTAGAATCACACAGCCTAGTTGGTTTTTCAGATGAACAGTCAAGTGGGCTGTGTAATTCGTGGTTTATGAGTTTTATTTCCGGATGATTTGATATTTGAAGGAAGCTCTGTTTTGGTTGTGGTTATTTCTATGTATCACATAGGATACCAATTAGCAGCCTAAAAGCTAAAAATAGGGTCATATAGCAAATTACTTCTGTATGAGGAAACTTCAATACGGAGAAAAAAGTTGATTGATGTAGGAAAAGGTTTGGGTTGAATCTCTTCTTTCTTTCCTAAACTAGATTTTATAATATTGCCCGTTTTTTTATCAAAGCCGTGTTACATATTCTGTGGCTGAAATCAAATGTGCTATAACTTCATGTCTTCGCTTTCTTTCCTTAACTAGATTTTATAATAATGCCCGTTTTTTTTTTATCAAAGTCGTGTTATATATTCTGTGGCTTAAATCAAATACGCTATTACATCATGTCTGTGCGTTGTCACATTACCTTCATGTAGGAATGGGGGCAGGACGTTGACAGGGGTACTAACGCGTTTTATTAGCACACATTTGTTTTCGCCTTTATTTGGTAGCCATTATACTACATTTGCTTATTGAATTCCTTTGACAAGGTAGGGGTATCTACTGAAAAAAAATGATTACATTGATCGAGGAACTTGTTAACATACGAGCACATCAAATAATATGATTGAGACAATAAACTTAATGTTAAGATCAATTATGCTGTTGATTGAAATTATTAGGAACTTGGTAGTGGTTATCAAGTAACTTGATTCATTTAATTTTTAACATTTTATTGTCATTAATACATTACTTTATGTGCTCGTATTTAATCAAGTATTTTTTTCAGTGAATAATGCTTTTCGCTCCGTATCCCGAAAATTAGGGACTTCGTGGCATTTATTTGACTAAGCAGTATGAAACTCTATACAATATTTAAAGAGTTAAAAGAAATCTATCATCACGAATACGCTATTTTCAGCAGCTTTTTGTGAAATGTCAAAAACGCTTTTTTGTATGGAAATAGTGAGTTATGACGTCACTCTTCCTGTAAACATTGACTACCCAAATTAATAACTTCTGTATTTTCAACACGATTATTAAATCTAAATGTGTCTGTTTTTTTAATATTGCGAATGAAAACCACAATATTTTAACCATCAGGTTTAAGTATGAACGTTTTGTTTTTTTTAGGCACTCAGTGCCTATTGTAAATTTAATTTAAAAAAAATACTTTTAACCAGCAGCAAAATCAAAATAATGCATTTTAGTGAAACTTTTGCAAAAGCTTTCAGATTCTATTAGTTTGTTTCAATCTCAATATTAAAAGTAACGCTGAATATTCATTACTTTGAACAGAAAATATGATATTGCAAAGGTCGTTCACATGTTTCATTTCATCTAGCTTTAATAAAACCACTGAGCTAGAAATAAGATAGAAAATGAAACTGTCACTTACTATTTTGTAAAGACAGATTTGACGATAGCTGACTTATGCGGTTTGTCACATGTAGTTAACGAAAATAAATAGTCTTTGTTCGTAATAAAAAAAAAAACACTTTTAGTAAAAAAAAAAGTGATATAATAATTGTGTAAAACTAACATACATTCGTTTTTTTCTCTGCCTCGTTCAGAATATGAACCTAATAATTACTTACAACCTGATCAAAATTATACAAAAATACTTATTAAAAGGTAATTAAATTTGGCAGTCCATGAAATAGAATCTACGTATATTTTTACTGCTTAAAAATTCTAAGCGATCCGAGGGTTTCAGTATATTGCAATCTAGGCGATGGGTTGGCAGCCTGTCACTACTAAAAACTTACAAGCTACACTAAAAACTAAGTAAACTCTATACTTGTGTAACTCCAAAATGCCACTGGCTTTCTGCTCTACCTACCCTATAAGAGAAATTTTATGTATTCTTGCACCAGGCACCAACAACTCCATAAACAATTATCTATACCTACTCTCTTCTCTTTATACTCTCCTGTACCCAAAGGTTGTCTGAAATAGATAGCTTCCAGCAATAACACTGCCTTTATGTCTTCCATGCTGGACTGGGAGTGAGAGGAAAACATAGAATGTGCCAGCTTCATTTCCTCCCCGGCATTCTGTAAAAACCAGCTAAGAATTCCGAGGGATTCTTGCAAATTAGGCGACGGGCTGACAACCTGTCACTTCAGCAATATACTTACAAATATATCTTAAATAACCCTCAAAACCTTGTCAGGCGTGGCGGAACGACCTTTGTTTGGGTTGTTTACGCTCTGCCTACCCCATTAAGGATAAAGGCGTGATAATATTTATGTATATATATTTTTACTTCCAACGTCTTGCCAATATTTCAAAAACGTGTGTGTATTTATAGTACAGTGCACTCTTCGTTTTTATTTAATCGAATCCAATCACAAAATGTTCGCTAAAACAAATTACGTTATCCAGGAAACGTGGTTTATAAATTTTCATGAGAGTTCGTCGAGTGATAACAACACTGTCGCTCAACCAACGCGTTACCAGAGTTGACACTATATAAATTTGATATACTGTTTAGGGTTCCCTACCCAAAGGGTAAAAATCGGGACTCTACAACTGAGACTTCAATGTCTGTCCGTTTGTCCGTCCGTCTGCCCGTCTGTCACCAGGCTGTATCTCATGGTCCGTGTTAGCTAAAGAGTTGACATTTTCGTAGATGATGTATTTCTGTTGTCGCTGGAACAACAAATACTAAAAAAAAAAAAAAAAAAAACGGGAGGCTCCCATACAACAAACGTGATTTTCTCTCTGTTACCTCAGGCTGTATCTCATAAACCATGATAGATAGATAGATAGTTGGTAATTTCAACGATGATGCATTTTTGATGCCGCTATAACTACAAGTATTAAAAAGAGAATAAAATAACTTTTTAAAGGGGAATCCCATATAACAAACGTGATTTTAAGTCTGTCACCACTTCACCAAGCTGTAGTATCTCATGAACCGTTATAGCTAGACACAGTTGTAATTTTTAACGATTATGTATTTCTGTTGCTGCTATAACAATAAATACTATAAATGGAATCAAATAAATATTTGAGGAGGGCTGCCATAAAATAAACGTGTTTATTTTTGCCGTTTCTTGCTCGATATTAAAAATGCCAACAAGCAAACGCTTGAAATAAAATAAATATTATTTTATATATATATACAAAATAAATATTCGTCATTATTTTGTTTGTTTTTCGCTTGATATTAATAACGGTAATTGGTAACAAATGGTTAAAATATAATATAGATAATGGTACGGAACCCGTACTGCGCGAGTCCGATTCGCACTTGGCCAGTTTTTATTTGAACTCAGATTTATGCCCTCAACAGTGTAACAAATTGCGAATTACAGATGCCAATAAATGTTATTGCAAGAAATATTTCTTAAAAATAAAAACATACGGACCTAGTTTGTAAATATATATATTTTTTGGAAATGATACATCATTATAGTTGGACTATGCTTACACCCTGGGAACCGCTATCGCGTTTTATATGGAAAGTTGTATCTTCACACTGCTCTTCATGTAGATACCAATACCACCCTTGTAAACCAGTGATCTGCGACTTGGGATTCTGACCCGGAGGTCTTAGGTTTGATTCTCATTGGTTCAGTTTCTAAGTGTTTTACATACAAAAAGCGTTCACAGACTTGACACTACATAAATTAGATATTTTTTTTGTTATTTGAAACTCAGATTTATGCTCTCAGGCTCGTATTTATGAAGCGATATCAAACTTGAAAGCCATATTAAGTATGGATTTGACAGGCCAGTTTGTACTGAAATGACATTTCTGATACGAACTCAAACTCGCTGCCACTCTCTAGAGCTGATTACAAATATGGCCCTCAATATTGAACGCACAGCGCTGAGTGTGTTTGTCAGCCTGGAGCTGAAGGCCAGAAGGTACCAATACGCTAGTTTCCTACACTGTAAATTTTTCCTTAGTCATTGGTTTCCTACTAGTCAAATCAGCAACTTTTTATACATACATACATATAGTCACGCCTGTATCCCTGATGGGGTAGGCAGAGCGCAAACGACCCAAACAAAGGTCGCTCCGCCACGTCTGACAAAGTTTTGAGGGTTATTCAAGATAGATTTGTAGGTATACTGCTGTAGTGACAGCAGTTGTCAGCCCATCGCCTAAATTGCAATACACTGTAACCCTCAGATCCCTTAGCTGGTTTTTACAGCATGCCCGGGAGGAAATGCAGCTGGCACATTCTAAGTTTTTCTCTCGCTCCCAGTCCAGCATGGAAGATAATGTAATAACTTTTTATAAAATGTCAAAAACACTTTTTAGTATGAAAATAGCGATGTCACTTCTTTGTAAATGTTGTACTACTCTAATAAATAATTATTGATTAATATTATTTTTCTTACATACCGGCCTGGGAGCAAGAGAAAAACATAGAATGTGCCAGCTGCAGTTCCTCCCGAGCATGCTGTAATAGCCGGCTAGGGGATCCGAGGGTTTCGGTATATTGTGATTTAGGCGATGGGCTGACAACCTGTCACTACAGCAATGTACCTACAAGTCTATCTTAAATAACCCTCAAAACTTTGTCAGACGTGACGGAATGACCTTTGTTTAGGTCGTTTGCGCTCTGCCTACCCCATTAGGGATAAAGGCGTGATTATATGTATGTATGTATTAATATTATGAAATTATAATTTTTCTATTTTTAACTCGATTCCTAAACTATATTTGTTTTTTTTTAAATGGTGAATGATATTTACAATAGCCATTAGTAAAAACTAGCTAAGGGATCCAAAGGTTTCTATATATTGCAATTTGGGCGATAAGCTGACAACTTGCCACTAAAGCAATACTGGATATAAAGGACAGCGTACCGAAAACTGATAGGGGTTGCTCAGTCAACGATACTGAAAAACTTACGCCGAGAAATTCTTTCAGGAAGGAAAAATAAAAATTGGCTTTTCCATACAAAATGTCCACCTCGATCAGACAATTTGTATGGAAAACCAAATTTATTTTCAACCCCTATCAGTTTGCGGGACGCTGCGTATACCAACAAATCTATCTTGAATAACCCTCAAAACTTTGTCAGACGGGGTAGAACGATTTTTGTTTAGGTCGTTTACGCTCTGCCTCGGGGTAAGTTAGGGATAAAGATATATGTATGTTCTGTTTTCAGTATAAACGTTTTGTTTTTTTTTATTCACCCAGTCAACACGCCTATTATTAGTTTTGTTTATTAAGATAATTAGAAGAGACAACAAGACGTAAAATATCAGTCCTCATTGCCGGTATTTGGTGAGGTTTTTGGTAAAAATAGATTTTATCTTCTTAAACTAAACCTGTCAAAATGACAAAAGCTAGTTGCTAGTACATATTCATCTGTAGCTAGTTAATATGCCTACCTCCTTAAAGGGCCCTACAAACTTGGCACTGGCGGAATCATCACGGAATCGCAAAACGCCCTAAAGTTGAAGTTCTTAATGAATTAGGTCAGAGTTTTTAAGCCGCCAATGCCTCTGAAATGGCTTAGCGACTAATATCTACGGTATTAAACGATATTAATCGGGACCAACGGCTTAACGTGCCTTCCCAAGCTCGGAAAAAGCACCGAATAAACGTACATATAAAATTCGAAAACCGAAAAACACATTGGTACGTGGTGTGATTCGAACCACGACCTCCCAGCTCTGGAGGCAGAGGCAATATCCACTACACCATCGGAATCTTAATAAAAAAATATATTTAGGTAATTCTTTATGCAAATGTAAAACAAGTCGAAATCTGTTTGGACGGCTTCAGAACGGAAGTCCTAGTACAAATCAACAACAAAACTGGCAAGATCAACAACTACAAGTCACTTTTTGTTTGTACGTTATCGTGCCTCGACCTGAAAGTGAATTGACCTATTTTTTTATACATTTATACTGGAGACGGTTTTTATAGACGCGAAATAGAAATTAGTTTGATTCCCATGAAAAAGTTAGCATGAATTTGAAACTTTTTAACTGCCTCCATGGTCTAGCGGTCAGAGCCATGGGCTTACGATCCGGAGGTCCTGAGCTCGATTCCGAGGGGGGTACAAAAAGCTGATATTCGTCAATTTATCACTTTGTGAAGTTTTCCCAAGGTTCGTTAGGACATTGCAAACTGAATCTTCTGATTGTCCGAAAAGTAAAAAAAAGATTCCTTGCTTCGGAGGGCACGTTAAGCCGTCGGTCCCGGCCGTTGTCTTTGATAGTGGTCGTCACTTAAAACCATGTCAGAGGCGAGCGTTCCATCAGCGTCCTTCGGATCGTTGTTCGACTCGAGAATCCACTCGCTAAGAAGATCAATTTTAAATTAAGGTTTTCAGATTGAGTTTCAGGCGCTTGTGCACTCATTCAGATTAGTAAGTAAGTAAATAAAAACACTTTATTGTACATATAAGACAAGAAACACAAAAATAAACTTAAATTAATGTGCACAAATGCAGTCTTATCCGATTAGATCCGTATACATTTCGTATTGACCTTCCTAGTAATTTTATTTCAGCTTGTGCACTCATCCATCCATATACTTGTCATATGGAAATATTCTTGATGCGAATTGGATACGGATTTAATCTGGATGAGTGCCCTTAGGACAATGCAATCTGACTAACTTTTTTAACAAGCCAAAGACTTCGTAGGCACAAGTGTCGTCAAATACTTATGTCAACCCATTTAAGGGGATTAAAGTGGCGCAAAGGTGGCGCCATCAGTTTTAAATTAATTGTTACAGAAATAAAAAAAATCATGAAGATTTTAAGTTTCGCGTGAATTCCAACTAATTCTCCATTTTATACATAGATATTTATAAATTACGCTTTTATGCCAAATGGGGTAGGTAAAGCGTAGATAACCTAAACAAAGGTCGCTCCGCCACGTCTAACAAAGTTTTAAGGGTTATTTAAGATAGATTTGTAGGTATATTGCTGTAGAGACAGGCTGTCAGCCCTTCGCCTAAATTGCAGTATACTGAAACCCTTTCCCTTCGCCGGTTTTCAGGCGGAATTGCAGCTGACACATTCTATGTTTTTCTCTTACTCCCAGTCCAGCATGGTATTCTCCATTTTATCATCCATAAGTATTACATTCACATTAAGCATATAAGTTTTGTATTACAAAAATGTGCTAAGGGTAGCACATTTGTAATACAAAACTGACATACATACATAACGTCACGCCTCTTTCCCGGAAGGGTAGGCAGAGATCACATCCTTCCATTTGCTAAGATCCTTGCAAACTTCTTTCGCTTCATCTACATTCATCAATCTTTTCATGCACGCTCGTCGGTTTAGGGTACTCCTGACCTGATATGCTTAGTGTGAATAATTGTATTCTGGGTTATAAAATGGAGAAATAGTTACTTGCAATTCTGGCGAAACGTAAAATATTCATGAAAATGGATGCATTTCAGGCACAGTATTAATTTAAAACTGATGGCGCCACTGTTGCATCACTGTTCACCCCTTAATCATTGGTACACAGTCCTTAATCCTTTTGAGCTTTGAATAAGCTTGATGGAATGGCTTATGTTGCGTCAACTGGTCTACAATACGAGAACGCTTTAAATGAACGTGGCAATTAAAATATCTAATGCCGCCGTACATACATATAATCACGCCTTTATCCCTAATGGGCTATGCAGAGCGTAAACGACCTTAACAAATGTCGTCGTTCTGCCACGTCCACGTCCACGTTAGCTTGTTATTACAGCATGCCCGGGAGGAAGCTGGCACATTCTATGATTTTCTCTTGTTCCCAGTCCAGCATGGAAAAAATACTGCCATCTTGATAATAATAATAGTCCTCCGACTGATTTTCGGCGATGGGAATCTCCCAGAGATCGGCCATTTGCGCAGGCCTAGATTTAGTGCTCAAGTGATTGCGCTACACACAGGTGCACTCTCTATTCCTTCAATTTCTTATCCGGATAGGACAGATTGACTGACACGACCAGAGAGAAATCAGACGCAGGACCGACTATTTACATGCTCATCCGACAGCATGGATCATCTTACATTCCGGACAATCAGGTGATCAGCCTGCAATGTCCTAACAAAGCTATAAACAACAACTCAAAGTCATTGTCCCCCGTCGGGAATCGAACCTGGGACCTCCGGGTCGAGAGCCCATGGCTCAGACCGCTAGAACCCGTGGTCTGATATTTGACATTGATTTGACAGTTATCTTCCATGCTGGAATGGACTGAGAGCGAGAGAAAAAACATGGAATGTGCCAGCTGCATCTCCTCCCGGGAATGCTGCAAAAACCAGCTAAGGGATCCGAGGGTTTCAGTATAATGAAATTTACGCGATGGGCTGACAACCTGTCACTACAGAAATATACCTACAAATCTATCTTAAATAACCCTCAAAACTTTGTCAGATGTGGCAGAACGACGTATGTTTAGGTCTGAAAATATTAGAAATAACAAATCAAAAATTAGACCGCTGCTGACATGATTTGAACCCGCGTCTTTGGAAAACCGGCCCAACGTTTGTTTACGTCGTTTACGTTCTGCCTACCCCATTATGCATAAAGGCGTGATTATATGTATGATTTGACAGTTCTCCTTGTACTACAACGCCCCCGCTCCCGTTCATTGAGACCCGCGCCGAGCTGTAAGCTGGTTATAAAACTAAAATCCCAGTTTCCAGCGAAAAGACGCGTGCCTACGACGCGTGTACGTAATTTTATTAAACCTTCATCTGTATTTAACGTCATCACGCCTATCCCAAATGGGGTAAGCAGAGCGTCAACGACCCAAACAAAGGTTTCTCCGCCACTTTTGACAAGACTTTTAAGGGTTGTTTCAGATAAGGCCATCGCCTAAATTACAATTTACTGAAACCCTCGAACTTCTTAGCTGGTTTTTACAGCATGCCCCAGAGCAGATGCAGCGGGCACATTCTTGGTTTTTCTATCGCTTCCAATTTAATATGAAAACAATATTTTCAATATTAACCTTTAGTAGAAATATTAGCTTACAGGAATAATCGTAGCAAATTTAAAAAAGCGGGTGTGGAATTTATAACTGACATGTTGTGTGTAATCTTTCTTAATATACGCTGTATTGTACACTGTATGTTGTACATATATACCGGGCTGATATCAAAACTGAACAGCTTTCACCAGGTAACTATTTCAGGAGAGGAAAAAAATATTATCTTCCCATTATATTACCACGTCGATCAGACAATTTGTATGGAAAAGCATTTTTTTTTTACTGAAAAAAGTCTGCTGATAGTTGTTCAGTTTCGTTGACTGAGCAACCCCTATCAGTTTGCGGGACGGTGTATTACACCCGGTACATATTATACGGAACAAACAGTCCCTTAAATGTAATTTTAACAAGCATGTTTTAAATTTTCTTCCATGCTGGACTGGGAGAGATAGAAAAACATAGAATGTTCCAGCTGCTCTTCCTCCCGGGCATGCTGTTTAAGTCAGCAAAAGGGACTCGAGAGTTACAGTGTATTGTAATTTAGGCGACGGGCTGACAACCTGTCACTACAGCAATATACGTACAAATCCATCTTGAATAACCCTCAAAACTTTGTCAGACGTGGCGGAACGACCTTTGTTTAGGTCGTTTACGCTCTGCCTACCCCATTAGGGATAAAGGCGTGATTATATGTATGTATGTATGTATGTATGTTTTAAATTGTAGACCTATAGATTCCGATGTGTTTTACAAAAAAATAACAAGGTATATGTTGAAGTTACTCACAATTCAACAACGTCTCACAAAAAATGTATGTTACTGATAACTTATAAATCTGATTGATTGATTTTAATTGAGATCAATGCCTCTCTACGTTTTAAATACTGACATAATTTTTATCTCATTAAGTCCACCAAAGTCATATAATAAAACATTCTGTTGACGCCTGTCTGTGGTTAAATTACATTGTAGCCATTTTGTTGTAGCTGCGTAAACCGCGTAGCAGTTTTTGTACTACATACATACACATAATCACGCTTCCATCCCTAATGGGGTAGGCATAGCGTAAACGATCTAAAATAGGTCGTTCCGCCACGTCTGACAAAGTTTGAAGGGTTTTTTAGGTATTTGTAGGTCAGCCCATTGCCTAAATTGTAATATACAGAAACCCTCGGATCCCTTAGCTGGTTTTTACAGCATGCCCGGGAGGAAATGCAGCTGGCACATTCTATGTTTTTTTTCTCGCTCCTAGTCCAGCCTGGAAGTAATTTGCTAAGTATTGTCTACAAAATCATATTTCGCAATGAAGCTTGCTGACTTTTTTCTGTAGCATCAATACAATCCGCTTAGCAATTATTACGCTACGGTATTGCTACGTATTTTCTAAGAAATCATATTTTACGTAACTTGCTGACATTTTTTCATTCTTCCATGCCGGCCTGGGAGCAAGAAAAAAACATAGAATGTGCCAGCTGCATTTCCTCCCGAGCATGCTGTAAAAACCAGCTAAGGGATCCGAGAGTTTCGGTATATTGTGATTTAGGCGATGGGCTGACAACCTGTCACTACAGCAATATACCTACAAATCTATCTTAAATAACCCTCATAACTTTGTCAGACGAGGCGGAATGACCTTTGTTTAGGTCGTTTGCGCTTTGCCCACCCCATTAGGGATAAAGGCGTGATTATATGTATGTATGTATGCTGACATTTCCCTGTAGCAGCACGGAACAGTGTAAACCGCGTAGCAATTATAGTGCTACAATATGGCTACGAGCTGTCTACGAAATTATGGCTACAACGTAGTTTGCTACGATATGCAGCTAAATGGTAAGGTCATTTTAAATTTATAATCAGCACTTTAGACTCGCAGCGAGTTTGAATTCGTATCAGAAATGTCATTTCAGTACATTACGACCTATCAAATCCATATTTTATACTGCTCTCAATCTTGAAGTCGCTTATTATCAGCCTTAGTGTAAATATTTTAAAAGAATGCGCGGTCTTGAATTTTTCTCATGAATTTGAACAACTTTTCTTAATAAACGTTGTAATAAAAATATGATCGGCTTCTACCATACCATACTCAGTTGATTATGGAAGAATATATATTTATTTTCATTTGATCCACTTTTATTACTTTTTAAGTGAATTTAGTAGAAGAATTCAGTTAGTGTTTTTAAAACTACTCCCGTCGATATAAGTTATATCTAAATTCCTAATCCTTTTCTACAAGAATCTACACAAATCTGAGTATATATAAAAGGTTCAAGTTTTGCTGGCCTGGGAGCGAGAGAAAAACATAGAATGTGCCAGCTGCATTTCCTCCCGGGCATGCTGTTAAAACCAGCTAAGAGATCCGAGGTTTCAGTATATCGTAATTTACTGATGGGCTGACAACCTGTCACTTCAGCAATATACCTAGAATTATATCTTAAATAACCCTCAAAACTTTGTCAGACGTGGCGGGACACCTTTGTTTAGGTCGTTTACGTTCTGCCTACCCCATTAGGGATACAGGCGTGAATATATGTATGTATGTATTATTATCATAAAACTTGATGTGCTCGTATGTAAACAAGTTCCGTGATCAATTTAACCAAGTTTTTTTTCAGTGTATGTTATCTAGTAGAGTTCTAATATTAAAACCTGTCAGGTTGTCAGCCCATCGCCTAAATTACAATATACTGAAACCCTCGGACCCCTTAGATGGATTTTACAGCATGCCCGGGAGGAAATGCAGCTGGCACATTCTATGTTTTTCTCTCGCTCCCAGACCAGCATGGAAGTAAAGATGATAATAATAGTAAATAATTATGATAATGTTTATTTTCTCTCACCTCAATATTCATAATTGTGTATATGATTGAGACAATGTGCTTGATTCCAGATACCGGCTAAAACTAAAATGAAATATATCTGTCACTTTCAAAATAATAAAATCGAAACAGGACAGGCGATTTATACTCTATGGTTTTACACTTTGTCCGCTGTATTTTGATACGCTTTTGCACGTTTCCCCAGTATTTCTGTAAATTTTATCCATCATATCATATGACTGATATGGTGGATAGCGCATAAAGCCACCGACCATAAATCAAAAACCGGATCTCTTGTCCTTTCCCAATGTTCTAGTCTAAAAGTGACAAATAGATTTTAATTTAAGTTTTAGCTGTAAAATCTAGAATCGATCCAAATAAAGTTAATGTTAAGATCAATTATTCTGTTGATTGAAATTAAAATGAACTTGGTAGTGCTTATCAAGTAACGTGATTTATTTATTTTTAACATTATTGTCATAAACACATTACTTTATGTGCTCGTATTTAAACACGTATTTATTACACTGATAAAGCTATTCCTCCTTATATTTTAGAGGTGTTATTATTTGTTTAACAATCTACTTTCTAGCGGTCCACCACGATCAATGGTCTCAGAGACAATTAAAAAGTAGCAGAATGTAAAAAGCACGTTTAAAATGTGTTTAATAACACTACTGTAGCAAAAAAAAACCTGTACTAAACCCAACTGCTTTTTTCGTATTGATTTTTCGCTTAAGTCTAAGATTTTGGCTAAAATTTATCTAAAAGAAGGTCTGAATGATATTAAGGGTCGTATTTATGATATCAAACTTGAGAGCAATATTAAGTATGAATTTGTCAGGCCAGTTTGTACTGAAATGACGTTTCTGATACGAACTCAAACTCGCTGTCACTCATGACAGCAGATTACAAATACGGCCCTTAGTCAAAAAGAAACTTGGATAAAAAAGTTCGCAGTTCCTAAAAATTGACTTATCCCAACTCTACGTTCTAAAGAAAGCAGAAATGTTAGAAAAAGTTCTTTCAACTGAAATAAATTACCATCGACAGTGGTATATCATGTGTAAATATTTTATGGACTTAAGGTTCTGTTATGTTTCTAAAGTTTTTCCTTTTAAATAAACGATAGAAAAAAATGGAAGTAGTTCCACCGACAAGAGCTCAGCTCTTAAGTGAAAGAAGAAGAATGCGCGTAGGAATAAAACATTATATTCTTTGCTTACTTCCCTGCTAGCCTGGAAGCGAGAGAAAAACATATAACGTGCCAGCTGCATTACTTCCCGGGCATGCTGTAAAAACCAGTTTAGGGGTGGGTTTCAGTATATTGTTTAGGCGATGGGTTGACAGCCTGACAACCTGTCACTAAAGCAATATACCTACAAAAATATCTTAAATAACCCTCAAAACTTTGTCAGACTTGCAGGAACGACATTTATTTAGGTCGTGTACGCTCTACCTACCCCATTAGGAAAAAAAAGGCGTGATTATATGTATGTATGTATATTCTTTGCAAATTTTTCCCGGGTACTATTTGATTTATTTTTAGAGATATTCTGAGTTATTTACATTAATACTCAATTATTTGTATCTATGTTGCATCTAGTGGTGTTAGTGAATAATTTCATTATTTATATTACACTAATTGAACTGCCTCGGTGGTCTAGTGGTCAGAGTTATGGGCTTACGATCCAGAGGCCCTGGGTTCGATTCCCGGTGGTTCCCCCCAGGAATGATCTAAGCATACGAAGGGACAGACGGACATCCAGACACGGGAAGCGACTTTGTTTTATGCCTTCGTGCTCTAATTATCTGAGCCATGGGTTCCTGATCCGGGGGTCCTGGGTTCGATTCCCACTTCCCAGGGAGGAGAAAACAAAGTCGATATTTATCATTTTGTGAAGTATTTCCCAGCTTGGGTAGGACATTGCAGGCTGAATCACCTGATTGTCCGAAAAGAAAAAGGATTCCGTGCTTCGTAGGGCACGTTAAGTCGTCGGTCCCAGTCTTTGATAGCGGTAGTTACTCAAACCATGTCAGAGGCCTAATAGCAATGTAACTAGGTGGTTTGAAAACTCTGACACCAGGCTTCATCGGGTCGTTTGAATTGAGAATCCACTCGCTAAGAAGAAGAAGAAGAAGAAGAAGATTGAACTAACTACTTAGCAACCATCAAGTTTATGGAATATTTAAATAGTCAATTTATTTATGATTTGATCAGCTAACCTAGCGTTTGATATAAAGACCTCAGGGGAACTTATGCCCGTAGTTATAAACAGCACTTGAGACTGAAAGCGAGTTTGAGCTCGTATCAGAAATGTTATTTCAGTACAGAATGGCAAGTCAAATCCATAAATAATATTGCTCTCAATGTTGAGATCGCTAAGTAAGAATAAGATAAAACGAAGGGATGGGCGCAAAGTGCGAGTTTCTCATGCTTTTTCTTCATTGTGATACAGTTTTATTTTATTTTGTGACACAGATATAATCTTCTTTGTGATAGACTCGCTTGTGACTTTCTAAAAGTGTTCTTAGGAATCTATTTGGAAATAAATTATTTGACTTTGACTTTTGACTTTGCTTTATAAATACGAGCCTTAGTAGGGGTCCTATTGATATTAATGGCTGCTCAAGATCTTCAAAATTATATGTCTATGTATAACCAGTACCATTATAGACCGTTCTAAAGTCAAGGTTTGTTATAAAACAAGATATAGAAAGATATTTTTACGAAAATAAAAATATTTATTATTTTATTATCTAACAAATATCTTTCATTAAGAACTACCTACATTCGTACTTACAATACAATATTCTTTATTGCTCAAAGAAACACATACAACAGAAATAAAAAAGAATAAACGTGACAGTACAATATAGGCGACCTTAATGCTAATCTTAACTTAACTTTACTTACAGCTAAGGTTGTCGATAAGTTATAGGTTAGGTTAGAAAATATTTACATACACGAAATTATTATGAATTTATGCAATTAGTTATGTGTACAGCCCCAAAACAAACTTTTACAACAATAACACCAGGGTTACTCGGGTCGTTCGTTAACTTGAAAAACCCACTCGGTATTTTTTTTTTATATATATAATTTACTCGATAGTTTACTAATTCTTATCAACTTCTTCCATGCTGGCCTGGGAACGAGAGAAAAACATAGAATGTGCCAGCTGCTTTTCCTTCCGGGCATGCTGTACAAACCAGCTAAAGGATCCGAGGATTTCAGTATATTGTAATTTAGGCGATGGGCTGACAACCTATTAATACTCTAAAGCAATATACCTACAAATCGATCATAAACAAAAAATAACATAAAATCTTCGTCAGACGTGGTGAAACGGACCTTTGATTAAGTTAGTTACACTCTGCCTAACCCATTAGGGATAAAGGCGTGATTAAATGTATGAATGTTTCTTATCAACCTAACCTAGGGTACAACTCAAAATAATGGCAGATGATACTCAATATTATAAATAATGTCTTTTTAGGCCCTTCTATTGATATAACTTAAATGACTTAATTTTAAATGCAATATACAGAAACCCGGATCCCTTAGCTGATTTTTACAGCATGCCCGGAAGGAAAAGCAGATGGCACACTCTCTATTTTTCTCTTGCTCCCAGTCCAGCATTGAAGTATACTTCATAAATACAATGTTTTTTTTATTCACCAGGTCAGCAGAGCCACCGAGCTAGGGAAGCTGGTGACCAGACTGCAGCAAGAGAGGTCTGAGGTGGCGTTCTTCATCTTTACCAACGGCAGTACTTTGAGGTGAGATGGTCTTATATCAAACGATGTTTAGGAGCAATTCCTTCAGACCAGTTGGCCGACTGATGACGGATGGGAAAAGGGTAATGACCCGCCTGGTCGGGTGTTGTGACCAGGGGACCGGAGTCCGACTGGATTATTTCGGAAGTTGTATATATGCAAATCGCCGAGCGAACTTCGATACCATGTTTTAGGACTGTTGTATCTTGATGTGGTGCCATCTATGTGCGCTACAGGTGAAACACCTAACATCGTGCCGTGCGTGCCCGTTCACCTGCATGCAGGTAGACCTCATGTCATCGGCTGATAATGCTATTAACGTGGCCAAATTCTGGGCTGCAACAGTGTAGTGTCTGCCATCGACACGCTAAGAAGAAAAGCATATAAAAGTTAGGCTTTTTAAATATTTAAACGTCAGTTCACAGTAGCACGCGACGTGACGCGGTGCGGAAGGTACTTGAGAATGCATTAACGACGAAATGATAGGCTACACCTTGCAAGCCGCAAGGAATAGTAAAGTTCTACCAATGAAATATCTATCTTTTTGCATAATAAATATCACGCTCTTGAAAAACGCTCACCGCGTCCCTTCACGTTCACGTCGCTTCCCGGTAAAGTATCACCTTCCTAGCCTTATCATGTATCACAAAACCTCGGCTACCTAATCTAGGGGATTGAACGAGGGTACTGGTTTTTACACAGAGCCACTGCCATCTGACCTCCGCAACCCAGAAGAGAAACCAGACCCAATCCTAGATCAGGTCAGATTTTTCAAGCCCCTAATGCTTAACACTGGCCTCTGACAAGACTTAACGACTAATATCTACGGTACTAAACGATATTAGCCGGGACCAAGGATTTAACGTGCCTTCCGAAGCACGGAAATAGCGCCAAATAAACGTACATATGAAATTTGAAAACCGAAAAACAAATTGGTACGTGGTGGGATTCGAACCACGATCTCCCGCTCAGGACGCAGCGGTCCTATCCACTACACCATCGAGCTTCCCGGTAAAGTATACTTTAACTAAAACTTAAACCTGTACTAATAACTACGGTATGGCAACTCTGTAAAGAGTGTTTCTTGATCAATATTTTTTTGTGATTCTATGATCTAACCCTTGTTGATTTATTTGCTTTATTCTTGTTTCTAATCTGATCTTTCTACCAACTACACCGATTTAGATTGACTTTTCGTCTCGAAAGTTTTCGGATAGCATTCACAAAGTTTAGTCTATAGGGACTCGCTGTATCTTCTTGTTTACACAATATAAGAAAGTGTTACTTTTTACATATAACGCATATAATCACGCCTCCATCCCCTATGGGGTAGGCAGAGCGTAAACGACCTAAATAAAGGTCGTTCCGCTACGTCTGCCAAAGTTTTGAGGGTTATTTAAGATATATTTGCAGGTATTTTGCTGTAGTGACACGTTGTCAGCCAGTTGCCTATATCACAATATGCTGAAACCCTCGGCTCCCTTAGCTGGTTTTTACAGCATGCCCGGGAGGAATCGAGCTGGCACATTCTATGTTTTTCTCTCGCTGCCAGTCCAGCATGGAAGCAACTACTACTACTACTACTTACTTTTTACTAGTGACCAAAACTCATAAGTAAAGGCAAGTGTCTCGAGCTTGGCCACTGGAATTTTTTGTAATTTGTAAATAGTTTAACTATTCAAGTAGATTTTGTATAGAATTTATAAATTACTACATTTGTACGAATTGCATTTATAAAGTCTTGCGTTTATAGAAATATTTATACAAAGATTCCGTCTAAGCCATCGGTGCCGGTCGCTGTCTTTCATAGTGGTCGTTACTCAAAAGCCATGTCAGAGGCCTAATAGTTGCGCTACTAGGCGGTTTGAAAACTCTGACACCAGGATTCTTCGGGTAGTCGTTCAACTCGAGAATCCACTCGCTAAGAAGAAGAAGAAGAATGATTTTAAAACAAACTGGCCAGTAAAGGTACACTGGCCAGAACCGGGACACCAGCCCTAAGTCATCACTATAATTTTTATAAGGGATATACATACATACAAAAATATAATCACGCCTTTATCCCCAATGGGGTAGGCAGAGCGTAAACGGCCTAAACAAAAGTCGTTCCGCCTCGTCTGACAAAATTTTGAGGGTTATTTAAGATGGATTTGTGCGTATATTGCTGTAGTGACAGGTTGTCAGTCCATCGCCTAATATACTGAAACCCTCGGATCCCTTAGCTGGTTTTTACAGTATGCCCGGGAGGAAATGCAGCTGACACATTCTATCATTTTTTTTCACTCCCGGTCCAGTATAGAAGTAATATAGAAGGCTTAGTATATAGGTCGCAATGTGAAAAAATAAGTATTTTATATAATGACTAGCGACCCGCCCCGGCTTCGCACGGAAATTATCAGTGTTTCTCTACTATATTATGCATGTATTATACATATAAACCTTTCTCTTGAATCACTTTATCTATTAAAAGAAACCGCATCACAATCCGTTGCGTAGTTTTAAAGATTTATGAATACATAGGGATATAGGGACAGGGAAAGCGACTTTGTTTTATACTATGTACCTAGTGATACGTCAAATATTTGTTTTTTTTTTATTGGGTGGATCCAAGTTCCTTGACCAAATTTGTTTACAGTATCTTTTATTTATTGAGGTCAGATGGCAGTCGATCTGTGTAAAAACCAGTTGGCCCGTTTAATTAGGTTAGGTAACCGATCAGATAAAATACGGGAAAAGGCTAGGGATCATCATCTCCCGATGATGATCGAGTCCTTGAGGGTCAAGGGCTTTCAATTTACTAGAGCTTTCTTGACTCACTGAGAGACTTATGAAAAAAAGGTTGTTTCCAATTTTTAAGTTTCCAACAATATTTACTCAAGAATGCCTAATAACTTTGACTCGGAATGTCGCTATATGAAATTTTCCGCTCCCAATAGCCTTTTTTTAGATAAAGGGGTATATAATATTCAGTATATTTGAGATACTTGAGATATTACATTACTGACATGAAAACGAGGAAAAACATTCACAGCGAATGAAATATAGATCTTTCGGTAACATTTCATTTGACAAGGAAGTTGTTCGTCCGGAAATAAATGAAGCGGGACCTACTTATGACAAAAAAATATATCTAGGAGACAACCGAGGTAGGTAGGTACTGTGTCGAGCTACAATATGTGCTGTGTGGTGTCAAGTCTTCTTCTAAGCGAGTGGAGTCTCGCGTCGAACGACCCGAAGAACCCTGGCACAGCTCGGACACTCCTAACTATCATCTCATTTTAGTCACACATCGACAGACGGCATGTTGCACTTGGCGTGCGTTAGTGTGCGTGTTATAAGGGTTCACAATTTTTTTTATACCGGTCATAATCATCACTTGATTAATCTGGTTCTTGAATAAACCAACGTTTTAAAGTAGTTCACTGTAACTGAATAGTTAGAATAGATTAGGTTGCATATTTTGTATGAATTTATTTACCGTCTCTCATCACTGTGGAATCTAAAAAAGTTCCTATTGGAGTCATATCTTGTGGTAGAAACACATCAGTACACGGAACAGTACCTAACCATCTTTGGAACACAAAACTTTATTATTTCCGTTACACTGGGAAACATGCGCGCGCCATACCTGCTAAGCGTACGCTCAATGTGGCCCACAATCCAGCGCGGAGTGTGACGTATGTCGAACTGGGGAAGGGAGGTGAATGTCCATTTCGTATGTAATAGTATTATATATTCTGTGACCCTGGTGTCAGAGTTTTCAAACCGCCTAGTAGCACAGCTATTAGGCCTCTGACGTGATTTGAGTAACGACCACGATCAAAGACAGTGACTGAGACCGACGGCTTAACGTGCCCTTCGAAGCACGGAATCCTTTTTCTTTTCGGACAATCAAGTGATTTAGCCGGCAATGTCCTAATCAAACTGAGGAAAACCTCACAAAGTGATAAATTGACAAATATAATTTTTTTTTCGCCCCCTGGGAATCGAACCCAGGTCGTCCGGATCGCAAGCCCATGGCTCTGACCACTAGACCACGGAGGCAGTCCTACAGGCAGTGATGTCGAGTGAGTTGTCATCAACCGAACGATTTATCATCAATCATCATCAGACGATTATTATTTTTCACTTCAAAGTTTATTTTCTGTTTAAAAGGTGATTGTTTTTTTTTAATCAACTATAGGATACCTAAACTTGAAATTATACCGTGACCTTTTTAGTGTGTTTATTTATACCTTTCAAACATAAACCAAAGAGAAAATATTGTAAACAACATTCTTTTTTTTAATCGTGCTATACTTTCTAGAATATTCATCAAAGAATTAAAAACAACAAATTGTAAGGAAAATCACTGGCCTATTTTAATGGTGTCGTCTAAACAAATAAGGAATAGATTGTACATACATACATACATACAATAACGCCTTTATCCCTAATGGAGTAGGCAGAGTGTAAACGACCTAAACAAAGGTAATTCCGCCACAAAGTTTTGAGGGTTATTTAAAATAGATTTGTACAGGTAGTGACAGGTTGTCAGCCCATCGAATAAATTGCAATATACTGACACCCTCGGATCCCTTAGCTGGTTTTTACAGCATGCTCGGGAGGAAACGCGGAAGTTCTAACTCATTCCGATTCAAGGACATTGACTAGTTAGTACACGTGCCAATGTTTTCATGTTTATAAGCATTGCACATTCTATGTTTTTCTCCCACTCCCAGTCCAGCACGGAAGTACCAAGTACCATGGAATAGTTTGTTTACTGACAAAATGCTTATGAACATGAAAACATTGGCACGTGTTAGTCAATGTCCTTGAATCGGAATGAGTTAGAACTTCCGCAAATTGTTTACTGGGATCCACAGATAACCACTTATAAATTATAATTTATAACCATATAATTTCTTCCATGAGATAGAAAAACATAGAATGTTCCAGCTGCCCTTCCTCCCGGGCATGCTGTAGAAGTCAGCAAAAGGGGTTCGAGGGTTACAGTTTATTGTAATTTAGGCGATGGGCTGACAACCTGTCACTACAGCAATACACATTACAATCTAAAATTGCACTCAATTTTTGTCAGACGTGGCGAAAGCGTTTAACGTTCTGCCTACCCCGTAAGGGATAAAGGCGTGATTTTATGTATGTATAAATTATAACCACGTATACGTATTTAAAGATGACGTAATTTGAACTTATATTGCAAATAGAAGTTGTATTTCCTCCCGGGTATGCTGTAAAAACCAGCTAAGTGATACGAGGGTTTCTGTATACCTCTGACAACCTCTCACTACAGCAATATACCTAAAAATCTATCTGAAATAACCCTCAAATCTTTATCAGACGTGGCGGAACGGCCTTTGTTTAGGGAGTTTACGCTCTGCCTACCCCAATAGGGATAAAGGCGTGATTATATGTATGTATTGCAACACTAAATGTTTCGTGCGTTTATATTATGTTACGGATAAGCTCGTTATCTTTTTTTTCACTTCATACGCGACACGGAACGAAGCTACTAGAAGGTACATCTCGATGTACCACAAAGTGTTGTACCATAAAGTTTCGAGTTCTGTCACAGAAATGTCCGTCTTTTTGCATAGTCAGTAAAATTATATACTGTCTCCGTGGTTTAGCGGTTGTGCTCTCGACCCGAAGGTCACGGGTTCAATTACCGGCGGGGGACAATGACTTTGTGTTGTTGTTTCTAGTTTGGTTAGGACATTACAGGCTGATCACCTGATTGTCTGAAAAGTAAGATGATCCATGCCGTCGGATTGGCATGGAAATAGTCGGTACTGCGCCTAATTTCTCTCTGGTCGTGTCAGTCAATCTGTCCCACCAGAATAAGAGATTGAAGGAATAGAGAGTGCACCTGGGCATTAAAAACTAGTTCTGCGCAGTTGGCCGATCTCTGGGAGATTGGCCGCTATCACCGAAAATCGGTGGGAGGTTGTGGTGGAGGATTTCCTGGTGGATGTTGTTCAGTGTCGTTGACTGAGCAACCCCTATGTTTGCGAGACGCTGTCCCTTACACCCGGTATATACATACATACATATAATCACGCCTTTATCCCTAATGGGGTAGGCAGAGCGTAAACGACCTAAACAAAGGTCGTTCCGCCACGTCTGACAAAGTTTTGAGGGTTGTTTAGGATATATTTGTAGGTATATTGCTGTAGTGACAGGTTGTCAGCCCATCGCCTAAATTGCAATATACTGAAACCCTCTAATCCCTTAGCTGGTTTTTACAGCTTGCCCGGGAGGAAATGCAGCTAGCACATTCTATGTTTTTCTTTCGCTCCCAGTCCAGCGTGGAATATACATATCGGGTGGCCCAAAGAGTGACGACGTCCAAAGGAAAATTTTTGATTCCTTAGGTCAAGGGGTAGCCAAATCACCCCCATGTATGTTCAGCCATTTTTAGTAGTTTAGGAGTTATGAAGATTTTTGCTAATTTTCTAAGAAAATTGACCTCAGTGGATTAATGATTTTTTATTATTTTTTTGGATAACTATTTTTTATTTTTTTTTTATTTTTGTGACATCCTCTTAAATTGTTCTTTTAACCGTAAAAGTTTCAGCTTCCTAGCTGTAATGTAAGTTAGTTATTTTTTTATCGAAAGTTCGAATTTTACGATCGAGCTAGTCTGCTCTGAATTTTCAACTTGAAATTAAAAAATGAAAAAGATAATCTCATGGTCCCTTATTAATTTTAAAAACTCCGCAAGGTTTCAAAATTACATAAAAATAAAAATAAACTATTGCTTAATGGGGTATTATTTGCAGAAAGCAGCCTTCAAAGGTACTTGGGTGGAATTTACAGAAGTTCATTTATTGCAGTTCGTTCGTTTTATTGGTTTACTTAAATTTATTGTCAATTAGCGGAGAAGAGGTGTGAGGGAGATAGCAACTATGTTTAAAGTTGAGTCTAAGCACGTTTTGATAGACATAACATAACATTAAGATAATAAATGCATGACCCACTCCGAGACATTACTTGGAGTTGCATGAGAGTCGCAGTCGCGAATTTACTGGAGCGGTAAGGTGAGCATGTTGAACTACCCTCATTTAAAAGTGCGAGTTGATCATGCCACCCTGTTTTTTTTCCGGTAGCAGTTTGTTTGCTTCTTGGTGATTATCTTACCACGAAAACAAACTTTGCTTTGCCCACGGACCTTGCTGCCTTCTTTTTGTAATTAGATTACTTGTGCTTGTATTTAAGACTTTGCTTTATCAACTTGGATTTTGATGACTTGGAAAGTGTTGTGATCTTTTATGTTCAATGACGCTGGCTGGCTGTGGTGCTGGCTGGCAAACAATGACTGATGGACAGAAATACTATCTAGAAAAATAAAATTTGAAGGAAATAAAAAGACAGGCAGAATTTGTAAAATCGATAGTCGTGTCGTGGTTTTCTTTCAAGTCACAGATTATTATTATTACGAGTATGAACTACACGTTGGCCGAATATGCAGAAATGCATTATTTTTATGGAGTTGCTCAAGGCAACGGCCATGAAGCGGCAAGACTTTATCGGGAGCAACTTCAACGCCGTGGAGGACCGCAGCCTAATAGGTATCCCGACCATCGTGTTTTTATTAACACACACAACACTTTGATGGCAGGCCGCATTCCTGGTCGAGAAGGCAGGCGTGAAGGTATCCCAATAGTTGATCCGGGCCGTCGAAACCTCGTATTGGACGAAGTAGCTGAGCACCCTTCAACAAGTACAAGAATAATGGCTCGCAATTTGAACATCCCCAGAACATCAATCCAAAGAATATTGAAAGTCGAAGGGTACCATGCATATCACATTCAACGGGTTCTAGCTCTAATGCCTGCTGATTACCAACAGAGAGTTGATTTTTGCCAGACTATGTTAAGAATGGAGAGAGACGACCCGGGATTTTTCGAAAAAGTTTTGTGGACTGACGAGTCGCGTTTTGAGCGCACAGGAATATTTAATATTCATAACACCCACCACTGGGCAGTAGAGAATCCCCACTTGACCAGAGATACTAGGTTCCAGCATCGCTTTAGCGTCAACATGTGGTCAGGCATACTGAACGGAGAAATGATCGGGCCGTTCGAATTGCCGCCGAGGCTCAATGGCGAGACATACAAATTGTTTCTCGAAAATGATCTTCCCTTGTTATTGGAGGAAGTCAACCTCGATTTACGAAGACACATGGTTTTCCAAAATGACGGTGCACCATGCCACTACGCAGCACAAGTGCGTAATCATTTGAATGAAACGTATCCTAACAGGTGGATCGGACGAAACGGTCCAATCAGATGGCCTCCACGATCGCCTGACCTAAATCCGATTGATTATTTTATTTGGGGTTATTACAAGGACATAGCTTACGCCCGAGAATCGTTAAATGAAGAGGAGCTAAGACAGCGAATTGGAGAGGCCGGAAATGTCGTTAGAGGAAACAGAGAAGCGTTTAGGCGACTTAAAGAAAATTTCTTGCGTAGATGTAGGTTGTGTATTGCTGTGGGAGGTCGCCATTTTGAAAATTTATTGTGAGTAAATGTGTAAAAGAATTATCCGAGTTTATTTACTTATTATTAATAATACAATTGTCTCATAAATCTTACAACTCACACTAAAACATTTTACTAAGAATTTTCATTCAAAAATGTAACTTAAATAACATATTTTAGTAAATAATTTAATTTTCCCTTTAATTTGATACATTTTATAACTTAATTAGTCCTTAGTAATGACATAACAGGAATCTTTCAACTTTCTGAAACAATTTACTAATTAGGTAATTTCCACCCAAGTACCTTTGAAGGCTGTTTTCTGCAAATAATACCCCATTAAGCAATAGGTTATTTTTATGTAATTTTGAAACCTTGCGGAGTTTTTAAAATTAATAAGGGACCATGAGATTATCTTTTTCAATTTTTAATTTCAAGTTGAAAATTCAGAGCAGACTAGCTCGATCGTAAAATTCGAACTTTCGATAAAAAAATAACTAACTTACATTACAGCTAGGAAGCTGAAACTTTTATGGTTAAAAGAACAATTTAAGAGGATGTCACAAAAATAAATAAAAATAAAAAAAAGTTATCCAAAAAAATAATAAAAAATAATTAATCCACTGAGGTCAATTTTCTTAGAAAATTAGCAAAAAAATTCATAACTCCTAAACTACTAAAAATCGCTGAACATTAATGGGGGTGATTTGGCTACCCCTTGACCTAAGGAATCAAAATTTTTCCTTTGGACGTCACTCTTTGGGCCACCCTGATTCTATGTAATATCTCGCAAGCTCTTAAAAAGTGCCCGCCTCGCGAATTTTGTCAGGTTTATTATAGGTTTGTTTTTTTAAATAAAGCTTTGTTAACCAGGAATAACAAAACTACGGCACTCATTAACCTACATGTAATGTGATATCTCTGTTCGGAAAGGTAGTAAATTATGCACTGTGTAATTTAACTCATTTTAAAACGGAAGTGGGATGTTCTTCCGTTTAAACAAACTGAATTAATAATATCCTCTGAACCGCCTCCGTGGTCTAGTGGCTAGTGCCATGGACTCCTGATCCGGAGGTCCTGGGTTCGATTCCCAGGGGGGAAACACAAAGTTGATATTCGAGAATTTATCACTTTGTGAATTTTTTGTCTTTGATAGTGGTCGTTACTCAAACCATGTCAGAGGCCTGATAGTTGTGCTACTAGGTGGTTTTAAAACTCTGACACCAGGGTCCATCGGGTCGATAGACTCGATACCCACTCGACAGAAGAAGAAGAACAAACTGAATTAATAATATCAAGCTTATCTCTTTTCAGTATTAGTGAATGGACATCCCACTTCCGTTTCATATTTTGTAATCAAACCCTTCTTCGAAGTGAATGATATTTTACCGATGACACAAAACAATATTCTTCACAAAACAAATTTCATACATACGAGGGGCGGCTGATATAAAATCTACTTTGTTAAAGAAAGTTTTGAAAATCGAACTGGCCATTGCAAAATCATATTCTATATTTATTCCTTTTTCAAAATTATGACGCTTATTTTTTTTCGCTTGCTTTTGTTTTTTTGGCGCGGCTTTGATTTCACCATGTCGAAAGAAAATTCCAAAATGATGAAATTTGAGCATTGAGCAGTGATTAAATTCCTAAGTAAAGAAGGAAATACGCCTACGCAGATCAGAGAGCGCATGTTAAAGGTGTTTGGTGATTCAAGTCCTTCTGAATTCGTCATAAAGTTTTGGTCGAAGCAATTTAAACATGGCCCAGAGAGCCTGGAAGACGACACACGTAGTGGAAGGCCAATTTCTGCTGTTACCGCAGATAATGTTGAAAAGGTGAAGAACCTGATTCTTGCAGATCGGCGAATCAAGCAGTGGGAGATAGCCAGAGATGTGGGCATTAGCAAGGAACGAGTTCATGTCCCTAGAATGTTGACCTCCTTTGACAAACAAAGGCGAGTAGAATGTTGTCAGGCATTTCTAGACCTGGTCAAAGGTAAAGAAGAAGAGACAATCTCTCGAATTGTGACCTGTGATGAAATTTGGATTCGCCAGTGGGATCCGGAAAGCAAACAAGAGTCAATGCAATGGAAATTTAAAGGAGAAAAGCCGCCAAGGAAGTTCAAGGTTCGGCCGTCGGCTGGAAAACTAATGGCCACCGTATTTTGGGATGTCGAAGGGATTTTGATGATAGATTATTTGCCTAAAAATACAACAATGAATGCTGAATATTATGCAAACTTGCTTGACCAGCTACGTGAACAAATCAAAGAAAAGCGGAGAGGCAAACTCAGCAAACGTGTTCTGATTTTACAAGACAATGCTCCTGTACACACAGCCTTAACGGTGAGGTCAGCCCTGAGCAAAAACGGCTTCACAGAAATTAACCATCTACCTTATAGTCCAGATCTGGCTCCCTGTGACTATTTCTTATTCAAAGATTTAAAGAAAAAATTGAGGGGTCGCAGATTTTCGACGGACGAAGAAATGAAAGAGGCTGTAACTGACCATTTTGACGAGCAAAATAAAAATTACTATTATAACGGCATGATGTCACTTATTTGCAAATGTCATAAGTGTATTTCGCTTGCAGGAGACTATATAGAAAAATAAAAAATAAACTAGCAATCAAAGTCTTTTCTTTCATAGTTAGGTAGATTACTTATCAGCCACCCCTCGTACATATAACCACTCCCCAATTGGGTAGGCAGACCTAAACAAAGGTCGTTTTGCAAACTTTATCAGACGGATAAAGTTTTGAGGGTTATTTAAGATGGATTTGAAGGTATATTGCTGTGGTGACAGGTTGTCAGCCCATCGCCTAAATTTACAATATACTGAAACCCTCGGATCCCTTACTGGGAGGAAATGCAGCTGGCACATTCTATGTTTTGATCTCGTTCCCAGGCCAGCATGGAAGAATAAAAAAAATATATATATATTTCATCCCATAAGATATCTGCTGAATCGCGTCTTCCATACGTATGACCATTATTTTTATTAATGCGACCTTTTCCTTGGAGAAAGTTAAATTCTTTTAAAAAACAACACGACTATAAAATGAATGAAAATGACAGCCCCTTTGGGCATAATAATTGTGAGTGAAGGCCATGATTACAGCCAGTTCAATTTTCGTTATGTATTTTCACAACCTCGTGCTTTTGAGGATATAGGCTCGAATTTATAAAGCGATCTCAAGATTGAGAGCAATATTAAGTATGGATTTGGCCGACCATTTTGTACTGAAATGACATTTCTGATACAAAATTAAACTCGCTGTCACTTTTGAGAGCTTATTATGATTACGGGCCTTAATTTAAACGCACTTTTCAAATTCTGTTGTCAATAGTTATTCTCATAAAACACGAAACCCGTTGTTTTCCTTTTACCTTCCTTGGAATAACTGTAGATTATATGAGCAAAGTCCGCAATACTAATGGATGAGCAAGTGCTGCAAAGGGGTCTCTTAAGACCACTGTTAATCCCGTTTATAAGTGCCTGAGTGCCACCTTTGTTGTAGTAAATATAACAAGCAAACGCGAGAAACAATAACATGATGAATAGTATAACTGCTAATAACAATATTTTTCAAAATAATTATACTTTATATTGTCAATAAATTACCTCTTGTATGTACCTAATTGTTGTTATATTATTTGTCTTTCTGTTTTATATTTTATTTATTTATTTTATTTTCTCGTTCTTGGTAGCCGTCTGTCTTTGGGTGGGCTTAAAATCAGCAATGCGCTGTGCCCACACCATTTATCTACTTTGTTTTGTGGATTATGTTTGTAAATGTACTGATTTTGTTTGTTTTAAATGTTTGTGAATGTGTGTAACTAGTTCCTGTTTGTAAATGTGGATAATAAATGTATATTTGTATTTGTATAACTATTGTAAAGGAACCGTAGCTGGATATTATTCAAACATACCAGGGGGAAACTAAGTGCAGCAACACACAGGTGTCACTTACTGGGAGTAAGGTGGCGCTCAACACGCTATCAATACTTTTTGCATTGCCTACATACAACATTTATATGCATCATATTTTTCTTTTTTTTTAATGGACTTATTTGAACCATAGTACAAAGTGTAAATAATGCGTCACCTATACAAGCGTCAACAACGTTCACGTAAGGTGACGCATTTGTGTTGTAGTTGTAGACAATACAAAAAGCATTGACAACCTGTTGAGCACAACCTTCAGTAAGTGATGCCTGTGTGTTGCTGCACTAACAGCCACCGTTGCAGGACATTTAGGGTATTTGCCATTACTCTCCACGCTTGACAGGCGTATTATCGTGTGTATTGTAAGATGTTATTACATTCATCAAGGAATTCTTCTCTAGTTATCTTTTACGATATCGCCGTTACGTACTCTCCGTACATATTATAGTTTGAGTACTTTCCGTTTCTATGATTTAAATCTCGCAAGAATTTCTTGTTCTGTAAAGTTTTACAGAAGAGATGCTCAGATCTTGAGGGTCTGCCGGAGTAGTGAAACCCCATACAAACATGTTTTCACTTTTATTCCTAAACAGTAAAACTAAACTTAACCAAACTTCGTACACATGATCAAATGCATCATATCTATGCTTCCAATTAGGTTAAGTTTGAAAATTTTAACTGAGTACAAAATTAGAAAGCAATTTTAGGCTTATTTCTTGTGCTTGATATTTTCAAACCAAACCTAAGGCCTGATTCGTTATACATTTGCCAAATTCAAAATGCTGTCACGTAAGTGTCTTTTATCCTTTTTTGTTTTAGTTTGACGCATTGACAGGGCTAATGTCTGTAAATAATAAATCCATTTGCGCAGTGCATTTGCGTATTTCGTGTTTACCAGAAAAAATTATCAACGTGAACATCGTGAGAAAATCGTTGCCAAATGGATGGAAACTACTAAAATAATTTAATTTAAGAATAAAAGCAAAACTTCTTCAAACCATGCTGGCCTGGGAGCGAGAGAAAAACATAGAATGTGCCAGCTGCATTTCCTCCCGGGCATGCTGTAAAAACCAGCTAAGGGATCCGAGGGTTTCAGTATATTGTAATTTAGGCGATGGGCTGACAACCTGTCACTACAGCAATATACTTACAAATCTATCTTAAATAACCCTCAAAACTTTGTCAGACGTGGCGGAACGACCTTTGTTTGGGTCGTTTACGCTCTGTCTACCCCATTAGGGATAAAGGCGTGATTATATGTATGTATGTAAAAGAAAAACTACATTTGTATGGGATTTCACTACTCCGGCAGACTCTTAAAATAAAACAATTTGTTTCAGATGTTTATTTTATTTTGTTTTAAGTCCATCTCTAATTGAGTTCCGCTTTTCAGAGTGCTCAATAATTAAATTAATTTTATGAAACATCAACCATTATTTTAAAATGTCTGTCCTTGTTCCCAGAAGCAGAAAAGGCACTAAGACATTTGCAATAAAAAATAATAAAAGCCTTTTAATTTTTTACTCTCATAACTTCATAATTATTATCCTTAATTTAGATTTTCACCATTTTTTAAGCTGTTGCCCCCGACTTCGTTCATCATGTAATGTAAATCCAATTTGTAACGTGTGTAATATTCAACAGGTCAAACCTAACCCAGCGCTACGCTGAAACCGACAAAGCTATTATGCAGATGGGCGAGCTTCCGACCCTCACCTTCAAAAACCGTACAAGGCCTGTGGATGGAGACACCTTCATGAAAGAACTGCAGGCACTCAGGTAAGTTTTCTTATTCTTTTATTATTTATCTATCTCAGCATTCTTTAGCTTGCACTACCTACCTTACCTGGCGATACATAACTCAGCGCTACCAGTAGTTTGGTGAGTTCTGTCGATGTATAGTAATGTAAGTACCTTTTATGGCTTCTGGTTGAGCTTGCTTGTTGATTGACTCTATTTCAGTACCTTATCTAGTCTAGACAAAAGTAAAGAGCAAAAACCAATCACATAAACCAGTTTTTTTAAATTTAAGAGTTCATACAATCCGACTGTAGTACCTATAAAAATGTATTATTGCATTAATTGATTTAAAATTGAGATTTAACATATAAATCATATATATTTTTGTAACCTCCTTCTTATTACCTTTATTTTGATACCCCACTCGCTAGGTCGTCCAGTAGAATAAAAATATTAGACTTACAATTTAGCGCCTAAAATCCGCCATTTAGAATTTTGAAAAATTTCATCTATTTAAGAACACTCGAGTGTTTGAGAACAATCGAGCAATTCCCTAATTTTCACCGCCTAGCCGTTTCGGAGATACGAGGTTATAAAGATATATCAAAACATACGTATATACGTGCATACATACGTCATACATACATACAGATACGCGTAAAAAACATAACCTTTCCTTAACAATCGGGTAAAAATTAAGAACACTTACCTCACTCACTCTAAATTCAATTTCTAAGACCTGTCGTTGCAAACAAATTACCTAGGTACTAGGTACTTTTAAAATGCAGCCGTGTTTCCAATAAAATTTTAATAAAACGTAAACAGATACAGATGGCGTGTATCCAAGATACCATGATGGATATAGATGGGCAAATCTATCCGGCAATTAATCTTGTTTAGTTTTCTTGAGCTGCCTTCGAGCTGCACATATTGCTATCTAGATCTCATCCTCGTGTTTAATTTAAATCGATTTTGAATTGGACATGTGTTTGTGAACTAATAGACTGTTTGTTATGTTCAAGTCTTATTTATTTATTTAACAGTTTATTGCACATATGATCATACAGAGGGCAAAAATATAAAAAAAAACATTGGCACAATAGGTACAGCTTATCTCTAAAAAGAAATCGCTTCCAGCTGGCCTACGGTAGAAGAAATGATAATGGTATTAGAAATCCAACATAGTCGTAGGTATGCCTACGTATTTAATTTTAATAATTGAAACTTGGTGCGTGCTTAAGAGCACAGAATGGTAGCTAAATATTAAAATAGTGTATTATTAGCCATGGATATTTGGTGCATTCTACATACATACAATCACGCCTCCATCCCTAATGGGGTAGGCAGAGCGTAAATCCTAAAAAAAAAGGTCGTTCCACCACGTCTGACAGAAAGTTTTGAGGGTTATTTAAGATAGATTTGTAGGTATATTGTTGTAGTGACGGGTTGTCAGTCCATCGCCTTAACTGCAATATACTAAAACTCTCGGATCCCTTAGCTGGTTTTTACAGCATGCCCGGGATAAAATGCAGCTGGCACATTCTATGTTTTTCTTTCACTCCCAGTCCAGCTTGGAAGTTTTTTTTTTTTGCGCTGTCCATTTCAGACGCGCTGTCATGTCTTCCATGCTGGACTGGGAGCGAAAGAAAAACATAGAATGTGCCAGCTGCATTTCCTCCCAGGCATGCTGTAAAAACCAGCTAAGGGATCCGAGGGTTTCAGTATATTGCAATTTAGGCGATGGGCTGACAACCTGTCACTATAGCAATATACGTACAAATCTATCTTAGATAACCCCAAAATGTTGTCAGACGTGGCGAAACGACCTTCGTATATGTCGTTAACGCTCTGCCTACCCCATTAGGGATAAAGGCGTGATTATATGTATGTATGTATGTCCATTTCAGGATAACCGCTAGTAGACTAGCAGGTATATCTTCAAATTCAAGTGTGATTTCTACAATATTCATATTACCCAAATATAGAAATCCTCAATAAAGTTTAACAATGGATTTGACGTCATATTGTAAAAGACCTTCAGTGTTAGATTAGATTTCCGGTTACGTCTATAGAAAATTCTTTTCTTGGTTCAATCAAGGTATTTCCTGTCCATGAACGTCCATATCCATAGCGATTCCTTATTAAAGGTTTTGGAGTTGTTTTTTTTAACGTTTTCTTTTTTCTCAACCTATGTTTAAACCGCAATACCTTTTCTCAATTTCTATAGTTCCTAATGAACAAACGTTCAGACAGTTTGTCTTTGTTTACACCTGTCAGCTGGGGATTTAAGAGCGCAATCAAGTTCTTTGATCGTTATTTGTACTTCTACTTCTAATGGACTTCTCGAGTCTTTCTTTAGTTAGAGACCATTGCTAAAATAGATTGGCAATAGCCGTGTTTTGAGGGTCAATAACTTTGTATCTTTTGTTCTTTATTTATTGGTTACTAGCGCCATCTTCCATGCTGGACTGGGTGTGAGAGAAAAACACAGAATGTGCCAGCTGCATTTCGTCTCGAGCATGCTGTAAAAACCAGTTAAGGGATCCGAGGGTTTCAGTATATTGTAATTTAGGCGATAGGTTGTCAACCTGTCACTACAGCAATATATCTACAAATCTTTCTTGAATGGCCCTCAAGACTTTGTCAGAGGTGGCGGAACGGCCTTTGTTTAGGTCGTTTACGCTCTGCCTACCCCATTAGGGATTAAGGCGTGATTATATGTATGTATGTACGTACTAGCGCCCCGCCCCGGCTATGCACAGAAATTATCATTGTTTCTCTACTATATTATGCATGTTATACATATAAACCTGCCTCTTGAATCACTTTACCCATTAAAAGAAACCGCATCAAAATCCGTTGCGTAGTTTTAATGATCTAAGCACACATAGGGACAGACGGACATCCAGACACGGGAAGCGACTTTGTTTTATATTATGTAGTTATTATGCCTCCGTGGTCTAGTGGTCAGAGCATAGGCTTACGATCCAGAGGTCCTTGGTTCGATTCCCACTTTCCAGGGGGGGAGAACACAAAGTTGATATTTATCAGGTTGGTTAGGACATTGTAGGCTGAATCACTTGATTGTCCGAAAAGAAAATTAAAATCCATGCTAGAGGCTTAACAGCTGGTGCTACAAGGTGGTTTGAAAACTCTGACACCAGGGTTCATCGGTTTGTTTTTCGATTCGAGAATCCACTCGCTAGGAAGAAGATTGATACTTATCTTTTTACCTTGTGGCTTTTCCTTTTGTCTTTGGAGGTTTATTCATAGTAATGGCGGCTATGTCCAATGTATTCATTAAAATTGAGTTGTAATTTTTTATTGAAATCTTACCCTTGAATTTCACATCGTTAAGACATACATACATACGTATAATAACGCTTTTATCCCTAATAGGCAGAGCGTAAACGACCTAACCAAAGGTCGTACCGCCACGTCTGACAAAGTTTTGAGGATTATTTAAGATAGATTTGTTACTTACAAATTATTGCACATCATTAAGACAGCGTTAAAATCAGGTGTTTCATTTTTATCTCTCTCTTACCTATTAGCTAATTTTAAATTAGTGAACAAATGTGTTAGCCTGAATCGACAAAATTATTTTTATTGATTATAATCCAACAGTTCCTTTTCAGTAGGTAAGATTTTACGACTTATATGTGCACAGAATTTGTACTGAAAGTCAAAGAAACAGATTTTTTACAAATCATTGTATGGGGATAAAAACTTTTTTATGTTGTTCAATTTCGATATAACTAAGGAACGTCTATTTTCTAACTATTATTAAAACCGCGTATGAACTATTATTAAAACCGCGTCGCCATGACAACGCCGATATTACGGATTTCCGATAATTTGATTACTGAATGGTTCATTCATAATTAATCGAATGTATGTAAACTATTTACCTGTCACTACAGCAATATACCTAGAATTCTGTCTTGGATTACCCTCAAAACTTTGTCAGACGTGGCGGGACACCTTTGTTTAGGTCGTTTACGCTCTGCCTACCCCATTAGGGATACAGGCGTGAATATATGTATGTATGTATGTAAACTATTTCCCGTAAACCGACCCTTATTTTATTACTAATAACATCATAAGGATTGTCTTTCCTACATGGACGTCCTGCGTTCTTTTCACTTTCCCTTTTTTTTGTAAGTAGGCTATTACGAGTTTCATTTAAGTAGGTACCCGTTTGTCTAGTGTATTTTGTAAGGGAAGGGGTTCAAACAATAATATAACATTTTTTTCTAATTTGTATCACTATGACCAACCTTTTAGGCCATCTGGAAGTGAGTTAGGTTAGGTTAGTAAAAAAATAAAAAAAGCGTCCCCACATGCTATCGGAATATCATTATTTTAAGTGCAATTAATTTTTACTTCAAATAAACTTCTACTATAGAAAAACATAGAATGTACCAGCTGCTTTTCCTCCCGGGCATGCTGTAAAAACCAGCTAAGGGATCCGAGATTTTAATATATTGTAACTTAGGCGATAGGCTGACAACCTGTCACTGCAGAAATATACCTAGAAATTTATCTCAAATAAATAATCCTCGAAACTTTGTCAGACGTGGCGGAACGACCTTTGTTTAGGTCTTTTAAGCTTTGCCTACCCCATTGGGAATAAAGGCGTGATCATATGTATGTATCTATTAATTTATAACCTAAACAAATATCGTTCCGTCACGTTTGACAAAGATTTGAGGGTTATTTAATACAGATTTGTAAGTATATTGCTTTAGTGACAGGTTGTCATCCCATCGCTTAAATTGCAATATACAGAAACCCTCGGATCCCTTAGCTTGTTTTTACAGCATGCCCGGTAGGAAATGCAGCTGACACAGCTATATTTTTCTCTCGCTCCTAGTCCAGCATGGAAGAAGTTTAAGCTACTAATTGGCAATTAATCGATTGGAGCAAAACTCATTTCAGTGAAAAAGATCAAGATGCAGCCCTGCATAGAACGGCACGTAGGAGTGAGGTTCATATTTAGACATTTCCAATAGATGAAGTCGTATACAGCTGAATTTTACCGTTATTGTAAGCTGTAATCTGAATTTGGTGTACAGACATACTATGGCTCGAATTTATAAAGATTGAGTTCAATTATAAGTATGGATTTGACAGACCAAATTTTACTGAAATAACAATTCTGATACGATCTCAAACTAGCCGTCAGTCTCAAGTGCTGTTTCTCTAAACGGGCCTGTGATATTTTTATTTTAGGGCCACTAAAGGTATTTTAGGTATTTCTACCTTTAGGGTCGTATTTATAATCAACTCTCAAGAGTGACAGCGAGTTTGAGTTTGTATCAGAAATGTCATTTCAGTACAAAACTGCCTCCGTTGTCTAATGGCTAGTGCAATGGACTACCGATCTGGAGGTCCTGGGTTCGATTCCCAGGGGGGAAACACAAAATTGATATTTGAGAATCTATCACTTTGTGAATTTTTCCCCAGTTTAGTTAGGACATTGCAGGCTGAATCACCTGATTGTCCGAAAAGAAAAAGATTTCGTGCTTCGGAAGGCACGTTAAGCCGTCGGTCCCGGTCGCTGTCTTTGATAGTGGTCGTTACTCAAACCATACCAGAGGCCTGATAGTTGTGCTACTAGGCGGTTTAAAAAACTCTGACATCAGGGTTCATCGGGTCGATAGACTCGATACCCACTCGACAGAAAAAGTACAAACTACCTGTCAAATCCAAACTTAATATTGCTCTCAATTTTGAGGTCGCTTTATAAACACGAGCCTTCTTCATCTCCTCTTGGTTCTATTTACCTCACAAGGTTGTAATAAATTTCCTCTCCTCATTAAAATATTAAAAAGTCGTTTGAAATTCTACTGATCTCTTTGAAACCTGAACTACTTATTAAACTCATAAAACTCGACCTGTACATTGCAGGATCAAAATATTCTTATAGAAACTTTTTACTTAATTCCTAAAGCTGGCGACACACCTGCGAAAGCTTCCACGTGGATCTGGCAGCCTAAAAAAAACTTTGTTTTTAGTTTACATCTTAAATATACAAAGGTTTCCGTGTATCGCAATTTATTCTAGATACCACCAGCTTCAACTAAAATTAAAATGTATCTGTCACTTTCAAAATAATAAAATTGAAACAGGACAGGAGATTTATACTCTATGAATTTACACTTTCTTCTCTAGATTTTGACTTTGAGTTTCCCAAGTATTTCTGTCATTTTATCCGCCTTATCATATGACGGCGGATAAAAATGACATAATGATAACGCATAAAACCATCGACTTTAAATCAAAAACCGTAGAGTAGATCTTAGAGGATAGATCTTCTGTCCTTTCCCAATGTGTTTATTCTGAAAGTGACAAATTAGCCTGCAAAACTAGCATCGAGCCCGCTGACTACCTAACACAATATTTCGTGTAGGTATTGCAAGTTAGGCGAGTGTTCTTCAGATGATTGCGGCAAATCATTGGTAAATCATAGTCATTATCTACATTTTTTGTACATCATAAGAGTAATACACAGATTATACAGTTCGTGCTTTCTAAGGCTCATAATTATAAAGTGATCTCAAGATTGAGAGCAGCATTATGAACTGAAAAATTCGCTGTCAAGTGCTGATTTTAAATACGGGCCTAAAACCTTGTGAAAGAAATGCCCTTTTTTGAGTTCGTTGTGTCTTTGCCTGCCTCGTAACATATACTGGCGTGACTATGTATGTGTGACCTAATAACGGTGGAGCACACTGAGCACGCAGTGTTGTTGTGCATAATAATTACCGCCCTAGAGAGCAAAGTGATGTAATGGAGTTGACAGGTGCATGTATAATGCAATCTCTCAGCTGGAACTTATTCATTATTCTAACATGGTTATAGAAGGTTTATAGCCTGTGGGGACTTAAATAAGCCATCCCTTTGCTGTTTTTTTACATACACACATACATATAATCACGCCTTTCTCCCTAATGGGGTGGGCAGAGTGTAATCAACCTAAACAATGGTCGCCCCGCCACGTATGACAAACTTTTGAGGGATAATTAAGATAGATTTGTAGGTTTATTGCTGTAATGATAGGTTGTCAGCTTATCGCCTCAATTACAATATACTGAAACCCTCGGATCCCTTAACTGGTTTTTACAGCATGCCCGGGAGGAAATGCAGCTGACACATTCTATGTTTTTAATTTGCTGTTTTTTATTTAAGTAGGTACCCGTTTGTCTAGTGTATTATTTTGTAAGTGAAGGGGTTCAAACAATATTTTTTTTTCTAATTTGTATCACTATGACCAACCTTTTAGGCCATCTGGAAGTGAGTTAGGTTAGGTTAGTAAAAAAATAAAAAAGCGTCCCCACATGCTATCGGAATATCATTATTTTAAATGCAATTAATTTTTACTTCAAATAAACTTCTACTATAGAAAAACATAGAATGTACCAGCTGCTTTTCTTCCCGGGCATGCTGTAAAAACCAGCTAAGGGATCCGAGATTTTAATATATTGTAACTTAGGCGATAGGCTGACAACCTGTCACTGCAGAAATATACCTAGAAATTCATCTCAAATAAATAATCCTCAAAACTTTGTCAGACGTGGCGGAACGACCTTTGTTTAGGTCTTTTAAGCTTTGCCTACCCCATTGGGGATAAAGGCGTGATCATATGTATGTATGTATTAATTTATAACCTAAACAAATATCGTTCCGTCACGTTTGACAAAGATTTGAGGGTTATTTAATACAGATTTGTAAGTATATTGCGTTAGTGACAGGTTGTCATCCCATCGCTTAAATTGCAATATACAGAAACCCTCGGATCCCTTAGCTGGTTTTTACAGCATGCCCGGTAGGAAATGCAGCTGGCACAGCTATATTTTTCTCTCGCTCCTAGTCCAGCATGGAATAAGTTTAAACTACTAATTGGCAATTAATTGATTGGAGCAAAACTCATTTCAGTGAAAAAGATCAAGATGCAGCCCTGCATAGAACGGCACGTAGGAGTGAGGTTCATATTTAGACATTTCCAATAGATGAAGTCGTATACAGCTGAATTTTACCGTTATTGTAAGCTGTAATCTGAATTTGGTGTACAGACATACTATGGCTCGAATTTATAAAGATTGAGTTAAATTTTAAGTATGGATTTGACAGATCATATTGTACTGAAATGACAATTCTGATACGAACTCAAACTAGCTCTCAGTCTCAAGTGCTGTTTATCAAAACGGGCCAATGATATTTTTATTATAGGACCACTAAAGGTATTTTAGATATTCCTCTACCAAATTAAGGGTCGTATTTATAATCAACTCTCAAGAGTCACAGCGAGTTTGAGTTTGTATCAGAAATGACATTTCAGTACAAAACTACCTGTCAAATCCAAACTTAATATTGCTCTCAATTTTGAGGTTGCTTTATAAATACGAGCCTTCCTCATCTCCTCTTGGTTCTATTTACCTCACAAAGTTGTTATAAATTTCCTCTCCTCATTAAAATATTAAAAAGTCGTTTAAAAATTCTTCTGATCTCTTTGAAACCTGAACTACTTATTAAACTCATAAAACTCGACCTTTAGATTGCAGGATCAAATATTCTTATAGAAACTTTTTACCTTCCGTGATATTTAATTCCTAAAGCTGGCGACACACCTGCGAAAGGTTCCACGTGGATCTGTCAGCCTAAAAAAATCTTTGTTTTTAGTTTACATCTTAAACATACAAAGGTTTCCGTGTATTGCAATTTATTCTAGATACCACCGGCTAAAGCTAAAATTAAAATCTATCTGTCACTTTCAAAATAATAAAATTGAAACAGGACAGGCGATTTATACTCTATGGATTTACACTTTGTTCTCTAGATTTTGACTTTGAGTTTCCCAAGTATTTCTGTCATTTTATCCGCCTTATCATATGACGGCGGATAAAAATGACATAATGATAACGCATAAAACCATCGACTATAAATCAAAAACCGTAGAGTAGATCTTAGAGGATAGATCTCCTGTCCTTTTCCAATGTTTTTAGTCTGAAAGTGACAAATATATTTTAATTTTAGTTTTAGCCGGCAAATCTAGAATCGAGCCCGCTGACTACCTAACACAATATTTCGTGTAGGTATTGCAAGTTAGGCGAGTGGTCTACAGATGATTGTGGCAAATCATTGGTAAATCATAGTCATTATCTAAATGTTTTGTACATCATAAGAGTAACACACAGATTATACAGTTCGTGCTTTCTAAGGCTCATAATTATAAAGTGATCTCAAGATTGACAGCAGTATTACGTATGGATTTGACAGGTCATTATGAACTGAAATGAAATTTCTGATACGAACTTCAATTCGCTGTCAATCTTAAGTACTGACTATAAATACGGGACCCTGAAATCTTGTCAGATGTGACAAAAATGCGCTTTTATGAGTTCATTGTGTCTTTGCCAACATCGTAACAAATACAGGCGTGACTATATGAGTGACCTAATAACGGTGGAGCACACTGGACACGCAGTGTTGTTGTGCATAATAATTACCGCCCTAGAGAGCAAAGTGATGTAATGGAGTTGACAGGTGCATGTATAATGCAATCTCTCAGCTGGAACTTATTCATTATTCTAACATGGTTATAGAAGGTTTAGAGCTTTTTTATAGTCTGTGGGGACTTAAATTAGCCATTCCTCTGCTGTTTTTTTACATACACACATACATATAATCACGCCTTTCTCCTTAATGGGGTGGGCAGAGTGTAATCAACCTAAACAATGGTCGCCCCGCCACGTCTGACAAAGTTTTGAGGGATAATTAAGATAGATTTGTAGGTTTATTGCTGTAATGATAGGTTGTCAGCTTATCGCCTCAATTACAATATACTGAAACCCTCGGATCCCTTAACTGGTTTTTACAGCATGCCCGGGAGGAAATGCAGCTGACACATTCTATGTTTTTAATTTGCTGTTTTTTATTTAAGTAGGTACCCGTTTGTCTAGTGTATTATTTTGTAAGGGAAGGGGTTCAAACAATTTTTTTTTTTCTAATTTGTATCACTATGACCAACCTTTTAGGCCATCTGGAAGTGAGTTAGGTTAGGTTAGTAAAAAAATAAAAAAGCGTCCCCACATGCTATTGGAATATCATTATTTTAAATGCAGTTAATTTTTACTTCAAATAAACTTCTACTATAGAAAAACATAGAATGTACCAGCTGCTTTTCCTCCCGGGCATGCTTTAAAAACCAGCTAAGGGATCCGAGATTTTAATATATTGTAACTTAGGCGATAGGCTGACAACCTGTCACTGCAGAAATATACCTAGAAATTTATCTCAAATAAATAATCCTCAAAACTTTGTCAGACGTGGCGGAACGACCTTTGTTTAGGTCTTTTAAGCTTTGCCTACCCCATTGGGGATAAAGGCGTGATCATATGTATGTATGTATTAATTTATAACCTAAACAAATATCGTTCCGTCACGTTTGACAAAGATTTGAGGGTTATTTAATACAGATTTGTAAGTATATTGCTTTAGTGACAGGTTGTCATCCCATCGCTTAAATTGCAATATACAGAAACCCTCGGATCCCTTAGCTAGTTTTTACAGCATGCCCGGTAGGAAATGCAGCTGGCACAGCTATATTTTTCTCTCGCTCCTAGTCCAGCATGGAAGAAGTTTAAACTACTAATTGGCAATTAATTGATTGGAGCAAAACTCATTTCAGTGAAAAAGATCAAGATGCAGCCCTGCATAGAACGGCACGTAGGAGTGAGGTCCATATTTAGACATTTCTAATAGATGAAGTCGTATACAGCTGAATTTTACCGTTATTGTAAGCTGTAATCTGAATTTGGTGTACAGACATACTATGGCTCGAATTTATAAAGATTGAGTTAAATTTTAAGTATGGATTTGACAGATCATATTGTACTGAAATGACAATTCTGATACGAACTCAAACTAGCTGTCAGTCTCAAGTGCTGTTTATCTAAACGGGCCTATGATATTTTTATTTTAGGGCCACTAAAGGTATTTTAGGTATTCCTCTACCAAATTTAGGGTCGTATTTATAATCAGCTCTCAAGAGTGACAGCGAGTTTGAGTTTGTATCAGAAATGTCATTTCAGTACAAAACTACCTGTTAAATCCAAACTTAATATTGCTCTCAATTTTGAGGTCGCTTTATAAATACGAGCCTTATTCATCTCCTCTTGGTTCTATTTACCTCACAAGGTTGTTATAAATTTCCACTCCTCATTAAAATATTAAAAAGTCGTTTAAAAATTCTACTGATCTCTTTGAAACCTGAACTACTTATTAAACTCATAAAACTCGACCTGTAGATTGCAGGATCAAATATTCTTATAGAAACTTTTTACCTTCCGTGATATTTAATTCCTGAAAACAAAGATTTTTTTAGTTTGCATCTTAAACATACTAAGGTTTCCGTGCATTGCAATTTATTTTAGATACCACCAGCTAAAACTAAAATCTATCTGTCACTTTCAAAATAATATAATTGAAACAGGACAGGCGATTTATACTCTATGGATTTACACTTTGTTCTCTAGATTTTTACTTTGAGTTTCCCAAGTATTTCTGTCATTTTATCCGCGTTATCATATGACAGCGGATAAAAAGACATAATGATAACGCATAAAAACATCGACTATAAATCAAAAACCGTAGAGTAGATCTTAGAGGATAGATCTTCTGTCCTTTTCCAATGTGTTTATTCTGAAAGTCTGATAATATATGAGTGACCTAATAACGGTGGAGCACACTGGACACGCAGTGTTGTTGTGCATAATAATTACCGCCCTAGAGAGCAAAGTGATGTAATGGAGTTGACAGGTGCATGTATAATGCAATCTCTCAGCTGGAACTTATTCATTATTCTAACATGGTTATAGAAGGTTTAGAGCTTTTTTATAGTCTGTGGGGACTTAAATTAGCCATTCCTCTGCTGTTTTTTACATACGCACATACATATAATCACGCTTTTTTCCCTAATGGGGTAGGCAGAGCGTAAACGACCAAAACAAAGGTAGCTCCACCGCGTCTGACAAAGTTTTGAGGGTTATTTAAGATAGATTTGTAGGTTTTTGCTGTATAGTCCGATAGCGCTAGGTTTTGAAGTTTCAAAACTCTTAAAGTTTTTTGTTTTTTGCATACAGTTTCCGGACCATTTGCCCAACCTAATACATTATTTTGTGTCATCCTAGGTACTTGCATAGGTAGAAATTTAGGTATTTGTCTTTTCGATCAGTATTGGACGAAAAGATAATTAGAGATGCAAATATTACTTTCATGGTAATAACGAGATAGTTATTGATGTACATAGGCATTTTGTGTTATATATGTCGACGAGAATCCTAATATTTAACCAGTACCTAATACGTCGCCAACTAGCTCTAAAATAATATTACAATAGGTAAAATAGGTGTTACGCGTTTCAGAATACTGATATCTGTTGTTTAAAATATTTTGTGTCGAATTCATCCACGACGTTTATAGATATATTTTTTTTTCATTACTACAGCCTGTAAAATCCACAAAAGAAATGGCAAGTTATTAGAGTTTACGTGTTCTTTGTTATTATGGTGTAACAAAACACTATTCATAATTTGTGTTGTTTTTATCCAAGAACTTCTAATATTAGGTACGTACTATATAAGAATGGCGAGCGCAGGGACCATCGAGCGCGCGGAACATCGTGCGCGGGCGCGGGCGGCGGGGGGCGACGGCCAGCCAAAAGCGCGGACGCGTGCATCATAGATGATAGAGAATATTAGGGACAGCGTGCATTTTGTTTACATTCAGTCTTCTTGGTGCAAGTTGCGACAAGCAATTAGTAAAAGTTAGTTATGAAACTGTGACAGACTTAAATGGAAATCGAAACTGAGTTATTAGCCGACCGGACCAACGAAGAATAATGAGATTTTTGATCGTTTTTTACTGTAGATCTCGCCTGTTTTTACTAAATTGTTACTCCTGTGTTTGTTTTTTCGTAATTCCACACTGAGATCTCTTATACTTAGGTACCTTATTAAATCAAATCCGAAAAAAATATATGTCACTCATCATTAAAAAATACATCAGGACTAAGTAGGTATGTACCAGTGCTGTTGCAATAACGATAGTTTCACAATGGATAGTTGACCTTGAAAAAAAGTATAAGTACGAGTAGACTATCGCTATCGCAACAAAACTAGTATGTGGTAAGTGATATTAAGGTAAAGATAGGTAGGTATTTGTTTCATACACTTCTTCTTCTCACTTACTGTCATAAAATCTTTCGTTTGCAAAGTAAGGTAGGTATTTTTCATTCCACTGCATGACTCGGTGAGCCTGCGGGAGGGAGGGTATAGGTGAGGGGCGGGGCGGGAAGCACGCTTAGCGGCTTTGGCGCCATCGCGCGCACTCAGTTGCCACTTTGATCTCATACTTACATACATACACGTTCATCTCATACTTAGGTATTAAGTAATAGAAACTGTTTTTTTTATGTTAAAACTTATATTTAACGCAAAAAACATAAAATAATCTTAGTTTTTGAATAAAGTATATACATATAGCTATTTATAAACAACCGTTTCTCCCCGGCTACATTCGCCCAAAATGGTTTTTAGCCGATTTCGACGTTTGAAACCGCTTGGTTGAACCGGTTTTACATGTATAGTAGTGGGTAAAAACCCATTCAATCCACCCGGTTTTAAACCGGGTAATAACCCAAATCACCCGGTTTAAATCCATTATCACATACATACTATCCCGCCTGTATCCGTAATAAGGTAGGCAGAGCGTGAACAAACCAAACAAAGGTCGTTCCGCCACGTCTGACAAGTTTTGAGGGTTGTTTAAGATAGAATTGGATATTGCTGTAGTGACAGGTTGTCAGCCTATCGCCTAAATTACAATATACCCTCGAATCCCTTAGCTGGTTTTTACAGCATGCCAGGGAGGAGATGCAGCTGGCACATTCTATGTTCTTCTGACGCTCCCAGTCCAGCATGGAAGCTTTTTGGGGTTACAACCGGGTAATAACCCAAATCACCCGGTTTTAATTCCTTATCACCCAATATGTCGGGTGAAAACAAGGGTCAATAGTCGATAAAAGCTATGGAAACTCCGCCAATTTTGAAGATAGGATCTTCCAATTTTGTGTTACTACTCTTACTCTACTCTTATTCTATTACTCTTCTTCTTCTCCTAAGCCTTCTTCCCATTATCTGGGGCCGGTTTTTCTTGTCTGCCTCTTCCATTTTTGTCTATATTGTGCTGTTTCGTCGTCTATGTCGGATTCTTTCAGGTATTTTTGTACCATCATCAGCCAAGTGGCGGGGTGTTTTCCGCGGCGTCGCGACGTCGTGGGTAAGTTTAGGACTATTCGTACCATATGGTCCTTAGGGCGCCGAAGCACATGTCCATACCATTGTAGGCGTCGTTCTTCGACCTTGTCTATAATTGGGTCAATTATTTATCTTCCTCTGATGTGGACATTGCGAACTTTGTCCAGCAGTATGACACCCACTGACCAGCGGAACATGCGCATTTCTGTAGTGTGAAGCTTTGACAGGTGTTGTTTAGTAGATGCCCAACATTCTGTACCGTAGAGGTGGCAGGTCTTATGGCCGTTTTGTACAGTTTGCCTTTAAGCACAGCTTGGACATTCCTAACTACCATGTCATTTCGACAGACGGCATGTTGCACTTGGCTTGCGTTTGTGTGTGTGTGTTATAAGGGTTGACAAATTTTGTTATACCGGTCATAATCATCACTTGATAAACCAACGTTTTAAAGTTGTTCACTGTAACTGAATATTTAGAATAGATTAGGTTCTACATTTTGTATGTATTTACTTACCGTCTGTCATCACTGTGGAATCTAAAAAAGTTCCTGTTGGAGTCATCTCTTGTAGTAGAAAGACATCCGTACACAGAACAGTACCTAACCATCTTTGGAACACAAAACTTGATTATTTCCGTTACACTGGGAAACATGCGTGCGCCATACCCGCTAAGCGTACGCTCAATGTGGCCCACAATCCGGCGCGGAGTGTGACGTATGTCGGACAGGGGAAGGGAGGTAAATGACCATTCTGTATGTAATATTATTATATATTCTGTGATTTAAGTTTAATGTGCATCTTCTTGTCACACATTACACCTGTGAGTTGTCTCAACTTCATCCATCCCGTAGTTGTTCTATGGGTTACATCTCGCTCAATTTTTCCGTCATTGCTAATGATTGATCCCAAATATTTATGTATGGACGCCCCGTCTATGAAAAGTTTTATCTGGCTCATGTCCGTGTGACCATCAAATATACACGACATATGCTCTGTCTTTTTGAGACTAATCTTAAGACAATTATCTTCAAGTGACTTCAGCCAGAGATTGAAATCACTGAGTCTGATATCAGAGCAACGTCATTTGCATACAGTATTATTCCGTGGTATTCCATGGTACTGGTTTTTGGCAGCGGTTTGTGAGATAGTCCTTGGTTACATTGGTGACGTTAAATAACAAAGAGCTCAAAGCCGACCCTTGATCAACGCCAACTGTAATTTCAAATTTGTTACAGATGCCTGGTGGACAAACGACTTGAGTTGTAACACCATTGTACATATCCTGTATAAAGGCGATGTATTGTTCTGGGACATTTTGGGCTATACGTTCATTCCAAATAAGTTCTCGGGGCACGTGATCGAAAGCCTTTTCTAGATCAATAAAGATCATGTATAGGTTTGTGTTATGTCCTCTGGCCTTTTCCTTTTTGTTTCGGAAGGACGAGTTGAGTGTCTTTCGAAGATAAGCCGTCCTGGTAAAAAAAAGGTTGGTTCTGTCCTGGTACTCTTCATCATTTCAGCTCACCTTCAGTCGGTATACGCTTTTATATTCAGAAATTTCTGGACTTCACAGGGCCGACGATAGCTGCCAGGAGAGATATTATAAACAAATTGTGTAAATACCACATGGACTTGTCCGGATGGGATATTGATGGGAAGGTGATACCAACCTCAACAGACTACTGGTCTTGGGGTCGGTGACTTCAACTCACTAGCCGCACAACCAAACAAATCCCCCATAACTGATAGATGCGGTGGTCAAGCCAGAGGTCGGTCTTATCATTTAAATCACATTTAAACCTTCGACAACCATGTATGCTCCGACCATCTCAGACCAGCCGGCAAATTCCAGGCTGCTGCCGTCGAGGCAGAAGATACTCACACGGCATACGGCACGAGGTACAGAATACTCCCGGGAACCAGTCTCAACACTAAAGGATGTAGATGAGCTCACAAGCGAGTTCGCGACTGCAATTCAGCGAGCAAAGGAATATGCTGCCGTTCTCTGCTAGAAACTCCCTCATGCTTGCGCATGAGGATTGGCGTCCATAAGGCGTACGTGAGAACCCGTCTTGCGTATGTCGCTCTAGCATGGTATTCGTATGTATCTGAGACTAATTGCCAGGGACTGCGGGCCCAAGAGTCGAAGGTGGAGCGTGCCATTACATTACATACTTGGAGAGACCTATGAGACCTTGGGTGAGTTCGTGTCCAAGCTCTCAATCGAAATGTTTGTGCGCTGTGACTAGTCACATTTCAAATACTTTCAAAACGTGACCCTGGTATCACGTTCATACCCTGATAAAAGAAACAGGGTTATGGAGAGACAGAGGTAGGGACAAGAGCGGAGGGACGTTATGCTGGGATGGGTGGGACCAACGGGAGGGACGTGAGCGGAGGGAAAGAGGGATGCTTGGACGTTGAGGTAGGAGGAACAGATAGGATTGGTAGAATGGGTAAGCCGAAAGAAAGGGGATTTTCGGAGAGACTGGGATGGATAAGCGGATGGACGGATGAAACGATTACGGTTGAACAGAGGGACAGAGTGACGAAGGGACTTTAGGGTAGAACGTTAATGGGCTGGGAACGTGAGAGACCAGAGAAGCGGGAGTAACTGAGAGACGGAAAGGATTTCTAAATCATCTATGAATGAATATTCTACTACCTCCATGCTCGTCAATTTGTCTGCCAAATGTAGAGAGGGTTAAGCAATTTAAAAGAGGTCCCCGGACATTGCCGTCTTCTGCAACTGCACTGACAAGAGACAAGGTTCTGACATATAAGATTGTTGCTGGCAATGCACACCTCCTGTAACTACTGTTACAAGCCAACGCATGACCACCACTGTATGGAGCAGTGGCTACGCCCAACTATTTATTTCGTTTTATTTAAAAACTACTGTAGGATATTATAATATATTAAATATATTTTTTTCCTCCATAGATTATGAACAGTTTTACAACGAAAAAATATTGTATAATGCCAGCAGGGCACACTCCTTGATCATTTTGTCTTATTCCATACAACAAATATTCAAAAGTGTTTTTCCATAAACTATCTGTTTTAGACAAAAACTTGTTATCACAATTATTCATCAGAATGAAAAACCGACTGATGGGTATCTTAAAATTATGAAATTTAATAGTAAAAAACCCTATGTCCCTCATTTAGCAGTTTCGACCCACTGTGCGGCGGAACTCGAACCTACAACCTCTAGCTTCGTAGGCAGGAAGGCAGGGTCACTACCAACTAGGCTATCCAGCCGTAAAAATCTAGTGGATTTTTAATCGGCATACCGCTTCTTGTACACACACCTATGTACTCTGATGACTACATAGGTACCTATCAGAAACTACTCCGTCAGACTGTTCAAAGTGGTCACACCACACATAACAAAAATATTAATTAATTCTTTTTAATTCGTGTATATTCGAAGTGGGGCGCGGGATATCGAGAAGCGTTATATATAGCGAAAAAGCTGTAGGTAGGTATGCCGATAATTATTCAGGTTCTAATCGTCGCGTCGTAAAATAATATTGACCATATTGACCGTCTAAGCATTTACCATTGACATACGATTTGGTCTTTATATCGTTAATAATGTCTGCTGCAGTTATTTTTTTGGAAAAATATTCAATGTACAGACACCACCCTTCTAGATATTTATTATATGTATAGATAGATATAACTGTATAAGGTCATTTTAAATCAAGTGCAAATATTAATCGTGTTAAACCCATGAAACTAAACAACTTTCCCTAAGGAACATAGGTCGAAAAACGAATAACAAAATTGAACCTTCCATACAAAATGCTCCAGCTGATAGCGCACTTAGTATGGGAAGTAAATTTTTATTTTTCGCAATACGACCTACGAGTATGTTTCTTAGGGAAAATTGTTTAGTGTCATGTGTAGATTCACACGTTTCAATATTTGCACTTGATTTAAAATGACCTTATAGTACCTACGTAGCGGAGATAACCGTACCCTATGAATGTGTGCGTGCGTATGCCCTCCGCCCCCTGCCGCCGGCCCGCGTCCGCCTGTTTCGACTGCATCTATTGTTTTTGTGTTTTATTCATTTAAATATAGTGCATGAAAGTGACACAAATTTAGAATAATGATTATTCATGCATTTTTGATATTGAATAAGTAAACTCTAATAATTGTAATATTTTTCTGGAGCTACGGAAGCTTGGAAAAACAAAATAATTAATAATCTTAAAAGTGCATGCCCTAATTTGGCACAAATTTATTTAATAGGCATATGAAAGTGATTTGAGTAAGGAAACAGTTATTTCATCAATTGTATTTTTTTTTGCACTGTTTTTACATAGTGACCGTAAGAGGTCAGTTTGCACTGGACGAAGATGGCACAAACCGGGTTTGCACACTCCGCAGGCTATCCTAGATATGATATTATAGTTATTTTAAAGTTTAAATTAATTTTGCCAGTTTTAATTTGAATAAAAAAAAACAACTACAAATCATCGATTTACTGAAAATGCAAGTACCAGATGTGACACAAAATGCAAAAAATATGATTCATAAATACGACTGTATCCACAGGCAAGAAATAAGCAACTTTAGAGTTTTTGAAACTTATGGTGTCAAAATACACCAGCGCTATCGGACTAGTAGTGAAGGTTGTCAGCCCGTCGCTTAAATTACAATAACTGGAACTCTCGGATCCCTTAGCTGGTTTTTACCGCATGCTTTGGAGAAAATGCAGCTGGCACATTCTATTTTTTTAATTCGCTGTTTTATGGTTGTGTAATTTAATTTTATGAATTAATTAATGCGATAACTTAGGCGATGGGCTGACAACCTGTCACTACAGCTATATACCTACAAATCTATCTAAATAACCTTCAAAACATTGTCAGACGTAGACGTGGCGGAACGACCTTTGGTTAGGTCGTTTACGCTCTGCCTACCTCATTAGGGATAAAAACGTGATTATATGTACGTATGTACGTAATTATGTTGTCAAGAACTAGATTAAAAAAGGTCATCAAACCATGCCAATTTAATTTATAAGAGCGTTTTCTATGTGGCAATCATATCAAATTAAGTTATTTGTCTGAAAATTAAAATCAGCTCTTATTCGAATTTATTGTTGTTTATCTACGTAATAGTAAAATTTATTCAATTTCTCCGTAATTTCTGCAAATTATTATAATTAATTATCTTCCTATACTATAGGATTAATAACTTGATCGTTTTTACATAATACCAATAAAAAAGTAATAATATAACTAAAATTAATGGATTACTTCCATGCTGGACTAGAAGTGATAGAAAAACATAGAATGTGCCAGCTACATCTCCTCCGAAGCATATTGTAAAAACCAGTTAAGGGATTCAAGTGTTATAATGTGTTGCAATTTTAGGCGATGGGCTGACAACCTGTCACTATAGCAATATACGTCATCAAAATAATCTGTAGTATTAAAAACCCTCAAAACTTGTCAGACGGAACGACCATTCCGCCGTGGAACGACTTTTGTTTAGGTCGTTTTCGCTCTGCCTACCGCAATAGGGATAAAGGCGTGATTTTATATATGTATGTATATATAATTATTGGAATCAAATATTAGTAATCCGAAAACGTCAGAGTGGGAATCAGTCGCGAGGGGTGTAATTTTATCGAGGGCAAGCCAAAGCAAAAACAAAAAAACATATAAGTACTTTATAAAACTTCAAGTACTTTATAGTTTCAACGTAATCCAGATTTGGTGGAGGTGGAATTCTTAAAAGGGAAGCCAACGGGAATCGGCTTGTATGGACTTGTATGCAAGGCTAAACTATTTTACACGCCCTAAGGAGTAAAGTGACGTAACCAACTTGACAGGTGCATAATGCAATTTCGACTTCTGTAAAGAAATAACACATTTAGCGTTTCTTTTAATTTGTTATTTTTGAAGCCCTAGTTCTATGTGACCCTTACCTACAGTATTATTACAGATCTACATGCTAGATTTCTTCCATGCTTGCCTGGGAGCGAAAGAAAAAGAAAGAATGTGCCAACTGCAACACAATATACATACAAATCTATCTTAAATAACCCTCAAAACTTTGTCAGACGTGGCGGATCAATCTTTTTTAGGTCGTTTACGCACTGCCTACCCCATTGGGATAAAGGCGTGATTATATGTATATATGTACAAACTTTAAATGTGGTGGCTCCAGGCAGAGCGTAAACGATCTAAAAAAGGTCGATCCGCCACGTCTGACAAAGTTTTGAGGGTTATTTAAGTTTGATTTGTATGAATATTGTGTTGCAGTTAGGGTTTCGGTCCCGGGTTCCCGTTCCCGGGAATTCCCGGGATGATTTTCATTCCCGATCCCGAGAAAAAAACTGAAATTCCCGGGAATTATGAAAATTCAATTTACGAGTAAATTACTAGTATACGAGCTGTGGTTTCATGAATTTTACGATAGGAAATAATAATAAAAAAAGTATAATATAATATAAATATTTAATTTATAACTGGGACCAGAATATATTATTATTTTAAATAGTAAAAAATGTCTTTTGCTTTCTTCAATTAGTCGATTTGATTTACTCTGCGGTGCCGGTAACAAGTAACACACCTGGATGGTACTACTGGTTTACTACTGCTACCTGCCTGTCATTGTCACACCTAATTACCTCTATCGCGTAAATAGAGCTATCTCTTTCTAAGAAGGTGTGATTAAGGGAAGTGTGACCTGAGATAGAGCCAAACTTTCAGAAGGATGGTACGCATTTTCTGTCTTGTCTAAGGCTGTGTTGCGAACAATTGGTCTGTGAACTGTGAGTGAGTCTAGTGATATTGAGCTACGTAGAAATTTATCCTTCTTACATTATACTGCTTGAATACGCTGCACAAATCTACCACATACAAGTAAAATATTGTACTATAATTCAAATTCATTTATTATTATTCAGATTACATGATTCATTGTTAGTATGTTCTTAGTTGTGGGTTAGATACATAGTATAAGTTAGTAGGTATGTAGATTAGGTAGAATCACAGAATACGATACAATTTATGCAATAGTAAGCACGTTACGCATTTGATTATAAATTTGTATGCTCGCTAATTATCTAAATAATAATTATATTCAAGTGCCTAAACTAAGAACTTATGTAAAGTAAGTACTTGTATCTTAGGAACTTAAATTGCTGGGAAAATATATTCTATATGTACCGAATATAATACATATGTACCGTCAATTTAAGTTTTACATACAAGACAAACAATTTTATGTTTCGCTTCAAAATTTTAATTTAGTTAATAGCAACCTACCCCTCCGACTAAGAAGAATGAAAACATTTAAATAAGTATGTTATTAACAACGTTCAAACATAAAAAGACTTATACAACGTTTAATATTTTCACTAAATTATAATCAATTTGATTACTCAGTTTTGGCTGTCGTTTTATTTTATTTTAATAAAAAATATATAATAATGTTAAAAGACGTAATATGATTAGAGTTACAAACTCTAAAAAAAATTTAAACGGTTTTGTTAATTTAATACCATAAAATGAAACTGATTTACAATGCATAATAAGAAATAAAAGGCATTTTTTAAATCAAATAGTCGTTTTATTGACAAAAAAACCTTTCTTTTTTATATTAATGTGGTTGTTTCATTAACAAAATCGAACCAAAGCATCAAAACACTATAGTTTATTAATAATCCATATAGTTTATTAAAACTTCCCGATTCCCGGGATTCCCGGGAATTTCGTAATTTTTTCCCCTGGTCCCGGGAACGAGAAAACCCTGGGAATTCCGAAGCCCTAGTTGCAGTAGGCACATTCTACGTTTTTCTCTCGCTCTTAGGCCAGGATGGAAGATAAAAATAATGATAAAAGTCAAAAACTCGCAAGATATCAAAAATCTTCAATTAAAAGTAATAGAATGTACTAAATTGTTTGTCGGGTTAATATAAAAGACAGGGGTTTCAGTGTATTGTATTGCCACTTAGGCGATATGGACTTACAAGCCATCACCACAACAACTTACATTGGGCTCGATTCTAGATTTGCCAGCCTAAACTAAAATTAAAATCTATTTGTATATTATCTTGTTTTACCATAGTATTAATAAAAAAAACATTTTTGTATATATTTTTTTTGGTACTTTATATTTTACTCCAAATTATTGTTCTGTAACAGTCCGGCGGTGGAGGCCTGGTGACCTATATGACAGGGTATCCTAGTTTAGGCGCCAGTCTCCACATATAACATGTATTGCCCAACCTACTGTATGTGATGTTTTTGTTCTTTCAAACTTAAAACATTGGAAATGGACAGAAGATCTATTCTCCCCTGCTTTTGATTTATAGTCGGTGGTTTTATGCGTTATCTGTCATTTTTATCAGCCGTCATATGATATGGCAGATTTTTTTTTCAGAAATACTGGGGAAACGCGCAAAGGCGCGTCAAAATCTAGCGAACAAAGTGTAAAACCGTAGAGTATAACTCGGCTATCCTGTTTCAATTTTATTATTTTGAAAGTGAAAGATAGATTTTAATTGTAGTTTTAGCCGGTGGAATCTAGAATCGAGCCCAGCACCTAATGTTTGTAACATCTTTCTTTTTTGAGATACTTCTTATAATAAAACGTTGGCAATCATCACCTTACCTAGTAAAGGATACACGTGATTGTGCGTATTTGTAAGCGTAGAATTCTCTTTATTTATTTGCATTATAAAACACATACTTGCAATCACGCATTTATCCCTAATGGGGTAGGCCTAGCATAAACGACCTAAACAAAGGTTTCGCTACGTCTGACAAAGTTTTGAGGGTTATTTAAGATAGATTTTTGTAGATATATTGATGTAGTGACAGGTGGTCAGCCCATCGCCTAAATTGCAATCCAATCAATACAGAAACCCTCAGATCCCTTAGCTGGTTTTTACAGCATGCCCGGGAGGAAATGCAGCTGGGACTTACTATGTTTTTCTCGAGCTCCCAGGCCAGCATGGAAGAAATATAAAATTAAGTAAATAAATTGTGAAAAGTAGTGGAAACTAGTTTTAAATTCATATCATGTATCTGCCCCGCGGGCTGCAACCGTGGCGTGGGTAAGTAATCCTATATTGTAAACCGAGTGCAGGGAAAAAGTGGGCAGCGGGCAATTTATATGCAAAGTTTTTTTAAATTATTTTTTCAGTAGCGAGATTCTGGTCATGAAAGTGTTTTTTTTTCCTAAATAGGCGGAAACGACATTGAACAATACATAATTTACCAGTTCTAAGTTATTTTGGAAACAAGGACCAAATTTTTATTATATTTAGTTTTTTAGGTAGAGTTGTTCAGTTTCACGAATATAATCATCCCTATTCAGCTTTTAAGCGGATGCTCCGTGCATAAATCAGACGATTTCAGGAAATAAAAAGCATTTCAGGATATATTACAAAATAAGGAATCAAAAATTCTCTTTATTTATTTATTTCAGAAATAAAAGCACCTTGAGTGCAAAAAAGAAACTATTAGAGAATTACAGGATATTTCCCACTTTAAGGCTCGTATTTATAAAGCGATCTCAAAATTGAAAGCAATATTAGTTTGGTTTTGACAGTTCGTTTTGTACTGTAATGACATTTCTGATACAAACTCAAACTCGTTTTCACTCTTGAGAGCAGATTATAAATACGACCCTTAGTCTAATACATTGTTCTAACACCTTCTATTTTTTCCACCCACTGATTATTTATAAAAAAGGTGGTATATATATAACATTTTTACGTCAAGATTTAATAATAAGATTAAACATTGTTTGTGTACCTGTATCAACACTGAACAGTTAGATGGATTAATGTAATCCATCTACTTAATAGTTATAATGTGATTTAAGTACATACATACATCAAGGTTTTAAGGTTTAATGGTACTAAGAATTTGATGTATGTAGAATCTTTTATATGTGAAACAATTAATAAATAAATAAAAATAATCACGCCTATATGGTGATGGCGTCCAATCTCCTAAAGTCGGCCAACTGCGCACGACTAGTTTTTGGTGCCCAAGTGTTTGCGCTTCACACAGGTGCACTCTCTATTCCTTCAATCTCTTATTCTGATGGGACAGATTTACTGACACGACCTGAGAGAAATCAGGCGACTATTTACATGCCGATCCGACGGCATGGATCATCTTACTTTTCGGACAATCAGGTGATCAGCCTGCAATGTCCTAACCAAACTAGAAACAACAACACAAAGTCATTGTCCCCCGCCGGGAATCGATCACGGGACCTCCGGGTTGAGAGCCCATGGCTCAGACTGCTAGACCACGGAGGCAGATTAGGTCGTCCCGCCACATCTGATAGTTTCTAGGGTTATTTAAGATAAATTTGTCAGCCCATCGCCTAAATTGCTATATTTAGATATACACTCGGATCCCTTAGCTAGTTTTTATAGCATACCGGGAGGAAATGGCACATTCTAGGTTTTTTTCTCGCTCTCAGTCCAGCATGGAAGAACATGATTTATATATCGTATCGTTAATGTAAAATCAATTCAGGTGAAGCACTTAGGTATTATAATATATTAACGTCGATTCTTATAAACAAAACTCTACCACAAAATATATATAATAGTACTACATACAGAATGGACATTCACCTCCCTTCCCCAGTCCGACATACGTCACACTCCGCGCCGGATTGTGGGCCACATTGAACGTACACAGCGGGTATGGCGCGCGCATGTTTCCCAGTGTAAAGGAAATAATAATGTTTTGCCAAGTGCAACATGCCGTCAGTGTGACATGGTAGTTAGGAGTGTCCGAGCTGTGACTCTACATCCATTTAAAGTTATGCTTGTTTTCAAATTAAAATTACTTTAAATTTTCTTCAGTATCTATCAGAACAAGCCTGGCTAAACGATCCCTACAAAGCAGTGGTAGGCTCCGCAAGCCAACTGACTCGCAACCACCCTTACACCGGAATCCGGCACCAAACAGCATGCTGTGTTCCGTCGATGCGTGAGATTGCCAGTGCCATGACAGGCATCTTCAAGGTGAACTCGCTCCTTTGTTGATTTTGTCACTGTCACCCCTGACCTAGTGTCTAGAGTCAAGAGCAAACCGATTTATAATTAAAAAAAAATGCTATATGTATGAACTTCATGAGTTATATTATAAAATTCTGTATACAACCACAGGTGGCTACCCAACCATCCTAAGCAACTGTAGGAGAAATCATTTATTTTCATTTAATAGTTAACATATAAAAAATGCATAACAGTTTATGTTCATTTACGCAGAATGTTATTTCAAATGTATGACGTAGCTCCAGCTTTGTTACATGAAAGATAGAGTAAAATATATTTATATAAAAATGCATACATACATATAATCACGCTTTTAGGGACAAAATAATAGGGTTTTCGGAGCGCAAACGAACTAAACAAAGGTCGCTCCGCCACGTCTGACAAACTTTTGAGGGTTATTTAAGATAGATTTGTAGGTATATTGCTGTAATGACAGGTTGTCAGCCCATCGCCTAAACTACAATATACCAAAACCTTCCAATCCCCTAGCTGGCTTTTAGAGCATGCCTGGGAGGAAATGCAGCTGGCATATTCTATGCTTTTCCGTATAAAAATAAAAATACCTTGAAAATTTAAATAAACTACCATCCTGTATTTTATTTATGTAGTTACTTTAATGCAACGAACTTTTCCATCAACCTTTAATACCTATATTCTAAGTGGCCGTACACATGGGGTTTGACGACCTATACAAACACCATTACCAAAGTGGGTGTGACTACGATTATGACCATTAAGAGGTATTAGAGAATGCCATCAAGATATTCATAAGCCACATGGATAGCCATTAGTAGGGGGAGAGGGGGATGCACCTTTATGTGCTTAACTGTCCTTGGAAAAATAGGTATGGTTACTTATAGTTTTTTTAGTATGTGTGTGGAAGGATCTAAAAGGGTAAAACTAAATTGTAGGAGGCTAAGGCCCGTAATTATAATAATAGTAGTAGTAGGATCATTTTTATATTAGGATTATTATTTTTAAGATTTAGATATAAGATTTTAGAGTGTTTTAATATTTATTACTTTTTTAGTGTTGATTGAATTTTAATTTTGCATTGCGATTTTTTTATGTAATGAAATGGTTAATTAATTAATTATTTGAAAATTTATTTATTGTAACTATGGAGCAATCTGGAATAAATGATTTTATTATTATTATTATAATCAGCACTTGTTAGGGCCATATTTGTAATCAGCTCTCATGAGTGAGAGCGAGTTTGAGTTCGTATCAGAAATGTCATTTCAGTACAAACTGGCCTGTCAAATCCATAGTTAATATGGCTCTCAAGTTTGATATCGCTTCATAAATACGAGCCTGAGTATCAGAAAAGTTATTTCAATTCATAGTGGACTGTCAAATCCATACTTAATATAAATACGAGCCAATGGCTAAGGCGATCTCAAAACGAAAGAAATATTAAGTACGGATTTGACAGGCCATTAAGTACTGAAATGACACTCACTGTCAGTCTCAAGTACTGATTATAATTACGGGCCTAAAGTACGCAACATGAATTTGAACCTAATAAAAGGAGAAATCAATTTCATGCTATACTGGAAGTGATAGAAGAACGTAGAAAGTGCCAGATTCATTTCATCCCGGGAATAATGTAAAAATCAGCTAAGGGGTTCGATGGTTTCACTATATTGCAATTTAGGCGATGGTCTTACAACCAATCACTATACTTAGCGATACATATTTCAGTCTAAAATTGCCTTCAAAATTTGTCAGACGTGGCTGAACGACCAACTTTTTTTTGGTCTTTTACGCTTTGCCTGTCCCGTTCGGGATAAAGGCGTGATGATATGTATGTTACGGTGGGACTGGTCCACAAATTTAAAGTCACACAGCGAGCTATGGAGAGAGCTATGCTTGGTGTTTCTCTGAGAGATCGGATACGAAACGAAGTTATCCGACATAAAACCAGAGTGACCGACATAGCTCAGAGAATTAGTAGGCTGAAGTGGCAGTGGGCTGGTCACATCTATCGTAGAACTGACGGCCGTTGGAGCAGACGAGTTCTAGAGTGGATACCGCAAGGCAAACGTAGTGTAGGACGTCCTGAAACCAGGTGGAGCGATGATCTGCGCAAGAAAGCGGGCAGAAATTGGATGAGAATGGCTGAAGACCGAGCTGAGTGGCGTGCCATGGGAGAGGCCTATGTCCAGCAGTGGACTGATACAGGCTGATGATGATGATGATGATGATGATGATATGTATATATCAATTTTGACAGCTGTTCTTGAACACACGGTCAGTAGTTATAGCGTCCACACGGCACGTCGCAATCTTACACGTGTGAAATGCTTGGTCTATAATTTCCTCATACACGCTCTTCTTCCATTCTGAACTAGGAGCGAGAGAAAAACATAGAATATGCCCGCTGCATTTTTTCCCGGGCATGCTGTAAAAACCAGCTAAGGGATCCGAGGGTTTCAGTATATTGCAATTTAGGCGATGGGCTAACGACCTGTCACTATAGCAATATACCTACAAATCTATCTTAAATAACACTCAAAACTTTGTCAGAGATGGCGAAACGACCTTTGTTGAGGTCGTTTACGCTCTGCTTACCCCATTAGGGATGAAGGCGTTAAAATATATGTATGTACATGCTCTCAAATAGGAACGAAACTATACTCGGTCCTATGTCCGATATCTCTCTGATTGTGTCACGTTCCATCAGTGGTAGAGATTGAAGGAATACAGACTACACTCTCTTGTGTATTGGGCAAACACTTGGGCAATGTTGATCTGAATGAAATAGGCACAAGTAGCTTAGATCCTTCATACAGTGTTACAACTGGAAAGCTTTTTCTTCCATGCTGGACTAGAAGCGATAAAAAAGTACTAATATTATTTCAGCTTTGCAAGTGCTTCGGTCTTGTGAGCTTAACTTGATTGGATCGGAACGGAATTTAATTCTTTATGTCTCCGCAGAGTCGTCCTTCCTGCCTTGGGGCCTTTTACCACGTAGATCCCTATCGAGATATTATAATTATTTCAGCAGTTTTTCGCCCGGGCATACTGTAAAAACAGTGCATGCAATTTAGGCGATGTGCTGGCAACCTATGTCTGTAGCCGTGTTCTTTACGCACTGACGTGGCAAAAACGCTCTTCGGACCGTCTTTTTGTTGTAAAAAATGGGTTAGCTCTTGACTCCAGTCTGGGTTGGAAGCGACAGAGACGAAATCAACGATGGAGCGAGCTTACCAGAAGATGCCTGTTCACTCTAACTTTGAAGTGTTAGGGGTCGTATGCATTCGGAAACACACTCCGGTAGAGAGTTCCACTATGAAAGAGTTTTGAAAAAGCTTAGTCCGTATTGATTATTGTCTGCCTCTCCCTTGAGGAATCGGTAAATGACTGTATGTACGTTATAATCAACGGCCTCCCTGGTCTAGTGGTCAGAGCCATGGACTTAAGATCTGAAGGTCCTGGGCTCGATTTCCAAGGGGGAATACAAAGTTGATTTTGACAATTTATCACTTTGTTAGGTATTTCCCAGTTTGGTTAGGACATTGCAGGCTGTATCACCTGATTGTTCGAAAAAGTATAAGGATTCCGTGCTGCAGAGGGCACGTTAAGCCGTCGGTCCCGGTCGCTGTCTTTGATAGTGGTCGTTACTCAAACCATGTCAGAGGCCTAAGAGCTGTGGTATTAGGCTGTTTGAAAGCTCTGACACTTTGTTCTTCGGGTCGTTCGGCTGGAGAATCCACTCGCTAAGAAGAATATTGTATGTACAGAAATGCATTGCAAATGGCCTGACCTGTTGCAACAGACTAAGCTTAGGTCGTGGAGATAAATTAATTTCGTAACGTCTGAATGTCCGCCCACGTCCGACGGGACTTCATTTGATTACTTTATTTCCTAGAAGCCGAGTAAGTGCTGAAACTTGTGGTGGAATTAGTTTGCTCTACATTATGTAATAATGACATACTTTGGTTATGTATACGTAGTTATATATGTCGCAGGATTATGATGAAATCGGTGTGTTGATCAAAAATCCAGAGAAACGTCTATAATTTTTCAAAGTCCGGGTTTTGATCAATTAATTTTCGATTTTATGATAAGTCTATGTCGGTAACTAACTTACATTTTAAATAAAACAATAGAGACATGATTTTATTTATTTTTCTGTTATAATTTTCCATATGACCTTACCAAAATTTTGTTTTCTACTAATTATACATACAAACAATCACGCCTTCATCCTTAAAGGGGTAGGCAGAGCGTATTCGAGCTAAACAAAGGTCGTTCCGCCACGTCTGACAAAGTTTTGAGGGTTGTTTAAGATAGATTTGTAGGTATATTGCTGTAGTGACAGGTTGTCAACCTATCGCCTAATTTGCAATATACAGAAACCCTCGGATCCCTTAGCTGGTTTTTACAGCATGCCCGGGAGGAAATGCAGCTGGCACATTCTATGTTTTTCTCTCGCTCCCAGTCTAGCATGGAAGTTAGTTCTACTAATTATTGTAGCATTTAATCTATTAATTTGACTATTGATCAAAACCCCGACATTCACATTTTGATGAAAACCCAGACTTTTACGAAATCCTAGACTTTATAAAAGTATAGTACTACTTAGTACTTTATAGAGTATTTTGTAAAATGTGTTTTTTGATCAAGAAACCGATTTCAACATAATCCTGCGACATAATTTCTCTCTAATTATTATTTAGGATGAGATAATAGGCTCAATTTTGGATAGTGATTTCTAAAGCTTCATGAAATTAGTTCAGTCCCTTTCAGTTATAGTCATTTCCTTCATCTGTTTTATGTTATGATTATGACTCTAACAAGTGCAAGGGCCAACAGTGAAACAATCCAGTCTTGTCGGGAGTCCATGGTGGATCGTCTGAACTCATCGCTAAGGGTGATATCCGAGTGGGGCGATGCCAATCTCGTCAAGTTCAACGCATCCAAAACCCAGGCGTGTCTATTCTCGACAAAACGGAGTCCTTTTAACCTGGCTCCAACTTTCCGGGATGTATCCGTACCGATTTCTGACCATCTTGAGCTTCTTGGTATGAGCCTTACGTCCGACTTGAACTTTGGACGTTACATTGAGTCTCTGGCCACAACAGCTGCCAAAAAACTTGGTATCCTCTCGAAGGTGAGGCGATACTTCACACCGGGACAGCTATTGCAGTTGTACACAGCTCAAGTCCGATCGTGTATGGAGTACTGCTGCCACCTTTGGGACGGTTCAGCTAAATACCAGCTGGCTGCCTTAGACTCAATCGAGAAACGCGCTAAGAAGCTCATTGGAGACTCAGCACTGGTTGAGGCAAAACTACAGAACCTTGAGCACCGTCGCAGAGTGGCGTGCATTTCGGTATTTTACAGGATACATTTCGGGGAGTGCGCGTTAGCACTTCATGACCTTATACCCCCCTCCCCTTTCCATCTCCGGAGCACGAGGCGTGGACAGGGGTTCCACCCTTATGTCGTGGATATACCACAAATTCGCACGAAGCGGTTCGCTTCCACATTCTTAATGCGAACGGCTAAGGAGTGGAACTCCCTGCCGGCGGATCTGTTTCCGGAACAATATAACCTGGGCCTTTTCAAGGCGAGAGTGAATAGGCACTACATAGGTGAGTATGTTTCAACATAGTCCGCATCGTCACTTTCCACCAGGTGAGATGGCGGACAAATGCTCGCCTATATATATTTAAAAAAAAAAAAAAAAAAAAAAACAATTTATTTGGTTTTGTTTTTATTTTAATAGAAGTTATTGGATAGGTACTGGGCTCGATTCTAAAGTAAAAAAGTAAAATTTAAATCTGTTTGTCACTTTCAAACTAAAAACATTGGAAAAGGACTGGAGATCCATTCTCTCCGGTTTTTGATTTAAATCGGTGGTTTTATGCGGTGGTCATATGATATGGCGAATAAAATTGACAGAAATACTGGAGAAACGTGCTAAAGTGTAAAACCATACAATATAAATCGCCTGTCCTTTTTCAATTTTATTATTTTTAAAATGACAAACAGATTTTAATTTTAGTTTTATCCGGTGGTATCTAGAATCGAGCCCACTATTGGGTGATCCCAAAATTTTACTTTTTAATCAAACTTTACCTGACACTGTTCTACCACATAACCATAAAACATAAGAAACTTTTAAACAGATTAAGAGCAATGTAACACAGTAGCTACTGCATACTATTTGATAGTCGTAAAATCTGTGTTAGCTAGTTCGCTTGGTAATAGTACTTTCATGCTGGACTGGGAGTGACAGAAAAGAATAGAATTTTCCAGCTGAATTTCCTCTCAGGCATCTTGTAAAAACCAGGTAAGGGATCCAAAGTGTTTCTGTGTATTGCACAGTAGGCGATGGGCTGACAACCTGTCACTACAGCAATATACCAGAAATCTATTTTAAATACCCGTCAAAACTTTGTCAGACGTGGTGTAAGGACCTTTGTGTAGGTTGTTTTACGGCATGTCTACCCCATTAGGGATGAAGGCGTGATTATATGTATGTATGTTCGCTTTCTCAGATTCCTAGGTTTTCTTCTGAGCCATGCTTCTGAGAAATAGCGTACTAATAAATAAAGTTAAACTTATATTATGTAGATTGGTTTCCGTTCTTTATTTTACTGTCATTTTAATAATATAAAAATATTCCTCCCACTGATTTTTGGTGATGGCGGACAACTGCGCAGGACTAGTTTTTAGTGCCCAAATATTTGCACTTCACACTCTCTCCTTCAGTCTCTGATTCTCATTGGACAGATTGACTGACACGACCAGAGAGAAATCAGACGCAGAACCGTTTATTTACATGTCCATCCGACAGCAAGATTTTCAGACAATCAGGTGATCAGCCAGCAATGTCCTAACCAAACTAGAAACAACAACACAAAGTCACTGTCCCCCGCCGGGAACCGAACCCGGGCCCTACGGGTCGAGAGCTCTTGGCTTAGACCGCTAGACCACGGTGGCAGTTGTCATTTTAATAAAATGTTCTGAACGACTGTTGTCTCCGTATTCACAACACGTAGAACCTTCCACGTTCCCTGTAAGTATTTTGTCAGGTGCGTAATTTCCTGAAGTTCCTAAAAGGAGAATGCTCATGACATGAAGCATGGCAAAACAACCAGGCGCGGCGGAAATATTACATTACTCCGAGATCGCAAAAAAAGAAATTTATGGTAGAGTAAGTTTGGAGTAAATTTCCAACGCAAACGAGACCTTAAATTGCTATTTCGGCTGAGAGAAATTTAGTACTTTTCTCTCATTTTGCGAGGAAACAATAACAACACTTAAAAACATTCATCAAACTTGCAATTCCTCCATAATATATATATATTCTTTATTGCGTACAAAAAAAAATACTATAAATAAACAAATTCAAATTTAGTTCACAAAGGTGAGCTTATCTCTATAAAGAGATCTCTTCCAGCCAACCTGTAAAACTGAATATGAGATAACAATATATACGGGGACACGCTGTAGACTTTGACATATAACCTAGAACCTACATAAACATACATATATATTACTTAAATAAACATCTATAATAAATAATAATACATACATATAATAAATACAAATACCTACGTACATAAATACTAATTTTGTTGCGACAGGAAGTGCTCTTTCACTCTATTTTTGAAAGTGGATATAGATGGACAGTTTTGAACTGTCTTCGGAAGCTTGTTCCAAAGTTGTGTAGCTCGAACAGAAAAGGAATTGGAAAAGAATTTGGTATTAGCACTAGGACACTCAAGTACTTTAGTGATACATACAATATTGTGATATTAAAGATTTGCATGGCGCCTTTGATAGGCGCGCATTCCATTCATTCATTCATTCATACCATTTTGTAAATTCAGAAAGTTGTATGCGTATTCAGTTTTAAAATAATCAATAATATGAACTAAAAATCACTTAAACAATACTAGTTTGTCCTTAAAGACTTTGTGAAGCGTTTGTTAATTTCATTGTTGTCATTTGGAGAAATTGCTGACGTCTGCGAATATGCGGAACGAAAAGAGTGAATGTAGGTTTTGTTCCTTAAAAATAATGAAGCTTTTTCCGAGCAAATAGGAGAAAATATATGTTACTCAATTCATAGGAAACAGGTAATTCAATTCTGCTTAGAGGGCATATTTCATCGAAAATAGTACCTAGCAAATATTTCGTGTCTGGGCCTAAAGTTTTTGTGAGCATTTACCGGTAAAATCAGTTTTTTATGACTAATATATACATACATACATACATAAAATCACGCCTTTATCCCTTACGGGGTAGGCAGAGCGTTAAACGCCTCGTAAAAGGCGCTTTCGCCGCGTCTGACAATAATTGAGGGTAATTTTAGATTGTAATGTGTATTGCCATAGTGACAGGTTGTCAGCCCATCGCCTAAATTACAATACACTGTAACCCTCGAGTCCCTTTTGCTGTCATCTACAGCATGCCCGGGAGGAAGGGCAGCTGGAACATTCTATGTTTTTCTATCTCTCCCAGTCCAGCATGGAAGTAATATGACTAATATATACTTACCATTTAATAGCTTTTCTTAAGTAACATATTTACACTTAGGCCCGTATTGATAAACAGCATTTAAGACTGACAGCTAGTTTGAATTCGTATCAAATATGCCATTTCAGTACAATATGGCCAGCCTGTCGAATCCATACTTAATATTGTTCTCAATTTTGAAATCACTTTATAAATACGAGCCTTAGCCTCAAAAAGCCAATCAGCCAATCATAATAAATATAACTTGAAGAGCTTCTCCTACCCGATCATCAAAGACATTCATATCATTCACTCTTTACGATTCGTCATTAAATGGTCTATATAAAACTTGTAACGACATTTTTATGAAGAGGTAGTTCAGTGGCCTTAATAAAATCACATTTATTTGCCATATTCTTTTCTATTTGTTTCTTATGTCTCTATCAATTCAATCCTGTTCGGTCTGCAACACTAAATGAATGCGCTTATTGAAATTCTTTCTTATTCGTTTTAGACAATAATAATGTGGTGTTATAAAAATTGGACAACCGCAAAAAAAGTTGGAAAAGGCAGTATATGTTTTTGTAATTTTGCGGCCAGTAAAGATTGAAGAAAGTTGTTCAATTTCATGATCACTTTTATCGTTTCCAACATAGTTAGTGGTGGAAGACATGTCCAGCAGTGGCGGACATGACGATATTATTTTCTTTACATACATACATAAATCACGCCTTTATCCCTTACGGGGTAGGCAGAGCGTTTAACGCCTCGTAAAAGGCGCATTCGCCACGTCTGACAAAAATTGAGGGCAATTTTAGATTGTAATATGTATTGCTATAGTGACAGGTTGTCAGCCCATAGCCTAAATTACAATACACTGTAACCCTCGAGTCCCTTTTGCTGACTTCAACAGCATGCCCGGGAGGAAGGGCAGCTGGAACATTCTATGTTTTTCTATCTCTCCCAGTCCAGCATGGAAGTAATTTCTTTAGAGTGGAAAAATTGTTTTAGTGCGTAAATACCTAGCCAAAAATATCACTCTTTTTCCATTCATTAACTAGGCTGAGTTTCCTTACAAACACATGTCGTAAGTTCTTTGACCTTCGCATTATTGCGTACAATATTTATTTATTAAACATTGCACTAGACTTAATTATAGTTTCGGGGGCCTTTATGAAGTGCTAATGGATACGTAGCTGAAAGAATTCTTATTCTCTTGATAACTTAAAGATTATTTTTTTTTAAATACAGGATGTAAAGTTCTGCTACTTTTTTGAATAGTTATTTATTTAAACATAATATTTTGGCCAAACACGAGCCTATAACAGGTAAACATAGTGTTTTTATATTCATATTCATAAACGAGTCCTATAAGCCGTAGCAACAATAGTCGTAGCAAAATGAGAACTCTGACAAAATGTTTAGGTAATTATTTTATTACTAGTCATCATCTCCCTAGCCTTTATCCCGTATCACACGGGGTTGGCTACCTAATCTAGTGGATTGAACGAGGGTACCGGTTTTTACACTGAGCGACTGCCATCTGACCTTCGCAACCCAGAAGGGAAACCAAACCCCATCCTTGATTAGGTCAAAGTTTTCAAGCCGCCAATGCTTAGCACCGGCCTCCGATATGGATTAACGACTAATATCTACGGTTTTAAACGATATTGACCGGGACCAGCGGCTTAACGTGCCTTCTGAAGCACGGTAAAAGCGCCGAATAAACGTACATATTCGAAAACCAAAAAACACATTGGTACGTGGTGCTCAGGCTCAGGAGGCAGCGGCCCTATCCACTACACCATCGGGCTATTTTATTACTAGTAATTTGTTCAATATTTTTTCAGATAACCTTGGGCCTAATAGTTTTGACTAATCATAAAATTCAGCTGTGCTATTCGGCAGTTTCTGACACCAAGCTTCATCGGGTCGTTTGACTCTTGAACCTATACGACAGAAGAATAATAAAGTCATTATTGTGGTGATTGTAATACTACTATTCTGCCATGCTGGACTGGGAGAGATAGAAAAACATAGAATGTTCCAGCTGCCCTTCCTCCCGGGCATGCTGTTGAAGTCAGCAAAAGGGACTCGAGTGTTACAGTGTATTGTAATTTAGGCGATGGGCTGACAACCTGTCACTAAAGCAATACATATTACAATCTAAAATTGTCCTCAATTTTTGTCAGACGTGGCGAAAGCGCCTTTTACGAGGCGTTAAACGCTCTGCCTACCCCGTAAGGGATAAAGGCGTGATTTATGTATGTGTATGTAATACTACAAAGTAACACAATTTCCCGTGTGTATACCAGCTGAGGTCCACTGCATCATTAAGTTGTTGGCATCACACGACAATGACGGAGTGTTCAGGAAAATTTATCATTACTTTCCACCAGACTAGGTTATTAGGAAGATTGCGGAGAAAAACCGATAATGTTATTAAAAGTTTTAATGTCATTAGAATAACAGTTTTTTTTTTAGAATGTGATGGGCAGGTTCGCTGGATTCGCTGATTCATATCGAGGTTAGCTTAGTTTTGAGATATAGGCCAGGTTCAAATCACTCGTGTAATTCGTGGTGCCCACTGCTGGACAGACCACCGGCTTGTAGTCACCAAATTGCGTCTCCGTCTTAGACGACCATACAGATCTGCAAAGAAGAAGCCTGCGTGTCTAAACGTGGATAGGCTTAATGATCCTGAGATCAGGAAATCAGTTTCTAACACCTTGGCGAGCACGCTGCCTCTCCTAAATAATAAGACCGGTGTTGTGAATGCAGATTGGGAATCTCTGTCTTCGTACATTTTAGACACAGCCACAGATAGTTTAGGTCTAAAAGTCCGCAAGAACGAGGACTGGTTTGACGAAAACGACAGAGCTCTCGCTGATGCAATTGATAAGCACCTACGTCTTCTGAAGCAGCAACGCAGGGGTCAGCAAGGTGTATCTGCTGCGGAGATCAATAAAAGTGACCTGGAACTGCGTAAGCTTTCACGGGATTTGAAAGACAAGTGGTGGCAAGACAAAGCTCGTCAAATGCAGTGGCTTTCTGATACTAACCAGTTGGGAGAGTTTTATACCGAGGTGCGAAAATTACTTGGTACTACCAGTTTTGCCAAAGTGCCATTGAAACCAGCTACTGGTGATGGCCTTCTTAAAGGCAAAGAGGATGTACTCAAGCGATGGGCAGAACACTTCAACACCTTGCTCAACGTGGACAACTCAGTTCATATGCAACACGTTCTGTCCATACCTCAACTTCCATTAGTCACTGAACTGGATGAGCCGCTGACATTTGACGAGGTTGTTGTTGCCATAAAACAACAACACAACAAGCGTGCGGTTGGAATCGACTTCATACCAGGAGAGCTGCTAAAGTACGGCGGTAAGGAATTGCACTCGGCTGTATGGAAACTTTTTGTTTTAATGTGGGAAAAAGAACAAGTCCCTGACATTTTCAAAGTGTCTGTCATTAGGGCTCTATATAAAAACAAGGGTGATCAATCTGATTTCAATTCCTACCGCGGTATTTCACTGCTATCAGTCCCCAGAAAAGTCTTTGCCAAGGTTCTTCTGTACCGCCTTATGGATCTTTCAAAAAAGATTCTGCCAGAAACCCAGTTTGGCTTCCGACCTGACCGAGGCACCTGTGAGGCAATTTTCTCAGTGCGTCAACTCCAAGAAAAAAGCAGAGAACATGGTCAAAATCTGTATCTCTGTTTTGTTGGCCTTGAGAAGGGTTTTGACAGCGTCTCTCGAGAAGCCCTCTGGTCGGTTCTGGGGAAGTTAGGATGCACGGAGAAGTTTGTGAGACTTTTGCGACTTCTACATGATGATATATTGAGCTGCGTCGCTGTAGACGCTCATCAATCAGGCTTTTTTCCCCGTCACCTGTGGGGTAAAGCAAGGGTGTGTTCTAGCGCCCACTTTGTTTGCGTTATATTTCTCAGTGGTAATTCGTGAAGTCTTGCAATCGACTTCTGAAGGTGTCCGCATCCGCTTCCGCACGGATGGAAATCTTTTTAATTTGGCCAGACTGAAAGCTCGCACAAAAGTGTCGTATGCCTTAATCACGGATATAATCTATGCGGACGATTTGTGCTTTGTATCTGAATCCCCAGACGGCCTGCAGCGGCTTATGTCGAGATTTCACGAGTCCTGCCGAAAATTAGGCTTAAAGGTAAGTGTCAAAAAGACGGAAGTGATGTCACTTGACGTCCACGGTCATGAGACACTGGCCGTTAACGTCGGCGACGACGTTCTGAAGCAGGTAGATAAGTTTCGTTATCTGGGGAGCACAATAACATCAAAGTGTGACCTCGATGCTGAAGTCAATAGTAGAATCGGTGCCGCAGCAGCAGCATTCGGTAAGCTGAATAGTCGAGTTTTCAGCTCACATGACCTTACGCTGGCCACAAAAATTTCCATTTATATGGCAATTGTGCTGCCCAATATTTTGTACTTTTCTGAGACATGGACCGTTTACCGTCATCACATTCGCACACTGGACCGCTTTCATCTTAAATGTTTGCGTAAGATCCTTAATATCAGATGGGCTGACCGTGTGCGGAACACGGAAGTTCTAAGACGAGCCAAAGTGGGAGGCATTGAAACCTACCTCATGCGGCGACAACTCCGTTGGTGTGGACATGTCTCGCGGATGGTGGATCAGCGAGTGGCAAAGCGCATCTTCTTTAGTGAACTTCAGGAGGGCAAGCGTAAGCAAGGCGGTCAACTTCTCAGGTACAAAGATGTGTTAAAGCGTCACATGAAGAGGTGTAGCATAGAACCTTCGCAGTGGGAAAGACAGGCTAGTAACCGGCCTGAATGGAGATCCTTGGTGAAATCCAAAATTCGAGATTTTGAAACCGATCGCTGCTCTGAGCTTGATGCCAGACGCGATGAACTGAAAACCCGTCCACCTGCGGCGATCAGTTACAATTACGTTAATGAAGTGCTTACGTGCCCGCAATGTGCGAGGATCTTTTCCAAAAAGATTGGCTACATAAGCCACATGCGAGCACACGAACGCCAACTGTTAAGGAGTTGAAGCAGTCGCCGTGGCCGAAATCGGTCTGGAGCAATATATATAGCTTAGTTATACTTCGCTTATAGAACTAGTTGTTTGAAAACTCGTTTCAAATACATAAATACATATAATCACGCATTTATCCTTAATGGGGTAGGCAGAGCTTGAACGACCTAAACAAAGGTCGTTCCGCCACGTGTGACAAAGTTTTGAGGGTTATTTAAGATAGATTTGTACGTATATTGCTGTAGTGACAGGTTTTCAGTCCATCGCCGAAATTGCAAAATACAGAAACCCTCGAATCACTTAGCTGGTTTTTACAGCATGCCCGAGTGGAAATTCAGCTGGTACATGCTATGTTTTTTCTCTCGCTCCCAGTCTAGCATGGAAGATCAAATACAATATTGTGTAATTTTCTAACACTTAAAAAAATTGCTTTTTTATCATTTGTAAATTTCAGATGGCTAAAAATGCCATTTAGCAGTTACGGTGGCGCTTGTTTTAATATTTAACGTTTAAAACATTAACACAAATATCAAATTTCTAAAATATTGATGTTTAAAGTTAATAATTAATATTTCAGTTATTATCAAAATTTGAAGTTTCTTTGCTACAATAGAATATTATTTCAACTTATTAAAAGCTTTATTCAAAAGTATTTACGTTGACTTTAGGAATTTATTTAAGGCTCTATGGAGCTTATAATAGACGCCAATTTATTTGTTTTAAGCACTGACAGGACCTGATGGAATATGGATGCTTTCAACGAATAGTATTTTCAAATCACTCACAATTAAAGTGATAGAGGTTATACATAGCATAGCACTTAAATTTGCAGTAACGCCAGTAAATGAATGATTTGCAAAATTATTAGCTAGAAGGCTTATTTTCAAATTTTTGAGCATCTCTTTTCTATAAAATAATTTCGAAAAGGAAACAAAAATGGATGTGTCACAAAAATGAAAATGTATCAAAAAAGACAACAAAAAGCAATCAGGCTTTTTCACAATGAAAAAATTTACTGTTTTTTTTTTATTGGTTAAGTTTGAGATATTGCACAATAATGTTTTAGTTTTTTTTTTTAGAAATCTTTTTGATTAAAGAACTCTGTTTTAGTAACACATAGAGCAAATTTAAAATATTTGCTATCAATATTAGTTAGCTATGTGAACGCGGCTTTATTATTTTTTGTAACGTCATTTTTCAAACTTGTAATAAAAATGGAAATCGTGTAATAAAAAATACCTTTAAAGTTCAGACTTTCAAAAAAAGTCATTTTTTTTTCAAAGTTACATTTTTTTTATTTTATTCGAACAGAAATGTCAATGAGTTCTTATCGCCCTGTATTACGATAACCAAACCAATATCCCTCAAAACTTTGTCAGACGTGGCGGAACGACTTTTGTTTAGGTCGTTTACGCTCTGCCTACCCCATTAGGGATAAAGGCGTGATTATATGTATGTATGTATGTATTACGATAAAGTTCAGCAATAACCTATCTAAGAAAGAATCCATTGAAGATATTAAAGTTATCATTTACCTTCTTGGTTTTGTAAGCAAAACAAAGCTGATAAATTGAAACTAGAATTTGACTGGCCCGAAAAAACACATGCTAAGCATGCACTTTTTTGGTCTTAAAACAAAATGGCCAACACAAGTTCGTTTCTTGCATTCCATTGGCTTTTTAAGATAAGATAAGAATATACTTTATTGTACAGAAAAGACACAAGAACAAAAGAAAATAAAAATAATTAGTAGTACAAATAAGCGGCCTTATTGCTAAGCAGTAATTTCTTCCAGGCAACCTTAGGGCACAGGATAATATAAGTTGACTAGTGAGCTGGTATACATTTCAGGCAATAAATTGTATACGTACATAAGGTACTTAAGTGTACTTATATAATAAATTAATAACAATAATAAATAAAGATACATAAAATTTACTGCTACTTAGAAATTGAGTGTTGCTATTTCATTATAATATTTTTTTACCAAATTTTTACATACATACATACATAAATCACGCCTTTATCCCTTACGGGGTAGGCAGAGCGTTTAACGCCACGTCTGACAAAAATTGAAGGGCAATTTTAGATTGTAATATGTATTGCTATAGTGACAGGTTGTCAGCCCATCGCCTAAATTACAATACACTGTAACCCTCGAGTCCCTTTTGCTGACTTCAACAGCATGCCCGGGAGGAAGGGCAGCTGGAACATTCTATGTTTTTGTACCTCTCGGTCCAGCATGGAAGTACCAAATTTTTCGGTTACAAAAATGAGTTACAAGAATGAACGAAATCATGGACATGGTTTTGACCCACTATTTTTATATATAGGTATTTATTATAATTCGTAATAAAATTTGTCTAAATCTCAATCATTTCATCACTACCTTTTATCAAAAATGTCACCAGTAGTTATATACCGGTGTATGTAACCGGTTGTTTATTTTTTGTGGTGTTTTTTGAACATACATACATACATACATAAAATCACGCCTTTATCCCTTACGGGGTAGGCAGAGCGTTAAACGCCTCGTAAAGGCGCTTTCGCCGCGTCTGACAAAAATTGAGGGCAATTTTAGATTGTAATGTGTTTTTTGTAACGCCCGTGAAGAGGACTAATTATTTTATATTGGGAATACCCGACTTGTTTTGACATAAAATATATAATTCGTTAAATACTAGTAAATAATACATACGATAATATACTCTTATTATTACATTTCTTCCATGCTGGCCTAGGAGAGAAAGAAAAACATAGAATGTGCCAGCTGCATATCATCCCGGGCATGCTGTAAAAACCAGCTAAGGGATCTGAGGGTTTCAGTATATTGTAATTTAGGCGATGGGCTGACAACCTGTCACTTTAGCAATATACCTACAAATCTAACTTAAATAACCCTCAAAACTTTGTCAAACGTGGCGGCGCGACCTTTGCTTAGGTCGTTTACGCTCTGCCTACCCCGCTAGGGATAAAGGCGTGATTATATGTATGTATGATAATATATTAAAGTTTATTATCTTATGTATTATTTACATACACACATATTACATATTTACATACATAACTAAGGGATTCAAGGGTTTCAGTATAGTGCAATGTAGGCGATGGGCTGACAACCTGTCACCCTACAAATCTATCATAAATCACCCTCAAAACGTTCTCAGACGTGGAGGAACGACCTTTGTTTAGGTCGTTTACGCTCTGCCTACCCCATTAGGGATAAAGGCGTGATTATATGTATGTTTACATAGATTATACTATAAAATATCGCGCGAGGATTTTTTTTGTTATCTAATTGGTTTTTTTTCACCCCTCAGCGAATAATTAGTCGTCACATATTGACCATGCGTCGTATTGTTAACAGGGACAACATCAACGTCGTACAATCGATGACGCTGACAGTGGAGTGGTACACCAGCGCCAATGGAGGCTTGCTGAACCATCTCACCAAGGAGATCAAGGACACGGACAGCAGCACTCTGTGGAGGTTTGTAATAATAAGAAAAGAATGGTCAGATAAACCAAGCAGGCCACCTATTAAGGCTCCTTTGTATTTTTATTGATGTTGCGTAAAACGCTTTCTAGCAAAAGTACTGCACTTACTCTTGCTGAAAAAAATGTGAAATTGTTACATACATACATACATATAATCACGCCTTTATCCCTAATGGGGTAGGCAGAGCGTAAACGACCTAAACAAAGATCGTCCTGCCACGTCTGACAAAGTTTTGAGGGTTATTTAAGATAGAATGCTAGGTATAGAATGCTATGTAGTGACAGGTTGTCAGCCCATCGCCTAAATTACAATATACTGAAACCCTTTGGATCCCTTAGCTGGATTTTACAGCATGCCCGGGAGGAAATGCAGCTGGCACATTCTATGTTTTTCTCTCGCTCCCAGACCAGCATGGAAGAAAATTGAAATTGTTCTTGGAGATAATTTTCGTCCGACTATTTTTTCGAAAACACAATATAAATAGTGTAATTATATTTTAAAAAGTCATAAAGTCAGGTCTTCGAAACACTTATAACAGGTTTTAATGAATAAGACAACCGAACTACTACCTGAAAGTTTTCTTAAAACATAAAACATTCTAAACTTGATCCGGCGTACATATATTTTTTATGTCTATGTAATTTTCATTCTACTTCCATGCTGGACTGGGAGAGTGAGAAAAACGTAGAATGTGCCAGCTGCATTTCCTCCCGGGCATGCTGTAAAAACCAGCTAAGGGATCCGAGGGTTTCGGTATATTGCAATTTAGGTGATAAGCTGACAACCTGTCACTACAGCAATGTACCTACAAATCTCTCTTAAATAACCCTCAAATAAAGATTTTAAACAAAGGTCAAACAAAGGTCGGACGTGGCGGAACGACCTTTGTTTAGGTCGTTTACGCTCTGCCTACCCCATTAGGGATAGAGGCGTGATTATATGTATGTATGTATGTAATTTTCATTCATAATTTAAATAATTTGACATTTGTCGCTTACGTTTTTAATTCCGTTCGACTTCGAATCTACTCTCTTTTTCTAACGCGCTGCAACCGACAGTGACTTGAAAGTGACAGAGACAGTGAAAAGTGTGTCACTTCAGCCCGTCGCGAAAGTTGGTTAGGCCTCTTAAAAGTAGGTCTGTTTTAACCGACTGCCAAAAAAGCGGGGAGGTTATCAATTCGTCGTGAAATTGGTTATTCAACTTAGCTTTAGCAAAGAATAGTAAATACCTATAAGCTTACCCTAGCAAGATAGTTTCTTAAGCTCAGTATGTGCTAACGAAAGAGAAGTGTCAGCTCTAATGATAAAGTAGAAAGTAGGTAGGCTTACCTGACTAACAGGTTCAATATTGACTTAATATATTCTAAACTATCTACTAATCTAATTTAAATTAATGTTGGTCTCTGTGACGCAAAATTCGATGTCAAAATTGGTAATTCTAATTATGCATGGATCAAAAGGTCTGAAATAAAAGATTTTTTTTTACCAATTAGAAGGCCAGCGTGGTTATTGCCAGTGATATAATTATGTTCTCTTCTGCTTAATGTCTCATCTCGGACAAATACTAATTCTGAACTTCTTTGAGAAGCTCTTCTTCTTCGAACAACGAACCGATGAACCCTGGTGTCAGAGTTTTGAACCCGCCTAGTAGCACAACTATTAGACCTGTGACATGGTTTGAGTAACGATCACTGTCTAAAGCGATTTAACGTGCCCCCCGAAGCACGGAATCCTTTTTATTTCAAACACTTAAATGATTCAACCTGCCATGGCATAACCAAACTGGGGAAAACCTCACAAAGTGATAAATAGACGAATATCAACTGTGTATTCCCTCCCTGGGAAACGAACCTAGGACCTCCGGATCAGAAGCCCATGGCTCGGACTACTAGACCCCAGAAGCAGTTTGGGTAGGTAAATTATAAATATTGAATCTCTAGCAGGAAATTAAACCCCGATAGCATCTGTTTGTTGGTGTTTATGTATTCAGGGTAATCCAAAACATAAATTCGATTCCCAAATGTAAATATTCATCAAATCCCGAAGGTGGGACGATTGTTGTTTTAATTGAAATTCTAATATTGAAGTCGTCCCATTAAATGAAGCACAAACGTTAGCCAATAGCATGCTTTTGTATTTAAAAGGAAATTTATGCACGTTTATACAATTAGCAATAAAGTTTACACACGCACATACACACACACACACACACACGCACACACACACACAGATAAGCCATTCATCCACCCCATAAAGGTACATAAATATTACTTAAAATTAGTAAATTTTTAGAGAACCTATGTCGGGAGGAGAGACCAGGAGGCCCATAGCACAGTAGTTTGGGATTCCTGTCTTTCCATAATTATAAACTTGACACGCTATTATTTTGTAAACTAGAATATAAGTACCTACTATCGTGGAATGAAAATAAAAAAAATATATATAAAATGAATTAATAAATTGGTCGGATGCAATAAAGAAAGCAACAAATACCTCCTTTCAAGACGCAACCCATTTTGCCAGCTGCTGCTGGAGTTGGAGGAACCTTGCTAATGGTCACGATCTTCAGTACTGAGGGACCGATAAGAAAAGAAGAATAAAATGAATGAAAAGTTATAGTAAGAGCAAATAAACGAAACAATTTTCAGTGTAAAGTGGTTGAAAACCAAACTATGAACAATTCATAAAATTTCTACGACATCAAATTTTATGTGCCTGCTTTACCTATGCTTGTTATATTTTATTACTTTCACAGAAAAAAATGTTTTGAAGAGTGATCTTGTTAAAAGAATGTTTTGTGACTGTTTTTACTATCAGTATTGTTTTTACTGTATAGCTAGTATTCTAAAATTCCCACATATACTGATAAATCAACGACTATTCACTTGTTTGTTTAACGGAGAGGTTAGAGACCTCTACGTTTCGACTCTTTACGAACCGCAGTCGAAAATCACACACTGCGGGCGGTATTGTGTGATTTTCACTCTCCATGAAGAAGAATCTCGTAAAAAGTCGAAACGTAGAGGTCTACACCTCCGTTAAACAAACAAGTAAGTAGTCGTTGATTTATCAGTATTTGTTAGTTTGTCATTTAAAATAATCTCTATTCCTTCAAGTTTACTGCATAGCCGTATACTATCATTAGCTGCAACAAGTTATGAATAATATTTCTTCGCGATGTGAGGCGATTATACACTGGTTCCAATTAATAAGAGGTTATAGAACACCACCCCAGTTTCTCAGTTCTGTATGACGTCATTAGCCAACGTCTTGAATAACCAATCGGGTGACTTCATGGCTTCTTATGGGGAAACGATGCAGTTATGTGGGGCAAGTCATTTTAAAATGTCGTAGCAAATTGCTACGAGATGAGTAACATATTGTAGAAAAACTGCTACCACATCTTTTTTTTCTTCTATATTGAACTGGGAGCCCGAGATAAAAAAGCCCGATGGTGTAGTGGATAGTGCCGCTGCCTCCTGAGCGGGGGACTTGGTTCTAATCCCACCACTTACCAATGTGTTTTTCGGTTTTCGAATTCCATATGTACGTTTATTCGGCGCTTTTCCGTGCTTCGGAAGGCACGTTAAGCCGTTGGTCCCGGTTAATGTCGTTTAATACCGTAGATTTTAGTCGTTAAGCTATATCAGAGGAGAGTGATAAGTATTGGCGGCTTGAAAACTCTGACCTAATCTAGGATTGGGTCTGGTTTCCCTTCTGGGTTATGAAGTCAGATGGCAGTCGCTCTGTGTAAAAACCAGTACCCTCGTTCAATCCCCTGGATTAGGTAGCCGACCCCGTGAGACACGGGATAAGGTTAGGGAGATGATGACTGGACTGGGAGCAAAAGAAAAATATAAAATGTGCCAACTGAATTGCCTCCCGGGCATGCTGTAAAAACCAGTTAAGGGATCCGAGGGTTTCAGTATATTGCAATTAAGGCGATGGGCTGACAATCTGTCACTACAGCAATACACCTAAAAATCTATATTGAATAACCTGCAATACTTTGTCAGACGGTGCGGATTGACATTTGTTTAGGGCGTTTACGCTCTGCTTACTCTATAAGGGATAAAAGCGTGATTTTGTGTTTTTATTTTCACCGCGCAAGTAATAATGATCCTTGGCATCAGTAAATATACAGCTTCTGTTTCTGCCACCTTTAGAAAGGCCTTTAACCTGTATTTGGGATTGACAGCTAGTTTGAGTTCGTATCAGGAATGTCATTTCAGTACCTGTCAAATCCATACTTAATATTGCTCTCAATTTTGCGATCGCTTTATAAATACGAGCTTAGATAATGTCAGATTTATACGTCTCCGGTGTGGTTGCGATGGAACCCATATCCTCAGGATCGAAATCCTTCGACACAGACAATTACACCACACAGACAGTTTTAAATATATTAATGGACTAGCTGTGCCCGCGACTTCGTACGCCCGGTTGGTATGGAAAACACGCAGTACATACTGAAAACGCTTCTCCGCGCGTACCTGCCTGCGGGACCTGCTAATCCGCGCGGAGTCCTGTTTCGCATTGTCTTATCTTTGTTTTTGTATGGAAAACACGCTTCCGAGCGCGGCCAGCAGATCCCGCTTCTACGCGTGTAGAAGCGTTCTCAGTATGTTCGACACTGCGTGTTTTCCATACAAACTGGGGTACTTACTCAATATTAAAATGGTTTGCGTGATTATTTCTAACCTAGACTGGACACCGGGCAATTAATTAAAAAAACTCAGTCAAATAAAAAGTCCCTTTAAAATCAGTTATTAACAATCAGAGATCAATTTTCTGCCTACCCTCTAAGTCAGGTGGCGTGATTATTTGTATCGTAGCTTTGAGTTTAAGTAATGCTCAGTCAAACAAAAAAAGTTCCATAAAATCGGTTAAAAAACAGCCAACTTTCAATTTCCTGCCTACCCCCTAAGTCAGGTAGCGTTATTTTAGGTATCCTTAGTTGCAACCCAGGTAACACACAGTTGAATAAAAAAAGTCCCATCGAAATCGGTTCAGCAGTTTTAGCGTGATGTGGTAACATACAGACAGACACAAATACTAAAAAAAACGTTTTCATCTTTATAATAATAATAAAATAATAATAAAATCGTTTATTCCAGACCAAAGATCCATATCCATATCACAAAATTCATATTTATCACAAAAAACTTAAATTAACATAGCATAACATTCAGAATTAAAAATTAAAAACATTCAGACATTAAAAATATAACATATAAATAAATTAACAATACATTCCAATTCATTAGATTCAATTAAATATTATATTATATTATTATTTATTTTATTACAGCTATAACTATAAAATTCATTTGGTTATTATTATTACAATATATATAATCAAAAATGGAAATTATTAATAATGTCTTACACGCGCACACTTCAGTCAGAACCATGTCAAAAACACAAACACTCAGGAGTCTGGTACACTTAGCAACACAATTTTGTTCAGCGTTCATGTAGACGACGCCAAGCCGCGTGAATAGGGCTCGCCGACCACTGATAAGCGGCCCGCACGACGCTGTAGCACCGGCCGTCGCGCGGCGCAGCAGGGCGGCCCAGCCGGGCACCCGCGCCGCCGTGAACATCTCCGACGCGCTGCACCAGCGCGGCAGCCTGTGCAGCGCTCGCCACGTGTTATTATATTGAACGCGTATCTGGCTATACGCTGCATTGCACCACAGCTCTGCGGTGTATACATTTGTGCAGAAAGTGGTGAACAGTGTTCGCTTGACAGGGGCGCTGCAGCGGCCGAAACGGCGCCAGCATGTTGCCCTTGATGTTAATTGCTCGTCGTTGCCTCTCCATATCGGTTTCATCGTGTAAGTCATCCCGGATCACGTGACCAAGATATCTGAATTCGTGAGTTCTCTCTAGTGTTTGGCCATCTAGGTGGAGTGGGGGAATGACCGTGGGGGTGTTCGCCGACTTAAATATCATGTATGCAGACTTGTTTGCATTATATAACATGTTGTGAGCAGTTGCGTAATTTTCACAGACGGATAGTAGTTGACGCATAGCAGACGTGGAAGGCGCCAGTAGGACCATATCATCCGCGTATGCTACATGGTTCACACATTTTCCATTCATATGGCAGCCTACCCCTGTCTGTTCCAATTCTCGGCTCAGCTGATCCATGTATAGGTTAAACAGGACTGGCGAGCTCGACCCCCCCTGCCTTACACCACAGTGCAGTTTATCTACGTCAGAATACTCGCCTTTCCATCTGACCGTATTTTCCTGCTGTACATGCCATTGTTTGAGGATCTGAAGAATGGGCGCTGGCATACACATTTTTTCTCTTATTTTTATTACTGGTGAAGGCTCTTTTTGCTGATAGTTGCATTGATTTAACAACTCTATCGTAGTCAGCGTCGATGTCACTGGGCGAGTGTGGTGGTGACATACAGGTATCGTGCGGTAGGTAGTCATTCATTAGTTCACTGTAGCTCCCGATTTGGCAGTTTGTCTTTGGTTTCCATGCGTACGGGTTCGAGTGCATGTAGTCTGTGTCATCGAGTGTTAATTTTGACAGACCGCTGATGCTGAGTGTTATAGAAAGCGGCCGGTGATCTGACCATGCTACACTGTAGTCAATGTTTATGATTTTTATACACTGAGCTATTGCACTCGTGCCAAGGCAATGATCCAACCATGATACTGTTCCATGGGCATCGCTGACAAATGTGTACTTGCTGCCGGGAAGCATATTCTTATCCACATACTCGTAATCATATTCTGAACAAAAAGAGGCGAGTTCTTGACCAAATAGGGTTGTAGTGTCTGCATTAAAATCGCCCATTACAATGCAGTCGGTGCAACTACTATTCTCAATCATTCCATGGATCTCACCAAGCAGATCACAGAACTCAGGAAAATTGACATTTTTGAAATATGGCATGTATATGTTTATGAGTAGTAACTTACTTTGTTTATTGAGAGTAAATTCTACCGCGGCCAAACGTGGTGACTCACTCAGTAAAGTAGCAGTGGCTTTAAGCTTCTTCTTGAACAGAATGGCGAGGCCGCCATAAGCACGGCCGATCAGTGGTCCAGCTGAGGTATCCACGGCTGATGTCCCTATGGCGTCGTAATCTTTATGGAATGTTTGCAAAAGATGTAGATCAGTGGGCAGAAGCCATGTTTCTTGCAATAATATTATGTCATTTGTACTACACAAGTCTTCAATAATTTTTTGTGTTCTTGTGAATGATTTACAATTCATGCTTACGATTTTCAGCTCGCTATCCATTACTATTTATATTTGGATTGCGCATCTTATATGCGTTGTAAACATGCGTCTTGAATTTGCCGACCGTGATACCAGCCGGCCAAATATCGGGTCTTAGGAAGTTGTTTAGGTCTTCTTTTGGTATGGTTATTTTATAAACATTACAGCTAATTCCAGGTCGATCAGGAAGTTGTTCTATTTTCAGTGCTTTTTGACCAATCTCGCTAAAGTAGTCTGAGATATCTTGTGTGGTAACGCTTTTATCAAAGCCGGTGGTGTAAACATCATTGTTTTGTATAGCTACTTTTAATTTTTGTGTAGTTAAGGTTGAGCCAGACCCGCGGATGTTTTGTCTTCTCTTTTTTCTGGGGATGTGGGTGACAAAGCCATTTTCGTCAGTAGATTCATGTAGCCCCTCTCGAACTTGGGACTCAGGACGCCTGGGAGGATCCTTGGTCTTGTTATTCTTAGGCTCTGTATATATAAAACCAGTTGAGCCACTTATCGTCGAAGGCGAGTACTCCGAAGCGGGTTGATGCTCGGATATAGGGCGAGGGCACTGGGGTGGCGTCGAGGGTGGCGTCGAGGGTGACTTACTCATCATGGTTTTAGGTTGGAGTGCATCACTAGTGTCCGGGTTTCTGGACCGGGTAAGTAATCCATTAACAAGTTCTTTGAGTTTGTCTGTATCTTTCGTTTTCGTGTACACTATTTCACGGTTGATATTTGCTATATCGAACAGAAGACGCGAAACATCAACGTGGTCGAAATTGATAGGGGGACGTTTATGTAGGTCACGCGCTACAAACAAGGGCGCGATGGTGGGATCTGCCTCTTTGAGTACACTAACTATATCCAGTAGATGCTTTCTTTTCTTATCTTCCCCCTTCCTTGTCATATTTTTGCGATTCTTCGGCTTGATAATATCGAACAGCAAAGTCTTGGCAAAAACAATTTCACTGTCGGTGTTGTGACTTTCACAAATGTCAATTATACTTTTCTCCGACATCACATTCATTTTAGATTGTACGAAGCATAGCAGTTCGTTGATGATTATATTGCACGATGTGCAAGTAACCGACATGTTCATATTGTCAGGGTAGGATGCCATAACAGACACTATGTTGATAACGACACTTATTCAAATTACGTAGGTAGTCCGATCGAGCGGAGGTAAACAACATGCGTAGTTATGCGCAGTAGGTGTGAGCGACCGCTACCCGCGGCCGGACGCGCAAGAATGAAAGATCACAACATAACGTTAATAATGCCTGCTGCAATTATTATTATTTTTAATATTCAATGTACAGAAACGACCCTTCTAGAGATTTATTATATGTATAGATATAAGTCTAAAATTGTAGCTCAAAAGAGACAAGTAAAACTTAGTCTCAAGCGATCTAAAATTTTCCAAATTAAAAACGGTTTTATTAACAAGAATTAGAGCGTATTTTACGGCTCATTCGTTTTACGAGAACATAAAAATATGACAGTAAAATGCCAATAATTCATATTTTCGAGGACACCGATCCAGTTCCTTGAGAAAAATCATAAAATGCACGCGTGCGCTGTTCTGATTTAAACTTGAGAGTCATATAACAGGTGTAAGGGACAGCGTCCCACAAACTGATAGGGGTTGCAAGTGCTTTGCTCTTGTGAGCCTAGCTTGTTTGAATATTACGGAATCCAACTCTTTTGGAGCAGCCGTTAGGCATGATGTCCGCAGAGTGGTCCTCCTCACAAGGGGTCTCTTTCCCACTTGAATCTCTGTCGTGATAATGCATTGTTTAGCGTGAAAGGCCTTATGGCTTAAGGTCTTATGGCCTTTCAGATATGAATGACACGAACATGAACACGAAACGCATTGTTTTTTTATTGACTACTGCTTTGTCTTCATTTTGACGTATCAGATGCGGAAGTGCCCACAATTAGGATATTGATGGGGGTTGCTCAGTCAACGACACTGAACAACTATCAGCAGGTTTTTTTTTAGGAAGTGAAAAATTAAAATGGCTTTTCCATACAAAATGTTCTCCTCGATCAGACAATTTGTATGGACATATTTTTGCTGATAGTTGTTTAGTGTCGTTGACTGAGCAACCCCTATCAGTTTGCGGGACGCTGTCTCTTACACCTGGTATTTGTAGTTTATTATTATTAGCTTTGCCACCGACTACCTGTACTTTTAGAATTAATAAATAGCAGTCCATATACGCCGATGTACCTACACCGGAGCTTGCGGCGTTAGTTGCCTACTGCGAGTCGGAAGGTCTTGAGCTTATAGTCTCAATAGACTCTAACGCGCATCATCAAATCTGGGGCAGTGAAACCAACAACAAGAGAGGTGAAGAACTAGTAACTTATCTTTTCTCTACCAATCTGAATATACTGAACAAAGGCTCGGAGCCGACCTTCGTCACATCCCGATGCCAGACTATCATTGACCTAACACTAGCATCCGAACGGGTCGCGCCACATGTTACCGACTGGCACGTGTCCGGCGAGATTTCCTGCTCGGACCATAGATGGATTAGGTACAACCTTTGTATAACGATCGATCCTATTGTACCTAAGCGCAATCCTCGTAAAACGGACCGCGCTAAATACAGCAAGCTGGTAAGGGAAGGGTTACGATCCATCGACCTACCAGCTGAATACGTATGTACAGAAGGTATTGAATTACATTTAACTAACATTTCCTCCGTTTTAATCAACAGCTATGAACAGACATGTCCACTTACAACGCTAAAGCCAGGTTCTAATTCGAAAACCTCATGGTGGGGACCAGAGCTGGAGAGGCTACGCCGCAAAGTAAGGAAACTGTTCAATAGAGCCAAAAATACACGAGAACTCGAAGATTGGGACGCCTACAAGCAGGCCCAGCATCACTATAAGAAGCGTATTCGAGACAGGAAGCGAGAGTGCTGGCAACGCTTCTGCACCAACATAGAATCAACGAATCAAGCTGCTAAGGTAAAAAACATCCTGTCACGCGACCCAGACCGCAACCTAGGCTGCTTGAAGAAACCAGATGGCACCTACACCAGATCCGACACAGAGACCTGCGAGCTTCTTCTGCAGACTCACTTCCCTGACTGCCGTATCGCGAATGACCAATCCTGGGATGACGCGATGCAAAGCAGCTCAGTGAACCAAGCGGACTGGACCACGGCTCACAGGGTAGTAGACGAAAACAAGGTAAAGTGGGCAATCAACAGCTTCCTTCCGTTTAAAACGGCGGGCCTTGATGGTATTTTCCCAGGGCTCTTGCAGTGGGGTGACGTGAATGTACTGGCCAGGCATCTTACTGCGGTGTACAGAGGATGCCTTGCTCTCCGTTACGTGCCACTGCAATGGAGGGAAGTAAAAGTTATTTTTATCCCCAAGCCCGGCAAAAGCGACTATACGCAACCTAAATCTTTTAGACCAATCAGTCTCACGTCCTTCCTTATGAAGACTCTGGAGAGACTGTGCGATAGGGACATAAGAACAATTTCCCTTATGCGTAAGCCGCTTCACGCTAACCAACATGCCTACAGCCCAGGCAAATCAACAGAATCTGCTCTCTACTGCGTAACATCTCGCGTGGGGAGAAGTCTATCTCAAAAACAATCAACCCTAGGCGCATTCATAGACATTGAAGGTGCCTTTGACAAAACAAACTTTACCAGCATAAGCCAGGCGCTCTCGAGACATGATGTCCATTCCACTATTGCCGGGTGGATAGATAACATGCTAAGGTACAGAGCGATACAATTTACCGTGAACTCCAGCACAAGAGGCGTGGTTGCCAAAGGCTGCCCGCAAGGTGGAGTACTCTCTCCGCTCTTGTGGAATATTGTGGTTAACGAACTCATCGAGAACCTCAATAGAATGAGACTGTATACGGTTGGCTATGCGGACGATCTTGCCATTCTCATAGGTGGCCCCTTCGAGAATGTGCTCTGCGATCTTATGAGATCTGCACTAATAATCGTCGAACACTGGTGCAGAAAGCACAACCTTACGGTGAACCCGTCGAAGACAGAACTTATGTTATTCACCAACAAACGGAGCTTAGGTCGGCTTAGACTACCTAAGCTGTTCAACACAGAGCTGAGCCTAACAAACGAAGTGAGATATCTGGGAGTCACGCTCGATAGTAAGCTGCTCTGGACTAAACACATTGAACACAAGCTAGAGAAAGCCTGCATAATCTTCTGGCAATGCCGAAGACTTATGGGCAGATCTTGGGGGTTATCCCCTAAAATTTGCAAATGGCTGTACACAGCAGTTATTAGACCGACAATCTCCTACGGTGCAATAGCCTGGTGGCCCAGGACTGAGCTTTCAACCGTTAAAACCAAGCTACAGAGCTTTCAGCGGATGGCTTGTACAGCCATGACTAGCTGTATGCGCACCACCCCGACAGCGGCCCTAGAAATCATCCTTGGGCTCACACCGCTGGACCTATTCATCCAACACGAGGCGTTGATGACAGCTTTTCGCCTCAAGCTTCAAGGCACATGGAGGAATGAGGACAGCCCTATCGCAACCTTGTGGGACACAGTAAAGCTACAGTACCCTCTCTGCGAGGCCCCTTGCGATAGGATACCGAAAACTTATACCTTTCACAAGAACTACCTAATACAACCATCCGAGACAGAGAAAGATGAATCAGGCGCAAATGAAGTTCGCATATATACAGACGGTTCAAAAATGGGGTCAGGGACCGGTGCCGGCGTCTTCTCTCAGGAACTAAACATCCACATATCGATTCCCTTAGGCATCCACAGTTCCATTTTCCAATGTGAATGCGTAGCCATAATGGAAGCAGCCAAAGCCGTACTACGCAGGAAGTTAGATGGATATAACATCAGGATTCTCTCGGACAGTATGGCCGTACTAACAGCCTTGCAGAGTAATACTATTACCTCAGGGTTAATATACGAGTGTCACCAGACCCTGGAGCTCATGGCGTCAGAAAACCAAGTTATCCTGCAATGGATCAGGGGACACAGCGGATCTCTTGGTAATGACGCAGCGGATGAATTGGCGAGAGGTGGATCACAGACACAGATCGCTGGCCCTGTACCAATCCTGCCAATTCCATTCAGCCAAATGCGCACGTGGCTGCGAACATTTACCAACAACCGACACAATGTCCAATGGACAAACCTTGAAAGCTGTAGACAGTCGAGAGAGGCGATACCTGCACTTTCGCCGAGACTGACCCGAAGACTTCTCAGCTTAAATAAACATGACATCCGAATTGTAGTAAGCACCCTCACAGGTCACATAACTCTCAACAAACATCTATTCACCATCGGCGTCACAGACAGCCCAAAGTGCAGGGGCTGCCTGGACGAGGACGAGACAGTTGCACACGTACTCCTGGGATGTACGAGTGTGGCTGACCAACGGGCAAAAATTCTCAAGGAATTGAGGTCGCTCCGAGAAGTCTGTGAAAACCCCAGGAGAATTCTGAACTTCTGGAAGGAGCTGGGCTGGTTGGAATAAACCAGTCAACCCTGCACGCACAACGGACCAAATTAAGAGTCTAATTGCGGATACAGGAGCCCCATAACATAACATAACATAGCAGTCCATATACAATTTTCTATGTCAGTCTTCTTCTTAGCGAGTGGATTCTCGAGTCAAACGACCCGATGTACCCTAATGTCAGAGTTTTCAAACCACCTAGTAGCACAGCTATTAGGCTTCTGACGTGGTTTGAGTAACGACCATGTCAGTAGTCAATCCAATTGAGTTTTTAACCCTGGAATAGTTAACACTTAATTTTAAACTTTCGCGGTTGTTTTCACTTTAACTATAAGACATTTTACGGGTTTCTTACCGCGATTTATCGGGAACTCATCAAATTATTTAAATCGCGGTAAGAAACCTGGAATAGTTTTTAGTAATGAATGCGCTTCATCCGAGAGCATAGTCTCTATTCTTACCTATCTATAGAGGACAACTAACTATTTACATGCCCATCAATAAATTAAGCATGCATACATACATATAATCACCCTTGTATCCTTAATGGGGTAGGCACAGCGTAAACGACCTAATCAAAGGTCGTTCCGCCACGTCTGACAAAGCTTTGAGGGTTATTTGAGATAGGATTTGTATGTATATTGCTGTAGTGACTGTGAGCTGGTTTTCACAGGATGCCCGGGAGGAAATCCAGCCGCCACATTCTATGTTTTTCTCAGTCCAGCATGAAAGTATTAAATTAAGAACAACAAAAAAGCAATGGTTTGAAGGACAGACGTCGTCAAAGCTTTATCATATTTTTGTAATAAAACCATTTTGTTCGTTTTCAAACGATCACGTCAGTTAATATTTTAAGTACCTACCTAGTAATTAAAATGTCTTCAATTGATATTACTCGGCGGATGGCGAGACTATAAGGAAGAAAAGCTATTTAGAACTTTTCAGAACAATAATATCAGAATCTAAATTTAAAGTCATGTTCGTGCTATGTCTTTGATAAAGTACCTTTTTGTTTGTATCTTGTATTAATTAGGGTCGCTTACTTACTTATTTGTCGTTATCCAACGATATATTTCGGGACTTCGGAGCCCCTTCATCAGGTTATTGAGTGCGTAGGTGTTCACGCGGTCGCGCCACGCACTCAACAGCCTAATGAAGGGGCTTAGAAGTCCCGAAACATGTCTTTGGATAACGACTAATAAGTAAGTGATCGACCGTTTTTAATTACTAATTTGTATTAATATGCTTGTCCCATTTTTTAAAAACATTAGTTATTTGCTTGTTCTCATTTGACAGGTACTTGGTGGGTTTCAAGAATCTTCTGAGGAGTATAGAGTGTAAGGGCATAGCATCAGTGCTGGGAATCAACTTCTTCGCCAGAGGATTGTTGCAGCCAAGAGATCACGAACGGTAAGATTTTTTACAAAATTTCAATTCAATTCAATTAGACTTTATCATAAATATATCTTAGAAACTAGTTCAATGTTAGACATCAATTTATATCTATACTAATATTATAAAGAGCAAAGTTTTGTATTTCTGTGTCTGTATGTTTGTAACGAATAATTAATTTAATTTAATTTATCTTTATTGTAAACTTCACAGCACATATTCTTAAATTACATTACAAATGTTATAAACTAATCTAGCCAGTTAGGAAGTTTAACATATTATTAAAGCAGAATTTAGGTAGGTTACAAAAAGTAAGCTCAAAAACTACTGGACCGATTCCAAAAATTCTTTCCCCATTAGAAAGCTACCCTGATTAGTAGTTTCCGTGCTTCGGACGGCACGCTAAGCCGTCGGTCCCGGTCGCTGCTTTGGTAGTGGTCGTTACTGAAACCATGACAGAGGCCTAATATATAAGCTACTAGGTGGTTTGAAAACTCTGACACCAGGGTTGATCGGATCGTTCGTCTCGAGAATCCACTCGCTTTTCAGCTGGAGACACCGCTGACTAAAAGCTAGTATGTAATTTAAAAAACCGCGGGGTAACGATTAATAACTCCTTTAGTCTTAAAATGACGATAGGTGGCGCCCCCATTAGTAAAAAAAACATAATTCTCTAAAACCCCGTGAATCGAAAAACCGGTCCAACAGAGTCAAGTCAAAGTAATTAAGATAATTCAGAACCCTATAAATAAGCTATTCATAGCTAGTTGTAGTAACAGGAAGAAAAACTTTCGTTGGTGGCCGTTATTCGCAATAGCGAGTCATAGCTTGTTTTAGTAACAGGAAGAAAAATTGTCGTTGGTGGCCTTTATTCGTAAGTTTTCTTCCTGTTACTACAACAAGCTATGAATCTTAATTACTATAACTTGATTCTGTTGGACCGGTTTTTCGATTTATTGCGACTTTAGTGAATTATGATTGTTTTACTAACGGAGGCGCCACTTGGCTAGTATCATAACATAACATAAAAACACTTTATTGCACGTAAAAATACAAATCATACAACACAACATAGTATCGTCACTTATCCTCACTTATTAATTTCTTAACACATTTATTTGATTAATAAATGTTATATCAGTTATCTTTGACATTAGTTTTAAGCATAAAAGTATTAAATGTTTATGTACCTATTATGATAAATATGATTTTCGGATATGTTTTCCTCTCTGTGTCATATTTAGATTATTTTTAATATACCATTTATAATTTATAAAACTCCAATTAAGTAATGAATAGGTATGAAAATGTACGTAATTAAATTAATATACATACATCACATCACACGTGTCGATTTAAATAAGTGAATTTAACAAGAATTAATGCTAATTGACCACATCAGGATATAAATCACACTTGACATATTCAGTGAACATGTAACGTTTGGACATAATTGAATTAATTATAGATGCACGTGTTTAATTTTAATAAGGTTTTAATGTAAATTAATTAATAATAGGCATGTTGACTGGGTGGCTAAAAAAATCAATGCGTTTATACTTCCTCTTCTTCTGTCAAGTGGGTATAGAGTCTATCGACCCGATGAAAACTGGTGTCAGAGTTTTCAAACCGCCTAGTAGCACAACTATCAGGCTTCTGACATGGTTTGAGTAACGACCACTACCAAAGACAGCGACCGGGACCGAAGGCTTAACGTGCCCTCCGAAGCACGAAAATCTTTTTCTTTTCGGACAATCAGGTGATTCAGCCTGCAATGTCCTAACGAAACTGGGAAAAAAATCACAAATCAAAAAAAAAATGATAAATTCTCTAATATCACCTTTGTGTTTCCCCCCTAGGAATGGAACCCAGGACTTCCGGATCGGGAGTCCATGGCACTAGCCACTAGACCACGGAGGCAGTTATACTTAAAACCGATGGCTAAAAATACTGTGGATCTCATTGATCATTTAAAGAAAATGCACATTTAGTTTTAATAATGGAGATAAAATTTGATTGATTTGAGTAGTTAATATTTACTAGCAAGTGACGTCATAACCCACTATTATCATACAAAAAAGAGTTTTCGTCATTTTATAAAACGTTGCTGATTTGACTAGAAGGCAAATAGCGTATTATTAAATGCATTTTCGTGGGATATTTACCATTAAATGACACGATGTATTAGTGTATGGTAATTTATTAGAATAAGAATCCTAGGTTTTTGTGCTAGAAGAAAATACACTGAAAATAAACAGCTTAAATTGTGCCTAAAATAAGAATCAAAAACAACATGCCAGGAGTGTCTTAAAATTAGTAAAAAAGAATTATTATTATTACTAGCTCGCTGTGTCCCACTGCTGGGCAAAGGCCTCCCCTTGTTTCTTACATTCTCGTGGTCCTGTGCAAGCTCCCACCAGTCTTCGCGATTAAAAAAAGAATAGTGTCTTAAAAACCTTAAAATTAGAAAACATTTCTAAGTTACACAGCTAATCGTTACCAATATTATAAACTTTTTGACAGCCCGATGGTGTAGTGGATAGGGCCGCTGCCTCCTGAGCGGGGAGGTCGTGGTTCGTATCTCACCACGTACCAATGTGTTTTCGGTTTTCAAATATCATAAGTACGTTTATTCGGCGCTTTTTCCGTGCTTCGAAAGGCAAGTCAAGCCGTTGGTCCCGATTAATATCGAATAATACCGTAGATATTAGTCGTTAAGCCATATCAGAGTCCAGTGCTAAGCATTGGCGGATTGAAAACTCTGACCCAATCTAGGATTGGGTCTGGTTTCCCTTTTGGGTTACGGAGTTCAGATGGCAGTGGCTCTGTGTAAATACCAGTACCCTAGTTCAATCCCCTAGAAAAGTTAGCCGACCCCATAAGATACGGGATAAGGCTAGGGAGATGATGATGATTATAAACTTTTTTGCTTTCTGACTTCAAACTTCACAAGTTGAAGTGATGGCATGATGAGGATATTTATCTCAATCAGGTACATATCCCACATGATCCTGGGCCGGGACCTGCTGGACAACACCCTTAACCTGGTGCCTTCCCTGATCCCTCTCCACAAGGACATCAAGGAAGACAGCAAGGAGTACCAGGTCTTGGAGAGAAAGTAAGTATCAAAATACATACATACATATATTCACGCCTTTATCCCTAATGGGGTAGGCTGAGCGTAAACCTAAACAAGGTAATTCCGCCACGTCTGACAACGTTTTGAGGGTTATTTTAAGATAGATTTGTAGGTAAATTGCAGTGACAGGTTGTCAGCCCATTGCCTAAATTACAATATACTGAAACTCTCGGATCCCTTAGCTGGTTTTTACAGCATGCCCGGGAGGATATGCAGCTGGCCCATTCTATGATTTTCTCTCGCTCCCAGGCCAGCATGGAAGAACACTATACTATCAAATTATGTTTCAAAAAATATTTGAAAGATACATACATACATACATACATAAAATCACGCCTTTATCCCTTACGGGGTAGGCAGAGCTTAAAACGCCTCGTAACAAGCGCTTTCGCCACGTCTGACAAAAATTGAGGTCTAATTTTAGATTGTAATGATTTGTATTGCTGTAGTGACAGGTTGTCAGCCCATCGCCTAAATTACAATACACTGTAACCCTCGAATCCCTTTTGCTGACTTCTACAGCATGCCCGGGAGGAAGGGCAGCTGAAACATTCTATGTTTTTCTATCTCTCCCAGTCCAGCATTTGAAAGATAGTTTTCTTCTTCTTCTGCCTAGCGTTTTCCAGGCCTAGTGCTGGAGTCCGCTTGCCGACTTCTTCTACTCCTCTTTGACCCGTCTCCGCCATGATATCATACCGGGTGAAAGGGACAGCGTTCCGCAAACTGAGAGAGATTGCTCAGTGAACGAAACTGAACAACTGTCACCAGGAAATTATTTCAGGGGACGATAAAAAATGACCATTCCATAGAAAAATATTTATTTATTTATTTTACAATTAATTGTACATAAAAACATCGTAAACACAGGACATGAATAACAAAGACACAACAGGCACTGCTTATTTCTTAAAAGAAATTTCTTACAGCAACAGAAGTGATATTTTTAATGATACGCGTATAAAACGTGCACAAAATTTAAAACCTACTAATAAAATCATACTACTGTAAAATACTTATATAATGTAAATCTTTTACATAAATAAAAACAAGATATAAATAAACACCTCCAATAAAACACATAATTGAAAATATATAAATATTTATAATAGCTATTTATATAATCTAGGATTGGGTCTGGTTTCCCTTCTGGGTTGCGGAGGTCAGATGGCAGTCGCTCTATGTAAAATGCAGTACCCTCGTTCAATCCCCTGGATTAGGTAGCCGATCCCGTAAGATACGGGATAAGGCTAGGAAGATGATGATGATGATGACTTATAGCTATTTATATACAGATATACACATAAATATATACCATAAACAGGGATTACTTTGACAGGGAAAGATAATACAATACAATACAAAATTCTTTATTGCACAAAGAAACACATACAACAGAAATAAAGAGGAACAAACGTGACAGTACAATATAGGCGGCCTTATTGCTAAAGCAGCAATTTCTACCAAGCAACCTTTGGGTATAGAAATAGTACAAGCAGAAAGCGGGATAGTCCATATTACTACATATTATAATACTTAGACAAAATTTACACACTATTAAATACGTGGGACACTCAGAAAGTTTTGCGACACTAAAAAAAATTGTTCTACAGGTACATATATTTTTATTAAATCTTTTCAAAGTACTCCCCACCAGCCACTATACAAAGATTCATGCGTCTGAACCAGTTTTCAAAACACTTTTACCAGTCCGCCGTAGACACCTCGTTTACAGCCTGCTCGAATGCAGCCAGCGCATCTTCCGGCGACGAAAATTGTATCCCCTTGAGCTGATTTTTTATTTTTGGAAATAAAAAGAAGTCACACGGTGCTAGATCAGGGCTGTAAGGAGGGTGACCCAGGAGTTTGACTGGTGTGCTGTCCAGGAAGTCTCTCGTTTTGAGCGCGGTGTGTGCAGGCGCATTGTCGTGGTGGAGCAGTAGTCCGCGGAGCCCTGTGTTTGGTCGCTTGTTGCTCACAACAGAAAAAACTTCTGGTAAACATTTGGTAGTATACCATTTGGCGTTAATGCTTCTTTGATCTCGTAAGGGAATTGAGGCCAAGTGGCCAGTCAAATTAAAAAGCTGGCGATCAAAATCTTCCCCCCGCTTCGAGATCGCTTCACTTTGGTAGGCGTTGGTTCATTTTGAAACACCCAAACTGTCGACTGGCGCTTGGTTTCTGGATCGTATTGATAAATCCAGGACTCATCACCTGTTACGATGTCGTAAACACGCCGAGACGAGCCTGCTTCAAATTTGTTCAGCATATCACGGCACCATTCCACCCGGGCCTGCTTCTGAGCGTCGGTGAGGTAGTGCGGCACCCAGCGCGATACTATCCTCCTCACGCGAAGATGCCCAAGTAGAATCTCGTGAACGCTTCCCGATCCAATCTTTAATATGTGCTGAATCTCCTGATATGTAATTTGCCTATTATCTTGGATTGAATTTTTCACTGCTAGCACGTTTTCTTCCGTAATAGCCGTCAAAGGGCGACCGCTTCTTTCTTCATCCCCCAAGGTTGGTCGACCGCGCCTAAATTCGTTATGCCAACGATACACGGTTGCCTTGGAGGGGCTTTCATCCATAAATGCCATTTGAAGTCTATCGAACAATTCATCCGGTTTCAGGCGACACTTGAAATCGTAAAAAATCATAGCTCTAAAATGTTCCCGGCGCAGATCCATTTTTCAGTAAGACACGATACTTTGAATTGGCTCGCAAAAAATGTGGAGGGAAATTTTGAAAATGGAACACACATATTTTTACTTACAAGTAATCATATTTTCAAAAAAGATTCTAACCGGCCAGTCTGCCATATATAAAAACTATTTATCGCAATACTTTCTGAGTGGCCTGGTAAATATTTCAATAAAATATACTGATATATATCTTATGATAAACTAATACATAATATATGCTACATAAGACAGGATACTCTTTAACTCGTCTTTTAAAGATGGCGATAGACGAGCTATCACGAACTGTCGGTGGAAGAGAGTTCCATAATCTGACACGATGAACAGTAAAAGAGTAGGAGTATAAATCGGTACGGTGGGAGGGGATGGAAAGAAGAGTCCTGACTTTTGAACGACAGGGCTTATCCAAGACTGATCAAATCAGACATTAAAGCATTTTTTTTTACACTGCCTGAAAGAAAATCCTGCTGATAGTTGTTCAGTTTCGTTGACTGAGCAACCCCCATCAGTTTGCGGGACGCTGTCCCTTACGCCCCGTATACGTATCTTGAAGAACAATTTTGAATTTCAGAAAAACTATAAGACCTTTAATAAGAAGCAAAAATGCGATCTCTTACCTAGGACCAAATAAGACAGTAAATTAGATCTCAAAGTCAAAGCAAAATATTGCTTCTAGACACGCTAAACAAATGCCTCGGCTTCCAGTGGAGTCCAGTTTCCTTTCCATTTCTCAGTAATTTGATTTTAAAATCTCTTCTTGCTAGAAACGACTCGCAAAGGCAGAAATAATCTTTCGCTCGGTATTTCAATTGCAGAAGCGCAGTGGCGCTTATTTAATCTTGTCTCTAAGCTATATTTAAGTAAAGTCAAGCCAAAATATAAGAGGAAATCTCAAGAACTACTAGACCGTTTCAAAAAATACAAACATACATAATCACGCCTTTATCCACTATGGGGTAGGCAGACCGTAAACGACCTAAACAAAGGCTGTTCCGCCACGGCTGACAAAATTTCGAGGGTTATTTAAGGTAGGTTTGTAGATATATTGCTGTAGTAACAGGTTGTCAGCCCATCGCCTAAATTACAATATACTGAAACCCTCAGATCCCTTAGCTGGTTTGTACAGCATGCCCGGGAGGAAATGCAGCTGGCACATTCTATGTTTTTCTCTCGCTCCCAGCCAGCATGGAAGTTAAGTCAAGCCGAGTTATAAGAGGAAATCTCAAGAACTACTAGACCGTTTCCAAAAATACATACATACAAAATCACGCCTTTATCCACTATGGGGTAGGCAGAGCGTAAACGACCTTAACAAAGGCTGTTCCGCCACGGCTGACAAAATTTCGAGGGTTATTAAGATAGATTTGTAGATATATTGCTGTAGTGACAGGTTGTCATCTCATCGCCTGAATTACAATAATTATACTTACACCCTCGGATCCCTTAGCTGGTTTTACAGCATGTCCGGGAGGAAATGCAGCTGGCACATTCAATGTTTTTCTCTCGCTCCCAGTCCGGCATGGAAGCAAGTACTGGATGCGTGTGCTTAATAAAGTTGCAGTTGTGTCTATATAGTGCATTCATACTTACCCATCTATCGAATGGACGGACTCTTCTCTCGTGTCCGCCCATTTAATATGCATGGACATGGATTCACGTTGAAAACGCCTAAATGTGGTGTTCGACTATATTGAGCCAAAATACATACAGGGCTATTTGGCAGTACACACACACATCTGAAAATGAATAATAATTGTTAGTTTCCCAAACAAATGGTATGAACGGTTATTTTGTATAGAGCTATATGAACGATCATTCTGTATGGATCTCTATGGTATGTAATTGTTTTTTTTTATTCCTGGAAGAAGTTCTTATAGGAAGTTTCATTATCTGAGCAACCTACCTAACCTCCGAAATTTACCATGAATTTGGGTTATTTTCATGTTCATATAGTCTTTTTTTTTTATTAGAAATGGATTTGCTTTTGACTTTAGACACTAGGTCAGGGATGACCGTGACAGAGTCGACGATGGAGCGAGCTCACCCAGAAGATGCCCGTTATGGTACTGGCAATCTCACAAACAAACACAGCAAGTTGTTTGGCGCCGGACTCCGGTGGGAGGGTGGTTGCGACCCAGGCGGCCCCTTGCGAAGCCTACCACCACTTTGTAGAGATCTTTCAGCTGGACCCATTCACAGGCAAGCCTGTGTTGCTGTTGCCCGGGGTGGACAACTAGGAGGTAGATTCCATCCCATTCACCCTTATCAAATACGACAAACGCGGTTTCATTAAATTCGCAGTAAATTATCGTCCGATCCGTCTAGTAAGTAATCAGTGGCAAAGGCACTCGATTCAGAGCTTGTGGATTAGATTCCCACGGGGGAAACTTAATTTCAGCTCATTATAAATCTTCAATACGGGTCTAAGGCTCGTATTTTTAAAGCAATCTAAAGATTCAGAGCAATATTAAGTACAGATTTGACAGGTCATTCTGTACTGAAAACATATTTCTGATACGAACTCAAACTAGATGTCAGTCTCAAGTGGTATTTATCAATACGGGCCGTGGTTCTTTTTTAATGAATTTGATAGATAGGAATAAATCTATGAAAACATTAAGCCTGACGTTTCGACAGAGTTGCATCAGTCTTAGTCGCGAATTGTAATTTGAGCTATAAGCTTAAGCGAAATAAGCAAGATGACCACAAATTAAGAGAAGTGTTTTTTACAGGAACCAGCTGATAGTGGACAATAAGCAACGAGCAGGAAGCGTGACCGACGCTATAGAATACTTTGATCAAACCGCTACCCTACTGGACAAGCTGAGGGCTGTTCAGAGACAACTGAGGGAAAATATCAGGTTAGTGATATTAGCTGTGTTTTGCCTAAGGGTGGATACAGGGGAAGGGGGGAGCGTGACCGACGCTATAGAATACTTTGATCAAACCGCTACCCTACTGGACAAGCTGAGGGCTGTTCAGAGACAACTGAGGGAAAATATCAGGTTAGTGATATTAGCTGTGTTTTGCCTAAGGGTGGACACAGGGGAAGGGGGGAGCGTGACCGACGCTATAGAATACTTTGATCAAACCGCTACCCTACTGGACAAGCTGAAGGCTGTTCAGAGACAACTGAGGGAAAATATCAGGTTAGTGATATTAGCTGTGTTTTGCCTAAGGGTGGATACAGGGGAAGGGGGGAGCGTGACCGACGCTATAGAATACTTTGATCAAACCGCTACCCTACTAGACAAGCTGAGGGCTGTTCAGAGACAACTGAGGGAAAATATCAGGTTAGTGATATTGGCTGTGTTTTGCCTAAGGGTGGATACAGGGGAAGGGGGGAGCGTGACCGACGCTATAGAATACTTTGATCAAACCGCTACCCTACTGGACAAGCTGAGGGCTGTTCAGAGACAACTGAGGGAAAATATGAGGTTAGTGGTATTGGTTGTGTTTTACCTAAGGGCGGATACAGGAGAAAAGGGAGGGAAGGGGGGCGTGCCCGACGCTATAGAATACTTTGATCAAACCGCCACCCTTCTGGACAAGATGAGGGCTTTTCAGAGACAACTGAGGGAAAATATCAGGTTAGTCGTTTTTTACTGCAAACATTTTAAGGGTGTGTTGTTTGTACTCATATAACTGAAGGACTCTTACCAAAAGACTTGAATCGAATATTATCAAGCTGTCTTGTATGGGAAGTCCAAATCTGTGACAAAATCGGCAACTATTAATGAAATCAAACCAGTAAAGACACATTTTTACATGAAGAACTCTCGTAAAGAGTCGAAACGTTGAGGTCCTACCTCTATTAAACAAACAAGTGAGTAGTCGTTGATTTATCAGTATGAATTACACTTGTTCGTCATTTAGTGATAAGAAAGAAATGACTCTACGTTAAAAGCACTCTACTCAATAAGAACTTAGTCTTGGCAAGAACATAACTTAGGGATCCTCATTTTTTAGCGCTAGTTTTTGAACTAGTACACCTTATAATTAGCAATAGGCTCGATTCTAGATACTGCCGGCTAAAATGAAAATCAAAATGCATCTGTCACTTTCAAAATAATAAAATTTAAAAAGGACAAGCGATTGATTCCGTATGGTTTTACACTTTTGACGCGCTTTTGCACGTTTCTCCAGTATTTCTGTCCATTTTATCCGCCATATCATATGACGGACGGCAGATAAAAAGAATAGATAACGCATAAAACCACCGACTAAATCAAAAACCGGAGAGAATAGATTTCCTGTCCTTTTTCAATGTTTTTAGTCTGAAAGTGACAAATATATTTTTATTTTAGTTTTAGCCGACAAATCTAGAACCGAGCCCATTATCTGCTTAGATACAAAAAACAAAGGCTGCTTATTAATTACCGTACGAAAATACTTATTTAGCCGCCAGAAAGTTAGTTTCAATTCAGTAAATTCCAAGAGCCTTATTTCTTTTTTTTTATTTAATTCCCCTTCTGTCCACAATAGCTTTCAATAAAGTGGGCAAGACATCAGCTGATTTAATTAGCTACGTGCCTTCGCCGCCATCTTTGTTCTTCTAGGTGCTCCGAGGCTTTGCAACGATTTTAATATCTACTGGCAAGGAATTAGAACTGCTTTTGTTACGAAACTTTATTGTTCTATTTTTTATTTTCCTGTATTATTTATGATAAGTTAAACCGAAAATTAATCATCACCTATTATGATTTATTTAGTTTCCTGTTCATATGGTAATTATAAATTTAAGCAAATACCTAGTATTTTTATAAAGACTGGGCTAAACGATCAGAGAAGAGAAGCTTGTTAAGGACCATAGAATTGAGAAGAGGCAGGATGATTGGCCATCTGATACATCATAGAGGGCAAAGTGGTAGGAAAGAGAGGGAGAGGAAGACCAAGACGTAGTTTTTTCGACCGAGTGAAGGAGAAGATAAACGTCAAGTCATACCAGGAGACCAAAGGACTGGCAGTGATGGCGAATACTCCACCGACAAGAGCGAAGCTCTTAAATTTAAGAAGAAGAAGAAGAATAAGATAAAGTCAAATGTGAAATAACTATAAAGTACTTATGACCGTAGCATTTCACGTCACGACCGTGACATTTCGTCATTTACGTAGCGCTCAATCTAGAACCACAGAGTAACTAATAATACTACATACATACATATATTCACGCCTGTATCCCTAATGGGGTAGGCAGAACGTAAACGACCTAAACAAAGGTGTCCCGCCACGTCTGGCAAAGTTTTGAGGGTTATTTAAGACAGAATTCTAGGTATATTGCTGTAGTGACAGGTTGTCAGCCCATCGCCTAAATTACAATATACTGAAACCCTCGGATCCCTTAGCTGGATTTTACAGCATGCCCGGGAGGTAATGCAGCTGGCACATTCTATGTTTTTCTCTAGCTCCCAGACCAGCATGGAAGTAACTAATACTAATAATACTAACGTATAACTAGAACTATGAACCGAATGATCTGAATCTATACAATAAAAGTAAACAAAGTTTCATGTCTTTTAATCTAAGATCTTGTTTTTAAAATAAGTTTTAGTTACTAGATATGACCTCATAATGAAATAGTAGTTTTAGTCATCTGAATAATTTGCCAACACACAATTTATTTTTGAAATTTGTTTTTAAATTTATTCATTAATTTTCATTAATTTATTATTATTATTCAGATTACATGATTTATTGTTAGTATGTTCTTAGTTGTAAGTTAGATACATAGTATAAGTTAGTAGGTATGTAGGTTAGGTAGAATCACAGAATACGATACAATTTATGCAATAGTAAGCACGTTACGCATTTAATTATAAAACTGTTATCAACTGATAAGGCCTGTATCCAGTTGAACACTTTATGATATCGAAGTTTGTTTAAATTTGTCAAATCTGTTCTTGAACTGGTTAACATTAACTGCAGAAACCACTTCTCCTGGCAGCTGGTTCCACTGTCTCACAACTCTGTTTAATAAAAAATGCCTGTGCGGGTTATTATGAGAAAAAGTTGTGGTCAATTTAAGAGCGTGTCCTCTGAGTCGGTTATTCTCATCTGTCTTAAAAATTTACTTATCAAGTCCTTGTAAATCATAGTGTCCTTTCAGTATCTTAAAAGTCTCAATCATATCTCCACGCTGGACCCGCTCTTTCAAAAAAGTTAGTTTCAGTGTTCTCAATCTGTCCTCATAAGTTAGTCCTTTCAGTTGTCTAGGTACTTTGGTAAATCTGCGTTGAACTTTTTCCAGCAATTCAATATCCTTTAAAAAGTATGGACTCCATATTTGAAATGCATGTTCTAATATAGGTCTTACATAGGTTTTTAGTATTGTCAGCATCATGTCCAGTGTTAAAGTGCCGAAGGCTTTACGGATAAGGTGGATGAAGGACTTAGTCTGTTTTGTGATCTTGGATATGTGATTCTCCCACATTATGCTCACTAATTATCTAAATAATAATTATATTAAAGTGCCTAAACTAAGTACTTATGTAAAGTAAGTACTTGTATCTTAGGAACTTAAATTGCTGGGAAAATATATTCTAATGCTAAGGAATAAGATAATTAATTAAATAACAAACGGTGACTAATTTAGTATTAGCTATATTAACATTATAGTCATCAAAATCTGATTGCGCCTGATGAGTTGATTATGTAATTACAGTCAGTAGGATTTCCGTCTCTTCATAATCTTTAGTTTTTAGCCAATTTATTGCAATTTTCTTACATTCTGAACTACGTTTATCTTATATGCATAATTCAGTATTTATCTTATTATAAAGATGAGGGACGAGAAAGCAGAAAAATCTTCTTGTATTTTCAAAATGGAACACCTGGTTTCGAACACAGACAAAACCCCTACGATTATTTGCTTTATATGGGTCATAAGGAGTCATAAGGTGCTGTTTGATAATGGTTTGTAAAATAAAAAGTTGTCGGACTGAGAGTACGTCAAATTCAGCTAGGAGCTGGGTCGTTGGGAAGCGGAATGGGCGGAATGTGCTGACTTTTAGAACTGCTCTTTGTGCTCTTTCAAGTTGGATCATGTTTGTTTTATACGCACCACCCCAGGATGTAATGCAATATGTCAAGAGAGACTGACATAGCGCAATGTATACGGTCTTAAGTAGTTTACTACTTGCTGCGTGTCGAAAATTTTTGAAAACATAAATTAATTTGCGGATTCTGCCTGATACGACTTCGAGATGTGTCTTAAAAGTAATGTATTGATCAATTACTACACCCAAGTATTTGATCGTTTCAGTCTTACTGAGCTTGGGGCAGTTACAGAGTAATCTGTTCTGGGATTGAGGTGTGCAACTGTGAACGTTAATGAAGAATAAGTCCGGGTCTGGTTGTGCAGTAGAATTATAGGAGAAGGTCATATATTTAGTCTTATCAGAGTTAAAAGTTAGTCCATTTACTGACAGCCACTGGATCACCAAATTAAAGCCAGCCTGCGCATTACGGAAAAGATTGTTCCAGCTATCTGCAGTGAATAGGAGTACCGTATCGTCGGCATAGGAGATAATTTTTCCATTTAGAAGATGAAGGTTACATAGTTCATTAATATAAGTCAAAAACAGGACAGGCCCTAAAATAGAACCTTGAGGAACCCCGAATTCAATTAACTGTTCTTCGCTCAAGATGTTATCAATTTTAACACGTTGGGTTCTACCAGACAGATGATAGCTTTTGAAAAGATCTAGTTATAGGCCTCGGATACCAAGAGTTTCTAGTTTATTTATAAGAATGGGAATATTTACCGTGTCAAAAGCTTTAGCAAGGTCCAAGTAGATAGCTAAGCACTTTTTACTGGAGTCTAACTGTCGGGCAACAAAATCAGTTAATTCGTGTACGGCATCATCTGTAGACAGGCCAGATCTAAAGCCAAACAGTGCAATGGATATAAAACCATTTTTATCTAGATATTGAATAAGTCGTTTGTAAATTATACGTTCCAAGATCTTAGAGAGGGAGGGCAATATACCAATGGGGCGATAATTGTTGACGCACGTTTTGTCTCCACTTTTATGGATAGGAACAACCACAGCAGTATTGAATAAAACACATTAAACTTTGTTTACCTTTATTTTAAGTCTGATTTGGAAATAGAATAAACCCATACTTTCACAAAGTAAATGTTTTCAGGGATGGTGTGACTGAAAGCCTTACTGAAGCAAGGAAGAGCGAGATGGTATGTGCTGGTATCCTTGTCTTGGTATGCGTCGTGTCACCCATCATTATTGCCCTAGTGAGGAATGCTGTCAATACTATACAGGTGCGTAGATGATAAAAGCTCGTAGTTGTACATACATACATATCATCACGCCTTTATTCCTAATGGGTTAGGCAGAGCGTAAACGACCTAAAAAAAAGGTCGTTCCGCCACTTCTGTCGAACTTTTGAGGGTTATCAAAGATAGATTGGTAGGTATATTGCTGTAGTGACAGATTGTCAGCCCATCGCCTAAATTACAATATACTGGTACCCTCGGATCCCTTAGCTGGTTTTTACAGCATGCCCAGGAGGAATTGCAGCTGGCACATTCTATGTTTTTCTCTCGCTTCCAGTCCAGCATGGAAAGATTTGTATTTGTAACAGGTAATTAACATAACATTACTGTTAAGCTTTCCAGCTTTCCCCTTTGATAACGGTTCCGATTCTGACAAACACATTTCATACCTTTACTTTTACTGTACAAATCACTACACGGATGTACAAAAGTTGATAGTTAGTCAAACTTGAGAGCAATATTAAGTATGGATTTGACAGGCCGGTTTGTACTGAAATGACATTTCTGATACGAACTTAAACTTGCAGTCACTCATGAGAGCTGATTACAAACACGGCCTTTAGTATACTGTGATTTTTTTACATGTTGGTATTGTATTAATACAGAATGTTTTTATTTTTTACTTTTTCATTATTTAGGCCTAAATGAAAGTTATTCAGAAAGATTTGTTCTATCACCTTCTGTACTAATTTCATCTTTCAGGTATACGCAAGGAATCTGTCAGAGAAAGCAAGAGAACTGGAGTATGAGAAAGAGCTCAGCGACTCGCTTCTCTACCAAATGTTACCACCAAGTGTGGCGAAACAGCTGAAGCAGACTCAACAAGTTTGTATTCTATAAAGAGATATCGTCTTATTTCTTTAATTTATTTAACAATTTATTGTACACAAAATCAGGACATACAAAACAAAGACACAACAGGCACTGCTTATTTCTAAAAAGAAATTTCTTACAGCAGACCTACAGAAGTGAATTTTTTTAATGATACGCGGTTAAAACGTGCACAAAATTTGTCTTCTATACTATGCAAAGTTAATAATAACGAGGATGTGTGGAGTAACAAGAATGGACAAGATTAGGAATAAGTATATAAGAGTAAGCTTGAAAGTTGCGCCCATAACAGATAAAACGAGAGGAAATCGGCTTGCGTAGTATCTGCATGTAATGCCGAGAGATAAGAGTCATATAGGTAAAAGGGTATTGAATTTGAATGTGGACGCATATGTTGGGATAGGACGACCAAAGAAAAGATGGATGGACTGTGAGTGTATTTCATATACATACATATAATCACGCCTTTATCCATAATAGGGTAGGCAGAGCGTAAACGACCTAAACAAAGGTCGTCCCGCCACGTCTGACAAAGTTTTGAGGGTTATTTAAGACAGATCTGTAGGTATATTGCTGAAGTGGCAGGTTGTCATCCCATCGCCTAAATTACAATACACTAAAACCCTCGGATTCCTTGGCTGGTTTTTACAGCATGCCCGGGAGGAAATGCAGCTGGCTCATTCTATGTTTTCTCTCGTTCCCAGTCCAGCATGGAAAAATATTTGTTTTTTATAATCAACTAGCGACCCGCCCCGGTTTCGCACGGAAATTATCAGTGTTTCTCTACTATATTATGCATGTACCAGGCCACTCAGAAAGTATTGCGATAAATAGTTTTTATCTAGGCTGACTGGCCGGTTAGAATATTTTTTGAAAATATGATTACTTGTAAGTAAAAATATGTGTGTTCCATTTTCAAAATTTCCCTCCACATTTTTTGCGAGCCAATTCAAAGTATCGTGTCTTACTGAAAAATGGATCTGCGCCGGGAACATTTTAGAGCTATGATTTTTTACGATTTCAAGTGTCGCCTGAAACCGGATGAATCGTTCGATAGACTTCAAATGGCATTTATGGATGAAAGCCCCTCCAAGGCAACCGTGTATCGTTGGTATAACGAATTTAGGCGCGGTCGACCAACCTTGGGGGATGAAGAAAGAAGCGGTCGCCCTTTGACGGCTATTACGGAAGAAAACGTGCTAGCAGTGAAAAATTTAATCCAAGATAATAGGCGAATTACATATCAGGAGATTCAGCACATATTAAAGATTGGATCGGGAAGCGTTCACGAGGTTCTACATGGGCATCTTCGCGTGAGGAGGATAGTATCGCGCTGGGTGCCGCACTACCTCACCGACGCTCAGAAGCAGGCCCGGGTGGAAAGGTGCCGTGATATGCTGAACAAATTTGAAGCAGGCTCGTCTCGGCGTGTTTACGACATCGTAACAGGTGATGAGTCCTGGATTTATCAATACGATCCAGAAACCAAGCGCCAGTCGACAGTTTGGGTGTTTCAAAATGAACCAACGCCTACCAAAGTGAAGCGATCTCGAAGCGGGGGGAAGATTTTGATCGCCAGCTTTTTTAATTTGACTGGCCACTTGGCCTCAATTCCCTTACGAAATCAAAGAAGCATTAACGCCGAATGGTATACTATCAAATGTTTACCAGAAGTTTTTTCTGTTGTGAGCAACAAGCGACCAAACACAGGGCTCCGCGGACTACTGCTCCACCACGACAATGCGCCTGCACACACCGCGCTCAAAACGAGGGACTTCCTGGACAGCACACCAGTCAAACTCCTGGGTCACCCTCCTTACAGCCCTGATCTAGCACCGTGTGACTTCTTTTTATTTCCAAAAATAAAAAATCAGCTCAAGGGGATACAATTTTCGTCGCCGGAAGATGCGCTGGCTGCGTTCGAGCAGGCTGTAAACGAGGTGTCTACGGCGGACTGAAAAAAGTGTTTTGAAAACTGGTTCAGACGCATGAATCTTTGTATAGAGGCTGGTGGAGAGTACTTTGAAAAGATTTAATAAAAATATATGTACCTGTAGAACAATTTTTTTTTGTGTCGCAAATCTTTCTGAGTGTCCCACGTATTATACATATAAATCCTATTGAATCACTCTATCCATTAAAAAAAAACCGCATCAAAATCCGTTGCGTAGTTTTAAAGATTTATGCATACATAGGGATATAGGGACAGAGAAAGCGACTTTGTTTTATACATACATACATACTATTACGCCTGTATCCCTAATGGGGTAGGCAGAGCGTGAACAACCCAAACAAAGGTCGTTCCGCCACGTCTGTCAAGTTTTGAGGGTTGTTTAAGATAGAACTGGATATTGCTGTAGTGACAGGTTGCAAGCCCATCGCCTAAATTACAATATACCCTCGAATCCCTTAGCTGGTTTTTACAGCATGCCCGGGAGGAGATGCAGCTGGCACATGCTACGTTATTCTGTCGCTCCCAGTCCAGCATGGAAGCTATATAAGCTTTGTTTTATACTGAAACTTCCCCCGTATACTTTGTATTTCAGGTCCCCGCTGAGTTTTTTGCTTCGGTCACTGTATATTTCAGCGATATTGTCGGCTTCACTGCTATTGCAGCCGTTTCTACTCCATACCAGGTAATCATAACATAACATAAAAATACTTTATTGCACGTAAGAATACAAATCATACAACACAACAGATAACAACAAAAAACAAGTACAACATAGGCGGCCTTATTGCTAAGGTAGCAATTTCTTCCAGGCAATCTTTGGGTCAAAGAAAAATGCGTAGCGGTAAGCGGGATATTGAAAATCTAGTAAAATATGTATCCTAAATACATTACATTACATATAATACATAAACTAGTTACAAGCTACTACATAGATATTGTAAAGTAAACTAATACATAAACTAATGGAAGATAGGATAATGCAAACTACAACCAGAACTAGACGAAGGAAATGACAGCAACAGCACAGGATAAAAGTGAAGGATAAATAATAACATCCTAACCATCACACGTCTTCTTCTTCTTCTTAGCGAGTGGATTCTCGAGACGAAGGACCCGATGAACCCTGGTGTCAGAGTTTTGAAACCGCCCAGCAATTAGGCCCCTGACATGGTTGAAGTAACGTCCGCTATCAAAGGGACCCAAGGGTTAAAGTGCCCTCCGAAGCACGGAATCTTTTTTCTTTTCGCACAATCAGGTGATTCAGCCTGTAATGGCCTAACCATTGAGGAAAACCTCTTGTCTTGTCTTGTCTTGTCTTGTCTAGCCGTTAATGTCCCACTGCGACTGAAAACCTCACAAAGTGATAAAATTACAAGTATCAACTTTGTGTTCCCCCCTCTGCGAATCGAACCCAGGAACTCCGGATCGCAAGCTCATAGCTGACCACTGTACCACGGAGGCAGTTCCATACGTAACAACTAATATTATGAACCCGGAAGTAACTCTGTTCGTCTATTTGTTTTCAAACCTTAACCCCTCTCCCATCCTGATATTATCCAATCTATGGCTGCTACCTTTCGAATATAATAAGGAATCATGTAATCTGAATAATAATGAACTGCCTCTGTGGTCTAGTGGTCAGAGCTATGGGCTTACGATCTGGAGGTCCTGGGTTCCAGGGGAACACAAAGTTGATATTTGTCAATTTATCACTTTGTGAGGTTTTCCCTGGTTTAGTTAGGACATTGCAGGCTGAATCACCTCATTGTCCGAAATGAAAAAAGATTCCGTGCTTCGGAGGGCACGTTAAGCCGTCGGTCCCAGTCGCGTCTTTGATAGTGGTCGTTACTCAAACCACGTCAGAAGCCTAATAGCTGCGCGGTTTCAAAACTCTGACACCAGGTTTCATCGGATCGTTCGACTCGAGAATCCGCTCGCTAAGAAGAGAATAATGATGATATGAATTCGAATTTGAATATTGTCGCCAGTAGGGCTAAAATGCGCGCCACGAGATAATTTTGTCACCGCATTTTCTCGCGCGTAGCGTACTTCACACTAAATAACGCCTTGCTTTAAGCAGAGCTGCCAAGTGCGGCGATTTATCGCTATTCAGGCTATCTCGGAGGGTGCTGGGCGACCAAAAATTGCGATTTGCGACTAGTCGCAATTTAGACTATCTCGGAAAAAATATTAGGCGATATTAGGCTACTTCAAAAATAATTAGGCGAAGTAGGCTATTTTCATCATATAGGGTAGGTAAGAGTACGAACAAAATGGGCACAAACACAAATGGTTTCTTAATAATCATTAGAAATTTCTACCATTCACCCATGATCGTCTTTAACTCAAGATTTTAAGATCGAACCAAGTTATCTAAATAACATCCCTACTAAATAAGTCTTAAGGGATAAGTCTCAAGCATTTAAAATAGTAGCTATTTAGACTTTTCGTAAAGTATTTAGGTGATTTTAGGCTACTTCACCTTGGGCGACTTTTAGGCGACTTAAAATTTACTTTTCGGCAATTTTATACTAAAAAGACTTGGCAACACTGGCTTTAAGCGTAGTGAAGTTTCGCTCGCAAAATATCTCGTGACGTGCATGTTTGCTCTACAAGACGCCCTATGCTACCCGTCTGCCCCCAACATTCTGGATCCATCTTCTTTTTTATTTCACTAGGTATCTTAATCTTTTTTCTCGCAGGTGATAAGCTTCCTAAACTCTGTGTACAAACTGTTCGACGAGCGGCTCGAATGCTACGACGTGTACAAGATTGAAACCATCGGAGATTCCTACATGGTTGCCTCAGGGCTGCCTGTTCGGAATGGTAAGTTATAGTAGTTAAAAAAACACAAATCTTATTATAAGTGGGCTCGATTTTAGATTTGCCGGGTAAAACTAAAATTATCATCTATTTGTCACCTTTGGACTTAAAACATTGAAAAAAGATAATAATTATTTAAAATCTTTTCTGATTTGTAGTCGGTGATTTTACGCGTTATCTGTCATATGATATGGCGGATAAAATCACAGATTTGAGAAGTCGCTACCGCTCCCTTAGCTTTTACTCTTCTGTGGATAAAATGGACAGAAATACTGGGAAAACGTGCAAACGCGCGTCAAAATCTAGGGGACAAAGTGTAAAACCACAGAAAATAATTCGCCTGTCCTTTTTCAATTTTATTATTTTGAAAGTGACAGATATATTTTAATTTTAGTTTCACCCAGTGAAATCTAGAATCCAGCTCACTAACTTATCTAAAATACAAATATGTTAAATTTACTATTGAGTCTACAAATAATAGGTATTCAGACTATGACTTTAGTATGGACGCCAAATGCACACTACAGACAAAAGTTCTCAGTGAGCATGCAGGCACTAGGCAAACCGATTTTCTCAGCCAACGAAAAGTAAAAATCACGAAGAATAACGGGTTCCGTGCTTCGGAAGGCACGTTAAGCCGTCGGGTCCGGTTAATATCGATTAATACCGTAGATATTGGTCGTTAAGCCATATCAGAGGCCAGTGCTAAGCATTGGCGGCTTGAAAACTCTGACCTAATCTAGGATTGGGTCTGGTTTCCATTCTGGGTTGCAGAGGTCAGATGACAGTCGCCCTGTGTAAAAACGAGTACCCTCATTCAATCTCCTAGATTAGGTATCCGACCCCGACAAATACGAGATAAGGCTAAGGAGATGATGATGACGAAGAATAATCGGTCATTAAAGCTATTTATTTTAGTGAAGTGGCGCAAATATAATCACTGATTTTGAGAAGTCGCTACCGCTCCCTAGCTTTTACTGTTCTGTGGCTGTAATGAACTAAAAATCTGTCAAATACAGCAATTTATAGTTCGAAGTACCAAGTTGATATCACAACACTATTAATTACCTACGTAATTCCTTAATATTACATGGCTAGTTACAAAATAATGAGGCCATCAATACCATGATGAAAAATTATCCTTCCTCGTGATTATTATTGAAAATAATTTATTTTACATACATCCATATAATTACGCCTTTATCCCTAATGTGTTAGGCAGAGCGTAAATGACTCATAGAAAGGTCATTTCGCTACGTCTGACAAAATTCTGAGGGTTATTTAAGATAGATTTGTAGGTAAATTGTTGTAGTGACAGGTTGTCAATCTATCGCGTAAATTGCAATATACTGAAACCCTCGGATCTCTTAGCTGATTTGTACAGCATGCCCGGGAGGAGATGCAGTCTCCTATCCTGAGTTATAAAATGAAGGACTATTATGATACCCTGAGTATATAAACTAGTAGCAACAATAGGAAGGCCAAGACAAAACAAAATGCGCAAAGTGCGAGTTTCTCATGCTTCTTCTTCATTGTGATATATTTTTAATTTATTTTGTGACATAGATATATTTTTCTATCATGCTGGACTGGGAGCGAGAGAAAAACATAGAATGTGCCAGCTGCATATCCTCCCTATGCTGTAAAAATTTGCTAAGGGATCCGAGGGTTTCAGTATATTGCAATTTAGGCGATGGGCTGACAGCCTGTCACTACAGCAATTTACCTACAAAACAACCCTCAAAACTTTGTCAGACGTGGCGGAACGACCTTTGTTTAGGTCGTTTACGCTCTGCCTACTCCATTAGGGATAAAGGCGTGACTATATGTACGTATGTATGTAGATATATATTTTGTTTGTAATAGACTCGCTAGTGACTTTCTAAAAGTGTTCTGAGGAATCTATTTGGAAATTAATGATTTGACTTTGATTTTGACTTGGTTTTTTTTTTATTTCAGGCAACAAACATGCCACTGAGATTGCCAGCATGGCTTTGGAGCTGCTGGAAGCCACTGCCATGTGTCGTCTTCCGCACCGCCCCGATCAGGTACTTAGGTAATACGTGTCTCAATGTTTTTGCTTGGCATGTGCCAGTGGCGACGGGTCCATACAAGCCGATTCTAGTCGGCGTCCATTTAATAATTCCAGCTCCATTAAATCCGGAATTACGTCGAAAGTAGATAATGTATTTGAATGTTTTATTGCTTTGGCTTACCTTCAATGATATTTTAAGAAAGATACGTTACGTTCATACTGCACGCACATTTCAATTGTTCCGCGACACATATACGTTCATTTTTATAACATTGCATATCTAAACAAACGCTGAGTGCGACACAAAATAGGCAAAGCGTAGGAGTGAAACAGATAGCTATATGTAATCAGTGCAGCTCGACTGCCTAAAATGGTCACAATTAGGACCATTTGACGGCACGAGTTTCGCGCGTTGGTAACGTATCTACCTATATATAATATCATTGCTTACCTTCGATAAAATTGCACCCGTCGCCATTACGTGCTCATTCTTATTCTTCTCCTTTCTACTCTGCTGCTTTTTCGTATCCTTCTTATTCTCTATCGTCCTCTTCTTATTCTTTCTCTTCTCTTTCTGTTTTTAGCTTATCTTTAAATATATTTTTTTATCTATTATATTGCAAAGACACAGTCAAAACAAACTTATAAATTTTAAATTTCATCCAGTGCATCTCCGCGAGATATGGTGCCCAGCAGACTGGCACCATTACCTCTTCGAATAGCCTTCCTTTTCTTCGCCTCCTATCGAAACTTCTTGTAAAAGTAGTATTACATGTTTAGGCCCGTAATTATAAACAGCACTTAAGACTGATCTAGTTTGAGTCCGTACCAGAAATGTAATTTCAGTACAAAAGGACCTGTCAAATCCATACTTAATATTACTCTCAATCTTGAGATCGTTTTATAAATACGAGCCTAATATTGCTTTAAATATTTTACAATGCTTTAAATGTTAGTCATCTTTGTAGGCAATATTTGTCGAATGTTTGGGCATCTACAATTCCTTTATTTTCCTTATATTTTGTGCGATCGTTGCTCACTTTTGATTGATTGTTGATTCTTCCATGCTGGTCTGGGAGCGAGAGAAAAACATAGAATGTGCCAGCTGCATTTTCTCCCGGGCATGCTGTAACATCCAGCTAAGCGATCCGAGGGTTTGAGTATATTGTAATTTAGGCGATGGGCTGACAACCTGTCACTACAGCAATATACCTAGAATTCTATCTTAAATAACCCTCAAAACTTTGTCAGACGTGGCGGAACGACCTTTGTTTAGGTCGTTTACGCTCTGCCTACCCCATTAGGGATAAAGGCGTGATTATATGTATATGTACGTATGTATGTTGCTCAAGATGTTTGGCGAGAACTGTACCTACTGTATCTGATATGATAACACAACTCATCAAATACGCTATTTTCTTACTAGTCAAATCAGCAACTTCTTATGAAATGTCAAATACTTTTATTTGTATGAATATAGTAGGTTATTACGTCACTCATACATACATACATACATATAATCACGCCTTTATCCCTAATGGGGTAGGCAGAGCGTAAACGACCAAAACAAAGGTCATTCCGCCACTTCTGACAAAGTTTTGAGGGTTATTTTAGATAGATTTAAAGGTATATTACTGTAGTGACAGGTTGTCAGCCCATCGCCTACTTTGCAATATACTGAAACCCTCGGATCCCTTAGCTGACTTTTACAGCATGCTCGGGAGGAAATGCAGCTGGCACATTCCAAGTTTTTCTCTCGCTCCCAGGCCAGCATGGAAGTTATTTCGTCACTCGCCAGTAAATATCTCCACTCAAATCAAAAACTTCTATATTTTTAACTCGATTGTTATATGTAAATGTGCATATTTATTAAATGATCAATGTGATCCGCAGTATGTTTAGCGATCAAATTTAAGTATAAATGTATTGATGTTTTTTAGTTACCCAGTCATCATGCTATACGCAATCGTTCACACCATACATACATACATATAATCACGCCTTTATCCCTAATGGGGTAGGCAGAGCGTAAACGGCCAAAACAAAGGTCGTTCCGCTACGTCTGACAAAGTTTTGAGGGTTATTTTAGATAGATATGTAGGTATATTGCTGTAGTGACAGTTTTTACAGCATGCCCGGGAAATGCAGCTGACACATTCTTTGTTTTTTCTCGCTCCCAGTCCAGCACGGAAGAATATAGAAATGCTAGTAGAAATAATACCTTAATATATACATATAAATAAACCAACAGCTAGTACATAATATGACTTAGTTCTTTTGTTATTTTAATTTCTGCTTGACATGTTCAGACCCTGTGTATGAGGAGTGGCATCCACACTGGTCCCTGCGTGGCTGGCATAGTCGGTAGTAAGATGCCTCGCTACTGCCTCTTCGGAGATACGATTAACACTGCCAGCAGGATGGAAAGCACTGGAGAACGTGAGTATTTGTATCTTGATTCTTGGTCCTGGATTCGATTCCCAGGGATATTCGTCAGTTTATCACTTTGAATGGTTTTCCCAAGCTTGGTTAGGACATTGCAGGCTGCATTACCTGATTATCCGAAAAGAAAAATGATTTCGTACTTCGGAGGGCACGTTAAGCCGTCGGTCCCCGTCATTGACTTTGAGTATCCCTAATGGGTTAGGCAGAGCGTAAACGACCTAAACAAAGGTGGTTCCGCCACGTCTGACAAAGTTTTTATGGTTATTCAAGATAATTTTGTAGGTATATTGTTGTAGGGATAGGTTGTCAGTCCATCGCCTAAATTACAATATACTATAACCCTTGGATCCCTTAGCTGGTTTTTACAGCATGCCCGGGAGGAAATGCAGCAGGCATATTCTATGTTTTTCTGTTGCTCCCAGGCCAGCATGAAAGAACTTACTTTCAACTTGAACCGATGAAACATGGCAGTCTTCAAAAAACGAGCTATCCCCTACATAAAAGGTCGGCAGCGCATTTGTGACCCCCCCCCCCCCCCCCCCAGGTGAAACGGCGGTAATTAATTGCCATCAGATGACCAGTCTGCTCGTCGTCTCATTCTTCAATAAAAAAATATCATGGTCGAAGCTACAGCTACCTAATCTAGGGGATTAAGCTGGTTTTTACACAGAGCGACTTCCATCTGACCTCCGCAACCCAGAAGGGAAACCAGACGCAATCCTAGATTAGGTCAGAGTTTTCAAACCGCTAATGCTTAGCACTGGCCCCTGAAATGGCTAACTGGGACCAACGGCTTAACGTTCCTTCCGAAGCACGGATAAAGCGCCGAATATACGTACATATGAAATTCGAAAACCGAAAAACACATTGGCCATTATGACTAAGGGCCATAATTATAAACAGTACTTGAGACTGACAGCTAGTTTGAGATCGTATCAGAAACGTTATTTCAATACAAACCTGTCAAATCCATACTTAATATTGCTTTTAAGTTTGAGATCGCTTCATAATTACGAGTCTAATAATAATAAAGCTATAATTATTGCAGCAATGAAGATACAAATATCGGACGACGTGAAGAGGGCTTTAGACCGATCCGGACTCTTCGTCACATCGCCTAGAGGAATGATTGATGTTAAGGTGAGCTTCATCTTTAGAACATTGCATTATTTGCTTAAAGGGATCCCTGGCCAGCGCCCTCATCGTTGAAAAAATCATTAATCACTGAAAACGCAATTAATCGAAAATCCATTAGATCAGATTAAAGTATAGGTACTGAGGTATATTTTAAAAGTTATACATTAATAATCCAGTATGAAGAAGAAGAAGAATAATCCAGTTTTCACCGTAGTTACAGATAGCAAAAGTGCGAAAAGTGGCCGTTTTTCGCTAATTTTCTATCTGTAACTAGAACGAACTATAAGTTGCAACTTTATGAGGTTTTAAATGACCTTCATTGCTTTACCCTCAAACTGATTTACCGGATTTTCGATTAATTGTGTTTTCAGTGAATTATAATTTTTTTACTGTTGAGGGCGCCCAGGGGAGCCGCTTAAGGGGATTCCTCCCAGCAAATGGTTGTTTTCCAGAGCTTATTTTTCCTAAACGAATCATTGAATTTTTTTAAAAAAAATAAACATCTAAGAAATTAGTTCATGACCAGAATTTGCATCATTTAAAAATATTCTAGTTCATAAATAAGTATGCTAAAAAAACTGGAAGTAAAGCTGTTTTGTCAGTAAATTTGATATTCCTTCTTAACTATTTGGAACGCTTTCACGGTTCCTTCGGGAAATAAAATCGCAACATAGCTGTTTTAAACGTACATTGTAGTTTTTATGGAATTAGCATTTTTAAGTTTTTTTTTGACTCAGCCACGGAAAATTATTGGCGTCCCTTTCTGTTGTCACATGACAGAAAATGACAGGTAAAGACATATATTAGTTAAGTCGTGATTTTCGAATTGGTACCAATGTAATTTTATATGAATTGTCAGTAATCATCTTATGGTGAACAAGTTAATTAAAATACTATGATAATTGAACTCCGCCATTCAAACAAACAAACAAAGTACGTAACTGTGCGCCTGAGTTGTCTCCGGTGTTGACACGCCTGTACCGCCTCTCACTTGAGACTGGTGTTGTTCCCAAATCGTGGAAGCTTGCAAATGTGCAACCTGTACCCAAAAAAGGTAGTCGAGCAGACCCTGCCAACTATAGACCCATATCGGTAACCTCTATACTCTGCAAGATTATGGAGCGTGTACTGAATAATCGGCTCCTGGCATACCTTGAGGATAATGATCTCCTTAACGATCACCAATACGGCTTCCGCCGAGGGCGATCGACGGGGGACCTCCTCGTGCATGCCACTCACTTATGGAGCGAGGCTATCGAGAGACATGGTGAAGCACTTGCCGTGTCTCTGGATATCTCCAAGGCCTTTGACAGGGTCTGGCACGCTAGCCTTACTGGCAAGCTTCCCGCCTACGGGTTACCTGCTGGCCTTTGCAACTGGATTTCGGACTTCTTGAGTGAACGATGCATACAAATGGTCTTAGAAGGCTGCTCCTCCGGACAACAGGCTATTGATGCCGGAGTTCCTCAAGGTTCTGTCCTGTCTGCAACCTTATTCCTGCTGCATATCAACGACATGTTGACACCCGATACCTTTGGGTACGCTGATGACAGCACGGTTGTTGACAGATATCTGTCCAGTGCAAGGGCCAACAGTGAAACAATCCAGTCTTGTCGGGAGTCCATAGTGGATCGTCTAAACTCATCGCTAAGGGTGATATCCGAGTGGGGCGATGCCAATCTCGTCAAGTTCAACGCATCCAAAACCCAGGCGTGTCTATTCTCGACAAAACGGAGTCCTTTTAACCTGGCTCCAACTTTCCGGGATGTATCCGTACCGATTTCTGACTATCTTGAGCTTCTTGGTATAAGCCTTACGTCCGACTTGAACTTTGGACGTTACATTGAGTCTCTGGCCACAACAGCTGCCAAAAAACTTGGTATCCTCTCGAAGGTGAGGCGATACTTCTCACCGGGACAGCTATTGCAGTTGTACACAGCTCAAGTCCGATCGTGTATGGAGTACTGCTGCCACCTTTGGGACGGTTCAGCTAAATACCAGCTGGCTGCCTTAGACTCAATCGAGAAACGTGCTAAGAAGCTCATTGGAGACTCAGCACTGGTTGAGGCAAAACTACAGAACCTTGAGCACCGTCGCAGAGTGGCGTGCATGTCGGTATTTTACAGGATACATTTCGGGGAGTGCGCGTTAGCACTTCATGACCTTATACCCCCTCCCCTTTCCATCTCCGGAGCACGAGGCGTGGACAGGGGTTCCACCCTTATGTCGTGGATATACCACAAATTCGCACGAAGCGGTTCGCTTCCACATTCTTAATGCGAACGGCTAAGGAGTGGAACTCCCTGCCGGCGGATCTGTTTCCGGAACAATATAACCTGGGCCTTTTCAAGGCGAGAGTGAATAGGCACTACATAGGTGAGTATGCTTCAACATAGTCCACATCGTCACTTTCCACCAGGTGAGATGGCGGACAAATGCTCGCCTTTATATATTAAAAAAAAAAAAAAAAAAAAAAAAACATGTCAGATTATTGTTTATTGATTATTCTTTTAGATTTCGAGGTGATTTGAGTGCTTCAGTAATTTGTGATTTTCAGATAAGCTACTCAGGGAGATTCTGAAAACAGCATTCATGCTGAGCAATCTTGCCATTTTACCAGCTGTAGTACATATTAATTAGTGATTAAGATTTAATTAATTAGTGAATTAATTGTAAGACCAAATAAGTTATACTGTAATTTGCATACTTATTGGTAAATAAAGTTATTTTTGTTATATTTTATTTTATTTATTTATTGTCATTTTTTGGTTAAAAATCTAACTCTGTCAACCAGGACATGTCCATTCCTGGAGTAAAGTTGCCATCAATGGACCTGTTCTTTGATTGAACCAGCGAAGTTTTTCGACAACGGAACTGGCTAGGCATGCTCATCCTAATGAACCAATAGTATTGTAAACTGGTCTTAGTTTAAGTTTCAGTAATGTAATATTAATCCTTTGTGCTACGTTAATAAGGCTCTATGTAACTTTTGTGGAGAAAGTAACAGGTTTTTTTTTATTCCCTTTCTCAGGGCAAAGGCGAGATGATGACCCACTGGCTGGAGGGTCGCACTGGGCCGTCCCCCCTCAGACCCAAGACCCAGAAACTGGACTGCACACCCAGCTTCCTCGCTCGCATCCACTCTCAAGGACGCACCTCGCCAAGGTATCGGCCCAACACACAGAACCAACAATATTAAAAATACAAAGAGTGTAAGTGGCAAGGGCCAGGATTGTGTTTAGAGGAGGGGTCAAAGAGAATGCTAGAATATTTCATTGTTCTAATCAGAGTTTTAAACTTTTATTAGTCATATTCAGAACGCACTGCTAGGCGCCTATATGTATTCAGGGCGCGCCGTCTGGCAATGCAGGAGTGCCAATCGCCTTTATCATTAAGTTTTTTAATATTGCAATCAATAACATAACAATTGTTATGATTTCCATCAAAATCTGTTAATAGTGTTTTCTATTATTCGTTACAACTGTTACACGTTTAGTAGCGGTAGATACATTAAGATGTTTAGTGGAATATTTAAAATACACTAGGTAAATGTGATAAATGTTAAACTAATCAAGTGAAGGGCCTTATGCAGAGGTAACGCAACTTTTCGAAGTTATCATGTACCTATTTTTTGTACTTCATAATTTGCAGTAAAAATTACTATGAAATGACTATCCGAAGAGCTTTGGTGTCTGCTGGTGTGCCATGTACACTGGAGCCGCCTGGTTTGTGTCGTGACGCTGGAAAGCGACCAGATGGGCTCACGCTGGTCCCTTGGGAGCGTGGTCGTTGTCTTGTTTGGGACGCAACCTGCGTCATCACTTTTGCCGCCACACATTTTCCACGCTCAGTCCGTGCAGCAGGTTCTGCTGCAGCACTCTGCACTGCACTGGGCAGCATCACAAAAGCGCGGAAAATATGCTTGTTTGGCGGGCAATTACATTTTTATACCCTTTGCTGTGGAGGTGACTGGTGTATGGTGCACGGAGGTTAAGTCTTTTTTTGCAGACTTGAGTAGACGCTTGAGGCTCAATAACAGAGATCCCCGCACCGCGTCGTACCTGATGCAGCACATATCGTTGGCTATTCAGCGTGGAAACGCCGCCAGCGTTATGGGTACATTTCCTTCGGGTACGATGCGGGGCGGACTTTTTGACTAATACAAGTTAAGTTTCTATTTTTATTTTTATATTACTTTATTATTTTTTGGTTTAAAATTTTGTTTTTAATTAATTATTATTGTTAATTATTATTATTTATGTATTTAGACGAAGCTTACAGTGAATTTAATGTATCCTGTGTTTGCATGGTTTTGTATGAAATTATTGTTGTTTTATGAATAAATTTATGAGTTATTAAAAATAAAAATGACACATGTATGTGTGAATAACTATGATGTTATGTATGTAGTAGGAAATTCACTTACGGTGACTTATAAATTTTGTTAAAGATAATTATTTATGAGAAATAATTTCAAAATGTGTAAATCTCACGAAAATCGGCTAGGAAACTTCAATTGATTTCAAAATGGAAGTTAGGTGATTCTATGCTACCCATAAAATTGAACAACCTTTACCTTACGAAAAATAATGTTTTTTCTATATATAGTGACAGCTGATCGAATACTTTTTTTAATAGAAAGTTGTTCAGTTCATTCATGGTGGGTAGCATTTATAAAATTGATATTGTGTTAGGACAACATTTTAGAACTATAATTGTGTAGCACCTTATTGTTTTTAAATTAATAAAGATGATCTCAAGTAGAAACAACCGTATTTACTAAAAACCCTCTTAAGGTAAGACCGCACTGAGACGTAGCTGCAGCGGAGCGACGCGGCGCGACAAATGATTCTTTGTATGAAAATGTATCAGACGTACCACACTGAAGTAGCACGACGACAAAAAAAAATCGTATCATGCAACTGCTAACAATAGTTAAATAAAACTATGTAAGATTAAATCATGCTCACAAGCATGCATAGACACACACACACACGATTACTGTAATTTTAATTACTTATTTTTAAAATTATTTTAACCAAAAAATTTAAATAAAACTAACAAATCCTTGTTTAATTTGCTAGATTGTACTTTGTTGTAAGTAAGGTATAGTTAACTGTCATATATAAATAAGTTAATGCTTTTATGGAAGAGCGGAAACTCCTGACGCAGGCTAAGCTTAAAAGGAGTTTCCAATCTCAAGTATCAAATATGTTTACATTTTAATGAATAAAACATTTTTATTTTATTATTATTTTTATTTTAATTAGGCACAACCCTATTATGCCATCCAACTTTATTTGTTGAGTCATACATTTCACAGAAGTGAAATCATCAAATGACCAACAGGACATTGTAACAACTTCAATGTGACCACGGTTTAGATGAACGTGGCGAAAAAGGGTACTAACGCCGCCATCTTGAGATTTGACATTGCTTTGACAGTTCTCCTTATACGAGTTGTAAGCACAGAGAAAATACAATCTCTGTGGTTGTAAGGAACAGCGTCCCGCAAAGTGATAGGGGTTACTCAGTCAACGAAACTGAATAACTATCACCAGGAACTTCTTGCAGGAAAATAAAAAAGACATTTCCATACAAACTGTCTGATCGACGTGGTCATTTTATATGGGAACGTAAATATTATTTTTCATCTCCTGAAATAATTTTCTGGTGAATGTTGTTCGTTGACTGAGCAACCACTATCAGTTTACGGGACGCTGTCCCTTACACCCGGTATTGCAGCACCCTCACTCACGTTCATTAAGAACCGCGTCGTACGGTCATTGGTTGGATGGTAATTATACATATTATTTATTATAAGTAGATATAGATTTCAAATATTACTTTCCTTGAGTAACTACAACAACAGGACAAATATTATTGGTTAATTGTATCCTCGCATTTAGTTCAACCATTTATACCAGAATGTGTGTACGCCTTTTGATACCATTCATAATTTGGCTAACAGTTCTTGCAAATAACGTCAAATGCAATGAAACATGCACCGATGTTTTTTATTGGGTGCCAAAAATGGACGAAAAGATAGCGAAAAGAGTTCCTACCCCTAATGTAACTGAAATATGCTCCAAAGTCACCTGTATCACGAAATGTTGCTTAACATCACAAGTGCATCTTACATCAAGTCTAGAAATGCCAGGCTGCAAATCGATTGATCACGTGAGGGAAATTACAAATTACGAAGTTGACAAAGTGACTAATTTTAATTATTCTGAATTATACATTTATAAAATAAATAGCAACAACGATTTAGAGAAAACTAAACTTACATACAAAAATATGAAAGTTCGATTCAACGGAAAGTTTTTCGTACATATAAGTGATTGTACATCCGGGTTGTATGCGCCAGGAGTTGAGGACGACCAACAATATTTCCTATTAGAGGTAAGATTTTTTTACAAGATTTTTGTTATCATGGAGTGTAAAAGACAAGAAACTAATAGAGGCTTCTCAGTCAACGAAAATCGTTCAGAAAATGAAAAATACTCGTAACATTGATTTCCCCACAAAATAATCACCTCGATATTCTGGTAGAATTTCCTGGTGGAATTTGTTTGGTTTCATTAACTGGGCAGCCCCTATCAGTTTTCGGGAAATTGTCCCACAATAACTTTACTAATGCTATAAAACTAACTTCATTATAATAATCCAGGGCGGAAGCTTGGTGACAGAGAAGCCTAACTTCTACGTAAGATACCCAGAATGGGGCAAAGACAACTTCTGTTTCGAATACCTAGTCGACCATTATGTGAACGAGACTGATAACTCAACAAAACTCACAGTAAAGATGCATTTCTTGACGTTCCCCAAACCTGAACAAATTGAGCCCGCAGCTGGTCAAGAAGCTTACAAGTATTTCAAGATTGTTGGTAAGTAAACCGGAAGACGAATAGGGGGCTTCCACTCTCATGTTGCTCCAGTGCCTCCACACCTTATAAATTTGCCCCTGCATAGTGCTGACGTCCTGAAACTAGATGGGGTTATGATGTTCGTAAGAAAGCGGGGAGGGATTGGATGAAAACGGCTGAAGACCGAGTTGAGTGGCGTGCAATGGGAAAGGCTTACGTCTGGACTGATGCAGGCATATGATTACGTTGGTAAGGAAACAAAATATTTACCCAAAATCGGACTAGTTGGCTCATCACAGAAAGATAAGGAGAGCTCCTTCTTGTTTGGGGTTTGAGCCGATCGACCCGATGAACCCTGGTGCAAGAGTTTTTAAACCGCCTTTTAGCACAGCTCCTCAGTTTATCATAGAATAGACACTAGACTCTAACAAATAAAACTTAACTTGTACCTATACAGGGTATATATATGGAATGTTTTGTTTGTGTGAGATAAATAAGATTTTTTTTCATTAATTCATTCGTTCGTTCGTTCGTTCATCCATTCATTCATCTTTCACTCACTCATTCATTCACGATTGATTACTTTGTTTCACAGCATTCTTAGTCTCCAGCTTGTTCCTGTTCCTCGTTCTGGTGGTCTACGGGTCTCTGCCAGAGCTTCGTGGGATAGTAGGCATGATACAGATGGCTTACTGCGCCACATACACAGCAGCTCTCATCCTGAATGCTGCTCTCCTCGCCGCAGAAGATGATATTAATGCTGACAGCTGCAGGTTTATAAGTGAGTAGGTGTATGTTTTTCAACTTCTTGTCGGGTGGTTTTTCAACTCGATGAACCCCATTAACCCTGGTGTCAGACTTTTAACTAATGGCCTCTGACATGGTTTTCTGTAACGAACACTATCAAAGACAGCGATCGGTACCGACGGCTTAACGTGCCCTCCCTTTTTCTTATCAAACAATCAGGTGATTTAGCCAAAATCATAACCAAACCAGGTAAAATCTCACAAAGCGATAAATTTACAAATATCAATGTTGTGTTACCCTTGAAATCGAATCCATGAACTCCGGATCGGGAGCCCATGGCTCAGGTGACTAGACCACAGAGGCAGTTGGTATATGGTTATGTCGTGACGTGAGCAAATGGTATTTATGAAAAGAAAGGGATTTCTACATAACGACTTAGTTTCACGCAACTACAACAGTAATATAATTAATTTACGTATGATTTTTTAAATGTTTTTTGGAAAGAACTTAAAACAATAAACTGACCTTTTCTTTGGTTGCCTGCGGTAGTTCAGTCATAAAAATCTTAATTTCAAGTTAAAAAAAAAGTATTGCATGGCGATCGTGTGAACGTACCCAAAACTTTGACAGTTCATGTACAGCTAGAGCCATCTGATGGAGCTTTTGAAACTATTCAGGTCACCTTGAAAAGACCTTTAATTAAGATTATTTTATTTTACAGTGATCGTGAATTACTTCTTGCTGTTTTCAAGTTTCTTCTGGATGAATATAATGGCATTCGACATGTGGTGGACATTTAGGTAATACTAATACTTTTTTTTTTATCTACAACAAAAAAAAACGTTTGAATTTGAATGTCAGTTTTTTTTAAAGAGTTTATTCAAGAAACTTTTACGTACAATATTTATACATACATACATATACATATAATCACGCCTTTATCCCTAATGGAGTAGGCAGAGCGTAAACGACCTAAACAAAGGTCGTTCCGCCACGTCTGGCAAAGTTTTGAGGGTTATTCAAGATGGTTTTGTACGTATATTGCTTTAGTGACAGGTTGTCAGCCCATCGCCCAAATTGCAATATACTGAAACCCTCAGATCCCTTAGCTGGTTTTTACAGCATGCCCGGGAGGAAATGCAGCTGGCACATTCTATGTTTTTCTCTCGCTCCCAGTCCAGCGTGGAAGAAATAATATTTATACTTAAAATAAGACGCTTAAATCAAACACCTAAGTAAGCTTTATCCGAAAAGCGAATGTGGTCGTGCTCGCCACATTAAACATTGATTTGTGACTAAATTAATAAGAGAGAGCTTCCATGCTGGACTGGGAGCGATAGAATAACGTAGAATGTGCCAGCTGCATCTCCTCCCGGGCATGCTGTAAAAACCAGCTAAGAGATTCGAGGGTATATTGTAATTTAGGCGATAGGCTGACAACCTGTCACTACAGCAATATACAGTTCTATTTTAACCCTCAAAACTTGTCAGACGTGGCGGAACGACCTCTGTTTGGGTCGTTGACGCTCTGCCTACTCCATTAGGGATAAAGGCGTGATTATATGTATGTATGTATGCAAAAAAAAATCTTACATCAAGATAGACTTTGTGTTACTTGTATTACTTTGCATTTCTCCATTTTATTAAATACATTCGACTGTACATCTTTTTGCAATTGATTAAGAATATCTGGTAGGATACAGGCAGAAGAAAATCACGCCTTTATCCCTTACGGGGTAGGCAGAGCGTTAAACGCCTCGTAAAAGGCGCTTTCGCCGCGTCTGACAAAAATTTAGGGTAATTTTAGATTGTAATGTGTATTGCCATAGTGACAGGTTGTCAGCCCATCGCCTAAATTACAATACACTGTAACCCTCGAGTCTCTTTTGCTGTCTTCTACAGCATGCCCGGGAGGAAGGGCAGCTGGAACATTCTATGTTTTACTATCTCTCCCAGTCCAGCATGGAAGTAATCCTGGTAGGATATATCATGCATATAATATGGTATACGTACGTTGTACATGTACTCATTTACGCTTTAACTGGATGGATCGGGATGAAACTTGGCACACATTTAGGTTAGGTCTTGGAATTGAATATTTCTTATTGCGGGAAAATTCCTTTTTTCCACGTGAAAACTGAATTAACGTATCATACAATACAATACCTTATTTATTAGTTAGGTTAGTGGTAACCATGAGAAGGTCGCAGAATGTTGGTCGTCTCGTAGCGAGATGGGTGGGCGATATTAGTGAAAGCAGTCGGAAAAACCTGGACAATAGATAGGCAGTCGTGGCACGAAAATTAGGAAACCTTTGCCCTGCAGTAGGTAACTAAACTAGAAATGGATAACGATGATATCATCATCTCCCTAGCCTTATCCCGTATCTCACGGGGTCGGCTTCCTAATCTAGGGGATTGAACGAGGGTACTGGTTTTTACACAGAGCGACTGCCATCTGACCTCCGCAACCCAGAAGGGAAACCAGACCCAATCCTAGATTAGGTCAGAGTTTTCAAGCCGCCAATGCTTAGCACTGGCCTCTGATATGGCTTAACGACTAATATCTACGGTATTAAACGATATTAACCGGGACCAAAGCACCGAATAAACGTACATATGAAATTCGAAAACCGAAAAACACATTGGTACGTGGTGGGGTTCGAACCACGACCCCCCGCTCAGGAGGCAGCGGCCCTATCCACTACACCATCGGGCTCTTCTCTTGATAATACCTTATTATTTACAGAGCATGGTACAAGCGACGAAACATACACCGTCGGGGAGTGCTGGTGAAATTTGGCTGGTACTCCTTATATGCATGGGGAACCCCATTGCTCATCACTACAGCGGTGGCTATCATCGACAACAGCGATCTGAGGAAATATCCCTACATCATAAAACCGTTCTTCGAAAACTGTTTCCGGGACTGTGAGTAGGATTGGAGCCTTTTGCTAATACCGATAATACTGTACCACTCTACATTCAAGCGAGACTTTGTTGTTCTATGTGTCCTCAATCATACAATCTGCTAAAACCGATACCGATATTACTGAACCACTCTACACTCTTGCAAGACTCTGTTGTTCTAAGTGTCCTCAATCAAACAATCTGCTAATACCGATACCGATTTTACTGGACCACTCTACATTCAAGCGAGACTTTGTTGTTCTAAGTGTCCTCAATCAAACAATCTGCTAAAACCGATACCGATATTACTGAACCACTCTACATTCAAGCGAGACTTTGTTGTTCTAAGTTTCCTCAATCAAACAATCTGCTAATACCGATACCGATATTACTGGACCACTCTAAACTCAAGCAAGACTCTGTTGTTCTAAGTGTCCTCAATCAAACAACCCCATTGCTCATCACTACAGCGGTGGCTATCATCGACAACAGCGATCTGAGGAAATATCCCTACATCATAAAACCGTTCTTCGAAAATTGTTTCCGGGACTGTGAGTAGGATTGGAACCTTTTGCTAATACCGATAATACTGTACCACTCTACATTCAAGCGAGACTTTGTTGTTCTATGTGTCCTCAATCATACAATCTGCTAATACCGATACCGATAATACTGGACCACTCTACACTCAAGCAAGACTCTGTTGTTCTAAGTGTCCTCAATCAAACAATCTGCTAATACCGATACCGATTTTACTGGACCACTCTACATTCAAGCGAGACTTTGTTGTTCTAAGTGTCCTCAATCAAACAATCTGCTAATACCGAGACCGATTTTACTGGACCACTCTACATTCAAGCGAGACTTTGTTGTTCTAAGTGTCCTCAATCAAACAATCTGCTAATACCGATACCGATTTTACTGGACCACTCTACATTCAAGCGAGACTTTGTTGTTCTAAGTGTCCTCAATCAAACAATCTGCTAATACCGATACCGATATTACTAAACCACTCTACACTCTTGCAAGACTCTGTTGTTCTAAGTTTCCTCAATCAAACAATCTGCTAATACCGATACCAATTTTACTGGACCACTCTACATTCATGCGAGACTTTGTTGTTCTAAGTGTCCTCAATCAAACAATCTGCTAATACCGATACCGATATTACTGAACCACTCTACACTCTTGCAAGACTCTGTTGTTCTATGTGTCCTCAATCAAACAATCTGCTAATACCGATACCGATATTACTGAACCACTCTACACTCTTGCAAGACTCTGTTGTTCTAAGTGTCCTCAATCAAACAATCTGCTAATACCGATACCGATATTACTGAACCACTCTACACTCTTGCAAGACTCTGTTGTTCTAAGTGTCCTCAATCAAACAATCTGCTAATACCGATACCAATTTTACTAGACCACTCTACATTCAAGCGAGACTTTGTTGTTCTAAGTTTCCTCAATCAAACAATCTGCTAATACCGATACCAATTTTACTGGACCACTCTACATTCAAGCGAGACTTTGTTGTTCTAAGTTTCCTCAATCAAACAATCTGCTAATACCGATACCGATTATACTGTACCACTCTACATTCTTGCAAGACTCTGTTGTTCTAAGTGTCCGCAAACAAATAACTTAATATCCAAAATGTATGTACCTAATTCGTTTGTTTTCCAAACAGATAACTAAAATAATTGGTTTTGTTCCAGCTACAGAAATAAAATTCTACTACAACGTACCCCTTGGAATTTTGCTGGCTACGAATATCTTTTTCTTTGTCTTGACTGCTTACAATTATTGGAAAATAAAAAAAGAATTGAATAAATTCAGTAATCCTGATACGGATAATCGTTCAGACAGGTAATACTTTTCAATATTTTAATTTTACCTATAAAAATCAGCTGGCCAAACTTTAGGTTAACCCATAAAGCTGAGCAACTTTCCCCAAGGAACATTGGTCGAAATATAAAAAAAGCCCTTCCAAACAAAAGTTATAATTTATCGGCGGCTTGAGTGATTGTGTATGAGAAGGGCCAAAAGTGAGTTATGTTTTTTTTAATGATGAGGGCACCACTTAGCCCATCTTAAGCCGTGACTCCTGCTCTCAAACAAAACCCGAAGCATACCCCTGCGGGGCAGGAGGTGCAGGGAAATGTTTAAGTAACCCTTCCCTTCTTTGCATGTTTCGTGTTTTGTTTATGCGCTGGAGACTCGGCTTTACTGAATAACCCTCACTGAAACACCCGGTACGCTATGCCAGCTGTAAGCGCGTTATATTCTTATTTGCTTCCAGATTTAAGATGTACCTCAAGCTGGCCGTTATAATGGGAGTGGGGTGGATTTTCGACGTGTTCGTGTTGCCATATTACTTGAAAATCATCACTGAAGTCTACAACGGGCTTATAGGCGTCGCTATCTTCTTGGTGTTTGTCTTCAAAAGAAAAATATTTATCAGGATCTGTCAAAGGTATAACATTCAGGTACACTACACTGTTACTAAATCCGATAGTACTAAGTAAGGTAACTAAACTGGTACCAATTCGTAGCTGCAAAAATCAGGACTTAACTAATATAAATCTATACCTAGTTTAATTCAAGATGTAGTAATGTTGTTCGCTCTACGAATTGATAGCAGTGCTATTAATCTCTCTGTTATCCTGTTCAATTTCCTAAGTCAAAGGGGTATTTCGATAAAATGGTTTAGTTAGCGATTTTGCTATTTGTTATTTTGAGTCTGATTATGGCTAATCAGTTTACAAAACTCGCCACCTCCGTAAATGGTCCGTAACTAACCGTCAGTTTCCTTCTAACACTCATCAGTTTAAAGGTATTCAAGTAAAGGTAAATAAAGAAGATGGGGATAAAACGGTGTGGGTAAGATCGGAAAATGACCTTGGTGAAATACTTAAAAAGTAAATTTTAACATAAACAATAGGTATTTTGTTTGAACGTTATTTGTTACAATTCGCGGCAATATGAGATGATATCGAACTAATTAAAGATAACTTGATTGATGCTACTATAGTAAACAGTTTAGATAACTGGATACCAATAAGAAATAATGAAAACTTTAGTTTAGTCCATATTAATATAAGGTCTCTAAAAAAACACTTTAACGAGTTGCTAATCACATTACATAACTATTTGTACAATTTGGATGTTTTAGTTATTACGGAACCTAATATAAATTTCTCATTATTAAATATATATAAGATAAAAGGATTTGATATTCATAGTTTTACTCGAACAGGACGAACAGGGGGAGGGGTACTTGTTTACGTGCGGGAGGGGCTCGGGGCACAGGTGCGCGATCCATCCAAGACAGTTGCCATGCGCGTATCCGAGTGCGTTTCCATTACACTCTGCCACTCAGCAGAACTAATTCATGTTATTTCCATCTATAGACCGCCTAGAATAAATAAGTTTGAGTTTTTCCGTATTGTGGGTACTGGTCGATACTGGTGTAGCTCAAAATGTGTATGCTTGCGTCTATCGCTCGCATAGTGGAGACACGGAGACAACCAAACTGTTTGAACACCTCAGTGAAGGTGCTGATGAAGCTCTCCAGAGATACCCGGCAGCGCAGCTAGTCATCCTGGGGGATTTCAACGCTCATCATAAAGAGTGGTTGTTCCCATACCTAGTGACCGATCATGCTGGGCGAGAGGCGCGCAAATTTGCATTGTCGCTAAATCTCTCCCAGCTTGTCAGCTGTGCAACAAGGGTCCCGGATATTGAGTCTCATACAGCCAACTGCTTAGACCTTCTGCTGACTACCGATCCAGACCGATACTCTGTGTCTGTTTCTGCCCCATTGGGCACCTCAGATCACTGTCTGGTGAAATCTGTATCAGTGTATTCACCACCCGATCAGGGCCCTTGTGGTAAAAGACGGGTGTGGCGATACAGGTCAGCAGAATGGGATGAGATGCGCCACTTCTTTGCTTCGTATCCTTGGCAGGACTGTTTTTCTTCAGCCGAATCGTCGAGCTGCGCGGATGCTATTACAGAAGTCATACGTCAGGGTATGGAGTATTTCATACCGTTCTCTGATGTTCCTACCGGTAGCAAAGCTCGCCCGTGGTTTAATGCTGACTGTAACTGCGCGGAATCGCAGAAACAGTCGGCATTCCTTGCTTGGGCTGATGCTCGTGCACGCAAAGCTCCGAATACTCGCGATCTGAAGAAAAACTATAACAAAGCCACCAAGTTAAGCAAAAAGGAATTACGCAGGGCTCGATTCGCCCACATAGGCCGAGTAGGCGCTAAGCTTGCTTCCTATCCGGCTGGCAGTAAAGCATTCTGGTCGCTTGCGAAAGCAGTGGAAACCAATTTCTGCCAGCCATCTTTACCGCCTCTGCAGAGACCTGATGGGTCGCTTGCTCATATTGCGGAGGAGAAAGCCAATCTTTTTGCCTCCTATTTTGCGGAAAGTTCGCGTCTTGATGCCGCAGGTAAAATACCACCCCCGTTACCTCGTGTCGACTGTTCTATGGCAGCCGTACGCATCCGGCAAAAAGAGGTCCTTAAAACCATGCGAAATCTAGACGTGAATAAAGCAAGTGGCCCTGACGGTATCCCTGCAATCGTCCTGCGTAACTGTGCGCCTGAGTTGTCTCCGGTGTTGACACGCCTGTACCGCCTCTCACTTGAGACTGGTGTTGTTCCCAAATCGTGGAAGCTTGCAAATGTGCAACCTGTACCCAAAAAAGGTAGTCGAGCAGACCCTGTCAACTATAGACCCATATCGGTAACCTCTATACTCTGCAAGATTATGGAGCGTGTACTGAATAATCGGCTCCTGGCATACCTTGAGGATAATGATCTCCTTAACGATCACCAATACGGCTTCCGCCGAGGGCGATCGACGGGGGACCTCCTCGTGCATGCCACTCACTTATGGAGCGAGGCTATCGAGAGACATGGTGAAGCACTTGCCGTGTCTCTGGATATCTCCAAGGCCTTTGACAGGGTCTGGCACGCTAGCCTTACTGGCAAGCTTCCCGCCTACGGGTTACCTGCTGGCCTTTGCAACTGGATTTCGGACTTCTTGAGCGAACGATCCATACAAGTGGTCTTAGAAGGCTGCTCCTCCGGACAACAGGCTATTGATGCCGGAGTTCCTCAGGGTTCTGTCCTGTCTGCAACCTTATTCCTGCTGCATATCAACGACATGTTTACACCCGATACCTTTGGGTACGCTGATGACAGCACGGTTGTTGACAGATATCTGTCCAGTGCAAGGGCCAACAGTGAAACAATCCAGTCTTGTCGGGAGTCCATGGTGGATCGTCTGAACTCATCGCTAAGGGTGATATCCGAGTGGGGTGATGCCAATCTCGTCAAGTTCAACGCATCCAAAACCCAGGCGTGTCTATTCTCGACAAAACGGAGTCCTTTTAACCTGGCTCCAACTTTCCGGGATGTATCCGTACCGATTTCTGACCATCTTGAGCTTCTTGGTATGAGCCTTACGTCCGACTTGAACTTTGGACGTTACATTGAGTCTCTGGCCACAACAGCTGCCAAAAAACTTGGTATCCTCTCGAAGGTGAGGCGATACTTCACACCGGGACAGCTATTGCAGTTGTACACAGCTCAAGTCCGATCGTGTATGGAGTACTGCTGCCACCTTTGGGACGGTTCAGCTAAATACCAGCTGGCTGCCTTAGACTCAATCGAGAAACGCGCTAAGAAGCTCATTGGAGACTCAGCACTGGTTGAGGCAAAACTACAGAACCTTGAGCACCGTCGCAGAGTGGCGTGCATGTCGGTATTTTACAGGATACATTTCGGGGAGTGCGCGTTAGCACTTCATGACCTTATACCCCCCTCCCCTTTCCATCTCCGGAGCACGAGGCGTGGACAGGGGTTCCACCCTTATGTCGTGGATATACCACAAATTCGCACGAAGCGGTTCGCTTCCACATTCTTAATGCGAACGGCTAAGGAGTGGAACTCCCTGCCGGCGGATCTGTTTCCGGAACAATATAACCTGGGCCTTTTCAAGGCGAGAGTGAATAGGCACTACATAGGTGAGTATGTTTCAACATAGTCCGCATCGTCACTTTCCACCAAGTGAGATGGCGGACAAATGCTCGCCTATATATATTAAAAAAAAAAAAAAAAAAAAAACAAGATAAACGTGAGCAATTCTTTGACGAACTTAGACTTTTGTTACACAGTTTACCCGAAAACTCTAAATTAATTTTGTGTGGTGATACAAATATTGATTTGTTAAAACCAAATGATAAAAATGTAATTATTTATGAAAACCTTCTTGCGGAATATGGATTAATTAAATGCATAAATAAAATAACTCGTAGTGAAATATTAGTAGATGTACTAGTAGAATCTTGTTTAGACCACATTTACGTAAGAGCGCCATCAGCGAGAATTCATTCTGCAATAATCCAACATAAAATAGCTGATCATTACATGATATCGGTGGCGGTGGAATGGAAACGGACTCCGATTTTAAACAGGAATCGCCAAATCGGCGGCGCACTGTGGAACGAAAATCGGGTTTCATAGACTTAGGGACTTGAATTTTTAAGTGCCACTTTTTTTGATGAAAATGGATACTGTTCATCATCATGATCCTCAAAAACATCATCTGACTTACTTTGACTTTGTATTTATTGAATAATATTTTTTTTACGAAAAATTTGTATGGAGCCCGGATGAAAAATCAAGATATCTCCAGACCCGCAGAATTTCCCGTTATATCCTCGCACACTATTTTAGAACTAATTATTTATGATTTTTTGACATACTACATATAACGGTATCTTCTGCGGAACTTTTTTTAAAAATACGAAAGTGATTTGTATGGAACCGGAACAAGAATAACTTTTTTTTACGGATCCGCTGGTCATACTACTATATCCTCGTACGTGTTTATAGAACTATTTTTTTATGATTTTTTGACATACTTGATGTTACGGTCTTTGCGGAAAATACTTTAAAAATATGAAACCAAATTTGCATAGAGCTGGGAAGAAAAATACCTATTTCTTCCGAACCGCAGTTTATACCGTTATGTTCTCGCACATTGTTATAGTACTATTTTATTATGATTTTTTGACATACTATGTTACGGTATCTATTGCGGAAACTATTTTAAAAATAAGAATTTATGCAACTGGGAAGAAAAACACCTATTTCTTCCGAATCGCAGTTTATACCGTTATGTTCTCGCACATTGTTATAGTACTAGTTTATTATGATTTTTTGACATACTTCATGTTATGGTATCTATTGCGGAAAATACTTAAAAATACTAAGCCAAATTTGTATAGAGCCGGGAAGGAAAATACCTATTTCTTCCGAACCGCAGATCAGTTATATTTTTCGACCTTACCGTTATAGTACTATTTTTTGTTACTTTTTTTTAATCTTCATACATACATACAACAGTATTTACTGCGGAACTTCACATTTTGTGTGGAGCTGGGCTGGAAGCCTGGAACGAATTAGCTGTTGTGTTCTCATTCTCTGTGTTTTTGTTCTGTTTGTGTTTCGTGTGTTGCAATAAATTGGTAAATAAAAAAAACATGTATATCATTGTTTTTCCGAAACCGTAGGTGATACGGTTATAATCCTTGCATACGGTTATGTATGGTACTATTTTCTTCCCAGCTGCATACATTCGTATTTTAAAAGTATTTTCCGCAATAGATATCATAACATGAAGTATGTCAAAAAATCATAATAAAATAGTACTATAACAATGTGCGAGAACATAACGGTATAAACTGCGATTCGGAAGAAATAGGTGTTTTTCTTCCCAGTTGCATAAATTCTTATTTTTAAAATAGTTTCCGCAATAGATACCGTAACATGAAGTATGTAAAAAAATCATAAAAAAATAGTACTATAACAATGTGCGAGAACATAACGGTATAAACTGCGGTTCGGAAGAAATAGGTATTTTTCTTCCCAGCTCTATACAAATTTGGTTTCGTATTTTTAAAGTATTTTCCGCAAAGACCGTAACATCAAGTATGTCAAAAAATCATAAAAAAATAGTTCTATAAACACGTACGAGGATATAGTAGTATGACCAGCGGATCCGTAAAAAAAAGTTATTCTTGTTCCGGTTCCATACAAATCACTTTCGTATTTTTAAAAAAAGTTCCGCAGAAGATACCGTTATATGTAGTATGTCAAAAAATCATAAATAATTAGTTCTAAAATAGTGTGCGAGGATATAACGGGAAATTCTGCGGGTCTGGAGATATCTTGATTTTTCATCCGGGCTCCATACAAATTTTTCGTAAAAAAAATATTATTCAATAAATACAAAGTCAAAGTAAGTCAGATGATGTTTTTGAGGATCATGATGATGAACAGTATCCATTTTCATCAAAAAAAATGGCACTTAAAAATTCAAGTCCCTAAGTCTATGAAACCCGATTTACGTTCCACAGTGCGGCGCCCGCGCTCCTGCTCCTGGAGCTCCCGCAAGTTTGCGCGCAAATTCAGTTCCCGCCCCCGCCTCCGCGGACCCCGCGGCTAGCTCACGACGCCGTCGCGTCCTTGATAACCGCGCGGTTCGAGAAAAACTGTTATCAGTAAACTTTGAGGAACTGTTATCTATAAAATGCGCATTAAAGTTGTATGAGGCTTTTAGAAAGATTTTTCAAGATATTTATGATAGTTGTTATGTAATTAGATCTTTTACAGAATCTAATAGAGATAATAAACCTTGGATAACTAGTGAATTGAAAAATATGGTACTAGAAAGAGATAAATTGTTTCTAATTTGGAGCAATCAACCTAAAAATATGATTAAACGATTAAATTACACAAAATTTAGAAATAAATGTCATAAGTTAATATTTAAAAATAGAAATAAGTATGACAGGCAATGCATACTTGATTGTAATACTAAAATAAAAAAGCTGTGGGATAGAATAAACCAGTTATTAGGAAACGAGAAGCAATGTTTGGATAAAGTAATATTAAGTAACATGGGAAATAATGACTCTAAGAAAAATATATGTAATAATTTTGCGCGCACGTTTTCAGAAGAAATAGAGATAATAAAACATGGTTGTGATATTAAGTTATTAGAAAGATTAACCTATGTTCAAGACTCGAGCATGAGCATGAGATGGCAGCCCGTTAATAGCAATTATGTTAAAAATGTAATAAAACAAATGGATAAAAATAAATCACCGGGAAGCGATCTCGTGCGTATGACCGATCTTAAAGTATTAATAGATAAAGTAAGCCCAGTGATCTCTAACCTAGTCAATTTAAGTGTACAAAATGGATTATTCCCTAGCAAGTTAAAAGAAGCTATAGTGCGACCCATATACAAGAAAGGCCAACATAAAGATTATAGAAACTACAGGCCAATTGCAATATTGTCTAGTATAGATAAAATAATAGAAAAATGTATTATTAATAGATTGAGTTACTATCTTCAAACTAATAACGTGTTAAACGACTGTCAACATGGATTTCAAAGAGGAAAAAGCACAAATACTCTACTATCTAAATTCACAGATGAAATTAATACATATTTAAGCGAAAAGAAGTTTGTAGTTGCAGTATTTTTTGATTTTAAAAAGGCATTCGATACCCTTGAAACTGAGACCCTACTTAACGCTATGAGTGAGTGTGGTGTGAGAGAGCCGCTGAACAAATGGTTCCGCGACTATCTTACATCACGTTCATTCAAAGTCAAAGTAGGCGAAGAGTATAGTGATGCGAGAGAGGTGACGTGCGGCGTGCCACAAGGATCCGGCTGTGGACCTGTGTGCTACTTGATGCACGTTAACAGCTTGTGCGGCGTACTACGCCATTGCTCAGCACACATGTTCGCAGACGACCTATGCGCTCTCCGCGCCGGCACCGACCTCGCAGAAACCTGCCGCCTCGTGCAGCAGGATGTAGACGCTGTGGTTAAGTGGTCTCACGACAACGGTATCGTCCTTAATGCAGATAAAACAAAATTGTTAAGCATACACTCACCTTACATAAACCTATCTGATATATTTCCTCCCATTATAACCCATAGTTTCGAATGTATACATAAAAATAATCTTAACTGTACTTGTAAACCAATAGAACGAGTTAATTGTGTTACCTATCTCGGCATGAAAGTAGAAGAAAACTTTTCATGGTCTTCTCATGTTGACTTTATATGTGGTAAGCTTAGAGTACTGCTTGAAAAATTTTATCATCTTAGTTTTAAAGTTCCTCTAAATATCTTAAAATGCATTTATTTAAGTCTAGTAGATTCAATATTAAGTTACTCTTTTGAATGTTATGGCCTTACCTTCAAAACTAATTTAAATAAACTAGAGTCACTTCAAATTAGATTTTTAAAATTATTAGTTAACAAGAAAACAAGAAACAGCTGTAAAGGGAATTATAGTAAGTTATTCAAAATATGTATAATTTTACCGATAAGTTTAAAGCATAAATATTTAATTCTAATGAATAACCATGGCGGCCAAGAGAGTCACTCTCTAGTCTCCCATGAACACTATACTAGGTCTATATCCACGGGTAAATATGAAGTACCTCGAGTAATTAATTATTATGGCGATAGGACGCTCAAAAAGCGTATTCCGTACCTACTAAATACTTTACCTGTGGATATAAGACAAGAAGAAAATAGATATAAGTTTTCATCTAAACTAAAGAAATACCTACTTAACAGTTTAAATTAAATAACATAATTATGCATGTATTAAATATTATATACTAATAGTGTACCTATAAATGAGACTCATCGATCCTGCAGACAAACCGCGTAAGCAGTTTTGTGGGACTATTGTAATAGATATAAGTTTATTGTAAAAAAGATAATAAATAAATACAATACAATACAATACTGTCTATTACTCTCATTTCAGATATGGCCTGCAACAAAAATACAAATTCATCCAGAACCTGGAGAGAAGATGGTCCACCTCAACGAAATCTCAGTCTCAGAAGAGAAGCATGGTTGAGAGCGTCTCCGGGATTCCGATAGAATCACTACAAAGCACGTCTATAATAACGGCAACATAGATTTTACCTACTAAGAACCCGAAAGCAATTAAACTACTTTATACTTCATTAGTAATAAGCTACTTCCATGCTGGACTGGGAGTGAGAGAAAAACATAGAATGTGCCAGCTGCATTTCCTCCCGAGCATGCTGTAAAAACCAGCAAGGGATCCGAGGGTTTCTGTATATTGCAATTTAGGCGACAGGCTGACAACCTGTCACTACAGCAATATACCTACAAATCTATCTTAAACAATCCTCAAAAGTTTGTCAGAAGTGGCAGAACGACCTTTATTTAGGTCGTTTTCGCTCTGCCTACCCCATTAGGGATAAAGGCGTGATTATATGTATGTATGTATGTATGTAATAAGTAATTTATTTAACAGTTTATTGTACCCAGAAACATACACAGAACATTACACAGGGAATTAAGACACAACAGGTACTGCTTATTTCTAAAATGAAATGTTACAGCAGGCGTAAGAAGTGAGATTGAATAGAATAGAATAGAAAATGGTTTATTTGTCACCCAATTAATGTGTATATAAACATAACATAAAACTTATATCTAAAGACATTAGTTTTTTATTAAAACATAATATTAAGGCGACAAAGAGCCCGATGGTGTAGTGGATAGAGCCGCTGCCTTCTGAGCGGGAGAGGTCGTGGTTCGAATCCCACCACGTACCAATGTGTTTTTCGGTTTACGAACTTCATATGTATGTTTATTCGGCGCTTTTTCCGTGCTTCGGAAGGCACGTTAAGCCGTTGGTCCCGGTTAATATCGTTTAATATCGTAGATATTAGTCGTTAAGCCATGTCAGAGGCCAGTGCTAAGCATTGGCGGCTCGAAAACTCTGACCTAATCTAGGATTGGGTCTGGTTTCCCTTCTGGGTTGCGGAGGTCAGATGGCAGTCGCTATGTGTAAAAACCAGTGCCATCGTTCAATCCCCTAGATTAGGTGGGCTGGGCGCATGGGGTGCAAGTGCAAGAGAGACGCACGGTTTCCTTTGTTAAGGGATTAACCAGCGCAGGAACTTGGAGTAAACAAGTTGTTGTTCATCAATTAGATTTACTTGCGATTGCGAACCATTCTCCCACTCAAATTATATTTTATTGTTATTACGCAAAAATATTTTAATTTTATTTATTATTTTAAGTATGAGTCGTATTTAAAAAAAAAATGTGCTGTATTTAGAACATATTATTATGTTATGTTGTTTTTACGTTAATTAAGTTTTTTGTTTTGTTTTTTTTAGATTAAGGAGGAATGTGCAGTGCCAAGACAAACCTTTTTAAGGTTTATTGGTACTAAGAATCTGATGTCATAAAAAATAAAAAAATAAAAAAGGTAGCCAACCCCGTAAGATACGGGATAAGGCTAGGGAGATGAATATTAAGGCGACAAAAGGGACTCGCTCAGCTTTATGCTGCAGAGGTGCTTACCACCACAGCGCTGATCGTCCGCGAGACCAGATTAAAAATTAAAAATAAAATATTAAATAGGAAAACACCAGCAAAGAAACCTAAAACACCAAGTTCACGCTCGGACTTATAAGCGTAACTTAGAAAATAAAAATATTATTTTGTGTAAATAAATAAATGTTATTTACACCTAAGTATAGGGAATACATAAATAATTAAATAAATAATAATACGTGTAGGAGCATAATATTTTATTATATACATAATATTATATAGATTGCATAAAACGTTACGCGGATAAGACGTGCACAATAAAAATACAAATTAGGTACATGAACAGTTAATAAGAATATACCTACTTAATTATACTATACTAAGATCATGAATTTCTTCCATGCTGGACTGGGAGCAATAGAAAACCATAGAATATTCCAGCTGCATCTCCTCCCGGGCATGCTGTAAAAACCAGCTAAGGGATTCGAGGGTTTCAGTATATTGTAATTTAGGCGATGGGCTGACAACCTGTCACTACAGCAATATAGAATACAGATCTATCTTAAACAACCCTCAAAACTTGTCAGACGTGGCGAAACGCTCTGCCTACCCCATTAGGGATACAGGCGTGATAGTATGTATGTAAGATCATGAAATAACTTAAGAAATTATAATACCTTTAAAGCTATTCAATATTCTATGTAAATAAATTATTATTCTATATAGTAAATTTGAGTCCGCTTCATTAGTGTGGAGTGGAGGCATTTCTTCGATTATTATATAAAAAAAGAGCATGGATATTATCCTTTCCTCTCATTTCCCTAGCCTTATCCCGTATTTCGCGGGGTCGGCTACCTAATCTAGGTGATTTAACAAAGGTACTGATTTTTACACAGAGCGACTGCCATCTGACCTCCGCAACCGAGAAAGGAAACCAGACCCAATCTTAGATATTAGATCAGAGTTTTCAAGCCGCCAATGCTTAGCAGTGGCCTCTGATTTGTGAAACCGAAAAACACATTGGTACGTGGTGGGATTCGAACTCAGGAGGCTGCGACCCTATCCACTACACCATCGAGCTTGCATTGTAGTTCTCTGGAAGTACAAGGCAACTTTTATAAATTGTGTTTTGCGTGCCAATTGTTGCGTGAGGAGTCCGACTGCCTGGAGTTAATCTTTAGAGTGTACTCTCTATATGTCCCGGACAAATATCTCCATAGTCGCAGCCAACGGCTGCTAGCTTATAGTATTATATTGGCCTCGATTCTAGATACCACCGGCTAAAACAAATTAAAATCTATCTAAAGAACAGGCGATTTATACTCTATGGTTATTTGTCCGCTTGATTTTGACGCGCTTTTGCACGTTTCCCCAGTATTACTGTCAATTTTATCCACCATATCATATGACGGCGGATAAAAATGACAGTGAACGCATAAAACCACCGACTATTGTTTAGTCTGAAAGTGACAAATAAATTGCAGATGGCGGACAAATGCTCGCCTATATATTAAAAAAAAAAAAAAAAATTTTTACTAAAAAAACGCAACCGAAAGAGGGTAGACCGATATGTCTGCCCTTAGCCACCACCTTTCTGTCATCTATGACCAACACATCGCCCGCAAGTTCCTCAGTCGCTCCGTGATCAAAACGCATGAAAGTGCGTTGAAATATCGGATAAAATGGAAAACCACGGTAATTTTCCCGTTTTTAATCATTATAATTTTGATAACCGTGAGAGTTTGAAAAAGACTAAATAGATTTTGATTTTAATTTTAGCCGGCAAATCTTGAATCGCGCCCAATGTCTGTGCTAGCGGTGGAGGTAATGCGCACGACGGGTTCTTAGCGCTCCGTTGCTGCGATCCATCTCAACGAGCTTCTTTCAAAAGCACCAGCCTGCGACTTCATTTTAAGATTTTGTGAAAATGTTTAATTTGTTACATACATACATATCACGCCTTTATCCCTAATGGTGTAGGCATAGCGTAAAAGACCTAAACAAAGGTAGTTTCGCCACGTCTGACAAAGTTTTGAGGGTTATTTTACGATAGATTTGTAGGTATATTGCTATAGTGACAGGTTGTCAGCCCATCGCCTAAATAACAACCCTCGGATACCTTAGCTGGTTTTTACAGCATGCCCGGGAGGAAATGCAGCTGGCACATTCTATGTTTTTTTCTCGCTCTCCTTATTAGTTGTATAAGCTATTTCGATCATATTGTTAAAACTTAAAGTTTGTACGCGCTTTGGCCAGAGAATACCGGGTGTAAGGGACAGCGTCCCGCAAACTGCTAGGGGTTGCTCAGTCAACGAAACTGAACAACTTTCAGCAGGAAATTATACAAAAGCTGAAAAAAAATTGCCTTTCCCATACAAAATGACCATCTCGATCCTTGGCCGTGTTGCTCTAAGACCTCGATCAGACTACTTGTATAGAAAAGCAAAGTTTTTTTTTTCACTTCCTGAAAACAAAAACCTGCTGATAGTTTTTCAGCTTTGCTGACTACCCCTACCCCCTATCAGTTTGCGTGACGCTGTCCTTTACACCCCGTTATAATAATACTACTGCTTTGGCGTACTAATGCTGTAACGCTGAAAATTTATGTTTATAAATAAATATAAGATTTATTTGAAGTAATAAAATACAAACACATATAATCACGCCTTTATCCCTAATGGGGTAGGCAGAGCGTAAACGACCTAAACAAAGAACGTTTCGCCATGTCTGACAAAGTTTTAAGGGTTATTTAACATGGATTTGTAAGTATATTGCTGTAGTGACAGGTTGTCAGCCCATCGCCTGAATTGCAATATACTGAAACCCTTGGATCCCTTAGCTGGTTTTTACAGCATGCCCGGGAGGAAATGCAGCTGTCACATGTTATTCTCTCGCCCCCAGTCCAGCATAGAAGAATCTCGCTCCCAGTCCAGCATAGAAGAATTATTTTTTTATTTAATGTAAAAAATATTGAAGAAAAGCGCATTATTTCAATATTTATTCCATAAGTAACTACTAATTCAAAAATGCCATGCAACAGCCCTTTGATTTATTTTGGTCAATAAAATAAACACTGCCATCTATTGATGAGTGACAGCTTCACTAAACAGCACCATCTATCTTCGAATAGCTCAACTATGGAGATACTTGAAAACTACCAATGCACCATTTTTTTTAAAATAGAGCTGATCCACATATTTATATGATACTGTTATAATATCTGTCGTATACTGGTTGGTTGTGCTCTATCCTATTTATTTTGTGTTGGCAACAATATACAACGAAGACCATAGAGAACTGTCAACAGTGTCAAACTCAAACTAACAAACTGTCATTGATAAAACAAATTCGTGTCCAGACTTGTTTATCTTAAATAATAAGAAAATTATCCATATTCTTTTGAATTTATTGCAATTAACTATTCCACCTTACACTATGGGCGATCATGACGACTTTGAAGACAGCCAATTCCCTGACAATGACGAATTTGTCCCGTACGTAACCGCCGGCAACCTGGCGCAGAGAAATGGCGCGAAAGTTACGCTTTGGGGAAAAGTTACGAAAGTTTCGGCTAGTGAAGGCTTTTACGTGAAAACTGTTGATGATCAAGAGGTTCTGATTAGACTGCGAAGACCATTGAACGAGTCGCTGGAAGGCTGGTACGAGATTATTGGAGTTTCTCAAGGAAAGAGTGTTCTTTGTGACGAGTACGTCCCGTTCTCTGAAGAAATGGCCAAGAACATCGATACTGAAGGTCACAAGAGCTTGGCAAAGCTACTGGTAGCTTTGGATGATCCCTGGAATCTTGGAGAAGAAGCATCGAATGAAATCAATGGTGTTGTTCCAATGGAATAATTGATTGTTAATTTGAGGTTAGGTTTAAGTTTATTATAAGTACTGTAAGTTTTATATCATTATAAGTTATTATTTTCACACAAATGGCTTTATTTTATTGTCTTTATTTAAATAAATCCCCTAAATTTATATTATTTAGTTTAAACAGTCAAAAGCGATAAAATTCAATTGTTCTTAAAGAAATAATTATGATTAATAAAATACTCTCTAGACCTTCTCTTGAATCTTTAACATACACAAATATTTTGGCAAATACACAACCACACATTAATACAGACTTAGCTATGCATAAACAGAATTAAATTTACAGTAAGCACTGTACATGCACTCTTGGATAAGAATGCCAGCAGTTGTCTTTGTTCTTCTGTTGTTGTATCTTCATCCTCTTCTCATGCAGCACGGCATTGCTGAGCACTCCTTCGATGCAGGTCACAGGACGGTTCCTGCCGGAGTAAGTGAGTATAAGAGAAAATATTAAAATTAATTGTGAGGGTTCTCAATCTCAAGTCAATGTAAAACCTGGTCGATCCTGGTGCTACAGTTTTTTAAACCATTTTTCAAGTGCAGCAAAGTTTTTCCAATAAAATAACCACTACTGAAGACTGTCTGGGACCATCAACTTAATATGCATGGATATGATAAATCAGCGAACCCTTCTTCTGACAAACAATCAAATAATTCAGCTTCCCTTATCTTAATCACTGGGAAAATCCCTCAATTTTGTTTCTCCTGTGGGAATTAAACCTACAACCTTAGGTACACCACAACACACACACTTGCACACAATGTTTGAGTTTAAGCAACGTACTGTGGCATTACTACTGCTAAAGATGGCACTTTGAGACAGGAGATACCCACCATGTAATTTGCTTTATTTATCTATCAAAATAAACTTACATGGCTTTCCCAGTGGCATCAATTTTCTTTACCTCGGACTGCAGCTTAACACTGATAGGCCTATCCTTCCCTCCTCTAAGAGCCATTTCCGTCAGGTATCTCTTGATGTAGTGCTTCAGCTGGGTATTCTCCTTCTGCAACTTGGCTCTCTCCGTCTTCAGGCACATGGTCTGGATCTTGACTCTGTTCTGTTTCAACATGAACTTATCCATCTTTTTGTACTCGATGTATTCTTTCTGTAAGAAAATAAAATCAATTTAGTGTCCAGTCTTTGTCTTGTAGATTTGATTTGTTTATTAGTTTGAGAAATAAATTACTGTTATTCTTCTTCTTATTATTTTCTCATGCTGGCCTGAAAGTGAGACAAAAACATAGAATGTGCCAGCTGCATTTCCTTCCGGCCATGCTGTAAAAGCCAGCTAAGGGATCCGAGGGTTTCAGTATATTGGAATTTAGGCGATGGGCTGACAACCTGTCACTACAGGAATGTACCTACAAATCTATCTTAAATGGCCCTCATAACTTTGTCAGGCGTGGCGGAACGGCCTTTGTTTAGGGAGTTTATGATCTGCCTACCCCATTAGAGAAAAAGGCGTGATTATATGTATGTATGTTTTAGATACAAAATAGCACTACAGTAAGTAAAAAAAAAACGAAAATTAAGTACTTAGGTCCCCAGGCAAAGCTTGCTGTATAGCCTGAAGGTAGTCTAGGCCAAACTAGCACATGTCGCAATGCATTAAGGTACATTTTGACTGTGCCAATTAAGCTCCCAGTGCTGTTGAAAGGTCGGGTTATATGTACTGGTAATAAGGGTTATTTTACAGCGTATTTCACGCAAGCGCATCCTGCTGCAGCCCAGATATTGCAAACAAGGTGCAGTTTATTAATAGAATGCTCTGATATTGATTTATCATCAACATTGTACGTTAGTAGGTATATTACATACATACATACACACATATAATCACGCCTTCATCCCTAATGGGGTAGGCAGAACGTAAACAACCTAAACAAAGGTCGTTCCGTCACGTCTGACAAAGTTATGAGGGCCATTTAAGATAGATTTGTAGGTACATTCCTGTAGTGACAGGTTGTCAGCCCATCGCCTAAATTCCAATATACTGAAACCCTCGGATTCCTTAGCTGGCTTTTACAGCATGCCCGGGCGGAAATGCAGCTGGCGCACTCCCGGCGTGATGTATGCATATGCACGGAATCCTCTCTTTTGATAGGCAATCAGGAGACTCAGCATGCAATGTCCTAAACATACTCGGAACAATCTTACAAATTGATAGGTAAATTAACAAAAATGTATCAAGTTTTCTACCTGCATGTGTTCATCAAGATGTTCGTAGCCATTCTGGTCCTCCTCAAGAACAACGCCTTCATCTTTGTTTTTGAAGGCAGCGATGTCTGCTTCCGTCTCATACTTGGTGCAGATTTGGTATAGCTGCTTGCATTTGTCCAATTTCTCTTTGTAGGACTCGAGATACTGTAAGGAAATTAGTGGCAATAAATGCTATAATGAAAAATTCAGGCGCTGTGAACATTTTATTATATAGGTATCTTACGATTATTTTTAAGTAACTTAATTCATCATCTCCCTAGCCTTATCCCGTATCTCACGGGGTCGGCTACCTAATCTAGGTGATTGAACGAGGGTACTGGTTTTTACACAGAGCGACTGCCATCTGACCTCCGCAACCCATTAGGGAAACCAGACCCAATCCTAGATTAGGTCAGAGTTTTCAAGCGGTATTAAACGATATTAACCGGGACCAAGGGCTTAACGTGCCTTCCGAAGCACGGAAAAAACGCCGAATAAACGTACATATGAAATTCGAAAACCGAAAAACACATTGGTACGTGGTGGGATTCGAACCACGACCTCCCTCCCGCTCAGGAGGCAGCGGCCCTATCCGCATCGGGCTCTAAGTAAATAACTTAATTATGGATAATTTTTGGTATAATATCACTATACAATACAAATTACAACTAGGTACTTAAAGTTTAAAGTCTTCCGTGTTCCGAAAATCACGTTAATTTCGTCAAATCACCTAATTTATAATTTTTCATACTGGACTGGGAGCCAGAGAAAAACATAGAATGTGCCAGCTCCATCTCCTCCCGGTGTAAAACCAGCTAAAGGATTCGAGGGTTATAGTGTATTGCAATTTTAAGCGATGGGCTGACAACCTGTCACTATACATTATATTCTTCTGTAATATACCTTGAAACTTGACAGACGTTGCGGAACGATCTATGTTTAGGTCGTTTTCGCTCTGCCTACCCCATTAGGGATAAAGGAGTGATTTTATGTATGTATCTTCTCATTTACCTGTATAGTATCCTGGCTGCAATTGACCATGAATTCCAGCATAGTACTGCCTCTAAGGCTGTCAGATTTATCCTGTTTCTTCATCACGCTGTATCGCTGAGCCAGCTCTTCCTTGTGGCTGTTCATTCGCTGGAGCTTGTACGCGATCGAGTTCGTCGTGTTGATCCACTCTCTCTGCAGGTTTAGGAGCAGTTCCTGTCGGGGAATATTGTACAAATATTAAAGTAGGCAGCTGTCACCAGTAAAGCGGTTTTGGATTCATATTCTAGTGATTTAAAAAGGTATGTCTGGTTGTATCCCTTATTTTAATTTACGGGGTAGATTATAGACCAGACATTTGGTTTACACATTGCTTCCGCTACTTCTGTCAATTGTTGAAGGTGATGTCTGATAAGATAGAGGTGTATTGCATTCAAGACAAATATTTGTCCAATCAGGTATCGAACCCGATACCTTCCATGGAAGGCAGACCCTCACCGTAGCATGTTGAATCTGCATCTCGTTCCTGGCGATATCCCGCTGGTAGAACTCATCCTTCTCTCTCAAGGTGTTGTAGTGCCCCAGGATCGGCTTGTGCTGCTCCACGAATGAGGAGTATACCTCCCGCAGCTGCCTCCAGTAGTGTTCCAACTCCAGCTGTTTCGGTTTGCACAGGACTCGCATTTCTTCTTCGTGCTGTTTATAATAGAAAGATGTGAGATATGTTATTTATATCCTGAAGGAATTTCGTTGTAAAAGTTTATCATTGAATAAACAGAGCAACTTTTATCAGTTCCATGCTGGACTGGGAGAGATAGAAAAACATAGAATGTTCCAGCTACCCTGCCTCCCGGGCATGCTGTACAAGTCAGCAAAAGGGACACGAGGGTTAAAGTGTATTGTAATTTAGGCGATGGGCTGACAACCTGTCACTATAGCAATACATATTACAATCTAAAACTGCCCTCAATTTTTGTCAGACGTGGCGAAAGCGCCTTTTACGAGGCGTTGAACGTTCTGCCTACCCCGTTAGGGATAAAGGCGTGAATTATGTGTATGTATGTGTTTATCAGTTTGCCAGGAAGCTCTCCCTTACACCACGTATAAAATCACGTCTAAATGTATGATGGGGTAGATAGAGCGAAGAGCGATTGGGAATATTTTAAAAGTATGGATGACAGGGTTTTAACCTGCGACCTTGAAATACCGTCCCATCTTTCACCGACTGAGCTATTCAGTAAATAGGTTAGTGATAATAATATTACTGAAAGCGCTGATTTAGAATTTTAAAAAGTACCTAAAAATAATTCAGTATTTTTAAGTGTTGTGCGGGGCTCGAACCCGCGACCTTCAAGGGTCATTGGTTACGTAACAATAAAATACCTACATTCTATCTAAGTAGAATATAAGCAGGGTAAAATTATGACTGAAATATAATCATGACAACTTCATCAGATTACGACAGGAAAATACGGTAATTTCCAATTGGATCCAGCTGGTTTCCTGCAATTAGGTGCCTCAACCCTGGGCTTCCTGACGCCTCATTCTGTCACACCATGTCACGGTGATGATGTGACAGCCGTGACAGATCTGTGATGATGACTGTAGCAGCTATTGGTATACGGTACGGTATGATCGGACTTGTGATAGAATCGGTAAATTGTGGTGCGAGTTTTAGGACTCCTCTTATGCAAAACTTTTCAGGTTGTCCTAATGTGTAGTTTAAAAGTAGATTCAATCTGCATAACTTGAGTATAAACGGCCAATAGTAAACTCATCATACATTTACGTTAGGTCAAAATTAGGATCAAATTGGACGTTTTCCATCAGGCGGCTAAGTATTTTATTATGAAACAAAAAGACATACGCACTAATTAAAGGCTCCTATTAAACAACCGCCATTCCAAAAAAAAGCTAGTGGATAATATGTTTGATAGCACTTTTTCCGTGCTTCGGAAGGCACGTTAAGCCGTTGGTCCCAGTTAATATCGTCTAATACCGTAGATATTAGTCGTTAAGTCATGTCAGAGGCCAGTGCTAAGCATTGGCGGCTTGAAAACTCTGACCTAATCTAGGATTGGGTCTGGTTTCCCTTCTGGGTTGCAGAGGTCAGATGGCAGTCGCTCTGTGTAAAAACCAGTACCCTCGTTCAATCCCCTAGATTAGGTAGCCGACCCTTGATATACGGAATAAGGCTAGGGAGATATAAGCACATGGCGGCATGGCAAACAAGACTTTTATTTACTTGTAGCCGCTCTACCTGCCCATAAGTGACATAAGCGTGATTTATGTATGTATCGCACATTAATTTACTGCTCATACTTTACCTCATATCTGTATCACAAACATGATGTTTGGGTGACTGTCTGAAACAGCTCACCACGGGTTAACTGAAGCGTGGAGTCTATTTATATGGGATCAGAACACCATAGTCACTTCCATTGCCATGGCGAACGCGAGAGGGAGAATGTCCTACAAGAAGTACCATGTGCTGTTGCTTTTCTCCTTGATGCTGAATTGTGAAGTGAGTATATTATGACCATATTTTTACATACATAGGTACATAAAATCACGCCTTTATACCTGGGTAAAAAACGGGGGGCGAAAACGACCTAAACATAGGTCGTTCCGCAACGTCTGTCAAGTTTCGAAGGTTATTACAGAAGAATATGAAGTATATTGCTATAGTGATAGGCTTCCATGCTGGCCTGGGAGCGAGAGAAAAACATAGAATGTACCAGCTGCATTTCATCCCGGGCATGCTGTAAAAACCAGCTAAGGGATCCGAAGGTTTCAGTATATTGCAACTTAGGCGATGGGCTGACAACCTGTCACTACAGCAGTATACCTATAATTTTATATTAAATAACCCTCAAAACTTTGTCAGACATGGCGAAACGACATTTGTTTAGGTCGTTAACGCTCTGCCTACCCCATTAGGGATAAAGGTGTGATTATATGTATGTATGTATGTGATAGGTTGTCAGTCCATCGCCTAATATTGCAATAGACTGTGACCCTCGAATCCCTTAGCAGGCTTTTACAGCATGCCCCGCAGGAGATGCAGCTGGCACATTCTATGTTTTTATATCACTCCCAGTCCAGCATGGAAGAAATATATTTGCTTATGCTAATAACGAGTTTTACTAAGCAATGAATGAAATCAAATAATAAAAGCAAATATATATACCAATCACCATTATTAACAATATCTCAGGGCTTCCCGAAAAATAGCTTATTTCAGCCCACTGTAGTTTTCAAAATTATCGTTCACGCATTTGCCTCGAATATGCTATAAATTCTGCAGTTAATGTTGCAGGCTTTAAACTGTCGCTCTGATGGCGGCCCGAAAGAAGACGAACTCAAAACAATATACAGGAACTGCCTCAAGAAACAGGATGGGAAGAACTCCAGCCAATCACGAGGATATTCTGATGATGACTGGAGGGATTCTAAAGGACACAGCCAGAGGTCCCCTTGGGATAGAGATGAAAAATTCGGCAGAGACGATAAAATGCGAGATGATAGAAATAGCAGAGATGATGGGTCATACAGAGACGGCATGTATGATGACGAGAGAAGCAGCTCTTATGATAAAACAAGTGGCAGTTATGATAGAGGCACTGGAACTGGCAGCAGTTATGACAGGACAGGGAATGGTGGGAGCTATGATAGGTCAGGTGGCGGCTATGACAGAACTAGTGGCAGCTACGACAGAACCAGTGGCAGAATGGGTAGTAATTATGATAAAATTGGTGGAGGCTATGATAGGATGGGTGATTCAGATGATAGAATGTCACGAAACGATGGTATGGGTGGTAGATATGGTATGATGGGTAGTAACGGGGGCAATAGTAGAAGTCAAGTTAATGGACGAGATGATTTTATGCCACATGATGATTTTGGAGACGTAAGTTAATGTTTGAAACAGTATAAATTATATCTCCTATTCGTTGGTTCATGGTTGCTGTAATAATGGTCGTGTTTTCAGGGAATGTCACCATACAATAGTTACAGGTCAACAACACAAGCAAGTAGAAGGTTCAAGAGGGAAAAAAGAATTGGCACAAATTCTGGCCAACGCAGCCAATATAATCCAAATACGTCGAATAGGCCGAGCTATGACGACTATAGAAACGACTACAGAAATGACGGTAGAAATAGCAGCGGCAATTCTAGCAAGAATGGCGATAAGAAAGCTTGTGCGATGCATTGTTTCCTGGAAAATTTGGAAATGGTAAGTTTTCTGACTCAAATGTGAATGAGGCATTTAACTATACCAATAACAAATGTCTTAAAAATTTACTCGAAGACCAAATTAGCATTAGCACTTTTTCTGTAGACAGGGGACAACGGAATGCCTGATCGATATCTGGTGACGCATACTATCACAAAGGACGTCAAAAACGAGGATTTGAGAGACTTCCTGCAGGAATCTATTGAAGAATGCTTTCAGATCTTAGACAATGGTAAGACTCCCTTCATAACTACTCTGGATTACCTCCTAACAAGCATCTAATAATGTTGTTAACGAAAAATTTATTCTTGTTTCAGAAAACACAGAAGACAAATGCGAGTTCTCAAAGAACCTGCTGATGTGTCTATCAGAGAAGGGACGAGCTAACTGTGATGACTGGAAGGACGATATACAATTTTAATTCTATTTATTAAATAAGGTGTGTAATTTTATTATATTAAAGGATTGTGATATTTTGGATGTTGTTTTCGTTCAACCTGGCACGCAACGAATTTTTTCACACATTACACATTATTACCTTTTTCAAGATTTTTGTTACTGTTCATAGATTACCTCTAGTTTAGAATCATTCTTCGCTGTAGCGATCTCCACTCCTGTAGTCTTCATGTGACTCTGGAACTGCTTGTTCTGGATGTAGACGATCAGCTTCAGCTTGAACTCTGCCTTCTCCTGGCTATCTACTATTTCTGCCTCATCTTTGTCCCAGTTTTCTAGAAGGTAGTTCTTCTGCGTTTCATACTGGGCTGCTAGTTTGTCTAGACGTTGGGTGCCGATATCTAGCAAGGTAGAATACTGTAGCTAGCTACTTATTGATATTTTTCACAAGAATTGATTTGTTAACTGAGGAGTTTACCTTTTAAAACCATAATATAAAGAGGTAACAAATACGAGTGAAAGTAAGTAAAGAATATAGGCGTACGACTGTTAGATCCCTGTTTATGGGTACAACTATATTCGCCGTAGTTACGTATAGGTCCTATTGTGACCTGGCAAGTGGTATCATAATGGAGGAACTTACTGAGGAAGTAGCTTAGAGTCTCCGTGTGAGCCTGGAACGCCCGCCGGTGCTGATCATCAGCGTCCTCCAGCGCCTTCACCAGCGAGTCTATCTCCCGGTTCTTTCGCTCCACCATGTAATTGAAGGTCGCCGTCATACCCTGGACGAGTAGAACGAAAAATAAAGTTATTTAGCTTTAAATGCATGTTTGGAGAATTCACTTGACTTAATTTTTCATTAGGAAATGAATATACAGTTACGAAGATTTTGTTATGCGTAACATGGTACATTTTGTTTGGATTTTCTAACATATTATTTTTTAATTTATTTAAAATTAGCTTTTGGGCCGATCTCGGATCTCTAAAAATATCATCACCATATCACCCAGTCGAGACTGACTAGGATAGGCCAAAGACCAGTCGACCAATCAGTTGACTCAGATTGGCCTTTTGAAACCTCAGTCTAATTTCATCCTAGGACTTCATTACGCTATTTTATGGTATTACCTGAATATCCTGCATCATCTGCTTGCACTTGATCTTGCGCAGTATGAACCTCCATCCCTGATTGATCTTCGCCGTGTTCATGCGACTGTACGCCTCCTCTTTTTCCAGTTTGTTCTGAAAAGTAAATTAAGTTAACTTATGCTTGCTGACGCAATTACCATGTGTTAATAGGATTGACTACCATGCTGGCCGGGGAGCGAGAGAAAAACAAAGAATGTGCCAGCTGCATTTCCCGGGCATGCTGTAAAAACCAGCTAAGGGATCCGAAGGTTTCAGTTTATTGCAATTTAGGCGAAAGGCTGACAACCTGTCAGTACAGCAATATACCTACAAATCCATCTTAAATAACCCTCAAAATAAACCCCCCTTTGTCAGACGTGGCGGAACGACTTTTGTTTAGATCGTTAACGCTCTGCCTAACCCATTAGCGATAAAGGCGTGACTATATCTATGTATGTAATAGCATTGCAACCGATCTACTCTCCATCAGGATAGAAACTTTGCAAACATTATGGTGCACATGCTTTGGTAGGTTCTGCGACGGCCTCCAGGCTTGCGAAACTACTGCCATTAGAGTCTGTTGTCAAAAATCTTGCTATGTTTCTTCCAAACTGGACAGGGTGTAAGAGAAAAACATAGAATGTGCCAGCTGCATTTCCTCCCGAGCATGCTGTAAAAACCAGCTAAGGGATCTGAGGGTTTCAGTATATTGTAGTTTAGACGATGGGCTGACAACCTATCTCTACAGCAATATACGTGCGGGTCTGTCTTAAATAACCCTCAGAACTATGTCACACGTGGCAGATCGATCTTTGTTTAGGTCGTTTACGCTCTGCCTACCCCATTTGGGATAAAGGCGTGATTATATGTATGTATGTTCCTCCGGATCTTTAGAGCAACGCTGGGTTTCTGTGAGGTAGGAATGCCAGTGCTTTTAAGGCTTTCAGGTTAGCTCGTCGTCCACTCTATCTTGATCACCACTCATCTAGTCTGGACGAGATAGAGTCGAGAGAAACCCCATCGCAAATTATACCACATACCTTGATGAACCTAGATATTAGCTCCCTCTTTCTTCTCCTGGCTTCTTCTTCCATGTCTGCTCGGTGCTGAAGGTACCTCGCCCGCTCTTCATCAGACATGCGAGCCAGCTTGTTCACTTTGCCTTTCTTCCCCATTTTGAATTCCTTTTAGGTGCTAGAAAGGGAATAAGAAATATGAGTATTTTTACTGCAGAAGATACGATACGTTCCTTCTTCGTTCCTTTATTAATATTTTAATAAGTAATTATTATTATTTTTAACGCACGCGCTTTCCAATCTCCATCAAGAGCGGACAAAAATGGGTCTTGTTTGTCATCTATAATTAAATTTCATGATTACAAAAAGAAATTATATAAGTTACCTACCTCTCTTGTAGAAACACTGCACTGCAGATAATTATGGTCTTTTGTGACAATATTGAACTAACAGAGTATTTAACACGTTACGAAGCAACAAATTGGTGTTTAATTTCAGGACATTTAGGTATTGATTTAACTACTAATAACTAATATTGCAAAAAATAGAGTGTGCATTTAGACACTGTTTTAATTAAATCAGGTAGAGCAATTAACACTAATAAATTAAACAAATCAAAACAAAAGAGAAATACTCGAAATACACGAAACAGCTTTTCAGATACGACTGGCTGAATTTTTCATATTACCATGGCAACGCGTCATATTGTTTACTCGTTCCCATGGCAACCGTAGTGTCAATAATGTCGCCAGCTTTGTAAACAATTTTGCGATATGTTGTGATATTTTATTCAACGGCTGTAGTCGTTATTATTTCCATAAGGAAAATATAAATTTTATCGAAGGAATCTTATTGGATTGCTGTTAGTATAGTGGAGAGCAAAATGGATGGGGCGTCTTCGTCCCAGGGGACTCTGCATTCCTCGGGCGAAGACAGCTCCAAAAGCAGCGCCAGTAAAAAGTCTTTAACGAAAGCTGAAGAAAAGGAGAGGGATCTTGCCAAGGATAATGGTTGGTTCATTACATGATACTATCTGGTAGAATAGGTTGGTCATTAATTTTCATGTGTTCTACCAGATAGTATCATAATATTATGATATTAGATAGTACATATTTTGTAGAATGTTGACAGATCTTCCATGCTGGTCTGGGCAATGATATTTTAAGAAAGATACGTTACGTTCATACTGCACGCACATTTTAATTGTTCCGCGACACATAATACATACATATTTATAACATTGCATATCTAAACAAACGCTGAGTGCGACACAAAATAGGCAAAGCGTAAAAGTGAAACAGATAGCTATTTGTAATCAGTGCACTTTAAACTTTTTTTCTCACTTCGCAGCTCGCAGCTCGACTGCCTAAAATGGTCACAATTAGGACCATTTGACGGCACGAGTTTCGCGCGTTGGTCCCGTATCTACCTATATATAATATCATTGGGTCTGGGAGCGAGAAAAGTACATAAAATGTGCCAGCTGCATTTCCTCCCGGGGATGCTGTAAAAAAGAGCTAAGGGATCCGAGGGTTTCAGTATATTGCAATTTAGGCGATGTCAGTACAGCAATATAAAACTTTAAATAACTCAAAACTTTGTCAGCTGTGGCGGAATGACCTTTCTTTAGGTCGTTTACGCTCTGCCTATCCCATTAGGGATAAAGGTGGGACTATATGTATGTATGTATATGATATAATGAAGTACCTATACAAAATTACTAAGTTATCATTATTAGCACCTACAATAAAATTGGAAAAAAGGGGGGAGATGGGCCTCCTTAGCATTGGTTTGCAACTCATCTAGGAGAAGGAAAATTCCAAAATCAAACCCGGGAATTCAACCCGTAAGGCCAATCTGAAGCTATTGGAAAGTATCACCCTCTAAAGGTTCAGTTGGTATCATTGGCTTCAAGACAGGATGTCAATTAGAGTGGTGTCGGATGCATGCCTAGTGCAGCAACGGCGGCGCTCACAGGCCTAGTACTGGCTTACTGTCTACCTGCCAACCCGCATCGGACAGGCGTGGTGGGTTAATTGTCCAAACCTCTCCAAAACCAACATGGACTCTCCCAACAACGACAGGCCCCAAGTGCCCGGCGTCTCCGGCGGTGGCTCCGTCGATGACGGTAGGCAGAGTGACCCCGGAGCATGGGGTGCGAAGAATCTCCGGGTGGCGAACCCTCCCCGTCAAACGACTTCAGCTAAATCTAAAACGGACACCGAGCTTCACATCTTGACATACAATGTTAGAACTTTAAGCACTGAAGAACGCTTGTTGGAACTGGAAAATGCCTTAAAAACAATAAAGTGGGATATCGTGGGCCTTGCTGAAGTTCGCAGAGAAGGCGAAGACACCTTGGAGCGAGAAGACAATATCTTTTATTACTACGGAATATCTGGCGGACTCTACGGAGTGGGTTTCCTTGTACATAAACGATGGAAAGCCAACATACAAGAGTTTGTATCCTACTCCGAGAGAATAGCCCTACTTAAATTCCGTATATCAGAAAAGGAGACAGTTACCATCGCTCAGGTGTATGCGCCTACAACTGACCACTCTGATGATGAAGTCGAAGAGTTCTACGATACATTGAACAGGGCCCTAGATAAACACCGTGGTACATGGAATCTGGTCTTAGGCGATTTCAATGCAAAGGTCGGCTTAAGGCAAGATTTGGATGACATTCGCGTGATCGGACCTCATGGCTTAGGCAACAGGAACGACCGCGGATCCAGACTTCTTCAGTTTGCCTTTGGACAGCAACTTAGCCTGGGAAACAGTTTCTATTACAAAAAAACTCACAGAAGGTGGACGTGGGTTTCACCAAATGGAAAAACTAAAAATGAAATTGATTTCGTTCTTTCATCCAACCTATCTATCATTAAAAACGTTGAAGTGCTCAACAAAATTAAATTTAGTTCAGACCATAGACCAGTTCGCAGCAAGTTGTTCTTCAATCGCAAAATTCACAGGGAAAAAACTTTTAAAAATAAATTAAAACGCATTAGTAAAGACAATCTTATTGCAAACAAAGATCAATTTATTGTTGAATTACGAAATTCATTTGACCTTTTTAAAACCGACCAAGATCTCGAAAAAGAGGCCGATGTTCAGGTCCAATATGAAAACATCGAGAAATGTATAAGAACAGCAAGTGCGAAGATTAAACAAACGAAGAAGAAAAATCGTAAGTTATCTCACAAGACATTTAAATTATTAGAAGATAGGGAAAAGTTTAGGGACAATGTAACTAGTATAGAATTTAGAGGAATAGATAAAACAGTGAAACGTAGCATCAGGAATGATATCCGGAAATATAATAAGAAATTGATAGAAACAGCTTTGGAACGCAATCGATGCCTAAGAACAGCCAGACAGGGAATAACAAAAGGACGATCATGGATAACCTGCCTGAAAGACGGTGAAGGTATAAAACAGGGAAACAGAGACAAAATAAGTAACATTAGCACTGACTTTTACAAAAAAAATGTATTCATACGTTCCCGGTGAAGCGAATTGTGCCCGACCTGTAGAATATCAGTACAATGACACCATCCCATTGATATCCGACTTAGAAGTCCATCGAGCTCTACACAAAATGAAATATAGTAAAAGTCCAGGCGAAGATGGTATCACTTCGGAATCTTTAAAAATAGGCGAGCCAGCGCTTCTACCGTACTTGACGAATTTATTTAATTCAATTTTAAAATCAGGAAAATTGCCATCTAACTTTTGCCATTCGAACGTCATATTACTGCACAAAAAAGGAGACAAAAGCGATATTAATAATTATCGCCCCATTAGCTTGATTTCGCACGTCTATAAAACTTTTATTAAAGTTATAGAAAACCGCATTGCAGGAAAACTGGACCTTCACCAACCGCCCGAACAGGCAGGCTTCAGACCCGGCCTTTCCACTACAGACCACCTACAATCTCTCAACCAGCTAATAGAAAAACACGTTGAATTCAACCTCCCCTTATATCTAGCCTTTGTCGATTACTCCAAGGCGTTTGACAGCTTAAAACATGAGTTCCTGTTTGATGCCTTACACAGCCAAGAAATAGACCCAGTTTACACAAATCTTCTGAAACTAATATATAAAAATAGTACAGCTGCTATAAAACTAGAGTCAACAGGCCCATCATTTAACATAGAAAGAGGCGTCAAACAGGGAGACCCGCTGTCCCCTAAATTATTCACGTGCGCTTTGGAGGAAATCTTCAGGAAAATAGGGCACACGTGGAATGAAAAGGGTGTAGACGTTGGCGGAAGGAAGCTTACCAACCTTCGTTTCGCCGATGATATCGTCTTATTCTCGTCGTCAGCAATTGAACTAGAATTAATGCTCCAAGACCTCAGCACAACAAGCCGCGAAGCTGGACTAATGATGAACATGTCAAAAACCAAGCTTATGACGAACAGCTCGAAGAGGGTAGTGACGTTAGATGGTGGAAGAATGGAATATGTCCACGAGTATATTTATCTCGGCCAAATAGTCTCTTTCCAGGCACGACAAGACAAAGAAGTTGCTCGACGCACCGAAAATGCCTGGAAGAGTTATTGGTCGATGAAAGAACACATGAAAGGTGACTTGCCTTTGTCTTTAAAACGTAAACTCGTGGACGTATGCATTCTCCCAGTATTTACCTACGGAGCTCAGACTTGGTCTTTGACGGAAGCTCAGAGGTCCAGACTCGCGGTTTGCCAGAGAGCCATGGAGCGCAGTATGTTGGGTCTAAAACGAATCGACAGGGTCCGGAACACTGTACTGCGCTCTAAAACCCAAATTGCTGATGTGACCCACGCATCTGCTAAGCTGAAGTATGATTGGGCCGGCCACGTCTGCCGCATGCCGGATGAATTGTGGGCAAAAATCACTACACAGTGGAAGCCACCGACTGACAGAAGGCGACGCGGCAGACCGAGACGACGATGGCGAGACGAGCTGGACGCCTTCAGCAAGTCATGGCCGGAAGAGGCGCAAAATAGGGAGGCATGGAGGGAGAGGAGAGAGGCCTTTGCCCAGCAGTGGGACACATAACGGCTACATAAGATAAGACATAAGACATAAGAAGACAATAAAATTAATTCCACTTGCTAGCTGCTACCTACACTTATCAAATTATAATTGTATTTATAGTGGCGGCACCAATCGATCTGGAATGCCACATCCAGCAGGAGCGTATCACGAAGATCCTGGACGAAGCCATCTACATGACGAAGCTGGCCATCTGTCTCCCGAAGATGGTCCAAAACTATCGGGTCCTGAGTAACAGACTCAGCCCTCAACATATGGATGACCTGATCTTCATATTTGAACAGTATGACAACCCTCTGTTTTCTGCCAGTCTACTTAATATGGCAGCCATGGACGATATTAAAGCGGTAACTATTTGTTTTAAACTTTTCTTCCTTGCTGGACAGGGAGCGAGAGAAAAACATAGAATGTGCCAACTGCATTTCCATCAAAAACCAGCTAAGGGATCCAGGGGTTTCAGAATATTGTAATTTGGACGATGGGCTGACGACCTGTCTCTATAGCAATATATCTACAAATCTATCTTAAATAACCCTCAAAGTTTGTCAGACGTGGTGGAACGACCTTTTTTTAGGTTGTTTACCCTCTGCCCCTTTAGGGATAAAGGCGTAATTTTATGTCATCTCCCTCATCATCTCCCTAGCCTTATCCCGTATCTCACAGGGTCGGCTACCTAATCTAGGGGATTGAACGAGGGTACTGGTTTTTACACAGAGCGACTGCCATCTGACCTCCGCAACCCAGAAGGGAAACCAGACCCAATCCTAGATTAGGTCAGAGTTTTCAAGCCGCCAATGCTTAGAACTGGCCTCTGATATGGCTTAACGACTAATATCTACGGTATTAAACGATATTAACCGGGACCAACGGCTTAACGTGCCTTCCGAAGCACGGAAAAAGCGCCGAACAAACGTACATATGAAATTCGAAAACCGAAAAACACATTGGAACGTGGTGGGATTCGAACCACGACCTCCCGCTCAGGAGGCAGCGGCCCTATCCACTACACCATCGGGCTCTAAAGGCGTAATTTTATGTATGTATGTAATTTTCTTTTATTTTTTTATTATTTTGCAGAACTTTAGAAATAACTTGTAACTATTTTGGAGTATTAACAGCATCAGTCAATATTCACCCGTTTGGTGCAATTCATTATTGCTTCTCTATACTGAATTGCTAAGGGATCTGAGGGATTCAGTGTATTGTAATCTAGGCGGTGGTCTGATAACCTGTCACTACACAAAAATGTACCTCAAATCTGTCTTCAATTGCCCTCAAAACTTTGAAGATGCGGCGGAACGACCTTAGTTTGGGTTGTTTGCGCTGACCCTGCCCCACTAGGGATGAAGGCCTGATTATATGTATGTATCAAGAGAAGAAAGTGTCCAGCAGTAGAAACTCTTATTGGAACTATTTCTTTCTGTATTCACAGGGCGATGTGTCTCTGAGGAATCGTCTGAACCCTGAGCTGGGCCACCTGCTCCATATCATGCACAGCTACCCCTCACTAGGAGACCATGTTGAAGATATGATCCAACAGGTTAGTTGGCAACCCTAGTCTAAAGGTTTTTGGGGGTGATGATTTAATACGGGGTGTAAGGGATAGCGTCCCGCAAACTGATAGGGGTTGCTCAGTCAACGAAACTGAACAACTATCACCAGGATTTATTTTCAGGAAGTGAAAAAAAATATGGATTTCCATATAAGTTGACTGATCGAGATGGTCCGTTTGTATGGCAAGATCATTTTTTTTTCTTCTACTGAAAAAAATTCCCGGTGAAAGTTGTTCAGTTTCGTTGGCTGAGCAACCCCTATCAGTGTGCGGGACGCTGTCCTTTACACCCGGTAAAGAATGTTTCCGCCGCTTGTCTCCTCATTATATTACAAATTTATAATTATATGTCTTTAGGTATAAGTAATAATCACCTTTTTATTACATTTCAGATGAAAAATGAATATATTAATAATAACGAAGACGCAGAAGTAAGTAAATTTTCTAATACCATGCTAATACCTAAAAGTTAAAATATAAGGTATCACATAATTTACTTTGCAAGTTTTTTTTGCTACTATCAACCGCTAGGTAATCAAGGTTTGTCGTTCATGATAGAAAAATAAAATTTTCAGGCAAAACCACCATTCCCAGCTCTGGAGTATCTCCTGGCATTTGAGAAGTTCAAGGAGATCATGGTCACCCAAATGCAGACCACTGCTGGTGAGGAGTTGGCAGAGAAACTGCGTATCAGGAAGCTGGAGATATCTAACAGAAAGCTCATTGAGAAGATAAAAGGTATAGAGGATCTGATTTATTTATATTTATTTATCGTATCGTATTCTTCTTTTAGACTGGACTGGGAGCGAGCGAAAAACATAGAATGTGCCAGCTGCTTTTCCTCCCGGGCCTGCTGTGAAAACCAGCTAAGGGATCCGAGGGATTCAGTATATTGTAATTTAGGCGATGGGCTGGCAACCTGTCAGTACAGCAAAATATCTAAAAATCTATCTTAAATAACCCTCAAAACTTTGCCAGACGTGGCAAAACGACCGTTTACGCTCTGCCTTCCCTATTAGGGATAAAGGCGTGATTATATGTATATATGTATGATATTCATTTGCTATGAGGTTCGCAGGACAGTGCAGCAGCCGGTTGTGTTGCAATGATGGTGTTGCAGATGAACTGATAACGCCGTTAGTTACAAACGTATACTATGAAATCGATTTGCGGAAATCAATATGCCATTTTTGTCAATAAACAACCATATATCGAAAAAGCTCGTCTTTCTCATTGTGGGTGTAAATTTGAGGGTTATACATACATATAATCACGCCTTTATCCCTAATGGGGTAGGCAGAGCGTAAACGAGCTAAACAAAGGTCGTTCCGCCACGTCTCACAAAGTTTGGAGGGTTATAGTCATCTTCTTCTTCTTCTTCTGTCGTGTCGATGGTTCAAATATATTTAGACCAGTGCTCTGCCACGGCGACAGCATTTTTTTGTGGCATCATACAGGTCCTGTAGTGTGCAGGTGTTGGGGCTCTCACTACGTTCCAGTAGGTGTGACATAGTCTGCTCAGATCCGTCATCAATAATATAAATTCACTCAGCTCGTGCAGACCGAAGTCGGCCGTAGGAAGGAGAGTATGCACAGGTGGGGATATAGTGCGGAGAGCGCATATCTGTATAGTGTGTCTCCTCAAACAATGGCGTATCTTTTAACTTGCCCTGCGTGTCCCCACACCTGCACACGCGAGGACCTGTACAATGCCTCTGATAACGTTTTATTAGTCGCTGAGTACTGGTCCTCACTAATATACTTACTCATAATGAAGAAGAATGCATTCAGGTACAGAGTAGAACTCACTACAACTCACTACCTCCGTCTGTGTTTCCGAAAGCAGCCCTCCGGTCTTTAAAGTTAAAGTGAACTAGCATCTTCTGGGTGAGCTCGCTCCAACATCGACTCTGCTCTACTCATCGTCCCTAACCTAGACTAGTAGCCTGGGATCAATTTTAATCCGTTGTATGGGCATTAAACAAAAATTCTATATCAGCAATTTTTAATGTTTTAATAGTTAGCTATTTCAGTGTAAAATTAAATTTGCAGGGAATCGGCCATATTTTATGGCCGCATCAAATAATAATAATAATAATAAATTTATTTAATTTCCGTAGGAACACAGCAAAAATGTTATCAACCCTATTATTTTGCAACATTTCATCTCAATATTATTCCCGACCGTTCAAATATATAATCGTCCTATTTTTATTAATGAAACATATCTGTGTTTACAAAAATACTTCCGAATTGTTTGTTTAATTCGTAGCGTTTTGTTAAAAAAAGGTATCAATTTAATTTCAAGTGTCTAGTACTTCATATATTATTCTTAACATAATTGTGAAAGAATCGCCCATAAATAAGTTAACCTATATAAAAAAAGAAAAAGTGCCAATAAAATCCGTGCAAAAATAGTAGCAACAAAGTTTATTATGTGGACTTTCTGTTTAAGATATATTAAATAACATTATAAAAAAATCGCCCATATTAACTATATTATTTATAAAATTATGAATATTTAATCGACTATGGCGTGCAAGGGGAGCGCGCGGGACGTGGGGGCGACAGCGCGGGGTGGGGGAGGTGCGCGGGCGCGGCGGATCGTAGCCGCACGCATGCAATGCAACATGTTTATTTGTTTACGCGGCTCTCTAATTACCTATGCCTTATCAACACAGAAAAAAAATGAATTATTTTTTGTATGGACGAAATCATAAACTTGTCATTTCCTTGCAAGATTCAAACGTATTCAAAATAAATCATAGCACAGCTTATAAAGGGAATCTTGTGTACATTTTTGTCATAGACAATCAACTGCGCTTTTTGCGCTTTTAGGAGCTACAGGCACTTTATTTTTTTGGTCAGCGGATGAGTCCGTTTTTTTTGTAGACAACTGATGCAATTACAAATAACTTTTATGGATTTTATTTTTCCAAATATGCCTTATCTACACGAAAAAAATATGAATTATTTTTTGTATGGACGAAATCATAAACTTGTCATTTTCTTGCAAAATTCAAACGTATTCAAAATAAATCATAGCACAGCTTATAGACGGACTCTTGTCGTACATTTTTGTCATAGACACTCAACTGCGCTTTTTGCGCCTTTAGGAGCTACAGGTACTTTAATTTCATATGTTTGGTATAATTCATTTTCAAGTATTTCATATGGATTTAAATAAATATTGTTAAGGATAGACAAATAATAATGTTTTCTTTACTGACAAGTAGAGTAAATCTTACTAATGTCTTATTCTTTAAAAAAAAACCTTTTTAAATTATATACTTAATTAAAGCAGAAATCTCAAAACATGTACGTACAGGTAAATGTTTTTATGACTCAACTTGTTTGCAAACATTGTTTGGTAATGACTCATGGTCTAATTACTCCATTACTTGGGATTTGGGATCTATTTTGTCATTTAGCGCTAGCGAATGCTTCGAAAACGCTAAATAAAAAAAAAAAAACATATAGATTGCAATTAAAATTTTCCCTTCGTACTTTTACGGACTTCGACAAGTCATATTCAAACTCAAATAAACTAAATATTGGTAATGTATTAACAATGGTGGAAATCTCTAAACCCCACGTGTTTGTACATGTAAATTATTGCGTGAGTCATCCGTATTGCAAGCATTTTTATGACTTATTGTCTAATTACCCCTACTACTTGAAGTAACATGAGGCTTGCGCGATCGGTTTTTGTTCATTACGCGTCTTGTGCTCGTAAAAACAACAACTTTTCATCAACTATCACCATATATTTTTAGTTTTATAATACTTATAATTATTTTTGTATTTTTTTACTAAAATGGCTACGTTTGTAACTAATTTAGATATTTTTAAATTTTTGTAAAAAAGTGGGTGTCTTAAAAATAGCGATTTATTGTTTCAAACCATTATTAAATATATTCCTAGTGAAATTTCAAAAGAAGAGTTCAGTATTATCAAAAAGTTTTGCCAAAATTACACGTCAAACCTAGCTAGAAGATGGGAAAAATCAAGTAGGAACAATCGCTTTAGTGAATCAACTACGAACAAAAGGTGGTTGGAGTCTAAAATTGTGTGGCCAACTTCTACTTCGGTGAATTTCCCTATGTTATTTGATCCAGAATATACCATAGAAGATGTTGAAGTAGAAGAAGAGCATAATTTATCATATGAAGAGGAAGCGGGTGCATCTACATCAGAAGCTGCTACAAATACCCCTAGCTCAAGAAATAAAAGACCATTTGAAGAATAATTAAATAAACAGAAGAAAAGACGTTCTTTGTCTCTTTTGGAGCATTCCGAAGAAGAACTGTTCTATGCCCTTGCAAAAAAACTGAAAGAAAACGGGCGCACCGTTTGTGCTAAAGTTATTAAGTGCCTCTCTGGTAAGCCAGAAAAATTGCAAGAAGTAAGTGACTTTTTATTCAAAGACTGTAATGAATCGATTCCCGAGGAAGAAACTTTAGCCCTTGTCACTGCATTAAGTTTATCAAAATGGCAGTATCTCACTTTGAGGTCTATTTTAAATACAAATGGCATAGCGGTTTTTCAATCTTACCATAAGTTACTGTTAAAGAAGAGAGAATGTTATCCAGCAAAGGAAGAAATTACCATATCAGAATCAGGAGCGAAAATTAAATTACAAGCAGTTTTAGATTTAACTGCTGAGAATATTGTGAAAGTGACCGGTTCGAATATTAATAGTGGTGTTTTGAAACTAGTGAGTAAATGGGGCTGTGATGGAGCTTCGTCACAAAGTTGTTATAAACAAAAACCAACTGGTGATATTTTTTCAGAATCTTCTGTATTTATGGTTAGTTTTGTACCACTTCGCCTTATGAGTGTTGACGATGTCATAGTATGGGAAAATCCGCGCCCTTCGTCAACAAGCTATTGTAGACCGATCATGTTTGAATTCAAACAAGAAACAAAAGAATATATTCAGCAAGTTGAAGCAACAATAGAAGAAGAAATTCAGAATCTTATACCAACGAAAATATTAAATGGCGAATTTGTAGTTTATCATGAGTTGCATATGACAATGATCGATGGCAAAGTATGCACAGCACTTTCTGAGACAGATTCTGCAGCCAATTGTAACATATGCTTAACAACTCCGAAAGACATGAACAACTTGAACCACGTTTTTAACAAACCAGTGAACGATGATATGTACAAATATGGTTTATCTTCCCTTCACATGTGGATGCGATGCATGGAATGTATTTTGCATATATCTTACAACTTAGATTTAAAAAAATGGGCCGCTCGAAGAGGTGAGAACAAACTGCTACGAAAAACAAGAAAAGAGTTGACGCAGAATGAGTTTTTTGTTGTAACTGGTTTGATGATTGATATCGTCAAACAAGGCTTTGGGATAACAAACGATGGCAATACAGCTCGGCGGTTTTTTAAAGATTACGAAAGGTCATCAGAGATAACGGGAGTCAACAGTGATTTAATAAAGAGATTTGCAGTAATTTTGCAGGCTATATCTTCTGGAAGAAATGTTGATATTGATAGATTTAGAATTTATTGCAGAGAAACAGCGGAACTTTATGTCAGGGATTACTCTTGGTACTACATGCCTTCAAGTGTACATAAACTTTTAGTGCATGGTGCAGACATTTGCCAGCACTTTTATTTTATCCCAATTGGTATGATGTCCGAAGAAGCGTCAGAAGCAAGAAATAAAGACTTTCGTTCAATCAGAGAAAAGCATACGAGAAAGATAGGCAGAATTCAAACAAACGAAGACATTATACACCAGCTCTTAATCAGCTCAGATCCGTACATTACGAACATCAGACCTAAGTTCACCAAAATTCAAAAACAGCAGAGGTTCGAAGAAACTGAAAATCTTCTCAAGGATGATTCGCCCAACGACCTTGGAATAAAAGTTACTGAAGAGGAAGAAGTATACGTTGACATTGAGAATAACCCCCCACAAGATCCGTTAGAATGAATCACATTGTAATCAGGTATTAGTTAGTTTATTTAAGTTTTTAAGTTCATAGTTTATTTAGGTTTTTAATTTCAAAGTTATTTATTGTAAAAGGAATGTCTAGTACCGAGACATACCTTTATAGATTTAATGGTGTAACGGCGTTTAATATTAATTGATGTTCTGTATATAAAAAATAATAATAATAATAAATGTATGTAAACCTTATAGGTAATTAATTTTTTTAAGAACGCCTTAATACATTACCTACCTACATAATCATATAAGTTTGTATTTTGACGGTCCTAAGCCCGTAAAAGTACGAAGGTAAAATTTGATTTGCAATCTATGTGCCTATTTATTATTTAGCGTTTTGAAAGTGTTTGCTAGCGCTGAATAACAAACAGAGCCCAAATTCCAAGTATAGAGGTAATTAGGCAATGAGTCATTACCAAACGATGTTTGTAAACTAGATGAGTCAAAATAATTTACCTGTACGTACCTGTTTTGAGATTACTACTTTAATTTGTTTCAGTAAATATAGGATTTTTCTGAATAAGACATAAGTAAGAGTTACTTTACTTGTCAATAAAGGAATCATTATTATTTGTCTATCCTTAATAATATTTATTTAAATCCATATGAAATACTTGAAAATGAATTATACCAAACATAAAAAATTAAAGTACCTGTAGCTCCCAAAGGCGCAAAAATCGCAGTTTAGTGTCTGACAAAAATGTACGACAAGAGTCTCTCTATTAGCTGTGCTATGATTTATGTTGAATACGTTTGAATCTTGAAAAAAAATATGACAAGTTTATGATATCTCCCCTACAAAAAAATATTTATATTTTTTGTGTGTAGATAAGGCATATTTGAAAAAAACAAAATCCATAAAAGTTACTTGTAATTGCTGTCAGCTGTCTACAAAAAAAATCAGCCTCATCCGCTGACCAAAAAAAATAAAGTGCCTGTAGCTCCTAAAGGCGCAAAAAGCGCAGTTGAGTGTCTATGACAATAATGTACAACAAGAGTCCCTCTATAAGCTGTGCTATGATTTATTTTGAATACGTTTGAATCTTGGAAGAAAATGACAAAATTATGATTTCTTTCATACAAATAATAATAATTATTTTTATCTCTGTAGATACGGCATATTTGGAAAAAACTAAATCTATAGAAGTGCTTTGTAATTGCATCAGCTGTCTACAAAAAAAAAATCTGCCTGATCCGTTGACCGTTGATCCGAAAATTCTTAATGTCCCATTTTTTTTATTTTGGGACCAGTGTGCGGCGGACGCGCGGCGCACGCTTTGTCGGCGCTCTTAAAGGGTTGCGGTTGCGTGCGACGCGACGGTTGGCGATGGTGTGTGTGAACGCACCTTAATTTTGTAGCTTTTGATAATTCGCAAAAAATATACTTAAAAGTTAAACTAGTGGCGGATCTTCATATTATTAACATTGTTAGGGTCTGAAATAAAAAGTCTGTCGATATTTAAAACTGCTATAATTTTGCTGTTCTTGATAAGAATGAAAATTGAGTTGGCTATCTTCCTGAGTAAAAGTAGGGGTGATTTTTAATAAAATGGACATAAATATATATGTATTTACAATTCATAATTTAAAAAATCTTATATTTTTATTTTGTCTCGCGATATTTCGAGATAAACGGACAGAGAAGTTGTTTATATATTTTTTTCGTTCCTGTTATATATACTGGTGGATTTTGGTTCCGTTAGTTATACTTAGCCTAGCCAAAAACATTTTTACAAAAGAATTACTTATACTACATTTGCTGTAAAATTTCATTACTTTTTGATTCATTTTTTTTTTCCATAACTTCCGGTCCATCTATATGGCGGATTCGAAAATATAGGTTTTTAGATTTACTCAAAATAGTCAATACAAAAAATTCAGGCTGATCGCGAATTATTTCCAAAAATTCAGGATTGTTCCTAGGCTATAGAGTAAAGGGCAAACCCAATATAAAAAAAAAAAAAACCTGAAATCTCTCTTAAATAACCCTCAAATCTTTGTCAGACGTGGCGAAACGACCTTTGTTTAGGTCGTTTACGCTCTGCCTACCCCATTAGGGATAAAGACGTGATTATATGTATGTATGTATGTATGAAATCTCTAGCAGTGAAGTGCTAAGACTAATATATTTTTGTACTAGAACTGACGGAGACTATAAGAAGAGAGCAAGAAGAGTTCGATAGGATGATGGCCGGCAAACACGAGCTGATCGCCGCCCTGGAGAAGGAATTGGCTGCACTGAATGAAGCTGCTAAAGCGAAACTCAAGAAAAAAGTGTAAGTAAGAGTCATTCTAAAAAACTATTCTGTCTTATGCCCCTGTCACAACAGCCCGACCAGGCGTATAGCTACCATTCCCATCCATCATCACTAGGCCAGATGGCCTCTCACAATTAACTTCTAAAACAGAATTGATATTTTTTTTTGATAATCATTACGGTTCATCTGACGGTAAGCAGAAAACGGACGAGCCTTTCCACTTGGAGGCAGTTTGACAATTCGTTTTCTTCTTCGACATATATGTTTGAGAGTCGTGACCACAAAAAAATTGATTGATTGAGTGCGGTATAGCAGTTGCTTTTTCCCTTTATACATTTTCCATCGCCTTCCAGTTTGGACTCCGACCGGAAAATGGTGCTGTTGTCTCGATCACACGTAGTCAAAAACGAGCTGCTGAAGGACGAGGAGATATACACGCGGGAGGGTTACAACAGTCTCTTGAACCAGCACCTAATTGATGAAAGGGCACATAGGGCGCGCAGGTAAGTTCATTTCCCTTTTTTTCTTCTTTATCATTTTGAAGAGAGAGAGAGAGAGATCCGAGATGGTGTCCGAGGTATAAATGCAAAGTTGTGCGTTGAACACCAGAAATTTGCACACCTACGTTACAACTCATTCTGCAATACAATCTGTTTTGAGCTATAAGATTTATCTATACCAGTAGTGAAGAAGATAAAGTCTTTAATAAAGCGAGCTGTCCCAAAGACTTAAAAGCACATACATTTCCACAATCCAATTGGTACTAAATTCCTGTTGGGTCTAATCGCAGCCAGACGCCTGCACCTCTCAAATAAAAGACGTGGTGTAACTATAAGTCGTTTCTCAGATTTAAGGTGGAGACCCAGTTGCTATCTTGGCTTCAGAAGTATGACGTAGAAATGACTGACAAACAAAAGGAGTATGATGAGCTGGAAAGGAAATACGAGGAGGAGTCGAAGAAAGTAGAAGAACTAGAGGTATATCTAACACATTATTATCTTCTTCAGTCATTTGTTGTGAATTCTCGGCCAGGCCTCTTCCATCTCCATCCATGCTAGGCGAACTTTTGCCTTACGCATCCAGTCAGGGCCGTCTGATGATGTTCATCCATATTTTAACACAATAGTTTTATTAGTTTTCAATAATTGATTACATTCATGTTTAAAACACCACCGATACAGATGCGCGATAATGTAGTAAAGTACCACATAATCACACCTAAACTGATAAAGGATTTGAAAATAATAAATACTGCTCCATGCTTAAACCCTTATCACTGTATTACAGAAAAAGATAGAAGAACAAGAGGTCGACTACATCCCATTGATGAAGGAGCGAGAAGACGAATACCACGAGGAGATGAGACAGAAGATGCAGGCGTTCCTACTGGAGCACGCCGCGAGAGTCATCCAGAACGCCTGGAGACAAGTGCTCGTCAACCGGGCGGAGAAGAGAAAGGTACACCATCTTCCTTTAGTGCCATAATACTACGAGACTTAGACGAAGATGCAGGCGTTCCTACTGGAACACGCCGCGTGGTTACCGCGATCCAGCAGACATAGTGTAGGACGTCCTGAAACTAGGTGGGGCGATGATATTCGTAACAAATCGAACAGAAATTTAATGAGAACGGCTAAAAACGAGCTCAGTGGCGTGCCATGGGAGGGGCCTTTGTTCAGCAGTGAACTGTTGCAGGCTGATACATACATACATACATACATAAAATCACGCCTTTATCCCTTACGGGGTAGGCAGAGCGTTAAACGCCTCGTAAAAGGCGCTTTCGCCGCGTCTGACAAAAATTGAGGGCAATTTTCGATTGTAATGTGTATTGCTAATGTGTAGTGACAGGTTGTCAGCCCGTCGCCTAAATTACAATACACTATAACCCAGGCTGATGATGACTTAAAAAGCTTTTACACAAACGTTGAATGACAGTCATTATATGTATCATCCTTGGCACGCACGCAGTTCGCAATTTCGCAGCCTTATGAGATACTTCTATAATTGTCTGTGGACTTTATGCAGTAAGAAGAAGTTCATTCATCGATGTAACTTATTTTTTTGTACCTATTCGCTCACTTACAAGGGAAATAAATCTTTCTTTTTTGTTTTGTGCTGCAGAAGGGGAAAGGTAAGAAGGGTAAGAAAAAAGCTTAAACACCTTCTAAAAATCCTTACAAATTCTTCAAAAAATATCTTTTAACTTTACCTAATCCATCACCGCCACCATCCAACACTAATTGCCATATAACCTTTCCTTTCTAATCTTCCCATGCCTAATCCTTTTCCATTCCTAATCCTTGCAGTTGAAGAAACTATGGAAGGCGACGAAGAAGGAACGAGACCGAAGACAGAGGATAATGGACGCGAGAGAGGTTAAAGCGAGACAGGAAGCGGCGAAGACGGCGAAACTACTGAAGCAACAGGCGAAAGACAAATTGGCAGGTAGAGAAGTCACTGACACGGTTCGACCAACGAACCAACCATTACCTGAAGGAGTGCCTGGAGGTCCAACAGAAGCAGCACCACCGCCACCGACTGAATAGAATTAAAATTATACATGGATATTTTGTATTATACTCTGTAAAATTTTGAATGGTAGCTGCGACAGATGACATTCAGCAGGAAAGAGAAATTTTTGTTTTACCGAACAACCTCCTTTTGTGTCAAGATCGAGCATACGTTGTCATTGGCAAAATACGTCTCAAAGCTGTGAAGCCATTTAAGAAAAAAAAACTAGAAATTGCATCTGTCACAGCTACATTTTTAGCTGTGACAGATGCAATTTCTAGTTTTTCAGCTAGTATAGGCTAAATTGTATAACGACTGATGGATGGACATCCTGTAAAAGTGTAAACAGGTGGAAAGTCCAAAGGAAGGTTTCTTTTGCAAGCCTTATGTTTGTGAAATTTGGCATCCAGTGAGGATAATCAAACAAAATCGTGTTTAATATCTAAACATATTTTATTGTTCAGTTTAAAATATTCTTATATTGAATAAAGTCCGTTACTTTAAAAGCGTCTTATTTTTTAAGTAGCTGCGGAAAATAAAGTAAGATTCATAATATAACTTCGTGCATCATCTTGACTTTGATGATCATAAATTGTCTTCATCGTCGACTATCTTGAGATGCCGAATCGCCTTCAAGTCGATGAGTGTATCGGAAGAACTCTTGGTAGTCGGGACGAACGAGATGGCTCTTCTAGCACGCTCGCCATTGCGGAGTGCGGGGTTCAAGTCCTGGACATGATAAATGATTATGTTAATCTGCTAAATATACTCCAGTGGCAACCATTAAGTCAGTTCTTAATTTTAAACTTTCGCGGTTGTTTTCACTATAACTATAAGACATTTTACGGGTTTCTTACCGCGATTTAAATTATTTTATGAGTTCCCGATATTTCGGCGCTGTTCCAAACGCCCTGATTACGGGTAAACTGGAGAATATATCGGGAACTCATAAAATAATTTAAATCGCGGTAAGAAACCCGTAAAATGTCTTATAGTTATATTAAGTCAGTACTTTAAAATTTTCTGGAAAAAACGTAAAGATCATGGTTTCATTAACTAAGCTTTGTGAAGCTTGCGTGAAGGTGTCCCTTACAATCACTTCACTGAAAATTTCATTATGTATTTAAATTCTTACCCTAAATTGTACTTGTAGCGCTTGTGCGGTGATTTCAGTCTTCGCAATCTTCGTTTGAGCTGCCTTCAGTTCTGTGTCCAACTTTTGCTTCTCAAATTCAAGCTCCTTCAATCTTTGTTCGGCTTCTGTGAAATCAAATAGTTTGATACGAGTATAATTCATAATTAACGACAAATTGTATACCATCACATCAGTCTTTAGAAAATTTTCCGAAATATTACCTCTAAATTGTGCCTCTTTCTCTGCTTGGAGCTTTTCAAATTCTTTGCGTTTTAGTCTTTCCTCCTCTAGTAATTTGTTCTGTTCAGCTTGTAGTCTTTCCAGTTCTTCGCGTCTTTCCCATTCTTCTGCTAGAACCCTGAGAATTTAAGAAGAAATCAAAGTTTTCATCATCTTCAATTATGTTTCTAGTTAGGCCTACTACTATCATAGCATAGGCCTCTTTTTTACGCCATTTTCGTCAGATGGTGGTATGTCTACTGAAAGTACTACTTCTTAATCAGAATTTGATGAGAATGTTTACCTGGCCTGCAAAGCTCGTACTATCTCTTCATCCCTTTTAGCCTGTGTCTCTTCTTGAAGCAGTCTTTCTAATTCAGCCTGTGCATGTTTTAGCTCTTCTAGTTTCTTGTTATCCTTCTGAGCTGTTTCTGCTAGTTCCTGCGAAATAATTTCAAGATCGTTAGCCTTTTTGTACCTATAGTAAGCTACCTGCTTCTTCCATGCTGGACTGGGAGAGATAGAAAAACATAGAATGTTCCAGCTGCCCTTCCTCCCGGGCATGCTGTTGAAGTCAGCAAAAGGGACTCGAGGGTTACAGTGTATTGTAATTTAGGCGATGGGTTGACAACCTGTCACTAAAGCAATACATATTACAATCTAAAATTGCTCTCAATTTTTGTCAGACGTGGCGAAAGCGCCTTTTACGAGGCGTTAAACGCTCTGCCTACCCCGTAAGGGATAAAGGCGTGATTTATGTATGTATGTATGTATGTAGTTAGCTATATTTTTATTTTATGTTGCTTGCTATCCACTCTTTAACAGAATAGAGAGTGGAGTGGTCGGATGTTGTTCTCTATACCCTCACGCGGTATTTGGCAGGTTTGGATTGAGGCACAAATTGATTCGATGAGAAACTGGATCGGGCCTGTGAAAGCCATATTATTTTCCAACCACTGATTTGAGAAGTCGCTACCGAGCTTTTACTCTTCTGTGATTTTCCAACCAAAAAAGGCGAGAGACTTGACACTAAACAGAGTAAGTATACCTGAGCTTGAGCTTCAGCAGCGAGCCTGGCGCGGACCTCATGCTGCAGCTTAGCTTTGGTTTCTCTGACCTCCCGCTCCCGTCTCGCCCCCGCCCCGCGCCGCACCGCTCTAGCTCTACGCTGGTAACCCTCAGCGCCGCCTGACACGGTGGCTGCTTGGCGAAGAGCGGACACCCATTGGAGGCGACTCCTGTAATAAAAAAGTTTCAGAGTTCTTTCTTCTTTTTCGCATGTGTGGGTTTCAAGTCGATCGACCGGTGAATCCGAGTTCTTTAGGTTATACATTTTCCTTCTTCTACTGGGCTGTTCTCAAGCACTAAGCTCTAAAATATCTAGAAGTTTCACAATTTCATGATGACGATCTTTATGGAAGCCATTTGTATTTTTGTCTCTACTAACTTGTGATCCTGAGTGCCGAACTCGAAGGTCCTCTCCGGAGTAATGAGCTGAAATCTCTGCAGCTTCCCTTCTCCGGCTGCTGCCTCTACGGAACAATACTCGTCTATGACGATTCTTCCACACTGTTCCTTCTGGGACCAGTTCTTGTAGTACGTAAGAGCGCAGGGTTGTAGCACGCACCAGTATTGGCGCATGGTGGGGAGGAGGTAGCCGCGTTTAAAGAGGTAGCCCTGGAAGATGCACAAACTTATCATGATAATTTAACAAAAGAGACTCGAACTGAAACCGCATGCGGTTCTAGGGATAGGTTTATGGAGTCGTCTTAAAACTGAAATAGTTTCCTAACTTACCTTTTTAATAATATCCTCAATAAAGACATCATAAATCTCATCAACTGCCTCGACCAGAGCAGCAGAATGCAGCTGTTGGTCGCAACAGTATTTGGCTTCTAGCACAGCGAGGAAGGCTGCCCATTTGAAGTGGCCTATGGAAGACCCTAGGGCCTCCCAGTCGGCGGCGTCCCACCGGAGGCCCAGGCAGTGGACTAGCTGTTCCGCTACAATGCCTGCTTCTGAAGGTTGGAGGACCACCTGTGAAGTTCAAATTGCTTTACTGGTTGGATGATAATACATTCAGGATACATGTGTTGCTGGTTAGAAAAGAATTTCTCCATGTAAATGTTATTAGCTATAGTCTCTTTTGATTTTAGACAGCGCCGACTGCGTTTTAGAAAATATGTCTGTCTAATTGTGGTAACTGTGTAAAATTTTTATTCATCTGTATGTGTGACCAACTACAACTACATAGCGTTTCCAACTCAGGTTTAGAATATTATAGGGTTAGAATATTATATATTATAAATATTATGTCATGAACAGCTCTGAAATATCCTATACTTTGTCTAACCATTTGTTCATGATCTAACTAGGGGTATGTACTTGAAACAGTCGCTTTTTTCAACTCATTATAGAATACTCGCTCGCCTCGGTATCTTAAAAGTTTGAATCATAGGTACTTGATAAACAAAGACTCTGACTAATTATGATATCAAACTAAGAACCATTTAAATGACGTATACGTATATAGTTCAAGAAATAAGTCAATGCCCTCCGCACAAAAAACTTCAGAGCAACATGTGGTTTGCATGTGGATGTGGACTACCACTCACATCACAAAATAATACGTTGATGATACTAATACGATGATAGTACAAATTTCAAAAAATATAGTAGATATTACGACAAGTGCACAAAACAAGTCATTCTCGTGCTAGATTTTTAGCTGCCCGAGCCTGCAGGGCGAGGGCTGATATTGAGTCGAGGACAAAAATGGTTTAGTGCACGCATTACAAACTCTGATTTTCACTTCTATTTTGAGGAAATTTCGGAAATTCTACAAAAAAAATGTAAACTAAACAATTCGTTCCCGCCATTTAACTTTTTAAATCTTTCGACCTGAAATATTAGACTTGGGCTGGAGACCTATACAGCCTATTATTAAATTAATTTTGTAATAATAAATCAAATACACGCTCGTAAATTAAATTGAAATATAAATATCGTTTTATGTCATAAAAAACACAAAGGGCAAGTAATTTGAAGTAAATGTTTCAAAATAATATGTTCTATCTATGAACTTCTTATTGTGTTAGGCTGTATGACCAATTTTATTTGCTAAAGGAGATGCATTTATGAATAGATACGTTTATACCCTTGTGCACAAAATTTGTTTTTTTTTATATAACTTTCAGTTTAGAGCATGAGAAGTGAAAAAGATATTTTTATTATTTATGTGTTCTATTTTACAGCTAAGTATATCATATCTATTATATCCATGAAAGAGGGGTATGTTGCTTTTGAGTGATTCATAAATTCGTCTCCAGTAACAAGGGAAGCGATAGAATCGAAACTAATTAAAATACCTTTTCTTCTAAAATAAGTTTGCTCTTGACTCCAGTCAAGGTCGGGACTTAGAAGGTCTAGGCAATAGAGCGAGCTCACCTAGAAGACGCCTGGATACAATAAATAAGTAAACTCTATCTACACGTACCACGTATTGATCTGAGTCATCTCCATCCTGCACGAGGTCAGCTAGAAGACAGAAGATCCTGAACAATTTGAAGACTGAGTCATCATTGAAGATGGGCTTGTCACGAGATAGAAGGTTCTTGCGACAGACTAGCCAGCACACCTGCAAGAAAATACAAACGTATAGTTATGTAAGTAAAACATAAGATAAAGAAAGGCCAGCTGTTATAAACGGATGAGTTGAGTAAAATCACGCCTATATCTTTATCCAGCTAAGGGATCTGAGGGTTTCTGTATATTGAAATTTAGGCGATGGGCTGACCACTTGTCACTACAGCAATATACCTACAAATCTATCTTAAATAACCCTCAAATTTGTCAGACGTGGCGGAACGACCTTCGTTTAGGTAGTTTACGCTCTGCCTACCCCATTAGGGATAAAGGCGTGATTATATGTATGTATGTAAATTGACCCTTCGTACTTAAATTTTTTATATCAAAGTAAAATCGTATTAATATTGTTGTAGTGACAAGTTGTCAGCCAATCGCCTAAATTGCAATATACTGAAATCCTTGGAGCCTCTACGATTTTGACAGCGTGCCCAGGAAGAAATGCAGCTGCCACATTTTATGTTTTTCCCTCGCTCCCAGTCCAGCATGGAAGATGGGTCAAACTAAAATATTATTTATTTTACGCATTGCTTATAATTTTTCGAAACATTTGTACTAGTACCACTATTATATATGGTCATTTTAAATCAAGTGCAAATATTGCAACAACAACTTTTCCTAAGGAACATAGGTCGAAATACGACAAAACAAAATTGATTTCCCATACTAAGTGCGCCATCAGCTGGTGCATTTTGTATGGAAGGTAATTTTTTTTATTCGTTTTTCGACCTATGTTCCTTAGGGAAAGTTGTTCAGTTTCATGGGTAGATTGACACGTTTTAATATTTGCCCTTGATTTAAAATGACCTTTTATATTCTGTGACTAGGACTGAATTATTCATCTGTTCATCACACGTTCTTTTTGTCGGCACTGGTAATAGATTTGGAAGCGAGAGAAAAACATAGAATGTGCCAGCTGCATTTCCTCCCGGGCATACTGTAGAAACCAACTAAGGGATCCGAGGGTTTCAGTATATAGTCATTTAGGCGATGGGCTGACAACCTGTTACTACAGCAATTTACCTACTTATCTATCTTAAATAACCCTTAAAACTTTGTCAAACGTGGCGGAACGACCTTTATTTAGGTCGTTTAAGCGTTGCCTACCCCATTATGGACAAAGGCGTGATTATATTTACATTAATGTATTATTTTTCGAAACATTTGTATTAGGACTAAATTATTCATCACACACACTGGACATAGATATCCACCTATTGCATTTTTTTTGTAGGTAGGTAGGTATAGTTCTTGCATAGTCAAGTGTCATGTTGGCCAAGGTGTCGGCGTATTCAGGTTGCTCACCCAAGCGGAGATATCCGGTGGCTAAATAGTTTCTACGCAAAAACACCTTTGGCAATTTATTTTATTATATACATATAATCACGCCTTTATCCCTAATGAGTTATTTAAGATAGATTTTTAGGGTATATTACTGTAGTGACAGGTTTTCAGCCCATCGCCTAAATTACAATATACTGAACTGAAACACTCGAATCCCTTAGCTGGTTTTTACAGCATCTAAGGGAGAAAATGCAGCTGGCACATTCTATGTTTTTCTCTTGCTCCCAGGCCAGCATGGATAAATTTTACTGGACACTAATAAGAAACAATTTCGTGGCTCCAAGGAGTCATTTCATGCTGTAACATCGCGACATCATTAGATATTTATCAATCTTTCCAGCTTTTAGCTTCTAGAATTTTTATGCCTCCCTCCTTACTCATGGCATGTGTTATCACATTATTCATAAAACATTTTGAATTTTTATTTCAATCGGACAGGGATTTAGCCTATATAGCTTTAACGGTATTTTAGGATTTAACAACGACAGGGTACACGTGGAAAAGGGCCTCCTTGCAGGGAAGACCACTCTGCGGACATTAACGGTTGTTCCTAAAGAGTTGGATTCCGTTCCGATTCAAACATGCTAAGCTCACAAGAGCGAAACACTTGCAAACCAACTGTAATGCGGACACTTCCGCATCTGATGAGTCGAAATGAAGACGAAACAGTGGTCAAACTTAAAACTTAACTGCCTCCGTGGTCTAGTGGCTAGTGCCATGGACTCCTGATCCGGAGGTCCTGGGTTCGATTCCCAGGGGGGAAACACAAAGTTGATATTTGAGAATTCATTACTTTGTGATTTTTTTCCCAGTTTGGTTATGACATTGCAGGCTGAATCACCTGATTGTCCGAAAAAGAAAAAGATTTCGTGCTTCGGAGGGCACCTTAAGCCGTCGGTCTCGGTCGCTGTGTTTGATAGTGGTCGTTACTCAAACCATGTCAGAGGCCTGATAGTTGTGCTACTAGGCGGTTTAAAAACTCTGACTTCAGGGTTCATCGGGTCGATAGACTCGATACCCACTCGACATAAGATAAGAATAAGTGGTCAAACGACGAACCGATGCGTTTCGTTTTCTCTCACAGTCATCACAAAGTGCCTTTACACTACACTATTTAGCAAGGACTTGACACCGGGGTTCATCGGGTCGATCAACTTGAAACCCACACAACAAGAACAAGACGTAAATAATTCCTACAAATCTTCTTCTTCTGTCGAGTGGGTATCGAGTCTGTCGACCCGATGAACCCTGGTGTCAGAGTTTTTAAACCGCCTAGTAGCACAACTATCAGGCCTCTGACATGGTTTGAGTAACGACCACTATCAAAGACAGCGACCGGGACCGACGGCTTAACGTGCCCTCCGAAGCACGAAATCTTTTTCTTTTTCGGACAATCAGGTGATTCAGCCTGCAATGTCCTAACCAAACTGGGGAAAAATTCACAAAGTGATAAATTCTCAAATATCAAATTTGTGTTTCCCCCCTGGGAATCGAACCCAGGACCTCCGGATCAGGAGTCCATGGCACTAGCCACTAGACCACGGAGGCAGTTAAAGAAGATGGAAAGGATTCTCTTACCTCACTGATCTTCTTCTCGTACTCCCTGACGACGGGCAGCGTGACAGCCTTGGGTAACGAGATGAAGACCTCATGCTGCAGGTAGTACCGGAACTCGTCGAAGGTCAGCTCCTGCGAGGGTCTGTAGTGGTCCAGACCTTTCTCCACGCCGTACAGGTCTAGCAGAGTGCCGATGTTTGCTGTTAGCACCTGGAATAATGTTCATCAAATAAAATACGAAAATGGCACCCCATGAAGATGATAAAAAGAAAAAGTATTAAGATGACGTTGAAAAAAGTAAATTTATCACATATTCTTGAAAATGTATTTAGAACACTCTTGAAATCGTAAGACTGGATTGAAAAGTAGACGTTTAACCACATACTATCGTTACGCCTGTATCCCTAATGGCGCCGGCATAGTGTCAACGACCCAAACAAAGGCCGTTCCGCCAAGTCTGACAAGTTAGCAACCTTCAGATTAAAAAAGATTATCACTGCAATTTATAATTTTAGAATACGTACTGTTTCACGATGATGGCATCTCACATGTACGTTATTTGACCATATTTTTTGTAACTGTGATTAATAAAATTTGTGTATGTGGGCAGCAAACTGGACCAATGTAGGTACTTGGTCTGCGACACGATACCATATTAAGTTGCAGTTCATCGAACTAATATAATTTGAGGACAGATCATATTAAGCACTTTATATTGTAGCTGTAATTGAGTCATCAAGTTACTTTAGACAAAGGCTCGTATTAAGTGGGCCGTTAGGTATGCTATCAAGAGTAAGACAAGCCTTAGTGTTAGTACCTATTCTATTGTTCCACCTATTCCACCCTTATGTTGTCGACATTCCAAGTTTTCGCACAAAGCGGTACGCTTCTACATTTTTAATGCGAACGGCCAAAGTGTGGAACTCCCTGCCTGCGGATCTATTTCCGGAACGTTATAACCTGGGCCTTTTCAAGGCGAGAGTGAACAGGCATTTTCTAGGCAATCATGCTCCATCATAGTCTACATCATCACTTACCATCACGTGAGATGGCGGACAAATGATTGCCTATCAAATATTAAAAAAAAAAAAAAAAAAAAATTGTGTCCATGTTTTGTCATAATTTCTAGAACAGTGTTTTTCAACCAAGAGAGCCCGATGGTGTAGTGGATAAGGCCGCTGCCTCTTGAGCGGGAGGTCGTGGTTCGAATCCCCCTACGAACCAATATGTTTTTCGGTTTTCGAATTTCATATGTACCTACGTTTATTCGGCGCTTTTTTCCGTGCTTCGGAAAGCACGTTAGGCCGTTGGTCCCGGTTAATATTGTTTATTACCGTAGATATTAATAGTTAAGCCATATCAGTGCTAAGCATAACTGCCTCCGTGGTCTAGTGGCTAGTGTCATGGACTTTCGATCCGGAGGTCCTGGGTTCGATTCCCAGGGGGGGAACACAAAGTTGATATTTGAGAATTTATCACTTTGTGATTTTTTCCCCAGTTTGGTTAGGACATTGCAGGCTGAATCACCTGATTGTCCGAAAAAGGAAAACTTTTCGTGCTTCGGAGGGCACGTTAAGCCGTCGGTCCCGGTCACTGTCTTTGATAGTGGTCGTTACTCAAACCATGTCAGAGGCCTGATAGTTGTGCTACTAGGCGGTTTAAAAACTCTGACACCAGAGTTCATCGGGTCGATAAACTCGATACCCACTCGACAGAAGAAGAAGTGCTAAGCATCGGCGGCTTGAAAACTGACCTAATCTAGGATTGGGTCTGGTTTCCCTAATGGGTTGCGGAGGTCAGATGGCAGTCGCTCTGTGTAAAAACCAGTACCCTCGGTCAATCACCTAGATTAGGTAGCCGACCCCGTGAGATACGGGATAAGGCTAGGGAGATGATGATGGGTCGCGGAGCCTTGCTAGAGGGGGTCGCGGGAGGTCGCGAGCGGTCGCCGGTAAAAAGACTAATGTTTGTAGGTCCAAAAATGGCTTCGTGTTTGCGGTAAATGACGTGAAATGTCGCGCTCGTTACGCTTGCGTTATGAATATCTCAGTATTGTTTAATAAATATTTGGAAAATAAAGATTGATTTGTTTTGAATTGATCTTTTTTCGTGAATTTTTGTGCTCGCTACGCTCGCGTTCATATTTATTGGTTGTTTCTATATATTGATCAATTAGTTCTGGTTACTAATAACTTCGCTGGTGCTTCCCAAGCCAACTGTACTTTTTATATTGTTTTGTATTACCAAGTTTTAAACATTTGATGGCAAAAATGGTATATCCAGAGATCTACTGCGATTTACCGACCAAAAATACTAAAAACCTTTGAGCTAGGGGGTCGCAGGATATTTTTAGAATACAAGGGGTCTCGTAGTCAAAAAGGTTGAAAAACACTGCTCCAGAAAAAAGAAACTGAGTATTATTTGGTTTTACCCGTCAAAATGTATATTTATTTGGCCACAGTAGTTGAGGTAGTGATAACTTTTGATGGAGCCCAGCTATCAAAGCTTATAAGACAGTCCAAGGTACAGAGCTAAGTTCAAGTTAGTAATCACCGAAAAATAATTGTTCACCTTTATTGGACATCTTACATGCTGGACTGGCAGCGCGAGATAAACTGTGCCAGCTGCATTTCCTCCCGGGCATGCTGTTAAAACCAGCTAAGGGATCCGAGGGTTTCAGTATATTGTAATTTAGGCAATGGGCTGATAACCTGTCACTACAGCAATATACCTACAAATCTATCTTAAATAACCCTCAAAACTTTGTCAGACGTGGCCGAACTTTGTTTAGTTAGTTTACGCTCTGCCTACCCCATTAAGAATAAAAGCGTGACTATATGTATGTATGTTTATTGGAGCGTTGTTTTTGCTGTTATAGAAAACCATATTTCACTTACAAGAAAACTTTCCTTTTTTTCTCTACGTTTAATAACAGTGACTGGAAAGAACAACACAATGAGTAAATGTATAAATGAGTACACCGTGTCATGATTGCGCGTGCGCATTGTTACATAGCACTATCCATTATTATCTCTCCTTATCCGAGAAGCAAGCATTCATTACATGTAATAACTGCAAAAGCATGCTTAATCATATGTTATGTTACGCACATCCTGCTGAGAAATAAAGTGCGTTTCTTGTTCTTAGTATTCTTTCATTTTCTGTTCAAGTAGAGTCAAGATAGTTGGTCACATTTGTTAAAGACAGCTTTGACAGCATATACGAGTAATATGACGTGCAATGTGAGTTAAAAAGATAACAAACGGGATCTATACAAAATTTTTCACAAATCCTAGCAGAAAGAGACCTTTTTTTATCTGTGAACGGTTTGTATGATCTGTAGGGGTTTTATTGGCGCGATTTTGTGTACCGCGCGCTATCCCCTCCTGACGGAATAAGAGATGGCGGGGGCACAATTCATTTATCACTACATAGTATAAAACAAAGTCGCTTTCTCTGTCCCTATATCCCTATGTATGCTTTGATCTTTAAAACTACGCAACGGATTTTGATGCGGTTACTTTTAATGGATAGAGTGATTCAAGAAGAACGTTTATATGTATAATACATGCATAATATAGTAGAGAAACACTGATGATTTCCATGCGAAGCCGGGGCGGGTCGCTAGTTTATATATATTTTATAATCATTTATTTATTATCCGTTTTTTTGTTCCTTCTGTCGGTCTGTTGCCGGTTACAGATAAGGCAGAAGTAACAGACATAAGAGTTATCTTCACAATTATAATAAATATAAGTAAATTAGTTGTGTTTCTTCCATGCTGGCCTGGGAGTGAGAGAAAAACATAGAATGTGCCAGCTGCATCTCCTCCCGGGCACTGTAAAAACCAGCTAAGGGATCCGATGGTTTCAGTATATTGTAATTTAGGCGATGGACTGACAACCTGTCACTACTGCAATATACCTACAAATCTATCTTAAATAACTCTCAAAACTTTGTCAGACGAGGCGGAACGACATTTGTTTAGGTCGTTTACGCTCTGCCTACCCCATTAGGGATAAAGGCATGATTATATGTATGTATGTAAATTAGTTGTGACGCCGTCTGTCAGGAGGGATTTTGCGCGGTATAGTAGGTATTAGATTGTTCACAACGGTGGACAGTATTTACTGCGCTTACATAAAAAGCCGGAAGATCACTTCAAGGTTACACTAAGGACATTTTTTAAAGTCATTACAATAGATCACTTTTTATTTACATATCGCACTACTGTCGACACACCTGCGACCTTGAAATCCTAGGTTACCTAAGTCTAGGTCAGATAAAATATTTGTGTAAAAATAAACTCTGATTCGTGTCAGACTATCATTAAAATTACATAACATGACACTATGATCGATATTGTTGTTTGATTGTCATGGTTAAATTGTATGCTTGTATGCTCTCCGTAGCTATACTTAAGTAGAGTCAACACAAAAGCAATGCTATGCTATTTTAATCTATACATATAATAAATCTCTAGAAGGGTCGTGTTGTACATTGAATATTTTTACAAAAAAATAATTGCAGCAGGCATTATTAACGATATAAAGATCAAAACGTATTTTTTTTAGATTTTTTGTCTGTCTGTCTGTCTGTCTGTCTGTCTGTATGTTACCACATCACGCCAAAACTACTGAACCGATTTCGATGGTACTTTTTTTATTCAATTGTGTGTTACCCGGGTTGCAACTTAGGATACCTAAAGTCACGCTACCTGACTTAGGGGGTAGGCAGGTATTTGGCTGTTTCTTAACCGATTTTTATGAAACTTTTTTATTCGGCTGAGCATTCTTAAAAATCATAGTGACGATACAAAAAATCACGCCTCAAGACAGGAAATAGATAGGAAATTGAATTTGGGTAGTTTTTAACCGATTTTGATGGAACTTTTTTTGTTTGACTAAGCAATTCTAAAACTTAAATTTACGATAAAAATAATCACGCCACCTGACTTAGGGGGTAGGCAGGAAATTGAAGTCTGATCGTTTTTAACCGATCACAAAGGTACTTTTTATTTGACTGAGCTTTTTTAATTACCTGGTGTCCAGCCTAGGTTAGAAATAGTCACGCAAACCATTCTAATATTGAGAAACTACCCTAGTTTGTATGAAAAACACGCAGTGCCGAACATACTGAAAACTCATCTCAGCTTGCTCAGTCAACGAAACGGAACAACTATCACCAGGAAATTCTTTCAGAAGATAAAAACACAATTGAACTTCCCATACAAAATGACCACCTCGATCAGACAATTTGTATGGAAAATATAAAATATTTTTTTTGGTTCCTGAAAAAAATCTAGATGACAGTTGTTCAGTTCCGATAACTGAACTACCCCTATCAGTTTGCGGGACGCTGTCCCTTACACCACGTATATAGTATTACTAGCTGTGCCCGCGACTTCGTACGCCCGGTTTGTACGGAAAACACGCAGTGTCGAACATACTGAAAACGCGTCTCCGCGCGTAGGAGCGGGATCTGCTAACTCGCGCGCGAAAGCGTGTTTCGCATTGTCTGATCTGAACAACTGTCATCTAGAGTTTTTTTCAGGAACCAAAAAATATATTTTATATTTTCCATACAAATTGTCTGATCGAGGTGGTCATTTTGTATGGGAAGTTCAATTGTGTTTTTATCTTCTGAAAGAATTTCCTGGTGATAGTTGTTCCGTTTCGTTGACTGAGCAAGCCCTATCAGTTTGCGGGACGCTGTCCAAAAAAACATTGACACTGACAAAAAAACATTGACATTAAATAAAATTCGAGGTCAACTTACAAATTGTTTCATAGATTGGTACCGATTCCTTGAGGACACTATTCAACCACAGCTCGGACACTCCTAACTATCCTGTAATTTTGGTCACACATCGAATGACGGCATGTTGCACTTGGCATGCGTTTGTGTGCGTGTTATAAGGGTTGACAAATGTTGTTCTACCGGTCATAATCATCACTTGATTAATCTGGTTCTTGATTAAACCAACGTTTTAAAGTAGTTCACTGTAACTGAATAGTTAGAATAGATACGCTCAAATTGGCACACAATCCGGCGCGGAGTGTGACGTGTGTCGGACTGGGGAAGGGTCCATTCTGTATGTAGTACTATTATATATTCTGTGACTTAACTAAAATTGTTGCCATCCCTTTCTGTTCTCTCATCATGATAGAAAATAACAGATAACGATTTAGTAACTTTGTGCACATACGAATTGCCTCCAGTGTTCATCATTTTATCAAATCTAATTGATGTTTTCTTAAAATAGCTGTCAAATGACTCAAATAGTTATGTCAAACTTTCGTGCTGTATTGTACAAATCTAAATTTAATAAAATACTGCGTTTTGTTTAAGTTACAATATTTTTACCACCTGTAGAGTAAGTTTCTTCCATGCTGAAATGGGAGCGAGAGAAAAACATACAATGTGCCAACTGCATCTCCTCCCGGGCAGGCTGTAAAAATCAGCGAAGGGATTCGAGAGTTTTTGTATTGTTATTTAGGCGACGGGCTGACAATCTGTCACTACAGCAATATTACTACAAATCTATCTTAAATACCCCTTAAAACTTTGTCAGATGTGTTGGAACGACCTTTGTTTAAGTCTTTTAAGCTCCGCCTAGCCCATTAGGGATAAAGGCGTGATTACATGTATGTATGTAGAGTAAACTTAATTGCGCTGCTGTCCGTACATAGAGACATGACATGATTGTGTTACAACGCCCAAATTATTTTGAAGGTTACCTATTCGAGTACCTCTTGTTATAATATAATATAAGTGTGATTATTAAAGGCTCGTAGGTACAAAGCGATCTCAAGATTGAGAGTTATATATGGATTGACAGGCCATTTTGTACTAAAATTACATTTCTGATACCTACGAACTCAAATCCGCTGTCACTCTTGAGAACTGAATAAATAAATAAATACAGGCCTCAGTAACTGAAGATACGGTGGAAATAAAACATTATTTTCTAAACAACGGTGTAGTTCGAGAAACACTAATTTCACAAGATTATAAGGGATTATATTTTACTAGCGACCCGCCCCGGCTTCGCACGGAAATTATCAGTGTTTTTCTACTACATTATGCATGTATTATACATACAAAACCTTCCTCTTGAATCATTCTATCCATTAAAAGAAACCGCATCAAAATCCGTTGCGTAGTTTTAAAGATTTATGCATACATAGGGATATAGGGACAGAAAAAGCAACTTTGTTTTATACTATGTAGTGATTCGGAGTTCTGAGATTACAAATTATTTTCATGAAGATCAAAAGTAATAAAAGAATAGACGTAAAGACGATAAAGTTAATATAGATATTATTTAAAAGAAATCATCCCACATAGAAGAATTATTCAAATTTTAATAGTAACTCTACATTTTCTCGTTTATTGGAAGAAATTCCATGCTGGACTGGGATCGAGACAAAAACTTAGATTGTGCCATCTGTATTTCCTCCCGGGCATGCTGTAAAAACCAGCTAAGGGTGGTAGGTGATGGGCTGACAACCTGTCATTTCAGCAATATACGTACAAATCTATATATTAAATAACCCTCAAAACCTTGTCAGACGTGGCGGAACGAAGTTTGTTTAGGTCATTAAAAAACAATACAAAATTCTCTATTGCACAAAGAAACACATACAACAGAAATAAAAAGGAACCAACGTGAGAGTACAATATAGGCGGCCTTATTGCTTAAGAAGCAATTTCTACCAGGCAACCTTTGGGTATAGAAATTGTACAAGCAGATAGCGGGATAGTGCATATCACTACATAGCATATAACAAAGTCGCTTTCTCTGTCCCTATATCCCTATGTATGCTTAGATCTTTAAAACTACGCAACGGATTTTGATGCGGTTTAATGAATAGAGTGATTCAAGAGGAAGGTTTATATGTATAATACATGCACATTAAAGTAGAGAAACACTGATGATTTCCGTGCCAAGCCGGGGCGGGTCGCTTGTTACTACATATAACGGCAAGCGGGTCGCTTGTCAATAATACTAAGACAATATTTACATACTATTAAATAAATATTCAATAAAATATTCATTCCCGCTCTGCCTACCCTATTAGGGATAAAGGCTTGATTATATGTATTCTCGTAATACAGAGATCTTGAAAGACACGACTTAAGCTCGTATTTTTAAAGCGATCTCAAACTTGAGAGCAATATTAAGTATGGATTTGACAGGTCGTTTTATACTGAAATGACATTTCTGATACGAACTCAAACTTGCTGTCCCTCTTGAGAGCTGATACCAAGCCCTTATACCTCGACAACGGTACTTGCAACTCTAAAAAAGCGCTAATTGCCGAAATGGTGTTAATCGCGTGGCTTTCTCAGCGAGTATTCCGGGTTCCAAGCCCGGCTCGTTAAATTTATTGCAGACAGACCGCTGCAGTAAATTCGGTGATATGATAATGGGCGCTTTCTCTTTGGAGCATTATTCTTTTGACTTTTGTTCATTTTGTTTATCTCGTTTCGGTTGTAAATAAAGATTTGGTATGTTGTTGATTGATTTATATTTTGTATTCGTATACTATCACAAAGATGGCAAGTTATATGGCAAAGATAGTACTTATATATAAAAAAATAACATCTGTAACATACTTTATACCTGTAACTAAAAATAAATATTTCTGATATGCAAATAATTCGTATTTTTTTTTTATCTATGGCTTAATCTCCAGGATACATACATACATACATATAATCACGCCTATATCCCTAATGGGGTAGGCAGAGCGTAAACGACCTAAACAAAGGCCGTTCCGCTACGTCTGACAAAGTTTTGAGGGTTATTTAAGATAGATTTGTAAGTAAATTGCTGTAGTGACAGGTTGTCAGCCCATCGCCTAAATTACAATATACTGAAATCCTCAGATCCCTTAGCTGGTTTTTACAGCATGCTCGGGAGGAAATGCAGCTGGCACATTCTATGTTTTTCTCTCACTCCCAGTCCAGCATGGAAGATATATCTCCAGGATACCTTCTATTAATCTACTTACTTTCGCATTGATAATATTGATAACCTTTGGAATGTCACCCTATCCGCTTCTATTATTTTCATAGTCCTATTCTTCCTAAATGTGTCGATCGGCCACGTCACCAACCCTAATGTAGGTCGAACTAACAAAGAGCCGCATGTTACTGTCAAGTTATGGTTGCCTTCAGATTTCTGGAGCCAAATTGGCGGCTGGCAGGTGACCAAATTGTAAATCAAATTATGACTAATAAAACCTAGTGATGCAATTTCTTGTTTAGGAAACTGTGTGTTTATTTAGAATAGAATAGAAAATCGTTTATTTATGAAAGACTGAAAGAGTATTTTATGACCTCTCTATGACGTATATTTAAATCCATTTTAACATAATTTATATATGATATTAATATATTTTTATGAATTAGTTTATTTTATTAGATTTATTTTTGTATTTGTATTATAAAAATATCTAAATAATTGTAACTGTATCTGTTCCCGTGAATTTCCCATCTTTTATTCCCATTAGGGTGGGCTGGAAGAGATCTCTCATAGGTGTAAGCTCGCCTATTGTTTTAATTTTAAGTGAAACTGATTTAATTCTTAAAACAATAAAGAATATAATAATCACAATAAAATCTCAACATACAGTAAGTAGACTTATGTTGCATAAACTATACATGAAAACATAGGTGAGTATGCTTCAACATAGTCCGCATCGTCACTTTCCACCAGGTGAGATGGCGGACAAATGCTCGCCTATATATATTAAAAAAAAAAAAAAAAAAAACATAATATTATTTTTATTGAATGCTGTGATCTGTATTGCACAAGAAATGGAGCTGACTCAACATTTGTTACAAAATTATATCTATAACCAGTAACACTACAGAATAGATTATTAGCCAGATATAACTTTAATAGGTCATGTTTATTTTGTCATAATAATTCATGCTCATTTGTATGGGAATTTCTGTCTTGCGGGTTCTCTAAACATTAAAAACTTTTCAAACAAAACACAATTATATCTGCCCAAAACGAAATTTAATTAACCTGTAAATTATAACTCTTAAAGCTATGTTACAAACCACTTGTATTTTAATTAAAGGACCAACAAAGAATTTGCAACAAATTGCCGATCGTTTAAAACAGATTGTTATGTTCAGCTTTTTTATCAATAACCGACAGCGAAATTTATATCCAATTAATATAATTACATCAACATGATAAAATATCTGCTACTGAGAAACTTTTAAAAAGTGATTTAAATTCAGCGTAACACTGTCAAAAGTAGGCAGACTGAGAAAGTAGTTAAACATTTGACATTTCAGTTAATAGCAGAGTTCCAAGTTTGAAATTAACCGAAACTCGTAATTTGTTTTTAATTTGACTTTTTGCTTTATTGCTCAAAATAAGGGTAATCGTTTAACCATTTAACATTCAAAATGTGTGTAATTCGGATGAAACTGTTTTAATTTGAGCTCCTGACATTTTTGACACTGGTTTGTATTTACTTTTTAATTTTGATCATAATTATGTCTTAAGGTGGTCGCAAATACCTATTAACATTAAGGAATGCAAGCTGGCATTATTTTAAAACCTTTCGATATTTTTTTATGTTGCTTTATTTGATATTTACGTCATTTAAAAAACGAATACCTATACGATTAGATCAAGTATTTTTGATCTAAGTCTATGCGACGCGACTTGAAATATTGTTGACGTTTGTGTAAAGTGAAGATCAACAAAATCATGAGTGTTGTCACCTATTAAATGTATTATGCGGAATTTGAAATTGCTAAAGGAAACAGGATATCTTTCAGACGTGATGGAATTATAAATACTTATGCGTTAATTTAGTAGGTAGGCTTACTTATAAAAAAATATCTCTTCTAGTACAGCTCTACAAATGTATTTTTTCGCTTCTTTACAAGCCTATTCTTTAATTTAATTATTAAGATTCTGTCTTAAAAATAAAGATTAACAGTAGATAAATCATAACTTAAATTTCTTTTTATTATGAAGTAGATAAATTAAAGACTTTTTTAAATAATCTTAATATTTCTTCAATTTTTCTACCTAAAATTGCTTTACGAAAACTTTAGTTACCAGATTGATATTGGTAAACTGACATAAAACGGCAGTGCAAGAGTTCTTTACTAATATTTTTTAAGATCATCATTCATGACTCTACCCTAGCTCCATATACATTCACGACACACCTGCGGCTGGCGTCAAAGGAACATTTAAATGCGCATAAATTGACCACGAGACCATACAAACATTCATACACATTTGAATTGAATTTGCTATAACTATCCACTATATAACTGTCAACGATCAAATAAGATAAGTGCCATTGATTTGTGATGATTGGACGAGGTGTCGAGGTGTCAATTTTATCACCAGTTAAGGTGTTAAATTGATACGTGTTTCAATAGTGTTTATTGGTAGGAACAGGGTATAGCAAGTTTGAGTAAACTTGACATTCACGTCATTCTGGAACTGTATTTTTTCAGAATCTAGGATCATATTTTCTCAAAAGAGGTAGGATTCAATTTGATACTTTATGATCATTCTTTCTATTTAAAACTTATCTATATCTATACTAATATTATAAAGAGGAAAGATTTGTATTTTTGTATGTGTGGGTGTGTGTTTGTATGTTACGAATAAACTCAGAAACTACTGGACCGATTTTAAAAATTCTTTCCCCATTGGAAAGCTACTTTCACTCTTAGTAACATAAGCTACTTTTTATCCCGGGAAAGTACATCATTCCCACGGGAAAACTTATTTAGCAGCGGGTAACACCGCTGACAGTAAGCTAGTTGTGCTTGAGGAAGTATCACAAGTACCTACCTATCATCACCAAAGAGCTAATGCACCACCACCATCAATCAGAAGAATGTGATGTGACAGACATTACTTTTGTCTAAAAAAATATCACAGTCAATCCGACATTTTTTGCATAAAATAGGAACAAACGCCCATTCCCATTTATAATTTGTATTAGTAGGATCATTTATACGAATACAAACATCGCCAGGGAAAAAAATGTAGTTCTTCCATAAACGGAGCGGCTGCGGCACGCTTGCGACATTTAATTGTAATTTACACCGCTCAGTACAAACCGAGCCTTTTTTATGAGATTTGAGAAAAATTACCGACATTCAGTATATTAACATGAGTAAGAATAAATTATTTTAATAAAAATGTATTGCTTGTTGTCAACACCTTTTAAGGAAATTATTAACAGTAAGTATTGCACGTATGACGTAAATACTTTGTAAGAAGGTAAATAAATAGACTTCCTCTATTATTGCAACATTATATTTAGGTACAGTTGGATGTAAAAATAAGTCTTGTTGTGTTACATTCGAGGTCGAAACTTCTACATAATTTTATCAATAAAATGTTTATAGTTTTTTAATGTGACTGTCTATAATAATAAAACTGTTGACTACCTATTAATTTTATTGTGCAGTACTTATTTCCTTATTTTTATTAAAAAGGGCGCCGTTTTATGATCTTGCACAAATAGCCATTAAACGGGATACTTAATTATTATAGTGCTTATTTGGTTAAATAATAATTTACCGCCCAAGTTGGCATACATAAAGACAAACAGATTACAAATAGGGTAAGCGTAAATATTAAAATCTAACTAGCTTCGATACGCGGTTTTAAACGCAGGTCTTCCGGTTTTACTTCCATGCTGGACTGGGAGAGAGAAAGAAACATAGAATGTGCCAGCTGCATTTCCTCCCGGGCATGCTGTAAGAGCCAGCTAAGGGATCCAAGGGTTACAGTGTATTTCATTTTAGGCGATAGGCTGACAACCTGTCACTACAGCAATATACCTACAAATTGAACTTAAATAACCCTCAAATCTTTGTCAGACGCGGCGGAACGACCTTTCTTTAGGTCGTTTACGCTCTGCCTACCCCATTAGGGATAAAGGCGTGATTATATGTATGTATGTATGTCTTCCGGTTTTCTCTTTACTTGGAAGAATATTATATTTCAGCTGTAAAAGTATCTATGTCACTTTTGGATGCTGTCAGTTTTTCAATAGTATTATTTTTTCTTATAAGTCCTGAAGCTCTTCTGGGTGATTTAAAAGTCTGAAAACATGGCATGGAAAACACGAATCGTTATCCGATTTCAAAATATTTTCGTAAATGTAAAACTTAAGCTTTTAGTCTTAAGCTTCACATAAAACAAAATATTCTTAAACATAGTAATGTGCCAGCTGCATTCTCATCCTTCCCGGTCATGCCGTAAAAACTAGCTAAGGGATCCGAGGGTTTCAGTATTTTGTAATTTAGGCGATGGGCTGACAACCTGTCAGTACAGCAATACCTACAAATATATCTTAAATAACCCTCAAAACTTTGTCAGAGGTGGCGGAACGACCTTTGTTTAGGTCGTTTACGCTCATTATGGATAAAGGCGTGATTATATGTGTGTATGTATGTATGCAAGCTTTTAGATTTTGTTTAACTTTTCTAGTCATGTTGTCAGTATTCTTGTTTTGCTAAAGCTAGAAGCGTGCCATCCCAAGGTTTACTAAACAAACTAGTTTTACCCAGACTGTGTAAATGAATAACTACCTACAGTCACATACAAAAGGAGAGTCATATACCTAGACTTATCTCTTTTAATACAACTTGCTTTACATGTTGTTTACATTCGTCCATGCTAGACTGGGAGCGAGAGAAAAACATAGAATGTGCTAGTTGCATTTACTCCCCCTGGCAGGCTGTATAAATCAGCTAAGGGATCTGAGGGTTTCTATACATTGCAATTTAGGCGATGGGCTAACAACCTATCACTACAGCAATATACCCACAAATCTATCTTAAATTAAAAAAAAAAACTTTGTCAGACGTGGCAAAACGACCTTTGTTTAGGTCGTTTACGCTCTGCCTCATTAGAGATAAAGGCGTGATTATATGTGTGTATGTATGTATGCAAGCTTTTAGATTTTGTTTAACATTTCTAGTCATGTTGTCAGTATTCATGTTTTGCTAAAGCTAGAAGCGTGCCAACCCAAGGTTTACTAAACAAACTAGTTTTACCCAGACTGCGTAAATGAATAAGTAGTTACAGTCACATACAAAAGTAGTCATATACATACTTACAACTCTCTTTACATGTTGTTTACTTGCCTCCATGCTGGACTGGGAGCGAGAGAAAAGCATAGAATGTGCCAGCTGCATTTCCTTCCCTGAGCATGAGGGACCAGTACCAGTTTCAGTATTTTGTAATTTAGGCGATGGGCTGACAACCTGTCACTACAGCAATATACCTACAAATCTATCTTAATTAACCCTCAAAACTTGCCAGACGTGGCGGAACGACATTTCTTTAGGTCGTTCACGCTCTGACTACCCCATTAGGGATAAAGGCGTGATTATATGTATGCATTCTTTAAATGTTTTTTATTTATTTAAATGTTGACGAAGCTCTACCTCAGCGTTGTCGTACTCTTTAACTTTTAAACTTGTCTGATTTACTTATTTATATTTTTATTACTGAAATACATCATTCTTGTCTTCATCCTGCCGGAAAGCAGCACAGAAACTTCTTATATATATAGGGACTCGAGGGTAGCAGTGTATTGTACTTTAGACGAAAACCTGTTTCTATAGCAATATACATTTCAATCTATAATTGCCCAAAATTTTTGTCAGACGTGGCGAGAGCGCCTTTTACGAGGCGTTTAACGCTCTGCCTATTGCCGATTTTATGTATCTATGTATGTTTATATCTGTTCTTAGGATCTCACCTATATCCCTACTAAATTTCATTAAAATGTATTCTGTCGTTTGGGCGTGAAAGAGTAACAGACAGACAGACAGAGTAACTTTCGCATTTTTAAAATTAGTTAGGATTGGCTCTACCATAACAACCGAACTTTTGCCATCTACACATGACTGAGACTGAGAATTCTTTCAAAACAGACAGCTATTCTATTTAATCCATGTTTATTGAAAATTATAATTATGATATTTGCTTCTAATTATAATTTTGATATTGCTTCCATGCTGGACTGGAAGAGATAGAAAAACATAGAATGTTCCAGCTGCCCTTCCTCCCGGGCATGTTGTAGAAGTCAGCGAAAGGGATTCGAGGGTGACAGTGTATTGTAATTTACGCGATAGGCTGACAACCTGTCACTGCAGCAGTACACATTACAATCTAAAATTGCCCTCAATTTTTGTCAGACGTGGCGAAAGCGCCTTTTATGAGGCGTTCTACGCTCTGCCTACCCCGTAAGGGATAAAGGCGTGATTTTATGTATGTATAATTATGATATATTGAGTTTTTGTTATTAATGCAATTTATCTACACTTTTGTAGATGACTGTAGGTATTTACTTAGGTACTTTACATAGGTCAACGCGTCGGGTATTTTATTTACCTAGATAGGTAGTGCCTATTCAGATGTCTTTATAGACTGACACAAGGAATGTTTATGACTCTATACAAAACCTAGTTTGATTTAATAGACAGGTCATACAAAGATTACTTTTGATTCAGCTTATTAAAATAATTCGACCTAAAAGCTTAATATTTTTTTTTTAAGTTATTATGGTCTCTCAGCGCTCTTTTCAACTATTTGAGAATTTATCACCTTGTGAATTTTTCCTCAGTTTGGTTAGGACATTGCAGTCTGAATCACCTGATTGTCCGAAAAGAAAAAGATTTCGTGCTTCGGAGGGCACGTTAAGCTGTCGGTCCCGGTGGCTGTCTTTGATAGTGGTCGTTACTTAAAACCATGTCAGAGGCCTGATAGTTGTGCTACTAGGCGGTTTAAAAACTCTGACACCAGGGTTTATTGAGTCGAAGGACTCGATACCCACTCGACAGAAGAAGAAGCGCTCTTTTGCTCAAAAATTTCTAGACTAGAATTTAAGAATAGTAGTCTTTGAGCAAATAAAGAAAGAAAAATCTATCAGCAAAGGGAAAAAGGGTTCGTATTGTGTACCTCATCATCATCTCCCTAGCATTATCCCGTATCTCACGGGGTCGGCTTCCTAATCTAGAGGATTGAACGAGGGTACTGGTTTTTAAACAGAGCGACTGCCATCTGACCTCCGCAACCCAGAAGGGAAACCAGACCCAATCCTAGATTAGGTCAGAGTTTTCAAGCCGCCAATGCTTAGCACTGGCCTCTGATATGGCTTAACGACTAATATCTACTGTATTAAACGATATTAACCGGGACCAACGGCTTAACGTGCCTTCCGAAGCACGGAAAAAGCACCGAATAAACGTACATATGAAATTCGAAAACCGAAAAACACATTGGTACGTGATGGGGTTCGAACCACGACCTCCCGCTCGGGAGGCAGCGGCCCTATCCACTACACCATCGGGTTCGTATTGTGTACCTATGTCCCAGTTTTGCAGATACTCAACACACACCCTAAAGCATAGGTGTACCTAGTTCTTTTGAGATGTCTTATATCGTTATGTTTTTTTTTCTAGTAAAGATTTTATACTATGTTGTTTGTTGTCTTTTGTTAGATTTCAATGGTCATCTAGGTTAATAGCAGCCTTGACTGTTTATTATTTATTTGTTGTGCCTTGAAAGCCTTATTTATCGATAGCCTTACCTTAAAATCACTTAATGGATAATATATTAAAGTGACAAGGCAGTCCCCTAATCGGTCTTGCCAATTTATATCCATCTCGCTTAGCTTGGTTGTGTATCTATCTAATATATTATTTGTCGTCGGTCCCGGCCGCTGTCTTTGATATTGATCGTTACTCAAACCATGTCAGAGATTTAATAGCTGTGCTACTAGGCCGTTCGAAAACTCTGACACCAGGGTTCTTCGGGTCGTTGACTTGAGAATCCACTCGCTAAGAATTAAAGTTAATTATTTGTGGTTTGGTACAGTCTGCAGAAGTGCAGCATTGAATTTGACCCTTATCACGTTAATGATAATGTCGTAAGTCGTACCACACATACTTACACAAAGGTTGTCTGGTAGAGATCGATGTCAGTGATAAGACCGACTTTGTGCACATTTATATATGTCTAAGTCTGTTTATGTTTGAATGTTCTTTGTAAATGTATGCAATAAGGAGTTTTTACTTACTTACATTATTATTGTTAACGAATTTTCCACATCGCGTTGTCATCCGCGGATTTGTGAGTTTTTTTGAAAAGTTGCTGATTTGACTGGTATTCGTCGTCCCTATTAACGTTTTTTTTTTACTTCATCTTAGGTTCTAGAGTTGGGTCCTTCTGGAAATGCACTAGGTACCCGAGTATATTAATATTTTCTGCGTTGGACTTAGACCGTAGTATGATCGCAGACAAGCTGTGGGCGTTGGGCGTGAGGTCGTTGATTGCTAACTCGACTACATAATTCACAATAATCTTACTTAGGATGTACCTACTATCTACTTACTTACATCAAGTTTGAGTCAGTGACTTGTCTAACGCAATCAGTAAGTAGCTGCTTTGGAAAATGAGTAGCTATGTAGATAGATAGGTACCAAACCAAGGTTACTTGTTGGCTAGCATGTTACTCTTTTAAGAAGTCGTTTTTAATTCTGCGCTTATTTTCACTTTAGTAGTTTCGGTTTTATTATACCAGTCAATGAAATCAGAGATTGACCGAGGCTGACGGCTTAACGTGCCCGAAGCACGAAATCCTTTTTCTTTTCGGACAATCAGGTGATCCTGCCTAAAATGTCCTAACCAAACTGGGAAAAACCTCACAAAGTGATAAATTGACAAATATCAACTGTGTTCCCCCTGGGAATCGAACCCAGGCCCTCCGGATCGTAAGCCCATGGCTCTCACCATTACACCACGGAGGCAGTTAATCACTCTCAGATCAAAATCCATAACTAGTTCGAAGTTAGACTGTATAGCTAGAGGCAAGCTCCGATGACTCATACCGAAATTGACTTTGCCTTACATCACTGTGATTTGTTAGTTGTTGTTGTAGCTGATTAGGAAACACGCTGAGTGTATGTTTGTGACTCCAGCACGCGATCTCAAGGGCTGGTGGTCCCAGTGGTCCAGTGGTAATACTTTGCTAGGATAAGGTTCGATTCCCGATGAGAGACAATGAGAGGTTGTCTGTCTATTTGTAAAGGTTTGTTTCGGAAATTACAAGATAAATTTAATTTAAATAAATATTTTATTTCCATCCCTTGGCAAAAGTCAATAAAAAAGTGAAGGTTAGTTACGTTCATAATTTTGCTTTGGTCTATTTCATATTTGCGTAGTTTGCGATTGACCAATAAGGAAAGGCTTAGATTCCAACGACTTCACGTTCCTTACGAAGCACGGAAAACATTTTTGCGGTTGTTCTTGTTTCTTATACGAAACTGTACGCTACTATTGCAGTCACCTTTAATATGATGAAACCACCCTTGAACTAACATTATGCTGTTTATTTTACTGTCCCAAGTTAATAGCATAATATTCGTTTTATGAGATGCGGTTTACCTTTATTATCATCATGGTTATGACTTCCTAGTGCTAAAAGGGTTATGGTTTTATTTGTTTGTTTATTCTTGGTTTCACGGTAATTGCGTGCATTTTATAAGAATCATTGTAAAAACAACTCAGTCTTAAATCAGTAGCTTAGCTATTAAAATAAAAGATTATACCTAAATTTTTCATTATTTTCATTTTCATTGTATCTTTGTAGGTACTTATGTTTTAAGTTAGGTACTTTATATAGAAATTATGTTCTATTCAAAGAGTGATAACTGATATGATAACAATATATTCGCATAAATGGATTATTCTGTTTTCTTTTTCACTATTTACAAATAGAGGTAGGTACAAACAACAAAAACAGAAGACTATACCATAAAATACTAACTCAATGACTCTACCTCAAATAATCATCATAATTCGCTAGTTTCTTACTAGTCAAATCAGCAACATTTTATAAAATGTCAAAAACACATTTATTGTACGAAAATAGCGAAATATATGACATCACTCTTTGGTAAATACTTGACTACTCAAATCATTGACTTTTATATTTTTAACACGATTATTAAATCTAAATGTGCATTTTTTTAAACTGAGGAATGAGATCCACAATATTTTAGCCATCAGTTTAAAGTATAAACGTTTTTTTTTTAGTCACCCAGTCAACAGGCCTATAGGTACAATAACAACGTTACGTCTTATTTCATGTAAACTTAAAAATTCAGCTCTTATCGGTACAAACAAAAATTATGTATACTTACTTTTAATTTTGATTTATGCACCACAGAATTATTTTGCAGCGAATCAAACGCTTGCCAAATGCAGTTTACAACGTTTTTCAGTAACGTAGTCATTTTCCACCAATCACAATCTCACATAACTATTTCAAACGTTATTTTTTAAACTTCGTTCTAAAACAGGCCAGTGCTGCATGAATTTGAAAAAAGAACAATAAATTATTCCAACACAGCGCGCGTCATTCGCTCGCGGATTCGAATTTTGAACTGGCGTTCGCCTTCGCGCGCTATCAATTCGAAGGAAGTAAGTAGGTGAAGCTGATCGTAACAACATGGTGCTATGGTGTTGTATAGGGCTGCCTTCTGAAGTCACCAAAATAATATAAGTAGGTAAGTAAGGTTACCATTACCAGGAAGAGTTGGCTTCAAGCGATAAGAAGGTCTTTACTAACAGTTATGTAGATTACTTATGTATGAACTATTTTTTTGCACCGCAGTTTTACCCGCGGCGAATGGGTGAATGTTTAGACCAGTATTATCATGATATTAGTACCTACTGTCAGTATTATCGAATTACCAAATTTGGAACACGATCCAAATATTTCATCAGTATTTAGAACAAAATCCAAATATCGCGTAATAATACTGATGGTCTATTCCCGTGACAATCAGATATTTTCCCGCAGTAAAAAGTAGCCCTTGATATTCTTAAGGGCATAGGTATATTGGTACGAAAGTTTCACAAAAATACTTAAATAGCACAATAATTTAGGGCCGTATTTATAATCGGCTCTCATGAGTAACAGTGAGTTTGAGTTCGTATCAGAAATGTCATTTCAGTACAAACTGACCTGTCAAAGCCATACGTAATATTGCTCTCAAGTTTGATATCGCTTCATAAATACGACCCTAAGACTGTGGTACTATGTTAGCATTTTAATTTATCGAGTACAATTTGTTATTTCACAGTGGTATATGTATGATTCACCAAAAAAAGTTACTTCTTACTTACATACATACATACATATAATCACGCCTTTATCCCTAATGGGGTAGGCAGAGCATAAACGACCTAAACAAAGGTCGTTCCGCCACGTCTGACAAGGTTTGAGGGTTATTCAAGATGGATTTGTACGTATATTGCTGTAGTGACAGGTTGTCAGCCCATCACCTACATTGCAATATACAAACCCTCGGATCCCTTAGCTGACTTTTACAACATGCCCGGGAGGAAATGCAGCTGGCACATTCTAAGTTTTTCTCTCGCTCCCAGGCCAGCATGGAAGTACTTACACTTCTAAGTAAGTAAATAAATTGAATCTGGGCTGTTTATTTAACAATTAGTATACAAGTTGCACTTTTATCTGTTTGCTATCAACTTTCGTATGCAGACGTGAGAAAATATTGGTAGCTAGATATACTTACTTACATACATACATATAATCACGCCTTTATCCCTAATGGGGTAGGCAGAACGTAAACAACCTAAACAAAGGTCGTTCCGTCACGTCTGACAAAGTTATGAGGGTCTTTTAAGATAGATTTGTAGGTACATTGCTGTAGTGACAGCTTGTCAGCCCATCGCCTAAATTGCAATATACTGAAACCCTCGGATCCCTTAGCTGGTTTTTACAGCATGCCCAGGAGGAAATGCAGCTGGCACATTCTATGTTTTTCTTTCGCTCCCAGTCCAGCATGAAAGAAATATATGGACTTACTTACCTACAAGAAAAGACCTACTTACGTTTATCATCGGAAAAAGAAAGATAAGTGAATTTAAATAGTAAATGGGCATGTTTTTTTTCATCATATCTAGGTACTATCCCGCTTTCTGCTTGTACAATTTCTATACCCAAAGGTTGCCTGGTAGAAATTGCTGCTTTAGCAATAAGGCCGCCTATATTGTACTGTCACGTTTGTTCCTTTTTATTTCTGTTGTATGTGTTTCTTTGTGCAATAAAGAATTTTGTATTGTATTGTATTGTATTGTACTACCTATTTTATAATAATTTACGTGCGAAACAGAAAGCCACAAATCTACACCAATAAAGCAAATTACAAATATTCTTTATCACTACATAGTATAAAACAAAGTCGCTTTCTCTGTCCCTATATCCCTATGTATGCTTTGATCTTTAAAACTACGCAACGGATTTTGATGCGGTTGCTTTTAATGGATAGTGTGATTCAAGAGGAAGGTTTATATGTTTAATACATGCATAATATAGTAGAGAAACACTTCCGTGCGAAACCGGGGCGGGTCGCTAGTTGCACATAAACAACACATTGTACAGGAACCAACATTATAAAACAAACAGATTACAATTAGGCGGCCTTATTGCTAGGGTAATTAAAGAATTGAGAACTACTATTCCAACTGAAAAACTCTCTGTTAAATAAGTACGGAATAGGACAGCGTTTCGGTAACAAAAGCTCAGTCAACAAAACTGAACAACTATCAGCAGGTTTTTTTTTTTTCAGGAAATAAAAAAAAAAAATTTGCTTTTGTATACAAATTGTCTGATCGAGGTGGTCATTTTGTATGGGAAGGGCATTTATTTTTTCATCTCCTGAAAGAATGTCCTGGTTGACGTTGTTTAGTTCCGTTGACTGAACAACCCCTATCAGTTTGCGGGATGGTGTCCTTACACTCGGTATGTTATATAGATACAATCGCGAAACTCGTAAAATTTAAATTAGTTAATATTATTAGTTTTTTTAGTAATGTTTAATTGTATTTTTTTAGTTTATGGCGTGCACTAACTGTGGACCTCCCGATAAACTCATCTGAAGTTTAGGAGATTATTAAATAATATACACACACACACATAATCACGCCTTTATCCCGAATGGGGTAGGCAGAGCGTAAACGACTAAAACAAAAAAAGATCGTTCCGTCACGTCTGACAAGTTTTGAGGGCTATTTTAGACTGAAATGTGTATCGCTATAGTGACAGGTTGTCAGCCCGTCGCCTAAATTACAATATACTGAAACCCTCGGATCCCTTAGCTGATTCTTACAGCATGCCCGGGAGGAGATGCAGCTGGCACATTCTATGTTTTTCTATCACTCCCAGTCCAGCATGGAAGCATTAAATAATATGTGCCTTGTAATTTAGTGTAGCAAACAATAAATTAAAAAATCCCTGTTATTTTCCCGCTGGAGGTTAACCCACCACCAGGGGGAGTTTATTGTATAAACACTTAATGTGCGATACAGACTTTGGTATTGTTGGCCCGGACAAGTCCTCGCTAATGGATACGGGCGACCAGGCCGGACCGAGTAATGAGATAAAACTTAAAACTAAAGAAAAAACTGTTCTTCAACCTAACAATATGTAAATGTGTCACATTAATCATTCTCCATATTTCATAGTCAAGTGCCAGTTCGTACCAGATATGAAAAAGAGAATTCCTTCTAAAACCTATCATACTCCTTGTTGATATTAAGTGGTTTTGATAAACCTACAACGAAAGAAAGTAGGTACAGTCAGCAAAGGAGATATCTTTACAGGCCCGCTCCAAACGGATGAAATTATTATCTCAGGAACTTACTTATGGATTTTAATGAAATTTCGCAACGCCATGTATGAGGCTTTAGGCCTTCTTTGCACATTTTGCGATTTGTTCATTTTGCGTGTTGTGCTCATTTTGCGCTTTGTACATTTTGCGTATTGTACATTTTGCGATTTGTTCATTTTGAGTGTCGTGTTCATTTTGCGTTTTGTACATTATGCTCCGAAGGGGTTTAAAGTCTTTTTATAATGTGATTTTTTATAAGATACTAGAATATAAGATAGGTATTTGTTAACCATTATGTAACAAGTGCTACCTTGCCAACAAACTGCTTTCACAGTTTGGCGAGAATATAACATATATATATATATATATATATACTGTAAATACCTTTTTAGTGAAAAAAAAGAAAGAAGATATTTTACTTTTAGTTAGCTTAAGATATTAAATATTTTAAGACTTAATACTATGTACTTTGGTAAGATGTACAATAAACTAATAGATAGTTGGTTGATAGATACCTATGTTGTAATTTTAATGTTTTTTATCAATTATTTCTTATCAATACAGGCACACACAGTATCGCTTTGTAGTATTTTACAATTCACTTAATCGTGTTATCGTTCCCTGGACGTGTAGTATTGATATACCTACCTACACTCGCAGGCAACAAAATAGGGTCATAGCCTAAATTCTCTATTACATAAATTATTTAGAATACAATACAAAAACATTTATTTACCTACAACAAAGGTAAGGAAAAGAAAGGATAGATGTGTTAAAACTTAGTAAGAAGAAGGTCTACTAAAGCTCGTATTTGTAAAGCTGTCTCAAGATTGAGACCAATATTAAGTATGGATTTGACAAGCCATTTTGTACTGAAATGACATTTCTGATACGAAGTCAAACTGGCTGTCAATCTCAAGTACGGATTATAATTACGGGCCTAAAATAGAGATAGAAAACAAAAAAAAACACAGTGTTTGTGACACGAGAGGGACTCGAACCCATTATTACGGCGAACCGTACCTCAGTACTAGCTGACTGAACTATGCGTTGCATGTCTCCTTCAAAGTGTCTTGAAAACGCTATAACTTACTAAGGTATTCATAATCAGCCACAACAGTCAACTGCTGGACATGGGCCTCCCCAAAATTGGGGGTATATGCCATACTCACCACGCTTGGCAGGCGGGTTGGTGAGCGCAGTAGAAGTTTTCCATTTACAGGGAACGCTGCTGCCCATTCCCTGGATTTATCCCTTAGTCGCCTTTTACGACACCCACAGGTAGTTATGGGGTGATGCTATTCTAACCCGGCACCACACTGGCTAAGGTACTAGGGTACTGAACGGAAACTTTTAAGCCATTGAACAAAAAGCTTTTAAGCTTAGAGTACTATGCGGATCAATAGTGTACCTATCGAAAACTGACCCGAATGCATTGCTCGCGAATGCAGTTCGAAAGTGTACCCTAGTTTTCATACATACATATAATCACGCCTTTATATTTAATGGGGTAGGCAGAGCGTAAATTACCTAAACAAAGGTCGTTCCGCCACGTCTGACAGAGTTTTGAGGGTTATTTAAGATAGACTTGTAGATATATTGCTGTAGTGACAGGTTGTAAGCCCATCGCTGAAATTGCAATATACTGAAACCCCCGAAACCCTTAGCTGTTTTTTACAGCATGCCCGGGAGGAAATGCAGCTGGCACATTCTACGTTTTTATGTCGCTCCCAAGCCAGCATGGAAGCTAGTGTACCCTAGTTTTGTTGGCCACTGGACAATAATGGCCATTAGTACGATTGCTTTCTCAATTGGCTGTTTTAATTAGGGAGTGGGTCATAATCCGAATGGGCGCGGCGAGCAAAAGCTAGATCAAAATCAAGGGCACTAGACTAGTTTTTTTTATAGCAGGGATTGGGAGCGAGAGGAAAAGATAGAATGTGCCAGCTGCATTTCCTCACGGGCATGCTGTTAAAACCAGCTAAGAGATTCGAGGGTTTCAGTATTTTGTAATTCAGGCGATGGGCTGACAACCTGTTTGTTGCAGCAATATATCTACAAATCTATCTTAAATAACCCTCAAAACTTTGTCAGGCGTGGCGGGACGACTTTTATTTTGGTCGTTTACGCTCTGCCTGCCCCATTAGAAATAAAGGCGTGATTATATGTATGTACCAGGCCACTCAGAAAGTATTGCGATAAATAGTTTTTATATATGGCAGACTGGCCGGTTAGAATCTTTTTTGAAAATATGATTACTTGTAGATAAGTAAAAATATGTGTGTTCCATTTTCAAAATTTCCCTCCACATTTTTTGCGAGCCAATTCAAAGTATCGTGTCTTACTGAAAAATGGATCTGCGCCGGGAACATTTTAGAGCTATGATTTTTTACGATTTCAAGTGTCGCCTGAAACCGGATGAATCGTTCGATAGAATTCAAATGGCATTTATGGATGAAAGCCCCTCCAAGGCAACCGTGTATCGTTGGTATAACGAATTTAGGCGCGGTCGACCAACCTTGGGGGATGAAGAAAGAAGCGGTCGCCCTTTGACGGCTATTACGGAAGAAAACGTGCTAGCAGTGAAAAATTTAATCCAAGATAATAGGCGAATTACATATCAGGAGATTCAGCACATATTAAAGATTGCATCGGGAAGCGTTCACGAGATTCTACACGGGCATCTTCGCGTGAGGAGGATAGTATCGCGCTGGGTGCCGCACTACCTCACCGACGCTCAGAAGCAGGCCCGGGTGGAATGGTGCCGTGATATGCTGAACGAATTTGAAACAGGCTCGTCTCGGCGTGTTTACGACATCGTAACAGGTGATGAGTCCTGGATTTATCAATACGATCCAGAAACCAAGCGCCAGTCGACAGTTTGGGTGTTTCAAAATCAACCAACGCCTACCAAAGTGAAGCGATCTCGAAGCGGGGGGAAGATTTTGATCGCCAGCTTTTTTAATTTGACTGGCCACTTGGCCTCAATTCCCTTACAAGATCAAAGAAGCATTAACGCCGAATGGTATACTGCCAAATGTTTACCAGAAGTTTTTTCTGTTGTGAGCAACAAGCGACCAAACACAGGGCTCCGCGGACTACTGCTCCACCACGACAATGCGCCTGCACACACCGCGCTCAAAACGAGGGACTTCCTGGACAGCACACCAGTCAAACTCCTGGGTCACCCTCCTTACAGGCCTGATCTAGCACCGTGTGACTTTTTTTTATTTCCAAAAATAAAAAATCAGCTCAAGGGGATACAATTTTCGTCGCCGGAAGATGCGCTGGCTGCGTTCGAGCAGGCAGTAAACGAGGTGTCTACGGCGGACTGGAAAAAGTGTTTTGAAAACTGGTTCAGACGCATGAATCTTTGTATAGAGGCTGGTGGAGAGTACTTTGAAAAGATTTAATAAAAATATATGTACCTGTAGAACAATTTTTTTTAGTGTCGCAAATCTTTCTGAGTGTCCCACGTATCTATGTATTGGGACTCAAACAAGCATGCGCCTCACCTAATGGTTCATCGATCACTGTCGTCTAAAAGCACACATCAGTAAATGGAATATTAACCATGGACTGATCCAGCTGGATTTCTTCCTTAATATTGTGTAAAAAACTAGCACACTAGAAACCTGAGCCTTTCTGTTTAGTGCTCTACCTAATCTACTCTGTACATGCTAACCGCAGTTTACTACCTACCTACTTGATGAGATTTCCCGTGGGAATCAGATATTTTCCCGTGGTAAAAAGTAGCTTTTATTTACTCAGGGTGAATGTAGATTTCTAATGGTAAAAGAATTTTTGAAATCAGTTCAGAAGTTTTGAGTTTATTCGTTACAAACATACATACACACACAATTCGTTGTCTCAGCCGATAGACGTCCACTGCAGGCTTAGGCCTCCCCCAAGCACTTCACGATGATCGGTCTAGCGCCTTCTGCATCCAGCAGCTTCCCGCGACCTTCACCAGATCGTCGGTCCACCTTGTGGGAGGCCTACCTAAGATGCTTCTACCGTGCCACTCTAGAACTTTCCTGCCCCTGCGGGAGTCGGTTCTGCGAGCAATACACATACATACATATAATCACGCCTTTATCCCTAATGGGGTAGGCAGAGCGTAAACGATCTAAAAAAAAAAAGGTAAATCCGCCACGTCGACAAAGTTTTGAGGGTTATTTAAGTTAGATTTGTAGGTATATTGCTGTAGTGACAGGTTATCAACCCATCGCCTAAATTAAAATTTTCTGAAACCCTCCGATCCCTTAGGAATACACACACACACACACAAAAATACCTACAAATGTTTCCTCTTTATAATATTAGTGTAGATGTCGAATCTTGCCTGCAGATATAATTAGGACCGACTTCTTACAAGATTAACAGAAACTCTTTCTTCCCCATATCCCCGACCCCAATGAACCGCTGGCACAGATAATGACCCCTCACAATGTCCATTCAGGACCGGATGGGACGGTTTGCCGGCCAAAAGTGCAGTAATTGCGTACGCATTCACAATGGCCGTTTTTGTGTTATACCTACGTATATCGGGTGTAAGGGACAGCGTCCCGCAAACCGATAGAGGTGCCGCAGTCAATGATACTGAACAACTTCCATCAGGATTTTTTTCAGGTAGTGAAAAAGAAAATGCCTTTTCCATACAAAATGTTCACCTCAATCGGACAATTTGTATGAAATAGCCATTTCTTTTTCACTTACTTAGTTCTCGGTGGAAGTTGTTCAGTGTCATTAACTGAGCGAGAATCCCCTATCAGTTTGCGGGATGCTGTGAGCTGTCCCTTCCACCCCGCATACGCAAGCGAATACAGTGTGTTCGTAACAATTTATTTTAGTATTTAAAATAAATACAGCTAAACTCTCTCGTAGAAATTATGCCATGAATGCCTTTTTTATAGAGGCTAGCCTTTTTACAGTTGTTTAGTTTCAGGACTTTACATTCGGAGTCCCTCCTTCGTAGGATGAATACGGAATGTTGATAGGTAAATTCAGTACCTACCCAATATTTTGCACTCACCATACTGACAAATACAAACAAGTTCTTCCATAATTTCTCAATAAAATCCTTACGTCTCAGTCAAAAGCCGGCTATTATAAACCAATGTCAGCTCTGAAAAAGGCTCGCGAACGTTATAATTACATTACTCATCAAAACGGCCCGTCCTCGGATGTTTTCTCCATATCTGCGCCGGCGCCGATAAACGCATGCGGGTGACTCATAATGTTCGATATTTAAATATTTTTGAATGTAGAGTCTCGCGGAAGGATGCATGCTGCCTACGCAAAAAACCGTTACAACTCGATCAAGCCAAAAACGTTTTTGTTCTAAAACGTGTTATGTGTTTTTGATGGACAGAGATGAATGAGAAAAATATTCATCATCTTAGGATGGCAAACTCACATCAGAGGATAAGAAAAGACCGGACATAATTGAGAAGTCTGAAAAGAAAGACAGAGACACTACGTCAGGAACTTACGATGGTCCGAAAAAAAGTTTACTTTTTTATTTATCTTATTATTGCTGTCTAGCAGCGAAGCGCGCGAAGAGAGTTCCGACGCAACAGACTCAGTTCGCGTGCCGTAAGCGCGGACGAAAGTGTCGTTCGAGGATCGGTCTATTTAGCCACGAAGGCCGATGCTCTTATCGCGTAGGCGCTGCTTAAATCATCTGACAAGATGACATAATCATGATATTGCTGCAAATAAACAAGTAAAAAATATGAGACCCTGTATCGAATCAAATATAACTGTTGCCGAATTAAGTGAGCATTCTGAAGAGATCGTTTGTTTAATTAAATGCCTTAATTTCCATGTTGAAGCTGGTTAAAGAGTTGATTAAGGTCAGGAGCCTTATGAGAAAAAAATATGATGATATTGGCCATCTTCATATCGCCGCTGTGTCACTTACGCCGTGACTACTGCTGTGAAAGATTACAGGAAACATACCCCCGCGGGACAGAGGGGGGAAGGGAAATGTTTGTGAAACCCTTCCCCTCTGCCCCGCGGGGCTATGTTTTGGTGCGCTGGAGTCTCACGGCTTTACGCCTTACGAGGCAAACAGAGTTTAAACAACACTAAACGGCGGCAGAACTAACTGCCTCCGTGGTCTAGTGGCCAGTGCCATGGACTCCCGATCCGGAGGTCCTGGGTTCGATTCCCAGGGGGGAAATATCAACTTTGTATTTCCCTCCTGGGAATCGATCGAGAATTTATCATTTTGTGAATTTTTCGCCAGTTTGGTTAGGATATTACAAGCTGAATCACCTGATTGTCCGAAAAGAAAAAGATTTCGTGCTTCGGGGGCACGTTAAGCCGTCGGTCCCGGTCGCTGTCTTTAATAGTGGTCGTTACTCAAAACCATGTCAGAGGCCTGATAGTTGTGCTACTAGGCGGTTTAAAAACTCTGACAACAGGGTTCATCGGGTCGATAGACTCGATACTCACTCGACAGAACAAGAACGGCAGCTTCGCCATAAAACCTCTTGGCGATTAAAGTTGACTTAGAGACAATAGTCGACGATGGTGAAATTGACGGAGCGATACAGGCAGAATGCCCTACTGGCATTCCCACACATCGATGGAGAATAGTAAGATGTTTCTGCCCCATCTACAGATTGAAGGAAAACAGCTCATTCTATGGATTTAATTATAACGCATACATCCGCATGAAATTAAATTAAGGTATCATAGTGATATTAATATGTATGACAATAATTCAAGGCTATGTTTACACCCGGTTAGTTACTTTACAATACAACTAACGAGTCTATTACCATAATAGAAGTTAAATACAGGTTTTCCTAAAGGAAGCTTTTCCAAACGCATATGGAATGATCTTGCGAGTCCATATTGGTAGGTTGTATGCAAAGTGTTTAGCGGAAGTTGTAGATACAAGGTCCTACCGTATTTGAGCGATTGAAGTCGGATATTTTAAAATACCGGGTGTAAGTTTATTTATATTATTTTTCCACTCACTAAAGCAATACATATTACAATCTAAAATTGCCCTCAATTTTTGTCAGACGTGGCGAAAGCGCCTTTTACGAGGCGTTAAACGCTCTGCCTACCCCGTAGGGGATAAAGGCGTGATTTATGTATGTATGTATGTATTTTTCCACGCTGGACTGGGAGCGAGATAAAAACAGAATGAGCCACCTGCATTTCCTCCCGGGCATGCTGTAAAAACCAGCTAGGGGATCTGAGGATTTTGTATATTGCAATTTAGGCGATGGGTTGACAACCTGTCACTACAGCAATATACCTATCTTAAATAACCCTCAAAACTTTGTCAGACGTGGCGGAACAACCTTTGTTTAGGTTGATTACATTAGGGATAAAGGCGTGATTATATGTATGTATGTATTTATTTTATTTTAACTTATCTGACATATGTCAATATGACAATATTCACATAGTATGCTGATTTGAATTTCTGCTTTAGTTTTGGCCTCGTGTTATAACAAATATTTTACAAATTGACATATTTTAAATTATTCAGACATCTGTTGGAGTTCTTTTCTGATAGTAATTTTTGTTTTGTTATTTTTGGTTTATTTTATTGTGTAATTTGTATTATTTTTAGACGATCATATTATTCTCTGTCATTTTTATTATTATTGCAATGTAATTAATTAATCTTAATCTAAGGGACAGCGTCCCGCAAACTGATAGGGGTTTCTCAGTCAAAGTGTGAGTCGAAACTGAACAACACTCACCAGAAAATTCTTACAGGAAAAAAAATACTTTCCCATACAATACCACCACGATCAGACAGTTTGTAATTTCCTGGTGACAGTTGTTCAATTCCGTTGACTGAGCAACCCCTTTCCGATTGCTGGTTATATACAGTTTATTAAATAGAGTTATGTAAATATTTCAACTGACCATTCAAGAAATGTACTAAGTTACTTTGTGCTAAAAAGAACTAATAGGAGATATGATGTAAAAAAAAAAAAAAACATTTCGGGCAGGGCTCGAACCTGCGTCTCCGGAATGCTGGTCCATCGCTCTATCACTAAGCTACTGAAGCGGTAGTGGGAGTGTAGAGTATATCATACCCTTTCTTTATTTAATTTCATATTATATAAAATAGCGGTTATTATTTGGCATTATTTAGCACTCATTAGATTTTTAGCACTCAAGTGTTAAAAATCCTCAAAAATATGTAAAAAGAGAGTCAAGAGTTTTCTTTCTTTTTCTAAGAATACTTGTATAGAACTAGATTTTTAAAGTGGATAAGGGTTTTTGTATGTAAAAAGTAGAGTAAATCAGTAAAAAATCCAAAATTATCTTTGGTAAGTGTTTATTGATTAAACCTACGTTTACAGTTTAAAAGTTACATTTATAAATCGACACGACAATATATTGACTGTACTGACCCAAAATATACATGAACACTTTAGGACCTTGGCACATTAAATTATTTAAAAATTTGTTTGTCAGTAAGGAAGATAATTAGTGTGGTATTAATGTGACAGAGTTCTATAGTGTTAAAATATTTATGGAGTCCGTACAAAACGCGTGTAATACAACGCGCAATCGAATAAATAACATAAATATTTCAAAAAGATGACACGACATGAATATATTATAATGATAATATATTTGGCTCATAATGATTCTTATTCGTAATTCATAGATTTTGTGCATCGATAGATGAAGACTTTCCTACAATTATTATGTTGTTGTTTATTCGTAAGTTAATTCAGTTTAAGAAGTACCAGTATAAGTAAATATAATAATTTAGATGCATATATATACCAGGTGTAAGGGACAGCATCCCGCAAACTGATAGGGGTTGCTCAGTCAACATTCACCAGAAAATTAATTCAGGAAGAGACAAAAAAAACGCGTTACCATACAAAATGTTTACCTCAATCAGAAAATTTATATGGAAAAGCCATTTTGTTTTTACTTCCTGATAAAAATACTTCTGATAGTTGTTCAGTTTGCGGGACGCTGTCCCTTACACCTGGTATCTAATAATAATATTTTGAAAAGTAATAATTTGAAATATTTATTTTAGCTAGGATGATTCTAAAATTAACAATTAAAGCTGAATGCTACACTAAGCGTGTTTACACCGCAAACGTACTGTAGTAGTTTATTGCATACTGAATTTAAATATAAAACGTTTACTAGCATGCGCGAAATATATCTGAAACCTTACTTTGTTTTACTAAATCTTGTAGGTAGGTACTTGCATTCCAGGATAATTAAAAGCCAAATACTTATATCCTACATAATCTTAAAACTACATTTAAGTGAGATTTTAAACAGCAAATTTAGCGAAAATAGCTTTAAATTTGCTTTAAAAAAACGTATTAAAATGAATACAAAATGAATTTACAACATCAATTAAGGTAAGAGAAACCAATAACGAAGGACCTTCTAAACATTGGGAATAAAAATTAGACTTAAGAGTCAAAAAATATCAAAAATATCTGCCTACAGGCATAGGCAATGGAATGTAAAACAGTTAAAGATGTTTAATAGATAATAATATAATTTAAAAAAATCATTTAATGTGCAGCGCATTCTACGAATAGTTTATTTCTTAAGTATATTTAAGCCAATTTTACTCAATATGTCAAAATAATTATGCGTCATTTCAACAAAATTAAAAGAAGAAGGAATAGTCAATACAGGAAAAACACCATATCTAGAAAGCGAATAAATAATTTATTTAAATCAATAGCAATATGCTACCTTCTCTTAGTTAAATATAATGAAATGTGTGAAACCCTGAGATGCAATCAATGACTTTAACTAATGAAATTTTATCACACAAAATGTAAGACAAAGTCGTTTCGGTAATGTTTGATGTCATTTAAGTTCGAAGAATAAAATTAAGTCAAAGTTGACGATTGTTGATGTGGCCACGTTCTGGGCGTCATGGATTTAAAGCCTCGAGAAGAAGAAGAGTCAAAGTTATTGAATTACTTTACTATTATTCCTAAAAAACGGTGATTGCTAATAGGTGCAGTCTAAATTAACTATTTACATAATCTTTAAATAAATCGCAGTGATAATAAATTAATACAACCTAAAGAGGTATTTTAGGTTAAAAAAAATACTTTCTGTATTACAAAAAATCTTGTCTTGTCTTTGATGCTGATAGTGATAACCTTCATTATCACGACCGCTACACCTACGCTATATCACACGGCTTATGTAAAAACTTCTTTGCACTACACTGCACATTGTACGAAATATCCAAACAAGAATAGATCTGAAAGTCTTTTATTGCCATATAAGATTGAAACGCTCTATTGACTAGACGATGTCAAGTGGAACTTCATTGCCATAATTTTCCAAGATATAAGAAAATTTTACTTAGTGATTCAAAAATTTTGGTAAATTGTAATTTGACTATGTACCTAAGATCTAAGCAACATATTTATCTATTTCAAATAAGTATGACAGGGTCCTTAATTCAAATAAGAGTATTTTTATCAGATATCGCTTGTACAATATTATTTAAACCAGATATATTCTTTTTGGATCAAGGCATTATAATATAACACATAAAAAGTTCACTAGCATACTTAAAGTAATACAAAATGAGCAAACGATATTGCTTTTAATTCAGCGCCTTAAAAGCAACAAAATTTTATAAAAACAAATTCTAGTACCTATTTCTAATAGGTACTTAATTTAGTATTTTCTAGCCTAGAAATAGAATTCATTAGAAAAACAAGATTTTGATAACAACAATTTATAATCAAATATGAAGATAGAGATTTTATGCCCAAGGAATAATTATAATAAATAAATAATAATAGACAGTTAAATTAATATCTAATAATATAGATTCGTAAACCACGAATTTTACCAAAAAACACAAAACACATAGGTACAATGTACATTATTAATATTACTGAAAGGTTTGCTGGGTCCTTGCTTATCAATAAATTTTGCTAATATTTATGATGGTATTGTATACTCGTGCGTGTCTAACATAGCCCTGGTAATGTATATTCACTCTTACTTTGAAAAGACCAATGGCATACGCGAGAATTTTTTAACTGTATCGGTCCCGCAAAATCAATTTCTATTACTTGAAGAGCCCTATGGTGTAGTGGATAGGGCCGCTGCCTCCTGAGCGGGAGGTCGTGGTTCGAATCCCACCACGTACCAATGTGTTTTTCGGTTTTCGAATTTCATATGTACGTTTATTCGGCGCTTTTTCCGTGCTTCGGAAGGCACGTTAAGCCGTTGGTCCCGGTTAATATCGTTTAATACCGTAGATATTAGTCGTTAAGCCATATCAGAGGCCAGTGCTAAGCATTGGCGGCTTGAAAAACTCTGACCTAATCTAGGATTGGGTCTGGTTTCCCTTCTGGGTTGCGGAGGTCAGATGGCAGTCGCTCTGTGTAAAAATTAGTACCCTCGTTCAATCCCCTAGATTAGGAAGCCGACCCCGTGAGATACGGGATAAGTTAAGGAGATGATGATACTTGAAACGCCCTAGAAGCAGTCACGCGTTGCTGAGGCAAAGAACCCATCAATTTGATGCATTTAGTAATAATGGAAATAATTTCGAAGATGAACGATGATTAAAAAAAAATCTGTTGAAAAGCAACTACCCAACCAAACACTAGAACGTTTGACACAAACATCAATAAAATTGTAATATCGTGTAGTTTTTCTGACTAGCATCTTCATTTAAAGACTTGGCTTATTTATACTAACAAGAGTATATTGAGTTACTATTTTTTTTTACTTTTTTGATGTTTTGTGCCGCCCCCTACTAGACTTATTCATTTGGTTTTTAGTAACAAGGTTAGATAGAGAAATATCATAAAACGTAATCGTATCGCTTTTGGCAAGTTTTCTTAATTATTTAATCAAAGCTTTTTATAAAGTTTGAAAGATTTTGAGTTTATTTAATTTTAGATTTATGGCATTTAGAAATATGAGAACATATCGCATACAATTTTACTAAGCAATATTTTTTGTTTTTAATAATCGTAAGCGCTTCAAATATTACGCACTATATAGCTTTATAAACCTTGAGTTTTTTTTAAATACCTAGCACGTTTTATTTTCAATAGAATAAGCCAATTTTAAGACTTTCATTTTTTATAATATATCAATTCCATTTCATTTTACCTAAAATTAATTTTATATTTAAACTTACCTACCAATATTCATTATATACTATTATGTTTCCACCAATATAACATACTTCCTTCATAAGAATTTTGAGTAAAACTGGCTAATTAAGTTACCTTAGCGTTTGCCAGATTCATTGGCAATTTTGTATAATTTCTATTTACGTCTGTATTCTTCTTTTCTCTATTTAACCTTGTTACTTATTATTATTTTACTGCTAGAACATTTCATTCGCAAGAGCTAGAGTCACATCACTGGTACAGGGCCGAAATAAGGGCAAGAAAATAAATGTAAATAAATTTTCAAATACTGTGGGAAGAAAATGTGGGAAGACGTAACGATTTACTTCAATTATTTTTGCTATCTAAAGATATCAGGAACAATCGTATATTTTTTAAGATACTGTAGATTTAACGCAAAAAAAAACAATTTGTTTGTTTTCAAATACGTAGTAAAATTTATCAAATATCATTTGACCTGATTTGATGTACAAATTCTATGACAAATCAGCTCAAATTATATTAAATAAAACCATTATTTTTTAACAAGATGAAACAAGAATTTGGATAACATTTCAATATATTTTCAGTTCCTCCTTTCAAATCAACCGTTTTCTTAAATGTTGTCAGCAACTTGTAAATTGTTTGTGAAATGGAAGAACTTTGTTTTATTACCTAAGTAATATTGTCATTAAAATTCGACAGAGCACCAATCGAACACAGTTTTTTATTATATCACTATTCTCAAATCTAAATTTAGCCTAGACCTGTATTTTTAATATTTTGTAAATAAATTATAGAAGGAAGATTTCTCATCGTCCCATCAAAAGAAAAAGAAAAAAAAATAGAAATCATGTGTCATGTTTTTAGTCCCATAAGTATTACTAGAAATGGGACAGTTGCCTTTTTTTCTGTAACAACTTTAACTTAACATTCTCTTGGGAATGTTTAAAGAAATTAATGCGGTATAAAAATGGTTAAAAATAAAAGTAACAAGTTAAAAAACTAAAATTGTTACAAGTTGCAAACATTATCAAAAAGAAAACAGTCAATTTGAAAGGAAACCATGATCACATAACCGAATACGCGGAGAAATCTAAAACAGTATCTAAATAACAACCAATATCGTTGCTTGGCACCTGAGAACAACCTTTTTTACGTAAAATATTGATATGGATTGGAAGTATAACGCTTAAAAATATTACAATAAATAGGTTAAATTTTGTGCGATTTTCCGTAAAATCTGAGGTTGAAAGGTAAATCGTCAGTCTAAAAAGTGTTCCGGAAAAATCGGACTGAGGAAATTGGGACCCTGTATATGAAAGAGAAACCTGAGACTTAGCGAATCTCGACTCTATCACTCTTGCTTTACAAGCCAACAAATATGACACAACCCTTGCAAAAATTTCAACAATCACATCTAAATTAATCCACATTGCTTCCTGATAACTTACACATTCTAAGTACTTGTCAAATACTACATCCCGCTTGTATTGAAATGTCACCAGCGTCGTTGCGAGGTACAATATGTTGAAAACTTGACTGAACACTTCGTATACACAAACATTTCTTTTAAAACTTGGAGTAAATACAAATGGAATTACTTTGGCACATGATGTTAAAACGTATGCGACTTTAGCAAGTAACGTGTTTCTTGTCGAGGATGCACACGTTAAATTAATTCCAAATAATTTACACGCAAAACATGTTAGATTACAATCAGATGCAATGTTATTTTGACTAGTTACTCCGCATACGTTTGTTACTCCGCGTGCTTTGTTTGTTACTCGACATCCAACACGTGTTGCTTCGCATCCTTTGTTAGTTAATTTGCATCCACTGTTTGTTTCTTTGAAACTACTGTTAGTTACTTTGCATACGTTCTCCTGTTTGTGTATATGTGTGTTGAGGCAAGTGTACCTGTGCGTGTGTGAGGGGCGACGCGTGGTGGGCGCGCGCTAAGCGGCCGGGGGCGGAGGCGTGGGTCGCGCGTGTCACCGCGGGCCGCCCGCCGCGCCGCGCCCGCGCCGGCCCGGCCTGCCGCGCCGGTTGAAGCCCCTGTGATAAGGGATAGTGTGTATTTTCCCGCAGTTTAAAAATAACCTATGTCCGTTCCCAGGATTCCTATAGTCCTACCAAATTTCAGCAAAATCCGTGAAAGAGTGACAGAAAGGCCGGAAGAAAGACACAGTTAATTTCGCACTTGTACTACTTATGACAGAGTTACTTTCGCACTTATAAATTAATAATAATAATATTTACATTAGTTCCACTAATATTATTTAATTTTGCTACCGGTTTCGTTACACCATCATCAGGCAGTATTTGAAAAAATCAAAACAAATTCAATATCAATTTGTTTTGTATTTATTAATGGCATACTATGGAGTTCGATCAAGAAGTAACAACACAAACTGTAACTATACTTAGTAAGGATTAATTTATAGGTATTCACATCATGATACAACTAAATACAAGAACTGTGGGTACAGAAATACTTGGTTCTATATTACACCAAAATGTTTTCTTTACGTATTTCGTTTGTCCTAGTACAAGCAAATATATTTAATGAAAAGAACATTCCGGGTAACGGACATTCAGGGAAATGGACATACAGGCAAATGGACATACAGGGAAACGGGACATTCGGAGAAATTGACATCCGGGAAAATTGACGTTCGGGGTCATGGATATTCGAAGAAAATAATATTCAGGGAAATGGGCATTCATAGAGATGGAAATCCCGAGATTTAATGAATCGACTGGACATTCCAATACATACCTGTAAGGTCCCTTGTAGGCAGCGCGTTGCGGCGAAGCGGGCGTGGAGTTCTCATTGGAGCCGTTGCCGTTACCGTTACCGTTGCCGTTACCGTTGCTCCTAGGGCTGCTGACAGGTTCCGCTGCCTTTGCGACTTCTTGCGAGCTTGAAGATGTGTTAGTCGCCTCCTAGGAAAATAGGGATAGTTTAAGGTACAAGAGTAAGAAACATGCAAAGCTTAAAAATAGGTACAAAACTAAATGTATTTTCTTACTTTCAAAACAATTTTCTCTGAAAAGAAAAAGTCAAATTCAAATGTTTTTTGCAAGTCACAACACTCTTAAAAATATACATACATACATACATATAATCACGCCTTTATCCCTAATGGGGTAGGCAGAGCACAAACGACCCAAACAAAGGTCGTCCCGCCACGTCTGACAAAGTTTTGAGGGTTATTTAAGATAGAATTCTAGGTATATTGCTGTAGTGACAGGTTGTCAGCCCATCGCCTAAATTACAATATACTGAAACCCTCGGATCCCTTAGCTGGATTTTACAGCATGCCCGGGAGGAAATGCAACTGGTACATTCTATGTTTTTCTCTCGCTCCCAGACCAGCATGGAAGTAAAAAATATACCTTAAAGATACATAAATAACAGTTTTAGACTCATGTGACGCCCTGCAAGGGCACAGCAATTTAGGGAGCTTACTTAAATAGGATAACAATCCAAATTAACTTAAAATATATAAAACTTTAACTAATAAATCTAAATTAATAGATTAGATCAGCTAAAATCTAAAGTTTTTCGTGGGGCGCGTTGAGCAGTCGGATAGAGGTCGTTACATAAACTATGTCATAGGCTTATTACCTCTGCTAGATGGTTTACAAACTGTGAACTCGAAACCCCGCACAATAGAAGAGAACTAACCTCAATTTACTTCCATGCTGGCCTGGGAGCGAGAGAAAAAACATAGAATGTGCCAGCTGCATTTCCTCCCAAGTATGCTGTAAAAACCAGCTAAGGGATCCGAGGGATTCAGTATATTGCAATTTAGGCGATGGGCTGACAACCTGTCACTACAGCAATATACCTACAAATATATCTTAAATAACCCTCAAAACTTTGTCAGACGTGGCGAAACGAACTTTGTTTTGGTCGTTAACGCTCTGCTTACCCCATTAGGGATAAAGGCGTGATTATACGTATGTATGTATGTACTAACCTCAATGTCAGCGGGCGAAGTAATAGTAAGGGGCGGAGGGCCGGTATCTCCAATGCCGACCACGCCGCCCTTAGCGATCTGGTACTCCAGGAGGGCGGCCATCTTTAACTGAAGAGCCTAGAACAAATAATATAGTTGGGATGAATAAGAATGAAAAGCTACTAACTTGTAACAAATGCTGAGTCAGCTCCATTTCTTGTGCAATACAGATCAGAGCATTCAATAAGTCTACTTACTGTATGTTGAGTTTTGTATTGTTTCATGAATAAACATTTTTCTATTCTATTCATTTCTAAAGAAAAAATCTACTGTCCTATTTTATATGAAAAATCTGAAATAAGCTGAGAATTATAAAATATTCACAATCCTCCCGGGCATGCTGTAAAAACCAGCTAAGGGATCCGTATATTGGGTTTCAGTATATTGTAATTTAGGCAATGGGCTGACATCTTAAATAACCGTCAAAACTTTGTCAGATGTGGCCGAATGATCTTTGTTCGTTCGTAGGTCGTTTACGCTCTGCCTACCCAATTATTATAAAGGCGTGATTATATGTATGTATGTCTACATATATACATATAATCACGCCTTTATCCCTAATAAGCAGAGAATTATAAAATATTCACAATTTCAATGTGTCAAAATCCTCTGAAACGAGGATCCCTTGAATTTTAAAACCACTCAAAGATGATATGATGATGCAGATTTAGTAAGTACCTTGAGTTCAGCAGTCAAGCAGAAGGGCAGGTCGTTGATGGAGTCGACTGGTGGTGGCGCTGTCTTGAGGGTTTCAACATCACATGTCACTGGGCAGCGGCAAACTGGGCAGGTTTGCTGCAAAAGAATGTATCTATAGAATAGAATAGAAAAACTTTTATTCAAGACACAATACAAAACTCAACATACAGTAAGTAGACTTATATTACATAAACTATACATGAAAACATAATACATTATTTTTATTGAATGTTGTGATCTGTATTGCTCAAGAAATGGAGCTGACTCAGCATTAGTTACAAGTAATATATAACACTGATATTCTATGTTTACCAGACAAGACTAGAAAGTTGTTTCGGTTCTTATAAACAGATCCAACAACTAATAGATTATAAAGAGAAATCACTAAGCAGGGTTAATGCAAGTTTATTTTATTGTAGTATAATATTTTAGCTAAAATCAAGGATGACAATTTTTTGAAAATTTATTGTCAAATTGTAATACCAACTGGCTCTTATAAACATATTAAAATTTAGTCAGCCCTCTCCTTACCTGATAAACTGGAGCTGTCACTTGCTGCCAGTTAGGTAACTTTGCCATTTCCTCCTCATAATACTTCTTCCCGGCAATGAGGTGGTTGGCGAGGCAGTGGCTGTGGAAATGATGGTAACATTGTGTCTTGATGAACACATCTCCCTCTGCAAAGCTGTATAGGCAGATCACGCACTGGCCACTTGGAAGGTTGCTCTCTGTCAGGTTCTCCCGGATTAGCTGGAAATTAATATTTTTATTAGGTTTTCTGTTACTTACCCTAGTTTTGCATAATATTTAAATAAAAAAAGCTGTAGGTACATCTTACTCACTAAAAGATTTTTAAATGTAAATTTTAAGGAACAAAGGACAGTTTCTTTATTCCCCTCAATTGAAATATATTTTATGGTAACAACTTTTTTAGTATGCACCAAATTTAAATAGGTTATACATTTCTTTGGGTTAAAGATTGTAAATAAATACAATTTAATAGAAGAAAAGACAATTCAAAGACAAAAAACAGCATGTCAACAAAATCATACAGCTGTAACTGTTATTATTAAAGCTGTTGAGAAAAATAAGATAGTGAAATGAGAAATCAGGTTTCAGTAGAAACATGTTTGTAACAAAAGGCTTATTGTGTGGGGCAGAGATAGTTCCAGACAGAAAACTAGGTCATGATTCAACTACCTAGAAACAGGACTAGAATATTTAAAACAAACTTTTATTGCAAACTCCAAGGTGTGGTAAATGTGTTATGGACATAATTTTTTGTTTTTATCTAGAATCAAAATATCAGACCTAAAAAATAATAAGTTCTAATCCTATGAACTTCTCCATTAAAGTTAGGAAATTCAACATTGCTGTCTGGTTTAAATTCATTAAAATTATCAAACATTAGAAACTTAATAATATTCAAAAGGGAATTACTATTTGCTTAGAAGGTTATTTGTCTTTACCTGAACAATCCATCAGTACTTCAAATTCTAATTATTTCTAGGAAAACTACCTAAATATAGCCACAGATCAATCTATAAAACATATTACAACTCAAACAGCTGCTTACCTCAATAAGTTCAAACACAACAGGCTGTCCCAAGCAATCATCTAATTTCTGCTGTATCTGTGAATGAATAAGAGCTAAAACTCCATCGTCCAGCCCTCTAGAGTTCCTCAGCGTGACTTCAGGGCTGTTGTCCGGGTAGCCGGGGGTCAGCTTGACCTCAAGAGTCACACATACGAATTGCTGATCGATATCGTCACCTGTCGAAGGGTGAACGACTGTTTCGATAATTTGCGGTACTTCATCGACTCTTTTTATCACAACATCGTCCATCAGTATCGCTTCCAGAGCCTCTACTTCGTCCGTAATCCTGAGAAAACACAAAAATGTGCCTAAATCTTGGTAAAATAAGCTAAAAATTGAAGTTTTGAGTATGAGCAACAAAATACACACCTCTCGTCGACGGCGGACGACATGGTGACTGAAATCTGTCCGGGGCGCGTCCTGTAAAGCGTTTTTTATCAAGTGCATCCAGTTCAGGCAGGCGCAGTGCAGATGCTGCAGCTAAACAGCTGGGAATTCAGCGAAATCCGACGAAAATCAATCATGCCATCGCTGTCATTCCACAGACAAAAAATATGTGGTGCGTTTCGATGTGTTGCGTTTTGTTTTGACGTAAACTTTGCGTTTACGAAGAATAGTATTGAATTGTGATTCAATCATTCAACTTTACATTTATACTTGAACGCAATACCATCTGCCAATATCGGAACGCTCCTGGACAACCGCACTTTCTCTGTGGCTATTGGCCTTAGATTACAAAGAGAATGTAAATAAAACTAGCGTTTTTAGATTAGGCCTAGAGATAACACAACCTCATATGTGTAAGTGTGGAACCGTTGTAGACGAGTTGGGTCAGCACAGGCTGTCGTGCCAAAGAAGCGCTGGCCGTATCCCTCGCCACGCTATTTTGAACGACGTAATTCGTCGGGCCCTTGCTTCAGCGAATGTGCCGTCACTATTAGAACCAAACGGCATCATCCGTTCAGACGGCAAGAGACCCGACGGACTTACGCTCGTTCCATGGGAGAAGGGGAGAAGTCTTGTATGGGACGTCACCTGCGTTGATACTCTAGCACCGTCTCATGTCAAAGCTACAAGTCAACAGGCAAGCGCAGCAAAGCTAACGCTGAAAAGCTCAAAATCCGTATATATCAGCAGCTACATGTTTCTACCGCTGTGGTTCGAAACTATGGGTCCTTGGGGGCCGGATACAAAGAAATTTATGAAGGACCTTTCAGGGCGTCTTGCTGAGGTCACTGGTGACCGCAGGGCTGGCGGCTTCCTTGCGCAGCGGATTAGCCTCGCTATCCAAAGGGGGAATGCTGCCAGCGTGCTGGGCACCATGTCACAGCAGGACGCTCTGGAGGCTATTTATTACATTTAATTAGATTTAAGTTAATTTTGTACATATTTTTAATGATTTTTGTAAATAAAAAGATACTTTACATTGCCATCTAGTATCGAATAGTAAAACTAAGGTAATCAGAGCCATCTGTTATTTAGTAGCGGTACTTTTATAACATATCGAAAACCACCCATCACAACATTGTATGTACCTAGTATCTTTGCTGTTATTTTTTACTTAGTAACACTGCTTCATAAATCAATCGTTCGACCATAGACAAGAAATAGAAATGGCTGCCGCGTACCGAGCGTCAGCATTTCACGGCTTTTTGCGATAAGTTTTGCAATATGTAATTTTTTGTGCCGTGAATAGTGCTAATAAACAATCTAAGACAGAAGTGAAGAAAGTAAGTAAATCCTATTCTTGCATCTCTTCATACCAAAGCTGTTTACCGGCGAGTTATTTACCATGCATGCTTGTTTGTCCGTTTGCCGTAGTACGAAGGCATTGGCGGCATTTTGTCTGTGAAAATAATTCGTTGACCGGCATGTAGCGGTAAACTACACTGCCTAACCTCTTGATCATTGTCGTAGAAGGCGGTCAGCCATGTCGCTGCCGCCGTACCTGTTGGGGCCCAACCCCTGGGCCACCATGATGGCGCAGCAGCAACTGGCTGCGGCTCAGCAAGCGGCGCTCCAGGCGCACGCTGCAGCCGCCGCTGCTGCGCCCCCGGTGCCACCAGCTCAGCCCCCCAAACCACACCACATTCCTGAAGAGAAGATAAAGGAAAAAGGTAAATAGAAATTGTTTGTTTTTGTAGGTTATGTCTAGCTATAGCATTTCTATGGTAAAGCACTGCCGATTGATAGCTATGTTGATTTTGTCTCAATGTGTGAAAATTATTTTGTAATATTACTGAAATTTTTGTTTTAGGATAAATAGATAGATGTTTAAAAATTTTAAGGTTTCCTTCATACAGATAATCAAACTTATAACCAAATAAATAATTATTGTTCTGACAACAATAGAAAGAAAGAAAAAAGATACATGTACAGTCAGCAAAGGAGACATCTAGGCAGGCCCACGCAAAGTAGATTAGATTATTGCTGGTTTATTTTTATGGTTTTTCATGGTAATTTTCTTCAGAAAATATACTAAATTTCATGAAAAATCCATAAATGATTTCCTGAAATAAACTCATTCATTTAGAATCATCATTCACCAATTAGCAATCATCATTGCTGACTGTACATGTTTGATAGTAGTGGTAAACTCGATACCCACTCGACAGAAGAAGAAGAAGTAGTGGTAAGGCAATGTACTAGTATGGAAATGTGAATAATGTTTAAGTATTTAATTAGGTGTTTGCTAGAGGTCACCTCACTACTGTTAAAATTTTCAGTGTTCTGTTTTTGCTGTTATTAGAGGTATTTCTCACAAGGTTTTTAGCAATTATAGATAATCAGAATGAAAACACTTTCAGTATATGCTGCTATTCTTATTTAAAAAAATACAAATAGGTATTTATGTTTCTGTAAAGCTCTAGCCTACTATACTATTTCCAAATCAGATTTAGAATAAATTCATCTCTTCATGTCTTTTTTATTCAAAAACACATTTCAAAAATAAATGACACATGTTGGCAGATTAGATAATGACTAAAAATACTATTTCATTATGTGGTCATATCTAAAAGCTCAAACTTATTTTAGAAACAAGATCTTTTATTAAAAGACATGTAACTTTGTTTTACCTTTATTCTAAATCTAATTTGGAAATAGTATATAGCCTTAATACTTTCTTTCTAATTTGTACTTATGTGAAGACCAAGATTGAATAGAAGTTTGTAATTAATAAGCATCAACAAATTACTCTTCTTCTTTTCTAATGTGTCGATGACAAGACAACATCTTGTTGTTTTTTCTTCATATTTCCCTAGCCCAGTAGTCTGCAACCCTGACTGCGTTATTGGTTGTCTGCATTAACTGCTCTCGCAAGCAAGTGATGGGGCATGTGGAGCAAGCTATCAAATGGACATGTCTGTAGTACTATATTGATTATGTGTCTGTGGGTCAACACCATCTTTGCATTGGAGGTCGCAATCTTGTGTGAATCCCCATCTGAAGCGAAATTATCTTTGCTCCGGCCGACTAGAGTACGGAGCCTATTAAAAATTTCCAAGTCAGCCTTGCCGGATTATGTCCAGTTGGAAGATGTTCTCTTAATTAAATATGATTCCCCATTTGGTACAGGTTTCTTTTTGTAGTATACTCAGGAACCATTTCCCTAGGGGGTATATTAATAAATATGCAATCTTTGATATACTTTTCCATCATAAGGCTATTTGGAAAATGCTGGTATTGCATACAGCCATTATTAATTATTATTTTCTACATTTGATTGATGAACCATTCCAAATGTTGAATATTTCTTATTTCTAAATATAATTTTTTAATTCTTCAAAATAATTAATAAATTTCAATGTTTCTCATTTCTCTAGCCGTAAAATGGATTCAAATACAGTCAAAGCGTTTTGCCGAAAAGCGCAAATTTGGCTTTGTCGACGCACAGAAAGAAGACATGCCTCCAGAGCACATTCGAAAGATTATCAGGGACCACGGAGACATGACCAGTCGTAAATACCGTCACGACAAACGAGTTTACCTGGGAGCCTTGAAATACATGCCCCACGCAGTCATGAAGCTGCTAGAAAACATGCCCATGCCTTGGGAACAGATCAGAGATGTCAAAGTCCTGTACCACATTACTGGAGCAATCACATTTGTAAATGAAATTCCCTGGGTCATTGAGCCTGTCTACATCGCGCAGTGGGGCACAATGTGGATCATGATGAGGAGGGAGAAGCGTGACCGTCGGCACTTCAAGAGAATGAGGTTCCCACCATTTGATGATGAAGAACCACCACTTGATTATGCTGATAACATCCTGGATGTGGAGCCACTGGAGCCGATCCAAATTGAGATGGACCCTGAAGAAGATGCGGCTGTTGCAAACTGGTTTTATGACCACAAGCCTTTATTAGGCACAAAACACGTCAATGGCTCGACATACCGCAAATGGTTTTTGTCTTTGCCTCAAATGGCGACACTATATCGTCTTGCCAACCAGCTGTTGACAGATTTGGTAGATGACAACTATTTCTACCTGTTTGATTCGAAGAGTTTCTTCACTGCCAAAGCTTTGAATATGGCTATTCCTGGAGGGCCAAAGTTTGAGCCCCTAGTGAAGGACAATTCTGCTGGAGATGAAGACTGGAATGAGTTCAATGACATCAACAAGATTATCATCAGGCAGCCAATCAGAACTGAGTACAGGATTGCTTTCCCGTACCTGTACAACAATCTGCCCCACTTTGTGCAGTTGTCTTGGTAAGTTATTATTTTATTTAACAGTTAATTGTACACAGAACAATAACATAGAGAATAAAAACACAACAGATACTGCTTATTTCTAAAATGGAACGTCTTAAATTATTGTAAAGATTCTATCAATTCATATGATTCCTACATAGTTACGATGTAAATTCCGAAACTCTTTATGGCAATATTTTGTTCTGAATAGGTATCACACACCAAATGTCGTCTACATAAAGACAGAGGACCCAGATTTGCCTGCATTCTACTTCGACCCTCTCATCAACCCCATCTCCCACCGGCACTCAGTGAAAGCCAGTCAGGACCCGTTGCCTGAAGAGGAGGACTTTGTTCTGCCGGAGGATGTGTCACCATTCTTACAAGAGACTGCTCTGTACACGGACAATACTGCTAATGGGATTGCTTTGCTGTGGGCTCCTAGGCCATTCAGCATGAGATCAGGTAAGGCATTTGTTCTTAAATTCTTTTGATGTACATACTACAAATAAAATTACATGAAATCAAATAATCAAGAAAAAAATATCTTGCACGGACTCATTTAGACACTTGGAACACTAGTCCACGCTGCGTCGCATAGAGAATATTGTCTATAGTTCCATTGTTCAACTCAATGGAACAAGCGCAGAATCTGGTTCTGCTTGAAGAGTGAGAATTGCGTTAGGGTACCAAATAATTTTATTATAATATCAGTGATTTGCTGACTTGTCTTCTTAGCGAGTGGATTCTCGAATCGAACGACCCGATGAACCCTCGTGTCAGAGTTTTCTAACCGCCTAGTAGCGCAGCAGTTAGGCCTCTAACATGGTTTGAGTAACGATCACTATCAAAGCGACGACTGGGACCGATGGCTTAACGAGCCCTCCGAAGCACGGAAAATCAGGTGATTCAGCCTGCAATGTCCTAAGCAAATTAAAAACCTCGCGAAATGATAAATAGACAAATATCAACTTTGTGTCCCCCTGGAAATCGAACCCAAGACCTCCAGATCTTAAGCCCATGGCTCTAACCACTAGACCAAGGAGGCAGTTACAGTTGCCGAGTTGTTGAAACCAATCTTTTTTCCTATAGGACGCACTCGGCGCGCCATCGACGTGCCTCTCGTCAAGACCTGGTACAAGGAGCACTGCCCTCCTGGACAGCCCGTCAAGGTCAGGGTATCATACCAGAAGCTACTGAAGTACTATGTCCTCAATGCATTGAAGCATAGGCCTCCCAAGCCACAGAAGAAGAGGTAAGTTTTATTTCTATATAATTTACTAACTAGTGTAAAAACCAGTACCCTCGTTTAATCATCTGGATTATGTAGCCGACCCCGTGATATACAGGAGAAGGCTAAGGAGATGATGATGATTTACTAGCTTTCTGCAAGCAGTGTCACGCGCTGTTAATAAGTTTTCTCGTTTTGATACAATATTTTCTGGCAGTAAAAAACAACTAATGTTCGTCTCCATTCGCGATTGTCGTAGAAATCGATTATCCAGAGAAGAGGCAGCCAGAAGCGATGTAAGCGATTATAAAGCCTGCCTGCAAAGTTTTGTGTAAATTTTTGCAAATTTTTGCAAATATTCTCACACTGACAACCCACAAAATCCAAGCATCTGAACTTATCAAATACTAGCGACCCGCCCCGGGTTCGCACGGAAATTATCAGTGTTTCTCTACTATACTATGCATGTATTATACATATAAACCTTCCTCTTGAATCACTCTATCCATTAAAAGAAACCGCATCAAAATCCCTTGCGTATTTTTAAAGATTTATGCATACATAGGGATAAAGAGACAGAGAAAGCGACTTTGTTTTATACTATGTAGTGATAGTGATACTGGAAACTAAACCATCTGCAAATTAACTAACGCAAGTTATTTGTCAAAACAGATACCTGTTCCGCTCCTTCAAATCGACGAAGTTCTTCCAAACCACGACCCTGGACTGGGTAGAGGCTGGTCTCCAAGTCTGCCGTCAGGGTTACAACATGCTGAACCTGCTTATCCACCGAAAGAACTTAAACTACCTTCATCTGGATTATAACTTCAACTTGAAGCCAGTCAAGACGCTGACTACGAAAGAGAGAAAGAAGTCGCGATTCGGAAATGGTAAGACTACTTTTCTTTCAACTGCCAATGGGTTTGCTGGAAGAGATTTCTGTAAATTTAATTTCTTGTATTTTAATGCAATAAAGAATATAAATATATATATCACCTTATCTAGCCTGCCTAAATCATCTGACTGCTGGGCAAAGACCTTGCTTTTCACCCTCCATTCTTCCATCCCTGTTTTGGTTTGCCAGTCTTTTATAAAAGTGTCTAGCTCATCACGCTATCTAAGATTACATACGGGGTGTAAGGGACAGCGTCCCGCAAACTGGTGGGGGTTACTCAGTCAACGAAACTGAACAACTATGGTGATGGGAAGTTCTTTCAGGAGTTTTTTTTAATAATTGCTTTTTCATACAAACTATCTGATCAAGGTGGTAATTTTGTATGGGAAAGTAATTTTATTTTTCATCTCCTGAAAGAATTTCCTGGTGAATGTTGTTCAGTATCGTTGACTGAGCAACCCCTATCAGTGTGCGGGACGCTGTCCCTTACACCCCGTATAAGTTTTTGTTTTTTTCTATATAAATTATATACAAATTGAAACAGTTGGCCTCTAATACTTCCAATTTCATCAAACATTCATTTGAATCTAGAAAGACAGCAAACATGTAATGTCTTAGGTGTTTTTACTATTCCTCAACTTTTACTTTCTTCCATGCTGGACTGGGAACGAGAGCAAAACATAGAATGTGCCAGCTGCATTTCCTCCCGGGCATGCTGTAAAAACCAGCTAATGGATCCGAGGGTTTCAGTGCATTGCAATTTAGGCGATGGGCTGACAACCTGTCACTACAGCAATATACCTAAAAAATATATCTTAAATAATCCTCAACGACTCGACTTTATTTAGGTCGTATACACTCTGCCTACCCCATTAGGGATAAAGGCGTGACTATATGTATGTATGTACTATTCCTCAATGTTCGACTTGATGGATTCTCAAGATTCTCGCTAAGAAGAAGAATGTGCCTATATTGTACTGTCACGTTTGTCCCATTTTATTTCTGTTGTATGTGTTTCTTTGTGCAATAAAGAATTTTGTATTGTAAGACCTGTTTCCCCCACAGCCTTCCATCTCTGCCGTGAGATCCTGCGTCTCACGAAGCTGATCGTGGACTCCCACGTGCAATACCGCCTCAACAACGTGGATTCCTTCCAACTGGCGGACGGTTTGCAGTACATCTTCGCGCACGTGGGCCAGCTCACCGGGATGTACCGGTACAAGTACAAGCTCATGCGGCAGATCCGGATGTGCAAGGATCTGAAACATCTGATATACTACCGGTTCAACACGGTGAGTGCTTGAAGTTTGTGTGTTGCTGGTCTGGGAGCGAGAGAAAAACGTAGAATGTGCCAGCTGCATTTCCTCCCGTGTATGCTGTAAAATCCAGCTAAGGGATCCGAGGGTTTCAGTATATTGTAATTTAGGCGATAGGCTGAAAACCTGTCCCTACAGCAATATACCTAGAATTCTATCTTAAATAACCTTCAAAACTTTGTCAGACGTGGCGGGACGACTTTTGTTTACCCCATTAGGGATAAAGGCGTGATTATATGTATGTATATACATACATACATATAATCACGCGTATGATTAGTAAATTTCTATGGTGGAATACAGATAACAGTATTATGCTTATTTTCATTCAGTTTGATAAGCAATCTAAATTTACGCTCTGCCTACACCATAAGAGATAAAGGCGTGATTATATAAATGAAAAAATATATATAATGATCAATCAGACAAAGAAGAGTATGATTTGTGCGATATTTTAGGCATCCCACCGTGTAGGCCGCTGCTTCTTAGACGTAGAATGAGAGTTTGCTGTCCAAAGTCCCGCGTTTTCCTGGACGAGGCCTTATATGCCATAAGGCACCTTAGTTTTAGTACAGGCAAAAGTGAAAGTGAGCAAAACGTCGCTATGACGTGTGCATAAGAAAGACTATGATAAATTCGTAGCTCCCGCTACCGTTTCTGTAGCTCAGTTGGTAGAGCAAAGAGTTATACCGGCATTCCCGTCACGCAGGTTCGAGTCCTGCCAGAAACGAATTTATTATTTTCTTTCATATTATACGAGCAAAAGTAGGGCAACATAGGGACAACGAGACGTACAGAGGGAACGCTCATCGGGCTGAGGTAGCACAGGATAGGTACACGGGCATGCCAGGGTTTTAAAACGGTTTATTTTATAGGATAGGTTTATAAAACCCGAGCCTGATGGTGCAGTGGATAGGGCCGCTGCCTCCTGAGCGGATATGTCGTGGTTCGAATCCCACCACGTACCAATGTGTTTTTCGGTTTTCGAATTTCATATGTACGTTTATTCGGCGCTTTTTTCGTGCTTCGGAAGGCACGTTAAGCCGTTGGTCCCGGTTAATATCGTTTAATACCGTAGATATTAGTCGTTAAGCCATGTCAGACGCCAGTGCTAAGCATTCGCGGCTTGAAAACTCTGACCTAATGTAGGATTGGGTCTGGTTTTACCTTCTGGGTTGCGGAGGTCAGATGGCAGTCGCTCTGTGTAAAAACCAGTACCCTTGTTCAATCCCCTAGATTAGGTAGCCGACCCCGTGATATACGGGATAAGGCTAGGGAGATGATGATTATACGAGCAAAAGTGTCGACAAGCTTATTCACCTATTGTTCTCATGAATAGTATGAGGCCAAAACCTTATGTAGATTGTTTTGTGTGCAGGGTCCGGTGTCGAAGGGCCCTGGGTGCGGGTTCTGGGCGCCGGGCTGGCGCGTGTGGCTGTTCTTCATGCGCGGCATCACGCCGCTGCTGGAGCGCTGGCTCGGCAACCTGCTGTCCAGGCAGTTCGAGGGCAGGCACTCCAAGGGTAAGATTGCTATAGTTTCGCAGATCACCAATGCGATGACCGTATTTGACGACCCTGACGGCAAATACAGGCGGCGCGATACTCCGCGGCATATTTGATAAATATTATAGCGCTGCCAGAAATTAAAAATACCTGTCATAGAGACAGTATAAGAGAGGAACTTCTGCACTTCCTATAAGCCCTTCTTTATGGTACCTCTATGACAGGTATTTTAATTTCCTGGCTATAATACTCTAAGATTTCAATTACTTATGTAGTCCAAATTTTCTTTTAAACAGGATCATAAATTGCCATAGTTTACGTTATGTATTCACTCACAATAAAACAGAACACCTTGCCTCAAAAACCACTTGCAGATACTTGTTTTTTACTTAACATATTGTAACCTGTTTTGTGTCTTAAATAAATGTATTTTCTTTCTTCTTTTACTAAAAGTCATGCTAAACAAATTTGTCCAAAAGAGCAAGATTTAATAAAGATCATTGAAATAAATGAAACAATGCTGCCATCTGCTGAAATTAGTCTACTTCTCCCGTTGATTTTAGGTAAAACTGCAGCTTGCATATTCTAGAGTCTTATTTCAACTTGTCTGATGCTCAACTTTTAAACCTAGGTGTGGCCAAAACGGTGACGAAGCAGCGCGTGGAGTCCCACTTCGACCTGGAACTGCGCGCGTCCGTCATGCACGACATCGTGGACATGATGCCGGAAGGAATCAAGCAGAACAAGGCCAGGACCATCCTGCAGCACCTGTCCGAGGCCTGGAGGTGCTGGAAGGCTAACATCCCCTGGAAGGTGAGTGTTCATCGTGGACATGATGCCGGAAGGAATCAAGCAGAACAAGGCCAGGACCATCCTGCAGCACCTGTCCGAGGCCTGGAGGTGCTGGAAGGCTAACATCCCCTGGAAGGTGAGTGTTCATCGTGGACATGATGCCGGAAGGAATCAAGCAGAACAAGGCCAGGACCATCCTGCAGCACCTGTCCGAGGCCTGGAGGTGCTGGAAGGCTAACATCCCCTGGAAGGTGAGTGTTCATCGTGGACATGATGCCGGAAGGAATCAAGCAGAACAAGGCCAGGACCATCCTGCAGCACCTGTCCGAGGCCTGGAGGTGCTGGAAGGCTAACATCCCCTGGAAGGTGAGTGTTCATCGTGGACATGATGCCGGAAGGAATCAAGCAGAACAAGGCCAGGACCATCCTGCAGCACCTGTCCGAGGCCTGGAGGTGCTGGAAGGCTAACATCCCCTGGAAGGTGAGTGTTCATCGTGGACATGATGCCGGAAGGAATCAAGCAGAACAAGGCCAGGACCATCCTGCAGCACCTGTCCGAGGCCTGGAGGTGCTGGAAGGCTAACATCCCCTGGAAGGTGAGTGTTCATCGTGGACATGATGCCGGAAGGAATCAAGCAGAACAAGGCCAGGACCATCCTGCAGCACCTGTCCGAGGCCTGGAGGTGCTGGAAGGCTAACATCCCCTGGAAGGTGAGTGTTCATCGTGGACATGATGCCGGAAGGAATCAAGCAGAACAAGGCCAGGACCATCCTGCAGCACCTGTCCGAGGCCTGGAGGTGCTGGAAGGCTAACATCCCCTGGAAGGTGAGTGTTCATCGTGGACATGATGCCGGAAGGAATCAAGCAGAACAAGGCCAGGACCATCCTGCAGCACCTGTCCGAGGCCTGGAGGTGCTGGAAGGCTAACATCCCCTGGAAGGTGAGTGTTTAGGTGGTACGCACAATGCGAAGTTTCTTGACGATCTAATAATTTATGGTTTAATTGTTAACAAGCCTCCGTGGTCTAGTGGCTAGTGCCATGGACTCCTGATCCGGAGGTCCTGGGTTCGATTCCCAGGGGGGAAACACAAAGTTGATATTTGAGAATTTATCACTTTGTGTATTTTTCCCCAGTTTGGTTAGGTTACATTGCAGGCTAAATCACCTGATTGTCCGAAAAAGAAAAAGATTTCGTGCTTCGGAGGACACGTTAAGCCGTCGGTCCCGGTCGCTGTCTTTGATAGTGGTCGTTACTCAAACCATGCCAGAGGCCTGATAGTTGTGCTACTAGGTGGTTTAAAAACTCTGACACCAGGGTTCATCGGGTCGATAGACTCGATACCCACTCGACAGAAGGAGAAGAAGATTGTTGAACACAACAGACCATAGACAATAAACTGTCCTTCGCGACGGAGCAGTGGGAAATGTACCAACACTGCCATGCCAATCGAGAACTTAGAACAAGATCACGTTGGTTACTTTTTTAATGCCGTGACCAGGATCAAAGGAACATTTTAATGTTGATAACTTTTGGTGTCGTGACCAGGATAAAGGAACATTTTAATCCTAGTCACGGCACCAAATTGTAACAAACCATACCCCTAACTAATTACCCATGTACTCTTCTAAATATAATCGTATTCCCACCAGGTGCCCGGCCTGCCCACGCCCATCGAGAACATGATCCTCCGCTACGTGAAGATGAAGGCGGACTGGTGGACCAACACGGCGCACTACAACCGCGAGAGGATCCGCAGAGGCGCCACGGTCGATAAAACTGTGTGCAAGAAGAACCTCGGTCGACTCACGAGATTGTACTTGAAGGCAGAGCAAGAGAGACAGCACAACTATTTGAAGGTAAATTTTTAGACTTATTTATTTATTTATTGTACACATAAATGTCTTGTATACTTATGTGATATGTCCCTCATTTGCGCAAAACCTTGAGCTTATCTTCTGTCGTGTAAATTCGTGAGAATGGTTAAATCTCGTGTCAGATTTACAAAACCGTGTTTTAATAACACGAGATTTAATTAAGAACTTGGAAGCTCATCTTACATAAATGTAAGCTCTAAGACCGACGGCTTACCCGATGCACACACTGCGCTCCGCGCTACGTCGCGTAGGGGCAGTTATTGTCTATGTTCCATTGTTCAAACAATGGGAGCTTAGACATATAGCTCCGTCGCGTAGCGCGTAGCTCGGTGTGTGGTACGCGTTAGTGTAAATTCCAAAGTTGTTATGGGCGAGATAATCAAGTGAATCACTTGTCAGCATTTGCTTTCGTTTGTTTTTATAACATAACTAGCGACCCGCCCCGGCTTCGCACGGAAATTATCAGTGTTTCTCTACTATATTATGCATGTATTATACATATAAACTCTTGAATCACTCAACTATTAAAAGAAACCGCATCAAAATCCGTTGCGTAGTTTTAAAGATTTATGCATACATACGGATATAGGGACAGAGAAAGCGACTTTGTTTTATACTATGTAGTGATAAATAAATACTACAGCTGTTTCTCCCCCACAGGACGGTCCCTACATCTCTCCTGAAGAGGCCGTGGCCATCTACACGACCACCGTGCACTGGCTGGAGTCCCGTCGGTTCGCGCCCATCCCTTTCCCGCCGCTGTCTTACAAGCACGACACCAAACTGCTCATCTTAGCCTTGGAGAGACTGAAGGAAGCCTACAGCGTCAAGTCCAGGTATAAATACATTAACTAGCTGCTTCATTAACTATTCTCGATAACCTGTAGGATGATACATACATACATATAATCACGCCTTTACCCCTAATAAGTGCGGACGAAAGTGTCGTTCAAGGATCGGTCTTTTTAGCCACGAGCGACGATGCTCTTCTCGCATAGGGGCTGCTTGAATCATCTGTCAAGATGAAAAAGGCTTAATGATGATGATGATGATCCCTAATGGGGTAGGCAGATCGTAAACACCCTAAACAAAGGTCGTTCAGCCACGTCTGACAAAGTTTTGAGGGTTTATTTAAGATAGATTTGTAGGTATATTGCTGTAGTGACAGGTTGTCAGCCCATCGCCTAAATTACAATAAACTGAAACCCTCGGATCCCTGGAAATGCAGCTGGCACATTCTATGTTCTTTTCTCGCTCCCAGGCCAGCATGGAAAGAATAGTAAAGGCAGGATGATAGCTGTGACAAATGCAATCTCTATGGATTTTAGATACATTTTCTTTTGTTTTCCATCATGGTATCTATCGCAGCTAGAATCTACCACATTTTCGAGATAAGTTCAGGAAATGATGTTTTTAATTTTCATATATCAAATATATTTTTTTACGGATCCTTCATCAGAGGGCATACCATATACTTAGTGGTCAGGGTAACTTATAAAATTAGGCCATATATTAATATAAATCAATAGTTAAAACTGTGTGTGTGTACTGTGCATAATAAGAACATTTATAAACAAGTATGAACTATATTAAATGAACGATAGACTTTATAATAATAGTGATAACTGAACAACATAAATCCAACACTGATAGGTCCTATCAGTATATATATGCTGCCTGTCCTCAAAATAATAATAATCATATTTATAAAACGTTTTTTATTCTAAAGGTTGAACCAGAGTCAGAGAGAAGAGCTGGGTCTGATTGAGCAGGCGTATGACAACCCTCACGAAGCCTTGTCCAGGATCAAGCGTCATTTGCTCACGCAGAGGACTTTCAGAGAGGTGAGTTTTGGTACAGATGGGGGCAAACTTCTTGAAGTGAGGTGCGGGGCGCGACGGGGAAGAACCGATCTCTTGAAGCCGTGTTATTAGTAGATCAGTTGACGTTTGCCTGCACCCCTGTTTTTAAAAATATTGCTTGAATCTTTACCATTGTTTGTTCAAATTTCGAAATCGATTGTTTTCAGTTTTTAGATTTGAAGGTCCTTTAAAGTTGCATTCGTTTGAAAAGACGATAGAGAAGATGAGCTTCATAATTGTTCCTTACAGACGGCGATGACCAAAATTATTTGTGCAATTAATGCTGCCAATGCAAGTCGAGCCACACTCAGTACACGCTCTTCCAGCAACCGCGCACCCCGCGGGGTCGCGGAGGTCCCTCCTTTGCTGCCCACTTTGGGGTTTATCGGGTAGATTCTCTCCGATAAGGAATTCCCAAGGCAACGCCATAAGCTGAGGTTCAGCAGTTGCCATTTGTATATAAGGGTGTAGATTGCGTGTAGCAACAACCGCTATGGTCCGGTGACGCATTATATAGACTTTATAGTATGGTGCAAATAGGTCCATTAAAAAAAGTATCATCATTGTTTTATGTTGTGTAAAAATCAGAATGTTAGAGCTGTGGCATGTGCCATATAAATTGCACCTGTCACAGCTACCAACGAACTAATCGTTAGTACAGATGATCATACAAATCAGTTTATTTCCACAAAACACATTACAAAAAGTAAAAACACACAATTAAGAATAACAACAAACAGGACAGGTAGGCATATAGATATTTAACAGAAGTGGAAAAAGGTGTGAAGCTTGGCTGTTTTTAAGTCCACCCTACGTCAGGTGTACAGAAGAGGATAGAAATAGCACGGAACAACTTAAACTACAATTTGACAAATCTTTGTAATATGTATATATTTTAATAGCAACAAAATTATTTTGTTCAGGTCGGCATAGAGTTCATGGACCTCTACTCCCACCTAGTGCCGGTATACGACGTGGAGCCTCTAGAGAAGATCACGGACGCTTACTTGGACCAGTATCTGTGGTACGAGGCGGACAAGCGGCGCCTACTGCCGCCCTGGGTGAAGCCCGCCGACACGGAGCCCAGCCCACTGCTCGTCTACAAGTGGTGCCAAGGTAACATTACACATTGACTATTCAATACATACATACATATAATCCCGCGAGCTCGTGGCAGAACACCCAAGCGTTGGTCGGATGCAATAAAGAAAGCAACGAATTCCTCCTTTCAAGACGCAACCCATTTTGCCAGCTGCCGCTGGAGTTGGAGGAACCTTGCTAATGGTCACGATCCTCAGTACTGAGGGACCGATAAGAAAGAAGAAGAATATAATCACGCCTTTATCCCTAATGGGGTAGGCAGAGCGTAAACGACCTAAACAAAGGTCGTTCCGCCACGTCTGACAAAGTTTTGAGGGTTATTTAAGATATAATTGTAGGTATATTGCTGTAGTGACAGGTTGTCAGCCCATCGCCTAAATTACAATATACTGAAACCCTCGGATCCCTTAGCTGGATTTTACAGCATGCCCGGGAGCGCCACCGCAGAAAAACCTTAAAACGGTTGTGAAGTTTCTATTTATTAAGTACAACTCACCAAAAGAGACCCTTCCAAGTGGGGAAGTAGGTGCCCTTGAAGAGCGTGTGCTCGAGGATGCCCTCGACCCCGCCGAGCGCTTGAATCATGTCCGTGCGGTAGTTGTTCAGGTTCCACAGCTTGCCGTCGTGGCGCTGGTGCGTCCACCAGAACGGGTTTTGTTTTAGCACCTAGAAAAGAATAACAAGTTTATTTTTTTACCATTATATGGCAGTATGACCTAGTCTTAAACATAGAATGTGCCAGCTGCATTTCCTCCCGGGCATGCTGTAAAAACCAACTAAGGGTTCTGTTGCAATTTAGGCGACAGGCTGACAACCTGTCACTACAGCAATATACCCACAAATCTATCTTATACAGCCCTCAAAACTTTGTCAGACGTGGCGGGACGACCTTTGTTTAGGTCGTTTACGCTCTGCCTACCCCATTAGGGATAAGGGCGTGATTATATGTATTTATGTATGTATATTTTTAACGTTAGCCTGCATTTGTTCTACACTATCTTGTGTCTTTGGACATGGACCTCTTCCATTTGAAGAGGATTTGCCGTATTCGCTACACTTTTCCAGCGATAGGCAAAGTTCTGTATTTACAGAGAGCGTTGCTGCCTGGTCCCATTATGTATCTTTTAGACAATTTTGACTTACAGATATATTTTGGGAATGGCCGTTTACGACTATGTATCAGTATATTATATTATTTATATGTATCAGTATATTTTTTTATTGAAATATTTATTTAATAGTGTGTAAATATTGTCTAAGTATTATATGTAGTAATATGCATTATCCCGCTTTCTGCTTGTACAATTTCTATACCCAAAGGTTGCCTGGTAGAAATTGCTGCTTTAGCAATAAGGCCGCCTATATTGTACTGTCACGTTTGTTCCTTTTTATTTCTGTTGTATGTGTTTCTTTGTGCAATAAAGAATTTTGTATTGTATTGTACGACGACAGGAATGTTGATGTCGATTTTGAAATGTTAGTTATAAACCTGCTACTTTCGATCATGTATGTGTGTGTATCTACAGTCAGCGAAAGCGATGGCTGGTCAGGGCCACTCGAAACGAATTATATTATTTCAGGAAATTATTCAAGGATTTTGATGTAATTTCATATATTTGTTGCAATCAATAATTAGTTTAATTTATTTTTCTTCTTTGTACATTCTTTGTTTTTTTTTTGTAAATAAAAGTTACAGATTCTCGTAAATTGTGCAAATATACGAAATTTCATAAAGATCCATAAATAATTGCGGGAAATAATCTTATCCCTTTCAAGCAGGCCTGCCCAGATGTCTCCTTTGCTGACTGTACATGAACTATGTTGTTATTTACGTTGGGATAAAAATAAATTCACGCACGAAGAAAGAAGAAAAGAAGCTATGTGACTGCCCAAAGTGTGCGTTGTGGCAAAGGAGATCAAATGGTTGTACCATCCCCTTGTTGCAAACCTCACTTTGGTTGGTTGCTCTATCTGCTATAGAAGAAATAACATGAAGAACCCGAAAACATGTTTTTCATATTTGGATTTCGACTGTTTTGTTACCACTGAATTTTCTCAAACTACCAGATGTAAGGGACAGCGTACCAAAAACTAAAAGGGTTTGCTTAGTCAATGAAACAGAACAACTATCACCAGGAAATTCTTTCAGGAAATGTAAAAAATATTAAAAATAACATTTCCTAAAATAATTTCCTAGTGACAGTTATTATATCTCTTTCAGTTTCAGGTACGCTGTCCCTTACACCCGGTATATTCTATACCCTGCCTGTTCTATTTTATGTAACTGTAAACTATTCTAAATTTTGTTATGTATTTATTGTAAGTTTTTTTTATATCACATTACCTGTTGTATATTTATTTCCATGATATTGTTGTCCTACTTTAATAAAATGAATGTTATTTTTGTTCTCCTTTTTCTGCCTAGCATTTCCCGGCCTCATGCTGGGTAGGCTTTTTGTTACATTTATTTAATTATTATTTTTGTTACATTTCTAAAATCACATAAAACTCACTTAACTCTCTTATATCATTTAGGTATCAACAACCTCCAAGACGTATGGGAAGTGGGCGAGGGGGAATGTAACGTGCTCTTAGAGTCGCGCTTCGAGAAACTCTACGAGAAGATAGATCTGACGCTGCTCAACAGACTGCTGCGTCTGATCGTCGACCACAACATCGCCGATTACATGACGGCGAAGAACAACGTTGTTATCAACTATAAGGTTAGTGATTGAAGACACAAGATTTTTAGTCATCATCATCTCCCTAGCCTTATCCCGTATCTCACGGGGTCGGCTACCTAATCTAGGGGATTGAACGAGGGTACTGGTTTTTACACAGAGCGACTGCTATCTGACCTCCGCAACCCAGACGGGAAACCAGACCCAATCCTAGATTAGGTCAGAGTTTTTCAAGCCGCCAATGCACTGGTCTCTGACATGGCTTAACGACTAATATCTACGGTATTAAACGATATTAACCGGGACCAACGGCTTAACGTGCCTTCCGAAGCACGGAAAAAGCGCCGAATAAACGTACATATGAAATTCGAAAACCGAAAAACACATTGGTACGTGGTGGGATTCGAACCACGACCTCCCTGCTCAGGAGGCAGCGGCCTTATCCACTACACCATCGGGCTCCTTAGAGAAGACACAAGATTTTTAGTAATGTTGCTCAATTATTCTAAGAATGTTGTGTTTATCTATAACTGTTTAGTATGTAAGAACTAACTATTATTGTTAAAAACGCCATAAATGCTTGTTTATACTAAATGTTGATAAACTAATAATAAATAAAAAAGACACTAAAACATTGTAGGTACATTCTTAGCCATAATAACTTGTTGGATGAAAAAAGAAGTGAAAATTTTTTGCTAGCGCTTTTGTCTAAAAAAATCTCAGTCCAATTTGTTCTACAACTAATCTCCTGGATGAATATGTAAAATGGTTGGAAGCTGTTCTTTTTGTATTCTCTATCTATGGTCTCTATCAAATCATCATGCTTTGCTCATATACGTCCTTACCGAAGGGCACAAGTCTACCCTGGATTAGGGCGGTCGGACCTTAGTTAATTGGTCACCTAGACCCCAGACAAATATTACTCGAAAATAACATACATACATACATACAATCAAGCCCTCATCCCTAATGGGGTAGGCAGAGCATTAACTACCTAAGTAAAGGTCGTTCCCTGTCGTCCGCCACATCTGACAAAGTTTTGAGGGTTATTTAAGATAGACTTGTTGTCAGAGATAGTGTGTCAGCCCTTCGCGTAAATTGCAATGTACTGAAACCTTCGGATCCCTTAGCTGATTTTTACAGCATGCCCAGGACGAAATGCAGCTAGCACATTCTATGTTTTTCTCTCGCTTGCAGGCCAGAATGAAAGATTCTATTAAAAATAACCCTACCTCTTATAATTTTATTTTTTTTTTCCCCAGGACATGAACCACACAAACTCATACGGTATCATCCGAGGACTTCAGTTCGCGTCCTTCATCGTGCAGTACTACGGTTTAGTCCTCGATTTGCTGGTGCTCGGTCTGCAAAGAGCTTCGGAAATGGCCGGACCGCCGCAGCTGCCCAATGACTTCCTCTCGTTCCAAGACAGACAGACTGAAACCGCCCATCCGATCAGACTGTACTGTCGGTACATCGACAGGATCCATATTTACTTTAGGTAAGTTTGTCAACATCATGTCATGTTAAATGAAATAAAATGATAAATACGTTTATTTGACTTTAGAACCACATTACATTATTTCTTACATCTGCCAAACTTATTTAAAGTTTGTCGGCAGCAATAAATACTCCTATTGAATTAGGCTCTAAACTATAATTAGTAGGTACTTACAAAAAGCTTAGCTTAGCTTCATGTATGTATGTAAGCTCTTTATAGAACCTTAAAAATCTTAAAACTAAAATACAAGAAGATTAAGACAATAGTGGCACAAAGGCGGACTTCATTATAGACTTAGCCTAAAATATGTAATTTTTGTTGGATGAAATAGTAAAATTTTGCTACATGATGCTTGCTCGCATCGGTTATATTAGGTGCTGAACTGAAGGTGATAAGAATGTGCCACTGCAAGATGATTTTATTCTCAAAGAGAAGCAAGCAGTAGATTTTCAATGTTATACGATTCAGACTATTGTGTGGCAACATAAAAGAAGCAACTTTGTTTATGTTTGGCCTATACATTCCAATGTTTGTTGCCCTGTCAACAGCAAAAAGTTTAAAGTACAACAATTTCATTCACAGGTTCACAGCGGAGGAAGCCCGGGAATTAATCCAGCGATACTTGACTGAGCATCCTGATCCCAACAACGAGAACATCGTCGGATATAACAACAAGAAGTGCTGGCCGAGAGACGCGCGCATGCGACTCATGAAGCACGACGTCAACTTGTAAGATTCACACTTACTTCGTACACCATTTACAGATGTTTCAGAACGGTTGCACGTTCCATACTCATCAGGATCATAACTGAGTGCTGCGAAGTCGCTATAATTTATTTCTAATTATTTCCTTTAAAACAGCAAGCAATCAAAACTTGAAGGAATTATTCGTAGCGATTAAATTTTGCGTTTTGTTGTGCGGATGTTGTTAGTCCCGCTGATCATGTTTTATGCAAGAATGTGTTCCTATTTTGTTCCATGCTGGACTGGGAGCGAGAGAAAAAACATAGAATGTGACAGCTGCATTTCCTCCCGGGCATGCTGTAAAACCCAGCTAAGGGATCCGAGGGTTTCAGTGTATTGCAATTTAGGCGATGGGCTGACAACCTGTCACTACAGCAATATACCTACAAATCTATCTTGAATAACCCTCGAAACTTGTCAGACGTGGCGGAACGACATTTGCTTAGGTCGTTTCGGTTCTGCCTACCCCATTAGGGTTAAAGACGTGATTATGTGATGTGTGTGATATGTTCCTACCGTCATCTAAAATCCAGTTATCATTACCAGGGGCCGCGCCGTGTTCTGGGACATCAAGAACCGTCTGCCGCGCTCAGTGACCACCATCCAGTGGGAGAACAGCTTCGTTTCAGTTTATTCTAAAGATAATCCTAACTTGCTGTTCAACATGGCTGGCTTTGAATGCAGGATATTGCCTAAGGTGAGTGTTGAATCTATCTAGTGAAAGCAGAATGTGGTTAAGTAGTTCAGTACTGTTTTTAGCACGTCTTTCTTTACGTCAGTTATTTATTTTAGACTGGAATACTTAGTTTTCGGTTTTCTTCCATAGTAATTTACATTCAGACTGCTTCCGTGGTCTAGCGGTCTGAGCCATGGGCTCTCGACCCGGAGGTCCCGGGTTCAATCCCCGGCGGGGGACAATGACTTTGTGTTGTTGTTTCCAGTTTGGTTAGGACATTGCAGGTTGATCTCCTGATTGTCCGAAAAGTAAGATGATCCATGCTGTCGGATGGGCATGTAAATTAGTCGGTCCTGCGCCTGATTTCTCTCTGGTCGTTTCAGTCAGTCTGTCCCATCAGAAGATTGAAGGAATAGAGAGTGCACTTGTGTGTTGCGCAAACACTTGGACACTAAAAACGAGACCCGCGCAGATGGTTGATCTCTATGAGATTGGCTGCCGTCACCGAAAATCGGTTGGGAGGACTATATTTAATTTACATTCAATTTCCACCAACAGTGCCGCAGCCAACACGAAGAGCTCTCCCACCGCGACGGCGTGTGGAACCTTCAGAACGAGGTGACAAAGGAACGCACAGCGCAATGCTACCTGCGGGTAGATGATGAATCTCTAGCGCGCTTCCACAACCGAGTGCGACAGATCCTCATGGCGTCCGGCTCCACCACCTTCACTAAGATCGTCAACAAGTGGAACACGGCACTCATCGGTAAGATAAGATTTCTACTTTAAAACAGTTACTTTTGGTCTAGCTTCCTCCACGTTTCTTGCACCTTAACCAAGATCTTCAAGTGGAACACAGCACTTATTGGTTTAATAAGATTTCTAATTTAAAACAGTTACTTTTGGTCTATCTTCCTCCACGTTTCTTGCACCTTAACCAAGATCTTCAAGTGGAACACAGCACTTATTGGTTTAATAAGATTTCTAATTTAAAACAGTTACTTTTGGTCTATCTTCCTCCACGTTTCTTACACCTTAACCAAGATCTTCAAGTGGAACACAGCACTTATTGGTTTAATAAGATTTCTAATTTAAAACAGTTACTTTTGGTCTATCTTCCTCCACGTTTCTTGCACCTTAACCAAGATCTTCAAGTGGAACACAGCACTTATTGGTTAAATAAGGTTTCTAATTTAAAACAGTTACTTTTGGTCTAGCTTCCTCCACGTTTCTTACACCTTAACCAAGATCTTCAAGTGGAACACAGCATTTATTGGTTAAATAAGGTTTCTAATTTAAAACAGTTACTTTTGGTCTAGCTTCCACCACGTTTCTTGCACCTTAACCAAGATCTTCAAGTGGAACACAGCATTTATTGGTTAAATAAGGTTTCTAATTTAAAACAGTTACTTTTGGTCTAGCTTCCACCCCGCTTGCACAAGCTATCGGGCAGTCAGAGCTGCTAGTTATTGGAAGTTGACCGTAAAGTAATTACAAGAATAAAATAAGAAGTTGTCATAATTTTTCAATGCCGTCGATGTTGGCTTCAGTCAAAAATAAATATTTGATATGATGAATCGCGTAGGGGTCCTGAATCCAGAGAGTCCATGTGCTCTGGGGGAGGTCTGTCACTGCGGACTTGCTGATCGCAACGTGCCGCAGTGCTGGCAGCCTGAGGATACGCTATCTGATCAAATATTTCAATCCAACTTCTCTATGGAAGCATACTTTATGATTTTATAGAAGAGTACCAAGTACTCGCCAGTAAATAATATAGGTACTTCGCCTACCTTTTAGTCCAAGCCTAATATCAAAGCGACCGTAAAATAAGCGCAGCAAAATGCAATTCTACATACATACATAAAATCACGCCTTTATCCCTTACGGGGTAGGCAGAGCGTTAAATGCCTCGTAAAAGGCGCTTTCGCCGCGTCTGACAAAAATTGAGGGCAATTTTAGATTGTAATGTGTATTGCTAATGTGTAGTGACAGGTTGTCAGCCCATCGCCTAAATTACAATACACTGTAACCCTCGATTCCCTTTGCTGTCTTCTACAGCATGCCCGGGAGGAAGGGCAGCTGGAACATTCTATGTTTTTCTATCTCTCCCAGTCCAGCATGGAAGAATTCTATTAGCAAATATTATGCTTCAACTTCTGTGTTACTTTCTCCTAGGTCTAATGACATACTTCCGCGAAGCCGTCGTCAACACACAGGAGCTCCTCGATCTCCTTGTGAAGTGCGAGAACAAGATCCAGACCCGTATCAAGATCGGTCTGAACTCCAAAATGCCCTCCCGATTCCCTCCCGTCGTGTTCTACACGCCCAAAGAGCTGGGAGGACTGGGCATGCTGTCTATGGGACACGTGTTGATTCCACAGGTAAATGTTTAAATTAATTTGACTTGTCAAATTCTGGAAAATATTGCTATGCAACATTGCAATGTGATAATTTAATTTATTATTGATCTTTCGTAGTACAAGTTGTGGTTTGCTGATCATAATTTGCAAGTGAAACGCTTAGTAAAGTTTATGGTAGTGGGCGTAAGATTTCGTTCTCTGCGTTTTTTATACCCTACTTATGAATAAAAACTGGTACATTATCGTTTCCACAATAGATAAAAATCTTGAACGTAGTTTCAGTGAGATTGAACCACAATAACTCGTCTATTTCTCCCACAGTCTGACTTACGCTGGTCGAAGCAAACTGACGTGGGCATCACCCACTTCCGTTCAGGAATGTCCCACGACGAAGACCAGCTGATTCCCAACTTGTACCGCTACATACAACCATGGGAGGCGGAGTTCGTGGATTCACAGCGAGTCTGGGCCGAATATGCACTCAAACGACAGGAGGCTAACGCACAGAACAGGTGAGAATCAAGACGGGCAGTAGTGATAGAACTATTGAGATCTATGAGATCTGTGTGAGTGTTTATTAAAGCGACTGAAGAAAGATAAGCGTGATTTAATTATACTTGTACTGTTGCATTCAGCCTTGGCAGGTGATTCCTCGCAGGTCTGCACTAAAAACGCTTTCAAGTCGCTGGAAACAAACGCGCAGAACCTTGTAGTTTAGATACGTGAGAGCAATCCTGTTTGTTGAGAGCGACGAGACTGATGAAAGATAAAGAGTCGTGATTAATAAAAGAAAGTTAGGAAAAAGTTTGTTTTCTAAGGAAGCTTAAATTTCATAAAACTAAAACCAATTAGTTTGAAATGATGAATCGCGTAGGGGTCCTGAATCCAGAGAGTCCATGTGCTCTGGGGGCGGTCTGTCACTGCGGACTTGCTGATCGCAACGTGCCGTAGTGCTGGCCGTCTGAGAATACGCTATCTGATCATAAACCACAACAATCTCAACATTATTGCTAATACAATACACATGATAACAGCCTGAACATTGTTACAGGCGTCTGACGCTGGAAGATCTGGAAGATTCCTGGGACAGAGGTATTCCTCGTATCAACACGCTCTTCCAAAAGGACAGACACACGCTTGCCTACGATAAGGGATGGCGTATACGTACAGAGTTCAAACAATATCAGGTAAGATTTGCTTTGGTTTTTTTTGTAGCTTTAGATTTGTTTTAATTGTGGAAAAAAATGGAGCTTAGCATACTGCCCGGCATCTTTTTCTTCCTTGCGTTTTCCCGGCCTAAGTTTGGGGTCCGCATTCCAGCTTTTTCTACTCCACTTTGCCCGGTCTTCGGCGTCCCCTAGTGTGAGAATCCGTTGATGTGAGACCGTTCTCCTCTATATCTGTTTTCACGACGTCTAGCCAGCGCTTCTTCAGTCTGCTGCGTGGTCTAAGGCCTTGGTACCTTCCAAGGAGTTACAAGCTCTTACTGGAGCCTACTGCCATATCATCATCTCCCTAGCCTTATCCCGTATTTCACGGGGTTGTCTACCTAATCAAGGGGATTGAACGAGAGTACTGGCTTTTACTCAGAGCGACTGACTGCCATCTGACCTCCGCAACTCAGAAGGGAAACCAGACTCAATTCTGGATTAGGTTATACATACATATAATCACGCCTTTGTCCCTAATGGGGTAGGCAGAGCGTAAACTACCTAAACAAAGGTCTTTCCGCCACATCTGACAAAGTTTTTGAGGGTTGTATAAGATAGATTTGTAGGTATATTGCTCTAGTGACAGGTTGTCAGCTTGTCGCCTAAATTGCAATATACAGTAACTCTCGGAACCCTTAGGTTACCATATAACGGTAAAAAATAAACTTTTTATCCTCTTCTAGGTGTTAAAACAAAACCCGTTCTGGTGGACGCACCAGCGCCACGACGGCAAGCTGTGGAACCTGAACAACTACCGCACGGACATGATTCAAGCGCTCGGCGGGGTCGAGGGCATCCTCGAGCACACGCTCTTCAAGGGCACCTACTTCCCCACTTGGGAGGGTCTCTTCTGGTGAGTTGTATTGTAGTACTAAATAGAAACTCCGTTTTTCGGTGGTGGCGTCAAATACCAATCTCATTTGAACCCGGGCGCCCATCTCTTTTTAACCCGGGCGACAATCCCAATTAAAGCCTGGCGCCAGTCTATTCAACCCGGGCGCTAATCTCTATTGAACCTGGGGGCCAATCTCAATTGAACCCGGGCGCAAATCTAAATTGAACCCGGTCGCCAATCTCAATAGTACCCAGGCCTCAATCTGAATTCAACCCGGGCGCCAATCTCAATTAAACCCGGGCGCCAATCTCAATTGAACCCGGGCGTCAATCTCAATTGAACCCGGGCGCCAATCTCAATTGAACCCGGGGGCCAATATCAATGGGAACCAAGTAAAATTGGCATGTAACTGGAATAACTAGAAAAGTGCGATTGTAACAATGTACCCTGTAACTGTAAGTTTTATTCCAAAGTGTATTTTATAGAACTTGTTCAAATTTATGCGGTTTTTCATAACAGGGAGAAAGCGTCAGGTTTCGAAGAGTCGATGAAGTACAAGAAGCTGACCAACGCCCAGCGATCCGGTTTGAACCAGATCCCCAACAGACGGTTCACGCTGTGGTGGTCACCCACCATCAACAGAGCCAACGTCTACGTCGGTTTCCAGGTAAGAAAACTACTTTCACAAAGTTATGCTAGTTTACTTTGTTCAGTCAGAAAGTCGGGCGACTATATTGTAAGGCAGGGCCTGTTGCCTTGATCTCTTTTCTGCACTCAAATCTCTCTGTTCTATATAAGTGCAAGAGAGAGATCCGAATGTCTGCAGCTATTTGTCGCCCCTATTAAAAAATACAACACCAATACAGATACCCGAGGGTTCAGTTAGTGTATTGCAAATGATGAGGCCGGATGATGACGATTACGAAATGATGAATCGCGTAGGGGTCCCGAATCCAGAGAGTCCATGTGCTCTGGGGGCGGTCTGTAACTGCGGACTTGCTGATCGCAACGTGCCGTAGTGCTGGCAGCCTGAGGATACGCTATCTGATCAAATAACAACAATCTCAACCTTATTATAAAAATAACTAGATTTGAACATTAATATTACGATTTACCTACAATCACATATGGAACAACATGTTCCGCCTGTTTAACTATAACCTGCTTTGTCGTAGGTACAACTGGATCTGACTGGAATCTTCATGCACGGCAAGATCCCGACGCTGAAGATCTCTCTCATCCAGATCTTCAGAGCTCACTTGTGGCAGAAAGTCCACGAGTCCATCGTCATGGACTTGTGTCAGGTAATTTACTATTTTAGCTCGTGATTATCTTTTGTTACGATTCTGATTACCTTGCTGAAATGAATGAGAAGTGCTTCTTTTTTATTTTATACACCTTTTACACTAAAGGTTAGACCAGACAAGACCTTTATGGTTTTATTCAATGCGCGTTACCATTTTTGTTAGAAAATATTATAAATTCTAAAATATTGCGACAGTACCTCGTTAAAATGTTTCATTTTATGAAGAAGTATTGGCCTTTTAAAATGTTTGCTGATCATCAGCCTTTTTTGTCTACTTAACAATAAAATATATATTTTTTCTATCCCTACTAGGTATTCGATCAAGAACTAGACGCCTTGGAGATCGAAACCGTGCAGAAGGAAACCATCCATCCGCGAAAGTCGTACAAGATGAACTCGTCTTGTGCCGATATTCTGCTGTTCTCCGCTTACAAGTGGAACGTGTCGCGACCATCGCTACTGGCTGATACCAAGTAAGTAGTAATAATGATAATCGCTGTAATATAAGGTCCTATTTTTAATGATTTTCTTCTATGCTGAACTGAGAGCGAGAGAAAAACATAAAATATGCATTGCACATTGCACTGCATTTCCTCCCGGGCATGCTGTAAAAACCAGAGAAGGGATCCGAGGATTTCTGTATATTGCAATTTAAGTGATGGGCTGACAACCTGTCACTACAGCAATATACTTTCAAATCTATCTTAAATTATCCTCAAAACTTTGTCAATCGTGGCGGAACGACCTTTAATTTTAGGTTGGTTACGCATTGCCTACCCCATTAGAGATAAAGGGGTGATGAAATGTATGTATGCATGTATTTTGTAAATAATGTCTATAAAACTGAAGCTGTTAAAGTTTTCACAAAATAAGAGCCTTAAAAACCGAAAATGTTTCATCTGCTATCCGGTATAAAGTAAAAACGGGAGGGAGAGAAGAACTAAAAGTTTGTGTAATTGGAGCAATAGACTACAGGATTGGAGATACAGCAGTGCATATTCTTACCGTAATAATGTCGGTTAAAATTATTCAGACGACGTTCTACATACCGCGAAACTGATATCATCGTGATTGATGTATATAAAAGGGCAGAACTGAACCCAATTTTGTCCGTAACAGAGACACAATGGACAACACGACCACCCAGAAGTACTGGCTGGACATCCAGCTGCGCTGGGGCGACTACGACTCGCACGACGTGGAGCGGTACGCGCGCGCCAAGTTCCTCGACTACACCACCGACAACATGTCCATCTACCCCTCGCCCACCGGCCTGCTCATCGCCATCGACTTGGCTTACAACCTGCACAGGTGAGATCATCAATTATGACTACATAGTATAAAACATAGTCGCTTTATCTGTCCCTATATCACTATGTATGCATAAATCTTTACCGGCCTGCTCATCGCCATCGACTTGGCTTACAACCTGCACAGGTGAGATCATCAATTATGCCTACATAGTATAAAACATAGTCGCTTTATCTGTCCCTATATCACTATGTATGCATAAATCTTTACCGGCCTGCTCATCGCCATCGACTTGGCTTACAACCTGCACAGGTGACATCATCAATTATGACTACATAGTATAAAACATAGTCGCTTTATCTGTCCCTATATCACTATGTATGCATAAATCTTTACCGGCCTGCTCATCGCCATCGACTTGGCTTACAACCTGCACAGGTGAGATCATCAATTATGACTACATAGTATAAAACATAGTCGCTTTATCTGTTCCTATATCACTATGTATGCATAAATCTTTACCGGCCTGCTCATCGCCATCGACTTGGCTTACAACCTGCACAGGTGAGATCATCAATTATGACTACATAGTATAAAACATAGTCGCTTTATCTGTCCCTATATCACTATGTATGCATAAATCTTTACCGGCCTGCTCATCGCCATCGACTTGGCTTACAACCTGCACAGGTGAGATCATCAATTATGCCTACATAGTATAAAACATAGTAGCTTTATCTGTCCCTATATCACTATGTATGCATAAATCTTTACCGGCCTGCTCATCGCCATCGACTTGGCTTACAACCTGCACAGGTGACATCATCAATTATGACTACATAGTATAAAACATAGTCGCTTTATCTGTCCCTATATCACTATGTATGCATAAATCTTTACCGGCCTGCTCATCGCCATCGACTTGGCTTACAACCTGCACAGGTGAGATCATCAATTATGACTACATAGTATAAAACATAGTCGCTTTATCTGTTCCTATATCACTATGTATGCATAAATCTTTACCGGCCTGCTCATCGCCATCGACTTGGCTTACAACCTGCACAGGTGAGATCATCAATTATGACTACATAGTATAAAACATAGTCGCTTTATCTGTCCCTATATCACTATGTATGCATAAATCTTTACCGGCCTGCTCATCGCCATCGACTTGGCTTACAACCTCCACAGGTGAGATCATAAATTATAACTACATAGTATAAAACAAAGTCGCTTTCCCTGTCCCTATATCACTATGTATACACAAATCGTTACCGGCCTGCTCATCGCCATCGACTTGGATTACAACCTGCACAAGTGAGTACATCGATTATCACTACATAGTATAAAACTACGCAACGGATTTTGATGCGGATTTCAAGAGGAAGGCTTATATGTATAATACATGCATAATATAGTACAGAAACACATAATTTCCGTGCGAAGCCGGGGCGGGTCGCTAGTAATAAATAAATTAATCATAAATCATTTATTTCTTTTTACAAAGTGCATTATAATAACAGTTTTGATTGATGCCTACTTTTAAGCCAAAGGCCTGTGTCAGGAGGCACCTTCCTTAAAGTATGTTGAGTTTTGTATTGTTTCACGAATAACAGTTTTCTATTCTATTCTAGTAAAAAAATCTCCGAGGTGGATGATAGAATAAGCTTACCATAAATTGTGTCACTAAAAACTGTCACAGAAACAGAGTTACACGGCATCACGTACCTATAGGACAAAATGAATACAATATACGAACGTAGCGAGCGCAGCATTTAATTAAAGCTGAATCTAAACCATACACTACGAGAGCGAAGCGAGCGCGACAACTTAGTTTTTCTTTTTTTTATAAAAAATGCTAAATCTGTTCAAAATACCAATCAATTCAATACACGAGCGAAGCGAGCAATCATAGAGCAACCTCCTATTGCATTTGTTTACATATAAGTTTACTGACTCGCCATATATTATCTCAACTGCCAGTGGGTTAGCTGGAAGAGATCTCTTCATAGAGATAAGTTCGCCCTTGCATATCTTTCTGTAAACTTCATTTCTTGTATTTTAATGCAATAAAGACTATATACATATATTCCTTGTATTTAGGAACTATAAGCATTTCTATTTTTCTGGGCAACCAAGATTTAGCCCGTGTTTCTTGCCGACACGAAAGAAGAATGCTGGACTGGGAGCGAAAAACATAGAATGTTCCAGCTGCATTTCCTCCCGGGTATGCTGTAAAAACCAGCTAAGGGATCCGAGGGTTTCAGTATATTGTAATTTAGGCGATGGGCTGACAACCTGTCACTACAGCAATATACTTACAAATCTATCTTAAATAACCCTCAAAAGTTTGTCAGACGTGGCGGAACGACCTTTGTTTGGGTCGTTTACGCTCTGCCTACCCCATTAGGGATAAAGGCGTGATTATATGTATGTATGTATGTATGTACGAAAGAAGAACAATGTAGGAACTAAAAGCATTTTTTTTTTGTCACAGCGCCTACGGCAACTGGTTCCCCGGCTGCAAGCCCCTCATCCAGCAAGCCATGGCCAAGATCATGAAGGCCAACCCAGCTTTATACGTGCTTCGGGAGCGTATCCGTAAAGCGCTCCAACTGTACTCCAGTGAGCCGACTGAGCCGTACCTCTCTTCGCAGAACTATGGAGAACTGTTCTCTAATCAGATCATCTGGTAAGTCGCATTTATATACAAAAGTGTGTGTAAAATGTCCACGAAATAGGAAAAAATTGTTTTAAAAATTGTGATTCAACTAAAACTAACTCGGTAAATACTGATGAAATACAGGATTTTAAATACAGGAGTTATCTTTAATCTTCCTTCCATGCTGGACTGGGAGATTAAGCCGATGGGCTGACAACCTGTCACTACACAAATATATATACAATACTGTCTTGAATTACCCTCAAAACTTTGTCAGATGTGGCGGAACGACCTTATCGTTTACGCTCTGCCTACCCCATTACCGATATAGGCCTGATTATATGTATTATTAATTATTATATATGTATCTTTAAAGATTGAAAAGAGTAACCTACTGGAATATTTTTATTGCTTTACGCCATTATGTATGTTTCCCGTTCTATCCAGGTTTGTGGACGACACCAACGTATACCGAGTGACGATCCACAAGACGTTCGAGGGCAACTTGACGACCAAGCCGATCAACGGCGCCATCTTCATCTTCAACCCGCGCACCGGACAACTGTTCCTCAAGATCATCCACACCAGCGTGTGGGCCGGACAGAAGCGTCTCGGACAGGTAAATATCTAGCAAATTTCATCTACAACAAGAGGACTATGGTAATGTAATCTGTCAAGGTGCTTTTGGACGAAGTATATAAGGTCCTGTTGAAAAATCTGTGCAAACACTGGTTGCATTTCAGAACATCAGCAATCACTGGTATACCCTAACCACAGCTCGGACACTCCTAACTACCATGTCATTTTGGTCACACATCGACAGACGGCATGTTGCACTTGGCATGCGTTTGTGTGCGAGTTATAAGGGTTGACAAATTTTGTTATACCGGTCATAATCATCACTTGATTAATCTGGTTCTTGATGAAACCAACGTTTTTAAGTAGTTCACTGTAACTGAATAGTTAGAATAGATCAGGTTCTGTATGTAGTACTATTATATATTCTGTGCCCTAACTAAGGTCATGTCTATATATCACTACACATAAATGGTAGATTCGACTCGTACCAACGGAAGAGCGTGTTTGTATACGTGCTAATACATTTAGAGTTTTGTCTGTGGTATGCAAAACCCAGATTTGTGGTAATAGTGACTTATATTTATTTTTCTGATTCTTAGTTGGCGAAATGGAAGACGGCTGAAGAAGTAGCTGCGCTGATTCGATCCTTACCTGTTGAAGAACAACCTAAACAGATCATCGTCACTAGAAAGGGAATGTTGGACCCACTTGAGGTAAACAAAACTATAATAAGATTATTATTTTGAACGGATTACTTCTACGATTATATTTATTGTTACCTCGATATTTCATCGCAGTTCCATGCGACATGGTCACGAGCAGACTTATACTTACTTACTTATCCTATTGTAATAAAAAACCGCGAAAGTCTCAAAACATATAAACAAAACTAGATTTTTGTAAATTTGGTAGATAATAAAGGGCGTATTGTATGTTCTAAAGTTCCTCCAGATACGAATTGCATACTTGTGCGCTTAGACATTACGGTATCAACATTAGTAGCTTTTCTTTTTAATATCAGGATGTATTCACGATAAAAAAAAAACATTTATTCCATGCTGGCCTGGGAGCGAGAGAAAAACATAGAATGTTCCAGCTGCATCTCCTCCCGGGCATGCTGTAAAACCAGCTAAGGGATCCGAGGTTTTCAGTATATTGCAATCTAAGCGACGGGCTGACAACCTGCCACTACAGCAATATACATACACATCTATCTTAAATAACCCTCAACACTTTGTCAGACTTGGCGTTTTGACCTTTATTTAGGTCGTTTCGCTCTGCCTACCCCAAAGGCGTGATCATAATGTATGTATGTATTTTGTGTTGTGTAGGTGCACTTGCTGGACTTCCCGAACATCGTGATCAAGGGCTCGGAGCTGCAGCTGCCGTTCCAGGCGTGCCTCAAGGTGGAGAAGTTCGGCGACCTCATCCTCAAGGCCACCGAGCCGCAGATGGTGCTCTTCAACCTCTACGACGACTGGCTCAAGACCATCTCTTCATACACGGTATGACGAGCTGATATTTTTAAACACGGTTTAGTTTTACTCGTTTCCTACACTCAATCAGGGACCCGTCACTTCCTTTGGATTAGATCTGAAAAGCAGTGTTGTTCTTTATGAGCAATCATACACTGAGCTCTGACCCTCTGCGTCGCTTCAGCACACATGCAACAAAATGTAGATACTATATATTTATCGTATATCCTTTTTTTTATGTTCATACCTGTTATTTGTTATTCTTAATTTGTTACATGTGTATTGTTTTTTATGCAATGAACGATTATCTATCTATCTATAATACAAGAGTAAAACCTACCGCCACGGTAGCTCAGTTAGCAGAGCGATGGAACGGCATACCAGAGGTCACAGGTTCAAATCCTGCCCGCGGTGAATTTTTATTTATTACCTATCATATTCATGAAATAAAGTGCAAAAATCTTCAAAAAACAAGATTAAAAAAAATATCGTACAGAAAGCTTCATACAGCCGCCGCGCAAAGATACCACGCTGTTTTTGTCATACGGCAGGATGACGTTATTTACACATGGGGTCATAAGTAATGCACATCGGCTAAGTTGGGGTATAGAGCGTTGTCTCCGTCGCAGTTGGCAAAAGTCACTTTGTGTTTTCAATCTTCGCTGTGCAATGTTATCGGCACTGTCATGTACTACTTTGCTACTCTTTCAGTGCCTCAAGGTGATTCCCGCGTTTTCTGGCGTTGAACATTACTGTTCTTTGCCTTGCACACGTGGGATATATCAATGGGTGGTAGCAACAAGTAGGCATTGTCCAACGCGGCGCCTTCTTCTGTTGTAGCCCGAACATATATTTTTAAATATTTGGAACATTCTTACATTAATAAAACTCTTTTTTTATTAGCTGTCCATCCGCCACTTATAATAGGTTCTCCCCAAGGAATGACGTATTTTCCCGCCGTCAAAAGTTGCATATGTACCGTACCAAGGATACCATACCATTTATCGACCTGCCGCCAGTTAATTTTGGAGTCATAATATTAGTATAAATCATTTTTCCCCAGGCATTCAGTCGTCTGATCTTGATTCTGCGAGCCCTGCACGTGAACACTGAACGAACCAAGGTCCTGCTGAAACCAGACAAAACAACCCTGACAGAGCCGCACCACATCTGGCCCACGCTCTCCGACGACGACTGGATCAAGGTGGAAGTCCAGCTCAAAGACCTCATCCTGGCTGACTACGGCAAGAAGAACAAGTGAGTAGAGAGTGTTATGTCCATCATGTCTTGAAGGCTGTTTTATTATATTTGACTAGCGACCCGCCCCGGCTTCGCACGGAAATTATCAGTGTTTCTCTACTATATTATGCATGTATTATACATATAAACCTTCCTCTTGGATCACTCTATCCATTAAAAGAAACCGCATCAAAATCCGTTGCGTAGTTTTAAAGATTTATACATACATAGGGATATAGGGACAGAGAAGGCGACTTTGTTTTATACTATGTAGTGAAGACATGCTTGATATGCTAAAGGTCTGGCTCTTACATGAACGATTTTCATGTTGCTCAACTCAATACAAATGACACTGGGAAAACACTCCTTTACATTGGATGCGAATGCAATCTATCACGAAGTAACACTTAAAAAACTTAGAACTCAAAAACTTACCAATAGTTATCATGAAGTATTTGATAATCAAGAGATATCTCGAACAAATAGATCAAGACCAATTTGACAAGTATAACTTATTTCATCTTTCCACAGCGTCAACGTCGCGTCCCTCACCCAATCCGAAATCCGAGACATCATCCTCGGTATGGAGATATCGGCGCCGTCCGCACAGCGACAGCAGATCGCCGAGATCGAGAAGCAGAGCAAGGAGCAGAGCCAGCTCACGGCCACCACCACCAGGACGGTCAACAAGCATGGCGACGAGATCATCACGTCCACCACTAGCAACTACGAGTCGCAGACCTTCAGGTGAGAGACCCTACCCCATAAGGGATAAAGGCGTGATTATGTGTATGTATGTTTTAAGATGACTACATATAGTTCGTATTTTAATTGAAATATCGATACAAAAGTTTTTTGCAACCTGTTACAAACGTATGTTTTGCGGTTGTATTTGTTTTAAGTTGTAAATCAAAAACAGGTTATTGGCCGCAAATCAAGTTGGTATCGATAACGCAACGTTAAAAAATATGCAGTGCCGCCGGCATTGCCGTTGAGCGCCGTACGCAAGATGTCGCTAGCGTCCGCTCATGAAGATCTAAGGCTCGTATTGATAATCAGCACTTGAGAACGAGTTCGCAACAGAAATTTAATTTAAATACAAAGGGCCTGTCAAATCCATGCTATATATTGCTCACAATCTTGAGATCGCTTTCTAAATACGACCTTAAGAAGAAACCAGTCATTCATTTTGCCGCTCAAGGCAAGATCTGAGGTATCTTAGCTGGCTAAACCGTTAGGACTACAGGTTAGGACGGTATTCCAAAGACGCAGTTTCAAATCATGTCTGCAATAGAAATTTTGGATTTCTTTGTTTCTCATATTTTAGAATTTGTATCGTCAAGTTTCTAATTCGTGTTGTTTTTGTTATAGTTCGAAGACGGAATGGCGCGTGCGAGCAATCTCAGCTACGAATCTTCACTTGCGTACCAACCACATCTACGTGAGCTCGGACGACATCAAGGAAAGCGGATACACGTACATCCTTCCGAAGAACCTGCTCAAGAAATTCGTAACCATTTCTGATCTGAGAGCGCAGGTATATCTTTTTGTAATTGTACAGCAACTGCATGATTAATTCAAACACACTATTACGTGGTAATTGCAAGTGGCCACATTATTTAAACAAAATTAAAAGGGAAGTAAAAACATAACGGACCAAAATGCAAGGGATACAATCTGCTGTCTGCATTTTTAAACCCCTGTCTATTATGCAGCTTAATACTAATCGTTCTAATTGAAGAGGTATTGATCAACTGGATTTATTTCCTATTTCTTCTAATCATCAAAAAAATTAGCTAAGGGATCCGTGGGTTTCAGTATTTTGCAATGTAGGCGATGGGCTGACAACCTGTAAATACAGCAATATACCTACAAATCTATCTTAAATAACCCTCAAAATTTTGTCAGACGTGGTGGGACCTTCGTATAGGCCGTTTACGTTCTACCTATCCCATTAGGCATAAAGGCGTGACTATATGTATGTATATTTTTTTTTTTTTTCATTTTCCAGATCGCATGCTACCTGTACGGCACATCCCCGCCCGACAACCCGATGGTGCGCGAGGTGCACTGCGCGGTGCTGCCCCCGCAGTGGGGCACGCACCAGCAGGTGCACCTGCCCAAGCAGCTGCCGCGCCACCCCGCGCTCGCGCACTTGCAGCCGCTCGGCTGGATGCATACACAACCTAATGAGCTACCGCAACTCTCGCCACAGGTAACTTTTGACGTGACAACGTCTTGTAATTCGATATCGCCGGCTGCACGCACGAAAAAACACGACTCATGCGGCGTTACCTCGCTCTGAGGCGTTCCATTTAAGGCTTGAAGTGCAAGCGAGAGCGCGGAACGAGTGACAAAGAGGCGCAATCGGCCTCCGCTTTCGGCAGCGTGTGTCTCCTGTCAGTATTTTCTTATGACGTTGTCACGTTCAACTATCGTCAGTAAACCGACTTTACAGAAAACCGTTTTTTTTTTTTTTTTATTTTGGTAATGGGTTTGCTCTTGACTCTAGACGATACGTCAGATATGACCGTGACAGAGCCGACGATGGAGCGAGCTCACCCAGAAGATGCCTGTGATGACGGAATACAGTAAGCTGTTTGGCGGCTTGCGGAGCCTACCACCGCTTTGTAGGGATTATTCAGCCGGACATATTCACAGGCAAGCCTGTGTTGCCGTTGCCCGGGGTGGACCACTTGGAGATAGATCCCATCCCACCCCAAAAATATACATCGTTATTTGACCACGATGGGTCAAACAGTAAAATATTCGCGTCTATCGCTATGCTACTTCGAATGTAGCAACCCGTGACCTGAAAACTAGTACCGTATTTTTACCTACCGCATTCTGAAGTCTTTAAGTCTTTTATATTCTATCTTTCTTTTTGTTCACAGGACATCACCACCCACGCAAAGGTCATGGCCGAAAACCAAACCTGGGACGGCGAGAAGACCATCATCATCACCTGTTCCTTCACCCCCGGTTCCTGTTCACTGACAGCCTACAAACTGACCCCCAGTGGTTACGAGTGGGGATCTAGAAATACGGACAGAGGGAACAACCCTAAGGGATATCTGCCAAGTCATTACGAGAGAGTACAAATGCTGCTGTCTGATCGGTTCCTCGGGTACTTCATGGTGCCTTCGCAGGGCAGTTGGAATTACAACTTTATGGGTATGTCATCGGATTATACATATATAATTATGTTGTATCACTCGAATATCTTTAAATATGTGTCATACTTTGATAACCCCACAGTTTTTTACGGTGCTCCAAATCTGACCTAGTAGCAATTTGTAGTTGCAAAAATCGCCACTTAATTAATAGTCTATTTCTATAATGAGAGAAAAGAAAGTGACGGCAATAATTTTAGTCAACATTTCGTTAAGTCGTGCCCTCCACGAATCGATAGCAATGTGTAATGTTTTCCCGTGACGTCAGATTTTTCCCTCTTCTGTTCTGACTTGGATATTTGCCATTTGGTCATTTTGCATCTTGAACATATTTTGGAACTTCTGCAACCTCATTTTAGAATCATATTCTTTTCTTTCTATTTATAGGTGTACGCCACGACCCCAACATGAAATACGGCGTGCAACTGGGCAACCCGCGCGAATTCTACCACGAGGTTCACAGACCCGCGCATTTCATGAACTTCGCCGCTATGGAGGATGCATCTGCCTCTACGCTAGCCGCAGATCGCGAAGACTTGTTCGCGTAAGAAATAAATGAATACATAGTGTTACATTGTCGTTTAGACATCCGAGCATTGAGAGTAGCGCTATTTTCATAATTTTCCAACACAGAACAGTTTTCTATAACCAATTTCTATGCTAAAGTAACGCAAATTTCAATGCTCGAGCAGAAACTGTTCTAGATAGGTTTTAAATGTAATATTAAGTGATTTGTTGTAAATAAGACTAATAAAAAGTTTTAATAAATTTTATATTCTGGTTTGATTTGTATTTTGCATTCCATTATCGATTCATCTTTATAAACGAAAGTCTAGTCTCGCTTAGTTGGTTGTTCTTACAGCCGACAGACAGAGTTTTTATTATTCTTGAGCTCTGCAGACACCGGTAGATACTGTTTTGTATGGGTGATTCTTCTTCTTCTGTCGAGTGGATATCGAGTCTCGACCCGATGAACCCTGGTGTCAGAGTTTTAAACCGCCTAGTAGCACAACTATCAGGCCTCTGACATGGTTTTAAGCAACGGCCACTATCAAAGACAGCGACCGGGACCGACGGCTTAACGTGCCCTCCGAAGCACGAAATCTTTTTCTTTTCGGACAATCAGGTGATTCAGCCTGCAATGTCCTAACCAAACTGGGGAAAAATTCACAAAGTGATAAATTCTCACATATCAACTTAATGTTTCCCCCCTGGGAATCGAACCTAAGACCTCCGGATCGGGAGTCCATGGCACTAGCCACTGAACCGCGGAGGCAGATGGTGATTCTGATTTTAATATATCACCTGCACGATGCATAGGTGGTTTTTGTGTGGTGAAAGTACCGCTTTTCGATAAAAGATGGGGCTCTGTTTGGCGTAGTTTTGCTAGTGAACCCTAGATGTCGTTAAGTGTATTTTGATGGTATTTTGTAAAAAAATATCCTCAGAAATATGCTATTCAATTTTGTATTGGTTGACCCGGAGTGTCAATGATTTTTGTTATATCATATTTAAAATCCTATGCGATATTTTACGATAAGATATCTTATGTATTAGCATAAAAATGACACCAGGGTTCATAGACTCGTTACCCACTCGACAGAAGAAGAAGCATAAAAATATCAGAACATCACTCAGTACTTGCTATTCCTAGCTAAACTACTTTGTGCTCTCTACCTCTCCAGACCTTCTGATCCTAAATATCCTTATGCAATAAATGATAAGGATAAAATCGGACAATGGTACCGACTCCTTGAGGGACAACTTTACTAAATCTTGACTAAAATTGTTGCCGTCCATTTCTGTCCTCTCATGATAGAAAATTGACTTATATTAGACAAGTCATGATTTTTTATTTAGGCTGGTACTGATTACGCTACACATATAGGATAAATCGGTCAGTTAGGATCGGCATGTCTGGATTTGGTACAAATGAGAAAAACAAACATACATAAGACAACATTTTTATTAATCTCTAAAATCCATTGGAGGCGTAAGAACAATATTGTCTACACTCATATAACTACTTCTTAGTTCTTCTTGAATCTCGCTCACTGTTTCAGCCATCAAATCTTCGTCTACCGACATTTCATCACTACTAATATCTATCTCCATTACTTCTTCGTGTACAGAGCATTCTTCGATAACTTGAGTCAAAGCTTCAGCTATGTCAGAGTCACTGCTAGAATCAAAGTTTTCATTGGTAAATTCTATGACTGATTGCCATTGGTTTTTCCTTTGACTGTCTGTGCTAGGCGAATCCACATTAGTTTTATTAATGTTGTTATTGAAATCACTTTCGTTGTGTTTAGCTGGATATTCATTTTCTAAGTTTTCCACAGACGGTGTTTCAACTTTAGAAGTATTGGATGATTCCGATTTTTCTTCTGAAACATTTTCTTTGTCTTCATTGTCATTATTTTCACTGCCAATGTTTATTAGTGTGGTCAGTAACTCATTGGAAGATTTAACTGAAGTGAAATTATTATTGACTGAGCTGTTCTCATCATCAGACGTCGTTGAATATATCACGGTTTGCTTACGATTTTGTGGTGCATTTGGTTTTTTGAAAGGCGGCCTAAAGCAGCTATTCATGATATTACGCATATTTGTAGATCTATGTCCATTGGAACTATTTTCGTCAGGTTCTGATGCACTACATAGTACCAGTGGTCGTCTTTGAGGAGGTGTTTGAAAGTTAGCTTGTGGGAGTGTATTTGATTCGGGTAGTTTTCTGATTACATCGGAATCTTCATCTTCATTTTGCAAATTTAGCATTCGGCAATTCTCGTCATTAGTTTTATTACTCTTTCGTACCGGAGTAGTTTGAATATTTTCGGCATGTATTTCGGCGTGAACAATTTTGCTTGCGTTTACATCATTTGAGAATTCAACAGCTCGAGATTCTGAGGAATAATTAGCAGTAGTGTCTGTTCTTATATTACTTCTCTGGACTTTAAGTCTCTCTATGAGTTCTGGATAGTCTTGTTTGAATTTTCTTATTATAGTCTTAATCGTTTCTTCTGAATCGTTATGCTTCCTGGCTTCTTGTCTGATTTCGGCATTAAGTTTGTACAGTATTCTTTCGTCATTTATCTCCGGTGTGCACATTTCTTGAGGCTAAAACATTTGTGTCTTAGAACATTAACTTTGTAACTTTTGATACCTAACTAAAAAAAAACGTTGTTAGATGTTAAATGTTTTGGTCTTACCTTTCTAGTCTTTACGATCAGCTCGGCAAGTTCTCTAGCTAGCTTCACTGTATCATCAGGTAGGTTTGTCTTTTCAGCCAATGCCAAACCGTAGTGCTCGATCTTCGTCGCTCCTAGTTCGATTTTGTGTTGATACACCAAACGTGTTTGTCCGTTCTGGGTTTGAGAAATCTGTTCTTCTAATACTGCTGTGTGGCGACTGCAAATATTATACATGTAGCTTTAGTTTGAAAATGTTATATTTATGAGGAAGGTGAAGAATTTAATAGTAGGTAATCAATAATCATGTTTTAAATATCGCTCGCCATATATACAAAAACATAAGTGGATTTTATAGTATAGCAAAACATATCGTACTTGACAACATTGCAGTATAAATCTTGCAACCGGGTGAGATACATGAAGTGTGTGGTAAAGAAGATGAATGCGTCACTCAGAAGCAGCTCTTCACATATCGCCCAGGCTATGCTCGTGCCCTCTTCCGTACAAGTGCCTCTGGAAACATAGTCAAAAAGGCCACAAACCAATTGAAAAACAAACTATATAAACTTGTTTTATTTTAATTTGATAAATTATAACCGACTAGAAACCAACAAGGGAAACTGGATACAGGCAACTAACAGTTGTCTGCTAATAAATAATAAGAAATTACATTTATTTTCTTCCATGCTGGACTGGGAGCGAGAGAAAAACATAGAATGTGCCAGCTGCATTTCCTCCTGGGCATTCTGTAAAAACCAGCTTAGGGATCCGAGGGTTTCAGTATATTGCAATTTAGGCTATGGGTTGACAACCTGTCACTACAGCAATATACATACAAATCTATTTTAAATAACTCTCAAAACTTTGTCAGACGTGGCGGAACGACCTTTGTGTAGGTTGTTTACGCTCTGCCAACCCCATTAGGGATAAAGGCGTGATTATGTATGTGCATCAGAATCCTTGTCTAGTGGAGCAAGAACCTTTATACTTTGTCAATCAGATTCAATATTTACCTGCAAAGTTCGTCTATGATCACCAGGCTCGATTTAGTAAGTCCAGCCATCATGTGCTGCATTTCTTTCATCTGCAAGTTTTGATACTAAGTTAAATTTTCACCAGGCGCTAAGAAATCTTATGAATTGCTTTTGTGTTTTCTCCAGGCGCTATTTGATCAGCTTACCTCAAAAACGTAAGTCGATGCGTTGAGTTCTACACTGTCATTGAAGCCTATTCTTGAAAATATTCTGTCACACAACCTGAGAACGGCATTGGTTGCAGGAAGGAAGCAACCAAGCTGAAAAAGTTTAGTTATACCGTATCAATTACGTACAAATTCATACGTAGTAGTTTTTATTTTACTACGCATTATAATAAGTCAGCTATGATAACAACTGCCTCCGTGGTCTAGTGGCTAGTGCCATGGACTCCTGATCCGGAGGTCCTGGGTTCGATTCCCAGGGGAGAAACACAAAGTCGATATTTGAGAATTTATCACTTTGTGATTTTTTCCAGTTTGGTTAGGGCATTGCAGGCTGAATCACCTGATTGTCCGAAAAGAAAAAGATTTCGTGCTTCGGAGGGCACGTTAAGCCGTCGGTCCCGGTCGCTGTCTTTGATAGTGGTCGTTACTCAAACCATGTCAGAGGCCTGATAGTTGTGCTACTAGGCGGTTTAAAAACTCTGACACCAGGGTTCTTCGGGTCGATAGACTCGATACCCACTCGACAGAAGAAGAAGCTATGATAACAACTTCGTCTTTATACCTGTGCCATTATCTGCATGATAGCGATTTGTTTGATGTAAATGCTCTTCCCTCCCATATTTGGTCCAGTTATGATCGTGACGTTGTGTTCTGGACTAGCAAACTGGAATAATGATCGAAAAGATGAATACATACATACATACATACATATAATCAGGCCTCTTTCCCGGAGGGGTAGGCAGAGACCACATCTTTCCAAAGATGAATAACTTAGATATAAAAAAATACTGCTGAATTTTCATCAACATCACCACAGATTATAGTCCGATAGCGCTAGGTTTTGAAGTTTCGAAACTCTTAAAGTTTTTTGTTTTTTGCATACAGTTTCCGGACCATTTGCCCAACCTAATACATTATTTTGTGTCATTCTAGGTACTTGCATAGGTAGAAATTTAGGTATTTGTCTTTTCGATCAGTATTGGACGAAAAGATAATTAGAGATGCAAATATTACTTTCATGGTAATAACGAGATAGTTATTGATGTACATAGGCATTTTGTGCTATATATGTCCACGAGAATCCTAATATTTAACCAGTACCTAAGACGGCACCAACTAGCTCTAAAATAATATTACAATAGGTAAAATAGGTGTTACGCGTTTCAGAATACTGATATCTGTTGTTTAAAATATTTTGTGTCGAATTCATCCACGACGTTTATAGATATAATTTTTTTTCATTACTACAGCCTGTAAAATCCACAAAAGAAATGGCAAGTTATTAGAGTTTACGTGTTCTTTGTTATTATATTGTAACAAAACACTTTTCATAATTTGTGTTGTTTTTATCCACGAACTTCTAATATTAGGTACGTACCTATATAAAAATGGCGAGCGCAGGGACCATCGAGCGCGCGGAACATCACGCGCGGGTGCGGGCGGCGGGGGGCGCCGGCCAGCCAAAAGCGCGGACGCGTGCATTTTGTTTACATTCAGTCTTCTTGGTGCAAGTTGCGACAAGCAATTAGTAAAAGTTAGTTATGAAACTGTGACAGACTTAAATGGAAATCGAAACTGAGTTATTACCCGACCGGACCAACGAAGAATAATGATATTTTTGTTCGTTTTTTACTGTAGATCATGCCTGTATTTACTAAATTGTTACTCCTGTGTTTGTTTTTTCGTAATTCCACACTGAGATCTCTTATAGGTACCTTATTGAATCAAATCCGAAAAAAAAATATGTCACTCATCATTAAAAAATACATCAGGACTAAGTAGGTATGTACCAGTGTCGTTGCAATAACGATAGTTTCACAATGGATAGTTGACCTTGAAAAAAAGTATTAGTATACTATCGCTATCGCAACAAAACTAGTATGTGCTAAGTGATATTAAGGTAAAGATAGGTAGGTATTTGTTTGATACACTTCTTCTCACTTACTGTCATAAAATCTTTCGTTTGCAAAGTAAGGTAGGTATGTTTCATTCCACTGCATGACTCGGTGAGCCTGCGGGAGGGAGGGTATAGGTGAGGGGCGGGGCGGGAAGCACGCTTAGCGGCTTTGGCGCCATCGCGCGCACTCAGTTGCCACTTTGATCTCATACTTACATACATACACGTTCATCTCATACTTAGGTATTAAGTAATAGAAACTGTTTTGTTTTTATGTTAAAACTTATATTTAATGCAAAAACCATAAAATAATCTTAGTTTTTGGAATAAAGTATATACATATAGCTATTTATAAACAACCGTTTCTCCCCGGCTACATTCGCCCAAAATGGTTTTTAGCCGATTTTAACGTTTGAAACCGCTTGGTTGAACCGGCTTTACATCTATAGTAGTGGGTAAAAACCCATTCAATCCACCGTTTAAACCGGGTAATAACCCAAATCACCCGTTTTTATTACATTATCACCCAATTTTTGGGGTTACATACATACATACATACTATCACGCCTGTATCCGTAATAAGGTAGGCAGAGCGTGAACAAACCAATCAAAGGTCGTTCCGCCACGTCTGACAAGTTTTGAGGGTTGTTTAAGATAGAACTGGATATTGCTGTAGTGACAGGTTGTCAGCCCATCGCCTAAATTACAATATACCCTCGAACCCCTTAGCTTGTTTTTACAGCATGCCAGGAAGGAGATGCAGCTGGCACATTCTACGTTCTTCTGTCGCTCCCAGTCCAGCATGGAAGCTTTTTAGGGTTACAACCGGGTAATAACTCAAATCACCCGGTTTTAATCCCTTATCACCCAATATGTCGGGTGAAAACAAGGGTCAATAGTCGATAAAAGCTATGGAAACTCCGCAAATTTTGAAGATAGGATCTTCCAATTTTGTGTTACTACTCTTACTCTACTCTTATTCTATTACTTTTCTTCTTCTCCTAAGCCTTCTTCCTATTATCTGGGGCCGGTTTTCCTTGTCTGCCTCTTCCATTTTTGTCTATATTGTGCTGTTTCGGCGTCTATGTTGGATTCTTTCAGGTATTTTTGTACCGTCATCAGCCAAGTGGCGAAATGTCTTCCGCGGCGTCGCGTCGTCGTGGGTAAGTTTAGGACTATTCGTACCATATGGTCCTTAGGGCGCCGAAGCACATGTCCATACAATCGTAGGCGTCGTTCTTCGGCCTTGTCTCTAATTTGGTCAATTATTTATCTTCCTCTGATGTGGACATTGCGAACTTTGTTCAGCAGTGTGACACCCACTGACCAGCGTAACATGCGCATTTCTGTAGTGTGAAGCTTTGACAGGTGTTGTTTAGTAGATGCCCAACATTCTGTACCGTAGAGGTGGCAGGTCTTATGGCCGTTTTGTACAGTTTGCCTTTAAGCACAATTTGGTTATTCCTAGCTACCATGTCATTTCGACAGACGGCATGTTGCACTTGGCATGCGTTTGTGTGTGTGTGTGTTATAAGGGTTGACAAATTTTGTTATACCGGTCATAATCATCACTTGATAAACCAATGTTTTAAAGTTGTTCACTGTAACTGAATATTTAGAATAGATTAGGTTTCATATTTTGTATGTATTTACTTACCGTCTGTCATCACTGTGGAATCTAAAAAAGTTCCTGTTGGAGTCATCTCTTGTAGTAGAAAGACATCCGTACACAGAACAGTACCTAACCATCTTTGGAACACAAAACTTGATTATTTCCGTTACACAGGGAAACATGCGTGCGCCATACCCGCTAAGCGTACGCTCAATGTGGCCCACAATCCGGCGCGGAGTGTGACGTATGTCGGACAGGGGAAGGGAGGTAAATGACCATTCTGTATGTAATACTATTATATATTCTGTGCTTTAAGTTTAATGTGCATCTTCTTGTCACACATTACACCCGTGAGTTGTCTCAACTTGATTCATCTCGTAGTTGTTCTATGGGTTACATCTCGCTCAATTTTTCCGTCATTGCTAATGATTGATCCCAAATATTTATGTATGGACGCCGCGTCTATGAAAAGTTTTATCTGGCTCATGTCCGTGTGACCATCAAATATACACGACATATGCTCTGTCTTTTTGCAACTAATCTTAAGACAATTATCTTCAAGTGACTTCAGCCAGAGATTGAAATCAGTCTGTAGGTCTTCCACTGAGTCTGATATCAGAGCAACGTCATTTGCATACAGTATTATTCCATGGTGTTCCATGGTACAGGTTTTTGGCAGCGGTTTGTGAGATAGTCCTTGGTTACATTGGTGACGTTAAATAACAAAGGGCTCAAAGCCGACCCTTGATCAACGCCAACTGTAATTGACAGTGATATACAGATGCCTGGTAGACAAACGACTTGAGTTGTAACACCATTGTACATATCCTGTATGAAGGCGATGTATTGTTCTGGGACATTTTGGGCTCTAAGTGCATCCCAAATAAGTTCTCGGGGCACGTGATCGAAAGCCTTTTCTATATCAATAAAGATCATGTGTAGGTTTGTGTTACCTATGTCCTCTGGCCTTTTCCTTTTTGTATCGGAAGGACGAGTTGAGTGCCTTTCGAAGCTAAGCCGTCCTGGTAAAATAAAGGTTGGTTCTGTCCTGCTACTCTTCATCATAGCTAACCTTCAGTCGGTATACGCTTTAATATCCAGAAATTTCTGGACTTCACAGGGCCGACGATAGCTGCCAGGAGAGATATTATAAACAAATTGTGTAAATACCACATGGACTTGTCCGGATGGGATATTGATGGGAAGGTGATGCCAACCTCAACACACAACTGGTCTTGGGGTCGGTGACTTCAACTCACTAGCCGCACAACCAAACAAATCCCCCATAACTAATAGATCTTGCGGTGGTCAAGCCAGAGGTCGGTCTTATCATTTAAATAACATTGAAACCTTCGACAACCATGTATGCTCCGACCATCTCAGACCAGCCGGCAAATTCCAGGCTGCTGCCGTCGAGGCAGAAGATACTCACACGGCACACGAGGTACAGAATACTCCCGGGAACCAGTCTCAACACTAAAGGATGTAGATGAGCTCACAAGCGAGTTCGCGACTGCAATTCAGCGAGCAAAGGAATATGCTGCCGTTCTCTGCTAGAAACTCCCGCATGCTTGCGCATGAGGATTGGCGTCCATAAGGCGTACGTGAGAACCCGTCTTGCGTATGTCGCTCTAGCATGGTATGCGTATGTATCTGAGACTAATTGCCAGGGACTGCGGGCCCAGAAGTCGAAGGTGGAGCGTGCCATTACATTTCATACTTGGAGAGACCTATGAGACCTTGGGTGAGTTCGTGTCCAAGCTCTCAATCGAAATGTTTGTGCGCTGTGACTGGTCACATTTCAAATACTTTCAAAACGTGGCCCTGGTATCACGTTCATACCCTGATAAAAGAAAAAGAGTTATGGAGAGACAGAGGTAGGGACAAGAGCGGAGGGACGTTATGCTGGGATGGGTGGGAGCAACGGGAGGGACGTGAGCGGAGGGAAAGAGGAATGCTTGGACGTTGAGGTAGGAGGGACAGATAGGATTGGTAGAATGGGTAAGCCGAAAGAAAGGGGATTATCGGAGAGACTGAGGGATTGATAAGCGGATGGACGGATGAAACGATTACGGTTGAACAGAGGGACAGAGTGACGAAGGGACTTTAGGGTAGAACGTTAATGGGCTGGGAACGTGAGAGACTAGAGAAGCGGGAGTAACTGAGAGACGGAAAGGATCTCTAAATCATCTATGACTGAATATTCTACTACCTCCATGCTCGTCAATTTGTCTGCCAAATGTAGAGAGGGTTAAGCAATTTAAAAGAGGTCCCTGGACATTGCCGTCTTCTGCAACTGCACTGACAAGAGATAAGGTTCTGACATATAAAATTGTTGCTGGCAATGCACATCTCCTATAACTACTGTTACAAGCCAACGCATGACCACCACTGTATGGAGCAGTGGCTACGCCCAACTATTTATTTCGTTTTATTTAAAAACTACTATAGGATATTATAATATATTAAATATCATTTTTCCTACATAAATTATGAACAGTTTTACAACGAAAAAATATTGTATAATGCCAGCAGGGCACACTCCTTGATCATTTTGTCTTATTCCATACAACAAAAATTCAAAAGTTTTTTTCCAGACAAACTATCTGTTTTAGACAAAATCTTGTTATCACAATTATTCATCAGAATGAAAAACCTACTGATGGGTATCTTAAAATTATGAAATTTAATAGTAAAAAACCCTATGTCCCTCATTTAGCAGTTTCGACCCACTGTGCGGCGGAACTCGAACCTACAACCTCTAGCTTCGTAGGCAGGAAGGCAGGGTCACTACCAACTAGGCTATCCGGCCGTAAAAATCTAGTGGATTTTTAATCGGCATACCGCTTCTCGTTACATCACTTGTACACACACCTATGTACTCTGATGAATACATAGGTACCTATCAGAAACTACTCCGTCAGACTGTTCAAAGTTGTCACACCACACATTTAAAAATAATAACAAAAATATTAAGTAATTCTTTTTAATTCGTGTATATTCTATTTCACTGACTGTACACTACGTACCTACTCGAAGTGGGGCGCGGGACATCGAGAAGCGTTATATATAACGAAAAAGCTGTAGGTAGGTATGCCGACAATTATTCAGGTTCTAATCGTAAAATAATATTGACCGTCTAAGCATTGACCATTGACATACGTGGGTATTGAGATTGCAGGCGTGCGTTTTATAAAATGCATTTAGAAAATTCGCACGTCCTTTCGTTATTTTATTTTTATATCTATGCTAGCTGTGCCCGCGACTCCGTACGCGTGGTGGTTATGATTTTAAACAGCAATGTATTTTTTTGTTTTAAATTTTCTTTACTCTTACTTATTTGTGTCATTTTGAATCGCATTAGATAAGCCTAACACGTGTATAACACTATACTTGTGTGCGTAATACGACTTACCGTATTCTAATGAGATTATGAAATAAAACAAGATAAAATTTTCTGCCTACTCTCTAAGTCAGGTGGCGTGGTTTTATACGTATATCTATAAAGTTTTACGTGAGTTAACATTGAGCCGAATAAAAAAAACATCAAATCGGAAAAGATACAATCAAAATTTAATTTCCTACCTACCCCTCAACTCAGGTGGCGTGATTATTTGTACCCTATGTTTTTTCCTAGATAACAATCAGTCGAATAAAAAAAGTTTGATCGAAATCGGTTAAAAACAGCCAAATTCGAATTTCCTGCCTACCCTCTAAGTGAGGTGGCGTGATTTTAGGTATCCTAAGTTGCAACCCGGGTAACACTGAGTTGAATAAAAAAAGTCCTATTGAAATCGGTTAAGTAGTTTTGGCGTGATGTGGTAACATACAGACATACAAAAATTCAAAAAAAAAACTTTTTGGTCTTTATATCGTTAATAATGTCTGCTGCAGTTATTTTTTTGGAAAAATATTCAATGTACAGACACCACCCTTCTAGAGATTTATTATATGTATAGATAGATATAACTGTATAAGGTCATTTTAAATCAAGTGCAAATATTAATCGTGTTAAACCCATGAAACTAAACAACTTTCCCTAAGGAACATACTCGTAGGTCGAAAAACGAATAAAAAAATTGAACCTTCCATACAAAATGCTCCAGCTGATAGCGCACTTAGTATGGGAAGTAAATTTTTATTTTTCGTAATACGACCTACGAGTATGTTTCTTAGGGAAAATTGTTTAGTGTCATGTGTAGATTCACACGTTTCAATATTTGCACTTGATTTAAAATGACCTTATAGTACCTACGTAGCGGAGACAACCGTACCCTATGAATGTGTGCGTGCGTATGCCCTCCGCCCCCTGCCCACGGCCCGCGTCCGCCTGTTTCGACTGCATCTATTGTTTTTGTGTTTTATTCATTTAAATATAGTGCATGAAAGTGACACAAATTTAGAATAATGATTATTCATGCGTTTTTGATATTGAATAAGTAAACTCTAATAATTGTAATATTTTTCTGGAGCTACGGAAGCTTGGAAAAACAAAATAATTAATAATCTTAAAAGTGCATGCCCTAATTTGGCACAAATTTATTTAATAGGCATATGAAAGTGATTTGAGTAAGGAAACAGTTATTTCATCAATTGTATTTTTTTTGCACTGTTTTTACATAGTGACCCTAAGATGTCAGTTTGCACTGGACGAAGATGGCACAAACCGGGTTTGCACACTCCGCAGGCTATCCTAGATATGATATTATAGTTATTTTAAAGTTTAAATTAATTTTGCCAGTTTTAATTTGAATAAAAAAAAACTACTACAAATCATCGATTTACTGAAAATGCAAGTACCAGATGTGACACAAAATGCAAAAAATATGATTCATAAATACGACTGTATCCACAGGCAAGAAATAAGCAACTTTAGAGTTTTTGAAACTTATGGTGTCAAAATAGACCAGCGCTATCGGACTATTACTTCCGTGGTCTAGTGGGCAGAGCCACAGGCTTACGATCCGGAGGTCCTGGGTTCGATTCCTAAGGGGAAACACAAAAATTGATATTTGTCAATTTATCACTTTGTGAGGTTTTCCCCAGTTTGGTTAGGTTAGTACATTGCAGGCTGAATCACCTGATTGTCTGAAAAAGAAAAAAACGATTCCGTGCTTCGGAGGGCACGTTAACCCCTCGGTCCCGGTCTGTCTTTGATAGTGGTCGATTTTTGAGCACGGCATGACATTACTGAGGTCATTGCCAAAATTTCAGAAGGTAATAAATTTAGATAATCTTACGATATCATTGGGCACTGGCATGATTTGGCTATTGTAATCAAGAAGAGGATGAACGCTGTTCCGAATATCCAAATACGTGCCAAACTCTGGTCTGATGTAGGATCCAACAGAACTGACCTACAAGAAAATACACTCGTACTTTTAATATAATCTAAAAATAAAATAATAAATCCAGAGAAGTCAAATCAAATTTATACTCTAAATAATAAAAAAACATGTTAGTGATAATTTATATGTAAATGATAAAGATATAACTTTGAATACGAATGAGCCGATAACCAATGAGAATGAAAATAAGCAAGTATAAGATAAATCAGTTACGGTAGATACGTAGGTATAGGTATGGTACAGATGCAATTAGGTATGACAAAATATTAATGCTTGAGATGAAATGTACAGTACATACGATTTGAGGTACTCGAGACTTACTTGAGCCATTGCAATGAGAATATCCAACTCAGCAACGTTTTCACAAAGCTTGTAGAGGCTAGACATGAAAGGACGCAACTCTTTGAGCAAGCTTGCAATAACACTGTAAAGATATTTAAATATATAAATAATTACAATGATAGCAAAATATAAAGAAAAGCTAAAAATACAAATAAAGACTAGACGTCGTGAAAGCTGATATGAAATAGAACAAGAGTCACCGGATGTTGAAGACCTGGTAAAAAGGAGTCGAAAAAGCCGGAATGCGAAAATCGAAACCGAAAATGCTAGGCAGAAGAAAAGACAAAGAAAATATATATTTTTAAATGGTTGCATCATAGCTAACAATCTTACATATTGCTCATCTTCTGAATTTCGTTTAAAGATTCTTTAGCTTGCTGATCGAGTACCACTAGTTCTTCTGTAGTCATCGATACACTGGCTCCTGTATTTTGCACCTAATATACATGAAAATTATGACAGAAATTTTAATGTCCATGTTCAAGTTTTAAATTTGAATGATGACAACTCGGATGATAAAGACAAATGGATGAAATCGTAAAAAACACGTGCATGGACACGCGTTTATTATTATCACAAAAGTTATTATGTGGATGATATGATTATGAAATTCTTATCTTGATGAAATTGAAGTCAACAAACCTGAATAAAAATCGGTGGTAAGTCCTCAACATTGAAGTTTCTTCTGTTTTTCGGAGCTATCGACATTACGATATGAAAACCCTTCATCACGTTTTGATTCAACCTAATCGGTAGATCGTAGCTCTCACTCAGTTGTTCGACTATTTTCTGTATATCTTCTATGAGCTCTGAATAGGTCCTTCTAGCAACATCTAGAAGTCCATTGATTTCTGGTTTGACGGCAAAACATCTTTGAAGACTACCCATCGCTCCTTTCTCTAAGTGGGCATCTTCTTGTATAACTGTTTTTATTCGTTCAGAGATTTCGTTGTAGTGAGGGTTTTCAGTGTCCTGCAATTTTGAATCCTCAAAATCAACAGCACAGGATGAAAATATATTACAAAAATTAAAAATGTTGATTGGTAACCATCTGTCTAAACTTAATGTATTAGATTTATTTAACATACCATTTTTATCTTTCTCAGTCTTCCGCTCTCAGCTACATTCAATGCTTCCACCAACTTAGGTACTAGTTCCATCGTGGTCTTCAACAAAAGCACTTGGTTCAACTGTGCTTCTCCCACCTTATCCATATTTTGGTTCTGACTGTCCATGCATAGGAGCAATATTCTGTCGATGTCTGCCATCTTTTTTATTACATCCTAAGTTACAATAGAAATTGTGTTACAATTTATAAACGTTTTCTTTTTTCATAAACGAACATTTTGGTCGACGATAATTTACATATTTTCAATTTCTATTTTCTGGGTGTTTGACTTTGAACTACGTAAAATTACATGCTATCCTAGATCTATAGTTTTTGAGCTATGATCCTAGAACTATGTTCCTAGGCTTAATGCTTAGCAAATTTGAGTTGGCCGTGTAAAATCATACCTGTAAACCTGTCATCAATCCATTATCGTTCTCAATCAGATCCTGCACAGCATCAAGTCTGCCTTCAATGAACTCCTTGTTGCAAGACGGCTGCAGTATCGCTGCTCTTAGAGCCCTTATGCCACCGATGGTGTAAGTTGGTCCTAGCACTCCAAGTAAACAGCAAGTTGGACCAGCCGACGGTACTAAAGGTTGGACTAGTTCCAACTGAGTTGCTGTACCGACATCTGGAGAAATTGCGTATTTAAACAACTACACAACTATACAACAGCGTCCCGAAAACTGATAGGGGTTGCTCAGACAACGAAACTGAACAACTAGCTTGTTCATACAAATTGTCTGATCGAGGTGGTTATTTTGTATGGGAAGGTCAATTTATTTTTTCATCTCCTAAAAGAAATTCCTGGTTGTTCAGTTTCGTTGACTGAGCAACCCGTTTCAGTTTGCGGGACGCTATCCTTTACACCCGGTATAGCTTATGTTAATAAGCAATCACAATGCACAAGTTAGCTATTTTCTTTCTTACCTATGACCATCGTGTGTTCGGAAGAATGGTATTCGATCTTCAAAGATTCTCTGGCGAAAACTATACATTGAATGTACTCTACGTATTTCAAAATTGCTGCAGCAGCTGTTACTGCGTAAAATCTAAAACAAGGCAAAAGTTAGAGGCAAAGCGAAATTTTGAAAAGAAAACTAGCTATCTGAAGCAGGTGTTGTAATTTCGGAATAATAATAATAATTTATTTATTTCAGATAACAATGATCCAATTTTGTTAGTATCAATCAATATACATTAAATTTACGAACAGACATTGTATTTTTAATAAGATGCCGCATTACAGGGCAACCATCTCTATCAGCAATGATTTGGAGGATACTGTTGGAGCTGTCCCGTTTTCTGTTCAGCAACGACGCTTGCTTCTTCCGCAAGACCGCTGCAAAGCTGTCAGTGCGGGCCTGAGCAAACATTGCCGAAGCACTACAGAATCGCGGCAGCCCCAACAACATCCTGAAGCCATTGTAATTGGTAGACGAAATGAAAGTCAGTCAATGAAACTGAACAACTATCACCAGGATGTTTTTTTGGAAGTGTAGAAAAAGAATTGGTTTTCCATATAAATTGTTTGATCAAGGTGGTAATTTTGTAAGGGAAGGTAATTTTTTTCATCATCTGAAGTAATTTCCCGGTGAATGTTGTTCGAGTTTCGATGATTGAGCAACCCTTAATAGTTTGCGCCTTGTCCCTTACGCCCTAATACTTACTGTAACCCTCGAATCCCTTAGCTAGTTTTTACAGCATTTGGATCTGCTGTCTTCCAGCCGCATCATTAAAATGCCTCCGCTGCACTGTGGTCAGGTTCACCATGGGATACTAGCTCTTATGAGCTGGTACAACTGATTTGGTGGGATGCCTTCGCAGAATGTGTGGGTAACTATTATCTGTTCATGTTTGTTATTGATGATCAAGTATTGAAGGTATTTACTTCTGCAAAACCTGAAGATAAACCCCGCTATACTGCGGAGCACACAGGGTTTGGATCTGCTGCCTTCCAGCCGCATCATTGAAATGCCTCCGTTGCACTGTGGTCAAGTTCACCATGGGATACTGGTCTCTTATGAGCTGGTATAGCTGATTAGGTTGGATCCCTTCGCAGAATGTGTGGGGTACTATTATCTGTGGATCAACATCATGCGTTGTCCTGCTTGAATCGTTCGTGGATGATATTATGTTTAAAGATGACGATGAAGCAATAATTTGTTTCTGCAGTTTTCGAAAGGAAAACTTAAGATGTACGATTGCTATTGCAATTAATTGAATGTTGTTATAACCTTTGAGTATTGAGTATTAATGCAAATTCAATGAGTCTTCTTCTTCTGTCGAGTGGGTATCGAGTCTATGGACCCGATGATCCCTGGTGTCAGAGTTTTTAAACCGCCTAGTAGCACAACTATCAGGCCTCTGACATGGTTTTGTGTAACGACCACTATCAAAGACAGCGACCGGGACCGACGGCTTAACGTGCCCTCCAAAGCACGGAATCTTTTTCTTTTCGGACAATCAGGTGATTCAGCCTGCAATGTCCTACCCAAACTGGGGAAAAATTCACATAGTGATAAATTCTCAAATATCAACTTTGTGTTTTCCCCCCTGGGAATCGAACCCAGGACCTCCGGATCGGGAGTCCATGGCACTAGCCACTAGACCACGGAGGCAGTTATATTATATTATTTATATTATTCAATGAGTGATATCAGCATTTAAGTACCTGATAGATAAGTATTATATTATAATCCATGGAATAATATAATAACTTAATTACTTCCATGCTGGACCGGGAGTGATAAAAAAACATAGGCGATGGACTGACAACCTGTCACTAAAGCAATATACGTAATCAATCAGCTATAATAACCCTCAAAACTTGTCAGACGTGGCAGAATGACCATTGTTTAGGTCGTTTTTGCTCTGCCTATCCCGATAGGGATAAAGGCGTGAATTTATGTATGTATGTATGTATGAATAATATAATACAGTATTACAAAGCGAAGAAATATCGCGAATCGCGGTATATTTTTGAAGAACTACGCACAATTAATATACTTAGTGAATGTTATCATCATTTTTGAGATTACAAACTTATACTTTAAGGTGTGATCCTATCCTATCTATGGGACTGAACAACTTTCGCCAAGTAACATAATTTTCTGGTTATGTTTATGCTTGTAGCCGACAGATGGCGCCACATCAAGAAACTCAAGTACTGAAACGCGGTATCGAAGTTTTCTCAGCGATCTGCAGATATACAAGTTCCAAACTTGTCCGGCTGGACTTCGGTCCCCTGCTCACAACACCCGACCAGGCGGGTAGCTACCCTTTTCCCATCCATCATCACTAAGCTAATTGGCTTTTAAAATTGTACTCCTAAAATGTTTCATGGTGAAAGTTTCACGAGTATGATCACATCCTAAAGTTTGGATAGCAATGTTTTTATACCCATTATACTATGCCTTACCTCAACAGGATTGAAGAAATTGATCTTCGTCAGTGTATGGGTGTAGAGCAGGGTGTCGCTAAATTGGCAAAGGACGAGGTGGGGATGTCTAAGGTCCACAGCTGCCATGCCGATTTCACCACGGGCCATACCTCGCCCTTCGGATATTGCTACAACATAAAAACTATTTTTTCAGGACTCTGTACTTGATAAGGTTACGTGGTTTTTCCTAGCTTCGGAAGGCACGTTAAGCCGTTGGTTCCGGTTAATATCGTTTAACACCGTAGATATTAAGCCAATGTCAGAGGCCAGTGCTAAGCATTGGCGGCTTGAAAACTCTGACCTAATCTAGGATTGGGTCTGGTTTCCCTTCTGGGTTGCGAAGGTCAGATGGCAGTCGCTTTGTGTAAAAACCAGTACAACCGTTCAATCACTTAGATTAGGTAGCAAACCCCGTGAAATTCGGGATAAGGTTAGGGAGATGATGTACTTGATAAAGTTACTGACCTGTAAGAACCGTGTGAAATGGTAATGTGTTACTCTGCATTATCTTTAGATTGCAGTATTTTTAGGGTAAGAACAAAGGAAATCCGGTTGTATTGATAAAGTTACAATAGTTTTTTTATCAATATGTCGTTGCGTTGTTTCTGTATGACTAAGGTCCTCATGACTACGTATAAGATTAGTAGCTACTTATGCTATTTTATTTGTCTCGGTATTACCTAAAATGCAAGTTCCTATTCCAGATCGTATCTGCTTCTTCTTCTTGTGTCGAGTGGGTATCGAGACTATCGACCCATCGAAACTTAATTTGCCTCATCAGTAATCATATTAACATAGGCGTATCCAGAGTGGGGATATTGGAAGTTGATAGAGGTACAATGGCGGAAATTCTGAACTTACTATTCCTTAACTAATTCTTAGCTAGCGCTGTCACTTTCTTAACTTTGTCATCAGAACAGGATCGCAAATGAACACATGACTTTGACATTCCTTATCTGACGTAAGACGCTATAAGAAATGAGCATAGAGCATGCTTCCTTATTTTTCGTCAAATAAGCAGCCTTATGTCAAAGTCACGTGTGTATTTGCTATCCTGTTCTTATGTCAAAGTGAATAAAGTGACAGCGCTAGCTAAGAATTAGAATTAGGATTATGTCGCGAGAATCGATGCCACTGTAGGAAGAATCTCCTATAATATAATATTATAAAGAGGAAATATCTGTATATTATTTCAAAAATTCTTACACCATTAAAAAGCTATATTCACCTTAAGTCATATGATACTTTTTACCGCGTGAAAATATATCATTCCCACGGGAAAACTCATAAAGTAAGCCGCGGGTGAAACTGCGGCGTTAAAGGGTAGTGTTTGATAGTTCAGATTTTCCCTTGCTTTAGAACGCACGTTAAGTCGCTGCCAATCCTTACCCAATATTACGCTTGCCTCTACCGCAGATGTGGTAGTTGAACGAGCAGATCTTGTGCCGCTATGTACACCTGGAAACGTACTGCATGTTTAATTAATGTAGTGTTAGGTACATTTTTATAGATTTGAATTTTAAAAATGGGATCATGAGCTCCATGTTTTTATGTAACTGCCTATACTGTTTGAAAACTGCACACCATCTAAGATTACAGGTAATTCCCTATAGCCACAGAATAATAAATAGTACTAAAGCTAACGAGGGTATGGTTGAAGTCATGACCTCAACACTTTTCCTCAATAAATCTTGGTTAGGTACTTCTAGGTAAATCCCTCTTCATTTATTTTCTTCCATGCTGGACTGGAAGCGAGAGAAAAACGTAGAACGTGCCAGCTGCATTTCCTCCCGGGCATGCTGTAAAAGTCAGCTAAGGGATCCGAGGGTTTCAGTATATTGTAATTTAGGCGATGGGCTGACAACCTGTCACTACAGCAATATACCTACAAATATATCTTAAATAACCCTCAAAACTTTGTCAGACGTGGCGGAACGACCTTTGTTTAGGTTGTTTACGCTCTGCCTACCCCATTAGGGATAAAGGCGTGATTATATGTATGTATGTATTTATTTTCAGATAAATTCTCCCGCCTAGTAACCTATGTTTGTTCTTTGGGTAGGTATGAATCATACTTCTTCTCTTTACTAGCGATCGAGTTTAAGCCCGGCCCAATCTCCTCCTACATCAAAATTAATGGTGCCTAAACAGTTTCTTCCATGCTGACCTGGGAGCGAGAGAAAAACATAGAATGTTCCAGCTGCCCTTCCTCCCGGGCATGCTGTAGAAGTCAGCAAAAGGGACTCGAGGGTTACAGTGTATTGTAATTTAGGCGATGGGCTGACAACCTGTCACTATAGCAATACACATTACAATCTAAAATTGCCCTCAATTTTTGTCAGACGTGGCGAAAGCGCCTTTTACGAGGAGTTTGACGCTCTGCCTACCCCGTAAGGGATAAAGGCGTGATTTTATGTATGTATGTATGTAAACAGTCTCTTACCTCTGCTACTACTGCTAATGTATCTCAAAGCAGTCGGTCTGTTTCTAGGAGTGTGGAAGTCGATAGAAGTATCCACAGCAGCAGAATCACTAGCAAGGATTCTTAGACCGCTCGGACGAGGCACGCCACTCGATGAAGACTCGGGTTTCGTCGAGATCGAGTTTGTAGTAACTCTGTCATAATTATAAAACACTTTAAACTATGAAATCCCCAAAAACCCTCATTATGAAAACGCCGTAAGTAGTAATTCTGTCATAATTATAAAACACTTTAAATTATTAAATCCCCAAAAACCCTCATCATGAAAACTCCGTAAGTAGTAATTCTGTCATAGTTATAAAACACTTTAAATTATGAAATCCCCAAAAACCCTCATCATGAAAATTTCGTAAGTAGTAATTCTGTCATAATTATAAAACACTTTAAATTATTAAATCCCCAAAACCCTCATCATGGAAGCTCCGTAAGAGATCAAAACTTCCATGCTGAACTGGGAGTGATAGAAAATGTACTTTTTTCCGGGCATACTTCTGAAGTCAGTAAACGGGACGAAAAAGTTTCGATTTTTGCAATTTAGAACCTAGTCAGACAACCTATCAGGGATACAGGCATGACATGACTATTGTATAATATGCACCCATGTATATAGTTTGAGCCTTAAAATGACACAGTCCACTCTTTAAAAAATGGTCCTTAAATTCAAGTATTTAAATGTGAAGTTTATAGTGATAAAATTGCTTAAACTTCTTCAAGAAGATTGTCCATTAGAGTATGAAAACTTACTTCCTCTTATTACTTCTAGGTGGCCCAAGCGGAGGACCCATGGACGATCTTTTGGATGTCGAAGGCTCCTCTCTGTTAAACTGATATCGAGGTGCATTGTTGGTTGGGCGACTAACGTGTGAAGTGCTGTACGATACCGGCAAAACTGATGTAGTTCCTCGTATTCCTGAAGGAGAAAATGGAGATGGAGAAATAACAAAACTTGTTATGTTATACTAACTTCCATAGTGATAACTTGTATTGTACCTAGCGACAAATCCTTTCTCACTAATTCATTTCGAAATCTTGACGGAGCTTTTATATTAGCAAGTTTGTCTCTTTGGACTACATTCATTTTAAATAATTAGACCCTGATTTTCATGCAAAATAATGATAATTTCAAACTCGTGAAACAAACTTTCTCAAAACTTTTACCCGCCATTTTATTCAAAGTTTTGAAAGGTGTGTTTATGAAGCAAGTCATGAAACTTTTTTTCAAATTATTGAAAAGTTATGTTCCAGGAGCACCAAACATCATCATAGAGAAAAGCATACTTTCTCTTTCTAGCACGTGAAAAGAAACTAGTATTAGTATAGTACAACGCAAGCTGTCATTGTCATTTCAAAAAGTCAAAATTACCTTGCTTGTGTTGTGGTGCGTATTTTGAATTTACTTTTTATTTTATCTAATATATTAACCCATAATAAAAGTACCCGTTGTAATTTCTGTTATATGCTAATAATCTATAACTAAAAAGATTGAAAATTTATTATCTAATCTCATAGAAGGTATGATAAGATGGACCTTGAACTACGGCTTTATCAAGAGGTAAACATGTTACAAACATCTATTTTGTTAAAATTAATATCAATTTTCTATAGAAATACTACCACGTATTTACATATTTAACAAAGCCTTCTTGTATTTCTATTATAAATATGAGGATAAAGTACTTTTGTATTGAACAAATGGTACAAAGCAAACATAACTTTTTCGCAAGGTCATCAATTGAGATGGTAACAAACAAGGTCAAATATGGTTAGTTTGTGGCGTGCTCTCTCACTGGCAGGTAGGAACCTTATCTCTCGATTTTATTATCATAGTTTTTATTATTGGAGTACTATTATACTAAAATAAATGTTGAGTAATAGGCCAATGGAATTTTTGTGCGTATCTAAGTTGTCGAATTCGAATGTTGCGATAAGATAATGTTTTAAATTTCCACATTTCTCACACAAATATTACTACCTCAACGACTGCATATTCAGAGTTATTTTACCCATATAAATAATACATAACTTTATGTAGGAGTTCTATATGGGGTGTAAGGGACAGCAAACTGATAGGGAATGCTCAGTCATCGCTGTCCCTTACACCACCCAGTATGTGGAAGCTTGTAATTGGCATTAATTTAATATGTATACTTGAATAATTCTTAAATGGTTCTGTTAGTTCCCCGAATATAATAAAACGTTAAGAAATATTTAACGTATACCTACTGATACTAGTTTTTACTGGTGATAATTTTAAATGTTATGCATACTGCCCTGTTGCCTGATTCGGCAACCGGTCTTAACTAGAATGTGATTATAGCAATGTAAATTTATTTTTATATCACAAACAGAGGTGATATTCAAATTTGTTAGAATAATGTTGATTCTTTATGATATTGGCTGTTACCATGCATGTATAATTCATTATTCACATATATCCCTCCACAAATACTTTTAAAATGGAGTTGACAAGTGGTTAATTAATAATAAAATTTAAAACTTATACAAGAATATAATAATAACTGATAAAGACTTGGTGAAAAAAAATAATGAACTTTAATAAACTATTAGCGCACACTCCAGCTACGGATATTGCATCAGCAATTTGCTGCTTGGCCATTAATAAATAATAATAACAAATAAATTTTTAGAATATTTTTATTAGTTCTATGATATTTATAACAAAATTAACTAAACATTTTAAAAAGGAGCCTTCATGGTTTTTTCCACTAAATTTAAATTTGTACAAAAATCTTTAAAAAGACATACATAACGTCACGCCTCTTTCCCGGAGGGGTAGGCAGAGATCACATCCTTCCATTTGTTACGATCCTTTTGCTTCATCTACATTCATCAATCTTTTCATGCACGCTCGTCGGTTAAGGGTACTCCTGACCTGACCTTTCCCTAGAATGACCCCGATTTGATTGCGGTACGTTCGTCAAGGTCTTCCCCTTCCAACATTCCCACTCACACTCCCACTCTAAAGCACTAAAAAGACCCTTGATAGAATAGTAGAACTGCGTCAGTAGGTAGGCAACTTAAATAATCAAAATAAGCAAGTACATAGTATTATCTATCATATGGTCAGCGCGTGAGTAGCATTGCACTGATAACCTCACTGGGTGTGGAGATGAACTTTTTTGTTAGAATGATGCAGTGAAATTTTGTTCGATATTTCATACTTGTTTAATAGTTGTGTGTTTTTGTTTTACTATAAAATTAGGAACATGAGGTTTTCTTTGGAATGAGTTGAGTAGTATTTTTCAATTACATCTAAGTTATTTTATATTATAATGTGACATTTAAAAAAACATATAGACAAATGGAGAACCTCTTTAATTTGAAGTCAGCTCAAAATAACTTACTTCCATCCTGGACTGGGAGTGATCCAGCGAAGGGATTTGAAGGTTTCATTATTGTAATTATTCAGGCAAAGGGCTGACAACCTGTCACTATAGCAATTTAGCAATATACAGATCTATCTGGAATAGCCCTCAAAACTGGCGGAACAATTTTTGTTTAGGTCGTTTACGCTCTGCCTACCCCATTAGGGATAAAGACGTGATTATATGTATGTATCTAAAAATTACTCACACCACCACACAAACCACCCTATCAACCACCATACAAACACAATCAGACTGATATTTAGTAAAAAGTATAAAAGGCTCAAAAATATATTTTTGAATATAAAATCAACAAATAAAAGACTTTTAACTCATAACATATTTGTAGGTAGTTTTTAAACACAGTTGATTTAAAAGGAAAATATATCAAACACAGCTGATTTGAAAGGAAAATATGTCTAAAAATATAAAATAAAAGAAAAACAATACTCTGTGGTAACTTTGAGGAGAGGAGAAAGATCTTAGAATGTTTACATCAGTACTGCTGTTACATAAAATATTGTCTGATAAGGATACCCCCTAGCACGAATAGGTGCACGCACATGTTTATAATGAATGATAGAACAATATTGCATCATTAGGTTCTCATTAGTAACAAGAAATAAATCTAATGATGTTGTTTAATGAGACAATTAGATGAATACTTTTCTCTAGGAGTAGTTTCATATTGTTTAACATTTTTAAATGACAGGGTAAATTTCATCATACTATAGAATGTATTTATTCAATGATTATAGTCATTGAATAAATTCAATATGTCACTATAGCATACTATACAAATTACAATCTAAAATTGTCCTCAATTTTGTCAGACGTGGCGGAAGCGCCTTTTACGAGGCATTTAACGCTCTGCCTACCCCGTAATTGATAAAGGCGTGATATTATGTATGTATGTTTGTATTATATCATTGTGTTATTGACTCTAGGATGATTTTTGATTTTATGGGAGCAATTTTTTGTTTGTTGCATTTAGTACAAGGATATTACAAATCTAAAGCGTAAGAAAATCAAGTTGATTGTTTTGTTGTATGCATTTATCTGTATCAAATCATGCGTGCTTGATTTCCTATTTTTACACGCCATTGTATGTTATTTTTTCAAAACAACTGACTTTATTAAACGTGTTATCGCATTTTGCGCCCGACGCAATTCGCAAAACAAGTGTCTCCACAAATATTCCATACTCTTCTATCGCGAGTGAGCGAGATAGCTTTTGGTTAATCGCCCCTACTTCAAATATGGCTTGTGTCTGGCCATATGTCTTTTCAATGAAGACGGCGATTTGACGTCATTCATAGTACGTAGCTCTCAGATGGTAGTTCTGTAGCTCGCATCACTGCCTTATCAGAGGAGGCTTGTGGATATAAGGCGATAACGCGGGAGTGCAGTGTACTAGTGTATTATATCACATTAACTGGAGGCGTGTTCCATACTTCCCAAGTTGAAGATTAATAAACTGTTTCTCTTCAGTATAAAATCGACGTTCGTGTAGACCGCGCTTGTATTACTTTCTAATAAGAAGACTCGAAGAAAATGGCTCTATACAACAGGTAAAAAAGGTTGCATGATGTTTCTACAAAATGTACTTTAAATTCTATGTCAGAACTTTTTTTTTAATGCATGCATGCGGGTGGTTTGATTATTTAGGTCTTTTCATTTATAAATATTTATATTTGTAAATATTTACTGGTAAATATTGGTAGGTAATGTAGTTCAGGGTTATTGACAAGATATTAATAATAGGTAATAGGTTATTAATAATGCTCGCATAAGGGACATGATATAAAAAAAGTAATAATATGTATTAATAAACTTCTAATCAATATTTTATTTATGATGTAGAGAAATGAGATTCTAGACTGGGTCTAATTACCTAGTATTGAATATGTAATTTAAAAGCATGTTCAATATAAAAGTATACATACAATAAATATACCTTAGGTAGATAGGTTCCTTGCCTATTCACTCTCAATGACTTCAATTGAATAAATCAAGCTCTCACGATGTAAGAGCTCAAATATCAGTCAGTATCTTTTTAGGCATACTGTGGTCAACAAGTATTTATTCGTATCTACTTATTTTATGTGTTATTGGGTCAAGTGTAACCGCATCTTGTACTCATACATATATGTATAGTAGTGTGGTTAAACAATTCATATATAAATGGGAAAAGTTTATTGTAAACTGTTAGAAGTGCTTTAGAATCGTTACTAACTTGGTAAGTGCCAATTTACTGCTAGAAATTACATTATAATTTTAGTTAAAGGAATCATATTGTTATACTGTTTAAAAGATGATGAAAACATGTTTTAGCCTAAAGTATTGGCGTCAGTTCTAAATTTATCCAAAGATTTTTAACCAAGGGCGCACACTAAAAGACCCAAAATTCGCAAATTACGTCGATAACTCGTTTTCGCGGTGAAGTAAATTCAAAACAGGTCAGATAATTTCCAAGTTCCATTTTTGGCAGTGACTTGGCAAGTTTCTGGTTTCTCCTTTCCCTTATTTCATCATTACTCTTTATCGTTTTATCCGTATGTTTTGCAATATCGATATCTACAAATTTTTAATGCTTTGATTAATCAAGGAAGCCTAGCAACAGAAAGTATTATTCTTTTATTGCTTATATTGATCGTTACGTCGAACGATAACAAGTATTTTGAATTGCAAATAAGCAGTGTAGAGACGAACTTTTATTTGTGTACACTTGTGTATCGAAGTGTCTGGATTTACTAGCATTAGTCTTACCTTGAAGATAGAGGAACTGGGAACCTGTTTCAAATTCAGGTTTTAAACTAGATCAGTTAGTTCAATCACCTGTCTTCGACTTTTCTAGGTTTTCCTAGATTGGCACGGTAGATCTTCTTTACTAAAGTGACTAACCTGGTTAATCATACATTTATTACTATTAACAATTGCTTATCAAACGACAAATAAAAAAATATTACGTTTTGAACATTATCTGTCCTAAATTTCAATTCTGATCTTGCCTAAATTTCAAGCGAACACTGTTACTTTTGGCTTTAAACCCGTCCCATATTTTGCTACATTTTCTGTTCTATTGTTGCAGCATAAAGAACTTGCCCTACTCGGCACTGAAGACCCTATCCCTAGTTTCAATAAGCGTGATGACGCAGCAGCAGAGCGTCCAGGAGTTGTTCAGAACAGCTGACTGCGTGTGCTTCGATGTGGACTCCACAGTCATCAGAGATGAAGGCATTGACGAGCTTGCCAGGTTCTGTGGAAAGGGAGAAGAAGTTAAGAGATTGTAAGTATTGAAATCTTTTTTTTTGCCCGTTTTCATACACGCACAGTACTAGCTTGATATCACTTTACTTTCATGTAGTAATAAAAAATTGTAGGCGTCGCGATAATATCGCAGTCAACTAAAACAAAATATGGTTTCTATTTCAAACGATCTTGTATTTAAAACATTATCTATTACTCCAGCAAAAATATCCAGCTTTTACGTTTTTAGCTCTGAAAAACCTAAACAATGAATGTAGGGTATAAATAATAATCGGACGATCACCTGACTTATCAGACGACATTGTAGTGTACTTGAATTTACATTTATGTAGGTATATTAGATTACAATATAAATACAGAATTGGTAGGTATAGGTACATGATATACCTACCCGTGTTTCAAGGGGAGTCTCCAACTTAGATAACGAAATCACTACATAGTATAAAACAAAGTCGCTTTCTCTGTCCCTATATCCCTATGTATGCATAAATCTTTAAAACTACGCAACGGATTTTGATGCGGTTTATTTTAATAAATAGAGTGATTTAAGAGGAAGGTTTATATGTATAATACATGCATAATATAGTAGAGAAACACTGATAATTTCCGTTCGAAGCCGGGGCGGGTCGCTAGTTACGTATAAAATTAAGAAGTATGCAATGAATCCATGTCATTGAAAGTGAAGTAGTTTCGGAACGGATCCTTAGAATCAGAATGATTAAAAAAATCGTAAAATACTTCAAGTGTAGAGAATCAGCCATTGACTGCAAATACTGTTTACATTATGAATTGATACCTACCTAAATAAGTACTTTACACATGACATTACTATTGTTCAAGTGTCTTTGAATAACAATGGTTTTTATTGAAATTACTGAAGTACTCTTGTAGTAGGGATGTATACGTAGAATACGAATTTTTTTATCGAATAGAAATACCAGGGATAGTCCCTAGTTGAATTGCATTTTGGGCTGTTTACGCTTTACCTGAAATTAAAATCCAAACTCGGAATACCTGTAGGTCAAATTAGGGTAAAAGGCAAAACATGTTTACAGTCACAAAATATAACAAGTATTTTTATTCAAGTGCCGGTGAATCCAATTGATTTGAAATATCTAATCGTATCGTACGATGTTCATATGTATTAAACATAATAGGAATAGGTAGAGATGTTATTTGTTGAATATGTGACGTCACGACTTTATTGATATGAATAGAAACAACCTTGATAGAGTCCTCGCTAGTTTTAGAAAATATTTGCTAGTTTACGAGCGATATTGTGCTTGTTCTTTTTCTAATAAAATTTCTATATTGTGTTTTATTATTATCTGTAATCAGAGAGTACACAATTAAGTAAACTAAAAATAAAATAATCATAATCTATTATATCCACGAATATCCGATTCAAAGGAAAATTGTGCATAATTTCACGGTACAGTTTTTATGTTTTCTGACAACTAAACAAATAAATACATCATCACTACATAGTATAAAACAAAGTCGCTTTCTCTGTCCCTATATCCCTATGTATGCTTAGATCTTAAAAACTACGCAACGGATTATGATGCGGTTTCTTTTAATGGATAGCGTGATTCAAGAGGAAGGTTTATATGTATAATATAGTAGAGAAACACTGATATTTCCGTGCGAAGCCGGGGCGGGTCGCTATTAAATAATAAATAAATAAACAGTAATCAACAAATTAGATTTAATGACGCAGTGCCCCGATGCAATCAGTACAGGATATGCCTTTGCTTTATATCCGCATACATATATTTTTATTATTCAGCAATATTAATATTAGTTACCATCGCAGATACAGATAAACAATTTAACATGACAACAGCACAGCGTTATCATTTGCTTTTTGTGAATCATATTATTATGATCTGAAAACAAGAAAAGTGACAAAAACATCGCGAATTGCGTACATTAAATAAACAGTCATAGTATTTAATTCGTCGTATTTAAAAAGAAAAACAAATATTGAAATATATATATACTTTGAATCGCCATCGATCTTGTTGATAGGATTTGTCAGCCTAGGCATTCCGTTATGTTATGGTGCCTAGCTGCATCCAGGGTGCGTCGCGGCAAAGAAAATATAACATTAGTTAACGCTGAAGAAGTGGCACTCCCACCCCCGATCTGAAATGTTATGTCACCTCGTCTCCCCTGCGCCAACGGGGAAGCGAGTCGTTTCGACTAGACGGCAGCACGCACACAAACCCACTTCAAATCTGTACGAACACGTTTTTGCGCATGTAGTACGAAAATCGGCGGCTTGTATAGAGTGCCTGCCCTGTGGCCGCGGGGAAGCTCCTTTCATGTACGCCTGCTTAGTTATTTCCCAGAATATATTTGTAGGAATATCTTGTTTGTATCTTTACTGTTCGGTTTTCCCACCTTATCTTATCATTGTTTTGTTACGTATTTAATCAGGTGATATTGCACCGTTTTAGATACGTTTTTTATTTGACTATTATCATACCTAATATTTATTAAAATTGATTACAGAATTTCAATCGCAATAGCATTCTGAAAATTATTAAAATTTTCGTTAGATAAAAAAACGATTTCAGGTCTTGTAAATTGTGGTATTTAACTTCGAATAATAATAGTATTATCACAGGTATTATTTTAAATTTGAAACAACATTTTCTTAACGTTGTGAAAGATTTAATCGTTTAAAAATCTATCAAAACAAATTAGTCCTCTGATGACTAAAGAAATAGTGTATCATTATTAAAATATTCGTGCTCTTTGTATGATTCTTCAAGAAACAAAAACTAAAACTCATTCCATATGTAATGTTATTGTCAACAGAACGGCAGAAGCTATGGGTGGCAGCATGACCTTCCAAGAAGCCCTGAAGAAGAGATTAGACATCATCAGACCTACAGTTAGCCAGATCAAAGAATTCATCGAAACCTTCCCAATCCACCTCACACCTGGCATCCAGTAAGTACTTATTACATCATTTTCTATCTGCGTGTTATCTCTGGATTTATCATTTAGTCTGCTGATTATTTGCATTTTTTGCGGATCCGTAGTTCTTAAATACTTTTCTTTAAAAAAAGATCATAAATTACATACATACATATAGTCACGCCTTTATCCCTAATGGGGTAGGCAGAGCGTAAACGACCTAAACAAAGGTCGTTTCGCCACGTCTGACAAAGCTTTGAGGGTTATTTAAGATAGATTTGAAGGTATATTGCTTAGTGACAGCTTGTCAGCCCGTCGCCTAAATTACAATATAGTGAAACCCTCGGATTCCTTAGCTGGTTTTTACAGCATGCCCGGAAGGAAATGCAGCTGGCGATTTATATGTTTTTCTCTAGCATAAATTAATGCGTATTAAATGCATTTTAGTATTGAGCTGTTATCGTTTCTGAAATGACGTTGGCATCACAGGTAGAATAATTTGAAGTTCATTGATACTATATGCGACTTAATCTGAAGTGTCAATCACTTCATTATGATAATAAATGACGTAGCAGAATGCGGAAATATCGATATAAATTGATTGCAGGACTATTATAGGTATAGGCATTACACAAAGTTAGTCACTATATTTACGGAGTCGGTCGGTACAAAAAAGAATTGAAGTTGTTACCATTTTAGTACGATCAAAATCTAATCGGATCATTCGTTGTCTGATTGAAAATCTGAAACGGATGATCATTACATAGTTGTTTATACGGAAAGAATATAATTGTTGTTTAAGTCCTAATTAATTCTTCCATGCTGGCCTGGGAGCGAGAGAAAAACATAGAATGTGCCAGCTGCATTTCCTCCCGGGCATGCTGTAAAAACCAGCTAAGGGATCAGAGGGTTTCAGTATATTTTAATTTAGGCGATGGGCTGACAACCTGTCACTACAGCAATATGCTTACAAATCTATCTTAAATAACCCTCAAAACTTTGTCAGACGTGGCAGAACGACCATTGTTTGGGTCGTTTACGCTATGCCTACCCCATTAGGGATAGAGGCGTGATTATATGTATGTATGTAAGTCCTAATTAAATCAATTATGTTTATGAATGACTGTTTAATGCATGCCATGTGCCGACAATTTCACTATCTTTCAATTCTGGAACACAGATGCAGAAAATACTGCTTTCTATCAGAAATAGACCAGCTAAGAGTCAATACGCTACATCTAGTTAATACCGCCTTTGTAGACATCTTATCAGCGTCAGTGACCTTAGTTGACTCTATCGATATTTCCATTTTTCTCTGCGTAAATGGTCTGTTGTTTGTGTCAAAACAATACGATGGTATGGCCTCGTTTCTTGTTGTTTCTGGATTTGCTTGCATGTGTGTTTACAAAACCTTTTAACATTAGGGGCAGCGATAGTGAACACATAATATTTTGGAATTAGTGGTGGGATCTAACTCAATGCTGAACTCAGAGAATTAAAACAAAATCTGAATATCAGATCTTTTCTTATCCTGCAAAAGCCACTAATGAGAGCAGATACAATTTCAATCTGCTTAAAACCAATGCTGCTGTTTTTTACAATTTCTTCCATGCTGGACTGGGAGCGAGAGAAAAACATAGAATGTGCCGGCTGCATTTCCTCCCGGGCATGCTGAAAAAACCAGCTAAGGGATCCGACGGGTTCTGTATTTTGGAATTTAGGCGATAGGCTGATAACCTCTCACTACAGCAATATACCTACAAATCTATCTTAAATAACCCTCAAAACTTTGTCAGATGTGGCGGAACGATCTTTGTATAGTTTGTTTACGCTCTGCCTACTCCATTAGGGATAAAGGCGTGATTATATGTATGTATGTAACAACCAATGTGTGTGGTGGTGTCCCGCCATTTCTAAATGTAGCGAAAACAGCTAAATTGCGTCTCTGGTTCTTTGCAAGATAGGCGTGATTTTATCCATGAATTTGAGACGACATAGAATCTTCGTTGATAAGCCAATATTCTTATATCATATTCTACAATAATTTTCTTTTTTTTCCAGAGAACTGGTGAGAGAGCTTCACAAGAGAGGCGTCCAGGTGTACCTCGTGTCTGGAGGATTCAGAAGCCTCATTGAACCAGTAGCAGATATACTGAACATCCCTCACAACCAGATCTTCGCTAATAGGCTAAAGTTCTACTTCAATGGTGAGTGTTATTATTACATCAACTCCAATGGGGTAAAGAGAAAACATTAGTATGTTTTACGACTAAATTCTAAAAATACCGGAATATGAGGTGTAAGGGACAGCGTCCCGCAAACTGATAGGGGTTGCTCAGTCAACGAAACTGAACAACTATCAGCAGGAATTGTTTAAGAAGTGAAATAAAAAATGCTTTTCCTTACAAATTGTCTGATCGAAGTGGTCATTTTGTAAGGGAAGGTCATTTTGTTTTTCGTCACCTGAAAAAAAATTCTCGTGAAAGTTATTAAAAACTATCAACTATCTAATAGTTTGATAGTTTTTAGTTAAATATAAGTTAACTAAAAACTATCTGATTTGGATGACTGTGTAATCAATAACGCTACAAAACAAACAAGAGACTTATCTAGTATCTATAGAAACAGGCGCAGTTGAAAATGAATATTAATTTTCTTTGTCGTTTGACTTGATTTCTTCTAGGAAAAATATCAAATGGCATTTTAACATTGAATCATAAGTTGATTATGCAAAGAATGACACAATACCAGCCCTTAAGGTCAGGACAGACAAAGGAAATCAGGTCGCTTATCAATGTGAATCAAGTTGAGAGAATACATACTAGAAACAATAGAAATATCTTTTTGTTTCCAAGATATAGATTAGTTTATCGACAATTCTGTTTATCTTGTAGTTTTACGTCACAATACATCGACGAAAATATTTTATTGTTTTGCTTGAACTATAGAAAACAACAATAAATTCTAAATGTCGTCTTACAATTTGATCTTCCCTAAAAGTTATTTAAAGAATCGTCTATTTCTTTCTTCCATGCTGACCTGGGAACGAGAGAAAACACATAGAATGTGCAGGCTGTATTCCTCCCGGGCATGCTTTAAAAACCAGCTAAGGAATCCGAGGGTTTCTGTATATTGCAACTAGGCGATAGGCTGACAACCTGTCACTACAGCAATATATCTACAAATCTATCTTAAGTAACCCTTAACATTTTGTCAGACGTGGCGGAAAGATCTTTTTTTCAAGGCGTTTACGCTCCTCCTACCCCATTAGGGATAAAGGCGTGATTATATGTATGTATAACAGGCCATGTGCACACTCGATATCTTAATAACCACCTGATCAGTTGGCCTTTAGTCACTGCACTATCTGTATCGATAATTATTCCACGTTCCGTATTACATTGCTTTAAATTCCTAGTGTTGACTAGTAACTATGCCATTTGTGCCACTGCTAATTGTCTATTATTTAATATTAATTATTAATAAATATAATTAATTGTATGATACGGATCAACCGCTTTGAGATTATGGACTTTCATTATAGGAGATATAATTTTGTACAGTAACTTAGGGTTGAATCTATGTGTTGAATAATGAATATGTATTAAAATAAATAATAAGCTTTTTAGAAAATCATATGCTCATTACAAAACCACATTATTGTTTACGCCACACCCACTGGTCATGACAGGGGTCACTGAGGGTCACAGCTGATAGTGACCGACCTACAACATGCGTCAGCTGATCACGCAGGCATTGCATGAAAGAACGAAAAAAAATACAATATACCGGGTGTAAGGGATGCTCAGACAACGAAACTGAACAAAACTTTCAGGAAATTAAAAAACAATGGTTTTTCCATACAAATTGTCCGATCGAGGTGGTCATGTTGTATGGGAAAGTATTTTCTTTTTCGTTTCCTGAAAGAATTTCCTACTGATAATTGTTCAGTTTCGTTGACTGAGCCACCCCTATCAGTGTGCGGGACGCTGTCTCTTTCACCCGTTATAGTAACCAAAATATAACCTACTTCAATTTTTGGTTCAGGGGCTTGACTAACAGAAAATTAAAGTGACATAACCGAATATCGTATAAATCGCACGGTCTCACGCAATCAAAACATGCCTTGTATTAATTACTTTAGTTTTATTTATATAGTTCAATATAAATAAACAAATCATAAAAATGATTGAGGACTGACTTTCGTCATCCTAGTTTGACCTGTAGTCTTGGACTTTAATACACGAACTAAATGCGTGGAAAGTAATTATATTTATTATTTTTATTTCATTATATTGTCCTTGTTGGGTAGGTCAATTCTATGAGTATTTCAAGTAGGTAAAATACATATAAATAAACGTTTAGTCGAATAATACAAATTATAAATGCACTGAAAACGTTGACGTCACCTACCCCCTGAGGGGTAAAGGCGTGATAATTTGCATGTATTAATTGGCTTTCTATCAGTTATGTACTGGACACACCCACTAACCATGAGAGGGGTCAGTAAGAAAATGTCATCATGAGCCCAGCGTCAGCCGTTGTCCACGAGGTCAAAGCGTGCTAGATAAGGACAGCTATTATATTGCCAACCACGTGATAGAAAGAGTATCTAGAGTTCAAGATACTTGCAGATAAGGCAATGATTTCGCTAATCTTGCTTCAGATAAATCGATTTTAATAACCCCTGCGGGGAAAATTTTGTATCGATACTACAGTTGACAACAGTCGATTATTGTAATTGTTTTATTATTATTGCCAGTCAAAGATAATATTTATGTGGCGTGATTTTATTATGGAAGGTAACAGTTCGCATGTAGATTAAAAATGGGTGTGTCAAAACAACGTGCTTTTCGGTTGCTAACTTGTTACTAAAATGATAACTCTTGGACATTCCTCATTATCTATGCTTTGTCATGGTAAATTCCACGTGCATGTAAATCTTTACCTAATTGACTATGTGGTTATCAACTTCAATTGTACGGAGCATTACGTATTATTTATTTTATTTATTTAAACCTTGCATCTCTTTTGAGCTGCAGCGTATCCTAGGACCCGAGGGAATACCGAATTCTGAGCTCCAAACTTCAATATGAAGATGGCACCCCGTGATGTTCTCTTTTAGTATAGTCATTTAAATATTACTTCAGATGCAAAGCAAAACAAAAAAGCCTTATCTGCCTCACTTATGCACTCTCACTACCGTAAGTCAGCTGGAAGAGATTATTTTTTTAAAGATAAGCGGTACCTGTTGTGCTATTGTTTTTTTGTGTTTGTGTCCTCTGTTTGATCATGTGTGCAATAAACTGTTAAATATATAAAACAATCGAATCCTATGACTATGACAAAGATTCCCTAGAAAAAAATACTACTAATGAACTGACAATTCATCCTTATCGGGAATTCGCACTTGACATAAATTTGAAGCGAGGGCGACAATTGCGTCATATCTCGATAATACTAATTATTAATAATAACCTAGACAATAAATACCTTACAGTTCAAATAAAACTACAATTTAAACTCTTCTACTATAGATGACTCTAGTTTTCAGTTTACTTGTTTACTTAGCTGGAGAATATGTATATAAATGACAACAAACAAAAATTGGTCGTTTACGCTCTGCCTACCCCATTATTGATAAAGGCGTGATTATATGTATGTATGTACAAAAAAACATGCGCCAACCAAATATTTTATGCAAACATTATCGCGCCATATAAGTTAAGTTACTTCGAAACAACAAAAGAAAAAAATAATACGCAATTATATATTTTTTTCTGCATACACTTGGTGTTATTATTCCTAAGAAACCGGGCCACTGCCTTCCCAGATAGCGTTGGTATAAATAGAACGAAGATAGCATTCGCGCATTATAATGATATTTTAATGAATTATGTTCAAAAAACCATCTCCAATTTAACAGAGAATGTTAGTACACTGAGTTCATGAAATTGAAAAACTTTTATTAATCAAAATGGGTTCATATACATTATAATACTTTTGCTGTATCTTAAAGCTAACAAATGATGTCTATTGTTACAGGCGAATACGCGGGCTTCGACGAGAATGAACCTACCTCCCGGTCAGGTGGTAAAGGTCTGGTCATCAGGAGACTAAAGGAGCAACATGGTTACCAGAGACTCATCATGATTGGAGATGGCGCCACTGACGCCGAAGCCAGCCCGCCCGCTGACGGGTTCATTGGTAAGCATCTGATCTACCAGACACGAGGTACACCTGGACGCCTCTCTTGTAAAGCTCTCTCACTAGTTCTCTGGAAAAAATAATAAGAAAATTATTGTAGAATATGATATAACAATATTGGCTTTTGAAAGAAGATTCTCTGTAGTCTCAAATTAATGGATAAAATCACGCCTGTCTTGCAAAGAACCAGAGACGCAATTTAGCTGTTTTCACTACATTTAGAAATGGCGGGACACCACCAGACACATTGGTTGTTACATACATACATATATTCACGCCTGTATCCCTAATGGGGTAGGCAGAGCGTAAACGACCTAAACAAAGGTGTCCCGCCACGTCTGACAAAGTGTTGAGGGTTATTTAAGATAGAATTCTAGGTATATTGCTGTAGTGACAGGTTGTCAGCCCATCGCCTAGATTACAATATACTGAAACCTTCGGATCCCTTAGCTGGATTAAAATCATGCAAACAGTTAAACAGCATGCCCGGGAGGAAATGCAGCTGGCACATTCTATGTTTTTCTCTCGCTCCAAGACCAGCATGGAAGTATATAGTAGCATCTGATCTGACTGCTCCCTTTCTCCCCCGTCCCTCCCGTCCACCCCATCCCCCTGTCTATTCCATCATTTACATCCCTTCTGTCTATTCCGTCTTTCTCATTGCTCCCGTCCCTCTAGTTTTTGCCGTCTGTCCCGTTCTTCAAGTCCCTCCCGTTCTCACGTCCCTTCCATCCCTCCCGTTCGTGATGATCCTCCCTTTCCATCAACCACGTCCACCCGTCCTTCCCGACCTTTAGCTACCTCTGCAAACGGTTTGTCCCTAAATGCCTGACAGTTATTTCACCTTTAAGTTTTTAACACAATCTTTCTTTATCTTTACAGGTTTTGGAGGCAACGTGATCCGTGAAGAGGTACAGAAAAGGGCACCCTGGTACGTCACAGACTTCCAAGAACTGATCAACGCAATCAAAGTCCAAGTCAAGTGATCACCCACTTATAACCTAGAAACAATTTACGTAAGTTATTCACAGATCAAAATGATCTAAGTATTGACAATTTAACAGAGAATGTTCTTATAAAAAGTCACGAAGATTTTGTTCCACTCGAAATTTAGCTTCTGATATTGTTAAGTGCGATTTTAAGCATTGAATTGTGATGGTACTTTGAGTACAATAAATATTAAACTAAGTATTTTACTGATAGAACTTTGTCGCATTTAGTAGTAGTTTTGTGACAAAGCCCTATCACGCATTAAGGTATGTTTATTTCCACGAAAGATAAAGAAAATCACCTAATATTTTGTATGAACTTTGTAAATATGTAGTTAGCATTATGATTATTTTGTACAGTTAATTAAGTAAAAAGTAAATAATGTCCTTTGTTTGTTATAGTAATTAATATTAACAATTTTAGTTTAAAATAAGTAGCTAGTTAGGTTAATGAATTTATTTTAGAAAAATTGTATAATTTTATACGTATTTTATTTATTTAAGACGAGTAGAGTCTTCCATAGACAATTGTGTTATTTATGGCAAAATGGCTGTGTACTTCTTAAGTTTAAGAAATAAAAATAATTATTTGTGTTATTTGCAGTTTCTTATTTGTCGTATCATCATTAGCAGTAGATTTTATTAGTGGCATAGCTAATACATACAGAGATTTCAGTAGCAGGAAGATAGAACAGAACAATCAGAAAATTCTCGAAAAATTGAGAAGTCGTGACTCCTGCTCTTAAAGATTACACGAAACATACCCCCGCGGGCCAGAGAGAGGAAGGGAAATGTTTGTGAAACCCTTTCCCTCTACCCCTGGGGGTAGGTGTCATGTTTTCTTTGAGCGCTGGAGTCACGGCTTAAGATGGTAGGAATGTAGAGCAAGAGGCGACACGGGGTGGCTAAACTATCGTGAAGATTAATCATCTTAAATATGCTGAAAAATGGTTTTAACTGACAATACGCACTGCAAGGGCTGAATATGGCTAATTCCATGCTGGACTGGGAGCGAGAGAAAAACATAGAATGTGCCAGCTGCATTTCCTCCCGGACATGCTGTTTATTATTTATTTATTTATCGTATGGTATTAGGTAACAGACTGACATCAGGGTTCATCGGGTCGATAGACTCGATACCCACTCGACAGAAGAAGAAGGTAACTGGTATACTTGATTTGTGTCAGAGTTTGATACTCGAACCCAAATATGTCCTTGCATTATCTGACAAGAGTTTAATGTCTTCTGGTCGTCCGGGAAACTTAGTAAGTGGGCATTCAAAACTATATGTCGCACTGTTTGATCCGGGGCCCCATTTGTGTCAGAGGTGCACATTTGCCTACTCCTGTTCTAAGCCGAATCAGATTGCTGTAAAAACCACCTAAGAGATCCGAGGGTCTCAGTATATTGCAATTTAGGCGATGGGCTGACAACCTGTCACTACAACAGTGTACCTACAAATCTATTTATAGCCCTCAAATCTTTGTCAGACGTGACGGAACGACTTTTGATTAGGTCGTATACGCTCTGCCTACCTAATTAGGGATAAAGTATGTAAAAGAGCTGACTAATTAGGTGCTCTGTTTAGGAAATACAGCCTTCCGAAGGTACTTTCCGAAAAGTTAATTTTGCCTTTTTTACGCCATCACGTACTGAAATGTACACTGTGGTATATTTCTGGAATCGTCCCATTGAGCTCTTTAATCTGATACCTCACTCAACAGATTCCTAAAAAAAACAATATTATTTTCATACAATAAAAATACGAAGTCATAACTACCAGACGAACCCACACCATGGCGGCAGACCAAAACATCCGATAAGTGGTCTACATGCTCCAAACACGGACTCAGCCATTTAGTCAACCTGTGTCACCTCGTATACCGGGTGTTAGGGTCAGCATCCCGCAAACTTATAGGGGTTGCTCAGTCAACGATACTGAACAACATTCACCAGGATATTATTTAGGGGATTATAAAAATAAGTTTCCGATACAAAATGACCACCTCGATCAGACAGTTTGTATATGGAAAAGCATGTTTTTTATTTTCCTGATAGAATTTACTGGTGATAGTTGTTCAGTTTCGTTGACTGCGTAACCCCTATCAGTTTGCGGGACGCTGTCCCTTACACCCCATAATACGTACTGTGACATATTTTCTTTTGTATTCCTTCGGAAAGGTATAAATTTTACAAAGTATGATTACCCATGAATTACCCGACTGTCAAGGAAGGGTTCTATTTTTCGCACTTTTCTTGTATGTAATGTATGTATATGCTTTCATATTTCCTAATGACTTCTTATCTCCTAAAAGGCTAGATGGATTTTGACAATTAGGGTATTTTTTAACATAACATAAAAATACTTTAATGTACGTAATAATACAGCATACAACACAATAGATAACAGCAAAAGACAAGTTCAACATAGGCGACCTTATTGCTAAGGTAGCAATTTCTTCCAGACAACCTTTGGGTGAAAGAAAAAAGTGTAGCGGTAAGCGGGATAGTGCAAACCAAGTCAAATAGGTATATAATACATAAACTAAGTACAAGCTACATAGATAGATATTTGTAAAACTACATAGATATTTGTAAAATAAACTAATACATAATATATAATAAACTAATATATAATATACTAATGGAAGATAGGATAGTGCAAACTACAATCAAAACTAGTCGAAGGAAATGACAGCAACAGTATCTACAGCACAGGATAAAAGTGAAGGAAACTAAAGATCAGACAGTAATTATTTGTTCCAAGTAACGTTTTTTAATTGGGCTCTTAAAAGTCTCAAGAGACGGTGCACGTCGAATGTCTTCGGGCAATTCATTCCACAGCTTGATAGCTCGCACTGTGAAAGACTGTGCATAGAAGTCAGTCTTGTGAGAAGGCAGGTTAAGCGTCAATTTAGAGCTGGCTCGCAAATTGCGGGCCAGTGTTGCCGAGTGAAAAATAAAGCGATCTTTAAGGTAAAGAGGGGCGTTAGGGTGGGAAAGAATGGAGTAAAGGAGGGAGAGGATGTGACAGTTCCCTCTGCGGGTAATAGGCAGCCATTGAAGTTGGGACCTATAAGAAGAGACATGGTCATACTTACGCAGGCCAAAAATAAATCTTATACAGAGATGGCTGTGGCTGGTTACCACCCTTTTAACTAAATCATGTCGCCAAGCGGTTTTCCGTGTTCCGGCATGCAGTTAGGAGTAGCCATAATGGGGGTTGGGTCTGTATAGTAGTATCGCGGCAGTAGCAGTGATCGGAATGATCGATTGCTTTGACAACGAGTAGGTGGTTCTGGAGGCTAGCGGGATCCGAAGCACGGTGCACCGCTGGCCGACCGTGGGAAGTTGGGGGCCCAAGTAGCGGGAAAGCCACCCGTGAAAGGCTGCCCCGCCACCCAACGAAAAATCCCGGGAGGCTCCACCTTGCCGGTTGGCGACCGGATGGGAGGACCAGGTGGCATTCCCCGGGGGGGTTCGGGCGTCCCCGCAGTCTCCAAGCCAGCTATAATCGCGTGTGATCGTAATCGATTCCATTTCCTGGCTTAATGCAGCGCGGTACCTCATACAACTGCCTTCCTCCTGCCTATTCACTTTTCCCCACACCACACAAATAGAAAAATGAAAGTAAGAAAACGGAAAAACGTTAAACAGCGGTTGCACGTCCTCCCTCTTAAGGTGCACCTCACAAATATTCGAGGTCTGCACTCAAATCTCGTCTCTGTCCATCACCATCTTGAGACCGAAAAGCCACACCTGCTGTTCCTCACTGAGACGCAGATCAGATCTCCAGCTAACGCGGCGTACCTCAGCTATCCCGGCTATTCTTTGGAACATAGATTCTTATCTAATGCTGGATTGGCTCAAATTGTATATGCTTGCGTATATCGATCACATAGTAGAGATTCGGAGACGACCAAGTTATTTAACCTTCTTAGTGAGGCTGCTGATGAAGCTCTGCAGAGATACCCGTCGGCACAGCTAGTCATTCTGGGGGATTTTAATGCCCACCATAAAGAGTGGTTATTCCCATACCAGAAGACCGATCATGCTGGGCAAGAGGCGCGAAAATTTGCGTTATCGCTGAATCTCTCCCAGCTTGTAAGCTGTGCAACTAGAGTTCCTGATATAGAGTCTCATACAGCGAACTGCTTAGACCTTCTGCTGACAACTGATCCGGACCGTTGCTCAGTGTCAGTCGTGGCTCCCTTGGGCTCTTCTGACCACTGTCTGGTAAAATCTGTATCTATACTCACCACCTAATCAGGGCCCTTGTGGTATGAGACGGGTGTGGCGATACAAGTCAGCAGATTGGGATGAAATGCGTCACTTTTTTGCATCGTATCCTTGGAAAGTCTGTTTTTCTTCAGGAGAATCGTCGAGCTCCGCAGATGCTATTACTGAAGTTTTGCGTCAGGGTATGGAGTATTTCATACCGTACTCGGACGTTCCCACGGGTAGTAAAGCTCGCCCCTGGTATAATGCCGACTGCCGCCGTGCAGAAGCGCTAAAGCAGACGGCTTATCAAGCTTGGGCTGATGCTCGACTGCGCAAAGCTTCGAATACTCGGGATCTGAAGGAAAACTACAATAGGTCCTCCAAGTTTTGCAAAAGGGAATTACGTAGGGCACATTTTCACCACATCGGCAGAGTAGGCGCCAAACTTGCATCCTATCCATCTGGTAGTAAGGCATTTTGGTCCCTTGCCAAGGCAGTTGAAACAATTTTTTGTCAACCCACTTTACCGCCTTTGCAGAAAACTGACGGCTCACTTGCTCACACTGCAGAAGAAAAAGCAAACCTCTTTGCTTCCCTTTTTGCTGAAAATTCACGACTTGACACTGCAGCTAGAGTTCCACCCAGCTTACCTCATGTTGGTTGTACGATGCCAGCCATTCGCATTTACCAAAAAGAGGTACTAAAAACCCTGCGAAACCTTGACGTGAATAAAGCAAGTGGACCAGATGGAATCCCTGCAATAGTCCTACGTAACTGTGCGCCAGAGCTGTCTCCGATATTGACGCGTCTGTTCAGACTCTCACTGGAGACTAGTGTAGTTCCCCAGTCGTGGAAGCTTGCAAACGTGCAACCTGTGCCCAAAAAGGGCAGCCGTTCGGACCATGCCAATTATAGACCTATATCGGTAACCTCTATACTCTGTAAGAGTATGGAGCGTGTGCTCAATAATCGGCTCCTGGCTTACCTGGAGGATAATGATCTCCTCAGCGACCAACAGTATGGCTTCCGCCATGGGCGGTCGACGGGTGACCTCCTGGTGCATGCCACCCACTTATGGAGCGAGGCTATCGAGAGACACGGTGAAGCTCTCGCTGTGTCTCTGGATATCTCTAAGGCATTTGACAGGGTCTGGCATGGCAGCCTTATTAACAAGCTTCCCGCTTATGGGCTCCCTGATGGACTTTGCAACTGGATCACAGATTTCTTGAGAGGACGATCGATACGGGTAGTCTTAGAAGGCCGCTCCTCTGTTCATCAGGCAATTGATGCCGGGGTCCCTCAAGGATCTGTAATTTCCGCATGATACCCTCAAGAGTTTTTTTTTAAATGCAAACTCCAGAAAACTTTGAACACGGGTTTATTAAAATCAAAAACTTGACTGACAGAGTTTCGTCTTATAATTATGTTGACTCCACTAAACGCTAACAGCGAATGAGCTCCTGGCCAGGATGGCAGCCTATTGTGATGATCATAAATCATCAACAGGTGGCGCTAGTATGCGTGTTTTGAATCATATTGAGGTGTTTACTTCATAATTGATAATGAGGGTATGGTGAGATGAATTGCAATTTGCAACGTTCTTGGAATGTTGGGTCACGCAATATTGCTGACAAAATTAATTTAAATTTAAATATTTGGACATTCTGCTTAAGCTAAGCGTATTTGTAACCGAAAAGTGATACACTTTTATAAGTTTACTGTGCTAACTGTCACGGGGTGAGTTTTGTTTGTGATCGCGTAGACGATGTGCGTATTTCTTTTATTTGTGCCTGTGAACGGAGATCTGTAAGTAGATTTTATTTATTGTTACAGTTTAACGAAACGCCCTTGCTGGTTTTGGCTTTAGAACCTTTTTGAAGTCTGTTCTAGTCGAAATCCCTTTACTCGCCGTCCTATGTCTCAGTAGGCGTACCTTAATTTCGTCAGTCTAAACATAGCCCGGGTGGCACAGCGGTAGCGCACGAGTATTCTACGCAGTGAACTCGAGGTCGATCCCGACTCTGGATGATTAATTATATTTTGTTTTATTTTTCCTTTTAGTATTTTAAGTTTGTTTGCTTATTTATAATCGTTTCTGTAGACGTTTTTTCTTCAGGGAAGCTTGCCCAACTGTTTTCCTATTTCTTTAACGATAATTATAATTATGTTGTTTTAGTTCTACATTAAATTGCATGTTTGTCCTTGACCTTATTGTGTTTTATTAGACCAGGAAGAACCCATTCATCACATTGGCGCCTACAAGGGTTTCCGGGACAAGCATGTAATTTTTTTGTTTTTTTTTACATTGGTATATGATATCTTGTATGTTGTTTTTATTTAAGGTTTTTCAGTTTTGCTATTACACTTGGCTTTTTTGCATCCAAGGCTCTTTAAAAAAAAAAAAAGGTACTTCATTAAAGTATGTTTAGTATAAGTTTATCGTAATTTCCTTGTAGGTTTACAAATATATATATAAAAAAGGAACATAGTTATTTACAGCATATTTTGCCGTGTAATAGTTAAGAGTAATTATAGTTTTTGTCCATTCATTATGGATGTTAAATATTTGTTAAAAGATGAGATCGAGTTCGAGTTGGCTTGTCGTGGTATTTCAAAATTCGAAAATGTTGCTACAATGCGAACCATTTTAAAAGAACTTTTGAAGGGTGAGTCTAGTGGAGATTCTAAGATTATTTTTAAGGTTCCGGAGTCTTGCACAAATGAGCCAGCAAAGGAAATAAAGTTATGTATGAACAAATTTACAATTCTTAAAGCATCCTTGAATGAGGTTGTTGTTGAGCCAGAAGCTTCTTTTATTACGGGCATTCAATCTCGGTTAATTCATTTAGATAATCGTGTTAAACTTATCATACCTACTGACGAATCTGACGTTCATGAACATCACTCACTTCTAAAAGACATCAGGGAGAACTTGGATACCTTGGAGGCACTAGCCAGTGAATGTGTAGAACAAGAAATTGAGGTTTTTAGTGAAGAACATAAAGAAATGTTACACAAATCTCTAGGTGAAGAAGCATTTAAGCTTATTCAACAATTAGAGAAGTCTGCTCAACCAAAAGTCAACAGCTCTCCCAGGTTTCAAGTTCCCCTTGGCCGGCAGCAAACATCTTCTCCGGAAGCTCATACACACACTGTTGCGCAGGTCCACCACTCAGACTTTAAAAGGAAATTGGCACCCTTAAAGGACTGGGGCATTAAATTTAGTGGCAAGGGTAATATGAGTATCAATGCTTTTTTGGAAAGAGTATTTGAGCTAAAAGAGGCTCGTAATGCTACTGAAGAAGACTTACATCGTTATGCAATAGATCTTTTTGAAGATGAGGCATTAATTTGGTATAGGGCCAATCGTCATTCTGCTGCTAGTTGGAGTGAATTAGTTACCCTTCTACTGTACACTTTCCAAAAGCCATATTACCAAGATGAGCTTCTAAACGAAATCAAGAAGAGGACACAGGGCAATAATGAAGGTGTTCTCATTTACCTATCTACCATGCAGAACATGTTTAATCGTCTACCGACAAAATTGAGTGAGAGACAGAAGTTGTCCATAATAGTAAAAAATATCCAGCCATATTTTCAACAAGCCATTTGCAGGGATAATTTTGCTTCAGTAGCTGACTTGTCTTCAGTGCTAAAGAAGATTGAAGAAACAAAGATTAATTGCGAAAATTTTGTCCAACCGCACTTAAAGGCCAGTATTTTGGAACCGGATTTAGCGTTTCATGGCAATTCCTCCCAACATCTCAATGCTGTACAGCAGACACAACCCACTTCCTCCAATGTACAGCTCAAATGCTGGAATTGCAGAATGGTAGGGCACGGCTTTAGGAATTGTAACATTCCTCGTCAGAGACTTTTCTGTTATAAATGTGGGAGGTTCGGACAAACTGTCAAAAATTGCAATTGCAATAAGGGAAACGACAATTCGGGGCTAATGTCTGCCAATTAACCTCCGCTACTTCTATTCCTAATAAGAAAGATAATGACTGGCAGAATTGGCTCTTCACTGTAGAAAACTTCCTTAAAACAGGAGAAATTTGTACTATCTTCATTGATTCTGAGGATGATCGCTACTATGCTTCGATACGCATAGCAGACAAGCCAATTGTTGCACTTTTGGATTCCGGAGCGACAAGTTCAGTAATTTCAAGGAAGTTTTATACCCTGATGGAGTCACAAGGTTTTTCATCTCACGCAATCTCCGAGAGAGTTGCTATGGCAGATGGTACTCCTCATATAGTTAACTCTATTGTTCATCTTCCCATAGATTTTATGGGTACTCATAAAGTAATTTCATTTCTCATTATGAACTATTTGACCCAGGACATTTTGTTAGGCGTGAATTTTTTTAAGGCTTTTGGTTTGGACATAGTAAAAAAGAATATACATTTAGATGCCATCTCAATGGACAAAAATTCTTTGTTAGGAAACAATAACGCCATAATTTCACGAGATGAACTCTCCCAGGATCAGAAGGTTATACTCGATCATTTAATAAAAGACATGGAAGAGGAGATAGGCAAGGGCCTTGGAAGGACGACACTTATAGAACATAGGATTGATACCGGTCACCATCTTCCTATAAATCAAAGGCAGTATCCTTTTGCACCTCCCATAATGAAGGAACTTGAGGCAGAAATTGAAGAAATGTTAAAAAATGATGTCATTGAACCATCTTTTAGTCCTTGGCGGTCTCCGGTTTTATTGGTCAAAAAGCCTTCAGGCAAAAACAGATTGTGCTTAGATAGTCGTCAACTGAATAAAATTACAAAACGAGATTCGTATCCTTTGCCAAGAGTATCTACTATTCTAGATAGTCTTAGAAATGCCCAATTTCTCGACGATTGATCTGCGGTCCGCTTTTTGGCACATCCCTCTCGAAGAGTCGAGCAAAGAAAAGACTGCTTTTGGTTTGGCAGGGAAAGGGCTCTACCACTTCAAAGTTATGCCATTCGGGTTAAATAATGCTTCTCAGACTCAGCAACGTCTTATGGATCGTTTATTCCGGAAATATGAGGGCAATATATTCACTTATTTAGATGATATTGTAATTTGCAATAACACTTTTGACGAACACTTGGCTACCCTGACTTGGGTTAAGTTACAGCTTAAAGATGCGGGATTGACAATTAATCTTGACAAGTGTGAGTTCGCGAAACAATCACTTCAATATTTGGGGTACATCGTTGACAGTGAAGGACTGCGTACTAATCCTGAAAAAGTCAGTGCTATTTTAAACTATCCACGGCCATCCAACTTCACAGAGTTGAAGCGTTTCATTGGACTTGCCAGCTGGTACAGAAGATTTGTGGAAAATTTCGCAATTGTGGCAGCTCCACTTCATGATTTAACTAAGGGTAGCAAGAAAGGAAAACAGATAGTTTGGACGGAAGAGGCTGACAAAGCTTTCTTGGATCTAAAGATGGCCCTGACTTCCACACCGGTTCTGAGCGTCCCAGACTTTAGCTTACCTTTTTCGGTGCAGTGTGACGCCTCTAATAAAGGTACTGGTGCAGTTTTATTTCAAGTGATTGAGGGTCAAGAGAAACCAATTGCTTACACGAGTAAAAAACTTACTGAAAGAGAATGCAAGTATTCGGCCTCTGAAAGAGAATTATTAAGTGTATTGCATGCTGTAGAACAATTTAGGCCATATATTGAAGGCATTCATTTTAAGGTTATTTCGGACCATAGTGCCTTACAATGGCTTCACAAAAATAAGGATCCTCATGGAAGATTAGCAAGATGGGCTATGCGTCTGCAGCAATTTGACTTTGAAATAGTTCATAAGAAAGGTACGGAAAATGTTGTCCCTGATGCACTCTCGAGAGCCACCCAAGAAGAAATCAATTTAATTGAGATACTAGATAAAGATAAGGATGAATGGTATAAGACTAAGGAAGATGCAGTACGCAATGGAATAAATACACCACCGGATTGGACTATTTATAATGACAAACTTTGGAAATATCTAAAACTGGAACAGTTCCCTGAAGAAATGGATAGTTGGAAATTGGTCGTTCCGGAAAAACTTCGTACCAAGATTTTGAATGAGTGCCATGATTGTCCTACTGCTGGACACTTGGGTATCAAGAAGACCGTGAACAGAGTGCGACAGCGATATTTTTGGCCTTCTCTAATCAAAGATGTAAAAAACTATGTGCGTGAGTGTTCTACATGTGCTAAGCACAAGCCTTCACAGCTTAAACCCAGTGGTATGATGGGCCATCACCGAAGTGTCTCGCGTCCTTTTGAAATGATTTCAATGGACTTAATGGGTCCATTTCCTCGGTCCAAGTCTGGAAACACCATGTTACTGGTTATCTCGTGTTGGTTCAGTAAATTTTGCCTTCTGTATCCTCTGAGGAATGGAAAAGCAGCCAATATAACCACAATTTTGGAGGAACAAGTATTTCTGGTCTTTGGTACTCCAGATGTCATTGTTTGTGATAATGGCAAACAGTTTACGTGCAATTTGTTTAAGGACCTAGCAGCCAGTTATGATGTAGATTTATGGTATACCCCATATTATCATCCTCAAGCGAACCCTACTGAACGTGTGAACAAAGTAATTGGCACAGCCATTGCGTCCTACGTTCATGATAACCACAGGGATTGGGATAAATTCATTCCACATGTAGGTCACTCAATAAGAACAGCTGTTCATGAAGTCACGGGTAAAACGCCATCGTATTTATTTTTTGGACGAGAAACAGCTACACATGGAAAAAAAGCCCATGTATTGGATGCAAATAATCCACTCTCCTTTGACAGAACTACGTATGAAGAGTGCTTACAGATGAGAAACGACATTTATGAAGACGTAAATAAGAGACTGAAACAAGCCTACGAAGTCAATAGTAGGCATTACAATCAAAGACGTCGTGTGTGTGCTTATCAAATAGGAGATGTGGTTTGGAAACGCACAAAACATCTTTCTAATGCAAATAAAAACTTTATGTCGAAGCTTGCTCCTAAATACGAAAAGGGCGTCATCACAGAGAAGCTATCAGACGATGTTTACCGTTTAAAAAGCTTACGAGGCAAGGATTTGGGTAAGTGGCATTCTTCAGATCTCAAACGAGCTATATAATTTCTTTAGTTAGGAAAACGGGTTGGATTCTTTTGAGGAGAGGGGATATTGTGATGATCATAAATCATCAACAGGTGGCGCTAGTATGCGTGTTTTGAATCATATTGAGGTGTTTACTTCATAATTGATAATGAGGGTATGGTGAGATGAATTGCAATTTGCAACGTTCTTGGAATGTTGGGTCACGCAATATTGCTGACAAAATTAATTTAAATTTAAATATTTGGACATTCTGCTTAAGCTAAGCGTATTTGTAACCGAAAAGTGATACACTTTTATAAGTTTACTGTGCCACAGATAATATAATACTATACTAGTACAGATGCCTAATGTCATACAACAAAACTGGTCCGCCATAAGTCGGGCCGAGTGACGGGCCGCAAGATTTTAGTACAGTCTGACGCAACGGTACCACGTGACAGACCACGGCGGGAAGTGTTCGGTCATAATATTTTGCCGTGATCACAGATGGCCCCACGTAGGTACAATGCACGTTCGAAGTACATAATTTTCTACTAGACTACTAGATGGCGGTAAGAGAAAAGTGAACGCTGCGCCAGAGCACAGATATTAGCAGTTTTAATTTGTAATTTGTAAGAGATTGAATAATGAAACTTATCTTATGTACTGTCAGCAAAGGCTATTGCAGGGCAGGGCCGTTCGTAACGGATGAGATTGTTTCAGGAAATTATGTAATTTTAATGTGGTTTAGTATATTTATTGCAGTAAGTGAATCGTGCAAATAAGCGAGATTTTATTAAAGTTTATCAACAATTTCCTGAAATGATCTCTTTCGTTTCGAGCGGGCCTGACCAGATGTCTCCTCTGCTGATTACGTACACTCTACAATCATATTAGGTGCTATCATTTATAAATTTAATAATCTGCTTTACACGATTGTTACTTTTACTTTTTTTCACCTGGCCTCCTTCCACTTATCACTATTTTGAGCCTCTATTTTTATTTATCAAGATGGTTCTTATTAATAGAATAGAAATCGGCCTCAAATACACTTTAAAAGTAATAAATTGAACAGTAGTATGACAGTAAAATATTTACCTTAAAAAGTAAAAGAAAGAAAAACTAATACTAAATAAATGTTTCTAACAAAAAGGAAATTGTATTTTCAATCAACGATCGGACTCGATCCGAATAATTACAGCGCTGAAACCCGACCAACTAACCAACGCGCCATCCCGCCGGTGAACTGAGTTGCGAATAAAAGCTACCCATGAAGTTGTTATGGTTCATCAATGAGTATATTTTTTTTAATAGTAACGTAAACAACAAGTAGAATATCGACATAATTAGCAGGAATATATATATATATGATTTCTTCATTAATTTGTTTAGGAGAAATAAGATCTAAAAACATACATATAAGTATGTAATTTTTACAAATTTCGGAATCAACGGAGCGGATTAGCATTTACCCATTCATACGTTGACCGGCAACGTTGCGCGCGGGCCCGCACTGAATGGCAACGACGCCACTTGCGGAGCCAACGCCGCACAGTGGGTCAGAAATTGAGATTCATAGGATTAGGAATAAACCAAGTTTCGGAATTTTGCTTACAACTTTCAGAAGACAATCTATAGGTAAACTTAAAAAATTAACGACAAGTATCTCAAAGCAACTAAAACTTAAACTTAAGTATGTTTCATTAGGTTAATTTTAATTTAATAAAAATATATTTATCACTAGGGATAGAGGCGTGACTATATGTATATGTATGTATATTTATCACTATTTAACATAAATATCTTTGACATTTTAGGAACACATCGAAGTAAAAGGTGTTACCAAGCAAGGTTTAAGAATCGATATAATTTGTTTTAGGCAGCAGGCAATCATGTCTTTTCATTACAGCTACAATTTACTCGAAATATGTTTTAATTAAAATATGTATTCTTTTAAAGATTCTTAAATAATTAATAATATAAAAATAGCTCTTATAGATAGTGAGAAAAAAAAGTAAGTTAATCTAATATTTATATTCTTTATGTTAGTTAAATCTAGTCTACGCCGAATCGTGGCCATGTCAATGTTTTGTACATACATACATCACGCCTTTGTTCTTAATGGGGTAGGCAGATCGTAAACAACCTAAACAAAGGTCGTTCCGCCACGTCGGACAAAGTTTTGAGGGTTATCTAAGACAGGTTGTCAGCCTATCGCCTAAATTGTAATATACAGAAACCCTCGGATCCCTTAGCTGGTTTTTTTCAGTATGCCCGGGAGGAAATACATCTGGCACATTCTATGTTTTTCTCTCGCTTACAGGCCAGCATGGAAGAAGATTGTGAATGATTTGTTGTTGGTAAATTAAACAAATATAGAAACAGTTTTCCTGCTGATCGTAAGAAAAATACATACTATCCATACTCTATACAAATATTATAAAATCCGAAAGTAGCTCCGTCTATCTGTTTGTTTGTTGTTCTTTCACGCCTTAAATTCTGAACGCATTTTGCTGAAATGTGGTGGCATGGTGATAGATGAAACGGACAAAGGCAATTTTTTACCGTAGGATAAGATCTTATTCCCTCGGGAAATATTTTCACACGGTATTTAGGGTATAGGGCAACACTTTATGTATCGATTGACTATGACCATGACATTATAACGCTATGGCTGATAACCAGTGATCGGAATTGGAAGAGTATATTTACCTAAACTTCTATGAACAGAAGCGGAAAATGGAGACTTCCTTACTACGTAAACTTTTTGCGGGACATCTTGCAATAATCTTGAAATATACTTTGCACCATGGTTTTTAATTCTATGGACAAATACAAGCTAAAAATATACTTGGTGATATTTGGCTACAGTGTCACATTGCCTAGATATTTTGAATTCAAGATTTTCTTACTTTATAGCTTTAAAACTGCTGTGTGTAGGAAAAAAAATATTGAGGAAAAAATTACGCAAATTATGTGCTGTATAATTTCTTCATAGGTGTCAACATCGTACGAGCTACAGAAACCAAGATTTTTACGAAAAATTGTTTTATTTTTACATTTGACCTTGAATAGCTTATATTCCTGGTAGGTTTTTTAAGGCACCATTTCGTAAGCCGAAATAAATCTGTGAAAATTCCTGGGTTCGATTAAGATAAACCCATGCTTTTAATAAGTTCCCCTTAGTCAAACATTGATAACAACGCCGTAAAGAGTATGATATAAAACACACAAAGTAATTTTAATTGTTAGAATTCTTGCACTGATAGTAATATGCTTTTAAATAAGTGCTGTTTATTCACAAATAAACAAAAACTTCGTGAACAAAGCGATTAAATACAACTACACAAAAGAAGCTCAATTGTCAAAAGGCTTGCACTAATTATTTTTACCTGAAAAGTGATTCCAGGTAAAAAAAGCACTGAAAAAACACGTGCTGTAAATGAATGGAATTTGTTTCCGAATTTTGAACCGTCAACTTTGCAAGATAAAATCAAATGCAAATAAAGCAAGGCATAAAATAATCGAACAATAGGAAATGAGGCTTGAATTTATGCATTTCTGTATTATACGTGACTATACGCCACATAATACAACTAGTAGAGGAATAGTAGGCCCTTTTTGACCGGTTATCTATGGCCAAACGACCAAAACGCAATCTTTAGATCAATGTGTCTTGGTAATGTAATATTTTGTTTTATATTTATTTCATGTTCAAACGTCACACGGTTGATCGTACGCCAGCCAACTTGAACCAAATCTCAGTTAAATATCGGCAAAATATTAAGTATGCCAGATACAATCATACCTCTTTCGAAATATGAATTTTGTTTTTTGTAGTTTTTAATGATAAAAATTTAATTTGTTTTTTGTAACTTAAGGTATAAATGAAAGAACCAATAAAAATTAAAATAAAGCTTATTTTTATTAAAGTAGACAATTATTCATGTAATGCAGTCCAAAAAACCTGATCACGTAAGGTACATCGTAAACGCAATTAATTTTACTTAAAAAATAATATATTTTATATGTCGTCAATGTCTTCGTCTTCAGTGAGAGAATCTGAAGATACTGACGAAATATTGCTTTCTTGCAGGGAATTGAAGTAGATGAGCATTATTTTTTCTATATTTTCCGGTTTAAGTCTATTCCTTTTTACACTTAAAATCCACTAATAGTTGTAAAACGACCTTTGAACATATACAGATGTAAGAGGAGCATATTTAAAAAATACTTCATCTACTGCGATTCCTTTTACAATTTTTTCACTTATTGTTGTAATAAAATCGTAGTCCGGAATTCTGTTCAAAACTTTTTCAAATTTATTTTGAATTATCTGATTTGTTGACCAGCTTAAAACATAACTAACATCGTCCATAATATGAAAACTGTCAGATATCGTTAAAACGGTTTTTCGTAAATATCTTGGTTTCTATAACTCCAACGATGTTGACACCTATAAAGAAATTATAGAACACAAATTACACGATAATTTTTTCCCTTAAGATTTTTTCCTACACACAGCCGTTTTAAAGCTATAAAGTAAGAGAATCTTTAATTCAAAATATCTAGGCAATGTGACACTGTAGCCGAAAATCACCAAGTATATTTTTAGCTTGTATTTGTCCATAGAATTAAATGCCATGGTTCAAAGTATATTTCTAGCTTACTTATGTGATGTCCCGCAAGATGTCCCGAAAAAGTTTTAGTAGTAAGGAAGTCTCCATTTTCCTCTCCTCTTTTTAGAAGTTTAGGTAAATATACTCTACCTATTCCGATCACTGCCGATAACATTTCCTCCCAGCCGAATTTCCTCCCGGGCATGCTGGAAAAACCAGCAGAGCAATCCGAGGGTTTCAGTATATTGCAATTCAGGCGATAAGCTGGCAACCTGTCACTACATGAAACTGCCTAAAAATTAAAATCTATCTTTAAATAACCCTCAAAACTTTGTCAGACATGTCGGAACGACCTTTGTTTAGGTCGTTTACGCTTTGCATACCCCATTAGGCGTGATAAAATCGTGATTATATATGTGTATATATGTATGAGTGACATAGCAACAGGCTAACCGTTAACGCAGAGAAATACTTTATTTCCGCGAGAAAATTCATTTAATCGCGGGTGAAAACGCGGGGCTTTATAAATAAGATACAATATTTATATATTTAATTTTTGTTTTATTGTTTTTTTCATAATTCAATGTGCGAGCGTCTCTAAAAGTAAAGTCATAACACATAAACGGCAACCGCTCGATGTAGGTATATTAATTTCATCTGTGGATCGATAATTGTACCAGTGACATCTATTGGTGAATGGTTGGTACTACCTGTATGTGTTTAGGGTTTGAGCGAAAGTTGAAAAACTTCGTATCCTTGACACTCCTGTGTGGGTGTCGCTAGAGTAGCCGCTGAAAAGAAACTTTTAATCTAAAACTTTTTAAAAATGAGCATATTATACGATTTTTAATGCTCAGGGTAATCAGAATTATTTATTAAACAATATATTTGCTGGCTTTAGAAACAAAAAACTTGCTTTATGTAAACTTTTATTTAGAATGACCTGCCCGTCTTACCCGTAGCGCCATCTGCTGATATTTTGTAAAAGCTATTTACTGTTGTTCCGGATGGGACCCCATGACTGTGCTAACTGTCACGGGGTGAGTTTTGTTTGTGATCGCGTAGACGATGTGCGTATTTCTTTTATTTGTGCCTGTGAACGGAGATCTGTAAGTAGATTTTATTTATTGTTACAGTTTAACGAAACGCCCTTGCTGGTTTTGGCTTTAGAACCTTTTTGAAGTCTGTTCTAGTCGAAATCCCTTTACTCGCCGTCCTATGTCTCAGTAGGCGTACCTTAATTTCGTCAGTCTAAACGTAGTCCTGGTGGCACAGCGGTAGCGCACGAGTATTCTACGCAGTAGTATTTTAAGTTTGTTTGCTTATTTATAATCGTTTCTGTAGACGTTTTTTCTTCAGGGAAGCTTGCCCAACTGTTTTCCTATTTCTTTAACGATAATTATAATTATGTTGTTTTAGTTCTACATTAAATTGCATGTTGGTCCTTGACCTTATTGTGTTTTATTAGACCAGGAAGAACCCATTCATCACACTATTTATAACCTTCTCATGGTACCTGCTGTCAGTGAAAATAATAACAGCCACCAATAGTTAAATAACAGATACCGACTGTTAAATAACAGTTAACAGTTAGTATCAACCATAAACCTAGTACACCAACGGTTAAAATAGCAGTTATCAACTAGTAATAATCGATAAGGTGTTACAGTCGGCCATCCTTTACAAAACGAGTCCCCTCGTTGAACAACAATAAAATCATTAAAATTATATATATATATATATATAATTATAATGATATTTGTTTTTATATATATATATAAAAAAACAAATATCAATACAACTTATTTAAATTCTATTCTTTACTAATTACATTCACTGTAGATGTAACTAAATATAATTCGTCACTTCTAATGACACCATGTTTAATCAACATTTCAGTAACACTTTATTTCCAATTTTGCAACATAAATACAACTTATATCTCAAATCAACTATTTCAGCTGTCACTCTCTAATTTCTAAATGAATTTAGTCATCTCAAATGACACTTATTTATTATGTCATCTCAAATGACATTTACTATTTATGTCATCTCTGACTTTTCTATGTAGGTTTGTCATCTCAAATGACATTTTCTACCTATGCCATCTCTAATGACATTTTTTTTTTTATGAAAGTCATCTCAAATGACATTCTTTATTTATGCCATCTCAAATGGCATTTTCAAATATGTCATCTCAAATGACACGTGTAAAACTCAGCATCTTAAAATACTCTTAATTCTACGCATACCAGTGAACGGATACTTATTCATAAGGAATCAAAATCATTCATCATCACTACCTCCACTAGAAGAATAATCAGCACCATAACTCAACCAGGGAAATATTTTGTCAACAGCGACTACTGCCTCATATCGCCTTCCCTTACGAGTAAGAGGGGTATCTTCAACCACAAATCGATCATTGGGTAGAATTTTCTTTATTTTATAAGGGCCTTGACATTTGGGCTCCAACTTTTTCGATTGTCCTGAACCAGATGGCACAGCCCTAATGATTCTAACTAAGTCACCCTCTTTGTATTCCGTAGCTGGTTTCCTACGCTTATCAAATCGTTTTTTATTAATTTCCTGGTTCTTTTTAATGCAGTTACTAGCTTCATCCCTAGCCTCATGTAATGTTTTATTTAAAACCCCATTTCCTACATCTTCTATTACCTCGTTTAGAATTCCTTGAGAAGGAATTGGAACTTTTCTGCCGAACCAAAGTTCAGTGGGAGTCTTTTTGGTAACCTCATGCACGGTTGTGTTGATACCCATTTGGACTTCCAGGATGTAACTATCCCAAGTATTGGCAGCTTTGTCATGTGTCATTGCTCCTAGCGCGGACAAAATTGTTCGGTTATATCTCTCTACCTGACCATTTGCACGTGGAGAGGAAACTGAATTTAGAATGTGTTTAATACCAGTTGATTGTGTAAAAGCTTTAAATCTCTTACTTGTAAAGCTTGTACCTCGATCAGTTACAAGCTTTGTTGGAACACCACATAGACTAAAATAAGTTTGAAAATCCTTAATACTTGTTTTTGACTTGGTGCTGCGAACTGGCGCAAGGTAGACGTATTTAGTAAAAGAATCTACTATAACTAAAAGATACACATTTTTCTTTTTGCTACGTACAAATGGTCCGAGATGATCCGCGTGTATTGTATGAAAGTGTACTTCGATCTTGGGAATAGGATGAAGTACTCCTTCTTTGGTACCCGAAGGTATTTTGTGATGAGCACAACCTAAACACGAGGAAACATACTTCTTAACAAACCTTCTCATTTTTGGGAACCAGTAAAAGGCTTGAAGCTTTTCTAATGTCTTATCTATCCCAAAGTGCCCAACATCGTCGTGGTTGGCCTTTAAAAGTTGCCAACGAACTCCTCTTGGCACAACCCATCGCTCAGTATTTTTGTCTATAATACGATATACACGACCATTTTTAACTTTAAATTCATTGCGAATAGAAGCTATTTTAGCAGTGTCTGGGTCTTCAAGAATTCGTTTTATTTTGTTAATTTCATTATCTCCAGATTGTTCTGTAGATATCCAATCTGTTATGTTAACAGACAGCACTTCTATAACGTGAATTTCGTCAGACTCATCTGGTATAGGTTTGCGGCTGAGACAATCCACATGAGCCATCTTGTCCCCAGGCCTATATTCGATTTTACAATCGAATTCTAAAAATTGTATCCACCATCGAGATATACGGGGAACAAGATCTCTTTTGGTAAATGTGGATCGCAGAGCATGACAGTCAGTGTATATAGTAAATTTTATTCCCAGAAGATAGACCCTGAACTTGTTCAATGAACTAACAACCGCCAGTGTCTCTAGCTCAAATGAGTGGAGTTTTTGTTCTTCCACGGTAGTCTGGCGACTAAAGTATGCTACCGGCCGGTTTTGAGTCACTCCTCTGTAATAAGATCCCAGCCACACCAATCTGACTAGCATCAGTATGCAACTGTGTTTCGGCAGTATGTTCATATAAAGCTAAAACAGGTCTATTTATAAGACTATGCTTTATGTTTTCAAATGACCTATTTTCCTCATCAGTCCATTGCCATGTGGTGTTTTTCTTCAAAAGGCCTGTCAAAGGCCGCGCTATTGCTGCAAAATCCTTAACAAACATTCTGAAGAAACTAGCTAGTCCAAGAAATCTTCTGACCTCATGTTGGTTTTTGGGAGCCTCAAACCGAGCAACCGCTTGAGTTTTTTGAGAACCTGGTCTTATTTCTCCTTTGCTAATTTCAAACCCAAGAAAGTCAATAGACTCCTTGAAAAAGTTACATTTTGCCATCTTCAACGTTAGTCCGCTATCTTGTAATGCTTGAAGGATTTCCTCTAATCTGATTAACCCCTCATTAATTGAACTGGATGGTATTAGAAGATCGTCCAAATATACAATTGTGTGTTTAATTTTCGCTTTATTTAGGATTTTGTGAATTAGGCGCTGAAAAACAGCAGGAGCATTTGCTAGACCGAATGGCATACGAGTGTATTCGTATTGACCATCCAGTGTAACGAATGCAGTCTTTTCTATTGAATCTGCTGCAATAGGTATCTGGTGATACCCAGACACTAAATCCAATGTTGTAAAAATAGACTGTCCTGACAACTGATCAAGTAAGTCTTCTATTCTTGGCAAGGGATAGTGGTCTCTTTTGGTTTTATTATTGAGTGCGCGATAATCTACACAAAGTCTTGTTTCTCCACTTTTTTTGTTCACCAATACGATTGGACTGGCATATGGTGAACTCGATTCACGGACTATCCCGCACTCAACCATCTCTTCTATTATGTTTTGTACCTTTTTGCGTTCGCTCAAAGACAATCGATAAGGTCTATAAACCACTGGAATGGAATCAACTAGTTCAATTTTCATCTCCGTTTCAGTAGTAAAGCCCAGATCATACATTCCCCAAGAAAAACAAGTTTTATATTTGGTTAATAAATTTTCTAACTTCCGTTTTTCATTCGGAGAGAGTTGTTCAGAACAGTTAACAACAAAATTTGTATGATCTGCGTCTCTGTTCACAAGATTAACTTTCAATTGTTTATTTAAAATTAAAGCACGCGTAACTAAAGCGTCTTTTAATAAACTGACAGGTTGGGAACCTAAACTATGCAGCAACAAGTTGCATTCCCCTTGGATGATCTTATATTCACCCGGTAGTAAATAATATTCACTACCTGAGTGACCTCTGACAGTACCAGCAACGTATACGGTCACTCTATCCCTAATGTTAGACTTAACACAAACCGTTTTTAATTTCCCAGCAGGAATTGTGACGTCACATGAAGCCAATAAAGGAATTTTTACAGCATTATCTTGGACTTTTTTAAAGATAATCTCAAGAGGTGTCTTTGTTATATGCAAATCGGGCCTTTCTGTAAAAGTATGACCTAATAGAACTGGATAATTTATCAATTGATCCTCAACAACAAATACTTCTACATTAGTTTCTACAATTCCTTGCGCTTCTATCGTAACGTACACTATTCCAATGGGTAGAAAGGGTATATTACCTAATCCACGAATACATGTTGCATCTACCTCCGACCATTTCAAATTTATTTTTTTAGCATCGGTTTTACGTATTAATGTGGCTTCACTTCCTAAATCAGCTAAACTCAAGATCATTTGATTATTAATTCGTATGGGTAATAAGTATTTCTTGTTGGTACTGTCCTTATCTGCAATCTCACCAACTTGCTTAACATTATCAGAAATACCTTTCAAATCATCTAAACTCTGCATTGAAACCTTAAAAACAGCCTTTGCTTTATTTTCTGAATTTGAAAGGTTTTTCTTACGACATTCAGATTCGACATGACTAAGTAAGTTACAAAAACAACACTTAATCAACGGTTTTGTGCAACTGTGACTCGAGTGCCCCTTCTGTTTACAATTGAAACACACCTTTTGTTGTATTTGATTATTCTGTTTCGACGTACTCGGTTGTTCATTAATTTTTATTCGTGAAACTAAACTTTGATTATGCTTCTCCCTTCTATCACTATTATCACTAACAGTTTTGAAGAAGTCTAAAACATCCTCGGGTTTTTCAAATTTTGCAGCTTGAGCTCCTACTCTTACACCCCTATCATCCACACCATGTACTATACAGTCCACAGCGTTTCGTCCGTAAATTTTGCACCGATTCAACAAATTTATCTTTTTATAATAGTATATATCTAAAGATTCACCAAAACGTGCCCGCAGTCTTAGCATTTCTGATAGAAGTTCAGCATAATTCTCGTTCGATGGGAAAGAATCTTTAAGAAGTTGTTTCCATTCTTTCCATGAACGTTTAAGAGAAGGTAGGCCCTGATACCATAATTTTGCATGACCCGTTAATTTAGGCAATGCGTAATGTATTGTCTGAATATCGGACCATCCATAAATTTCAGTACATTCATCTACCTTATCCAGCCAAACACTGATGGTTTGCTGTTTTAAAATGGGGTCAAATTCGGGAATGACATTGTTCATTTGTGATGAAGCTTTCACGTTCACTGGGTTTATTATGCATAAATTTTGAGATTTCTTCAATGAAATAAGATGCAGGGTCATACCTGTTGTTTTCAGCAGTGCCAGGATAGTTCCTAGCACAGTCCGTCGGCGCCTTCCTTTTGGTATCCTCCGGTGGTGCTCGATTTCTCCTCCTTGAGTGGTCTGAGCGACTTAGACTCCTCTTCCTAGAGTGGCCCGGACGTTCTTTCGAGTAACATTTGTCACCATCTTTCATTTCCAAGTCGGTTTCTCTTGAAGAACGAAGGTCTTCTGGATGAAACCTTGTTTTGTCTTCATTCACTTCCATACTCCACCCTTTTGATCTGTCAAATTGTTCTTTAGATCTGTCCCTTTTAAGCTGACTTTCTAAAACTTTTAATCTTCTTATTTGTATTTCGTATTCTTCTTCCCTTTCTCGTAGTCTTCTCAAACGTCTGCGACTACGACTATGACTACGAGAGCGAGTATGGCGATGAACTCTTTCCTCAGGGTCAATAATGCTCAGTCTTCGTGTCTCGTCTGGTGAAGTACGTACTTCTACTATTATCTCTTTAAATAAAGATCGTTGGCGGCTCCGACTTCTAGTAGGTGACCTTGAACGGCGACATGGCTGATCTTCAAAGTCAATACGGCTCGACCTTCCTCTCATTCGTTCAGGTGTTCGCAACTCCCGTCGTTCTCGTCGGCCCGAGACCAGAATAATACTGCGACTACGGCTCCGGCCTGTGCCCTCTTTGGTCCCGTCATCGTGGTCAGAATTCATTTTCTTATAATCCTTTTTTTTTCGGGCGTGCAGTTATCTCACTTCTGAAAGTTGATACCCTCAAGAGATTTAAAAAAAATGCAAACTCCAGAAAACTTTGAACACGGGTTTATTAAAATCAAAAACTTGACTGACAGAGTTTCGTCTTATAATTATGTTGACTCCACTAAACGCTAACAGCGAATGAGCTCCTGGCCAGGATGGCAGCCTATTTATAACCTTCTCAAGGTACCTGCTGTCAGTGAAAATAATAACAGCCACAAATAGTTAAATAACAGATACCGACTGTTAAATAACAGTTAACAGCTAGTATCAACCATAAACCTAGTACACCAACGGTTAAAATAGCAGTTATCAACTAGTAATAATCGATAATGTGTTACACGCAACTCTATTTCTGCTGCATATCAACGATATGCTGACACCCGACACCTTTGGGTATGCAGACGACAGTACGGTTGTCGGTAGATATTTGTCCAGTGCAAAGTCCAGCAAGGAAGCTATTCAGTCTTGTCGAGAGTCCGTAGTAGATCATTTAAATTTATCACTTAAGGCAATCTCCGAATGGAGTGATGCCAACCTGGTGAAATTTAATGCAAGAAAGGGGAGGCCTTTGCCCTGCAGTGGGACATTTCAGGCTAAGTAAAAAAAAAAAAAAAAGACACAGGCCTGTCTATTCTCGACTAAATTGAGTCCCTTCAATCTAACTCCCACTTCCCGAAATGTATCCGTGCCAATTTCCGATCACCTCGAACTTCTTGGTATGAACCTTACGTCAGACCTGAACTTTGGACGATATATAGAATCCTTGGCTTCGACTGCAGCCAAAAAACTTGGTATTCTCTCAAAGGTTAGGCGATACTTCACACCGGGACAGCTACTACAGCTCTACCAATCTCAAGTCCGATCGTGTATGGAGTATTGCTGCCACCTTTGGGACGGATCTGCCAAATACCAACTGGCAACCTTGGATTCTATTGAAAAACGCGCCAAGAAGCTCATCGCCGACCCGTCACTGGTAGAAGAAAAGCTGCAGAGCCTCGAACATCGTCGCGACGTAGCTTGCTTGTCTGTATTCTACAGGATACATTTCGGAGAATGTGCAGCATCGCTTCATGACCTGATACCCCCCTCCCCATTCCATCTCCGGGGTACGAGACGCCGGTTGGGATTCCACCCTTATGTTGTCGACATTCCAAGTTTTCGCACAAAGCGGTACGCTTCTACATTTTTAATGCGAACGGCCAAAGTGTGGAACTCCCTGCCTGCGGATCTATTTCCGGAACGTTATAACCTGGGCCTTTTCAAGGCGAGAGTGAACAGGCATTTTCTAGGCAATCATGCTCCATCATAGTCTACATCATCACTTACCATCACGTGAGATAGCGGACAAATGATTGCCTATAAAATATAAAAAAAAAAAAAAAAGATTCTGCAGACGTGTTAAAAAAATGTGAACAGATAAGTCAGGATAACAAACGTCTGCATAATTCAGTATAGGAAGGAGAAGCGAATGTGCCAAGCTGATTTTGGTTTTGGTCAGCAAAAGATTTTTAAGTCGCTTGAGAGACCCGTACGCGGCAAACACCTTCCTGCTTATCTCTGATACCTGGTGATTCCACAAGAGCCAGTCATCAAACATAACGCCCAGGTTTTTGACTTTGCGGCTGTAGGGAATTGGAGCTCCATCAAACATGATCTGGGGTAACAGGTCATGCTTAATTCGTGCAATATACAAATGGCTACCAATTATGATGGTTTGTGTTTTGGCTGGATTAACTTTTAAGCCATAGGAACGACTCCACTCCGCAATACTGATGAGGTCTCTGTTGGTAGTCTCAATAGCGACTGAGAGATCAGAAAGTGGAGCTTGTGTATAAATTTGGAGATCGTCTGCATGCAAATGACAGGAAGAGTGATAGAATTTATGAAAATAGAAAACAGAAGAGGTGACAGGACGCCACCCTGTGGAACGCCGGCAGAAGTATCACACCACGCAGAGAAGGTATCTTCAATGCGTATGCGCTGTCAGCGCCCATACAGGTTACTATGAAACCAGTCAACCACCGTTGGAGATATGTTATGAGAACGCAAGATAGAGACTAGAATATCAAAATCTACTGTATTGAATGCAGTACTGAAATCTAGCAGCGATAGCACTGTTAATTTCTGACTTTCCATCCCCAGTCGAATGTCATCGGAGATGTGTACCAACGCGGTAGTCGTGCTATGACCGAGACGGAAGCCAGATTGAAAGGAGTTCAAAAGGTTGTTCGTGGAAAAGAAAGATGTAAGCTGTTGATAAACCAACCTTTCGAGGACTTTGGAGAGGAAGGGTAGAAATTGCAAATTGAATTTATTCATATTTAAACATTGACACATTACATTATAATCAACTTACAAGCTACTTAAACTACCCTAATCTTAACTAAATTATATTAAACAACCCGTCCCGAGCCGTACCAGGTCCAAACGTGCCCATCGCGCTGGCTGCATTGCCACGTTGAATTGCCAACGAAATTTGTTGGACCAGGTACGATCCGGCTCGGGGGTCACCACTACGATCCCGCAAGCGATTCCCAACCTCGAACACAAATTGCCTTGCCTCTGCACACCAAACCCCTGAAGTCTCAACCGCAAAAGGCACAAAATCATAGTTTTGCACGAGATCGCAGTACTTAGCACGTTTCTGAGTTGCAAGCCACTCTGCTGCCGAACCAGCCAAGCGAATCGTTCTGGACAGGTGCGAAGCAGCATAAGTACATGCACACGTCGCATCCCACAAAAGACATCTCCCCTTTCTCCACGGGATAAGCGTAAGGCCATCTGGTCTCCTGCCGTCAGTCCGCGACAATCCCGGCGGTTCGAGGACACAAGGTACATTTGCCGATACCAAAGCCCGCCGAATCAGGTCATTCAGAGCGTGATGCCTTGGATGTCTGCCTGCACTTAATCTACAACTAAGCCCATGGTGACCACTAGCATCAACCTGTACCCCACATCTGCACACATGTGGCTCGCATAGACCACACCCAAGTCTAAGGGCCGCTGCGATCCGTAAAGAGTTGTCATCTAACAACGTCCCAAGGTGCGGTGAAGGCAATGCATGAAGCCATGCACCAGACTCATGACAAGAAACTGCTTTTAGGCGAGCCAGGTCTGCACCAGAGGAAGACTCAATCAAAACTTCGAGCGCAGATTTCGCACATAAGTCGTCCCACAATCTCTGTACTTCCGGTCTGTCTGGAGGCGGCGAGTTAGGGCAAACTGCAGTCCAAGCTGCTAGAGCCTCAGCCTGAAAAGGGATACCGAAACCGTCACCTTGAATTGACAAAATAAGAGTGACGAGTTTCAGAACCCCATTCGCAGAAGCTAAAAACGCAGACGGACCAGAATCCTGTACTCTCCTTACACCCAGACCACCATGACGGACCGGTAAACAAGCTTGTTGCCACTCTCGATCATTCAATCTAATATTAAGAACTCCCTCGAGTGTGTCCCTAAGCACTTCATCCAAAGCCTCTACTTCTTGGGGAAATAGCCACGTCGGACATGTTCTGATCGTATAAATTAACTTAGGCATCGACAAACAGTTTCTAAGCAGCACCAGAGCCACATGAGCGGAAATATTTTTTAACTGCTCTTGTGCCTTACACAAAACAGCTCTTTTCCCCCTTAGCAACTCAGTAACCCCTTCTGGAAAAATTGGAGTACCCAGCAAAGAAAAACTGTTTCTATTTACTATTTTTAAGCCTGGAATAAGTGCCTCGATTTTTGGACAATCCCTAAGAGCCTCCGCACTGCATGGAAAAATTTCACATTTCTGTGTATTCACCACAAGACCCATTTCCTCCAACTTTGGAATGAGATGCTGGATATCATCCGCGACCTCATCAACTGTACCGCCTATAGTGCCATCGTCTAAGTACCAAATATTTAACGTTGATTTTAGGGCAGTGATCGCTTTATTTATGGCCAGGCTAAATATTAAAGGCCCCAAGGGGTCGCCTTGTTGAGCTCCAACTTGAGAAGCAATCACAGAGCCGGCACAAAAAAGGTTTGTGGGCGCCGCATAGCATTGATAGAGGAAAGGGTATAAAGATGGGACCATTTCCCTTGCCTCTGTAAGGATTACATCTCGCTCTAAGCTGTTAAAAGCGTTCTTTATGTCCAGTTTTAGAACCACCTTGTTAGGGTTGGAAACATCCATCACAAAAGATCTAGTGGCGTGGATAGCTGCCTCACATCCGAGTGCCGTCCCGAATCCCAACTGGTGTGGCTGAAGGCAAGAAGCCATTTGATCCTTCGCTGCCCTGCACCCGAGTTTCGCCACGAGACGGCGTATCGTGTTGCCGACAGCGATGGGCCGAATTCCGCCATCTTTTTTCTTAAGTGCAATCAAGGATGCTCCATATATATAGGGACGAACCTCTGGATTTAACATACCCTTAAGCAAGAAGTTGCACAAAAGAGTCAAGTTCCCCAAAAGCCGCCTCCCGTTATCACCCGCTGAAGGAGAAATTAACTCCTTTAAGTGTTGCGGGCGTAACCCATCCAAGCCGGAAGCTGAGCTGTTATAGAACGACCCAATGGCTGAAGCAACGTCGTCACTTTCCACAATAAGAAAGGCAGAAGTCCCATCTGGTTCAGGAGGAAGCGACAAAGGCCGTGAAGGAGACGGATGCTTATCCCTCAAAACTGACAAAGTGTCGTCATCTGTAGGTGCGAGACTACAATCCGAAACTAACAAACGAACAGCGCCTCTCAGATCTCCATCGTGAACCTTAGCCTCAATACGCTTATAATGAGATTGAGGACGAGCAACTCCCGGTAAAGGCAGAAAAGAATACAAATGCTCAATATTTTCCTTTACTTTGGTAGTCAAAGATCTATTGTCTCCTTGTTCCGGAACTTTGAGACCAAAAAAAGCAAATGACAGTAACGAAAACCATGCCTCTTTACTATTAAGACGGAGGCAGTCATTAATAATTGCACAAAGTTTACCCGCCGCGGAACACCGAGCACCTTTAGGAATGTGTTTTAGCACTCGGACATTCGCCTTTAAGTCGGAAAGATTATCTAAGCCCAAAACTGTAGATGATGAAGCCGATGTTAGTGAGTGACTATCATTGTTTACTAACGACGCCTGCGAAATATGAATATCTTTATGCTTGCTTCTAATGTGCAGTTTAAGACCCCGGGCGGTGTATTGCTTAACTCTGTCAAGATCAGTAGGCACAGGACAATGTGGGCATGGCGTTCTTGTGGGACCGTCCATAATTGCAAATAAAGAAAAGATTCAGAATCACATCATAAAAATATATCATAATTCATAAACACATTGATCTTTAAAAAAAAAACGTACAAAGTATAAATAACAAAAAATATAAATTTTAATTAACATAAAAATAAAAATCTCTTCAAATTTACATAAAAATTTACTATTCGATTGCTCTAAACCCATTGATATACAGTGCAAAATAAAACAATTGTAAATATAATATTAATCAAAGATATAAACAGTTCTTTTGCAATATCGAATAACAAAAGAATAAAATAATTAAAAAAACATATACTCATATTATTGAATAATTAAAACACATTAATGTCATATTTAAACTAAGTCAAAGACAAGATCTTAATCTAAAATAAAATAAACCAATGTCATAACATTTAAGATTTAAACTTTACTGAAGATAAATTTACTATTAACACTACTACTAACAAAATGGCAAAAATGCCTCTTAATTTTCTTTAAATAATTTCATCTATATATTTTAATTATAAAATTACAAACAAAAACCAAAAATAGTATTTTTTAAGTTTTGTTTACAAATTTTCCAATTGTCATTATAATAACATACATTAATAAATAAATTTAAAATAAACAGTAAAAACCATCGAATAAACAAAGAAAAAACAAAACATGAATTTATAGAATACAAAAATTCACCGGAGCAATGAGCGCCATCTACGTAGAAAGGCCGTAACTAGGTTCCAGGGAGCGTGATGCGATCGAAGGTTCACCCAATATGTCCCAAAGTTCAGCAATCAACTTACTGCCAAATTACAACAGGAGGCGCTAATAAAATAAGTGATCTATATATAATTAATAGCAAAAGTACTGTAGCAGACGACGGGGATCGAACTCGGATCACCATTAGCAGGGCAAAAGAAACTGCCACAATAGACCGCTAGACCAGCGATCCTCACGGAGGGTGCGGTGAAATAACAAACTTCCTTGTACGGCACAGCTGTTTATCAGCTGTTTCTCAGCTGTTCAATGTGATGACGGTAAAATGTTGTTATTGAATGTGTATACACCTCCACAACCAAAGATGATGACAATAACACTGCACTAAATTGAATAATTCTGCATTATACAGTTGAATAGGAGCACAGTTTAAGTTACTTTACACACCCAGTAACCAAATAATTGTAAAAAGTTCGCCAAGCGACAAACACGCATTAAATAAATATCCTCAATCGCACTCAAGTTTCAAGACCACTTATAAGCCACAGAATTGAAGATTTTGTTATACAAACAGTTTCACAGCGAATTCACATTGTCACTTCACAGAAAGTTACTAATATTTCAAGTTTAACATAACTTAAATATTTTTAAAATGTGAAACATAATAAGAGATGTGTTATCATGCGCAGTCTAGTCTGGGTAGAATGGAGATGGGGCGGTAGTCAGAAGAAGATTTAGAATTAGGTTTTTTAGGCAGTGGGATAATTCGTGCTTCTTTCCATACGATTGGAAACACACCATAGGATAAGGAGTTGTTAAGGATGTTGGCAATGACCGGAGAAAGGATATCAAGGAGATGAGTAATCATTTCACGACTCACGCAGTCATTTCCAACGGCATTCGAGGAGATTGCATGTAAATTCTTCATAACATCACAAGCGGTGATTGTGCGAAAGATAAAAGCTGGAAAAGTTGGAGTTGGCAAAGAATTTAGATGATTTAAAATATTAAGTTTAAAGGAGCTTTCTATTTCAGCAAAAGAAGAAAAGTGATTGTTTAGAGTTAATATAATATTACTATCAGAAACATGAGTACGCGATTTGCCTACTCCAAGTTTGATGAGGAAGGGCCAGACTTTAGCTGGATCACATTTCTCAACAGATTTATGAATATGGAGTCTCTGTATGTCCCGTATCTTTGTATTGCAGCGATTCCTAATTTGCCGAAACTTGTCCCTATTTTTGTCCGATGAATCGTTTTTGTACCTGGTTTTCGCACGAGTCTTTTTAGTCATATAATCACGCATCTCATCATTAAGCCAGGGAGCTGGAAGGTGCTTAACGCGCACAGGACGTACAGGAGCGTGACAATCGTACAGATCAGTGATGTTGGAGTTGAGTAATGTGACTTGATCATCGACCGATTTAAGTTTTTCAATTGCCGACCAATCGATTTTACTTGTATCCTCACGCAGTTTCTCCACATTGATAGCAGAGAAGTTACGAAGGAGCAGCGTTCTTGCTTTAATTTTAGGCGGTCGGTATTTTTTGATTTGTCTTAAACACCCAAGTAGGTATTCTTAGATAGATGTGATAAAAAATCTATCCAATTTTTTTTTTGGACTGAACCTATTGGTTTGGGTAGCAAATAAAATACCATTAAAAGGAGATTAAAAAAACATACAGCCGAAAAAACCTCCTCCTTTATGAATTTGAAGTCGGTTAATGAGAACCTTCTCCTTGAATTTGAAGTCGGTTAAAAAATATATAAATCGGACTGTGACATTTTTAAAGTAAAGTGTGTTTGTAAAGTGAACCCACGGACTCTATTTATTTGCAAAGTTCGTAGCAAGTAGAAGGGTGATCTCTAGCTACCACTCTAGAAAAACTAACTATTAACTACTACTACTACTTTATTACTATTAACTGCCTCCGTGGTCTAGTGGCTAGTGCCATGGACTCCCGATCCGGAGGTCCTGGGTTCGATTCCCAGGAAAACATAAAATTGATATGTGAGAATTTATCACTTTGTGAACTTTCCCCAGTTTTGTTAGGACATTGCAGGCTAAATCACCTGATTGTCCCAAAAAGAAAAAGATTTCGTGCTTCGAAGGGCACGTTAGCCATCGGTCCCGGTCGCTGTCTTTGATAGTGGTCGTTACTCAAAACCATGTCAGAGGCCTGATAGTTATGCTACTAGGCGGTTTAAAAACTCTGACACCAGGGTTCATCGGATCCATAGACTCGATACCCACTCGACAGAAGAAGACTTTAGAAAAATTCGGGCGTGATGTTATGTATGTATGCGGATGGATGTATTGCTTTTACACTATAGTCAGGCATTTGGCTTTACAATTTGACATGTTCGATTTTTCGATCGTCCAAAATCGATATTACGTTAACTTAAAAACTAACATTGTTTTCGCGTTTTTAGTATTGCTTTTAAACTGTAGCCAGGCACATATTTAGAAGAAAAAAATTCAAAGTAAATAAATGTTTCAATTTACAGGCGTTTTCTAAATAATATCTAGCTGCTACTCTTCCCGGTCGTACTGTAGAAATGTGTAGATGGAAACGATAGTTTCAGTGTATTTCAATTAAGACGAAAGTCTGACAACCCATCACTATCGCAGTACATCCTCTGTATAAAATGACGTTCGAAACCCCAACACCCTAATATGAGGTTGTTTACGCTCTGCCTACCCTGTCAGGGATACAGGCATGACTCTATTTATTTACAAAAGTCCATACATACCGTGCGGAAGACGCGACACCGCAGCGAACGCGTCTAACCGTCGTATTTTGAACTTTCAACTCTAAAAATACATTCGTGATGACCCTACGCGACTCACGCGCAGTCGCGCCGCCTTCTGAAAGGTCAGGCCACGCTGAAATCGCGCCGGCGATCGCCCAAAATCGATATTACGATATTTAGAAATGTATCATTGTTTTCGCGGTTAAATTTGCTAATTATATTTTTTTGCGTCAAATTAGTTTAATGTGTATTGTGAAGTGAGTTAATAGTGCTACGTTACGTGTTGTGGTGTTCTATTTGTTTTTGTTGATTATACATCGAGTGTCTCGATAGGTATGTGTAGTTTTGAGTCAAACTCGATAGTTCCTATTGAAATAAAACGCAAAAGGTATTACTTAATTGTAATCCTAACATAGCAATAACCTGTCACATAACTTTTTTATGATTCTAACAATTATGAACATAAGAGTTAATCAGTTAAATATTATTATTGCGAAACTGGATAATTAGTATCATTAGTCATTTCATTACAAAAATCAGATTCGGAAATTATAAAAAAATAGACTTGCTATGGGACTGGGTAGGTACATGATGTAAATTTATTATGGATTTGATCAACAACCCTTTTGCATAGCAAAAGTTATTAAATTAAGCATTTCTTAACGTAATAACTGTTGCTAAACAATATAGGAGGTACATTTTTTTTATTAACATAAAGGTAATTTTTAATATAATATAGATACAACGTGTAACATACATACATGCATAAATATAATCACGCCTTTATCCCTAATGGGGTAGGCAGAGCGTAAAAGACGTAAACAAAGGTCGTTCGCCACGTCTCACAAAGTTTTGAGGGTTTATTTAAGATAGGTTTATAGGTATATTGCTGTAGTGACAGGTTGTCAGCCCATCGCATAAATTGCAATACACAGAAACCCTCGGATCCCTTAGCTGGTTTCTACAGAATGCCCAGGAGGAAATGCAGCTGACACATTTTATGTTTTTCTCTCTCTCGCTCCCAGTCCGGCATGGAAGTACGTGTAAATAAAGGGTATATATGCGTCCTGAGGGTGTGAATCTGCCCATGAAACTGAACAACTTTATCTAAATATGACATAAAATAGCACTGTGAGTGCAAAAATTCTCAAAATCTTTACCTAAGAAACATACCTAGGTCATTGTATGTTGTTATTTTGTTATTAGAGGCTTTCGATTCACATTGACCACATATACATTTACTTTATTTTCACTCTCGAAATCCCTCTCGTGCTCTCTCTCTTTTAGAGTAGTTTTTGTTTTTTGTATAGGCAAAGTACGAAATGTGCGAACGTTTATGTAAGAGTTTCTCTGATCATTGAAATGCCTTCTATTCACAAATTTCTTACTTTCTTCAATAGTAGAGATATGCTTCCTACGCAAAAAATGCTTATTTTGGCTTACACGCATTCTATACTTTGTTTTTGCAGTATTTATTCTGTCTTGTTGGTGTTCTTGACTTCTTGACTGAGATAAGCTGTCCACTGATCGATAGATATTTGTATTTATCTCTTCCTTCTTGAGATTTATTCTATTTTTCATCTTCTGAATCTTATTATCATTATCTAAGAAACCATCTTCTCTGTAAGTAGTTTCTTCTATTGGAGAAACAATGGATGCAATTTCGATTTCTTGTACGTCAATAGACCTTTCATCTTCTGGTATTTCGTTTACTTTCTGTATTTGTTTCAAGAAGCTGTCTGCAAATTCTGGTGGTATTTCTACGATTCTTCTAGGTATTATTTTTGGTAGTTTCTTTTTAGGTTTTGCTGTTGTGGTGCCACCTTTTAGATTCCTTCTATATGGATGTCCATTCTGCTTTCTTAACCACGATTTAGGTATGCAGCGAACTCCTGGACAATTTGCATCATTTGTTGTGCTAGGGTGAAAATTTAATTTATCCGGGGGGGAAGGCGGACTAGTTGAAATAGTTGTTAATTTTGTTGTTGTCTTTGTGGTTGTTGTTGTTGACGTTGTAGTGCTAGGTTCAGTCGTTGTAGATTTTGTTGTCGTCTCTACTTTTGTCGAACTTTTACATGTTGATAATGTAGGCACGATCACCGGTACAGGATAAGGCATGGCAACCATAATGTTCGGTGGAGTGATCATACAACTGTTGCACATTTCTATACAACAGTTCTTGGGGGTTATACATTCGCTGCAAGAGCATTTACATTTTCTTCGATGACGTTTTTTCCGCCGTATTGAGTAACTTTCTGAAGATCCACTGGATGAGTCTGAAGATGATACTGAATTACTATTTTTTGAACCAAGGATAAAATTATATTCGTTACTAAATATTCCTAGTCTAGTGGACACAAAATGGTTATCATAAGGTAACGCAGAAATGTCCAAAAATGTTTCAATATGTATCATGAAGTGTAATAGTTGTGCCAAAACTTTCTGAAACATAAAACGTAAATAACTATTGTCACTATTAATTAATTTAATATTAGCTCAAAATAAATAAATTACAGCTATTAAATAGCCATTTTAGCTCAAATAACTTATTCGTCGTAAATAATTTACAATAAAAATCATAATATGTAGTAGGTACTCTAGATATTTACCTTTTGCATAATTTATGATAAATACTTTAATAAATAATGATTTAGTCTCATTACGAACTAAATGTATCATTTGCTTTAATTTGTACAAGTATTCATTTCTTACGTATTTTTATTGTTTTTTTTAGTAACATAAACTGGTCTAGTAAACATCTAGCCATCAACTGAATAAAACTCATAACAGAAAACAGTAAAATATGTAACTAGGTAAATTTTATAGTAAAAATTTAATGGTTTTATAAAATAAACTGAAACAATTTAAAAACAATCATTCTATTTACGGTACAAAAATATAAAATAGTAGGAAACATGGTGTTAATATTGATATATTTTCTTGACGAGGTCTATCGGAAGAGAATCAGCCTTTTTTTCGGATTGTATATTTTCTATGATTTTTATATTTAAGGTTTCTATTGCAGATTTGGGACCCTCTATGGTCATTCCAGATCCATTATCATCATGAACTAATATTGTCTCTAATTTCTGAGGTAGTTTGTTAGCCTTTTCCGCTATATTGCTGTGATAAGTAGCATGATCTTGTTTTGTGTTTTGAATTACTTTGTTAGGAGGTTGGCCAGACATCTTGCGGGTCTCCCTTAACGATTGTATACTCTTCAAACTCCGAAGATTTTTCATTAAATCCGTAGCCACATTCTCAGGGATTGGCACTATTCCATATTTGGGTAACCAATTCTGTTTTACTCGCCTCATTGATGTCAATACATATTTAGTACTACCTTTATTTGGCACTTTAAATATGATGTCATTAAAATAATTTTCCGGTGAGTTTGATTTTTTCGACGAATCCAGTACACCCTTAATCATATTTGCGTCTAGTTCATTATCATTCATTTGTTTATCAGATATCTTTGCAACTCGTCTTTTCAAAGTACGCGTATTGTGATCGCCGCCATTCAATGTCCTACGAGAATTTTCTGTTGTATTTTCTGTATTATGTAAATATTCATCGGATGATTCCAAACGGTCTTCTTTAGATGATTTTGCTTTTATATCTGTTTCTTTTTTAGAAGGACTTTGAGTTGTATTGTTTGAATTTTTAGTTAATTTATCTTTCGGTATAATAGTTATATTTGATGCAGATTTACCAGTTCTTCTGCCATCGTCATTGTCTTCATTATCACTTTTTCCTCCTTTCGATTCTTCGTCTTCAGTACCTTTATCTTCTTTTTTGTCCTTTTCTTGTTCGGTTGGCTGTTGATTAGGCATAACTACAGGGTACGGAAAAGGAACAAATATGACTCCTTGATTTACGCAGGTATAACAAAATGTTTCGCAGCAGTTGTTGGCTACAGTTGAACATTGATTACAAGTTAAGTCACAAGTGCATTCATCACTAGAAGTATCTTCTGATTCAGACGATGTAGACGATGACTCGCTACTGGATCGCATGTCTCTTCTAGTATGTTTATGTCTTTTGTGAGCTTTATTCTTCTTGCTTTTTCTTTTGTGGTTGTGTCTATGATTGCTATGAAATGCGGTGTTGTAGAATTGTGCCGATTGAATGGAACTTTGGTATGGTATCATTTGCGGCATTCCTGGCATACTTGGTACTCCTGGCATTACTGACATTCCTGCTATACTTGGCATACCATACATTGGTGGATATTGTGAATTTACATTTTGAATTAATAAGCAGTAGGAAATTTGTAAATAGACAGTCTGTAAGAAATAAAAGTTGATATAAATTAGTGAATGAATGTGCAAAAAGTGATACTTTCATTAAATAATCTGTTAAAAAAAACTTACTAAAAGAGCACTCATTTTAAATTATCACAGAACACGGTCTAAAAACTACAATTGAGATATTTCTATGGTCCTTTGGTTGACTGTCTGAAACACAGGATTGAAATATTCACTAATAACTCAACAGGTCTTTATCGACACAGAAATAGTGTACAAATGTGTTATGAGAAGGTACTGTTGTTATTACCAAAGCAGTTACCATTGATTTTGCCGTAAGAAATGTTACAACATGAATGATTAGAGATTACATAAAAGTTAATTGTGTAAGAGAAACTTAAATTGGTTTGTAGAGTATGAGTTGTATGTAGACCGTACTTTAAAATAAAATGTAACTAAACATATTTTAGTAAATTTATGTAAATATATATTTTCGGAGACACTTCCATGCTTGCCCAGGTCCTTAAATTGTACCTACACTCAGATAAGTTGTTTCTAAAATAAGTAGTTTTTATACCAGCCCTACCGAAAATATATACATCCCTAAACAAAGGTCGTTCCGCCACGTCTGACAAAGTTTTGAGAGTTATTTAAGATAGATTTGTAGGTATATTGCTGTAGTGACAGGTTGTTTGCCCATGGCTTAGCTGTTTTTAACAGCATGTCCGGGAGGAAATGTATCTGGTACATTCTATGTTTTTCTCTCGCTTCTAGTCCCGCATGGAAGATTATAACTTATTTAATGATCTATTTCATAGATAGCATCCACTAGACAAGATTACTGAGTAGCAAAAGCGTGAATGACGTCACACGCCGTCTCTGGGTTGAAGGTGGTCGGGTCACGACCTCCGGAGACTGAAATACTCGCATATGTGGAAGCCCGCCAAATTGTGCCCTGGACACATATGAGTATAGTCACTTATATTGCTGTACGGGTTATTATTAGGAAATAATAGAATTCTGTAGAGGAGCAATGCTGATCAAAGATTCCATAAGTTACATAGGTACCGGGTGTAAGGGACAGCGTCCCACAAACTGATAGGGAATCAGGAACTGTTGTTTTTCTATCCATACAAATTACCTATGTCATCGACGTACATTTTGTATGGAAGAGCCAAAAAAAAACACTTCCAGAAAGAATTTCTTGGTGAAAGTTGTTCAGTATCGTTAAGTGAGGGGGCAAACCCATTGGGGTTGCTCACTTAACTGATTGCAGTATGTGGGATGCTGTCCCTTAAACCCCGTATTATGTTGTATTGAGATCAGAAACCGTATTTCTGAACCGCTCGTATGAAAACTGAAAACGCATACGAAAATCATTCGTGTACGACATCAAATTCTATCACACACGATTTTACGTATTTTTAAAGCAGTAGAAATCTGTGTTGCTAAATAAGTCTAATCCTATAAATTGTTTTCGTTCTACGCAGAAATTCACCTACCTACCTACTAGTGTCACTTGTCAAATGATTGTCTGTGTCACTGTCATGCTCATAGACTACTTAGGTTTCGAGTAGTAGAAAAGTAAACGAGTGGTTTGGACCACTCGTTGCAGAGTCGCAAAATAATATACATGTTTAGTATTCAAAAATAGTGATTTTGGGATTTCGTATGCGAATATTGCTTTTTCGTATGCGAATTCGGATACGAGCGGTTCAAAAATATGACTCCATCTTACGCTAGACTAAATTTTCTTTGTAAATCTCATCGATTACAGAATTACCTTTAAAATAAAAATACTAAATTTAAGCTATAGGGTATCTTACCTATATTTTGAAATAAATTACTTAAAGTACCTATATATTTAATCCAGCTAAGGGATCCAAAGGTTTTAGTACATTGCAATTTAGGCGATGGGCTGACAACCTATCACTATAGCAATACTACAAATATATCTTAAATAACCCTCAAAACTTTGTCAGACCTGGCGGAACGACCTTTGCTGAGGTCGTTTATGCTCTACCTGTCTCAGTCTGTCATCAGGGATAAAGGCGTGATTATATGTATGTATAATTTATTGTGACTGTATGTAATGAATGTATGTTTATTGGTAAAGAAATAAATGATTTGTATTTGTACCTACATGCTTGTTCATTTAGAAGCCCTACTATTGTGAGTGCGCCTCTAGAATAAAATATTAAACACATCTCAAAAGAATGTTGCATATTTCAGGCGCTACTATGTAAAGTAACATTAAGATAGAGTTGTAGGTATATTGCTCTAGTGACAGGTTGTCAGCCTATCGCCTAAATTGCAATATACAGAAACCCTCGGATCCCTTAACTCGTTTTTACAACATGCCCAGAAGGAAATGCAGATGGCACATTCTATGTTTTTCTCTTGCTAAAAGAAAGAAGTTCTTGAAAACACAGTAATATTTATATAAAGTCAGAGTATAAGGTAGGGATTTAGAGATACGAACGTTTTAATGCACCCTTTACAATTTAGGTGATAACTTCACGTCGAACTTATAGCAAAAGACGATCATATTTATGTAAAATGCTCCTCAAAATTTGTTGGGCGTAAAGAAAACGGGTTTTATATACTCTGACGTTCGCTTCCAGAAGAAAATATGCAATTTTACTAATAAACCTCTATTTTTAATAAATACAAAAACACAAACCAATTACTTCCATGCTGGACTGGGAGTGAGAGAAAAACATAGAATGTGCCAGCTACATTTCCTCCCGGGCATGCTGTAAAAACCAGCAAAGGGATCCGAGGGTTTCTGTATATTGCAATTTAGGCGACAGGCTGACAAGCTGTCACTACAGCAATATACCTACAAATCTATCTTAAACAGCCCTCAAAACTTTGTCAGACGTGGCGGAACGACTTTTGTTTAGGTCGTGTACGCTCTGCCTACCCCATTAGGGATAGAGGCGTGATTATATGTATGTACAAAAAATGCTGTCATTTACGCAATAATCGCCAAGGTACTCTCCAATACAACTCAAAAGTCTAATATATGCAAACGTACCTATTGACAATTCTATTGACAAACGTTCACCTACATTCCAAATTCAAACCACGCTGTAACGCATGAAATTATGAAACATAAATATGGCGCCGTGCGTAGTAGAGTATGGGCGTGCGCGGGCGCAGGGCGTCGGGTCACGACCTCGCGGCGCCGGAATTAGCCTGTGACGGCGAGCCAGGTGCGTGCCAGCACACAAGTGACATCTCAATTTTATACAAATACCGCATTCATGCATACTTGGTATAGATATCTTTGTAATCTGAAAGAATTGAGGCGAAACATTTATGCCAGGTATAAAAAAATTGCTGACCAGACATTATGACAATATGAACGAATACTTTCCTCAAGGAGCCAAGATAAATTTTGGCACTCCGTCCGTTCAAATGGTGCCCAAATGGAGGCCCAATTTTTATATATGTAGTCGAATTTGTTGAAAGGATTTTTTCAGATCTGAATCATTGTTAAATTTATAACAATCTTTCCTTCATAAATAAAATAAACTACTTAAATGAGTTAAAGTAATTGTTCAGAAAACAGCCTCTAAACTGAATCTACTGCTCAGTTTAACCTTTATGCAGGTAGACCTGTTTTTATCAGCAAATAGCATTATTCATTTTATTTTAATCGGTGGGTCAAAAAGGTTACCGCTCCAGTGACCTCAACGAATCACAAATTCTGAAAGAGTTGATTCACATTTTTTATCAGTTTTCCATGAAGTGGAAAGAATCGCTATCATTTATTGCGGTGGAATGTAAATAATATAGGATGTGTAAATAGGAAACCAGTCACTCTGCCCAGCTGAAGTCTAATTTGTATTTTTACACGATTTTTTGAGAATTGTTATTTACAAGTCGCGCGATTAACTAGTAACAACATCCAAAAAAAGTAATCCAACATTTTTTTACGTAAATTTATTTAGCGGAAAATAACTTTCTTTTTAAGCTAAACTTCCTTCCAGAATATAGCTAAAGATAAAAATTTAGTAAAATACAAGTGTAATACAAAATGTACTCTTATCCTAATCTCTTGAAAGCGAGCGTAAACAGTTTTTCTTCTGGGTTAACTTGCTCTACAGTCGACTCTGTCACTGTCACCTTTGACATAGAACTAGAGTCAAGTAGTAACCAATTCTTACTAATAGTATAAACACTAAAGTAAAACTGTCAGTCTGTGTGTGTGTTGCTCTTTCACGCCTAAACGGCTGGCGGATTTTGTGAGATACTGCATTTTTACATACATACATACATATAATCACGCCTTTATCCCTAATGGGGTAGGCAAAGCGTAAACAAAGGTCATTCCGCCACGTCTGACAAAGTTTTGAGGGTTGTTTAAGATAGAATTGTAGGTATATTGCTGTAGTGACAGGTTGTCAGCTTATCGCCTAAATTGAAAGGAATTTTTCAGATCTGAATTATTGTTCAATTTATAACAATCTTTCCTTCATTAATAAAGTATACAGAAACCCTTGGATCCCTTAGCTGGTTTTTACAGCTTGACCGGGAGGAAATGCAGCTGGCACATTCTATGGTTTTCTCTCGCTCCCAGTCCAGCATGGAAGTAAAAATATTGTAGTATATTTATATATTCTCCAGTATAACTTGTATTTCCAGCCTGTAGAGTACCTGTGACTATCACGCTTATCACGTTATCGCAGTCACGACCGCGTTTGTCCTTTGACTTGCAGATAAAAAATATATACTTTGTACTTATTTACGTACGTACCTGGAATGAAGCTATGTAATATAATAATGAATGAGTGATGAATAAATAAACGATAACATGGGTATAAGTTGAATTTAAAAGAAAATAGGGATTTACATTTACAACTTCCATGCTGGACTGGGAGCGAGACAAAAACATAGAATGCGCCAGCTACATTTCCTCCTGGGCATGCTGTAAAAGTCAGCTAAGGGATCCGAGGGTTTCAGTATATTATAATTTAGGCGATGGGCTGACAACCTGTCACTACAGCAATATACCTACAAATCCAACCTAAATAGCCCTCAAAACTTTGTCAGACGTGGCGGGACGACTTTTGTTTAGGTCGTTTACGCTCTGCCTACCCCATTAGGGATATAGGCGTGATTATATGTATGTATGTATGTATAGGGATTTACAATCCAGAAGTATGGGATGATAGAGTCATATCTCCCAAGCTCCCATAAAATTAGACATCATCCTGAAAATTATGATGAAGTATCAGTCTAAGTAAGTGGGTAAAAGATTTGAGATGATAATTAAGTTAAAAAATTAAAGAGAGGAAATGAGTAATATCAATATAGAGTTTCGGCAGAATGATCAAGTAAATAAACATGAAGAATCTCGTGCGAGGTCAGGTCATGTGTCACTCATCATATCACCCAGAAACTCTCAAATAAATAAAGAATTTAACGATAGAATTTCTCAACAACCATTCTAACATACTAACTAATCAAAACCCTTCAGCGTGAATCCTTCAGACTCGTACCAAGTGGCATATGTAAGGTTAAGAGCCCGTTATCGTCGTTATCAGCTCAGTACGTAGAGCACCGTTTGTTCATTTGACCTGACACCCACAGTTATCAGTGCCCGGCGCGATAACCGCTGCGCCGTACGTACCTGTCGGTTTTACCTTTTTAACCTTTTTATTTTCAAATTCGGAATTGTTTAGAATCCGCTCCTGTTGTGGACAGTTTTGTCGCTGGCCAGTTTTCGCGAGTGAAGTTTGTTGCAAGTGCTGTTATTGGTCTATTCGAATTTAGAATGTTTTGAAGTGTAAAAAGGTTACCATTTTAAAAATACCTACATATTTAAATAGAATTACGACCAATTTAAAGACGTAGTTTTAAGAAAGTAGGCAAATAGAGCCAATACAAAAGTAACAATTTGAAGTGTCAATTCATACATTATTGCACAATGAAACTCAACGATTTGTGACGAATGATACATATTTCATTCTGATGTTCATTGACGTTTCAGAGTTATCGTGCATAATTGATAACTGTTTTATTTGCGTAATGGTCTTTATAAGAACAACAGAGTTGGTCTAGTTTGATTAATTTAAAACACCTATTGAAAAACGTTGAATATATTGTACGATAGATTGTTCAATCTAAAAATTTCAAAGGGCAAAATTTGTTACTTTATCAATTTTGTCATTTATACTTTTATTCGGTGTTTTCTCCGTGCTTCGGAAGGTACATTAAGCCGTTGGTCCCGGTTAATATCGTTTAATACAGCAGATATTAGTCGTTAAGCCATGTCAGAGGCCAGTGCTAAGCATTGGCGGCTTGAAAACTCTGACCTAATCTAGGATTGGGTCTGGTTTCCCTTCTGAGTTTGCGGAGGCCAGATGGCAGGCACTCTATGTAAAAGTAACCTCGTTCAATACCCTACATTAGGTAGCCCCCCTGACGTACAGGATAACGCTAGGGAGATGATGATGATCAATTTACCATTTATCACCTGCCCATGATTTAGTTATAGAATATTTCATGGTTATAGGGACATACATTAATGACCCATAAAAAATGCTTGCATACTCATAGGCATAAAGTCACACTCAAAATCGTAATTTGAAACGAGTTTACACATCTTTGACCGAATTTCGTTCGAACAGAAACAAAAAAATGTACAATACCACAATAGAGATGTTCTGAATAATAACTCTATTAGCATGAGAGCAAACTCTTGTTCCATCTCTCGGTTGAATGATTGAACAGTTTGAACAAGTGGATTGGATATAGTTCAAAAGTATTATTCCGGTAGGTTCGGAAATACGATTTCGAATTCAAAATGTACGTGAACTGATTTGGGAATCATTGAATATCTACTAGAAGTAGATAGAATCTGGCTAGCGTACTTTCTGCATTTCCTCCCGAGCATGCTGTAAAAACCAGCTAAGGGATCCAAGGGTTTCTGTGTATTGCAATTAAGGCGATAGGCTGACAAGCTGTCACTACAGCAATATACCTACAAATCTATCTTAAATAACCCTTCAGAACTTTGTCAGACGTGGCGGAACGTCCTTTGTTTAGGTCGTTTACGCTCTGCCTACCCCATTAGGGATAAAGGCGTAATTATATTTATGTATGTATGTACTTTCTGCGACTTTTCGGATTTTTAAATGGATTTGACCAAATTTTCAAATTGGCGAGGTAGTTTCTTTCACCATAGAAATATACAAAAAGAAAAACAAGATCTACTCTTTCTTCGTACACACTGTGATTAAGATTTACATGTATTGTATAGTATTTCCAACTCAGTTTTAGAATAAAGGTAAAGAAAGAAAGAAAACATAAAGATTGTCCTTTATTCGGTACCAATTATTTAAGTTAGACAACTTAAAATTAAATAGACTAAAAGTTACAAGAAGAGCCCGATGGTGTAGTGGATAGGGCCGTTGCCTCCTGAGCGGGAGGTCGTGGTTCGAATCCCACCACGTACCAATGTGTTTTTCGGTTTTCGAATTTCTTATGTACGTTTATTCGGTGCTTTTTCCGTGCTTCGGAAGGCACGTTAAGCCGTTGGTCCCGGTTAATATCGTTTAATACCGTAGATATTAGTCGGTAAACCGTTTTAGAAGCCATATGCTTAGAAAAGCATTAGCGGCTTATAAACTCTGACCTAATCTGGGATTGGGTCTGATTTCCCTTCTAGTTTGCGACGATCAAATGGCAGTCGCTCTGTGTAAAAACCAGTACCCTCGTTCAATCCCCTGGATTAGGTAGCCAACCCCGTGAGATGATGAGACTAAAAGTTACAAATAGTATAGAAAAGGTAAAAAATGATACCGCTCAGCATGTAAACAAAGTTTCAAGTCTTTTTTATTCAAAAACGCATTTCAAAAATAAATGATACGTGTTGGCAAATTAGTTAAATTACTAAAACTACTATTTCATTAGTTGTCATACCTAATAGCTAAAACTTATTTTAGAAACAAGATCTCGGATTAAAAGACAAAACTTTGTTTACCTTTATTCTAAAACTGAGTTGGAAATAATATAGGTATATACATATATTATTATTAAATCTATATTATTTATAAAGATTACGTGTATTGGCATGTATTTATTTAGCTGATTAAATACGGATTAAATGAGTATAATTTATCAAATACATTTCTCAGGATAATTATTATATTAGGTTCTTGATACATACATACATATAATCACGCCTTTATCCCTTAACAAAGGTCATTTCGCCACGTCTGACAAAGTTTGAGGGTTATTTAAGATATATTTGTAGGTATTTTGCTGAAGTGACAGGATGTGAGCCTATCGCCTAAATTGCAATATATAGAAACCCACGGATCCTTTTGCTGGATTTTACAGCATGCCTAGGACGAAATGCACCTGGCACATTCTATGTTTTTCTCTCGCTCCCAGTCCAGCACGTAAGTGGTTGATGACCAAGATAAGTCTGATGTCCTACCTAGAATAGAATCAAAGGCAAAACCGATAAAAATAACAAAAAATATATTTTATATGTTTAGAATACTTCAATAAATAGTTCAATAGTTCTTCCATGCTGGACTGGGAGAGATAGAAAAACATAGAATGTTCCAGCTGCCCTTCCTCCCGGGCATGCTGTAGAAGTCAGCAAAAGGGACTCGATGGTTACAGTGTATTGTAATTTAGGCGATGGGCTGACAACCTGTCACTATAGCAATACACATTACAATCAAGAATTGCCCTCAATTTTTGTCAGACGTGGCGAAAGCGCCTTTTACGAGGAGTTTGACGCTCTGCCTACCCCGTAAGGGATAAAGGCGTGATTTTATGTATGTATATGTATGTTTAGAATCCGATTCGAAACTACATTTTTCGATCGAATGTCATTTGTTTATCGTTGTTTGTCACGGCTATGAGTAATGTCGACCTTATCTGTATTGTATATGATGACGAGAGTCTTATCGTATATTAGTACCTGAGTGTTCTGTCGCGCATTCGATAAGCAAAGGTTAAGTTTGCAATCATGTTTGCGACTGTACATTTGCACATCTAGATTATAACGGAGATTTTAATCGATTTCTAAGAATGTTTTGTAGGAATTTACTGCCACATACAAACCTAAATGTATTATTTTTGTGGATAGGGCCGCTTCCTCCTGAGGAAAAGGCCGTGGTTCGAACTCCACCACGTAACAATATGTTTATTTCGGTTTTCGAATTTCATGTGTACGTTTATTCGGCGCTTTTTCCGTGCTTCGGAAGGCACGTTAAGCCGTTGGTCCCGGTTAATATCCTTTAATACCGTAGATATTGGTCGTTTAGCCATGCCAGAGACCAGTGCTAAGCATTGGCGCCTTGAAAACTCTGACCAAATCTAGGACTTGGTCTGGTTTTCCTTCCGGGTTGCGGAGGTCAGGTGGCAGTCGCTCTGTGTAAAAACCAGTACTCTCGTTCATTCCCCTAGATTAGGTAGCCGACCCTGATAGATACCGGATTAGGTTAGGGAGATAATGATACATAAGTGTATTTTTCTTCTATCGTGAAGGTTATCTGGCAAAACGACTCGATCAACTTTGGTGTCAGAGTTTATAAGCCACATGGTTTGCTTAGCGACCACAATCAACGAAGAAAGTGTTACTTTAGAAACGTTGTTCAGTTTCAGGTGTAGAATTTTCAGTTATTTTGAAAAAATTATAAAAGAATGTTAGTGTTTGGAATAATCGAGTTCGATGCTTTTAAATTGACTAAACTAAACAAAGTATAGAGGTATAAAGCCACATTTAAATTTTCAGGGCAATATTGGGGCAACTCTACAGACTTTAAATACGTAAAATTACATGACCTTCAAGCTTAAAAAGCAAACAGACTTTAAAACAATGTCGGAACATATTAAATCAAACGAAAGTGAAATTCAGCAAGACTCGGATTGTGTCCAAGGAGCCCAAAGTTATACGGAAGTGGACCCTGGTCTATCAAAGTGTAAAGTAGAATTTGACTCTGATACGTCGAAGTGTAAAGTGGAAGTGGAAGGTGAAGTGTTACTGAAGGAGGAGGATGGTGTACAGGACGGTGCCAGTGATGATGGAGTGAAGGCTGTCAGTCAGCGGGAGAACAGGCTGACCAGCATCATCGACCAGCTGAGGTGCCAGAGCAAGCGGAAAGGTTAGTTACATATAGTTTCAAATTTAGGTTTGAACTTGACTAAAAGTGAATCCTCCCGGCAAATAGTTGCTTTCAAGAGCTTATTTCTCCTAAACGAATCATAGGAAAATTATAAAAAACTAACATCTAATAAATTAGTTCATAGGCTGCAATTACATTTACAACTTTTAAAAATATTCTAGTTTATAAATAAGTATGCTAAAAAAATCTAGAAGGTAAGCTGTTTTTATCAGTAAATTTGATATTCCTTCTAAACTATTAGGAGCGCTTTCACGGTTCCTTCGGGAAATAGTCCGTATTATGATTATCTAAAATCGCAACATAGCTTTTTTAATCCGACTCGTAGTTTTTATGGAATTAGTATTTTTAAGCGTTTTTCGTACATTTTTCAAGCGGCCACGGACGCAACTGCCACGCCCGCCATAGGGCGCGCTTATTTGAATAATATTATAAGGCATTACGGGTGATGGAGATATATGAGCTGAGGATGTACCTCTCATCAATGATGGAAGACCGAGACATTGAGTCAATTATGAAGCGAGTTCTCCTTAAAGTTTCAAAGGCACATACCGGATATCCAGTTCGAAGGACCAAAATGTACAGGACAATGCCATTGCTGGCAAAGCCTGCATATGATGGAACCTAGCGGATGGATAAAAAAACGAAGAGTTCTTGATTCAGTCTGATTGATTAAATCTTTCTCTTCGCGAGTGGATTCTAGAGTCGAACGACCCGATGAACCCTGGTGTCAGAATTTTCAAACCGCCCAGTAGCACAACTATTAGGCCTGTGACATGGTTTGGAGTAACGACCACGGTTGTGGTTTGGAGTACGTCGATGACCTACGACATACTTTTTCCGTCGTATGGGTATCGAGTCAATCGACCCCATGAAAGCTGGTGCCAGAGTCTTTAAACCACCTAATAGCACAGCTAACTGGCCTCTGATATGGTTTGTGTAAAGACCACTATCAAAGACAGCGACCGGGACCGACCCTTTTCTTTCTTTCAGACAATCAGGTGGATCTAGCCTGCAATGTCCTAACCAAACTAAGAAGAATCTCACAAAGTGATAAATAGACAAATATCAACTTTGTGTTCCCCCTGTTAATTGAACCCAGGACCTTCGGATCGGGAGTCCATGGCACTAACCACTAGACCACGGAGGCAGGCCAGCGACATGCTGAGTACGAAGGTTCGAGTTCGCTTGAACAGATGGAATATATACATCAAGCTGATTGGCCCTGGCCATATTTCCTTAGGTAAGCCTGTGATTTCGTAGCCCATGGTCTTTTTCTCGAGTAGCTTTTAAACTGACAAACCGATAGGATGTAGAATGTATACCGTAACATCCCAAAATTTATGAGTACAGCAGTAGGTAGTTGTAAATAGGTACTGATGCACATTCTCAGGAAGAACTGCCTCCGTGGTCTAGTGGTCTGAGCCATGGGTTCATGATCCGGAGGTCCTTGGGTTTGATTCCCGGGGGGGACACAAGGCTGAATCACCTGATTATCTGAAAGAAAAAAAGATTCTGTGCTTCTGGAGGGTACGTAAAGCCGTCGGTCCTGGTCGCTGTCTTTGATAGAGGCCGCTACACAAACCATGTCAGAGGCCTATAGGTATGCTAGTAGGCGGATTAAAAAATCTTGACACCAGGGTTCATCGGGTCGATCGACTCGAAACCCCGTGTGGGAGGAAGAAGAAGAAGGCAGAGGGTCATTCCACGAAAATAACAACCAATGTCCTACACAACACTATGATGGCGCCAACTTTATATTAATGATACATCGCTGAAAGAAGTGTTGAATACATACATACACACATAAATCACGCCTTTATCCCTTACGGGGTAGGCAGAGCGTTTAACGCCTCGTAAAAGGCGCTTTCGCCACGTCTGACAAAAATTAGCATACTTTATAGATAATTTGAATACTACACTATCAAAATATGTCTATCTTGCTTGAAAGTATAAAAATCAATGCATGTTGTGCGGGACAATGCCCGAATGCCCCAAGAATGACTGATTCCATATATTGGTGATTCCCTAACACCAGAATACACATCTAAATAACGGCAATTTTCTGCACTCACAACACTTTTGACTGTAATCTACTGTTACCAATTACTAGCCTAGATGCTGTAGAGCCTAAACAAACTAATTCAGAGCACGCGATGAGAGATAGAGATAGCCTATCGCGATCTCTATTGTGTGGTTGTCGGGTTGTGGGTTCGCGATGATCTGTGCTACGATTGAAGGAAATAAAGATATTTTACCAGAAAAACACTATCATAACCCCCCACTAGGTTTCCCTGTATCTAGCTGGATGCTATAGATTTTTTACAACACTACTATTCCTCTTCTAGAGACGCACTTAACTAATACCAGGTGTAAGGGACAGCGTCCCGCAAACTGTTAGGGGTTGCTAATTCAACGACAATGAACAACTATCAGCAGGTTTTTTTTCGGGAAGTAAATTTTTTTTTTGCATTTCCTTACAAATTGTCTGATCAAGGTGAACATTTTGTAAGGAAAAGTCATTTTTTTCACTTTCTGAAAACAAATCCTGCTTATAGTTGTTCAGTGTTGTTGACTGAACCCCTATCAGTTTGCGTGACGCTGTCCCTTACACCTGTTATAGATCAGCAAAGTGTGATGCTTGTCATGGACCTTAGTGGATTGTCCCATATTGTGATAGACTTCCGCTGGCACCCTCGCCTTTCACAACACAGAAGTGTGAATATTCTTGCTTGGCTGCTGAAATAGACGCAGGGTGGTCAGTTTTTCACCGGGCAGACTTTGCTCAACGCTCTAACAGTATCTCATCATCATTTATTTATTTTTTATTTATTTAACTTTAAGCACAAAAATGTCACATGGTCGGACTTAACGCCAAAGGCATTATCTACCAGTCTACCTTAGGGCATGTGGAATGACAAGGCAGGTCATCATCTCCCTAGCCTTATCCCGTATCTCTCGGGGTCGGCTAAATAATCTAGGAGATTGAACGAGGGTACTGATTTTTACACAGAGCGACTGCCATCTGACCTCCGCAACCCAGATGGGAAACCAGTCCTAATCCTAGATTTGGTCAGAGTTTTCAAGCCGCCATCGCTTAGCACTGGCCTCTGACTTGACTTAGAACTAATATCTACGGTATTAAACGATATTACCCCGGACCAGCGGCTTAACGTGTCTTTCAAAGCACAGAAAAAGCGCCGAATATACGTACATATGAAATTCGAAAACCTAAAAACACATTGGTACGTGGTGGGATTCGAACCACGACCTCCCGCTCAGGAGGCAGCGGCCCTATCCACTACACCATCGGGCTCTTTAACGCTCTACCATTTATCTATTAAATATAAATTTTAAAATCCTTGTATCAACAATAACTATGATTGAAGCGTCACTTCCAAGAATTAGTGACATATCTATCCTCTTCGTAGTATCTCAGCCACATCAGGAGTATCCCTAATTGTGCGCAAGCGCAGCGCGTGCCCTTTGTCTCAGACGTAATTACCTTTTGTAGAGATTTACATGTAGTCATGCGGTCTGTGTGACGTGAGTCAGTTCCGTGAGTGAGCTATGAACTAGTACATACAGTTTCATTAGTAGGTTTTACATGATTTTTTCACCAGATCTTGGTGCCAAGCCAAGTGTGACCATCCCAAGTAGCTTGCTTTGCTCCAGCCAGTGCGTAGAAACGCCATTGAAGCTTTTAGATGAGCTTGTTCCATCATGCTCCCATGTTGGCCTAGGAGCTAGAGAAAAACATAGAATGAGCCAACTGCATTTCCTCCCGGGTATGCTGTAAAAACCAGCTAAGGGATCTGAGGGTTTTGGTATACGGCAATTTAGGCGATGGGCTGACAACCTGTCACTACAGCAATACCTACAAATCTATCTTAAATAACCCTCAAAACTTTGTCAGACGTGGCGGAACGACCTTTGTCTAGGTTGTTTACGCTCTGCCTCATCAGGGATAAAGGCGTGATTATATGTATATGTATGTATTGTTCCATCATTGATTCATCTCGGTCTCCAGCAAAACCAAAATGTAGAGTCAAGAGCTTAAATTATTTGGGATATTATTTTAACGACTATCTCTCCAGCCATTTAAAAAAAAGTAAAGAAAAGAGTGATTGAAAGAACTCTTTGAATCACTTACACTCCATGTATTCACATCCCTATATGCGACTCACCCTAATTTCCATATAAAATGAGCGATAACATCACAGCGAGCAAAGGTTGCGACTTTTGTCTCGGTCACGGTGCCTACCACCATGTTAGACTAGTTTTTACCCGATAGCTCAGAGTAAAGAAGGATTGTGTAAGAATTTTTATTAATTAGAAAATTTATTTTCCATGCTGGCCTGGGAGCGAGAGAAAAACTTAGAATGTGCCAGCTGCATTTCCTCCCGGGCATGCTGTAAAAAACAGCTAAGGGATCTGAGGGTTACAGTGTATTGCAATTTAGGCGATGGGCTGACAACCTGTCACTACAGCAATATACCAACAAATCTATCTTGAATCACCCTCAAAACTTTGTCAGACGTGGCGGAGCGACCTTTGTTTGGGTCGTTTTCGCTTTGCCTACCCCATCAGGGATACAGGCGTGACTATATTTATGTATGTATTGGAAATTCTTGCGATTCATAGGCTGGTATTTTTAAAGCGATCTCAAGATTGAAAGCAATATTACGTATAGATTTGACATGTCACATTGTACTGAAAAGACAATTCTGATACGAACTCAAACTAGCTGACAGTCTCAAGTACTGTGTATCAATACGGGCCTTAGTGTTGCTACACAGGTTTTCCGAGGGATTTAAAGGACTAAAGTTTTTTAAGGGATTTAATACATAGGAAAATTATTTTTAAATATTTTTGAACTTGCGATCTCGAGACAACGTATAAGATAACTCCTAGCGTCTGCACTTCTGGCCCTAAATCCTATCTAGATGATCTTTGCTATATCTAAACTGCTGACCAATGAAGATTCAGAGTCGGTGGCAAAATAAAAATGTTGTCGGGGAATTATTTCTAAAATACGAGGAACTTTTTTATTTGGAAATTTGTATAGAAACTAAATTTATGTGCGTCCCAATCGTGATTTCGGTTGAACTTCGCATTGTTCTATTTGTTGCTGTTTGTATGAGATAAGATAAAGAAAATTTACTGCATATTGAATGTAGTAGCTGTTGAAAACAATTAGATGAGATTGACTCATGATGAGTCGAAAAACAACGGTGTAAGTTAGCACTAGAGGAGCATTTTAATGGCGTGTAAGGGACAGCTTCCCACATACTGATAGGGGTTGCTCAGTCAACGAATCTGGATAACAGAACTTCTGCCAGGATTTTTTTTTCGGGAAATAAAAAAAAAAATGCCACCTTGATCAGACAATTTGTATATATAGGATTCCTATTTTATTAATTTCCTGAAAAATCATTATTTTTGAAAGTGGTTCAGTTTCGTTGACTAAACAAGCATGATGTACTTACTGTACTCGTAGTAATAGGTTGTCTAAAACTCTCGGTTCCCTTATCTGGTATTAATAGTTGGGACCAAGGTTTGAGACAGAAGTGCAGCTGGTAGTTATATTCATTTATTTCTATCTCTATCAGTCCAGCATCAAAACTACTAAATCTATACATATAATAAATCTCTAAAAGGGTCGTGTCTGTACATTGATTTTTTTTGTAAAAATAATTGCAGCAGGCATTATTAACGATATGAAGATCAAAACGTTTTTTTTTTAGATTTTTAGTCTGTCTGCCTGTCTGTCTGTCTGTCTGCTACCACATCACGCCAAAACTACTGAATTTATTTCGATGGAACTTTTTTTATTCAACTGTGTGTTACCCGGGTTGCAACTTAGGATACCTATATCACGCTACCTGACTTAGGGGGTAGGCAGGAAATTGAAATTTGGTTGTATCTTAACCGACTTTGATGAACCTTTTTTTATTCGACTGAGCATTGTTTAAAATGAAAGTTACGAAACTAATAATCACGCCTCATGACTTAGGAGGTAGGTAGAAAATTTAATTTGAGTAGTTTTTAACCGATTTTTATGGAACTTTTATTATTCGACTGAGCATTATTTAAAATGAAAGTTATAAAACAAATAATCACGCCTCATGACTTAGGAGGTAGGTAGAAATTTGAATTGGAGTAGTTTTTAACCGATTTTTTAAACTTTTTTGTTTGATTGAGCATTACTTAAACTCAAAGTAACGATAAAAATAATCACCACACCTGACTTAGGGGTTAGGCAGGAAATTGAACTCTGATCGTTTTTAACCGATTTTAAATGTACAGCCTAGGTTAGAAATAATCACGCAAACCATTCTATATTGAGTAAGTACCCCAGTTTGTATGGAAAACACGTAGTGTCGACCATACTGAAAACGCTTCTCCGCGCGTAGGAGCGGGATCTGCTAGCTCGCGCGCGGAATCGTGTTTTCCATACAAAAACAAAGATCAGACAATGCGAAACTACCGCGCGCGGGTTGGCAGATCCTACGCGCGGAGAAGCGTTTTCAGTATGTTCAACACTGCGTGTTTTCCATACAAACCGGGCGTACGAAGTCGTGGGCACAGCTTGTTTGTTAATATGTCACAGGAAGATGACGAAATTCGATATCGACCTTAATTGGTTGAACTTACTTAGTTAATTATGTTTTCTTATCGAAGACAGGAAACGAGATATAGATAAAATCGATTTATATCTCACACTTTATTGTTTCCTTGTTCAGTTTTAATTTATAACATTTTGGGAATATTAAAATGTCTGGAACCGTTTTTTTATCGTTTAGTTTAGTATTAATTATATTTATCTGTTAAGTAACTCATACTTACATTATATAAAGGAAATAAAGGTACTAATATTTCCTTTGTATATACAGAATAGACAAACTAGTTTCTAAACTAAAATGTTTGAAAACAAATCATTCACCAATTTTAATGTTGTTGTTTTTTAGAAGACGAGAAAATAACAAAAAACCGTTTAGTTTAGAGATATTTTGATGATATATCATATTTTCATTTTTATCTCGAAAAAGTTAACATTATCGTAAAGTATTTAAAAATTATAATGACCTTCACTTATCCTTTGTGACGCCATTGTAGAATAGCAAGTTTTTATTTTATTTAACGCGTCACTCGCTAATTTCTAAACGCACGCGTGTCATGACATTCGACGTTTGTTTATATAAACAACGCATTACCCTGTGTTTATTTTGTATTTATTATATTTTTTAAGATATATTACGACTTTTTATGCTTGCTAACATTAGTAATTTTCAATAACTTACGACCATTGGATGTACGCAATAATATTAAACATATTCAGAATTATAGTGTAATGTTTACTAGCTAGCAATATTTTCGTTCTTAATACACGTCTACGCTCACAAGCACTTTGTTCCATGTTTTAGAAATGTAATTTGGATACATAGGAATGCTACCCGATCATAATCACAACGTAATGAATAATACTAAAAATATTAAATCAAATATGATTTGAAAACGATCACGGTTTGTCTAAATTTCAAATCAAATTTGACCTTTCTAGAGATCCGCTAAACCCAGCACAAAGGATTAAAACCCGGATTTAACCCATTTTTGTAAATTTTCCCCCATTTCAAAAACCAAAACCTTCGCTATACGATACACCTACAATGAAATTATCACGAGACAATTCATTTTATTTTGTACCCAAGATTAGGAGAGCTGATAAATAAAAAAAAAGTGTTTCAAATATTTGGATTTCTTCGGAGAATTTTGTAATATTGTTAGTGCGATTTACGTTCATATACTTTAGCTTTCATCATCTTTAAACTCTAAAAAAGAAAAATAACCCAGGTATGTTCAAATATCTGGGTTTATTTGGATGCTTGTTCATCACTATAATATTTTGACAATTAGTATTTTGTAAGACAAGTACAAGATTTTTTCATTTGCACAAGAAACGAACAGTATGTTTTATATTGACGTTAGCGATGTACATTTATATAATTCCTAAAATAAAAATATCGGCCGATCTAAAACTTAAATTAGTTGTGTATAATTTCGTAGAGATTCAGAAAAAAATATTTAAAAATAGTTCTTTTTTTCATTTTGACTATGACGGACTATTATTTTGACTTTGACGGAGCATATTTGCTGTTTGTGGCCACAAACAGCAAAGCCACAAACAGCAAATATGCTCCTAACACAACAAATTAAAGAACATGTTAATGATAAAACGAATATAAGAAGTTAATTAATTCTGTGCTACTGTTTTTAATTACAAATTACAATTTGTAATTGATTTTTATCGCAATAAAAGTATTTATGAGACGTCAATGATAATAAATCTGATTGAACAAATTAATCTACGGATAGGTATAATTATTTTGTTCAAAAGTTGTCTAATTAAATTATTGAGGATGTTAAAGCAATCATTATTTAGATAAGATATTGGTACCCAAATATTGGGTAGTAAATAGCCAGTTTTCAGAATAAATCTACATATTTTTCAATTTGCTCCGTTGGACCCGGTATACAGAGATAATTGGAGGAAAGGTACCGGTGAATCGATTTAAGCTTCCGAGATCTATTTTTGGTTTGATTAAATTTCGGTTTATCGAGTTTAAATATTATAGCACTCTATAATTTACAAGTTATTTTTATATACGATGAAAACCAATTTTAAGGTAGCGGAGAATTGCTACTTCATCATCATCTCCCTAACCTTATCCCGTATCTTTTGGGATCGGTTACCTAATCTAGGTGATTGTACGAGGGTACTGGTTTATACGCAGAGCGACTGCCATCTAACCTCCGCAACCGAGAAGAGAAATCAAACCCAATCCTAGATTAGTTCAGATTGTTCAAGCCGCCAATGCTTAGCAATGGCTTCTCACATGGCTTAACGACTAATATCTACGGTATTAAACGATATTAACGTGAACTAACGCCTTAACGTGACTTCCGAAGTACGAAAAATGCGCCGAATAAACGTAGGTACATATGAAATTCGGAAACCGATAAATATATTGGTACGTGGTAGAATTCGAACCACGACCTCTGCTCCGGAGGCAGCCGCCCTATCCACTACTACACCATCGGGCTCTTCAGAATTGCTACTTCATCATGCTTATGTAACAAAAAATACATACAGTGGATGCATACATGGTAAAATCCTGCTTTATGTTATAATGACAGCTTACGGCATCCTAACTGTGGGTGGATCCTCAATTATCGAATAAATTCATTCATATGTTCATGGTAGTTTTTTCTGTAAACTGATCGGTTTACTAGTTTGTATTGACATACGTATTGTCGCACGGGCGGTGGCGTGTGACTTTCTTCTCTCCTAAAGAAGATGCTCGTATAGGATCGAAACGTCGAGGGCTAACCTTCCTTTCAATACAAATAAGTGAGCCGATCAGTTTTCTTTATAAATAACACTGTTTACCGTTTAGTGTTAAAATAGTTTTTGCTGTATCTGAATAACTAGATTCCAGATAGGATGTTTACTCGTTGTAGAGCCGTAGTAGGTGAAAAACCTTAAAATAGCGGTTTGATGCAGGAAATGCCATACGCGATGATGATGATAATAGCCGTAGTGACGAGTTGTCAGCCCATCGTCTAAATTATAATTGCTTTGGGTTGTGAGTTTCATAGCTAGAATTCCTCTTATAAAATTCCATCCTATACGGGATGTATGGGACAGCGTCCCGCAAACTGAAAGGGGTTACTCAGTCAACGACACTGAACAACTTCCACTGAGAAAGTGAAACAAATAATTATAGACATTTTCATACAATTTGTCTATTCAAGGTGGACATTTTGTATGGAAAAAACAATTTTTATATTTACTTCTTGAAAGAGCTTCTCAGTGGAAGTTGTTCAGTATTGTTGACTGAGCAACCCCTATCAGTTTGCGGGTCGCTGTCCCTTACACCCGGTATACTTAACTTACATAGACTATCGTAGCTCTTCTCTCTCCGCTTACCCTACATACATACATACATATAATCACGCCTTCATCCCTAATGGGGTAGGCAGAGCGCAAACGACCCAAACAAAGGTCGTTTCGCCACGTCTGATAAAGTCTTGAGGGCTACTCAAGATAGAATTCTAGGTATATTGCTGTAGTGACAGGTTGTCAGCCCATCGCCCAAATTACAATATACTGAAACCCTGGGATCCCCCAGCTGGATCTTACAGCATTCCCGGGAGGAAATGCAGCTGGCACATTCTACGTTCCTCTTTCGCTCCCAGACCAGCATGGAAGTACTCCGCTTACCTTAGCGTATTATTTTCTCCTCGGTTCAGTTGGTCTAATGAATGGATAAATCGTTGTCGAAACGCGTTCTCGCTCCCGATAGCGTTAATCAACCAGCGAAATTTATACGCACAGCCCTAATTACGTATCTGCCTGTACTAGGTACTTGCATTATTATACAGGGCGGTAATTTTTGATTCTACCATGCGAGAGAGAAATATAGAATGTGCCAGCTGCATTTCCTACCGGGCATGCTGTAAAAACTAGCTTAGGGATCCGAGGGTTTATGTATATTGCAATTTAGGCGATAGGCTGACAACCTCATTACAGCAATATAACTAAAAATCTATCTTAAACAACCCTCAAAACTTTGTCAGTCGTGGCGGAACGACCTTTGTTTAGGTATGTATGTAATTCTGTATGTATGTAATTTTTTATTGAGGTCTAGGTTGTATTTCGTAGCGGGTCACTTTCTTCTATGCTGGACTGGGAGTGAAAGAAAAACATAGAATGTGCCAGCTGCATCACTTCCAGAGCATGCTGTAAAAACCAGCTAATGGATTCGAGGGTTATAGTATATTACAATTTTAGGCGATGGGCTGACAACCTGTTACTATAGCAATATACGTCATGATCATCTGTAATACCCTCAAAACTTGTCAGACGTGGCGGAACGACCTTTGCTTAGGTCGTTTACGCTCTGCCTACCCCATTAGGGATAAAGGCGTGATTATATGTATGTATGTATGTCACCTCGAGCATCGCAAGCTTGTCCAGCTGAGACACCTTTCGACCAGAGACCAATATCAAGCAAAGGGGCAAGCTCTGTTCCGTCTGGTTTGAAGATATTGGGGCAAAAATGGTGGAACAAAGACTTAAAAAAGAAGAGAAAACTAGCTCGCCGTAAATTAAGAACAGCCCTAAAAAAGGATGACCCGGCGAGCTGGGATGAGTACAGGAAAGCTAGAAATAACATGCGAAACACCAGTCGCAGAGAAAGCAAAAAAGGATGGCGTCATTTCTGTGAAGAAATTCACAACACACCACAAGCCGCCAAACTCATGAGAACCCTAGCGAAAGACACCACTTGCAGACTAGGAAGCCTAAGGATAGAAGGGAATATCATTACCGAACCAAAATTAATTTTGGACATAATGATGAAAACACATTTTCCAGAGTGTATAGAACATCAAGAAGAGCAACTCAACATCAACCCCAATACCAAGTGGGAAGAAGTTGATGAAGTGATAAATAAAGAAGCTGTAACATGGAGCATACTATCGTTCGCACCATATAAAGCGCCGGGACCAGATGGCATTTTTCCTAAAATGTTACAGATAGCACTAGTCCACATTATAGACGATTTGATTCACCTATACAAAGAAAGTCTAAATACAGGCTATATCCCCAAAACGTGGAGGAAGGTCAAAGCCACCTTTATTCCGAAACCGGGGAAAAAGAATTATCAAGAAGCCAAATCTTTCAGATGCATCAGCTTATCGTCATACATCATGAAAGCACTAGAAAAGATTATAGACAGATTCATCAGGTCGAAGATAAGCAGGAGTGGCAACCTGCTGCATGCAAATCAGCATGCATATATGCATGGAAAATCCACGGACACTGCTCTTCATAACCTGATAGTCAAAGCTGAAAGATCTATACATAATAAAGAATACGCTATGGGATGTTTCTTTGACATTGAGGGTGCCTTTGACAAGGCGACCTCATATGCCATAGCAAACTCCCTAGAGAGAGAAGGAATAGCACAAAATCTAGCCAGATGGGTGATGAACGCTCTGAAACATCGTGCAATTACGGCAGAGCTAGGAGGTACATCGCACACTGTTCGAGCCAAAAGAGGTTTCCCACAGGGAGGCTGTCTCTCACCACTTATGTGGTGTCTTCTTCTGGATGACCTAATAAAGACTATAAACAGAACCATGGTATATATGCAAGCATACTCCGATGACGGAGTTATACTAGCTACTGGAAGAGAATTGAACATGATTAGTAATATCATGAACAGGACACTGGAACTGGTCCTTCAATGGTGCAGGGATAGAGGTTTAAACCTCAACCCGAATAAAACCAAACTAATCATCTTCACAAGGAAAAGAAATAAACATTTAGAACTACCAGTCCGAATCGATGGAGTTGAACTGGAAGTAGTAGAGGAGATAAGATACCTAGGTGTGGACATAGACAGTAAACTGCTCTTTAACACACACATAGAAAACTCAAGCAAAAAAGCAAAGATGGCCTTAGTGCAATGCAGAAGAGCCGTCGGTAAGACATGGGGAATAAAGCCACATATAGTCCTATGGATCTATAAAGCTATAATTCTCCCCAGAATTAGTTACGGAGCAATAGTATGGTGGCATAGAACCTCTATCATCAAGAATAAAACAGCGCTGGACCAGGTCCAACGCTTAGCTGCACTGATGATCACTGGGGCAATGAGAACAACTCCCACAGCAGCCTTAAATATGATCCTGGGTCTCTATCCTATTGACCTACAGGTGAAGAAGGTAGCCTTAAAACAATGGTTTAGAATGAAGTCCTTTAAGTCTTGGAAGGGTAACCATCTGGACAAAGGGCATGTTAAGATAGACTCGGTGATAGGACAAAATATCTCGATGATTCTTGCAAACAACGATTTGATAGAGAAACAAGAGATTTTTGATAAAAAGTATAGAATACACATAGGCTCAAGAGATGAATGGAAAATTCACACAGACAACCCGACAACGATCTGTTACACTGATGGATCTAGGAAAGAAAACACCAAATTATCGGGGGCGGGCATTTACATAGAAAACTCGCCACGTCTGTATAGAACAATACCTTTAGGAAAATTCGCCAGCGTTTTCCAGGCTGAGGTGCAGGCCATCCTGGAGTGCGCCGGCGAGTTAGAAAATATAGAACTGACACCAGAAGTCATAATCTATAGCGACAGTCAGGCAGCATTAAAAGCGCTAAACAAAACCTGTACAACCTCTGCATTAGTTAAGGAATGCAAACTGACTCTAAACAGATTATGTACCAAAAATAGTATCACAATTGCCTGGGTGCCAGGACACCAAGACAATGAAGGAAACGAAATAGCAGACAAATTGGCCAGGACCGGGGCAGATGAAACCTTTATGGGCCCTGAACCATGTCTACCAATTCCAGGCCAAATAACAAAAGGCGTTATTAATATAAAAATTAAAAACGATAGTAACAGTAGATGGAATAACTTACAGTCCTGTCGACAATCTAAGCTTTTCATAAAATGCTTAGATTTTAGAAAAACGCGTAGATTACTACAACTTAGTAAAAAACATATCAGACTCTTGGTAGGGTTACTGACAGGACATTGCGGACTGAACAAACACCTACACACTATTAGATTAATAGATAACCCAAATTGCCCTGAGTGCGGACAGGAGGAAAGTAGTCTCCACTTCTTAGCCGAATGTCCTAGCTACTCACTGCCAAGATGGGAATACTTAGGAACTGACAAACTAGAGACAAAGGACTTAGAAAACATTTCCTTATTAGACATTCTGCACTTCTGCAGGGCCACCGGTAGATTCAGGGAGGTGACGCTGACGGAGCACCAGTGAACCCAGTGCTCCACCACTGGGAATTGGGTGAAATAGTTCCAACATCAGGAGCTGATCACCCGTCTGCGTGCATCGCAGCCGTCCCACCAAGAAGTAGAAGTAGAAGTAGAAGATATTCTAATGCCTTTTGGTTGAAATCACGCCCTATTGTTGAATCTGCATTGGTCATCAATTGCCTAGATTAGAGTCTACAGAAAATACTCCACAAATAAACAGAAATACATCTCCTTTAAGAAAAAATATAAATATTCAAACTCCAGAGATCACGAGTCAAAATATGAAACGTGTAATTTGTAAGTCACATTAAAAATAAATAAACAAGTTCTGGAGTTTCCTCCATTAGCGAGTACCTAAAACAAGTCTTTTCGGGGATATAGTTCTTAAACAACTGTTGGTTTTCCTAATTGAATAAATAAAATAAAACATACAAACACCCTGTATATTCCATACTTGTATCTAAGAACGTATGTGATACTATATCCTGCCGTATCTCCCGTTCGGCCGTACAAGGTTGCAGTCCGGCTGAAATCAAGTTCATTAGTGTAGAACAATGAACAGTAGTTAGATTATTATTGTATGTGTAGCTAAATTACAAGTAAAGAACTGTTGAAAAATTGGGGTCCGTGCCTTTATAGAAGACACTGGATGACAATGATGAGGCCGAAAGAAACCAATATATGGTCGAGTAAATTTGGAAGGCCGAGATGCAATCGAGGCCTTCCAGTGTAAACGAGACCATATATCGCTATTTCGGCTGAGAGAAGTATAGTACTTTTCTCTCATATTGCGAAGACACATACAATAATAAGTGTATTGTTGTAAAGAATCGTACAACAATAGACTTAAAAACAAACATCACACTTGCAATTTCTCCATAATATTTTAACATTTAAAATTTACATGGCTCCTTTGACATTATTTCATTAATTTTTTATATTTAAAAGTTGTATGTGCATTTAGCCTTAAAATAATAAATAATGTGAATTAAAAATCACCTAAACCATAAGTCCTTCAAGACTTCATGTAGCGGTCGTTAATGGTCATTGTTGTCGTTTGGAGAAATTGCTGGCGTCTGCGAAATTGAGAACCGAAAAGAGTTAATGTAGGTTTATTAAAAAAAAATAAGCTTTTTCCGAGCAATTGGGAGAAAAAACTATTTGCGATCATAAATATGTGGGATCGTCAAAAGAAAGATGTGTTCGAGACATTGCCCACAACTGATCGCCGTAAATAAGAATCCGATTGAGATTGAGAATACAAAATTCTATCTTCTATCTTCCATGCTGGCCTGGGAGCGAGAGAAAAACATAAAATGTGCCAGTTGCATTTCCTCCCGGGCATGCTGTAAAAACCAGCTAAGGAATCCGAGGGTTTCTGTATATTGCAATTTAGGCGATGGGCTGACAACCTGTCACTACAGCAATATACCTACAAATCTATCTTAAATAACCCTCAAAACTTTGTCAGACGTGGCGGAACGACCTTAGTTTAGGTCGTTTACGCTCTGCCTACCCCATTAGGGATAAAGGCGTGATTATATGTATATATGTATGTAAATTCTACACATCTCTTTTCAAATAAATATGAAAGCCTAATTCCAAAATACAATATTTTGAGCACATAACAAGACTGTTACTCTGTATTAGCTCTATAAAGATACTCGACAAAAACAAACCAGCTTTTTAACCCGAATCTTTCTATTCGTTTTAAGAATCGTCTCTATTCGTGCTACACCAGCCTTTCGGAGAGTTCAGGTAAACGGCATCACGGCTAGTAAACGGAGCAAGGTCCATTCGAAATGAGGCGAATGTCGATAGATACATACATATATATAATCACGCCTTTATCCCTAATGGGGTAGGCAGAGCGTAAACGACCTAAATAAAGTTCCGCCACGTCTGACAAAGTTATGAGGCTTATTCAAGATAGATTTGTAGGTATATTACTGTAGTGACAGGTTGTCAGCCTATCGCCTAAATTGTACGATAGATACATACATATATAAAATCACGCCCTTATCCCTAATGGGGTAGGCAGAGCGAAAAAGACCTAAACAAAGGTCGTTCCGCCACGTTTGACAAAGTTTTGAGGGTTATTTGAGATATATATATATATATATAGGTGTAGAGCTGTGGTGACAGGTTGTGAGCCCATCTCCTAAATTGCCATATACTTAAACCCTCGGATCCCTTAGCTAGTTTTTACGGCATGCCCGGGATGTCGATAGATCCCCTAATATAAAAACAATAATCCAAATCCACCTTGCACACCTAGAATCGTCTTGAATCGTGCTGCACTTGCAAAGGCTTCAGTCGGTTCAGGTGGATGGAATCACGGCACTAGCAACCGGAGCAAGGTCCATTCGAAATGAGGCGAATATCGATCATTATAAATTTCCAGTTGCGCGGTAACGGCGCTTGCGCACGCGACCTGCCCGCAAAGATTATTTCAAGATCTATTCGCAGAAGGGACAGTGGGAGATTAAGGTTCGTATTTATAAAGTGATCTCAAGATTGAAAGCAATATTAAGTATGGATTTGATAGACCGTTTTGTACTGAAATGACATTTCTGATACAAACTCAAACTCGCTGTCACTCTTGAGAGCTGATTACAATTACGGGCCTAAATAAGCGTCACTCTTTTAATCATATGGGACAATCTAACTCAATTTTCTAAGTAAACATCGTTACATTATTGGAATCCACGTAACTTCTAAAACTAATCTAGTAAACTAGCAATACTATTGTTTTAAACCAGGTTAAATAATCCACAGTTTTATTTAACAATTTTATTCAAAATAAAAATAACACATTTTTACATGGTTTAAGATGAGACGTCCCTCAAAAACCCTTACAGGTTTATGCGAGACACGAATGAGTTGTATAATATAACATACTCTTTTAGGAGCATTTCCTTGAGAGGCCAGTTGGCCGAGTGATGACGGATGGGAAAAGGGTAATTACCCGCCTGGTCGGGTGTTGTGACCAGGGGACCGGAGTCCAACTGGATTAGTTTGGAAGTTGTATATATGCAGAACGCCGAGCAAACTTCGATACCGCGTTTCAGGACTGTTGTATCATGATGTGGCGCCATCTATGTGCGCTACAGTCTTATACATTATTTATGAGGGAGGCCTTTGCCCTGCAGTGGACACCTCAGGCTGTTAATAATAATAATAATAACAATAATTAAATAGTGCCAGGTCCCCAATCAGGTACCTAAATGATATTTTTTGAGTAGACGCTTACAAGCTGCCACGTCGGTTATCGTCGTGACGTCACTATGAAGATCACTGGGTATCCGATTGAGGATGCTCGGCAGCATGTACTCCCTCGTCCTCATCTCGTAAACATTATGGTTTCTAGGAAGGTAAGTTAATTGCCGTAGGCGATCTGTTCTATTGTGTTACATCGCCTACTATTTTAAATCGAGCAATATTTTGTAATATAGTTTTTCCTATTATTTCATCAATTAAAAACTATCTATTTGCACAAACGCTCGGAATTCATCTTCTACTAGGCTTTAAAATCTACATCTACTTACGTGATGAACTTTTGTTTTGCTCTACACAAAACAATAAAAAAAGAAGGACCCACGAGGTTAAGTTTCAGTTGCCATTAAAGTTCACATCTTCACTTTTATTCTACGTCACCTACTCCATGTACCCATTATACGGGCCGTAGATTTCTCTGTGTGCGCGCCTACTTTAGATCAGGTGGGCCGCGCTTGGTCTACGCTCTTTATTTGACCACGACCGATAGAAAAATATCTCGGATGCAACCATCCAGTAGGTCTTCAACTACACAGATAGGTTTTGTCTCATCTGCGCTGTCTACGGTACGTACCCATTACGGGCCGCAGCTTGCTCCGTGCGCGCGTCGACCATAGATCAGTGGGCCCGCGCTTGCTCTGCGCTCTTTATTTGACCACGACTGATAGAAAAATATCTCGAATGCAACCATCCAGTAGGCATTCAACTACACAGATAGGTTTTGTCTCATCTGCGCTGTCTACGGTACGTACCCATTACGGGCCACAGATTGCTCCGTGCGCGCGCCGTCCATAGATCAGTGGACCCGCGCTTTCTCTGCGCTCTTTATTTGACCACGACCGATAGAAAAATATCCCGGATGCAATCTTCCAGTAGGCATTCAACTACACAGGTAAATTTGTCTCATCTGCGCTGTCTACTCTATGTACCCATTACGGGCCACAGATTGCTCCGTGCGCGCGGCGACCATAGATCAGTGGGCCCGCGCTTGCTCTGTGCTCTTTATTTGACCACGACTGATAGAAATTATCGGCTCTCGGCTCGCTGCCTCCACTGATGTGTACTTTCTTCTAATGCTGTTTGTATCTCTGATTGATTTAGTAGATTGTGTAGATGCGTATTGTATCTTTGGTAGAGGTTTAGCGGATAGTCCATTTGAATTAAACAGCAATAATTCTTCACGAGAGAGCCTCCTTAGCATTTTCGTTTCTTGATCGAAGTAATTGGGATTTGGAATCAGTTAAAGAAACTATTATTGAAGGCAATAGAAACATTTATAATAGGTTTAGGACACAGAATAATGATGAAATGCAACAGGACAAATCTTATTAGAGATCATAAACGAAGAAAAAATGAAGAGGAATCGGTACAAATAAGCAGTCTACCAACCCTACCAAAGACTTTCTAGAAAGTGGTTAATCTCGACAGCCCTAAAACAACTAACCGGAAATAGTTTAGTTATAAAGGCGGCGAGATCAAGCGGCTTGTAATTGTACCAGTAGCACTGTAATTGCGTTCAAACGATACGTCATAAAAACGGCCGCCCAGATGCGTGCATAATCTGCACTCGGGTTTGCTACATTTTATTCTGCTGACTATGCCCTGAGGGTCAGCCAGGTGCTATGAGTGGGAGCACATGGGTTCTATTTCTTGTTTGTACATACATACATACATACATATAATCACGCCTTTATCCTTAATGGGATAGGCAGAGCGTAAACGAACTAAACAAAGTTTGTAGGTTGTTGTTTTAAGATAGATTTGTAGGTATATTGCTGTAGTGACAGGTTGTCAGCCCATAATTGCAATATACAGAAACCCTCGAATTGCCCTTAGCTGTTTTACAGCATGCCCGGGAAGAAATGCAGCTGGCACATTCTATGTTTTTCTCTCGCTCCCAGGCCAGCATGAAAGAACACATTCTTGTTTGTGATGTTTAGAATAAAAGAAAATTAATCAGAACTTTTGCTGCAAGATTAATTGATGTATATCACATATAGTATACGTATATGTGATTCAAAAGATGGGAAAATGCCTTTAACCCCTTACGTTTTTTTCCAAAAATCACCTAGATCATTATTTCTTAAAAAAAACGTGAATGTGTACCTCCTTTTCATAACAATTAAAAATGATCCTCAGACATACTAGTTTCGGACTTGCCTCTGCAATAATATAGTCACTAGTTTGTAGTTTGCCTATTATAATATGTTTTCACAGCAGTAAAGTGAAGATCGATTAAAAGTTTAATGTATTCACTAGCTCACATAATTGAATTTTAGTTTTATGAGCTCATAAGATATAGCGCTAATCCTTTAATATTCTGACTCCTGTTTAAAAGCATATGAGAGTGGAACTTACCTTCTACCTCTCTTTGGAATGCCGCAACCACAGAATATATAATAGTACTACATACAGAATGGACATTCACCTCCCTCCCTAAGTCCGACATACGTCACACTCCGCGCCGGATTGTGGGCCACATTGAGCGTACGCTTAGCGGGTATGGCGCGTGCATGTTTCCCAGTGTAACGGAAATAATAAAGTTTTGTGTTCCAAATATGGTTGGGTACTGTTCCGTGTACGGATGTCATTCTACCACAAGATATGACTCCAATAGAAACTTATTTAGATTCCACAATGATGAGAGACGGTAAGTAAATTTATACAAAATATGCAACCTAATCTATTCTAACTATTTAGTTTTTTTTTTTTTTAATATATATAGGCGAGCATTTGTCCGCCATCTCACCTGGTGGAAAGTGACAATGCGGACTATGTTGAAGCATACTCACCTATTACACAATAATAATTATTATTATTAGTTACAGTGAACTACTTTAAAACGTTGGTTTAATCAAAAACCAGATTAATCAAGTGATGATTATGACCAGTATAACGAAATTTGTCAACCCTTATAACACGCACACAAACGCATGCCAAGTGCAACATGCCGTCTGTCGATGTGTGACCAAAATGACATTGTGGTTAGGAGTGTCCGAGCTGTGCCGCAACTTACAACCCTAACACCCTAATTTAACTACTCTTATTGTGTCTATGACACGTTTTATAACCGTTTCTAGTACCTATCTTAGTTTACCTGCAAGCATAATTGTCTTCTCTGGGTTTATCAAAGGTCGACTGGAAGAGATCCCTTATCGGGATAAGTCCGCCTTTGTGCCACTATTGTCTTATTCTTCTTGTATTTTAGTTTTAAGATTTTTAAGGTACAATAAAGAGCTTACATACATACATACGTACCCTAATACTGAACTTGATAGGTATAGGTACTGAAATGGGTATTCTATCTTATACAATAGGTACCTTACATTAATAGGCGTGACGACTGCATACATACATATAATCACGCCTTTATCCCTAATGGGGTAGGCAGAGCGTACATGACCTAAACAAAGGTCGTTTGCCACGTCTGACAAAGGTTTGAGGGTTATTTAAGATAGATTTGTAATTTGTAGGTATATTGCTGGAGTGACAGGTTATCAGCCCATCGCCTACATTGCAATACACAGAAACCCTCGGATCCCTTAGCTGGTTTCCACAGCATGCCCAGGAGGAAATCCAGCTGGCACATTCTATGTTTTTCTCTCACTCCCAATCCAGCATGGAAGTACTACAGGGTGGCTGAAAAAAATCAATCATTTTCACTTAAAACTGATGGCTAAGATATTGTGGATCTCATTCATAATTTTCAAAAAAATGCACATTTAGACTATAATAATAAGTTTTTTTTTTTCACTTTCTGAAAAACATCCTGCCGATAGTTGTGCAGTTTCGTGGACTGAGCAACCCCTATCAGTTCGCGGGACGCTGTTCCTTTCACCCCGTAGAGTATAGATAACTACTTAGTTAGATATTTGAACTGTTATTTATGAATTATGATGCATATTTTTTTAGTAGTTTATGATTTAGACATAACAAAACTCGAAGAAAAACAATTTGTAGATGTCGTAGAATGATTTTAGAATTCGAATATTCGTGAATATCCTAGGGCTTTTGCGAAAATACGGATAATTAGACAATGGTGACATCATTGTCAAATCTTACTGTTAAAATTCAGGTTGTTTTGCAACCTCATAGTCCTAGTAACATTTGATATTCTTAAGTGAAATAAGAACACTGATTGATCGGTTGGCGCACCCAGCACAAGATCTCCTCTGATTGGTTGACTTTTAAAATGTCAAGCATAAACGCATGGTTTTAATGGTTAAAAATTATTGGCATCAGAATAAGATTAAACCAGTAAATAAAAATCTAGCCAATCAGACCAAAGGATATAATGAGAATATCAAATGTGACCAGAACGGCGAGATTTTTCGCAAAAATCCTGACTTTTTCCAGTAAGATTTGACAACGTTTTCGAGAAGATTTAAATTATTAAATCGTCCTATGACAAAGACAAACCGAAAACTATACCCACCTTCTAGCTTCACGTTTTCAGGAAATAACCTTGTTATAGTGTTGCAAATCAGCAAAATCTGAAGCTGGATCGTATACATGTTGTTAATATCTTATTAACTGTAGTGATTAAATTGTTAATTATGTTCATAATTCAAAGTATAATTATTAATTAACTAGGCTAATAAGGTAGGATGTTAGTTAACATCCTCGCCTTCATTATTTCGTAGGTTATTCAGTTAAAGCACATTAATTTATGTTCGTTTAAATAATTACTGTATTAAAACTAGAGTGTTCTAGACATCAATATCTAATTCCAAAACAACAACCTTTTCAAGGCCTCGGTCAATAAGTACTATTAAAAAGAACAAAGTAATAATAATTCTCATGCTGGCCTGGGAGCGAGAGAAAAACCTAGAATGTGCCTAAATAATATTTATAATTTTATTCTCCAGTCATAGGATATTGAGTTATGGTTTTATCGTGCAATAACATAATAATTATTTTTACCCGCGCTTCCAAGTCAAACTTAAAACATACAAAAAAAAAAAGCAATTACTCATATTACAATTTGGTGTGCCAAACGCAATCAGATTAAATCATAATAAATGTAATTATGAAGAAGTGTTTCAACTCCTACATACCTTGTAGTCCGTGGGCTGACTGCAATGTTCTTATTGGTCGAAATTTTTTAACTTTGAAGCCCTTCGTGTCATCTGTCATGAGAGACATGGAGGGAGGGCTTCAAAGAAAGTACCATCATAGCTTTTCCTAACATACCTATGAAAATGAAAAATTTATTAATAACACTAGTTATAAGTCAATAATATAGGTCAGGTACTAATATCTACGTCGACATTGACTTATAGTAATTGTTTTATATATACATACTTATAATTCTCATTAAAATAACAAAAAATAAATGGTAGTATTATCAGACTGAAGGTACTACAATGTTATAATAAAAATAAATATGCAAATAGTATAACAATTTCATCTAGTCATTGTATAAATAAAAAATAATAGTAGTGATTGTCATTTAAAACCATGTCAGAGGCCTACTAGGCGATTTGAAAACTCTGACACCATTTTCTTCGGGTTCGAGTTCTTCGGGTCATTGTTCGACTCGAGAATCCACTCGCTAAGAAGAAGAAGACTACGGTCAATTGAACTGTAGAATTCGATTAATCTGTTCATAATTTTCTTCAGCGGAGCTTGACGTGAACAGTTGAGAAAAACTGCGGTCAGCGACCACGCTCTCGTTCCAGATATGACCTACCCTCTTAACAGTAAATCACCGGCCAGACTGGGATTCAGGATATTGCTGATCATTTAGATAAAATGTAAGGTTAAAAACCAGCTAAGGGAACCGAGAGATTCCAATATATTGTAATTAAGGCGATGGGCAGACAACCTGTCAATTTGAGATGGGGTTTGACTTGCCGTCGACTCGATAGAAGAAGAAGAACCTGTCACTACAGCAATATACGTACAAATCTATTTTAATTAACCCTCAACACTTTGTCAGACGTGGCAGAACGACCTTTGTTAGGTCGTTTACGCTCTGCCTACTCCATTAGGTATAAAGGCGTGCTTATAAGTATGTATGTTAAAAACTAGAACCAGACTACTGAAAAATCCACATTGAAAAAGAATGCAACATATACAATATTCTCGAAATTTTATGAGCGGTCCTAGTCTAATTCAACATTATCTTTAAGCTTTTGTTTTTCTTTCAACGTGCTCATGATCTCTTCAGTTTCTATTATTGTAAAACTACACTAGATTTTCTGAGCTTTTGGCTACTTAAGTATGTTACGGTTCGTAACAAAAATACTGCCATGTATTTGCAGATAATCGCGCGTATATTTTATAACTTTGATTAGCATTAAGGCGTTACCTCGACCTGCTTTATGACAATGACTACCCATTTAATATTTACCATTTCCAGAATTTCTTCTATTCTAAATTCGTCCCTGGCAGAACATAGCGTAAATTAATAATGTTGCATTACCATAGGAGATGGTGTAAAAAGCAAAGATCGCAGCCGACCGCGCGCCGCCGACCAACCGTGCGCAGGCGCATACGTCAGTGCTTTTAATTAGTTGCTCTTCGATAGCAGTTGCTACTATATTTTGCTATTGTTAGTAACCTGACTGCGTGTTAACGAAGTCATTATAATTGAGAATTTTATTTATGAATGAAAAATTGAGCGCCGAAACGATGTTCTGTTTCGTAGTCACTGTGATCTAAAGCCGTAGATACCCTCGCTCAAAGTTTTGCATAAAAGATAACGCGAATTTTTGTCATTTTGTGCATCATACGTTGTGTAAGGGACAGCGTTCCGCACTCAATCAACGAAACTGAACAATTATCATCGGAACTAATTCCAGGAAATTAAAAAAAAAATGTTTTTCCATACACACTGCAAGATCGAGGTGGTAATTTTGTATGGATAAATATTATTTTTTATTTCCTGAAAGAATTTCCTGGTGGAAGTTGTTCAGTTTCGTTGACTGAGCAACCCCTATCAGTTTGCGTGACACTGTCCCTTCCACCCGGTGTATATTAAAATGACCTTGACAATGAATAAATAAAATAAAAGTGTAAATTGTATGCCACCCTCTTGCAAAACGAAGAAGCTGCAATAAAAAAAAAACATTTGCAAAGTTTAAAAGAAAGTATCAACCGCTTTTCCTTTTTTCGCACACCCACTTCATTCTCTAAAACCAGTAACCACCTGTTAATTTGCATAGAATTATGAATCGATTGGAATCGCTACTCCCTAGTCCAGTCTATAAACACAGAACAAAGAATAGACTAGACAATACAGTGCAAGGCGATAAGCAAGCGCGTCCGAGTATTGTGCGCGCGCGCAGGATAGCATTCACTGATCTATCAAGATGCCATGAACTAAGAAGAAAGTTTTGATCTGAATGTGAGACAGTGTTTTGCAAATACGAATTAATAAATGAAACAATCAGTTAAACAAAAATACTTTTCACGACCTGTCTATATAAATCTATTAGCTCTACCAAATATAAATGCGTTTTTAGAAATATTATAGAAATTAGACCTGTGGAAAACCACTGTATGTATTTAGTTGTTTGTTCAGTTGCATTTAGTTGTTTCTTCCATGCTGGCCTGAGAGCGAGAGAAAAACATAGAATGTGCTAGCTGCATTTCCTCCCGGGCATACTGTAAAAACCAGCTAAGGGATCCGAGGGTTTCAGTATATTATAACTTTAGGCGATGAATTAACAAATCTATCTTAAATAACTCTTAAACCTTTGTCATACATGGCGGAACGTCCTTTGTTTAGGTCATTTATGCTCTGCCTACCCCATTAGGAAATAATTCGTGAATATATGTAATTATGTTCAGTTGCATCTACAACTACCTAGAGATGCAATTTTTTATCTTAAAGAACGGTAACATTCTGAATTTTTTTGTACAGTGTTGTATATGACCAATTGCTATCTTTACAAAATGCGCTAGCCGCGTCCGCCTATTGTGCGCGTGCGCAAGGTGATAGCATTTCACCGCTCTATCAAGATTCCGCGGGCAAGTGCGAATGTAGTTAGACGCCATTATAATAGTGGTTACTATTAGTGGTTGCAAAGTGTTGAACTAGAGCCGTGAAAAAAACTTAGATTGGCGATTTCTTTACTCTTATTGAAGCACAGCATAAAATTACAGAAAATCAACTAATAGTGTTATTTAAGTCAGATTAAATTGATTGTTCAGTTAATATCAAAAACTTTTTCGGTTCCTTTGAAATAAGTGACACCTTTTTATTTTTCACAGCGAAAAAAAAAGAAAAACACCTCTACATAGGTATTTGTAATTTAAACCCCATACTTTGCTCTCAGGAGCATTAATAATTACCAGAAGTTTGTTATTGAGTTGTTTACGCTCTGCCTACCCCATTAGAGATAAAGGCGTGATGATATGTATGTATGTATTGTGATCTCCTTTACCCAATTAGGTAAGTAGTGCACTAGTTTCACCCCAACCATCTTTTAATTGTACCACTAACCGTGGTCACGCTTTCTCACCGTGTCAGACGATGTACAGAGGAGAGGCTTACTTATCACATTGTTAAAAAAATCATCTACAACCCGCTTTACAACCTCACAAATTGTAAGAGATATTAATGTAAAACAGACCTAGATACCCAGTCAAAATTAGCGGTTTATAGAGTAAGTAGTTTGGAATTAATGGGATGTTTGACGCAACCTTGAATGTATATTATTTATATTTATGCATTTTGCTAGCACTATTTAAATGTTTATGTATTGTCAATTAATTTTGTAGTTTCTAGTCTAATATAAATAATTAAACTCATCTATCTCACGGGGTCGGCTACCCAATATAGGGGATTGAACGAGGGTACTGTTTTACCATCTAACCTCCGCAACCCAGCAGGGAAACCAGACCCAATCCTAGATTAGGTCAGAGCTTTTTATCTAAATGTTAAAATTATACGACATATATTCGGTAGTGCAATAACCTTAATTTTACATAAGTATCTTTTTGAAAGTTTCTATTATACCAATTTTAATGATGAAGGGTTATCAATAATAATGTATATCTATTGAACAATATTGGCAATTCCTCTAACATTGTAAAGCCGATGAAAATCGTTGAATGAGACTTGCGTTTTTCATCTCAAATTTTATTCAAATTTTATTTTTACTACTAAATTAAAATTCAGCTTACTATATTGTATTAATTTTGAACTAACTAATTTTAAGTCTAAAGATTTAATTAATATTACTTTAGCTAGTGGTATCTTAAACCTACCTTCATTGTTAAAAGAACAGCGGTGTTTCCTTATACAAGCAAATCTTTTCGCTTAAATGGAAACTCCAACATCAGTTTATGTAAACTAGGATTAAGTTACTGATTATTATTATTATTTTTTTATCTCAGACGCATTCCTGGCGGTCAATGCTATCGGAATGTCATGGCACGTTATTAAAACTATACGTATTAATTGATATTGGTCAGTGCAGCTCAACCCTTTCTTAAAACCTCTCATTACCGTATAATACACTAACCGTATCCGTGGTCTAGTGGTCAGAGCCATGGGCTTACGATCCGGAGGTCCTGGGTTCAATTCCCAGAGGGGAACACAAAGTTGATATTTGTCAATTTATCACTTTGTGAGATTTTCCCCAGTTTGGTTAGGACATTGCAGGCTGAATCTCCTGATTGTCCGAAAAGAAATAGATTTCATGCTTCGGAGGATACGTTAAGCCGTCAGCCCCGGTCGCTGTCTTTGATAGTGGTCGTTAGTCAAACCATGACAGAGGCCTAATAGTTGTGCTACTAGGCGGTTTGAAAACTCTGACACATTAACAGGGTTCACACAGGGTTCTTCGGGTCGTTGTTTGACTCGAGAATCCAGTCGCTAAGAAGAAGAAGAATACACTAAACGGGACTAAAGAATTTCTCCAACATTGTAGTGGTAACGTGGCGCCGATGGTATGCGTTTTTCATCGCTTGTACATTCCTGCGGTCACTTCAGATGGCTATAGCCTCGGAGTGTCATCGCACGATGTGTATACCGCTACCGACTGGCACGCCGCTAATATTTTATCTGGGCGGTCTTCATTGCCAGCGCGATCGGGACCCGGCCCTGTAGTGCTGGGCTGTTCGTCGATATTATGTTATTTATTTGTCGATATTACCCACCCATGTAAACAATGTTTTTCATTGCAAGTGCATTGCTGGGTCACTACAGATGACAGTCTCGGAGTATCATCGTGTCTCGACGTCGTCATTCTAATTTAGATTGACGTTGTGATTCGTAATTTGAATTCAGACTATTGTGAACTAGGTCAAGTATGTCCCATTTGACAATAACTTTGATATTCGTAAAAATTATAGGCGTGGTTTGGAAAAAAGAATACTATTTTGTCTCGACAATATAACCCTAAGCTTTCATGCTGGACTGGGAGCGACAGAATAACGTAGAATGTGCCAGCTGCATCTCCTCCCGGGCATGCTGTAAAAACCAGCTAAGGGATTCGAGGGTATATAGTAATTTAGGCGATGGGCTGACAACCTGTCACTACAGCAATATCCAGTTCTATCTTAAACAACCCTCAAAACTTGTCAGACGTGGCGGAACGACCTTTGCTTGGGTTGTTCACGCTCTGCCTACCCCATTAGGGATACAGGCGTGATAGTATGTATGTATATAACCCCAACTCTATCTTTCAAATGAAAGAAGCGTGCGCCGGTTTCTCTCATTAATCTTTCATTTCTACGTTATATTATTAGAGAAACGGGTTTGCACAGATACGGATGTTGGACAGAGACATGGGCGGTAGAGGTGGGAAGAGGACGGAAGGCGCAAACCACTGTAAATTAATTTATATATTTTTGTCATTGACAGACTGTAAAAGTCTGCCGAATTCGTATACTAAAACTTATGCCCCTCAAAATAGGTCAGACGTAGTTAAAGTGGCTTTTATTAAGTCTTTGACGTTTTGTCTTCCCTGTAAGAAATATAGGCCTGATTTAGTGTATACCTACATTGTATCGATCACTATCGATAATACACCCCATCCTTAGCCCTCAAGTGAAAGAGGCGTGCGCCGGTTGCTCTCATTAATCTTTCATTTCTACGTTATATTATTAGAGGAACGGGTTTGCACGGATGCTGGACAGAGGCAGGGGCGGTAGAGGGGGGAGGGGGGGGGGGGGGGGGGCGTGAACCCGAGTGAACCTCAGTAGCACCTGCTGCGTCCGGTCGCCGGGGGGACTATTCTGGGTAAGAGCTGGAGGCTTTTTGTTGAGCGTTCTGGGAATGAAGGTTGTGTTCTTGTGGCGGGATCTTTGAGTGGTTTTACAGGTTTTATAATGTAATGTTAGTCTGGTTTCCCTTCTGGGTTGCGGAGGTCAGATGGCAGTCGCTCTGTGTAAAATCCCCTGGATTAGGTAGCCGACCCCGTGAGATACGGGATAAGGCAGGGAGATGATGATAATGTAATGTTGGTGACAATAGTCTAATAGTATGATAATACGATAGTTTTTTTTTTAAAGAATGTAATAATATACATATTCTTTAGGCATATGTGATACGCACAAAGTTATGCAATGACGAAAGTAGTAGAGCGTATGTTTTTTAACAAGTAAGGCTACATTTTACGGTAAAATCCCTCATACTCATAGGAAAATAGACCAGAGGTAAAAACACAAAACAAAAGCCAGTTAAAATTGCTTGAAACGGTATTCATTTCATGAGTAAAGTAACTTTTGCACTCTCGGTTGTTTCATAGAGTTACGATACGATACTAGTATCTATCAGTTTCTTTGTGTTTACCATTTTATGGGTCCAGAAATATTTTGTTTAAGTACGGACTTATATGTAATCACGCCTTGATCCCTAATGGGGTAGGCAGAGCGTAAACGGCCTAAACAAAGGACGTTCCGTCACGTCCAACAAAATTTTAAGGGTTATCTAAGATAGATTTGTAGGTATATTGCTGTAGTGACAGGTTGTCAGCCCATATCGCCTAAATTGCAATATACTGAAAACCTCAGATCTCTTAGCTGGTTTTTACAGCATGCCCCGGAGGAAATGCAGCTGGTACATTCTATGTTTTTCTCTTGCTCCCAGCCCAGCACGGAAGAACGTTGTTTATGTGCTCTACCCAAATTTCTCAGAATATGGACGTAATGTTGAGAGTCCAGTATTTCATTTTACTCTTATAGTCCTGCCTATACTATAGAAGCGAGGTCGTAAAGGTGACTTTTTATGATACCATCTATCTTTTTACCTCTCTCTTGAATATAAAGGGTCTTTTGATGTTAATGCTGAAAAAAGTAGAAAATGAATAATAAGGAAAAAAATATGCCCTAAAATGTTTAATGGAGAGTTTGATCTTGATTCTAGTTCTAAAGGTGACCGCACTATTTAACTGCCCCGTGGCCTAGCGGTCTTAGCCATGGGCTCTTGACCCCGAGGTCCCGGGTTCGATTTCCGGCGGGGGACAATGACTTTGTGTTGTTGTTTCTAGTTTGGTTAGGACATAATTGCAGGCTGATCACCTGATTGTCCGAAAAGTAAGATTATCCATGCTGTCGGATGGGCATGTCAATAGTCGGCACTCTGTCTCCTGTCGTGTCAGTCAATCTGTCCCATCAGAATAAGAGATTGAAGGAATAGAGAGTGCACGTGTGTGTAGCGCAAACACTTGGGCACTAAAAACGAGTCTTGCGCAGTTGGCCGATCTCTGGGAGATTGGCCGCCATCACCGAAAATCGGTGGGAGGACTATTATTAAAGGTAAGGACCGCAGTAGAGCCGATGATGGAAAAGTTAGCTTGACACGTGATTGTAAGCTGGCGACGAATTAAGTCATTTAATCACGCCTTTATCCCTAATGGGGTAGGCAGAGCGTAAACGACCTAATCAAAAGTCGTTTCGCCACGTCTGACAAAGTTTTGAGGGTTATTTAAAATAGATTTGCTGTAGTGACAGGTTGTCAACCCGTCGCCTAAATTGCAATATTGTGAAACCGTCGGTTAAACTTATTATTAGTTATTATTTAACAATTTATTGTACACAAAACATCATAAAAAACAAGATATAAAAAAAACAAAGACACAACAGGCACTGCTTATTTCCAAAAAGTTGTTTTTTACAGCAGACCTACAGAAGTGTATTTTTTTAATGATATGCGGATAAAATCCAACACTGATAGGACCTATCGGCATATATATGCTGCCTGTCCTCAAAATAATTATAATAATAAAACGTACGTAGTAATTTATGACTAAAGTGTACGTTTTATTATTATGTCAGAGTTTACTCTGACACCAGAGTTTATCGTGTCTATCAACTATCAACTCGGGAATCCACTCGCTAAGAAGAAGAAGAAGTCATAAAGTTATAAACTTCTTGTATCTCGGATGTGATTTTATCTTAATTTCTATGACATGAACGTTTACATTTTGTTCTGATTGGAAACTAAATTAAAAGATTAAAAAAAAAACTTTTGTGATAGACTGGAAGTGATAAAAAAACATAGAATGTGCCAACTGCATCTCCTCGGAACGGAAATGCCAACGGAATGCTGTAAAAACCAGTTAAGGGATTCGAAGGTTATAGTGTATTGCAGTTTTAGGCAATGGGCTGGCAACCTGACACTATATACATCATAATTTTCTATACCAACCCTCGAAACTATGTAGCGAAACGACCTTTGTTTCGGTCGCTTACGATCTGCCTACCCCATCAGTGATAAAGGCGTGATTATATGTATGTATGTAAAAAATAATAATTAAGCAGCCTAATTAAAAGGATTGTTTCCTAGTAGACTACGGAAGCGAGACAATATAATCAAACACAGAAGAAGTGTACGTACATCATGACTGACTCTATATTCTTTTAATTGAATTATCCTGTCAAGTTGTATTAGAAAATATCCGAGTAAATTTATGCAAACGAGACCTTAAATTGCTATTTCGGCTGAGAGAAGTGTAGTACCTTTTTCTCATTTTGCGAGGAAACAATTACAATACCCTTAAAAACAAACATCAAACTTGCGATTCGTCCATAATATTTTGTCATTTAAGATTCATGGCGCCATTGACAGGTACACTTTCCATTCATTAATTGATTCCATTTTGTAAAATTTAAATTTATATGTAAGTTTTATATTTATTTGTAAATTTATAATTTATTTGTAAATTTTAAATTTAAAAAGTTATATGCGCATTCAACCTTAAAATAATCAATAATGTGAACTAAAAAACACCCAAACCTACTACCTAATAATGTGTCCTTAAAAACTTCGAAAAGCGATCGTTAATTTCATTGTTTTCGTTTGGAGAAATTGAAGAATATAAAGACCGAAAAGAGTGAATGTAGGGTTTTTATTTCAAAATAAGATTTTTCCAAGCAAACGGGAGAAAAATACCTTGTATGATAGAGAGATAAACTCAACTTCGATAACAATGGTTGACTTGACCGTATAAATGTCAAAACAGATACTTTATCTCTAGGACCAAGAATCACTACTTTATCTGTTCTATAGTGACATCTATTACCTATTTATACATGTTAATTTGCTCATAAATTCTACTGTGAGAAATGAAAAGACGCATTTTATAGTTCGATTTCGATGGTAAAATACTTTTTGTATAAAAACATGGTGGTTTTTAAATATAACGGCCATTTTGGTCTTTCATTCAATAATTTAATAAGGTTAGGTACAAGCAAATTCCGCAAATGTCAATAAACAGAAAATGTTACTATCTGCCTCCGTAGTCTAGAGGTCGGAGCTATGAACCTGTAAATGGTCGGGTCGATTATGGGTTATCAGTCAAAATGGGTCGTCGAGTCAATTCGGATTTTGAGCTTTTTGGCGATTGCCATTTCGCAAACTAGTTATTTTCACAACGACCAAAGATTCCGAACCACATACCTGTATCCATTAAAATACTTGAAGGTATGTCATTTAAAAATAAACTAAAAAAATGGCTTTTTAAAACGAGATTTTACAGCTTAAATGACTTTTTTGCATGATCTTAATTCATAATATTTAGCTTTAAGTCTTGAGTTGTGTGTTAATTATATTACTATGCTTATTATTGTACGCCTGAAAATGGCAAACTGTTGATACCATTGTTCCTTATTGTACCATCTAACAACACAGTTAACAATAAAGATCTATCTTATCCGAATTCCGGCTATTGATCGTTTTGAAATGCACAGTTTGGGAATTGTCCTTTCTTTTCGGGCAATGAGCAAATTCGTGTTTTGCTTTTGAGAGTAACATTAATCATGCTTGGTACCGTTTTGCTCTAGATCACTTGCTTCATACAATAAATCCTATAATCTCTAACCTACCGACTACTGTACTCGCTTTTGGAACAATAAATAACGAATCTAATTCAATAACTTAAGCCGGTGTATAGTTTTCAATTAAACAATCAAACTATAACGAATTGCCCTCTGAGTTCTGCTGAGTGGATCGCCTACTACAAACGGCTTAGCACGACTGTAAGGTTTTTATATTATGAGAAGTTTACGTCCCAGTTTTTAATTTAAATTTTCTAATAGATATTTTCATTCTCCAAGTTATTTTATTTCTGAAATTATTAGATATAACAAATCGAAAATCGAAATCAAAATAATTTTTGAATTGTTGTTTATTTCTAATATTTTTAATTTAAATATCCTTTTAAGTAGAAAGAAGTGGAAAACCTATACATATCGAAGTTCTTGTATAAAATTTTATTTATAACTGCTTAATATTTGATAATTTAAAGAAGCAGAAGAATATTTGATAGTAAAAGTTTCAAAGCTTAACCCTAACATGTGATTGTACCGAAATGCTGGAAATAAAAAATATGTTGAATTTAAAACAGCGACAAAATGTATCTTATTTGAAACTGCATAGAAGTAGGTCCATGAAAAGTGAATAGAGGCAAAGCATTTAAAAGAAAACCTATAGTCGTCCATGCTAGCCCTGCAGTAAGTTACACCAGCCCTTGTGAACTTCAGACCGCCAGTAAATCAGCCGGTTAATAAACAATTGATTTACTCGCAGCGAACCCTGCGCATTCGCAGCCAATTTCGAGGTAAAGCAAGCAGTTGTTAAAATGCGCTTCCTATTGTTAGCAATGTCCACTCCTGGATTTATGATCTGTGCAAATTGTTTTATTTTCGTGGATTAAGTAGGTATTTTCCAGGTTTTTTTACGTCTCAGGAATAAAGTTTAATAACAAAACTGTAAGATGGTAGATGTGACAGATGCCAATTCTATAGATTTTAGAAACATTTTCTTTTGTTACATCATCTTACGGTTTTTCGAGTTGGTATAGAAAAATTATGAGTTTCAGTTTACGAATAAACCCATTAAGAAAACTAATGGTGCTACGAATAAGGTCATGTTTTTTTTATTCAGTTTTGACTAGTGACTTACCTATTTTAAAATAGATTACATACTTCTTCTTCTTATCGTGTCGATCGTTTAGGCGTTTTTATATTAATTTTGACCAGTACTCTGCCAAACGAACCGCGACGTCGTCAGTGGCGTTGTACAGGTCTTCTTGCGTGCAAGATGAAGGGCACGCGGGGCAAGACAATAGATCTGCCATTGTATGGGGGGAGGCATACTAAGACATCATCTATAAGAACCCAATAAAACTAACGTTTGTAAGTCCAATTGCAGTAAACTGAAACAGTACAATAAACCGCTCAACCCGTAAACTTGGTAATATGAACAATAAAAAACCTCTCTCCATAAAGCGCGTTATCATAAAAACCGCCGGACCGTGTGCGCGTGCGTGCGTCAGGGAGTGTATGCGCAAGATTCGATTCATGGTGACCCTTGGCCATTTTATTAAAACTAAATGACAATCTTTCTTTAAAATAATTTGAATATCTATGAAAACACATTACGTTTTTTAGTGTATCTCACAATTCATTAAAATGATCTGAAATTTATACTTACAATTTCTTTGCCATTGTGTCTCACAAATTCATGTCATCAAATATTTTCATTGCTTGACCTTCCATGCTGGACTGGGAGCGAGAGAAAAACATAGAATGTGCCAGCTGCATTTCATCCCGAGAGTGCTATAAAAACCAGCTAAGGGATCCGATGGTTTCTGTATATTGCAATGTAGGCAATGGGCTGACAACCTGTCACTACAGCACGGTCACTACAGATATATCTTAAATAACCCTCAAAACTTTGTCAGACGTAGCGCAACGACCTTCAGGGATAAAAACGTGATTGTATGTATGTATGTATGTATGTATAAACTATAGTTCAAAGAAAAAAATCCTAGCTTAATTTTACAGTAAGTGCTAAAAAAAGCGTTTAGTGCTGCTGGTAACAGCACCCGTATTATAATATTTCTACTCAGTGAATTACTACCCTCTAAACCACCAGGAAAACTTATTTCCTGTGTTAACATATGGGAGATAGAATGGCTTGTTCTTACGACTACTATAAAGAGATAAGATTTCTATATCCTCTTTCAATAAAATTGTCTACAAATCCCAAAACCCATAAAATTTACGTAAATTATTTAGGCCTCAAGGGAAACTTCAGTTTCACATTGCCTTAGTAAATTGAAGCGGTCAGATAGCTTAATGCCCTCAATATTATTAGGTAATTAAAGTAAGTAACATGCAGATAGTTTATAGAGAAAGTGAATTATATTATAGTAAGTAACCACATAAATAGTAGGTAATGATGTTTCTTTGCAATTCGTCACTTTCATCATCTTCCTAGCCTTATCCCGTATCTCACGGGGACGGCTACCTAATCTAGGGGATTGAACGAGGGTACTGGTTTTTACACAGAGAGACTGCCATCTGACCTCCGCAACCCAGAAGGGAAAACCAGACCCAATCCTAGATTAGGTCAGAGTTTTCAAGCCGCCAATGCTTAGCACTGGCCTCTGATATGACTTAACGACTAATATCTACGGTATTAAACGATATTAACCGGGACCAACGGCTTAACGTGCCTTCCGAAGCACGGAAAAAGCGCGAAATTCGTCACTTTCTATTGCTTTAATACCTCTATTATTGTGTAAAGAAATTAAAAAAAATCAATATTTCTTCCATGCTGGACTGGGATCGATCGAAAAACATAGAATGTGGCGGCTATATCTCCTACCGGGCATGCTGTTAAAACCAGCTAAGGGATTCGAGGGTTTTCGTGTATTGTAATTTAGGCGATGGGCTGACAACCTGTCACTACAGCAATACAAAAATCTATCTGAAATGACCCTTAATCAATACTGGTCAGACGTGGCGAAACGACTTTTGTTTAGTTCGTTTACGCTCTGCCTACCCCATTAGGGATAAAGGATTATGTGTGTGTAATATTACAAACTAATCCTTTGGTGATCCAAGGAAGCAATCTCTGTCTAATCCTATTTATGATTTACTCGTACATTGAACGGAAATAAATAATAGTTGCATTTTAATAATAATCATAAAAGATATTCCGAGTTCAGTATAATAAAATGTTTTGTATATGTTTACAAATAAAGAAAAATAGAAGTCTAGCAGGAATCTAAACTCAATGGTTCGCTTGCCACCCATTCGATCATAGATAAAAATGCGAAGAAGTGGAGCGACTTCCGTAAAGTCAGAAAAAGTCGAGTATGATGCGCAGACGGCGCGTGCCAAAGCAATTATGTTTCTTATGCTCAGGTACTTATATTTCTTATGATCAGGTACTTTGTGAGCGCTCAGGTGGATCGAGCAGTTAGCGGGTCAGGTGGTGCAATTCTTATTGAATTAATTGACCTTTTTCTCAGATTTGTAATGGTTAATATTTTTTTCTTCCATGCTGGACTGGGAGAGATAGAAAAACATAGAATGTTCCAGCTGCCTTTCCTCCCGGGCATGATGTTGAAGTCAGCAAAAGGGACTCGAGTGTTACAGTGTATTGTAATTTAGGCGATGGGCTGACAACCTGTCACTAAAGCAATACATATTACAATCTAAAATTGTCCTCAATTTTTGTCAGACGTGGCGAAAGCGCCTTTTACGAGGCGTTAAACGCTCTGCCTACCCCGTAAGGGATAAAGGCGTGATTTATGTATGTATGTATGTATGTAATATTTTTTAAAATATATATATTTTTTGTAATCTTACAAAGTTCTTATTAAAATAAACTCTGAAGCTCTGATGTCAGTAGAAACTGTGTTACAGGCTTCAACGTTTCTTCACATAACTATATGCCACTTAAATAAATACATACATACATATAGTCACGCCTTTATCCCTAATGGGGTAGGCAGAGCGTAAACGACCTAAACAAAGGGTGTTCCGCCACGTCTGACAAAGTTTAAAGGGTTATTTAAGATAGATTTGTAGATATATTGTTGTAGTGACAGGTTGTCAGCCTATCGCCTAAATTACAATATACTGATATCCTCGAATCCCTTAGCTGATTTTTACAGCATGCCTGGGAGGAAATGCAGCTGGCACATTCTATGTTCTCCTCTCGCTCCTAGTCCAGCATGGAAGAAATAAATAATTAGGTAAATACAGGTATATCTAGGAACTCTATTTGTGTGGTTAATGTAATGTTTCAAAGATCACCATTATTTTGTTACCTACTATATTTTTAAAATTAGGTGAAATGAAATGCAACATAGGACACGAACATTTGTTTCTTTGAATATGATCAAAGCTAAGCTCTGCTCCGTTCAAGTTTTTAACTTATCCTGTACCTATCGACCTCTTTGCAATGTTTCCTTGCCCTAATGTATATCACATTAAAGCACAAAATAGGCCGGCCACCTAAACTATTTTGTGGTTAATGATTCTATAACATAGTAGTATGATTTCTTCCATGCTGGACTGGGAGCGAGAGAAAAACATAGAATGTGCCAGCTGCATTTCCTCCCGGGCATGCTGTAAAAACCAGCTAAGGGATCTGAGGGTTTCAGTATATTGCAATTTAGGCGATGGGCTGACAACCTGTCACTACAGCAATATACGTACAAAATACAAATCCATCTTGAATAACCCTCAAAACTTTGTCAGACGTGGCGGAACGACCTTTGTTTAGGTCGTTTACGCTCTGCCTACCCCATAAGGGATAAAGGCGTGATTATATGTATGTATGTATGTATGATTTCCACTCATGCAAAAAGAAATGTGCTACGACCGTAGAACCGCACGTGCCAACCTTTTTGTACACATCTCTGATTGAACACGTACTCACTCATCTACAACCTCTACGGGTCATCGCGTGAACATTCTGTTTTTATTAACCTTTGCACACAACAAAAGGAAAAAGTTCCCCCTTCATTATGTTCATCTAATTCACGGAAAGTAGGCGCGTGCCGTGCGCGTGCGCTGGCAAGCTAGATTGAAAATAGCCTTTCCACAGACCTGATCACTCAACTTTGTTCTTTATTTGAACCAGGATATTATTAACGAGTATAGATATGTTTCCCTATATAAATGATTTACAAAATTATGCTAGGGTTTTAGAAATGAATAATGTTATTATTCTTTTGATAATACAAAAGAATTCATCTCACGATTATTTAAATATTGATTAATTTGCTATTTTAATAAAACATATTATTTTAAATTAATAAATATGTTTGTATGAATTGCTTTTACCTAAATATATGATACTGTTCATATTGGAAAACTGTTAATATGCACTCTTGACAATGATATAAAATAACTAAAGATTAGAGATGAAAATTAATAGTTGCACTTAAAGAAGAACAAGAATCCATAAAAATACCGCAAAGACAAGGCAAGCATTGATTTGTTTACTAAAGACTCATATTAAAACAGTAAACCCAACTTCCTCAATTAAAAACTACAGTCGCCTACAATAAACCCTAGCATTTGAACATCTACGAACCCTAAGACCGGATGCTAAGTAATTGTAGAGAAGTATAGTACGACACGGTTCTCAATGAACGTCGGCGTCAACTGGAGTGTAAGGAGAACTGTCAGATCTCAAGATGGCGGCGTTAGGGATCGGGTGGGGCCGGTTTTTGTTGGGATGGGATCTACCTCCTAGTGTTCCACCCCAGACAATGGCAACACAGGCTTACCTATAGTCCGGTTGAACGGTTCCAACAAAGCGGTGGTAGGCTCCGTAAGGGCCCGCATGGCTCGCGACCACCTTCTCACCGGAGTTCGGCGACTAACAGCATGCTGTGTTCCGTCGGTCGGTAACATACATCTTTTGGGTGAGCCCGCTCATTCGTCGACTACGTCACTAGCATCCCTAACCTTGTAATTTATAAAAAAAGATGGTTCCGTTTTCCGCCACATTCATTCCAAGCGTGGTCTTACAGTAAGTACAGTTGACCGCGGGTCACGTGGCGCACTCGTGGCAAGCGGCCAATTACACTCCTCGCATGTACCTTACAAACCCTCATTCAACTGACACCATCTTGTAATCTACACTTAAAAGATGTAGAGGAACTTAGTTCCTTTTCCCGCCACGTTCAATTAAAGCGTGGTGGTGCTGTAAGTACAGTTCACCGCGGGTCGCGTGGCGCGCTCGTGGCAAGCGGCCAATTACACTCCTCGCCTGTATCATTACATTACAGACCCTCATTAAACTGCGATTGAGAATGTGCGCCCAACTGTATCTCCATTGCTACTTACACTTTTTGTCTCGTAAGTGTAGATGGTAATATTGTGTCGTGAAGTGAGTTGTTGTTTAGATTATTGTTGTTAGTGAAAACTTAATTTCGAAACGTTGAAGAAGAAGTTCTCGTCGATTTTTTATACTGCCAGCTTTATTTTGTTTTCAGACGTATTATAGTTTAAGCCTTTACCCCTTAAGAGTTTGGCAGAGCTGACAAAGCTTATTGACAGGCTGTGAAATATGCTGATGTAGTCACTGTACTATAGTGTCAAGTTGTCAGCAGCAAATTACAATACTTACACTGTAGCCTTCGAATCTCACTGCTGCGTATTACAACATGATCGGGAGGAAAAGCAGCTGGCACATTCGATGGTTTTCTTTTGCTCACAGTCCAGCATGGAGGCAATAACGTAGCAGTACCTACGAGTATATTTTATAGTAACATTCCACTTAAGGCTATGATTGACGGTTGACAAAAAATAATCGCGTGAGCAGCGACCCGAAACTAGTTCGTGAAGAAGCACTTGAGCAACTGACATATGACGACAAGTGTCTTATGTAGCTCCATACCGATGCAAAATGAAATAGTTGAAGCGAGATGAATCTATCAACAGATAAAAAAAAATTGCTATTATCTATATCAATAGTTCGACACACTATGATCAGATATTTTTAAGTAGGGGTTGCTCAGTCAACGAATCTGAACAACTTTCACCAAGATATTCTTTCAGGAAGTAATAATAAAAATTGGCTTTTCCATTCAAAATATCCACTTCGATCAGACAATTTGTATGGAAAAGCCATTTTTTTTCACTTCCTGAAAGAATTTCCTAGTGGAGGTTGTTCAGTGTCGTTGACTGAGCAACGCGTTTCAGTTTGTAAAACGCTGTCTCGTACACCGCGTATATAAAAGGAATCTATAAATCACTAAAAAATTAAGTTTTATTTACCATTCTTATTTCTCTTATTCAATTATTGATCACATATTCAGCAAATCTAATGATAAAATTAAAAACAATACCCTTCTTCTCATGTTTGACCAATTTTACCAGACTTTAGCTTAAGGGTTAGCATAAAATATATATTATTCGTAATTTTTTGCACTATGTATAAAATCCTTGTTTTATAGCGTCTATGAGGGCAAACAGTAGCTGTTAGAAGAGCATAATAAAGTTATAATTTTATAAACGTTATAAAATTTGAATCTGCAAAGGGGTATCTCTGCTGCAAAAAATAATTTGATTTGCTTACTTACTTAAGTAGTTGTATTAACTATTTAGGTTCTATATTTATAGGATATAAATTTAAATATTCATGAAGTAATTTTAATACGGAACGAATATAATTTTACATATTCTACTGATGAAATTGAAGAACATTCACTTAGAATTATTATGTATGAAAAAAACATTTGACATCCTATAAGCTTGCTTATTCAGAGCTACAATCTAGTTTTATTTATACTTGTACTTAGTATCGTTTTAGCTGAAAAAAAATGTAAAAGGTTTAAAGGGCCGTACTTATCAATCAGCTCTCATGAGTGACAGCGAGTTTGAGTTCGTATCAGAAAGGCCAGATTGCTGGCCTGTCAAATCTATACTTAATATTGGTCTCAAGTTTGAGATCGCTTCATAAATACGAGCTTTAAAGTTACTTAAAGTGTTTTCAAATCAGAATGATACGTTTTCAAATGTTAATATTTCTGAGTGTATAATATAATCGAGCAGCCCTGTTGAAGAACAACGGTGTACATGGTCGTGTGCACGCGCTTTAATAAGCCTTATCTTACCATTTACTTAAATATTATACATACACTAGCTCTCAAATGCGGGTTTGTCTGACATGTTATAATGTTTGCTCAGGAACTTAATACATCAAAAAATATAATAATAAAAAAAAATAACATTATTTTAATGTTACATAACATTATTTTAATATAATTTCTTCCATGCTGGCCTGGGAGAAAAACATAGAATGTGCCAGCTGCATTTCCTCCCGGGCATGCTGTAAAAATCAGCTAAGGGATTCGAGGGTTTCAGTATATTGCAATGTAGGCGATGGGCTGACAACCTGTCACTACAGCAATATATCTTAAATAACCAAACAAATCTATCTTAAATAACCCTCAAAACTTTGTCTGACGTGGCGAAACGACCTTTATTTAGGTCGTTTACGCTGTGCCTACCCCATTAGGGATAAAGGCGTGATTATATGTATGTATGTATTTTAATGTGAAATACAAAGATGGTAAGTATTTCTTCTGTACAAGTACATACATACATATATTCACGACATTATCTCTAATGGGGTAGGCAGAGCATAAACGACCTAAACAAAGGTTGTTCCGCCACGTCTGACAAAGTTTTGAGGGTTATTATACTATAGATTTGTAGGTATATTGCTGTAATGACAGGTGGTCAGCCCATTGCCTAAATTCCTGTATACTAAAACCCTCGGATCTCTTAGCTCGTTTTTACTGCATGCCCGGGAGTAAATGCAGTTAGGCAGATTCTTTATTTTTCTCTTGCTCCCAATCCAGCATGGAAGAAGAATCACAAATCACACAAATCTATCTTAAATAACCAGACTCTGACTCTGTAAGACGTGGCGAAACTACTTTTGTTTAGGTCGTATGTATTTTATAAATATAAAAGTCAACCAGAGGGTAGTATTTACAAAGATATTTTTGTTTGGGTAGTTTGCGCTCTGCCTACCCCTTTTAGGATAGGGGCATGATTATATGTATGTATGTCTTATCTTATCTAGCCTATAAATTATACCACTGCTGGGCGAAGGCCTCTCTCTTCTACTTCCATTCTTCCTTGTTTTGGACCTCAAGGTGCCAATCCTTCGAGAATGAGTCTAGCTCATCGCGCCATCTGCGACGGGGTCTGCCACGGCGTCGTCTTGTGGTGGGTGGTTTCTATGATAGAATATTTTTATGGCAAACACAGATATATTACACAGATATATTTAATATTGACTCAAATACTCCATCCAAGATTACGAGACTACAACTCGACATCTAGAAAAACAAAATTATTATTATTATTAGTGTAGTATTATTAACATTGATCGAGTCCGCTTAATTTTTTTTATATGTGTTCGATTATGTGAATGTACGTATAAATTAGCCTTAAAGTCACCAATCCTACACAGTAATATCCTGCATACTACTTGAGCTATGAAGTCGTAACGGTTATACAATCCGTTGAATATGGTGCAGACAGAACAGAATAGAGAAATTTCGGCTTATTGGGGTCTAGCCAACCGTGTTTAATTTGTCTTGTTACATAGAGGAAACAAAACAAAAAGAGACCGTCTTTAATATACTAAGCAACTTTATTAATTTTACTAATGGGGTAGGCAGAGCGTAAACGACCCGCACAAAGGTCGTTCCGCCACGTCTGACAAAGTTTTGAGGGTTATTTAAGATAGATTTGTAGGCATATTGCTGTAGTGACAGGTTGTCAACCCATCGCTCAAATTGCAATACACCGAAACCCTCGGATCCCTTTGCTGGTTTTTACAGCCTGCACGGGAGGAAATGCAGCTGGCATATTCTATGTTTTTCTCTCGCTCCCAGGCCAGCGTGGAAGAACTTTTTCATAACAGGAGCTTATTAAACCGCCGATGATACCGTGTTTGGAAAACTAGTATTTTAAGCGCATTGAAGCTTGATTTGAAGTTGCGCTCGCGGACGTATATTACTGTACAAAATCGGCACACCTCCGCCTCACTGCTTCCTAATTGCCATGCTTAGAACGTTATTCAGAAATAAAATACTTGTTTCGTACGAAAAAAACATTAAATCACGAAAAGATTAGTTATAAAAAAGCTAATATTATCAAATAATTTTTACAACTTAAAGCTTCGTCCTTTAACTATAAAGTCATCCACGTACAATACGGTAGCGCTCTGCCAGCAATTTAGGCAATCACATTGTTAGCGGTGAGTGATGATTTACAGTCCTACCTGTTAGTGTCAGAGAACTTCATTAATGGCCTGACTTGGAACGGTACAGTCGACATTCTTACAGTCACGCCTTTATCCCTTACGTGGTAGGCAGAGCATCAATTTAGGCAATCACATTGTTAGCGGTGAGTGATGATTTACAGTCCTACCTGTTAGTGTCAGAGCACTTCATTAATGGTCTGACTTGGAACGGTACAGTCGACATTCTTACAATCACGCCTTTATCCCTTACGTGGTAGGCAGGGCATCAATTTAGGCAATCACATTGTTAGCGGTGAGTGATGATTTACAGTCCTACCTGTTAGTGTCAGAGCACTTCATTAATGGCCTGACTTGGAACGGTACAGTCGACATTCTTACAGTCACGCCTTTATCCCTTACGTGGTAGGCAGAGCATCAATTTAGGCAATCACATTGTTAGCGGTGAGCGATGATTTACAGTCCTACCTGTTAGTGTCAGAGCACTTCATTAATGGCCTGACTTGGAACGGTACAGTCGACATTCTTACAGTCACGCCTTTATCCCTTACGTGGTAGGCAGAGCATCAATTTAGGCAATCACATTGTTAGCGGTGAGCGATGATTTACAGTCCTACCTGTTAGTGTCAGAGCACTTCATTAATGGCCTGACTTGGAACGGTACAGTCGACATTCATACAGTCACGCCTTTATCCCTTACGGGGTAGGCAGAGCATCAATTTAGGCAATCACATTGTTAGCGGTGAGCGATGATTTACAGTCCTACCTGTTAGTGTCAGAGCACTTCATGAATGGCCTGACTTGGAACGGTACAGTCGACATACATACAGTCACGCCTTTATCCCTTACGGGGTAGGCAGAGCATCAATTTAGGCAATCACATTGTTAGCGGTGAGCGATGATTTACAGTCCTACCTGTTAGTGTCAGAGCACTTCATGAATGGCCTGACTTGGAACGGTACAGTCGACATACATACAGTCACGCCTTTATCCTTTACGGAGTAGGCAGAGCATCAATGATCTGATGAAAAGGCGACTCTGACACGACGAAAACGTTTTGAGGGTCATTTTAGAAAGGACGAAACTGTTTATAGATTAATATATCCCTGCCAGGAATTAAAGATACCTGTCCTAGGGAAAAACAGAGACAGAATAAGAGAGGGATTTATGCATTTCCCATAAGTTCTTCTCTATGTTACCTCTATGACAGGTATTTTTAATTCCTGGCCGGGATATGCCTAGTTTAGTATCAAAGCCTGCCTCCTCGGTCTAGTGGTCAGAGCCAGTGGTCATGGGCTTACGATCCGGAGGTCCTGGGTTCGATTCTCAGGGGGTTATACAAAGTTGATATTTGTCAATTTATCACTTTGTGTGGTTTTCCCCAGTTTGGTTAGGAGATTCCAGGCTGAATCACCTGATTGTCCGAAAAGAAAAAGGATTGCGTGCTTCGGAGGGCACGTTAAGCCGTCGGTCCCGGACGCTGTCTTCGATAGTGATCGTTACTCAAAACCACGTCAGAGTCCTAATACTAGGTGGTAAAACTCTGATACCAGGTTTCATCGGGTTCGACTCGAAAATCCACTCGCTAAGAAGAAGAAGAAGTTTCAAAGATAAAGTATGATCTACGATCTGTAAATCCTTCATGTGATTTATAAATAAAACCACCACAATCGTTGAAAACAAAGAATGTCACTGGCGACCAGTCGAGAGTGTATAATCGGAAGACGGTTCCCCCGGTTTCTTCCACGCTGGGCTGGGAGTGAGAGAAAAACAGAGTATGTGACAGCTGCATTTCCTCCCAACCATGCTGTAAAAACCAGCTAAGAGATCTGAGGGATTCAGTATATTGTAATTTAGGCGATGAGCTGACAATCTGTCACTACAGCAATATACGTACAAATCTATCTTAAATAACCATCAAAACTTTGTCAGACGTGGCGGAACGACCTTTGTTCAGGTCGTTTACTCTCTCTCTACCCCATTAGGGATAAAGGCGTAATTATATGTTTATTTTTAACAAAACCCAATCATGTGTGATGCTTTACGTAGCTATCTATCATTTGCCCTGTTATATCTTCTTTTATAACCCTGTAATACTTACTAGTCGAAATTATCACAAATGCTAAATGAAATGTGGGAATGTTGGAAGGGGAAGACCTCGACGAACGTACCGCGATCAAATCGGGAACGTTCTAGGGAAAGGTCAGGTCAGGAGTGTGCATGAAAAGATTGATAAGTGTAGATGAAGCCAAACAAGTTTGCAAGGATCGTAGCAAATGGAAGGATGTGGTCTTTGCCTACCGCTCCGGGAAAGAGGCGTGACGTTATGTATGTATGCTAAATGAAAATAAAGCATGTCACTGGTCACTGGTCACTGGCGACCGGTCTACACTGTGTAATCGGAAGACGGTCCCCTACGAGCGGGACGGAAGACGGCGGTTTCGCAAAACACAGCCCTCGGACAATTACTCCCGCAATTTGCTTAAGTGCATATATCACCGGGGACAGAAAAAACTGTGTGCGCTCCATAGGATTGAATAAAATAAATCAAGTAGGTAAATTGAATGTCTTTACTTTTGTAAAGGGTAAAGTTTTCTTCCATGCTGGCCTGGGAGCGAGAGAAAAACATAGAATTTGCGAGCTGTATTTCCTCTCGGGCATGCTGTAAAAGCCAGCTAAGGGATCCGAGGGTTACAGTTTATTGCAATTTAGGCGATGGGCTTACAACCTGTCACTATAGCATTATACCTACAAAACTATCTTAAATAAGCCTCAAACTTTTGTCAGACATGGCAGATCGACCTTTGTTTAGGTCGTTTACGTTCTGCTTACCCCATTAGAGACAAAGGCGTGATTATATGTATGTATGTACTTTCGTAGAGATAAATATCCTTGTTGTTTTCCTCAGTACTTGCGAAACTTTTCCCAAAGATCAATCAAAGACCTAAGTGTCAACACTTAGGCCCGTATTTATAATCAGTTCTTTGAGACTGACAGAAAGTTTAAGTTCGTATCACAAATGTCATTTCATTACAAAATGTTCTGTCAAATCTGCACCTAAGATTGCTCTCAGTCTTTAGATCGCTTTATAAATACGACCCTTAGGTTGATTTTACCCGCTTCTAGACTTCGACTTTTATTTTTATTATGTGCCTGCGGTAAACTTTGAACTATCTATTAGATTCCTTGAAAAAGGTAGAATTTCTAGAAATCAAAAGTAACTTAAATTCCACAAACCCGCCGTGGCTATTAAAAACACAATATTAGCACTTCAATAGGTCGTGCGATTTTACTATCATATCCTTATTACTTAAGCAAAACTACCACACGGTTGCGCGAATAGAAAGTCCCTTTCTCCAGGATAAATCCTCTTAGCCCTAACAGCAACAGTCCTAGGAAATAACAATAACAGTGTACGCTCTACACAACAATACGCCGCTCTAGTTTCGAGTTTCTTTACGATTGGCGTGAACTATCTAGATGGGAGATAGTGGGTTCCATATCCAATTTAGACTGGCCAGTCTTATAGGCCAGTGCCAGTTGCACTTTGGTTCTGTTGTGCATCTTTATGGCCTGTCCTAAGGGATCTGTGTTCCGCTTTGTTGGTGTAACCGTTGTGACCCCTTTCTTTATTCGTGAAGTAAATAGCTGACGCTGGGATGATTCCTATTTTCCTCTACACCTCTACACCGGTTGTAAGTCCCTTCCACAAACCGATATCGCAAACTGATAGGGGTTGCTCAGTCAACAAAACTGAACAACTATCAGCAGGATTATTTTTGTGGGATTCGTATTTTATAACTGTTAACAAAATGATCGATTCAGTGTGCTTTGTTATTTATTAAATACTAGCGACCCTCCCCGGCTTCGCACGGAAATTATCAGTGTTTCTCTGCTATATTATGCATGTATTATATATATAAACCTTCCTCTAAAATCACTCTATACATTAAAAGAAATCGCATCAAAATCCGTTGCGTAGTTTTACAGATTTATGCATACATAGGGATATAGGGACAGAGAAAGCGACTTTGTTCTAGACTATGTAGTGATGAATTGATATCATTATAACGTGATTATGATGAGGCAGATTTTTTCTAATTATTGTGCAATTGTGTGTTAACAGTCAGGAAAATATAATATGCAAAAGTGTCTAAGAGGAAACAGTCTTGCAGCTTTTGTGGAGATAGAACTGCCGTGACTCTCAGAATACTTCAAACTCTACATTTTAGCTTTCAACCTTAGTAAATAAAAGGCCATTCAAGCCATTCTAAGGCTCGTAATTATGAAGCGATATCAAACTTGAGCAATATTAAGTATGAATTTGACAGGCCAGTTTGTACTGAAATGACAATTCTGATACGAACTCAAACTCGCTGTCACTCATGAGAGCTGATTATAAATACGGCGCTAAGAGACACCCATATACCACAGACGTATACAACACAAAAACCGTGTCGGCACCAGTGGAGCACGCACCGTGGGAATCACCGGCTCTCCCAGATCACAACAACACTTTACCCTGTGTTTGAAAATACGCGTTTGACAATTTGCGACAATCTTGGTAGTCGAGATGTTTTACGAACCGTGTGTCAAAGTTTGTCAACTATTTCGTCAATGTGAGGGAGAAATGACAAACTCTGTGTGTTCATTCATTTGCTAAACAATGTGGTTGTTGAGTTATGCAGTTATGTTGATGTTATGATAATGAAATGACCCATTTAGGCACCTCGAGATTTTGTGTTTGGTAAATAACGTCTTTCTTGTTTATCTGTGATATTTTTTTGTAAAATCTTTCTTTGGTTGTTCAATTGGTTGGCTAAACGAAAAAAGCTACCGGTGTAATGTATGTTTTCCTTAAAATATCGAAATGAACAACCGATTAAGATAATCGTTTATTCACCATTAAACAGGGTACATAGAAAGATCAGGTCAGTTATCTATAAAAATATTTGTAAACCCTATTAATATTTTTGAGACAGTGCTCAGCATATTTTCAGTGAGCTTTTTCACGCCTTTATCTCAAATGGGGTAGGCAAAGCGTAAACGACCCAAACAAAGGTCATTCCGCCACGTCTGACAAAGTTTTGAGGGTTATTTAAGATACCTAGATTTGTAGATATATTGCTGTAGTGACAGCTTATCAGCCCATCGCCTAAATTACAATATACTGAAACCCTCGGATCCTTTAGCTGGTTTTTACAGCATGCCCGGGAGGAAATGCAGCTTTTTCACCGAGATAAGATATAACCAGTCTTAGAACCTCGTCATCCATCACTAACGTTTACTGTGTGATCAGTAGCTGCTTCCCCCACTCAATATTACCTTACAATACTGACTCAAATTGAGAGCCCTTTCCCCGCAATCACGGCATCCTTAATGCCATACTGTCGTGTGGTTTATGTTCCTTTGGCTGCGTACGCGCACTCTCCCATGACAGCGGTTTCGGCGGGAAAAATAGCGTCGTTATTCTAATGACGCTGTTTAGTAAACATGTCCCGACAAATTGCTTGCAAGAGGGCTTTTATTGAATCATGAGAGTTTTTATTATTGTGAAGATTTTGCACGTAGCGCAGTGTCGTATGAGGAATTGATGTTACAATACTTGTTTACTTTTACGCAAAGAATTAACTCTTCAATTGGTATATTGGTTATGTTAGTCTTTTTAACATACACATCAGATACCTGTATCCTATTGTTAGAGGGTCAAAGGCTCAACAAATTTATTCCATTTAAACTTAATCTGACTTTAGAAAGGTGTGTGTTGCTGTAGTAGCATCGGGTTGTCAGCTCATCGCTTAAATTGCAATACTTTAGAGAGAGAGAGAAATATACACTTATAATAAAGTACTTCAAGACATAATTATTTGTTTATGTTATATATAGCTTCACAAACACAGATCAATACAAAACTATTTTTTTTGTTTCAGTTAGCTTCTTTACGCCTTTGCTGACTTAATTATAGCAATGCTTGTCTTGGTAATAGTATAAGTTAAGTAGTCCAGATTTAACATAAATTTCAAACTATTTATATTTAGTATTTTGACGGTTAAGCCTATTATTATTATAAATCTAGAACAAGAACTCTACATTCTATAAAACCCTATAACAATACAACCGCAAACCCATAGTTACATGATTGACCCCAGGTTGCAACTTGCAAGCAAGCCACAGAGTATGAAACTAGTTGATAATTTAAGTGGAAACCTATAATATGTAGTAACTGGTGCAAGGGGTGAAGGGGGAAGGGGGGGGGGGGGGGGAAGTACTGTCACCGACTGCCCGCGCGCTGCCGTTTTCTCTTGGACAGCTGGTGTCCATTGTAGCGACGACTACGATACGTCATCTATACTAATAACATTATGAAGAGTGACAATTTTATTTTTTGTATTCTTGGGTCTGTGTATGTTTGTAACGAATATACTCAAAAACTTCTGGACCGATTTTAAAAATTCCTTTTCTATTAGAAAGCTATGTTCACCCTAAGTAACATAAGGTACTTTTTACCGCGAGAAAGTACATAATAAATAGGGTCCAGTTTATAATTTTTGGTAGTGAAATCACCAAAGTATGTGACCGAGATTGGTATATAATGGATTAGGTATTTGAAAGTCTACAGCGTTACAGCTCGGACACTCCTAACTACCATGTCATTTTGGTCACACATTAACAGACGGCATGTTGCACTTGGCATGCGTTTGTGTGCGTGTTAAAAGGGTTGTAATTTTTTGTTATACCGGTCATAATCACCACTTGATTAATCTGGTTCTTGATGAAACCAACGTTTTAAAGTAGTTCACAGTAACTGAATAGTTAGAATAGATGAGGTTGCATATTTTGTATGAATTTACTTACCGTCTCTCATCGCTGTGGAATCTAAAAAAGTTCCTATTGTAGTAATGTCTTGTGGTAGAAAGACATCCGTACACGGAACAGTACCTAACCATCTTTGGAACACAAAACTTTATTATTTTTGTTACACTGGGAAACATGCGCGCGCCATACCCGCTAAGCGTACGCTCAATGTGGCCCACAATCCGGAGCGGAGTGTGATCTATGTCGGACTGGGGAAGGGAGGTGAATGTCCATTCTGTATGTAGTACTATTATATATTCTGTGACAGCGTAGCAAATTAAGACGTAAGTCCTAGCGACTGCTACGCTGCGTGACTTGTTTATTAAGCTGTGACTCCAGCACGCAAAGAAAACATGAAACATAGCCCCGCGGGGCAACGAGGCGAAGGGAAATGTTTGAGCAACCCTTCCTCTCTGTTTCGTGTTTTGTTTAATGCGCTGGAGACTCGGCTTCTTCTTCGGGATGGGGTAGACAGAGCGTAAACGACCTAAACAAAGGTCGTTACGACAACAAACCACGACTGACAAAGTGTTGAGGGTTATTTAATATAGATTTGTATGTATATTGCTGTAGTGACAGGTAGCCCATCACCTAAACTGCAATATACTGAAACCCTTGGATCCCTTAGCTGGTTTTTACAACATGCCCGGGAGAAAATACAGTAGGCACATTCTATGTTTTTCTCTCGCTTCTAGGCCAGCATACAAACAAGTTCTAGCAAGATATACTGCATTTTTTTACGAGCTTGCTGATCTGCGCTTAATTGCTAATAATACGTTTGTGTAGGCAGTGATTCATTATTTCTTATATCATTTGGAGTTTATATTGAAAGAACTTTGTATGTTTGATAAAATATTTTTCATTCATAACGACTTCATAACTAACTAAATCTCATTTGTCATTCATAACGTATAACAACGGAAACTCGCGCTAACTAGCACTTAACCCTCGCATAGAGCGTAAACGCCGGAAGTGGTTGCACTTCAGTTCTGTGAGATATGGCGGGGGCCCTGTCATTTGCTTCGGTCACTGATTTGGTGTCTCTTTGGTCTGTAGTCTGAGCCATGTGTTCCCGACCCGGAGTGAGTAGGTTCGATTACACAAAATTGATGTTTGTAAATTATTACCTACTACTATATAGCATTGAAAGTTAAAAAAGTTCGATGATATTAGACTCTTTAAAAAAAACTAGATATAAAAATTCTTCCGCCACGTCTGACATAGTTTTGTGGGTTATTTAAGATAAATATGTAGGTATATTGCTGTAGTGACAGGTTGTCAGCCCATCGCCTAATTACAATATATTGAAACCCACGGATCCCTTAGCTAGTTTTTACAGCATGCCCGGAAGGGCATCATCTACCGGGTTGACTACCTAATCTAGGAGATCGAACGATGATACTGGTTTCTAGAATTTACTTCTTCTTCTTAGCGAATGGATTCTCGAGTCGAACAATCCGATGAACCCTGGTGTCAGAGTATTTAAACCGCCAGGATATACTAATTACCAACAATTTCTAGTACCTTATGGTGTTCTCGGTTCTCTATTTCTATTAGCCCACAGAGCCGCAGACCTATGATTTGTCCGGTCACTGGTCGCTGAGTGTCGCGTGCCACGACACCGTAATCATACACAGACAAATTGATATGTGGCAAGAGTTGAAGGAAAGCCAGCCAACCTTAACAGAGACAGTACCAGGCCCTTAATAACGAGTTGAAACTCAAAGAGAATGACGCGTGGCTTAACTGAGACACCGTAAAATTATTACTTAGAAAATAAGACGGATACCATTGAATAAATATATCAGAATCCGATACGACTTACAATTTCTTCCAAAGGCCAAATGAGCATAGTTCTATAACCACAAGAAATAATTTACCATCAACCGGATACGCCCATCACAGCAGCCGTAAGAAGAAGCCACTCGTATAATTATGTAGAGCGGATACACGACAAAAACAAGATCAACCTAACTGGACTGGTGCGGTGAGGAAAGTACGACTTCCGAACGCGGCCGGGTAATCTGTGGCACGAGCCACAAGTTAGCTATCTAAGGATGGCTAAGTTTATTAGAAAAAAAATATATTAGAATACTTTTGAAATTTTACTACAGAGATGATGGTGCGTTCTAGCCTTTTCTAGCTTATCCAAAAAATCTTTCAACTCGTTTTGAAACAGGATAGCCGTTACCCATACTAAAATTCTCGAAATTTGACTGAAATTTCACGTTTTATAAAAAACTAGGGACCCGCCCCGGCTTCGCACGGAAATCATTAGTGTTCTCTCTACTATAGTAAGCATGTATTATACTTATTAACCTTCCTCTTGAATCACTCTATCCATTAAACGAAACCGCATCAAAATCCGTTGCGTAGTTTTAAAGATCTAAGCATATATAGGGACATAGGGACAGAGAAAGCGACTTTGTTTTATACTATGTAGTGATAGTGATATTGGGTAAAGAGCATAATGTGCCAAGCCGTCCTAAAGGCGTGCTTCTGTCGAGAGTTAAACAATTTGTTGTGTTCATCCGTTGATTATTAAGTGCGAAATTTTAGACTTCTTGAGGATTCTGGGTAAGTTATCTTTATCATCGTAAACCTAAATGATTCAGACATAATGAAAGTTAAAAAAAAACAACAAAATCAAACAGAAATAGCTTTGGCCAGCCCTATCAAGAAAAAGTTAAATTAATGCGCACAGTGCAGCCGCATTATAAATTGTTTTATCATCATCATTGTATGGTTGTATGGTAGATAAGTCTGTATGGTTGTATAGTAGATAAGTAAGTCTTGCAGGAAATGTTTCTACCGTTTCACTTCTTGTAGTCAAGGATGTTGTAAAAAAAGTAATTTCACCTTTACTGCCTTTTCAACGTTCACTTTAATTGTAATGTGCTTTAACGATGGAGAAATCTGATTTTAAACAGCGCTTGTGTCATATTATTAACTGTCTGTTATAAAGTGAATTTATTTATTCAAAGCCTCATAAATATATATTTTTTTATTTGTCTATGTGAAATGATACATACATATATATAATCACGCCTTTATCACTAGAGGGGTAGGCAGAGCATAAGCGACCTAATTAAAAGTGGATCGCCCCGTCCGACAAAGTTTTGAGGGTTATTAAAGATGTATTCGTACGTATATTGCTGTAGTGACAGGTTGTCAGCCCATCGCCTAAATTACAATATACTGAAACCCTCGGATCCCTTAGCTGGTTTTTACAGCATGCTCAGGAGGGAATACAGCTGGCACATTCTATGTTTTTCTCTCACTCCCAGTCCAGCATGGAAGTATGTGAATGAGTTTTTCTATAATCTCTCTTGACTTTACTACGATAATGCGATGTCAAAATTTTGTACCGGCAAGCATGCTAACCTAACCTAGGCACTCTATATATTAGTCGTCTTTTAAGATAACGAGGTCAAGATTTTATGGGTCGTATTTATGAAGCGATCTCTATATTGAGAGCAAACTTGAGTGTAGATTTGACAGTTCGTTTTGTTCTGAAATTACATTTCTGATCGAACTCAAACTTGCTGTCAGTCTCAAGAGCTGATTATAGATATGGGTCTATGATACTCGTAGGGGTCTCTTCTGGGGCCTTTATTGTTCGATATATTTATCAACGATGTTATTACTTGTTTCCGCCATTCTAGGGTGCTTTTGTTTGCGGATGATATGAAGATTTTTAAGAAAATAACTAATGTTGCTGATTCTCATAGACTCCAGGAAGATCTTGACCGTTTTTCCTCGTATTACATACATACATACATATAATCACGCCTTTATCCCTAATGGGGTAGGCAGAGCGTAAACGTCCAAAACAAAGGTCGTTTCGCCACGTCTGACAAAGTTTTGAGGGTTATTTAAGATAGATTTGTAGATTGCTGTAGTGATAGGTTGTCAGCCCATCGCCTAAATTACAATATACCGAAACCCTCGGATCCCTTAGCTGGTTTTTACAGCCCGGTAGGAAAAGCAGCTGGCACATTCTATGTTTTTCTCTCGCTCCCAGTCCAGCATGGAAGTATCCAGCATGGAAGTATTGTCTGCAAAATAGGCTAGACTTAAATATATCAAAGTGTTTTTATATCTGTTTTACCCGGAAAACGCTCGTTATTAATTATGCTTATAATTTGAATAACCAAAATGTAACTAAAGTAGATTCTATTAGGGATTTAGGAGTCATATTTGATTCAAAATTAATATTAAATAAACAAATTGAAAGTATTGTAGCAAAATCTTCTAAAGCCCTTGGTTTTCTTATGCGAACATGTTCGAGCTTCTCTAATATAAAAGCTATAAAGATTATATACTGTTCGTTTGTACGCAGCCATTTGGAGTGTGCATCACAGGTGTGGAATCCCAACTATAATATTTATAACTTACGCATTGAAGGTATACAGAGGAGATTTCTCCGGTACCTTGACTACAAAACTCGACAGCGCTCTGTTGATTACAACCACCGTTGCACTCGATACCACTTCCTTCCATTAAATGTCAGGCAAACTATAAGCGATATCTGTTTCCTAGTTAACATTGGGAATGGCACCATGGACACTCCGTAACTCCTCGCGCGCATCGTCTTGCGGACTAACCAGCTCGGACTGAGACTACGTCCTGTATTGTCTATTCCTACTGCCAGTACTAACTACCGTAAGAATTCGTTCTTAATTCGCGCTCCAACCAAATTTAATGAACTTTCTCATGATGTTGACCTGTTTTGCACCAGCATAAGCGATTAATGACTCTAAGTTATTTCAATCCATTGTGATATTAAGTACGTACCTACCTAATATTGTATTCACTGTTTTATTTACTTAAAGTTTTAAACTTACTTCCACTTCTGTGTATGTTTTGTTTGTTTTGTTCTTATGTAACATTCTATTTGTGGAGATTTGTTAATAGCATTAGAATATCTATCTTATTTCTATATTGTACACATTTGTCTGTAAATCTTCCTAATAAAATAAAATAAATAAATAATAAATAAGTATGATGCTATTCTGACCCAGCACCAGACGAGTGTGCTAGGTCAATGATCATCATCATTATTCTTCTCTTCGAAGAAGAAGAAGAAGAAGAAGAATCATCATTATTATTCATCATTATTCATCAATAATAAATAAATTTCAACAAATTGGAATACCATTTACTCAAATATAAGTATCATCATAATTGTAACATCATAACATACAACTACTCACATAACATACTATACTCTTCCATGCTGGACTGGGATCGAGAGAAAACATAGAATGTGCCAGCTGCATTTCCTCCCGGGCATGCTGTAAAAACCAGCTAAGGGATCCGAGGGTTTCTGTATATTGCAATTTTGGCGATAGGCTGACAACTTGTCACTACAGCAATATACCTCCAAATCTATCTTGAATAACCCTCAACACTTTTTCAGACGTGGCGGAACGACCTTCGTTTAAGTCGTTCACGCTCTGCCCACTCCAATAGGGATAAAGGCGTGATTATATTTATGTATAACATACAAATTGTGATGATAACAACATTTATCATACAGACAGCACATGGGAACAATGTTCCCACCATCAGACTTCAAAACCAGTAAAACAAATACAAATACAAAATTATTTATTTAAAATGGACCAGAATTATTACAGGGTTCACTGTGATACCCACAGTAGGCTAGGCCTGTGTTGTGAGTATCAATACAGGTAAGTATTTTAACAGGACTGCTCAAAACATAAAAATAACAAATAATAATAACAATAAATTTACATAGATTAGTGTTTTAAAATATGTGCTATTAAAATTCATTTAATTAATTAAAAATAAAACAAGACAAAAATACAAATAAAATACAATCAATTTCGTGTGTGTGTGTGTGTGTTTGTGTGTGTGTGTGTGTGTAAGTAGTCTAGGTAACAATTTTTAAAAAGCTTTCTGTTTCATCATAAGTCCAGTTCATGATCAGGTCTGTAGTTTTAGTTTTGGCTTCACGAACAGATAAGAACTTAATGTCACATTTTTTTACAATCTTGTTGTAAATAAATGGAAACAAGAAAGAGGAAAAACGAGTGGAAAAAGTTGTGTTTCTCGGCGGTACTCTGATCTTAAAAACCCTACGACTTAGCAATCGCTTGTAATTCTCTGAGTTTCGAACAAATGTGTGTGAGGATACCACTGCATTAAGCATAAACAGACGCCTTACGCTCAGTACCTTAGCTTCCGCAAAAAGGTTTACAGTTGGGTATCTGTAGGGTCTCTTGTACATCACCTTAAGTACAGATCTCTGCACTCTTTCCAGAACTATCATATTTGAGGCAGCTGCCCCTCCCCAAACACTAATGCAATAGCTTAAAATTGATTGGCAAAGCGTTATGTAAATGTCATTTAAGAGATCCGTATTTGCAACATCTCTAAGCTGTCTAAAAACATGGATGAGCCTTCTCACTCTCATTGCAGACTCAAAGATGTGTTCTTCAAAGGTAAGACGGTCGTCAATTATCACTCCTAGACATTTAATGGATCGCGAACGTTTAATTACTTCACACGTGCAGCTTGAGGAATCTGAGGAGGGAGTACAAGTGTGGATAGGAATATTCAGGTGAACCGGTGGTTCAGATGCAGCAGTTTTATAAAAGCACAGGTACCTTGTTTTGCCAGTGTTTAACGTTAGGAGATTTTGGCACAGCCAATCCGAAACCAGACGCATGCCATACTCAGCTACCCTAAGACACGCATTCCAATTATCTTCATTAAAAATAATGGCCGAGTCGTCAGCGTAACATATTATGTCAGCGTTCCCCAGTGGAAGTGAGAGTATGATCCATATTGGGTTCGATTCTAGATTCCACCGGCTGAAACTAAAATTAAAACCTGTCTGTAACTTTCAAAATAATTAAATTGAAAAGGGACAGGCGATTTATACTCTATGGTTTTACACTTTGTTTGTTTCCCCAGTTCCCCCATTCCTGTCATTTTTATCCGCCATATCATATGACGGCGGATAAAAATTACAGATAACGCATAAAACCACAGACTATAAATCAAAACTGGAGAGAATAAAAATAATAAAATTAATAGAAGGTGGCGTGAAAAAGACTGGATGCAAATTGCACAAGACAGAAAAAAGTGGAAACAAAAAGGAGAGGCCTTTGCCTAGCAGTGGGACAGATCAGGCTAGCAAAAAAATAAAAATAGAATAGATGTCCTGTCCTTTTCCAATGTTTTTAGTCTGAAAGTGACAGAAAGATTTTACTTTTAGGTTTAGCCGGTGAATCTAGAATATAGCCTATTAGTTTCATTCGTGAATTCAGATTAAGCATTTATTTCATCGAAGTTTACTCAAAACCTTAATCATTTAAATCTTGCATGAATACCTATAACATATTTTAATTATAGACCACCGTGGGTATTTATGATTTTCCTCGGGTATAAATCATGTTACTACAACACGGTATCATTGAACACCTGGTTTCACTAATAACAACCTGCATCAATTTGTCAGTCTGTCTATGTTGCTCCTATTGAGGCGTTTACGAAGATAGCTAGTGTATTATGATAAATGACTTTTATGAATGGTCGGTAGCTTTAATAACTGTTATGTTAGGTACTTCCATGCTGGCCTGGGAGCGAGAGAAAAACATAGAATGTGCTAGCTGCATTTCCTCCCGGGTATGCTGTAAAAACCAGCTAAGGGAGCCGTGGGTTTCAATATATTGTAATTTAGGCGATGGGCTGACAACCTGTCATTACAGCAATATACCTACAAATATATCTTAAATAACCCTCAAAACTTTGTCAGACGTAGCGAAACAACCTTTGTTTAGGTCGTTTGCGTTCTGCTTACCCCATTATGGATAAAGGCGTGAGATATATGTACGTATGTATGTACAAATTACAGATTTATCTAACAGTTATAAAATACATTGAAACCTCTATCTTATCTACTAATCTGGCACAATTAAAACATTAAAAGAATAATCACACTAGGTTATTAATTATCATAATTCACGCGTCGTGCATTTACGTCGATGCGTTCAGGTGTGAAAAATACTAACATGCGTGCGCGCACCGCAAGCGCGTAACGACCTGCGTTCTAATTTCAATTTCAAATTGCCGATCTACCGTCTTCTGAGCTGTAGGTCTATGTTTCATACCGTAAGAACAGTTAGCTGTACCTTATTGTATTTTGTAGTAATGATACTGTGTCTAGTTTAGTCTTCTTCTTAGCGAGTGGATTCTCGAGTCGAACGACCCGATGAACCCTTGTGTCAGATTCTTTAAACCGCCTAGTAGCACAGCTATTAGGCCTCCGACGTGGTTTGAGTAATGACCGCTATCAAAGACAGCGACCGGGACCGACGGCTTAACGTGCCCTCCGAAGCACAGAACCCCTTTTTTTTCGAACAATCAGGTGGATTCAGCCTGCAATGTGCTAACTGGACTGGGGAAAACCTCACAAAGTGATAAATTGACAAATATGACCTATATGCCCTGGGAATCAAACCCTCCTGGGTTTATCGGAGCCATGGGCTTACAATCCGGAGGTCCTCCTCCGGATTGTAAGCCCATGGCTCCGACCACTAGACCACGGAGGCAGTTAGTTAGCTAGTCTAGTTTAATGTCGGGACAGAACAGCAACACGATATCTCTTCCCGACTTCCCGTATAATGTTTTTTTAAATATTATTAGTACTCATAATGCTATTTATATATCATATAATATAGATACATACATACATGTAATCACGCCTTTATCCCTAATGGGGTAGGCAGAGCGACAACGACCTAAACAAATGCCGTTCCGCCACGTCTGACAAAGTTTTGAGGGTTATTTATGATAGATTTGTAGGTATATTGCTGTAGTGACAGGTTGTCAGCCCATCGCCTAAATTGCAATATATTGAAACTCTCGGATCCCTTAGCTGGTTTTTATAGCATGCCCGGGAGGAAATGCAGCTGGCACATTCTATGTTCTCGCTCTCAGTCCAACTTGGAAGTATATAATATAAAAGAAAGAAAATAATATATTCGTTTTGGGCAGCGCTCGAACCTCTGTCTCTGGTTTCGATAGCTTAGTGGTACAGCTATGGACCGGCATTCCAGAGATGCAGGTTCGAGCCCTGCCCGAAACGATTTTTTTATTATCTTTCTTCCCGACTCGGATCCAGTAAAGGGACAGTAGCTTTTCTAGTATAAATAACTTTTAATACGCTCGTCAATCCGCTTGCCAAGCGTGGTGAATATGGCAAAGTACTCGTCTATCAGAAGCTCATGTCCCACAGTGGAATTTTAGTGGCAGCTGCAGCTAAACAATGCTATAATAGGTACAGCTAACTATATCCAAATTAAATTGATTAAAAGCATGAAATTTACCGTGGATTTTCATTTTTGGGAAAGGGAAAGGGAACGTTGTGGTGTGAAAGAGGATATAGTGACAGGTATAGAAAAAGGAATGCTGAGGTGGTTTGGTCATGTTGAGAGGATGGATGAAAAGAGATTAACCAAAAAGATATACATGGCGAGTGTGAGTGGGAATGTTGGAAGGGGAAGACCTCGACGAACGTACCGCGATCAAATCGGGGACGTTCTAGGGAAAGGTCAGGTCAGGAGTACCCTAAACCGACGAGCGTGCATGAAAAGATTGATGAATGTAGATGAAGCGAAAGAAGTTTGCAAGGATCGTAGCAAATGGAAGGATGTGATCTCTGCCTACCCCTCCGGGAAAGAGGCGTGACGTTATGTATGTATGTATGTATTTTCATTTTTGGATGAGTTTGTGATATATGCCTAGAGAGTGACTAGTCGCTCCATGATCACTGCATCGAAATATCGGACAATTACCCAAAAATGGAAAACTTTTAAATCAATTTAATGTTGAAATCCTTGAGAGTTTGAAAAATACTAACATAACCAAAGATTTAAATCCGCTAGTAGGTATAATGTTTCATATCTATCATAACAATCTTAATCTTCTTCAGTGTAAGTATAGGCAACAACTGTAGTCTGCATGTTATGGCATAATAACTTGTAATTTATTATGCTGTAACAGGTTGCTCCAATTGCGTTCATACAAATCCTTGCAACAATAACTTTGTCTGTCTGTAATATATATAAAAAAAACTTCTTTTTGGACTCTTAACTGGAGCATTACATAAATAATTTAATGAAACATTTTTTGATCATCATCATTGCAAAATATGCAAATTTACACTCTGTCTGTAATCCATCTTTTAAAGTAAAATTTTACATTTTAGACTCTTTACTGGAGCGTTACATAAATGATTTAATGAATCATTTTTTTATTATCATTGCAAAAAATGAAAAATTACACCAGCCTGCCCAGTGCCCAGGTAGTCCAAAAATTCATCCTGCTGTCCGCAATGGATAAGGTCACAGCCAATCATAGGTTTTATGGCTGGTGTCTATAGAACTTTTCGACCCTTGCGATAGCCAAATCTGATCTACGTATGTGCCAGTAATTACTGTGGCTTTAGTCTAATGTAGTCAAGGTTGCTAGCAATAGCTAAAGGTGCTATAAAAGCAGTATAAGAGAGGTAAACTGCAAGCGGCAGTAAGTTTTTTGACGCCACTCTAGATAATTTCGATCCCATCGATCGTCAGTACTACCCAAGGTTCTACGAGCTATGAGACCCACCTACTGCCACTCAAGTCTAGAATAAGTTAACTGCCTCAGTGGTCTAGTGGTCGGCTTACGAACTGGAGGTCCAGGGTTCGATTCCTAGGAGGGAACACAAAAAGTGATATTTGTCAATTTATTAATTTGTGATGTTTTCCCCAGTTTGGTTAGGATATTGCAGGCTGAATCACCTGATTGTCTGAAAAGAAAAAGGATTCCGTGCTTCGGCGGGTACGTTAAGTCGTCGGTTCCGGTCGCTGTATTTGATAGTGGTCGTTATTCAAACCACGTCAGAGGCCTAATAGCTGTGCTACTAGGCGGTTTGAAAACTCTGACACCAGGGTTCACCGGGTCGTTTGACTCGAGAACCCACTCGCTAAGAAGAAGAATATATGTATAGGCATTAGTTCGTCGTCAGCTGACTTCTAAGCGACAAGTACCGGACGTGATTGCTAAAGGTGATATAAAAGCAGTATAAGAGGTAAACTGCTCTAGTGGTTCTAGTTGAGCGTGTCGGCAGTAAGTTTTTCCAGCAGCTGACCTGCGGCGGCGAGAGCATTCCGCGTGCCAATTACACTGACGCGGGAAATTTTGTGGATCTGGCAAATCTTAATAATTCAATATTGGGTACTTTGTGTATCTTTGTTCTTTGAACACACAGTGCGATCCTCTCTGCACAGCTTGGGGAAACTTGGCATTCTCGGACAAATGGCGAGAAAGCGCGCTAGAGGAAGAGCGCCGCCTAGATGGGTGGACCAACTTAAGAAGGTGACTGAAGGCCAGATACAGGACAGCATTAGATAAATAACCAAAAATAAAAAAGAACTTATTGTCCTTATCAGAGTTGTGCTGAAAGTTTTCAGTTTTTTCCTCTTTTATTCAGTCAGGTATTAAAAATAGATAAATGAAAAATAGATTTAGATTTATTTATTTCATATTATCAATTTCATAATTACATTATAAAAATTATAAAAATGTCCAGGGATAATATGGTTGTCAAAAATATAAAGTTATACTATAAAAGTAATTTAAACATGTCAAACAAAGTAATAAAATAAACCAAAATGTAGCAATTGCTAATGTCATAATAATACACAATGCTGAAGAGTATATGTCAGTCTCCTCTACCGCGACTGGTTCCGCTGCCTGTATCTGGCCTCCAGTCACCTCCTCAAGTTGGTCCACCCATCTTATCTGTTTCTTCGTCGCTCTACATTATGTAAGAAGAAACTGCGTTGTGGAAAGTAGGCGCACAAGTTTTCCTTCTAGATGTAATTGCCTTCTCAATATTTTTCAGCACTCTTGCGTATGTAAGGAGATAACATGCTGTAGGCGTCAAGCGTGCGCATTTGCTGTTTTTGCTATAAGAACTTAAAATAAACTTCTTCCAAACTTTCTGCTGCTGCTTTGCCTTTGCCGCATTCACTTTTTCAGCATTCCCGCGCATTTAAGAAGAAAGCGCGCTGTAGGCAGCAGACGCGCGCGTGCGCTGTTTCTGCCATAGATATCAAATTCTTAGGAGTTACAACCAATGACATCTGCCTCATCCACTTTTTCAACACTCCCGCTAAGAAGAAAGCGCGCTGTAGGCAGCAGGCGCGCGCGTGCGCTGTTTCTGCCATAGATATCAAATTCTTAGGAGTTACAACCAATGACATCTGCCTCATCCACTTTTTCAACACTCCCGCTAAGAAGAAAGCGCGCTGTAGGCAGCAGGCGCGCGCGTGCGCTGTTTCTGCCATAGATATCAAATTCTTAGGAGTTACAACCAATGACATCTGCCTCATCCACTTTTTCAACACTCCCGCGCATATGAGAAGAAAGCGCGCTGTAGGCAGCAGGCACGCGCGTGCGCTGTTTTTGCCATAGATATCAAATTCTTAGGAGTTACAACCAATGACATCTGCCTCATCTACTTTTTTAACACTCCCGCGCATAAAAGAAGTAAGCGCGCAGTAGACAACAGGCGCGCGCGTGCGCTATTTTTGCCATACATATCCAATTCTTAGGAGTTACAACCAATGACATCTGCCTCATCCACTTTTTCAACACTCCCGCGCATATAAGAAGAAAACAAGCTGTAGGCAGCAGGCGCGCGCTTGAGCTGTTTTTGAGGACATAACGTCCAAAGATGCCTGATCTATTTTTTCAACACTCCCGCGCATATAAGAAGAAAGCGCGCTGTAGACAGCAGGCGCGCGCGTGCGCTGTTTTTGAGGACATAACGCCCAAAGATGCGTCATCATTTTTTTTCAACATTCCCGCGCATATGAGAAGAAAGCGCGCTGTAGGCAACAGGCGCGCGCGTGCGCTGTTTTTGCCATAGATATCCAATTCTTAGGGGTTACAACCAATGACATCTGCCTCATCCACTTTTTCAACACTCCCGCGCATATAAGAAGAAAGCAAGCTGTAGGCAGCAGGCGCGCGCTTGAGCTGTTTTTGAGGACATAACGTCCAAAGATGCCTGATCTATTTTTTCAACACTCCCGCGCATATAAGAATAAAGCGCGCAGGACATAACGCCCAAAGATGCGTCATCTATTTTTTTCAACATTCCCGCGCATATGAGAAGAAAGCGCGATTTAGGGAACAGGCGCGCGCGTGCGCTGTTTTTGCCATAGATATCCAATTCTTAGGAGTTACAACCAATGACATATGCCTCATCCACTTTTTCAACACTCCCGCGCATATAAGAAGTAAGCGCGCAGTAGGCAACAGGCGCGCGCGTGCGCTGTTTTTGCCATAGATATCCAATTCTTAGGGGTTACAACCAATGACATCTGCCTCATCCACTTTTTCAACACTCCCGCGCATATAAGAAGAAAGCAAGCTGTAGGCAGCAGGCGCGCGCTTGAGCTGTTTTTGAGGACATAACGTCCAAAGATGCCTGATCTATTTTTTCAACACTCCCGCGCATATAAGAATAAAGCGCGCAGTAGGCAGCAGGCGCACGCGTGTGCTGTTTTTGAGGACATAACGCCCAAAGATGCCTCATCTATTTTTTCGACACTCCCGCGCATATAAGAAGAAAGCGCGTTGTAGACAGCAGGCACGCGCGTGCGCTGTTTTTGAGGACATAACGCCCAAAGATGCGTCATCTATTTTTTTCAACATTCCCGCGCATATGAGAAGAAAGCGCGCTTTAGGGAACAGGCGCGCGCGTGCGCTGTTTTTGCCATAGATATCCAATTCTTAGGAGTTACAACCAATGACATATGCCTCATCCACTTTTTCAACACTCCCGCGCATATAAGAAGAAAGCGCGCTGTAGGCAGCAGGCGCGCGCGTGCGCTGTTTTTGCCGCGATGAATATTTATCGGTTCTGACCATTAGAGCCGCACTGGCCCCGGGCAACCCGCACTTTGCCACTCCAAGTATTAATTACACGGAAAAAAGGTAATGGCTAGCTCTGTAAGTGGAGGTAGGTTGCTATGGTAATAAGATTCTGGATAAGAAAGATGGATAGATAAACTCTTCATTGCGCATGATTTTGACAAGCATGAAAAAACAATTAGCGCAAAGCGATCTATTCCAGACAACCCTGCATCTCAGAAAGAAAGTAATTATGCAAAGCAAGTAGCACAACATATGTTATAAAATTGGGTGGTGAGATGAACGATGGTTATAATCCTGCAGCTGAATACAAATAGTGAATGTGTATAAACGTCATAAAAAATAATTTTCTCCAAAATAACTTCCTGAAAGCTTTGAACTCAACCTCGGTCGGTCGTTACATTCAAATCATATTAATTTCTGTTCAATGTGCACAGAAAGAAAACAATAAACGATTCTTGCATATAAAATGCCAACGACCGCCGTATCGATTAATATTGAACCTCATACGAAAACACCTAATCTATTCAGCGGCTAGTCGGGGGTCGCGACATCAAAGACAAGGACGCCCTATTATGAATGGAACGTGATAAAAGAAGACGGAACGAACACCGACAATCAGGTCAAAAGGCGACCGATATGTCATAACCCGTTCGAACGAAACAGAAGTATAGGGAACGTTAGTGTGCAGAGGAGGAACGCGTCAACAATGACGTGCAGGGTTATAAGTCAAGCAGAGTGTCGCGGCCTGTGCGAGCGGGATGGAGATAAGAATCTAGCGCGCATCGGTGAAGGAGGGAATAATGGGGGTCAAAAGACGAGCGTCGGCAACCCTGACCCGGCGAGACAGCGCCAGAACCGCATTCAGAAATAAACAAAAATAAATAAAATATTAACGTGTCAAGTCGTACAGTGCGAATGGATTGTCTTTGCGATAGTTATAGTTTCCTGCAGTCGTTAAAACGCGTGTTGTTTGCATTGTTTCATGAGTTACATACGGCCTCAAGTGATGTTGAGCTGTAAAATAAGTTGTTGTAGTTTTATAGGTTTTTGTAGAGACAAGCGGATTTGAATTTGTAATTTATCGTCGTGGGATTTTGGTTTCTTATTTTCGTTTTGCGCAAAGAAAACTCTTAAAGACTCTTATTAAAATGTGCCATAAAAAGTATGTAACATTTTGATGGAACAATACAGCACAATATAAATGTATCAAAGATTTGGGTATACCTATTAAATGAATTGTTCGTTTAATAGATATCTATGAATGAATGTTCTATAGCACAGAAAATCATAAAAAGATCAATACTTTTCATTTCATATTTTCACTTTATTAAGTTACCACAAATAAGAAAAAAATAAGACCGACTTTGAGAACGTTAAATTAAACATTCAAAGTTCGCAAAGTCGCTCTTATTTTCTTTTATTTGTGGTAACTTAATAAAGTAGTAGGCTACTGATAATTCAATTTGTCCGCAGTCGCAATTCGCCCCTGTGCGCACAGTGCACTAATGAATCGGGCCAAGCGGCATAATTAAACAGTTCGCGACAGGCCGGCCGCTGTCACTGAAACTTTTACGAGTTTGTGCCGTTACAGCCGCATGAACACGCGGTTTACAGCTAGGTGGGACTGTAAAACACCTTTTAAAAAGTAAAGTGATAACTGACGTCTGGATACGCGCTGGAAAGATTGAAATCGTTTGAAGATAGAACGCGCGCGTGTTTTCAAATATAGCGCGGGAAGTTTTTGTGAAAAATTGTCGTGGCCAGTGAAAAAACCGGGGAGGTAGTTTACAACTAGACTATACTGTAAACTTTCTAAAGATTTGTTTATTCCCGATTTCTGGATTGGATCTGGATCTAAATTAGGATTTATATAGTTCAAAGTTAGGGCATCGCGTGCAAAGTATTAAAAAAATAAGTAAAAAAAAACGCAGTTTACAGTCTGATTGCACTGTACCTTTTGAAGAGTCGTCAAGTTTGAGAAGTCAAGTGGATAGCAGAAGTCTGGATACGTGCTGTCAACTAGGATTTCAATAGTTCAAGGTATAAACATCAAATGCGCGCGCTTTTTGAATTTGTGCGTCAAAAGTGTTTGTGAAAAAGTTAAGTGTCATAAAGAAGAATTTTTGTGTGACATTTAAGAGAACATTTTCTAGGGTTGTCAGCCAGTATTAGTAATATATAAGTTTGTGAGTAAATATTGCTACGCTCGCTACGCCGTAGCAAATCAGCAGTGAACGTGTTAGATATTGGTGTTAATTATATGTGTACCATAATGTTTAACCCGGATTTTCACTTCTCAAGCAAGTTATTGGAGCTACTTACCAAAGGTGAGATTGCTGCTTTGTAATAAAACAATAATTAAAGTAATATTTAAATATTTCTTTTTCTATAATTATATCGTACCTACCTATCTCTACTTCTTCCATGCTGGACTGGGAGCGAGAGAAAAAGAAATGTGCCAGCTGCATTTCCTCCCGGGCGTGCTGTAAAAATCAGCTAAGGGATCCGACGGTTTCCGTATACCGCAATTTAGGCGATGGGTTGACAACCTGTCACTCAAATCTATCTTAAATAACCCTCAAAATTTTGTCAGACATAGCGAAACAACCTCTGTTTAGGTCGTTTACGCTCTGCCGGGGAGGAATATTAGGGATAAATGAGTGATTATATGTACGTATGTATCTCTACCTCCATGCTAGGAATCAATTTATTTTACGATTCCATTTTGACGATGGGCTGACAACTTTTCACTACAGTGGTACGCAATCCTGTCTTCGGGACGAAAATCGTTTTTATTTATGCTGTTGATGCTCCATACACTTATTATGTATTATGTTATTATCTTTCATTGTACATCACGTAAAGTACCTAATAAATGATTTAGGTACTTCTAGCTATTGATTAATCGGCAAAAATGTAAGCTAAAATTACTCACAATAATTGAAACACATTTGACTTGCTTTACCTTTTAATTGACCCTAGCAAGACCCCAGCTAATTACATGCTACTAGTACGTATGTACCTACATACATGTATGTGAAAGAAGAGGGAAAATTTTGCTTTTAACTTTTGCAGTGAGTTCTGAAAAGCCATAGAATTTAGGTTTTTAGAAATGAGGGCTCTACCATGCTGGACTGGGAGCGAGAGAAAAACATTTTCTCTTGGGCATGTTGTAAAAACCAGCTAAGGGATCCAGAAAAGATCCGGGAAAGCAGGGGTAGCCAAACTTTGTATGTATGCGGTCTACATTTCACCATCACCATCTCCTTGGGGTCTACCTACCCACCGTCAAGTGCTTTTTAAAAATTTAGAATCAAGACCCAAAATCATAATAATTTGGATGTATATTATTGATTATCATTGCTTTTGGCTTGTGGATGCTTGACTTGACACTTAAGAGGAATATGTCTGTGGGCTACCAATTCTTCCATGCTGGCCTGGGAGCGAGAGAAAAACATAGAATGTGCCAGCTGCATTTCCTCCTGGGCATGCTGTAAAAACCAGCAAAGGGATTCGAGGGTTTCAGTATATTGTAATTTAGGCGATGGGCTGACAACCTGTCACTAAGCAATATACCTTCAAATCTATCTTAAATAACCCTCAAAGCTTTGTTAGGCGTGGCGAAACGACCTTTGTTTAGGTCATTTACGCTCTGCCTACCCCATTAGGGATAAAGGCGTGACTATATGTTTATGTTTGTATGTTTGTTTATAAAGAATTTTCTATTTCTCCAAACGAATTCTAATTACAAAGAATCAATCCCACATCTGGCCCAAGAATGCTAAACATACAGAAGGGCCGTAATTTTTAACGGTTTTGTTGCAGGAAACCAGCAACGGGACGCATTTGCCTTCGCACCTGATAACGGTAAGAAAATCCGTTGTGCATTGATAATGTTATGTTGTATAGGAAATTGGTAACTGGATTTGCTTTATTTAATATTGCGAGGAGATTATTTTGCATTAATACCTATAGGTAGCAATCAAAAAGCTATAAAGTTTTTGCTTTGTAAATGTAGAGTTTTTATTTTCCGTGAATTAACGAGTAAAGATATACTATACTATGCACTGAGTTTATTGTATCTTGACCTATATTTCTAATAATATACCTATATTATAATATTTTTCTACTTTATTGATTTTTTAGCGCTCTTTTCCTGGCTAGCGTTTTGTCGTAACAATGCTAGGGTAATGCTTAAAACTAAGTATCTGTGAAAATTATTTGACATACGGAAAGAATAAGCTTTATTGCAAACACATGGTTTTAGACTTTAGATTTAGTTAGCTTGTATTTTGGGTACATTCGATTAAGTTGAAATAATCAATATACGCATGTTGATTATGTTCTAGATCTTACGTATAGTCTGATTTGGCGCTCTCGGTTAAAAATACTCTTAAACAATCAGTATTGTTGTGATGTTATGGACCCTAGCGTCTGAACCCGGACCTTTGGGTGACTTTTGTGTGATAAGGTTAATCTGTGGACGCCGAAGGGCAGAGGTCAGGCACCTCCGAGCTACACCAACGAGTCCGGCTTGATAATACTGTCATGATTAAAAAAAAGTATTGTTTACTTGACTACGAAACTTTACCTTATTGAAATGTTACACTGGTACATACGTATACGTACATACGTACTATCATACATACCGGGTGTAAGGGACAGTGTCCCGAATACTGACAGGGATAGCTCATTCAAGGAAACTAAAAAAAATGTTATAGGAAAATAAAAAAATAAGGTTTTTTCATACTAATTGTGGTCACTTAGTATGGGAAACTCAATTTCTTTTATTTCCTGATAGTTGTTCAGTTTCGTTGACTGAGCAACGCCTATGAGTATTCGAGACACTGTCCTTTACACCCCGTAAAATATTTGGTAAGCTGTGAAAAAAAAAACCCTCTATTCTAGGAATAAAACAATACAATACAAATATTCTTTATTGCACAAAAACAACACATGGTGCAGGAACAAACAAAACAAAACGAACAGATTACAATTAGGCGGCCTTATTGTTAAAGTAGCAAACGAAAAAGTAAAAGTTAGTCGGCCTTATCATCATCACCAGTGAAAAACGAGTTTGTTATCGTCATGATACAGGCTGTATCAGGCTGTACTTCGGTGAGTGTGCTCAAGAGCTCCACGACCTTATCCCGCCAGCTCCCTTCTACCATCGGACATCTAGACGCACCGCAGGATACCATCCATACCTGGTTGATATTCCACCAATACGTACTAAGCGCTTCTAAAACTCTTTTGTAATGCGCACGGCAAAAGTGTGGAACTCACTACCTGCGTCTGTGTTTCCGAACGCCTTCAACCCCCAACATTTCAAAGTTAGAGTGAACAGGCATCTTTTGGGTGAGCTCGCACCATCGTCGACTCCGTCTCAATCGTTTCCGACCTAGACTGGAGTCAAGAGCAAACCCATTTTTTAATAAAAAAAAAAAAGATGTATATCCATTGTTTTGCCTCCGATGTCATGTAACCTGGTGTATGTATCCCTTCGAATCTGCTGCTGAACTTTCGAGTAGAGCATATCGACTTCGTATATGAATATATATATAATATATGGATTCAAATCTACAGAAAATCATTCAAAGCAGAACCTTTGTGTTCTAACGACCGTCATCGGTTGACCACACTATATACTTGGTAAGTAATTAGTCCATTCATGATGTCTACATAGCCGCACCTGCTTGCTTTGTGACACTACAATGAACCTTTCATATAGAAAAAACAATTCAAAGTCCCCCGTCAGAATTAAACCTACAACCTCCACATCAAGATCCTAAGACCACTGGCTACGGAGACAGTAATACTATACCGGGTGTAAGGGACAGCGTCCCGCAACTGATAGCGGTTGCTCAGTCAACGAAACTGAACAACTAACACCAGGAAATACTTACAGGAGATGAATAAACAAGTTAAACTCCCCATACAAAATTTGATAATTTGTATTGTTGAGTTGATTTTCAATCAGACAATTTGTACGGAAAATCAATTCATCTACACTTCCTGAAAAAAAAAAACCTGCTGCCAGTTGTTCAGTTCCGTTGACTGATCTACTCTTATCAGTTTGCGGGACGCTGTCCGTTACATCCGGTACCGGTAGTGTGACTGTCTCCATAGCCAGTGGTCTTGGGATATTGATGTGGAGGTTGTAGGTTTGATTATACATACAAATTGTGTTATAAAAGTGGTCACTTTGTATTGGAAACTAAATTTCTTTTATTTCCTGTCAATTATTCAGTTTCGTTTATTGATCAACCCTTATCAGCTTGCGGGACGCTGTCCCTTACACCCCGTATACTTGATAGCTAACTAGTCCATTCATGTGGTGTACATAGCCGCACCTGCTTGCCCTGCTCATGCTCGTGACACCACAATGAACCTTTCACCCGCTACTCGCTACTCGCTGCTCGCTACCGCGGCGGGGAAACTCTGATCACTATCGCTAAATTCACCTTGCTTTCTGTTTTAATTTAAAAATAAATGTATCAGTAACGAGATTTTTGTTGAAAATTATGATAAAATATTACTAAGGTTACTGTAATGTCAAAGTTATGTGGCTTTAGCTGCGTACAAGTTGGAATCAACTCGTTTCCTATCCTACTAGTCTAAAAAAACAGAAAGAAATATAATGCAAAGATTGTTTATTTTTTTGTTTTGTTCGAGGTCGTATTAGAAACTTATTAACCTAATTTTACTCAATTAATAAAACGGCGATTGTCTTTTGTGACCTGCAGTGGGACACATCAGGTTGATAATAATAAAATGACGGTTTATAATGTTAATCCACAATACTACTTCCTAATGAATTACCTATTTTGTGACATACATTTCGTCTTTACTAGTGGAACGAGTATTACACCACATTAGACAAAGTTTAAATCTTTGATTTTTTTTTTTATATTTGATAGGCAATCATTTGTCCGCCATCTCACGTGATGGTAAGTGATGATGTAGACTATGATGGAGCATGATTGCCTAGAAAATGCCTGTTCACTCTCGCCTTGAAAAGGCCCAGGTTATAACGTTCCGGAAATAGATCCGCAGGCAGGGATTTAAGCCATTGTGAATGCAGATTTTATTTTTATGAGAATTAAATTTCAACATTGCCGTATCAAAAGTCTCAAAGTCGTGTCCTACCCTTTCACCCGACAGACAGACAGACACATCCACGTATCTTGACAAGAAGTGCACCAATTTAAACGAGTTCGCCTTAATTAAAGTAAAAAGGCCAATATATCTGGCGGCTTGATCGCTTCTCATGACGACTCGAAATGTAATAACATGCTGGAGTTTATTTTTTGATAAAATATTGTTACTTTCATGCTGGTCTGGGAGCGAGAGAAAAACATAGAATGTGCCAGCTGCATTTCCTCCCGGGCATGCTGTAAGATCCAGCTAATAGATCAGGGGGTTTCAGTATATTGTAATTTAGGCGATGGGCTGACAACCTATCACTACAGCAATATACCTAGAATTCTATATTAAATAACCCTCAAAACTTTGTCAGACGTGGCGGAACGACCTTTGTTTAGGTCGTTTACGCTCTGCCTACCCCATTAGGGATAAAGGCGTGATGATACGTAAGTATGTAAAATATTGAAAGTACCTAGTGCCTACATGTTATAAGAAGGTTTATAAAAAAAACCTATGGTTTTAGAGACTGGTGCTGATTAAGGATTGGTAGGTTAGGTACTTATTTGAAAACAAGTCTCGAAAAACTTTGTTTTTTTTTATCCAGAAACCAGAGAAAACTCTGGAATTAAAATAACTACACTAAAATTGTTTGTTTAATATGAAGAGTAAAATGTGTGTGAATATCCTATAACATGTAAAATAATACGTTCAAAACAACGTCAGAAGAACTTTTGTGTTCACTGTTCACCAAAAGAAGGTATTTTTAAACATGCTTCAGCATTCTTTTTGAAAATATAGCAATTTGCAGATTGGCGCCCTAGGGCACGGCTCGTTCTGTGAGTCGTTTCGTTCCGGCACTTGTAATGAAAACAATGAGCTTGGATTAAGAACAAAAATGTTCAAATAAATAAATGTATGTTCCACAAATGTATATTCGCTACTTAAAAATAACAGTGACTTGTAAAACAAAAACCGTTATTTATTTAACATATTATCTCATTTTTATTTCCATATAATATACGCAATATGTTCCATGCTGGACTGGGAGCGAAAGAAAAACAAAGAATGTGCTAGCTGCATTTACTCCCGGGCGTGCTGTAATAACCAGCTAAGGGATCCGAGGGTTTCAGTATATTGTAATTTAGGCGATGGGCTGACAACCTGTCACTACAGCAATATACTTACAAATATATCTTGAATAACCCTCAAAACTTTGTCAGACGTAGCGAAACAAACTTTATTTAGGTCGTTTGCGTCACACGTGGCAGAAAGACCTTTGTTTAGGTCGTTTACGCTCTGCCTACCCCATTCGGGATAAAGGCGTGATTATATATATGTATGTATGTATAAAATACACTCTTACCAACCGGTATCTCATCTATATGAATGGAATATTGAAATAAATACAAGAGCACGCATCACTTGATAATGCAGACTGACAAGTGGCTTGTTTTGTTTTCGGGGAATCCTGAATGTGATCCGGCAAACGGTAGCAATGTTGAACAAAAAGGATCAGGTTTTACATCCAGTGAAAAGCCTCATAAGTAAGTATTTATGTATTTTTAAATATCGCTTCATTTTTGTACCGGGTGTAAGGGACAGCGTTCTGCAAACTGAATGGGGTTGCTCAGTCAGCTAAACTGAACAACAGGAAATTCTTTAAGGAAAATAATAATAACGATCTTTCCATATAAAATGACCACCTCGATCAGACAAAAAAAAATCGCTTCCTGATAAAAAAATATGTAGTTCAGTTTCGTTGACTGAGCAACCTCTACCAGTTTGCAGGACGATGTCCCTTACACCTCGTATAATGGACAAAGTAATTTGAGTCAGTAATTGGAGAAAGATTTGGTATGAATATTAGTGTTATAGAGACAATTTTTTTTTTATTTGATTCATTTCTTACACGAGAAAGATGGCGTTGACCAGTTCAGACGAATGCTACCTGGTTGATTGAATAAACGGCCAAAAAATTAAATTCCTAACTCTACTAAAACAGATGACCGATATCATACTCTAACCTTATAAAACACATTCTATAGATTACAGTGTTTATAAAACTGCTCTGACCCAACTATCTCCAAAAGGTAACATTATGCCTGGAAATGTTCTCCCAGAAATAAATCCCTATAATAATCCACTATTCTGCTATCCCACTTCCCACATCGGGTTATACAATCCTTTCTATCTACCCCCCATCTTGCGCCATTGACGCTATGAATCGGTCCCATTAGCGGGCAAGAACATCGTACAAGAAAACTATAAGGTTAACTATGCCCAAAAGTAGTAGTAGATAGCCCATACAATTTGTATGGAACGACCCGCGGCAGTAGTTGCCAGCTCCTAGATCTAGATAGCGCGGCTGCCGCGGCGCAACTGTCGCGATTTTATCGTGACGCGGAATATATACCCTCGCGGCGCTCCACGGCGCATGCGTCGATTGATGGACCAATAAGAACAATGTGAATTAGGGAGATTGCGCGATTGGCTGCTTTTCTTTTCGACGTTTGAAAATTGTGGACGTTCCTTTCCGCTGCTGTACTGGTCGCCTTATTATCAAGAATTTTCACAAGCATGTCAAGCTTCGTAAACAACAAAGTAACGTAATTGCAGCCTATCAAACCCAATAAAAATAATCGCTTCGAAACTGTAACCAATATTTCGTCTCATAAAAAACGCAAAGCACGTAACCCTCAAAATCAACAAATTACGCGCGGATACTTGAAAAACCGCTCTGGTTTTCGCGCGGCGGCTGCGGCGACCTGCGCGTTTTAATTTTAGCCGTAAATCATGGCCGGCCTTTCCCCGAAGTTGCGCGGGCGTCGCGACCGGTTCCACTCCTGCGCAGCCTCATTTAAACTGTAGCACATTCCACTGGACCGCCCGTATCTATAGAGCAGGCGCGGTTTGAATATATTTTCGAGAGATACAGCCCATCAGAAACATATTAAGCACTAATGACCTTTTGTGTGAATGTTTCTATTTTGAAGGCTATTCTTATTCTGCATACCATTGAATCAAAACTAATGTAACTTATTTACACTACGATAACACTTAGAATATAAGCATAGCACACAATTATTTTCTAAAGTTTATGCTACGTAACTGCTACGACGTAGCACCTGACGTAGCAAATATAATCCTTTAAAATAAATGTAAAAATCACATAAGCTGACATAAAACATTATCTGTAAAATATTTGTACAGCATTAAAGATTTTTGTGATTTTTTTACTTGATCACAAAAAAACTTGAAATTTAAAACTTGGTCCGGACTATGCATACGAGAGGTCGCGTAAGCGCAGGTCCCCTTTTATCTCTCGCCGACCGCAGTGCACTGTCATATTTCTTATACACCTTATATGCCGCTATATGCCCCGATAAATAGCTATGCACTTGATACAGGGTGCTAAACTATTGCTAGGTATGCTTTGTGACAAGACTAGGTATTGTTTGCCGACGTTGAGTATTGCAAAAGTTCATGGCGAGTGGATTCTCGAGTCGAACGACCCAATGAACACTGGTGTCAGAGTTTTAAACCGCCTAGTAGCAGAGCTATTAGGCTTCTGACATTCGCCTATTGAGGAAAACCTTTTTCAGAAGTAGATTTTCAGCAACTATAATTGATAAGTTAAAAACAATTTTCGACATTCGCAGATACGTCATGCGATTTCGGAAAACTATAGCGTATTTATTCGTGTATATATAAATGAATTAGTTTGTCATGCTGTAAAAACCAGCTAATGGATCCGAGGGTTTTAGTATATTGCAATTTAGGCGATGGGCTGACAACCTGTCAATACAGCAATATACCTACAAATCTATCTTAAATAACCCTCAAAACTTTGTCAGAAGTGGCGGAACGACCTTTGTTTAGGTCGTTTACGCTCTGTCTACCCCATTAGGCGTGATTATATGTATATTCTTGTATGTAAATTCTTGTCATATGATTTAGGACAAGTATTATCAAAATTCGTCCCGGTTTTTTTTTGCGGTCACTTTAACCTAACTATAAAAAAAAATATTTTATAGATTTATTGAAATTTAGGCGATGAGCTGATAACCTATCACTACAGTAATATGCAGAACTTTGACAAACGTTGCGGAATGACCTTTGTTTAGGTCTTTTACGCTCTGCCTACCCATTAGGGATAAAGGCGTGATTATATGTATGTATGTATTTTACTCAAAGATATTATTTTTATAGGATGAAATGAAACCGTTGATTATAATGACACGCTTCGTAGCATAAGTATTCTATTTTACTATATCAAATTACAAACAGTTAGCTGCAGAGTTAGAATTTGAATTATTTATTATTATAATTTCTTCAATGTTGTTAACTAAAGCTTTAAATTGTTAGTAGAGATTAATATAACAAAATAATGGTAGATTCTATGTAGCTAATTAATGTGATTTTTAACAATCATAAAATAGAGAGCCCCATAGTGTAGTGGATAGGGCCGCTGCCTCCGGAGTTCGCGGTTCGAATCCCATCACGAACGAATGTGTTTTTCGGTTTTCGAATTTCATATTTACGTTAATTCGGTGCTTTTTCCGTGCTTCGGAAGGCATGTTAAGCCAGTGGTCCCGGTTAATATGGTTTAATACCGTAGACATTAATCGTTAAGCCATATCAGAGGCCAGTGCTCAGCATTGGCGGCTTGAAAACTCTGACCTAATCTAGGATTGGGTTTGGTTTCCCTTCTGGGTTGCGGAGGTCAGATGAAAATCGCTCTGTGTAAAAATTAGTACCCTTGTTCAATCCCCTAGATTAGGTAGCCGCTCCGTGAGTTACGGTATAAGGCTAGGGAGATGATGAGTACTCTTTAAAAAATATATGTTTTTCGTAAATTAATATATTACATACATACATATAATCACGCCTTTGTCCCTAATGGGGTAGGCAGAGCGTAAACGACCTAAACAAAGGTCGTTCCGCCACGTCGGACAAAGTTTTAAGGGTTATTTAAGATGGATTTGTACGTAAATTGCTGTAGTGACAACCGTCAGCCCATCGCCTAAATTGCAATTAATATATTATGGATAGAAAATGATTTTACTATGTCATACTGGTTACTGTTCCATTATGTTACTATGTTATAATGTTTTATTTAAGATCGCTTGTAATCACACAGAAACTCGTTTTATGGGAAAATGTGACTCGATAACTCGTTTCTGCTCGATTTATATTAATTTCACATAATTTACTGAGATCTATGGACTGATAACTCGCACCGTGGTCTACATTATTTGTAACCTGTTCATTAATATAATGAGCCAAAGACCTTTCAGACATAAGAAGACGCAGCATTGTTTAACAGAATAATGAGGGTAGGGATCCAAAAAATCAAGTTAATTTAAAGTTTTGGTACCGAATTAATTAATTTATTTAAAAACGCTGTATTTGTTTTCTTTGTAATAGTATTATTATACTTTTTTCTATTTCATTATTTGATATTGGTTCCAAAATGGTCCTCTTGCCATTTCAATTAAGTATGCATGTATGTAAGCTCTTTATTGTTCTTTAAAAATCTTAAAACAAAAATACTAGAAGAATAACTACTAGGACAATAGTAGCACAAAGGCGGACTTATCCCGTGAAGGGATCTCTTCCAGTCGACCTTTGATAAACCCAGAGGAGATAATTATGCTTGCAGGTAAACTAAGATAGGTATTTAAGTCTTATCTTTATTAAAAGAATTATGTTTACGGAAACAAAATCAATACAAAAAGTTATGTTACTTACTGCTCAAAGATTAAAATGAACACGAGTTCTGGAGATCCAACTATTATTCTATTCTACGGGGTGTAAGGGACAGCGTACCGCAAACTGATAGGGGTTGCTCAGTCAACGACACTGAGGCTCGTATTTATGAAGCAATCTCAAGATTGCGAGTAATATTAAGTATGGATTTGACAGTCCACATTGTACTGAAATGACGTTTCTGATACGAACTCAAACTAGCTGTCAGTACTTGAGTACTGTTTATAATTACGGGCCTTAACAACTTTCACCATGAAATTATTTCAGAAAGTGAAAAAGAAAAATCTTTTCCAAACAAATTGTGTGATCGAGGTGGACATTTTGTATGGAAGCACCTTTTTTATTTTAATTTTCTGAAATAGCTAAACCTTGTTCAGTTGCATTGACCGAGCAACCCCTATAAGTTTGCGGAACGCTGTCCTTTACATTACATCCGGTATAATAGAAAGTGGTGTCTGTAGATTATTGGTCTTTGTAATGAGTTTGGTATTCCGTATATTTTACAGAACAATGCTCTCAATGTAGGTTATCTGGTTTCTGAAATTTTAGTACTTGCACGAGAAAGCGATAATTTTCAATAAACATGTTTTTCAAGTACTAAGTAAGTAATTGCGGTATTTTGAAAAATTTACATATTTTGTTAACATTTGTTAAAATTACTTATTTATTTCACTTATGAAACTACTTGTTAAAATTTTGTATCTATTAGATCTATAAACCTTATCTTCCATGTTGGCCTGGGAGCGAGAGAAAAACATAGAATGTGCCAGCTGCATTTCCTCCCGGGTATGCTGTAAAAACCAGCTAAGGGATCCGAGGGTTTCAGTATATTGTAATTTAGGCGATGGGCTGACAACCTGTCACTACAGCAATATACTTACAAATCTATCTTAAATAACCCTCAAAACTTTGTCAGACGTGGCGGAACGACCTTTGTTTGGGTCGTTTACGCTCTGCCTACCCCATTAGGGATAAAGGCGTGATTATATGTATGTATGTATGTATAAACCTTAAAAACACACTACCACAAAAATAAATATTTCCTTACTCTGTAGAAACCAAAATTCGGATTTATTTTGCATTACTATTATTATGTGCTTCGTGCTTGCGCGCTTTGGAGGGTAGCCGTCGGTCCCGGTCGCTGTCTTTGATAGTGGTTACTCAAACCACGTCAGAGGCCTAATAGCTGTGCTACTAGGCGGTTTGAGAACTCTGATACCAGGGTTCATCGGGTCGCTCAACTCGAGAATCCACTCGCTAAGAAGAAGATTATTATGTAAATCATTGTTCTAGAAATAGAGACCGCTGTAATTACTCTTCTTATCAATGCCGTAGAGTAGAGTTATCTACTAAGTAGGCGTATCCAAAGTATACAATGGCTCAGCACAATTGTTCGGAACTTGTCAACAATGCCCGAATTGTCTCAAAAAACATCAAAGAGAACAATCAAGCCTCAATCAACTCTAAAACGGTCCCTATAGCCGATAATCAATCTAGTTTTACATCTGATTAGGTGCAAATTACAATACAAATAGACTAGTCACGACTTTTTATCTATGAATCAAAAAGGACGTAAGTGCACTGAAGATTATATTGAGAATTCTGTTTTAATATTGAAAGATACGGTGCTTATTGTGTAAACACGAAATTACCTTGCAATGTTTCATTTGAGATAAATTTCTTTCCATAAAAGGTTCTAAACAACCAGTAAAGAACGATGGATTTAAGATTTTATGGTTCACGTCTCTAGGTTCAATTTATCTTCTTACTGACGTAGGCACTTAGGAGTATTTATATTTCCATACAAAATGACAATGTCCCACCGCTTACGTCAAGGTGACACGAGATGTTAACTATTGTATTAGTAGACTAAACATCCATGACCTTACGATGTACAAAGTTCACTAAGTGCAGATGGCACGATCTTCGCACACAAACGTACATGTAACACCGCCAAATAAAGAAGTCGGAAAATTCTTGGGAAAACCTACAGTCGCTACGACATTTTCTGGCGGCTCGCTAATCATGCAGACGTCATTAAAACAAATAAATGATCTTTTATGTGTGCGTTCAAATAGCGTTGTAATTAACTGAAATGTCAACGAGGTCAAAATAACTTTGCAACAAAAGATAAGGAGATCTGAAAAAGTTGTTTTGACTGCCGCCCGCTAAGCGAGTTAAGCAAAACATACGAAATGGATGTCTTATAAGATAATACGTTTTCTTATACAACCCTAAAAGAACAAAACTGATAAGTTGCGGGGGCACAACAGGTAGGCAGCACACAGCGCCGCGTGACATGTGACCGGCTGTATACGACGACCAATACAAAAGAGATCACCTGTAGAACTCACGCGCACATGCGTGTCGGTAATAAATCTGCCCAACACGAACAAAATAGTGCACGCACACATGGAAACATCACCTGGGTAACCTCTACATGAGAGTTCAGGTTACGAGCTGACACTAGTGGCGGTTTCACCTGTGCACGGCGGTGTGCGTGCAGTGACTCAGTGTGTTCGTTCAGTCGGCAGTCGAGCCGCTTGTTTGGCGCGCTCAGGTCGCTCTTAGCTCCGTCCGCCCGTCCGCTCGTCCGCCCGCCTCCGCTCCGCTCCTGCCCACGTGTGTGGACTGAATGCAAACTAGTGATAAGTGCGACTGACTTTTGACTGCGATAACGCGTCTTTGTGAACCTTTGAGGAAAACACATGTAGAACTAACCGGAAAAACTTATTTAAGAATTCTTTATTTTGCTTTACTACGCGGAAAAACGATTGCGAATTTTCCGACTCTGATCTGATAGGACTGTTGTGGACAGTGTTTTAGAAGTGATTGGTGCTAGAACCTATTATAATTAAATCGTGAAACTGAGGGATTTCACAGAAGCCGGAAACATTTTGCTCTATTTGAAAGGTAAGATTTCCGCTCATGTTATTTTACTCTACATTTTTGCGAATTCGGTCCAAATTCCATCGGAAAATGCGCAACAAATATTCATCTACAAACGCGTTACATTCCTTTTTTAGCACAGTTTCTCCGTTTTATCGTGAATTCAGTCTATTTTCAGCATGACAACGTTGCGAAAACGTTAAACCTCGTAAGTGACAAATACGCAATAAACAAGTTTTTGCCTCAACGCCGGCAAGTCGTATAAGTAACATGATTACCGACTATCCTATCATATACGATGGGAATTTATAATTATAAACGCATTTTACTGGTTATAGCAGTCTGGTAATTATCCTATATTGACCTAAACTATTCAAATAAGCTGTATGTTAAGTGCCAAGTTAACGATCTAACTAAGTTATTTCAGGAAAGGTTAGATCGCGATAAAAGGTTTATTGTGACCGGTAATTTATTCGTTTAAAAGCAATTCGGTCAGAAGGTATTAGGGTATTTATATTAGGTATTTCGATTTAGGAATTTTAAGACAAATTAAGTTATTTCAGTTGTTCTAGATACTACTGTAGAGATCTGATTTCAGGTTAACGATTTTAATAGCTTGTATGAAAATGTTGGCATATTTAAATTTTCTTAAATTGCATTATGCTGTAATTTTGATGAAAGATGTATTAAGCAGGAAATTGAATTGAAATGCATTGCGTATATTTAAGTGTAACTCTATATCCTGACTGATAACCAAGTAAATTAATTACATTTACTTTACCCATCAAACATTAGATTCAGCAGCAAAAATAATGTTAAAATTTGAGCAAATAAAAAAAGATAATCCAATTAGTAGCAAGCACCAACTTCTGATTTTAACCACTTCATAATTGGCTATTAATATTAAGATCACTGAAGTAGTTTTTTCCACATACATTATTCCCATTAAGAGCCCGATGGTGTAGTGGATAGGGCCGCTGCCTCCTGAGTGGGGGAGGTCGTGGTTCGAATCCCACCACGTACCAAAGTGTTTTTCGGTTTTCGAATTTCATATGTACGTTTATTAGGTGCTTTTTCCGTGCTTCAGAAGGCACGTTAAGCCGTTGGTCCCGGTTAATATCGTTAAATACCGTAGAAATTAGTCGTTAAGCCATATCAGAGGCCAGTGCTAAGCATTGGCGGCTTGAAAACTCTGACCTAATCTAGGATTGGGTCTGGTTTCCCTTCTAGGTTGCGGAGGTCAGATGGCAGTCGCTCTGTGTAAAAACCAGTACCCTCGTTCAATCCCCTAGATTAGAGAGATGATGATATTTCCATTAAATCTACATGAAAATCACAATTGTAATCGGTTGATTGACGTCATCGGAGGTATCGGCGGTATTACACCGATAATGGGTTGTAATTGGTCTGATGTACTGTGACGTCACGTGTGAACACTTGTAATTAGTTACACTAATATACGTGTGGACCATATTGTTGGTGGAAGGTCAGTTGTATTTGTTTGGAATGTTGTAGAGTAGGGCTGCCTTAAAATAATTTTGATAATGTTGAGCACCTGCTAAATACGAGTACTTACATGTAAATAACTTAGAATTCTTCTTCTCGCTGGACAAGGCACGATTGCAAAACATAGAATGTGCCAGCTGCATTTCCTTTCGGGTATGCTGTAAAACCAGTTATAAGGGATTTCAGTGTATTGTAATTTAGGTGATGGGCTGACAACCTGCCATTACAGCAATATACAGATCTATCTTAAATAACCCTCAAAAGTTGTCAGACGTGGTGAAACGACCTTTGTTAAGATCATTGACGATCTGCCTACCCTATTAGAGATATAGGAGTGATTTCTTTATTGTAAGTAACTTAGAAGTACGGATATTTTTTGCTGATCGTGAAATTGATGTGTTTTAGTGCGTGTGTTTAAAAACACTGTTTTGTACAGATACGGCCAAGTTGAACTCGAGTCGAATAAACGCGTGTCTAAGAAGAATGGCATACAAAATTACCAAGTAGTACTTTTTACTTATGTGTATTGCTAATGTGTAACTTCCATGCTGGCCTGGGAGCGAGAGAAAAACATAGAATGTGCCAGCTGCATTTCCTCCCGAGTATGCTGTAAAAACCAGCTAAGGGATCCGAGGGATTCAGTGTATTGCAATTTAGGCGATGGGCTGACAACCTGTCACTACAGCAATATACCTACGAATATATCTTAAATAACCCTCAAAACTTTGACAGACGTGGCGGAACGACCTTTGTTTTGGTCGTTTACGCTCTGCCTATCCCATTAGGGATAAAGGCGTGATTATATGTATGTATGTATGTACTTTTTACTTTTTTTGACACGTGTATTTTTTAGTTCAATTTTATATTCATCCATCCATGCTGGACTGGGAGCGAGAGAAAAAAATATTAGCCAGCTCAACTTCCTCCCGGGCATGATGTAAAGACCTACTACGTAATCCGAGGGTTTTAATATATTGTAATATAGGCGATGGGCTGACAACCTGTCACTACAGCAATATACCCACAAGTCTATCTAAAAAAACCCTCAAAACATTGTCAATTGTGGCGGATCGATATTTGTTTAGGTCGTTTACGCTCTGCCTACCCCATTAGGGATAAAGGCGTGGTTATATGTATGTATTTTTTAGTGATAGCATTATCTATGTTTTAGGTAGAGCTGTTAAGGTACTTAAAAAATATAATTTATACTCATCTTAAGAAGTGTTCTCATCATTCGCTTGCCCCTATCCCATTTATTTAGGATCGGTGCAGTACGTTTTTTTCTTCCATTCATCCTTACAGCCGTCAGTTAAAATCTCACACCAGTTTTAAACATATCATCTTTGTAGCATCATCATCAATATTAAAAAATAATAACTAATCAGAAATGATTTTAGATCCGTATTTATAATCAGCTCTCAAGAGTGAAAGCGAGTTTGAGTTCATATCAGAAATGTCATTTCAGTACAAAACAATCTGTCAAATCCATACTTAATATTGCTCTCAATCTTGAGATCGCTTTATAAATACGAGACTATGACACCCCTAAATCAAATTCCAGTTTGAAACACTTATCGGTGTCTATTACAAAAATATGTTTGCTTCTGTGTTACTATAATAGATGTACCTACTTACTTATTGTATACCGCGGTAGTTAACATGTAGCGCACATAGATGGCGCCACATCAAGATACAACAGTCCCGAAACGCGGTATCGAAGTTTGCTCGGAGATCTGCATATATAAAACTACCGAACTAATCCAGTCGGACTCTGGTTTCCTGGTCACAACACCCGACCAGGTGGGTGATTACCCTTTTCCCATCCGTCATCACTCGGCCAACTGGCCTCTCAAGGAAATGCTCCTAAAACATATACACAACGTAGGTCTTCTTTAAATTTAAGAGCAGGGCTCTTGTCTGTGAAGTAATCGCCATTCGGATAGATTTTGTGTAGGATTCTTGACATCCTGGTACGACACTACCTCAGCTTTTTCTTTTATTTGGTCCATGTAAGTTCGTCTCGGTCTTCCTCGTCCTTTATCTTTCTTTCCCTCTATCTTTGCTTCCAAGATGGTATTAAAGAAGTTGTCGTGTCGCATCTGGTGACCTATCATTTTCCATCTTCTGTTTTCTATGGTCTGCAGTAAATTCCGCTTCTCTCCAACCACACTCAGTACTTCATCGTTGGACTTCATTTCTGTCCAGCTTTAAACTGGATAATGTAGGTATTTGTTGTATAATATCACATTACTTCTCACGGGGTTGACCAAAGGTTATGGAGAAGGTCGACACGTCACATTTATGTGAAAAACGCTATTTATGTAGATACTTGCTGTGTTAACTCAGTTTTTACCTGATTTGATTTTACATACATGCATATAATCACGCCTTTATCCCTAGCGGGTTGGCAGAGCCTAAATGACCTATACAAAGGTCGTTACGTTACGTCTGACAAAGTTTTGAGGGTTATTTAAGATATATTTGTAGGTATATTGCCATAGTGACAGGTTGTCAGCCCATCGCCTAAATTACAATATACTGAAACCCTCGGATCCCAGCTGGTTTTTACAGCATGCCCGGTAGGAAATGCAGCTGGCACATTCTATGTTTATCTTTCGCTCCCAGTCTAGCATGGAAGATTACTTATTAAGATTTGATTTTAATAAGTAATTATTTTGTAAATTAGTCTGGTAGCTAATAGCCGGATTCATTCAGTCCACTGCTGGACATAAAAAAAGTGCGCTAATGATTTTTTTTTCCAGTTTCTGGTCTTTCTCGCCTATTGTCACGAACTATTAATTAATTATTTATGAAAGGAGAGTTTTTCAGTTTCAATAGCTCATTCATCTCTTTCAGTACTTTCTATTTCACTCAGAATCAATGTCAAATTGTATACCAATTGTCCGGCACATTGTAGAATAAAAAAAACTGCTTGACAATGCCAGAAAAAGCTGTTGAAACTAGATTGAACTATTTATATTGTAATGTGTGACAAGTCGGGAGGTGTTAAGTTTCTCTTTCGTCACCTTGACCTTAACTAAGTATAGGTACCTACTTAGTTTGAGTGGTACTTACAGCTTATATTTATAGCACTAGTCAATAAATAGTAGAAATAGTCCGATGGTGTAGTGGATAGGGCCGCTGCATCCTGAGCAGGAGGCCGTGGTTCGAATCCCACCATGTACCAATATGTTTTTCGGTTTGTGAATGTCAGGTGTACGTTTATTTGGTTCTTTTTCCGTGCTTCGAAAGGCACTATAAATTGGTCCGTAGGTCCCGGTTAATGTCGTTTAGATATTAGTCGTAAGCCATTTCAGAGGCCTAATTAGCGGCTTGAACACTCTAACCTAACTTGTTATTTCTAATGCCTAAAGAATTTGATAGAATAAATCGTATAAAGTAACATACATACAAATGATCACGCCTTAATCCCTAATGGGGTAGACAGAGCGAAAACGACCTAAACAAAGGTCGTTCCGCCACATCTGACAAAGTTTTGAGGGTTATTTAAGATAGATTTGTAGATATATTGCTGTAGTGACAGGTTGTCTGCCCGTCGCCTAAATTTCAACACACAGAAACCGTCGGATCCCTTAGCCGGTTTTTACAGCATGCCCGGGAGGAATTTCAGCTGGCACATTCTATTCTTTTCTCTTGCTCCCAGTCCAGCATGGAAGAAAATATTAAGTAAATATGAAGATATTGAACTTATGAACTCCTACACAGATTCATAACTAAGCACTTAAAATACATTTAATAATAAAAACTTAAGTGCTCTATATTTAAGAAGGCAATAGTCCAGGATTATTACATTTAAAATAAAAATCTCTTTAATACCTAGTGGTACAAATAAAGTCTTATTTATTACTCCTTGTTAGACTGACAAAATAATAGGACCACATTTTTGATCTTTACCAAAACTAACAAATCAGTTTATTTGTCTAGCAGTTTATCTAGATTATCTTAAAATTTATCGCCGCGACACGAAAATGATGGATTTTTTAATTCTTTTGCGTGGGTGGTCTCGGATTAATACACTTCATTGAATATTATTTGACTCAATGAAACGAAAAATCCAAGATTTGTTTTAATGACTGTTATTTTTTTAAACTTTTTAACTAGAGCGACAAAAAGTTTTTATAAGGTACTAACGAGTGCGATAAAAAGTTACTAATGATAAAGTCCAGTTTAATTTTATCTCAAATCGTGAAAATTTAATAACAATGATGCAAGGTCCATACTGGACTGGGAGCGAAAGAAAAACATAGAATGTGCCAGCTGCATTTCCTCCCGGGCATGCTGTAAAAACCAGCTAAGGGATCCGAGGGATTCAGTATATTGTAATTTAGGCGATGGGCTGACAACCTGTCACTACAGCAATATACCTACAGATCTATCTTGGATGACCCTCTAAATTTTGTCAGACGTGGCGGAACGACCTTTGTTTAGGTCGTTTACGCTCTGCCTACCCCATTAGGGATAAAGGCGTGATTATATGTATGTATGTATGTATGATGCAAGGTTTCTTGATCATGACCACACTTGTAAATTTTCATGATTTGAATTTAAGATTTCTTTGAAATTCATTTGTTAATTACCCCAAGTGATAAGTATACAAAAAATCATACGTAGCTATGAATTCATGTGACCTAAGTTGGATATGTATCGATACCTTAAATTCTTGAAAAAAAATATTTGTTGTACGAATTGATATAATAGTACCGGGTGTAAGGGACAGGGTCCCGCAAACTGATAGGGGTTGCTCAGTCAACGAAACTGAACAACTTTTACCAGGAAATTCTTTTAGGAGATGAAAAAAAAAATTACTTCCCGTACAACTCACCAACGCACCTCGATTAGACAGTTATTATGGAAAAGCCTTTTTTTTAATTTTCTTGAAGGAATTTCCTGGTGATAGTTGTTCAGTTTCTTTGACTGAGTAACCCCTATCAGTTTGCGGGATGCTGTCCCTTACACCCCTTATATATAAGTACGGTTATACAGCAAATATTTAGGTACAGTCAAGTTGATAAATATAATATAAATGTATAGTCCGACAAGTATAGTTAACAGGAATGAGACGTCCCTTGCCTCCGTGACCTCGACGCGCGCTCTGCAGTCTGCGCACGCGCAGCGCGGGCATCCGCATAACCTTACGCGACACCGTCTGTACTCAGTATAGACAGGTTTAAATGTACAGACATTTCTAAACTTAGACCGAGGGTATAGAAGATGTCAGTAGATTTATACATTTGTGCTGTAATCTGCTTAAAGATGATATCTTCATGCTGGATAGATACAACCACGTAAGTAGGTACAAAATAAAACTCAAATAATTTTGTTCATTAACGATATTGAACTTCACCGAACAAAAAGGATAGGATACGAGTAGTATGCGGATAGGATTTAATGGAAGTAAACTTTATTGGTTTCAAAAATGAAATAATGTAGGATGTTAAACCCGTTTATACTATCTTCTTGCTTCAGTTGCCAACAAAGTCATCTAACGCAGTACGTTTGACTTTGAACTATGTTTTACAAACATGTAGTACATTCTTGTGGTGCAAAGCTTGATCTATCTATCTCACAATCTAGATAAGGCAAAAAAGCGTTAAACAAATAAGAAGCGAAGATGGCGGTTGCGGTCGGTAATCTAACACCGACCGCGGTTTGAACCCACGACCAGCGGTCGGCCTGCCGCGCTACCACGCAGCTCTCAGATATTTTTTAGTTTCAAAGATTCATTGCTGGTTTAAAGGTCTTTATTAACACAAATCAGATAAAAAGCGAAATCAAGCAAAACTACATACATACATATAATCACGCCTTTATCCCTAATGGTGGGCAGAGCGTAAACATCCTAAACAAAGGTCGTTCCTCCACGATCTGACAATGTTTTGAGGGTTATTTAATAATTAATTTAGGTATATTGCTGTAGTGACAGGTTGTCAGCCCGTCGCCTAAATTGCAATATACTTAAAACCTCGTATCCCTTAGCTGGTTTTTACAGCACGCCCGGGAGGAAATGCAGCTGGCACATTCTATGTTTTTTGATTGACAAATCCTAGTACCTATTCATATTTAAATGTATGTAAGAACGTTCTTTGCTCCTACTATAAATATTGTGGTTATTGTCAAAAATTCCGTTTCACTTTCTGTCTCTAAATTTTTAAAAGTTATACCTAATAACTACCGTTTTTAAAAACCTTCCAATAGCCATTTAGAATTTAAGGGGCCACAGGAGCCCTCAATTCTATAGATTATCAATTTATATTCCACTCGCACTTAGTATCGCCGGAGTGTTTTTTTGTTCCGCAAATTGTTTGGGCGTGATTCAGATGCCGAAGTTTAACAGTCAAGAGAACACATATTAGGAATCTACTATTAGTTCGGCATTGACATTCTGTTGTTAGCACTTTTTTTGGCAGATCGATATAAACTGGTTTTGCATTGTCTGGTTCGTACGATTAAAATAACAATGACTTTTGTAGAGATAAAAAAATGGAAAGAAAACATTCAAGAACGAACTCTAATTTCGTTTAACATTACCGGTACCTAACTATTTATGTTTGAAGTTTTGAGGTTATTTAGATAAATTAAATCGGATATCGATGCCCCTTTAAAAACATTAAAATTGGTCACCATAACCGAAAAAGTACCTACAACTCAAGTTACAACTCAACATGAATCTATTAAGACAATCAAACATGCGCTTGTGTCCATCCCACATCCGATGTGTGTACAGATGTACAATCTGTACAGTCAAAAGCACATTAAATTGATGATCTGCACCTTTTGGGTGCATTTTGATCGTATTTGTCAAAGAACCAAATAATGATCAAACTTGTAATTGGTCATCATTGCAGTTGGTAACATTGCAATAATCTATTTTTTCGCATGTTTCTTAAACTTTTACGCAGCAGCGCGACCTGAAAAAGAAAAATGCTTCATTAGAATTCACGTAGTTCTATTTCAGTGGCATTAGAGGCTTGAAAACTCTGATTATGTTCTGACATAATCAGAGTTTATATATATATATATATAAACTCTGACATAATCTAGGATTGGGTCTAGTTTCCCTTCTAGGTTGCGGAGGTCAGTTAGCAGACGCTCTGTGTAAAAACCAGTACCCTCGTTCAATCCCCTAGATTAGGTAGCCGCCCCGTAAGATACGGGATAAGGCTAGAGAGATGATGAATTTACGTAATTCTATTTCCAAGTTTAGAACCTGAACTATGTATAATATTAATTTCACTTTCTGAAACTTTGTTGTTTTTTTTAATTATTGGGGCAAAAGGAAATGTGACCGAATGCACCCAGACACTCCACGTGACTGGAGCTCCTTTATTTATTGAAATACGAACTGTACAGCTACGTCCCTTGTTTCAAGTTTCAATGCAATCACCTATACATATAATTCGTCGGTGACCTGTCGCGTCTCAACACTTCGTGAATATTAAGAAGCTGCATATCGCTGTGTCACTCCCGTCACTCGTCACTCGCTTCCGGGAGAGTGACCGGGGACCGCGTTCCCTGAGTTCACGTTCATTTAATTTGTTGTTTCATTATTGCAATAAGAACTGTACTCACCTTGCAATCCAATGTGTCAAGTTTCAATGCACTGAACTATACTCTACATACCTCTACAACAATTCGTTGGTGACCTGTCGCGTCTCAACACGTCGTGAATATTAAGGAGATGCATATCGCCGTGTCACTCCCGCCACTCGTCACTCGCTTCCGGGAGCGTGACGGGGGACCGCGTTCACTGAGTTCACGTTCATTTAATTTGTTGTTTCATTATTGCAATAAGAACTGTACTCACCTTGCCATCTAATGTGTCAAGTTACAATGCACTGAACTGTACTATACATACGTCTACAACAATTCGTTGGTGACCTGTCGCGTCTCAACACTTCGTGAATACTAAGAAGCTGCATATCGCTGTGTCACTCCCGTCACTCGTCACTCGCTTCCGGGAGAGTGACCGGGGACCGCGTTCCCTGAGTTCACGTTCATTTAATTTGTTGTTTCATTATTGCAATAAGAACTGTACTCACCTTGCAATCCAATGTGTCAAGTTTCAATGCACTGAACTATACTCTACATACCTCTACAACAATTCGTTGGTGACCTGTCGCGTCTCAACACGTCGTGAATATTAAGGAGATGCATATCGCCGTGTCACTCCCGTCACTCGTCACTCGCTTCCGGGAGCGTGACCGGGGACCGCGTTCCCTGAGTTCACGTTCATTTAATTTGTTGTTTCATTATTGCAATAAGAACTGTTCTTACCTTGCCATCCAATGTGTCAAGTTTCAATGCACTGAACTGTACTCTACATACGTCTACAACAATTCGTTGGTGACCTGTCGCGTCTCAACACGTCGTGAATATTAAGGAGATGCATATCGCCGTGTCACTCCCGCCACTCGTCACTCGCTTCCGGGAGCGTGACCAGCACTCCCGTTCACTGAGTTCACGTTAATTTCATTATTTGTTTTGCCAGGGAATAAAACAGATTTCTAATTTATTGAATGCAAAAACGATACTGTTAAGGAAAATCAAATGTTGCTTTTTATATCAGAAAACCAATATGAGCCGTTATAGAGCCAATCAATTTGTCAGATTTTGCGAAATTTACTAACTTAAAGCGATTAATGCGTTCTGATTCTGACGAACTCATAATTTACTTTTAAACGTCATGTGTCAAACTTGTTTCAACTCATTAAGAATTAAGAAATCAGCTCAAAACTTGTATCTTTAGAAATTTTACGATGTCATAATCCTTATCCTAAACCGATCATAAATGCCATAATTATTGAAAATTTCATCTAGTTTTTAATCTTAAACTTGCTTAGAAAATCTTATATACTGGTATTATTTCCTGCTTACCAATGATTTTGATTTATTTTTGCTACAAGTTTGCTTAGAAAATGTCAAAATATAATTTATTTACTTTGATTTGAGTTTCCGCCTGAACCGCGCTGCCTAAGAGCGTGTCAAATAAATTGTACAATATTTGCATCCTATATCCATTACTGGAATCGTAAATTTTCTTGGAGAAACTTGATTGTGTGTTTTAGTTAGATTTGCTGTTACTGGTGAAGGTACCTGATTAACTAGCTGTGATGTACACGTAAAATAGCCTACATTTAAAAGGTCTCTCAAGATTTAGTTCTAAAATACTTCTTATTTTGATTTGGTTGAATCGGGAATTCAATATCAGTACTTAGAGCAAAAAGTGCGAAGCTATTGAGCCAACTTATACTAAACGTTTACGCTTTTTCTGCCTCGTAAGAAAGAAATCGGGTCTATCAACTGGATATCCATAGCTACGCCAAGACAACAAGTAAGCAATTATTTTACTAAAATCAATATCCATTGCAAAGTTCTTCGATACCGCTGAGCCAACATAAATAACCTTCAACGGCACCATCGATCGGAAACCACCTCATTTGGATGACTCATTACTACCAGGAAGGCGATCGAAGAAGGTCCCATCAGTCTGACACGTTGCCACAGCCGCAGTCGGAACCACCGGGAAATAGTATGCCAAGGGTGATTCAAAGATAGGGACCAAAGGAGCCAGGACAATGTAATACGATCTACTTACCCTGTAAAGGGTAAAGGCCTGATTTTATGGATTTCAGTGATATAAACTTGTCTCCGTGGTCAAGGGGTCAGAGCATTCAGGTCATAGCTATATCCATAGCTACGCCAAGACAACAAGTAAGCAATTATTTTACTAAAATCAATATCCCTAGAAAAGTTCTTCGATACCACTGCATAAATAACCTTCAACGGCACTATCGATCAGAAACCACCTCATTTGGATGACTCATTACTACCAGGAATGAGATCGATGAAGGTCCGTCCAGCATGTTCCCATCAGGTTGTCACGTTGCCGCAGCCGCAGTCGGAACCACCGGGAAAAAGTATGCCAAGGGTGATTCAAAGATAGGGACCAAAGGAGCCAGGATAATGTAATATGATCTACTTACCCCGTAAAGCTTAAAGGCCAGATTTTATGGATTTCAGTGATATAAACCTGTCTCCATGGTCAAGTGGTCAGAGCCATGGGCTAACGATCCGGAGGACCTGGGTTTGATTCCCAGGGGGGAACACAAAGTTGATATTTGTCAATTTATCATTTGTGAGGTTTTCCCCAGTTTGGTTAGAACATTGCAGACTGAATCACCTGATTGGCCGAAAAGAAAAAAGGATTTCGTGCTTCGTTAAGCCGTTGGTTCCGGTCACTGTGTTTGATAGCGGTCGTTACTCAAACCACGTCAGAGGTCTCATAGCTGTGCTACTAGGCGGTTTGAAAACTCAGACACCAGGGTTCATCGGGGCGTTTGACTCGAGAATCCACTCGCTAAGACGTAGTGATATAAAACACGAGTTTGCTAAAATCAACACTCACAATGAAAGCTTCCAAAACCACAGATTTATTTTTATTTTTAACCAAGGTAAGTAGCCTTCAATAACCTGACCACCATCGACTGTCTCATTACTACCAGGAAGGCAGGTTCAGTAGAGGCTGTGCTTGTTCCCATCAGGCTGTCACGTAGCCGCGGCCGCAGTCGCGGTCGCGGTCGCCGGCGGTCGCGACCTCCACCTGACGCCTGGTCGCGCGGAACCATAGGGAAAAAATACCACAGGGACGGAATCGGGGCGGTAAGAGGAGCCAGGAACGGGGCGGTAAAGAAGAAAACATATGAAGTTCGCTGTTTACTTTCGCTGTTTGTTCACTCCTTAAGGGATATGCGTGATTTTAGTTAGCTTCTCCAAGATAACAGAGTATTTTTACCCAACGCCGAGTTTTTTCTACCTACCCCATAAGGGCCAATTTATTAGGCGTGATTTATTTAGCTTCTCCAAGATCACAGGGTATTTTATACCAAACTCCTCCAATAACCTGACCGCTATATAATATTGATTCATTGCTAGCAGTGCGGCAGGTCATATCAGGCGAATGTTCCCATCAGGTTGTCACGTAGCCGCGGCTGCAGTCGCGGTCGCCAGCGGTCGCGACCTCCACCTGATGCCTGGTCGCGTAGAACCATGGGGAAAAAATACCACAGGGACGGTTTCAGAATCGGGGCGGCAAAAGGAGCCAGGAACGGGGCGGTAAAAAAAAACATATAAAGTACGCTCTACCTATATTTTAAGGGATACGTATGTGTACGTGGAGTATGTGTGATTTTAATTAGCTTCTCCAAGATAACAGAATATTTTTACCCAAGGCAGAGTTCGATCTATTTGATCCATAAGGGATTTAAGGCGTGATTTTACTTAGCTTCTCAAATGACACAGAGTATTCCTTCCTAACTCCTCCATCAGACGCCTGGTCGCGCAGAACCATAGGGAAAAGTATAGCAGGGGTGGTCTAAGGTACGTAGAGTCACAAAATAAACGCGCTCTACCTATCCCGTCACCCTTTACAGAAAATTATACAAATTGCATAGAAAATTTAATTATTTTTTTATTTTCTGAAACTTCTTAGTAAACGTTGTTAACTGAGCAACCCCTTGGTCCTGCTCTAGCTATCCCTTAAACCCTGTAAAAAAGAACGCGCTGGAATATCAATCTAAACAAGTATCCATAATCTGTGGTGTGGTGCCCCTTCCTGACTTCGGCCCTGGGCGTCGTGATCTCGAATTACCACCGCACAGCTTCTCACCGCGTAACTCTTGCTTTATTTTGTTTTATTTTATCCAGGGCTGGACAGTTCATCAAGTTTTTTGATCGATCCGTTGCATTCTTGAATTGCATCTGTGCGGGTTACATTGAATTTATGACTCAGTGGTTTTGTTACAAATAATGTTCTTTACATTTTACGCCTTTCTGTTTTCTTATTGGACTCCCGATCCAACAAAACTAAAATAGTGGATAATTTACAACTAATTATTGAACGAACTAACTTTAAAGCCCATAAACTTTTCTGTCAAGTTTTGCCGCAAGTTATTTGACAACTTAATACTTTTGAAGTGTCAACGTCATATTTAAGAGCTTAACTCAAAGTTCCGTGATGTTGGGTCATGTCGGTGGTGCCGCAATCAAAGTAATACGAATAACAGGTTGAAATTGACTTCAATTTAAGCAGAAACAATACAAATAAAATTCAAAATCAGAAAGCTTTTTCTCGGTTGCGGCAAAATTCAGAGCTTTTCAAACGTCACTGGCCATCAACGAAAGTTTGCAAAGAAAAAACTTGAAACGAATTTCAAATCCAAATTGATTAAAATAAAACTGAATGCTTTAGATAAACTGGCCGAAATTTTTACTTTGCTTGTAACTTTTTCGAATGTCACCGCGTTGTTAGTTTTTTCGTCACATTGCTCGGTGTCCCAAACAGGTGCGGGTCACGTTCCGTCCAACCGGCCAGCATCATTCGATCGGTCGAGCTTCTTTTTTCAAAGACATCGTCTTTCAATTCGCCATGGGGACAGGTGGAGGTCGAGACAAGTGCTGGCAGTCACGACACGAAACATCACACTTTCTTTTTTTTACATTGTTCGAAATTCAAAATCGTGTGCTCTTTGAACTGGTTTTAATCGGTGTGTTGAAATGTTGCTCAGACGCGACGAATGCGACTCAGCATGTTGTAGAGTGGACTTCAACCTATGTATACAATATATGCCAAAAGTTATCGTTTTTATTGAATCTAAATTAAATATACTCAACTTTAATAAAAACATAAAATGCTAATGTATCACTCAAAGGCCTACAGGACAATTTGATCTCATTTTCGAACTATGACATTTTGTTTAATTTATTTTTATCTTTAAAACTTCCTGTTTACATGTTTTTATTTTGCAAAACATAATTAAAACTTAATTGACTGTCAATAGCCGATACAGGTTTTTGAACTTGACTATAACGGTGCTAAATTTGTCTCCTGGATACTGTTCATGTTTTGTCCTACATTTCCTTGGTCTACGGCTATGCGCCTCTCAGATCGCGTGTTCCGGATCATTGGTTCAACTTCTATTTGATTTTATTGCCCGTCGAAAATTCCTTCAAGCAAAAACGTCCAACAACATAAAGGAATAAAGCGAAGCTTTTCAAACAGAGCCGATTTTATGTTTAATTAAAAGTTTACAGTTAACACTGGCCGGCAAGAAATAAGAAACGGCCAGCGAGTCAACGCTTGACATAAAAAGGTCGAAAATCAGAGCGAAAGTTGAAATTGGAAACAAGCGAGTGTCAGTGAGTGGCGGAAGCGATCCTGCTACAGTTGATCGAAGGTCTTGTAATGATCGGACCAAAAATGGCGGTAAAATAAGAGCCCGGTCACATTATTCTTGCGCATTCTGTATTATGGCGCGGTCGGCCGCGTTGCATCACAGGGGCAGCTGCGACATAAAGGATGTTACGAAAACGTACCCAACATGCCTCTCACCCGGCTTCCAGTGTCGTCAGGCTGATCTGATTCTGTCGTGTTCGCCTGTTCGTACTGGTGGACCGTGATATCAGACATTTGGAACTATTTAATTGGACTTTGACATAGTTTATGAAACGATCACAATCAACAACGCAGAGCGCATTGATTGTTGACCAAGGACAGCGCATTGATTGTTAAACATACCATCGAAGCCCCTCTGATGCACAAAATAGGATTTTGAATGATTTTATCAGTCTTTTGTTGTATCAGCTTTCATCCTGCATTGTCCTAACTTGCGAAGTGGAGTTTATACAAGTGTGTCTGGGAGAAGCAGCTGGTATTCCACCATGAAAGTGAGAATAGACAGATAACATCATAATTTAATATTTTTGCAGCACCTTGTACATACATACTCTGTAGTCGTTCACCATATTAGGCATCGGCGATACAGATTTTTGTACTAAAATAGCCGCATGTGACCCTCCGATCGAGTCGGCTTAATGATGAAATAAACATAAAACCGAATTGGCTTCAACCGAGATCAAAACAATCTTGTCAATGGTACATGTAATGGTTATTGCACCGAAAATTTTGGGTATGGTTTATCATCGTAAGAATTTTTGTTGTTGTTTCTGAAACTTTCTTTGCGGTCTAGTGAGATAAACAACAAGTAACATTAAGGGTATATGCATCGTGAAATATTTGAATGTACCCATGAAACTGATATTTTTTTCCTAAGGAACATAGTTTGAAAAACGAAAAAAATTATGTTGACTGCCCATACTAAATGCGCTATTAGCTGATGCATTTTGTATGGAAGGTCAACATATTTTTTTTCGTTTCTCAAACTATGTTCTTGTTTTGACTCTAATACCAGAGTTCGTGGGTTTGATTCCCACAGCGGAGATATAAAGTTGAGTACTAATTAAATAATTTTGTGAGATTCCTAATCCGCATAGACACCACTTACAGTGTTAAAATAAAATCAATCTTATCTTATCTTATCTTATTTAGCCTACATCATCCCATAATCAAAATAAATCAAAACGAATAAAAACTATTGTAATATGACCATGAATAAATAATTATATTACGAATTAATTAATTTAATTAATTTAAAGTGGGACAGTTAAAAACTTCGTGACGCTATACTATGATCTTTGATTCTATGATCCATCTTAGATCACCGTATTATTGTCCAACTACAATGTAATAAATAACAACAAAATGATCAAATCGAACTGTTATCGATAGTTATAAGTACATCACTATTATTGAAGTTACATCAGAAGTAATTACTGATGTGATTGACATACGTATAGAATCGGTTGTTATGTTTTATGTAATGCAAAATAACTAAAAAAATATGTAACAAGACCGATTTTGGATATTTACAAATCGGAAGTTTTCTTTTTCCGCTGTATAAATTCTATTTCTTTAAATTTAAGAGCAGGGCTCTTTCTAGTCTGTGAAGTAATCGCCATTCGGATCAATTTTGTGTAAGTTTCTTGACATCCTGGTACGACACGACCTCAGCTTTTTCTTTTATTTGGTCCATGTAAGTTCGTCTCGGTCTTCCTCGTCCTCTCTTTCCCTCTATCTTTCCTTCCAAGATGTTATTAAAGCAGTTGTCGTGTCGCATCTGGTGACCTATCATTTTCCCTCTTCTGTTTAAATAAGAAGAAGAAATTCTACTTCATACGTACAGCTGCAAAAAGTCATTACATATTATCAGCGACAGAACGGCAATCGAGTCTCTCTTGTTAGCAGAGTTTAGAGAAGTCAGCCAACTAAAGTCAATAGGTCTTTGTCTCGAACTTCCTACATCATCGCGAAAAACATGATCTTTGACATATGTAGATAGTCAACTTTGCATTCTTGTACCGGAGTCCGTTGCCAATTAGCTTGGTGTATTCTTTTAGAGTAAGAAAATGAATGTCGTTCTTTATTCTTCGGTTGCATGAGCAGAACACGCACCATCATTGACTCTGTCTGTCTGCTACATAGCCTAAAATCAATAGAGCATAATCTATCGCAAAGACCAGTTTACTAATATCTATTATGAGATAAATACTTCTGCATTTTGTCACGAACCGGAAAAAGAACAAATGACAAAACCAGGTTGACACATATGTGCCTATATAGGCTCGTATTTATAAAGGCTTTCCAAGACTTAGAGCAATATTAGGTATAGATTTGGCTTGAGTTTTAATTTGAGTTCATTTTGTACTGAAATGAGATATTTGATAGGTACTTACTCAAACTCGCAGTCAATCTCAAGTGTTGTTTACAAATATGGGCTTTATTGTCAGAGGTCACGATATGTTGGCGGTGCAGTATTTAAAAGCGCAATTTCACGGGAGGTGCATGTGGCCTGCCCAATTCTATTGTACCCGGTAATGGCTACAATTATGCGCAAGCGCCGTTGACATAGCACTACCGTTTGTGCTGGGTTTTGACATCACTTGGTGTGTCTTCATTTTGGATTAGATTTGACCTGTTAAAAATTAAATACTTTCCTTTTTATCGACGTACACTCTTGGAAAAATATATTTATTTATTTAACAGTTTATTGTACACATGAACACACACAGAATAATTACTTGAAGAATTCAGACACAACAGGCACTGCTTATTTCTACAAAGAAATTTCTTACAGCAGACCTAATAAGATTAATGTGACGTAAAAGGTAATGCATATAAGACGTAAAATTTACGTGGTCAGGAAATGGTTTTGTAGTCCTAACTGTAGAGAAAGTAAAATGTAAATAATAATATAATCGTACCAATGTTAAGGAAAAATTTAAAACATTGCAAATAAGGTCACTATTTTCCATACATACATATTTTCACGCCTTTATCCCTAATGGGGTAGGCAGAGCGTAAACTACCTAAACAAAGGTCGTTCCGCCACGTCTGACGAAGTTTTGAGGGTTATTTAAGATAGATTTGTAGGTATATTGCTGTAGTGACAGGTTGTCAGCCCATCGCCTAAATTACAATATACTGAAACCCTCGGATCCCTTACCTAATTTTTACAGCATTCCCGGGAGGAAATGCAGCTGGCACATTCTATGTTTTTCTCTTGCTTCCAGGCCAGCATGGAACACTATTTTGTTAAATGTACATACATACATAAATCACGTCTTTATCCCTTACGGGGTAGGCAGAGCGTTTTACGCCTCGTAAAAGGCGCTTTCGCCACGTCTGACAATAATTGAGGGCAATTTTAGATTGTAATATGTATTGCTATAGTGACAGGTTGTCAGCCCATCGCCTAAATTACAATACACTATATCCCTTTTGCTGACTTCTACAGCATGCCCGGGAGGAAGGGCAGCTGGAACATTCTATGTTTTTCTATCTCTCCCAGTCCAGCATGGAAGCAAATTTGTTAAATGTAAATTTGCTTATTATGAATCTATGTGCAATATAAATAAAGATTTTGTTTATTCCTATTTGTGATGTATTTTAATTTCCTTATCTCCTGCTTGAATCTATTCTTGAATTTGATTATGTCATCAAAATTACTTAAACACACATTACATTACACACTTTTATTTACTTCAATTAGTGAGCATGCTTATTATAATATTTATTCTCTACTTCGGTAGGTTATTAGATTGGCAGTTAAGTATTATTTAATCAATAATTTTAAAAATACTATTTACTTATTTCTCTTCCACGCTGGACTGGGAGCGAGAGAAAAACATGAAATGTGCCAGCTGCATTTTTTCCCGGGCATGCTGTAAAAATCAGCTAAGGGATCCGAGGATTTCTGTATATTGTTATTTAGGCGATGGACTGACAACCTGTCTATCTTAAATAATCCTCAGAACTTTGTCAGACGTGGCGGAACGACCTGTGTTTAGGTCGTTTACGCTCTGCCTACCCCTTTAGGGATAAAAGCGTATTGTCATTATGATGTTTTTATTAAAATACTATAATACTTTTATATTTGCTAAGCTATATTTACTGCTTAACGTATTTTTAATTTTGTTTTGTGTATGGTACACAAGGCAAATCCGCATACATTTATGTATGGACGTATGCATAAGAGCAAATTATAAAATTGACAATAATACAACACGCACAGATATATAAACAACTGCATAGTAATCGTTATGTATTCAATAATTGTACCTATTGTGTGTTACAGTTCAATTACCTTAATAATATAATACGGTGACATAAAAGTCTGTTTTATTGTTTGTTACCTTTAGTACTACACTAATGGTAACAAACAATAAAACAGACTAGGTTCAAACAGTGCCTTTTCTAGGCTTAGAATGTCTTAGGTCATTTACCCATAGGTCATTGCGAGGTCGGTCAACGTTTGCAAATAAACAAAGAAAAGGGATTTGTATCGTGTAATAACAAAATTACTTATCTGTAACAAAGGCTATCTGTAATACTTCCATGCTGGACTGGGAGCGAGAAAAAAACATAGAATGTGTCAGCAAGATTAACTTTAATATTAATTATTTGTCATCTGATTAAAACGTACATAATAGAACCAAGATATTAAACTGCGTTCTGATTTGATAAAAAAAATGCACTTGAATTTTTGTGGTTATCGAACCTGTATGCTAATTTTCATCATGTCATTTGAAGTCATGTTTGTCTATTGCCCTATACGGGGTGAAAGGGACAGCAGCCTACAAACTAATTGGGGTTGTTCGACGACACTGAACAACTTTCACCAGGATTCTTTTCCAGGAAGTATGAAAAATGGATGTCCACTTCGAGCAGAAAGCCAAAAAAAATAGAAGAAAATCATTCTTGGTGAAAAGTGTTCAGTATCGTTGACTGAGCAACACCTATCAGTTTGTGGGATGCTGTCCCTTACACTTGGTTTATTTTAATGACTTCCAGTGCTACTTCAGAGCCTTGTTTAAGTGACTAAAGAAGAAGAAGAAGTCAGCAGGGAAATTACCAGATATAACGACCACTTTTCAAAGGCAGCTGTCACTAAAACAATGTTTGTGTCCTCGGGTTAGTTGCCAGGAAATGGATGTAGCGAACCCGGGAAGGTTCTTTCTTCGTACGTAGTTGAAATCTCTTTACCACGTAGCGAACCCGGGAACGTTCTTTCTTCGTACGTAGTTCAAATCTCTTTACCATGTAGCGAACCCGGGAACGTTCTTTCTTCGTACGTAGTTTAAATCTCTTTACCATGTAGCGAACCCGGGAAGGTTCCTTCTTCGTACGTAGTTCAAATCTCTTTACCGTGTAGCGAACCCGGGAAGGTTCCTTCTTCGTACGTAGTTCAAATCTCTTTACCATGTAGCGAACCCGGGATGGTTCCTTCTTCGTACGTAGTTCAAATATCTTTACCGTGTAGCGAACCCGGGAAGGTTCCTTCTTCGTACCTAGTTCAAATCTCTTTACCATGTAGCGAACCCGGGAAGGTTCCTTCTTCGTAAGTAGTTCAAATCTCTTTAGCATGTAGCGAACCCGGGAAGGTTCCTTCTTCGTACGTAGTTCAAATCTCTTCACTTGGTAAAAAGTGACCAGTGCACTGTATCTGTGTTTGCTTGTATTGCACATGCACTGCGTTTCCAGGTCAGCGGTGGACGTGAAGAAATTCCAAGTAATTGATCGATTGGTTTCTAAAGGTTTGTGTACAGTTTGCTAATGTACAACTGTAGGGCTGTTACATACATATAATCACGCCTTTATCCCTAATGGGGTAAGCAGAGCGTAAACGACCTAAACAAATGTCGTTCCGCCGCGTCTGACAAAGTTTTGAGGATTATTTAAGATAGATTTGTAGGTATATTGCTGTAGTGACAGGTTGTCAGCCCATCACCTTAATTGCAATATACTGAAATCCTCGGATCCCTTAGCGGGTTTTTATAGACCGGGAGGAAATGCAGCTAGTAAATTCTATGTTTTTTCTCGCTCCCAGTCTAGCATGAAAGAATTAGGCGTGTTAGAAGTGTTATTTGATTAAGTAGATACATAAAGTAAACTAAAGTAGACAAAACCAAGTTCATCAAATCATTTGTATTGTAAACGAGAATAATTAAAGTTGCAAAATTCTCGTTTATTGTATGATTAAGTATAAAACTAAATCTTAACCATTTAAACTATACAAGCTTAAATCAAGTTATGCCATCAGTCTTTTAGTCTAACTTCTAAAGAAACAAAAACAAACTTTTAACTTAACTTAATCAGTAGGCAAGTGGTTTTTAAGACACAGCAATCTCCAGAGCTAAACTTAACACTCCATCTCTCCCTTTCCTGGAAGTATGCTTTCTGTAGCACGGACGGACGCGACCGGTTGGGGCTTCGTTACCGCGACTCGCGATTAAACGTCAATTAGACCATTGTCGCAGCGGGCCCAACTCGTAAATATCCCCATCTAGTTTAATCCGGTTCCAATAGTGATATGCTTTTTATCGATACTTTCCTGAAAATCGAATAAGAAAGTTTTTTAAATGTTTTTCTTTTTGTGCGACCCGATGAAACGTGTTGTCAGAGTTTTTACACTGTCTAATAAGGTTTTTTTGCGTTACGATCTCTGTCAACAAATATAGTGACCGGTAGTAGATAAAAATAATAAATAAATGAAATAAAATAAAAAAGGTTTAATTTGTAAGCAATTTGTAGCTCGGAGACAGACGCGACTGGTCCAGGTTTCGTAAAGTTCAAATGTATCGATATTTTGTATTAAATTAGTTATTACTATTAGGTATAATATTGATATGACAGTTGTAAAATTCAAAAATAGTGCACTTTTATATTCGTAGTTAAAACAAAGTTTATTTTTCTTACACAAGAGTTCACCTAAGGTCCACATTTATGAGTTATCATTCCACACTCCAGATCCTGCGTGGACATCTTCTTCAGCTTGTAAGATCTATTTGAGAGAAGATTGATCGCTTAAAAATACTGGTGTCTATCGATATCGATAGTTGTCCAACTCTAGTGTCCACATTAACGAGTTAGCTGTCCACACTTCAGTCCTGCGTAAACGGGACGTCTCATTCAGCCCGTGAGAACTGTTTGAGAGAAGATTGATCGCTTAAAAATACTGGTGTCTATCGATATCGATAGTTGTCCAACTCTGGTGTCCACATTAACGAGTAAGCTGTCCACACTTCAGTCCTGCGTAAACTGGACGTCTCATTCAGCTCGTGAGAACTGTTTTATGTGAAGATTGATCGGCCATAGTTTGTTTTTACTGGCGACTATTTATGTATACTATTTCCAAATCAGATTTAGAATACCATTCTATTATTGAGTAAGTAACCCTGTTTGTATGGAAAACACGCAGTTTCGAACATACTGAAAACACTTCTCCGCGCGTAGGAGCAGGATCTACTAGCCGAAGCGTGTTTTCCATAAAAAAACAAAGATCAGACAATGCGAAACACGCTTCCACGCGCGGGTTAGCAGATCCCGCTCCTACGCGCGGAGAAGCGTTTTCAGTATGTTCGAAGTCGCCCAATTCGTATGGAAAACACGCAGAAGTATACAAAGTTTTATGTCTTCTTCTTCAAAAACACATTTCAAAAATAAATGATACGTGTTGGCAAATTACTTAAATGACTAAAACTACTATTTCATTATGTGGTCATATCTAATAGCTAGAACTTATTTTAGAAACAAGATCCGCGATTAAAAGTTATGATACTTTGTTTACCTTTATTCTAAATCTGATTTGGAAATAGTATAGAGACTCATTTATATTACTTATTTTAGAAGACCTAAAAAAGATATTCCAATAAAGTATTTGATATCTATTTTCAAGTTTTAATATTTCATGCTTTCTTCACTTCTGATTTAGCTCTAACTCTCTCTTTTGGCTAACTTCTTCTTCTATCAAGTCGACAGTAAGTCACGAGCTAGGAGACAAACACATACATCGAAGAACATCTTACCTACAAAAGGCATATAACCTAAGAATTGAATTGAACATCTAACCCAGCACAAGATTAATATCATATCATACATTTTTTATTGGTAAATATTATTTACACGTCATTTTACAATATTATCATTTAAAATAATATTAAATAATCTCATTTAAGTAATTTATAATTACAATTCATTTTTTAAATCAATACATTTCTAAAAATATCATCATCTCCCTAGCCTTATCCTGTATCTCACGGGGTCGGACGAGGGTACTGGTTTTTACACAGAGCGACTGCCATCTGACCTCCGCAACCCAGAAGGGAAACCAGAATAATATTTACAACTTTACTCAATGTTTATTTAAAAGTTCATCAATTGAGTAGAACGCCTGCTCAGTTAACCATTTTTTGAGCGTATGCTTAAAACTATTGTCACTTTTTGCATCAGTAACATCGGGAGGCAATTTATTGTATACTTTTGGCCCGATAACATATGTTAGTTTAACAGTTTTAGTGAGTCTGTGTTTAATAGTGACTAGATCATTAGCATTTCGTGTGCTATACTTGTGGAACCAAACTCAATTCTAGACTAGACTTTACTAGAAACTTTCGGCAACGTAACTACCATCCTTTAACCATCACTTTCTGTGATCTCAGAGGGCAGGCATCGTAAACGAATTTAATGTCACCGTTAACGATTGATCTGCATATAACCCATGAGTTAACCTCCAGTTTCCTAACATGACCGACTTATAAGTATTTTATACCTACACTTGTGCGTTTCCAACTTGCCTCTGTGATGTCAGAAAAGTACCACATCGTCTCTTCCCGGAGTGTAAATGCAAGAATTGTGTATGAAATCTTACACGCTTTCTTCTATGCTGGACTGGGAGTGAGAAGCGCTTATTTTATCTCACAGAAACAACCAGATTTTCATGTGTAGTAAATTTTGCAACCTACCGCAACTTCGATCAGAACAAGAGTGGGTGGCCGCCTGTAGTCAGGCTCCAGTCAAAATCGAAAAAGATTCAAAAATGGAATGGCAGTAATTTCAGCCATTCCTACAAAAGAGTATTCACTCTTAAAATACTTTGCACCTTTGCTAATTTAAATATTTAGTCAAAACGCACTGGCGAGGACGTGATTATCTTTAATTCGTCAGCAATACGATTAATGGCGCCTTGTTTTTGTTTTTATGGCAGTATTTTATGGCTCTTTAATTATTTGACGCTCTAAAAACCTACCTACTCAATACAAATATTTATGGCTAGGAATCCGTTCGCTGATCGATATCTCAGATCTTATCTTTTTATATATCGATATTGTTAAACATTTTTCATTAGAAAATTTGTTTTCGATTAGAAAGTCAAGCTACTTTATCTAAATTAAAAATAATTTATTACATACATACATACATAAAATCACGCCTTCATCCCTAATGGGGTAGGCAGACCGTAAACGACCTAAACAAAGGTCGTTCCGCCACGTCTGACAAAGTTTTGAGGGTTATTCTTTGTACGTATATTGCTGTAGTGACAGGTTATCACCCCATCGCCTAAATTTCAATATACTGTAACCCTCGGATCCCTTAGCTGGTTTTTACAGCATGCCCGGGAGGAAATGCAGCTGGCACATTCTATGTTTTTCTCTTGCTCCCAGCATCTTTTTATATATCGATATTATTCAACATTTTTGATTAGAAAATTTGTTTTCAATTAGAAAGTGGAGCTACTTTTTCACAATAATATATTAGCATGGCTTCTTAGCAATTTTTACAACAATGTTTGAAATTATAGAGATCTAAAACTAATGGTGGGGAAATACATACAGAATAAGCCTAGCCATTCAGAGAGGCAATGCTGCCAGCCTCCTTGTGACGTGTTGATGTGACGTCTTGGATGAAATTTTCCATTTGTAAAACTTGAATTGTATTGACCCTCTGTAATAATTGTTGTCGATAATAAAGAAAATTAGGTCAAAAGAGTTCTTAGTACGTTATATTAGAGGTATAATTAAAATAAACAAACTGATGTAATTTCTAACTTTATGATTGTATTTTATAACTTTATCTTATATTGTATCGTTTTAAACCACAATACTTAGTTTTGTTTAATCCTTATGGAATTTTGAAATAAACTATTTTTATTTTATTTATTTATTATTCAGCAGCATAATATTCACTCTTTCATTTTAATTTAACATTTCATTGAACATGTTTTGAGTCATTTAAAATTGATTAAGTACCGCCCTATAATTATTGCCACAAAGGTCTCATTAAACACAATACCTATCTGTTTTCTTCAAATAATTTTTATCATATACATAATTAGCTGAGCGGAAGCAATCTGCAACAGGACATATAAAATCGGTTTTATTGCGTTGAATAGGGAACAGAACTAACGAGTTTTATGGCATCGACTCCCGCGCATGTCAACGGTTATGTAGTAGCTTGTAGATCTAGATCTAGGAATAGAGATTGTAATTTATTTTGGGATATCTTGCTAATCGGGGGCGTCGTAGAGAAAGGTCAGGCCAAGGGTAAACTATAGGCAATTTAGTTTAAGAACGAAGTGGATGAAAAGATTTTTGCAAAAATCGTAGTAAGTTGACGGATGAAATCTCTGCCTACCCCATCTGAAAAAAAAAACAACACGTAAAACTTGTAAATTCGACCTGATTGAGTAAATTTCTTTACATATTTTTATTACATTCTAAGTGTCTAAATTCAGCAAATTTCCTCTGGTTGATTTTCTACCCTTTGTCTGAGTAAAGAAGTTATTTCACTTATCCGATTTGGCTTGACTAATCTCCATGTTTACAATAAACTTTACACTTCTCTACCGCCGTTTCTACACTAGCGGACAAAAAGGTAACTCACCTCTGGCATAAGTGGCCGTACACTCGCGGGCAGTGAAAACGTCACATTCCTCCGTAGGCATTTCGACGCGTGCTTTGTTTACCAAACAGGTAGTCTTTGTGACCTTAGCGGGAACGGACTTTTAGGGTTGACACAGGAAATTTCCCGCGTTTGGTTTCCATGTCGTTCTACATAATGTCGGTGAGCAAACATCACCACGTTAATCAAAATTTTTCGTTTTTGAAATCTGCATCTAAGTAAGATTTCAAACACACCAAGACTTACGCGGTGTTTTTTCTCACCGACGATACGACTTTTTATAATTGTTTTTTTTTTACAAACATACAACATATAATCACGCCTTTATCCCTAATGGGGTAGGCAGAGCGTATACGACCTAATCAAAAGTCGTTCCGCCACGTCTGACAAAGTTATGAGGGTAATTATTTAAGATAGATTTGTAGGTATATTGCTGTAGTGACAGGTTGTCAGCCCATCGCCTAAAATGCAATATACTGAAACCCTCGGATCCCTTAGCTGGTTTTTACAGCATGCACGGGAGGAAAAGCAGCTGGCACATTCTATGTTTTTCTCTCGCTCCCAGTCCAACATAAAAAGTTTTATTTTTAAAGTAGATTATTTTAATTACTTTTTAATTTTGAATATAATAACTACGTTTGAATTTGTAAACTTTAGTATGTAATGAAAGGCTCCAAACTCTCGCCTAAATTACAAGTCATCCAATCCTAGCTCAGTCCGGGAAGTCAGCAATACATTCAGTTTTTATCTATCCAGTCCATTTAGAAATACTAAGGTTCTTCCTAATACATTCAATAAACGTAGAATTTTGAACATTAGCAGTGTTGCCAACCCTAGTCTGTTCTCTTGTAGCCTAGCGCGAACTTGGATGAGCTGCGTCCTGTGTTGAGATGGTTCTACGAAAACTGATCACGCGGAAGGTATCGCATTGTAAGACCCGCTATACATTGATTCCACTAATATGACACCACTTGTTTACTCAAGCGGAATTGGTAATATTATGATTAATGTACTCTTAAGACAAATTGCTGTTTAAGAACTGTCCAATTCCAAAACAATTTATCATTTCTTAACCATCCATTCATAATGTCAAAAATCGGCGCCAATAATTCATTCAGTTTTCTCAATATCGGTAACTTGACCCGAGTTTCGTTACACTTGTACCGATAAGGCGAAATCATGTCACGCAGTACACACGCCGGCAAAAAAGGGGAACGCGAGCAAAATGCACCACGTCACGTCACGACGCGCACTTATTGCCATAAGAAATGGTCCAACACGCCCATATAATTCGAAATTATATCACGAAAAAACCGCCAAAAGCGGCGCTGTCCAAAAGTCCACCGTAATTGGCAATTTAAATAAGAGCAGTTTTAAAGTATTTTAATTGTGCAACCGCAATAAAACTGAGATTTGCATTTCGTTTAATTGTAAAATTGCATTACATTGTGAAATACTGCGGTGATGGCTACTTAAAAAGTACTAATTGCAACGACACTTGAATTTATGAACAATATTTAACTCAAAATAAATAATAATCATAGCTCACAGTTTTAACAAGAACGTAATAAAAATATGATTGCATTTTTTGTAAATAATTACTATATAAGACACGTATCGTAATTCCCACTGTAATATTGTAACAATAATTAAAAATATATATGAAAATATTTCACAGTTCACGAGTAAACAGGTCAAACCAAATCCGAAGAACATATTAATAGTTTGAAAAATTAAGACTAATAAAACCAGATTTATACTTAAATATTGCCCGTAACTGTACTTGGGCAGTAATTATATCAAACAGTGTGGACACTGGCACGTGACGAATGACAGCGGTGACCGCGTGCACATTTGTTATACGACCTTGTGGTCACCGAGCTCTCTTGCGGGTCAGGTGTTACCATAACTATACCACTGTATTGGCACAGAATCACTACATAGTATAAAACAAAGTCACTTTCTCTGTCCCTATATCCCTATGTATGCATAAATCTTTAACACTACGCAACGGATTTTGATGCGGTTTCTTTTAATGGATAAAGTGATTCAAGAGGTTGGTTTATATGTATAATATATGCATAATATAGTAGAGAAACACTGATAATTTCCGTGCGAAGCCGGGGCGGGTCGCTAGAAGATTATATAGTACAAGCGTTGGTATGTGTGGTTCTTCCATGCTAGACTTTGAGAGAGAGAAAAACATAGAATGTGCTATATGCATTTCCTCCCGGGCATGCTGTAAATAAAGCTAAGGGATCGTAGGGTTACTGTATATTGCAATATGGGCGATGGGCTGACAACCTGTCACTACAGCAATATACTTACAAATCTATCTTAAATAACCCTCAAAACATTGTTACATGTAGCGGAACGATCTTTGTTTAGGTTGTTTACGCTCTGCCTACCCCATTAGAGATAAAGGCGTGCCCATCGCCTAAATTGTAATATATTGAAACCCTCGGATCTCTTAGCTGGTTTTTACAACATACCCGGTAGGAAATGCAATTGGCATATTCAATGCTTTTCGTTCGCTCCCAGTCCAACATGGAAGAAAAAGATCATAGTCAATCTAATACTAAATTAAACCTAAATATATCTAGCAGTTTCAGCGTAAATACAGTATAACAAACATACCAACATCCATCAACATACAAAGACACAATAAATTATTAGTATAAAACAAATAATTATCAAGCTGCATAAAAACTTGACACTTTGTCCTCCAAGATATTGCACCAACGAACATGACACAGGTATTACGTGACATACCTAAATTCAAAATGGCTGCTGCACTAACCTTGACAGGTAACCTCTGGTTCCTGGGGTCAACAGTGGAACTTAAACGAATGGGTCTATCGTGACTAATGGCAAAAAAGATTTGCAACGATATATTCAATTAAAACGGTTATTGATTGTCTTTAAACTGCTACGTATGATATTTGTATCGTTTGATTTAAAATTGTAACGATTGTGTTGGATGATGAAAATGAATTCAAAGTCGCCTTTCTATACATACATATAATCACGCCTTTATCCCTAATGGAGTAGGCAGAGCGCAAACGACCTAAACAAAGGTCGTTTCGCCACGTCTGACAAAAGTTTTGAGGGTTATTTAAGATAGATTTGTAGGACATTGCTGTAGTGACAGGTTGTCAGTCCATCGCCTTAATTACAATATACTGAAACCCTCGGATCCCTTAGCTGGATTTACAACATGCCCGGGAGGAAATGCAACTGGCACATTCTATGTGTTTCTCTTGCTTCCAGGCCAGCATGGAACAAATCGCCTTTCTATACAGCTCGTATATGCTTCTTCACACTCTACCAAGTATCTTTCGTTTTCTGTTTTATTCATTTGGAAACGATATACCTACCGTTTGTTTTGTAAGATATAAGATAATCTACATTATTTATGGTGCCGATGATTGGCTGACGACCTGTCACTACAGAGATATACGTACAGTAACCCTTCTGAAGTGACAATTTGTCAAATAGGCATAGCGGAAGGGGCTTTTTATAAATCGTTGACGCTTTGCCTACCCCCTAAAGAAATACAGCCTTGACTACATAAAGATGTTAATTTTATTCACATGACCCTAAACTGTGCTAATCCGCCTGTCACGTTTGACCCTTAGCGCCTTTGACACTGTTGTCATGATATACGACCTGTCAACTCTGCTGTCATAGCTGTCAGCCGTGCTTAGCCAATTTGTGTAGTGCTGTCATGTGACACTGCGCATGATAACATGACCTGATCGTTAGCAGGTTTTTTAACAAAGTTTTAACCGACTTTGAAAAGAAAAGGAGGATTTTACTGGACTGGTGCTGTTGTAGTAATAACATCATCATTGCTTATGGCGTTGTTGTGCTTGGATCATACGTCTATATCTAGGTGCTTTGGCCAGATTTGTAGTAATGATTACATAATTTGACTGAGGAAAAATTATGAAATATGAAAACAATATGTTGGACGTCTCATAATAATAGTTTACATACATACATACATATATTCACGCCTGTATCCCTAATGGGGTAGGCAGAGCGTAAACGACCTAAACAAAGGTGTCCCGCCACGTCTGACAAAGTTTTGAGGGTTACCTATTTAAGATAAAATTCTAGGTATATTGCTGTAGTGACAGGTTGTCAGCCCATCGCCTAAATTACAATGTACTGAAACCCTCGGATCCCTTAGCTGGATTTTACAACATGCCCGGGAGGAAATGCAGCTGGCACATTCTATGTTTTTCTCTCGCTCCCAGACCAGCATGGAAGTAATAATAGTTTAAGAACCGATTTTTTGGGATACAAAATCCCACAAAACCCGGTTCCTATATTTAAAAAGGTAATCTTGATATGTGTGATACTTATGTTATGAGTTCTGCCAACATTACAAAACGAGCTCTTCCTGTTTCGTCACAGTAATGTAACTATGCGTTACTTCCGCGTAAGATGGATTCTTCTTTTATGGAGGTGGACATATTTCACACAAATCACACACGATCTCAAAAAAATACGGGGTGTAATCTGATAGGGGATGCTCAGTCAACGAAACTGAACTACTATCACCAAGAATTTATTTCAGGACACGAAAAAAAAGGACTTTCTCATACAAAATGACCACCTCGATCAGACAATTTGTATGAAAAAGCAATTTTTTTTTTGCTGGTGATAGTTGTTCAGTATTGTTGACTGAGCAACCGCTACCAGTTTGTGGGACGTTGTCCCTTACACCCGGTATACCTGAAAAGCGTCCATTTTTAACTTAAAATTCTGCTCACCTCTACAATGACAATAGATTTGAAACTCCGTGTAAAAATACATTTAAACACATATTTATTGGTACCGTCAGCAGCACAATGGCCGAAGTTATGGCACGTCTTTATATGCTGACCTTGCTCTGGCGAAGGCCGCGCGTGTCATCGGTCCAATATATTATTATTTGTCTTGTGTGGCTAAGTACGCCATCTTTTGTACACTTGTTAGGGTTGCCTCACTTTATATAAAACACAATACAAAACCTGCTCTCCTTTTACATTTTAATTTCTGAAATATATTTAAGGGGTTTACAGAAGGCACAGCGTACAGACAGTCAGAAATATCAGAAGCAAACTAAAATAAAAAATCATAAGTAACCATTTTAGGTGCTGTGGTTTTTGGCATCCTTAGATCTTGTTGGTCACTTAAATGGTAATGAAATTGGAATTTCCTACTGAAAGACTTTAGCCAAATATAGACTGTCAACAAGTCACTCTGCGAAGACGTTTCATATCAACCTTTGACTAAAAACGGACGGGGTGTAAGGGACAGCGTCCCGCAAACTGATAGGGGTTGCTCAGTCAACGACACTGAACAACTTCCACCAGGAAATTCTTTCAGAAAGTGAAAAACAAAGGCTTACATACAAATTGTCTGATAGAGGTGGACATTTTGTATGGACAAGCCAATTCATATATTCACTTCCTGAAAGAATTTCTCGGTGGAAGTTGTTCAGAGTCGTTGACTGAGCAACCCCTATCAGTTTGCGGGATGCTGCCCCCTAAGCTCAGTATACAGATGAAATCTGATATTTTACATCGATTGATCTTGGAAGATTGCCAACCCTACGTATGATCTTTCCGTGATAATTGACATTGCAATGACTTGCCCGTGCGACCTCCGTGTGTGATTGACAGGTTATGCTCCGGCCAGGGGTCGTAAGTGTCAGTGGATCAGTTGTCAGTAGATCAGCACTGTTACCATAACGTTTCAAGCAAGTGTATTTGGGTGTTAGTTACACTGCCGCTACCTGAAAAATCTGTTTGAATTTTTAAAGCATATAAATAATACCGGGTGTAAGGGTCAGCCTCCTGCAAACTGATAGGGGTTGCTCAGTCAACGAAACTGAATAACTAACACAAGTAAATTCTTTCAAAAGATAAAAAAATTTGACCTTCCCATACAAAATGACCACCTCGATCAGACAATCAGACATTTGTATGGAAAACCATTTTTTATACTTCTTGAAAATAAACTTTGTGATAGTTGTTCAGATTCGTTTGCTGAGCAACCCCTATCAGTTTTCGGGACGCTATTCCTTACAACCCGTAAATTAAAGAAAAGATAAGAGATCACATTTGACATTTCTTTAACGCTCACGTTAAGTATGTATGTATGTACCTCTCTATGTATCTATGTAATTATTTAATGTACCTTAAAAATGTTAAACTAAAATACAAGAAGAATAAGACAATGGTGGCACAAAGGCGGGCTTATCCTGTTAAGAGATCTCTTCCAGTCAATCTTAAGATAAACCCAGACGAGACAATTATGCTTGCAGGTAAACTAAGATAGGTACTTGAATGGGTTATATAACGTGACATAGGCAAAATAATATACTTAACAACATAGTTATAGGATTCAATATTCTTATGAAACATGTAATATTTTTATGTGAATTGTGACCCATTATTTTGAATGTACTTTACATACATACATACATATAATCACGCCTTAATCCCTAATGGGTTAGGCAGAGCATAAACGACCCTAACAATGGTCATTACGCCACGTCCGACAATGCCCTGAGGGTTGTTTAGACAGATTCCTATGTATATCGCTGTAGTGACGGGTTGTCAGCCCATCGCCTAAATTGCAATCTACCAAAACCCTCGGATTCCTTAGCTGGTTTTTACAGCATGCTCGGGAGGAAACGCAGCTGGCACATTCTATGTTTTTTTATCGCACCCAGGCCAACATGGAAGAAGAAGAATGTACTTTAACAACCCGTAATGTCCTTATTATTCGCAAAAATACAAGCGGCCTGGATCGTCTAAATTGCATTTAAATGTACCTCAATATCTTCTTGATTAGATAAAAATAATATCAAACATTGTGTTGGAAAAATCCGCGATACTGAGAGATAACCCCAAAGTCATATTACACTTCCACGTAAAAACCCGTGTTAAAGTAAATTGTTACTGAAATTAGCAGTGTTATCACATGACCTCCTTACTAACCTGTAACCTGCATGCTAATCAACCTTATCAACTTCTTCGAACAAGCGAAACGTAACCTTATCTCCAAGGTTTTAGGTGTAGTTTGTTAGTAAGAACAAGAGTAGGTGGTGTTTTTCTTTGTTATCGTAGTACGTTTAGGCAAGTACGTTGAAAAATGTTTCACCTTTTGTATTTGTTGCATAAGCTTGTCATTTGGAATATCATAATAAAGAAAGGAAATGGACTGGGAGCGAGAAAAAACCATAGGATGTGCCAGCTGCATTTCCTCCCGGGCATGCTGTAAAAAACAGCTAAAGGATCCGAGGGTTTCTGTATTTTGCAAATTAGGTGATAGGCTGACAACCTTTCATTACAGCAATATACCTATCTATCTTAAATAACCCTCGAAACTTTATCAGACGTTGCGGTACGATCTGTTTAGCTTATTTACGATCTGCCTATAAGGGAGTGATTATATGTATGAAGAAAGGAAAAAAAAACGTAGCACAGCACTTTAATATGTTACATTAATAAAAATTACATAGGTAGATTGTGTAATGGAACTGAAACATGGTATCAACTAAGCCACACAGCAGCAGGTAAAGGTAGCATTCATTCAGCGCTCTGGTAAAAAATGTTGTTTATTTTTGTGTCAAAGTACGGTAATAGGATGATAGAGTAATCTCTGAAGGCTAAGAGCGGGTTTCACTGCTCCGTATCCGTGAAAAATATACGGAAGCTGTCAAACATTTTCGCGCCAATCCATAACTATTTTCACGGTCACGGAATATACAATTAAAATAAGACAAGAGTTGTATAATCTTTTAACTATATTATGTACTTCGAATGATTTTCCTACTGCTATTTCAATATACATATATCAGGCGTGGTTAAAGCCTCGATTATTATGTAAATACATCTGCTCTATCCACATTGTTTGTATCTTATTAACAAAAGAAAAAATAACTATTCGTTCGTAGGTGGCATACATTTTAGAGGACTAAATAAAGCAATTTGAGATATAAAAACACAATCTCACACTTAAACCGGATGATTCGAAGACCCCCTTAACCCTACTTCGATTACTAATGTCTTTATCAGGTGTTATCAGTAAAGTGTACCTTTAGTCACGGTGACACGACCACACCATGTAAACGCCTACTATTTTGAATAAATCTAGCCAAGATTCACTTGAACACCCCATAAGATAATGCAATTTAGATAACTTAATTTAGAAGTTTTAGGGATCCGTGGCAAAAACACAACGAACAAATTGATGTATTTATGTATATAATCGTCTAGTAAAAATCCTTTAAAATATGACCCAAATCCCCACGATAATTTATGATCAAGGAAACAAAAAGAAAAACTTATTTGTCTGTATTTTATGAGGAGAGAATAACGAATCTTCTTCCATGCTGAACTGGGAGCAAGAGAAAACATAGAATGCTGTAAAAAACCAGCTAAGGGATCCGAGGGTTTCAGATACTGCAATTTAGGCGATATCTTAAATATCCTTCAAAACTTTGTCAAACGTGGCGGAACGACCTCTTTTAGGTTGTTTTAGCCCTGTCTACCCCATTAGGGATAAAGTCGTGATTATAAGTATGTAGAATAATGATTGAAACTAGAATAAATTTGTGCGAAATATTTACCGGTAGGTACAATAATCTTGTTTGCATTCTATTTTAGAAAACTCGTCTATAAAACACTCTCATGGTGACAATCTTTTTTGTAAGAAGGTTAATCAAACACAAAGAACAAAACTCTATGTCAAGTGGTGTTAGACTCGCACTTGACCAGTATTGTTTGTTCAACTCACTCTATTTCTGTATAAAAACCAAACAGAATGGTTTTTCTTGTTATGTCTTAATATAGAGTGTAATCTTAGGTGTTTGTCGAGTTTATTTGTCTATATATAAAGCAAATGTCTGTCAGTTCATCGGGATGAATTTAGATTACAATATTAGCATTGTTTAGAGATTTGTATGAGGAGCTCTTTGAAAGGTGTTAAGTGTAGATGAGGTCCAAGGCAAAAGATACTTCCATTTACATTCTAGAACTATAAATTCAGTGATACAGTGATAGCAAAAAAACACATTGATCTACTACCATACTTTTTAAATAAACTCTATTTGGTTTAAATACAATAGATCTTTGAGTAAAATATGTTCTATCCGTTTTTGTATCCTACGCATATTTAATCTCAGCATGATTTCCATGTTGTCCATGCTGGACTGCAACCGAGAGAAAAACATAGAATGTGCCAGCTGCATTTCCTCCCAGGCATGCTGTAAAAATCAGCTAAGGGATTCGAGGGTTGAAACCCTATACTGAAGTATATTGCAATTTAGGCGATAGGCTGACAACCTGTCACTACAGCAATATACCTAAAAATCTATCTTAAATAACCCTCAAATTTTTGTCAGACGTGGCGAAACGACCTTTGTTTAGGTCGTTCACGCTCTGCCTACCTCATTAGGTATAAATGCGTGATTATAAGTATATGTGAATTCCTATCGGAGTTTAATGCTAATCAGCTTACTGTGTTCCATCACAGTGTTAGATGCCACTTCCGTCAAGGCTTTTTAGGCTCGTATTTATAAAGTGTTCTCAAATTTGAGAGCAATATTAAGTATGGATTTGACAGATCACATTGTACTGAAATGACATTTCTGATGCGAACTCAAACTAGCTGTCAGTCTAAAGTGCGGTTTATACGGGGCTAAGTGAGCTCGCTCTATCGTCGACTCTATCTCGGTCAATCTCAAGCAGCAAACACATTGCAATAAAAATACAACATAATTTGGGAATTCTCTGCAGTTTACTTCCTTTGTTTAATTTTTGTCTACCGCTTTCGCTGATATTTTATGCCACAGCCTGGCACGAGCTACGCGTGGGGCCACGGCGTGGGCGACCAAATAAACATGTCTGCCGGTCCACCACCAGGTCCTCGTTACTGCTGCAGACGTGGGCAATGACGTCCCAGGTTCAATGTCTTTATCCAATCCAACACTTATTTTCTTTAGGCTTTAAGTACTAAGAACTATGTTTTCTTTGTCGCTGCTGTGTGGTGTGCCTTTATTGACATGTCAAATGTCTTAGAAATAGAAATTGGATTTCATTGACGTGTTAGGGAGTCATGGAGGAAACGGAGAGAGGCCTTTGCCCAGCAGTGGACCACTAAACGGCTATATAATATAAGAACATAAGATAAGTTAGCGGTCATCGTTGTCATCGTACTTAAGTACAATCAAATAATGACTTCTTTCTGGAATGGACAGCACTAGTTAATCTATTCAAATTTTATATTTTCTATGTTAATATAGAACATTGAAAAAAAATTGGTCTGTTTGAAAATGATGCACGTAGATACTTAAATTTGGCACTTTGGTCTGTCTCTTCTACATCTTCCATAAATAATGGCATAGCAAGCAAGTCTATGCTTCCGAAATTTGTTTACCTATTTGTGCCCTTCTAGGATCTAGAGCAAAATTCATTCAAATAAATAAAACTCAACCCAAAATTTACTACAGAAATAGATTTTTGACGACAAACAATAATAAATATTACACAGATATATTTCAATTATTTGACATTGACTCAAATACCTTTTCCAAGATTACGTGACTACAACTCGACATCTAGAAAAACAAAAAGAGTTTATTATTATTAGTGTCAACATTGATCGAGTTCGCTGAGAACAATGGGTGACCTTTCCTGCTGACCGATAAATTAGACGGTGATAACGACCGGTATCTTATCTGACAACAGCTGAAGTCAGCTGACTGACTGCGCAAGAGTTTTAAATGATTTACTAAAGTATTAACACTTGTAACTATTAACAGTGTGATGATGTAGATGAAGCGAAAGAAGTTTGCAAGGATCGTAGCAAGTGGAGGGATGTGATCTCTGCCTACCCCCATTTGAGATCACTTTAAAGATAAATTAGTTATGCATTTTTCATAGGTCACAGGGATATTCCTTTTTGGAAAGGAGGCAATAAAAAACAAGTACGTACCAACATATTTTCTTCCTGGGCACAATGTAAGGAAGAACCGACGCTCTCCGTACATTGAAATTTATTTGACAAGATGTCCACTTGTAGCAATTGTATTATCATCTATTATTTATTTTCAGTAAGTATCTAAGGCTTGTAGTTATAAAGCGAACTCAAGATTGAGAGTAAAATATTACTCTCTTCACTACATAGTTTAAAACAAAGTCGCTTTTTCTGTCCCTATATAGGGATATAGGAACAGAAAGAGCGACTTTGAGTAATATTTTAGTACATAAGGATGTACGCATAAATCTTTAAAACTACGCAACGAATTTTGATGCGGTTTCTTTTAATGGATAGAATGATTAAAGAGAAAGGTTTATGTGTATAATACATGCATAATAGTAAACACTGATAATTTCCAAGTGAAGCCGGGGCGGGTCGCTTAATAAAGTATAGATTTGACAGGACATATTGTACTGAAATTAAATTTCTGATACGAACTCAAACTAGCTGTCAGTCTTAAGTGCTGTTTACCAATACGGGCCTTAGTATCCCTTGGATCGTGTTGCTTGGAAAGAGACTTGACTTTACTAACCCCTAATTTCAATGACCCCTGACACCCCCAAAAAGGAGACAAAAAATACCACAAAAATAATAATAACATTAGTACTTATATACATACATATACTCACGCTTTTATTCCCAATGGGGTAGGCAGAGCGTAAACGACCTAAATTTAAGTCGTTCCGCCACGTCTGACAAAATTTTAAGGGTTATTTAAGATAGGTTTGTACTTATATTGCTGTAATGACAGGTTGTCAGCCAGTCGCCTAAGTTACAATATAGGTAATGAAACCCTCGGATCCATTACCTGGTTTTTACATCATGCCCGGGAGGAAATGCAGCTAGCGCATTCTATGTTTTTCTCTCACTCCCAGTCTAGTATGGAAGTAATCTTAGCACTAAATCTTACTTATTGGAAATTAATAAAAGTGTCTTCACCAGTTAACATAACCGTGTATTCATTCAACTTGAGACTGCGTATAACTTGTTCGACGGGTTCACAGGGTTCAAGTGCAAAAGGGCAAATACGCATTAATGTAATGTTTAATTCATGTTTACTATGCAGATAAAGCTATAAACACCAAAATCCCACATTATTCAGTGAACAACAAAAGTCTTTAGAGGTTAACTATCGAAAACCACCCATTTGACCCGCGGGTGAGTTTACAACATGGGGGATACCAGACGTAAAATCTTTAATGATATTTTAGTACCGTTTAGGTAGTTCTTCTATGCTGGCCTGGGAGCAAGAGAAAAACATAGAATGTGCCAGCTCCCTCCCGGGCATGCTATAAAAACCAGCCAAGGGATCCGAGGGTTTCAGTATATTGCAATTTAGGCGATGGGCTGACAACCTGTCACTATAGCAATATACCAACAAATCCATCTTTAATAATCCTTAAAAGTTTGTCAGACGTGGCAAAACGACCTTAGTTTAGGTCTTTTACGCCCTGCCTTCCCCATTGGGGATAAAGGCGTGATTATATGTTAAGGTAGTGTACAGTGACACAGATAGGTAGGTTAATGTGCACTATGTTTAAGTATTTATTTTTCTTGTAAAACACTATATTTTATTATATGTTGTATGTAGTAATTAAACTGAACATCTTTCTCAAAGAACAGGTATAGTATTTCATATGCAATACTTAGACTTACTAAATATCCCGACCTTAAAGGGACGTAAAATCAATGCAAGAACAATAAAGGGCAAAAATCTAGCTTCCTAGCAAAAACCTTTTAATTTCATAGTGCAATACATTGTTTACAATACTATAAAATATGTATAGATACTCGGTCAGCTGAGCGACTATTTATAAAACGATTATTCGTATTATAAACCTTTTTTTTAACGTAATACTTATTTTCTCAGAGCTGTTTTCTCCTCTTTATAGAGTAGGACAGCAACACACAGGTGTCACTTACAGCGCGCAAGGTTGCGCTCAACACGTTGTCAATGCTTTTTGCATTGGAGTGATGGACTCTACGTGCGCGCATCCCTCTGCCAGTACGCGCGCGTAGAGCGTAAGGTGACGCATGTGTATTGTAGGCAATGCAAAAATCATTGAAAACGTGTTGAGCGCAACCTTACGCGCTATAAGTGTCGCCTGTGTGTTGCTGTCCTACTCTATAAAGAGGAGAAAACAGCTCTGAGAAAATAAGTTTTACGTTAAAAAAAAGGTTTGTAATACGAATAAGCGTTTTTTTAAATAGTCGCTCAGCTGACCGAGTAATCTATACATATTTTATAGAATTGTAAACAATGTATTGCACAAAGAAATCAAAACGTTTTTGCATAGGAAGCGAAATTTTTGCCCTTTATTATTCTTTCAAAAAGCATAGATAGCGTGTTGAGCGCAACCTTGCGCGCAGTATTTGATGCTTGTGTTGCTGCCCTTACTTATTGCTAGTTAATATCTAGGTATAACTATTTCTATACCGACCCGGGTTAAGGCCTCGACCCCATCAGACACCATTGACATGGTTCTACACTGTTATGTAATGGCTTAGGCATCGTCAAGTGCCAAGAGCTGTCATTAAAGGGTTGTGGGGTAAGATAATGACGGTTTAAGGGAATATTTTTAACGGGTTGTAATAAACATTTATTCATACATATAGTCACGCCTTTATCCGCAATGGGGTAGGCAGAGCGTAAACGACCTAAACAAAGGTCGTTCCGCCACGTCTGACAAAGTTTTGAGGGTTATTTAAGGTGGATTTGTATGTTTATTGCTATAGTGACAGGTTGTCACCATACTAAAACCTTTGGATCCCTTATTTTTTTGTAATTAACCTAGGCTCAAAAAATACATCAGTCTTAAATAGATCAGTCTTAAAAATAAAAACTTCCAACCAAACCCGACCTATTGCGGCTGAATTGTATTTTTTTGGCCGATTCAATATTTTTTTCAAGTTTGAAGAATAATTTAGTATTTTCAACAGACTCTTTATTTGGAAGTAGAAGAAGTTAGAAGACAACTTACGTTTTAGTTATGCTCGTCTCTGTGTGTGTCTGTTGAGCGAAACCCCTGACATAGTTTTTGTAGAGATGTAGTCGTCTGAATGAATTAAGATTCCTAAGTGCCGTCCAACGCAGAAAATGATCTTACTTGTGAGGCTTTAGAATGATTCAGAATTTTCCTAACCAATCATCATCTCACAAAATCAGAATCGACCAGATAACCTCTATATTGGGTCCCTATAGCTCACATCACGGCAATTGATGATGAGAAATCGCTACATCTCCACATTTATACCACATCTAATCCTGCAGGTTATGGGTCGAGGGTCGCGCCTCACGTTTTCCTCCTCTTTACAACTCAATAAAACTAGTATTGCTCATTGTGGTTCACGGGCTTTGTTCAGTCTGCATCATCCTGAACAAACTGGGAATAATTTCACAAATCGCTACATCTCCACATTTATACCACATCTAATCCTGCAGGTTATGGGTCGAGGGTCGCGCCTCACGTTTTCCTCCTCTTTACAACTCAATAAGACTAGTATTGCTCATTGTGGTTCACGGGCTTTGTTCAGTCTGCATCATCCTGAACAAACTGGGAATAATTTCACAAATCGCTACATCTCCACATTTATACCACATCTAATCCTGCAGGTTATGGGTCGAGGGTCGCGCCTCACGTTTTCCTCCTCTTTCAATAAAACTAGTATTTCTCATTGTGGTTCACGGTCATTGTTCAGCCTGCATTATCCTTAACTAAACTGGGAATTTATTGAAACATACCAATTATCAACCTTTTGTGTTCTTCGTGGGAATCAAACCGACGTACTCTTGATCCAGAACCCAAGTTTCTGACCACTTAGATTGTTGAGAATTCGCTGCAGCTCCTCATTTGCACCACGTCTCCTGCAGGTTATGGGTCGAGGGTCGCGCCTCACGTTTTCCTCCTCTTTACAACTCAATAAAACTCGTATTGCTCGCTGTAGTGTAGTTCACGGTCATTCAGGTACTTAACTATAAGTGTACGTATACTTACCTAGTTATTATATTACCTAGGATGTTAGGTTTATGTGCGATGTTTAGATATTTTTTTTTGTGATGGATTTGCTCTTGGCTCAAGTCATGATTGTTGATAGAGATTGGGTCTAAACTCTTAACTTAAAGCGTGTTTACTAGATAGGTTTAAAAGTAGTGCATTTTAATCTACCTAATTACCTCGCGTTTTAGTTAGTCTTGTTCAGTTCAGCGTCACTTTTCGAGATATTAGCAAGAAAAACTTTTTAATTTTAATGGTATAACCTGTCGATTGACATAGGTTTCATCAGAGGCCGCGGGAATTTTTATTTTTTATTTTTAACATAGTCAAAACTATACCAAAAATCTTAGTCAAAGGACTTTTATATTATGTAGTAATTCCTTTGTTCATATTTCTAGTATGACTGTTCATAATCATAACCTACTAATTGCTGAAAGGAATGTAGTGATTCATGTACTGCTGGACATCATTTGGTTCTAGGGTCATGTACATTACCAACGCAATCATGAGAGGCTGGTATTTATTTGCAGAAAATGTTTATGCTATTTATCATTAGAAGCAGGGTTCATTGGGTCATTCGACTCGAGAATCCACTCGACAGAAGAAGAAGAAGAAATTCACTAGAAGCTCACAGAAGGACATCCACACTAGACACAAAAATTGCTAGATGTCCTGGAAGCGACAGTTGCAAGAAAATGGGAAAAAAGAAGATTTTGATTTGTAGGTGTACCTACAAATGAAAATAAATCTACGGAGTTAAAAACTCATGCTAAAATTAAATATACCGGGTGTAAGGGACAGCGTCCCGCAAACTGATAGCGGATGCACAGTCAACGAAACTGAACAGTTATCACCAAGAATTTATTTCAGGAGATGGAAAAAACATGAACTTCCCATACAAAATAACCACCTAGATCAGACAATTTGTATGGAAAACCAAAATATTCTTTTCACTTCCTGAAAAAAAATACTGCTGTTAGTTGTTTAGTTTCGTTGACTGAGCAACCCCTATCAGTTTGCGGGACGCTGTCCTTTACACTCCGTAGGTAGACTTCAATGATGTTGCTTTCTGCATGTTCCTTATAAAAGGCATTTCTTGTCCATCAAGCGAACGCAGTTGTGGCTACCAGGCAGAGGCTGCCCCCGCGGCCCTTTCACGCTGATGACGATGGTTTCCATTCCTCAGAGTACTCCCGTTGTTACATACCTACATAATTTAGTCACGCTTTTCTCATTTACGGGGTAGGCAAAGCGTCATCGGTCTTATGAAAGGACGTTTCTTCAAGATTACGCTTATCAGACTGTTGAGTTGACACTGTGTGTCTATCTCGTAGTGTTTCAAAGGCATGTCAAAATTCATATAGCTACGTATATATTAAAATACTGTTTATTTATTAAAGTACTTATTATTTCCCTTTATAAGATGAGCATTGTTTACCTCCTCACGTGTCGACCCATCATCGTATGAGTACATGGAGTCAATTGATCGTAAATCGAGGATCATCGTTGCCATGTCGTGCGCTGGCCGTGATCTACGACTTCTCAGGTCATCGGAAAACACGGTGAGGTGATTACATATTATATTTATGTGAGGACCTGACTACATATTTTGATTTGTTTACCTTATCTGTGTCCTTAACTTAAATAATAGCTCTTTTGAAGTCACAACAGAAGTAATAAATTGAATGGTTATCGGCATCCCTATGGGGTAGACTGCCCTAAGTTTCGAAATTGGATGTCATCAGTCCCTCAAACCTTAGAAAGAATATTTTACCTAACACAGTAAAAATACACTCACAAAACAGTGTTTCTTATAAAATCTAAGTTGCAGAAACAGGCTAAGCAGACAGCTAAGTGTTTTAGAAAATGTTCACTTACATCAAACTGCGGACAGAATCCAGTTCCTGCATAGCTCTAAACCAGTCTATTTCCAAGTCCCATGTTTATTCTATAACCCGACAGCGGTCTGCGGCCCACATGGCATAATATCGTAGGAGCAACCTGCAAGGCCGTCGTACGTAACAAGTGTAGATGTGTGTGTGAGTTGTCAATGTGTGGTGAAGCGTATGTGTGGATTTGAATGAGTTTACAAGTGCATTAAGGATTTGGTCCTTTATGTTGAGGATGGAGGATGATAACGGGCTGTTGGTTTCGTTAAGTGTATAATGCATTGCTTACTATGCTAAAGATCGTGGGTTTGGTTCATACATTCATATAATCACGCCTTTATCCCTAATGGGGTAGGCAGAGCGTAAATTACCTAAATCGTAATCGTATCGTAAGTCGTTTCGCCACGTCTGACAAAGTTTTGAGGGTTATTTAATATTAATATGTAGCTATATTCTGTAGTGACAGGTTGTCAGCCCATCGCTTAAATTGCAATATACTGAAACCCTCGGATCCCATGGCTGGTTTTTCCAGCACATACATACATACATACATATAATCACGCCTCTTTCCCGGAAGGGTAGGCAGAGACCACATCTTTCCACTTGCTACGATCCTTACATACTTCTTTCGCCCGGCAGCAAATGCAGCTGGCACGTTCTATGTTTTTCTCTCGCTCCCAGTCCAGCATGGAAGACTCATGCACGTCCCAAACATTTGGAAAATGTATTATCAAGAAATACTTGTGCATTTTCTCTGGGCTTTTGCCATGTTAAAACTTTATTGATCTAAACAATTCCTATTTAAATGCCATAGCAGTTATCTTACATAAATAGTAGGTGCAACCATTCCTTATCTGCATTTCTGTTTATTTTTTAATTCGTATCATTAAAAATTTTCACTTCTGTGGGTCTGCTGTAAGAAAATTTCTTTTTAGAAAGAAGCAGTGCCTGTTGTGTCTTTGTTTTGTATTTCCTGTTTTGATATTTATTATGATGTTTTCGTGTACAATAAGGTGTTAAATAAATAAATACTTCTTTAAAACTGCATATTCGCACATACGCCATTTTTCTTTCACACCTTGATTACGTATGTGTTTGCAGAACTGGTTGTTTATATACTTAAGTTATTACCAAGTGAGCTGAGCACGTGGCCGGCAGCGTTCCATTAGTCATGTATCTAATTTGTGCAACTTGTGTTGTTTTGCGCCATTTTGCAGATGAAACGATAAGAAATAGATGCGTTCGCGCATTCTTTGGGTTATCAATGTGGATACGCTGATTTATTAGTATTATCGGGATATTTAAGTGTTAACGATTCTTGTTGATAAGTTATAAATAAGAAATAAAAAAAAATGCCGTTGTTTGTTTTGCTCTGTTAAATATCCAACCAGCCAATTTATCAATATTTTTCTTCCTCAACAGCAAGGTGATGTTTTATTAGCCAGATATTTAAAAAGTTACTTATCGATATGTTGCTATGGTGATGTGATGGATGACGTTGGCACGTTTTCAGTCATTATCATCGTTCATCCATTGCCATACTCGCTAGATTGGCATACGTACAATTTAATTAATTTTACATACATGCATAGGTACATATAGTCACGCCTTTATCCCTAATGGGGTAGCCAGTGCGGAAACGACATAAACAAAGGTCATTCTGACAAAGTTTTAAGGGTTATTTAAGATAGATTTGTTGGTATATTGCTGCAGGGACAGGTTGTCAGCCCATCGCCTAAATTGCAATATACTAAAACCCTCGGATCCCTTAGCTGATTTTACAGCATACTCCGGAGAAAATTGGCACGTTCTATGTTTTTCTCTCGCTCCCAGGCCAGCATGGAAGAAAATAATTTATCTATGGTAATTTAATGCTCCTGTCTGTTTCCTGGCTGTACATTTAGTAACTTTCTATTCTACTCCTGATTTTCACCAGTAATTTTCTCCAGTTGATTCACAAACACCATTTACAGTACATAGCTATCCCCTACGTCTTGGCCGGGCACTGGGCACATAAATTGTTTCATCGCTGAGTTCGAAACCTCGCAGCCAGTTTGCATGATAAAGCCAGCCGATTTACAATGGGGGCGGTAAGATGCTGCTCATAGACATGGATTGGGAAATACGAGGGAATTGTTGGGAGAATCCGTGCATAATTTTTTAAATTACACTTTCTAAGCAAAGATGGAAGGGACTGAGCCTACACCAACCGATGCCGAAGGTCAAGCGGATTGTAGTGAAATAGACGAAGCCTGTAACGGTAGTCAGAAGAAGATAATGAAAAAGAAGACTCATTTTCAATACATCACGGATTTGGACTTTGTTATAAAGTGGTAAGGATAGGAGAAGTTTACTTCGATCTTTTGAATTTTTAAGAAAGCAACTAGTTATTTCTTGTGTGCCTAAGGTGAAGATCGTTGGTCATTGAGCTATCGCTGTAAGTAACACTCCTCTACCTGCGATAATGCCATTAATTGAAGATCAGAACAATGTCTTTGCAATTGCAAAACAAAGACAAAAGCAGCATTTTAGCAAACGTCCCTCTCACTGTCGTGCGTCAAGTGGTCTTTATTCATTGGCCGCTTTGTTCGTATGCAAATGCGGTGGTGGCGGCCGCGCGACCTCTCGCGAAGGTCGCTTGTAGGACGCACTGGTCGGCCGCAAGACCAACTGATTGTTGTGGACCGGTGGAATTGGTGCAAGGAACAATGGTCTTAATCACTCTGGGGAAATGATTGGCGGAAAGGACTGGCGGAAAAGAAATGGTGCACGGGTGACCCTAATCATCTTGGAGAAAGCAGTAGATGTGTGATCGTGGCTGCAAGACCTCTCGCGATGGTCACTTGTAGAACGCACTGGTCGGTCACAAGACCAACTGATTGTTGTGGACCGGTGGAATTGCTGCAAGGAGTAATGGTCTTAATCACTCTGGGGTAATGAGTGGCGGAAAAGAAATGGTGCAGGCAATAATGACTCTAATCACCTTGGAGAAAGCAGTAGGTATATGATCGTGGCTGCGAAACCTCTCGCGATGCTCGTTTGTAGGACGCACTGGTTGGCTGAAAGACCAACTGATTGTTGTGGACCGGTGGAATTGCGGCAAGGAATAATGGTCTTAATCACTCTGGGGAAATGACTGGCGGAAAAGAAATGGAGCACGGGTGACCCTAATCATCTTGGAGAAAGCAGTAGATATGTGATCGTGGGTTCATTGTAAGACGCACTGGACGGCCAAATGAGCATCCAGCAGTAGGAGGACCAGCGGAATTGGTAAAAGTAATAATGTCCCAAATTATCCTGAATCAGTTTACTACTGCAAATAGTTGTTCATACATTTCTATAATCAAGCCTTTAGCCCTAAGCAGAGCGTAAACGACCTAAACAAATATCGTTCCGCCACGTCTGACAAAGTTGTGAGGGTTATTTAAGAGAGACTTATAGGTATATTGCTGTAGTGACAGGTTGTCAGCCCATCGCCTAAATTGCAAAATACAGCAAACCCTAGGATCCTTTAGCTGGTTTTTACAGCATGCCCTGACAGATTTCCTTGCACCTATCTTTCCGAGCTGTTTCACTGACTATCCTACAGAAAGGTGGCAGTAAAAACCAAAGATTGACTATCAAAGAGCATTTATTAAGAGCAAAAATGTTCTTATTTACTTAACTACATACCTATTCTTTTTTAACAGTTACATAAGCATGCACGAACGACACTGTACTGCAACACGACTTAAGTTAACACCTTAATTATGATATTTCTTCCATGGGAGCAAGAGAAAACCGAAGAATGTGCCAGCTGAATTTCCTCCCGGGCATGCTGTAAAAACCAGTTAAGGGATCCGAGGGTTTTAGTATATTGTAATTAAGGCGACGGGCTGACAACCTGTCACTACAGCAATATACCTATAAATCTATCTTAAATAACCCTGAAAATTTTGTCATACGTGGCGGAACGACCTTTGTTTAGGTTGTTTACGCTCTGCCTGCCCCATTAGCGATTGAGGCGTGATTGTATGTATGTATGTTAATCATTCTGACTAACGTCTCAAATACCTTACAATTCAAACCACAACACTAACAAATGATCGTAACCAGTAGTTCAGTAATTATACTCTAACCCATTTGTATGGAGGAACAAAGGGCACTGAGAATCGAACCTTGGCCTTACCTTCGCGCATCCCCTGACAATGGTTTGTATAACGACCACTTTCAAACACAGCTATTGGGACTAACGGCTGATCTCAACGTTTCCTTCGAAATATTGAATCCTTTTTGTGACAAATAATCAGGTGATACAACCTGCAATGTCCTGACCAAACTGGGGAAAATCTTACAAAGTGATAAATTGGCAAAATGACAACTGTTTGCGCTCCCGTGAGAATCGAACCCACAACTACCAGATCGGGAGACCACGGCTCAGACACTAGACCACAAAGGTAGAGGTTCAGTAATCACTACAATGATACTCTAACCCACTTGCATGGAGGAACAAAAGGCACCGAGAATCGAACCTTGGCCTCACCTTCGCGCATCCTCGCCCCAGATGCATTGTTCCGGCAGATCAGTAGATGAGTCGATGGTGGATTGCAGTTTTGAATAATTGTTGCTGAAAACTAGTATTATGTACCTATAATGAGTGGTTTGAATAGAATAGAATCACCCAACACACATGAAATCATTTAAATCACACTTATATATTCCTTAGGGCGATTTGCACTGCTCCGTATTCGTATCCGTGAAAAATGTATGGAAGCTGTCATACATTTTTTCTCGGATACAAACCAAATACAGTGCAAAATTCTAAATAAAATCCCTTTGCAAAATCTGAGAAAAAAATAGGGGCTTTTCAGATAGATTTGTGACTCTGAAGAAAAAACTTGGGATGAATCATATTCCTGCTCAACTTTCTAAAATAAGTCATTTCATTTATTTATTCCAGTTACAAAAACATTTGTTTCGGAAACTACATCATAGAAATTACATTTTAAAAAACTTACAATGAAAATTTAACTAATTATCTATATCTAATGTACATACAATTATTAAATATACGTATAACTAATTACGTCTACATTTAATATTATTATTAGTATATTCATGCATTTAAAAAATATATATAATAACAATGACTTTTGAAGTATGTCAACTTTTATTAAAGTTTATTTACAATCTATTATGTATGTCACTAATATATATAAAAAAAAAACATTTGTTTACAAATTCCTCAATACTATAAAGTGATCATATCTGCTACAATACTTACTATTATACTCTGAGTTTTGTAAAGCAGGTTATTTATTTATTTATCGTATCGCATTATTTGCTGCGAGGTCTAGAGGACAGTGCAGCAGCCGGTTTTGTTGCACCTTTAGCACCACCTAGGGTCATATGTAGGTTTTTTTTAAAGGTAGTTCCTACGAATGTGGAGCAACATCGACCTGTAACGACCACTATTAGAAACAGAGACCAGAACCCACGGGTTGACGTGCACGGAATCCGTTTTCTTCCAGACAATCAGATGGATTCAGACTTCATTGTCCTAACGAAACTGGGCAAAATCTCACAAAGTGATAAATTGACAAATATCAATTTTGTGCCCCCCGAGAATCGAACCCAAGACCTCCGGATCGTGACCATGGCTCTGACCACTAGACCACAGAGGCAGGTGAAAAAAAAAGCCAAATGTAGATAAAAAAAAATAAACTTCTATTTAGCTTAGCACATCAATCTCTACAAAATGATCTCTGGTTACAACATAATGACATTCCAAAATTATTTGCTCATAAATTATCATTGAACAACAGATAGACTCGTTAAATCTTAATTAACCATTTCAAATCTGAAAATACATTTACAATCGTCTTTATTAACAACACCATAGGAACTATTATCAATTTCGCGCCTATCAAAAATACCGAACACTTTCGATTTAATAAAATTATAGATTTGTTGTTACATACATTGTTCTCCCCTTCAATGTGATGTTTTTAAAAAATACTAGAAATAAACTCACGATTTTCCTTTTTTATTGATACATACATATATAATCACGATTTTATTCCTAATAGGGTAGTGTGTAAACGACCTAAACAAAGGTGGTTCCGTCACGTCTGACAATGTTTTGAGGGTTATTTAAGATACATTTGTAGGTATATTGCTGTAGTGACAGCTTGTCAGCCCTTTTGCCTAAATTACAAAATACTAAAACCCTCAGATCCCTTAGATGGTTTTTGAAATGCAGTTGGCACATTCTTTATTTTTCTCTCGCTCCCAGGTCCGCAATTTTTTATTGATTCAGCAAATAAATACTTAACAAGAGTTAAAAGAGAGAAGCCATCACAAAGCGACTAATACCTTGAATTGTTTGAAATTTGTATATATGAATTCGAGTCTTGATTTCCATTATTTTCATTATTAATAATTATTTATTTGACAGTTTAAAAAGTAACTACAAGGTTGGTCACTCTGCATTATTTACAAATTACAACAATTTCATGACCATAGGTATTTTTTTTGGCTTCACATCAACCTCATATCTCTACGTATACATTACAATCATCTATGTCCAATGAAATCGTCAAATTGATGATAGTTTGATATCATTATTACATAATTAATTGGGTTAAAAATATCATTAGCGATCTCAAAACCACCTACAGCAGACATTGTGTTGTTAACGAGCATCAATCAAAGTAATGACGGGTATTTTGGCTGGTTAGGATATTTTGGTCATAGGCTCGTATTTTTTAAGCGATCTCAAACTGGAGAGCAATATTAAGTATGGATTTGTACTGAAATGACGTTTCTGATTCGAACTCAAACTCGCTGTCACTCTTGAGAGCTGATTACAAATACGGCCTATGGTATACCAGTGACGAGGGGTGGTATTTGAGCGAGGGTAAGCCAAAGCAAAAAGTAAGTACATTACAATTTAGATTTAGCTTCCATGCTGGACTGGGAGCGATAGAATAACGTAGAATGTGCCAGCTGCATCTCCTCCCGGGCATGCTGTAAAAACCAGCTAAAGGATTCGAGGGTATATTGTAATTTAGGCGATAGGCTGACAACCTGTCACTACAGCAATATACAGTTCTTTCTAACCAACCCTCAAAACGTATCAGACGTGGCGGAACGACCTTTGTTTGGGTCGTTGACGCTCTGCCTACCCCATTAGGGATACAGGCGTGATAGTATGTATGTATAATTTCGACGTAATTCCGGATTCGGTGGAGGTGGAATTCTTGAAAGCGACGGGAATCGGCTTGTATGGACCCTTCTCCACTGTAGTATACTTTGATCACAAAAAAGAATGATCACACTCACACCTACTTGGTTAAGACAGATTACACATACATACATACATATAATCACGCCTTTATCCCTAATGGGGTAGGCAGAGCGTAAACAACCTAAACAAAGGTCGTTCCGCCACGGCTGACAAAGTTTTGAGGGTTATTTAAGATATATTTGTAGGTATATTGCTGTAGTGACAGGTTGTCAGCCCATCGCCTAAATTACAATATACTGAAACCCTCGGATCCCTTAGCTGACTTTTACAGCATGCCCGGGAGGAAATGCAGCTGGCACGTTCTACGTTTTTCTCTCGCTCCCAGGCCAGCATGGAAGAAACTAATAAAAGAAACTAAAGAAAACTTTGTCAGACGTGGCGAAACGACTTTTGTTTAGGTCGCTCTGCCTATTTATATGTATGTATGTATGTAAATAGATTATTGGATAAGGCGATTGAAGAATAAGAACTAAACCGTACCAGAAGTAACTATGACCAAAATACAGTTTAGTGCAATCAACTCAATGTGTTGTCTGTAACGTAGCTATTAATTAAAACTAATTGTGGCGTATACATTTCTCTTGTGAGTATGAAAAACCGACCGATTGATGAAATGTATTGCGTGATGCGAGGCATTGCACCTAGTTAATTGACCGACACCGCGAAACAATGAAAGATTGTGTTTTTCTCTTGTGTCCAAAGATACAATGAAAAATAAATGGAGCAAAAAAGAGATGGAGCGGTTAATATATTTTTGTAAGCTAGGTACAGTTTCTACTTTGAAGGTTCATCGGGTCGTTTGTCAACTTAGACAAATATCGATAGTAAAAGAAGAATCTGATTATTATTTATCTATCAATATAATGAAATTCAAAGAAATTGGGCTCGATTCTAGATACTACCGGCTAAAACTGAAATTAATATCTTCATCACATCAAAATAAGAACATTAAAAAAGGTCAGGCAATTTATTTATACTATATGGATTTACACTTGTCCGCTAGATTTCTCTAGTAATTCTGTCAATTTTATCCGTCATATCATATGACGGCGGGAAAAAATGACAGATAACGCATCATACCACCGACTACAAATAAAAAAATTGGAGAGAATAATCTCCTGTTCTTTTCCAATGTTTTTAGTCTGAAAGTGACAAGTAGATTTTAGCCGGCAAATCTAACATCGATCCCACTGTTTCAGTTTAACTTAAACTAGACGGATTTTTAATGAAAAGATAATTATAATGCTTAATCAAGTTTGATATCTAAGTACTTCAAAAACACGGCCTTATAACTAAATAGCAGTTTCCCCGGAAGACTTCTCATCGTCCAATCTATAATAGCGCTATGTGAGGTCGTTATTAAGCCACAGCATAATTTATTCAGTATGTCCACGTCTGGGCGGGCCCCTTAAATAAATCATACTGTGCTACAGAGCACAAGCCTTTGATCCAGCCGCTTACCTTCGACCTAATCATTAATTTAGAACCTACAAGTTCTATAACATTAATTTTAAATCTACAATGTTCTATAACAGTAATGAATTGGCGTCGTTTCAAATCGTAGCAGGTTGGTTATTGCAGCGTGGATTTTGGAATCACGCTTATTTGATAGATGGATCTTCCATACTGGACTGGGAGAGAAAGAAAAACATAGAATGTTCCAGTTGCCCTTCCTCTCGGGCATGCTGTAGAAGTCAGCAAAAGGGATTCGAGAGTTACAGTGTATTGTAATTTAGGCGATGGGCTGACAACCTGTCACTACAGCAATACACATTACAATCTAAAATTGCCCTCAATTTATGTCAGACGTGGCGAAAGCGCCTTTTAGGAGCCGTTTTATGCTCTGCCTACCCCGTAAGGGATTCAGGCGTGATTTTATGTATGTATGTATGTTGATAGATGGAAATGTTATAACGGAAATAGATAAGCGATTTCTGAAAGTGCAGGAATTACAGTCAGTATTGTAGATCAACTTACATGCTGGACTGGCAGCGAGAGAAAAACATAGAATGTGCCAGCTGCATTTCCTCCCGGGCATGCTGTAAAAACCAGCTAAGGGATCCGAGGGTTTCAGTATATTGCAATTTAGGCGATGGGCTGACAACCTGTCACTACAGCAATATACCTACAAATCTACAATAAGAAACACACGAATAAGATAAATATCTTTCACTAATCTCATTAATCTTACATCCAAAAGGGCAAAGAGATTTTCTCAATAGGGTCAAAAGTTGTTCCAGACAGGTGGTATCACCACTTGTGAGGCCTTATTAGAGATGTACTGAAAATGTAGCCATATGCTAATACGAACATATGAATAATGTATCAGTGACTATATGATTTAATGTCGTATTTATATGAGAATTGAGATTGTTTGTGTACAAGTGTTTCTGTGAATTTGAATGGCAATATGTTATTGATCATATTTGAATCTGATATTGATATGTTATGAATATTAATAGCGAGATTTAAGATTATTTAGTAATTATAATATGATATTTGAGATCTTAAATTTCTTAATCGCGGTAGGTCTAGTAACTGATTTTTAAAATTTATTGATTTGTATTTTGTAATTTGAGAGACCATGTGTAAAATAAAGACATTAGTAACAAAAACCGTAGCTTTTATAACGTGAGTCAAGTTCTTTAGGTTACATTTTCATATTTAAATGTCTTTTATGATTTACAATTCACCAGGTCACCGTGTATTCATCTGATTACGCAAATCATCGACCACCCGTCTCGACGTGTCCCCTCCCTAGTACCTACCGCACCGTCGGCTCATTCATAAATCCGCTCCAGTCGGAACACGAACAACACTAGTCGATATCGATATTATATCGACTGTTACACGCTCGATAGACGTGAGCCGTCTGATAGCGATTTGAATACGGTTCTCATTTAGATATGTATCGAAAGATCTTAAGGAAGTGATGCTATTCTTATCAGAAAGAGGTAGAGATAGGATGATGTTGCGTTTTAGAGAAGTGTTGGTTTCCTTGTTATAAATAACGTTTTTTACTAACATAAAGTAACGTTAAATATAACAAAAATAATTGTTGTTTAATACATACATACATACATATAATCACGCGTTAACGACCTAAACAAAGGTCGTTCCGCCACGTCTGACAAAGTTTTGAGGGTTATTCAAGATGGATTTGTACGTATATTGCTGTAGTGACAGATTATCAGCCCATCTCCTAAATTGCAATATACAGAAACCCTTGCTCGGATCCCTTAGCTGGTTTTTACAGCAAGCCCGGGAGGAAATGCAGCTGGCACATTCTATGTTTTTATTTCGCTCCCAGTCCAGAATGGAAGAGAAGAGAATGTTGTTTAATAGTGGTTTTTAAATAACGAGTCGAGAAGTTTGATTTTATATGTTACTAGCGACACGCCCTGGCATCGCACGGAAATTCTCAGTGTTTTTGTACTATATTATGCATGTATTATACATATAAACCTTCCTCTTGAATCACTCTATCCATTAATAGTAACCGCATCAAAATTCGTTGCGTAGTTTTAAAGATTTATGAATACATAGGGATATAGGGACAGAGAAAGCGACTTTATTTTATACTATGTTGTGATGCTATGTCAAATTACTAAACAGTTGTTAGTAGGATAAGTTTATGTCAAAGTTCTATGATGATCTAGATGGTTTCAGAAGATTCTGCCTGTTGGTATAAAGTTCATTATGTTTTTGGTTTTTTTTTGTTTTGATCTGGGTCAATCCCAAAATAATATTTGAGGCTAGACGATAGGAAGTTTATCCAATAGCCATTTTAGGGCCGTATTTATAATCAGCTCTCATGAGTGACAGAGAGTTTGAATTTGTATCAGAAATGTCATTTCAGTACAAACTGGTTTGTCAAATCCATACTAAATATCGCTTCATAAATACGAGCCTTAATGACAACAACTTTACGCCAACCTAAAGAAACTTTAATACCAACATAACAAAGTGCAACACTAACCGAAACATAAGTAAGCATACTTTACTACTCCTTAAACACAGGTCAATAACGGTCATATTCTGTCACCAATCGTAAAGGAAACTTAAGAGGACTCACCGCGATCGGTGGCTCACTCGTTAAAAAATCATTACTTGCAAAATATTAACATTTTCAAAACTTTTCTCCTTCACTTCCTTAGATTTAGACCTCAAGATTTTTTTGAAGTAATGAATTATAAACAAATAAATTGAGGAGCAAATAGTAACCAGGAGGTACTATCAAAATTTCCGCAAAAAGTAGATTGATCCTCAATTCATTACATCTAAAAAACCTTAGGTCTAAATCTAAGGAAGTGGCAGAGAAAGTTTTGAAAATGTCTATATTTTGCAACTTATGATTATTTAACAAGTGAGGGCGCCACCGCTTACAGTGAGGCCTCTTAACCTACCGCACAAACTTAAAATGGGTGTTGAACACTTCTAAGCTCCTTAACAGTGAAAAACAGCGTAGTATTTTGCCCATACAAGGTCTTATCTTTGCCATAATTTAAACCAGTAGTTTTCTTGTGGTATTTTACGAATCTAAGTTGGTTTATGTCTTCATCAAAGTTTAGAGACTGAAGTTTTCTGGACTGTAGATTGTTTCCATACTGGACTGGGAGTGAGAGAAAAACATAGAATGTGCCAGCTGCATTTCCTCCTGAGCATGCTGTAAAATCCAGCTAAGGGATCTGAGGGTTTCAGTATATTGTTATTTAGGCGATGGGCTCACAACCGTTCACTACACCAATATACGTACAAATATATCTTAAATAACTCTCAAAACTTTGTCAGACGTGATGGAACGACCTTTGTTTAGGTCGTTTACGATCTGCTAATGGGGTAGCATTAGGGATAAAGGCGTGATTATATGTATGTATGTAGTTTTTCGTATAGGTACTCGTACCAAATACCAGTATACAGTATTTCTCAGATCAATTTGAAGTTTTCATCTTCTGTTGCTTTTCGCAGTGTCTGGCAAAAGATGGGGGTGAATAAAAGAAGATAGAACTGTGTATCGCTCTAGTGACGAGTTGTCAGCCCATCGCCTTAATTGCAAAACAAATTTTCCGATCTGTTAAATTTTTACTGTATGTATTTGCGAAGAAGCAGCTGCTCGTATCTATATTTTTATCGCTTCCAGACAAATATGGAACTAATTAAACCACTGCCAACTTGGTACACTTTGGCGTGGTGCCTTCCACTATATCCAATCAGAGATTGGAAAGAGTCCATCGAGATACGTCTTCATTACTCGAGTTTTCCAGGCCGAGTGAGATACAGGATGTCACAAACTGGCCCGATCGTCTAGGGTGGCCGGCGTCGGTAGCTAGCCACGTAATTGGCACCGCTTTCTACACAGCTGCTGTACGGGGTGTTGTCGGAAAGTCGGAACTGTTAGAGCAGTGTGGCCAGATTAGAATGAAAAGTTGGATATGAAAAATAATATCAAAAATATTGATCATATTTGTAAGGTGTCTGAGGCTCGTATTGATAAACCACACTTAAGATTGACAGCTAGTTTGAGTTCGTATCAGAAATGTCATTTCAGTACAATATGCCCTGTCCATAATCCATACTTAATATTGCTTTCAATCTTGAGATGATATATGTGTAACTGTGAGTGTTTATTCAGAAAATTACAAAAAAATATCTTTGACATCATAACAGTGTAGGTTTTTTATGTCTAAACGCAAAACTATTCACAACACCAGCAACCAGAGATATCTGCTGTTGCTGTTCTTGTATTTTTAATATTTTACTAGTTATATTAACATTCAAAATAATGGTAGTACGTACTACCTATACAATATTTCGTTAGAAATTATTATTTTGCTTTCTTTCTCTATTTGGGAGTTATCTGTGTAGAACTCAGAATTTAAATGAAATATTTCATGTAGTCTAATTTGTACGAACTTTTTATTTGGACATTACTCTTTTTACCTCAAGGATGGCAATATTCTGCACAATCTGATGACTGCGGCCACACCGCCTTAACACTCGAGGCAGTATTTTGACGCAACAGCCGTGAAGCTCGTAGCTGCTGGAACAGTTATGGTAATAAACTCCGCGACGCTTCCAGGCATAGATCCAGCTAAATGTTTTGTAAACAACGTAGGCCAAGCTCTATTGGAGAGAGGAAGGTATAGCTATAGATAGCTATTGTTTAGCTAATGGCTAAGTATCTTGAACTAAAGAAATTTCTGAATTATTGTGAATTTATTATTATGTTACTGAATGTACTTACCAACTCATATCCTAACCAGATAGTTGAAATCACGAGGATCAGGAAAAAAATACTGAGTGCATTTTGTTTCTTATTTTGACTTTCCTTTCCGGATATCCTTTCGCGATATCCAAAGACTAGAAACCGAAACTAGATCACTGCAGGTTCAAAAAGAATCATGCTATATCCGCGTCACCTCGCTCGCGTGTCTTCTCTCTAATGGGCGGTCGGAAAAAAGCGGCAATTGACGAGTTGCGCGCGCGCACGACCGCCGCACCTGGCCGCGCAGAGCGGAACATAGGCTAGACTGCTAGAGCAATGGAGTCTAGTGCAGATAGGAGTGAGTATTGACGGCGCAATGTCAGAAATGGGATTACTTTGACCCTAGAAGTTAGAAATGACTCTAAGGGGTGGTTGGATAAAAGCGGCAATTGATGAGATGCGCACGCGCACGATTGCCGTACCTGGCCGCGCAGAGCGGAACATAGACTAGTCTGCTAGAGCAGTAGAGTTTTGTAAAGATAGAATTTAGTATTGATGGCGCAATGGCAGAAATGGGATTACTTTTGACCCTAGAAGTTAGAAGTGGCTCTAAGGGTTGGTTGGATAAAAGCGGCAATTGATGAGATGCGCACGCGCACGCTTGCACAGAGTGGAACATAGACTAGACTGCTAGAGCAGTAGAATTTGTGAAGATAAGAGTGAGTATCGGTGAACAGAATTTTCCGCCTGCTTGCTTGTTTTCTTTTTTAATGAATTATGTGGCTAGGCCGGGTCGAAAACAAAAAGCTTAGTAACGGTCAGATGGGAGTGTCCACGACAATGTAATAGTAGTCACTGTTTTGCTATATAGATCAGAGGTATTCGAAATGAAATCGACGGGTAAACAAGCTTACACAGAAGTCCGTTCACTCTGGCTTTGATTAAACTTCCGTGAAACTATAAAGCTGACAACAACAATCAAATAAAATGTGGAGAATATGAAATTCGGTGGTGCAAACGGAATTGAGTGTATGAAAGATTACGACCAATACCCCATCTTCATAGACTCTACAAGTAATCTTACAGCAAGAATAATCAGTCCTCTAATCATTTCCTAGCTTCTCGTAGCGCAGGCGCAGCTTGGCGCGTGCATTGAGCACACGCCTGGCGGCCATTCGAAATCGGAGCGATTTTAAATTTGACCATTGTCACGGAAGGTCCGGTTGCGGTCGAAAGTAGACCTCGACAGCGACCGCTCTCGTAGGAAGTGTTTATAGCTATAGTCGTTAGATGTAGGGCTGCCATCCGGGCGGGTTTGTTCGAGTTTTTGAGGCTCCTAGTGTACCCAGGCAGGATTTGTTAGAAGGTCAAAGAGCGACCTCAAAAAGTACGAAATTTCCAAGATTCTGTCAAAGTTTGGCAATTTAGGTGATAGCGGCCTTAGTTTCTTCTATGCTGGACTGGGAGCGAGAGAAAAACGTAGAATGTGCCAGCTGCATTTCCTCCGGGGCATGCTGTAAAAACCAGCTAAGGGATCCGAGGGTTTCTGTATATTGAAATTTAGGCGACAGGCTGACAACCTGTCACTACAGCAATATACCTACAAATCTATCTTAAATAACCCTCAAAACTTTGTCAGACGTGGGAACAATCTTTGTTTAGGTCGTGTACGCTCTGCCTACTCCATTAGGGATAAAGGCGTCATTATATGTATGTATGTATGTATGTTCCAAGTCCTTCACTTCTGAGGAATACTTCCGTAAAGGAAGACGAGAGTTTTGGTATTTGTAATTTAGGTGAAAGACTGACAATCTATATCTGCAATAGACAGTTCGTCAGTCAGATGGGGCGAAAACTATGATGTTCTGCTGAGCCCGTAACGGATACGGGCGTTACTGTATGTATCTATGCAGCCCTAGTCATGGTCGTTAGATGGAGTAGGGCTGGCTAAAGAGATAAGACTAAAGGTAAAAGTTGAACTGGCTGCTACAGTTTTGTGGTGATTTTATTGCTCGAGATAAAGAGGTGTGATTGCAAAGGAAAGTTGCGTTTGTACAAGATATTGGAAATAATGGTATTCGAAGTGTTAGCAGTATCTAACGACTCTTTAATTTGTCACGAAAAATAATATAAATGCGTCGTCGTGAGTATAGGTGATCAAAGTGCACCGATTACGTAGGTATAAAAGCAGGTTTCTATAGGTTTTCAATTCTATATACATAAATACATTCGAGTAATATCGCGGCTTCATCCCTAATGGGGTAGGCAGAGCAAAAACGTCTTAAACAAAGGTCGTTCCACCAGGTCTGACAAGTTTTGAGGGTTAATACAGATGATATACTTAAGTTGGGCTGTCAGCCCATCGCCTAAATTGCAACACACTGAAACCCTCGAATCCTCTTAGCTGATTTTACAGCATTCCCGGGAGGAGATGCAGCTGGCACATTCTATATTTTCCCATAACTTCCAGTCTAGCATGGAAGATGGAAGATATAATTCTTATTTAAAGAAAAGTAACAAATCTGCACAAATATTTATTTTTTATTATAAGAGCTTATTTAAAAAAAACATATCTACCATGTCACGTTTTCTGAACAAAAACTCTAACTAATTAATTCTCTATTTCGCCAAAGTCAAGGGCAAAAACTGAGTGCACTTTTTAGATCAAATGGAACTAAAACAAAATGTCGAAACGATTCGGTCACGGTCAAATAAGGTTAAAAGATTGCCTGTGACCGATCTATCTTCAGACTGTCTATAAATATAGGACCTTTTTAAGTGTACTTCAATAATAATGATTTACGTTTGAAAACTTTTCGCTATAAAATTAATAATTTGAACTTCAATTGAAATGATACAGATTAATACATTACATACTATAAAACAACATTGTTATCTTTTACACAGTAATTTTTCACGTGAACTTAAAAATTTTGCAAAATTCGGTTATTTGGTGGGTATTACATAGATACCTACATATAGTCACTCCTTTATCCCTAATGGGATAGGCAAAGCATAAACGACCTAAACATAGGTTTCACCACGTCTGACAAAGTTTTGAGATTGCCAGCCCATCGCTTCTGCTTCTGTCGAGTGGGTATCGAGTCCTTCGCTTAAATTGGAATATACTGAAACCCTCGGATCCCTTAGCTGATTTTTACAGCATGCCCGTGAGAAAATGTAACTGGCACTTCCAGTCCAGCATGGAAAAATGGGTACTAAGTAATAGTAATATCAAAATACCTATCTTTACAATTTTTTTAAGTTCACACGCAACAGTCTTATAATATTTTTGTTTGAATGAGCATTCATTTTATAATATTTTTAAGAAGTTGTGTGCTATTAACTTGAAGTGCTAAGTGTGGGTATTATTTTTGTAGAAATAATGCAGGAAGGTGTAATTTACACAACTTGTTTACTTGACACCTGTAATACTTTTCAACGAATTTAAATTGCTTTTAAATACAACCCTACAAAAACCTAAAAATAAGCTTGGAATTTAAAAGTTTTTGCACCACAAGATGAACAGATTATACCGGTGTATCAACCTCAGCACTGTCATCGAGTGATCTGAACCGTGGAAATCGATTACGGTCAATTCGATCGAATCGATTTTCCCGCACCCAATAATCGGTGAAAAGTTTAGAAAGAGTTGTAATTTCCTGTTTCGGAATATTGGGATTGACTTTCTATGAGTCGAGTGTGTAGGTAATCTATGCTACCATAATCACACTGGACTAAACGTTGCCATATCACTTATACTTTTGACGGTGCCGACATGATGTTAATGGACTATAAAAGAAACTTAAAAAAATACATAGGTTAATGACCAGGAACTACTATTATTTTAGAACAATCTTAAGCAAAATCTTAAAAAAGAACGATTTGAACAACCCTGGAAGGTTTCCATGTACGAATCATTTAATATACGTAGGTACAAATTATTAACTGAAAAAAATGCAGAATTGAAATGACTATTATTATTTATCCCAGTAGATGTTTCTTTTTGTTACATTTGAGTCCGAAACTTTGTAGTGAATAATAATGAATATTATTCACCTGTTCAACATTGGTTTGAATGTACTATTTTTATTGCGTTTTTTGTCGCTCTATAGAGGTCGCGCGCGTCGGAATCCAATTGAACTTGGACCGAATTCATTAAAATACTCCGATTCGTTTTCTGATGCAAGTCCATTTGTGAAAGATCAAAATGAAATGGCTTGTTTTGTTCGTGTTGCTTTTCATTCAACTTTGAAGATTGAATATGAAATGCCAGAAATGTTTTGGCTTCCGCAACCTGATTATTTAGAAAGGTTGTTGTAAAGATGAGCAATATGGCCAGTATTATAATCGGAACAAAAAAAAGTTTAAGGGCATCCCATCTTTTAATTTCGAAATTGCACTACATTGTTCTACTTCAAAAAAAAAAAAAAATGTACAACCTTACTGGCCATTTTAAGACTTTATCTTTTCGACTAAAGTGCACATGTTTGAACGTGGAATATTTTCGGAAGGTATTGCGATGAGGAGGGTTCCCGTGGCAGGCGCGCTGCCGTGCTGATGCTGGCCTCGCTGACGTCACGCCGCGCCGTGGACGCTGAGGCGCCGGTCGTCTGGCCCGCATGGTGCTACTCAGGTACTATAAGCCGCTGATAGGAAGGTGTTGCGATGAGGAGGGGTCCCGTGGCAGGCGCGCTGCCGTGCTGATGCTGGCCTCGCTGACGTCACGCCGCGCCGTGGACGCTGAGGCGCCGGTCGTCTGGCCCGCATGGTGCTACTCAGGTACTATAAGCCGCTGTTAGGAAGGTGTTGCGATGAGGAGGGGTCCCGTGGCAGGCGCGCTGCCGTGCTGATGCTGGCCTCGCTGACGTCACGCCGCGCCGTGGACGCTGAGGCGCCGGTCGTCTGGCCCGCATGGTGCTACTCAGGTACTATAAGCCGCTGTTAGGAAGGTGTTGCGATGAGGAGGGGTCCCGTGGCAGGCGCGCTGCCGTGCTGATGCTGGCCTCGCTGACGTCACGCCGCGCCGTGGACGCTGAGGCGCCGGTCGTCTGGCCCGCATGGTGCTACTCAGGTACTATAAGCCGCTGTTAGGAAGGTGTTGCGATGAGGAGGGGTCCCGTGGCAGGCGCGCTGCCGTGCTGATGCTGGCCTCGCTGACGTCACGCCGCGCCGTGGACGCTGAGGCGCCGGTCGTCTGGCCCGCATGGTGCTACTCAGGTACTATAAGCCGCTGTTAGGAAGGTGTTGCGATGAGGAGGGGTCCCGTGGCAGGCGCGCTGCCGTGCTGATGCTGGCCTCGCTGACGTCACGCCGCGCCGTGGACGCTGAGGCGCCGGTCGTCTGGCCCGCATGGTGCTACTCAGGTACTATAAGCCGCTGTTAGGAAGGTGTTGCGATGAGGAGGGGTCCCGTGGCAGGCGCGCTGCCGTGCTGATGCTGGCCTCGCTGACGTCACGCCGCGCCGTGGACGCTGAGGCGCCGGTCGTCTGGCCCGCATGGTGCTACTCAGGTACTATAAGCCGCTGTTAGGAAGGTGTTGCGATGAGGAGGGGTCCCGTGGCAGGCGCGCTGCCGTGCTGATGCTGGCCTCGCTGACGTCACGCCGCGCCGTGGACGCTGAGGCGCCGGTCGTCTGGCCCGCATGGTGCTACTCAGGTACTATAAGCCGCTGATAGGAAGGTGTTGCGATGAGGAGGGGTCCCGTGGCAGGCGCGCTGCCGTGCTGATGCTGGCCTCGCTGACGTCACGCCGCGCCGTGGACGCTGAGGCGCCGGTCGTCTGGCCCGCATGGTGCTACTCAGGTACTATAAGCCGCTGTTAGGAAGGTGTTGCGATGAGGAGGGGTCCCGTGGCAGGCGCGCTGCCGTGCTGATGCTGGCCTCGCTGACGTCACGCCGCGCCGTGGACGCTGAGGCGCCGGTCGTCTGGCCCGCATGGTGCTACTCAGGTACTATAAGCCGCTGTTAGGAAGGTGTTGGGATGAGGAGGGGTCCCGTGGCAGGCGCGCTGCCGTACTGATACCTTCCTCGACGACGTCACGCCGCGCTGATAACCAGATAAGCTTGCATTATCTTATCTAAACCTGAAAAAATCTCACAAAATCACCTCTAATTCATTTTATTTGACAGAATGTTATAATATTTGATACGTATGCCAACAAAGAAAAATCTTTCGCAATCGAAAGCGCTACGCCGTTGCTACGCTAGATTTGTAAATTTCGTAGCAAACATTGTTTTTTCTGCAGAAATTATTTACACTATACTTAAATTCTATAATGCAATATTAATAGCAGCTAACCTAGTAATGGCAAGTAGTGGTTACCTGTCAGACGGTAGTGGCCAGTTGGAAAAACTTGGCAGGCAGCGCTCAGTCGGCGCGCCGTGGGTGGTAGGGCGCACCTGCCAGTGCGCATTTCCATACCCTCCCGCGGCTGAGGGTAAAACGGTATATCTTACATTCTTATTAAAACAGGGTAACGGCCAAGATTTTGATAGCAGCAGTTTTGTTCTGTAGTAATGACACAAGTTAGACTTCTTACTATTTAATAGCATCTACTTACTAGTGAATCATTCGTCAAAACGAAAATCTACACGATGATAAAATAAGGAACTCTACTCACTTGCAATGTTTAAATTTAATCTTATAATTAAATTGCTGCATTTTATTTTATTTGGTTAAAATTTGATGTATTAATATATAATACATACATACATAAATCACGCCTTTATCCCTTACGGGGTAGGCAGAGCGTTAAACGCCTCGTAAAAGGCGCTTTCGCCGCGTCTGTCAAAAATTGAGGGCAATTTTAGATTGTAATGTGTATTGCTAATGTGTAGTGACAGGTTGTCAGCCCATCGCCTAAATTACAATACACTGTAACCCTCGAGTCCCTTTTGCTGTCTTCTACAGCATGCCCGGGAGGAAGGGCAGCTGGAACATTCTATGTTTTTCTATCTCTCCCAGTCCAGCATGGAAGAATATATAATAGAACAATGACAATTTGTCAATCATTTGAAAATATTGTGAAATAAACTGTCCATCTACCACACATACACACACACACACACACAACTAATAGACTTTAGTTTATTGTACTTAACACATTTTCAGACTTACATTGTTGCCTGTGTATCTCACGACCTTTCTACTTGCGAATGCTCGGAGCTTTTTTGGGCCCCAGAAGCCTTATTAGTTGAAGTTCAGTTTTTGTAGCACTTTTTGTAACGTAAGATATGACAGAATGTTGTGATTCATATGTGCCATCAGCTTTGAATTAAAATTCGAATCAGGGTAGACAATCTTAAACAAATTAAAGTATATTTTAAAATAATTATGCTTATTTAAGTATTTTGTTGTAGTTAACAGATTCTTACTGAATTCAAACCTGTGAATAAGGTGCTGAAATAATATTGTAATTGGGATACGTAAACAAATACAAGAACCACTATAGTCCAAACTTAAATAAAATTTTATTTAAATTTCTAAAGGTAATCACGCATTTCCATCTCCTAAGCTGCTATAAACCAAATCAAAGTTCTAGTAAATATTGAAATGTCAGGTACTAAATGAGGATAGTTACCGCCTTACCTCACCTCGCATGCTGAGACATTGGACTCCCAGTGGAGTGAAATCTTTGTACCTAATTTAAACTTAAAACATTGAAAAGAACTATATACAAAATCACAAAACTCTAAATTCAAAAATCTATTTCATTTTCATACCTAAAGATAATCACGCAATTCCATCTACAAAACTGTAATAAACTGATGACGGTTTCGCCCTGGTAAACGCCCATTGTTCAGGTCGTTTACGCTGTGCCTACCCCATTAGGGATAAAGGTGTGATTATATGTATGTATATAGTTTCATTCCTAAAGGTAAACACGCACTTCTCTCCTAAAGTGATGACAGTTTCGGTAAATGTGGAAAAGTGTCAGGTAATGAGGATAGTTACCGCCCCACCTCACCTCAGCTGGTGAGTGAAGACATTGGACTCCCAGAGTGGAATCTAGAAAGACTAGGTAGAAACCTAATCTAAGATAAAAGAACCACAAAGCTCTAATAATCTATTTTTAGTTTCTTCCATGCTGGACTGGGAGCGAAAGAAAAACATAAAATGTGCCAGCTGCATTTCCTCCTGGGCATTTCCTCCATTCAGTAAATTGCAATATAGGCGCTGGGCTGACAGCCTGTCACTACAGCAGTATACCAGCAAATCTATCTTAAATAACAATCAAAACTTTGTCAGACTTGGCCGAACGACCTTTGTTCAGGTCGTTTACCCTGTGCCTATCCCATTAGGGATAGAGGTGTGATTATATGTATGTGATTAGTATAATTCCTAAAGGTAATCACACACTTCTCTCCTAAACTGATGACGGTTCCGGTAAATGTGGAAAAGTATCAGGTAATGAGCCTCACCTCGGCTGTTGAGTGAAGACATTGGACTCCCAGTGGAGTGGAGTCGTGAGCACCACATTACCGCACTTTGTTGGATACTTAGGAGTCGGTAAGGTCGGCAGAAACATCGAAAAAGGTTAATAATTATGAGTATATGCAATGCAATGCAATTATGAGTATATGCATTGGGCCGTTTTTTGCAGTCATTTCGATAGTTATTGCGGGGATCTAACTATAACTTGTTCCTCAATCAAAAAAAATGCCCTAATTCTAAGGAAGTAGTAGAACAAAGTTTTAAAAAAGGCAATATTTTGCGAGCTATGATTTTTTAACGAGTGTGGCCGCCACCGCTTTGTATATACGCTCTTAAATGTTTATCCAAACACTGTTTCTGCGTCTAGCAAAGGCTGAGGATGATTTCAGATATAGTAAGAGTTTGTTGATATCTTCAGTGAAATTAAATTATTGTCAAAGGAGATGTTTCGTATCAAGTCAAATTAATTAGTAGTCCCTAGAAGCAGGGTTAGTTTATCCTTTCTTCCGTCCAGCAACTGACGTCTGATTATCACCAGCTAGTACCAATGACTGCTAGAGAATGAAAAAGAAATAGATTTCTTTCTTTGCCGACCGTCCCCCTGATTTCCACGGTGGCCGTGAAACTGTGGCAATTCGACAATTACTCGAAAAGCCCCCGCTATAAAGCCCACGGCAGCGATTGGTACAATTTAGAGAGCTCGGTGCTAAACACTCTGTATTGTAAGAGGTGTTTTGATTGGTCCTGGGCAGTTGGTCACACGTTTTGTTCTAGTCAGCGTGATGAGAGGCATTCTTTAAATTTCTTTGGGTGTGAGGTAGAACCTACTTATTTGATAGCGGGAGTTTATGGCTTTAACTTTTCTTTCCCTTTTTTGTTTGAATAAAACACGTCATATTCTAAAGTTGTAAAAGATCTTTAAACCTGAAATAAAGAAAATAAAAATAATTTAATAATTTATATTAAATAAATATTTTTCATTTTCATTTTCTTCTACCTAATGATTAATAGGTATGTCTATTAATGCCCACATCATACGCAAAAAGTGACTTGTTGTAGTGTATCGTTTTTTTTTTCATTATCTGTAAAAAAATCAGTGTAGTGTGAAAAATAAGTGCCCATGTCCCATTAAAATAATACTGTTTTTTTCTTTTTAAGGAAAGTAAAGCTAAGTATATAGACAAAGACACATACATGAATATAATCACGCCTTTATCCCTAATGGGGTAGGCAGACCGTAAACGACTTAAACAAAGTTCGTTCCGCCACGTCTGACAAAATTTTGAGGATTATCTAAGATAGAGTAGTAGGTATATTGCTGTAGTGACAGTTTGTCAGTCCATCACCTAAATTGCAATATACTGAAACCCTCGGATCCCTAAGCTGATTTGTACAGCATGCTGAGGAGGATATGCAGCTGACACATTCTGACAATGTTTTTCTCTCGCGCCCAGTCCAGCATAGACAGGGATAGCTATACGTATTAAACAATATGGCAATTTTTATAATATAAACTAGATTATGCCTTCCATGCTGGCCTGGGAGAGAGAGAAAAGCCGACTAGAATGTGCCAGCTGCATTTCCTCCCAGGCATGCTGTAAAAACCAACTACGGGATTCGAGGGTTTCAGTATTTTGCAATTTAGGCGATGGGCTGACAACTTGTAACTACAGCAGTGTACATAAAAAAATATCCTTAATGGCACTGAAAACTTTATCAAACGTGGCGGAACGATCTTTATTTAGGTCGTTTACGCTCTGCCTACCCCATTAGGAATAAAGGCGTGAATATATGTGTGTATGTATAAACTAGATTATTACAATAGTTGGACATTCCAATCCGGTTGGCGGCATTGACAAGGCAACCCCAATCTATTCTCTGGGCGGGGCTTTCAATCATTATCATTGTCTAACTGTTGAATACATAAATACTAACATTAATTTCATTTATATTTATAAAGGCCACGATGTGGGCTTGCTGACTATATAATTTATATCAAGTTACAATTAATGCGACAATTTTTAGACAGTGTAATATTTTATTACTAAGTAAAATATATTTTTCTTTAATTAGAATTATTTTTGGTGAGCTTTTGGAAAGCTTTTGAACTTCTTTATAAGGAAGGTTCATTAGGTTTGCTAGAAGAGATCTCTTATAGATATAATCTCGCCTATTGTTTTAATTTTTAAGTTTACTTTTATGTTTTATAATTTTATAATTCCAGTTTTATGATTAGCCAAAAATACTTCGTAAAAAAAAATAGGATGTGAACAAATAAACTTACGAATAGTAACTTTTTCCGTGTTCTAGTGGTCAGAGCCATGGGCTCCGGAGGTTCTGGGTTCGATTCCCAGGGGAGGGGGACAAAATTTTGTCAATTTATCACTTTGTAAGGTTTTTCTCAGTTTGGTTAGGACATAGCAGGCTGAATCACCTGATTGTCTGAAAAGAAAGAGGATTACGTGCTTTAGAGGGCACGTCAATCCCTTGGTCCAGGTCGCTGTCATTGATAGTGGTCGTCACTCAAACCATGTCAGAGGCCTAAATAGCTGTGCTGGGCGGTTTAAAAACTCTGACACCAGGGTGCATCGGATCTTCCGACTCGAAAATCCACTCGTTGTGAAGAAGTACCTGCTACGCATAAATAAGAAGATTGTTTAAAACTTGATTTAGTTAAATCGCTTAAGAAAATATTGTCAGTGTCACATTTAAGCAGGAAATGAATTAATTTTCCTTCGATTTAAGCTCATTAATGTCTTATTGACATACATACATACATACATACATAAAATCACGCCTTTATCCCTTACGGGGTAGGCAGAGCGTAAAACGCCTCCTAAAAGGCGCTTTCGCCACGTCTGACATAAATTGGGGGCAATTTTAGATTGTAATGTGTATTGCTGTAGTGACAGGTTGTCAGCCCATCGCCTAAATTACAATACACTGTAACCCTCGAATCCCTTTTGCTGACTTATACAGCATGCCCGGGAGGAAGGGCAACTGGAACATTCTATGTTTTTCTTTCTCTCCCAGTCCAGTATGGTAGTTAGTCTTATTGACTGCAGTAAGAAAGTAAACTGCTTACTTATTTACAATAATTAATTGTAAGTTTTTATTATTATAAATTGTATGTGCTATACCAAAGCCGCTTGGTAAATAAAAAAATATACTATAAATTGCAAGCTGGAAAACAGACCAATAGAAAACAAAATGATGAAGATCAAATTAGTATAGAAAATTATTATGGTTACCACTTAGTTATACTTTCTTCCAAACAACGAATGTGCCAGCTGCATTTCCTCCCGGGCATGCTGTAAAAACCAGCTAAGGAATCCGAGGGTCTCAGTATATTTATTAAGGCGATAGGCTAACAACCTGTAGCGCAACCTACAGCAATATACCTACAAATCTATCTTAAATAACCCTCAAAACTTTGTCAGACGTGGCAAAACGACCTTTGTTTAGGTCGTTTAGGCGTGATTATACGTATCTATGTATGTATTTTACGGCTCTGTCTATAATATAATTTCATCAGCACCGCTTATATTTACGATAACCTTCAGGGTGTGCAATGTGCATATAAAACTGTTTCTAATCCAATCAACTGGGCACCTAATAAGTATGCTACAAGAGAGAAAATGCTGCCGATTCTGATGCAGACACAAATTATTTTAGTATCGTCCTGTCATTTTCTGAGAGAAAATGAAGACAGCAACATAATACATGATTTTCCTACTAATCTAATCAGCAACTTTTTATGAAATGTCACTGACGCTTTTTTGTATGAAAATAATGAATTATGACGTCACTCGCCAGAAAATATTGACTACTCAAATCAATAACTTCTATATTTTTAACTCTGTTTACTTTCAATGTTGAATAAGATCCACAGTATTTTTAGCCATCAGTTTTAAGTATAAACCTATTTTATTTAGTCACCCAGTCAAAGTGACGTATATTGCTTTAAATAAGACTACACTATCTAGCATGCTGCCTTATTTTAGGCGTTAAACGTTACTTAATTATTAGCTGTTCTATTTCTGTATCTATTTTATTCAAATTTTAAAAATCACAGTACCAAATTCAAATAAGCTAAGTTGTGTCTATAGCAGAATTGTGCACCAATATAATTAACAAGTTGCTAGCTGTATAGAGATGTCCGTGGCTTTATAACAGAGCATTCTAGCTGTTATAGCGCTGTTTATTGACAATAATCTGATCAGAAGCTTTATAGGATACTACTAGCTTTCCACCCGTGACTTGCTTGAAGCATCGACTTGTATCTTTTTTAGAGCATTATCCTCAGACTATCGTTGATGTCTATAAGACAACAAAAATTTACAGATTTGCTAAAAAAATAACATACATACATATAATCACGCCTTTATCCCTAATGGGGTAGGCAGAGCGTAAACGACCTAAACAAAGGTCGTTCCACTACGTCTGACAAAGTTTTGAGGGTTATTTAAGATATAATTCTAGGTATATTGCTGTAGTGACAGGTTGTCAGCCCATCGCCTAAATTACAATACACTGAAACCCTCGGATCCCTTAGCTGGATCTTACAGCATGCCCGGGATTAAATGCAGCTGGCACATTCTATGTTTTTCTATCTCTCCCAGACCAGCATGGAAGTAAAAAAATAAAAACGTACCATACCTACTACTTTCATTATTCTTGGGTTTCAATATCAACTATAAGTATTACGAACTCAGTTTTAGAATAAAGGTAAACTAATTTTATGTCTTTTTATTCAAAAACGTATTTCAAAAATAAATTATACGTGTTGGAAAATTACTTAAATTACTAAAACTACTATTTCATTACATTGTCATATTTAATAGCTAAAACGTATTTTAGAATCAAGATCTTCGATTAAAAGACATGAAACTTTCTTTACCTTTATTCTAAAACTAAGTTAGAAATACTTAAAGGTAGTATTAACGACAAAAGAGAGACGAAATTAGGATAATTCGTGTTGGAGTTTGCTTTAATTAAATAATTCCATTCTTGTACAGCTTATTAATTCATATTTCCACCTCGAAAACTAACTTGCCTCTTTTAGAGATTATAAAAGAAACAGAAAATTATAGGTTTAACTTTATAAATAACGATATAAAAACGTTACAAATTCACTTTCCTATTTATATTTTTATCATTGCTACTACAACCTAACGAAGGATACCTATTTTAAGTACTGCATTAGTCAATTACGAGCAAGTATCCATTTTATTACGTATGTTCGTATTTCGAACGTAATAAACGCGTATTATCGCGTATATGCGTTTACTACCTCCGTTTATTGACTCGAATACAGCATGAATAAATTTCATCTCGTTTATAAACTAGGTTTATATAAACCGACGAATATATCGGTTTTGTATGCATTAGTTGGAAGTTAGTCTAATAAAGTTTGGCAAGAATTTGAAGGTGTGCGAATACCTCAAAAACTATGTAGAACTATTTATGATCTGGTTTCAGATTTCACCTATAAACAAAGGCTTAAGACACCAAATCACCTCTTTATATTCAAACTGTCTTTTGCGTTACTAGATTCAAAGATAATGAAACGAAATCTAAACATCTAAGCTATTGAAATTCTTTGTTTAACATACAAATTGAAAATAAATGATCCAAATCTTTTACCATTAGAAATTTTTGACATTCTTCACGGTTCAACAATGCGGAATCTTTTACCTAAATCTTTTTCGATCAAATATTTAGATGCCACACCCGATACTACTAAAAGTAAAAACGAAAGAAAAGCATTTAAATCAATGTTTTTTGCATTGATCTACGCGCGCGTAGCGATGAACTCTACGTCGGCGCATCCCTACAGTGCATTTAGTGTCAGCGTAGTATGTTTCCCCGGTTGAAAGATAAAATAGCTAGGACATAATTAAAGAGTGACTCTATGAAACAATTTACACAGCTGCGGTTGGACAGGAAATGCAGCTGGAACATTCTATGTTTTTCTTTCGCTCCCAGTCTAGCATGTAGGAAGAAAAAAAATAGAAATGTTTGTCGAAATGGCGCTAGTATCGCAATCCTATGATGGGTGACCGGTGAACCTACCACGCATGCTGGGTAGGCGGCGCGCGCGCACCTGCCACGCCTCTCGTTATTCATCGCCTACGGTAGAAAAGGCAACCACTTCTTACTTCCTACTAGTACCGCATTTTTTGTCCGCTCTACTTTATTATCTAGTTTCTTTTGTGTTCCGTTTTTGTCATAGATTTAGAGTGATGTATTTTAGTTAGATTATGTTTTGTGTGAATGCGGCTGTAGTATATTAAAATGATTATTTGACTCCACTGTAATCATCTTTCTGATTTAAGAACGTGGGTTCATTGGAGTGAAATAAAAATGGGTAGTTCTCCTGACGGAACTTATTATCACTATGACATAAAAACTGTTTTATTTTTACAAATATAATTAAGTGACCCATTCAAAAAGCTATATATTATTTACATTTAAAAGCATGTAGCTTTAAAATTATTCTTATGTTATGTTTTATCGCGGAACATACTCGAGTCATTTCCGTCAATCAGGAGAACTACCCGAATCTTCTCGATAATATTTTATTTTCTGGACTAAAGGGGTATTCTTTTCAACTGCAGGATACCTAATATCATTTCTACTAGGTGACTTTTGCATTTTTTTTCTTATAGGGAGCTTTCACAAATAGCAATATTTCCTAGGTATTTTCTCTTAGATTAGCCTTTACATGTGCAAACAAGAGAATGGCGGTATCACTACGAACAATGTGCGGAATCCGTCCATGTGTGCGAGTAACCAGGAAACTGCTTAACAACCTGCGTAGGCGCACAACGCGCATTCTTTAACCAACAGTAATTTCATGCCATTTTCTCTGCATAACTTTGTATTAGTTCAGCACTTGTAGGCAAATATTTATACTAGAAATATTTAAAAATAAACAAATGGGAGACGCAGATTATCATTTCTACCAAGCATCACGGTCTTCTATGCTGGACTGGGAGCGAGAGAAAAATATTGAATTATTAATATAGAATGTGCCAGCTGCATTTCCTCCCGGGCATGCTGTAAAAACACCTAAGGGATCCGAGGGTTTCAGTATATTGCAATTTAGGCGATGAGCTGACAACCTGTCACTATAACAATATACCTACAAATCTATCTTTAATAACCCCCAAAACTTTGTCAGACGTGGCGGAACGACCTTTGTTTAGGTGGTTTACGATCTTCTGCCTACCCCATTAGCGATAAAAGCGTGATTATATGTATGTATGTAACACGGTAGAAATAATATCTAACAACATTTTTTTTTATATACTTATGATGGGTAAGCGCTATATATTTGGAAGGCACAGGCCTACGGTTATCTTATTTCATAGAATGTTTAAAAGACCCAGTATTTTACACATTAACATAATTGTATCACCTAATTGTGTCTTTACCTTTAGGCTTTACATAAGTGTTTTAAAATATTTTATAAAGATAAGGCTTAGTTTCAAACACAACCTGTCAATCCGACTTTCAACCCAATGTGATCGATAAGAATCAAAACAGCCGAAAAAGCCAAATAATTTAAATAATTTAACTTAAGGGGCTTCCCTGGGCTAAGTGGCGCCCTCATCAGTCAAAAAATCATAATTAACTGAAAACAAAATCAATCGAAAATCCGGTAGATCAGATTGAGGTTAAAGCAATAAAGGCCATTTGGAACCTCATAAAGTTGCAACTTATAGATCGTTGCAGTTACAGATAGGAAATTTGCGAAAAACGGCCACTTTTAGCACTTTTACTATCTGTAACTGAAGTGAACACTGAATTATTAATTTATAATGCTTAAAAAAAACTTCAGTACCCATACTTTAATCTGATCTACCAGATTTTCGATTAATTGCGTTTTCGGTGAGCAATGATTTTTTTACTGATGAGGGCGCTGGGGTGCACCGGGGGCGTATTCATAAGCTTTTAACTTCTCAGCATTCCTGTTACCGAAAAATTACATTAAAAGTACGAAGCTGAATTAAATGTTTACATAATGATAATACTTTTTTCCATATCTTTTATTTAAAATTAACGCAGTGTAAAATATTTACATATTTGTGAGAATATTTCGAAAATATTGCGGATATTTCAATTTAGAAAACATTTAAAACAATTTAAAAATTCTCGATATCAAAACATTTTTTTTACCCTATTTCTTGTAAACCAAATTACAATAATTTCTTTACAATCTCACGCTTCTGTTTCATAAATATGCATAAAAGACATTCACTTAATCGGGAGCTAACCTGAACCCATTGGAAGTAACCTTAACGACCTCGAAGAACCTGTTTACAAAATGAACAAACACATATGCATACAATCTTTATTATAGCTTTTTCTGCTCCAACATTTTACGGTTGGTCGGATGGACAGCTTTTTTTGCAATCGAGTGCAAATTTGATAAGCGCTTTAATGATACAACCATCTCAGTTAAATTGTTTATTAAATACAAGGTGTTACCAAAAACACACTTACTTCCATGCTGGACTGGGAGAGATAGAAAAGCATAGAATGTTCCAGCTGCCCTTCCTCCCGGGCATGCTGTTGAAGTCAGCAAAAGGGACTCGAGGGTTACAGTGTATTGTAATTTAGGCGATGGGCTGACAACCTGTCACTATAGCAATACATATTACAATCTAAAATTGCCCTCACCTTTTGTCAGACGTGGCGAAAGCGCCTTTTACGAGGCATTAAACGCTCTGCCTACCCCGTAAGGGATAAAGACGTGATTTATGTATGTATGTATGTACCAAAAGCTATCTTAAATTCACCATCGGAGCGCCGCAGCGTCGTCACGCAGAGAGACGTCGTTGGCTGCTAGAAATAGCAGTCAAAAACCCATGCCCGGCTCTTAGTTAAGAGCCGCGAGGTTTGCCGCTGTGAGAGCCAAATGCTGATATGGCACCCCCCACGCACCTTGGAAATGATGATGATGCTATCTTAAATAACCCTCGAAACTTTACTTCCATGCTGGACTGGGAGCGAGAGAAAAACATAGAATGTGCCAGCTAAATTTCCTCCCGGGCATGCTGTAAAAATTATTGTACTTAACACATTTTCAGACTTACATTGTTGCCTGTGTATCTCACGACCTTTCTACTTGCGAATGCTCGGAGCTTTTTTGGGCCCCAGAAGCCTTATTAGTTGAAGTTCAGTTTTTGTAGCACTTTTTGTAACGTAAGATATGACAGAATGTTGTGATTCATATGTGCCATCAGCTTTGAATTAAAATTCGAATCAGGGTAGACAATCTTAAACAAATTAAAGTATATTTTAAAATAATTATGCTTATTTAAGTATTTTGTTGTAGTTAACAGATTCTTACTGAATTCAAACCTGTGAATAAGGTGCTGAAATAATATTGTAATTGGGATACGTAAACAAATACAAGAACCACTATAGTCCAAACTTAAATAAAATTTTATTTAAATTTCTAAAGGTAATCACGCATTTCCATCTCCTAAGCTGCTATAAACCAAATCAAAGTTCTAGTAAATATTGAAATGTCAGGTACTAAATGAGGATAGTTACCGCCTTACCTCACCTCGCATGCTGAGACATTGGACTCCCAGTGGAGTGAAATCTTTGTACCTAATTTAAACTTAAAACATTGAAAAGAACTATATACAAAATCACAAAACTCTAAATTCAAAAATCTATTTCATTTTCATACCTAAAGATAATCACGCAATTCCATCTACAAAACTGTAATAAACTGATGACGGTTTCGCCCTGGTAAACGCCCATTGTTCAGGTCGTTTACGCTGTGCCTACCCCATTAGGGATAAAGGTGTGATTATATGTATGTATATAGTTTCATTCCTAAAGGTAAACACGCACTTCTCTCCTAAAGTGATGACAGTTTCGGTAAATGTGGAAAAGTGTCAGGTAATGAGGATAGTTACCGCCCCACCTCACCTCAGCTGGTGAGTGAAGACATTGGACTCCCAGAGTGGAATCTAGAAAGACTAGGTAGAAACCTAATCTAAGATAAAAGAACCACAAAGCTCTAATAATCTATTTTTAGTTTCTTCCATGCTGGACTGGGAGCGAAAGAAAAACATAAAATGTGCCAGCTGCATTTCCTCCTGGGCATTTCCTCCATTCAGTAAATTGCAATATAGGCGCTGGGCTGACAGCCTGTCACTACAGCAGTATACCAGCAAATCTATCTTAAATAACAATCAAAACTTTGTCAGACTTGGCCGAACGACCTTTGTTCAGGTCGTTTACCCTGTGCCTATCCCATTAGGGATAGAGGTGTGATTATATGTATGTGATTAGTATAATTCCTAAAGGTAATCACACACTTCTCTCCTAAACTGATGACGGTTCCGGTAAATGTGGAAAAGTATCAGGTAATGAGCCTCACCTCGGCTGTTGAGTGAAGACATTGGACTCCCAGTGGAGTGGAGTCGTGAGCACCACATTACCGCACTTTGTTGGATACTTAGGAGTCGGTAAGGTCGGCAGAAACATCGAAAAAGGTTAATAATTATGAGTATATGCAATGCAATGCAATTATGAGTATATGCATTGGGCCGTTTTTTGCAGTCATTTCGATAGTTATTGCGGGGATCTAACTATAACTTGTTCCTCAATCAAAAAAAATGCCCTAATTCTAAGGAAGTAGTAGAACAAAGTTTTAAAAAAGGCAATATTTTGCGAGCTATGATTTTTTAACGAGTGTGGCCGCCACCGCTTTGTATATACGCTCTTAAATGTTTATCCAAACACTGTTTCTGCGTCTAGCAAAGGCTGAGGATGATTTCAGATATAGTAAGAGTTTGTTGATATCTTCAGTGAAATTAAATTATTGTCAAAGGAGATGTTTCGTATCAAGTCAAATTAATTAGTAGTCCCTAGAAGCAGGGTTAGTTTATCCTTTCTTCCGTCCAGCAACTGACGTCTGATTATCACCAGCTAGTACCAATGACTGCTAGAGAATGAAAAAGAAATAGATTTCTTTCTTTGCCGACCGTCCCCCTGATTTCCACGGTGGCCGTGAAACTGTGGCAATTCGACAATTACTCGAAAAGCCCCCGCTATAAAGCCCACGGCAGCGATTGGTACAATTTAGAGAGCTCGGTGCTAAACACTCTGTATTGTAAGAGGTGTTTTGATTGGTCCTGGGCAGTTGGTCACACGTTTTGTTCTAGTCAGCGTGATGAGAGGCATTCTTTAAATTTCTTTGGGTGTGAGGTAGAACCTACTTATTTGATAGCGGGAGTTTATGGCTTTAACTTTTCTTTCCCTTTTTTGTTTGAATAAAACACGTCATATTCTAAAGTTGTAAAAGATCTTTAAACCTGAAATAAAGAAAATAAAAATAATTTAATAATTTATATTAAATAAATATTTTTCATTTTCATTTTCTTCTACCTAATGATTAATAGGTATGTCTATTAATGCCCACATCATACGCAAAAAGTGACTTGTTGTAGTGTATCGTTTTTTTTTTCATTATCTGTAAAAAAATCAGTGTAGTGTGAAAAATAAGTGCCCATGTCCCATTAAAATAATACTGTTTTTTTCTTTTTAAGGAAAGTAAAGCTAAGTATATAGACAAAGACACATACATGAATATAATCACGCCTTTATCCCTAATGGGGTAGGCAGACCGTAAACGACTTAAACAAAGTTCGTTCCGCCACGTCTGACAAAATTTTGAGGATTATCTAAGATAGAGTAGTAGGTATATTGCTGTAGTGACAGTTTGTCAGTCCATCACCTAAATTGCAATATACTGAAACCCTCGGATCCCTAAGCTGATTTGTACAGCATGCTGAGGAGGATATGCAGCTGACACATTCTGACAATGTTTTTCTCTCGCGCCCAGTCCAGCATAGACAGGGATAGCTATACGTATTAAACAATATGGCAATTTTTATAATATAAACTAGATTATGCCTTCCATGCTGGCCTGGGAGAGAGAGAAAAGCCGACTAGAATGTGCCAGCTGCATTTCCTCCCAGGCATGCTGTAAAAACCAACTACGGGATTCGAGGGTTTCAGTATTTTGCAATTTAGGCGATGGGCTGACAACTTGTAACTACAGCAGTGTACATAAAAAAATATCCTTAATGGCACTGAAAACTTTATCAAACGTGGCGGAACGATCTTTATTTAGGTCGTTTACGCTCTGCCTACCCCATTAGGAATAAAGGCGTGAATATATGTGTGTATGTATAAACTAGATTATTACAATAGTTGGACATTCCAATCCGGTTGGCGGCATTGACAAGGCAACCCCAATCTATTCTCTGGGCGGGGCTTTCAATCATTATCATTGTCTAACTGTTGAATACATAAATACTAACATTAATTTCATTTATATTTATAAAGGCCACGATGTGGGCTTGCTGACTATATAATTTATATCAAGTTACAATTAATGCGACAATTTTTAGACAGTGTAATATTTTATTACTAAGTAAAATATATTTTTCTTTAATTAGAATTATTTTTGGTGAGCTTTTGGAAAGCTTTTGAACTTCTTTATAAGGAAGGTTCATTAGGTTTGCTAGAAGAGATCTCTTATAGATATAATCTCGCCTATTGTTTTAATTTTTAAGTTTACTTTTATGTTTTATAATTTTATAATTCCAGTTTTATGATTAGCCAAAAATACTTCGTAAAAAAAAATAGGATGTGAACAAATAAACTTACGAATAGTAACTTTTTCCGTGTTCTAGTGGTCAGAGCCATGGGCTCCGGAGGTTCTGGGTTCGATTCCCAGGGGAGGGGGACAAAATTTTGTCAATTTATCACTTTGTAAGGTTTTTCTCAGTTTGGTTAGGACATAGCAGGCTGAATCACCTGATTGTCTGAAAAGAAAGAGGATTACGTGCTTTAGAGGGCACGTCAATCCCTTGGTCCAGGTCGCTGTCATTGATAGTGGTCGTCACTCAAACCATGTCAGAGGCCTAAATAGCTGTGCTGGGCGGTTTAAAAACTCTGACACCAGGGTGCATCGGATCTTCCGACTCGAAAATCCACTCGTTGTGAAGAAGTACCTGCTACGCATAAATAAGAAGATTGTTTAAAACTTGATTTAGTTAAATCGCTTAAGAAAATATTGTCAGTGTCACATTTAAGCAGGAAATGAATTAATTTTCCTTCGATTTAAGCTCATTAATGTCTTATTGACATACATACATACATACATACATAAAATCACGCCTTTATCCCTTACGGGGTAGGCAGAGCGTAAAACGCCTCCTAAAAGGCGCTTTCGCCACGTCTGACATAAATTGGGGGCAATTTTAGATTGTAATGTGTATTGCTGTAGTGACAGGTTGTCAGCCCATCGCCTAAATTACAATACACTGTAACCCTCGAATCCCTTTTGCTGACTTATACAGCATGCCCGGGAGGAAGGGCAACTGGAACATTCTATGTTTTTCTTTCTCTCCCAGTCCAGTATGGTAGTTAGTCTTATTGACTGCAGTAAGAAAGTAAACTGCTTACTTATTTACAATAATTAATTGTAAGTTTTTATTATTATAAATTGTATGTGCTATACCAAAGCCGCTTGGTAAATAAAAAAATATACTATAAATTGCAAGCTGGAAAACAGACCAATAGAAAACAAAATGATGAAGATCAAATTAGTATAGAAAATTATTATGGTTACCACTTAGTTATACTTTCTTCCAAACAACGAATGTGCCAGCTGCATTTCCTCCCGGGCATGCTGTAAAAACCAGCTAAGGAATCCGAGGGTCTCAGTATATTTATTAAGGCGATAGGCTAACAACCTGTAGCGCAACCTACAGCAATATACCTACAAATCTATCTTAAATAACCCTCAAAACTTTGTCAGACGTGGCAAAACGACCTTTGTTTAGGTCGTTTAGGCGTGATTATACGTATCTATGTATGTATTTTACGGCTCTGTCTATAATATAATTTCATCAGCACCGCTTATATTTACGATAACCTTCAGGGTGTGCAATGTGCATATAAAACTGTTTCTAATCCAATCAACTGGGCACCTAATAAGTATGCTACAAGAGAGAAAATGCTGCCGATTCTGATGCAGACACAAATTATTTTAGTATCGTCCTGTCATTTTCTGAGAGAAAATGAAGACAGCAACATAATACATGATTTTCCTACTAATCTAATCAGCAACTTTTTATGAAATGTCACTGACGCTTTTTTGTATGAAAATAATGAATTATGACGTCACTCGCCAGAAAATATTGACTACTCAAATCAATAACTTCTATATTTTTAACTCTGTTTACTTTCAATGTTGAATAAGATCCACAGTATTTTTAGCCATCAGTTTTAAGTATAAACCTATTTTATTTAGTCACCCAGTCAAAGTGACGTATATTGCTTTAAATAAGACTACACTATCTAGCATGCTGCCTTATTTTAGGCGTTAAACGTTACTTAATTATTAGCTGTTCTATTTCTGTATCTATTTTATTCAAATTTTAAAAATCACAGTACCAAATTCAAATAAGCTAAGTTGTGTCTATAGCAGAATTGTGCACCAATATAATTAACAAGTTGCTAGCTGTATAGAGATGTCCGTGGCTTTATAACAGAGCATTCTAGCTGTTATAGCGCTGTTTATTGACAATAATCTGATCAGAAGCTTTATAGGATACTACTAGCTTTCCACCCGTGACTTGCTTGAAGCATCGACTTGTATCTTTTTTAGAGCATTATCCTCAGACTATCGTTGATGTCTATAAGACAACAAAAATTTACAGATTTGCTAAAAAAATAACATACATACATATAATCACGCCTTTATCCCTAATGGGGTAGGCAGAGCGTAAACGACCTAAACAAAGGTCGTTCCACTACGTCTGACAAAGTTTTGAGGGTTATTTAAGATATAATTCTAGGTATATTGCTGTAGTGACAGGTTGTCAGCCCATCGCCTAAATTACAATACACTGAAACCCTCGGATCCCTTAGCTGGATCTTACAGCATGCCCGGGATTAAATGCAGCTGGCACATTCTATGTTTTTCTATCTCTCCCAGACCAGCATGGAAGTAAAAAAATAAAAACGTACCATACCTACTACTTTCATTATTCTTGGGTTTCAATATCAACTATAAGTATTACGAACTCAGTTTTAGAATAAAGGTAAACTAATTTTATGTCTTTTTATTCAAAAACGTATTTCAAAAATAAATTATACGTGTTGGAAAATTACTTAAATTACTAAAACTACTATTTCATTACATTGTCATATTTAATAGCTAAAACGTATTTTAGAATCAAGATCTTCGATTAAAAGACATGAAACTTTCTTTACCTTTATTCTAAAACTAAGTTAGAAATACTTAAAGGTAGTATTAACGACAAAAGAGAGACGAAATTAGGATAATTCGTGTTGGAGTTTGCTTTAATTAAATAATTCCATTCTTGTACAGCTTATTAATTCATATTTCCACCTCGAAAACTAACTTGCCTCTTTTAGAGATTATAAAAGAAACAGAAAATTATAGGTTTAACTTTATAAATAACGATATAAAAACGTTACAAATTCACTTTCCTATTTATATTTTTATCATTGCTACTACAACCTAACGAAGGATACCTATTTTAAGTACTGCATTAGTCAATTACGAGCAAGTATCCATTTTATTACGTATGTTCGTATTTCGAACGTAATAAACGCGTATTATCGCGTATATGCGTTTACTACCTCCGTTTATTGACTCGAATACAGCATGAATAAATTTCATCTCGTTTATAAACTAGGTTTATATAAACCGACGAATATATCGGTTTTGTATGCATTAGTTGGAAGTTAGTCTAATAAAGTTTGGCAAGAATTTGAAGGTGTGCGAATACCTCAAAAACTATGTAGAACTATTTATGATCTGGTTTCAGATTTCACCTATAAACAAAGGCTTAAGACACCAAATCACCTCTTTATATTCAAACTGTCTTTTGCGTTACTAGATTCAAAGATAATGAAACGAAATCTAAACATCTAAGCTATTGAAATTCTTTGTTTAACATACAAATTGAAAATAAATGATCCAAATCTTTTACCATTAGAAATTTTTGACATTCTTCACGGTTCAACAATGCGGAATCTTTTACCTAAATCTTTTTCGATCAAATATTTAGATGCCACACCCGATACTACTAAAAGTAAAAACGAAAGAAAAGCATTTAAATCAATGTTTTTTGCATTGATCTACGCGCGCGTAGCGATGAACTCTACGTCGGCGCATCCCTACAGTGCATTTAGTGTCAGCGTAGTATGTTTCCCCGGTTGAAAGATAAAATAGCTAGGACATAATTAAAGAGTGACTCTATGAAACAATTTACACAGCTGCGGTTGGACAGGAAATGCAGCTGGAACATTCTATGTTTTTCTTTCGCTCCCAGTCTAGCATGTAGGAAGAAAAAAAATAGAAATGTTTGTCGAAATGGCGCTAGTATCGCAATCCTATGATGGGTGACCGGTGAACCTACCACGCATGCTGGGTAGGCGGCGCGCGCGCACCTGCCACGCCTCTCGTTATTCATCGCCTACGGTAGAAAAGGCAACCACTTCTTACTTCCTACTAGTACCGCATTTTTTGTCCGCTCTACTTTATTATCTAGTTTCTTTTGTGTTCCGTTTTTGTCATAGATTTAGAGTGATGTATTTTAGTTAGATTATGTTTTGTGTGAATGCGGCTGTAGTATATTAAAATGATTATTTGACTCCACTGTAATCATCTTTCTGATTTAAGAACGTGGGTTCATTGGAGTGAAATAAAAATGGGTAGTTCTCCTGACGGAACTTATTATCACTATGACATAAAAACTGTTTTATTTTTACAAATATAATTAAGTGACCCATTCAAAAAGCTATATATTATTTACATTTAAAAGCATGTAGCTTTAAAATTATTCTTATGTTATGTTTTATCGCGGAACATACTCGAGTCATTTCCGTCAATCAGGAGAACTACCCGAATCTTCTCGATAATATTTTATTTTCTGGACTAAAGGGGTATTCTTTTCAACTGCAGGATACCTAATATCATTTCTACTAGGTGACTTTTGCATTTTTTTTCTTATAGGGAGCTTTCACAAATAGCAATATTTCCTAGGTATTTTCTCTTAGATTAGCCTTTACATGTGCAAACAAGAGAATGGCGGTATCACTACGAACAATGTGCGGAATCCGTCCATGTGTGCGAGTAACCAGGAAACTGCTTAACAACCTGCGTAGGCGCACAACGCGCATTCTTTAACCAACAGTAATTTCATGCCATTTTCTCTGCATAACTTTGTATTAGTTCAGCACTTGTAGGCAAATATTTATACTAGAAATATTTAAAAATAAACAAATGGGAGACGCAGATTATCATTTCTACCAAGCATCACGGTCTTCTATGCTGGACTGGGAGCGAGAGAAAAATATTGAATTATTAATATAGAATGTGCCAGCTGCATTTCCTCCCGGGCATGCTGTAAAAACACCTAAGGGATCCGAGGGTTTCAGTATATTGCAATTTAGGCGATGAGCTGACAACCTGTCACTATAACAATATACCTACAAATCTATCTTTAATAACCCCCAAAACTTTGTCAGACGTGGCGGAACGACCTTTGTTTAGGTGGTTTACGATCTTCTGCCTACCCCATTAGCGATAAAAGCGTGATTATATGTATGTATGTAACACGGTAGAAATAATATCTAACAACATTTTTTTTTATATACTTATGATGGGTAAGCGCTATATATTTGGAAGGCACAGGCCTACGGTTATCTTATTTCATAGAATGTTTAAAAGACCCAGTATTTTACACATTAACATAATTGTATCACCTAATTGTGTCTTTACCTTTAGGCTTTACATAAGTGTTTTAAAATATTTTATAAAGATAAGGCTTAGTTTCAAACACAACCTGTCAATCCGACTTTCAACCCAATGTGATCGATAAGAATCAAAACAGCCGAAAAAGCCAAATAATTTAAATAATTTAACTTAAGGGGCTTCCCTGGGCTAAGTGGCGCCCTCATCAGTCAAAAAATCATAATTAACTGAAAACAAAATCAATCGAAAATCCGGTAGATCAGATTGAGGTTAAAGCAATAAAGGCCATTTGGAACCTCATAAAGTTGCAACTTATAGATCGTTGCAGTTACAGATAGGAAATTTGCGAAAAACGGCCACTTTTAGCACTTTTACTATCTGTAACTGAAGTGAACACTGAATTATTAATTTATAATGCTTAAAAAAAACTTCAGTACCCATACTTTAATCTGATCTACCAGATTTTCGATTAATTGCGTTTTCGGTGAGCAATGATTTTTTTACTGATGAGGGCGCTGGGGTGCACCGGGGGCGTATTCATAAGCTTTTAACTTCTCAGCATTCCTGTTACCGAAAAATTACATTAAAAGTACGAAGCTGAATTAAATGTTTACATAATGATAATACTTTTTTCCATATCTTTTATTTAAAATTAACGCAGTGTAAAATATTTACATATTTGTGAGAATATTTCGAAAATATTGCGGATATTTCAATTTAGAAAACATTTAAAACAATTTAAAAATTCTCGATATCAAAACATTTCTTTTACCCTATTTCTTGTAAACCAAATTACAATAATTTCTTTACAATCTCACGCTTCTGTTTCATAAATATGCATAAAAGACATTCACTTAATCGGGAGCTAACCTGAACCCATTGGAAGTAACCTTAACGACCTCGAAGAACCTGTTTACAAAATGAACAAACACATATGCATACAATCTTTATTATAGCTTTTTCTGCTCCAACATTTTACGGTTGGTCGGATGGACAGCTTTTTTTGCAATCGAGTGCAAATTTGATAAGCGCTTTAATGATACAACCATCTCAGTTAAATTGTTTATTAAATACAAGGTGTTACCAAAAACACACTTACTTCCATGCTGGACTGGGAGAGATAGAAAAGCATAGAATGTTCCAGCTGCCCTTCCTCCCGGGCATGCTGTTGAAGTCAGCAAAAGGGACTCGAGGGTTACAGTGTATTGTAATTTAGGCGATGGGCTGACAACCTGTCACTATAGCAATACATATTACAATCTAAAATTGCCCTCACCTTTTGTCAGACGTGGCGAAAGCGCCTTTTACGAGGCATTAAACGCTCTGCCTACCCCGTAAGGGATAAAGACGTGATTTATGTATGTATGTATGTACCAAAAGCTATCTTAAATTCACCATCGGAGCGCCGCAGCGTCGTCACGCAGAGAGACGTCGTTGGCTGCTAGAAATAGCAGTCAAAAACCCATGCCCGGCTCTTAGTTAAGAGCCGCGAGGTTTGCCGCTGTGAGAGCCAAATGCTGATATGGCACCCCCCACGCACCTTGGAAATGATGATGATGCTATCTTAAATAACCCTCGAAACTTTACTTCCATGCTGGACTGGGAGCGAGAGAAAAACATAGAATGTGCCAGCTAAATTTCCTCCCGGGCATGCTGTAAAAATCAGCTAAGGGATCCGAGGGTTTCTGTATATTGCAATTTAGGCAAAACGCTGACAACCTGTCACTACAGCAATTTATTTACAAAATATCTTAGATAACCCTCAAAACTTTGTCAGACGAGGCGGAACGACCTTTGTTTTGGTCGTTTACGCTCTGCCGACCTCATTAGGGATAAAGGCGTGATTATATGTTTGTTACGTGACGCCAGGGTTCATCGGGTCGATAGACTCGATACCCACTCGACAGAAGAAGAAGAATATGTTTGTATGTAACTTTGTCAAACGTGTACATTTGTAAACAAACGTTTACGCTCTGCCTACCCCATTATGGATAAAGGCGTGATTATATAGAGAAAAAATACCTTTACGACGATGTCAAATAACTTGATTTGTTTAGTACATTTATTAAAAAATGTTTATATTTTAAAAAATACGGTCTTCATTTCATTTTCACTTTACAGATTCATTCATTTTATCTATCCGGCAGTGAAAATGGTAATCTAATGTTAGTTTGCAGATAAGATCATACTTAGTATCTGTGATATAAATATAGGTGCTAATAAACTTGCTTGTAGTAGAACTCTATAAATGTGGTAATGATAACTATTTATTAGTATATAACCCATATTATACATACATACATATACACATATAACCATGTCTTTATCCTAATGGGATGGGTAGAGCGTAAGCGACCTAAACAAAGGACGTTCCGCCACGTCTGTCAAAGTTTTGAGGGTTATTGAGGGTAAAATTTTATCCGCCATATCATATGACGGCGGATAAAAATGATAGATTACGCATAAATCTACCAACTATAAATCAAAAACCGGAGTAAATAGATCACCTTTCTTTTTCCAATGTTTTTTGTCTGAAAGTGACAAATCGATTTTAATTTTAGTTTTAGCCTGCAAATATAAAATCTAGCGCACTACGCGTCCATGGAGTCTCTTCGTTGATTGTTAAAATACAAAGCTGTGTTGGATTATATTTTCAAAACATAAATTTACTGTTTAACTACAAAATAAATGTTTACATGTCATAGGCAACGAAGCTCTAGGTATGTAATTTACTATTGACCTGTCTATACTTATTTACGCACAAAAAAATGTATACTAGAACAATTTAAAGTAACAAGCGCGTTGTATAATGATACCCAGATGTTCAGTATAATAATGCTGCAATTATGAAACTGAGGCTGCGCCTGCGACCAATTCATTGCTTTCTCCGGCGCTACTGTAGATCAAACCATGTCATTACATTGATTACTCTAGATATCTCAATTGCTAAGAATGTAATTTTGATATTGGGTCTTTGTGGACCACGGTGCTATGGTTTGGACTGCACCGCAAATACAGTCTACATCGGGGCTTGCCGAAAATCCCCACCTGACCATGTTTTCCTTACTTCTGCCAACCTGAGTCCGAAGCCTGTTTAAAGACTGACGACACGGTACGCACAAGACGGCCACGGTAGTTCATGTCCCGGAGGGAGATTCTCGGCAAGTAGGACACAGGGAGTAGGCAGAGAAGCTTTTACGCGCCAGAATTCGCATCTGGCCTGACTACTACTGACTTTATAAAAATGTTGCATAGGTACGTAAGCCGCTATTTTTACCTTTTGCTTATTTTTCTAAATAAAGTGCAACTTTTAAAATGGTTTTGATAAAATACGAATGTAGGTGTAAGTTACTTGCATTCATGCTTTTATATTGCGTGGAAGCGACAAACTAACTAATAAAATTGTATTAACAGCTTCGAGTAGACAATTTTATGAATTACATACATATATACATATAATCACGCCTTTATCCTCAATGGGGTAGGCAGAGCGTAAAGTTGTCAGCCCATCGCCTAAATTACAATATACAGCATGTTCGGGAGGAAATGCAGCTGGCACATTCTATGTTTTTCTCTCACTCCCAGTCCAGCATGAAAGAATATATGAATTAAAATTAAATTATCCAAAAAGACCCAATATTAACAGTTCGGTGACCCGCAAAACACTACCAACTTCCAGTAGTCAAAACACGGTGTATAGTAAAAACGCATTAAGAGCACACTCGTCGAACTATAGCTATCATTCCGATCATAAACTTGAAATTGTAATTTATACGCCCGTAAATAACTCGATTTTTGTTAATTAATAAAACCGGCTACTGGCTACGTAACGTTTTGGAAACGAGTGAGGAATTCCGGCGACAGTATACAGCGTGTGAAAAATGAGGTAAATAATAAAAAAAAAAATTTTATTTCGGACCAAATTACTACAGTCATGTTAGCAATTATTTGTCCATATATAATTAAATTAAGTTTAATATTATTGTTAAGTTGATCAATTAGTTAAATTAATTAAATAATACTTATGTTATGTCATAATAATAATAAAGAAGGTTATTTCGCCTACTCATTAAACAGAAAAAGGTTAAAGGTGTCGCGGGTTCCAATCCCATTAGAATAAAATATTTGGTATTTACATTTTCATATTTTAAACTGTAGGTACTAAGCACATTTCTGCTATCATTAATTTTACTTTGACATATAAAACAAATCAGTAGACATACATTATATCTCGTTATTAATGAGGAAAATTGCCTAATTTTATGACTCCTACGAATTGTATACACCCTGTATCTATCTACGCATTTAAGTCCGAAAATGAAGAAATTATCGAGATGTAACGACGGCCGTACAGTTGTCGATAAAAATGCGACATATCGATATAATCCGGTCGGGATAACGCCGACCCTCAGTGCTGGAATAAATTGACCGCGTTATGACCAGCGGCGTTTATGTTCAACACTAGCTTTACATACATACATATAATCACGCCTTTATCCCTAATGGGGTAGGCAGAGCGTAAACGACCTAAACAAAGATCGTCCCGCCACGTCTGACAAAGTTTTGAGGGTTATTTAAGATAGAATTCTAGGTATATTGCTGTAGTGACAGGTTGTCAGCCCATCGCCTAAATTACAATATACTGAAACCCGGATCCCTTAGCTGGATTTTACAGCATGCCCGGGAGGAAATGCAGCTGGCACATTCTATGTTTTTCTCTCGCTCCCAGACCAGCATGGAAGTAACACTAGCTTTAGCCTGCGATATTTGTCTGCATGTTTATGAGTTGAAGTTAAAGGATATTTTTTATTTGCTTTGGATTTGATCATGACTTGATAGAAAAATTATAATGTACATACATATAATCACGCCTTTATCCCTAATGGGGTAGGCAGAGCGTGAACGACCTAGACAAAGACACGTCTGACAAAGTTTTGGGGGTTATTTAAGGTAGATTTGTACGAATATTGCTGTAGTGACAGGTTGTCAGCCCATCGCCTAAATTGCAATATACCGTAACCCTCGGACCCCTTAGCTGGTTTTTACAGCATGCCCGGGTGGAAATGCATTCTATGTTTTTCTCTCGCTCCCAGGCCAGCATGGAAGATAATGTATTCCAAAATAATATTTACAATAATTTTACCTACACCTTAGTATTATATAGGTTTCGAGAATGCGAAAGTAGCTTTGTTTTTTACAGTTTAACCACCATTGTTTTTGAAGAGAAAGCAAATTTGTGGTTAAAAGTAGATCACTTTTTAGTATGTGCAAAAAAGTTTCACTTACATATGAGGAGCAATCTTCAAAAACCGCATTAAATAATTGTTACGTCTTGGATGACCAAAGATCCAGTTTGACTAACATTATTGTGTTCATATTACAGACCGTAAGCTACAAAAACTGGTGATATTTTGTCTTATTTCTTACAGTTATAAATTATTTTATAGTAGGTATGTACGTATTAATTGATCCATCACACTAGACTATGATTTAATTTGGTGATCATTATTATTTGACAACGCTAAATTATAGATTTTAGTGGATTAGGTTGTGGTATATCAAAGTTACAACATTTAATTAGTTATTCGGACGTAATTTTATTGCTTGTTTAGGTGTCAATAAGTTTTATTGTATTTTTTGTTTCGAATATCCTCTATTAACATAAAATATGCTTTTCAGCTGATTTACTTTTCAATATTTTATTAGGTCAAATGACAACTAAGTAGCTACCGGGTGGTAGGGACAGCGTCCCGCAAACTAATGGGTGTGGCTCAGTCAACGAAACTGAACAACATTTGCCAGGAGATTCGGTCAAAAGGTGAAAGTAAAATACTTTCCCATACAAAATGAACACCTCGATCAGACAGTTTGTATGGAAAAGATTTTTTTTTATAATTTTCCTGAAATAATTCCCTGGTGAATGTTGTTCAGTTTCGTTGACTGAGCTTTTGCTAATAAAAAAAGTAATAAGTTAATAAAATAAAATAAGCTTACATTTAAAGAGACAATACAGGTTTGCGAATATTTCATATTAGGTGAGTATTTAATGTAGAATTCAATATATATGTAATTAGTAGGTATGTCAATCAAACAGCTTATCCGTTAGTAAGTTTTACAGACTCTTATTGTAGATAATTTAATAGCAATCAGTTTTTTAACAACCGTATAAATTTATGAATGTTAACCATAATACGAGTAGAAGCAGCATCTAATTTATAAAAACAAAATAAAAACAAGAAGCCAACATTGAGTCGCCTTTCTAAATAAGTTTGGCGCCCCGAGCCATCAATTTTATCACCCAACACAACCATAAGCTAAATAATAACAAATACAGTCGACAGGTGAGTTTTGGGTACATTTCACACATAAATATAGTTATATTTTTTTACATTTTAATATATTGTGAATAAAGATTGCGATTGATTAATGATTGAGTATTTTGTTTAATAATAATAATTGTACTTCCATGCTGGCCTGGGAGCGAGAGAAAAACATAGAATGTGCCAGCTGCATTTCCTCCCGGGCATGCTGTAAAAACCAGCTAAGGGATCCGAGGGTTTCAGTATAGTGTAATTTAGGCAATGGGCAGACAACCTGTCACTACAGCAACATACTTACAAATCTATCTTAAATAGCCCTCAAAACTTTGTCAGACGTGGCGGAACGACCTTTGTTTGGGTCGTTTACGCTCTGCCTACCCCATTAGGGATAAAGGCGTGATTATATGTATGTATGTTTGTATAATAATTGTTACCGATTTTCGCTGATGGCGGGCAATCTCCCGGAGATCAGCCAACCGCGCAAGTCCTATTTTACTGCCCAAGTGTTTGCGCTACACACAGGTGCACTCTCTATGCCTTCAATCTCTTATTCTGATGGGACAGATTGACTGATACGACCAGAGAGAAATCAGGCGCAGGACCGACTATTCACATGCCCATCCGACAGCATGGATCACCTTACTTATCGGACAAAGAGGTGATCAGAATGTAATGTCCTAACCAAACTACAAACAACAACACAAAGTAATGACTTTGGCCAATGGTCCCCGCCGGGAATCGAACCCGGGACCTCCGGGTCGAGAGCCCATGGCTCATATTAATATAATATAGAATATTTTGATTATAATAACACATAATTCAAGTACCTACGTACATATAAAGACGGTCAGGAAATAAGCCCAAAGAGTTTTATATTTTGTAACTACAGAATAAACAGTCTTTATGAATAAAAAAAGTCACATAAAATAATACCTACCTAATATCAAGTATCTATTATGTTAGATGTAGAGCTTTCACAGGTCACAGAAAATTCCGCTGTATCGCATACTTTTCTTCATCGCATAAGTATGCGATGATTGATGCCACTGGCCGTCTTGGCACGCAGCTCTAGTTAATACTTACTACAGCAGAGGTGATGCGCCTGCGCAGGTATTCACGCATGATTACCCTGCGCATGCGACGTCGACACGCGCTTAGATATGCTCCGTGACAGCGATGACCGCCCGAGATTGTCATTTTGTAGATTGACTTACAATCTACTTTCATACATACAATATAACCTGGGCCTTTTCAAGGCGAGAGTGAATAGGCACTACATAGGTGAGTATGCTCCAACATAGTCCGCATCGTCACTTTCCACCAGGTGAGATGGCGGACAAATGCTCGCCTATATATATTAAAAAAAAAAAAAAAAAAAAATACATACGTATAATCTCGTCTTTATCCTTAATGGGGTAGGCAGAGCGTAAACGACCTAAACAAAGGTCGTTCCACCTCGTCTGACAAAGTTTTGACGGTGATTTATGATAGATTTGTAGATATACTGCTGTAGTGACAAGTTGTTAGCTGATCGCTTAAATTGCAATATACTGAAACCCTCAAATCCCTCAGCTGGTTATAACAGCATTCCGGAAGGAAATGCAGCTGGCACATTCTAAGTTTTCCACTTGCTCCCAGTCCAGCATGGAAGAAAAGAAAAACAACTAAGTTTAGGACAAACTAACAGTTAAGGCTATGAGTTCACTATATTTTAGTACAATACAACTTACAAACACATTTTAAGGCATTCAAATTCTATTTCTAAACAAGGAAGTTACATCCACCATTATACTAACAATTTCACAGCATCGTAAGATGAAAATCTCTAATAAGTCGTGACAAATGTACGTAAGACAATTCATCACGAAATACCATTAGACACTACGATTGTCCCGTGCCTAGAAAACGCGTGTCCAAATAGTGATTACTCTAAATTATAGTAATAAGTAGGTATTGCAAAATCACCTACTTACTAGATAATATACTGGTTGTGTAATAATAATGAAACTCTTACTACGGTCGTCTTGGTTAGTTTTTTGTTAAATACATACATATAATTACTAATGGGGTAGGCAGAGCGTAAACGACCTAAACATAGGGTCCGCCACGTCTGGCAAAGTTTTGAGGGCTATTTAAGATAGATTTGTAGGTATATTGCTGCAGTGACAGGTTGCAAGCCCATCGCCTAAATTACAATATACTGAAACCCTCGGATCCTTTAGCTGGTTTTTACAAAATGCCCGGGAGGAAAAGGAGCCGGCACATTCAATGTTTTTCTGTCGCTCCCAGGCCAGCTTGGAAGTAGTTTTTTGTTTATTATTATTTATTATCCTTAGCGGACCCCAGCATCAGGCTGAGAACACGCTAGGCAGAAGAAGAAGACTATTCATTGTCTTTAGATTCTAACATCAATCGAAGACAGTACTTATTATAGTTTACACCCAAATAGAGTCATACTTGTATTTCCATACAAAATGAAATACTCTTTGCTGTGGGTGTAATCTTCTTCTTAGCGAGTGAGTTCTCGAGTCGAACGAGCCGAATGACCCGATGAACAAATGAAAGATGGTGTCAGAGTTTTCAAACCGCCTAGCAGCACAACTATTAGGCCTCTGACGTGGTTTGAGTAATGACTATCAAAGACAGCGACCGGGACCGACGACTTATAGAACTTAACTTCCTCTTGCTCTGATCAGCTACAATGATAACTAGTTAAGCTGCTTTGCTCCAGCCCAACAATAAATTTATGCATGAAAACATTATGTACAAACAATACAAATTGTCAATATACCTAACAATATTGCTGAGTGCCCACCATTAAGGCAATAGCACACTACAATGAGGCGCGGCGAATCGGCCCGTCGTCGCGCGTCGCGTCGCCCACCACGCCGCACCACCGCATCGTTCTGCCGCGTCAGTTTGGAATGAGATTAAAAAACTTCACTGCTATCCTGGTCTTGTAGTTTGACCCTTGGAGCCTTGTCCGGATTTTGTAGGTTTGATTGCTATTTGCCTGTCAATTTATTTCTACGTGAGATTTATCTCAGTTTTGGTAAGGAGAATGCAGGTGATGGACTGTAAAGAAAAACGATTCTGTGCTTCGAAGGGCAAATTAAGTCGTGAGTCCCGAGGGCTGTTTTTCATAGTGGTCGTTACATAAACCATGCCCGATTCTTATTAGGTGCCATCAAGCGGTTTATAAACTCTAACAAAAGGATTCACCGACTCTTTTGTTGATATGAAAGTCCACTCGATAGAATAAGAATCATTAGTTAGGAAAATCGCACACTAAATACAATGAGGCGCTTCGAATCGGCACGTCGCGTCTCCCACCGCGTCCGACCCACGATGCACCGCCGCAGCGTTCTGCCGTGTCAGTGCGAAAGGAGATTTATAGCAATTTTATTGACGAAAGCGTAATCCTGTCACGTGGCTCGGATTATAATAGCTTTGCATTATCCAATAATATTGACAGAGATTTTACAATACAGTACAAATCACTTAATTTCAACAAAACACATTACAAAAAATAAAAACACACAATCAAGAATAACATAACAAACAGGACAGATAGGCATAAAGATATTTATTACAAAAGTGGGAAAAGGTGGGAACACAGTTTGGCAATTTTTATTAAGTCCACCCTATGTCAGGTGTACAGAAGAGGATAGAAATGAAATAGCACAGAACAACTTGAACTACAATTTAGACAAATCTTAGTAATTTAACATTTTTAAATAGTGACAATATTAGGCATCTATGGTTTTACGTAGTCGAATTGAAATTAATCTTTGTCAGTTTATACTGTTGTAGAGTTCTATATTATTATTAAATTGCTCACATATGAAACAATTCACTTTAGGTCTAAGGAACTATCAATGCGTCTCACCAGCAGGCAGATCATATGCCCACTTACCATCAAGCGGACCGTGTGTCTCTATATTAATAACAAAATGATAGTCAACTCTATAGGTGCAAATATAATAATAGACCTCCCGCCGATTTTCGGTAATGGCGGCCAATCTCCCAGAGACGGGCCAACTGCACACTTGTTTTTAGTGTCCAAGTGTTTGCGCTTCACACAGGTGCACTCTCTATTCCTTCAATCTCTTATTCTGATGGGATTGACTAACACGACCAGAGCTAAATCAGGCGCAGACCGACGATTTACATGCCCATCCGACGCATCTTACTTTTCGGACAATCAGGTGTTCAGCCTGCAATGTCGTAACCAAACTAGAAACACAACACAAAGTCATCATCCCCCGCCGTTAATTGAACCCGGGACCTCCGGATCGAGAGCCTATGGCTCAGACCGCTAGACCACGGAGGCAGAGCAAATATACTCCGTGATGCAAACGGAGATTGTTCGAACTTTCTATTGCACGGAAAATTTCTTAAGTTGTCACCCTTGATGACAAAAATCTTAGGAAATAATAACACAGCTTTATTGCCTGAAGCAAACAGGTGTATTGTCTTAATCATGTTTCTTTTGTAGCGTCGGCAAATTACTATCATTATCGGTCTAGTAGCGACAGCACGTAACATCCGTCTTTTTATTGCAGTTTAATAAGCGATAGAATTATTTACTACATTTTGTCATTTTCAACTCTCAGTTACGGAGAAAAAAGTAGGTTAATTTAATGTTTTGGCATGGTGACATAAAATTTATTTTATGTTTCACTTTTTTTATGCTGGACAACAAACCATGAAAATACATAGAATGTACCAGTCACTTTTCTTGTCAGGCATACAATTTGAGCCAGGAAGTATCAATATATCATACCACACAAATAACTCCATATATTGAATTGAAAAAATTGAATTACTCGTAAGTGGGATGAGACAGATAATAAAAAATATGTTATTTTATACTTACAAGATATTTACACCCACTTAAACATACGTAGATTTATTTCAAGTCGCGATGAAATACGTGTTCAAGTTTATGTATCTGACCTGACATCTCGTAAGTTTATAACCAGACTTCAAGTATATAGAGCTCTGGACTATGTCCTAGCTTAGTGAAAACTTTTTGAGAATCTTTGAAAGTTACACAAACCTTTTTTTATATTCTGTCGTGGTGTGGGTTGAACAACTCGGTGAACGCTGGTATCAGAGATTTTAACCGCATTATTACTACTGTATAATCCTTGATGACGAAAGAATACTATCATAGGCAGCCATTCAGACGACCAAAAGGTAATTTTCATTATCTGTGAAATTAAAACTGTTATTTACTTTTATTCCTTTGAATTTATCAACTATTGACGTGGGTATATCAAAGGCAAGAAAACTATAGTTATTATGGGAAGTCTAAAACTATAAAACGTAGCAAGATTCTCCTTTTACGTACCAAGATTATTATTCTATGATTTTATTCGCCTTTTGACACATTTATGATCAGTCTCCATGAATATTTAATGAGTTGATGATATCGACAAGTGAGATAACTTCATTATTGATAAGTTTGTTTCTCTGTAATGCATTACAGGGGAAGCGATGGACTTAGAATTCTTGAACATTATTATTTAATTGAAATCAAAATGACGGTTTATCTTATTACTGAAAAATATTAGTATCTTTTTTGATATTTTTGTTTTATTTTACTGTAATTAAAATGTCTTCCATGCTGGACTGGGAGCGAGAGAAAAACAAAGAATGTGCCAGCTGAATTTCCTCCCGGGCATGCTGTAAAAACCAGCTAAGGGATCCGAGGGATTTAGTATATTGCAATTTAGGCGATAGGCTGATAACCTGTCACTACAGCAATATACCTACAATTCTATCTTAAATAACCTTCAAAACTTTGTCAGACGTGGCGGAACGACCTTTGTTTAGATCGTCTACGCACTGCCTACCCCATTAGGGATAAAGGTATGACTATATGTATGTATGTAATTAAAATGACAGGTTCATCCCATTACAGAAACATATTTAAAAACGGTTTTAAGATATTGTTTTTCTTTAAAAAATGTATTTCATATATATTCAATTCATTTTAAATGGTATTTCTGTTTCAGGTAAGAAAACGCTACATTCAGTCAGCGTCAGTGGATAGTAAAATGTAAGTTAAGTTTTTCTAATAAAGTATTTTTTTTTTAAACTCAATATATTTTATGTGTTTAAAGTCAAATAAAAATAATCTTGATGCTTGTTATGACATGACTATCAAAGTTTAGCAGAATCGTTAAAATGTTGTGCAAAATTAGTTGATAATTGATTCAAAGACATTTTCTAGTGATACTAAATTACTAGATGCATAAATTTCTCCATTCAATCATCGATCTTTCTGAAACCTAATATGCTCTATAAAATCTTCACCGGTCCGACGCAGGCGCAGACCCAAATCGCCTACAAAGAGGGCATTTACATATTATCTAGGATCCAATTAATTTTACAACATATTGCTATTAATTGCCTTTATTTATGCGGCTGAAGCACGAAACTGAATTTAAATTAGGGCTTTTACGTGGCTTTTACCCAGAAAATGTTGTACAGCTGTTTTAGCTCACGACTGCATCTAAGCCATACTTGTATTTGTGCAAACAGACACGCGCCTTAGTGTGCTAGACTACAGGTTTAATATGCTGAACTCACGCGCACTAAGGTAATGTACGCGAATATACGCGTGAAGATACATTTACACACACAAGTTTAGCTAAGCTGCAGTCGTGAGTTAAAGATCTGTACTAGGGCTCGGTGAAGTTACGATTATACGTGTTTTGTAGCCGTTTTATATAATTTATACTAACTGTTATAGAATATTAATGCTGAATCAATTTGTTAGAATTAGTAGTTTCCGTGGTTATGCAGATTCGCCTATAAATTGATATTCTCGGCTACCGAACAAGACAAGGATCTGTCAGGGAAGTGGTTATATAACACGTCAATCCTGGTAATAAGGTTGTAAATTCTTTATGGCACTTAGAAGTCGGTATAATACTTTGATTCAGTTTTGTTAGGCGCAGATATTTGGTCAACTTTGAAAACTACAGCATGCAGAAAATTAATGTTGAGATTTACTTGTAGGTAATTTAATAGTAAATACTTCATTCTTGAAACATTTTAATCTAGCTTGCATGATTTTCCTAGAAATTACTTTTTCTGACAAACGGGACCTTTTTAAAAGGGGTGGGGGGTGGGGTTGACACCGGTAAGGTACGGTTTTGAATTTGAACCCGCGTTTTTGGAAAACAGGCCTAATTTAGCAGTCAAATTTTTGAATTACTTCTAATATTTTCAGAAATAAAATAGCACTGTGTGTACAAAAATCTATTAGAAAAAGATGAATATTGTTATCGACTTTCATGCAAATACAGAATTACCCTCCAACATCACCGGAGATGTCAGACTTGTCACTTCACATCCCTTCTTTGAAAAAGCGCCGTGATATAAAGATTACATACAATTTAAATAAACAAACGCATACAAGGCAAGTTGACACCACACAGGCTCAGGTTGACATCACAATATTCTAATCTAGAGCCTTAGGTTTAAATCACACCAGGAAGCCAGGCGACGCGCGCATTTTTAAAATCGTGATACAGTGAATAAATTTGTCACTTCGTGCAAGCAACCACAAGTATGGCCGAGCGGCAATCATGAGATAAAAATACTATACAAAAAAATGAATTTCGGCGCCAAAAAGGTTGTTGTGTTCCGTCGGTGCGTGAGAGTACCATAACTGGCATCTACTGGGTGCGCTCGCTCCATCGTCGACTCTATCACGGTCATCCCTTGTGGGTAGATTTGAGAGCAAAACCATTACCATATTTTTTTGAAAAACTACAAGGAGCTATGCGCCGCGTCGTGTTGCTTCCTAATGTGAACTAAACCTAAGCTGGTTGTCACAGAGCGGATGGCAGGCCTACCGGAAAACCTACAAGTAGAATGCTACATTATACATTGAACCAGATCACTAACAAGACCAGGCACACCTGTCCAGGACGTACTGGTTTTGCTAACATTGTACTTGGTAATGTTGGTACTGATTTGTAAATCTTTTATTGATGGGGTCTGGAAGGAGAGATGAAAGCTAGATATGAGTAGCTTGTTTGTGTAAGATATGAATTGATTATATAAAAAAATATTATATTCTTTATTGTTTTAAAAATTTAAAATACAGTTCAACTTAAAAAAATAAACAACAGGCGAGCTTATCTCTATAAGAGATCTCTTCCAGCCAACCTAATGGGGATAAAAGATTGGAAATTCAAAATATTAATCCGTGCTGGACTGAGAGCGAGAGAGAAACATAGAATGTGTCAGCTGCATTTCCTCCCGGGCATGCTGTAAAAACCAGCTAAGGGATCCGAGGGTTTCAGTACGTATATTGCAATTTAGACGATGGGCTCACAACCTGCCACTAAAGCAATAAACCTACAAATCCATTTTTGATAACCCTCAAAACTTTGTCAGACGTGGCGGAACGACCTTTGTTTTGGTCGTTTATACTCTGTCTACCCCATTAGAAATAAAGGCGTAGTTATATGTATATATGTTTTAATTGAATGATTCATCTTTTGCTAAGTTATTTTTCCAGATAATTAATAGGTTCCGCTTTTTTGACTTTGTGTACTCCACTTTGTAAAGTGCGCGTTTTTCTGGAAATATTGCAAAATACACAATGCTTAAAGTTGAAAACAGTGTCACAGTTTTCATTACTTCACCGGTTTTTTAATTTTACTTAATCAGATTTATCAAAATCATTATTTTATTTTAAACATCTCAGAAAGTATTATCAATCAAGCAAGTATCAAGAATGCGGTACAAAAGACATCAACGCGCTCTATTTTCTTTTTAAACATTAACCCCCTTTCATCACAAGTAGTACCACTATGACCAACAGCAACCGAAGCATTTTTTAATCATCACCTCTATAAAAATCTAATATTGCCCACTTCATAAAAATCAGCAATTTTCAAATTACATGTTTATTTCGATATACATTGCTTGGGTGGTTCCTCTATTTATTTTCTTAGAATTCTAACAGCAAACCGAGCACGCAATGAAATTCAAATAGAACTTTCTGTAGCGTCATGAAACTGGCCGCAGTTTATAACCACCGGCGACTCAATAGAGTGTAATTACAAGCATTACAAAACAAGAGCACTCCAGTTTCTTGCGGCGCCTGTGTGTGTGTGTCTGTGTGTTGGGTGTGTGTATGTGTGTGTGCGGGGACAGTGACCCGCGCTATCGTCGGATCGCAGCCTCCGACCGGCCAGATGCCGAAAGATGTCAGCCAGGTCTGGACTTAGGGTTGGAGTTCAGCAAGTAGCAAAATGACATATTTTAGTAATCTTTGTAAATTTTGCACAGGTAATAATTCGATGTCGTATTCATCTATCAATAGGCACAACAACTATTTAATTTGAAAAACTTTTGCTGTCTATTAAATTGCAATAATTAAATCCTAATGTCTTTAAAAAAAGAAATCTTTGTGATGATGACGAAATAACTTGAACTAATTTTCATTTGACATTCAAAATATCATGACAATGTTTATAATTTACCTACGAATACCTGTCACGATATGACCCGGTTAAATAACTATGTAAACGAGTGAGAAGAATAGCCCTCGCGGCTAATTGCATAATGTGACGTGACACTCCAAAACTTAGTTAGGTATGATCATTTCAGTTTTAAATTTTAATCGAAAAAATATACATACATACATACATATAATCACACCTTTATCCCTAATGGGGTGGGCAGAGCGTAAACGACATAATCGAAGGTCATTCCGCCACGTCTAACAAAGTGTTGAGGGTTACTTAAGAAAGATTTGTAGGTATATTGTTGTAGTGACAGGTTGTCAGCCCATCGCCTAAATTGCAATATACTAAAATCCCCGGATCCCTTAGCTGGTTTTTACAGCATGCCCGGGAGGAAAATTCAGCTGGCGCAATCTATGTTTTTCTCTCTCTCCTAGCCCAGCATGGCAGTAAAGTAAAATTTTATGATCATGCATAACCTCAGTCCGTACCTGCCTTAACCTTTACCTCGGGGCTATCGCGTCAAAAATAAAAGTAGTCGTGTTAATAACGTATTTTTAGTGCGGACTGCGGGCTACCGCAGGTGCGCCGACCGCGCCCGCGCCGCCGCCCCCGGGCCCCGGGTGCTACGCCCCCCAGACCTGAGCAGGCGCTGGAAGGGGATTTATCATGTTATAAAGATTAGTCTTCGGAAGAATTAAAAAATACATACATACAGTCAGCTTTATGAGGTAGATAGATCGTCAACGATCCTGTGTAAGGACGTTTAACCGCGTATTACACCGTTTCTGTACACAGCTCTTTCTGTGAATTTCTGAAATGATGGATTGTCAGTCCATCGTTTAGACTGCAATGAACTGAATTCCTTGAAAATCCTTTTATTTAAATAGTGTTGACAAACATGCTTATCAGAAGTCGTCTTATCTAATCGTGGCTAACAACTAAATGCAAGCAGCCCGGGCGGACTCACAGATCAGGCAGGATAGGACACTCAAGCCAAGTATCAAGTGGACAGACGCCTTCCGCCCGGCGCTGCGGGCTGCGCGGGAGTCGATGACAACTTATTCCAATTAACGAGAAAGTTGCATACATACATACATACATATAATCACGCCTTTATCCCTAATGGGGTAGGCAGAGCGTAAACGACCTAAACAAAGGTCGTTCCGCCACGTCTGACAAAGTTTTGAAGGTTATTTATGATAGATTTGTATGTATATTGCTGTAGTGACAGGTTGTCAGCCCATCGCCTAAAATGCAACATACTAAAACCCTCGGATCCCTTAGCTGGTTTTTACAGCATGCCCGGAAGGAAATGCAGCTGGCACATTCTATGTTTTTCTCTCGCTCCCAGTCCAGCATGGAAGATACGAGAAAGTTGACCCCAACTAAAAAGCGTCTAAACTTATACAGTGGCCTGTCTTATCAAGACTCGTGTTATCTAACAACTAAATACAAGCAGTGGTCCGAACACTCGGATCAAGCAGGACAGGACACTATAGCTCATATTATGAAGCGATCTCAAGATTAACAGCGAGTTTGGGTTAGTATCAGAAATGTTATTTCAGTACAAAACGGCCTGTCTAATCCATACTTAAAACTACTCTCAATCTTGAGATCGCTTTATAAATACGAGCCTTAGCATATATCAAGCCAAGTATCAAGTGGACCAACGCCTTCCGTCCGGGGCTGCAGGCTGCGCGGGAGTCGGACTGACGACAATCCGCATGGCTCTGGCTTCATTATTGCAAGTTCTGTAATGTGATATGACTAGACTACATACTTGAATATATACGTATAATATATATTATTAATCTGGTACCATATTTATGTATCGCCCGTGTGGTGCTTGATTAGAAATAGATCACATGTATTTTCCCGGTCATGTCGTAAAAGGCCTGCCATGCGTCGTAGTGAGTATGCAACACAGCCATACACCATCAAAAGATGAATGTCTGTAGCAGGCTTTCTTTTACAACTTTTCTTACTTAATGAAGATGTAAAATTCGGCAATTCAACTAAATTTAAGGGTAACCAAGCCCGATAAAAATAATTACGAAAAATCCCTTTGTTACTCCAAAATAACTATAATTTTGCTTGACATTGGTCTTTCTTTTGGAACATTATTTTCAAAATTACTGAAGAAACAGCAAATTAAGGAACGAGTTCGATGTTTTGTCCCATTTGGTCTCGTGTCGTCTTGCCTAAGGGCTCAATTACAACAATAATTGTCTTGTTCCGCTGCTGGTAATAAGTTCCTTTCATGCTATGTTCTCTAATTAAAAACAACGACAAACAAAAAAACGACTTATATTGGTAGAGAACGAGTACCTAACTATTTATTCAAAATTTGCATAATTAGGTATTACCTACCTTTCATGGAGAGATTTTACAAGGTCTTTTCATTAAGCTATAGGGCCAGGCTAGTTTATATAATAGAAAAGAAGTAAGTAGTCAGAAGAAACATGTAGTTAGTTCAACATCCAATCAGTTTGGGGGACGCTGTCCCTTACACCCGGTATATCTACTGGGCGTTTTTCCACTAGACGGCACGGCGACGGTGCCTTCACGACGACGGTGCCGTCACGATGCTGGCTCTTTTTTCCACTAGACGGAACGACAACGACACGGCAACGTCCGGAAAACGTCCACCTAGTTCCAATCTGAGCGCACACAAACCAGACCCAACCGTATAGGACCAGTCTATATAATAAAAAAAGTAAGTAGTCAGAAGAAACATGTAGTTAGTTCAACATCCAACGACCAACTTATAACTAGCAAATTCATTATGTACTACATAGAGAACAAAAATATTTTTTTATCGATAACTACAATACAAAGTTACGCCTGACCTCGACCATGTCCCAAAGGTGGAGTGAAGCAAAAACTGATCGAGTGGCGAGTGTCACCACTCACTCAAATAGTCAGCGGTTAACACTACTACTGCTGACCAAAACATTATTAATATATCTACTAGTTTTTCTCTCGCTCCCAGGGCAACGTGGAAGTAAGTATGTCTAATACGCGTTTTTCCACTAGACTGCACGGCGACGGCACCGTCTCGATGCCGTAGCTCTGTGTTTCCACTAGACGGCACGGCGACGTCCCGATAATGTCCACCTAGTTCCAATCTGAGCGCACACATACACGGGCATGCTTCGGCGAAAAACAAAACACATGCAGTTTGGGAGGCCGGCGACGGTACCGGTGGGAATCAATGCCGTGCCGTTGCCGTGCCGTTGCCGTGCCGTTGCCGTGCCGATAAGTGAAAAAGCGTCTAATAGGTAGTATCGCATGTTGCTTAATTAATACTAAATTAAAATAAGAACCTACAATAGCCACCAAATTGAACTTTGGTACAGGCTATTACCACCATAATTGCAAATAGCTTACTTTACCAGGTGAACACACATTATTTTAAAGTAAACTAACATTCACAGAACTGCGGCCGTGGTTTAGTGGTCAGAGCTATGGGTATACGATCCGGTAGCCCTGGGTTCGAGTCCCAGGGGGGAACACACAAGTTGATATTTGTAAATTTATCACTTTGTGACATTTTTCCCAGTTTGGTTAGGACAATGAATCCACCTAGTTGTCTGGAAGAAAATGGATTCCGTGCTTTGGAGGTCAAGCTGTCGGTCCCGGTCACTGTTTCTAATTGCTCCACGTCCGTAGGAACTACCTTAAAAACCCTACACGTGACCCCGGGCGGTTCTAAAGGTGCAACTAAATCAATTTCTGCACTTCTTCTTCTGTCGAGTGGGTATCGAGTCTATCAACCCGATGAACCCTGCTGTCAGAGTGTTTAAACCGCCTAGTAGCACAACTATCAGGCCTCTGACATGGTTTGAGTAACGACCACTATCAAAGACAGCGACCGGGACCGACGGCTTAACGTGCCCTCCGAAGCACGCAATCTTTTTCTTTTCCTACAATAAGGTGATTCAGCCTGCAATGTCTTAACCAAACTGGAGAAAAATTCACAAAGTGATAAATTCTCAAATATCAACTTTGTGATTCCCCCTGGGAATCGAACCCAAGACCTCCGGATCGGGTGTCCATGGCACTAGCCACTAGACCACGGAGGCAGTTACTTCTGCACTGTCCTCCGGATATCGCAGCAAATAATGCGATAAATAAAAAATTGTGCATATTTCAAGCAGAAGCAGAGTTAAATCAATACATGTCACTTGCTAATATAATACGATTCATTATACATACAAGTGCTAAAGGTGGTAATTATTGCACATTCTTTAAAATGTCATATACGTTACAATCTAATCTACTTATAAGTACGGGTACATATTTGCATTAATGGGATTGATTAAATATTTTTTTATAAAACAATAGAGCCTGTTACATTATGATAATGTCAAATAAATTGGCTTAAATTGGCTCAAATAAAATGGCTTTACCTACTAAAACTACAACATAATATAGATAAGAATAGAAAAAAACTTTATTTGTCCCCAGTCAATGATCATAAATGTTTAAATTTTCCAATTTCTCACATTGTGATTAAATTTTTCCATGCTGGCTTGGAAGGGAAAGAAAACCATAGAAAGTGTAAGTAAAAACCAGCTAAGGGATCTGAGGGTTTCACCATATTGTAAATGATGCAATATACCTACAAATCTATCTTAAGTAACTCTCAAAACTTTCTCAGACGTGGCGGAACGACCTTTATTTAGGTCGTTAACGCTCTGCCTACCCCATTAGGTATAGATAGACGTGATTACATGTATGTATGTGACCTAATTTACAACCATTGATTAAATTTTTCCTTCCCATAAAGTGACCCTGACTTTTGCTACTGTCCACAATACTGTCCATATACGACTGTCATACAAACAATATATTTAACAGTCTTACTGCCAAGCAAGTATCATAGCTCATAGTTTTTATACACAAATACCTACGTGCCTACGCGCGATCGGTCAAGTTTTTTTTTTATTTAACAGCTTGAGGTATATACTTCATTCTCATTAGAGATTAGTTTTAGATATGCCTGATAACAATTGACAGTTGTAATTAGATTGTCAATTGGAATTGTTTAGATGTTCTCACGGTCAACAGAACGGAAGAGTCTGATAAAAATTTATCTGTAATTTTGAGGATGAATTTATGGTACTGAGACTGTGAAGAAAGGCTGAAATCAGTTTTTTTTATTTATTTACATGTAGATTCATGTTTCTGTTTTGTTAAAAGATAGAAATACTCATCAAACAACAGAAAATTTTCGCACATAATTCAGTCATCAGTCAAAACCAGTTCTAGAGATGCAACTTATCTTTGACCAGGTTAAAGCTGTACTATTAATATCGAATATGAAATGTGAACAACAAGATTAAACAAGGGGAAGAGGCCTAATTAGATCGTAGCACGCATGACATTCACAGAGTAATGCATTAATCAAGAGAGACCGGTTTAAAGCAGCGATATCAATCACCCACAGCCGCAGCCCGCAACCCAGTTTAGGCATGCACTGACAACCCACACCCACAAATAATAATTAGACGCATGGCCCCGCATAATGTCAAATGTCGCGTAAATGTCAAATCATAAAAAGTCATCGAGTGCCCGCGTCAACTAGGCACGACCACGGGCACTCACTTCCGCACTTTTACACCTGCGACAATTTATTACAAGCTTTATTTGTTCTACTTTACAACCTCGCTTTATGACGCTCACAACTTTGTCGCCATTTACGATTAATAAAACGTTAACACCGCATATTTGCTAGAAAGGCTACAGTAGTATTAGTCGCACGTAGGCAGGTGATTTAAGGATGACAAGATAAACCTTATTTCCAAACAAAGAGATAATAGATTATGTTAAACAACAAGTCCGGTAAACGCGTAAGTATACAGTTGAACAAACAGCAGACACTTTGGTGCCCTTCCCGCTGTAATCAGATAAACGATTACGGTCGGTTGCAAGTAGAAAAGGCGGGTCGGTTGATATAGTTTTATGGGTTCAAATAAAGGGATATTAAGGGGATAGTTGGTACGCTCTCGGCGGCGTCTGAACAGGAAGTGACACGGAGCAGCGTTGAGCGTCGATTTCTCTTGCGCGCGCGCAGGCAGTAAATAACCGCGGGTAGTTCTAATTCCGCGCGCCATATTTACGCAGCTCGGGTCGCGCAGGCGCGTGGGCGGCCGCGACTCCGCAGAGTAATCAAAACGCAGTTGCGGAAAGATATCGTTTGCTGACTCCCTTTTATTGCCTATTCTACGGAGCGTTTATTTGCCAGCCACGGATAATGTCCTCTAATTTTGCCAGGCTTGAAATTTCCGTTTAAGAAAACTTTACAACTATAAAGTTAGATCGTGCACTTCAAGCGTGCTTGGGCTAATTTTAGAGTTATGAATCTCATGTGCTTATCCCGTTATGGACAAGTTTATTGATTTCCAATATTAAATTATGTTCATGAAAATAGGTGATAAACTTAGCACCTCATCGCGATTATAATTTATAACATGCGAGCGTATTTCGATTGGGTTAAATCTGTGCATAAGTCAGCGCTTATGAAGGCAATGACGGGCGTGTAATCTGTGGAATAAATTAACGTTGTCGTCTCTGTGTTCCGTTACTCTGTGCCCAGAATACCTGGGACCTTTATCTAATAGACAGGACCAGCTATTGTGGAATCAAGTGCTAAATTATGATCGAATCATGTTGGATTTCTTGGGAGAGATCACTTTATGGTGTGAGCTGGACTTTCGCTGCGTATTTCATAGATAACAATCTATACGAATAAATACTTTAGATTGGAAATCTGAAATCGGAAACTTCTATCGATGAGTTTCAACATTGTCGTTTCTAAAAATAACTGCGCATAATAAGAGGGTCGGATGAATAGAATTAAGCCTCTAGCTGCTAATACAAATTGTTTTGCAAATTATCTTTAAAAGGCAGAACAAAAATGGCTGCTATGAAAACTTAAGTGTTCAAACAATCACTTGTGTTTTATTATTGATTGTTTGGTTTCTGCCGGCTTCAAGGAAAGTGTTTCATTATGTAGAAAGTTAAAGACATAATGACAAAATACTTTAAAACACTATTTAGTTACTCCACTACTGAAAGTACGTATATATTACCTACCCGATTGTTTTCTAGACTTTGGGGACAGATTCATTAAATTATTGTCTTCTGTGTATATTTTACTTTATAACCTCTCATTCATATTGTCCCTTGGTAAGGCACGTTAAGTCGTTGGTGCCAGTTAATATCGTTTAATTTCCCTTCTGGGTTGCGGAGGTCAGATGGCGGTCGCTCTGTGTAAAAACCAGTACCCTCGTTCAATCCCCTGGATTAGGTAGCGGACCCCGTAAGATACGGGATAAGGCTAGGGAGATGATGAACCTCTAATTCATATTACTCTACGCTCTTTGCATGCGGTATGTTGATGCTACATACCTATTCATCACGATCTCTCAGGCACGGAAGGTCCAATCATAGGAATGTCCACTAGCAGCATTAAGTCCATTTTCCGTAATATTTCCAAGTCAATATTTTCAAGAACGGCAACAATAAAGACTCTCGACACAACCATTCGTTTTTTGTTTGTTAACGTTACATGAATTTTGTGGTACAAAATAAATGGCTCGTTCTAGTATGCAAAAAAAAAGTTTTGCCCACTTTAAGCAACTTATATGTGATTGTGAAGGTATATTTTGCAATACAACATTGCCCTATGAAAAGTTATATCCATAACTAATCTAGGAGTTTCAAAACAGATACAGATTGCGGTCGTACCCTCAAGGTCCACATCTGGTATCTGCCATCTTTGCACCGGACCACTTGCTCATACCAGCGATAGGCATCTTAGCTACCGCACAAATGTGCTGCAGTGTATTCAAGTGCCTATAATAATACAGGGTATGATTTTGAATACCAATAATAGTTTGAAGAATTTTTCAGTTAGGCCAGTATTTGTAAACAGTACTTGAGATTGACAGGTAGTTTGAGTTCGTACCAAAAATGTCATTTCAGTACAATGTGGCCTGTCAAATCCATATTTACGTGCCTCAAAATCTAAGAAACATGAAAAATGCTTATAACTTGCACTTACACTCTAGACCAGAGGTGAGCAAGGTAACGTTAAGGATACTTAGAAGCCTTAAAAAGGCACTCTTTCTAAGTAGGAGGAAGATTCGATCCAAATGGAGTCAGATAACGACTTGATCATCTTTCTTTCCTTTTTGCTCTATATCACAAAGATTATTTACATATTTTGTAGTGTAAATAAACCCATACTACTTAAGAAGTAAGATTCAACTATGTTTACAACCAAAAATAACTAACTGCCTCCGTGGTCTAGTGGCTAGTGCTATGGACTCCCGATTCGGAGGTCCTGGGTTCGATTCCTAAGGGGACACACAAAATTAATATTTCAGAATTTATCACTGTGAATTTTTCCCCAGTTTGGTTAGGACATTGCAGGCTGAATTACCTGATTGTCCGAAAAGAAAAAGATTTTCGTGCTTCGGAGGGCACGTTAAGCCGTCGGTCCCGGTCGCTGTCTTTGATAGTGGTCGTTACTCAAACCATGTTAAAAACTCTGACACCAGGGTTCATTGGGTCCATAGACTCGATACCCACTCCACAGAAGAAGAACCCAGAACCCCTGTATAGGGGTGCCACTAGCGCATCTACTAGTTCTTGTATGGAGTGTAGGCGGAGGAAAACTCGATTTATGGTTTAGTTGAGTGGAACATGCGTATGGTTAAAGATCTTGGCAGGTGAGAAGCAGAGGTGGAGACATGGATTGAACAGAAGTTTGTAGAGAGGGTTTTTGATTGATAGAATCTTTTAGGTACTGTTTTTGATAGTGGTCGTTACACAAACCATGTAACAGATAGTTATGCCGCTATGCTAGGTGGTATTTATTTTGTATGAAAAGTTCTTAAACACCAGGGCTCTTCGGATCTTACGTCGGCTCAAAAATCCTCTCGATAACAAGAAGCTCTTCCATACTAGACTGGGAGCGAGAGTAAAACATAGAATGTGCAAGCTGCAATTCCACCGAGACATGTTGTAAAAATCAGCTCAGGGATCCGAGGGTTTCCGTATATTGAAATTTAGGCGATAGGCTGACAACCTGTAATATACCTACAAATCAATCTTAAATAACCCTCAAAAATTTGTCAGACGTGGCGGAACGACCTTTGTTTAGGTCGTTTACGCTCTGCCTACCCCATTATGGATAAAGGCGTGATTAAATGTATGTATGCATGTATAAGAAGAAGAACGGGCCAAAATCTGGGTGCTAACTAAATAAGTAAAAAAAAACTATACAAGTTACCAACGCTTGTAATACCGACGCGCTTCTCCACACTACAAGGTACTAACCCTCAATAGATTAACTCCTGCCCGGAATAGAATCCTGAACCCATTTAGCTGCAGCCGCGCGCTACCACACCCACCAGGGTTATAAGGTGCAGCGCCGCCGGCCGTCGTTACTTACGTAACAGGTTCTATTCCCGACCCGGCAAATACTGTAACGGTGTTCAGATCAACTGTTTATGGGGGGGGGTATGATGGGTTTTGTTCAGTAAAATAATTAATTATCACTGGCTTTGGTGATGTGACAAAATTAATATTTATCCTATAATGTCCTTACCAAAAAAACATGTATTTACAAGTTATAGTTAATTTTAGTCGTTGATTTTGGCCAATTTGTCATATTTATGATTTGTAATTTGTATGTCAAAGCGGCTCAAAATATTGTCATAAAATACGTATAGATTCAAACCAGCAAAAAAAGACATCGTAATCATATATTTCGGATAACTAAGTACCGTAAGTAGATACAACATTACCTAGAATAGATTAGGGAGATACATTTTGTACACCTAATTATTTTATTTATATAAAAGTAACAGAACCTTTAAATACATACATACATAAAATCACGCCTTTATCCCTTACGGGGTAGGCAGAGCGTTTAACGCCTCGTAAAAGGCGCTTTCGCCGCGTCTGACAAAAATTAAGGGGAATTTTAGATTGTAATGTGTATTGCTAATGTGTAGTGACAGGTTGTCAGCCCGTCGCCTAAATTACAATACACTGTCCCTTACAATACCCCCGAGTCCCTTTTGCTGTCTTCTACAGCATGCCCGGGAGGAAGGGCAGCTGGAACATTCTATGTTTTTCTATCTTTCCCAGTCCAGCATGGAAGAAAATACGTAACTGAAATAAATAAATAACTCGCCTGCGGCAATATTCTCTATAGAAAACTCAAAACGTTAGGTTTTCACAAACCACAAATGTAGGTATAATTTATTTGAAATAGGATACTATTTATTTATTCTGTCATATCAAAGTTTCTAATCAATATCTTCAATTAATAAATCCTAATAGAAATGCGACATTACAAATGACTGTAGACCTATCAGAAAATTCAAATCTCAATCTACCCACCTTCCCGATGAAAGGTGACCTTCATTATAGGGCTATTACAAGGTCAAATGCATCATGTTCCAATTTCAAAAACATGTACTTATAATCACTTACATTAAACTGGTGGGGTTAAATAATTAGGCAATTATCCACCATTCTGCTTACCTTATAACCTTAGGGCTTGGTTAATTTTACAATGGTTAACTGTTTTATAATGAGAATGAAGAGGAAAGACATGGGCATCTTATGTTCAAAGGGACCGCTTACAGAAGTAATGCAACTGAATACCTACTAAGCAGAAACGGAGCAGTTCTGATGTATATAATAATCTTGATAAGAAAAATTATCACTGCATTTGAAGTGAATTTATTTTTCTTACATACATAACGTCACGCCTCTTTCCCGGAGGGATAGGCAGAGATCACATCCTTCCATTTGCTACGATCCTTGCAAACTTCTTTCGCTTCATCTACATTCATCAATCTTTTCATGCACGCTCGTCGGTTTAGGGTACTCCTGACCTGACCTGATCTTTTCATTTTTGATTCTTGATTATAGTTTTTTAGTTATGCCTGTCGAGTTGACATAGCCTTAAATTGTATTACTCACCAGCTCATAACAATAGAAATACAATTTTTAAAGAGATTCTCACCAGACTGTCATACTTCTTCTTCTGTCGAGTGGGTATCGAGTCTATCGACCCGATGGACCCTGGTGTCAGAGTTTTTAAACCGCCTAGTAGCACAACTATCAGGCCTCTGACATGGTTTGAGTAACGACCACTATCAAAGACAGCGACCGGGACCGACGGCTTAACGTGCCCTCCGAAGCACGAAATCTTTTTATTTTCGGACAATCAGGTGATTCAGCCTGCAATGTCCTAACCAAACTGGGGAAAAATTCACAAAGTGATAAATTCTCAAATATCAACTTTGTGTTTCCCCCCTGGGAATCGAACCCAGGACCTCCGGATCGGGAGTCCATGGCACTAGCCACTAGACCACGGAGGCAGTTACTGTCATACTTATACATATACATGCATCCTAAACTATGACCACATGGTCCGACGGAGAGTAAAAATCACAAAACACCAAATCAGACTCCCGTGAAGAGTCGAAACTTAGAGGTCCAACACCTCCGCTAAACAAACGAGTAGTCGTTAATTATAATGAATAACGATAATAATAATAATTATTATGTCATTTCCTTCGACTAGTTCGGATTGTAGTTTGCATTATCCTATCTTCCATTAGTTTATGTATTAGTTAATTATATATTATGTATTAGTCTATTTTACAAATATCTATGTAGTAGCTTGTACTTAGTTTATGTATTACATGTAATGTAATGAATTTAGGATACCTATATGACTAGGTTTGCACTATCCCGCTTACCGCTACACATTTTTCTTTCACCCAAAGGTTGCCTGGAAGAAATTGCTACCTTAGCAATAAGGCCGCCTATGTTGTACTTGTCTTTTGTTGTTATCTTTTGTGTTGTATGTTGTATTATTACGTCAATATAGTATTTTTATGTTATGTTAATTTATAAATATGAATAACTTTTGTTCGTCATTTAGCGATAAAATACAATTATACCTACTTAATATCATAGTATTTATGTTTTAACTATTGCTTTGAACTAAACAGCCTCTAATTTCAATATCTGCGACCAGCCATGAATTTCGCTCTCTGACAAGAATAGCAGCAATTTGCCTAACCCTACCCAAACAAGTCTTAATTCCTGTGACTTTACTACTCACGCCTGTAGCTCGTGCCGAGGCTAACAAGCCAGTATCCTTTATAAATACAGCTCAAAATAACAGTATAAAGAACAAAACGGTAGATGAAAGCGGTGATAGTATCAAGCCACCTTTCACCAGACAATTTCTGCTCTAAATAAGTGAAACTGCACTTTTATGACCTTCGGACACTGGACACCCACCAGGGTGCATTGCGCTTGTCTGGTATTGTTCAAGAGATAGATAAAACGTTTTGTTTTTTTAATACATGATTGGTAGATAAAGTATCCTTATGCTTGAATTTAATATGAAAATATGTCTACTACTGTTTATGTAAAAACAATGATTTACGTACATGGAATAAAAAATATTTGCCTAAGAATTTAGCATTTCGTTATCTTAGCTTACCGATTGATTATTCTGTTTATTTAGACCTGTAAATAGGAAATAGGAACAAAACCATTTTTATTTAAAGTACCTCTCATAAATTTTGGTTCATTAAAAATATACAATGTACAAAATTTCTTTCAAATAAATATGGTCATACATAATATTTATGTAGACACATCAAAAGCAATATTGGAACAAAAATCAAAAGCATTGTTTATCGTCCGACATTTCATGCTGGATCAGAATAATGCACAAAGGCCCAAACTGTTATCCATACCTATTATTTTGCCCGCTGTTACAGAATAACAGGTTGCTTTGTTATAGAAATCGCGTTTTATGACCCTAGATCAGACGCTGCCACCCAGCTAGTGGCGAATAACTGTTATTTCGATATCTATTACATTAAAATAGGTAGTTCACAGGTAGTTACAGTAATGGTTGAAGGTTCCGTGAGTGATACTATCACACTTGAAAATATCTTTATCGTGACAGAAAATAGAGTGACATAACTTTCCGACGTTCAAGACGATAATAAAAGAAAGTTTAAGACGGTTATTCTGCAAACATATTTTTTATAGGTCTTAAGTACATTCTAGGGAACGATTCCAATGCAAGTTTAGCTCTAAAAGTCTAGTTTAAGCTCCAAAACGGATTTCCGCAAGGCAGCGCCCTAGGCCCACAATTATTCAAAATCGTTGTATATGATGTCGAACGCTTACTTCAAATCGACAAGATCCAATTTCCTATAACAAGTTTCCTCAATCTGCCTTTATGTGACAAATGGATTGTCAGCAAGCGACAATGGGTGGTAGTGGTAGGCGAACTGGTAAAGTGAAATATGTGGACAGGAGTGCCGGCTTGAACCCGAGGATAGGCCATGTGGGAGGAGGCCTTTTTGTGTCTAAAAGCAAAGTTATATGTCTGGAGGAGTACAGAAGTGGGTAGCTGGGTCAAGTTCAAACACATTCTTGTGCAGTGCATCTTAAAGTAAAACTTAAAGAATTCGATGGAAATGTTTTATCGTCTAATAAAAGTTTTATTTTTCATATTTAAGTTTAACCCAGATGAATTTAAGATTAAAAATTTAATCTGATTTTGATTTTAATGAATTATTATGATTGCAAATAATTCTTATTTGACCAGATGAAGAAGAAAATAAATGAACTTAACGTTGACCACCCACAATTTAAATACTGTTTAATAAGCCCAGCAAAATAAAACTAGTGGCAACCCACTGCCAAACGTGTTAAAGGTCGTCTTACACTACAGTCTAAGCGCGATCACTTTCCCGTCCGGGATTAAGTGCCCAAATGTCACTGCGGGTGACATTTTTACGGCGGAATGACATTTTGACGGCGCTTATGAAACGGCTGATAGCATCAGCCCAATTACGGATTAATTTATTTCTTGACACCGTGAGACTGAGACTACAATGGTGTCGAGACGAGAGTAAATATTTATTATCTGCTTAGTGCTAATTTGAGAAAATAAAGATGTGGCACGCGATAACGAAGATACAAAACGACGCTTAGAAGAATTTGTTTCAATTTGTCGAGATTTTATAACATTCTTAGGCAGCGATTTTGAGTTCATTAATATAATTTCAGTACAAAACAGATAGACTGAAATTACATTTCTTCAAATTGCTCTTAATTTTGAGATCAATACGACCCTTATGTAAGTAAAATATGATCGAAAAGTAAACCGTCAATTTGGTGAAAATATGCATGAGTTTTTTTTAATCTTTAGTTTTTAAATTAAATTCTCACTCTACTTTAACAACCAAATTGACACCTTTTGTGAACAAGAAGATGAGGTCAACTAATATCCATTTCTCACATATCCAACAGTTCACTTTAATCATGTAGGAGGTACTAATCTTTCCAATGAAGATGTGTAGATGCGACTTTTACGAGTGTCACACGGTATTTGTGACCGTGTCACGTCGTAAATATAGTCGTTGGAACAAACAACCAAAGTGTAAATAGGGTTAAGCTTGATTAATTTTCATGGTTCATCAATATCCCGTAAGGGATAAAGACGTGATTTATGTATGTATGTATGTATGTTCATCAATATTTATTACATACATACATTCACAGCTTTATCCCTAAAGAATTAGGCAGAGCGTCAACTACCTAAATATTGTAGTGACAAGTTGTCAGATCATCCTCTAAATACACTAAAACTCTCGTTTTCTTTAGCTGCTTTTTGTAGTACGCCCGCTAGAAAAATCACCTGGACCATTTTTGTTTTTCTATCGCTCAGAGTTCAGCATGGAATATTATATAAGTAATATGATTATGTGTAATGTCAATTGAAAACTAAGATAGAGACGTTATTAGTTCCAAGAATAGGTACAGGCGCATAGCGATAACTATACCATCATAAAAGTTACCAACCAACTTAACTTTATTAAAGTTGTGATACGTGATTTAGACCCACATCTTAAGTGTCTCCAATAGAGTCATCTTAATGCTTATCTAAAACAACAATAAAGCCTTATCAAAGACCACCAAACCTACAGAACATTCCAATTTTGATTGTCGGAGCACTTTAACCCCACCAATACCTTTACGGATGGGATGACGCCTGTACCTCGCGACCCTTGCGACAAAATGTCTTCATTATTCTGCCCACGCGCATCGCCAAAGAGTTATTAATGGCGGTAGAGGCGACACTTCTTGTAATTTGTGCATGTTATCCGCTAACGAGAATGGATTGTCGTGTCTCCATTATAATGCCATAAAGGGGTATTGCGTGCTGACTTACTTTAAGTCAATCTTATAGCGACTACAACTTGGTGCTAATTTGGGTCGCAGTATATTTTTTAATTAGAAATGTGCTCTTGACTTTAGACAAGGTCAGAGATGACACTGACAGAGTCGACGATGGAGCGAGCTGAAAAGATGCCTGTTATGGCACTGTTACTCCCATGCACCGACGAAACGAAACAAGTTGTTGACGAAAGATAAGTTTTCATTTAAACGATGTCGTAAAGTTGATGATAGATATTATAATTTGGAGAGATTATGCAAATAATTTCTTAAAGTATAAAAAAGTTTCGTTTTACGACTTAACCAATCATAAAATCCAAATTAGGTACTAATTTTGGTTGATTGAAATAAGTTTTTGCTAATTTTATGTTAGAGTTTTATTTATTAGTGTCAATAAAATACATATCCTTTATGTATGTTGCATTTTCAAACAGATAATGTAAAACTACTGCAGAATTTTGTCCTCTCACTTACCACGATATTTGCAAATTTCTATCGCAAATAAGAATGTATTATGATATAGATAATAATACATTATGTTCTGTATAGGTACAGAACAAATTTAATAGGCCTCTAATCCGTGGCAGGCCGAATGTACCTACCTAAAGTATGGGTCCCGCCCTCCACCCACGCACGAATAAAGGTCACCTGTGTTTGTCCGCCGTGACAATAAGCCGATACGTGACACTCGAGGTCATTCAACTGATTTATGAGGTATTAAATACATTGTTCAACCTTTGATTTTGTACTCTAGTTGTGTAAGGCTTGGGTTCTCTACCAGGAGATCGTGGATTCAATTCATATTTTGACTTCTCTAGCACCAAGGTTCATCGGGTCATAAGAGTCACTGGTGTTTCCCCGCCGTGACAATAAGCCGATACGTGACACTCGAGGTCATTCAACTGATTTATGAGGTATTAAATACATTGTTCAAAGATCTTTGTTACTGACTCTGTGGTATAGTGGAAGACATTTAAGATCTCGATGCGGAGGTTGTAGATTTGATTCTATTTTAGAATCTATAACATGGTTCATCGGGTTATAAAGGTCACTAGTGTTTGCCGCCGTGACAATTACGTGACACTCGTGGTTATTTAACTGATTTATGAGGTATGAAATACATTGTTCAAAGTTCTTTGTACGTAGATATCAAGGAGAGATTTGTTCTAAGGTCACCGCCGAGAGTAAATTTTTATATGTAAAAGGATATGACAGATGTTTTTGTAACAGATATCAAATATTGTACTAACATGTAACATTAATGATAGTGCCCCACAATAAATGCCATAAAGAATCAAATTTGTTTCAATAATCAATTCCAACTTCCTCTAAATTATTTTTTGCCGAATAACAGCTGATACCTGTTACGTTTTTTTAAAAAATGCCATCCTTTCTACTTGCATTGTTATTATTATGACCAAAGTATGAACTTTGTGTTTCTACCCAATTAAAATCGATCTTATGACCTCTGTCTCGAGAGACCAAAGCTAAACTTTTAAACCGGTAGAGGCACTTATAAAACATGAATGCGTGAATTCGCAAATCAGCTCTCAAGGAAACAAGCCCCTAAAAGCCTCCGCAGGTTTCAGCTGATAAATAAACATGGAACCTTACACCGTTCTCCACTACTTGTTAACACAATGAACCTTCTTCCCTCTTACACGGCCCGAGGTAAATTCATTGCCTATTAAACAACTGACTAAGTACCGTAAGGGTCTAGAATTTGCTTAATTCTGTGGGAACTTTCTGCGTAAAATACAAATTTTTCGTAAATTTAGCACATAATAACAAATTACATCACTACATGTCACTTTACTACGCCATATTCTGTAGAAGACTGTCGCATTTTAATAAAACTGTTTTTAACGGATTTAAGTTGTGTATTACTTTGATTTTACACTACGTTTCGGACCCATTCGGAAAATAGTTTTAATAAAATGAGTTACAGTTATGCAAACCTCATTAAACGTGTAATACTGTACCTTCCATGCTGGACTGGGAGCAAAAGAAAAACATAGAATGTGCCAGCTGCATTTCCTCCCGGGCATGCTGTAAAAGTCAGCTAAGGGATTCGAGGGTTTCAGTATATGCAATGTAGGCGATGGGCTGACAACCTGTCACTACAGCAATATACCTACAAATCTATCTTAAATAACCCTCAAAACTTTGTCAGACGTGGCGAAACGACCTATGCTTAGGTCGTTAACGCTCTGCCTACCCCATTAGGGATACAGGCGTGATTATATGTATGTATGTATGTAATACTGTAGCAACTGGTGTTGTATGTAATACTTTTAGTTAAAAATTCAACATGCCATAGATATAGGAGGAAGATATTTGACAAATATTGTGAATAAAACCAAAACAGATTCTCTATCTTAGCAAATTGATTTATTGTTTACTGAAACGAGGCATCTCAGTCTATATCAACATAGTTTGGCTCTGAGCAGCCATATTGACATAATTCGGCTGTAACACACCACACTAGTTATAATGACAAATAACATAACAATGAGGTAACTATGCCAGTGATATAACAATAATTGTTACCATGTTATGACCACTATTTGGCCAAAATAATTGTTTGGTAAACACTGGATTTAATAGGGTATGATTGTCTTTTTGTCGATCTCACGTGTAAATAAGAAGCTACTAGAATTTCTGCTATAGTAAAATTATGATCATAGTTTAGGATGCATACCTTTTTGACATTAGGTATTGCACAATTTAAAAACTATTCACCTAATGTAGTGGAACGACCTTTGTCATTTACGCTCTGCCTACCCCATTAGGGATAAAGGCGTGATTATATGCATGAATGTATCGTATGGTCATGAAACAGAGTCATGCCGATGATAATAACATCACTTTATATTTCTTTTGGTGCCAAAAGTATTGTAAGGTTAAAATTGCATAACAGTTGTTTTTTACAAACACATTGTTCGACATTCCTCAACACGCATCTTACACATCGATACCGCGATTACAATACTATTATTAATCTTGTAAAAATGGAACGTAGGCGGTGAATCGGTGATGCCCTTTCGTTTGACCAGATAAGTGTAGTATGCAAACTTGGAGTTATCAATTAGCTTGTGTCAGATCGCCGTAAGCACATGTTTGTTAATATTTATTGAGTGGTTCCACACTGATGAGCTCACAGATTGTCCATTTGGTGCTGGATCAGAATAGCATCACACCATTATGTTTCTGTTACCGTAAAGACGAAAAATAAATGCTGTTTCTCACTGTAAGGATGATTTGAATAAATAAATTTTCTTTTTAGTCGAATCAATAATATAATGCCTGTATTGATAAACAACAATTGAGATTGACATCTAGTTTGAGCTCGTATCAGAAATGTCATTTCAGTTCATTTTGGCCTGTCAAATCCATACCTAATACTGCTCCTAATCTTGAGATCGCTTTATAAATACGAGCTTAAGTATCCTAGCAACAATCCAATACCACCATCAGAAAGCGGTAACAAATAATCCGGATCGCAGCCGCTGGCTTCTGCACTATAGCCCATTATTTAGCTGCACCTGTATTCAATATGTTTATTGTAAATTAGTCCTAGAGACCGCCGAGGTTACGCCCTTGCTGACAGGGCTGAGAGGCCTAGGAACATAAGATGCCCCAGAGGTCTGAGGTGCTTAATATTTAGGGCTGCTACAGAAAATATTTTACCCAAATACTGAATTATGTACGTAGTGGATATATGTGAGTGCTGTGATCTAATTTGATATTCGTTAGTATCTATTTCAAAATTATTTTTTAAACCACCCAAAGTAAAAAAAAAAAAATGCAAAATCAAGCTTGAGTTTTTCTTCCTTTTTATCGATGGATTTTCAATAATATTGATTAACTGCACATTTTATTTCTTGCATTCTCTTCTCGTACCGTTTTCCAAAGCACACTTGACAATGGCCTATTTCATATTCAAATTTATTTCCCCACTATCATTGTGGTCTTAATCAATTGCCAAATAAAGGTTCACCCACACAGCCCTTCCTGGTTCCTTACCGGGCTGCGCGTGCGCTGCGCTAAGCTATTGTGCTGCGAACATTTGTTCAATTGTTACGTTGCTACATACAATGTGTGATTTAGCTGATACAATTCTATTGCTGTACTGACTGCTGTTTTTTTTTTGTATGAACGTGACTGACCTGATATTTCTCTTAAAAGGGTTGAGCAGGTCGTGGGTTTGATACATATACATACATACATATAATCACGCCTTTATCCCTAATGGAATAGGCAGGGCGTAAACGACCTAAACAAAGTCCGTTCCACCACGACTGACAAATTGAGGGGTATTTAAGATAGATTTGGTAGGTATATTGTTGTAGTGACAGGTTGTCAGCCCATCGCCTAAATCAAAATGTACTGAAACCCTCGGATCCCTTAGCTGGCTTTTACAGCATACCCGGGAGGAAATTCAGCTGGCACATTCTATGTTTTTCTCTCGCTCCCAGTCCAGGATGGAAAAAATAAAATACGCTTTGAAATAAATACACTATAAAGTTACACATTGAGGTCTTCAAGTCCATAAACTTCGGAAATTGCAACATCCTCGAAATCGCTCCATATTACGACCTAGACCAGCGACATTTGGACAGTTTTGTCGCAATTTATTTCCTAAAAAGCCTTGACTCAATTCCGAACAAGTTCACACATTATACTCATAAAGACTCTTAATCACTAAAGCAACTTCCTGATAAACAAACACACAGAGTCTTAGGTTCGTAATTATAAAACGATCTCAAGATTAAAAGCAATATTAAGTATGGATTTGAAAGGTTCTTTTGTACTGCAATGACATTTCTGATACAGACTCAAACTAGCTGTCAGTCTCAAGTGCTGTTTGTAAATGCGGGCCTTAATTGGCTAGCGCTTTGCAGAAAGGAGCCCTTAAATATATTTTTACAGTAACATCACCAAAGGTTCATTCAACGTTATATTTTAATAATTTGAATTAAATTCTTCCATGCTGGACTGGGAGTGAGAGAAAAACATAGAATGTACCAGCTGCATTTCCTCTCGAGCAAGCTGTAAAAACCAGCTAAGGGATCTGAGGGTTTCAGTATATTGTAATTTAGACGATGGGCTGACAACCTGTCACTACAGCAATATACGATCAAGTCTATCTTAAATAACCCTCAAAACTTTGTCAGACGTGGCGGAATGACCTTTGTTTAGGTCGTTTACGCTCTGCCTACCTCGATAGGGATAAAGGCGTGATTATATGTTTATGTTATGAATTAAAGCAATCCACCATTCTTTTGTGGACTGGTGCCTTTCTGCTGTAGAATCCAGCTATGGGATCCGAGGGTTTCAGTATATTGCAATTTAGGCGATGGGCTGGCAACCTATCACTACAGCAATATACGTACAATTCCATCTTAAATAACCCTCAAAACTTTGTCAGACGTGGCGGAACGACCTTTGTTTGGGTCGTTTATGCTCTGCCTACCCCATTAGGGATAAAGGCGTGATTATATGTATGTATGTATGCCTTTCTGCTAAGCGCCAGCCAATTGAGAATTGAGACAAATAATAACCAAAATGCAGACAGAGTGCTGACAGCGCAATATGAGTACTACGAACTTATTTGTCTAGATACTTCCATGCTAGACTGGGAGCGAGAGAAAAACATAGAAAGTACTAGCTACATCTGCTCACGGGCGTGCTGTAAAAACCAGCTAAGGGATCCGAGTGTTTCAGTATATTGTGATTTAGGTGACGGGCTCACTGCAACAATATACCTACATTTCTATCTTAAAAACTCTTAAATCTTTGTCAGACATGGTGGAACGACCTTTGTTTAGGTCGTTTACGCTCTGCCTACCCCATTGGGGATAAAGGTGTGAGTATATGCATGTACTTTCCAGTGAAATATCTGTAAAAAATATGTTATTACTACTGCTGCTGTTGTGTCATGTTTTCAGCCCATCTCTGCCTTAAATACTAAGTACTGGGGTTTAGGTCCTTTTCCTGAATAAAGAGTCAAATATTTGCTAAGAATCAAAGTTATGTATGATATAAGTACCTAAATATGTAAGTTATGTAGCACCCTATATACTTACGTACATTCGCAATAGGCAGTTTATATTCAAATCGTAATGGATACTGATAAAAACTGGTTCACATTTTAAAAACAAAGTTCATGTGCTTCCTAAAGCAATAAGTTGAAGTTAATTTGTGGTCTAGATTAAAATTTAGCATATATAATGTATATCTGTATCCACGTGTCATAAACGAGTAACCTGGATATGATATTACGTCCCTACATATAAGCAATGGTAGGCTCTGCAAGAAGCCGCCTGTCTTCAATTTCAAAATATATTTATTACTTACACACTGCCTCCGTGGTCTAGTGGTTAGAGCCATGGGCTTACGATCCGCAGGTCCTGGGTTCGATTCCCAGGGGGGAAACACAAAGTTGATATTTGTCAATTTATCACTTTGTGAGGTTTTTCCCAGTTTGGTTAGGACATTGCAGGCTGAATCACCTGATTGTCCGAAAAGAAAAAAAGATTCCGTGCTTCGGAAGGCACGTTAAGCCGTCCGTCCCGGTCGCTGTCTTTGATAGTGGTCGTTACTCTAACCATGTCAGAGGCCTATTAGCTGTGCTACAAGGCGATTTGAAAACTCTGACACCAGGGTTCACCGGGTCATTCGACTCGGGAATCTACTCGCTAAGAAGAAGAAGACTTACACACTTAAAACAGAATACATTGAATAACAATCACAATAGTACGGTTTGAGAGTAAAAGGTGAGGGTCTCAGTATTTTGCTACCATGTTACTCAAAGCAACAGTGGTAGCAGTGATTTTCAGCCCTAACTCCTTTTACACATACATACATATAGTCACGTCTTTATCCCTAATGGGGTAGGCAGAGCGTAAACGACCTAAACAAAGGTCGTTTCGCCACGTCTGACAAAGCTTTGAGGGTTATATAAGATAGATTTGAAGGTATATTGCTTAGTGACAGGTTGTCAGCCCATCGCCTAAATCACAATATACTGAAGCCCTCGGATCCCTTAGCTGGTTTTTACAGCATGCCCGGGAGAAAACGCAGCTGGCACATTCTATGTTTTTCTCTCGCTCCCAGGCCAGCGTGGAAGAAATACACCATTCAAAAACATCACAGTAGAGGGTATATAGAATTATGATACGAGTAAGATAAAACATTAAGAGTCAAAATATAACATGCTTAAACAAAACATTATTATGGTTATAACCCCGTTAAAAAACTACTTTCTTCCATGCTGGCCTGGGAGCGAGAGAAAAACATAGAATGTGCCAGCTGCATTTCCTCCCGGGCATGCTGTAAAAACGAGCTAAGGGATCCGAGGGTTTCAGTATATTGCAATTTAGGCGATGGGCTGACAACCTGTCACTACTGCAATGTACTACAGATCTATTTTAAATGACCCTCCTAACTTTGTCAGACGTGACGGATCGACCCTTGTTTAGGTTGTTTACGTTCTGCCTACCCCATTAGGGATAAAGTCGTGATTATATGTATGTATGTATGTAAAAAATACTTCTCGTCTTGCGACAACCCGCAACTTATCTCAAACATACATACATATAGTCACGCCTTCATCCCTTACGGGGTAGGCAGAGCGTGAAACACCTCGTAAAAGGCGCTTCCGCCACGCCTGACAAAAATTGAGGGCAATTTTAGATTGTAATTTGTTTTGCTATAGTGACAGGTCATCGCCTAAATTACAATACACTGTAACCCTAGAGTCCCTTTTGCTGACTTCTACAGCATGCCCGGGAGGAAGGGTAACTGGGACATTCATGTTTATCTATCTCTCTCAGTCCAGCATGGAAGAAGAGAATGCTAAATTATCTCATACACCTCTGATCTAGACTAGAGTCAAAAGCTAACCCATCATTTTGAAATGGGTCAGTGGCTCAGAGACATAAATATGTCTGGCAAAGAACATACTCGTCATATTGAAAGTCTTAAGGTAGTTGCAGAACATAGGTGGCGCCCTCAATAGTAATAAATTAATTGCGCCTAAAATACAAACATTTTCATGAATATTTTACATACATACATACATATAATCACGCCTCTATCCCTACTGGGGTAGGCAGAGCGTAAACGACCTAAACAAAGGTCGTTCCGCCACGTCCGACAAAGTTTTGAGGGTTATTTAAGATAGATTTGTAGGTATATTGCTGTAGTGACAGGTTGTCAGCCTATCGCCTAAATTGCAATATACCAAAACCCTCGGATCCCTTAGCTGGTTTTTACAGCATGCCCGGGAGGAAATGCAGCTGGCACATTCTATGTTTTTCTTTCGCTCCCAGTCCAGCATGGAAGAAAAAAAGAATTTTATAATCCATTTCACAATAATTCACACTAAGCATAAAAGCTGTGTATTGCCAATGTGTATGTAGTAAGTAGTATGTAGAATACATAGCGTTTATGCTTATTGTGAATGATTATGTAATGGATTGTAAAGTGGAGAATTAGTTGCGACTGTCGCCAATCGTAAAATATTCATGTTTTTTTTTGTATTTCAGGCACAATTAATTTAAAACAGATGGCGCCACTGTCGCAGCTCTCGATCTCCCTTAAGTCTTTATATATTTTAAAGGTCTTCCATGCCCTGAAGTGATTGGCCAGCCTCACGTTGTGAAAAGATTACATCTGTTGTCATAAAAGCCAAATTACAAGTTATAGATCAACTTATATTAACACTTAAATACTTAACACTTTGAAATAATCGAATTGACCTATTCGGAAGTATTTAACATTTTCGGCTTTAATTCGATGACTCGTTTAGTATTTTTGGAGGCATGCTCACTTAGGTAAGTGAGCAATAAAGGTTTAATTTGGGTTTGATTTCCAACTGTGATAAAGACATTAAAATTAAAATAAAAAACTGATATGGGCAGGATTTGAACCTTCATCCTTGTTTTACCGTTCTACCAACTGAGCTATTGAACAGGAACTGCGGTATTACAAATGGTAGAGCGAATGCAAGATGTGATAATCATATAAAATATTAGATTTTCTTCATACTAAACTAGACCACTAATTAGCAAATTCTAAAATCAACTGACTTTTAGTAAAATGTTGCTATCGGTAAAATATAACAGTTTATCATTTGACAAATAGTTCGAACTAGTCAAACAAAACGGTACTAACAGGTCTACACGTTGAAATTTATGTAATTAATGCTAAATTATGTCTAATGTAATTTGTCGAGTCTGAATTACTGGTAGTTTTTCAATTTATTTAAAAGATTTATCTCTATGTGCAGTCACGACTATGTAAAAATGTTTAGATTATTTTCTAATATTGGTAATGCAAGTTTGATAAAAGATAAAATACATTTATTTCCACATTAACACAAATGCATAATTTCATTTTTAAGCGGTTAAGTATAATTAATAACAAAACATTAATTTGGTATCTCAGCGTGAACAGGTGAGGGCACAGTATGGCTGATTTTAAACCCTCCCTGCTTTAAAAGTCTTAGAAAGAAAAGTAAAACATAACTTTTAATTAATACCTACATTATAGAATTACTTAATTTTGTTTATTGAAAATCTGAAAAAATACATTAAAACGTTTAATTTAATTATTAAAATGTTAGGACATACCACACAGTAGAAAAAATACTAGGCCACCAATAGAATCATATTACATAGAACGTCGCGAACTATGTAATTTACTTAGCATTCATCACGGAAATGACGTCACAAAGACGCCCTTAAATCACTTCAATTCCATAATCCGTGAAAGTTGTTTTCAGTGCAAAACAAAAACAATACTTGTTTATCTGACCAGTCTGTAATCTAAAGTGAACTATCACGCAGTGCACCGGGGTCGTTGACCGGTTGACATTTGACACCCGAATGTCAAGGTGCTCCTTACACGTCATTTGCGAGATATGTCTGGGAGTGGATTCTAGTAATTTACGTGTGAATACGTAAGGTAAACACAGATTTCAATTCTTATATTTTTATGATCTGTATAAAAAAACGTCTACGGATTCCATTACAACCGAATCTTGCATAACTTTATCTATAAGTAGGTATACTTATTGAATTTTGACGCCGTCTACATCATTTTCCATCATGCTTATATTTTGTCTTACAAACAAACTTCTTCTGCCCGTCTTAAATATACTCGCAATCATGTCCTTTTTTTTTTTTTTCGGGGCAGAAATTTAGGCTGGTAAAAAATACATGAAATGTCGACAGGACGCTTGTAATTTTCTGAACTTTGTTCATAGCACTTCATAGTTAGCGCAGTGATCACTTACCATCAAGTAAACAGTCTGTCCGTCTGCTTTCCTTAATTATAAACAAATAAAATCCCAAGTTTTCTTGTAAATTACAGTGAAAATTCCTTACTGCATTTGCAGTGCAGTAGTAGAATCATGACCCATTATCTGCGCCTGCGCCTCTGCGTCATGCGTGGACCGGCTCAGATCAAAAAGGCGTAAAACGCGTCGTGACATTTGCCTACACAAATGCCAACTGCAAACATATATTACCTTTCATTTAAGAAGCTTTTACCGCTTATTTGCCAGTGTATTTGTCGGTTCATTATTTTCAGAGGAATCTCTAGTACTTTACACATTTTAGAATGTTTAATGAGGAGTAGAGCTAGGAAAATCACTGGCATAAGAGGCAAGGTTAGGTCACCCTGCTGTCCCTAAAAATTAAGTGTTAAGATTAGGTACATTCATTTAGCCAAGATAACTGAAGCAAAATTAACTCTGTGTTCATTTAAGATTTGCCTAAATAATATAGAATTTTATTACCTAAATACTAGTGTAGGGGTTCCACCCTTTATATATGTAAAAAATGGCTTAAGATCCTGTAATAATAAATAATTCAAAAAATAAAGATCCATACGTAACCTTTTGACATGCATTTTTGTTTAAAACTCTGACAAAAGTCTTTATCGGATAGCTATAATATTACTCCACGTTAAACTCTAAACATATTCAAATAAATTTGACAACACCATACGTACCCTTTGTTTCCGTGTCTCAAAATGGGTGTTATCCATGGTTCGTGTCGGACGTAATAAGGCTCTAACGTGTCTGACCTGCGCCCACGCATGTGTACACAGCGTAGGGAAATCAGACAAGACACTGGGTTGAATGGTAATGTATGAAATGTTTAGTTTGAAATTTGTGCCAGGGGTAATTTTAGGCTCATGAGCCAAATGAATAAATTTTGTACCTGACATGAAGATGAAAAACAACAGAGATGACAGGCGTTTACTTCATACTCCACCGAGAAGAGCAGCGCTCTTAAGTTTATGATGAGTGGTAATTAAGTATTCAGCACTCTATCTTAAGCCACATAGGTTTCATATTACAGCATAAAATAGTAATATAAATGGAATCCTTTATTTACTTTTAGCATTATGTTATGAATACAAAAAGCAGTTTAGTTTCATTCAGAGAGCTAATTTCTCGGTATGATTGGCTGTCATATACCCATTTTTTTATAAGGTTAGATTTTGAATAGCTCATATTTTTTCATAATAATATCTCGGAAACATTACAGACCCATTTCTATCCTTATTATCTGTGGCACGACATAAACTGTGGACATGACCAAATTGCAGGCACCAGGCTAGTGTCGCTTCGCTAAGCTGACAGCCGAGGAAATTTGTAGGTCATTCAGAATTTCCTGGACACTAATACCTAGCCAACGACTAAACTTAAAATGAACGTAGCGAAGCAAGAAATTAACGCAGGCGACACAACTTTTGATTCGCCTCCATGGTGTAGTGGTCAGAGCCATGGGATCACGATCCGGAGATCCTGGGTTCGATTCCCAGGAGAGGAACACAAAGTTGATATTTGTCAATTTATCCCTTTTGAAATTTTCCCCAGAATGGTTAGGACAATGAAGGCCGAATAACCTGATTATCTTGAAGGAAAAAAATCCGTGCTTCGGAGGGCACGATAAGTCGTCGGTCTCGGTCGCTGTCTTTGATAGTGGTCGTTACAGAAACAATGCAGGGGTCTATTAGCTGTGCTAGTAGGCGGTTTAAAAACATTGACAGGCTTCATCGATCGTCGATCGACTCGTTACCCACACGACACAAGAAGAACCATTTTTGACAGTTCTCCGTACAATGCAGCGCCCAAGCGGCATTCATTTAAAACCTTGATGACCAGATCTTGGTGTTGGTGTAAATACCATAAGATAAATATCTTAGCCATTTTAGATTGTGGAATTAGATAAAATATGACGCTGTGTACCTGCGGCTAGGATTGGTGGAAAGATTTTATCTAGTTTAATTTAATTCAGAAATCTAGGTTTGATTTTATTGTCCAATTTGTTTTGGTTAAACAAGGCATTTCCATTAAAGTTTCAATATTGCAATAAAAATAGCCCATTTGAATAATTCTACGTAGTTCGGATATTTATGTTTATGCAATACAATTCAAAATACCTTATTGCACAAAAAAACACAGATACATACAACAGCAAAGTACGGAACAAAATCGTACAATATAGGCGGCCTCATTGCTAAAGCAGTAATTTTTACGAGGCTACTTTTGGGTATTACGATAATACATAGCAGAGAGCGGGATAGTGCATATTACATACATACATACATATAATCACGCCTTTATCCCTAATGGGGTAGGCAGAGCGTAAACGACCTAAGGAAAGGTCGTTCCGCCACGTCTGACAAAGTTCTGAGGGTTATTCAAGATAAATTTATAGGTTTATTGTTGTAGTGACAGGTTGTCAGCCCATCGCCTAAATTACAATATACTGAAACCCTCGGATCCCTTAGCCTGTTTTTACAGCATGCCCGGGAGGAAATGCAGCTGGCACATTCTATGTTTTTCTCTCGCTCCCAGTCCAGCATGGAAGAATATACATGTGCATATTACCTTCATGTTAATACTTAAACAATATACATACTACACCTACTACTAGTATTATACCTACTTAATTTTATTTGAATGTTTTATTTTAGCTGCCTATCTTTAGTGGCTAATATCATATTTTCTTTTTCTTTGGTAACCGTTGTATGGTAGTGTAAACTAGATGGAAACACAGCTGCGTTACACTACCCGACAACTCTCTTAACGAAACTAGATTTTCAATACGTTTTCTGTGATTACAATCAGCTGTATCCGAACTTACATATGTACATATAATCACGATTGTATCCCCTATGCGGTATGCAGTGTATGTATGTATATAAACTTCAGCAAAATATTACCCAAACCTACCAAGCCCAAAACACAATCGCAGCAAAACCTACGCAGCCCATACGACCTTTACCCCCACACTACCCATTAAAGCCTATAAACGAACATCAATCACGAAAACAACTTTACATAACAGTATCTAAGCATCTAAACGCCTAGGAGTGCCTAGGCCATGCGGGTCGTAAGGCGCCTATCACAGACCTTCACTGGGGTAGATCATACAACTTTTTTACCACTCAATATTGCACGACTGGCCATTTTTTCACCTACCGATTTGTATTATCAATCAAAGTAGACTAACCTGATTGACTAGCCGAACTCAAAGCTCTGGTAATCTGAGTTTTTGTAAAATGATAGAATGACGTACGACACAAATCTCTAGAAATCAAAAATTTTAATTATGTAATCGTAAATGTACGCGTGACGTGGGTCAACTTGCGGAATCTACTCCTATCTGGTCTTTAGTCTATAGTCTGTTGTGGTGCCTATGACATGGCTGATTCATCGATGACGTCACGTTTAGGGGCAAATGTCATGTGCCCACGTGCGCGCCTTGACACGCGCCCGCGCCCTGCCGTATACAGCAAGCTACAGACGAACTAATTTTTAAAAGCTAAGTAAGTCAACTTGCTGCATCTACTCCTACCTGGTCTCTAGTCTACTTATAGTCTGTGGTGCCTATGACATGGGTGATTCACCGGTGACGTCACGCTTAGGGGCAAATGTCATGCGCCCACGTGCGCGCCTTGACACGCGCCCGCGCCCCGCCGTATACAGCAAATTAATGCTACGGACAAACTGATTTGGTCACAGGATTAGTGAGCTGTTTGCCAGGAAGTCGTGCTGTTTACGGAAAAATGTGAAGAGTCTAAGGTGCACACATAAACATAATAACATAATATAGTTTTGTTTATGTATCCAATCGCAACTTCACTTTATGCAATAATTACCTTATTATTCATTTTGACTACTGTAATAATCGCTGCTCACGTACCTACAGTCAAAAAAAGATGTTTTTCAGTCGCTGGATATAAACTGCCTGGCAAATTATGTAGAGCCAAGTATGATAAATAAGATACAATAAATATGAAATATACTGAATGTACGTCAATGAATTGCAGCTTTCTTAAACGTAAAAAAAAAACCTATTATACTACACAAGGTAAAAACAAAACAATTAAAATACGACCTAAAATAGAATTATACAGTCACAAAATCAGGCAACAGATCGTATTGTATAAAGATGACTGCACGCGGTCTCATTGTCATTTACGACCTGCGTAGGATTCGAAAATGGAAAGAACATCTTTATTTTTAATTTTGACGTTCAGCTTTTTATTGTTTGGAAGGTGACTCGAAGTGGCCAGTTCGACGCATTTTGTTTGAGATTTTATAACCTTACTCGTTCATGGCAAGATTTAATGTAATTCTTTTGTTTTTCTTTTAATATTTTTACTTCGACATCCTAACTATCTTATATAATAATTAATAGCCAATCAGAGTTAAGGATATCAAACGTTACTAGCACGACGAGTGACTTCGCAAAATCCATCATCTTACGACATATTAATAACTAGGTATAATAATTATGCAAAAAGTAAATTTAACCAATTTATCATATTTTCAATTTTCATTTGAAATTAAATTACTTTCATAACAATACTATTTTTTAAAAGTGGTCCGCTTCTTACTCGTATCACTCCTATCCTATCACTCGGATTTGGTTACATAATAATTGCAATCAAACAGTAGCATTTTGGAAAGGTCAACATCCGTGGCAACCTTTAGCTTATCTGCCCGTTAATGGTACTCGCTGAATCTATACCAGCTGAGCTCGGTGAGAAATGAAAATGATGTACTAGGGGTGCCACAAGTTAGCATACCTAGTGGATACCGGTGACATTTATTTTTAAGATTAGTAAGAAAAGAGCGAAAAGTACTTGAAAATGTTTTACTGTTATCTACGTATATACATACATAAAATCACACCTGTATCCCTAATGGTGTAGGCAGAGCGTAAACGACATAAACAAAGGTCATTTAACAGGTATATTAAATAGATTCCGGAACTATCTTTTCGAAATAGCTTTTGAAATTAAGAAAGATATATATTTTACCTTAAAAAATAAAATCTACTGTTGTTGTAGCAACGATAAAGAAACATATCAAACGCTAAAATAAATTGTAACAACCCTGACGTAATCCTTCAGTGACATATTAATGCGACGAAAGTGACAGTCTCAACTTAAATGCCAAGTAGCGAAAATGACATAGAGATTTTAAATGGCGCAGACGGATTAAGATTAAGTGAAGTGATGATTTGGAAGTGTTTTATAATGTGAATGTTAATGTTATCTTTTATTCAAATAATGTAGATATAGATTTGAATCATTATTTCTTTAATTACTATGAAAGATCAAAACTTCTATATGAAATTATTTCTGTCTGCTGTCAAATATCTGTTTCCGTAGCAGTTTTTACTTGAGGTAACCACAAAATTCTACTAACAAAGAAAAGTACAAACATAATCTCCAGATAAACATAAATGCTACAACACGTAAGTATATTTTATACATACATATAATCACGCCTTTATCCCTAATGGGGTAGGCAGAGCGTAAACGACCTAAACAAAGATCGTTCCGCCACGTCTGACAAAGTTTTGAGGGTACAAGATGGATTTGTACGTATAATGCTGTAGTGACAGGTTGTCAGCCCATCGCCTAAATTGCAATATACTGAAACCCTCAGATCCCTTAGCTTGTTTTTACAGCATGCCCGGGAGGAAATGCAGCTGGCACATTCTATGTTTTTCTCTCGCTCCCAGGCCAGCGTGGATATATTTTATAGCACCAATAAAACAATATTCAAAGGAAAATTGCCTTTTAATCAGCTTAGTCCGAGTTTATTTTGATGTCTGCAACTGAGGGTCAATAAAGAATAACTATAAATTTGATTACTTTAGCATTATGCCCTTTGTATGGTGCAAGTTATTAAAACTATAAAATTATGGTATTTAATTAACAATTACTTATACAGAAGGAAAGGTACGGGTGGTCCGCTTAGCACTGTTTAAATTATTCCCTCGTCTATGAAAATGCGAATTTATGTGGTTTATTAAGTCTACGTGGATCTGCATTAAAGAGAAAGTAATAGGCTTATTCATAGAATTGCTTTAATGGTGTGATCATTAGTGTAATCTTCTTCTGAAATATTATAAATAAGAAAACTAAATTATGACTAGGACACGGTAATTTTTCAAATCCTGCACGAGGCAAGTTTTGCAAACATACATACATATAATCACGCCTTTATCCCTAATGGGGTAAGCAGAGCGCAAACTACCTAAACAGAGGTCGTTCCGCCACGTCTGACAAAGTTTTGAGGGAAGATAGATTTGTAGGTATATTGCTGTAGTGACAGGTTGTCAGCCCATGGCCTAAATTGCAATACACTAAAACCCTCGGATGCCTTATCCGGTTTTTACAGCATGCTCGGGAGAAAATGCAGCTGACACCTTCTATGTTTTTCTCTCGCTCCCAGTCCAGGTTGGAAGACTGTTTCAAGACAAGTTTTGTATTCTTATTATTAATTTTAGAAATTAAATAGCACAGTGAGTGCAAAATGTATTTTTTTTATACCTTTCTTTCAAAAATATCTACTGTTTAAATTTTTATTAACCTACTATTTTATTATTTTCAGGTAAATGTCATCATCAAGGTGAATCGGTAGATAAACATGAAGACTGTAAGTTCGTTGAAGAGTTTAATTAATAGAAATAGTGTCAATAGTAAGCATTTTTCAATCAGCATGGAGCTATGGACACCCAATAAAATTATGGAAATGTTTAGTAGCATGCCCAAAACACAGATTTTTAGTACTATAAAACAACTACTTAATTTCATGCTGGACTGGGAACGAGAGAAAAACATAAAATGTGCCAGCTGCATTCCCTGGCTAAAGGAATCCGAGGGTTTCTGTAAGGTTTCTGTATATTGAAATTTAGGTGACAGGCTGACAACCTGTCACTACAGCGATATACCTACAAATATATCTCCTCCTATCCTCAAAACTTTGTCAGACGTGGCGAAACGACCTCTATTTAGGTAGTTAACGCTCTGCCTAACCCATTAGGAATAAAGGCGTTATTATATGTATGTATGTATGTCCTAAGCGGTAAGCATTTTCCAATCGGTATGGGCAGTTGGGCACACTTTAAGATGACGGAAATGTATTTAACAATTATTTATTATTAACAAAATATGGTACACAAAAACATCATAAAAACAGGACATACAAACCAAAGACACACAGGCACTGCTTACGTCTAAAAAGAAATTTCTTACAGCAGACCTACAGAAATGATTTTTTTTAATGATACGCGGATAAAACGTGCACAAAATTTTATACCTACTAATAAAATATTACTACTGTGAAAAACTTATATATTGTAAATCTATAACATTAATATAAACAAGATATAAATACCTGCATTTATATACATAGTAAAAAATAAATAAATACGTATTGCAATTATTATTATTGTATTACATACATACATATAATCACGCCGTTATCCCTAATGGGGTAGGCAGAGCGTTAACGACATATACATTATTGTATTAGCATGCCTAAAACACAGAAGTTTAGCGTACAAGACAATCCGACGAAATTCCTCTATAGTAGTTACAGAATGTGTTAAATGTATAGGTGCCCACTAGTTCAACTTTTATTTTCCTGTACCCTAAGGTTACCTGCAATAAATTGCTGCTTAGCAATAAGGTCATATTTGTACTACTGTTTGTTTCCTTTAATTTTATTTTCTCTTGTATCTTTTCTGTGCAATAAAGTATATTCTTATCTTATCTTACAAAACAAACAAAGTTAAGGAATGTATTACAAAACAAACCAATTACAGATTCTAGAGTAAAGGTAAAGGGCCTTGCAACATCCCTGCTGTACTGCAGCTGTCAGCAGTTTGCAGAACAGTCGAATGCTGTCAATCTGAAGGTATACCGTGACTTCGGCGGTATATCACGATATTTCAGAGCGGATTGAGTTACATTACTTATTTACGAAATTGCGTTAAATAAGTTTGTTTAAAAATCTGGAAGATAAACACATTGAATTTGAACGATGAAAAATACTTATTGCATTTGGGGATAACTCATTAAAATTCAGTCAAAAAACAGTCGATTTCGTTTTACATCAGTAATTTTTAGGTCGTCGATTTGACAAACGATTCTGTAATACTTGGCGTCAAACTGTTTTTCAAACTAAACACCCAACAGTTATATTTGAAATAGAATCAATAGGTTAATCAAGCTGTTACTTTTTCCTTAAAAAAACTTATACTTTTTCTTTCTATTAAATTTCTCTTGCAACTATTTCTCCTTACAAGCCATGAATTTGTAAATCGCGTCGCTAAAAAGGCTTTGGACCACAATCGGTCGCGGAAGGAATGCCGAAATGTCAAGCGCATTCCGTAGCCGCCTAGCCTACGCACTACCACAGAATATATAGAACAACAACAGAATATATCAGCTACGACCTTCTCAATGTAAAGCAGTTAGACAATGCCGAACTGGTTCATTGTAGCTATAAGTTACAAGTACAGTTTGATGTACATTGCGTAAGCTGTAAGCATATTTATAAAAAAAACTGGATCACACTCATAGCCCCCACTAGGATTCCCTGTATCGAGGTGCCATGGACATACACAGAAACAACCACAAAGAACACCCAGACCAAGAAACAGACATTTAAATTCATCACTCAAATGTCTGCCCCTGGCGGGAATCGAACTCGGGACCCTCTGCATAGCAGACAGATACACTGCCAACTAGGCTGTGTGGGCCGTCGAAATATAATGTCTCTAGCATCCTAGTTCTTCTATTCTGGACACAAAGCGATAGAATGTTGATTCTGTTCTTGGCATACTACAAAAAACAGTATAGGAAAACGAAAGTGTCAGTGTATTGCACTTTAGGCAATGGGCTGACAACCTATCACTCTAATGATATAGAAAAACGCGGTTAGTGACCCACAAAACTTGTCAGACGTGGCGTTGCCGCCCTGCCTACCCCGTAAGCGATCCAAGTTTGACTATATGTAGGGCTACCCAACTACGCAACTTACTTACCTACTAAGGCTCTAGTAAACCGTAGTGGATCTTGGCCTCCGACACCAGAAGTCGCCAACTGTCTCTCTCTTGAGCCGTGAGTCGCCATTGGGGTTGTTGGAGCTGGAAAAGATCTTTCTTTTCTTCATCGGCCCAACGACATAAAAGTCTAGGGCACCCAACCGCACGTTTTCTACTCGGCTTTCCTACATAAGCCCTTTTAACGGCGCGGTTTTCTCCCATCATTTCCACGTGTCTGAACCACCGAATCCGTGCTGACTTTATTTCGCGTATAATATTTGGCTCCGGCACCAGCTCTTCCAATTCACGGCTTGCGGACCATTCAGCTTCCATCGTCACGTTTACTACATCAGTCTTCTGCTTAGCGAGTGGATTCTCGAGTCCAACGACCCTATGAACCCTGGTGTCAGAGTTTTCTAACGGCCTAGTAGCACAGCTATTAGGCCTTTGACGTGGTTTGAGTAACGACCACTATCAAAGATAGAGACTGGGACCGACGGGTTAACGTGCTTTCCGCAGCATGGAATCCTTTTTCTTTTCAGCCAATCAGGTGACTCAGCCTGCAATGTCCTAACCAAACTGGGAAAAACCTCACAAAGTAATAAATTGACAAATATATCAACTTTTGTGTTCCCTACTGGGAATCGAGCCCAAGACTTCCAGATTGTAAGCCCATGGCTCTGACCACTAGACCACGGAGGCAGTTACTACGCAATGTATATCATAATTTTATAGACTTAAAGTTCGTAGTTATATGAAATGTCCTCCGGTTGTATTGTAACTAGCTTAGTTACAAGCAACTGTAATGTGATTACTGTAATAAATTAGTTGGTTAGTTATTGGTTATGCTAAACGTGTTTTGGTTTGTTTGAGTACTGTCAATTTGCGTGTTCAAAAGGTTAAACTGTAGACGCAATTGCATTGGCTACCTGAATTACTATATTTATTATAGGCAATCAAATTTTTAATTCAATACTAGACTGGGAGCGATAAAAAACATGGAATGTGCCTGCTGCATTTCCTCCCGGGCATGCTGTAAAAACCAGCTAAGGGGTTCGAGGGTTTTAGTGTATTGTAATTTAGGCGATGGGCTGACAACCTGTTACTACTGCAATACACAGATCTATTTGCTTTTTTTTTTTTTTTTTTTTGAATGGACCTGTTTGCAAAATACTACAAAGTGTATATAATGCGTCACCGGGCTAAGGCGGGGAGTTGCTACACGCAATCTACACCCTTAATGAAATGGCAACTGCCTAAGGGCGCCCACTAGGGCTCGAACCTCGGCTTATGGCGTTGCCTGGGGACTCCTTATCGGAGAGAATCTGCCCGGTACGTGCCGGTAAACCCCAAAGTGGGGAGCAAAGGAGGGACCTCCGCGACCCCGCCGGCGGGGTGCGCGGTTGCTGGCAGATCTATTTGCAATGACCCCCAGTAATCCTCGACATATTAAAATGTTTTTACTTGAAGTGTTTAAAAACAGTACTACATATTATAAACCCCTTATAAGAATGTGCAGGTTATATAATGAGCTGATTAAAAAAGAAAACGATATAAATGTTTTCAATTCTCACCCAGTCCGGTTTAAGCGCTCTGTTGTTTAAATTCAACACAGTTCAAATTCATAACCATGGTTATGAAAAATAATCACTTTAATATCAAGAATTACTAACATACATATATATATATATATATATTTTAATAAGTATTAACATAGCTGAATGGATTAGTCAAGTTGTACGACACTTTGTTGGTTTCACAATTTGGAACAATATGTATTGTATTTTTTTTGGCTAAGCATTTTTTTAAACTGTTGTGTTCGTGTCAATAATATATATATATATATATATATACTTGTCAGACGTGGCGCAACGACGTTTTTTTGGGTTGTTGACGCTCTGGCTACCCCATTAGGGATGAAGGCGTGATAATATGTATGTATGTAAAGCCTCTTACTTCCATGCTGGACTGGGAGAGATAGAAAAACATAGAATGTTCCAGCTGCCCTTCCTCCCGGGCATGCTGTTGAAGTCAGCAAAAGGGACTGGAGGGTTACAGTGAGGGTTACAGTGTATTGTAATTTAGGCGATGGGCTGACAACCTGTCACTATAGCAATACATATTACAATCTAAAATTGCTTTTTACGAGGTGTTGAACGCTCTGCCTACCCCGTAAGGGATAAAGGCGTGATTTATGTATGTATGTATGTATGTAAAGCCTCTAAGGCTTTATCGATCTTCAAGTTTTCACACACAGTTTGTTTCGAACTCTAACTTTGTACGTAGAAACATTTCTAAATTATTCAGAACTATCAATTCTGTACCCCATTTCGCTGGCGGCACAATTGTTACTTAACTAGGAATCCAGCGGCCGCCCCATATACGGTCAAGTGTAACATACCTCCGCTTTTCAATAGAAATAACGATGTGCGCCTGCGCAACGATTCAATTGTATTGCGGTTTTATTGGGTGAGAGAATGCAGATATGGATTTTGTAGAGTTGCATAATATAGATTACAGTACATACAATCATGCATCTATCCCTAATGGGGAAGACAGAGCGTCAACGACGACGACGATGTATGTATATTCCTGTGGTGACAGGTTGTCAGTCCATCGCGTAAATTACGGTACCTACACTGAACCCCTCAAATCCCTTAGCTAGTTTTACAGCAAACTTGGGAGGAGAAGCAGCTAGCACATTCTTTGCTTTTCTATCAATAAGATAAAAAGAATATAAAGATGAGGTATATAAGCACTATTAACATAGTATTAAGTATCCAAATAATAATGAAACGTCAAAGGCGTTTTTGGCACGTCATCATTTCAAAATAATTTCAAAAATTAATGGGGTTTCTGTTGTGACTGTTTTTGATTATATCGCCTCAATATCATTGAGTCAGATTCTTCTGATTTTGGCAATGTGTGTCCATCAATCGCAAAAAGATCAAATTTCTATTGTCAAAAGTCAAAGATCAAAGTTTTATCAATCGTAAGTAGATCAAAGTTACATTACGATAATAATTTTTGTGTTTCGTGTATTTATATTTTATTTACTGGAAATGTACCTCCTGTATGTACCTCCTGTGATCCATAATGTAATATTAACAATATATAAATGTATCATTATGAAAAACGTCTAAAAAAACTAATATCAAATCTAACAATCATAAAAATACCACATTATCTACAACTCTATTCAATTTATCTTCTCTCACGGAAATTCGAGACCAACTGGACCTATTTATATGGTCAATAAACTACTAAACGACTAAATTCTGTTCGACTGTCATCATTTGTAAATAAATACTAATATTATAGCGACGAAACATTTGTATGTTTGTAGCAAATATAAAAATGGACCGATCTAAAAAAAAAAATCCTTATCATAAAGCTACGTTCATCCTGAGTAATATAAAATACTTTTTACTGCGGGAAAATATTGGGTTCCTACGGGAAAACTCATTAGAGCGTGGGTAAAACTGCAGAACAAAAACTAGTAGAGTAAATAAATATAAAAGGTTTCGAATGTCAACGGTCCCGAATTTACGGTTTATTTAAAACAAAGAAATAAAGCTGTCGATTCAACTTTACAATCGCTGAATTAATGACCAATTTTTACTTTATTAGGCTATTATGAAATCACTGTTTTGTAGCAACGAAACCTTACACTAAAGTATGAATTCAAGTTTGCTTGAGCCAAGATAATGAGTTACATTTTGACAGCTCTCAACTCATAGTAAAAAAGAACGGCATAGGAATATTAATCTTATAACTTGAACGTCAAAGAAATATCAAAATATTTGTATGGTCTCAGGTGATCTATAATCTTAAATTACATTCATACGCTGTTATCCCTAATGGGTTAGACAGGGCGTAATCGACCTAAACAAAGGTCGTACGGCCACGTCTGACATAGTTTTGAGGGTTATTTAAGATATATTTGTAGGTATATAGCCCATCGCGTAAATTGCAATGTACAAAAACCCTCATATCCCTTAGCTGGTTTTTACAGCACGCCAGAGAGGAAATTCAGCTGGCACATTCTATGTTTTTCTCTTGCACCCAGTCCAACATGGAAGAATCTTGAATTGACTATAAAGTACAGATGAATAGGTACATTGCTGAGACAAAATTTAAACAACACAAGGTATTGTGTATTTTCAAGCAAAAATTTATTTATTTATTAACGAAGGCAAGGATGTCTCTCATTAATTTTTAAAGCATGTAATTTTAGTTATCAAAAATAAATAAACATGAACTTAACTAAAAATAGTGTCAACTATAACAATTTTATACATCATTTGAATTTAAAAATGTGAACTATAATTCATTATTGATGACATTTTTGACACCTTCACAAATATTTTAAATATTAGTAATAATAAAGACATTTAAATATCAGATGGGAAAAAAAACTAGAATATAATCAATATATTGACATAAACAATAAAGTTCGATCAGGTCAAAGAATTAATTTACTAAAAATACTAATAAATTCGGTGCCCACCCGAAAGTCACATCTAGTGTCACTTCCAAATAGAGGATATTTTATATTAAAACTAGCTTTCAGCTCCGTGGTTTCACCTGCAGATAAATAAGTTTTCCTGTGGGAATATTATCGTATTTGCTCGCGGTAAAATTATCCTAGGTTTGACTCCAGCCCATGGAATTAATTCGTTGAAATCTGTTTAAGCGTGAAAGAGCAACAGGTAGACAGACAGACAGACATACTTTCGCGTTTATGATATTAGTATGGATTTTATCTCAATAAATTTCCGCCTCCATACACTCTGCCAATTCTAAATAACGATCTGCAATACAATTGATTTGACAGGTTGGAAGTCGCTCGGAAATAAACTGTCAAGATGTCAACCCACCCAGAAAGGTCAGTTAGAAAGACATTCTTGTGCGACGTTTACATAATTTTGGTGACAGCTTGAATTTGATAAAAACTGAGAATAAAATTATTGTGGACGAAAATCTTTTGTGATACTTTTAGATATAGGATGTTTAGATAATTTTATAGGTCGGATTTTTCAGTGCTGTTTAGCATAAGTTCTGAAATTGAAAAATATGACATAAATTTAAATGAATAAACCTAATAAAATACTAGGTATTTACTATTATTAGTCTAGTGGTATGGTATATATATTAGTTTGTTATTAAATATCTATTTATGTAGTAAAATGTTCATATTTTTACGTATTTTACGTGTACCTTATCTATACATATAATAAATCTCTAGAAGAGTCGTGTCTGTACATTGAATATTTTTACAAAAAATAATTGCAGCAGGCATTATTAACGAAAATGATTTTTTTTAAAATTTTTGTCTGTCTGTCTGTCTGCCTGTCTGTCTGTCTGTATGTATGTATGCATGTTACCACATCACGCCAAAACTACTGCACCGATTTCGATGGGACTTTTTTAATCAACTATGTGTTACCCGGGTTGCAACTAAGGATACCTAAAATCACGCTACCTGACTTAGGGGGTAGGCAGGAGATTTAAATTTGGCTGTTTCTTAACCGATTTTTATGGAACTTTTTTTATTCGACTGAACATTATTTAAAATCAAAGTAACGAAATAAATAATCATGCCTAATGATTAAGGAGGTAGGTAGGAAATTGAATTTCGGTCGTTTTTAACCGATTTTGATGGATCTTTTTTTGTATGCGTGTTTTCCATACAAAAACTAAGATCAAACAATGCGAAACACGCTTCCGCGCGCATGTTAGCAGATCCCGCTCCTACGCGCGGATAAGCGTTTTCAGTATGTTCGACACTGCATGTTTTCCATACAAACCGGGCGTACGAAGTCGCGGGCACAGCTAGTCTTCTTCTTCTGTCGAGTCGGTATCGAGTCTATCGACCCGATGAACCGTGGTGTCAGAGTTTTAAAACCGCCTAGTAGCACAACTATCAGGCCTCTGACATGGTTTGAGTAACGACCACTATCAAAGACAACGACCGGGACCGACGGCTTAACATGCCCTCCGAACCACGAAATATTTTTCTTTTCGGACAATCAGGTGATTCAGCCTGCAATGTCCTAACCAAACTGGGGAAAAATTCACAAAGTGATAAATTCTCAAATATCAACTTTGTGTTTCCCCCCTGGGAATCGAACCCAGGAAGGACCTCCAGATCGGGAGTCCATGGCACTAGCCACAAGACCACGGAGGCAGTTACGATTAATATATTTAATGGCACAGCTAGTAATTAATATATTTAATGCACTAACCCGCTTTCCTTCTTATTTTGCGTATTCCAGTACCCAAAAGTGGCCTGAAAGAAATAGCAATAAAGCCGCCTGTATTGTACATACCGTTCGTTTCTTTGTTTTTGTATCTGTAATAATTTTAATGCCTTGATGAATTAATAATGCCTTGTAATGTACTATGTATTGCCCAGCAGTGGGACAATTTATAGGCTATAAAAAAATGTACTATTGTAATGAAATATTATGTTAGCTTTATTGAATACAAGTATATGTTAGTACTTATTTTAACACTTTGCCAATCATAAGTTACTACAGGTTCTTTTAACAAAACATCAATATACACCAAAAGTAATATGATACAGTCGACGCTTTTGTAACTGAGCCTATCTTTAAATCTAAACATATCTAAGGTTTGTCGCATAATCCATCATACCATACCATTTTGGAATCAAAAATTGTATTATCACCAAACTTGGACACTTAATCCGACATGAGAAAATAAATCACCCTGTACAACTAACAACGCCCACTCACCGCGCCCAATTACAGTTAAACCACGCTTTAAATGAAAGTGGCGAAAAACGGAACACACGCCGCCATATTGAAATTTGACAGTTTTCCTTATACTATGAACAAGAATAAGAATTTGTTTATTGCCATAACATAATTAAACATGAAACATTTTAAAGAAATGACACTAGAAAAGTTATGGCAAAAGGCAAGGGACTCAGTGGTTGTCAACATGCTGCCGGGGACAGCAATGTCCACACTCATTTTCAGCCTTTGATAATTAGATAATAATATGTAATAGAACGAGGGTAACAAAAAAAAAATCAAATGCATTCTTCTTCTTCTGTCGAGTGGGTATCGAGTCCATCGACCCGATGAACCCTGGTGTCAGAGTTTTTAAACCGCCTATTACTACAACTATCAGGCCTCTGACATGGTTTGAGTAACGACCACTATCAAAGACAGCGACCGGGACCGACGGCTTAACGTGCCCTCCGAAGCACGAAATCTTTTTCTTTTTCGGACAATCAGGTGATTCAGCCTGCAATGTCCTAACCAAACTGGGAAAAAATCACAAAGTTATAAATTCTCAAATATCAACTTTGTGTTTCCCCCCTGGGAATCGAACCCAGGACCTCCAGATCAGGAGTCCATGGCACTAGCCACTAGACCACGGAGGCAGTTCAAATGCATTATATAGTAGGCACGTAAAGGCAGCTAAAATATAAGATTAACAGCTTAATATAAAAAAAAACTAAGTAACTATTAAAAAAAAAAATAGTGAATATGAATATACTACAGCGCTCCTTCCACGTTCATAGCGAAACGCGTCGAACTGTATTTTGATTTCGCTACAAAACCACAATATAAATGTAACACAGTAGCACCATGAATTATTAATAAACAATTATAAATAGTTCCAAATTATATAATTATAAAAACTTCTATACTGGACTGGGAGAGAAAGAAAAACATAGAATGTTCCAGTTGCCCTTCCTCCCGGGCATGCTGTATAAGTCAGCAAAAGGGATTCGAGGGTTACAGTGTATTGTAATTTAGGCGATGGGCTGACAACCTGTCACTACAGCAATACACATTACAATCTAAAATTGCCCCCAATTTATGTCAGACGTGGCGAAAGCGCCTTTTAGGAGGCGTTTTACGCTCTGCCTACCCCGTAAGGGATAAAGGCGTGATTTTATGTATGTATTTATGTAATTATAAATAGTAACATTTGAATAAAATGTGGACGCTTTTGTTGTTATCGCTCATTTGTTACTTTTATACGTTTATCATGTCGAACGTTAAGTGTTTTGTCAACTAAATTAATGGTACATACATTACATATAGTCACGCCTTTATCCCTAATGGGGTAGGCAGAGCGTAAACGGCTTAAAGAAAGGTCGTTCCGCCACGTATGACAAAGTTTTGAGGGTTATTTAAGATAGATTTGTAGGTATATTGCTGTAGTGACAGGTTGTCAGCCCATCGCCTAAATTACAATATACTGAAACCCTCGGATCCCTTAGCTGATTTTTACAGCATGCCCGGGAGGAAATGCAGCTGGCACATTCTATGTTTTTCTCTCGCTCCCAGTCCAGCATGGAAGTAAATTAATGGTGTTTATTGAAATTCATTTGTTATGGGCAACATTGCGCATTAGAAACGTTTTTATTATTTGATTGTCCAAGTAAGGATCTAAGAACTTTGTATACAGAGGTAGGCATTTTCGATCTTTTTAAAATATTCAAAATTTAAAAATTATTTGGATTCATACAGGGTGTAAGGGACAGCGTCCTGCAAACTGATAGGGATTGCATAGTCAACGAAACTGAACAACTATCAGCTGGAGTGATAAATATACGATAACAATTAATTTCGTATTAGCACCTCACCTAACCTCTAAAGATTTTATCTTAAATCTTATACTAAAAATATTACAGTTAAGACATATTTATGTAAATTATGTAAATAACGTTTTTATTGCTAATATCATTCAACTTAATTATATATTTTGCTTAAAAAATAAATGGTATAGCAAATAATTTAGAGTCAGAAATAATTAACATCAGCAGTTAGTACCTATCAATTAAAAGCACAATAATAATAATAACTAACTATTGAAACAATAAAAAAAAACTAAAATCTTTTAATCAAATTTATTTCATACGTATATACTATCACGCATGTGTCCCTGACGGGGAAGGCAGAGCGTCATCGAACCAAACAAAGGTTGTTCCGATACGTCTGACAAAGTTTTGCTGGTTATTTAAGATATATTACTGTGGTGACAGGTTCTTCCATGCTGGCCTGGGAGCGAGAGAAAAAACATAGAACGTACCAGCTGCATATCCTCCCGAGCATGCTGTAAAAACCAGCAAAGGGATCCGAGGGTTTCAGTATATTGCAATTTAGGTAATGGGCTGACAACCTGTCACTACAGCAATATACCTACAAATCTATCTTAAGTAACCCTCAAAACATTGCCAGACGTGGCGAAACGACCTTTGTATAAGTAGTTTACGCTCTGCCTACCTCATCAGGGATAAAGGCGTGATTATATGTATTTGACAGGTTGTCAGCCCATTGCCTAAATTGCAATGTACAGAAACCCTCGCATGCTGCTTAGCTGGTTTTTACAGCATGCCAGGGAGGAAATGCAGCTGGTGCATTCTAAGGTTTTTCATCGCCATCATCATGTATCAGTCCACTCCTGGATCTCTCCCATGCCACGCCACTCAGCTCGGTCTTCAGCCGTTCTTATCCAATGTCTGCCCGCTTTCTTACGAATATCATTGCTCCACCTGGTTTCAGAACGTCCTACACTACGTTTGCCTTGTGGTATCCACTCTAGAACTTGTCTAAGTTTTTTAATTAATTTATTTCATTAACTATCCTGTCTACATTAAATATACCATTTAAATAGGAAGTAGGCAGGTATAATAATTGAGATTTACAATATTGAATTACCTATTCCATATCATGATTATGAACAATATCATAAATCATTGTACCTGTCAGTAATTATGGCAAGTTTTATCAACACGTGTACAGCAACAACTATTATTATAATACATTATACGGGGTGTAACGGACAGCGTCCCGCAAACTGATAGGGGTTGCTCAGTCAACGAGTCTGAACAACTTTTACCAGGAAATTCTTTCAGGAAGTGAAAATAACTGGCTCTTCCATTCAAAATGTTCACTGCGATTATACTATTTGTATGGAAAAGCCGATGCTTTTTCACATCCTGAAACAATTTTCTGGTGAAAGTTGTTCAGTGTCATTGACTGAGCAACCCCTATCAGTTTGCGGGACGCTGTCCCTTACACCCGGTATATTCTATGTTATTTATCTACAACAAGAACGACCTTGCCATGTTGAACCATTGCTAATATATTATTTGACTAAATAAATTCAACTAGAATATTATAATCGAATCATATTTAAATAAACACTGAATTAATGAAATCATTATAACTGTGTCTTGAAGTTGAATGCTGATTTCGTATAAATATTAGCTATTTCTTGATAAAGTATATAAAGATTACATTTTAATGGACATAAACCTGATAAAACACTCATGTAAATAAAGCTACACAAATAAAATGCTTATTAAACTAAACATACTGTATTAATTAAATATAGCGTTGAATATACCGAATTATTAATATACAGTTGGCAAGGTTTAGATTTCAGCACATAAACTGTTCTATAATAAATAAAACTCTGAAAATAAAAACCATTATATAACGTAGTATAGTAAAATTATCTGTGCCTATACATACAACAATATCGATTGTATAGTTTCCCGGGCTCGCTCGAAGGCTCGAAGGCACTTCTGGCACTACCTGTTGTTTTTTTTTGTCAAAGGTCTGATAACCGGCGGGTCAGGCTGCCAGTGTGCCCGCGCCAGTCGCCGTCGACGCGCGCATCGAGCCTCCAGCCGCGTGACGTCAGTCGATCGATTCTGTTCGTAAATCGCGGAATAAGGACTCGTTGTGCAGAATACCGACATTTTGAGTTCGAAATTTGAAAGATTTTTCTTCTGAAAAGAAAGTATCTTTTGACATTTGAATGGTTAAAAAAGAAAACATTCGTGTACAGGCCAGTGTTTTTCGTTTCGAAGAATTTGTGCTTAACTTTTTTATTCAGTGATCTGGATTAACTCGGTGTTTTTGTTTTGCGATATTTTTTGCGTTTGTGACTTTGACATTGTATTGACACGTGTGTAAATGACAGTTCGGGGTTAATGTGATGTATCTCAAAATGTACATAAAGTCGGAGAGATTTTATCAGCAGCCCGATCAGGGTTTGAAGGAGGAAAGGTGTTTTTCAGACTACGAGGAGGATTTAGACGACCGTAAGTTTATCTTTCATATTAAAAACATAGTTAATTTAAACAAACACCTCAAATATATGGTGTTTTGTTGAAGTTTTGAAGGTTAATTTGACAGATCTTAATGACAGTTCGTATGTCAATACGTATTTTCCGAAACAACAAAACATTTAAGAAGTCCTTAGCGACTGAAGATATACCTAACTGTGTTTTAATCTGACTATAAGGCAACGCCAACTACTATATCAATAAAATAATTAAAACAATGATATTTGAAGCATTTTAATAAAAAATTGTAGTTTACAGACATTTCTACATTTTCTTTCTGGATTTAATGCGCGACCGTGGTTTCTATGGACGGCAGTTAACATATGTATTTGATGAAATATTCTCATTTATTATGCTAAAAATTCTGCCCGTATTTATAATCACGTCTTAAGACTGATAGCGAGTTTAAGTTGGTCTCAGAAAAGAGAGTACAGTACGACCTGTCAAATCCCAACTTAATATTGCTCTCAATCTTGAGTGATATAAATATGAGCCTAAGTTGACGAATGTTAAGGAATAACCGGATAAGTACACAATTCCTCCATAATTAAAGCGAAGGACGCAACGACAGGTGCACAAGCGCGTTGATGTCTTTTGTATGACGACGCTGGGCGCCGACGGAATACCGCTCTGGAGACGCATTTCTGAATCACTCGAACTACAAAATAGTATTACTTAGTAGTAGTATTACTTATAAATAAACGCTATATGTGCCTAATATTGTTGCTATTAAAATATATATTACAAAGATTTGTCGAATTGTAGTTTAAGTTGTTCTGTGCTATTTCTATCCTCTTCTGTACCTGACGTAGGGTGGACTTAAAAACAGCCAAGTTGTGTCCAAACCTTTTTCCACTTCTGTTAAATATCTATATGCCTACCTGTCCTGTTTGTTATGTTATTCTTGATTGTGTGTTTTTATTTTTTTTTATTTGTTTTGTGGAAATAAACTGATTTGTATTTGCAAACAGAGTAACATTTTCATGCGATTTCCATACTATTTGGCATGCGAATGTTACTCTTTCGTACGCGAATTCGATTCGAGCGGTTCAAAAATACGGCTCCAGAGTTCGAATGCCGCGTTTTATATTACAGAGTCTAAAGCCTTGAGGTCCTGGGGCCTGTTTAATAGAACTGACAATGTTAATTTGATAGTTACATTTCGATGTACACTGATTCTATGTTTGTCTCTCGCTCCCAATCCAGCATAGAAGGTTATTAAAAATAACCCTTATTACTAGGTAAGGTATTGGCTTTGGCTTCTAATCTTCATTTGTAATAATCACACACATTATAAGCTATGAACTCGAAACACATTTCGTATTTACGCGAGATATTTATTACTATTTTATTTATACACATAAACTTAAATTTGATGAAGCTGTATAATTTTCCTGATACTAATAACTTATGGTTATTTCGAATTTAATACTTGATTAGGATGTTGGAATTAAAACCTGTAGTTTATAGCAATGGAACGAATAATTTGAGAATTAACTTTTATTTAAAGTAATCAACACTGGTTAGTACGCGAGAAAGAAACTTTACAGATACTAAGCTTCTTACAACCACCACGCTGTTGATGGTTGCATTGCTATAGATCGTTTATTTAACATTGAGTTATAGATACCAACTTGTTTTGCAGTCCGTAAACTGTTTTTTTCTTTACAACTTTAAAGAAAGTAAAACGCAAAACATATGTTTGTAACAAGGTTATAATTTTTAATTAGTTGCAAACAAAATGCTGTTTACGGACCGTAAAATACATTGATATCGATCACGCAACGTTAAAAAATCGAACTATACATGTAACTATCGTAGCGTGCTGTCTCCTCAATCGTCAGTCTAAGATGCTCGTCTTCATGACGTCTCCTTGCCGCAATTTCTGTAGTAGTGTGCCAACTGAGCGCAGTATACGAGTATGAACCTTTATATCTGTACAGTTTCTTACTCGTGTACTTGTTAGACTAAGTAAGGAAATTAGTGTCGGCTATAATTTTATTGACCATTAATTTGTTTGAAAATACTTAATTAGGAATCTTGAAAACTGCCATTTCGGTCTATTAATTTTGTAGATATCAGCGAATGGTTCATAAAATCCCCCGGTTCCTTAATAAGTTGGAGATAAAATGAGCAAATTATTAATGCAATAACGAACGTGTCTAAACAAGATGTAATTAAGCAAAACCGATGAAATTTACTGCCTTTTATTGTGTCTATGTAAGAAACTATAAGCAAGCATAAGTTTGGCCAGCCTTATCTAACGAACTCAAGGAAGAAGATACATACATATCCCTAATGGGGTAGGCAGAGCGTAAACGGCCTAAACAAAGGTCGTTCCGCCACGTATGACAAAGTTTTGAGGGTTATTTAAATAGATTTGTAGGTATATTGCTGTAGTGACAGGTTGTCAGCCCGTCGCCTGAATTACAATATACTGAAACTCTCGGACCCCGTAGCTGGTTTTTACTGCCTGCTCGAGAGGAAATGCAGCTGGCACATTTGATGTTTTTTCTCTCGCTCCCAGGCCAGCATGGAAGTAACTACATACATACATACATATAATCACGCCTTTATCCCTAATGGGGTAGGCAGAGCGTAAACGATCTAAAAAAAGGTCGTTCCGCCATGTCTGACAAAGTTTTGAGGATATTTAAAATAGATTTGTAGGTATATTGCTGTAGTAGACAGGTTGTCATCCCATCGCCTAAATTACAATATAATAAAACCCTCGGATCCCTTAGCTGAATTTTACAGCATGCCTGGGAGGAGATGCAGCTGGCACATTCTATGTTTTTCTTTCGTTCCCATGCCAGCATGTAAGTAACTATAGAGAAGATTTTCTTTATTCTACGTTTCATACTGTTCTGTTACATGTATGAAAATTTTTAATGACTAGTATAATTGCTTATGATATAAAAAATAAACACATATTTGAATGTAAATTCGAAACATGCCTAATTCTCCCACCAGCGAATATGTATTTATTTATTTGTTTTTCTCTTACCACTTTCACATTTTTTACAATGGTAACTGCCTCCGTGGTCTAGTGGCTAGTGCCATGGATTCCCGATCCGGAGGTCCTGGGTTCGATTCCCGGGGGGAAAACACAAAGTTGATATTTGAGAATTTATCACTTTGTGAATTTTTCCCCAGTTTGGTTAGGACATTGCAGGCTGAATCACCTGATTGTCCGAAAAGAAAAAGATTTCGTGCTTCGGAGGGCACGTTAAGCCGTCGGTCCCGGTCGCTGTCTTTGATAGTGGTCGTTACTCAAACCATGTCAGAGGCCTGATAGTTGTGCTACTAGGCGGTTTCAAAACTCTGACACCAGGGTTCATCGGGTCCGTAGACTCGATACCCACTCGACAGAAGAAGACAATGGTCACTTGACTCAGGTAAACTAATGGTATGGCACCCAACTTTAGCTTAACCATTGACTATGGTTTAAAAAGAGATGCATTCCTGGATGCGTTGAGCTTGAATTAAGTTCATCAAATTCATGATCTGTATGGTAAATGCTTCAGCCTTTTTAAATGTACTTTTATTTTAGAAATTTCTGCATGTATGATAAAATTACCATAACTATCTTTAGGTACTATTAGTTATCTTTTCTGAATCATTACAATATTTTATACAATCTATCCTATTTAGACTCTACCTATCACGGACGTCAATTAGGTGTTATGTATTTGACTTAAATCTCATTCGACGCCAAACGTTTCAATTTTGACTTGTAACCGTCAAACTATTATTTCTATGCACTTTATTCCATACATATTTAACAAAGCTGTACTTGCTCCATACAAACCATGACCAGCCATTGTCATGATTTCCTGCCATATAAAAATCCCCTCACAAGGTCAGGTACATTTTTTTTTCAACCCTAATGGTCAGGTAAGATATTGTCCTTTCTGAGAAGGCACTGAATGCAATTTGCAAAAAAATCAGGTACAAGTATAACTGCACTTGTCAGGTAAATCAATCTTCCGTATGTCAGAGGGCTAAGGTTCGTGTTTGTTTGGAAAATAGTTTCGCGATTGTGAATTGTAATGTGTTTTTTGTAAATCCCTGTACTGTCACGTTGGGGTGAAATGATTGGGACTTTTGGGGTTCTGGGATTTCCAAGTTACAACTTTTTATTTTTAGAGGTGGAATGTTTGCTATTTTGGCGGTGAAATGAAGTGTTAATAATTCAAGAGTGCCTACAACAGGTAAACTAACGGTAATGATTATGATTTTGACGATGAGAAATGACGCCTTTCCAGGAAAATTCCCAAAAATATTCATCTATTTTATAATAGGTAGAGGTAATATACTTAAACAAAAAAGTTTGCCTTATATTGTATTAGAAGCCTTATCTCAGACGCCAGATGGTGAGGTACCATTTGGCGCGCATGGAGGTCCTAATCTCAACCTTCAAAATGACCAGGAAATTGTAAAGGACAATACCTGTGTCTTTGTTTAGGGAATAGCCGACCCTTCAACTAATCCCTAGCCCTTGCGGACCTTTTGCTCTTTTTTTATTCCCTCAAAATATTTGAAATTGTCCGAAAAGGTTTACGCTTAAATTGCCCAGTTTTGGGTCCTTTTAAAGATCTTTTCAAAAGGTAAGCTTATTTGGTTGTAAAATTAAGTTCAATATTAACATAAGGTATTAAAAAGACAGTTTTACTAGTTTCCTTTATACAAAAGCTTATTCCAGAATTCCAAGCATCTATGTATATTTCTTTGTTAAAATTACAGTGCTTTATTTTAGTTATAATTGCAACATTGCTAACAATTTTAAATGTCGTTGAATCACTTTTCAAAACCCGTGATTCGTCCACCGAATAAATTTTTTCCCCAAACCCAACCAAAACAAACAAACTGACTTCCATTACGGATTCATAACCGCACGGCATCTCGAAACTCGGAATTCGTCGCGGGGGTCACAGGGTCGGGGGATCGGGGGGTCAATGTCAGGGCCGGGGTCGAGGGGGTCAGGAGGGGGTCGTGGGACGCCGCGATGAGTCGCGCGGTCGGAGGTTGAACACCTCTGACATTTCAACGGAGCTGGTTCTAGTGAAGCTGAGCCTGTTTTTTTTGTGGCCGGTATTTAGTGTCGGTGGAGTTTATTTTGTTCAGGTTTCAATATTTTATGTATTAATGACTGATTTAATGTGTGAACACTCCAACTTTTAGAAGCAACATGGGTTAAGAAGTCCTTCACACGACATTATGTATCTCTTTCTTTTCTTTGGGTTAATTTCCTAATGGCAGAATCGAACGATAAACTGAATGAATGAAATTTTATAATGCTTATTTTTTACTTACTATAGCAATATACCTACAAATCTGTCTTAAACAACCCTAAAAACTTTGTCAGACGTGGCGGAACGACCTATGTTTAGGTCGTTTACGCTCTGCCTACCCCATTAGAGATAAAGGCGTGATTATACGTACGTACTTAAAAATACCATAATATACATAATTTTATTTCAATAAACACTATAAACTTTGTCAATAAAACTCAAAAAAGACCATGCACATAAATAGTCTGGCTCGTCAACTTATTGCTACAGTTTCGTCCACTTTCACCGACAACAAAAAGACGCAAACAGCATGCCATCCGCATACACAGGTAGCGACGTACCTCGAACGACAGATAACGAAGCGAGCAGGACAAAAGGAGAGATAAAAACGATCGGTCGTAAATCCAGCCGGGATCGGTCGCCGGCGACTCCTGCGCAAGGTTAAAGGAGGTGGGTGCAAGTCAGTAGTGTACAGGGTGACACATACATACATACATATAATCACGCCTTTATTCAATGGGTTAGATAGAGCATAAACGACCTAAACAAAGGTCGTTCCGTCACGTCTAACTAAAAGTGTTAAGGGTTATTTAAGATTGATTTGTAGGTATATAGCTGTAGTGACAGGTTGTCAGCCCATCGCCTAAATTGCAATATACTGAAACCCTTGAATCCCTTAGCTGATTTTTACAGCATGCCCGGGAGGAAATTCAGCTGGCACATACTATGTTTGTTCTTCTACTCCTTGTCCAGCTTGGCATTGTACTGGGTGGTACAATTACTAATTTGTCGGTAACAAAAACCTAAAACGCAGTGAGATTAATAAGGCTGAGACTCTTTTAAAAACAAGATTAATCTTTTCTTTTTCAGTGAGGGGGCAAACCTCCTTCAACTATTGAACTATTAATGTATACATACATATAGATCAATGCCCAATTTCAACGCCGCGTAGAGGTAAATAAGTTACCTCTAAAACAGGATTAAACTTTTCTTCTCCGGTAGAGATGCAAGCCCCCTTAACCCCCAGTTTCAATGTCTATTATCATTAAAACCAGGATCAAGCTTTTCTTTTTCAGAGAAGGAGGCAAGCCCCCCTCAACCCTCAATTTCAATAAATTGAGGGTTGCCTCAAAAACGGATCAACTATTGTAAGAAGGTATTGACCTTCTTACAACAGTTCCATTCTGATCCGTTTTTGAGGAAAAAATTGAACAGACTAACACACAACCTATCAGGGCAAATGCGTATGCCGATCCTGTCATCGTGTGTAACATGCTTCATTTGATAACGACATCATACCTACTTTAGCATTGCAATCGCTTTGTCTTTTAACTTATAACACCTAATGTCTCAAGGGTCGTGGCGGCGTACGCGCGGCACTTGCTCCTCGGGTCGCCGGTTCGGATGCTAATGCAGGTTAATTGCGGATTCAGAGCCAGCCTTTAGAAAACGGACGACCCCACTGGAATCTTAACACGCCATTGGTTGCTGGCGATTCGGCGAGCACACGACTTAATTAAATGAGTCTATACTTGTCATTTCCTGTCAAGAGACAACAGAAATGGGCAGTAGTATAGACAGATGTTATTATTATTTTTCTGTCAAGTAAGTTAAGTCGTGTTGGTTATCGACTGAATCCTTCAATTTTAACTGAGAGTATTAAAATAAGACTGTCTATTCCGGCGTCCCTTTTAGTTCTCACATGACAGAAAATGACAGGTTTAGACTAAGTTAAGTCGTGTACAACCCGAATCGACACCATAGCCTGCTCGACTCTCGGCATTTTTAAACGGAGGTCAAGAATCTTTGGTGAACTTAGCACTTGGCACTTACTACTTAGCCGGAATATGGAATTTGCTATGCTTTCGGTGACTTCGTTGACACTTCTACTAACCGGATTTTTCGGAGAAAACCGAGAAAACATTATGTGTTTTGATTCGGTAACCTTATTCGATAGAGTATTTACTTATCGTTCTTTTTTTTAACATATCACAATTACCTACACAGATAATAAGTACATATCTATCTAAATCAATTATTTCTCGACTAACACGATTAATAAATATATATACTTCTATGCTGGATTGGGAGCGAGAGAAAAATGTAGAATGTGCCAGCTGCATTTCCTCCCGGGCATGCTGTAAAAACCAGCTAAGGGATCCGAGGATTTCTGTATATTGCAATTTAGGCGATAGGATGACAACCTGCCACTACAGCAATATACCTACAAATCTATCTTAAATAGCCCTCAAAACTTTTTCAGACGAGGCAGACCTCTTTTTTAGGTCGTTTATGCTCTGCCTACCTTATTAGAGATAAAGGCGTGATTATATGTATGTATGTACGATTAATATATATTTTTAAATATTTAGATTGCATCACGCTAGGCTGCAACTTTTATAGTTTAACAACTTTTAGCGTGCTGTACATGTCAATAGTACCTTAAACAACTTTGATGACATTAAAAACATTTTCTTCCATGCTGGACTGGGAGAGATATAAAAACATAGAATGTTCCAGCTGCCCTTCCTCCCGGGCATGCTGTTGAAGTCAGCAAAAGGGACTCGAGGGTTACAGTGTATTGTAATTTAGGCGATGGACTGACAACCTGTCACTAAAGCAATACATATTACAATCTAAAATTGCCCTCAATTTTTGTCAGACGTGGCGAAAGCGCCTTTTACGAGGCGTTTAACGCTCTGCCTACCCCGTAAGGGATAAAGGCGTGATTTATGTATGTATGTATGTAAAAACATTTAAATTCTTCTTTCAAATTCATGTCCAGGTTCATTGAGTCCCTCGTCTTCCAAGGTCACGACAACATCGTTACCGGCGGTGTGTAAGCAAACATAAACATGAATGTTTGCTTATCTGACTGCAGGTTAGGGCAGGTGATTGTATGTATGACTTGTCTACTTCGATTATATGGAATTTTGTATCCATTACGACGGCGTAGATATAATGTAAGTACTATTTTGTGGCTTGTTGTGAGTAATTTTTTTGGGCCTAGGAAAGTATTGAATTTTTAGACAGTCGTTTATTAAGAAGACCATGATCCTAGACTTGATTTACTTCATCCATATTTAACGATCATTTTACACACGAGTTAAAAAACTTCATGAAATCAATCAAGGATGGAAAAAACCTAATTGAAATCTAGATTTACCCAGTGCATTCAACCAAGCAATGTACACCAACTTCACAATCCCAATCACCAATACCACCCAAAACCGAAACCAAATACGGTGCCGTATCCCGTATGGTCCATCCAACCTGGCCCACTGTGGTCAAACTCCACCGGACCACTGTAGTCAAAGCCAAACAAACAACAGGTGCAAAGGCAAACGCGTGTGGGTCTGTTTGCCCATCGAGTTAGGGCCTCGTCAGCTCCGTGGGCTCAGTTGAAGCTTGCTCGGGACATTGGACACGTGTGGTCATTGAGAAAGTTGGGTATCAGGTGCTTGATCTAATACTGGACAAGATAAAAATAACAAAGAAGTATGCAATAACATAGTATAACAAAGATACGAGTATATGCAAAGAGTTGAATTTATAAAAATAAAATGGCTAAACGTATGTAGAAAAATCACAATTATAAGAAATGTTTCTGAATATTTCTCTGTATTACCGTTTTGGTCGTCAAATTTTAGGTATGTGATTGAAATTATATAATAGCCCTCCTTTGCTAGTTTTGGCTCTGGAAGATGCAAGGAAAGAGGAAGGACAAGATATCATCTTATTTAATAATCACAACGTCTTTGTTTTAAAATATTTTTCTTAACAAGTCTTCTAAAGGAAAGCTTAACAATAATAAACAAACACCTTAAACCACGCAGGTGGTACATACTTACGCCAAAGCAAACATGTTCAAACAAAATTTAGCAAACAAAACTTCCCTGATACTAGTTAAAGTAACAACCGAGCAACAGTAAATACTGTAAATACTGGCGGACACATTTAAATGGCTGACGTTAAACAGTCAACGGCTCGTAAAGAAAATTCTTCGCCTCCGGACCTCTGGACCTCTGGGGATAGATTACTATACTGGCTACGAAAAAGCTATTTACCTATAGCATTCTTAAGTTTTACCGGTATCTGAGGAAAATCTGTGGTTTCCGGTTTGTAAGTTATAACTATACTGAGGGAAGAATTAAACAAGAATTTCGTGAAGGATTTATCTTCATGATAGAACACAGTTCTTTTTTATCAGGGTGAGTCATTAAGCATGTAGGTAGCAATCGTCTTAGTATTAATATTCCTAATATTATCTTCAGATTTCTCGTCCCTATAATTCAAGCACACTTGACAACCCTACCTCCAAACCTCCCGAGGCAAACATTTGGAGGGTGACCTCTCGACGACCTCTCGACCGCGCGAGTGGTGACAATCAGGTTGGAGCTGGTTTGAAAACATACATAAGTATGTGCCGTAGCGTGGGCTGGTCTGTCTGTATGTTAAAGGGATGCTTGGGACCGGTTGCACGATCAACACTTTGGAAACGATTAGAATCAGTATCTAATAGTTTATTTAGCTGACTGTTTATTTGAGTATGTAATTGTATTTTGATTAAAAGGCGTATGTAATGCTATTTAAGTCACGTTTCTATTGTAATATTTATTGGATATTGGTACCAATTTATAATGTGTACATTTTTAATATTTCTTAGATATTGGTACCCAGTTATTTATGTGTTAAGAGTTGTTCAATAAATGCTCAATTTCGTTCCTTCTCGATAAAATCTCTCTCTGAAGCTTTTACAGGCTCTGTTATTAAATATATTGAGGGCAGATTTTTATTAAAAATTAAGAATAAAAACATTTAATAAAATATTTTAAAAAGTAACATCCAAAAAATTATAATATATTTACACAGCAACCTACAAAACTCACCGGCCACCAACAACAGCTAAATTCCAAGAAGTTGGCGTCGCTTCACCTGGCACTGCGCATATGTTGTATCAACAATACCCGCGCACGCGACGCCACGCGACACACGCTGCGCAGGCGGCGGGCGTGGTCGGGTGAAGAGGTTGACTTAACATGTTAGACGCCTTTACTAGGTGGTATAGACGAGATCTTAGTCACTGAATGTACAGTCGGTAATCCAAGAGATTTAGGACTTGTAAAAAAGAATAACAGGACACCTAGATTTTAAAATGTTGGCAATTTAGAGAGCAAGCAGGTTTTTTTTGTGATAAGTGTCTTTGACACATTTTTTTACTAAACTACGAATGAAAACTCTCCTTCAAACTTTTACGCCAAGGGAATATTTATAGAGCTCTCAAAATTTCCCCTCGCATCTTCAACTAAAAACACATCCGTCAGTTAGCGCCTACCTTGACTTGACGACTTGATGCCATGGACATAACATAGACTACAGATATGTCTTTACTAAACAACGAATAAAAAATCACCTTTAAATAAAGACTTCTGCGACAAGAGAAGCAAATGGAACTCTCAAATATTCCCCTCACATCCTGACATCGCACATCCGACAGTTATCTTCGCCGCCTATCTTGATTTGACGCGTGGATGACAGTTGACGAAGCACGTAGCTTGCAGTATACCTTATGTCGACGACTCGATGGCAGCTGACACGGTGTCAATAGAATAGACTATAACTATGTCTTTACTAAACAACGAATCAAAACTCACCTTCAAATATAGATATTTTGCTACAAGAGAAGCAAATGGAGCTCTTAAATTTTATCCTCACATAGCACATCCGACTATTATCTCCGCTTATCTTGACTTGACGCGTGGATGCCAATCGATGAAGCACGTAGCTTACAATACCTACAGTACAACTTGCAGTGCAGCTTATGTCGACGACTGGATGGCAGCTGACGCAGTGTCAATATCTCAGAGCTGGTATTGTAGACGTGAGCTTTTGTTTGACAAGTGTAAGGTGACTTGCTGTGGAGTAACAGAGATCATTTTTCATTATGAAGTAATATTTATAGGATCATGTTTTTGGAACTACGGTTCTTAAGTTTCTATGTCAGACATTTCTGAGTATTTAAGGCCCGTATTGATAAACAGCACTTGAGATTGCCAGCTTGGTTGAGTTCGTATCAGAAACGTCATTTCAGTACAATATAGCCTGTCACATCCATACTTAATATCGCTCTCAATCTTGGGATCGCTTTATAAATACCACCCTAAGGAAACTCTGTTCTATATAAGAACGTAGACCTAAAATAATTAAAAAACCAGAAATTAAAGAAAAATTAAAGCATTCAGCACCGGACAACAACCACCTTCAAAGTCAGAAAGAAATTTTAGCATTCAACAAAATCAGATCAGAATGTGACTCCTTACTCATTTTTCCACAATATTGAGCGTAACTGTAGTAATTTCAGAAGTCTAATAACTTACACGCACAATTGTCCAAGCTTACGTAAGTTGGCATACCTATTTGTCAACGGTACCAATCACTTAGGCCGTCTGTTTGGTGGACGTGCCGCCATCCGGGTCGCAACGGTACCCGGGTTGACGACGGTGCTGACCCTACCAACATATGGTCCAAACGATAGGATACAGCGGAATTATCAGGGGATACTCGCCGCAGCGTCTGTAGCGTAAAGTTTATCTGTTCGAACGGGAAAGCACTGCATTTCTAGTCAGAAAACGATTTGCCACTTGCAGCGTACCAAAATTCGCCACGGTCTGTAAATTGTCCCTTGGCCAGACCCACAGCAATAAAAAAATAAAATCGGATAAAAAGATGCTCACATGATCGAAGCAAAGATATATAGAATATACTGTCCGCAATTTTACCATCACCCAAAGTTTCAACAAATCAAGTAGAGAAATATTGACAGCGATCTCAAGACTATTATATTATTTAAAGATTGCTTCCATGCTGGACTGGAGATAAAAACATAGATTGTGCCAGCTGCATCTCCTCCCGGGCATGGTGTAAAAACCAGCTAAGAGACTCGACGGTTTCACTAACGACAGAAGAAGAAGAACTATATTGTAATTTACGTTATGGGCTGACAACCTGTCACTACAGCAATATACCTACAAATATATGTTAAATAACGCTCAAAACTCTGTCAGGCGTGGCGGAACGATCTTTGTTTAGGTCGTTTACGCTCTGCCTACTCCATAAAAGTTCAAGGCGTGATCATATGTATGTATGTAATAAATGTACTTACTTAAGCTTATCACCTGGACCACCGGCTACGTTTTAAGGTGTCAAGTCAAATGCGATGTCTCCAAGAACAATGCGATAATGGTTGTACTTGTCTTTCGTCTGTTCACGCACAGAGCGGGGTTTATTAGGTTCAACGATTAGCTGTTAATTCCTTATTTACTCGTACTTGCTATTTAAACCTCAGTGCTGACATATGGTACGGTTATTAAAATTTCTGCAACACTGATAAAAGTTATATACAGTTTTGTAAAACGACCTTTGTTTAGGTCGTTTAAGCTCTGCCTAAATCCGGGATAAAAGCGTGACTAAATATATGTAAGTAAAACAGGAAGGCCTTTCCTGTAGATTTCTTTTTAGCTAGAAATAGGAAATGGACAAATAATATAAATTTTTCCTTCTCATATAGGTAAGGACATAAACGCATAGTCATATATGGTTTAGGTATCTTGTATAATATTGTTACGTATCTACACGAAAGTCTGATGTTGAACTTTTGATTAACTTCTTCTTCTGTCGAGTGGGTATCGAGTCTATCGACCCGATGAACCCTGGTGTCAGAGTTTTTAAACCGCCTAGTAGCACAACTATCGGGCCTCTGACATGGTTTCAGTAACGACCACTATCAAAGACAGCGACCGGGACCGACGGCTTAACGTGCCCTCCGAAGCACGAAAATCTGAAATTGATTAACTTATCACATTTGTTTTGTACGCTGAGTTAGTCTGTAGTTAAAGGCCGTATTGGTAATCAGCTCTCATGAGTGACAGCGAGTTTGAGTTCGTATCAGAAATGTCATTTCAGTACCAACTGGCCTGTCAAATCCATACTTAATATTGTTCTCAAGTTTGATATCGCTTCAAAATTACGAGCCTTAGATTGATATTGACAAATCGATTATTACCACTACATAACGGTACATGTTCCTCTCGATATAATAGTGCCTAAGCCTAGTAAGCAGGTAGACCAAATTAGCCACATGACCCCAGACAGGATACCGTCATTCACTCGGCACCAAACTTTCTGCCACTTCCTGTACTGCACGATTTGTGCGTCAAAACTTTTTGACACGACTGTTATATTGCGAATCACAAAGATCTTTGATTTTGATCTAAGTTAATATTTGTAAAAATATTGTCATACCAATTTATTTGTTATCATTCAGTTTACATACGTACGTATAATGACGCCTTTATCCCTAATGGGATAGGCAGAGCGTAAAGGACCTAAATAAAAGTCGTTCCGCCACGTCTGACAAGGATTAGAGAGTTATTTAAGATATATTTGTATATTGCTGTAGTGGCAGGTTGTCAGTCCATCGATTAAATTGCAATATACAGAAACTCTCTAATCCCTTAGCTGGATAATCAGCATGCCCAGGAGGAATTGCAGCTGCCACATTCTATGTTTTTCTCTCGCTCCCATATCCCAGTCCAGCATAGAAGAAAGTTTTATTTAACAATTTACTGTAAACAATAAAGAACGAACGAACATAAAAATAAAAAAATAAAAGTGCAGCAACCTAGATAGCTAATTGCAATAAACAGATGTTTGTTTTGAGATTTATCAAGATTCGAATGTAATTAAAATTCGCTTCCACATAGAATGAAACAGCATCTTAATTATTTGAGTGTCAAAAATACTTGTTCTGACATTAAAAAAGTTGTATTATATAGTTTTTTGCAAATCCGTTTACCTTCTTTAATCAAAATTTTGAAAAATCCGTGTTTAATGCTACCACTTAAAACGTCACATCCGTTAGCGTAAAAGTCTCTTAGGCCCGTATTTATAAAGCAATCTCAAGATTGAGAGCGATATTAAGTACTTATTTGACAGACGATTTTGTACTGAAATGACATTTCTGATACGAACTCAAACTCGCTGGCACTCTCAAGTGCTGTTTATAAATACGGGCCTAAATTGAAGCTGTAGTTCAACATAAGTCCAGACACAGGAAAACACCACTCACACGATCTAAACTTATAGCCATAGCTTCCTGCGATTAATATGCCAATTTCAAACATAATGGCAATATCTTTATTCATAATATTTGAATAAGCTACCTTTTAGTTATATAAATGTGGGAATGTATCTTAAGGGGCAAATAAAGCCGCAACGGTGGCGCCATCAGTTTTAAATTCATTGTGCCTGAAAAAACAAACATTTTCATGTTTTTTTTTACGTTTGGCGACAATTGCAACTAATTTTCCATTTTATTAATATTCCAAACTATTTAAGCTTTGTATTACAAATGTGCTAAACGTGTCTACTTTTAACAAAACTTATAATGCCTAGTTTGAATCATGCTGATATTTTGGGTTATACAATGAAAAAAGGGACTCGAGGGTTAGTGTATTGTAATTTGGACGATGGGCTGACAACCTGTCACTATAGCAATACACACTACAATCTAAAAGTGCCCTCAATTTATGTCAGACGTGGCCAAAGCGTTTAACGCTCTGCCTACCCCGTTAGGGATAAAGGCGTGATTTTATGTTATGTTATGTACAATGGAGAATCACTTGTAAATCCCACCAAATGTAAAAAAAAACATGATATTTTGGGTTATACAATGGAGAATTACTTTCAAATCCCACCAAATGTAAAAAAAAGCTGATGAAAATTGATGGTGCCACCGTCGCAGCCATGTTTGCCCCTAAGTTTAGGTGGTGATAAAAAGCAATCGGAAAGAAGACTTAAAAGTCATAAGGAAGTGTTATATTTATAAATATTTATAGCTTTTGTCATTTATCATTTTGAGTATAAGATGAATCTGGTAAACAAAGCTACTGATACACATAAAATATACGTGAAGATCACTGCTCCTTCATCTTATTATCTTGTGACTTTTTATGATCTTTTAAAAGTCCTTCAATATCTACATACATACAATTGGTGTGAGTTTTTGTTAAAATGCGTAACTAAATAAGAGACTCGATTTAGTTCAAATAAATACATTTGAACTTAACGGTATAAGGAGTGTAAGGGACAGCGGCTCGCAAACTGATAGGGGTTGCTCAGTCAACGAAATTTTCAAAGATCCTGCTGATAGTTGTTCAGTTCCGTTGACTGAGCAACCCTTAATTTGCGGGACGCTGTCCCTTACACTCCTCATACCGTTAAGTTCAAATGTATTTATTTGAACTAAATCGAGTCGCTTATTTAGTTACGCATTTTAACAAAAACTCACACCAATTTAGAAACTTAAACGATAAAATTAATAAATGAACACATTACTGAAACCCACGTCAAAGCCTACAATGCCCATGTCGCAGTCAAACTACTAAAGTATAAAACGACTCCATAAAAGGCTTCAATTTAAAATCGTTTTCTCGTAACACCTATCACATTATGGGCTTTGTCATACTACTGTACGGACAGCAACAAAAGTTGTTCTTGTATACTTAAACTTATCAAATTTTGGTTGTCACTTGAGTTAATTTTGGAATAATTTTATAAATTCTAAATGTTTTTTTTTTAATTCTAAATTCAAGTAAGTAACTGTATTTAACAATTTAACCATACGCAATTCTTGATTTTCATAGATAACGAACAAAGTTATTACAATATAATTCGTGCAACATATAAGGTTTATAAAACAATGCTAAGTAAGTACTCATAGGTAGGTATCTTAATAGTTTTCATAATTACTGATTACAATCGAATTCTTCACTAAGGCCGTATTGATAAACAGCACTTGAGACTCACAGCTAGTTTAAGTTCGTATCAGAAATATTATTTCAGTACAATGTGGCCTGTCAAATCCATACTTTATATTTCTCTTAGTCCTGACACCACTTTATAAATACGACCCTTGATAACCATACGTCAAAGATTAAAAATCTACTCTGTTTGATAAAATAGTATGCTTTTGCTGTCCGTATTGGCCTAAGTGCACAATATATAGCGTAAAATATGTATTGTAGAGAAATATGAATAAATAATAGGTTGACAAAGAATGAATAGTTTCCTACAATATAAGTATGCTGTTTTTTTGTCATTTTTCTTTTTATCATCTGATAAACTTTAAGTTGAATAGAATTTTGACAATAGCAGTTATTACCATATAAATAGTATTATAATTTTAGAACATACGTGTTCTTTTGTGTTTCGGCAATTTTGCTACTGATGTCATTTAATATATCATAAAAATATGATTATTTATCTTATACCTTATTAGTGTTATTGTGATACAAATGGCGATAAGTCTTCAATTTTACTGACGTCATAAAAATATATATATAAAACCAGACAACTTAGGTATAAACTTGGGTTTATCAGCAGTTTTGTCTTTGATATCTCTCATTTTATGACTTTTGATGTGAAAATCTACCGCCATCAAGTGTTGCTTAAAGCACCATCAAAGTGACCTAAAGACAAAGTATCCTGTTACAATAACTTAAGATAACCATAAACGGCTCTATTAATTACTCGTGTACGCTGTCACTGTGACAAGTAACAGCTCCCTTCTCACGATAAATCACTGTGATTAATTGTATTGTAGGTACGCTAATTTTAGAGTCAAGAACGATGACAAGTCTGTAGTTCAAGTGACTATTGATACTGGACGCTAAAACTGCTATAACTAGTATATTATTTGACGACCTGCGCATTTCAGTTAACGGTAATTAAGCTTACTGTAATAATGGGCCCAGGTTCGATTCATAGTTTATAAATTTGTTCTGTATCTGTTCTGTTTATGGTTGATTCTGCTTACGTCTTTAGAGAAGGTCTAAGATCCCAATGAGAGAATACCCTATAGAGTTTGATATTTTTCTCCAAAATAAAAAACAAAGATACAAAGCAAACAAAGATATAAAGAAACAAAGCAAAACCTAGCGGATTTATACGCCACTGTAAATACAAATATATCAACAAAGACTTTATTTTCAAAAGAGAAAGTAAAGCACCTTTTGATTAGGTTATAAACATCTGATATCTGGTCAAACTTTTACTCGTTTAGTAGAAATAAAGTGATAGATAATTTGATAAGATTAAGTTAAATAACAAAATAACTGTTTGGAGTAAGTGTTACCGTGTTACCTTTCATTTTCATGACATGACACTAACTTTCAAATATTCGCATCATAAAAGTTTTAAGAAAAAAATAAAATAAAAGTAAAGTAAGTTTTTCAGATAGGAATTTTCAAGCACCAGTAAAATATAAAACCTTATAGATAGATCACATGCTGCAGACTTAAAAAAAATGTGTAACTCCAAAAAACGCGTGTGTTAAAAATAATGTACATTCAACTCTGACACCTGGAAAAGATGGCGACAAATTCTTCAAGATGGCGTCCAATGAATCTTGCTGTAAGCGATCTGCATTCAACTTCTGTTATCATAATGTCACCATCGAAGAGGATTCGCTCGTTCAAGATGTCACATGAGATTTGGTGGACGTGTGTGCGAAAGTTACTTCACTGTACATTGCCATTCATTGATAATGGCATTTAGAAAAAGTGGTAAAAAAACAAGTAGTATACATACTTTATGCTTTTCGATAGCAGATTATGTTACAACTTGAGGCGTGATTTTTTAGAAATTCATTTCCGCTGACTCTTCTTTCTGAATCTGAAAGACCGAAGCACTCATTGAATGTAGTGAATTACAAAGTACATAGTGTGTATATAATATAATATGGAATCAACAGTACATACTTACTCTAGGTACTTAATGCAACAATAGGCAGGTACTGCTCAAGTACAAACTAAGATTTCTATTACTTACTTTTAGTGCATAGCTAGTAGTACAAACAAAAGAACATTGTAAGCCCATCTCTCGTAACAAAATTACACAGCAATGTAAACAAGCACAGTCCTTAGCGTGAAAACTGTATCTCCCCATCGCGGAATGTCCGCAAATCTGCGCAGACGCAGCAGATGAGCGGATCAAACGCGCCGCGCTGATACGCATCGGTGTAAATGTCAGGATGCCGCGCGGGTCAGCTATGGTCGCCAGCCATTACGTTTTTCTCATTCTGGCTTTTACCTGTGCTTTTGCTTACATTGTAGGTTTGATGAATACTAGCGGTGATTTTATAGTAGAGTAGAATGAAAAAGCTCCTTGTCTGTTCAGGGATGAGCCAAGTGCGAATTTCAAAAATATGAAAATAACTACCTAGGTAATTTTTAGTTTTAATACAATGTAAAAATTATGGGGATCAAAGATTCAAAACATATTCCTACAGTGCATTTAAAATAATAGTCGTTTTAAGAATTACCTAACGAAGCTACGTCATAAAAAATACTACACAGAGAAGTTGTTTGAACATCCCTAGCTCTACATTTTCATCTGCCTGAAGCCTCATCCGCAACATGCCCAGAGATATTCTTTGCCGGTTTCTTTTTTCGATATCCCAAAGCTTCTCTCGATAAGGCTTCCCAACCCTATCTTATCCTGTTCTCACACTCCACTGCGTTCACAACCGGATTCCCTCCACTTAACCTTTCATGGGGACATTAATTGTTTAAAGAGAAGACATTTTTGTCAGCGACCCATCTTTAAAGTACACTATAATCTTCAATTATCTTTTTATCTTTATCTTTTGATCAACAATGTCAAGGCCTGCTAAAAGGTTAACTGTTTTTGTCACAATTTATTGTTATTGCTGGCAAAGATGCTAATAATATTAATAACAAAAAACTGAGAGTTATCGATGACCTACTAGAGGTGAAATTCATTTCAGAGCAGGAAAACCCGTAAAATATACAAATTAAATAGTAATGAGCAGTTTTCCCCAAATTATTAATGAAGGTTTTTTTTTCGTTTAAATCTTAAGTTGCACTACTCTTATAGTGTTGAAAAGGATGATACCTATAATTCAATATGTCTAACCATCCTGTTTTCTGTTGTCCAAGGTGAAGGCGGCGGCGGCGCGCGGCGCTGCGTGCGCGATGCGGCGGCGTCGCCCGCGCACTCGCTCGCGCCCGCGCCCGCTCCCGTCACCGCGCCGCCCCCAGTCAAGAGCGAGCGGCTCAGCCCGCACGATTCCAACGCGTCCAGGTAAGATATTACCCGCCTTTACTACCGCGCGTGGATGTAGTGTGGTGTCGCCCGCGCGCTCGCTCGCACCCGCGCCTGCTCCAGTCACCGCGCTGCCCCAAGTCAAGAGCGAGCGGCTTGCCTGCTTTTACTCATTCTCTCAACATGTCCAAACATTTAAACACACCACAACGTTCCCTAATCACACTATTTCGTATCCTGTCACTCAATTTGACTCCAATCATACTTCTTAACGCTCTCATTTCTACTGCATTTATTCTGCTTTTATGCTTCGTCTGCCATATCCAACTTCCCTAGATTCGCACCACAACGTTCCCTAATCACACTATTTCGTATCCTGTCACTCAATTTGACTCCAATCATACTTAACGCTCTCATTTCAACTGCATTTATTCTGCTGTCATGCTTCTTCTGCCATACCCAACTTACGTAGACTATTATTCAAATGAGTATTTCCATGCAGGTCCCGCAGCGTGACGCCATCGACGTCGTCCTACCCGGGCACGCCGCCGGAGCGCGGCAGCCCACACGCGCCCGCGCCCCCGCCCGCTCCGGGGCCACACCCGCCCCGCAACTACTCCGACATCATGCGCTCGCTAGCCGCCCGCTACAATGCGCACCCCGCCAACGAGTGAGTATACAACTACCACGTCTTGCAATTACCTTCATTTTCATGTCACTCCTCGCTACATTTGAGACCACACCCAATTGCATACCAATTTTTTTTTTATTATGTCAGATCGTTGCCAATACACTGAAATCCTTCCATCGCATCTTCTGGCTGTAAAATTAAAAATTGACCGGGAAAATAAGCGACTGCTAATTATATTCTTATGATTTTTTTATCATTCTTAATCTTCATCACTACATACTATAAACCAAAGTCGCTTTCTCTGTCAATATATCCCTATGTTTTCTTAGATCTTTAAAACTACGCAACGGATTTTGATGCTTCTTTCTTTCATCTTTTAATATATAGAATGATTCAAGAGGAAGGTTTATATGTGTAATACATGCATTATATAGTAGAGAAAAAATTATGATTTCCGTGCTAAGCCGGGGCGGGTCGCTAGTTACATATAAAATAATTCAGACACATACGATATAAGCTTCAAAAGACACGACCCTAGGCAACAGAGCCAGTGTTTCCTGCTGAATACATAATACCCACAGTATATTATATTCCGAGTCGATACATCAATGCCCCGACTGACACAGTTAGAGATTTATGAAGATAACATCGCCCAGCTCTTCCGTTACCATTTCAAACAGAAAACTAATTGGTTCAAAACCAGTGGCTCTTAGAACTAGCGCGATATCTTCTTCTTCTTGATTTGTGGGTTTCGAGACGATAGACCCAATGAACCCTAGTGTCAGAATTTTTAAAATGCCTTATTAACACAGCTAATAGGTCTTTGACATGGTTTGTGTAACGGCCATTATTACTGGCGTTCGACTCGAGAATTCACTCGCTAAGAGGAAGACTATCAGCGACCGGGACCGATGGCTTAACGTGCCCTCCAAATCACAGAATCTTTTTTTTTTCAGGAACTTTTTTTTTGTTCAGCCCACATTAACCGAACTGGGGAAAATCACACTAAGTAATTTACAAAAATAAACTTTGTGTTCCCCTCCTGGGAATCGAATCTTCAGATCAGAAATGGCTCAGACCACTAGTCCACTGAGGCAGTTGAACTAATTGGTTCAAAACCAGTGGCTCTTAAAACTGGAGCGATATCTAAATTGATACTTTTCCGATGGAATTAACCAATAAAATGTTAATTCGATTGACAGGAAGTGTCATCACGAGAATGTCAACTCGGTTCACACGGTTAGCGTCACAATCGTCAGTTGTGACCCGTTATTTTTATTGGTAGAAGATTGACAGGAAAATATAAACGTGTATAAAAGTCGTTAATTATTGTAAGGTCAAAATCAAACACCATTTAACCACAGGGTATCCTGCTGATTATAGGCCTACTATATTTAGCAATTTAGGCGATGGGCTTACAACCTGTCGCTACAGTAATATACTTACAAATATATCTTAAATAACCCTCAAAACTTTGATGAGCCCGATGGTGTAGTGGATAGGGCCGCTGCCTCCTGAGCGGGAGGTCGTGGTTCGAATCCCACCACGTACCAATGTGTTTTTCTGTTTTCGAATTTAATATGTACGTTTATTCGGTGCTTTTTCCGTGCTTCGGAAGGCACGTTAAGCCGTTGGTCCCGGTTAATATCGTTTAATACCGTAGATATTAGGCGTTAAGCCATATCAGATGCCAGTGCTAAGCATTGGCGGCTTGAAAACTCTGACCTAATCTAGGATTGGGTCTGGTTTCCCTTCTGCTTTGCAGAGGTCAGATGGCAGTCGCTCTGTGTAAAAACCAGTACCCTCGTTTAATCCCCTAGATTAGGAAGCCGACCCCGTGAGATACAGGATAAGGCTAGGGAGATGATGAATAAAAAGCATAAAAGTTCGAAAATATTGATTCTAACCAGCCAGCGCCCGCGCACCGCGGCCTTGGTTCACCGACCGACTAGAGATGCCTCAAACCAATTAACATATTAATAGATTCGATAACTTACGTTTAGTCGACAAATTTACATGATTCGTGAGAACCGATACTCACCGCGTGAACTTATGTTATATTAATGAATTGCTCATCTTAGAGATTTGGTCAGCGACCTCTGTCAGTTTTAATTATACCTGGTATCGCTTTAGCCATTCGGGCGCCTTAAGGCTCACCAGGGTGCACAGAATCGTTAATAAATTCTACATTTTTATAACATTAAAATAATGTTCTCTTTGGGCACGATTCTAGATACCACGGGCTACAACTAAAATTAAAATACATATCACTTTCAAAATAATAAAATTTAAAAAGGAACGGCGATTTATATTCTATGGTTTTAGACTTTGTCCGCTGGATTTTGACGCACTTTGCACGTTTCCCCAGTTTTTCTGTCAATTTTATCCGCCATATCATATGACTGTGGATAAAAATGACAGATAACGCATAAAACCACCGACTATAAATCAAAAACTGGAGAGAATAGATGTCCTGTCTCCTTTTCCAATGTTTTTAGTCTGAAAGTAACAAATCAATTTAAATTTTAGTTTTAGCCGGCGAATATAGAATCGAGCCCTATTTCCCATTTATTTCAATCAAATAACAGTTTGTTTTTAAGTTTTTTTGATCTGTCTAATTATCAGATTTGTAAATATGTTTACTTTGAATTTACTGCTTCGTATTTTTATTAAAGATTCTAAACATGTTTTAGGAGAAATATTTGGTGAGATTGTAGCAACTTTGTCTCAACTTGCTAACAATTTGAGTACACACGCATTTGCATTATGAATTTGTATTCAAATGCAATGTTAAAAGTCTTCTTCTGATTTTCCCATCACATACCTATGAATATAAAGTGTTCATGTCTTAGTTGGAAGAAATCACATGAACGAGACACATAGGCTCGTATTTATAAAGCAATCTCAAGATTCAACGCAATATTAAGATTGGATTTGACGGGCTGTTTTGCACTGAAATGACATTTTTGATACAAACTCAAACCCGCTGTCACTATTGAGAGTTGATTATAATTACGGGCCTAAAACTCATCATCATCATCAGGCAGACATTTTTTATTGGCAATAAAATAATTTATGAGTATAGTCACCATATGATCGAACTTATTATATATGATATTCATCAAATCGGCTGTCAAAGATGTTTTATGTCATACTAGCGTACTATGCCAACTTTGCTTACTTGAGACCTCTCCAGCCGAAGAAAGCCTCCTCGTATGGAACCTCCATACGAGGAGGCTTTCTTGCAGTTTACAAGGATGTTTTCAAATATACTATGTTTTATTCTAATTTGTAACTAAGACTATTTGTCCCCAGCTACTTCCACCGCATGAACGGGTTCAAAACAGAGACCCGCGCGCCGCCGTCGCCAGCGCAGGTGCCTGACGTGACCGACGCACCGCTCGGGGGGTTGTTCACGAAGCTGGCGCGGCAGCAGGGCGGCCCCCCGCGCCTCCCCGCCTTCCCAGTCATGCTGGACATGAGCTCCACTAAGGTGAGATAGATTCAAGTCTAAAATAAGAGATGTACCCGCCAGTTGGAGAGTCCCGTTTACCGCCGTTGCTTGTGCAGGTGCCAGATGTGACCGATGCGTCAATCAATTGAAATTAATTGGTAGACTTTCATTGCCTACTGCACTTTACACTCTTGTGTTTGAAATTGGATATTCCCTGATTTATTAACCTTAAAATAGACGTGTGCTACTACAGAATTAGAAAAGACATTCCAATACAATGAATCCGATACTGTTTTAGACAATTCAAAAACAATTCAAAACGCCTAAAGAAAGAAGACGTAAAGGTTCATCATGATAAGCAAATCACCAATAGAAACTTGGCCCCGGAATCCAAACAATACACCGTTGGAGGCACGCCTGGCATTTAAAATCTCAATTACTCAAAGGCTCAGAAGCACCAAGTGGCATAGAGTACCGATGTTAAGCAAACATCGAGAGCGAACCAGTAGGCTCATTATCTGATCGAGAGCAGACAGCTCACTAGTGTTGTCAGGTGGACGGTTTACGGGACGTCCCGAATTTAAAAAAAGGCTAAATTAATTAATGGGCTCAGAAGCTCCAATGGCATAGAGTACCGATGTTAAACAAACATCGATTTTTTTAATTTGACCACATTTCTTGCCTACAACCTAGGTATAACATCACAACATTTCGCCACATTTAAAAAAGTTCGAGGCGCATTCCTGCTTTGGTTTATTATTAAATTTGCAGATTCATATTTGGAATAGTTGCTTTCTCTTCAGGTTATTTCGTTATTGTCAATATCATTTGATTGATTATTCTGATTGTGATGACCATTCACATTTTCGTGTCCATATAATGAATTTTCTTAGATCGCAAAGGAACTAGAAGTATATCGTTCTACAAGTTTTTATGTGAGACCAAAAGAAACCCGTCCCAAAATTCTTGTCCCGTCTATCCAAAACGCTACTACGTCGCATCACTATCAGCACTCGAGCATCCATCATAATAACGTTGAAGCGGTCACGCTGGCCGCTCGCGGGTCACTCCGCAATCCATCTTTTTTAATTGCCCGCGCACTAATAAAGGCGCATGCACACTAATAAAGGCGCATGCAGACTAATTCGAGCAGAATGGCAGAATCCGGAGGCGCGCGCGCGTGAAATGAACCCGCCTCTTCGTGGCTCGTGCCGAGTCACTGAGAGGTTGAAGTTTCGAATGTGTTGCGGTACAATAATGGTGGAATCAGTGTTTCTGTTTGAGGAGACTTTCTACGAGTATTTTTTTATAAGCGTTTGATAAGCTCTTGACTTCATTCTAGAGTATTGGTAATAGAGACAGAGTTAGGTGTGGCGAGCTTATCCAGAAGGTCGAAAACCATGCATTTAGAGCTTCCAACCCCTTATTCAGGATCATTCAGCTACGCCTATCTAGTTACAGTCAAGCCTATGACATTGTTAGTAAAGATTTATATTCAAAACTTTTTGGCCACCATGATCTTGTAGACCAAACCAATTAACAAATTACGTAAGTCATTAATAGAAAGTTAAATATTTATGAGATTTTCATTATTAGATGTCGTTAATTAGAAGATAGTTTGATTGAAAATTTCAAGCTCTTACATAACACTCGGCAAGATTTTATCAAATACAGTTGACATAAAACTAATTGGAATTTCGCGAAACGACTAACTTCGCAGTTTCCCCGTGACAGAACCAAGGCGCTGCGCCCGCGCCACCATAAATCATGAGATTTATTTCCGCGTCGCTCCTGTTTCTCTTTATAGGGAAAATAAATTTTAACGACCATTTTACCGACTGAATAAAGATTTAGGTGAAATGCAAGAACATCGTGCTTCATAAATTGATGCTTCCATACTATGAACGGTACAAAAGGCAAGCTGCTTCTTTTCTAGGGGATCAATAGAGGAAGATATGGCTTAAAAACTATGCAAGGCTCTGGGACAACCTATGACATGCTATAGCAAAGCACAGTTCGTAATTCTCAAAACTCAAAACGCTGCGAAATGCGAAGAGTCTTCGCAAAATGTTTAAAAATACAATAGGATGTTGACGCTCTGCCTACCCGCTGTTGAAATGAAGACGTGACTATCTATAAATTGATGCTGCATCATCGGAATCAAATTCCGGCTTTCTCGGTTAACTGTTTTCATGCGATTTCCGCGCGGTGCACTCGTCGGCAAAAACTCGACTAATTAACCGACAGCGGGAAGCAAGAATGTGTTTTCTTTAATGCCTTTTGAATGAGTGACCTAATGTTACGGGCTGCTTAACAATGCTTATCAGAGATGTTTTTAATTTTATAGTAAAAAATGATCATCATGCCAGTTCATATCCGTCCCTTCTGAAGGGCACCAGAATATCATCAGAATTGTAAATCGGATTTATTTTTTTGACATGTAATGTATATTATGAATAAAAATGATTATGATTATCCTAAACTAAATCTGAGTGATAAATTGTTGGACAAAAGATGCAAATCAAGCAACTCAGAAAGTTTTTTATATATATATATATATAAATAAACTTTTTTAACCTCTATTTTTCTTCGATGAGGTTAAAAACTAGAGTGCCTCGATTTCACATCCCATGCTAGCGTGTGCCGTCGGGGCGAAGGCGCGCGGCCGGCGCGTGCCGCCGCCAATTAGTGCAGCTCCACTTGTTTTTACAGTGGAGAGCGGTCGCGGTTCGCTTCCCGGCACGGGACAACACCGCCTTATTAGGCTAAGCGAAGCATTCTAGTCTAGGTTAGATTAGACGAACTATTGGCTGGTCTAGAAGAAAGGTAAAAGATGTTATAGACTGAGGTCGGAGAACTAAGACACAGTTCACCTCAAACCTAGTAGCTCCACTTGTTTTTACAGTGGAGAGCGGTCGCGGTTCGCTTCCCGGCACGGGACAACACCGCCTTATTAGGCTAAGCAAAGCATTCTAGTCTAGGTTAGATTAGACGAACTATTGGCTGGTCTAGAAGAAAGGTAAAAGATGTTATAGACTGAGGTCGGAGAACTAAGACACAGTTCACCTCAAACCTAGTAGCTCCACTTGTTTTTACAGTGGAGAGCGGTCGCGGTTCGCTTCCCGGCACGGGACAACACCGCCTTATTAGGCTAAGCTAAGCATTCTCGTCTAGGTTAGATTAGACGAACTATTGGCTGGTCTAGAACTAAGGTAAAAGACGTTATAGACTGAGGTCGGAGAACTAAGACACAGTTCACTTCAAACCTAGTAGCTCCACTTGTTTTTACAGTGGAGAGCGGTCGCGGTTCGCTTCCCGGCACGAGACAACACCGCCTTATTAGGCTAAACTAAGCATTCTGGTCTCGGCTATCATTAAGCTGGCCTAGAAGCAGGTCAATAGATGGTACAGCGTGAGGTGAAAGAAATAAGGTTAACACTTCCAAAATCTCGCAGGCATACTTGTTTTTACAGTGGAAAATGGTCGTGGTTCGCTTCCCGGCACGGGACAAGACCGCCTTATTAGGCTAAGCGAAGCATTCTAGTCTAGGTTAAAATAGACGAACTTTTTATTGGCTGGTCTAGAAGAAAGGTGAAAGATGTTATAGACTGAGGTCGAAGAACTAAGGCACAGTTCACCTCAAACCTAGTAGCTCCAGTTGTTTTTTACAGTGGAGAGTGGTCGCGGTTCCTTTCCGGCACGGAACAAGACCACCTTATTAGGGTAGGCTAAGCATTCTAGTGTATAAGAAAGGTGAAATGTTTCAACAGAAAATCTCTCTATATCCAGCTCAAAGGTCTCAAAGCTCAACAGCAATAACACTTATTATTTTTCAATTCGGTCAAGACCCCGACCAAAATTTTAAAGAAGCTAATACCCACCCACCGCACCGTAGTTATGATAAAACATGAAGTTGAATTGATTTAGATTTGTGATAGCAATTCTATCAACAGAAAAGGCGTTGTAAAAGGTTGTAAAAATAACAACTGCTATAAAAATGGCACTGCTGTTCATAAACCACTCCTGTAATGATAGCCCTGTTCTTCTCGCTCCTTGCACCGCAATAGCGGAGGAAGTGTAAAGGTCGTGAGCCTTATCTGATTTAATTGCACTCATTATTACTGCAAAGGAAGCGGGGGCAACTGTAGCGTTGGGCCAAGGCGTTGGGCTCCATTCTGGATGGCAGATGCAAAAGATAAATAGTCCGCCTCTCACTAAATTAAAACAGAACAAGGTTTAGGTCTTCCATCAGTTTGACTCGACCCTCAAAAACTACAGAGACAGAATTGACGCTTAATGCCCCTAGTAATATTACAAATACATTCCGGTAGTTTGAAATTCCGTGCCTATTGGAGAAATATGTGTTTACTCTTGCTTTACTGCTTATAGAATTGCTGCTGATTAGTCTATTATTTTACGGATCACCAGTAAAAATTTAAGGCATGTAATAAGGTGCCGGCTAAAGGAGAATGCGCCAAAATATTGAAGATAAAACGTTAATCCATGAGGAATAAGTATAATTTCAATCCTGCTTCGATTATTTTATTTTAAAATGATAGAGCTATTTTAAATTTACCTTTAGCAGGTCTCCAATAGAATTGAACCCCTTGGCTCTCGACTCACTGCGCATTATGATTCCAACTTTAAACAACCACAAATTAACATAAACGGCCGATGTAGATCCCCCCACTGATTATTTAATATGATTTTTACGATTCCCCCATACATTTTAATAATACCCGTGAACTATGAAACACTGAAGACGCACGTAATTAAAACAGTAAGGTCAGTGAGCATGCTAACGAAAATGATGAATATGAATTTTAAATACGGTCTGATGAAACTAAACTCAGCGACCGTAGAATATTTCACAGGTTCAGTGGCATTGGTTTGAGTAACGCACATGACTTTGAGGATATTAAACTTTTATTACCTTCTAAGTAATTAATGATTTCATTATGGTATACCATTGTGAGGTTTTAATGGCAAAAGAGGACAAGAGATGGTTTACTAGTTAAATAATAACTGAAGTCTTATACTTATTACTAAAGTCGTAGCCTTAGACCCGTAATTATAAACAGCACTTGAGACTGACAGCTAGTTTGAGTTTGTATCAGAAACTTTATTTCAGTACAATGTGGCCTGTCACATCCATACTTAATATTGCTCTGAATCTTGAGATTGCTTTGTAAATACGAGCCTTAGTTTGCATGCTTCATTTTAGTACAATGTGGCCTGTCACATCCATACTTAATATTGCTCTGAATCTTGAGATTGCTTTGTAAATACGAGCCTTAGTTTGCATGCTTCATTTTAGTACAATGTGGCCTGTCACATCCATACTTAATATTGCTCTGAATCTTGAGATGGCTTTGTAAATACGAGCCTTAGGCATAAAAAAGGCTCGATGCTAGATACCACCAGATAAAACTAAAATTAAAATATATCTGTCACTTTTAAAATAATAAAATTGAATATAGACAGGCGATTTATTCTCTATGGTTTTACACTATGTCCGCTAGATTTTGGCGCGCATTTGCACGTTTCTCTAGTACTTCTGTCAATTTTATCCGCGTATCATATGATGGTAGACAAAAATGACAGATAACGCATAAAACCACCGACAGTAAATCAAAAACCGGAGACAATAAGTCTCCTGTCCTTTTCCAATGTTTTAAGTCTGAAAGTGACAAATAGATTTTAATTTTAGGTCTAGCCGGTTGAATCTAGAATTAAGCCCATTGATTACTTAAAGGTGAAAAGGATGTAGGTAATAGCTGCTATTTGAACAAACTTTAATAAATTATTTAGTGGTAATAATATACAAAGAAAAATCCATGCTGGACTGGGAGCGAAAGAAAAACATAGAATGCGCCAGCTGCATTTCCGCTCGGGCATGCTGTAAAAACCAGCTAAGGGATCCGAGGGTTTCAGTATATTGGAATTTAGGCGATGGGCTGACAACCTGTCACTACAGGAATATACCTACAAATCTATCTTAAATAGCCCTCATAACTTTGTCAGACGTGACGGAACGACCTTTGTTTAGGTTGTTTACGTTCTGCCTACCCCATAAGGGATAAAGGCGTGATTATATGTATGTATGAAAAATCCATGAGCGGCGGTGATTACTTACCATCAGGTGAGCCGCCTGCTTGTCTGATTCCCTCTTTCATAAAAAAAAGTTGTCTTTTTGTTTGTTTATTGTGATGATGGACATCCTGTTTGGTACCATCACGCGATGTCTACAAAACAATACTTAATCATTTATTAAATTACACTAAAACAGGAATCAATTACCTACGTAATTGCTTCAAATTCTAGTAATACGGAGCAACCTACGAACCAAAATTAGACCCAATTTTCTGAGGTTAAGAGAGTACAACCTTAGATAAAGACTCGTATATTTCTTACATCTAACAAACTATTAAATAAATTATTGTATTTAAAAGTAAGGTACTTTTCTACGGTTCGTTGAATGGCTAGTTTATATTTTCGTATGTTTTTTATTGTATTTTTTTACTCGACATACAACAGCGCACAGCACCCCTGTTTATTCATGTATGTTTGATGCATTATTTTCTTATACATACATACATATAATCATGCTTTTATCCCTAATGGGGTAGGCAGAGCGTAAAGAACCTAAACAAAGGTCGTTCCGCCACGTTTGACATTTGCCACGGCGACTGCTTCAACTCCTTAACAGTTGGCGCTCGTGTACAGCCTATCGCCTAAATTGCAATATACTGAAACCCTCGGAGCAAGAGCTCTCTTGCTGGTTTTTTGAGCATGCCCGGGATGCAAATGATTTTCTCTCGTTCAAAGTCCAGTATGGAAGAAAATTAATATTGTAAGAATATGGTAAAATTAAGAGCTATTCCACAATTCTATTATACCAAATCAAAACTTTGTCTAGGTCGTGTATGCTCTGCCTTCCCCATTAGGGATAAAGGCGTGATTATATGCATGTATGTATGTTCTTACATTGTTATTTTTTTCACAGACACTGCTAGCGATCTCGCGAGTGGGCCGCGGCGGGCGGTCGCGTCGCAAACGCACAGGTGCCGGCGCCCCCGAGCATTCTCCTCTGGATCTGTCTGCTGCCGGAGAGAGTGCGGCTAAAAGAGCTCGACTGTCAGCTAGTCCTAGTACTAGGAGCGACAGTGATGATAGAGATGGAGTCTCTAGCGAAGGTAGGACCAACTATCCCTTGAGTTCAAGAGTAACCCTTTACCTAGATTTCTCGGCTACCGGAGAGAGCGCGGCTAGAAGAGCTGGTCTCACTGCTAGTCCGAGAACTAAGAGCGACAGCAACGATGAAGATGGAATACAAACCTTAGGCCCGTAATTATAATCAACTCTCAAGAGTGACAGCGGGTTTGAGTTTCTACAACATCTGTACAACAGCGGGTTTAAGTTTATATCAATATTTACAAATACAAAACAGACTGTCAAATCCAAACTTAAAATTGCTCTCAATCTTGAGATCGCTTTATAAATACGAACTTTAATGTATGCTGTCTCACTTACGCTGATACATCTTGGATTTTAAATCCTGTAAATGTTGATTTTAAAGGTTCAATTTAATTCTTATTTGATAGCCAATACTTAGTTTCCTACATGTATTGTAACAAGAAATAAGACACCACATCAACATCTCACATTTTGGAAGTCAAACTTATCTCACCAGACATTTTATTTTCCCTCCTAGATCGCAGCAGCGAATGCCTATGCGCAGAAGCACGTGCGCGGCTGCAGGCGTGGTCGGTGGACGAGGTGTGCGAGTTTGTGGGGTCTATTGACATCTGCGCAGAGTATGCTTCGGTAAGTCACTAGATTTTGTAGTTTCACTACATAGTATAAAACAAAGTCGCTTTCTCTGTCCCTATATCCCTATGTATTCACAAATCTTTAAAACTGCGCAACAGATTTTGATGCGGTTTCTTTTAATGGATAGAGTGATTCAAGAGGAAGGTTTATATGTATAATACATGCATAATATAGTAGAGAAACACTGATAATTTCCGTGCAAAACCGGGGCGGGTCGCTAGTATATTATAATCCAAGTCGTAAAGATTCACAGAATTTTACGAATATTTGGACGGGTGCATAAGTAAGTGAGTTCTTTTTCAGTAATTACCTATTTATTTATTTGTTTTCTTTTTTGAGAAGTGCTTATTTTAATATGAATAAAGTATCATTGTAATATAAAATACATATTCAAAGTAAACAAATTAAAACTATCTAAATGGGATTCATTTCAAAGTGGTATCGAAATATGTATTCGTTTCACCTTTTCAATATTACTATTTTTTTCAGAGTACTTATGTTTTATCTGCATTAGGTCAAAATATTTGTAACTATAAGAGCACACGTGACATTGTGTCCGTTTATTATATCCTAAAACTAAGTTTGTTTCATAATCTACGTATATACATACATATAATCACGCCTTTTCCCTAATGGGGTAGGCAGAGCGTAAACGACCTAAACAAAGGTCGTTTCGCCACGTCTGACAGTTTTGAGGGTTATTTAAGATATATTTGTAGGTATATTACTGTAGTGACAAGTTGGCAGCCCATCGCCTAAATTACAATATACTGGAACCCTCGGATTCGTTAGATGGTTTTTACAGCATGCCCGGGAAGAAAAGCAGCTGGCACATTCTATGTTTTTCTCTCGCTCCCAGGCCAGCATGGAATAACTAAATCATAATTCTCCACCCAAATAGCAATAGAGAAGCATATCGTCGTCAACTGCCGCTTCAAGCTGTACAAGTTGCTTTATAGGTTTATAGCGAGGAAATTGTGACCATAAATGTTTTATGACGTGTTATGATCATATCGTATGACCCTAACCTACAGATGTGTCGTAAATTACATGCATCATTAGTCGCTAATATAACGCATCTTTGAGTTAATCATCTTTCAGATAAGCAGCGTAATAGTATGATGCATTCGTTGCATATTAATTTAATATGTTGATCTCGCATTTATAAACCTAATTAGAATGTGCTTTAATACGAGCGTAGTATTTATATCTATCTATTATAAATACCTCTTACAGTAACTATATCACTAATTAAATTTGTCGGCTTGAAAAGAATTGACACTAAGTTTTCATACTAGAAATAGTATAAATTTTACAGACTAAGTATAGTAAATATTTGATTCCAAGCTTAATTGCCTGGTTGACAGCTTTAAACACCAATAGATGCGCAGTGACATTAAACCATAGACCCATAGACTTATCAAGGGTCATGCCATCAGCTTTCATCGGATGTCGATCTCGCGACGATAGTAAATCCGCGTATAAATGTGTCCGGTCGGATTTCTTTTTACTCTGCAGTAGGATTGCCCGTGGTCATGTTTGAAAAGAAATCGGTGAAAATGACTATTTGTAGTTCTAATGAATTCTTTATGATATCATTATATCACAAAGAAAAAGTAAAGAACTAATTTTAATTCTTATGTTTATTTATACAAATTGCCAGCGCAAGAGTTGATTGTTCAACGCCCGAACTTGATTGTTTGTGACACAATAACCAACACATAAAATTTGCTAGCTCCCAATTTCGCTCCAAACCTGAATTTTCACAAAGGAGTAACGCTCTAATTTCAAAAGACAGTGACCACTATACACCAAATGAACGGTGAGCTTGTAAAAACAAAATCTAAAGAGAAAGTGTCAGATCTCAAATGTTGTGCCGGCACATAATCGCGAGGCAGCTCTATAAAAACGTCTTCTAAAGCCTCACCGACATATTTTGACGGCTACCACTTTGTCTTTTTTGATTAATTTTAATTGTCCTACTGTGAAAGGTAGATTGAGAGACGGCTTCTATAAAATATGTTTATTAATCTAACACATTGCGTAATTTGCATTTAGTCCAGTGAAGTAGAAATATTTGAAGCAATTAAACGTGGCACCAATTTGTTTTTTAATCTGCTGCCGTAGTTTTGATTGAATTTATGTGGTTTAGATTATAATGTGTTGTTTATGGGTGCTATTGAAAGGGCAGTAGGAATTGCGGTTTCCAACTAGTTTGGATTAAGTGTTATAATCCCTCAAGGCACGTGATTATGTCTAGATCTTTCCGCCTTACATTTTGATGGTTTTATCCCGTCGTTCGATTTTACTTGAATTCTGATAGTATTAAATTGTATCAAGATACTGTGAGATAAAATGTATGGCACACTAAACATGCGCACGCAATGGTCCCTAGTCTAATAAACAATGTATTACTTGAAAAGTAAATTACACCTGCTTACGAGTAGTAAGCATTTATTCGTGCTGGATTGGGAGCGAGAGAAAAACATAAAATGTAACAGCTGCGTTTCCTCCCGGGCATGCTGTAAAAACCAGGTTAGAAATCCGAGACTTTCTGTATTTTGCAATTTAGGCGGTCGGCTGACAACCTGTCACTACAAATCTATTTTAAAAAACAAAAAACCCTAAAAATTTTGTCTGACGATGCGGAACGACCTTTGCTCAGGTCGTTTACGCTCTGCCTACCCCATTAGGGATTAAAGCGTGGTTATATATATGCATGTATGAGTAGATTAGATATACCAAAATCCTGTTGTCTATAGAAAACTAAATACCTGCCAAAGTGTAGATATTAGTACCTACTGGAATTAGCATTAGATAGATTTAGTAGTCCTTTATAGCTTTTACCATTTTACGTAAGATTCAATTTCAACAAATCTGCGAAGCATAGTATTAGTGTCCAATCTTCCGCACTGACAAATCTTAAGCTGCGTTGCTATAAATTTACAGTAGAATATGATCCGAGGCTAGTAGCTGGTACTGAGACAGAATATACGGGGTGTAAGGGACAGCTTCTCGGAAACTTATAGGGAAAATAAAATTAATCAATGATACTAAACAACTTTCGTGCAAAAACTTTTACAAAAACCAATCCACGCACAAATTGTCTGATTGTGGTGGTCATTTTGTATGAGAAATTAAATTAGATATTTTATTACATACATACATACATATAATCACGCCTTTATCCCTAATGGGGTAGGCAGAGCGTAAACGACCTAAACCAAGGTCGTCCCGCCACGTCTGACAAATTTTGAGGGTTATTTAAGATATAATTCTAGGTATATTGCTGTAGTGACAGGTTGTCAGCCCATCGCCTAAATTACAATATACTGAAACCCTCAGATCCCTTTGCTGGATTTTACAGCATGCCCAGGAGGAAATGCAGCTGGCACATTCTATGTTTTTCTCTCGCTCCCAGACCAGCATGGAAGAAGGAAGGAATATTTTATTTCCTGTAAGAAATATCCGGTGAAATTTGTTCAGTTTGGTTGTCTAGTTATCCAATACACCCAGTATAAATACCACAGTCAACCAACTCCTACATATTACAATCTAAAATTGCCCTCAATTTTTGTCAGACGTGGCGAAAGCGCCTTTTACGAGGCGTTAAACGCTCTGCCTGCCCCGTAAGGGATAAAGACGTGATTTATGCGTGTGTGTGTGTGTTTGTGTGTGTGTGTGTGTGTGTGTGTGTGTGTGTGTGTGTGTGTGTGTGTGTCAACCAACTCTACGGTACCAGGGCCACTCACAGGGCGTTTATTCTTTCTCATAAAAATTCGTTGCATGTGCAGGTAATGAACTATACGTACAATCATATGAAATTTTACCCAAGAAAATAGATAAACACCTCAGGTAACTTCATCGGTTTGGACAGTCGGCCCTGGTATTCTTACTCCTTGGTTGACTGTACCAACGAGGTATAGCTTGAAGGGCTTAATTCTTTATTGCACAGCAAGCAGCAGGCCGTAAAACGGATTGTGGATAGCAGTTTAGATTATCTACCGGTAGCTCATTAATTGTTGTTCAATGTAATGTTACTAACTTTATAGCCTTTAATACTAGTAGTTTAACTAAAGTTTCACTTGCCTACAAAATATTTAATATGAAAGCTGATATTTTAATGAGACTTTTAGTTGTTCATAAAACTCAAGAACATAGAGAATTAAAATAGTTTACTATAAAATTGTTAAATGAAATGATTATAAATAAAGTAAGATCTTATTAAAAAATACTTGAAAGGCTAAACAAATTAAGTGCAATAACGTAAACATTTTCTTTGCAAGTCGACTGTAACGTTGACATGATAATTTTCTCCTTTTAAGTATTAGACATGTCGTGAAGACCCGTGACGCGGTTGGCGACAGTTTACTTGACGGGACTTGACGACAGACGTGACGCGACAAGACGCGACATCACAAGACATGACTTACCGCGAAGACCACGTAGTTTAAATTCGCTTTAAAAGGACATGCACAAGCAGAATTAGATAGAGTCAAATATTGTTTTCTGCTTTCTTTGTTTTAGAAATTTGGTAGAGTTCATTAATTAGACGAGTAGCCAATCCAACTGTCAATAAAATATACTGTTATGTATTATAAATTGGAATTTATGAGTCTACTTGGAGTTTTATGGGCCTCGTTACGTGCTCCGCAAACTCATAGATTGAACTTTGTGTAACTTTGTCCTAAAGATCCTGGTCACGGCACCAAATAGTCCCATGGTAAATATGAATATTTGTGTGCTTATTTTCGATTTCATATTTCACGCGAGCAAACACCATTTATATTACAAACACTTTACACGAAACGTGTCATGTCACAAACAGAAGATAAATATTAATAATCGTTTATGCAACAAAATAAACACTGCCAAAATAGTGGGTTTATATCGCGGCGTGACATGAATCTTGCCATAATTGTACCACGGTGTACCATCAAACAGTATAGTACTATTATGTTTGCGAAACTGAACTTAAGGGGAGTGTGCACAGCATAATGCGTTTGCGCAAGGAATGCGTGATGCGTGAAGTTCTGCGCGCGAAGATGATTTCAGAGGCATTGTGCGCCTTATCTTCAGATTTAATTGTCTGAAATCGCTAATTGCCTACTTGCAGCATTGATGAATGTACACCAGTTAATAAATTGGATAATGTTTGCAATAATAAAAAAATACTTCCATTTCCATTTTATTATTAACATAGCGCATCTTATTATAAGTAACTTGAATTACTCCTTATTCATAAATGTTTCCATTCACTACTCTAAAACAAACATGCATAATATAAATTATTCAAAAGTACAAATAAACATAGAAATATTCCGTATATATTAGAAACAATAACGGCCCTACCATTGAGCCCTACGGAACGCTATCTAGACAAGCTCTATGAAGACATTAAATCGTCAATGGATAGACATAAGAAGGCTATCGAAAGCATGTCTGAAGTCTAAAGCTGTGTCTATGTACACAAGCACATTGTGCAGTATTCTTAGCACAATGCTCGCCGAGCGTGGCATCGCATATATTATTGTCAATGTGGCAAGCGACGTGGGAATCGCGGGTAGATTTAAAATTTCCATAATATTTGTATCGCAAAATTGTGCAAGCAGTGAACGGGTACGGCACGCAAGCTTTAAGCTTCATGTTACTGATTTAAGTAAACTGTTCACGAATCGATATATTATTTCGTAGAAATGGATCCATTAATGTCTGAATACCTTAATTTCCCTATAGCTTCTTTGGCTCCTTCTTTAGTAAAAGAAAAATAACCTAGCAAATACCAGTATAAGTAAGCTTTGATCACTTTAACTGTTTCAAAATTCGTTGATCTGTAAGTGCCAACAAAAATGAACTTTCATGCTAATATATCAAAATGAAATACTCGTATATCCTGTACCATTCCCAGTCCATTCTTGCTTAAAATTGAAGTAGTGCATAAACAAGAATAGGAACAACTATGACCTTTTTGCCAAACCCGCTGTCAAAATCCGGTAGCACGAAGCAGCCACAGTATCGGATTAACAAGTGATTTATTCCCCAACAACCAGCAGCTAATTAACTTCCGTCAAACGATTTCAGTTAGCTGTGGCTCTTAAATGATTAATGTATTGACAGCACCGGCACCTTTGTAATATATAATTGCCAGGAAATATTAAACCACAGATTAATGTACAATATACTAATATTATTAATGAGCAATTTGGATTTATGATATGTTTTAAGTAATTGAGAATATCAAATTATGAAATATACATTCTTGGTACAAGGTTTACTGCAATAAGGAATTCCGCGAAAATTCTAGATTGCTATCTTTACCTACAGAAACAAAATAAGTTGTTCAATACTCAAGTTGTGTGTGTATATTTTAAAAGATATAGTAAACACTATTTTGCACAATATAAATTGTGCAGTGCATATGCGTCAAATAGGATTACTAAACTTGGCTTAGCCGTGTGCTTATAATAGTACAACAGTAAGAACTATGATAACATTTATCCAAAACAACAGAATTTAGTTCCAATTTAAACAGTTACTTGTAAGAAATTGTATCTAGGACAATAGCGTGCCCAATCCAAGGTGAGTGTATCAAATAATGGCAACGCCCTGGGACTTTGATCGCGTCAAATTGTATATTACGTTACGATATATATACCATTCCTATGTAATATATTCTATATGGGAATATATTCCCATGTTAAAATTTACTTTGAGTGCACGTTTTTTTTAACTAAGCGCCTTTTCCAAAAAAATCCGTACCAACATTGCTACGAACAAACAAATTGTCATACATGATATTTTAGTAAGTATAGATTTGGAGCGCACGAACCCTTGTGCAATTCAGCCCGAACTGATTCAAGATGGTGTTTATGGATCACGAAAGGTGGCGACACCATCGCCGTCACTACTGTTGCCGCTAATGATGGGGTGTGGGGAAACAAAGAGGTGTATTGCAATGCAACATGTGTCTGTGTATAGATATTCTTGAATGGCCCAGAATATATTTTGTATACTGGTAAAGATAACCACCACTCAGTTGTTCCGAGCACCGCTATCCAAAATTGTAATCGCCATAATGGTTTCTAACCCCACATGAAGAAGAAGAAGGTGAGGCTTAAGATACTAATGAGTTGAAAACATGATAAAACAGACAGTAGTATTCTAATACAAATCAGTCTAGATATGATGGAGAAAACAGATGACAGTAGCCAAAAAGAAATAGAACTAATAAAGCAGAGGTTAATACTCTAGCACATGCACTAATACCTCAAATTATTTATTGCATATTGCGTAACAGCACACTACCCAATAAAACCAAAACCGGAGCTCACGATCCGCAGTGCGCACTAAAATCGATCATGCGATCCAGATAGATGCGCATGCGCAGTTATCCTAATTGCGGTTTGTCACCGATGCGCGCGCGTCGCTCGTGATCCGGTGGTGCAACAAGCGTGATTTATGCAAAGCACTATAAAGTATAATAGATATATAATGGGTTATGTTTATAGACATCCATCGTCGTGAGAAGGTAGCTCGTCAATTTGAGTCGTGGGAAGCCGGGCTTGAGGGACTCGAGGGAACAGTTTATAGTAATCCTTGATTTATTTCTGGACCTAAATTACTGTCATTTTGTCTCGCTATTTAGTCTATTGTTCAGCTTTGCTTTTGATTCCGAAAAATAACTTCGTGCCATATCGTCTAAATTACAAAATATGGCAATCTTTTTCAAATTCGTCAACGATATCTAAAAAATATATTTTTCATGTCATTTTCAATTGGGTATTTTTCAATTCAGACTTTCTTATATATTTTTCTATCTATTGTATTCTTCCCACCATCATTGATTTTTGATACTTCTTCTTTGTCCATATCCTTTCACAAATCGACATTAACATTTCGGACATCAAATCTATCTGTTTCCACCAACGCTTCCCCACTTACGTGACCCTCACGAATTCACCAATCAAACCATTACCCGGATTACCAGTTAAAATCTAACACTACTCTAATTGTAACCTTAAGAGCACTGCACTTCTATTTTGGAAGGGTATAAATGAATTTCCCCATAATAGTAGCAATTAGTAGATTAGATAGCGAGTGTTTCTGCACGAACTACTACCGTACAATTTACTTGGTTAACTTTAACGGCAATCGATATAGAACAGTAACTAACACGTTGGGTTCAAATGAGAGAACTAATGAAGCTATGTAGATCGAAATCTTGTACAGCCGTGATTTTAGGTACTATGATTTATTTTATTGAGTTATTATTATTTCGTTTATGGATTCGCAATCTATGAAAGTGTAACTGTTGGGCAAATAATTTTGGTTTCTAATCCCATAAAGAGGAGTTGCTGATTTCATCTTGAATTACGATTTATTGAACAATCTATAATTTTAAGGTTAAAACTTTAGTCTGCTGGACCGGATTTTCAATTCATTGTGTTGTGTTTTTTTTTACGAATGGGAGCGCCACTTAGCTTCTATAGTCATCTTAAGCTTAACTAAGCTTAATCCAGAAATCAGATTAAAAAATCTGGTTAAAATGAAATTATTAAACTAGTTGAATATGTCGTGGCGAAACATAACTCTCTAATTACTATCGTCAAGTTTATGAAAACTTTTCAACTCATCAGGTATAAGACCTCCCATCGCTTTATTCTGATGCAAGTTTCAAACGAGACCTGTCAACTCGTGCCATCTTTCCTCAGCATCTTTCTGAAGCTTCTAAAGCTCATGTCATGATGTCGCAAACTTGTTGGCACGAACTCCACATGTTAGATGACCTGCGACCATTTTCGATTTCATGTCTAAATCGTAACAATATGTCTCGCGTGGTCACGATACAGCAGTCATTAAAGTAATTACTTTCCAACATAACCAAGTCTCGTTTGCCGTTCGAGAAATGTTGCATGTGTGGTCGCTGTTAGAGATTTAAAGTTCAGCGAGAGAAATTGGATTTTTGTTCTTATTTGCTATAGCCAAGTTGATGATGCAGTTAGTCGAAATATATCGTCAAAGTTCTCATTTAGGTAATTTTATTGGCAAATGGCAAATGTAAGTTGGTAATCCATTTAACAATAGTTGAGCTTCGAGTCGTGTATGGCTCGCGGTGATGACGCACCTTCATTGTTTGTTTTGAAGCTATTTAAGAGGATACAGACGTTTCTATTATAAGTGATCATAAATTATAGGGACAGGTTCGCTCGTGGCAAGTGGCATTTGAAGACGTGATCAACCAAGTGAAATTGAAAGGGATTTCTTTGTAAGAGTGTAATTTTGATTTCAAACGTTCAATTTGAACAATTTGAATAACAAACAGTATTGGAGCATATCATTACAGTCAATTATTTGAACATGTATTATAGTTGGGAGTGTTTAGCTTACAGCTTTACAACAATATACCTATATAGATTTATTATTTCTAGAACCATAAAAATATCAAATTAAAAGTCACTGACAAAGTTATAGGACACTAGCCTTTTACGTCGCAGTTTCACCCGCGGCTTACTTCATGAGTTTTCCCGTGGGAATCAGATATTTTCCTGCGGTAATTCAGGGTGAACGTAGCTTTCGAATGATGAAAGAGTTTTTGATATCGGTCCAGTAGTTTTTGTATTTATTCGTTACAAACATAGACACCAAAATTTAAAAATAGAAAAATACATACCTTTCCTCTTTAGAATAATAATAGTTTACGTACGTAGATATAGACTACAAATTAGTTGGTTAAAAAGCTGATGCTGCCAAACAACTTACTAAAATTAACTTAAAATTACATAAAATAAATGAAGTAACAGATTCACTTAGTTTGACAAACGACGTGTAAAAGTGGTTCCATTTACATATGTTTACAAATGACGCTCCCTTCTCTTTCGTTTAGTCGGTAAGCGTCCATTTGTTACAAGTGTGTAACTGATTGTAGATACAAAATACTTCACATTAATATTACACATTTGTGTTGAAGATTCATTAGGATTGCTCCACTTTCTTATAAATGGATGCACTATCAAATGATATTGTTATGAAGAATATTTGTGTGTGTAAATTGTTAAGTAGTTTTTTTTTTTACTAATACAATAAAAAATACACTGATAAACCCCAAACGGGTTTGTCCCAGTGTTATTGGGAGTTATGTGGATAGCAAAAAAGGTTTAAACTAAAGCTAAATTAGTAAAACACGTAACAAAACAACCCATTTATGTATGAGTATCCTATAATATAACTATGCATTCACACACACACACACACACACACACTATCTAACCGCGCAGCATACATGTTTGTATTTGACACTGATATCTGATTTGAGCATACCTTGTTATTCAGGTCTTTTAATTCGTTTTTTAGCAAAATAATAAAGCTATAGGTAACTTTTGGATATATTACATTCATTACAGTAGCCGTTATCTACCTTCACCCACTACTGGGTCATCATCCCCCTAGCCTTATCCCGTATCTCTCGGGTCGGCTACCTAATCTAGGTGATTGAACGAGGGTACTGGTTTTTACACGGAGCGAAGGTCATACATCTAACCATATGGCTTGTCGCTTGTCGCTTACATACATATAATCACACCTTTATCCCTATTGAGGTAGGCAGAGCGTAAACTACTTAAACAAAGGTCGTTCCGCCACGTCCGACAAGTCAGCATTGAACAACAATGTCGCATACTAGCTTACTATTATCGAAAATGGTGCAATGTTGCAATATGTCGAGAAAAAAACAACGCCACACAACGCATAAAATTACTTCACTGTTGCTGTCAAATGAAAGACTCCAAGTCGTGAGGAGTAAATAGATACGATTTATTACACATGATGTCAAACGAACCGGTGATAATTCCAAATAGCATTACAGTGAATATTACGTACCCTTGCCAGTAAAATGCTGCTACAGTTAGGGGCCATAAATATTGCATATCGACTAAGTTCGACTTCGTAGAGTCACACTCTCACTTGTACAGCAAATTATAAATGCCAATGTTTCATTTCAAAGGGCGATATAAACGGCCCCATACTGTAGTAGAACTAACAAGATGGCACCTTTAGTTGGCGTTGATAATTTTATGATTGTGTGATGGCTCGTTATAATGTTGCTCTCTATAAACTCGTAAATAGCTCATTCAGAGTGTGTCTTGATAATGCAATTTGATATAAACCTACATTTATACTATTTTAACACTAAAAGATAAGCAAGTGTTATTCATAATGAAAACTGATCGGCTTACTTGTTTGTATTGATACCCCTTCATCACATTTAAACTGCCATAAGTATTCCTAAGTTAAGTCATATTTATTTGACAAATTTTATTATTATTAACAGCCTGAGGGGTCCCACTGCAGGGCAAAGGCCTCCCTCCCCTTCTTCCATTTCTTCCTGTCTTGAGCCTTTTCTAACCAGTTTCGGGCGTGTGCGTCTAGCTCGTCTCGCCATCTTTTTCTGAAAAAAAAGAAAAGAAAAGATTTGACAAATAATTTAAGACCGATCGATCATGACATTAAGATAAATAAATGTATACACATACAATTTTTGCTGGACTGGGAGCGAGAGAAAAACATAGAATGTGCCAGCTGCATTTACTCCCGGGCATGCTGTAAAAACCAGGTAAGGGATCCGAGGGATTCAGTATATTGTAATTAAGGCGATAGGCTGACAACCTGTCACTACAAGAATATACGAACAAATCGATCTTAAATAACCCTCAAAAATTTGTCAGACGTGGCCGAACGACTTTTATTTAGGTCGTTTACATTTGTGATAAAGGCGTGATTATATGTATGTACTAAACATAAATTTATATGGTAATTTTAGCCATGATATTAAGTTACGTTAAGTTAAATTCGTCGTAAAAAAAAGCTCATAATTTGTAAAGGGCACGGTTAAAATAAATTTCTACTGTATGAATGAAATAGCTCGATAATCCAATTAACACTGATGTAAATACTTCAACCACATCTCTAGGATTTAAAAAAATTCTCCTTTCGAACTATAAATTTTGCTCTATCGCTTTAGTTACGGCTAATTCTGCCACTCTCTATGTTTTTTTCTCTAATGGCTCTTAAGATTTACCGCGTTTATTCTACTGTTTAATTACATCTAAGTACGTATCTAGCCTTTTTCGTCCTACCTATTACGTCAGAGGTTCAATTGAAAAAGGGAACAGTCTCATCAGGAGTATCTTTATTTGTACATTTATGTCCGCAAGCCTGTTTAAGTGTTTACAGTGCACCTTCTGTGACTTAAAAAAAAATACTAGACGGTATAACGCCTAAACGGTGTACTAGATGGCACCAAAACTATCTGATGATGACCAAAAATAGTAGTGTAAACACTAAGAGTAAAAACAATTTACTGTAGGAATATATGAAATTTACTCGTAGGTAAAGAAAAGGTGTAAAAGTTTATTTTGAACTGACTTTATACAAACTTCATTAAAATAATATGAATGGGTATTCAACGATTTGTTTCAATTACTTAATATTACTCCCATATGTATTACATCGAAATCTGTAGTTAAGATGAACCTTATTACATTTTACGCATACAACCGTCATTTTCCGAGAATTTTGATTGCAGAATACCAGAAGCATAACCGGATGACACTTTTACAACTACCCACAATTTATCCCCAATGAATCACGATAGTGGAGCCCCCATTAAAAACCGACCGTATCGTACTTTGATTGCCTATAAACTTAGATTGGCCGTGAGTGTACTTCTAGTAAAACTACTAATACACTTTGGTCATAAAAGTCGTTGTTCAATTATACAAATAGTGTTGTAAAAGCTAGTCCTCCTGGGTCCCCGATTGAGGTCAAAGGTCTCCAAATGCAGTTCGACATCTATATTGGCGCAGTAACTGTCTTTAGATGGATGAACGAGACGACAGTTAGAATAGAGACCAGTCTTGTTAGGAATTGAACTACAATAAAGTGCAGTTGATTTAAGATACCTGCTGTCCGCTCTTATTTCTCTACGTTGCGGTATTTCCAGTTTCTGCGGAAACGCATAAATTAGCTAAAGGCTTTGAAATAAATATGTTGTTTTTATTTATTAACCTACGCAGTAGATTAAAGTCAATTTAGAACTATTTATAATGAAGTGAGCGCTGTGAACAAATAAGAATTATGCGTCTGTCGGCTCGATCCTCACAATATTTTACTCTCATTCTTCTTCTTCTTCTGTCGGGTGTGTATCGATTCAATCGAACCGATGGACCCTGGTGTCTGAGTTTTCAAACCGCCTAATAGCACAGCTGTCGGTAGGCCTCTGACATGGTTTGTGTAACGACCACTATCAAAGACAGCGACCAGGACTGACAGCTTAACGTGCCCTCCGAAGCACGGAATCTTTTTCTTCCAGACAATCAGGTGATTCGGCCTGCATTGTCCTAACCAAATTGGGAAAATCTCACAAAGTGATAAATTGACAAATATCAACTTTGTGTGTCCCCCTGGGAATCGAACCCAGGACCTCCAGATCGTGAGCCCATGGCTCACGGAGGCATAGACCATAGACCACGGAGGCAGTTACTCTCATAAAAACAGTCCATATTATACCCACTTATAACCCAAATTTTCTGGTAATGTATTTACTGTAATATGGCGTTAAATTAAGTGAGCAAACATGAGAGATTTCAATCACATTATTGCTAAATTACATACGAGATATCAAATTACAGTGCAAATTACACAACAGAGACTTATAGTAATAATCAGAGCTGAGCATTGCTCTGATTTCGTAACGGATGTAGCCTTAATGTCATCATCTTTAGTGTCAAATTAACTGGTTTAATTGACAAGAGAAAGTCACTTTTCGTAGCTATAAATAACATAAATGATTCTCTAAAAGTCATTTGTTTTGAAGATATAACATGCAATAATTGATGTTATTCGGACTCATCGTTTGGATTACTTAATATATTGATTTCGATAAAAAAAAACACAATTGAAATTATATCATATGCCAGCTGCAGCTAAAACAATTTTCTAAATATCAATCAATTATGGTGTAAAATAAATGACTAACCACATACTCGTAGTAAATACTAAAGCAAATAACCCTACATTTACTACATTCAATATCTATCGTGATTGACTGAAAATATGATAGCTATCTGGTCCTACCTCAATGTTTTACATTTCAAAGTCACTTATATGAGAGCCACAGTATAAATTCATCAGTAGGTACAGCTATATCTGTCACTCCAGTACCATCCGGCGTCTTCTCAGCCAAAGGGCGTGAGAATCACTGAAATTATTGGGACTTTAAGCTATCCATCTGAAGTATCACGTTGAATTATGACTTGGCTGTCCCACTAGTGTCAAAAGTGTAGGATAGTACATGTCATAGCATGTCAAAGTACTTGGGCATAATCAGACGGACAGTCTTCTTGGTTGCCTGCCACCCTATAGTATAAAAATAAAATAAAACGTTATTGCCACAGTATAATTCCTTCAGTAGGTATCTCGACTATATCAACTCGATGCCACAGTATAATTCCATCAGTAAGTATCTATGACTTCAATCGAACTGCAACTTGACTTTCATAGTTCCTCGGAAAGCCATCGCGACTAGATTTACTGTCAGTCAGTAAATAATTCCCAGAAGGCGACCCTTCCCGTTCTACCAACGAATGTGATGGAAGAGGTGACTGAGATGGTTTCGCGGTATTGCATTGAATATCAAGTTCAAATGGTCATTGAAATCAGTAATTCGAAGTTTAGAAGTATAATTTACTGTGTTATTAGTTAGTTCAATTCTGATGATAGTAAAATCTGCGAAAAGCTGTTATTTTCATCCTTGTCATGAATAATTTTAATAGTGTGAGCCTATTTTTAGGTTTTTACACGAATCGAATTCAGCAGCTTTAGATAGCAATTGGAAAGATTTCCGCAATACTCGTAATAGGCATCACCTTAAATGCTAACTCGAGCAGGCTAAACCAAATTTTGAGAGACAATGATAACGATCTGTTATTTTTTTATAAGTTTCCCATCCGATATTTGAGGTCACTCATAAAATATTTTCCTCACAATCACAAGTGCAGCTTTGGATTAAACTTAGTAAATAGTACAATAAATCAACTTCTCAACTAACGTGTGTGTCCGTCGGTTCTGCCTCATCATCCAGCTATCCAAGATGGCAGATAAGCTCAGCTAATAGGCGACCACCAATATCGGCTGACGTGTGGCAATCCAACGAGAGTATTGCAACCACAGATTGCTATGTTTCCCGAAGGGTTACGTTTGTTCTTCAGCTGTACTGTTTTACGGACTAGCTGTTGTATCAAATATCTTTATATGAAATGAATAAAAAAAGTACTCTGTTCTATATTGTAAATGACCAAGCTATGCCTGATTTGTGTCCCAAATACTTACACTGAAATAAAGGTATTGTCATAAATATGGGAAGTAACGGGAAGTTTTTTGTTTTCATATATGCACCTTTATTCTTTAAAGGGTTCTTTGGGCAAGGCATCTACCTACCTAATTCCATAATATTTATCAGTTTAATATAAAAAAAAAAACATCTTCACACTTACGATAAAATAGGAACCTCATCCTATATCTCGATCAACTTTGAAATTTTGAGTCTAAGATATTGTAAGCAGATATTAAAAGCTTTGAAGGCAAAGAAATATCAAATTAGGCTGTGATTTCAGCGGACATATAATCAAAGAGCCCTAGCTTTAGGCACTAGCCATTTATAAACGGTTATTCGCTTTTACGGCATTTTGTACAACACCGGCTCAATTTTGTCTCTCATAGAAATATAAATTGGATTGGTTTATTAACCAAGAGTCATAAAGGCGGGTCAGAGCGGGGTGAAATAAGCCCATTGTAATTGTATTGTAATTTAACTTGGTGGTAGTTTACGACTGAAATTACTTTATGATTTATTTGGCCATTTAGTTTTATCTGTCTTTCAACTGGGCTATCAAACCTGAATGCAGAATCGTATCTCGAAATTGTATCCTACTATAATTCGATTTATATTTTGGCCTCCATTGCGCGTTACTGCAGTGCATGATACAGCCTACATTTAAGTATTACTTATTACTAGAGACAGATTAATAAGTTTTAGGTACCTGCTGGAAATTATAGTCCCGATAATAGGAATATGAAAGATCTCCCTACAGATTTGGTTGATCGCCTATTTTGTATAGAAGAGCAGGTCTTGATTTTATTTTTTAGCCATTGGGAATAAAAGAATACCTAGTTTTAAAAATATGTATTAATTTACCCAAGAAAAACACAAGCGAAGCCTTCACCCTTATAGTAATCAAAGACACCCTAATGCGAAAGACAGTTGTAAATGGCGTCCGAACATTCTTTGGCAGGCCTCGTAGGAGGCTTACAGACGGGAGCTTGGGGCCAGAGAGCACCCACCAAAAGTAAAAAAATACGTAAATTAATAGCACATAATTCTCCTTAAAAAAAGAATACACACACTGGCCAAGCCTTCACCCTAATGATAATCAAATGCGAAAGACAGTTGTAAATGGCGTCCCAGCGTCCTATCTTTGGCAGGTCTCGTAGAAGCCTTACAAACGAGAGCTTGGGGTCTGATAGCATCGCCTATCCTACCGCCGCACTATCGGGCCATCTAGACGTCTCTATTTAAATACTGGAGTACATACGGGTGGGTAGGGAGCGTGATTTGGTTGGGTTGATAGCTAGGTGCTATTAAAAAAATATATGACTTCATCTTTGCTTTAAACGATGCGAGCCCTGGAATATGACAAGTAATAATAACGATTAATTAGCAACGATAGTATCAAAGATCTTTTTCACATATTTTTTTTCCCAAGAACTTTATTAACTGCCCTACCTATCTAAAAAAACCTGAAGTTTGTAACATTTCGTTACTTAATTTTTATCTTACAAATGATAGCTCTGCTGATAAGTGGGTAGTATAGAGGTCTACCTTCCCTATATACCAAAGTAAAAAAATATATCTACTAGCTATCTGACAATATCAGTCCAACAAAATCATCCCTTGTGTAATACCAGTACCGGGCGATCGAGCTAAATTAAATCTTATACGGGGGAATTAATGCCCCTCCTATTCGGCAATAAAGCTGCCTATGTATAGGGTGTTAATTAGACGATATTGAATCTAGATACGACTACACAGGATGTGGTGAAGTTGCAAGATTGAGAACCGCTGCGCTGGAAAGAAAGTTAATTAGTATTGGCTTGCATGTGTACTTGTGTTTCGATTTATCGTGGATGAAATTGTTTTTACAAAATTGTTACAAAAGATCTTCTTAGGTATGGATTATTGGAACAGCGTGGCAATATAGTTTTACTGTACCTAGTGTAACTAAAAATCCCAAGATTACCTTACCAATATACACTAAGGTCCGTATTGATAAACTGCACTTGAGACTGACAGGTAGTTTGAGTTCGTATCAGAAATGTCATTTCAGCGCAATATGACCTGTCAATTCCAAACTTAATATTGCTCTCAATAAGCAGTAATCAAATAGCCTTAGGTTTGCTTATCTTAAGTTATTTCTTGGCCAGAGATACCTATTTGAAATCACCTACAAGTCTAAAAGACATATTATGAAGTCTGTAATTGTATAGTTTGGTTAAAATGCAAAACCTAATTCCTATACAATTATGACGATGAATATGGGAAATTTCTAACGAGTTTTGAAAAACGGGTATGTACTCATTTGCACAAGTAGTTATAACTAATAAACCAAGCATATGATTATGAGCTGTTAATAACTATATTCAACTGACCTCGCCATAAAACTGTCCACACACTTCTATGCCTTCATCGCAGAAATATCCAACAAAATAATATTACCATAAAACCATTCCCACTGGCCGATAGAACGATTTTCTAAATCGATCACCTGTCGTCACGTAGGGTATGAGTTTCTGCCATTCCTGTGCATCCGATCGGATCTGGTAATTCGCATCAATCGCAGGGTACCTGGAGGAAATCTCTCTGATCTGTCACAGAAAATTGCCTCACGTAGCCGTTGCGACAAGTCTCGAGAGCGCTTCTTTATGGAGTTACCGCACACGTGGATAGAGTTTAGATGGCAGTCTAAGTATTTCTGGCGATTTAGAAAATACTTAGATGCTTAAGTTTTTGTAGGCATTTTTTTGGGATTTGTCGCATAGGTTCATATAGTAAAGACGTGTGAAAATTCTTTTATTCCATGCTGGACTGGGAGTGAAAGAAAAACATAGAATGTCCCCGCTGCATTTCCTCCCAAGCATGCTGTAAAACCAGCTAAGGGATCTGAGGGTTTCTATATTATAATTTAGGCGATGGCCTGACAACCTGTCACTATAGCAATATACGTACAAATCTATCTTAAATAAGCCTCAAAGCTTTTTCAGACGTGGCGGAACGAACTTTGTTTAGGTCGTTTACGCTCTGCCTGCCCCAGTAGGGATAAAGGCGTGATTATATGTATGTATGCATGTATTTTAATACTGTTTCTGAATTTGTGCGCAAAGATTCTAAAATAGTTTTGAAACTTACATCATCTAATCATTGTCATATGTATACAGTAAAGGTCAATTCACACCGGGAAGCGACGATTGATAAAAAGATAGACGTTTTTATTGACAGTACTCAAAAAATCGAAACGTCACTTAATGTCATCTTCAAGCAGCGTCGCACCGCGTCTCATCGATTCCTGGTGTAAACTGACCAGAAACGGTTTCATATGAGAAAACACACTATGTCTTTAAAGAAAACATTCAATACATTTCTACTGCATGATTTTTCACAGCCATTGAGAAAAACAGTTTAAACCAGATTGAAGCTGGCTTAAGTATTGACATCCCGTTGGGTCGTTGGTTAGAAAGGTCCAGTGATTACATTGATGGGGTAGCGGTCGGTTGCGGTCAGCGCGGACATGCGACGGTCGACATCTGTGCACAGACATTTATTGACCACGGTCTACCTACAGTGAAGCTGGATAAAGAACAGCTGGTAAAAATAAGGTTCCATTCTTTGGCTTTCCTTCTTTGAATGGACTTTTACCGACATATGTATGTATACCGAGTGTAAGGGACAGCGTATCGCAAACTGATAGGGGTTGCTCAGTCAATGACTCTGCACAACTTCCACCAGGCACTTTTTTCAGGTAATGAAAAAAAAATGGCTTTGCTATACAAATTGTCCGATCGAGGTGAACATTTTGTATGGAAAAACCATTTGTTTTTTCTCTTCCTGTAAAAAAAGAACTTGTGGAAGTTGTTCAGTTTGCGGAATGCTGTCCTTTACACCTGGTATAAACATGTAGGTTCATATAAATACGCGACACTATAAACTACATGTGTACATTTCTTGACGTCAACCGCGACGGCCCCGAAAGCATTCCAAATGTCACCTGCTTCATTGTAAAAGAAATTCGAATGCTATGAAGTAGTAGAGCGTACGTTTTTAAATCAATAGTTTCTCTTATAGAGCAAGCCAGTGCCAAGGCGGGCTGCAGATTGCCGCCATTATTACTATTACCGAGCAGCGCACCAGCGCACGCGCCGCAATTTGAGCGCGCGTGAAATGGCGCTCGGCTAATACGGTCGCGTGTCACTTGATGGACTTGTAGAGCTACATTACAATTTCTGGTTTCCTGCCAGATTGAAGGATAAATCCCTGAGTGTATTTAATACGAATTTTTGATAAGGCGTTCTTTTTTTATATCTAAAGTAACCTGCGCACAGCAATTCGAGCGCGCGTGAAATGGCGCTCCGCTAATACGGTCGCGTGTCACTTGATGGACTCGTAGAGACACAGTTCATTTTTAGTTTCCTACCAGATTGAAGGATACATTCCTGTGTATAGGTAATAAGAGTATTTTTTTACTTCAGAAAGAGGTAAAACTACTTACAGGGCAAATCTCATTATGAAACGTACTAAACTACGCACAGCAATTTTAACGCGCGTGATATGGCGCCCAGCTAATATGGTCGTGTGTCACTTGGACTCGTGGAGACGCAGTTCATTTCTGGTTTCCTACCATAGTGAAGGATGAATTCCTTTGTATAGGTAATACAGATTTAAAAAACCACAGAATATGCCAGCTGCTTCTCCTCCCGGGCCCGAGCACATTACGGGCATGCTATGAGAACCAGTATAAAGCATTCATGGGTTTCAGTGTAATTTAGACGATGGGCTGACTAATTGTCACTATAGCAATATACTATTACTAATGAAGATACAAATCTATCTGAAATCAATTGTTTTCTTTTTGTTGCGTTCACTTACCTATTACCTATCTGTAAGCTGTTGGTAGCTATTTTCCAAGTTTGATAGGAAATTCCACCCGTCAACGCTTTGATTGAAGACGGTACATCCCGATCTAACGGTGGGGCTTCGTCTACAATATAAGGATCAAGTCACATTGAAAGTCTGTTGAAGCTCTTTTTTCGAAGTAATTTTTCCTAATTAACTTGTATTTCTTACAGACCCTATGTCTAAAACCACTGAATACCTTTACCACATACCTTTATTATATATGTAGCAATGAAATTGTCGATAATTTCAAAATGGGGGTAATATTTTGTAACAGCCTGTCAGCTCATTGCCTAAATTGAACTATATAGTTGTGACACACTTTTCTACCGTTATTTACTGAATGCTCTGGAAAAGAATCAGTTGGTACGATCGAAGTAATATCCTATCCCCAGAGCCTCTTGATTTTTTTATGTCGTTTGGGATTTTATTGCAAACAACTACACTAGATACAATTGTCAATAATGCTTTTGATATTAGCTGAGTTTTCAGCTATTCAAAGTAAATGCGAATGTGACTTGACCCTTACGTCAAGGAATTGCCCCTCGGCAATGTCAACGCTGATTTAAAGAACAGCTATCGGCCATCTTGTGATCTCGGCTATTGTAATAATAAATATACGGCGATGGCAACATTGAGCACCGTAATCCAGATCTACGGTGGATCACTTCATTATACACTAGTTCTGGAATAGTTCCGAATACAGTTATTGGACTCGATTCTAGATTTGCCGGCTAAAACTAAAATTAAAATCTATTTGTCAGTTTCAGACTAAAATCATTGGAAAAGGATAGGAGATCTATTCTCTTTGGTTTTTGATTTATAGTCGAGTCTAGTACTGCGCAGTTGGCGTATCTCTGAAAGATTGGCCGCCATCACCGAAGATCGGTGGGAGTACTATTATTATTATACCTATGGAGGTATTTCGACCATGTATGACATCAAGGACGCATTATGAAACAACGAACCGTATCAGAGGCATATTAGGCGATTAAGAAATCTGCTAGCAAGGTTTCACAGGATCATAGAAGAACACGAATAGGACTTTCGCACGCCTACAAGGTAATCAAAAGTCCTTAAAAATTAAATAAATAAATTTATAAAATCTGCAATAATAAATCTAGACTAGACAGTCTTACGACACGCATGTTATAACAGCGACTCCTACGCATAAACGCTTCCCGTATCCATAATACGTCGATTTGTTCAAGTCACCGTAGTTGCTACCTTTCATAGCAATATTCCACTGGAAATCTTGTCCATGTCATGTCATGATCCAAATGGCTCTATTATACCATTAGGTACTCGTGATGGTAATCCTAAAACAGGTATCTTTTGGTCCACTACCATTTGTCTCAAGTCAGATGGCGGTGAGTGACAACTTTATCAAAAGACGGGATAATATTTTACACCGCTTCTGGTCATATATCTTATGACCATTATATTTTTATAATCCTTTTATGAAATCATGTACAAAGTGAAACGTATTAACATAGCAAATTTTAAAACTAAGGTGTGTTAAGTAAAATTATTCTCATCGTAAAGAAAGTATCCGTATTACTGTTATTTCAGGTACTTCAAATTCAGAGACACATCTTTATAGCTCAATTTATTAACCAAACTATTTTTGCATAGTATTTACAACGTTGAAACAATACTCGTAATCGTAATACTACTGGTTTATTGAAAAAAATCGGTTTTGCTACTTCATTTTTTTTTTAATAAAACTTTTAGCTTTAATTCCAAACCTGATACTTCAAGTCAGGAACGAACCCATTCTTTCAGAGGTTAAAAACTAGAATCATTATATGTATAATGATTATAACTGTTTTCAATTTCCAAGAGAAAGTGATTTCACAACATCCTTCGATAAATCGCAGTAGTGCCTCCAATCTGCATGAGCTCATTCAAATTCAAGTTGAGTTTCTGACGTCGTGTACTACGCAACTTAATTACTGACTGGCTGGCTATGCGACCGTTTGATACAATAATCACAACCATTTACATATGTATGCGAGTGGTACTGATATAAGTAACTATACTGTGGCTTACATTGTAGTATGCTGATGTAGCTACTCTGTGGCTGTAGTAAATAATAAAGAATGCGCGAATGTCGTGCTAAAGGTTGATATGAAGGATATTTATGATATGTCCGTAATTGTAAAGCGGGATAGTTAATAGATAAAGTTTAAGACTATTTTATTTATTTAACAATTTATTGTTCACAATATAGAATATTAAATAAAAACATAAAAAAGTAAAAAGGCACAACAGGCACTGCTTATCTCTATGAAGAAATTTCTATGTATGTCTGACTATATATGTAGACATAATATAGGTCATTTGTAACTTCACTCATTATTTTAAGAGATTTTAAGACTAATCCTTGGAATATCATTGCCATACATACATAAAATCACGCCTTTATCCCTTACGGGGTAGGCAGAGCGTAAAACGCCTCCTAAAAGGCGCGTTCGCCACGTCTGACATAAATTGAGGGCAATTTTAGATTGTAATGTGTATTGCTGTAGTGACAGGTTGTCAGCCCATCGCCTAAATTACAATACACTGAAACCCTCGAATCCCTTTTGCTGACTTTTACAGCATGCCCGGGAGGAAGGGCAACTGGAGCATTCTATGTTTTTCTTTCTCTCCCAGTCCAGTATGAAAGTTATAATAATATAATAATATCATTGCCAATTATATATTTTTCTTATACGTAGCATATAAGTAATCCCACATATTTTTAATATTAATATTATGATCCCAAACAAGAATATGAAAACCTCGATTCACATAAGGAGTGTCCCTTCACAGTTAATTGCAAGTTAAAACTGCAGAATACAATAATAGATTTCTAATAAATAAAATTAAAGTATATTATGTAGCAGAAATAGCAGTCCGTAACAGGTCTAGAGGAAATCCTAATTTATAGAATGTAGCGGTAACTGTTATTCCCAGTACCACTGGACCACTAGTACCACCCACGTTGAGCCACATTGCACCGGCTAACTGCAATAGATGCTCTATATAGGGTCAGTATTGGATGGGTCAAAGTAAGTTATAATTAAATTAAACCACTTTTAAGAAGAATTACGGGTATTGGACTTAGAGCCCGATGGTCTAGTGGATAGGGCCGCTGCCTCCTGAGCGGGAGGTCGTGGTTCGAATCCCACCACGTACCAATGTGTTTTTCGGTTTTCGAATTTCATATGTACGTTTATTCGGTGCTTTTTCCGTGCTTCGGAAGGCACGTTAAGCCGTTGGTCCCGGTTAATATCGTTTAGTACCGTAGATATTAGTCGTTAAGCCATATCAGAGGCCAGTGCTAAGCATTGGTGGCTTGAAAACTCTGACTTAATCTAGGATTGGGTCTGGTTTCCCTTCTGGGTTGCGGAGGTCAGATGGCAGTCGCTCTGTGTAAACACCAGTACTCTCGTTCAATTACCTAGATTAGGAAGCCAACCCCGTGAGATACGGGATAAGGCTAGGGAGATGATGATGGACTTTTCTCATTTCAAAATCATATTTCTTTTAAAGAATTAATATAAATCAATGTTATTAAAGTAAGTATCAGTAAGTAATTTTATTTAACAATCCTTAAAAATAGTTAATCGTTTTAAAAAAAAAAGTTTTTACAATGTTTATTTATCTTGTCGAATAAAATTGTTGTTTAACATTTTTATTTAATATTCTAGAATGAAACTACATCAAAGAGTTTCTAGACATATTGCTACTGCTACATTAACTGAACTCCCCTAAAACAAACTCAAATACTTCCTTGATAGTTTCCAATTCCCACCAGATTCCCACCACACCACCGTTACACCAATTACCAAGAAAACGACACTCAATGGTACCACTACCACTTCAAATGGTACCACTTCACCACCACCATTAGATACCACCAACGCGAACCAACACCAGAACTCATCAATCCGACCATTAGGGAAAGTCTCAAACCACCCAATCCATGTTCCAACTATTGCACCTTAAATATCTGGAAGCTAGAGGTTCTCAAACTTCAAGAACGTCTGGAACCATAAATCAAACTAAAATATGCTTGCTAAAGGTTTTTCGAGTTGACGATTGATGTTAGATCAATTCATGAAAGAACAAGGTAGATAGATATAAAAAGTTGTATAATAATTGGCAATCTAAAATTCCCTCAATTTTTGTCAGACGTGGCGAAAGCGCCTTTTACGAGGCGTTAAACGCTCTGCCTACCCCGTAAGGGATAAAGGCGTGATTTATGTATGTATGTATAATAATTGGTGACTTGCATAAAAACTTAAGTGATAGTGACGGCTTTTTCATTTTGTAGATATTTATGAGCAAAAAACAAACCGTGAAAAGTTTAAAAAGCGCTGTCCTAACCTCTAACCGTAGTGTTTCCGGAACCAGTCCGTGAAACCGCTAATCAAACCCAGAGTAATCAATTTCAGTGATTAGCGAACGATCAAATAAATAAATTCTCCTATACGGCTGACGCACACAGATCGCAATTCCTCCGATATTCTAAACTTTTTCAGAAACTTGAGAATTTATTCGAAATTTTGAAGTCAACTTCCGGCACTTGTAATTGTTTACATTATGTACTTCCATGCTGGCCTGGTAGTGAGATAAAAACATAGAATGTGCCAGCTGCATTTCCTTCCGGGCATCGGGCATGCTGTAAAAACCAGCTAAGGGATCCGAGGGTTTTGGTATATTGTAATTTAGGCGATGGGCTGACAACCTGTCACTACAGCAATATACCTACAAATCTATCTTAAATAATCCTCAAAACTCTTTTACGCTTTGCCTACCCCATTAGGGCGTGATTATATGTATGTATGTATTTGTGTGCTTGAACCCTAAATGAACTATAAAAAGTTGTGTGGTCCAACGTAAGGCCAGTTTCACTGAAAGACTGTTAACTAACCCGAGTTATTGCCGCAATTAAGAACCTACGTGCAGCGATTAAGAGATGGTTAAGTTAGTTGCCGTGGACGAAATTAATTATAGTGCGTTTTCTGCCTAATAAGCAGAAAGATTTTGTGTGACTGTTAAAATTAAAGGTTTTTTTTTATCTTTTGATCTTTGGTTAAGTTAATAATAATAATAGTCCTCCCACCGATTTTCGGTGATGGCCATCTGCCGGAGATGGGCCAACTGCGCAGGACTTGTTTTTAGTGCCCAGTGTTTGCGCTACACACAGGTGCACTCTCTGTTCCTTTAGTGTCTTATTCTGATGGGACAGACTGACTAACACGACCAGAGAGAAATCAGGCGCAGGACCGACTATTTACATGCCCATCCGACAGCATGGATCATCTTACTTTTCGGACAATTAGGTGATCAGCCTGCAATGTCCTAACCAAACTAGTAACAACAACACAAAGTCATTGTTCCCCGCTGGGAATCGAACCCGGGACCTCCGTGTCGAGAGCCCATGGCTCAGACCGCTAGACCACGGAGGCAGTTAGTTTAGTTATGATGTTAGTAAAAGGATTAAAAATCGATATTATTTTTAACTGTACTTAGCTGTACTATAAGGAACTTTTCTCGGAAATAGGAAATTTCGAAAAGATATTTTAAAATTATTTCCAATAGATCACTGAGTTTTTACATTAGGTTCAGAGATTTCAGTAATTTTGTAAATTTGTAAAAAGGGAGAACTTTCTGAACTAAACTGGAGAAACTTTCATATAAATAAACACACATGTTTATTTCCACCGATAACCTTTAAATGTTGAACTAATATAGACATAAGTATCAAGCTTAAAGTTAGCCATTAAACCATTAGTTAAAGAGTTACACATTGCGATAAATTCTTTGACACATATCGGTGCTAATGAGCCTTTATGGAGTGCTTTCTATTGAACATAAAATTATGGAATTTCCCTACAAATATAATTCTTTATTATGATTCTATTTATTTTGTAATAATTTTGCATATTAATTAAGAAATGATTTTGGCACCCCGCTGAGTAGACTGCAGGGGTTTCTAAAGCGTGCATTTTGATGGGTGAATTTAGTGTAGTTAATTGTAATTTATTTTATAACTTTAGTTACTAGCTTTCCGCTTCGTAGATTCACTCGTGGTTTGATGATTTTACTGTTGAAATAAGTCATTTTTATAGGACCAAAAAGTAGTTATTGTTTCTTGTATCTCTCAATAATTTATAGGTTTGTATGGTTAATAGTAGTTTCAGAATTAATTTATTACATACAAACAAACAAATATTTCCTCTATATAATATTAGTTTGGATTAGACACCTGTGAATTAACCTCTCTAAATTCTATACCCTCACCTCTGACTCAAACTTCAATCAAAATAACTGTTTTATAATTTTTCTCTTTCTCCATAATATATTGTCATTTCAAATGATTGGATCTACAGTAAATATGATAATATTATTTTATGCAATTATTGCTTAAGCCTTGGAATTAAAAAATAATCACGAAAAATATGTTACGTCCGTAATTAGTTCATTATATTTTAAATACCTTCTTAATACCTTACACCCACACAGCATGCCTAGGGCGTTAGACTGAAGAAGACACATCAACTCCTAGATTATGTCTAGAACCCATCTAATAAATCTAGATCAGGTTTTGAAATTGCTCAAGATTTTTCATTCCGAGAAAAGAAACAGCCGCGAGGCATACTCGACCTTAATGACACCTGCAGGACGGCCTTAATAGATTACGAGTCGCTTTCTTTCCTCTAGGCAGTCAGGCTATCTATGTGGTCTAGGCTAGGCTATATCGGGTGTAAGGGACAGCATCACACAAACTGATAGGGGTTGCTCAGTCAACGACTTCTTTCTCTTTCTCAGTCAACGAATTTCTTGGTGAAAGTTCAGTGTCGTTGACTAAGCAACCCCTATAAGTTTGTGGGAGGCTGTCCCTTACACCCGGTATAGACTACGTAGCTACTTAGATACGCTAGATCTTGGACTAGATGTTTCAAGTCACTGATTGTGCTATTACGAACCTGACTCTCTTTTCATTTCACTGTCATTTTTCTTTCTGTAAGTTTTATATGTGTTTGGCGATGGCTATCACCATAATAAGGGGCCTTAATATTGACACAGAATCACAAAATTTGGGTCCCCCAGAGATAGCGTAGCTACTGTAAATAAATATTATCAGTACTACAATGTTTAAGAAAATTACTTAATTATCACTGTCTTAACGTACTTATAACCCAGACCTAATTAAAATTTAAATGCCACCACTTCAATATTTCATAACTTTATGGTGAATGATCGACGATTGATAGAGAACGGGTTATCAAGTGTTGATTTTATATCTGTAATTTTCTAATTAGTATCAACACTTCGACATCCTTGCGCGTTATAAGTAGGTAGGCATATTGTCTAGGGTTTTTTTTTTAAATGGCTCGATAATTTTAAGAGAATTACATAATTTTGTTCAACTGATGTAAAAACGTGGAGGTCCTTGGGGGAGGCCTATGTCCTGCAGTGGACGTCTATCGGGTGAGACGACGATGTAAAAACTCTGAAATATAACAAAAGTATTTACAAAAAAAAAACTTTAAAAGCAGTCAAAGTAATTGCTACAACTTTAGCAAAATCTATTCAATGAGCCATGTTCGTATGCTAGGGTTTATCGGGTCGTTCGTCGCGTAGGCAGCCTACTCGATAATAGCTGTCTACCCCGCAGCTACTGTGTTAAGCGTGCTTATTGAGCGGGCAAGGTGCTTAACTCGAGTTCAGGTTCTGCGAGTGATTGACTTGGACCGATAAGTAGAGAGTCGATGAACTGTGCTACCCGGTGCCTCGTGGCTAACGATCAATTATTTAACAAAATCATACAGAAAGTGCATATATTTTACCAACATTATAATTATGTTTCATACTGGACTGGGAGTGAGAGAAAAACATAGATGCTAGCTGCATTTCCTCCCGAGCATGTTGTAAAAACAAAGGCATTCGAAGGATTCTGTATATTGCAATTAAGGCGATAGGCTAACAACCTGCCACTACAGCAATATTTCTACAAATCTATCTTAAATAACCCTCAAAACTTTTTCAGACGCCGCGGAACGACCTTCGTTTACGCTCTGCCTACCCCGTTAGGGATAAAGGCTTTCATTATATGTATTAATTTCAATGTAATAATTTCTTTATGAACTTATATTCAATTTTCCGATGTTATCCTTCCCTTTATATTCTACCTAAATATAGATGACGTCATTATGTCCACAGAAAAAAAAGAATACTTTTTTGTTACCTTCTAAATGGTCGATCGTTATAAAAACCTCAGAGCATGCCAGCCAGTACCGCGACACCACAGACCAAAACAAATGACGAGCGCGCGCTCTCGATGTATGGGCGTGACACTTTATAAGAGTATTTCATTCATATTTTTAGAGTTCTTTATTTGAATATTTGTAATCATAGGTATTGTATCAAATCGGTAACAATTTATTTGAGCTCTTTAGTTCTGATACTTGTACAAAATGTTTTGTTTTTTGCGAGTTTCACGATAGTCACATTTGTACAATGGGTACTTTTTCAACGTATTTTTTTAAATGTTATCATATCATCAAATATTAATGTTTGCCACTTTTGGGACCTACGAAAATTATTTTTAATACGTCAAAGATGTTTTACTCTGAGTGCATTAATAACCACTCTACCGTCCCATCTTTACGACTTAGGCAAAGATTTATGAAGTGTTTTATGCCTATTTCTATTTTCTACAATACAGAACCTCAGCAACCCACAACCTCTCACAAACTAAACACACACAGACGTCCACCAACTTTTTTTCTCATCTCGCTCCGAATTCGGTGAGGTTTTTGTGCGCGCGCGTGTCGCGTAATGACAAACAGGTGCGCGCGCGCAGCCGCGGCCCATTCAGCGGCGTATTATGCAAAGCCTCCGTTTCCTGGTGGGTTTTTTATCGTTTTTACATGCCATTTCGCGCTGTGCGTGTAATATCTAATCATCATCAGCGGAGAGTTGTGAATGGCCGTAATAGTAATACGTTACTTGATGATAGCTGGAGTAAAATACGTGATTCGGGAAAATTTTGTGTTTACCCGACTACGGCAAATCAAAAAGGAGGATTATGATTGACGTGTACAATGCAAATTTCTACATACATACATACATAAAACCACGCATTTATCCCTAATAAGGTAGGCAAAGTGAAACGACCTAAGCAAAGGTCGATCCGCCACGTTTGACAAAGTTGAGGGTTATTTAAGATAGATCTGTAGGTATATTGCTGTAGTGACAGGTTGTCAGCCCATCGCCTAAATTTCAATAAACAAAAATACTTGGATCCCTTAGCTTATTTTTACAGCATGCCCGGGAGGAAATGCAGCTGGCGGTTATATGGTCGGGGACACGATACAACCTCAAAATATCGTACTATCACTCTACCAACTGAGCTATCCAAAATAATAACCCCACTTCCAATGAAAGGATAGTTGTAAAATACGATCCACAGCGAAAAAAAAAAACTCCCTTGCTTTCGAAGTAGGACAAGCTTTTAGTCTTATGAAATCTTGGATGTGAGGCGTATCATTATTAATACGCTACACATCCAAGTTAAATTGATGTGTATATTTCTTCCATGCTGGACTGGGAGAGATAGAAAAACATAGAATGTTCCAGCTGCCCTTCCTCCCGGGCATGCTGTTGAAGTCAGCAAAAGGGACTCGAGGGTTACAGTGTATTGTAATTTAGGCGATGGGCTGACAACCTGTCACTAAAGCAATACATATTACAATCTAAAATTGCCCTCAATTTTTGTCAGACGTGGCGAAAGCGCCTTTTACGAGACGTTAAACGCTCTGCCTACCCCGTAAGGAATAAAGGCGTGATTTATGTATGTATGTATATTTAAAAAACCCATTCTACAGTCTGCGCGTTTAGTCAGCCTTTCACCATAACAATGCCTTTTAAAAGCCAAAAAGAACACATAAACATTAAAAGGCTACTCTACAATTTGCAGACAGAAGATTAACGGTTTGTTACAAATATCGATCGACCCGCGGCTGACAATGGTCTGCCTCTGTCCGGTCCGAGTCTACCGGGCCATATAGATCAGCTGTAAAGCGACTGCATTGCAACTGCAAAAGATAGCTGCTAATATTACATACATATATACATATAATCACGCCTTCATCCCCAATGGGGTAGGCAGAGCGTAAACGACCTAAACAAAGGTCGTTCCGCCACGTCTGACAAAGTTATGAGGGTTTTTTAAGATCGGTTTTAGGTATATTATTGCTGTAGTGACAGGTTGTCAGCCCATCGCCTAAATTACAATATACAGAAACCCTCGGAACCCTTAGCTGATTTTTACAGCATGCCAGGGAGGAAATGCAGCTGGCACATTCTATGTTTCTCTGTCGCTCCCAGGCCAGCATAGAAAAAATGGCTAATATTACTGTGTGGATAAACCTGTATAATGACGGAAAGGTACAAAACACGTCTGAATCTTTCTGCTGCGTTTCTAGGCCCGTAATTATAAACAGTACTTAAGACTGACAGCAAGTTTGAGTTCGTATCAGAAACGTCATTTCAGTACAATGTGGCCTGTCAGATCAATATTTAATACTGCTCTCAATCTTGAGACTGCTTTATAAATACGAGCCCTAGTACATTTGTAAGTAGAGGGAGTTGCTTTATTACCTATATTTTAGCCAATGAATTGACAACCTTTCACTACACCTGTCCTATGCAAATGCAACTACAGCAAGTCTATATAAAATAGTCCTTAAACTGTGATAACTACGTAACATTCACGTTCGAAATAACAATTCAAATGCAATGATCAACCACAAACTTTTCAAAACGTATAAAGAAGTTCTATGTTATGTGTTTCTATTAAAAAGGCATTAACTCCAAAGGCAGCGAATTTCCTCATTGATAGGACTAGACTATTCTTGGTACAGGTACTTATTGGGCTAGATACTAGATATGCGAGCTAAAAGTAAAACTAATATCTATTTGTCAATTTCAGACTAAAAACATTGGAAAAGGTCAGGAGATCTATTCTCTCCGGTTTTTTTATTTATAGTCGGTGGTCTCATGCGTTATCTGTAATTTTTATCCGCTGTCATATAATATGGCGGATAAAATTGACAGAAATACTAGGGAAACGTACAAAAGCGAGTCAATATCTAGCGGACAAATTGTAAAACCATAGAATGTAAATCGCCAGTCCTTTTTAAATTATACTATTATGAAAGTGGCAGATTGATTTTTATTTGGTTTGATTTGGTGTTATGTAGAATCAAGCCCATTATTGTGTCAATCAAATCAAAATTCATTCACATGCTATTGAAGCCACTATGTGCAACAAAGTAAGCAGTTTTAGTGCATTTGCGCCGACTGCATCTCATGGAGTTTCTAACCACTTTAGGATGACTTTAAACTCTTAAACTATAACATTGGTCACCATAAAGAAGTTGATATACGAGGTGTAAGGGACAGCGTCCCGCAAACTGATAGGGGTTGCTCAGTCAACGAAACTGAATCACCAGGAGATTAAAAAAAATGCTTTTCCATAGAAATTGTCTGGGCCAGGTTGTCATTTTGTATGGGACAGTTATTTATTTTTAATCTCTAGAATTTCCTGGTGATAATTGTTCAGTATCGTTGACTGAGCAACCCCTATCAAATTGCTGACGCTGTCCCTTACACCCGGTACAGATTTTGCAGTTCGTTGGTACAGGTCTTATGTATTTGACATTTAGCCTGGCGACCTTTGGAATGTTTGGTCGTACGTACCTCTACTCCTACGGCCGATATGTTCTTGAGATAGCAACACACTTTCGGATTTTATTATTGTTTTTTTTTTTACTTGTTCCATATTTTAGGTCTTATCTTAATGTATTTAATCTATGAATATTAAAAGTAATAATACTGTATTTATGAATTTAGTTGTTAAAAAATATTTATTTTTATAAGATACCTATCTACCTGTTTGAACTTAGTGTTTTCCAAAGTTTACTGAGATTTCCCGCGGTAAGATTTTAAATCAATCCGAAATATATACAAAGATTTCCTTTTGTTAATATTAATATTATTTTCTCTCGACAACAAACCCAACATATCCGTCAACAGGTCGCACGATAGATCAACACGTCATCGCGACACCCCACACAACACACAACCAACCACGATTGACACCTGTATACCGATACCATCGTGTTTACCACAGATGTCAGTAACCGTACAGAGAGGAACCTTCCTAGAACCGCGCCGAAACATTTCATAAACTGCTCTAAACAATAAAACCAACATATCCGACGATAGCTCGGAGAGCAACAGGTCGGATGATAAATCAACACGTCATCGCGTCACCCCACACAACACACAACCAATCACGACTGACACCTGTACACCGATACCATCATGTATTCTATACCACAGATGTGAATAATTGTACAGAGGGAAACCATTCTATAACCGCGCTAAGACAATATACAGGCACAAACCTCCAAATTCTCCTCTTGTTGGAGGCATTTTCATTTCAAGGGAACGGATTTTCTTAATCCATTGAATTTGGCTTCATACCTTACATGAATTTCACGACACTCTTAGGAAGAGTTGAAAAAATACTATTCTAACAAAAATGTGACATTTATGCATGTTATGCAAAACGTTATGGTGTATATAGAATGCTCCCTCTCTGTACGATTATTCAAATCTAAGCTTCGTTGCGGCTTCGTTCGTAATACTTATGTTAGATGACACGATACAAGTAAACCCACATATACGTATGTGTATACGCGTTTGTAAGAAGCTTTGTCTCTATACGGCGTCTTATTCTTGTAGGTACCTTTGCCATCCTGTATTCACCATAGTGTGTACACGGCTTTATCCTACGCATTATCTGCGCCTGCGACCCACGGCCGCGCCCACATGCTCAAACTAGATCGCCGAGTTTATTCCTGGATGGTGGGACGGAAATATTGTGTTTTTTTTACAAAGTCATATTGAATCTTTTTCGATTTGACGATATTATTATTATTTTGCCCCTAAGCTAAAGTTATAATAGTCTACTAAGTTAAACGTAATATAATATACGTAACTATTGGACTGATGAATATACCTACTGGGTGTGAGAGAAAGAATATTCAAAAGAATCAATATATTTTATGAAAATTATGTAACATTAAATGTTACTCAAGGAACTATGTTAAAATGAGTGTTAAACATGCGTCACCGAATAAAGACATTATAATTTTCTAACCAACAGTAATACTAAACCAACTATTTATCATGCGGTCGTGTCACAGAGAAAAGGCCATTTAGTGGGCCATTCCAAAGGTCATTAGTAGCCCATTATGAGGTCAAATTCTGGGCCATGTTGGGCCATTAGTGGTACTGGACGCACTGTCGTGAAATGTCACGATCATGATGCCTTGTCAACATTTGGTAATGGTCAGTTTCGCAAGTTATACAGTTCTGAATGGATCTGAACTTTCGGACTGATGATTGGCACTCGAGATGATGTTTTTAATTGTTTTGATGATTTCGTGAACGTGATGAAATGTGACGAAAGTAGAAAATTGCAATAGTGACTTCGTCTTTGTTACACATTGAAGAACCAGGTGGAATAAATAATTTTGCTAATTTAACTAAGGGTGTGTGAACCTACCCAAGAAACTGAACATCTTTTTCCAACTCAGGGCAGCAACACACAGGCGTCACTTGCTGGCTAAAGGATGCGCCGACGTAGAGTTCATCGCTACGCGCGCGTAGCGCGTAAAGAGCCGCTTGTGTGTTGTAGGCAATGCAAACAGCGTGTTAAACGCAACCTTGCGAACAGTAAGTGACGCCTGTATGTTGCTGCACTTATAGGTAAACTAAATGGTTTCTTGAACATCCTGGTAGGTAATATTACCAACAACTATGCTATCTTCCCCGACGGCGCAGTCCGTAGACACCGGGCACGACACAGGCACCGGTAAATAATGCCATCGATTACAACCAGGGAGCGGACAATCATGTTCGTTTCCTTTTGGGTTCAATCGACATCCGCCAGTAAACGGATCTCTTGAGATGAAGCTGGGAAATAAAAGGATATATCGGAGTAAGGATTGAGTTGTTGCAACATTATTGACCCCTCGTATGCTGCTATCACCACTGTGGTGCGAGGCAAAAATATCCCAGATATAATATTGCAAAAATAATAAAAAAAAAAATGTTGTAATGCGTGTACCATATATGTATAATATACGAGCATACTGTGTTATTGATGGATTAATGGAGGGAAACGAAGGTTTCGGTATATTGAAATTTAGGTAAAAGGTTTACATTTACAACCCATATGACAAAAACGGTTATTAATTGTATAATATGGAAAAGATAAAGTGTTGACTTTGAAAACAATAAAATTATAGATATGATCAGAAATCTCATCATGAGAGTAATAAATATCTTAATGTAAATTGAGATATTAAAGGAACATTCCATTTATTACTTACATTGCAAACACAATTTCATCTAATGAGATTCTGTAGTCAAATAAACAAGTTATTATGTGTGAAGGGTTTAATTTCACGCTTTGCAGCTACATAACTAAATTTCTCTAATTATGTTTATACCTCGCTATTATATTGCATTCTCCTGTAGATTATTTCCTACCTCTATGTACCTATCATACCGGCGATCGAATCTCAAGATCTCTCTTTAATTATATTGTTATATCGGGAGTGGTGCTCTCTTAGACCAAAAAAAATATAGATGTAGCGTGTTAATACTGATATTTGAACCTTATTTCATATTTTCTGATACATTTCTGAAAATTTTGTTAAACAATCATAAACGACACAAATACGATTCATAGAAGTAGACATAAAATAAGAAAACATCCAGAGCTAAATATCTTTGGTCAAACGTTTAAATACTGTTATGTTTGGTATCCTAAAATAACTAACCGGTTGCTCCTTACCCAGTAATAAGACAGAATTAAAACTGTCAATGCGTAGAGTCGGTTGAAGAATTGGCTGATCGAAGAAAATAAGACAGGTTCCGTATCAATAGCGTTTTTGAGTATTCTACTTGCGACTCAATGAAACCTTAAAACAGTTAGACTTTCCCTATTGCCTATGCTCTCTCTACATCATTCTTCTAGTCTAAGGTCTTAATATCTCTGGCCGGTGCCCGTTGCCCGGCGGTCGCGGTCGCCGGCGGCTAACCGGCGGTCGGACCGGGAGGTCGTGAGGTTACACCAAATAGATTATCTGTAGATGTTAAGCGGCTGCCGCTCTGTGAATAGCCCCTTTCATGTCGGATTCTTTTTTTGGAGCCGCTCCGGGTCATTATTAGGGATGCGGTATTGGCAGTTTTAGATATTGATCTGTGGTAATAATACTTTTGTTTGTGTCGGAGTTGGACTCAAGTCTCATTTTGATATCATTATTTCATCGAAAAATTGTTTGTATCTACCTGCTTATTGTCACTTTCTCATGGATATTTCAGCTTAGTGGCCAATAGTTATATTTGAGTTGAACCAACCAACCACACAACACTTTTCTGTGTTGTTACCTTGATCTAGAAAAAGCTCTAGATGATTTCCTTCTCCGTCAATTAGTTCTGAGTCTCCACCAAGTCCAGAGAGACTAAATTCAAGAGCAAAAATCTTAAATATTGTACAGCTGAAGAATACTTCTTATAAACAGTTTATATTCTAAATTGATCGGTTATAAGCCCAACCCTAGTGAGTCATTATCATTAGACTGGGTCAGCAGCGTGTTTGATAGCTTTCGGTAATTTGGAGCATTGATGTTTTGAGTTATTTCTCGTATCTATATCGCATTATTCGTATTGTAAAGAGTTCCAGGTCATCGATCTATGAACTTCTGGTGCATTACTTTTTATCTTATTATTTATCTTTTATTTTTTTATCTATTATGGTATTCATTCTTTCTTAGTTATCTTTTCAAATCTGTTAGTTCATTTTAGCTCTAAAATAATAATATTGTAACATCACCAAAACGGCATACCTACCAAGTATCTACAAAAGCTTTTATTCTGAGCCAAAATGAGACTCCAGCTAGCGACACAAGCAAAATAAGTACGAATAGTAAATATTAATCCAACAAATTAGTACTAAGAATACATTGGCAATTATAATTACTTCATCTAGCCAGGCATTCTCTTCCTAAACGGAATAATTATCAGCATATTCTTATCTAGCTCAGCAGGCAGCTACCAGGACGGCAGAAACAGCCGATGGTATCTTCACAGTGGGTGGACGCGAGTTAGGCTCACCAGTAAATGTGATTTGTAATATCGCCTCGTCCGGGAGTAAAAAGCGGTTACGATCTTTGTTATCGGTTCTGTAGTACCAGGGTAATAGGAAGACGTAGGCGATGATATGCGGTTTTTGGTTCAGAAAGAAGTGGAGTTGCTTGTTGTAAAATCTTTGTTAGTTAATTATTATGGTCTTTGTTAGTTAATTACTTAGTCAAATACTTGTATAACTTTGATAAGAAACGTGCTAAACAAGAACACACACATAAATGACACGACACATTTAAATGAAATATATACTATACCCTGACATTTAAAACAATTATTTTGTTATCATGGAAGAGTTAAAAAGGTAAATTATGTTACATTATTGTTGAATTCAAATCTATCTTAAATAACCCTTGAAACTTTGTCAGACGTAGCAGAACGACCTTCGTTTAAGTTGTTACCGCTCTGCCGACCCCATTAGGGATGAAGGCGCGATTATATGTATGTATTGTTTAAACGTAACAGCTCAATTAGCTCGGAAAACACGTATCACTAAAACTGAAATCGGAAATAAACTATCATACATCGCGCGCTATCTCAGCATTTCAATCTACAAACCTTTACCAAATATGTCCAATATTCATTAGCCGAGTTTGTACAACTAAAAGCTAATTATATCGCCGGCGGAGTTATGGGCACACTACCAGCTATATAGGAGCTGTATAAGAGCCGTATAAGGCTTGGATTCTGCTACCGACCACTACTGGAGCACTTACCCGATGAAAGTCCTCTCCGATACAGGTTATGCACTTGCCATGTCTACGGATAACTGTAGGACAACTAATAAGATCAAACTACCGAGAATTATGGTACGGATATTGTCATTTCGTGTGAGGTTTGAAGGTTATCAAAGTAAAATTATATTGCGTAGGCTCGTATTTATAAAGTGAACTCAAGATTGAGAGCAATATTAAGTATGGATTTAGAGCAATATTAAGTATGGACAGGTTGTTTTGGACTAAAATTACATTTCTGATACGAACTCAAACTAGCTGTCGATCTCCGGTTTATCAACACCGGCTTTAGTTAACTGTAAATTTTTAATGTTTTTACCCAGTATTTTAAATATAGATCACTTTACTGAACTGGAAATAGGAAATAATACTATTCTAATATTTTTTTCACGCTTTCCGATGTTATAAAACTGGACATAATATTTTCAAAGAGTACAAAAATTTACATGACTCTTTTTCACAGGAAAAATCGAAACCAAACATACAATGCCACAATTTCTACATTTACCTACTGTTTACTCCATATATTCAATTCATGCATTTATTTCCAGTAACAAAACCAAGAAGACAGTAACAAAAACAAGAGCGCAGTAACAATGTCACCCCGCACTTCCATATCGGTGCGCACAAAGCCGCGGAGACAAGATAACGTGTTTGTTTGTCTGTTTGCATATCGCCACTGAATATGCATTAGTCTGCGACTGCGGTTCTCAAACTTGAACACCTTATAAACAATAATCGTCCTGACACCCAAAAAGTCACTAACTCATAGGAAGAGCATGCCATTGATTAGTTTAATTACTAAACCGGGAAGAAACTAATATTTCAGATATTTTGTTTGACAGGGTTACAGCCCAATCTTTTTACAGATTTTCAGCACAAGAAATCGTTTACTGACTTTATTCATTAGTTAGGAGAATTATTTATCATTATTTTTTTATTTTGCCATATATATTACGTAAAACGTTTAGCTGATCACTCATTTATTCAATGATTGTGAGCGTATAATAATAAGTATACGATGAAACAAAACGGTCTATGGTTTTCACAATCATGTGCAAAAATCACAAGCAAAAATCATCAACTTTGAGAACCCTTAGCTTAGATTACTTGTCGTACAGGAGTATCTAGTGGTAGTAGTGTCTGTACTAATGATAAATAGTATGATTGTGAGCATGTAACCGTTGGAGCATATTGTTCTACCCGCAAGACGTATCTAATTCACCGATTGGTGTATAAATCATGCAAGATGTATGCGATGCGCAGGAGTATATCTTGCTGGGTATGTAGATTGTAGTTGTACTAATGAGTATGGGCCGTATTAATAAACAGTACTAGAGACTGGCAGCTAGTTTGAGTTATCAGAAATGACATTTCAGTACAAAATAGACTGTCAATTCCATACCTAATATTGCTCTCAATCTTGAGATCGCTTTATAAATACGAGCCTAAGTAAGCGAGTATTATATGATTTGATTATGATTTCTACGTTGAATTTATAATTAGTATACCATAAAGGTGAAAATAATTTGAGGGTTTCAGTGTATTGTAATTTTGGTCGATGGCCTGACAATCTGTACCTACAACAATCTAAGAGAAGAATAGCTCTCTTAAGACGTCAGACGTGGTGGAACGATCTTTATATAGGTTGTTGAGGCCCTGCCTACCCTATCAGGGATAGCGGCGTGATTGTATGTTTGTAGGTATATTAGTATGCAAGCTGTCCACAGCCCAAACAATCTTTTGCACTCTTAACTAAACTGCCGACCCCATTACCGCGGAAGCACACCTCTGGCGTTGTTCCCCGACCCGCTAATGCGAATATCGAATACTGCCTTTATACAGCCTTTATGCAACTATTATACAGCTACAAGCCCCTACATTAAAGCCCAGAGCGTAACATGCGCCGTAATGAACTTTCATTATTCATTAGTTCGCTTATCTTGAATATTGTTGGTAATTAAATTGATGGAGTTACTATAGTTATTAAGAATTTCCTTTACCGGTTTTGTAAAACTGTGTTTTGTAATAATGCTAGGATGATTTGAAAATGTTTATACCTACTAGCTTATTACTGGTAGCAGGTATCATATTTTATTATGGCCAATAAATCGTACGTATAAAAGACATCAACGCGCGCGGCATAAATTCGTGGAGTACAGACAATATTATAATGTACATACATATATCCCTAATGGGGTAGGCAGAGCTTAAACAACCTAAACAAAGGTTGTTTCGCCACGTCTGACAAAGTTTTTAGGGCTATTTAAGATAGATTTGTAGGTATATTGCTACAGTGACAGGTTAAAATTGCAATATACAGAAACCCTCCCTTAACTGGTTTTTACAGCATGCCCGGGATGAAATGCAGCTGGCACATTCTATGTTTTTCCCTGACTCCCAGTCCAGCATAGAGTATAATGTTGATGCTCATAATTTTAATAGGTATTTTAACAGATCTGTATTTACAATGCAGCTGACTGCTTATGTGATTAAGTGCTCGAGCTTTGGAGTCCAGATACAAGGTTCGATTCCTACAGGGGTTTGTAAGCTTGCTTCTAGATTGGGAAGGACAATAATGGCAGTTTTGTTTCTGTCAAAAAAATATGATCCTGTGTTTACAAACGTCTCTAATCTGTCTTCTGATAGTTGTATTCAATCTCTGAACCGGAAAGGGTGACCTCAGGGTGCTTACGTAAAAAACCTTCATTAAAAATAAAGTACGTACAAAACAAACAACTTCCATTGAAATGGCGGCAAAATAGAAATGCTTTCGAATCGTGAACATGAACTTTCGATTATGGCACAAAATCGATATTAAACAATCGAGTATCGCCCTAGTATCGTAGTGCGGCCAATCTGCTTGTATCATCGACTGAGATAGTATCTAGCGCGTGCCAGTTGTAAACTACTAGTGATGGGGTAATACTTACGATTTTTAATATCGAGGTTGTGGGGTGACTGGGGTTCGGTTGTGTTATAAGATACCAGCTGCAAACACTTTTCACACAGTTTATCGTGTTCTTAAAGCACTTTTACAAAAAATACATGAAGCGTTAACAATCTAAATAACATGTAGCCACAGATACAGCATGGTGTTGTCACCACAGAAAAAGACTCAAATTATTGGTTCGGATACATTAATACAATAACGGTTTTTGACAGAGGATTTTCTGCTTTTTTTAGTAGAAAATGGTCAAATGGGGTAAGGCCAAGATGTGTGTTTATGTAACAGCTTGCAGTTAAACAAAACCATCTTATTTACCTACGACACGTGTATAAATTAAAGCAAATTAAGCAAGTGGAACCTTTCTTTACCATTATTTCATGCTTATCAGGATATGACAATCAGGCAGATTACTCATCTGATTTTATATCTTACCCATGGACAGCTGCAATACCCAGGATCCAAGTGGGCTTTACCGACCTCTCTACCAAGATTAGACAATGTGATTAAAACTATTGCTTCAAGATGATTTTTCTCGATAATCGATAACATAATATCGAGTGTGTCCCAGCTCTACGAGTCGCGTGCCGGGGCCGCGCCCTCGCTGGAAAGTGCAGGCGCTGCGCCGTACATCGACATAATTCATCGACTTTAGGAATTGCCTACTATTTCATTCCACAGATATAGAATTGCAAAATAAGAATGTTTATGTACATTTAACTTAACTATGTTATTATTTCTTGATAATTGTATGACCTTTAAGGTCTCTGCCGATATTAGTGGTCTAAAATTAGTAATTTTAACTTCCCCTTAGAATATAATACCCGGAAATTGGGAAAATATTTTTATATTTTCATTTCCTGAAAGAATTCCCTGGTTACTGAGCAACTCCTATCAGTTTGCGAGAAACTGTCCCTTACACCTTTAAAATGTATGTTTCTTAAAAAACGATGTTTATTTTGTATCTTATTGTTTTTCTTCGACATTTCATAACCCAGGTCCTCTCTTTATCATGGCTGACCCGCTCAACTCCCGTTAAGCAAACAGAGCACTAGTCCAGTGCCAGTCCAGTCACTAGCCACTATCTACTGAACCCGTTACTCTGACTTATAGTTGAGGTATTGACCAACAAGCCTCGGGGGTTTGGGCCAAAGTATCATTTATTAAGTTAGAGCTTTTCGATTTGCTATTAAGGTTGATGTTAATACTACCTACTAGGCACTACTAGGTAGAATTTTCTTTTTATCAACATACATACATACATAATATCACGCCTTTATCCCTAACGGGGTAGGCAGAGCGTAAAAGACCTAAACAAAGTAATATACCGAAACCCTCGGATCCCTTAGCTTTTTTATACAGCATGCGCGGGAGGAAATGCTGACACATTCTATGTTTTCAATCAAACACCTCGGTTACACAAACAAGTGAATAGTAGTTAATTTATCAGTATGAATAACACTTGTTCGTCATTTAGGGATAAGTTAGTGTACCGTTCAAAGCACGGAAGCTTTTTCTAAAAGACAATCAGATGATTTCAAACTGGATTGTCGTAACCAAATTTGGAAATAAATCTCATATGTGTGTCACTAGCCGGTTCGAAAACTCTGACACCAGGGTCCATCGGTTCGTTTGAGTCGAGAATCCACTCGCTAAGAAGAAGAATCTCATATACGTACATACATATAATCACGCCTTTATTGCTGATGGGTACGCAGAGCGTAAACGATCTAAACAAATGTCGTTCCGCCACATCTGACAAAGTTTTGAGGGTTATTTACGATAGAATTGTAGGTATATTGCTTTAGTGACAGGTTGTCAGCCTCTCATGTAATTTTACATGAATAAATAATATAACTATTAAATTACTAATAAAACATCAATTTCACTTACCCTTTTAATAAAATTCAACCTCGCACGTACACAATTCAACGAACACAATTTATTCAATAACCAATGAAAGTCATTCTAAGTTGAATATTCTATAATTTACATTTGCACTTATGTAAATAGAGGGCAAACCGTAAATGAGATATTTTATTAGTTAGTTAAGGTGGTGATATCGAATCGACTTTCAAATGATATAAATTTCAGTGAGACTCTTAATAATTGGAAAGTGAATTTATGGTAGTGACATGATAAAACTATTTGTTGAAATTCTTCCATGCTGGACTAGGGGCGAGAGAAAAACATAGAATGTGCCGGATGCATTTCCTCCTTTCAGTATATTGCAATTTAGTTGATACCTACAAATCTATCTTAGATAACCCTCAAAATTTTGTCAGAAGTTGCGGAACGATATTTGTTTAGGGCGTTTACGCTTTGCCTACCCCATTACGGATAAAGGCGTGATTACATGTATGTTTTTAGAAATTACCTTTATGCGGGATATGACAAACATGGTTTTTGTTAACCCGTTGATGCCCTGCCTACCTAATTAGGTTCATCGCGCTATCACGTCGCTACAGTCTAATTGAAGTTGTGTATTCAAAAATGTAAAGCAACTTTTTTTGCAAATCATTTAAACTAATAAACATAAACATTTAGCTACATTCAGTTAACCTTACACTCTTCTATTACTGGCAAGAAACCGATTACTATTCAAGCATAAGTGCAATTACTCTAACCAGCTAATTGGCCATTACAAGGGAGATCTCGCCACATACTCAGAAAACCATCCACGCGCTTCTATAATACACCTGATAGCCTATACATTGCTAGCATTGTTCACATTACACCGCCAATTCCACTTGACCTCTAGAAACCTGCTAGCAAAACCAAGTCAAAGGTCAAAGTTGTTTAGTGGGTTGTTTGCGACTGGGCGGTCTCTATCGATAGAGTTCGGGAGCGTTCGTGCCGTGTCGGGCGGTCAAGCCCCGCCCACTAGTGCGTGATTCTATTGCCGCCTTTGTCTAACGTTAGACTTGGCAATATTGCTGTCTTTGTCGCACGCAATGAAAGCTGTGAATAAGCCACTCCCACTCGCCTTAGAGCTTTTTGTAAGCTTTCTAATAAAATGTATGGAAAACAATGCTAGCAGAGATAGTTAATTGCCAGTAAACGTCAAAAATTTACAATTACTAAAGACTCCGCTAAGTTAATTACAGATGCTTGACTAACCACTTTGTCTCATAAATCCAAATTGCTAATTTAACAGTTTTCAGTGATTAATTTAATGTTGTGTTAATTCAACGTTACGTCTCGTTATCTCTATCAGAAATATAGGTAGGGAACTAAGTAAGTAGTTTTTAAAATTAGTAAATTAATAGTTACTAAGTACATAGTAAGTTATTATGAAATAAAACAGGTTCAAAGCAAAAACCAATCAAAATAAGTTGCTAACTTCCAAATTAAAATAACAGTACAAAATAATAGAGTTTTTAATTCAGCCCAACAATTTTAATATCGATCATAAATCGACCCACTGGCTAAACAAAACAAAAACAAAAAACTACAAAGCTGCCAGTCTCATGACCCCTTACCTCCATCTTGAAAAAGAAAAAACAAGCGTTGAGAAATGGCGATGGGCCACAGATTATAATTACGAGCGAGCCGTGCACCGTCAGCCAAGCTCCATGCTTTATACTTAATAGCAATCTTTATAGAGTAATGCGGGCTAGTGATGTTATCGAGAGCGAAATGTCGATACTCCCTGATTTACTCTCCAGTGTGTGATTATAAAAATTGCGTGCCGCAATAGCTAGATAGCTACGCATTATGTCGTGGTTTGTTTTTAGAGGAAATGGTTGCGTTACAATCGATAATCATGAAGGTATTCGATTCGATTCCGATCTGGGTTACTTTTGAAACGTAATGTTGTTATTAAAAATGAGTTTTGAATTGACTTTCTAATAAGGCATTTATTGACAGTACCTTTTAAATTTTGGTTGGTGATATGTATTTACAGCTTCTTTGACTTTTATTTCAGTTACAAATTGCAGTAAGTAAATAAAATCACGCAATGCGTTTTCAATATGTTTTTTCAACTCTATTACAACAAAATACGTAATAACATATAAATAGTATCCAAGACGGTACCAGCTTCTTATTATTCACTGTTATACCTCACTTTTTACCATCAGATCCAAGCTACCAGCGTCTGAAATATGACAAAATAATAGTGTTCTCTAGACCGCTACTCGGATCGCCGCGATAAAGTTGAGGTATAATTCGAGCTTACGATAAACTAGCAGCCGTACCAGCTATAATTCGAGCAAGCGTGCTCCCTGTCACAGTTTATCGACTGGGCGCATCACTGGCCGGGAGCAAAGGTTCTGGCGGGTTCGGGATTGACACAGAACTTGTGGGGGTAGAACTACCTAGGCAATGTTGTTAAATATTAACATAATATGTGCCTATGTGAGATTAAGGTATTATGGTTCAAAAGCATGTAAGACTTAGTAGTGTAGTCACCTCTTCAAATAATTTCCAAACAAGATTATTGAAAGAAAACACAATTTTTTATGTTCTATGTAATCTTGAAGGGTTCGTTAAATGGACAAAACAGTCAATTGAGAAATTGAATTGATAAGTCCTTAAACACGTATTATCCATGAAATCGATGCTTCATTAAAACTTACGGTAACTGTTAATAAATGTCGAACTCATTGTAATGCTATCTCTTTTTGTTACCCATTTTCACAGAGCGTAGCTTACGCTCATTTCATAACTTTTCATAATCTAAAACCCTTATTTTCTGCCAATTTCTAAGCCACTTCTAGTCCCTACCTCTTACCTCTTGGCCCTCATCCTCCGAGGGCGCAGGCATCAATTTGCGCGGTAGCTGCCGGAGGCGCCGCGCCGCCCCTGTCATTACCCTCCCCCCTCTTCCCTACCTCCCCCCATCTTCCTACCTCACCCCCCACCGACTAAAGACCCCTGGAGACCCCCAGGGAACATACTTTAACCTTTTTTGCTCCCTTGCAACCTGTTCGCGGACGCTGCTGCGCGGATGCGTTTTGGGGTGGACATGGGATGGGGTTATTGAGGACATTTTTGTGAAGGATTTTGTATGGGTTTATCAGTCTCACAGATAAGGGAATTGCTTAAAACAAACAGCTATAACCATTTACTAGTATGTAATGTGAGATGGTGTCTACCACAGATTTCATGCATAGAAAATCAAAGAAAATGTATCTAAAATCCATATAAAATCTGTCACAGCTACCTTATAGTAAACTAAATAAACACTCGTCTTTCGTATGTGTCACGCCTAAGATCAGCTGGTCACGCCTTTATCCCTTGTAGGTTAGACAAAACAACATCATCCCTATATACGACTATTTTCACACAAACTATTCAAAAACTTATCCAAAATTCGTCTTTAATTACATAATTATACCTAGAAAAAATCGCCATAAAATATCCTTCGATCCTATGGGCACACGATCCCTGGCAATTTGAGGCTCGGTTCATGGCCGGCGGCGCTTGGCCAGGATCTGTAACCTGTTAACCATACTACAGTAAATATGGCGCGGTATTTAAAGCCGCGACGGGCCCGTATTCATCTGAGTGCTAAACACTAAGAAGACGGGCAAGTGGCGTTATAAGAGCTAGAACAGATTATGTGTCGTCTATGCTACATTACCTTAGGCCCGTATTTATAATCTACTCTCAAGATTGACAACGTGATCAAGTTCGTATCAGAAATGTAATTTCAGTACAAAATGGAATGTCAAATCCATACCTAATATCGCTCTCAATCTTGAAATCGCTTTATAAATACAATCCTTAGCTACGATATAGGTACATACATAGATACCTACTGTCATGTCTTGCCTCCCTTACGTTACGCTACATTATGAGGGATTAAAAGATAGTCAATAGATCAGTCGTCAGTGATCCTTCATTCATTATTATGAACTTTATTAAGTTACTAAGGCTCCTATTTATGAAGCGATCTCAAGATTAAGGGAAATATTTAGTATAGATTTGACAGTCTATTTTGTACTGAAACTAGCGACCCGCCCCGGCTTCGAACGGAAACTATCAGTGTTTCTCTACTATATTATGCATGTATTATACATATAAACCTTCCTCTTGGATCACTCTATCCATTAAAAGAAACCGCATCAAAGTCTGTTGCGTAGTTTTAAAGATTTATGCATACATAGGAATATAGGGACAGAGAAAGCGACTTTGTTTTATACTATGTTCTGATACGAAATCAAATCAGGTATCAGTCTCAAGTGCTGTTTATTAATACTTCCCTAAAAGATATTGAGAAATAAATACTTGTAGCTATTATTCTACTTATTAAAGCAAATTTTTGAAGTCAAACAAATTCGAAGTTAGTTACATAAAAAAATATTTCAATGCTTATTTTTTGACTTTTTTATAAAGATTTGCTAGTATGATAGTATAGTAGTGACCTAGGAATCTATAATAGAGGGAAGTTTTCCAAAAAGGTTTTATTTTTGGTCCGGTTATGCATATTAGCTTTTCGTTTTCGTTTTCTTCCATGCTGGACTGGGAGAGATAGAAAAACATTGAATGTTCCAGCTGCTCTTCCTCCCAGGCATGCTGTAGAAGTCATCAAAAGGGATTCGAGGGTTACAGTATATTGTAATTTAGGCGATGGGCTGACAACCTGTCACAATACAATCTAAAATTTTCCTCAATTTTTGTCAGACGTGGCGAAACCACCTTTCACGAGGCGTTTTACGCTATGCCTACCCCGTAAGGGATAAAGGCGTGATATGTTTTCCACATCTATAGCACTAGGTTTAGCGATCCCTAATAAAAAGATCTTGATAAACTGGATATTGACTATACTCATTATAATCGTCTTACTTGTATATCGGGCGTGTATCGACAGTGTGGGAAGGTTGGAGTTGAGGCGGTCAGAGCAGCTCCGGACGCACCTGCCGCGATGTCATGCAGTCTTAGCGCGACACCAGGGGTTGATACTTGAGGCTTGCGATATACACCGACTGCACAGTCAAGATACTAACAAAAAAATGCTCTTTTGGTTTTAGTTGCACAGATTTCATACCAAAGAAGGTCGGTCAAAAAAGAAACAGTTACAACAAATGCCTAATTCAGCGCGATTTTTCAAGACCACTAATCTCTCTTTCGATACAAAAATGCGTTGAGTCACTGTAGCAAATACAACAAAGCACCTGACAAGTAAGAGACCGGCTAAAAAACTAAAAAGCGTTTCTTATTGACAAGTGGCTGTGTCGAGAGAGTATCAAAACGATTCGCGTGGCTGGCCGCGGGTCGCGCAGCGTCCAGCGACCTGTCATCTCGGCGGGAACGTTGACAAAAAGCACGCCGCCTACGTGACGTCCTGCCCGCTTCCCCCGCACTCCTGCCCCCTGCCTCCAAGACCCGCTCATCCTAAGGCCTCGCTTCTCTACGCCCGACCACTTTTTACCGCGCGACATTTGCCCGGAGTTCGATCCGTGTCATCCGACGTATTCCTTTTTTAAATTGCGCGCCGGCGTTCGATTATTTTATTTTTTAATTTTATAAGGCCTCTCGAGCCGCAGCGGTAAAAAGCGTCGGCGCATAAAAAGTCTATGAATAATTAAAGTGAGATAGCTACCGGTGCGGGGCTAGATCATGGGAACGGAGTTATTTAGCGGCGACAGGTCGACGGCGCCGGCTGCGCTGAAGGACAGGTCAATTTGCGCTCTCGCTTTGCTCCTTTTGATATCGGAGGTAGTTGAATGCTAAATTTACTTCGATGCAAATGTGGGGAGCCGGTAAAATGTAAAATGTGTCGGGAGAAACGGTCGGCGCGACCTGGTCGACCTTCGGCGGTGGTTTCGGGGCACGTTTAAGTTTAATGGGGGTTACGGACTGGTTTCGGCCTAATGCCCGTGCCCCCGGGTCTGATCCCCTGAGTGACCCACGCGGCCGAATCAAGCGGAATGATATCCGAGAAAATTGTTTAATTGGGGGTCAAATTACGGGTTCGAGAAGGATCGCTCATCGGTTCCCTTTGGGAGTCGCTGTCTCGACGTGCAACAAGAAAGGAAATGTTTTGTTTTGGTTCGGAACCAATAATATTAAATGACAGGTAGAAACGAAGATTGCAGGTTGGAGTTATTTATAGATAGGTAAACTTTTGAGGCAACTTGGGTAAAAAAATATATAAATACTTATTGAATGTGTGCTTAAGAAAAGTAATGAAAACTGATCGGCTTACTTATTTGTATTGAAAGGAGGATTAGCCTTCGACGTTTCGATCCTATACGAGTAAGCCGATCAGTTTTCATTATAAATAACACTTGTTAATCGTTTAGTGATAAAATTAGGAAAAGTAGTTGAATGATTGCCAAACAAAATATGTTACCATCCTGTTTCTCACACGAGGTAAATATTAAAAATAATGTTCAGTCCTTCGTTACTTCACAACACCTTGGATCTTGCATCTAGTTCCAGGTATTTAATAATTGAAGTGAAGCAATTTATCCTCCGTAAAGGGAACAATACTATCTTCACATTGTTTTTAGTGATTATCGGCGATAAATAAGATCACTTAGCGAATAACGAGTAAAAATAAATATTGATTGATTTGAAGAAGAGATATAACTTACCTACTTATGAAAAGGGCAATGTTTATCGCCTCTCTTTAAAGATTAAAGAAATGTCGTCTATGTAGTCTCGCAGTCACGGCCCTGATAAAGGGTTCGAAATATTGGGTTAATAAAAATTAAATAAAACACAACTCAAATCCATCGAATCATACTTATTGATTATAATCAAGACTCAAAATCAAACCAAACTAACATCAATTTCCCTATCTTTACAGAATTTCCGTGAACAAAGAATCGACGGTGCTGGCCTGCCGCTGCTCACTGAAGACCACTTAACAGGCATGCTGCAGATGAAGCTGGGGCCAGCGCTCAAACTGAAGTCGGTCTTGGCCAGGAGACTGGAGCCCTGCGCCCATTGCCAGGCCATGGTGACTCCAACTACACCCCAGAATAACAACAACCAGCCTCGGACCAATGGGAACGCTGTGAAGGCAGAACCCAGGAGTATCAAGGCAGAATCCAGAAGTAACACCACAAGCCCCAGTTAGAAAATACCTGTAGATTTTTTTTCTTTTTTTAGCCCTACGTTTCTGCTTTTCAAGTGAATACAGCTGTAGAGATTTCGTATAGAGGATTTGGATAGAGTTTAAAAAAATATGAAGCAATCTAAATCTGAAGATAAAAATGGCGCAGTCATGATTCGCTACATAAAGGTTATAATTACACCATCTTCGCACACTCCATATTCTCTATAACATCTTTCTACACAGACTAGTTAATATAACAAGCAGAAAGTAATTAAGGTGATATTCCACTTCTTCCTATAATTATAACGAATTCGAAAGTCTACGAGTATGTTCATAATAATTCTAGTTAATTGCTTAATACTTAGTCATTGTTCATTTTCAGTCTTCCTGTTTATATAGAGTTTGCATTTAGTTTGACGTAAGCCGCTTTAGATTAAAATGTTAGTGATTTTTCGTAAGTTTTTCTTTGATTTGTAAATATGATGTGTAATTGCCGTCCAAATGTTTTAAGAGTTAGTTTTAGTGGATATCTCTATCATATTATGAGTAAAAAGTGCAGATGAACTATAAATATTATCAAAGTGAATATTATAAAGTTAAGTCACATCACAATCTAGTTTGATACAGAAATGACTTTTCTCATACAAAAGACATCAACGCGCTGTAGTTCTAATTTTGAATATTCTTTACAATAATTATTTGATTGAGACCTCAAAATGTTTCACAAGTAACTGAGCCATGGGTCTAAAATATAGCAGGAAGTTGCATCTCCATTCCGTCTAATCCATGGATTGGTTCAAAGTAATGTGAGTCTTATAACAACGAACGTAGGTTGATATTTACGCTTTATTAAATCGGTGTAATTTTGAATGGAAGCTTATGTTGCTCATTGTATGTGATTGTCTGATACAGGAATAAGTCACAGTAAATATAACAATAATTAGAAGTTATAAGAGTTGAACAGTATTTAAAAATATCCAGTTAATAATGAGTCAAAATTTTCGGTGCTAAAGACGTTAAGACCCTGAGAGAATCAAATTTTGTAAATAAATGGGCCGATTTGTAAAAAATACAATATATTTTGAGGCTACTTCTATACATACATAATCGTATACAGGGTCACAAAGTTATAAACTTGTATATACGTTTTGCATAGTTTATAAAATTTATAATTTGTATGTCGGTATATAAAAATAATATACATAGCATTTATATTTATACCACACCTGAAGAAAGCTCAGTATAATACCAATTACAGTAAATTGTAGAAATATGATTTCATGATAAAGTATAATTTTGTAAAAAACAAATATTATTCAACATGTTGCATAATATCAAAGCTGTCAGAAAAATAAAATATACTTACACTAATTATTCAAATGCTATAAACTATACTTTTATTTAATATAAGTTTTCAAATATAAAGTCTTTGATGAGATAGCTTTTCTGATTTTGTTTCGATATCATTTTGTGTTCCATCTGCAGTTATATTAAAAACAGTAAAATAATAAAATGTTTATTTTTCTGACTAGCATTTACAGTGTAAATATTTCCTGTACCGTATTGCGTCAATTGTAGGTAATATACAATATAATTACATAAAGTTTACCTGTGGTAATCTCCTTAATTGCCAAAATAGTATATTTTAGACGACATTAATAAATATTGCATAAATAAAATAGTTTAGCTTTTCCGGAGATACGTTATTTGGCCGGAATACCTCATATATTCACACATTTATATTTGTAATTTCAATATTGATTCTTATATGCATATAAATAAGGTGCTACAGTAATAGTTATTACTCCAAACGATTTGTGCCTTACAAGGTCTTCCTCTAAACGAATATTATAGCGATATATTAATATTTTCGAAAAAGTATTACGGTTCTACGCTTTAAATCGGACGATAATAAACTGTAATAAATAATACTTAATGTATAGATTGTAATTGTATCGAATTTGTATTTAGGCGATTTTATTTGTAGTGTAAGAGGAGCTGTCAGTCACTGACTACTTAACTTAGATATAACGTATCTTTTATCAAAGTGCGGGTCACACTGTGTAAAAGCAGTCAGGCAGATAAAAACAAATATCCCTGGCTCCTGTGTACCCGAAGTTTGTTTTTCATAATTTTGAATGGGTCGAACGCTACAAAAAGCAAATCCATACAATAATTCGAAGTTAAAGAATCATTCACAATTCGGTAAAACCAAAAGCATCGTAACTACCAATAAAATTATTTTTTCATAAATACGTAACTGCTTAGTCGATGATTTTTATTTGTTTATAATTTGATGCTTATAAAATTATCTTGATAATTTGCCCTAATTTCAAATAAGAAATGTATTTTTTAATAATTATGGACCAGTGACTTACGATGTATAAATAGTACGAATGCTTAGTTATTTCCCGTGAAATTGTATGTGTGGTATCTTTAGCAAGTTTCAAGGTAATAATAACTGTCATTTGTTTTATAGTACCTTGAGAACTGGAAAAATGTACGAATAATAGCTACAATACACAATATGACACAAGTTTCTTTAAATAAGCTCAATGAAGTATTAAATTAGTAACATCTTTTTTACTTTTGTTGTATTGTGTATTTTGTCTATTATCATTTCTAAAAGACACTAAAATTTATATTATACAAGCTTTTGCAAAATGATCTGAAAGGTGAATGTTCTGTTCACGTTAAATGAAGGTCAAATAATAATTGTCCTCTCAAAGCCAAACAGATGGTTCAACCATTTCGTTCGAACATTTTGTTACGAATCTTAAAAGCTATTGTATAATATCATGAGTACATTTACATGAAGCATTATTGGTGTAATGAGCAACTATTTGTAAACCGGGTGTAAGGGACAGCGTTCCGCAAACTGATAGAGTTTACTCATTCAACGAAACTGAACAACATTCACCAGGTCTTTTTTTCAGGAGATTAAAAAAATATTTGATTTTCCCTTAAAAAATCACCATCTCGATCGGAAAGTTTGTATGGAGAAGCAAATTTCTTTATTTAATTTTCTGAAAGAATTTTCTGGTGAAAATTGTTCAGTTTCGTTGATTGAGTAACCCATATCATTTGATTTTGATTTGTAGATTTAACTTTTATTACCTAATCTACCTAATATATCAGTTTGCAGTTTTTGGACACTGTCCTTTACACCCGGTATAAAGACAGTTATTAAAACCAATTACTTGTCGCTACAAGAAGTATGTATGTTTTGTTAAATAAGTATTGTAATTGTGTATCACGTGGTCTTAGTCACTTATTTAGTTAAATGATCATTGTATGTACTTACGGATAATAAGATTTTGTAGTTAAGCACTGAATAGGTTCGATCCAACGTCTAAGTATTTATGTGGAAAGAATAAAAACAATGATTTATTTGAACATTCTTTTGTTTTATTTTTAATGCTTAAACTTTACTTACAACCTAATTTTAATTTAATAGTAAATTATTTAATTTTTTTTTGAGATTTTTACAATGAAAATTGGGAGCCAGATACTCTTATTTTTACATGTATTATTGCAGTGTAAATGTCGTAGGATGATTTGATAATTCGAATATTTTCAAAAATACTAGGAATTTTGCGAAATCACGGATAATTAGACAATGGTGAAAACGTTGTTTAATCTTACTGGCAAAAGTCAGGACTTTTTGCGATAAAACTCGTCGTTCTAGTAAGATTTGATATTCTCATGATATCCTGAACTCTGAGACGAAGGGTCCTGTTGGGTATACGGACATCTCTGATGGGCTAAATTATTACTTACTGATTTAATCGTATTCTGAATGGAAAATTCATGCTTGATATTTGACAAGTTAACCAATCAGAGGAGATCTTGTTTTGGGTGCGCTAACCGATCAAAAAGTGTTCATATTACAATAAGGATATCAAATGTCACTAGGACGATTTTTCGCAATAAGAACTGCCTTTTTACAGTAAGTTTTGACAATGGTATCACCATAGTCTAATTATCTGTGTTTTCGCAAAATTCTTAGGTTTTTCGCAAAGATTCGTATTATTAAATCATCCTACGATATATATACGTATAATGACAAGTAACTCACTTTACGAGTAAACACATATAATACACACATACAATATATTATAAAAAGTTATTATATTACCCGCGAATTTCCACAAAAAGCAAATGATTCATTTAAAAAGAAAAAAGCAAACTTACATGAAAATCATAAATGGAAATTTTGACGTATTTTGATTACACCTAGAGAGAAACGAAGTAAAGGCTAGCTACATACAGAATATTTACACACATACCTACCGTTAATTACGGTTAATCGAAATTTGTTATTTCCTATCAGATTCAAATTATTAGCATTAGAATTTGTATGAATAACTATTAATACAAAGTTTACTAGAAATCTTACATTTCTAGATAGATAGATATATTCTTTATTGCACATAAAACAAAAACAACAGGAATTGAGAACAAATTAAATAAAAAATAAAGTACAATGAAGGCGGCCTTATTGCTATGGTAGCAATTATGTTCTATCAAGTATGTTCATGTCCTTAGATTTCAATCTTCATCATCATCATCACCCTTCTTGACCAGCTCGAATGTCCTCTCCCTCTGATGTGCTTGCTTCACTTTATACTCCATCAGCTCTATGGTTGTGTAACCGGAGAAACCTAGGATCAAGAGTCCTAGGAGGATGTAGAGCCTAGAAAATATTAGACAGAATTAATGCACCTTAGAACAGAAGAAAACACTCGTAGCTAACTGCTACGAATACGCCATCTAATTATGTATAATTATAATGATCAAGGGTTTCATGTGCAGATTCATCAAATGAAACTTCAACCATTTTAATTTGACGCTATTAGATGTAGCGTTCGTAGCAGTGGCCTACGAGTGCTTTCTTCTCTTCAAAATTAAAAAAAAATGAGTTCTGATTGATGCTGTAAAAATGCATCATTCCATACAAAAAGCGATAACTTTTCCAACCTCGTAAACATGACTGCTTCCTTTAATTTTTGGAAATGATGTAGATATACATACTTAAAAAATGTATTTTGTGCGTTTATATTTTTAAAAAATATAGCTAAAACAAATATTAACATTTAAAATTTTCAACATGGAATTATTTTTTTCCTTAAAAAATAAAAACGTACAAGCTTAGATTTTAGGTAAATAATATTTTACAGTAATATTTGTAAATGATGTAGATAGATACATCATTTACAAATATTCTAGAAACCGGACTATGTTTACTGGACGCGCACTGTTATCAATTTTTGTTTGAAAAGTTGCATCTCCACACTCCTCTTAAAGTTATAAAAATATTACCTCGTCCTAACACAGAGGTAGGGTGCCGTAGCGTAGGCAAGCACACTCCCGGTAGCTTCCCACAGTCTGAAGTTGGAGTATGCTGCCTCTTCATCACCAGGAAAGAGAATACCAGAGAGAGCTGCACACATGAAACATTTAATATTATAGGGTATTTTAAAACCAGAGTAAAACAGGAAATACATACATACATATAATCACGCCTTTATCCCTAATGGGGTAGGCAGAGCGTAAACGACCCAAACAAAGGTCGTTCCGCCACGTCTGACAAAGTTTTGAGGGTTATTTAAGATAGATTTGTAAGTATATTGCTGTAGTGACAGGTTGTCAGCCCATCGCCTAAATTACAATATACTGAAACCCTCGTATCCCCTAGCTGGTTTTTACAGCATACCCGGGAGGGAATGCAGCTGGCACATTCTATGTTTTTCTCTCGTTCCCAGGCCAGCATGGAAGAAAAGTTTTTCTCTCGCTCCCAGGCCAACATGGAAAAAATGGAAATTCCTGAAATAATCTCATTCGTTTCAAATGCGCCTGCCCAGCAATCGTCTTTGCTGACGTACTAGGCATAGCAACCGCAAGATACATCTCTACATAATCTCAGAAATCCTTACCATTGACTTGTACAAGCCAGACGGCATCTGCAGTGCCCCACACTGCTGCTAGTATGAAGAAGATTAGCCATTGCTCAGGGCTGGGTCTCCAGAGAAGTAAGGCCGTAATCAGACACAAGTTGAGTAGCTGTAAATACAAATACACAAGTATTATGTTTGTTATGTTTTGGTAAGGTGCTAAAAATTTTTATAAACATAAAAATGTTGGATTCCACTATAAACATGCTTAAATTCAATGGAGGAGGCTAATGAAAATATAATGATTTTAGGCACTACGATTAAAATAAAAGTATCAGATCAATTCAGGAATTAAAACACAAGTAGAGTGTGTTTTTTTATGATATGAGTTTCGTTTGTGAAATATAAATACTGCTCAAACAAACATCTTACCAATGCAGTGACCATAACAGGGTATCTTCCAGTTATTTTCACTATAGATCCAGCAATAGGAGCAGCTAAGGCGTTGAATAGTCCGAAACAGATCATTACGAAGCCTATGTTGTTAATTCCATATGCACAGCCGACGAACGCCTGCGGAAATACATACATATACATATAGTAGTTACGACATTATTCTTTAATGAAAAAGTATTGAGAGGCTATCAGAAAAAATATAAATCTCTATAGTGGCAGGATAGTCAGTATCGTTGATGCAGTTTGCGCCTGCATAAATAATGACAGCGATGTGGTAAGAATGGTTTTGCTATTGCTGTTACAACAGGCGTTGCTACCTTTACTATAATATTGCTTTTACATTAATGCCAGGAGCTTCTTATGTTATGTACCTGAGTGAAGTCAGCTGCCATGAAAGCCTGCTCAGCGCCGATGTATCCGATGACAGGCAGTAAGAGTAGCTGATATTTGTGTCTAATTTGTCGTAGAGTCACTGCGAGAAGTTGCATACCGGATTTTCCCTTCGCTGTTAATTTTCGGCCAGATGTATACCTGTAGGTAAAAAGTAGTGAATTGGAAAAGGTGTCTAACCTATAACTAGATTTTCGAAGTGTTTTTTTCTTTTAAGAACTCTAACTACCTGGTAAGAGAATCTACTCCAACTGCAACGAGCACACAAGCAGACGCCATGCACGCGAGATAGACACCAGCAATCACTTGTATCTTCAGCGGAGAAGGTGGCACTAGGTTCACGTTTTCCTGCAATCATAAACACTGATCTCTCAATGTGCTTAAATCTGATCAATTGACGGGCATAACTATAAGAAGTTCTATCTAGTATCAAAGATATAACTATTCTAAAAACAATTAACTCAAATACAAACAAAATTGAGAGCTATTCCTAAATTGACAACAGATCTTGTACTTTGTACTTACATGTGCAGCATTGCCACTGCAAAACTTGCTACCACATGTGTCTCCAAAGTCTTCCACAGGGGCAGCTGCTGTCGGAATCAGGCTCTGATTCATGAAGGCGGATGTGTCTCCGAGAGATGAGAGCATCTTCACATAGAATATATTATATTGGGCTCATTAAATGATAGGATCTTTTAATACATACATGTGAAGCACTGCCACTGCATAAGTTGACACCACAATTGGCTCCAAAGTCTACCACAGGAGCTGGTGATGTTGCTGACCAGAGCCGCTGCTGTCGGAGTCAGGGTCTGATTCTTAAAGGTGGGTGTGTCTCCTAGATATAAGAAAGGATCTTCACCTCAAAGAGGATTTTGTACCTATTCTAAAATAGTCCAATTGATATTTTTTACATACATGTGAAGCACTGCCACTGCAAAAGTTGACACCACAATTGGCTCCAAAGTCTACCACAGGAGCTGTGAAGTTTAAGACAGAGCTGGTGATATTGCTGACCAGGGCCGCTGCTGTCAGAGGCAGGGTTCATGAAGTTAGTTGCGTCTCCAAGAGATGAAAGAAGACAGTATCTTCATCTTCTCTACAGGAATCCATTCCCAAATTGATAAATAATGTTCCAATACTTACATGTGAAGCACTATCACTGCAAAATGTAACACCACAAGTGGCTCTAAAGTCTACCACAGGAGCTGTGACGTTGGAGACAGTGCTGGTGATGTTGCTGACCAGGGCCGCTGCTGTCAGAGGCAGGGCCTGGTTCACGAAGGTAGATGCGTCTCCAAGAAATGAAGGAAGACAGTATCTTCATCGTCTCTACAGGAATCCACTCCTAAATTGATAAATAATGTTCCAATACTTACATGTGAAGCACTACCACTGCAAAAGTTAACACCACAAGTGGCTCCAAAGTCTACCACAGGAGCTGTGACGTTGGAGACAGAGCTGGTGATGTTGCTGACCAGGGCCGCTGCTGTCAGAGGCAGGGCCTGGTTCATGACGGTAAGTGCTTCTCCAAGAGATGAAGGAAGACAGTATCTTCATCTTCTCTACAGGAATCCATTCCTAAATTGATAAATAATGTTCCAATACTTACATGTGAACACTACCACTGCAAAAGTAAACACCACAAATGGTTCCAAAGTCTACCACAGGAGCTGTGACGTTGGAGACAGAGCTGGTGATGTTGCTGACCAGGGCCGCTGCTGTCAGAGGCAGGGCCTGATTCATGACGGTAAGTGCTTCTCCAAGAGATGAAGGAAGACAGTATCTTCATCGTCTCTACAGGAATCCACTCCTAAATTGATAAATAATGTTCCAATACTTACATGTGAAGCACTACCACTGCAAAAATTGACGCCACAGGTGGCTCCAAAATCTACCACAGGAGCTGTGACGTTGGAGACAGAGCTGGTGATGTTGCTGACCAGGGCCGCTGCTGTCAGAGGCAGGGCCTGGTTCATGACGGTAAGTGCTTCTCCAAGAGATGAAGGAAGACAGTATCTTCATCGTCTCTACAGGAATCCACTCCTAAATTGATAAATAATGTTCCAATACTTACATGTGAAGCACTACCACTGCAAAAATTGACGCCACAGGTGGCTCCAAAGTCTACCACAGGAGCTGTGACGTTGGAGACAGAGCTGGTGATGTTGCTGACCAGGGCCGCAGCTGTCGGAGTCATCGTCTCGTTCATGAAGGTGGGTGCGTCTCCGAGGGATGAGGAGAGGACTGGAGAAAGAGATTATTTGTAAGTAGTGAATAGACTATTACTAACGAAATCTTAGTATTAAAAGTTATTTAGATTAAGAAAGCATCAAAAACCTTCTGTCAATACTTTATACAGGATTTAAGGTAAATAAAACGGTTTGTTTAGTCAATGAAACAATTTTCACAATTCCTTTTACGATATGTGGCTTTTCCATACAAATTGACTGATCGATCGCAGTTTTGAACCGTAGCTATGACTAGATACTAAATATATACATTCACTAATGTTTTAATGATAATGTAATAAAATATTAATATAATAATAAAAAAATAGCATTATAATTTATTTCCTCTTAGCGACATAAGTATGCTAGAACCACTAGATCTAGCCTAGCCTTACATAACCAACAATATCGTGCTAGACAGATTACAATGACTGTTTACAATGTGCATAAATTATTAATATGGGTTTTATAGGGTTCTGTAGTTTATAAATACTCTATAGTGATACTTTATGACTATTTTTATGCATTTTTAATAAAAATGGTAGAAATATTTTCTTACTTTGAAAATTTCCAATATTTTAAAAATAAAATAATAGGTATAAAATTAATTTATCTTCATAAATACAGCAAAATGAATATTTTTTCAATAACGTAAGAAAACCTATTTTATTGCATATTTTTAATCCTAGAACTATAAATATTATTGAAACATTTGACGCGGGCAGGATTTAAGATGTTTTCCACTTGACATTCAAATTTTGCCAGATAATAAACTGTGATTGCTCAGTTGGTGTTGTTGTTAAAGGTAGCAAGTTCCAATCTTGACCGCTTTCAATGTAAATGTATCATAAATTTGTATAAAATATATGCGTGATTGATGAGTGCAGAAGACGTGAAATAATGAAATAATATGAATTGAAATAATGAAATAATAATTTATTTGCAAGAACATATATAACATAAATAATTGTTGGTACATGGGTATGTTTGTATCATATGTCCTGCCGTCGAAGCATGCAAATTTTACATTACTTTATATTACATTTGACATTGGCATACTCTATTATTTATTTTTGTCATTGAAGTATTCATTGAGAGAGTAATAACATTTTTCTAAGAGCCATTCAGTGATTTTTGTCTTAAACAATGGGAAAGGAATACTTTTGACATGCTTCGGAAGGGAGTTATAAACAAGTATCGCCATATAATAGGCATTTCTCTTATACAACTCCAGTCGTGGTCGCGGCTGATACAGTTGATCCTGGTATCTTATAGAGCAGACAAAGGCCGATTGTGGTAAGTAAGTAAAAACACTTTATTGCTCACAAAAAACAAGAAACACAAAAATTTAACTTAAATTAATGTGCACAAAGGCGGTCTTATCGCTGACAGCGATCTCTTGTTCTTGTGGTGTGTGGTGCATGTCTGAGGTTAGACATGGAGCAGGAAGTCAGAGTGTGGGATTAGATCTCTATGGTGAATGATCTATTTGCAAACGATAAAGTATGATAATTTTTAGATGAAGATGTATGAAAAGGACGGTGATAGAGTTACGTTGAGTTCGAAAGAGTGAGCGAATCAGTCGGTGGGTGTAAGTAAGGGCAACGGCAACGGATGCGATTTTAAGAAGAAGTTAAATAAAGATTATAATTGAAGACTCAAAACGTGTTTCCTTGCATCCGTGCATCCCATCCTACATTTATAGCTCACAGAACCCTCGACATCTGGGCCCTACCTAGGCTTTTTTTTTTCACAAAGCAGTAGACATACATGGGTAGTTTGACCCTGACATTGATATCTTTACGAGTATACATGACTCGCTCGTATGTAACACTAATCAAACCATGCTAGTAAACGGCAGTTATTATCCAATCAATTGAAAACAAATTACTATTGTTGGCATTTATTGGCTTATATTATAACTGTTAATCAAAATAAAACTGGTGTTTGCCCTGATTCCGATTTAATAGGTACGCTGTTTTTACTTTAGTTAAAACATTTACTTTCAAGATGTTACAATGTTACGTTGAATACTACATTGTGCACAATTTACAATTCCTCGATCAGCATAAGCAATAATTATCATTTTTTTTTAGACTTCCATGCTGGACCGGGAGCGAGAAAAAAGAGAATATCCCAGCTGCATTTCCTCCTGTGTGTGCTGTAAAAACCAGCTAAGGCATTCAAAGGGTTTCAGTATATTGCAATTTAGGCTATGGGCTGACAATCTGTCACTACAGCAATATACCAATCTATCTTATCTTATATTAAAATACAAATCTATCTTAAATGACCCTCAAAACTTTGTCAGACGTGGCAGAACGACCTATGTTTGGGTCGTTTGCGCTGTGCCTACCCCATTAGGGATAAAGGCGTGAATATATGTATAAATATATGTAAAATATTTTTACAATAATGTAACTAGTAGCAGATCTCTCCAGCAGGGCTTTGATGCGCACTGTAGACTTCAGTTTGCCTTCACGTGTCGCATACTTCACTATGATTTATGCCTGTCATTTTCCGTTGTGAAGTGCGCAAGATATAATGTGTAGACAAAAACAAAATCTACAGTGCATATCATAGGCCTACTGGTCCTATAACTTTAACTGCCTCCGTGGTCTAGCGGTCGGAGCCATGGGCTTACGATCCGGAGGTCCTGGGTTCGATTCCTAGGGGGGAAAACAAAGCTGATATTTGTCAATTTATCACTTTGTGAAGTTTTCCCCAGTTTGGTTAGGACATCGCAGGGAGAATCACTTGATTGTCCGAAAAGTAAAAATGGATTCCATGCTTCGGAGGGTACGTTAAGCCGTCGGTCCTGGCTGCTGTCTTTGATAGTGGTCGTCACTTAAAAACCGTGTCAGAGGCCTAATAGCTGTGCTACTAGGCGGTTTGAAAACTCTGACACCAGGGTTCTTCGGGCCGTTGTTCGACTCGAGAATCCACTCGCACAGAAGAAGGTCCTATAAGTACTATCAATAGGTCACTTCTCTCCTAATGTAATGTCTAAATATTTTGTTCATTTGATTTCTAAAGGTCATTTTAGCCTCTTATCAAATATCACAAGGTTATTGGCAAATTATCTAAGTATTTGTCAACGAAGGTCATGTGTAATACAATAGTGAATTGATATACTTTCACTTCCGTCATGATATTACAACTGCCTCCGTGGTCTAGTGGCTAGTGCCATGGACTCCTGATCCGGATGTCCTGGGTTTGATTCCCAGGGGGAAAACACAAAGTTGATATTTGAGAATTTATCACTATGTGAATTTTTCCCCAGTTTGGTTAGGACATTGCAGGCTGAATCACCTAATTGTCCGAAAAAGAAAAAGATTTCGTGCTTCGGAGGGCACGTTAAGCCGGCGGTCCCGGTCGCTGTCTTTGATAGTGGTCGTTACTCAAACCATGTTAGAGACCTGATAGTTGTGCGGTTTAAAAACTCTGACACCAGGGTTCATCGGGTCGATAGACTCGATACCCACTCAACAGAAGAAGAAGAACTTCCGTTGATGTTCGGTATTCGAATTTAGAAATCAATCAATAGTTAGTAAATGTTTCAGATACACGTAAGATACATGCATATAATCACGCCATTATCCCTAATGGGGCAGGCAGAGCATACACGACCCAAACAAATGTCGTCCCGCCACGTCTGACTAAGTTTTGAGGGTTATTTAAGATAGATTTGTAAGTATATTGCCGTAGTGACAGCCTGTCAGCCCATCGCCTAATTTCCAATATACTGATACCCTCGGATCTCTTAGCTGGTTTTTACAGCATGCCCGGGAGGAAATGCGGCTGACACATTCTTTGTTTTTCTTGCTCGGAGGCCAGCATGGAAGAATCTCAACGTAAGACACATGTCTTTTTATTTTGTGTAATTAAGCAAAAAAATAATCACTTATTCACATTTTATATCCCCATGCTAATAATATGTCAAACAGGAAGTACCACCGTACAAAAATATCTAGTTTAAAATTTCACAGTTTGTTAACAAAATTTGTAGAGTCATCAAAAAAAACTTGAATAACCTTCACAAAGTAAGGTACACACGCAGATTCATGCTTGATTTACTTTATAGTCCTTTTTTCTGTCTTGTCATCTGTTGGGTGACCAATTCGCCAATTACTACTACCTACTTTACTTATTTACATAAGTATTATTAAAAAAATACCGTTTTACTTTTTTTACATCCGTAATTGTAATTGGTACAAGCGAAGGTCAAATTTGACAAGAAAAAATACAAGAATTCAACTGTAAAAATTTGATCATAGAAATCAAAAGGACATTCAAAACACTACCTTAATTTGGTCACACTATGCACTTTTATCAAAACCTCAATGTGTATATGTCGTATTATACGACATAAAACGTCTTTTGAAATATCTCTACCAGAAATATTACCTATCCTAGATACGTTTATTTTATTCCAAGTCCATGTACAAATATGTCCTAACTAGTCCGAAACCGGATAACTAAAATTCTGTTCTTTCTTCTTCTTCAGTAACTGGTTTCGGAACTCAGTTACGAACAAGGGGGAAAATATATACATTCATATAATCACGCCTTTATCCCTAATGGGGTAGGCAAAGCGTAAACAACCTAAACAAAGGTAGTCCGGCCACATCTGACAAAGTTTGGGGATTATTTAAGATATAATTGTGTAGGTATATTGCTGTAGTGACAGGTTGTCACCCTATCGCCTAAATTATAATATACTGAAACCCTCGGATCCCTTAGCTGGTTTTTACAGCATGCCCGGAAGGAAATGCAGCTGGCACATTCTATGTTTTCTCTCGCTCCCAGACCAGCATGGATGAAAATACTTAGATATATTTGTTGACTTACTGGCTGAAGAGACCAGGTTGCCCCAAATCTGTGCCATCTGGTAGAACATGAAGAAGAGGCCGAAGAACCTCACCACCAGCACGTCCACCGGGATCCCTGACAACTTGGAGTACGGTTCTGCTACCTGGAAGGTATACCTTGTTATTAATATGGCGATAGGTGAAGGTGAAGTGATTTCAGTCTAAAATTTCCATCAGTATTTGTCAGACGAAAACGCCTTTTTAAGCTCTGCCTACCCCGTAAAGGTATAAGGCATAAAGGGATGATTTCATGTAACAATATGTAGAAGTAAGTGAAGTTTTAGTCAGACCAGCATTCGTTTTGACCAACATTGATGTCAGAATTGTCTAACTATTAGAATGGTCTTGGGTCATACAGGCAGACTATTAATGCATCCTTTTTATCGGACAAAGAGGCTGATTAGTCTTCAATATCCTCAAAAAGTAGGTACTTTTACTAGTATCTATTAAGCACCACTGCTGTTCTAACAATTCTGTACAAGGCTTAGTTTTTTTAACTTAATAATTCTTTGTCCTAGAGTTACTACACTTTATGTTGTTTTATACTTTCTGGGATATACAATGATTCCGAGTAAATCTTGGACACTATTCCTATCTTAGCAAAACGTGACTAATGATCGATGTCAATACCTAATACCTACGTTTTAATTGCACAGCCATGCAAATCACTGGTATTATTTGATTTATTCAATGATAAAGGTCTCCTTAGTTCCTTAGAATTCTTTATTGAACATAGTAATCGACACCCACTGGTCCATTATGTGTTTTGCATTCTAAAACAATCAGAAAGGGAGAGGTAATTGTTTATGTTTCTTTCTGTGGATTTTTTCTTGTATGTTGGACTAACAGCAATTAAAAAATATAAAATGTATCAGCTGCTATCCTTCCTGGTTATAATCCAAAACCGTTAGTATCCCACTTCTGAGCTTTCGCTTCGCTTCAATCTCTCCATGTTTTTCTATCCTGTTCTATTTCCAACCAGTCCTTGAGGATGGCATCAAGTTTGATTCTATATGTTAGTATGAAAACTTTCGTAAAAAAAAATACGTACCACAGACAGATAGGTACATTTTGCGCACCAGAGCGGACCTCCGCCGAATCCCACCATCATCCCTGCGGGAACCAGTGTGTAAAGCCGAGGGTAGAACTGAGCACAAATGAACGGCATGTACGCGATGAAGGAAAACGCCACCGCCCATTTGCAGCCGAGCCATCTGCGGAGACAATTTCGAATTGTTAAAATGAAAAAAACATAAAAAACTATGTTAAATGTAATGTGATAATAAATTATCATGTCATCATTTACTTGTTTATTAGATGATGAAAAAGTATTTGCCCAAATATTACAAGCGCAGAATACTTATGAGCGCGGCAGGCGTAACAAGCCAGAGACAGACAGACAGGTTGTGTCAAATTGTTTGTAGCATCATTGTACTGCAATCCTATTATACTGTGACAATAACACTAGGTTGTGAATGACACTCATATTTTGATTCTATAGTGACCCATATCTGTCTGTCTAACTTTGGCTACCGCAATAGCGAGTGTCGTAAAATTATTTAAATTGTTCATAAGGTCGCCCATCGATTCGAAAACCCCTGACTATACTCGTAGTACTAAACTTACTTGATGACGATAGCAAGCAAGAAGATGTTAGACATGATCAAAGAGAAGTAAATGGCTGCTAAAGTGAAGGTGCCTTCTCCATCATCTATATTGACGGAACTTTGTAGGTAAGCAGTGCCATGCAAGGTTATTAACTAGATGTCCTAAACTTACTTGATGACGACAGCTGTCAAGAAGATGTTACGCAGGATCAAAGAGAAGTAAATGGCTGCTAAAGTGAAGGTGCCTGCTCCATCATCACTGTTGACAGTACTCTGAAGATTGACAGGCACCGTGCAAGATTATTAACTAGATGTCCTAAACTTACTTGATGACGATAGCTGGCAAAAAGATGTAAGACAAGATCAGAGATAAGTAAATGGCAGCCAAAATGAAGGTGCCTGCTCCATCATTACTAATGACGGAAATTTAGAGCTAGGCAGTGCCATGCAAGGTTATTAACTAGATGTCCTAAACTTACTGGATGACTATAGCTGGCAAAAAGATGTTAGATAGAATCAAAGAGAAGTAAATGGCTGCTAGAGTGAAGGTTCCTGCTCCATCATCACTATTGACGGAACTTTGGAGGTTGGCAGTGCCGTGGAAGGCTGTAAACTGGATCATGAAAGCGAAGCCGAGCACGAAGATATTCCGATTGATCCGCCATTTCTCATTCGTGCCGAAGACTATTTCAGGCATTGTGCGTTATCTGGAAGAAGAAATTTAAAATTAGGGATTTTATCGTGAATGTTATAATAATTTTGAAAAACGTAATTGTATGACGCGCATACTGAAGAAGTAACAAAGGGAATTAACTGGAAAAATAAAATTGAAAGTCAAATAAGTTGGCACTAGGTATACCTAGAGTAAATTAATCGTCCTATAAATATATATTTTTATTTTCTTATTCCAACATACGACATTTTTTAAACTTTACGATTTTTATTTTACTATTACTACAAGATCGATTGATATCCTATCAATCCGATACAGCACGTGGTGGCCCCAGAACTAATAAAACCAACACAATAAAACCACATTGCTAATTTTAGAACCCACCAGCGAACCGGCGGTTTGCAAACCCCTTCTCCTTATCTACGTATACACCACTCAAGGATACTGCACAGAAATCATAGAATGGAACAAAGTATTTATATCATTTATACAGGGTGTAAAAAAATGTATACCAAAAAACTGAAAGTGTTTGCTCTTTCAACGAAAATGAAGAATTTTCACAAAGAATATTTTCTAGGAAATGACAAAGAAAGATATTCAGATACCAAATGATAAGATAACTTTGATTTTGAATCAGAATATTGGGTTAAAAATAAATAATATGTAAAGTTATGTATAATATAAACATCTGAGTTATTACCACCAATCCCTTTGGTTTATATTTATTTTTAGTTATTAAAGTTAATAAAAACCTAATATTGGAAGATAAAGTAGAATATGGATAAGTAAGAATCTGATGTACGTCAGTTGATTCTGAGTTTCTGGGTTCTGAATTAATGTGTAAGTAACATGACATGTTATATGACGTATATGTCATATTAAAATATTACAAGTTCTAGGAAGCATCAACGGGTATTTCTTTCCATAAACATTGTTAGTTAAACCGCAAACATTTACGTAGGTTGGCTGGACAGTCCCATTCAACTATTATCTGCTATCCCACTATCCATACTAATATTATAAAGTTGTATCTCTGTTTTTATGTTACCTATTCACGTCTAAACTGCTGAATGAAATTTGACAGGGCATTAAATTGTATCCTAGAAACGTATAATACATTCTTACATTTATACTTCGGATTCAGGTTGGCAGAAGCAAAGAGAACATGGTCTTCTTCTTCTGTCGAGTGGTTATCGAGTCTATCGACCCGATGAACCCTGGTGTCAGAGTTTTAAGCCGCCTAGTAGCACAACTATCAGGCCTCTGACATGGATTTTAAGTAACGACCACTATCAAAGACAGCGACCGGGTGGGGATTCTCGAAGAACCCTGATGTGAACTGCTTGCGGTGCAGTTCAAACATGGCCACTTTTAACATCGTGCCCTGCGAGCCCTAATACCTGCATGCAAGCGGATCTAATGATTGCCAATTGTTTTTTTTTTTTCATTTTAATCACGGGTGAAACCGCGGGCGAATCTTCAACCGGTGGGTCATAAAGTTGTATTACAATATTATACGAAATATGACGCACTATTTACACGTACCTATAGAATAAATAATTTAAGTAGAAATCTTGTTATAAATAAGTTACAGATCCACTTCGTATGTAGAAATCTACATTAAAAACTTGATTTTATAGCGAGTATTTGGGGTAATTTGTAATTCGCACTTCCTGTTTAGAAACACGTTACATAAAATGTTCGGCTAAAATACTTAATTGACAGGAAGAACTATTTTAGTAAGTTCACTTTCTCATTTTTTTTTATTTTTATTAAAAATATTTCATTATCAATTTTGATTACTCATGCATTTTCTCATACAACACAAGTTGAGACATCAACCTCAACAATTATAATAATTGTTAACTTTACCACATCACGCTTGCTTGTATCTTTGGAAAAAGCCCAATGAAAATAATAGAAGAAAAAACTAACAAAGGTACAAAGGCATTTTAAAAAGATGCACCTATTAAAAAATCTAGTGCTCCATTTGCACATTTTGAATTTTCGTATCAAAATTCCGGGCATGAAACATATTGCAATTGTTACATATACGGGGTGTAAGGGACAGCGTCCCGCAAACTGATAGGGGTTGCTCAGTCAACGACACTGAACAACTTCCACCAGGATTCTTTTTCAGGAGTGAAAAAAAAATTGGCTTTTCCATAAAAAATGTCCACCTCGGTCAGAAAGAAAAACCTGGTAGAAGTTGTTCAGTGTTGTTGACTGAGCATTGAGCAACCCCTATCAGTTTGCAGGACGCTGTCCCTTACACCCGGTATACATATGTTGCACCTTTAAATATTATCACCGTTCAATCTAATATAACAAGTGACACATAAACTGTTAGATTACGTTATTCAAGACAAGGTCAACAGTTTGCACGATCGATTGTTGTCAAGATACTTTACGATTGTGTAACTAATACTTCTTTGAATAAATGCAAGTGCAGCATTACGGGTGTATAGGACAACGTCCCACAAACTGATAGGGGTTGTTCACCAGAAAATATTTATTGGCTTTTCTAAACAAATTGTGTGATCGAGGTGGACAATTTTTATTTACAATTCATCTCCCATCTCCCTAGCCTTATCCCATATCTCACGGGGTCGGCTACCTAATCCAGGGGATTGAACGAGGGTACTGGTTTTTACACAGAGCGACTGCCATCTGACCTCCACAACCCAGAAGGGAAACCAGACCCAATCCTAGATTAAGTCAGAGTTTTCAAGCCGCCAATGATTAGCACTGGCTTCTGATATGGCTTAACGACTAATATCTACGGTATTAAACGAAATTAACCAGGACCAACGGCTTAACGTGCCTTCCGAAGCACGGAAAAAGCGCCGAATAAACGTACATATGAAATTCGAAAAACACATTGGTACGTGGTGGGATTCGAATCACAACCTCCCCGCTCAGGATGCAGCGGCCCTATCCGCTACACCATCGGACTCTCTACAACATCTAAACTTTATTAACAATTCACTTCTTGAAATCATTTCAAAAAGAAAGAAAGTTGGTCAGTGTCGTTGACTGAGCGACCCCATCAGTTTATTGGACGCTGTCCCTTGCACCCCGTATGTACCTTAAACCAGTACCGACTGATCTCCCACATCAATTATTACTTGACTCTACCTATTGTAAGTAACATGTCAGCCAATTTTAACCCAACTGCTAAGGTATTTGAACTTGAGTTCAATTTAATTAACAGTGAACCTCAGTTCAACTTAACCTTCGTCCTGTACTGCACTCATATAGATATCTAGAAATAATTTATTTTGTCTGCAGTAACAAAGGCGTAGATAAGATTGCGAGGAAAATCAAATTAAAAATACGAATACATACTAATAAAAAACGAGCCCGATGGTGTAGTGGATAGGGCCGCTGCTTCCGCTGCTGTGCAGGAGGTCGTGGTTCGAATCCCACCACGTACCAATGTGTTTTTCGGTTTTCGAATTCATATGTACGTTTATTCAGCGTTTTTTGAAGGCACGTTAAGCAGTTGGTACCGGTTAATATCGTTTAGCATTGGCGGCTTGAAAACTCTGACATAATCTAGGATTGGGTCTGGTTTTCCTTCTGGGTTGTGAAGGTCAGATGGCAGTCGCTCTGTGTAAAAACCAGTACTCTCGTTCAATTACCTAGATTAGGAAGCCGACCCCGTGAGATGCGGGATAAGGCTAGGGAGATGATGACTAATAAAAAACGCAAGGAGTGCGAAAGGACAATGTATATTTAGTACTTACTGTTTTTGCAAAAGCTGATGTCCGTAAAACAACATAATAAAAAACGTATAAATCTTCTTTAAGGGGATTCCCGGTGCACCCCCGCGCCCTCATCAGTTAAAAAATCATTACTCACTGAAAACGCAATTAATCGAAAATCTACAAGATCAGATTGAAGTAAGTATAGGTACAGACGTTTATTTTAAACATTTTAAATTAATAATTCAGTGTTCACTGTAGTTACAGATAGCAAAAGTGCTAAAATAATCAGTTTTTCGCATTTTTTTTATCTGGAACTATTCGAACTATAAGTTGCAATTTTAAGATGTTCTAAATGACCTTCATTGCTTTAACCTCAATCTGATTTACCGGATTTTCAAATGATTGTGAATTATGATTTTTGCCTGATGAGGGCGCACTTAGCACTGGCACTTAGCCCAGGGGAGTCCCTTAAATAATAAAATTACATTATAATATTTTTGACTTAGTAAGGAAGTAGGTATCGGGCTCGATTCTAGATTCCACCGTCTAAAACTAAAATTAAAATCTATCTGTCACTTCCAAAATAATAAAATTGAAAAAGGACAGGCGATTTATACTCCATGGTTTTACAATTTAACCGCTCGATTTTGACGCGCTTTTGCACGTTTCCCCAGTATTTCTGTCAATTTTATCTGCCAAATCATAAATCAAAAACCGGACCACCCAACATAAATCAAAAACCGGAGAGAATAGATCTCCTGTCCTTTTCCAATGCTTTAAGTATGAAAGTGACAAAAAGATTAAAATTTTAGTTTTTAAGACGGATGATTTATAATTAAACTCGATCCTTAGACGGTTAGGTTAGCTACTTATTTCTAATAATTTTACGTTCTCAAACTCTTTCGAAATAATAAAATTGAAAAAGAACGGGCGGTTTATACCCTATGGTTTACATTTTTCCGCTAGATTTTGACACGCTTTTGCACGTTTGCCCAGTATTTTTGTAAATTTTATCCTCCATATCTTATGACGGCGGATAAAAATGACAGATAACGCATAAAACCGGCGACTATAAATCAAAAACCGGTGATAATAGATCCACTGTTTTTTTCCAATGTTTTAGTCTGAAAGTGACAAATAGATTTTAATTTTAGCCGGTTGAATCTAGGTACAGACGTTTATTTTAAACATTTTAAACTTAAAATCTTATTTATATTGCTTAGTTTTACATAAAAAATGCTGATGTCCAAAAACGGGTGATTTTTTACCGTTTTAGGCCTGTCCCGTTCCCGAAATTGAAGTTCAGTTATTTTATATATATTAACCAGTACATACATCTTATCTTTTGGGGAACTACCTACTAACTACGATATTTATTTTCCAAAAAATGTATTTTGATTTTAACTAATATAGATCAAATGGATTCATGCAAACCCCATTTCATTAAACACGGTATTCTCACCTTAACATCAATTTATGTTGGAGTCATGTAAATTTGTTATAATTCATATGTATTTATATTCCCCAGAAACAATATTGAAAAGAAGTAATCGTAACTTACATAAGCTTAAAATTCTCAACATTAGAATTATTTACTTCAAGTCCTCACTCAATGGTCATTAAAATATATAACTGCATTCCCAACAACATTGAAAATATTAGTATTCATAAATCCTTTATAAACCAACTAAAAAAAACCTAATATTTTTTTTTATTATAACCTCCAAAAAACTTTTTGATGATAAGATAACATAAATAAATAAAAAACTAAAAATAAATTGAATTGAATCTAAAAACCGTAACTGCTCATTATCATGCTGTTGTTTAGATATTATTATATTAGGACTGGACTACCTGTGCCCGCTAGCACAGCTAGTAATTCAAAGAGGAAATTTATAAATTGTTTTATTTTCCTTTTTTCGTTTAAATTTAGTATAATAATATGCAAAATGAGGTGAGATTTCTCAATTCCGTGTAATCTCTCTAAGCAATAACTGGCAAAATAGTACCTTTTTGTTTTAAAAAAAATTTACATTTTGATCAGTATATATATTTAATTCTACATAATGCTAATGGAATTGAGAAAGTTGGACCTCTCCCGTAGAAGTACCCATAGTACCTGTTATTTTAGTCACAAATTAATAACATAAAATCCAAAAGGTAAGTACAGCGTACAATGTTATTTAAAAACTATCAAGAACTAGGAAATCGTTTTTCCTAAAGAGTAACATAGGTAAAAATTTGCCTTCAACTGCCTGCAAGTGAACGTTACAATGATTAGAGTAGGTATACCATAGAATTTAATCGCTGTTTCTCGTCCCTGGTCAGCATACTGTAAAAAGGTTGACGATATGCCCTACGTTTTTCGCTGTTTTATGTAGGTTATCGGTGTTTTATACCTACTAACTTTTGTGTTAAAAATCGTTCGATCGATTCGATCTACGCAAATCAAGGACACTCAAAGTTAGAGACTCTAAAATTAAACAATCAGACTAGTAATCAAAATAGAAAACATGAAATATTTTTAAAACCTAATTAAGTATAGTAGTTGGTGCTTTTATTTTTATTCTTGAATGTATTTTAGTATAATCCGGTTAGATGCAGATTTCAAACAAAGGACATTAAATTTTTTCCTTATTTCATTTGACAAAGCGTGAAATATTGACTCCGAGGTAAGTAAATACCACATATAAAATCACGAGATTTAATAGAAGTTTCAAAATACTTACAAAAAAAAAACTAAATATTCTGTTTACTTTCACTTCACTAGTTCACACGCACACACTCACAGTCCAAAATTCAAACTATTCAATTTTTTACTTGGAATATCAATTTAATTTTTTTCATCAGCGCGCTTTGATTGTGACCGGCCAGTGCGACCGGACCTATGATAATAGGTAACCAGCCAGGACCATTTTGTGTAGGATAGAGCTTGTTTCCATTCACTTGTCTACGCATAATTTTAATTTATTGTTCTCTTTTTAAATCGCGCGTCAGTGACAAAACTTGTGTGGCCGGATTGTGACAGGGAAAATCTGTGCTAAAAACATGCTATAACTTTGGATAATATTTACATAGGTATTTAAAACAGGTGTAAGTATATTGGACTCCTCACAAAGCAATCAGTTTTCATTCACATAGTATTATTATCTCTATCTATTTCATTAGGTAGCAAAAGCAACTGGCTTCTCAAGTTGTGACATGTAAGATTGTTCTCAAGTTGGTCAGTACGATGCCAGCTTCGTCCAAATCAAAATTAGAAACTTTGTCACATATTTTTCAGAAGATCGAACATTATAAAAATGATCTTTTAGGTTATAATAACATTGTACCGTAGTACTTTGTTTCAAGAAATTATTCTATAGGATCACTAAACTACTATTTTACTAGCGTGTATGGAACAGAGTTTATCACAGATAACTGTCAAATATCGTGTACCAAAAGCCGCGAGGGAAAAGTGGCGGGAAACCGGACAGATACAAAGATTAAAGAAAATTAAGAAACAGATGCATGCGTCTTTCAATATATCTGCCTACAACTACTTTTGAACCATAATTTTGAGTATGTATGATTTAAAACAGAGATTTTATTAATGTTATTTATTGGATTAGCATACACTTCGTTTGTCACGCTCTCTTCATTAAGGGGAAGGCAGGGATTTCAATTTAGAGTGTTTATAAACATATTTTGTTTTAATAAAAATACAACTATGTTTTACGTAACAGAATCAAAAGATTTAGGATATTTTTACTAATAAGGAAACAAAATGAGTAAGACATGGTTTCATATTACTACAGCGTTTTTTGTGCTCTAGAAAGTACGTTTTAGCGTCACCCTATCATCTATTCGTTTATAAAGTGTAATATTTAATATTTGACTATATAACGAAACTTTAGACAATTATACCTAATGTTACCATCTGTACCTGAAAAAAACATTTAAATCTTTCTCTTTATCAAATGTACAATATGGCGACTGCGAATTATTTAGTCGGTAGGTATTTAATTTTAAAATGATTAGTTTTAATTACTAACGCATGGAAACTTGTTCCAACGCACTTCAAGGTGTTTATTGAGTTATTGCTGGGATACTTCAAGATACAGTGCGGCATTTTTGTAACTTTTTACCACCTTTTTGATTAAAAAATTGTCTTAACCTTTAAGCGTATGACATCCAGTGAGTGAATGAACGCACATGAGACGAATATCTCCTGTTGAACGGGACATATCTGTATGACTAGTGTGTTTTCTATCTATGTAGCTTAGGCCCGTATTTATAAAGCGATCTCAAGATTGAGAGTAATTTTCAGTATGGATTTTCTTCCATGCTGGACTGGGAGAGATAGAAAAACATAGAATGTTCCAGCTGCCCTTCCTCCCGGGCATGCTGTAGAAGACAGCAAAAGGGACTCGAGGGTTACAGTGTATTGTAATTTAGGCGATGGGCTGACAACCTGTCACTACACATTAGCAATACACATTACAATCTAAAATTGCCCTCAATTTTTGTCAGACGCGGCGAAAGCGCCTTTTACGAGGCGTTTAACGCTCTGCCTACCCCGTAAGGGATAAAGGCGTGATTTTATGTATGTATGTATGGATTTGACAGGCCAGTTTGTACTGTTTGTATGTGAGATACCTAAGATACAGGTAAATATTTACTTAGTTTAGGTATCGAAACACTAATTTTCATATCTTATATATTGTTAAGTACTAACTATAATTATATAGCCAATTGTTTACATTGCTTTTATTTTCTAGCAAATAATTTAATGTAATAATAAGTAATTGTGTAGTTTATATTAGTCCGTAAGTAATAACTGTAAACAAATTTTATGAATTAAATTATTATTATTATTGCTGAAATGACATTTCTGAGACGAGCTCAAAATCGCTGTCACTCATGAGAGCAGTTTTTATATACGGCCCTTAGGGCCGTATTTGTAATCAGCTGTCAAGAGTGACAGCGAGTTTGAGCTTTGATCAGAAATGTCATTTCAGTACAAAACGACCTGTCAAATCCAAACTTAATATTGGTCTCAAGTTTGATATCGCTTCATAATTACGAGCCTTTCAATAGGTACCTACTTATTCTACTATAAAGTCGGTGATATCTGTATCTAACCTTGTACCTAAGAGGAATTTTAAAAGAATTCCAATAGCTTACATAGCAACACTGTTATTAAAAAATATATCGTTCAATAATATACCGTAATGTGCAGCTTGGAACTATAATTGATACTGATAGTAACTTACAAATTCCATGCAGGCCTGGGAGCGAGAGAAAAACATAGAATGTGCCAGCTAAATTTCTTCATAGGCATGCTGGAAAAACCAGCTAAGAGATCCAAGGGTTTTAGTTTATTGTAATTTAGGCGATGGGCTGACAACCTGTCACTACAACAATATACCTAGTACAAATATATCTTAAAATAACCCTTAAAACTTTGTCAGACGTGGCGAAACGGCCTTTGTTTAGATAGTTTACGCTCTGCCTACCCCATTAGGGATAAAGGCGTGACTATATGTATGTAACTTACAATGATGAAGAATTTCTAAATCTTGGCAATTCATTTATCAATTAGTAAAGCAATCATATTCTTTTTTAATTCAGCTTGTGATTTATAATGCTTGGTCAGTTTAGATGTAACTATCAGATACATACATACATATATTCATGACTTTATCCCTAAAGGGGTAGGCAAAGCGTAAATGACCTAAGCAAAGGTCGTTTCGCCACGTCTGACAAAGTTTTGAGAGATTTTGTAGGTATATTGCTGTAGTGACAGGTTGGCAGACTATCGCCTAAATTGCAATATACTGTAACCCTCAGATCCCTTGGTTTCTACAGCATGCCCGGGAGGAAATGCAGCTGGCACATTCTCTGTTTTTCTCTCGACCCATAATGACCTACGCCAGTGTGTCCTTCAGCTACACCTACCCCACTTATCTGAACACCCTCCAGGTAGTTCAAAACAGCTTCTTGCGGAGGGCAACCGGGGCCAGGGGTGGTACCTCCGCAATTCTGACATTCACATCGATCTCGATGTTCCGTCTTTCAAAGAGTTCATGAAGCAAGCGGCCATACGCTTCTTCGACAACGCCCCTCACCACCCTAACCCTCTTGTAGTTAGCGCCTCTAACTACGTTCCCCAACCCGCGACTCGTTACAAACGAAGACCTAGGCATGTCCTTACCGACGGCGATGACCAAATTACCCTTGCGTTTAATGCTGCCAATATTAGTCGAGCCACACTCTGCACAAGCTCTTCCAGCAACCGCGCACCCCGCCGGCTGGGTCGCGGAGGTCCCTTCTTTGCTCCCCACTTTGGGGTTTACCGGCACGTACCGGGCAGATTCTCTCCGATAAGGAGTCCCCAAGGCAACGCCATAAGCCGAGGTTCGAGCCCTAGTGGGCGCCCTTAGGCAGTTGCCATTTCATTAAGGGTGTAGATTGCGTGTAGCAACTCCCCGCCTTAGCCCGGTGACGCATTATACAGCGTGACCCAAAGAGTGACGTCCAAAGGAAAAATTTTGATTCCTTAGGTCAAGGGGTAGCCAAATCACCCCCATGTATGTTCAGCGATTTTTAGTAGTTTAGGAGTTATGAATTTTTTTGCTAATTTTCTAAGAAAATTGACATCAGTGGATTAATTATTTTTTATTATTTTTTTGGATAACTTTTTTTTATTTATTTTTATTTTTGTGACATCCTCTTAAATTGTTCTTTTAACTATAAAAGTTTCAGCTTCCTAGCTGTAATGTAAGTTAGTTATTTTTTATCAAAAGTTCGAATTTTACGATCGAGCTAGTCTGCTCTGAATTTTCAACTTGAAATTAAAAATTGAAAAAGATAATCTCATGGTCCCTTATTAATTTTAAAAACTCCGCAAGGTTTCAAAATTACATAAAAATAAAAATAAACTATTGCTTAATGGGGTATTATTTGCAGAACAGCCTTCAAAGGTACTTGGGTGGAAATTACCTAATTAGTAAATTGTTTCAGAAAGTTGAAAGATTCCTTTTATGTCATTACTAAGGACTAATTAAGTTAGAAAATGTATCAAATTAAAGGGAAAATAAAATTATTTACAAAAAAATGTTATTTAAGTTACATTTTTGAATGAAAATTCTTAGTAAAATGTTTTAGTGTGAGTTGTAAGATTTATGAGACAATTGTATTATTAATAATAAGTAAATAAACTCGGATAATTCTTTTACACATTTACTCACAATAAATTTTCAAAATGGCGACCTCCCACAGCAATACACAACCTACATCTACGCAAGAAATTTTCTTTAAGTCGCCTAAACGCTTCTCTGTTTCCTCTAACGACATTTCCGGCCTTTCCAATTCGCTGTCTTAGCTCCTCTTCATTTAACGATTCTCGGGCGTAAGCTATGTCCTTGTAATAACCCCAAATAAAAAAATCAATCGGATTTAGGTCAGGCGATCGTGGAGGCCATCTGATTGGACCGTTTCGTCCGATCCACCTGTTGGGATACGTTTCATTCAAATGATTACGCACTTGTGCTGCGTAGTGGCATGGTGCACCGTCATTTTGGAAAACCACGTGTCTTCGTAAATCGAGGTTGACTTCCTCCAATAACAAGGGAAGATCATTTTCGAGAAACAATTTGTATGTCTCGCCATTGAGCCTCGGCGGCAATTCGAACGGCCCGATCATTTCTCCGTTCAGTATGCCTGACCACATGTTGACGCTAAAGCGATGCTGGAACCTAGTATCTCTGGTCAAGTGGGGATTCTCTACTGCCCAGTGGTGGGTGTTATGAATATTAAATATTAAGTTATCAAATTAAAGGGAAAATAAAATTATTTACTAATAATTTTATTTTCCCTTTAATTTGATATATTTTCTAAGTTAATTAGTTCTTAGTAATGACATAACAGGAATCTTTCAACTTTCTGAAACAATTTACTAATTAATTAATTTCCACCCAAGTACCTTTGAAGGCTCTTTTCTGCAAATAATACCCCATTAAGCAATAGTTAATTTTTATTTTTATGTAATTTTGAAACCTTGCGGAGTTTTTAAAACTAATAAGGGACCATGAGATTATCTTTTTCAATTTTTAATTTCAAGTTGAAAATTCAGAGCAGACTAGCTCGATCGTAAAATTCGAACTTTCGATAAAAAAATAACTAACTTACATTACAGCTAGGAAGCTGAAACTTTTATGGTTAAAAGAACAATTTAAGAGGATGTCACAAAAATAAAAAAAAATAAAAAAAAGTTATCCAAAAAAATAATAAAAAATAATTAATCCACTGAGGTCAATTTTCTTAGAAAATTAGCAAAAAAATTCATAACTCCTAAACTACTAAAAATCGCTGAACATACATGGGGGTGATTTGGCTTCCCCTTGACCTAAGGAATCAAAATTTTTCCTTTGGACGTCACTCTTTGGGCCACCCGATATTCTTCTTCTGTCGAGTGGGTATCGAGTCTATCGACCCGATGAACCCTGGTGTCAGAGTTTTTTTTTTTTAAACCGCCTAGTAGCACAACTATCAGGCCTCTGACATGGTTTGAGTAACGACCACTATCAAAGACAGCGAGCGGGACCGACGGCTTAACGTGCCCTCCGAAGCACGAAATCTTTTTCTTTTTCGGACAATCAAGTGATTCAGCCTGCAATGTCCTAACCAAACTGGGGAAAAATTCACAAAGTGATAAATTCTCAAATATCAACTTTGTGTTTCCCCCCTGGGAATCGAACCCAGGACCTCCGGATCAGGAGTCCATGGCACTAGCCGCTAGACCACGGAGGCAGTATAACCCGATATAAACTTTGTAGTATTTTGCAAACAGGTCCATTAAAAAATAAAAAAAAACAGTTTTTCTCTCGCTCCTAGGCCAGCATGGAAGATGCAGTATTATTTTTTTATATTGCTCTTTCACTTATCGGACGTAGCGGATCGTTTATTAACCTTTATTTGGGTCGTTGGTGTTTTGCCTACCGCATTAGGCTTCTGACCTCTGTCCAAGACAGCGATCGGGACCGACGGCTTAACGTGCCCTCTGAAGCACGGAATGCCTTTTCTTTTCGGACAATCAGGTGACTCAGCCTACAATGTCCCAACTAAACTTGGGAAAACCTCACAAAGTGATAAATTGATAATATAAATATCAACTTTGTGTCCCCCCTGGAAATCGAACCCAGGACCTCCGGGTCGTAAGCCCATGGCTCTGACCACTAAACCACGGAGGCAGTTATTCTTGAAGTGTATGATGCAATTAAGATATTGGAAAACACGTTTACCACCTATCAACGTTTTATGTATCTTATTGTTTGCAAAATAATGTAGTCAGGTTTATTATTATACTAGCGACCCGCCCCGGCTTCGCACGGAAATTATATCAGTTTTTCTCTACTATATTATGCATGTATTTTACATAAAAACCTTCCTCTGAAATCACTCTATCCATTTAAAGAAACCGCATCAAAATCCGTTGCGTAGTTTTAAAGATGTGTGCATACATAGGGATGTAGGGACAGAGAAAGCGACTTTGTTTTATACTATGTAGTGATTGGTTAGAACATGAGTAAGAACAACATCGGTTAAATTGATGAAAAATCTTTTGTCAAGACAGTGTGTTCGACACCTATTTAGTCAACGGGTGCAAAAATGAAAGAATGTCTTACAAAAAATGTAATGATACTAAGGGCCGTATTTATAATCAGCTCTCATAAGTTTAATAATAGTGTAGTATCAGAAATGTTATTTCAGTACAAACTGGCTTGTCAAATCCATACTTAGTATTGGTCTCAAGTTTGAGATCGCTTCATAAATACGAGCCTTAAACATAAAAATAAATGTTGTAGGTAACATTAACACTTTAGGGCCCGTATTTATAAGCATTACTTGAGAGTGAGATCGAGTTTAGTTCGTATCTGAAATGTTATTTCAGTACAAAATGGCCTGTCAAATCCATACTCTCAATCTTGAGATCGCTTTATAATTGCGAGCCTAAGTGTCAAATATTCCAAAAATATTTTTTAACAATAGAAATGGACAGACAGATATATATACATACATATAATCACGCCTTTATCCCTAATGGGGTAGGCAGAGCGTAAACGACCTAAACAAAGGTCGTTCCGCCACGTCTGACAAAGTTTTGAGGGTTATTCAAGATGGTTTTGTACGTATATTGCTGTAGTGACAGGTTGTCAGCCCATCGCCCGAATTGCTATATACTGAAACCCTCAGATCCCTTAGCTGGTTTTTACAGCATGCCCGGGAGGAAATGCAGCTGGCACATTCTATGTTTTTCTCTCGCTCCCAGTCCAGCGTGGAAGATATATATGATCATATTAATTTGACAATTAGCCATAGAGTTGGGTAATTAAGGATAATTTAAATCAAAAATAAATTAACAGCGTTTATTTATTATTTACAGTAGTTTTATTTAATAAATTAACTAACAAAATTACAACGTCAAGCTCACACAGTTACCCATCAAAAAGCATTCTTATCGTTCACCACCTTCGAACTCGAAATTATCCTCTTTATTCTTCTCCAACTCACAAGGAAGTAAAGAGGTTAACAGCTTCACTCAGAGACCTCAGACGAGAATGACCGGAGGGACATGAAGGACGGAAAGGGCGGAGAGATAGAAGGTACGGGAGGAATGGAAGGAACTGGACGGATGGGTGAATCATTCACAACTTTTGAACTTTATCCGCCTCATTCTTTTCTATCTTCACCAGCTTTTTTTTCTTCTTCTCTCTATATTACGCGGTGAAGTAGCAGCCGATCCTAGCGCGAAGGAAGGCGTATGTGATATAAGTACGAGAGGAACGAGAAGGACAGGCTAGACTGGAGGGATGGTAGGGACGAGAAAGTCGTGTGCACGGGAGGGACGTGGGGGACAGGAGCAATGACAAGGACAGGAGGAACGGGAGAGTTATTCACCACCCTTAAACCAAACATTATTTCTATCTTCATGACGGTTTTTCTCCTCTTCTCGTGATGACCATCAATGCCAGCTGTAGGTAAATCTTCACCTAGGCGCGGAAGTAGGCGGATGTGATATAGGGGACGGATTGTTACGGCGGATGTGATATAAGGACGAGGAGACGGTAGGAATGTGAAGGACAGGAGGGACAGGAGAGTCATTCACTACCCTTAAACCCAACATTATCCACCCCATTCGTTTCTATCTTCATCAGCGTTTTTCTCTTCTTCTCTATATATTCCGCGGTGAAGTAGCAGCCGATCCTGATGACCATCACTGCCAGCTGTAGGTAAATCTTCAACCAGGCGCGGAGGTAGGCGTATGTGATATGAGTACGAGAGGAACGAGAAGGACGGGCAAGACTCTCCAGTCTTGCCCATCCCTCCGGATGGGGTAGGGACGAGAGAGACGTGTGGACGAGAGGTACGTTGGGGACAGGAGCAATGACAAGGACAGGAGGAACGGAAGAGTTATTCACCACCCTTAAACCCAACATTATCAACCCCATTCTTCATCAGCGTTTTTCTCCTCTTCTCCCTGTACTCCGCGGTGAAATAGCAGCTGACCCTGATGTCCAGCAATGCCAGCTGCAAGTAGATTTTCACCCAGGCGCGAAGGTAGGCGGATGTGATATAAGGACGAGGGGACGGTAGGGACTAGAGAGACGTGTGAACAGGAGGGTTGTGGAGGACAGGAGAGACAGGGGAGTCAGTCACTACCCTTAAACCCAACATTATCCATCCCATTCGTTTCTATCTTCATCAGCGTTTTTCTTTTCTTCTCTCTATACTCCGCGGTGAAATAGCAGCTAATTCCGATGACCAGCAATGCCAGCTGCATGTAGATCTTCACCCAGGCTCGAAGGTAAGCTGATGTGATGTAAGCGATGATGTGGCCAATAGAATCCCACAGCCTGAAGTTGGAGAACGCTGCTTCTTCTTGGCCCGGGAATAGGATGCCGTTGTATGCTGGAATTTAAAAAAGAACACATATAACATTGTACTTCCATGCTGTCGTGGGAGCGAGAGAAAAACATTTCCTCCTGGGCATGCTGTAAAAACCAGCTAAGGAATCCGAGGGTTTCAGTATATTGTAATTCAGGCGATAGGCTGACAAACAGTCACTACAGCGATATACCTACAAATCTATCTTAAATAACCCTCAAAACTTTGTCAGACGTGGCGGAACGACCTTTGTTTAGGTCCTTTACGCTCTGCCTACTCCATTAGGGATAAAGGCGTGATTATATGTATGTATGTATATAACATTGTGAGTTTCTTATCGGCTTTAAAGTAGAACAAATGCAGCAACGGGTATCGCGAGCAAAGCGAGCGCAAAATTACCCCAACTCAACGCAGTATTGAAACGCTTATAGGGAGCTTGAAATTTAAGTTTTAGCTTAGAAAAGCGTATCGTGAGCAAAACGTTCTTACCATTGAACTGCACCAAGAACACTGAATTGCACAGTCCCCAAAACAATGCTATGATGAAGGAGACATATGCTGCACCAGCCTGCGGAGGCCACGACAGCAGGGCTATCAGCAACGAAGCATGGATGATTCCCGCCGTCGCCAGTAAAGGAACACGACCCGTTTTCTGAAATAATTAACAATAGCTTTTGAAGCTGGGGTTATATAAGATAGATTTGTAAGTTTATTGCTGTAGTGTCAGTTTGTCCGTCCATCGCCTATTTTGCAATATACTGATACCCTCGGATCCCTTAGGTGGTTTTTACAGCATGCCTGGAATGTAATTCAGCTGGTACATTCTATGTTTTTCCATCACTCTCAGCATGGAAGACTTACTGATTAAATTCAGTAGTTAAACTTGTACTTGACTGAGCGAGAGAATAACATAGAATGGGCCAGCTGCTTTCCTCCTGGGCATGCTGTAAAAACCAGCTAAGAGATCCGAGGGTTTCAGTATATTGTAATTTAGGCGATGTGCTGACAACCTGTCACTACAGCAATATATCTGAAATAGATTTGTAGGTTTCTTCGAAAATTTATCAGACGTGGCGGGACGACCTTTGTTTAGGTCGTTTACGCTCTACATAATGATAAAGGCTAGAATATTTGTATGTATGGTAAACCTGTTAGAAATCATAGTGTCAAACTAATATTCATTATACAACATTACCTTAGCAATATAGGACGTGGTAGCACAGCCGAACACGTCCGCTATACCGTGCGTCATCGCCACGAAGCCCACTGAGCCAGTACCAATGTTGCACGATACAAACGCCTGCAAAATTAGACATACATAAACAGTGTGCTTAAGGTGATTCCTACCAGGAAATGGTTGTTTTTAAGAACTTATTTCTCCAAAACGAATAATTAGAAAATTCTACAAAAATAAACGTCAAAGAAATTAGTTCAAGGCCTGAAATCGCAACATTTTGAAAATAGTTTAGTTCATAAGTGCTAGTTTTTCTGGAATTAGCTTTACTGTGCATTTTCGATCATTTTGACGCGGCCACGGACGTAACCGCCACGCCTTAACGCGCGCTGATTTGAACAATATTCTAAGGCATTACGGCCGATGGTTGCATATCTTGAAATCTACCTGCTCATCAGCCGGCAGGATACACCTTAATTCTAGATTCAACCTTCTAGATTCAACCAGCTAAACCTAAGATTTAAATCTATTTGTCACTTTCAAACTAAAAAAAATGGAAAAGGACTGGTGATATATTCTCGCCGGTTTTTGATTTATAATCGAAGGTTTTATATCGCATAAAACCTCCCACTATAAATCAAAAACTGTCATTTTTATCCGCCGTCATATGATATGTCCAAGGATATGTAGTTTTCTTTGTCTACGGATATGACGGATAAAATTGACGGAATCGTGCAAATACGCGTCAAAATTAGCGGACAAAGTGTAAAACCATAGAATACAATCGCCTCTCCTTTTTCAATGTTATTATTTTGAAAGTGACAGATAGAATTTAATTTTAGTTTCAGCCGGTGGTATCTGGAATCGAGACCATAAGTCTCCTTATTATTGAAACGCCTGAGTTTTAGTGTTGCAAAACACAAACGCGTGCAAAAGTATTTTATATCATACAATAGGCGCTAGCACAGGTCCCTTATTAGGCGGCTTATTGTTGCTAATAAACACTACTGGTCTTGTAAAGCCGTGACTCCTGAACTAAATGATTACACGAAACATACCCCCGCGGGGCAGAGAGGGAAAGGGAAATGATTGTGATTGTAAAAACCCTTCCCCTCTCTACAGTGGCGTAACTATAGGTTGACAGGGCTGGCATAATGCCACGGGCCCCCGATCCAAGAAGGCTCAGGCCCGAGAGGCCGCAATCTTACATTTTCAACAAAAAACTTGCGTGTTCTGTTCGTTTTTGTGAAAAGTCGAACTTGCTTCGCTCGCGTTGCGTTTTACTTTGTTTTTGCATGTTTAACCATTAATTTTCATGAAAAGTCGAGCTCACTTCGCTCGCATTGATTTTACTTCATTCTTATGTACGTTTATTTATTCATTTTCGTGAAAAACCGAGCTCCCTTCGCTCGCATTACGATTTAATTGTTCTGCGTGTTTCGTGTGTTTGGTTGTTTGAAAAGTGGAGCTCGGTTTGCTTGCGTAATGTATTAATTCTGTTTTCGTTTGGGGAATTAAAGTAAAATATTATTTTCACTGGGACACCGCCTCCGGTGTCCCACCCCCCATCCGAAAATTTGTCACTGGCCTCAGATGGTATAGTTACGCCACTGCATCTCTGCCCCGCGAAGGTATGTTTTGGTTCGGTGGAGTTACGGCTTAACGAACGCCTGATAATCAGAAAACGCGAAGTAGAGACCCCGTACTTTATGTTGCATATTGTGTTTTCATTACTAATTACATTTTATCGTGCTTTCTTGTCTTCAAAATATTAGTCTTGATGTCCCGTATTTATAGTATTTTTGGCATAGAAAGATAAAACAAGAACAGCTTTATTTAATCATGTTATTATAAGAATGACTGACACTATACCGTATCGGTTCAGAACTACAACGAATCGTTTACGTAATTTCACATTTTAACAGTCTTAACACAATTTTATTTTACCGCAGTGAAATCAGAGGTGGCTTGAGCACAGCCAATGAACGTGGACGGCACGATCATGAGCAGCTGGTTGGGCTCCGACAGCAGCTTGCACGTCACAGACAGCATACTGAACCTTGACAGAGCGGCCTGAAGTGTACCTTTAGTATACGAAGGGATATTACAAGCAATACTTTACCGCAGTGAAATCAGAGGTGAAGAACCCTTGAGCACAGCCAATGAACATGGATGGCACGCTCATGAGTAGCTGGTTTTGGCTCAGACAGCAGCTTGAAGGTCACTGACAGCAGACTGAGTGATGCCAGGCCGGTGCCAGGGCGACCTGAAATTTACCTTTAGAATAAGACGGATATTACAAGCAATACTTTACCGCAGTGAAATCAGAGGTGAAGAATCCTTGAGCACAGCCAATGAACATGGAGGGCACGATCATGAGCATCTGGTTGGGCTCAGACAGCAGCTTGAAGGTCACTGACAGCAGACTGAGTGATGCCAGGCCGGTGCCAGGGCGCCCTGAAATGTACCTTTAGAATAAGAAGGGATATTACAAGTACTTTACCGCAGTGAAATCAGAGGTGAAGAATCCTTGAGCACAGCCAATGAACATAGAGGGCACGATCATGAGCAGCTGGTTGGGCTCAGACAGCAGCTTGAAGGTCACTGACAGCAGACTAAATCCTGACAGGCCGGTGCCAGAGCGTCCTGAAGTGTACCTGATAAGAAAGATACAAGCTTGATCATATGTTTTGAACAAGATACTGAAATAATTAATTTACTTGCAAAGAAGGTTACGCCTAAAAACTATCCCTCATCTTCAATACATTTTACAATTCCAAACGAAAGTACAAAACAGAATGATAATAGTCTCTTACCGTTTCGTGGAGTCCGCAACAAAAGCTACGATTAAGACAGCGCCAGCCATGCAAGCCAGAAAAATACCTACAAGGATAGGATAATCGCTGTTAAAAAATGTTTAAAATAATGCTACATCTGAGAAGAGCAGATAAAACAACCGCTAAAGGGGTAAACGTACTTCTAACAACATATAGAGACAAAGGCTCGTATTTATGAAGCGATATCAAACTTGAGAGCAATATTAAGTATGGATTTGACAGGCCACTATGTGCTGAAATGACATTTCGGATACGAACTTAGCTGTCACTCATGAGAGCTGATTACGAATACGGCACTTAATGTCGGAAGATGCTTTGCTGCTCTCTCGTAAGATACGGAAAGAAACATAGAGTTTAAGTTTATAAATAGGTATTTATTGAAATTCTAACCTACAAGCAACTGTATCTTCTCCGGTGGCTGATGCTGTATAGCCTTCCCTGCATCATGGTTTGGCAGGAAGTTGGCTCCACAGAACAGCGGGATTTCAGTCGTGTTCAGCTTCGTCACCGCCGCTTTGTTATCGGCAGAGGACAGCACTATAAATAAATAGAGTACATATAGATAATAAATAATAGAGTACATATAGATAGATTACAATTTCTATGTTAGAGAATAACCGAATATAAAACTATTTTTAACTTCAAACGCTCTACCACCAACGTCAAAAGCAGTTTTAAGCAGTTTTATTTGCATAGGACCTCAAGATGCAACCATTTTGGAAATTTTATCAAATAAGTCAGTGAACATCAATAAGAAAATACAGTTGAACATGTACCAATTTTTTTTTAATTTATTAATATTACTGTAAATGGCATTAACACACAATATTATCCAGTATCAAATATTCTATCCTTCATCTTTAAAGAATTCGTGTGAGAGTTAAACGGAATAAGAAAACGTACTCGAGCCGTAATTTTGAATCACTCGATCTGCGCATACGAAAGAGCCCTTTTCGCATGCGATTTTCATACAATTTAACATGCGAATGTTAGTCTCTCATATGCGAATTCGAATCTAGCGGTTCAAAAATACGGCTCCTGTGCCTACCCCAAATAAATGAGATAAGGGCAAGCGAATGATGATATGTGTCCTTAGAATAACACTTACCCAATGAGGAAATGAGGTTTCCCCACAACTGGCTAGTTTGGTACACAGTAAAGAATACCCCCAGGAAACGAGCAATCAGCATTTCAGCCGACTGACTTGATATCTTGCTGAATACATTCGATACCTAGAAAAAAATATTAAAGTCATAATAATAATAAAGCTAGGAAATAAACGCAGTACCATCAATATAAAAAAAAATACGAGCCTCATAATTATAAATAGAGTATTTTCTTGCAAGATATTTTGAGAAGAGAGCCAAGAAATGTGGGTTTTAACACACCACGATATTTCACACTGGCCTTCCACGCTGGCCTGGGAGCGAGAGAAAAACATAGAATGTGCCAGCTGCATTTCCTCCCGGGCATGCTGTAAAAACCAGCTTTGGGATCCGAGGGTTTCAGTATATTGTAATTTAGGCTCATGGGCTGACAACCTATCACTACAGCAATATACCTACAAATATATCTAAAATAACCCTCAAAACTTTGTCAGACGTGGCGGAACGACCTTTGCTTACGTCGTTTACGCTCTGCCTACCCCATTATTGATAAAGGTGTGATTATATGTGTGTATGTACGATATTTCAGTTGGTTAAAACAGCAGCACATTTTGACATAGGTCGTGTCTCTGATTCACGTAAATTTAACGTTGTTTTCATAGTGAAGCTAACCTCAGTAATATAAATGCACTTGGAGCACCAAAGAGGCCCGCCTCCAAGCCCCATGATGAACCCAGCCGGAACCATGATCCAGAAACGGGGATACAACTGGGTTTCGATGTACGGAATGAACATCACCAATAAAAGACATGGTTCATTAAACTAACCTCAGTAATATAAATGCACTTGGAGCACCAGAGAGGCCCCCAATCCGAGCCCCATGATGAACCCAGCTGGCACCGTGGTCCAGAAACGGGGATAGAACTGGGTTTCGATGTACGGAATGTACATCACCAACAATATACCATGGTCCATCAAACTAACCTCAGTAATATAAATGCACTTGGAGCACCAGAGAGGCCCGCCTCCAAGCCCCATGATGAACCCAGCTGGCACCATGGTCCAGAAACGAGGGTACAACTGGGTTCCTATATACGGCATGTACATCACCAACGACAGGCATATTGTCCATTTCGTGCCGAGCCATCTGGAATAAATAAATAAATAGAATGTACCAGTTTTTCAGACGTAAACGAATTTCATTATGCAGTTGTCTGCTGCTATATCTAAGCTTAGCTTATTTGAAATATATTCTTTATTTATGTAAGCATTTATGAAAACGGTATAGTGACTTGATAAATTATACTATTTGTTTTATGACATAATAACCTATGTCACCTGGATCTAATCTTGTAGGATTAAGGTTCTTAGGACTGCATTATCTTTATGTCTTATCTTATGTATTCACTGAAGTGAGAAGACTGACAAATTGCCTACTTGAACAGATTATAATACTACGCAGTGCATTACCCTTTATAACATAAAATAAAGATTTCATATTAGAAACTGCTTGTTTCAGGCACTTTAGTAGCTTTCCTAACAGGTAAAAAAACATCTTTTTAACCTAATATGACATTATACTTTACCTTAATTACCCTAAGGTTGCCTGATAGTTGTTACACTAGCAATCGCATAGCATAGCGATGTTTCGTTTTGCGTTCTGTCTTGGGCCTATTTGTAACAAAAAATTTGCGCTCGCTTCGGTCGCGATACTTTTGCCATATATATGCCTAGTGCGCATGGTACGGGATCACCCCCGTTTTTTACACGTACTACATTAACACGCAATTGGAAATAATTTGGGGGTACTCTGTAGAATATCCTCGGGTGCTAACCGCCGGCACTGCATCTTCTGCATATTACCTATATGATGCATGTTTATACGGCCCCCGACTTCATTAATATCCTCAAATCTGGCCTGTAACATTCAAAAGGTTGCCCTGCCCACCCTAGAATTACCAGAGTACATACTTGATCAATATGGCAGGTAAGAAGATACTGGATATGATGAGGCCAGCATACACTGAAGCGAGAGATGCAGTGCCAAGTCCAGCCTCTGCATTGATAGAACTTTGTAGACTAGCTGCACCCTGAAAATATAATAACAGATATTTGTGAAATTCTGCACAACTGCGAATTCTCACACAAAGAGCTATTTTATCTTTTGATATAAAAAAATATATAACTTAGGAATTCAAATTTATTACCCTGGGTCATCCAGCCGCTTTTCTAACTAACATTTGTGTACTGGTTATTTTTGTAAACGCATGTTGTTTTAACTACCCAAGCGCTTTATTTATCTACGTAAGTTTTGACTTTGTGTAATTGTGTCAAATGATGGTCCTAGTTCTAGTATTACCTACATCTATCACTAAGAGATTGTCATATACGTACGAACGCATAGGAAACCCGATGGAGTAGTGGATAGGGCCGCTGCCTCCTGAACTGGAGGTCGTGGTTCGAATCCCACCACGTACCAATGTGATTTTCGGTTTTCGAATTTCATATGTACGTTTAATCGGCGCTTTTTTGGTGTTTCGGAAGGCACGTTAAGCCATTGGTCCCTGTTAATATCGTTTAATACCGTAGATATAGGTCGTTAAGCCATATCAGAGGCCAATGCTAAGCATTGGCAGTTTGAAAACTCTGACCTAATCTAGGATTGGGTCTGGTTTTTCTTCTGGGTTGCTTCAGATGTCGCTCTGTGTAGTCGCTCTGTGTAAAACCAGTACCCTTGTTCAATCACCTAGATTAGGTAGCCGACCCTGTGACATACGGGATAAGGCTAAACTAAGAGATACATACATACGTACGTACGCAGGTGATTATCAACAGAATGGAATGTAATTTTGTTCAGTACGCAGGACTAGCAAGTTAATGAGGCCTCACTTACGAAAATTTACAACAATTTAAACTATCATACTCTAAAATTATAATTACTTACACTTAACGTATTCATCATCAGTAGGCGTATTTACATCACGTTACGAGTGACCAACTGAGACCATAATAGAATCATATTAGTATTAAGGAATGATAAAAATTATGGCTTACATCAAGCAACGACTACTATGTATATTTATTTATTTTAATTTTATTTATTTATTTATAACAATAATAATATGATTGTTTACACCTTTAAAAAACAAGATGATACAGGTAAGCCCTCAATCAGGTGTTGCAATTGCAACCCAAAAAAGACCGAGATCTGTGTTATTGTTAGCTATACCCTACCTATTCTACTGTATGCAGTTACTGGGTCGATTCTAGATACCACTGGCTTTAACTAAAATTAAAATATCTGTTACTTTCAAAATAATAAAATTGAAAAAGGACAGGCGATTTATACTCTATGGTTTTACACTTTGTCTTCTAGATTTTGACGCGCTTTTGCACTCTATATCATATGACGGCAGATAAAAATTACAGATAACGCATAAACTCACAGACTATAAAACAAAAACCGGAGAGAATAGATCTCCTGTCCTTTTCCAATGTTTTTAGTCTGAAAGGGACAAATAGATTTTAATTTTAGTTTTAGCCGCCAAACCTAGAATCGAGCCTATTATCTTCTTAAAATTAAAAAACTTCCTTCATGTTTGTGTTTATTAATAAATTTATTCAAGATCATCAACACTTTTTTTACTTGAAATGGGTATGCTCTTGACTCTAGACAAAAAGTTCAGGAAAGACCGTGTCAGAGTCGATGATGGAGCGAGCTCACCAAGAACATGCCTGTTATGGCACTGGCTGTCTCACGCACCGACGGAACACAGCAAGCTGTTTGGCGCCGGACTCCGGTGAGAGGGTGGTTGCGAGCCAAGCGGAGCCTACCACCGCTTTTACTTACTTGAGAAAATCACAAAAAAACGAAAGAACTAGTTTATTCGTTTATTTTATTTATTTATTTAACCGTTTTTTGAACACAGAAATATACCAAGGACAAAATACATAAGGAACAAAGACACAAAAGGCCCTGCTTATCTCTAAAAATAAACTTCTCACTTAATTTAGTAATAATAGTTCTTCCATGCTGGCCTGGGAGCGAGAGAAAAACATGGAATGTGCCAGCTGCATTTCCTCCCGGGTATGCTGTAAAAACCAGCTAAGGGATCCGAGGGTTTCAGTATATTGTAATTTCGGCGATGGGCTGACAACCTGTCACTACAGCAATATACTTACAAATCTATCTTAAATAACCCTCAAAACTTTGTCAGACGTGGCGGAACGACCTTTGTTTGGGTCGTTTACGCTCTGCCTACCCCATTAGGGATAAAGGCGTGATTATATACATACATACATTTAGTAATAATGATGTGGCTTTTATCATCACGCAGAGGTACCAATTCGTAGTTGCAAAAATCACGACTTAACTAATGTAAGTCTCATCATCTCCCTAGCCTCATTCCGTATCTCACGGGGTCGGCTACCTAATCTAGGGGATTGAACGAGGGTACTGGTTTTTACACAGAGCGACTGCCATCTGACCTCCGCAACCCAGAAGGGAAACCAGACCCAATCCTAGATTAGGTCAGAGTTTTTCAAGCCGCCAATGCTTAGCATTGGCTTCTGTCATGGCTTAACGACTAATATCTATGGTATTAAACGATATTAACTGGGACCAACGGCTTAACGTGCCTTCCGAAGCACGGAAAAAGCGCCGAATAAACGTACATATGAAATTCGAAAACCGAAAAACACATTGGTACGTGGTGGGATTCGATCCACGACCTCCCACTCATTCATTATCTGTCATGAGAGAACAGAAAGGGACGCCAATCATTAAAGTCAAGATTTAGTTAAGTTGTGCACTCTACGAATCGATAGCAGTGTCATTGAGCTAAATTTGGTGCATCAATTAATGCAACATTATGCAACTAGGTAGGTACATACATTCATTTTTGATATACTTTTAATGTGTTACATACATACATACATACCTATAATCACGCCTTTATCCCTAATTTGGTAGGCAGAGCCTAAACGACCTAAATAAGGGTCGTTCCGCCACGTCTATATTTGTAGGTGTATTGCTGTAGTGACAGGTTGTCAGCCGATTGCTTAAATTGCAATATACAGAAACCCTTGGATCCCTTAGCTGGTTTTAACAGCATGCCCGGGGGGAAATGCAGCTGGCACATTCTATGTTTTTCTCTCGCTCCCAGTCCAGCATAACAGAATATATAATAGTACTACATACCAGCATAAAAGGATAATACATACAAAATAAATAATGTGTTTCACGTTTCAATACTATGTAATGAGTATGTTTTTTTTTTGTAAATACCTTAAACCAAATATTACACAGATGGTCTTATTCTTATAGAGTGCGAACACGATCATATGCGATCATAGGCGAGGAGACACGCAAACTACTTACACTCTTATTCCGACGCCATTTACCTACACCCTTAGGTTAGGTTAGGTTAGGTAACCGCACTGGGACGTAGCTGCAGCAGAGCGGCGCGGCGCGTCACTGCGCGACAATTGGTTCTTTGTTTGAAAATGTATGAGATGTACCGCACTGAAGCTGCAGCGGAGCGGCGCGGCACGGCGCGGCTATGTCAGTTCATACATTTTGGCAGATGGTATCGTGCAGTGTCGCGCCGCAGCAGTGCCGCGCCGCGCTGCTCCGCTGCAGGTACGTCATAGTGCGGTCTTGCGTACCTTTATGTAAACAAAATCTGACAAAACGTATGAACTGACATTGCCACGCCGTGCCGCACCGCGCCGCTCCGCTGCAGCTTCATGTGCGGTACATCTCATACATTTTCATACAAAGAATCATTTGTCGCTCAGTGCCGCCGCGCTGTCTCGCTGCAGCTACGTCATAGTGCGATCTTACGTACCTTTATGTTAACACAATCTACTCTACTCCCTTAATGAACACGCGATCTAGCATAACTCTTATAACGAGAATATTAATGATATGCTGTGTGTGTTCTTCCATGCTGGACTGGGAGCGAGAGAAGAACATAGAATGTGCCAGCTTCATTTCCTCCCGGGCGGCTTGCTGTAAAAACCAGCTAAGGTTTCTGTATATTGCAATTTTGGCGATGGGTTGACAACCTATCACTATAGCAATAAATCTATCTTATATATCCCTAAAAAGTTTGTCAGACGTGGTGGACCTTTGTTTAGTTCGTTCACGCTCTTCCTACACCATTAGGGATAGAGGCGTGATTATATGTACGTATGTAGTAATGATGTGCCTAACTCCTGTATCTTATTTTTTGTCAAACAAATCCATTTTAGTAACTGCTACTTTCAGACACTGTTTAGTAGCTTTCCTACATACATACATACATATAATCACGCTTTTATCCCTAATGGGATAGGCAGAGCGTAAACTACTAAAGAAAAGGTCGTTCCGCCACGTTTGACAAGTTTGGAGGGCTATTTCAGACTGAAATGTGTATCACTATAGTGATAGGTTGTCAGCCCATCGCCTAAATTGCAATACACTGAAGCCCTCGAATCCCTTAGCTGATTTTTACAGCATGCCCGAGAGGAGATGCAGCTGGCACATTCTATGTTTTTCTATCACTCCCAGTCCAGCATGGAAGCATGCTTTTTCCTAACAGGTAAAAAATCATCTTTTTTTACTACAATAGCCCTTTACCCAAATTCCTAAGACGTCTTCAGATATCCTCACTTAGATATAATCTGACCTGATTAACAAATATGACCTTACACTTTACCTAAGCTACCCTAAGGTTGCCTGATAGTTGTTACACTAGCAATAAGGCCGCCTAAATTGTAGGTAATGCTTTTGTAACGTTTTTATTTAACATATTGTTTATCATCATCTCATAATCTCCCTAGCCTTATCCCGTATCTTACGGGGTCGGCTACCTAATCTAGAGGATTGAACGAGAGTACTGGTTTTTACACAGAGCGACTGCCATCTGACCTCTGCAAGCCAGAAGGGAAACCAGACCCAATCCTAGATTAGGTCAGAGTTTTCAAGCCGCCAATGGCCTCTGAAATGGCTTAACGACTAATATCTACGGTATTAAACGATATTAACCGGGACCAACGGCTTAACGTGCCTTCCGAAGCACGGAAAAAGCGCCGAATAAACGTACATATGAAATTCGAAAACCGAAAAACACAGTGGTACGGGATTCGAACCACGACGTCCCGCTCAGGAGGCAGCGGCCCTATCCACTACACCATCGGGCTCTTAACATATTGTTTATGTGCAATAAAAAATACTTTGTACACACTGTAGAACATTATTGTTATTTGCACTTATCTTTCTGTTGTTTAAGTCTGTGTTTTTATTTTGTGTAACAAATTGTTAAGTATGGGAATACTTACGGTGTAAGCTGTAAAATGCACCATAAACGCTAGACCGATCACCACAACATTCTTTATTATCCTCAACCTTTCTCTAGGTTCATAATGGCCTGGTACTTCACTAGACATCTGCTCTGCTTTCACACTATTTCCATTATTAACCATATCTTCTGTATATTTCATATATTTTTCTTCATTATTGTACTCTGTCACTTCCAAGGATTTTCCATTTGAATTCATTGTCCTAATTTAATTAATTATATTAAATAAATAAATATTGTTCCACCAGCTGGTATGTTCACCTTCGCCACTAGAGTCACACTAAGGAGCAATTTCAATAACAAGACAACTTACGACCATAACTTAAGGCGCTAGTCGCATCTTTTTGTTGAGAATTTTCATCTTTTTTCCTTAGTGATATTTTTTTATATAGGTACAAAAAATGTGCATCGTGCAACAACGTATATAAACTTAATTTTACAGTTTTTCTATGCTATTGCATAATTCAAATCACTAATAGTCTTTTGACCTCAATTTTTAGGTTTCCTCATTCGATTAGAAACTCTTTCACATCGCTAACTCTATCTGGCTGTCTAAATGTCGCTTGAATTAATGCAATTTAATCACAATGAGAAGGTTGACCGATCCCAACAAAGCAGTGGTAGGCCCTCTCAGTGGAGTCCAGCGCCAAACAGCTTGCTGTGTTCCCTCGGTGGGTGAGAGTCAGTGCCATAAAGGCATCTTCTGGGTGAGCTAGCTCCATCGTCGACTCTGTCACGGTCATTCCTGGCCTAGTGTCTAAACTCACAAGCAAACCCATTACTAATAAAAAAAAGAGTATATTCATGCGCCTTAAATCATCAGTTTTGCTTACGAACAAGGTATAAGCTGTGACATTAGTTAAGCGTATTGTACAAATACAGACAGAAGGAACATAAAGATAGCAAGGTAACGTGAAACATTAGTGATTTTCAACACTACTTAATTAATGACATACATACATATAATCACGCCTTTATCCCTAATGGGGTAGGCAGAGCGTAAACGACCTAAATACAGGTCGTTTCGCCACGTCTGACAAAGTTTTGATGGTTAGATTTGTAGGTATATTGCTGTAGTGACAGGTTGTCAGCCCATCGCCTAAGTTACAATATACTGAAACCCTCAGATCTCTTAGCTGGTTTTTACAGCATGCCCGGGAGGAAATGCAGCTGACACGTTCTATGTTTTTCTCTCGCTCCCAGGCTAGCACAGAAGAAATCAATCAATAATCAATGACACGGGTATAGAACGTGTTACTTTATATTTTTGAATCAATATGGAGAAACTGGTTATTTTGCTAGTTGAAGTATTATTTATTTTATTACTACACGAAATAATGCAAATTCAATACATGTTTCGTGTTAGTTATAAAAAAATATATTAAATATAAATGAGTGACTTGATTATCATAATCGCATGCAAGTCTTGCAACTAATGATGACGGAATATTATTCACAAATCAAAAAGCGCAGCGTCCTTGTTGTTTTAAGGCGAATATACCGTAAAACTGTATCAGTATACGTTTTTCTTTCTTAATCTTATAAAATGTCCCATTTGTTGTTTTACACCCATAAAACATAAGTAAAAAAGTCGTCAGTTGGGTTTGAATTTTGATAAACAATAATAGTTTATTGTCTATCAAAGAGTTTGAATGATAACTTCATTTAAACACTATTTCAGGGATAGATTTTAGTGCAGCAACACACAGGCCTCGTATACTACGCGCAAGGTTGCGCTCAACAGGCTGTCAATGCTTTTTGCATTGCCTACAACACACATGCTTACGCTGAACGCGCGCGTACTGGCAGAGGGTTGCGCCGACGTAGAGTTCCTCACGTTGCTGCCCTTAACTGCTGGTGCTCCGCTCTCGTGCCGCATCATAAATCCCTAGTGTGAAAGAGCCTTAACATTGCATGTCTCTCTTACTTTTCTCAAGGCACAGAATACCTAATAATAAGACAGTAAGACTATTACGAAAACAAGGTAATGGTTACTCTGATTGAGTATTTAGGTTCGTATTTACAATCAGCACTTGAGATTGACAGCGAGTTTGAGTTCGTATCAGGAATGTCAGTTCAATACATAATGATCTGTCAAATCTATAGGTACTTAATACCTTAGGCCTATGGCTCGTATTTATAAAGCGATCTTAAGATTGAGAGACATATTAAGTAACTCAAACTCGCTGTCAGTCTCGAATGCTGTTTACCAATACGGGCCTTAGTGACGTCGACGTCATCTCGCCATAGAAATGTTACTAAAAAATCAAGCTATATTTTGCGGAAGTCCATCACAAATGTGGAAGTGGCTATATATTATTTTATTATTTGTAGGTAGGCTAGAAATGGACTGGTCTTGTCTGACTTGTTATCCTTTATTACTTGAATACCTTCCGGAAAACCATTTCACGGTGAAACGAAGCGACGACGGAATCAAAGAAAACTAATAAGTTAATTCGATCAATTTTATTGATTTTAATCAAATAAAGACAATTGAAATAATATGATATATAAAGGCGTGATTGTATGTATGTAAATAAATAAAATAAATAATTCACTGGTCCAATAGCTCAGTTGTTGAAACCCCTGCCTGATATGCTGAATGACGTAGGTTCGATCACCTTAAAACACAATATTTTGTGATTATAAAAATCATATCACCAGACAGGCGTTTTCTTAAGAATAATGAAGAATGAATGAATGAATGAAGAATTTAAATCTGCTGACGATAAATAAATGATAAAGATGTGAATGACTTCTCAGAGAAATCCAGTTAAAACCGCATTTACACACATGACTGCTTAATCTTATCAGTTGCTAGCTTTTCGTCCTGCGGTTTCACCTACAGCTAATAAAGTTTTCCCGTGAGAATAACTTTCTTTCTCGCGGTATGAACAAGTTTTTTTTTATCTAAGGCTAAGCAATAATCAAAAAGATCCTCACTTCAAAATTAACAAAATTTCATGCAAATCTTCATCCTATTTGACCCCTTTAGGGGTCGAAAAATCAAAAACGCTGATACACTTGTCCAATAATTTTTCATCATTTGCCTAAACACGAAATTGGAAGATTTCGTTCAAAGTTGACGGAATTTCTATACAAACTTCTAACCAAAATTTAACCCTATTAGGGGTCGCAAATTCCATACGTGTAAATTCTTTTTTAATTAGTAGTCTAAACACGAAATTAGAAGATCCTAACTTCAAAATTACAAGGAATTTCCAAACAAACTTCCAACCTCTGTTTAGCCGCTTTAGGGGATGAAAATCCAAAAAAACTGAAACATATGTTTATTATTATTTAATTATTAGACAAAATACGAATTTATAAGATCTTAACTTTAAAATTAACGGACTTTCATACAACACTTCAAACCCCCCTTTTTACACCTTTAGGGGTGGAAAATCAAAAAAATCTTTTCTTAGTGGATAGTTTCATTATAAAACAGGATTCTAGCTTTAGTAGCTTAGGCTCTGCATTAATGACTCAAAGTCTAGTCTCTATGTCAGTAAGTCAATAAGTACAAACGATTTTATAAGTATACGTAGATATGTAAATCTGTTCCACATTATGTATTGTTTCATAATTCACTAACTGCATAAAGATAAACTTCTTAGGCCTTTCACGAGATTATTTGATTTAATGTTTGTCAAATATTTGCAAACTCTCGTCTACACGAATTACAGATTAAATTTACAGTGTAGTATGAGTGAGAATTCATTTAATTCGCAAGGTAAGAAGAGTTATACTAAAATCCGTTCCTGTTCTGCCATGACTAACAAATATTGAGAACGATAAGACTGAACTGCGATTCAGGATAATTTGAGAAAGAAATATGATCAAAGTGACAGTTTGTCAACCAATTTCTTATATGCAATTTATGTAGGTACTTTCCAAATTAATTTGAATTAATTAGTTTCAATCAAGCACTCATCTTCAAATTTCAGAATCCTACGTCTAACTTAACTACTTATAAACTATCAACATTTGTATGCTCTATTATCACAGCCTTTATTTCCTGCTATCACATTCTCATCTTTGGTGACTTCAAAAGTCATGTTTCGATTCTTCTGTCGGTATTCCACGGTGAAGTATCCAGCAGATCCAATGCACATCATGATGAAGAGGAAGTAGATCTTGGAACTGGTGCGGAAGTAAGGGGAGATGGCGAAGGTGATGATGAAGCCGATGGCTTCGAAGAGCCGGTAACTGGCGAAGGCTGGCGCTTCGCGGCCAGGGAAGATGATTCCGTAGTATGCTGTGAACACAATGTTTATTGTATTTACCAGTATACAAAAACAGTCAGGTTCGTATTCTAATGTGTAGGTTGTCTTGTCGATCAAAGACCCAAAGTACCCTGATGACAGATATTTTATAGACTGCATAGTGACACTGACCCGAATCGAAGTCGTTCCTTCGAAGCAAAAACCTCTGCACTTTTTGCCACCGCAAAACTTTAAATGCAGCTACCATATAAGACATTCATATTCGGAGGGTTTGAAGAGAGCCCGATGGTGTAGTGGATAGGGTCGCTGCCTCCTGAGCGGGTCGTGGTTCGAACCACCATGTATCAATCTGTTTTTCGCTTTTCGAAATTCATATGTACGTTTATTCGGCGCTTTTTCCGTGCTTTGGAAGGCACGTTAAGCTGTTGGTCCAGGTTAATATCGTTTAATACCATAGATATTAGTCGTTAAGCCATATCAGAGGCCAGTGCTAAGCATTGGCGGCTTGAAAACTCTTCCCTAATCTAGGATCGGGTCTGATTTCCCTTCTGGGTTGCAGAGGTCAGATGGCAGTCACTCTGTGTAAAAACCAGTACTCTCGTTCAATCCCCTAGATTAGAAGATTTTGCTGTTACCATTAATCTGAACGAGCCACACGGAGTTGCAGAGCCCAGCGATGATCGCTATGAGGTAAGGTATGAAGACAGCATCAGGCTGCGGTCGCCACAACAGCATGAAGAGATGGAGGCCAGTGTTGAGGATTATAGCGCAGCAGATGAGACGTACTCGACCAATTTTCTGAAAAAGCAACTCAATGAAAAACAAAGAAGTCATGGCAGTTAATGCAAGTAAGAATCGTACTATAAGACTTATAATTTTGAAGCTGATCATGCTGTACCATCTTTTCTATTCAAACATGATACGAGACATTACAAAATGTTAAAGACTATACCTGATCGAAAGATTAATCAATCGATTGCTCTATAGTTTTGCAAAGCAATTATTCTTGCTTTGGACTTAAGATTATTTAGGTGTAACGAAACGTTCTCAAACTTACCCTGACTAAGAATCCAGTGATGCAGCAGCCACACGCATCAGCTACTCCGTGGGTCATCATCACATACCCCACAGTCCCTGGACCAATAGCACAGGATACGAATGACTAAAATAAGACATGGCATATTAATATAGGTAGTTTTGACATACCAATAAATATTTTATGTGGTGCATGTCTTATCGACGCAACAGGTGACCCTAGGGCAGTTAGTTACTTCGCACAGAGAGTCAGCCTAGAGCAGCGGGGTAACGCCGCCAGTGTGTTGGGGACCTTGCCTCGATGCGGCGTGCTGGAGATGTTTTTTTTTTTATTTGTCGTGTGCGTGTGTGTTATAGTTTATTTTTATTTTGTTTGAGTTTGCATGTTACTGTCACAATAATATTTAATAAAGATGATTTTATATCTGACTTACAACTGTCATGTCTGCCGTGACGAAACCCTGCTGTAATCCGATGAAGATGCTCAGGATGATTAGAAGAAGCTGGTTTGGTTCAATAATTACTTTCATAGTCACCAACAGCAAAGATAGACTTGACTTTGATTCCTCGTTTTTTTTCTCCGATTTGTATCTGTAAAGTAATAATGTGATTATGGGTAAAAGATTGTGTTTAGGAAACTAACTAACTAATAAACTAATTAACTGCCTCCGTGGTCTAGTGGCTAGTACCATGGACTCCCGATCCGGAGGTCCTGGGTTCGATTCCCAGGGGGGAAAACACAAAGTTGATATTTGAGAATTTATCACTTTGTGAATTTTTCCCCTAGTTTGGTTAAGACATTGCAGGCTGAATCACCTGATTGTCCAAAAAGAAAAGATTTCGTGCTTCGGAGGGCACATCAAGCCACGGTCGCTGTCTTTGATAGTGGTCGTTACTCAAACCATGTCAGAGGCCTGATAGTTGTGTGGCCTGATGGTTTAAAATCTCTGACACCAGGGTTCATCCGACAGAAGAAGAAGAAGAGAAGAAGTAGGAACTACAACCTGCCCTATATTGTATGAAATAAGGAAACCCCTATTTCTTTATTCAGAAACTAAAAGTTAAAGATGTGTAATCAAGCTGAGTGACAAGCATAATGCTTTAAACACAAAGTCTAAGCAAAAAAAGAATTACCTTTTTGGGGAGTCGACCCAAAATCCAACAATTATCATTGCTGCTGCCATACACGCCAGATAAATTCCTGCAATATTTAAAAATAAATTAACATCAGGTTGCAACAAAATACACTTTTAGTTGGTACTGGTGATAAATCTCAATATTTCGCTACAAAAATGAGGTTGAAAAGTCATTATTCCTATTTGTCATTCAGCAGAAAGTCATCTGAGCCCCGTATCGTAAAACATTATCGTGTCAGTTCACTGCTAGCCTTAAGAGAATCCCACGGTGCGCCGCTAAGCCCAGTTTTGAACTCTTCGCATCCAGTTCCAGCCAGACACCAATCCTGAGAGAAGGATCTGCTACACTTCGTAAGCATGCTTGATGTTGAGCCCCGTATATTTTTTTTGTTATTCCATTATAGGATGCTTGAAAGTTTCTGTTCATTAAAATCTTAATCATCGTCAAAGCAACTTACTTACCCACGAGCATCTGAATCTTCTCTGGTGGTTGTGGCAGCAGGGCTTTACCAGCATCAGCGCTAGGAAGGAAGTTAGCCCCACACAGCTCAGGAATCAGGGTAGCGTTCATCGACGTCACAGCTGCTTTGTTGTTCCCAGACAGCAATACTTCAAGCAGAAAAGGCAAATACAAATAAATAAATTAAAAATACAAATCACTTTATTTCTACACAACACATTACAAAAAATAAAAACACACAATCAAGAATAACATAAGAAACAGGGCAGGTAGGCATATATATATTTATTACAAAAGTGGAAAAAATTGTGGGCACAGCTTGGCTGTTTTTAAGTCCACCCGTAACAGGTGTACAGAAGATAATAGAAATGAAATAGCACAGAACAACTTGAACTACAATTCGACAAATATTTGTAAAGACTGTTTAATATTATTAATATGCCTGTCGATTTTTGGAAAATAGATTAACGCTAAGGAGATGCCGAATTATGCAGAAGAAGAGGAAAAAATGTCTGTCTCGTCTGATTTACATAAGAGTCTAGTAGTCAAGTTTCTCTTATCCAACTTACCAACAGAAGAAATTATGTTTCCCCACACTTGGTTGATGTGAAAGATCATGAAGAACTGCCCCAAATATCGTGCAATATAAACTTCCATGGATGTTTTCGAGATCTTGCTGTGTGCTTCTGACACCTAAAAAGAAACAGAATCCAAATAAATCCGAATAACTTCCATACTGGACTGGGAGAGAAAAAACAACATAGAATGTGCCAGCTGCAATTCCTCCCGGGCATGCTGTAAAAAAACAGCTAAGGGATCCAATGGTTTTAGTATATTATAATGTAGGCGATGGGCTGACATCCTGTCACTACAGCAATATACCTACAAATATATCTTAAATAACTCTCAAAACTTTGTCAGACGTGGCGGAACGAGGGAATCAGAATAAAGATTACATGATATATTGAAAAAGCATCACATGAGTATCAAAATTCATTCTTCACCTCTCTAGGATGCGATGTATGGCATTTAGGCAGCGAAGCAGCACAGCAACGGCCATTTCGTGTCTAGCCATTTATAAGATCTTATTCAGCTAAGTCTTCCATGCTAGACTGGGAGGAAAAGAAAAACATAGATTGTGCCTGGGCATGCTGTAAAAAACAGCTAAGGGATCCGAGGGTTTTACTATATTGCAATTTAGGCGATGGGCTGACATCCTGCCACTTCAGCAATATACCTACAAATCTATCTTAAATAACCCTCAAAACTTTGACAGACGTGGCGGAACGACATTTGTTTTGGTCGTTTACGCTCTGCCTACCCCATCAGGGATAAAGAGGTTATTATATGTATGTATGTATTAAATTAGAGCCTTCAGAAATATTTCCTTCGTTTTCAGTGTAATTACACTTTCTTTTCCCACTCGCGTCACTTGTTTTACGCAAGGAGACGTTATTGGGCCGCTTCTTTTAAAATGGCGTGTTTATGCATAAAATGTAAATACATACATACAATTACGCGTTAATCCCCAATGAGGTAGGCAGAGCGCAAACGACCCAAACAAAAGTCGTTCCGCCACGACTAACAAAGTTTTGAGGGTTATTTAAGATAGATTTGTAGGTATATTGCTGTAGTGACAGGTTATCAGCCCATCGCCTAAATTGCTCTCAAAACTTTGTAACACTAACAGAACAACCTTTGTTTAGGTCGTTTATGCTCTGCCTACCCCATTAGGGATAAAGACGTGATTATATGTACGTATCCAAATAAAGATTAAATCAAATAATATTCTAAAACACATTTAAATTCTTACGATAGCAAGGTCACATCGCACACCAGAGCGGCGCGGCTCCCATGCCAGCGAGGATCGCAGCAAGGATCAGTGTGTAAAAGGTGGGATGCAGCTGGGACGCGATGTTCGGCGTGTAGGCAGCGAAGCAGCACAACATCGCCCATTTTGTACCTTACAATTTATAATACCTTATTCTGCTAAGATATTCTAAAACACTTGCGTCAATACTCACTATAGCAAGGTAAGTGCACATCGCACACCACAGCGGCGCGGCTCCCATGCCAGCGAGGATCGCAGCAGGTATCAGTGTGTAGAATGTGGGATGCAGCTGGGATGCAATGTACGGCATGTAGGCAGCAAAGCAGCACAGCATCGCCCATTTCGTGCCCAGCCATCTGGTGAGTGAAATCAAGTGTTTTTAATACTACAATATCCAGATGCGCGGGGGCTTGTGCAATCATCCGACTACCATCTTCTGTCGGTATATGGTAATAGCTTCTAAGTGATCTCACTTAATCTTCGTCAGTTTTTGCTTCGTGACTTGAGCTCAAAAAACAGACAAATAGAAGCAAAAAAATATCTGAGGAACATAAAAATAAGGTGAAGGTATGCAGGTAATTCTTAAACTTTAGTGCACGATTCTCGCGCAGGCACCTGGAATATTTGATGACTTACTTTATAATGACAACTGGCATGAAGAAGCTGGAGACCAGAACTGCTGTATACTTGGCAGCCAAAGACGCGGTTCCAAGACCCTCATCCACGTTGATGGAACTTTGTAGATTTGCTGCACCCTGAAAAATTAAATCAATAAAGTCATACTGGATTTGTCTTCAAAACTATCATAATTTGCAATGAAAATTTTACCATGTATTTTATTTGAAGTAAGATACTACGTGATATTAACTTGTTTGGACAGTAAACGCAAGCCAAAGATCATCATCATAAATTGAATCTTCATATTGAAGTTTGGAAGTATAGAACATCAAATATATGGGGCAAAGATATGAAATCGAATAACAGAATCAATATTTTATACATCTAAATCAAAACACAATCAGGGATCAAAAATTTAATTTTATTTAGTCGCCAGCATCCTTTATATTTAAAGAGATTGCGCTAAAGAGAGCGAACTATATTCTGTTGTTTCATTACTTACATGCCAAGCAGTGAATTCCACCATAAAGGCGATGCTGACAATGGCCACATTCTTGACGATGCGCCAGTTCTCTCGAGGACCCCACTGCAGGGAAGGATCCGGTTTCACTGTCATGTCTGAGTCTAGTTGTACCTAGGACAGAAAGGAACAAATTCAGAGTTTACACAGTTATACTATAAGTCAAAGTTGAAACAAAAATGTTGCATATTTTCAAAATGTTCCATCATCATCATCTCCCTAGCCTATAGATTTATCCCGTATCTCACGAGCTAGCTACCTAATCTAGGTGTATGTAATGTACCCATTCTCATCTAGATATGCCTGCCCGACATTATAAAAAGGCAAATAGATGTATGTGTATGCCTTTCCTAATGCGATAAATCAGTATCAACTTCCATCAGGAGGTTTATAGGATAACGACTCTACTTCTGAATCTGAACTAGAAAAAATTTAAACCTCAAAACGTTCAGCTTCTTTATAAATTCTACTACAAATGAATTTCAGTGCTGCTACAGTCTGTAACAAATTGCACTTCAAAGATAAAAATAAATATTCACAGTATTGTTAAATTGTATTTTAACACAATGTCACAAAATAAATAAACAACAAACTATAAAAGGACGTAAATTAACTGAGCGTGCTTTCAGTATTAATAAAATTATTATTAAATCAATTTGTGAAAAATATTTTGGTAAAGTACAAAAATATGTTAATTAATAAACACATTACAGTTGTTTATATAATAGCAAACCCTAAATGGCCCTTTATCAAATATTTTGACACACTTATACGTAATGTCGTCTTACGGGGAACCGTACGTCAACCGCTCAACAAAAGCAGTTTCCACCATAAGGTCATTACGGTCCTCCATGCTGGACTGGGAGCAATAGAAAAACATAGTATGTACTAGCTGCATCTTCGAGGGTTTCAGTATACCTATTATTATTAAGGCGATTGGCTGACAACCTGTTACTACAGCAATATACATACAGATCTATCTAAAACAACCCTCAAAACTTGTCAGACGTGGCGGTACGTTTTTTTTTTAACGTTGGGTTCCTGCCTACCTTATTTGGGATACGGTCATGATGTATGTATGTAATTTCATTCATATAACAGTTTGAATCAAGTAAAGTCAAGTCGCGTGGCATTGATAGTTAATATCTTAATCATGATCTTAAATTGCTATTAACTGCATTAACAAAAACCGTAAATAACCGTTTTGTTTCACACTTCATTGAATTTTTCTTCGTCTCTGTTATTGTTCAAAAACAAAATAACATTTTGTAATAAATATGTTTTAATTAACTTTAAACAACAAAGGTTGACTGGCGTAACACACACCTTTATAAATCTTTTCGACCATTTATCGTAGAAATATTTCCTATTGGCACAAGAAATCCGTAGTTACATACATACATATAATCACGCCTTTACGCTCTACCTACCCCATTAGAGAAATGGGGTAGGCACAGCGTAAATGACCTACACAAATGGTCGTTCCGTTACGTCTGACAAAGTTTTAAGGGTTATTTAAGATAGATTTGTAGGTATATTCCTATAGTGACAGGTTGTCAGCCCATCGCCTAAATTACAATATACTAAGACCGTCCTTTAGCTGGTTTTTACAGCATGCCCGGGAGGAAAAGCAGCTGGCACATTCTATGTTTTTCTCCCGCTCCCAGTTCAGCAAGGAAGAATTCTTATCCATCCGTAGTTACCTGAATTTATCTGCAACTGCTTCACACGATACGACTATAACAATTAACTAAAACAGTACTTTGTGAAAACGACATAAACTAGTCTACAACTTTACGGGGTGTAAGGGACAGCGTCCCGTAAATTGATAGAGGTTGCTCAGTCAACGATACTATCACCAGGAAATTCTTTCAGGAGACGAAACACAAAATTACCTTCCCATTCAAAATTACCACCTCTATCGTCTGATCTTTGTATGGAAAATCATTTAATTTTTCACTTCCTGAAAAAAAATATCCGAACGAAACTGAATAAATATCCTATTGATATTTGTTCAGTTTCGTTGACTGAGCAACCCCTATCAGTTTGCGGGACGCTGTCCCTTACACCCCGTATATTTGTACATCGCCAAATAAAACGTGTGAATTTGAAACAATTTAATAAAATGGCGGCACAAATTACGCTCTTTGCTCGTTTATCTTGTTTTCATCCCATTAAGTATGAAAATGGTTCTTTAATGACTCAATTTAATCTGTTATACGATAACTTGTATAATGCTGAACAGTTTTTATAACTTATTTTACATAGTCAATAGTAAATTAAAACTAATTTATAGAGTCAAATCCTTATATTTTCGGTTTACTTATTACTTCTTTCTAATAGATCTGATTCAAATCAAGAATACGAGGGCTCACTTTGACCAAACATTGGATACTGCGACCCGACAGTTGCAGCTTTCATTAAATATTAGTCCTGAAAGTATTTTCTCAAAGTTCAGGCTTGTAGAATACCTAGCGGACTATAGTTGTGTACAGAAGGGATACTTTAACCCATATGGATGCAGGAGGTATTGTCTTACATATTTGACGTAAGAACTTCTAAACTCAATGAGAAATCTTATGCGAGAGTATATACGTAATATGATTTTCCTTTTTTGAAAAGATGACAAAATTTCTAGAATTAATATGTGTAAATCGAAATATCTCCTAATGTTATTATACTTATACTAGGCGATGGGCTGACAACCTGTCACTACAGCTATATAAATAACCCTCAAAACATTGTCAGATGTGACGGAATGACCTCTGTTTAGGTCGTTTACGCTCTGCCTACCCCATTAGGGATAAAAGCGTGATTATATGTATGTATATATGTTATTTTGAATAGCCCATTCTGTGCATAAAATAAGTTCTTTTTTTAGTATATTGTCTTTTAAATAAATAAATGTCACTATTATATTCCCAACAAACAACTAGTCTTTGTTATGTATTTAGGATAGCAGCTAGGAGAGGTAGAATTTTCATATTCTTCTTTATTTAGTGAGTTTCACTTCTGTACGTCAAAAAATATTCGTCTGTATTCTCTCGAACCAAGTCGGGTTTATTCCATAGTTAGTCGTCGGCAAATTGGCCTGATTGAGAAGGCGCGAGATTTTTTTGCTCGCGTTCAAATATTTCTGAACACTCTGTTCATATTGTAGCGAGTGTCGCAAGATGCAAGATTGTTTTGCTCGTGTCCGAGAATTCTTGAATGCTCTAGTTTTTCTGTAATAAATGTCACTTCCGTATGCTAATATCATTCTCTATTCTCACAAAGCGAGTCGGGTTTATTCCGTAGTTAGTGCACTCCTCGTCAAATTGTCCTGATTGGAAAGGCGTGAGTTGGTTTTGCTCATGTCCGAATATTCCTGAACACCCTGTTCTTATTATAGCGAGTGTCACTACTGTACAGTCATATGGTTCTTTATTCTATCGGGTTTATTCCGTAGTTTAGTCCTCGGCAAATTGGCCCGATTAGAAAGGCGCGAGTTTGTTCCTGAGCGTTCTAGTTTTGCTGTTGTAAATGTCACTTCTGTACGCTAACATCATCTCTATTCTCTCAAAGTGAGTCGGGTTTCTTCCGTAGTTAGTGTCGCCCTCATCAAATTGACCTGATTGAGAAGGCGCGAATTTGTATTGCTCGTGTCCGCATATTACTAAACACTCTGTTCTCATTGTAGCGAGTATCACTTCTGTACAGTCACATGGTTTTTTATTCTATCGGGTTTCTTCCGTAGTTAGTGTCGCCCTCATCAAATTGGCCTGATAGGGAAGGCGCGAGTTTGTTCTTTATTCTATCGGGTTTCTTCAGTTGTTAGTGTCGTTTCATCAAATTGGCCTGATAGCAATGAGGCGCGAGTTTGTTCTTGAACGCTCTAGTTTTGCTGTTGTAAATGTCACTTCTGTATGCTAATATCATCTCTATTATCTCAACGTGAGTCGAGTTTCTTCCGTAGTTAGTGTCGCCCTCATCAAATTGACCTGATTGAGAAGGCGCGAATTTGTTTTGCTCGTGTCCGCATATTCCTAAACACTCTGTTCTTATTGTAGCGAGTGTCGCTTCTGTACAGTCACATGGTTCTTTATTCTATCAGGTTTCTTCCGTAGTTAGTGTCGCCCTCATCCAATTGGCCTGATAGGGAAGGCGCGAGTTAGTTCTTGAACGCTCTAGTTTTAATAATAATAATAATAATAAATTTATTTATTCAAGTAACATAAGACTCACTTTGTTAGAAGACTTAGAACTAAGTATGTTAGTAAGTAGGTTTTGCTGTTGTAAATGTCACTTCTGTAGGCTAATATCACCTCTATTCTCTCAAAGTGAGTCGGGTTTCTTCCGTAGTTAGTGCCGCCCTCATCAAATTGGTCTGATTGGGAAGACGCGAGTTTGTTTTGCTCGTGTCCGAATATTCTTGAACACTCTGGTTAGAGCTTAAAATACTTTGCCTATCCAATTACAATGCTGAATACGTACATACATATAATCACGCCTTTAACCCTAATGGGGTAGGCAAAGTGTAAACCATCATCTCTTTAGCCATATCCCGTATCTCACGGGGTCGGCTACCTAATCTAGGGGATTGAACGAGGGTACTGGCTTTTACACAGAGCGACTGCCATCTGACCTCCGCAACCCAGAAGGGAAACCAGACCCAATCCTAGATTAGGCCAGAGTTTTCAAGCCGCCAATGCTTAGCACTGGCCTCTGATATGGCTTAACGACTAATATCTACGGTATTTAACGATATTAACCGGGACCAACGGCTTATCGTGCCTTTCCGTAACACGGAAGAGCGCCGAATAAACGTACATATGAAATTCGAAAACCGAAAATCACATTGGTACGTGGTGGGATTCGAACCACGACTTCCCGCTTAGGAGGCAGCGGCCCTATCCACTACACCATCGGGCTCTCTCCTACACCATCGGATCGGGCTCTCTCAAAGGTAGGCAAAGTGTAAACGACCTACACTAAATAGCGCTCCGCCACGTCTGACAAAGTTTTGAATGTTACTTAAGATATATTTGTTTATTGCTGTAGTGACACGTTGTCAGCCCGTCGTCTAAATTGCAAAATACTGACCCCTTTGGATCCCTTAGCCGGTTTTAACAGAATGACCGTGAAATGCAGATTTCACATTCAATTTTTTTTTCTCGTTCCCAGTCCAGCATGGAAGGAGAACAATGCTGAATGGTCAATTCATTTAATTGTTGATCTTGTATCGTGTGAAAACTTCAGTCACCGTTTTAAGGCTCGTATTTTTGAAGCGATCTCAAACTTGAGAGTAATATTAAGTATGAATTTGATAGGCCAGTTTGTACAGAAATGACATTTCTGATACGATCTCAAACTCGCTGCCACTCTCTAGAGCTGATTACAAATACATAAAATACATAATACATAAAATCACGCCTTTATCCCTTACGGGGTAGGCAGAGCGTTAAACGCCTCGTAAAAGGCGCTTTCGCCGCGTCTGACAATAATTGAGGGTAATTTTAGATTGTAATGTGTATTGCCATAGTGACAGGTTGTCAGCCCATCGCCTAAATTACAATACACTGTAACCCTCGAGTCCCTTTTGCTGTCTTCTAGAGCATGCCCGGGAGGAAGGGCAGCTGGAACATTCTATGTTTTTCTATCTCTCCCAGTCCAGCATGGAAGTATTATCTGATTACAAATACGGCCACAAATACGGTAGAGTTTTGGTCAATCCCTTTTCCGCAAGTTCTCGTGAGTGCGATTACTTCTGAAAATAATTTGAGCCAATTTATTGTATGTTTTGTATGTCAATTCGGCTCAAATTATACTTCTCCTACTACGGGGTGTAGGGACAGCGTCCCGCAAATTGATATTTTTTTCGGGGTTACTTAGTCAACAACACTGAACAACTTCCACCAGGTAATTATTTCAGGAAGATAAAAATAAATTTGGCTTTTCAATACAAATTCTTTGATCGAGGTGAACATTTTGCATGGAAAAGCCAAATTTTATTTTCACTTAATGAAAGAGCTTCCTGGTGGAAGTTGCTCAGTGTCATTGACTGAGCTACCCGTATCAGTGTGCTTGGACGCTGTACCTTACTCCCTGTATACCTACCTCACCAATTCCATTGTGTTTATCATGCGGGTAAAGTTGAGAGTATGTATGATACAAAACAAAATCAAAGTTGTCAGTTTACGTGCTTTGTAGCCATTCTTTTAAAAACTTTGTAAAAAATGAGTTACTTTATTATGTTATGATTATAACACGAGAGTAATATTTTTTTATGACAATGATAGACTGGCGTATGTTACGTATACGTAACATAAAACATATCAAAAACTGTAATAGTATTTTTCTGCAATTTTCTTGAATACATACATATAATCACGCCCTTATCCCTAATGGGGTAGGCCGAGAGTAAACGACCTAAACAAAGGTCGTTCCGCCACTTCTGACAAAGTTTTAAGGGGTATTTAAGATATATTTGTAGATATATTGCTGTAGTGATAGGTTGCTAGCCCATCGCCTAAATCAATCATCGCCTGGTTTTTACAGCATGCCCGCAAGGAAATTCAGCTTGCACATTCTATGTTTTTCTCTCGCTCACAGTCCAGCATGGCAGGTTCTTCTTGAACATTATTATAATTTTCTTTTACGATAATTTCTATCACCATCCAACATCCACAGAAAAATAAAAGGTGTTTGTAACCTTTTGCATTCATTTAGAAGCTTAGTTGCTATGAAATATAAAACTCATGTCATAGAAACTATTGTCATAAATATTGAATATTAAATATTCTATATAGCCCTGCCAGGAATTAAATATACCTGTCATAGAAAAAAACATACATACATATAATCACGACTTTATCCCTAATGGGGTAGGCAGAGCGTAAACGACCTAAACAAAGGTCGTTCCGCCACGTCTGACAAAGTTTTGAGAGTTATTTAAGGTGTTATTTGAGAGGATTTGTAGGTATATTGCTATAGTGTCAGGATGTCAGCCCATCGCCTAAATTGCAATATACTGAAAACCTCGGATCCCTTAGCTGGTTTTTACAGCATGCTCGGGAGGAAATGCAGCTGGCATATTCTTTGTTTTTCTCTCACTCCCAGTCTAACATGGAAGATAATAGAGACTATACTTACTGTAACAAACGTTCAATTTTCAAATATTATAATACATATTTATGTTAAGATTACTTACCGGACTGTCCCAATACATATCATCAAACTCGAACTAAACCTCACACTTTGCAACGGTCTATTTTACCATAGATACAATTTCTACGTCACATCCTGCAAATAACAATAAAAAACACTGCAACGGATGTTTTAAATCACAGCTCTACCTGTTTCGCGTGACAGCTAGTCACTGGTGATTTGACAAATGAATCATTGTTACTGTAACTTGAAATTAGAACTAAAACTGCAACAGAGAAATAGTCGAGTTACCGTGAAATTTAGATTAAAATAAACCGTGAGATCTGTGGTGGTGATTAGTTCATTACGGTCCCGATATAGCCCAAATGGCAGCCCAATCAGTTAAAAATCACTATGACTAACTCACTAAAATCACAATGAATCGTAAATCCGATCAAACAGACTCAAGTAAAAGTTATAAAGACACTTTAGAACCTTATAAATGAGTGATTCTTAGTTCGTTGTAGTAACAGCTATAAAAATTGCCGTTGGTGGCCGTATATTGCAATTTTTCTTCTTGTTATAGGCTATATCGGGACCTTAAGACGAATAAATAGACAATTTGCAAAGTTTGAGGCAGTTATACTTCGTTACTATTTACATTATACACACATAAAAAATAAATGTGAAACTAGAAAACAAGCCCAAAGTTTGCTGACTTTTTCAACATTTTCTAATTTTAGTAAAATAAAATGCTAACTCAGGATTGAAAAACGTTTTGGGGCAGTTATATTCTTTAGTTATAAGTCAGAACTGATTATATTCCTTAAATCATAAGCTACGTCATGGTATGCTCACTTATTTGAAACTTTGTGTGTATATTTTTTAAATCGCATTTGGTGTGATTTTCGCGTGCGTGCGCTTTTGGGTGTGACGTAACCACCATGATATGTCAATGGCGTTACGTTCTATATTTGAATAGCTCGAAATCAAGTTGCTTATCTGACCCCGGTATAACCCTTAAACGCTGCGTATAGTTCAGCACGTGTATTCTTTTATTTTTGAGCTTCAGTATTATATTCTTGTAAAATAAGCATATTTTTAACAAAGAATTTTAGCAAAATCAGAATATTTGACAGATAATTAGATAATTCAGCAATATGACGTCGCCATTATTATTTCAATCGCGTCAACCATTAATTTAATTTTCACTTATTATTCTACATCAACATCCACAGGAAACGGTACCATGATAACTGAGGCCTTATTGAATAAGTAACACCATTATAGTTTTCATGAGTTCTATGATTTTGATTCGTTTCTTCTGCTCATTAACCGCACGGATATTTAATTATTCTTAAGTTAAGGTTTGCTATCGTTTTAACGTAATCATTATCTTGCAAAGACACAAACCAGAACAGACGCTAACTGCCTCCGTGGTATAGTAGGCAGAGCCATGGGCTTACGGTTCGGAGGTCCTAGGTTCGATTCCCAAGGGGACACAAAGTTGCTGTTTGTCAATTTATCACTTTGTGAGGTTTTCCCGAGTTTCGTTAGGACATTGCAGGCTGAATCACCTTCTTCTTCTTTTCGATTCGAGGCAAACTCAATTTTAATTCTTGAGGATCACCTGATTGTCCGAAAATAAAGAGGATTCCGTGATTCGGAAGGCACGTTATGCAGTTGATCCCGGTCGCTGTTTTTGATAGTCGTTACTCAATCCATGTCAGAGACCTAAATAGCTGTGCTGCTAGGCGGTTTGAAAACTCTTGACACCAGGGTTCATCGGGTATTTCGACTCGAGAATCCACTTACTAAGAAGAGAAAAAGAACAGAGGCTAATTTGACTGTTTAATAATTCTGAGGATTTCTAACAACCCTTTGTCGAATCGGTAGGAGAACGAGTAAAGGATCTCTACAGAAAATCACAATGCTTTTACTATGTATGCTCTGAGAATTGAGGAGCTGATGATGGAGACAAAAGATTGCCACTGGAACTCCATGATGGAAAGTGCTAAGATAGACGTGTTTGGGCTCGATAACTTTGTTATTATAAGCACTTTCTATTACACATTACGGATTCCCTGCTTCGGAAGGTAGGTTAAGCTGTCTATCCCGGTGGCTGGTCTTGATAATGGTCATGAAACGAATCATGTCAAAAGCCAATTAAATGGTTTAAAAACTCTGACGCCATGGTTTACCGGGTCGATCGTCAACTCTAAAATCGGTATGAGGATGAGTAAAATAATCAGAGAATCACGACCTATTTATGAGATTAGATAAGATAAGATAAAAATACTTTATTGCACGTAAGAAAACAAATCATACAACACAACAGATAACAACAAAAGACAAGTACAACATGGGCGGCTTTATTGCTAAGGTAGCAATTTCTTCCAGGCAACCTTTGGGTGAAAGAAAAATGCGTAGTGGTAAGCGGTATGCGCAGCAAAGAAATTCTGCTTCTTCTTAAATTTAAGTGCTAGGCACTTGTCGGTGGTGTTATCGCCAACTTTCTCTATCTTCTGCCAACAATTTCACCTCGTGATACGACTTGACCTTCACTTCATCTTTAATTTGGTCAAAGTAACTGCGTCTCGGTTCCCCTTCCTCTCCTTCCTTCTATTTTCACCTCTATAGTGTTTTAAAAAAAAGATTTTTCGTATCACGGGGCCAATAATTCTTCCTCTTCTAATTAATTAGATATATTTAGCTGTTGCTCTGAAACAGTATGATGGAGTAGTTGGTGACGGTTGCGACGACGGTGGTGATCAGCGGGTACTCGAACCGGAAGTAGTCGCACGCCGTGAAGGATACCCGCCGCGATGCCGCCAGAGCGCGCAGCGAGCACACTGCTTGGTGTACTTCCGGCTCTGATAACAGAGGATGGTTATGGCAGGTTAGAATAGCATCTCCACAAGTCTTTCCACACACATACACGCATATAATCACGCCTTTATCCCTAATGGGGTAGGTTAGCCTAAACAAAGGTCATTTCGCCACGTCTGACAAAGTTTTGAGGGTTATTTAAGATAGTTTTGTAGCTCGTATATTGCTGTAGTGACAGGTTGTCAGCCCGAAGCCTAACCTAAATAACAATGTACTGAAACCTTCGGATCCCTTAGCTGGTTTTAGCATTGTGTAAGCTACGGGAGGAAATGCAGCTGGCACAATCTATGCGTTTCTTCCACTACCAGTCGAGCATGGAAGTAACAATTCTCTGCGTATAGATAGTCCACCCGTCAGTTTACTTAGTAATTATAGTATACTGAATGATCGGTTTGCTTACCGCATTTCTTATCAACGATGACATAATCACAAAGCCTCACAATCCTCTCGTGCTGCCTATAAGCTCGTTCACAATGATGAACGAGACTGAAGAAGATCACAGCTGGCACAAACGTTCTCATGGCACTCCATACCACTGACTCATACACAGGGACTGTGATTCCGTTGTACTGTAAGACAAGACACATACCGGGTGTAAGGGACAGCATGCCACAGTCAACGACACTGAACATCTTTTGCCAGGGAGTGAAAACAAAAACACAAAAATACAAAATTTTCACCTCGATCGGACAATTAGTATGGAAGAGGCTTTTTTTTACTTCCTGTAATAATTTACTGGTAAAAATTGTTCAGTGTTGATTGAGCAACTCCGATCTGTTTATGGGAAGCTGTCCCTTGTACCCCTAATAGGTGACATTGGTGCCATTCATCTAGTTTTTCTTCCATGAGAAGAGGATCAGGCTGAAAACCAGTGCTGCGCAACTCTAGTTGCCAGCGAAAACTGAGCCTTGCTCCTCGCCACACACACACCAATATTATCTGCTTATACTCATTACTCATCCATACATTTTTGTATCTTTTACCAAGGTGAATCGGTAGTTAAATTTATTTAAATATGTATAAAATTAACAAAAATACTCCAAACTACCTTTATTTTAGATTTTCTAATGTTGCTAGCTAAGTACCTATTTAAGGTAAGTTAGATAATAAGTTACAATTGTTACATTATTAAGCAAGAATAATTGTAAACAGTTTTCTTTTTGTGTGGCAAATAAATGGTTTAAATGGTAAAACTGATATTCCGTGCTGCTCTATTAACGTCAGAATTAATGTCTGTAAAGCTAGGATTTGCGGCCAACCAGATAACCATCTGGAGACCAATGGGCCAAGGAATTCACTAACCAGTTCTAAACATTTTAGACCTAGTAGATGACTAGCTAATAGATCAACCAGTATATAAGGCAAAACGTATGAAAAGTACTAAATAAAATAATTATGACATATTACAATACAATCAAGCGTAAAATCAAATCGTACATTTTGGATAACGTAGCAAGTAAGTTTTAGGAGTGTTATTACTATTATTTTAAATATTTTTAAATTCAAATTTGCATAATAATTAAGTTAGTTTTTAATGTTTTAGTATAAGTAAGTTGTATTGCGTAGAGCAACTGATCTCCCGTTAAACTTTTACGAAGTTTGGGAGAATATATTTATAATAGCATTATACAACTATTAAATGATAAAAAAAAGTAGTTACCTGGGATCCTTGTCCGTATCTTACGGTGCTGTTGATGAATCTCACCATATCGATCGTAAGATTGAGACTGTGCATCAATATCTAAAATAAAGGAAAGTATTTACAAATATTGTACATATAGTTAATCAAATTAAAAAAAAGCCCGATGGTGTAGTGGATAGGGCCGCTGCTTCCTGAGCGGGGAGGTCGTGGTTCGAATACCACCACGTACCAATTTGTTTTTCGGTTTACGAATTTCATATGTACGTTTATTCGGCGCTTTTTCCGTGCTTCGAAAGGCTCGTTAAGCCGTCGGTCCCTATTAATATCGTTTAATACCGTAGATATTAGTCGTTAAGTCATATCAGAGGCCAGTGCTAAGCATTGGCGGCTTGAAAACTCTGACGTAATCTAGGATTGGGTCTGGTTTCCCTTCTGGGTTGCGGAGGCCAGATGGCAGTCGCTCTGTGTAAAAACCAGTACCCTCGTTCAATCCCCTATATTAGGTAGCAGACCCCGTGATATACGGGATAAGGCTAGGGAGATGATGAGTAAGGTCAAATTAAACAGTTTTAGATTATAAGATTATACTAACCCGAATTGCAAACATATTATTTACGTATTCGCACTGCTCCGTCAATATGAAGTAGCATTTACTCAGCCCTGTGATTTTCTTGTAATAATTGTACGAAAACGTTTTGAAAAGTTTTATTTTCTTTCTCAAATTTCTTTGAAATTGAACCTTAGACTTCGAGCTGAATATCCAAGCAGATAAGCTTCCGTATTCATTTAAAATATTCACTCGATGCCAACCTGTGGAAATGTGGTAGCAATCTTCTACGACGTCACCAATCGTTCGTAAACGATATTCTATACGAAGCGTATGGGCAATTAAAGACGAAATAGTTAATATTTTAGTCATTAAGAATATGTGATACGATACATGTATCAATATCTCTCCTACTCCTTTTTCTCGGTTGCACACTGAAGTGTATATAACATTTGTAGACCAAATTAAGGTCAAGTACCAAATCAATTTGTTCAATCTCTTGTTTATTGCAATCTTCACTTCTCTTCCAAGAGATTTGTCAATAACATCGTACTTTCTGTAATATTCTTCAGTTGTTTCTTTATCATACTTATGTATGTGATACAAGTCAACCAGAAATAGTATGTAATCAAAGAACGATTGCATGGCGTCAGGCGCTACGGTTTCTAGCTTCGCCGTCATGTATCCATGGTGTTTCTTATAATACATCTGCCATGAGTCCGCTCCGCCTGTGAGGATTGCTGCTAGGAATATAACACGTAAACGGCAATCATTGCTTCTGCTAGTTGTGTGGCCGTCTAAGGTATTAAGCGTGTTAACTGCTAAATGTTTGAAAATTCTTGAAAATCGGCTTTTGTGACTCTTAGTCGTCAATTGCATATTTTTTATGTCCGAAACTTTAGCGCCTTTCATTTTTAGCATGGACTATAGGTACCATTGCTGATTATGTTAGCTTAAGCCGTGACTCCAGCGCAACAAAACATACCAGCTAGGCAGAGGGGAAGGGTTTCACAAACATTTCCCTTCGCCTCTCTGCCCCACGGGGGCTTCGTGTAATCTTTCATAGAAGGAGTCAGAAAAAGAAGAGTTAGAAATACAAAAGTTTTGTCCTCAATGCTTCCCACTTCGACAGTGTTACTTTTCACGGAGTTATAGTCAGTAAAGATAATTATTTAATTTTGGAAAGTGTCTTTATTACGAATCGTGTTATGACCGTGTTATTCAAATTTACTGCTCCACAATATCGTAATTAGTAGGTACTTGCTTAATTAACTTCCTATCGATTCATTTAATTATTTTTGTGAAAGTGCGTATCTGTGTAGTTTAGTTTTACATTATGTAACTGATATATTTACATTTCGTCATATATATTTAATAAACTGCCTCCGTGGTCTAGTGGCTAGTTACGGATACGGAGGTCCTGGGTTCGATTCCCAGGAGGAAACACAAAGTTGATATTTGAGAATTTATCACTTTGTGAATTTTTCCCCAGTTTGGTTAGGACATGGCAGGCTGAATCACCTGATTGTCCGAAAAGAAGAAGATTTCGTGCTTCGGAGGGCACGTTAAGCCGTTGGTCCCGGTCACTGTCTTTGATAGTGGTCGTTACTCAAACCATGTCAGAGGCCTGATAGTTGTGCTACTAGGCGGTTTCAAAACTCTGATACCAGGGTTCAACGGGTCGATAGACTCGATACACCCACTCGACAGAAGAAGAATAAACTAGACTGGAATCAAGAACAAACCCATTTCTTAAAAAAATATTACGTCTTGAATTATATCGTTTATGTTGATGTTGGAGTAACAACACGCCTCTGTCATCGCATCATATTTATTTTCAATCAAATTAAAATACAAAATATAATATACGTATTTACAATGCAAAACATTTGTTTATATAACAATGCGTTTATTTTTAATACAATTTGTTTAACATTAAAATTCTTTAAAGGTATGTAAAAGTAAATGCAACTAAAACAAAAATCATTTTATAGTTAATACTTACAAGGTTTTTGATTCTGTACAACATTGATAAAACATGTCACTTTAAGGGGATCCTCGGTGCACGCCGTGCGCTGGTGAATCTAAAACTCACTAAAAACGCAATTAACCAAAAATCCGGTAGATCAAATTTAAGATCAGATTTTTATAAGTTTATTTTAAGCATTATAAATTAATAATTCAGTGTTCACAGCAGTTACATACATACATACAATCACGCCTTTCTCCCTAATGGGGTAGGCAGAACGTAAACGACCTAAATAAAGGTCGTTTCGCCACGTCTGACAAAGTTTTGAGGGTTCTTTAAGATATTATAGGTATAATGCTATAGTGACAGGTTGTCAGCCTATCGCCTAAATTGCAATATTCTGCCCTCGGATCCCTTAGCTGGTTTTTACAGCATGCCCGGGAGGAAATGCAGCTGGCACATTCGATGTTTTTCTCTCGCTCCCAGTCCAGCATAGAAGATCTCTCGCTCCCAGTCCAGCATAGAAGATCTCTCGCTCCCAGTCCAGCATAGAAGATCACAGCAGTTACAGATAGCATAAGAGCTAAAAGTGGGCGTTATTCGCAAATCTTCTATTTGTAACTACAACGAACTCTAAGTTGCAACTTTATGAGATTCTAAAAGACCTTCATTATCTTAACCTCAATATGATCTACCGGATTTTTGATTAATTGTACTTTCAGTGAATTATGTTTTTTTTTACTGATGAGGGCGCCGCTTAGTCCAGGAGAGCCCCTTAATAATCCTTACAACTAATATCACTCGACGTTCTGAAACGCTATATTATCACAACCTTTAATATCTTGGTCCTTATTTCTACCAACCACGGGTCTTTTTGCTCTTTTCGATTCCCTAAATTCAACTAAGAAATAACACGCTACCCCGACAATCATCAGGGTTGAGAGGAGGTAAGTTTTGGCACTGGTTCTCAAATAGGGGGAGATGATGTAAGCGATGATGTAGCCCATGGATTCCCATAGGCGGAAGTTTGAGAACGCTGCTTCTTCTCGTCCTGGGAAGAGTACGCCGTAGTATGCTGTAAAAATAAATAAACATACTTTGAGCTTCGGATGGATTTACGATTGATTCGATGGAGCCTGGATTTAGTTTTCTTAATATAGATACCCCGTTTCTATTCTGCAGAAACATCAAAGGAGCAGCCTTTGATAAATAATGTGCGTCGCAATTTTTTTCAATTGAAATTGCTCTGTCATTTTCATCAGGAGTTTTGTACCCTTGTTTCTTCACTATTAGTTGTACAAGAAATTTCTATTTAGCTAATAATATTTAAAGTGTAGCTGTCTAATTTATAAGTATCATTTAAGTAAGTATATGTAGTGATATTCTATCTACCAATTTCTCTGATATGTAACATAGAGTATCCTATCTTATGTAGCATACTCGTATATTATGTATTAGTTTATCATAAGATATGTATCAGTATATTTTATTGAAATATTTATTTAATAGTGTGTAAATATTGTCTAAGTATGATGTGTAGTAATATGCACTATGCTGCTTTCTGCTTGTACAATTTCTATACCCAAAGGTTGCCTGGTAGAAATTGCTGCTTTAGCAATAAGGCCGCCTATATTGTACTATCACGTTTGTTCCTTTTTATTTCTGTTGTATGTGTTTCTTTGTGCAATAAAGAATTTTATATTGTATTGTACGTAGTATTATAGTTACTCTGTGGTATAAGTTCGTTTTATGAAACGTGTTAAAAGATTCTAACTATTTAGGTTCTTTTTGCAACGCCCTAAACATCTTAGCAATTTGCTACAAATGCCTTTGCATCTTAAATTGGCCAATATTTAAATGAAAAGAGCCTAAAAATTAAATATCAAGACAGAACTTGCCATTCATCTGCACCATCCATATGGAGTCGCACAGCCCCCACAGTATGGCTATGATGTAGAGCACGTAACCCATGTCAGCTTGCGGTCGCCATACGAGGATCGTGATGAAGAGTCCTAGGTGCACTATGAACGCGCTGCAGATCAGTGGGATACGACCGGTGATCTGAAAATAGAGACATTTAAATGACACATTGATTGACTGATTATAACTTTCATTGACTGACACAAATTCAGAAAATGGTACAGACAAAAAAAAAAAAAAAAAAGAAAAAGTTACAATAAAGAACAATGAGGACAATAATACAACGAACATAACATTAACAAACGTAACATGACAAAAATACAAAACAAACTAAACATGTAACATACATAAACAACAGTGCCAGTGTAACATACTGTCCATGAAGTTACGCCTTTATCGCTTACGGGGTAAGAAGGGAAGCTACATACGAGTACTCTCTGTATCATGGAAATATCTTCCTTCTCAGACAATCAGGTAATAAATAGCCAACATTGTCGGCATTGTCCATACGAAACTAGGAACCATCTCACAACGTGATCGATTATATCAACTTTGTGTGATCGCCGCGGATTTAGAGAGCCCGATGGTGTAGTGGATAGGGCCGCTGCCCCCTGAGCGGGAGGTCGTGGTTCGAATCCCACCACGTACCAATGTGTTTTTCGGTTTTCGAATTTCATATGTACGTTTATTCGGTGCTTTTTCCGTGCTTCGGAAGGCACGTTAAGCCGTTGGTCCCGGTTAATATCGTTTAATACCGTAGATATTAGTCGTTAAGCCATATCAGAGGCCAGAGCTAAGCATTGGCGGCTTGAAAACTCTGACCTAATCTAGGATTGGGTCTGGTTTCCCTTCTGGGTTGCGGAGGTCAGATGGCAGTCGCTCTGTGTAAAAACCAGTACCCTCGTTCGATCCCCTAGATTAGGAAGCCGACCCCGTGAGATACGGGATAAGGCTAGGGAGATGGTGTGTTCGCCGCGGAAATCGATCGCGGCTAGAGTCTAGATCGAGAAGCTAAAGTTTAACGGAGGCAGTAAATAACAACAAATGAAAGAACATTTCAAGATATACCTTTCCCAAGTATCCAGTGACCACACAGCCTATAGCGTCTGCGATCCCGAAAGTCATCATGACGAATCCGACGGTACCAGTCCCTATGGCACACGAGACGAACGACTGAAATAAATTACATAAAAGGATTACATACATACATATAGTCACGCCTTCATCCCTTACGGGGTATGCAGAGCGTTAAACGCCTCGTAAATGGCGCTTCCGCCATGTCTAACAAAAATTGAGGGCAATTTTAGATTGTAATTTGTATTGCTATAGTGACAGGTTGTCAGCCCATCGCCTAAATTACAATACACTGTAACCCTCGAGTCCCTTTTGCTGACTTCTACAGCATGCCCGGGATGAAGGGCAGCTGGAACATTCTATGTTTTTCTATCTCTCTCAGTCCAGCATGGAAGAAAGGATTACAAACATGAAACTACATTAAAAACGAACTTCCATGTTGGGCGAGGACCGACAAAATACATGTTTTTAGAATAGAATCGAATAGAAAAATCTTTATTTGTCACCATGAACAGAATTTTTTTTTTTTTTTTTTTTTTTTTAATATATATAGGCGAGCATTTGTCCGCCATCTCACCTGGTGGAAAGTGACGATGCGGACTATGTTGAAACATACTCACCTATGTAGTGCCTATTCACTCTCGCCTTGAAAAGGCCCAGGTTATATTGTTCCGGAAACAGATCCGCCGGCAGGGAGTTCCACTCCTTAGCCGTTCGCATTAAGAATGTGGAAGCGAACCGCTTCGTGCGAATTTGTGGTATATCCACGACATAAGGGTGGAACCCCTGTCCACGCCTCGTGCTCCGGAGATGGAAAGGGGAGGGGGGTATAAGGTCATGAAGTGCTAACGCGCAGTCCCCGAAATGTATCCTGTAAAATACCGACATGCACGCCACTCTGCGACGGTGCTCAAGGTTCTGTAGTTTTGCCTCAACCAGTGCTGAGTCTCCAATGAGCTTCTTAGCGCGTTTCTCGATTGAGTCTAAGGCAGCCAGCTGGTATTTAGCTGAACCGTCCCAAAGGTGGCAGCAGTACTCCACACACGATCGGACTTGAGCTGTGTACAACTGCAATAGCTGTACCGGTGTGAAGTATCGCCTCACCTTCGAGAGGATACCAAGTTTTTTGGCAGCTATTGTGGCCAGAGACTCAATGTAACGTCCAAAGTTCAAGTCGGACGTAAGGCTCATACCAAGAAGCTCAAGATGGTCAGAAATCGGTACGGATACATCCCGGAAAGTTGGAGCCAGGTTAAAAGGACTCCGTTTTGTCGAGAATAGACACGCCTGGGTTTTGGATGCGTTGAACTTGACGAGATTGGCATCGCCCCACTCGGATATCACCCTTAGCGATGAGTTCAGACGATCCACCATGGACTCCCGACAAGACTGGATTGTTTCACTGTTGGCCCTTGCACTGGACAGATATCTGTCAACAACCGTGCTGTCATCAGCGTACCCAAAGGTATCGGGTGTAAACATGTCGTTGATATGCAGCAGGAATAAGGTTGCAGACAGGACAGAACCCTGAGGAACTCCGGCATCAATAGCCTGTTGTCCGGAGGAGCAGCCTTCTAAGACTACTTGAATGGATCGTTCGCTCAAGAAGTCCGAAATCCAGTTGCAAAGGCCAGCAGGTAACCCGTAGGCGGGAAGCTTGCCAGTAAGGCTAGCGTGCCAGACCCTGTCAAAGGCCTTGGAGATATCCAGAGACACGGCAAGTGCTTCACCATGTCTCTCGATAGCCTCGCTCCATAAGTGAGTGGCATGCACGAGGAGGTCCCCCGTTGATCGCCCTCGGCGGAAGCCGTATTGGTGATCGTTAAGGAGATCATTATCCTCAAGGTATGCCAGGAGCCGATTATTCAAAAAAATTAACATACTATAATTTAACCTTTACCTACCTTACTTTTTTCTTCCCGAACATACTGTAAAAACCACTTTTTTTTTTTTTTATATTTGATAGGCAATCATTTGTCCGCCATCTCACGTGATGGTAAGTGATGATGTAGACTATGATGGAGCATACCACTTACCACCACCACTGCACTAAATTGAGAGCCTCCTCTCGTCTGTCATTTTTAGAGGCATTTCAGTTAAGTAGGACGGATCTAGTGTGTAGTGCATTGCTGTACATAGTCGCCTAAACTACAATTCGCCAATCCACCGGGTATTCAGGGCTGTATTTGTAATCAGCTCTCATGAGTGAGAGCGAGTTTGAGTTCGTATCAGAAATGTCATTTCAGTACAAACTGGCCTGTCAAATCCATACTTAATATTGCTCTCAAGTTTGATATCGCTTTATAAATACGACTCTGAGACCCCTTTGCTGACTTTTATTTTTCAATTGCTCCATAATCAACATTACAACCTATCTTTGCTTTGACCCAGTGGCTTCAGTACATAGTATAAAACAAAGTCGCTTTCTCTTTCCCTATTTCCCTATGTATGCTTAGATCTTTAAAACTACGCAAGGTATTTTGATGCGGTTTCTTTTAATGGATAGACTGAATCAAGAGGAAGGTTTATATGTATAATACATTCATAATATAGTAGAGAAACACTTATGATTTCCGTGCAAAGCCAGGGCGGGTCGCTAGTTGAATATAAATCATATAAAAAAAAAACACTTACAGCAGTAAAATCAGCCCCGAAGAAAGCCTGCTGCAGTCCTACGAAGATGTTAATGATGACCAGGAGCAGTTGGTTAGGTTCCACCAGCAGTTTGAGGGTCACAGCGAGCAGAGCAAACCCTGACATTCCAGTGCCGGAGTTGGGACGGCCTGTGTCGTACCTAGATGAAAAATAGTTCTTTATGTTATTATTCTATTTGACTTGATAACTGAGAGAATTGTTACATACATATATATAATAACGCCTTTATCCCTGCTGGGGTAGGCAGGACAAACAAAGGTTGTTCCGCCACGTCTGACAAAGTTTTGAGGGTTATTTAAGATAGATTTGTAGGTGTACTTAACTGTTGTAATGATTTGCAATATACAGAAACCCTCGGATCACTTAGCTGGCTTTTACAGCATGAACGGGAGTGAATGTAGCTAATACATTCTGTTTTTCTCTCGCTCCTAGTCCAGCATGGAAGAAATTTTTGGATTAGAAGCTCCAGAATTTTTACAGCAAAGATATTTTACCTTTTCATAGAGTCAACTCCAACGGCTACAATGATAGCTGCACCGGCCATACACGCAAGATATATGCCTATAAGAAGAAAAAACAGTAAGGTAATTATTATTATTATGTGTGTTCTACCATATCTCGGGACTACAGAGTCCCGGACTTTTGGAAGGCGTGCGTGGGGCCGAAGCCAACACGTAGAGGCCCTTATAAATAACTTATTATTATTATACTAGCCTAAGCTGTCCCACTGCTGGGCAAAGGCCTCCCCTTTCTTTTTCCACACTTCCCGATCTTTAGCAGTTACCGACCAGTTTGAGTCAAACGCTAGGTAATACCTATAAAAATATACCGAGTGTAAGGGACAGCATCCCGCAAACTGATAGAGGTTGCTCAGTAAACGACACGTGAACAACTTCCACCAGGAAATTCTTTCAGGAAGTGAAAAACAGAATTGGCTTTTCCGTACAAAATGTCCACTTTGATCAGATATTTTTTATGGAAAAGACATTTTTTTTTCATCTACTGAAAGAATATCCTGGTGGAAATTGTTCAGTGTCGTTGACTGAGCAACCCCTATCAGTTTGCGGGACGCTGTCCCTTACACTCCGTATTGAAGCTAAGCTGCTTAGACTAGGTAGGTAATTGGGGCCAGATATAATTATGTTCTCTTATTCAGCTCACTTTATTTAAGGAGACATCTATGTCCGTGAAAGACTATCGTGAATATTAATTCAGTTCGTTTCGCTTGCGCAATGTATGGATTAAGTTTTACAGTTGTCACGCTCGTAATATTTTATATTAAAAATTTCGTAAAATTACGGGCTTGCTTTTTTGATTTTCATGTTGTGTCGCGCTCGCTTTGCTCGCAATGAGTTCTCTTCTCTTACCAACAAGCATCTCGATCTTCTCCTGCGGCTGAGCCTGCAGGACCTCTCCAGCATCAGCGTTGGGCAGGAAGTTGGCTCCGCAGACCAGCGGGATGGTGGAAGCGTTCACTGCTGTCACCGCGGCTGCATTGTCACCAGATGTCAGCACTGGAATCAGGAATTAATGGGTTTTAGATGGTCCTGGGTTTGATTCCCAGGGGGGAACACAAAGTTGATATTTGTCAATTTATCACTTTGTGACTATTTCCACAGTTTGGTTAGGACATTGCAGGCTAAATTACTTGATTGTTCGAAAAGAAAAATGATATCGTGCTGCGCAGGGCACGTTAAGCCGTCGGTCCCAGTCGCTGTCTTTTATAGAGGTCGTTACTCAAACCATGTCGGAAGCCTATGAGCTGTGCTACTAAGCGGTTTGAAAACTCTAACACCAGGGTTCATCGGGTAGGAAGAGATGGGTTTTAGACTTATTATTTCATCTCCCTAGCCTTGTCCTGTATCTCACGGTTACTGGATTTTACACAGAGCGACTGCCATTTGACCTCCGCAACCCAGAAGGGAAACCACACCCAACCCTAAATTAGGTCAGAGTTTTCAAGCCGCCAATGCTTAGCACTGGCCCCTGACTTGGCTAAACGACTAATATCTATGGTAATAAACAGTATTAACCGTGACCAACGGCTTAACGTGCCTTCCGAAGCACGGGGAAAGCGCCGAATAAATGTTCATATGAATTTCGAAACCGAAAAAGACATTGGTACGTAGTGGGATTCGAACCACGTCCTCCCGCTCAGGAGGCAGCGGCCCTGTCCACCACCATCGGGCTCTTATGACTTCTTCTTCTTCTGTCGAGTGGGTATCGAGTCTATGAACCCGATGAGTTTTTAAACCGCCTAGTAGCACAACTATCAGGCCTCTGACATGGTTTTGTGTAACGACCACTATCAAAGACAGCGACCGGGACCGACATCTTAACATGCCCTCCGAAGCACGAAATCTTTTTCTTTTCGGACAATCAGGTGATTCAGCCTGCAATGTTCTACCCAAACTGGGGAAAAAATCACAAAGTGATAAATTCTCAAATATCAACTTTGTGTTTTCCTGGGAATCGAATCCAGGACCTCCGGATCGGGAGTCCATGGCACTAGCCACAAGACCACGGAGGCAGTTAACTTTTAGTGTCTTAAGACTTATGACACTTCTTAAGACAGAAATTTTTGACTTGTTATTTATTCCGGTCAAATACATACAGTGTCTCCCGGTAGGTTGGTTGATAGACAAACTACTTCGAAAGCCTATTAACCGGTTTAAGAACTCACGCTGGCGCCATGCTAAATTAGGTAATTCGACTCGACACCTCCCACACACGACAGAAGAAACCCTCCTAGACCGTTTGCTAAGGCAAATACATACATACATATAATCACGCTTTTATCCCTAATGGGGTAGGCAGAGCGTAAACGACCTAAACATAGTTCATTCCGCCGTCTCCCAAAGTTTTGAGGGTTTTTTAAGATAGATTTGTACAAATCGTTTATTGCTGTAGTGGCAGGTTGACACCCCAAATTACAATATACTGAAACCTCGGATCCCTTAGCTGGTTTTTACAGCATGCGCGAGAGGAAATGCAGCTGGCACATTCTATATTTTTTCTCACTCCCAGGCCAGCATAGAAGATAAAATCCAAGTTATTATTTTATGTATTCTACTATTCATTATAGTAATATTTATGACGTATCTACATTCTACATAGTTGTAAGAGAAATAGTATGTATTTTCTCGTGTTAAATTACGACCACATTAAACCGCAAAGTAACCGCTATTTTGTTGCAAACACATACATGATCTATGATCACGGAACATCCATCTTAAAGTTGTTATATTACAAGACGGCATTGAAATTCTTGTCGTACAAAGAAATTCAATGTAACATTAAATCTAGTACATAGAGAAGAAGCATCATCTCCCTAGGCTTATCCCGTATCTCTCGGGTTCGGCTACCTAATCTAGGTGATTGAACGAGGGTACTGGTTTTTACACAGAGCGACTGTCATCTGACCTCCGCAACCCAGAAGGGAAACCAGACCCAATCCTAGATAAGGTTAGTTTTCAAGCCGCCAGTGCTAACACTGGCCTCTGACATGGCTTAACTACTAATATCTACTGTATTAAACGATATTAACCGAGACCAACGGCTTAACGTGCCTTCCGAAGCGCGGAAAAACCGCTGAATAAACATACATATAAAATTCGAAATCCGAAAAACACATTGGTACGTGGTGGGATTCGAACCCCGACCAGGATCAGCTGCCCCATCCACTACATCATCGAGCTCTTCTAGTACCTAGAGAAAAGTATTTGTAACTTTCATCATTATCCAGCAAAAACAAACTTACTTGCTACGGAATTTTGGTAGAAAGCTCTACGGTCCTGCTACAACATTGCTACGGCGTAGCAAAAGATCCTGTGCTCTTAACAAATACTACGAACTATGGTTTACGTATTGATTCTTACCTAAAGAAGAAATAAGGTTGCCCCACACTTGGTTCAGCTGGAAGATCATGAAGAACAGGCCCAGAAACCTCACCAGTAGGGCTTCGATGGAGATGTTGGATATCTTGCTCTGGGCTTCTGAAACCTGTGAAATACGTGATGTAAGGGACAGCTTAACGCAAACTGGAGTTGCGTAGGAGGTTGTTCAGAAAACGAAACTAGTTAATTTTCACTACGAAGATCTTTCAGGAATGGCTTTTATTTTTTGGCTTTCTCATACACAATGATCACCTCAATCAGGCAATTTGGGAAATAAGTCAATATTTGGCTCAAGATACTTATAGGCCGGTTACATCCTCCTTGCAGAATACATACCACAGAGGTTATGCAGATGCACTTAGCGCACCCCAATGGCCCTACCCTAAGGGCGTTTTTGCACTGGCTCGTATTCGGTCCGTATCCGTGACTAACTATATGGAAGCTGTCATTTTCGCGCCAATCCATATAATTTTTCACGGATACGGACCGAATACGGAGCAGTGCAAAAACAGCATAGTGGTATGAGCCTGGCTGGGATCATGGTGTAGAAGCGAGGGTACTGTTGGGCTGCGATGTACTTCACGAATTACAGTGAGATCGGTGAATTAACTATACATACATACATATAATCACGCTTGTATCCCTAATGGGGTAGGCAGAGCGTAAACGACCTAAAGAAAGGTCGTTCCGCCACATCTGACAAAGTTTTGAGGGTTAATTAAGATAGATTTTTTAAGATAGATTTTTAGGTATATTGCTGTAGTGACAGGTTGTCAGCCCATCGCCTATATTGCAATATACAGAAACCCTCGGATCCCTTAGCTGGTTTTTACAGCATGCCCTGGACGAAATGCAGCTGGCACATTCTATGTTTTTTGTTCGCCAGGCCAGCATAGAAGTAGTGAATTAACCATAGAGTAAATAAAATACTTACCACAGATAAGTAAGTGCACTTAGCACACCACAATGGCCCTCCTCCCAGGCCCACTATGAGGCCCGCTGGTATCATGGTCCAGAAGCGAGGGTACAGCTGGGCTGCGATGTACGGCATATACGTCACGAAGGAAAGAGAGATCGCCCATTTCGTGCCCAGCCATCTGGAAGATAGAAAACCATAGACTTGTCTATTATTTTCACTACGAGTAATCATAATGTCTTTCATGCTGGACTGGGAGCGAGAGAAAAATATAGAGTGTGCCAGCTGCATTTCCTCCCGGGTATGCTGTAAAAACCAGCTAAGGGATCCGAGGGTTTCAGTATATTGCAATTTAGGCGATGGTCTGACAACCTGTCACTACAAATCTATCTTAACTAACCCTCAACACTTTGTCAGATGTGGCGGAACGACCTTTGTTTAGGTCGTTTACTCTCTGCCTACCCCATTAGGGATAAAGGCGTGATTATATGGATGTAGTATGTACGAGTAATCATTCTGAGGGCCGTATTTATAAACCTATCTCAAGATTGAGAGCAATACTAAGTATGGTTTTGACAGGTAATTTTGTACTTAAATGACATTTCTGATTCGAACTCAAACTAGCTGTCATTCTCAAGTGCTGATTATAAATACGGGCCTATTATACTTAACTTTATCTTCGGCATCAAAATGATTTATTTAAATGATAGAGTTAAAAAACTTGTCTTTTTTAACTGTTATTTGAACATTGCTTTTGGATGATTTAATCATACTTATTTGACTGGTTTTTGTTTATGGGACTCGCTCTTCGCTCAATATTTATTTGACATTTTACGTCATAGAATTTAGACTAATACAAATCTAAATAAGACAACATATAAAATACTGACTTGATGACCATGACCGGTAGAAATATGTTGGAGAAGATGAGACCAGCATAGACTGCTGCGAGAGAAGCAGTACCCAGACCAGCCTCCGCGTTGATCGAACTTTGGAGATTCGCTGCTCCCTATAAAATTAGCACATTTTTGCATTAAAGTACCTATGTGTGTCACTCAGGGAAATTTTTGGTAGGTACTAGGTAGTTCATGTATGGTAAACGTGTGAAATTCATATACCCCGGTCTTCACAGCCAGTTTTCTCGATTTTTTCTCATTTTATCGATATTTTTGCGTATTCTGCTTGCATTCTTATTTGGTTTTATATTTTCACGTTTCAAAATAACCTAAGGTATACGCACAGGTAAGGGTAAGATTTAATTTAATTTAATTTTCTTTATTGTGAACCCAACAGCAATTATTTCACTATTACAAACAGTAATCTTAAAAACTTATATAGCCAATAACAGAGTTCATCATATTAAATGTATATAATAGGGTAATAAACAAACAAACAATAAAGAGCCCGACGGTGTAGTGGATAGGGCCTCCTGAGTTCGAATCCCACCACGTACCAATGTGTTTTTCGTTTTTCGATATTCATATGTACGTTTATTCGGCGCTTTTTCCGTGCTTCGGAAGGCACGTTAAGCCGTTGGTCCCGGTTAATATCGTTTAATACCGTAGATATTAGTCGTTAAGCCATATCAGAGGCCAGTGCTAAGCATTGGCGGCTTGAAAACTCTGACCTAATCTAGGATTGGGTCTGGTTTCCCTTCTGGGTTGCGGAGGTCAGATGGCAGTCGCTCTGTATAAAAGCCAGTACCCTCGTTTAATCCCCTAGATTAGGTAGCCGACCCCGTGAGATACGGGATAAGGAGATGATGAAACAAACAAACAATAAACATAAGGTAGGCTAAGTGTGCGTGTAAGTGGGAATGTAGGTATGTGTAAGATGAGGGTATATCCTATACTTACACTGTATGCGGTGAACTGCACCATAAACGCGATACTGATGATGACCACATTCTTGATGATCCGCCAGGTCTCGCGAGGTTTGAGCGCCTCTGACTCATCCTTCGCTGTTTTCTCGTCTTTCCACATTTTGCACTAAAGTCACTGCTTCTCAAAGTAAACTTCACTAAATTACTAATGTTATTTTTTGATATCCATAGATTTATCTCTATTATTAAACTATGAGATAGATAACATAGGTTGATATTAAAGCGTGAAAGGCTCTTGGGTTTTTCTGATGAGTGTCAAAGAACGTTACGTTAACGTTAGTCTACGTTGCTACTATATTTATAACTAGCGACCCCCCCCCCGGCTTTGCACTGATATTATCAGTGTTTCTCTACTATATTATGCATGTGTTATACATATAAACCTTCTTCTTGAATCACTCTATCCATTAAAAGAAACCGCATCGAAATCCGTTGCGTAGTTTTAAAGATTTATGCATACATAGGGACATAGGGACAGAGGAAGCGACTTTGTTTTATACTATGTAGTGATTTACTAAGTTCGCAAATTCACCAACTTCTTGGCACTTTCACGTAGGTTTGTCTTAATTATAGTCTTGCGTGAAAAAGTTGACTGCCGTTTAGAATATATTTAAGTTTGTATTTATATAAATACTAGCTTTAGCGCCCCGCGGTTTCATCCGCGGCTACATGGTTTTCCCGAGTTTTTCTGCGGTAAAAGTAGCCTATGTCCGTTTTCGGGTCACAATCAATCGTCCTGCCATTTTTTTTTAAAACTCGTTCAGCCTTTTAGGTGTGAAAGAGCAACAAACAGACAGACAGACAGAGTTACTTTCGTATTTATAATATTATACTAGCAACCCGCCCCGGCTTCGCACGGAAATTATCAGTGTTTCTCTACTATATTATGCATGTATTATACATAAAAACCTTCCTCTTGAATCACTCTATCCATTAAAAGAAGCCGCATCAAAATCTATTGCGCAGTTTTAAGGATTTATGCATAGAGAAAGCGATTTTGTTTTATACTATGTAGTGAAGTACGGATGATGCAAGCAGCAATACGTCTACAATTTATACTTCATTTGTTGCGTATAATATTCTATTGAGGAGTAATTACCGACTTAAATAAAAAAAACATACGCATTTTGATAAACAATAATGGTTCTATTGATGTATTCTTTTGATTTCACAGTTCAAGGCTTTCAGACAAAAAAATAATTATGTTTTTGGTACATATCTGATGCGGTGACAATAACATAGGATAAGACAAAAGAACATTAACCTTTTCGCCGCCAAGCAATACAGGTAAAAAATTGCAACCAGCGCCACACCAATTTCTAGGTAAAGAAATACTCAATAAAATGGAGATGTCCAACAGTTCAATTAATTTAAAACCATTATTTTGCTTCCTAATTTTCAGTTATTCTTTCATATAGGTCAAAAAAATAATATAGCATAGTGGTAGTAGTGGTGGTATACTAAACGACACTTGGAATATTCAATAAGTTTATCTTTAGTTCAAGTTTGCGAATTAGCACTGGCGCATCTCTATTACGCGTCTCTATACATCGCGTTCTCGGCTCTAGACGACTGTGGCGTCGGTGGCATTTAATTTTTTTTCAAACCGTTAGGACAAGTAAGGATGTAATATGGAACATCGATAAAAAATAAGAAAATGAAATTCTTTAACTTTAGAACATCAAAGGATTTATTCTGGTACCTATTTTAATATTTCATTGCGACTTTTTTATTCATTCTTTCCCTTTCCTTTTTATTATTTTACTTATGATGAATATTCATTAAAAACGACGGACTATCAATGGTCAAGCAATTATCATTGTGCACGAGTCGGCGAAACCGGTTTGTCGATACTCAATTAAACAAAGAAAAAAATGTCTAATTCTTAGCATATTTCGGCAAATCGATGACGAAAATATTTTTATTATACATTAGAATAATAAGAAAACGTTATTGTTATGACAGACTTGACAAATATACACATAGTATAATCCGTATACATATTGTAGACGTATCGATGTTTTATATTTGAACTAGCAAGGAACAACACTTCCAGTCGTGTGGGGCCGACTGTGGCGTATGCGAATTGTACTTCTGCAGGTTCAAAACGTAATCAGTATTTTTCTTCTTTTATACTACAAAACGGATAAATGTCTAAGCGCAAAAGTTTATAAATCAAAGTTATAGGTACGCAATATGCGAAAAAAATAAAAAGATACAGTTTCAAAATGCTGGTTCATTAACATAAACTTTTTAACTACATTTTGCCGACCGTGGCGCTGACGGCAAGTCGCGGGTTGTCGGCTATACCCGACTGTGGCGGTAAAAAGGTTAAGTACCTATGTATATAGTAATAAAACAGACATACATACATATAATCACGCCTTTATCCCTAATGGGGTAGGAAGAGCGTAGACGACCTAAACAAAGATCGTTCCGCCGCATCTGACAAAGTTTTGAGGGTTATTTAAGGTAGATTTGTAGGTATATGGCTGTAGTGATAGGTTGTCAGCACATCGCCTCAATTACAATATAATGAAACCTTCGGATCCCTTAGCTGGATTTTACAGCATGCCCGGGAGAAAATGCAGCTGGCACATTCTATGTTTATCTCTCGCTCCCAGGCCAGCATGGAAGGAAAAAAAAACAGACGTAGGTATCAAAGGTATAAATTTGCTGTTTCAGTGATTGTCATCAAATTTCCGGATATTTCTTACAAAATGATTTAAATAAACACAGTGATTATCAATATCTTATTATTTCATGCTGGACTGGTAGAGATAGAAAAACATAGAATGTTCCAGCAGCCCTTCCTCCCGGGCCTGCTGTAGAAGTCAGCAAAAGGGATTCGAGGGTTACAGTGTTTTGTAATTTAGGCGATGGGGTGACAACCTGTCACTACAGCAATACACATCACAATCCAAAATTGCCCTTCATTTTTGTCAGACGTGGCGAAAGCGCCTTCTACGAGGCGTTTTACGTTCTGCCTACCCCGTGTGGGATAAAGACGTGATTTTATGTATGTATGTATTATCAATATCATTTTGTAATGGTACGAGCAATAACTAATTTACCAAGCATCTTAATAGTAATTTAATTTAATATTAATTGCTTGGTTTGGTTTTCAATTTTACTGCGCACTTAGATCCTTCTTCTTCAAAACCCCGATGGTGTAGTGGATAGAGCCACTGCCTCCTGAGCGGGCGGTCATGGTTCGAATCCCACCACGTACCAATGTATTTTTCGGTTTTAGAAATTCATATGTACGTTTATTCGGCCGTTGGTCCCGGTTGATATCGTTTAATACCGTAGATATTAGTCGTTAAGCCATGACAGAGGCCAGCGTAGCTAAGCATTGGCGGATTAAAAGCTCTGACCTTATCTTGGATTTGGTCTGGTTTCCCTTCTGGGTTACAGAGGTCAGATGGCAGTCGCTCCATGTAAAAACCAGTAACGCTCGTTCAATTACCTAGATTAGGTAGCCGACCCTTGAGATATGAGATAAGGCTAGGGAGATGAAGATGATGACTTAGATCCTTCTGAAATAATATAGTAGGTGTATATAATTATTTCTTACGTGCTCAATTATTGAGTAATAATAAAGTAATCGCACGTAGGTATAATTTATTTTTAACTACTAATAAGTTTCGTTATGAATGTATTTTTCATCACCAAGTTTGAAACCATCTAGTTGATTTGATTTATACGAGGACATTCTTCTTTTTCTTCCTAGCCTTATCCCTTATCTCACGGGGTCGGCTACCTAATCGAGGACATTAAAGTTAAATATTTATTTTAAACGACGTTCTGTTTCTTTTGTAATTGTTATTGATTAGTTCGACGTTTCTTTCTTTTGAGTATATTATTTTATTTTCCTTCCATGCTGGACTGGGAGAGATAGAAAAACATAGAATGTTCCAGTTGCCCTTCCTCCCGGGCATGCTGTAGAAGTCAGCAAAAGGGACTCGAGGGTTACAGTGTATCGTAATTTAGGCGATGGGCTGACAACCTGTCACTATAGCAATACACTTTTCAATCTAAAATTGCCCTCAATTTTTGTCAGACGTGGCGAAACCGCCTTTTACGAGGCGTTTATCGCTCTGCCTACCCCGTAAGGGATAAAGGCGTGATTTTATGTATGTATGTATGTATGAGTATATTATTTTACACTGGGATCCTTTTCATTTGATCTTATTCAAGTCTACGGTCAAAACCACGGTAAATTTTGAAACATTGCCATATACTAAACAAATTGGCATGACTGTGACTTTTATTTATTTATTTATTTATTTAACAATTTATTGTACACAAAAAACATCATAAACACAGGACATAAAAAACAAAGACACAACAGGCACTGCTTATTTCTAAAAAGAAATTTCTTACAGCAGACCTACAGAAGTGATAATTTTGACTTTCAAATAAATAAGAATTTTGTTAATATCCCACACACAGCTGGTTTTATTATTTATAAGAGCCCGATGGTGTAGTGGATAGGGCCGCTGCCTCCTGAGCTGGGAGGTCGTGGTTCGAATCCCACCACGTACCAATGTGTTTTTCGGTATTCGAATTTCATATGTACTTTTATTCGGCGCTTTTTCCGTGCTTCGGAAGGCACGTTAAGTCGTTGGTCCCGGTTAATATCGTTTAATACCGAAGATATTAGTCGTTAAGCCATATCAGAGGCCAGTGTTAAGCGTTGGCGGCTTGAAATCTCTGTCCTAATCTAGGATTGGGTCTGGTTTCCCTTCTTGGTTGCGGAGGTCAGGTGGCAGTCGCTTTGTGTAAAAACCAGTACCCTCGTTCAATCCCGTAGATTAGGTAGCCGACCGCGTGAAATTCGGGATAAGGCTAGGGAGATGATGACACAGCTGGTTTTATTCCATTTCAATGTCTACCCACTTTTAATGAAAAAGCCTATAATATGGGACGGTCAATTCATTGTTTCATGTTCCTTGGGAAAGATTAACTTCCATGCTGGACTGGGAGTGAGAGAAAAACATAGAATGTGCCAGCTGCATTTCCTCCCGGGCATGCTGTAAAAACCAGCTAAGGGATCCGAGAGTTTCAATATATTGTAATTTAGGCGATGGGCTGACAACCTGTCATTACAGCAATATAGTAACCTACAAATGTATCTTAATTAACCCTCAAAATTTGTCACACGTGGCGGAATGACCTTTGTTACGTCGTTTACGCTCTGCCTACCCCATTAATGATGACGGCGTGATTATATGTATGTATAGGAAAGATTTTCAGTTTTATGGGTAGAATTACACCCTACAATATGGCCAGCAATTTTTGTTACTGCCTGTATGTCATCTTGCACTTCGAATATTAATTCTAATATATCTATTACGAAATAAAGGGCAGTTGCGAGGTCAAAATATGGCGATCGAGGTGAAGCTCATTTGACAAGGTCTTTAATAAATCCCTTCACATGTATTGATCAAAAATTATCTCAAGTGCTTAGAGCCGTATCTTTAAAGATCTTATCTGTAATTATAATTCGAGAACCCTTTCAAACAATTGTAATATGATTGAAAGCACGTTCTTATTTCTGCAAAATTTTGTCATTCCACTGAGTTATCGGGACCGTTGAAGATTTAAAAAAAAAGTAATATGCTGGAAGAGATTGAAGCCATATCCTTCAGTTCAGCAGGATTTAGATACTCCACTGAGCTACAGGGACAGGTTGAAGATCTTATCACTACATGACCTAATCGACGCGGAAATAATTATAGCAAACTGTGCAACAGACCCTGAAAGAGCATGTTCTGGTACCATGTAGCATCATGCAAAAAACTATAAACAATATTAGCAATTCATGATGATGGCGCATTTTTGTTTCTTTAAGAGAGATATACCTTGCATCTAGGGTTTCGGAATTCCCGGGGTTTTCCCGGGACACGGGAAAAAAATAACGAATTTCCCGGGAATCCCGGAAATCGTTTTTTTTTTTAATGTATGATTTTTTTGTTGAGATAATGTCTTGTGCATTCTGCTTATATAAATATAAAAAAAAACAAAGAAAATCCGTCTAAAATTAAATAAACTGAACCTATAAAAACCTGCATTATCTACTCAGAACCCAACGTTTAAATGCTTAGCAGGAGGGCTCGATTTCAATAATAAAATTGAAATAGGACAGTAGATTTATACTCTATGGTTTTAAACTGTCCGCTAGATTTTGACGCGCTTTTGCACGTTTCCCCAGTACTTATGTAAATTTTATCCGCCATATCATTTGACGGCAGATAAAAATTACAGATAACGCATAAAACTACCGACTATAAATCAAAAACCGGAGAGAATAGATCTCCTGTCCTTTTCCGATGATTTTAGTCTGAAAGTGACAAATCGATTTTAATTTTAGTTTTAGCCGGCAAATCTAGAATCGAGCCTATAGAGTATAAATCGCTAGTCCTTTAATAATTTCATTATTTTAAAAGTGACAAACAGATTTTAATTTTAGTTTTAGCTGGTGGTATCTAGAATCGATCCCAGTGGTTTTCTTTTATTTAGTCGCATAATCTGTTTACCTATACCTATCTTGATTTGAAATAGATATTCAAAGCCAGTGTTTATTTTTATTTAAAAAGCACTGAACCTACATAAGTGTGTTTATCGCTACCTATAATGTCAGATCAGAACGTATAAACCTATGGCGAAAGCAAATCGCGTTACCAACAGGGATTTTTACACTAGACTATGCTGTCACGATGCCGTGGCTCTATTTTTCCACTAGACTGCACGGCAACGACACGACAACGTCCCGATAACGTCCACCTAGTTCGAATCTGAGTGCACACACACGCGCAATCTTCCTACGAATACAAAACACAAGCAGTTTGGCAGGCCGGCCAGACGGGAATCAATGCCGTGCCGTCAAGTGCAAAATCGTTCCATATAATTTCATTGATTTTTATAAATTATCTCTTCCACGGTACCGTCGACGGTGCCGTGCCGTCACCGTTGCCGTCGCCGTGCCGTCTATTCGAAAAACGCTCATTGGGTCAGAGGTTGCTGGGTTCGAAGGTCCATCAAGTAACCCCTTGAGAACCAATCAAGTCCCACATCGCATCTCCCTATGCGTATGCAGTCTGGTGGATGACATAACAATTTCCAAAGGAAATAGTCGTTAGCCTTTAACTCGTTAACTACACTCATGTAGAGTTGCTTATGTAACTACTATGTATATTGTGATTGGCCCTTGTTTACAAAACGTACTGCCAAGTTGTTTACCGAAAGCTCGTACCTTTATTATTGTTAAGTTTACAGTAATGAAACTAATGAACCTCCATGTCTGTTTATTATTATATCTAAGAATGATGTTTATATATGACTGTTTGTGTTCTAAATAAACAAAATAAAAATAATAAAACAAATAAAACTATAGCTAAGGACATACTTAGCTTAACACTGGGCTCGATTCTAGCCGTCTAAAACTAAAATTAAAATCAATTTGTCACTTTCAGACTAAAAGCATTGGAAAAGGACAGGAGATCTATTCGCTCCGGTTTTTGATTTATGGGTGGTTTATTGCGATATCTGTCATTTATATCCGCCGTCATATAATATGACGGATAAAATTTACAGAAATTCTGCAAAATCGCGTCAAAATCTAGTGAACAGTGTAAAGGCATAGAGTATAAATCGCCTGTCCTTTTTCAATTTTATTATTTTGAAAGTTTCAGATATATTTTAGTTTTAGCCGGCAAATCTAGAATCGAGCCCACAACGTATGTATGGTCCTTAGCTTAACACTATATCAACTATATCAACCAATTTGTATCAAAGCGAAACGAATGGAATCCCCTCAAAATCTGCTTGATGCGTCGAACGAGGCCAATGACGTTTTGTTTACCCCAAAATTTTTGCATAAAGATAAAACAAATCATTTTTGCTTGTATTTGACTACAATCACACTATACAATGTTTTACATATGTCTCATCTCAGTATTGGCAAATTCAACCTTATTTACCTCCAGGGTCATTGTCATGAGTTGTATTGGCATGAGGAAAGTCAAAGCAAGTTATTACCATTCCATATATGCGTATCCTGAATATGCAAGTAAGGAGATCAAGTGCGTTACACTATAAATCAAGATATCCAAGGAAACCTCTATGGAAATTGATTGATAGTCATTAAACTCAGTTTTTACACTGACAATCACGCCTGTATAGCTTACGGGTTAGAGCGTGCGTCACCGGTTTTTGCCACGTAACTTTCTAAATGAGTTTTCCCGTAGGAATTAAGTGTTTTCCCGCGGTAAAAAAATGCCTATGTCCGTGGCCGGGTTACCATTTATCACCATGTCGAATTTAATCTAAATCCGTTCAGCCGGGAAAGAGCAACAAACAGACAGAGTTACTTTCGCATTTGTAATATTAGTATGGATTTTGAAGGGCTCCTCAGATTTGCCCTACGCTACAATAGGTATTGTATAAATATAATTTTGTTAGTCAACTCAGTTCTCCATTTAGATTTTTTTTACGAGATTATTATTTTATCCCAATAAATATTGACTCAGTACTTGAAGGTTTGCTCTTACTACTTCGACTACACACGAGTAATCCACGTTTAATTATAATTGTTTGCTTTTGATTATAATTTTCAAGGTGTGAAACAAGATTACTGATATGATGCATTATGATAACACATATAATGCATTTTGATTAGAACACTAACTTTAAAAATAGAAGATAAAAGTAGAGGATGGTTAATATTATCTACTTAAAAAATACGAAACACGAAAAGTTTCATACGTAGTTCGAAATTATTATGTTAATTAACTATTTATTTCTTAAGATGAAATTCAGTTTCTGAGTATTCAACTACTATGTTGGTAGGTATAACTACTAGTATAGTATTATATTATCTGTGGTATAACTTAATATTTACTTCAAGCATTATTGCTTAAAGCAAGACTAAAGCTTTGCAAATATCACAGGGTTTATCTGATATCCCTTTACTTCTTGATTATTTAATTAAACTAATTACAATTACCAACTAATGGTCCTAAGTCGGAAGACGGAAGCATCTAAGACTTAACCTTCGAATAAAAACTATTCACAAAAAAATGGGTAACCTTTATATCTTGCTTGACCTAAGATCGAAGCTCTGATAAATAATGTATTCTATTAATATTTATTACGTAAAAAACAGGTAGGAAACAGGATCTTAGCTCGTTGTTAGATTATAAAAAGAAATTCTTTATTGACAGGTCATCTAAAAGTTTTTTTTTATTTCTGGTAGATTTTGTTTTTCATACAGCTGGGATGATTTTTTATAGATTATTCTTTACAAGAATAGAAATATTTATCAGTAATATTAGATTTAATAAAAGTGTCCGGAAAACGGTGTATCAATTGAAATTTCCAAATCCTGTGAAAATACTAAAAATTTACTCAAATCACGCAAAAACATCTGACACTATAATTAACCATTACTTGTTTAATAAATTGTCCTTATGTAGGACAAACCTACAGATGGCGTGAGAAAAGGCGTTTTTAATTTAACTTGTCCCTTTCTATGGAGATACGCCACTCAACAGAAGACAATTGAAAGACGATTTAATATTCATTGTTTTATAAACATCGTTTATAAAATCTGATGTAAGTGCAAACAATTGTTTTTCTCTATAGGTACAATAAATACCATACATACATATAATCACGCCTTTATCCCTAATGGGGTAGGCTGAGCGTAAACGACCTAAACAAAGGTCGTTCCTCCACATGTGACAAAGATTTGAGGGTTATTTAAGATAGATTTGTAAGTATATTGCTGTAGTGACAGGTTGTCAGCCCATCGCCTAAATAACAATATACTGAAATCCTCGGATCCCTTAGCTGGTTCTTATAGCATGCCCGGGAGGGAAATGCAGCTGGCACATTCTATATTTTTCTCTCGTTCCTATTCCAGCATAGAAGAAGCTTTGAAGGACTGCTTTTCACTATAGGTGCAATAAATAAATGCAATACAAACAACTTTCTTGTAAAAAATGGGTTTTTTGAACGTTTTTAAATTACTTGTATACCTATTAATAAACTTATTTAAATTTCATAGACTATCGAACATAAAACTATTGGTTCGTTACAAATGTCTATTACCAAAATAATCGATTTATAAATGTAACCGGTTTTTAGTAATAGATCTTCTTATTTAGGAAGTGCGTAATATTTCTTCGCCTATTATAAATTTATGCAGTCATTTAAAAAAAACGCTTTTGATATGTATAAGTAGTATACACATTAATACACTTTAATTACTTTAATATCCTGTCTTGATCCAATCAATAAAATTAAAAATACCTAAATAGAATCCAACGAGTTGGGCTCAGCAAAAGCAAAGCAAATTGGTGGTAGCATTGACGGTGTCACTATCAATAACTTAAGCTATGCTGATGATATGGTGCTGCTGGGCCCAACTGTTGGTTCGGTCAGGGAGCTTCTCCGCACATGCGAAGAGTATGCGACAAGGCACGGTCTAGTGTACAACTGTAAGAAAAGCGAGTATCCCCCCGTCCCCGGTCCCCGTTAGGAAGCTGCTCTATGAACCCAAAATTTCTTTAAATGGTACCGCCCTTAGGCGCGTCCTTGAATTCAAGTATCTGGGGCATCTTCTGGCCGAGGACCTTAAAGACAAAATGGATTTGGATCGGGAGCGCAGAGCGTTGGCAACCAGATGTAATATGTTGGCCCGTAGGTTCGCCCGTTGTAGTGAAGAAGCTAAAGTGACTTTGTTTAAAGCGTATTGTAAAATTCTTCCATGCTGGCCTGGGAGCGAGACAAAAACATAGAATGTGCCAGCTGCATTTCCTCCCGGGTATGCTGTAAAAACCAGCTAAGGGATCCGAGGGTTTCAGTATATTGTAATTTAGGCGATAGGCTGACAACCTGTCACTACAGCAATATACTTACAAATCTATCTTAAATAACCTACAAAACTTTGTCAGACGTGGCGGAACGACCTTTGTTTGGGTCGTTTACGCTCTGCCTACCCCGTTAGGGATAAAGGCGTGATTATATGTATGTATGTATTGTAAAACTTTCTACACGGGAAGCCTTTGGGTCGACTTCACGCAGAAGGCTTTCAATGCTCTACGTATCCAGTATAATAATGCGTTTAGAATGCTCTTGGGACTACCGCGGTTTTGCAGTGCATCCACTACTATGAAGACTGCATCTCAGCGTTCTAAAGGTGTTAGCAATGAAGCTGGACTCACCGATGACCAGACATTTTGTGACCGTTCTGGTTAGAGGTAGGGTGCATTTTTTTGTTAAATAAGTTTAATTTAAGGTAGTTTATAATAATTATTATTTTTACTAACATACTGTTAAAAAGAGCCTAGTCAGATGATATTTTGTAATCCATTTTTCTGATATAGTTCTAGTTTCTGGTTAAGATTATATTGGATCTATCTTCTAGCGGCCAAAGGTACCAGGGGCTTGTCTGTCCGGCCGTTAAAGGATCCTGAACATTTACACCTACAAACATACATATAATCACGCCTTTATCCCTAATGGGGTAGGCAGAGCGTAAAAGACCTAAATAAAGGTCGTTCCGCCACGTCTGACAATGTTTTGAGAGTTATTTAAGATAGATTTATATGTATATTTCTGTAGTGACAGGTTGTCAGCCCATCACCTACATTGCCATATACTGAAACCCTCGGATCCCTTAGCTGGTTTTTACAGCATGCCCGGGAGAAAATTCAGCTAGCACATTCTATATTTTTCTCTCGCCCCCAGTCCAGCATAGAAGAAATTTTCATTTACACCTACACCCGTTCAAATTGGGTCGATAGACACTTCGGCACTTAATTAACAATTATAATTGATGATTACGCAAAATGCATGGATACCAGTACCGTACAAACCTGTTCCTGATAAAATAACGTAAAACAAATTTGAAATTACACGTGCCATTCGAGTCGCAATCAAAGGACAGTAGAATAATCTATTCTTCAATAGTAGGAATGCTTATTGTCAAAAACTAGTAACTATTATTTGTACGTACGTCTGTTACTGTTATTTGTACGTAGTATTATAGTTACTCCGTGCTGTTATAAAAAAATCGGTTATTCAACCGAAACAAAAGAATCCATAACATGAATTAATTCAAGTTAAACTGAAAAGACTGAAAACGAGTCTCTCAAGGTTGCTCGTATATTCACCTGGCTTTATTACAATTGAGACTATTCGAGACATAAAAAAGCAAAAGTCAGCGAAAGGGACTCGAGGATTATAGTGTATTGTAATTTAGGCGATGGGCTGACAACCTGTCACTACAGGAATACACATTACAATCTAAAATTGCCCACAATTTTTGTCAGACGTGGCGAAAGCGCCTTTTACGCTCTGCCTACCCCGTAAGGGATATAGGCGTGATTTTATGTATGTATGTATGAAACATAAAAGCGTCCCAAGTGTGTGGATTAAGCTAATATGAGTCTGTAAATATAGAGGTAATATTTTTTTGTTAAATACTTAGATCAAATCCATCGAAATTATTATCTAACTAATCTAATCTAATCCTATTAGATATCTTCACCGGGTTTCCTTCCGACAAAGTGCAATCTTTCTTAGTAGCATTCGGCATGAAACCATAATATGAAGCAATGCTACTGATTCGTTGAGGGCACGACTTAACTAAATCTTGACTAAAATTATTGCCGTCCCTCTCTGATCTCTCAAGATATATAATAACAGGTAAAGACTATAGACTTATAGTTATATTAGTTAATTCGTGTTTTTTATCAGCGCTATGTTTCACATAAGGAGTTCTCTCTACTGGATTTTTGTACTGAGGTGCGGTAAATATGATTAAATACATGCACAGACTTTACACTGAGGTGGTGTGGGATCTACCTCCTATCAGGCAATCCCGACTAATAGCTAAATTATCAATGGACCACAGGGGTAGCTAGGATTTAGTTTGGGTGGGGGGGGGATAAAACAAAACTGACAAAAGTGTTCTGTGGTGCGAGCCGCGAACGTTGCGAGCGTGAATTTTTTGGCTATCCATGTACCGAAATTCCATATATAATAATAAAAGACGGAAGAGTACATTGAAACGGATGGCGAGCGTAGCGAGCGCAAAGTTTTTTCCAAGTACATGAACTCCATAGGCAAATAAGCAATAGGACATCATATTGAAACGTATCGCGAGTGAAGCGAGCGTGAAATTATGTTTTTTACATAAGCCAAGTATCAAAACTTCTTTTCGGATAGGCTACTAGACACTAATCTGAGCAAATGTGTTGTCAAACCTTCGTGCCTGGATGGATTTCGGGGGGTCGAACCCCCATGTCCCCCCCTCCTGGTTACAGCTGTAAGTAGGCTTCGTAGTAGTGTGACAATTAGTTAGCTATACGGGTAAGAGACAGCTTCCCGCAAACTTTTAGATTGCTCAGTCAACGAAACAGACCAACTTTCACAAGGATTTAAGATGATTCCCATAGGAAAGCCAAAAACTTTAAGTTGCTGAAAAAATATCCCGGGGAAAATTGTACAGTTTCTTGACTCAGCCTATCAGTTAGCGGGAAGCTGTCCCTTACACCCGGTAGATAAAATACAGAATTATTCATAAATACAAAGAATACAAATAATTATAGCAGTTTTTAACAACGCAACGTGCCTTATCAAATCCTCAGAAAATAGTGAAAACACATTTATTTGTAAATTTCTAGTGTTACCTAGTGTACCTGGTTCTAGGCTTAATCATAAGTTTACTTACAAAATAATTATGCATTGATGTTTCTTTTGTTATTTATTATTATTACTTTTTAATTATTATCACTTTAACAGTAGGCAGTGTAAGAAAATTCACCGCTGCCGCGATATATTAAAAAAGAAAACTCGAGTTTGCGCGCGCGCAAGTCGGCGCGTTCGATGCGGCGCGAACACTGAGTGGACGTGAATTAGATAATCGCAGCGGCAATCGACATACACTGAAGGGCTATCTTCTTGAAGATGTTTAAGAAGTGCCAATCTAAAGCGCGTGAATTTAAGGTTGAATTTTAATGCGCGGCCTTTGTCATTCTAAGTCAAGTTAATTGACTCAAACTATACAGACGATCATCTATCTCTTTTGAACTTGAAACACCAAGTACTATTATTTATTTACCGCGATGATTTTTATTGCCCGTCAACGTGCTACAAGAAGATGGTAACATTTAAGACACTTACCATATAAGTGTTTATTGTTATGTACCTAGGTGAGATTATCCGTGTATGTTTGCATAGATACCCAAAAATCCACCATAATACGACTATAGTAGATACTTTTTTTTTACATTAGTCTATTATACTGGGTCTTTATATGTAGGTACGTTTATTCGGCGCTTTTTCCGTGCTTCGGAAGGCACGTTAAGCCGTTGGTCCCGGTTAATATCGTTTAATACCGTAGATATTAGTCGTTAAGGCCAGTGCTAAGCTATGAAGTACTATTATAATATTCTGTGGCTAAGCATTGGCGGCTTGAAAACTCTTACCTTATCTAGGATTGGGTCTGGTTTCCCTTCTGGGTTGCGGAGGTCAGATGGCAGTCACTCTGTGTAAAAACTTTCGTTCAATCCCTTAGATTAGGTAGCCGACCCCGTGAGATACGGGATAAGACTAGGGAGATGAGTCTATTATACTGGGTGTATGTAAGGGACAGCGTCCCGAAAACTGATAGGAGTTGCTCAGTCAACAATACCAAACAAGTTCTATCAGTTTTTTTTTTTAGGAAGTGAAAAACGACGGCATTTCCATGCAAATTGTCTGATCATCGGAAAAGATTTATTTTCACTTCCTAAAAAAAAATCCTGCTGATAGTTGTTCAGTTCCGTTGACTGAGGAACCCCTATCAATTTGCAGGACGTTGTCCCTTACACCCTGTATAAACAGTCCCCATAGTTTCCTAGAATAATTCGTTTGTAAAATGTTGGTTTATATCCCACCCAAGTGTAACTTTTAGTTTCTATATTTTCATGTTTTATTTGTGAAATTTGAACACCCCGTATCTTTGACGCATAATATACAAAACACAAAATGCTTAGGGATTAACTGTCTGTATTGACATTATTGTAGAACAATAACTCTTTTATTGTAGAGACAGTAAATAGAGGTATTTACTTGGACGAAACAACCGTCCAAGGGTATTTATGAATGAATCACTGCCATTGATGAACTGTTGGACTATTGGTAGTACTTATGTAACGGCCTGTGTATTTATTTTAGTATACAACTGCCTCCGTGGTCTAGTTGCTAGTGCCATGGACTCCTGATCCGGAGGTCCTGGGTTCGATTCCCAGGGGGGAAACACAAAGTTGATATTTGAGAATTTATCACTTTGTGAATTTTTCCCTAGTTTGGTTAGGACCTTGCAGGCTGAATCACCTAATTGTCCGAAAAGAAAAAGATTTCGTGCTTCGGAGGGCACGTTAAGCCGCCGATCCCGGTCGCTATCTTTGATAGTGGTTAAACTTAAACCATGTCAAAGGCCTGATAGTTGTGCTACTAGGCGGTTTAAAAACTCTGACACCAATGTTCATCGGGTCGATAAGACTCGATACCCACTCGACAGAAGAAGAACAAGAAGTATACAATCTTAGGTTATACCTACATGGATGGATACTTCCTTTGTTTCATCTGGGGGCACAAGTGACCCTGGCATACATACATACATAATAATCACGCATCTATCCCTAATGGGGTAGGCAGAGCGTAAACGACCTACACAAAGGTCGTTCCGCCACGTCTGGCAAGACGTAGGAAATGTCTTTAGGTTCTTCTTCTGTCGTGTGGGTATCGAGCGAAACGACCCGATGAGCCCTGGTGTCAGAGTTTTTAACCGCCCGATAGGACAACTAATAGGCCTCTGACATGGTTTGTATACCGACCGCGACCGGGGCTGACGGCTTAATGTGCCCTCCGAAGCACGGAAACTGGTGATTCGGCCTGCATTGTCCTAAACAAACTGAAAGAAAAAACACAAAGTGATAAATATCAACTTTGTGTGGGAACACAAAGGGAGGGATCCCTGAGAATCAAACCCAGGACCACCGGATGGCGAGCCCAAGGCTCTGACCACAAGCCCACGGAGGCATTTACCTTTAGCTTAAAATTCTAAAATAACATAAAACTTGATATTTGCAACAGGAGATGGTAACGAATTCAATCAAGATTTGATAAAGGTTAATATTACAAAAAACTTATCGTCATGGTCATCCAAACTATGTAAAAACAAAACAGATGTAAATTATGATTATCAGAGCATTTGTTTTGTTAATTCGAATTAATCAAGCAAGAACAATAAATCTTCAACCTCCAAGGCCACACACTTAATTCGTCTATAGTATTTCCAAAAAGGTACTATAATAAAGGTAAAAGGTTCTTCCATGCTGGACTGGGAGCGAGTGAAAAACATAGAATGTGACAGCTGCAATTCCTCCCGAGCATGCTGTAAAAACCAGCTAAGGAATCCGAGAGTTTCAGTATATTGCAATTTAGGCGATGGGCTGACAACCTGTCACTACAGCAATATGCCTACAAATCTATCCTAAATAACCCTCAAAACTTTGTCAGACGTGGCGGATCGACCTTTCTTTAGGTCGTGTATGCTCTGCCTACCTCATTACGGATAAAGGCGTGATTATATGTATGTATGTATAAAGGTAAACAATTTTTCACGTCATTTATTCAAAAACACATTTCATAAATAAATTATATGTGTTGGCAAAATTAGTTAAATTACCATAACAATTTTTTCATTGTGTTTTGATATCTAATCTAATAGCTAAAACTTATTTTAGAAACATGATCTTCGATAATTGTTACTATTAGATTATAATACCTTTACATTTATTTTAAAAGCTATTTTGAAATACTTTGGAGATGAGTACCTAAAGTGTGTTTCAATTTTAGATTTTGTAGGTAAGAAATTAAAAACCTTAAATATCGTTTGTCATAATTTTATTTAAATTACGCTATATAAGAGAACGGCCGTGATTAGAATATATTAAAAAATATAACTAAGCCATGCCGGTCACTAACCATCTCTGTAACTTGTAGCTGAAATCCGTGTTAACTTGGAATACTACCCACATTTTATTCAGATGATATTCGATTTGAACATAGCTAAGAAAAAAACAAGATTCAGAGTAGTTTAGAAGCTAATTCAAGGTGCATAACTGTCTCTAGTTAGTTATGACATAGAGAAAGAAATGGAAACGAAGTCTCGAAGAAAATATATCAGAATATCGCCTGAATGAAACGTGGGTGCATTCTAGTTACTTTACTGTCTTTGACAAGCTTAAACCTTAATACATAATTATTATTGTTACAAAGTAATTTAACCATGTTCATAACAATGTATGTACGCATATAGCCTTATTGTTAGATGTCGATAACACATTTAAAAGAATGTTGCAACAGTAGTTTGTATGATATATTTGAAATTTTGAGATCATACTTTTTAGTTTTATTTAAAACAGATATAGAAGTGTTGTCATGCTTATATTTTATTGTTTTCTATAAAAATTGAGTTGTATTCACGCAATAAGAGCCAACAATCATATGGATTCAATGATGAATCGTGAATTTACATAAACTTTTGATGACATAATTATGACCCAGATATTACAATTAGAATACTATTATTTCATGTTTTATATTGGCACACACCAAACTTTACTAATATAGGTCAAACCTTCTTTCACCAAGAAAAACAGAATAAAATAAAATATAACTAAGTATCTACAAAAGGTAGAAGACAAAAAAAAAATTTAATATTACATTAAAATGTTTAAAAACGGGAAATTTACCGTGTTTTTCTATTTTTGGCCGATATTTCAATGAAGTTTCATGCATACGAAACTGCATTGCAATATCGTGGAAAACTATGGTTTTCCCGTTTTTAAACATTCTAATGTAACATTGTCAAAAGAAGTCCAACCTTTTTGTCTGTGCAATATATTAACTATCAACCATAATATTTGTAATATGATAGATAACCAATATAGCCAATGATTATGAACTATTGTACCCCTACCAGCGATTTGATACTAGAGATACTTGTCTGCTGGTGTTTCGTCATTTACTGGGTGTAAGGGACAGTGTCCCGCAAACTGATAGGGGTTGCTCACTTAACGAAACTGAACAACTTTCACCGGGAAATTCTTTCAGGAGATGAAAACAAAAATTTTACCCCCATACAAAATGATTACCTCGATCAGACAATTTGTATGGAATCCCAATGATTTATTTTCACTTCCTAAAAAAACCCTGGTGAAAGATGTTCAGTTAGTTGACTGAGCAACCCTTATCAGTTTGCGGGACGCTGTCCCTTACACCCCGTATTTGGGTAAGAACTTTCAAAAATGGTGCAGATTCTGACAAACGCACGTATAAACTAATTCTAAGTTATACCTATCACTCTCCTAAATTAAAGAAACGAGAAAGAAAATCAATAGCTAACTTAGAAATTTTAGAATAGGATTTGTTTTAGATTTAAACTTTATGAATGTGTTAACCAGAATCGACACCAGTTCCTTTTATTCCACTATCTTAGCGATGATTAGTTATATTATAAATACATTTTCGCTCGCTTTTTGCGAAAACTATGTTTAAATCTAGCACATCACTTAACGCATCCAACTTGGATTCGAGCAGTACAAAAATAAAAATCCCACGCTACTCTTTCAGTCTATTTTCATACGAAATGAGTGGACAATTTTTTTGCCACATATATTAAATTGATCTTTCTCTTAAGAGCGGGGAAAGATGAATCAGGCAGGATGGGTGATCGCCAGGCTAAGATTACATAGCCGATTTTCTTACACCAATGTTTGTTACTTCAATGTTTTTTACTTCCATGCTGGACTGGTAGAGATAGAAAAACATATAATGTTCCAGCTGCCCTTCCTCCCGGGCATGCTGTAGAAGTCAGCAAAAGGGATTCGAGGGTTACAGTGTATTGTAATTTAGGCGATCGGCTGACAACCTGTCACTACAGCAGTACACATTACAACCTAAAACTGCCCTCAATCTTGTCAGACGTGGCGAAAGCGCCTTTTACGAGGTGTTTTATGCTCTGCCTACCCCGTAAGGGATAAAGGCGTGATTTTATGTATGTATGTATGTAATGTTTGTTAACTTTGTCGTTCAAGCTTTTATCTATTTACGATAGAAATGCATGTCTTGTTTATATTGTACCGAGTAAGGGACAGCACCCCACAAACTGATAGAGGTTGCTCAGTCAACGACACTGAACACCATTCACCAGAAAATTCTTACAGGAAGTGTTTTTTTTTTCTATACAAATTGTCTGATCAAGGTGGATATTTTGTATGGAAAAGCCATTTTTTTTACTTCCTGAAAGAATTTCTTGGTGAAAGTTGTACAGTGTGATTGACTGAGCAACCCCTATCAGTTTGCGGGACGCTGTCCCTTACACCCGGTATTATGTACCACATCACACGGTGAAGACCTACACAACATATTTGCTAATGTGAAGGAGCATAACAAACAAATACAACATTGAAGCTAGGAAATACAGTTATAGTTGGACTCAATTATTAACGCCACCTGTTAAATTGAAAACAGATTTACTAACGTATAATCTGCAAGGATTTCTCATAATTTGCACATTTTCTCCTAAGCCGTGACTCCAGCGCTCAAAGAAAACATGACACATACCCCCGCGGGGCAGAGGGGAAGGGTATTCGCAAACATTTTCCTTCCCCTCTCTGCCCCGAGGGGGTATGTTTCGAGTAATCTTTACAAGCAGCCATCTTGTTTACAATTACTATTGTGTTTCTGAAATTGTGGCATTCGGAATCGACCATATCTGTTGAAAATCAATTAGTTACAAACTGACCGTATTGAGGCGTCAATCAAATGTGGCTTTCGACTTAATTCTCATCATACAATGGCCTCAATTCTCGCGACATAATTTTAATTGTAATTCTTAGTAGCACTGTCACTTTGTTAACTTTGACATAAGAAGAGGATAGCAAATAAACACATGACTTTGACATTCCTTATCTGACGTAAGTCTGATTATTTGACGTAAAATATGCTCAGTTCTTATTTAAAGCGTCTTATTACGTCAAATTAGGAATTTCAAAGTCATATGTTTATTTGCTATTCTGTTCTTATGTCAAAATTAGGAAAGTGACTGAAATTGAAGAATTCCATGCTGGCCTGGGAGCGAGGGAAAAACATAGAATGTGCCAGCTGCATTTCCGCCTGGGCATGCTGTAAAAACCAGCTAAGGGATCCGAGGGTTTCAGTATATTGTAATTTAGGCGATGGGCTGACAACCTATCACTACAGCAATATACCTACAAATCTATATTAAACAACCCTCAAAACTTTGTCAGACATGGCGGAACGACCTATGTTTTAGGTTGTTTACGCTCTGCCTACCCCATTAGGGATAAAGGCGTGATTATATGTATGTATGTATGTATGTATTAGGAGAATTGACGCCAATATCGATAGCTCATTTAAAGAATGTTGCTATATTACGTATGATTATTTGAATCGGCTTTCGGCTTAATTCTCATCATACAGCGGTGTCGCGTCACCCAGCGACATGGAGCGCGGCGAGGTGTTTTCTTATTTCAAAATTACGAAAGTAGCAGCACTAATAAGAATTGGAACTAAAATTATGTTGCGAGAATCGACGCCAATATCGATAACTCATTTAAAGAATGTTACTATAATACGTATGGTTTAATTCTCATCATACAGCGGCGTGGCGTCACCCAGCGACATGGAGCGCGGCGAGGTGTTGGTGTGCGGCGTGGAGCGGGCGGAGTGCGCGCGCGACGACCGGCCCGAGTGCGAGTGTCCGTGGCCGGGCGTGTGCGGCGTGTGCGGCGTGGAGCGCGCGTCGTGGCGCGGCGTGTGCGGCGTGCGCGGCGTGCGCGACTCGTGCCGCGGCGTGGAGCGGGAGTCGTGGCGGGGGGTTCGTGACGATTGCCGAGGGGTTGACATGCCTTCGCTGTAGACAAAAGCATTCACGTTGTATTTTTATAAAGCTTACGAACTAGAACATACGGAGTGTAAAAATTTTAAAAAAAAACTTTTCAATGCAAAATGCCCACCTCGATCAAACAATTTGTATGGAAAATACTTTTTTTTTTATTTCCTGAAAGAATTTCCTAGTGAAAGCTGGTCGGTTTCGTTGACTAGCAACCTCTATAATTTTGTGGAAAGCGTCCTTTACACCCGGTATAAAGCTACTTTCGCTCTAGGAGGAGTTCAAAATGTCGAAATGGGAACAGAATGTTTTTAGCACGATGTGAATCAGTCAGCTGACGGAAAAAAAAATAGATTTTCTAATTTTACTTATATTTCCCTTCTGTCATCCCCACTAGGTTGGCTGGAAGAGATCGCTTATAGAGATAAGCTCGTCTGTTGTGTCCTAATTTTAAGTTCAACTGTAGTTGTAAATTTTTAATACAATAAAGAATATATAAAAAGAAAAGTATGGAACTGAAGTATCGAAAGTGTATTTACCTGCTTCTAGGAGTGGCGGGCGTATCTCTGCCCGTGACGCGATGCCGCACCCAGTCTTCAGCCGCCTTCTGCCAATCAGCTGGTTCAGTATACACCGGCACCTGTAAAAAAAATGATGTCTGTTTTGAGAGTGGATATTAGAGGGAAAGTAAAACCTAGAAGTCTGTACGAAGCTTATTAAAAAGATAGAGGGTGGATTGAGGTCATGTTCATGTCTTGTCTTATAAATAGAATAGTCAGGGAGTGGGGCCTGAATAAAACAGCAGATATTGAGACATTTGGTCAATATGTGTTTTCCTTTGTAGGAATTTTCCAAGTGTTCCTGAATCCAATTTTGAATGTTGTCAAGACACCCCTCGACTTGTTTTGTGTTACTAGTACGGTTAAGGGTCGACTTTGGCCGCCATTTTGACTTTAGAGCATGGGAGCATTCAGTAAATTCAGGTTTCTTCCAAGCTGGACTGGGAGAGATAGAAAAACATAGAATGTTCCAGCTGCCCTTCCTCCCGGACATGCTGTAGATGTCAGCAAAAGGGACTCGAGGGTTACAGTGTATTGTAATTTAGGCGATGGGCTGACAACCTGTCACTATAGCAATATACATAACAATCTAATATTGCCCTTAATTTTTGCCAGACGTGGCGAAAGCGCCTTATACGAGGCGTTTAACGCTCTGTCTACCCCTGGGGTAAAGGCGTGATATCATGTATGTATGTAGCATTTTTTTTTATTGAAACGACGAACACAACATTTAACAATCAAAGAAGAATAATATAACAATATGTTAAGATTAGATCCAGGCGGCTAACCAATTTAGTGATCGTACAGCTATACATGCAGCGAACTATGTTATATAATTGATAATAATGAATTATAATAAAAGAAGTGGGGAATATGGAGCATTCAGTAAATGATTAAGATTTTGTTTATTCTTACCTGCATCGGCACCACGGGTTTATGCCTCGGCACTGACGGCGCGAGGAACTCGGGCTGTCGCGGCGTGGTCGCGAACGGAGTCATGTAGGGAGTCTGCGCTGACGGCGTGTATGGAGTGTTGATGTAGGCCGGCCCGGGCGTGTGAGCCGGGGTATGGAACGCCGGCGTGTGCGCGGCCGGCGTGTGGTACAGTGACGTCATTCCGTGAGGCGTTCGCATCGCCGGCGTCCTTTGTACTGGAGTACCACTCGGAGGCGGATCTCTGAAGTGCTCTTTGAACCATTTGAGCAAGCCGCCTAAGGAATCGAACATTCTTTGCCTAAATTTGTAACCGTCCGGTGTGACGCTGACGTACTCGTGCGTGCATCTCGCTCTAGGTAAGTACGATAGGAGGAATCTCCCGGGGTGGTTCTTAGCCGCGGAGAACACATAGTGTATTTTGTTAGAGTTTTTGGATTTTTCTTCTTTGAGCCATTCTTCGGCTTTGTCCCGCATGCCGCCGAAGGGTTTGTAGTATTTATAGGAAATGAGGTCTCGCGCGTGACCGGCCATTGGGGTTACGTGGCGAGCGATGATTTCGTCCAGGTCTTCGAATTCTGAGCCTTGGATCCAGAGACTTCGACCTGTTACAACAAAAAAAAATTATGTATCAAAAGACTTCCTGAGGTGACAGAAAATAAATATTACCTTTTAGTAGGAAATGCCTAAAGCGTAGTGGGACTAAGTCACGTTACAACTACTCAAGCGTAAAGAGAGTTATGCATAAAGGGATTTAAGAAATGTGGACAAAAACAAGTCATACAAACCTAGAGAGAATGCATTTTCTTTCCCTTCTTCTCGAACGTCGATGTGTTGACAAATTCCTTCAGCTACTTTCCACGTCACTGTGAGATGGTCTGAGCCCTGCAAAAAAACCGATGTCTTCGTAAAAAAATGTGAAAATAATAACTAGTTCTTCTGCATTGTTGAGTCGACAAGCGATCCAAAGAACCTATGTGTCAGTGATTTAAGAGTAAATAAGGATCAATACAGCGAAGCTCACTACAAGATGGCGCCACATCAAGAAAACACAAGTTCTAAAACGCGGTATGGAACTTATCTCAGCAAAACCTGCAGATATACAAGTTTCAAACTTCGGTTGGAATTCGGTGCCCTGGTTACAAAACCCGACAATGTGGGTAGCTAGTTACCCTTTTCCATCCAACATCACGAAGCCAATTGGCTTCAACCATTTACTTCTAAAAAGTACTAATAACTCAAATTAATTTATTATTATTCAGATTACATGATTCATTGTTAGTATGTTCTTAGTTGTAGGTTAGATACATAGTATCAGTTAGTAGGTTTGTATGCAATAGTAAGCACGTTACGCATTTGATTATAAAACTATGCTCGCTAATTCTCTAAATAATAATTATATTAAAGTGCCTAAACTAAGTATTTATGTAAAGTAAGTACTTGTATCTTAGGAACTTAAATTGCTGGGAAAATATATTAACTATTAACTATCACTTATTTCACTGCATCATCAGTTTTAAAATGGTTTCTAATAAAATCTTACCTTACTACTAGGCCGTACGATGACCTCTCCCTGTTGCATATTCTCCATAAGCTTCTCAGCTTCCCCGAACGATATGTTGTGGAAGGCTGGATGCACGATGACTCGCTTCACGTACTGCATCCGTTCCTTGGTGGCCTTTGCTTCTTTGTCCTTGCGAACGTCTTTGTCTTCGGTCTCTTGGTCATAGTATGGGTCTTTCGGAGGTCTGGAATGAAATTAGGTAGTTTTAGGAACATGGGCGTACCCAAGTTATAGAGCCCGATGGTGTAGTGGATAGGGCCGCTGCCTCCTGAGCGGGAGGACGTGGTTCGAATCCCACCACGTACCAATGTGTTTTTCGGTTTTCGAATTTCATATGTACGTTTATTCGGCGCTTTTTCCGTGCTTCGGAAGGCACGTTAAGCCGTTGGTCCCGGTTAATATCGTTTAATACCGTAGATATTAGTCGTTTAGCCATTTCAGACGCCAGTGCTAAGCATTGGCGGCTTAAAAACTCTGACCTAATCCAGGATTGGGTCTGGTTTCCCTTCTGGGTTGAGGAGGTCAGATGGCAGTCGGTCTGTGTAAAAACCAATACCCTCGTTCAATCACCTAGATTAGGTAGCCGGGCAATGCCCCACCTTCGACCCTGATGTAAACCTTATTGTTAAAATCACAAAATTGATAATTATTTATTTATTCATTGAGATATCGTAATAAAGTTTGCTTCGTTCACGATATGAGTTAATTAAATATACTTCGATCATTAAGGTATTATGTAGGGTTCGCTCCGCTCGCAATGCTCGAAATGACATTCATTTTATACGCCTCCATCAATAAGGTGAAATTTCGCGCCCGCTCCGCTCGCAATGTGAGATTTTACACCTCGATCAATAAGGTGAACTCTCGAGCTCACTTCGCTCGCGACTTGAGTTAATACGCCTCGTGTATTGTACACCTACAAATCTATCTTTAATAACCCTCAAAACTTTGTCAGTCGTGGTGGAATGACCTTTATTTAGGTCGTTTGCGCTCTGCCTGCCCCATTAGGGATAAAGGCGTGATTATATGTATGTATGTATTGTGCGAGATCTTGATTTGATACATCTCTATATCTGTCAGTCATTCTGTCCCACTAGAACTGAATACTACTACCGCGCAGTCTTGGGGAAATTCCCTGCAGTCACCGAAAATCGTTTCGTATAAATTTACACTTACCTCCACTCGTTATTCTTGTCTAACAAGTCTGACGATTTGGACGAGCAGTCGACCGAAAACCTCTCGACGTCTACCTAATTAAATTTAAAAAAAAACTATTAAAATGTGAAATCAAACGATCTCATTAGTGATACTTAAATTGATGCTATATATTGTTAAATTCAATTTAAAATAGATATATACATAAATCAATTATTTTAACAATGTTGTGTTTATCTATAACTGTTTAGTATATAAGAACTAACTATTCTTATTAAAAACGCCATCAATACTTATATATTAAATTTTAAAAAACGATTTAAATGATGAAATTTAACGATCTCATTAGTGATACTTAAATTTTAAGCTATATATTGTTAAATACAATTTGAAAAAGATATATACATAATTCAATTATTCTTAGAATGTTGTGTTTATCTATAACTGTTCTATATAAGAACTATTATTGTTAAAAACGCCATCAATGCTTGTATATACTAAATGTTGATGAACCAATAAATAAATAAATACCTTCAATATCCTACAGTGCACGGTCTGGCCGATCCTGACTCGCTCGGTAGGATCGGCCACGTGTCTGTCAGAGAGGTTCTTGATGTGTATGTACCCGGAGAGGCCGTTGTCGAGTCGTATGCGCACGCCGGTGGCTTGGCCGGGACACGCGCCTGCGTCGAAGTGGTTCCATACCTATTGAAAATACAGGCTAATAGATCATCTTCTTAGTGAGAGGAGTCTCGAATCAAACGCCCCGATGAAACCTGGTGTCAGAGTTTTCAAAACCGCCTAGTCGCACAGCTGATATTTTGAGTAACGAACGTAAGCGACAGGGACGTGGCCTCCGAAGCACGGAATCCTTTTTTTATTTAGGACAATCAGGTGATTCAGCCTGCAATGCCCTAGCCAATCTGGAGAAAAACTCGCAAAGTGATAAATTGATAATATAAACTTTGTGTGTGTGTGTGTGTGTCCCTGGGAATCGAACCCAGGCCCTCCGGATCGTAAGCCCATGGCTCTGACCACTAGACCACGGAGGCAGTTTAGCAATAGATAATAGGATTTTGTTAGAAAAAAAAATAGCGCATAGACCCGGTTCTTCTATGCACTAGTTTCAATATGTTTGGATTTTCATATTCCTAAGAAATATTGCAAGAAATGAAGACTAACGAAGAAGTGTTACAAATAAATAACGTAACATATTTAATATAACAGAAAATAGAAGAGGAAAGTTGTACCTGATACGACATGACGAGTTATTAAAGAAGATTATTGAAGGAAAGATAGAAGGAAGGAGAGGAAGGGTCAAGAATAAATTACATCGATCAAGTAAAAGAAAAGATTAAGGTCAAGCCGCACCAGGAAGTCAAGGAGAAGGCGGAATGCAGAGAGAGTTGGCGTTCACTTCATGTATACTCAACCGACAAGAGCTAAGCTCTTAAATAAAAACAATTACAAAATGTCACAATAAATTAATCACAAAGTCAAACTTAAAAACTAACACCTAATCAATCGAAAAGACCGCCCCGAATCGTACCTGGTGGGAATGTACCCATCACACTAGCAGCGTTCCCTCGTTGAATAGCCAACGAGATGTGCTGTACCAGAAACAACTCGGCGCGGGGGTCAGAACAGTTAAATAAATGATAATGAAGAAATAGTGCAGGTACAGTTTGTAAGAAATTAGATCGACAATTACTTAGAAAGTAAAGAAAGGTTTTTTGCCACAGGAAATTCCCGATTTCCAGGGAAAATTCATTAAGCAAAGGCTGAAAACCTAGTTCTTCTATGCTGGACTGGGAGCGGGAGAAAAACATAGAATGTGCCAGCTGCATTTCCTTTCGAGCATGCTGTAAAAACCAGCTAAGGGATCCGAAGGTATCTATATATTGCTATTTAGGCTATGGGCTGACAACCTGTCTCCACAGCAATATACCTACACTTGAATAACCCTCAAAACTTTGTCAGACGTGGCGCAACGTTGTTTAGGTCGTTTACGCTCTACCTACCCCATTAGGTACAACGGCGTGATTATATGTATGTACGTGTATGTATGTAAATGTTCAACATGCTCCGTACGAGAGCCCGTACAGACGGGCTCCCCAGTAAAACATGCTGATTGCTCTACCACTAGAAATAAGGTCATGGATTATTGAGGAACCCACAACCTCTGACTCCGTGGCACTTGTCTCATATACACATTACAGACCGTGCTGGACTGGGAACAACATAGAATATACCAGCTACTTTCTTTCCCAAGCATACCGTAAAGAGATGAGATCTTTATATGTATTCTTTATTGCATTAGAACACGAGAAATCAAGTTTACAGAAAGGTATGCAAGCGCGAATATCTTTCGGAGGATTTCAATTTACAGTACGGGGCTATTAATAATGCAGCAGATCTACCCTAGGAACGAGACAAGACAACGTTCAAACACAGCGCTCTACAAAGGCGGCAATTCTGCACGCACTATTCCTTAACTAATTCTTAGCTAGCGCTGTCACTTTCTTAACTTTGACTTAAAAACAGGATAGCAAATAAACACATGACATTGATATTCCTAATCTGACGTAAGACGCTTAAAATAAGAACTGAGCATAGAGCATGCTTCCTTATTTTACGTCAAATAAGCAGTCTTATGTCAGATTAGGAATTTTAAAGTCATGTATTCATTTTCTATCTTGTTCTTATGTCAAAGTTAAGAAAGTGACAGCACTAGCTAAGAATTAGAATTAGGATTATGTCGCGAGAATCGACGACAGAGCCTCTACTTAGCTGACGACCAATATGAACGGTCCCGTACTGTAACTAGTATTATTTTTACTGAAGCTACTCTATTATCAGAAAACGGGTTTTTAGTAGCCTATTGAGGTTTCGTTTATCCAGTAAGGGCGTTTGTGCACTCATCCATATTAGATTCATACATACATACATATAATCACGCCTTTATCCCTAATGGGGTTGGCAGAGCGTACACGACCTAAACAAAGATCGTTCCGCCGCGTTTAACAAGGTTTTGAGGGTTATTTATGATAGATTTGAAGGAATATTGCCATAGTGACAGGTTGTCAGCCTATCGCCTAAATTGCAATATACTGATACCCTCGGATCCCTTGGCTGGTGATGATGCTCGGGAGAAAATGCAGCTGGCACATTCTATGTTTTTCTGTCGCTCCCAGTCCAGCATGGAAGTAATATTAGATTCAGATCCAATATAACCTAAAAAAAATACACTTACCTCTGACAGTTCAGGAAAATCATTCTTGTGACAGAAGGGACACTCCCATAAGCCGGTCTCGTCGTTCCTCACAGGATTAGCCTGATCCAGCATTTCCCTCTGAGGTTTCCTGTGGGAAATTCCCACAACAGACGCCAGCACCATCTTCCCGGGGAAGAAAGTATCCGGGGATTCTTTCGTTAATATGTCGAAGAGCTCTTCCTGAGTCGCCGACCGGAAAGACACTCTTAAGTCTTTATACCTAGAGTTCAGTTCGGCTCGGATGTCGTATAAAGTTATGCTCTTGTTGCCGAAGCCTTGTCGCTCTAATTCTTCCGCGAAGGCGTCCAAATCCAAGTCTTTCAGTCTTTCCGGAGCTTCTAAGATTTCTTCTAAAGCGCCGGCCGGGTTGGCATCTTCGTCTTCGTATTCTAAAGCATCGACGGCCATCTTTCTCGCCCATTCGTACGTTTCCGGATGCACTCGGGACCCGTCGAGCACTTCTATATACGCTTCAGTGCTATCTCCTAAACTACTCGTGTCAATTTTGATGAAACCGGAGCAGTTGATAAAGACTTTTGGCCCCATGTGACAGACTGTGACTAACTGCGTTCTGTTTTCAAGTTTTTGGTTGGTTTGTTTGAAGAGTTTTATCAAAGCTTGCGCTTTGCGAGGTCCTAAACCGCAGATAAACTGAAGCAGCTCTGTCCCTCGTCCGGTTAGAATAGCTTCGTTGACATCGACGCCGACTTCGTTGACTCTATTCACGAATTCCAACTCTATTCCTTCGAGCAAGTCTTCCTTGGCTATCTGGTCCTGTAAGGAATGGTATCTCAAACAGAGTATTTCTTCGTCAGGTCCGCACAGTTGTGATATCTCCATGAGCGGGTCTTGTAAGAGGCGCGCTTGGCAGATCGCTTGCCGAAGGATCTCGGGGTATTCTCTGAAGTCCGTCTGTGGAAGAAAGAAACTTTAGTAATGATTTATTTTACATTTTAACTGTCCTGTTCGTAGGAATTACTCTTGACTGGAAATTTCAATCGAGTCCATACATTACTAATAAGAACAAACAGATTTTAACTGTCCTGTTCGTAGGAATTACTCTTGACTGGAAATTTCAATCGAGTCCATACATTACTAATAAGAACAAACAGATTTGGTTAGGTTACGGATAGACTCTTACTTTAGTTACTTTCAAAATATATGCTACGGAATACCTCTATGGGGACGTGCCGCTGATAGTGAATGACTCATTTATAAGTTACTTAAAAAATGCCTTACCCTGCCGCGAATACTGTTGCTGTAGATCTTGCTGATATGGTTGTCTGTGATCTCCACAGGGATTTTAGGAAAGTCGTCGTGATCGATCAGCTGTTGTATGCAGTCCGCGACATCCGCCTTTACGTTGAGCGCCTCGCGAGATTCACCGCCTATTACTACCACATGAGGTTTCTTATGGAGAATGAATCTGTGGAGAAAACACGAATTTAGAGGACCTGGATCTCGTTGTCTAGACCTTATTTTCTAAACAAAAAAAATAATATTACACAATCTGTTGCGACTTGACGCAGGAATGTGAAGTAAGGAAGGCATTTGTAAGAAAATCTGCTCACTGAATAAAGTCTTAAAGCAGTTCTCACACTTCGAGTAGAATCTGCTGGAGTGAGTGTGATTTTCTACGCGATTCAGTTGAGTTCAACACAGGATTGCCTGTGAATAAGTGCGGCTGAACGAACCCAACAAAGCGGTGGTAGCCTTCGCAAGGGGCCCCACCCAACCACCCTCTCACCGGAGTCCGGCGCCAAACTGGGTGAGCTCTCTCCATCGTCGACTCTGTCACGGTCATCCCTGTCCTTATGTCTAGTCAAGAGCAAACCTAATAAAAAAAAAAATGTTTGCTAGACAAGTTCAGACTACCACCAAGCAATTATGGAATACTAATCAGTCTTCTACCTCAAATAAAAAAAAAACTTATTGCAATGGCTGCCGTTAATATCTTACAATAATAACGTTCAGATACCATCTCTTTTTCTTCCATTCTGGCCTGGGAGCAAGAGAAAAACATGTAAGAATGTGCCAGCTGCATTTCCTCCCGAGCATGCTGTAAAAACCAGATAAGGGATCCGAGGGTTTCGGTATATTGTGATATAGGCGATGGGCTGACACCTGTCACTACAGCAATATAACTACAAATCTTTCTTAAATAACCCTCAAAACTTTGTCAGACGTGGCGAACGACCTTTGTTTAGGTCGTTTGCGCTCTGCCTACCCCATTAGGGATAAAGGCGTGATTATATGTATGTATGTACCTTCTCAAGGCGACCATATCAGCCTCCTTATTATTCCTCTCCATGGCGTCCCACGCGTTCCTTCTGTACAGCAGATGCGGCAGCCTCAAGTGGTCGACCACTTCCCCCCCTCCCGCCACCAGGCACGCGAACGCGGAGTGTTGGCGATCCGGCACGTATGCGATTGATAGCACGCGAAGCCCTACGAAAAACAGTTTCACATGGTGTATTGACTGCCTCCGTGGTCTAGTGGCTAGTACCATGGACTCCCGATCCGGAGGGCCTGGGTTCGATTCCCAGGGGGGAAACACAAAGTTGATATTTGAGAATTTATCACTTTGTGAATTTTTCCCCAGTTTGGTTAGGTGCAGGCTGAATCACCTGATTGTCCAAAAAAGAAAAATATTTCGTGCTTCGGAGGGCATGTTAAGCCGTCGGTCCCGGTGGCTGTCTTTGATAGTGGTTGTTACTTAAACCATGTCAGAGGCCTAATAGTTGTGCTACTAGGCGGTTAAAAAACTCTGACACCAGGGTTCATCGGGTCGATAGACTCGATACCCACTCGACAGAAGAAGATGGTGTATTTGTTCTTCCATACTGGGAGCGACAGAAAAACATATGTGCCAGCTGCATTTCCTCCCGGGCATGTTGTAAAAACCAGCTAAGGGATCCGAGGGTTTTAGTATATTGCAATTTAGGCGATGGGCTAACAACCTGTCACTACAGCAATATACTTACAAACTATCTTAAATAACCCTCACAGCTTTATCAGACGTGGCGGAAGTCGTTCTTTGAGTCGTTTACGCTCTGCCTACCCCATTAGGGATAAAGGCGTGATTATATGTATGTATTTGTACACAGAAAACAGACTAAATCGACATATTTCAATCAATCATTCTTGTGCAGTGTAAGGTTTGAAGAATGTTAGGTCTTCTCGACCTTATGTAAAACATACATATCCCTAATGGGGTAGGCAGAGCGTAAACGACGTAAACAAAAGTCGTCCCGCCACGTCTGACAAAGTGTTGTGGGTTACTTAAGATAGATTTGTAGGTATATCGCTGTAGGGACAAGTTGTCAGCCCATCGCCTAATTATAATATACTGAAACTCTCCGATCCCTTAGCCGGTTTTTACAGCATGTCCGGGAGAAACTGGCACATATGTTTTTCTCTCGCTCCCAGTCCAGCATGGAAGTAAATTGTGTAAAATAAATAAAATAGATAGATAAACGTTTCTTTCATAAAAACAACACATATGTAATAAATTAAGAAAAACAAATAACAGGTATGAACATAAAAAAAGGATATACGTTAAATATGTAGTACCTACATTTTGTTGCATGTGTGCTGAAGCGACGCAGAGGGTCAGAGCTCAGTGTATGATTGCTCATAAAGAACAACACTGCTTTGCAGCTCTCACCCTAAACACTGACCTAGCACTAAAAAGTTAAACTTACATTTTAGACTTATATTTTCACTAGCGACCCGCCCCGGCTTCGCACGGAAATTATCAGTGTTTCTCTACTATATTATGCCTGTATTATACATATAAACCTTCCTCTTGAATCACTCTATCCATTTAAAGCAACCGCATCAAAATCCGTTGCGTAGTTTTAAAGATTTATGCATACATAGGGATATAGGGACAGAGAAAGCGACTTTGTTTAATACTATGTAGTGATAGTCAGTCGAACAAGTTTAGGTCTAACAGTAAATTCAAGTATCCGTACCGTTAGAGGCGTCCCACTCGTCGTCCTCGTCCTCTGATATCCGCGACTCGTACGGAGCCACCTTCAGCCAGTCGTACAGCCGCCGCCGACAACATCTACACAGACACAAACACTTTAATAAGAGATAAACTAAAACTGTCTTAATTTCTCTCGCATTTCTTTTAGCCTTTTATATACCTACAAATCTATCTTAAATAACCCTCAAAACTTTGTCAGACGTAGCGGAACGACCATTGTTTACGTCGTTTACGCTATGCCTACCCCATTGGGGATTTAGGTATGACTATATGTATGTTCTTTTAGCCAGACTGCCCGCCCAGTAAGTTAGCAACTTTCAACTAGTACCACCCACAGACGAGATTAGATAACTACCAGCGCTTTCACCCACATAGGGTCCGACTACTGTGGTAGAAATTGCTACCATAGCAATGAGGCCGCCTTCATTGTACTTTAATTTTTATTTAATTTGTTCTCAATTCCTGTTGTTTTTGTTTTATGTGCAATGAAGAATATATGAATGATTGCCTATCAAATAATATTAAAAAAAAAAAAACTATCTATCTCAGTCACAGTACAGAAGACACCGTCATCTCTTTTCCAATTTCTTTTCCAATCCTAAACATCCTAGAGGTATCTCGTATACTCACTTGAGCACATATTCCTTGGATTCTTGCAATAGAACAGCGTTGAGTTCCCTCCTCAACTCCGGCATCACGATCTTGGTGAGCGCTATGGTCACAGCCTCCGCACGTAGTTCGTTCCACGCTTGTACTGTGGCCGCAAATTCGTCCTGTAAATAATAAGTATTGTCAAAAAAAAAATTACGATGCCATATACAGGATACATAATAAAGAGCCCAATGGTGTAGTGGATAGGGCCGCTGCCTCCTGAGCGGGAGGTCGTGGTTCGAACCCCACCACGTACCAATGTGTTTTTCGATTTTCTAATTTCATATGTGCATTGTGCGTTTATTTGGCGCTTATTCCGTGCTTCGGAAGGCACGTTAAGCCGTTGGTCCCGGTTAATATCGTTCAACACCTTAGATATTAGTCGTTAAGCCATATCAGAGGCCAGTGCTAAGCATTGGCGGCTTGAAAACTCTGACCTAATCTAGGATTGGGTCTGGTTTCCTCCCTTCCGGGTTGCGGAGGTCAGATGGCAGTCGCTCTGTGTAAAAACCAGTACCCTCGTTCAATCCCCTAATACGCGATAAGGCTAGGGAGATGAATTTCTATGCCCTTCGGATCAAACTAGAGGAATTCTTACCTTCTGATACAGTTGTTTCAGTTCTTCCAAGTAGCTAGGTCCTGTGTTCCCTTCTATCTGTTCGCTGATGCTGACCTCTAATAGCTTGTCTTCCACAGCCATCGACAGCTTGAGGAATTGATCGCCGGAGAGGTCACGCACTGGCTTCTTCTTCAGGTATTTAAAGCTGGAAACAATAATGCATAGTAATTTGTTTTGTTTTGTTTTGATGTTCTCTAGTGATTCTGTCAACTTTAAAAAACAAATAGTTTTCCTCCTGTGTGTCTCTATAAATTGGTGCCGTGACCAGGATATTCAGTCAGTAGTTTATTTTTATGGACTAACTATAGTAGACTTACTTTTAGAATGTGTCAGCTGAATTTCTTCCCGGGCATGCTGTAAAAACCAGGTAAGGGATCCGAGGGTTTCAGTATATTGTAATTTAGGCGATGGGCTGACAACCTGTCACTACAGCAATATACCAACAAATCTATCTTAAGTAACCCTCAAAACTTTGTCAGACGTGGCGGAACGACCGTTGTTTAGGTCGTTTACTCTCTGCCTGCCCCATTAGGGATAAAGGCGTGATGTATGTACTATAGTAGAGTGTTCTATAGCAGGGGTGGAATAGGGGGATTACCTGTAGCAAGGATGGTTCTCGTCTATCTCTTTCAGCCCCCTGGGCGTAGGGCGCACGTTGATAGTCGCTCTCTCTCTCAGCGCGTCTCTGAGCGTGGCTCTAAGTTGTGGTTCGCGAGCGAGCTGAACACCGCACATGTATACGGCGCGGCGAAGGACCTCTTGGGCTGAGCCCATTGTGGACGCCTGTGGGACAATAATAACTGTAAGTAAAGTAACGGTAATAACGGTAGTTGATATTTGAGAATTTATCACTTTGTGATTTTTTCCCCAGTTTGGTTAGGACATTGCAGGCTGAATCACCTGATTGTCCGAAAAGAAAAGGATTTCGTGCTTCGGAGGGCACGTTAAGCCGTCGGTCCCAGTCGCTGTCTTTGATAGTGGTTGTTACTCAAACCATGTCAGAGGCCTGATAGTTGTGCCACTAGGCGGTTTAAAGACTCGTGACACCAGGGTTCATCGGGTCCATAGACTCGATACCCACTCGACAGAAGAAGAAGATAACGGTAAGTTTATTGGAAACAGTTTCGGAAAGACACACTTTAAACTTATTGTACCTATACCTACCACTCCTGCCTTTTCGATGTATATCTTATTTAATTTCAAATAAATTAGCAACAGATCTGAACAATTCTTAGGGCTTGTTGCGTTGTATAGGATCAACTCCTTATAAAAAACACAACTAGCTCTTAAATCCAACAAGACTTACATACATACATAAATATAATCACGCCTTTATCCCTAATGGGGTAGGCAGAGCGTAAATGACCTAAACAAATGTCGTTCCGCCACGTCTGACAAAGTTGTGAGGGTTATTTAAGATAGATTTGTAGGTATCTTGCTTTAGTAACAGGTTGTCAGCCCATCGCCTAAATTGAAATATACTAAAACCCTCGGATCCTTTAGCTGGTTTTTACAGATGCCCGGGAGGAAATGCAGCTGGCACATTCTATGTTTTTCCTTTGCTCCCAGTTCAGCATGGAAGTATATCTATCCTTATATATCTTGTATATATAAATATATATCTTTTCGATGTATATCTTTATTAATTTCAAATGAATAATTAGCCAGGGTTTGTTGGGTTGTATAGGATCAACACCCTATAGAAACACAACTAACACAACTAGATGTATTAAATCCATACAAGACTTACATAAGCATTAGCAGCTTCAAGCGGCGGCACGGGCGGTTGCTCCACCTCGTGTCTCTGATAATTGTCGCGCACGTTTTCCGCAAACTGTTCCGGAGTCAGACCGAATTGCTTCACTAACGGCTCTGTTAACAAATAAATGAAAATATAAGCTTCAATTATAAGACAAGCAAATATTAAGATAAACATGACACCACAATAACTTATCCTGTCTACAAGAGAGGGCATGTTTATTGTTTATAGAGATTTCCATAGCTGTTAACACAAAGGTCAACGTGTCACACACACACACACACACACGCACGCGCGCGCGCACACACACACATATATATATATATACACACACACACACACACACACACACACACACACACACACACACACACACATCATCATGTCAACAACCCTAGTTAATATTTAGTTATTATTTTATTTCAATTTTCCTAAAACAAACAAGAAATGAGTTGTTTGCTCAGCGATCAAGGGGTGGGAGCCTGGTGCTCTGTGACACAGGTTTATCCTAGTATGGACACCAGACTCTCACAAATAAAACTTTATTCAATAAACAAATTGTAGCTACATTTAAGTCTGTTTTGTTTGTGAGATAAATAATAAATATTTTCATTTCATTTTATGTTTTGCTCTACTTTTGTATTAAAATTTTGATCCTGGCGACAGATTCAGACAGAGTCAACGATGAGAGAGGGGTAAAATGTCCGTATACTGTCCATCGCGCGTTGATACGTAGCAGGGGCTTCTTTAAGTCCAAATGGCATCATTAAGAACTCGTGGAGTCCGCATTGGTGGTTCAACTAAGGTATGATTTTTTATAACTATCACTTACCAATGCCAGCTTTTCTACACAATTCGTACGGTCCGGAGCGCACGGCGTATTTCACTTCAGTCTGTTCTTCTTCCTCTGGTTCAGCCGCTTCTACCGCTGCGACCGCTTCTTCTGGATCTTCTCCATTCCTCTCTGCTTCTTCGCGAGCCGCTCTCCTGTGTAAAGATTATCATCATATTTTTTGTAACGGTTTTGGTCTAGACTTTTGAATGTGTGAATAAGACAGTCATTGATGGGTTGAAAGCTTAAAAACATTCTCACACGCCGATAGAACATGGCTAGCTGAATGGTGAGATGGTGGCCTAAGCCATTCTATATCAACAAACCTGTGGTGTCATAGAGTTTACCTGATATTTAGATTATACCTGCTGAAATACACAATGGCACCACAGTCTATCTTCACTACATTCTCATCATCTCCCTAGCCTTATCCCTTATCTCACGGGGTCGGCTACCTAATCTTTGTGATTGAACGAGGGTACTGGTTTTTACACAGAGCGACTGCCATCTGACGTCCGCAACCCAGAAGGGAAACCAGACCCAATCCTAGATTAGGTCAGAGTTTTCGCCGCCAATGCTTAGCACTGGCCTCTGTCATGGCTTAACGACTAATATCTAAGGTATTAAACGATATTAACCGGGACCAACGGCTTAACGTGCCTTCCGAAGCACGGAAAAAACACCGAATAAACGTACATATAAAATTCGAAAACCAAAAAACACATTGGTACGTGGTGGGATTCGAACCACAACCTCCCGCTCAGGAGGCAGCGGCCCTATCCACTACACCATCGGGCTCTCTATCTTCACTACATTCTACTTACTTTCTATCCTCAAGTTCCTTCTTCTTCTCCTTTCCCCGCTGCACCTTCTGCATCTCCGGTAACTCAGTAGAGTAGTATAACAGAAAATGTGTGTGGACATCTCGAAGTTCCTCGGGAGTTTGGACGCCTTTCAACCTGCAGGATAGTATTAGATATAGTACGTTTTTGCTAAGATCTATACTACATACATACATCCATAAATTCACGCCTTAATCCCTTACGGGGTAGGCAGAGCGTAAATGACCTAAACAAAGGTCGTTCCGCCACGTCTGACAAAGATTTGAGGGTTATTTAAGATAGTTGTAGGTATACTGCTGTAGTGATAGGTTGTCAGCCCATCGCCTAAATTACAATATACTGAAACCCTTGGATCCCTCAGCTGGTTTTTACAGCATGCCCGGGAGGAAATGCAGCTGGCACATTCTATGTTTTTCTCTCGCTCCCAGTCCAGCATGGAAGAAAATCTACACTAGAAAGAAGATCTATACTAGCCATCTATTAATAGCTAGTATAAAATACTCGTTTATTTTCATGACATTTATCTTCCAGGTCTGCTTATATTGTCAAAAAAGAGATACCCAAAAGAAGACTTACCTCTCAATATCCTCATCCTTGATAAGCCTCATGTTTTCCGGGATAGGAGCGTCTGGGTCCACCATCAGTTTATCGAGTTGAAAATCACGCATGTTGTTTAGTAGCTTCAGTAAGTTCTCTTTCCTTTGCTTTAGTTGGCACCACTGCGAAAGAGTATTATGTTTTAGATTGACCCAAAAATACACTGGGATGATGTCTACCATAAATGAAATGATCCCATTTTCTTCTTCTTCTTCTGTCGAGTGGGTATCGAGTCTATCGACCCGATGAACCCTGGTGTCAGAGTTTTTAAACCGCCTAGTAGCACAACTATCAGGCCTCTGACATGGTTTTGAGTAACGCCCACTATCAAAGACAGCGACCGGGACTGACGGCTTAACGTGCCCTCCGAAGCACGAAATCTTTTCCTTTTTCGGACAATTAGGTGATTCAGCCTGCAATGTCCTAACGAAACTGGGGAAAACTCAGAAAGTGATAAATTCTCAAATATCAACTTTGGGTTTCCCCCCTGGGAATCGAACCCAGGACCTCCGGATCGGGAGTCCATGGCACTAGCCAATAGACCACGGAGGCAGTTATCCCATTTTAGCGGTGGTAGAATAAGCGATAAAACGCCTGGACACGCTCTCATCGGAATGCGGCTTTTAGCAGCTAGCTTGATTCGTCAGTGTGTGTGATTGCCACAGCGATTGGAAGTCTTTTAAAATTAAATTTGAGGTAAAGTCTAGTTCCAATACCTTTTTTCACAGTTACACATTTCGTTGACATCCTACACCTAAACAGTCACTAAAATCACACTCACCTTAGCATCATATTTATACACCTTCCACAGGTCGTTGATGCTCAACTCTGGCTGTACGTACTCTTTACGGTAGAACGCAATGAACGGAACTTCTAGAGTCTGATTTCGCATGAAGTCTAGCGCTTGGCGAATCTTCACGATCGTACTCGACCCTCTGCAGAAGGCGAAGTGAGAAAGTTTTTGTAAAAATAAATCTTGATAAAATAGAAAATATGACAATATCAACCAGTATTATTTTCTTTCGCGAAGAACCAGATCAATGAATGGGAGTTAAAAAGTAAGACTTTAATGTAACAAAATAAAACATTGAATCCGCCAGTTAACTTTCGCGGAAAAATGGGAATCGAGTTACTTAAACTTTATACCTGAATAAGTGATACACAGATTTAAAAAAAAGACAATGATACCGAAACAACTCGTCATCATAGGAATATATATATATAAATACACACACACACACACACACTCATATTCGCGCTTATTGACAATTTTATTTTCTTTTTTTATTTTTAAACTGATATTCTTATATTCCTAAATCTTTGTATTTTATGTTATGTCTGGACGATTATCATATCTTAATTATTAAGAATTCAATGCATTTTAATTTCAACAAAATATAATTAAATGATTGATAACTTAATTTAGCTGTTATTTGTTAAATAAAATGTATTAATGTGAAATCTATTTTGGCAATCGAAATGTATTATTTATAATTTTTATGCAAATGTAATAGCTGTAAGATTTCTTGCAATAAATAAATTAAATTACATTACCTGCGTGATCTTTCTCTAGCTTCCTGCGAGTCAGCCTTAGACACTGGCGGCTTGAGGAAAGCCTGCTTATAAATCCATTCCGCTTCATCCTCCAGTTCCGAACTGCCTTCCTCTACAGGCGTGATGGGAACAGACCGGATTTGCATACGCTCCGGGACGTCTGTTTTACGTATCTAGGTAACAATGAAAACGTTCATTTTTATTTTTATCGGTTTTAAAAGGGCCATTAAACGAAAGTCGGAGTCGCATGTTGAAAGAGTCACTTGACAAAATAATAGGATCACTGGATGAAAAGAAAGAGTAACTGGATGAATGAAAAGGGCCACTAGATGGAGGGAAAGGGCCACCGAATGAAAGGAAAGGTTTACCAGCCGAAAGGAAAAGATCATTGCACGAAATAAAAGGATGACTGTATGAAGGAAAAGGATCAATTAATTAAAATGGTCATTGGATGAAAGGAAAGGATCACCAGACGAAAGAAAAGTATTACTACTGGATAAAAGGAAAGCAACGTCATTAGACTAACCTACATTAACTATAAACATGTAAAGGTATGGAAGAGATCATTGAACGAAAGAAAATGGTCATAAATGAAAGGAAAAGATCACCGGACGAAACAAAAGGAATACTGGATATAAGGAAAACTACCTCTTTATCCTTACCTCATTATCCAAGTCAGTAAAGTGGCTTCTCTTCAATTCACTTGGTTCATAAATTTCAAAGATAGACTTCTTGCTTGGTCTCTTAGCTTTGCCTTTTTTGGTCCTGCGTCTTTCTCCTGCAAAATTATTGAGGTGTAAAAATTACATTACCAACAACATATGAAAAATGCTAATATTTGCAGAACCAGCGCCCTTTCATTGTTTTTTAAACATGATTTTGCAGTTTTTTTTATATTGATCAGCTACTCCTGCAAAACACCATACAAAGATTTACATGCATTCAAAATATTAACTCCTAACCTTCTTCTTCTTCATCATCCTCAAGATATTCATCCTCATCTTCTTCATCTTCATAATCTTCTTCTCCATACTTCTCGAACTCGTCGTAATCAAAGTCCACTCCGAAAATATCTTGACCCTCTTGTAGTGATCTAGGTAAAGAAAAACATAAGAATATGTAAAAAAATATTGTTCCATGTTTATTTCATTAGTAAGTTATTTCAGTGTTTATTATTTTATACTGCATAAGATATTTTGAAAATATTTGAGAATGAGAAGAGAATCATTTATTTGCCATAAACAGGGTTACATTAAGGTGTTACAAATGTGCATTAAATCATGCCTGCTAGCTAATATTAATAGCATGCAAAATTACAAAATGTCAAAAAAAAGGATATAATTATACAATTGAATTTTAAATAATACGAATATTCTAATCATAACAATAAATCAAAATGTCAGTCTTTTAAAAATATTTATGTCGTACTCGTATATGCATTGTTTTTGTTGATTTTTGCTTTAAAATTCAGAAATTCGTGCAGGGAGTAAAAAGTATTTTCTATCAACCATTTACGTAGTTTATTTTTAAACTGATTAAAAGTGCATTATTTTATATCCTCTGGAATATTATTAAATATATTTATACACATAGCATAACAGTTTTTTTGGAAACGATCTGTTTTTGGCACTGCATCAATATCTAGTCTATGACGATTTCTGAGGTTTCTTTGTGTAACATCCTGCACTTTCTTAAACATGTCACCATTGCATTTGACAAATTTACCGATTTCCAATATATAGAGACATGGCAATGGAAGAATGTTCAAAAATTTAAAATAAAGTCGACAGGAAACATCTGGTGCAATGCCGCATATTGCACGTACACATCGTTTTTGTGCTCGGAAAACTGAGATAACATCAGTACCGTTTCCCCATATTAGTAGACCATACCTCAATGCTGATTCTACAAATGCATAATACGCAGTTAGAGCAGTTTTCTGATCAGCTACTTTTGTCAATTTATACAATGCAAACGAGAAGCTTTTAGCAACTCGTACTTTCTTGTATACATAATTAATATGTTCTTTCCAATTCAGGTTACTATTTAAAGTAATTCCCAAAAAAGTGATTTTATTCAGATGTTTTAAACCTTGTCCTTGGTAATTTATAGAATATAATGGATTTGTCAGATGATTAAAATTGATGAAATTAGTTTTATTGTAATTAATTATTGTTCAACCAGTTGATTAGTTTATTCAATGTATTTTCTATGTCTATTGTTATGTTGTTTTATGCAAAAGGGGACTCCCTTGAGAGCCCAAATCCAATATAGATTTATTAGAATTTTTGAAGTTACCCTGAGGTGGACCAACACAACAAACAGGCTAACAAAAATAATAATATTATGAATAATTATTCCAAAATACAAAACAGGTTGAACTCATCCAAAAGGGATTTTGGTATATTAAAGTGTCACAAACTACGTATATTCTGCAATTTATGAATGATCATTGCATTTACAGAAGGATTGTTATAACCGCTACAAATTTTTCTTCCATGCTGGACTGGGAGCGAAAGAAAAACATAGAATGTGCCAGCTGCATTTCCATGGGCATGCTGTAAAAACCAGCTAAGGGATCCGAGGGTTTTAGTATATTGCAATTTAGGCGATAGGATGACGACCTGTCACTACAGCAGTGTACTTAGATATCTATCTTAAATAACCGTCACAACTTTGTCAGACGTGGCGGAACGACCTTTGTTTAGGTCGTTTACGCTCTGCCTACCCCATTAGGGATAAAGGCGTGATTATATGTATGTATGTATGTATGCTACAAATTTTTCGACTTGCTGAAATGTGCAGAAAAAGTCGTCAAGTGCGTTAACTTACGCATCTGTAAATATAGGCTTCCTACGAGCCTTCTTCTTGATTGGTTTCCCGTCATCATCCACAATGAAGTCATCAGCATCAGACTCGTCCTCCCCCTCGTCATCATACTCCACTTCGCGAGGAACTGCAGACTCTGAGTGGTTCTCATCATCCTAGAGGCAAAAAATTATAGTTATTTGATTGCTTACATGTAAAAAGATACATTATTATTCTTAAGCAGGCAGGCAGCCGATAGACAACTGATAATGCCTGTATTCAGTTGATTTAGTGAGCTTTCTTTTTCTTAATTTAATTTATGTGTGCATCTAATGTGTTTTTAAGTGCATTAACGTTTGTCGCAGAGACTACTTCTTCTGGCAGTTTATTCCATCCGTTAATAACTCTATTAGCAAAGAGTTCCTGTGGGGGATGTTGTGCGAAAGACAAGTTTCCAGTTTCACGTTGTGACCTCTTAGATGGGTGATTTTATTTTAAAGAAGTTTATAAGTAAAATTTTGTTGTTTACACTCTGAGTCATTGCATGATGTGTTTGTTATTATAGTTTTTATGATAATTAACTAATAAGCTATTTATTAATGAGTTTATTCACAGGGACATACAAAGCACAACAAGATGCTGTTTGATTTTGCAGGGATTTGCATTTCTCTTATTTTTATAATATTATTTACTTCCATGCTGGACTGGGAGAGATAGAAAAACATAGAATGTTCCAGCTGCCCTTCCTCCCGGGCATGTTGTAGAAGTCAGCAAAGGGATTCGAGGGTTACAGTGTATTGTAATTTAGGCGATGGGCTGACAACCTGTCACTACAGCAATACACATTACAATCTGAAATTACCCTCAATTTTTGTCAGAAATGGCGAAAGCGCCTTTTACGAGGCGTTCTACGCTCTGCCTACCCCGTAAGGGATAAAGGCGTGATTATAAGTATGTATGTATTTATAATTAGAAAAAGCTATGTATGAGTCATTTAATGCCAACAATAAGGGTCAGCGTCTTGCAAACTGATAGGAGTTGCTCAGTCAACGAAATTGTACAACTATCACCAGGAAATTCTTTCAGGAGATGAAAAATAAATTTAACTGCCCATATAAAATGACACCAGGCTGTTTGTATGGATGGAAAAACAAAAATTTTCTTTCATTCCCTGAAAAAAAATCCTGCTGATAGTTGTTCAGTTCTGTCGACTGAGCACACTGTCTTTTACACCCTGTATTACTATCACTATTAATTTTATTTTAATGATGGATTATTGGGAGTGTTGAATATATTTTTTTTCCTTATTTATAACTTACTTGTTCATCAGAGCCGCCTACAAACAGTGACTCGGCAATCACTTCTCGTTCCAACTGAGGATCATCAGCTCCTTCATTGTCACTGTCATCGTCCTCTAGTCGACGGAGACGTTTAAACTTATTCTGATGGAGGAAAAATATTCAATTATTAATGAGTATTTGCTGTTTGAAATTACACTTAAAATCTGAAAATGCAAACTTAAGACTGCTTTCACAAAGAAATTCATAAAAAAATAAAAAGTAAATTTGATTTCCCCATATATACAAAATGACCACTTTGATCAGACAATTTGTATAATAAATAAAACACTTCTCTGAAGAATTCTGTGAAACTTGGTCAGTTTTCATGACTGAGCAACCTTATCAGAATTAAAAAATATCTATTTTCAACTATCCATTTACAAAATATTTATTATACAATTTATAAACCATCTGTTTCTTACCCTAGCAACTTTAACACCTAAATTCTCTTCAATAAGATCATAATCCTCATCTTCCAATCGATCATCTAATTCATCATCACTTTTCTTTCGTTTCTTTGGTCCTGCGCTAGCGTCTGAATCTTCCCCGTCACTTCCAGATTCTTCTATAGGAGCATCATCAATTAGATCTTTCAACTCCTCTCGGAGACGGTCCTCATCATCTGAAATTAATAATAATTTTTAATAAATCACTTTGTAGGACTCATGTATTCTGAAGAAGTTTGTATGAATCAAGCAAGAGAATTTACATACATATAATCACGCCTTTATCCTTAATGGGGTAGGCAGAACGTAAACAACCTAAACAGATAATTTTGATGCATTCATATTGCAAGCATCTGATTCCAGGAAAATCCCTTCTTTTAAAAGTAATTAGGTATATTTAAATACCTGTGAATAATACAATGTATGGCCAAGTTATGCGGAGGGATGAAAGTCATATAGGCAAAAGGGTAATGAATTTAAATGTGGATGGATATGTTGGGAGAGGACGACCAAAGAAAAGATAGATGGACTGTGTGAAAGATGATATGTCTAAAACAGGTGTGTGTGTTAAACTGACGTCTTACAGGGATGAATGGAAGAAGAAAACATACTGCACCGACCACAAGTAAATGGGATAAGGGCAAGCAAATGACTAATACAAATTACTCAGTATTACTCAATAGTACCTCCATGCTGCCCTGGAAGTGAGAGAAAAACATGGAATGTGCCAGCTGCATTTCCTCCAGGGCATGCTGTAGAAACCAACTAAGGGATCCGAGGGTGTCAGTATATTGTAATTCAGGGGATGGGCTGACAACCTGTCACTACAGCAATACCTACCTACACCTACAAATCTATGTTAAATAACCCTCAAAACTTTGTCAGATCTGGCGGAATGAACTTTGTTTAGGTTGTTTACGCTCTGCCTACCCCATTAGGGATAAAGGCGTGACTCATATAGTCTATGTATGTAAATAATACAAACTACTTAGTAATAATTAGTTGGGAGTAAGTAATTAATAGTTAGTAGAGCTGAAAAGCAGTGTTGTTCTTTATGAGTAATCATCAGAGGTCGGAAATTCGGGTGCAAAAAAAGTAAAAACCCACTGTTGGAGCTACTAAGAGTTGCTACAACCACCTTTTTCAAGATTTTTAGGGCCCCAGTTTATTTTTCTTTATTAAATTGTTTTAGTAATGCCAATGTGTTCTTTGCGTCAATATAAGTCGAAACTGTTTGCAATTTTTTTTAATATTTGTTTTAATTTGAAAGATAAAAGTAGAAATGAGTTTTCAATGTACTGAAAAATATTAAAAATATAAAAATATCGTTTGATTGTTTGATATTTTTATTGAATACCCTTTATAAATGATTTCTACAATGCTTTTATTATTATTACACAAAAAATTGAATGGGGCCCTCGGGGGGCCCAAAAGCGTTTTATTTCTTTAAAAAAAATTGCGGAGTAAATTAAAATTCGTATTTGGCAAGGTTAAGACAAGATAAACGCTTTTTACTCTTGTCATTTTTTCTCTACGATTGATAGTTTCAGGGTAAACTGATGTTGAAGTTAGTAGGACACAATTGTTCAAGACCAAGCCAAGTATTTGTTTTTATGGTGAAATCAGCTAGGTTAAGAAGAGATAGGCACTTCTCTTTCAAGAAAGATTTTTTTCTCTACGGTTGACAGTTTCACAGTGAATTGATGTTAAAATTCCCTGGACACAATTTTTGGGCCTGGAGGCCCCAAAGCGTTTTACTGCTTAAACTTTACTATACTTTTTTCTTTCGTTGTGAAACTATTAAGGTTCATTGTACGCACCTTAAAAACCTTGCAATTTTTTTTAAAGAAATAAAACGCTTTTGGGCCCCCCGAGGGCCCCATTCAAATTTCTATGTAAAAATAATAAAAGCATCGTAGAAATCATTTCTAAATAGTATTCAATAAAAATATCAAACAATCAAATGATATTCTTATATTTTTAATATTTTTCAGTACATTGAAAACACATTTCTACTTATATCTTTCAAATTAAAACAAATATAAAAAAAAATTGCAAACACTTTCGACTTATATTGACGCAAAGAACACATTGGCATTACTAAAACAATTTAATAAAGAAAAATAAACTGGGGCCCTAAACATCTTGAAAAAGGTGGTTGTAGCAACTCTCAGTAGCTCCAACAGTGGGTTTTTACTTTTTTTGCACCCGAATTTCCGACCTCTGGTAATCATACACTGAGCTCTGACCCTCTGCATTAGTTTAGCACACATGCAAAAAAATGTAGCTATTACATATTTATATTTTTTTATGTTCACACCTGTTCTTTAATTTTTTTAGTTTATTGCATAAAAAATACAACATACATGTGTGTTGTTTTTTTATGCAATAAATGTTTATCTATCTTTTCTAGTTTAGACAATATTGTGTGAATTAAGTAAGACAGTATTGTATAGAGCTTTTCAGTTCAGGGTTGAGGTAACAGCTTCACAAATATTCTCATGCCTTTCAAAAGTGTGTCAACTTTACCAAGAGTAAGGTTATACTATTTTTATACAACAATGAAGACATTTCATGTTTTCAAAACATGTACAAAGGTCCACGAATGTACACGGAGGTCAAAAAATGGTTACAATAGCGAGAATACAGGGAAATGAGGACATACCTTCTTCTTCTTCGTCTTCATCGTCACTCTGCACTGCAGCCTTACGCTTTGGTTTCTTGCGCTCAGTTGGCCCCTGATCCTCTTCCGAATCCACCTTAGGATCGAAACAACACGTCAATAAAAGAGAAATCCTCCAAAAACGCAACGTAATCAACAGAAAATGCAAGCATATCAAGCTTTCTACTAACCTCGCTTTCCTCAGCCTCAGATTCCAGAAAATCGGCCATGGTTATCAAAAATCTGGCTGCTACTGCGTAACTACACTAATTATTGCGGCTTATACACAAACTAAATTAATAATTCTTGTTTCTTCTTGAGTAAACCTGTAAAATACGCTTGGGATGGAAAAGTCAACTCTCTTTTCGTCACTTTACTTTTTAAATTCAACCACAGATTACGTAGAATTTGAAATAACTTATAGTAAAATGTTCAATATACCACCACCATAACGATGGGATGTTTCGATAATTTTACATTGTTTGGTGGCTGTGTACATCGCAACAATTAAGTATTCGTAAATATGTGTGACGCCAAAACTGTGCCCTAAAAACACCTAATTTTTGTCATGTTGGCGAAACTGTCGCTACTACTTGAGTCCGTCCCTAGATTAAAAACCGGTATTTTCCGAAACTTGCTTACTTAGCGCCATCTGTTATCGAATAGCGATACCTTTTACACTTCTGAGACCACCCATACAAAAACACCTGTGAAAACATATTGGAAACAATTTTCTTGACATACGATTTGACACATATCGTGACTGATAGAGTGATAACAATATTTTGACTCTTTCTGTATTATTTGTTCTCAAATATGAGTGAAACCCAACCTATTGCGAAGAAAGTCATTTATGCTGGCCAGAAATATGTTCCTATCGCAGATGAAAGCAAGGTAAAATCTAAAATTCATACAAAATGAGACACCACAAAATGCTTTTGAAATTATGTGATATTTTCTAACTTATAGGCTCACTTTCACTTCCAAACATGGAAACTGGGCAAGGAGCGAGTCCTAATAGACGACAGCAAGAAAATCGGGAAAAAGGAGCCCATGGTTTTAGTCATAGGACACAAATTCAAGTTGGAAGTTTGGGAGACAATTGTGAAGATGATGGCTGTTGGGGAAGTGGCCAGCTTCACAGTTAAAAAAGAGGTAATCAAGATTAAAAAATATATTCCAGATTTATTTATTTATTATTTCTTTATTGGTTCATCAACATTTAGTACATACAACATACTCTATCATCATGAATTGTGATGATCATCAATTTACACTATCATCATCATCAACTTTTTCTTCCATGCTGGACTGGGAGAGATAGAAAAACATAGAATGTTCCAGCTGCCCTTCCTCCCGGGCATGCTGTAGAAGTCAGCAAAAGGGACTCGAGGGTTACAGTGTATTGTAATTTAGGCAATGGGCTGACAACCTGTCACTATAGCAATACACATTACAATCTAAAATTGCCCTCAATTTTTGTCAGACGTGGCGAAAGCGCCTTTGACGAGGAGTTTGACGCTCTGCCTACCCCGTAAGGGATAAAGGCGTGATTTTATGTATGTATGTATCATCATGAATCATGATGATCATAACCTATAATATGTAAAGAACTCACTATAATTTCATATTTTAAAACTATAATTATAGGTAATGTATTAAAAAATTGTGCATCTTTATTTACAGCTAGTCTACAGTTACCCATTTGTATCTAAGACATTAAGAGAACTAGGCCAAGACCAGAACAAAATAAAACATACATGCACCATGACCCTCCAGACTGAAGGAATTGGTTATTCAGATCTGGATGAGCTGATTAGCACTCCATGTGACCTGGAATTTATCATAGGTAAAGGTTGATTGAAAACTAATGAAGCAATCATTAAGTTCAACATTTTGATAATTTACTCAACATAATGAGTTTATCTTCAAAGATGTAAATAAATAATAAAAGTTGATGCAACATTAATAAAAAAAAATATGAATTTTTAGGGTTGGTTAGTACATTCTAATATCTTCATTGTGTAATAAATCTAGGCAAAATCAATTTTGTTTTCTTATTTCAGAGCTTTTAAAAGTAGAAAGAGCAGATGAATATGAAAAAGATGTTTGGCAGCTAAATGTCCAAGAGAGATTAGATTTGATTCCCACTCTAAAAGAGAAAGGCAATAAGCTGTATGGACAGAAAAAATACAAAGAATCTGAAGATGCATATAGTCAAGCTATTGCTATGTGTGAGCAGCTTATGATCAGGTAAAAAAATACAAAACAATAGATCTAAAGAATACATGGGAATTATCTGATGTGAAACTATCATGTTGAATCAGAAATGTTTCATTTATTTCTCATAAAAATTTACATTTCTTTTAGAGAGCGAAAAACGGACGATGAGTGGAAGAATATCAATAAAATTAAGTTACCCATACTACTTAATTACGCTCAGTGTAAGCTTTTAAACGGAGATTATTACTCTGTTATTGAACATTGCAATACAGTTCTGGAATATGACCAAGGTAAAATTATATTATAACTTTAAGTTAAACTGGGTGAGTAGATGTTGAAATGGAATAATAGCTGTGTGAGAGATATTTCCAATATTTTTTTATTTGGCCAATAATGCCAATTTGTTTGGTATATGACAATGTTAAAAAATTTGCAGTGGTTTCTTACAGGTGCATGAAGTTATGGCGCCTTATTTTACTCATAGATATTTTTTTTTAAATACTAGCTTCCACCCAACTTGTTTAATTCTTATCTTAAAAATTCTTGGTCATGTAAAAAGAAAATAGTAGCTATAATCTATATCAAAGTTACTGCAATCATTTTTCTTTTTTTAATTTAGTATTTAAAAATGTTTGTACTAAAATTATAAATACTGTCTGCTATTCTCAGATAATGAAAAAGCATTATACAGAAGAGCGAAAGCACATGTAGGCGCATGGAATCCAGACGAAGCAGAAAAAGATTTCAACCAATTGAAATACTTGAATCCTTCCATGGCAGCTACAGTTGATAAAGAACTGGAGAATATTAAAATACTACGCAAACAAAGAGAACAGCAAGACAAAGATGCAATGAAAAAGTTATTTTCAAAAGAGAAAGAAAATACATAATAAATTATTAACCTTGTTTAAATATCTTAAACTGTTCTTAAAATATTGTTACTTGACTTGTGTATGTGTGTGTTCATTGTTGGCTTTTTATGCCTTAATAAACAGACTGTTTTCCGATTATGTAGGTAGGTAAGGTACCATTAAGCTGTGACTGCTGCTCTCAAAGATTACACGAAACATACCCCCGCGGGTTAGAAAGGGAAAGGGATATGTTTGTCAAACCCTTCCCCTCTCTGTCCCGAAGGGGTATGTTTCATATTTTCTTTGAGCGCTGGAGTCACTGCTTTATCGGAACGGAAGGCCGTGTTGCAAGTCTAAAGCCGTGACTCCTACTCTGAAAGATTACACAAAACATACCCCAGCAGGCAGAGAGGGGTTCTTCCATGCTGGCCTGGGAGCGAAAGAAAAACATAGTATGTGCCAGCTGCATATCCTCCCGAGCATGCTGTAAAAACCAGCTAGGGATCCGAGGGTTTCTGTATATTGTAATTTAGGCGATGGGCTGACAACCTGTCACTAATATAATCTACAAATATATCTACAAATCTATCTTAAATAACCCTCAAAACATTGTCAGACGTGGCGAAACGATCTTTGTTTAGGTTGTTTACGCTCTACCCCATTAGGGATAAAGGCGTGATTATATGTATGTATGTAGAGAGGGGAAGGGAAATGTTTGGTTAAATCCTTCCCCTCTGCCCTGCGGGGGGGGGGGGGGGGGGTATGTTTTGGTGCGCTGGAGTCACGGCTTAAAACTAACAACTATTGCAGGTACTGAGAAACGTCATTATTCGTATTGTTGTTTATTTAAATACATACTTACACATTTTGTGCATGATTGAATAAAAACTTAATAAAATACGTATTACGCTTATTAAATGGACTAATATTTTTAATAAGAAATATTCAACTCTGTCAAATTTTATTTACTACGGCGGCGGCGTTATTCCTCGTAGTTATGTACAATTTTATTGTGTTAATAATTATTAACACATAATTAATTAATTAAAAAGGTACAAATTTCCAAATATTAATAAATAATTATCAAAGAAACTGTATTATTTATTTTATATACCCAGAAACGAAAACCAATTTGAAACAATGTTTGAAAATAATATTTTTTAGAGAAACTTATTTTACATTCAGTGTAATTTAATTTTGTAGTTCAAAAAGTAGTATTCTGTAAACTAAAGCCAAGGACTCCAGCTAAGGACTAAGGGACTCCAGCGCGCAAAAACATCACGAAAGATACCCCCGCAGGGCAAGAGGGGAAAAACATAGGGGCGTGGCCGTACACAAATGTATAGATCGAATCGAATTCAAATGTTTTGCTTTCCGAGGCAGATGGAAAATATTGCCGCGCGGGGCAGAGAGGGGGATGTTGCATTCCAAGCGGGCGCGATCTGTCGTACTCTTTAAACATTTTGCGCACGTTTTTATAGGGTTGTCTTTTTGTAGTTAAAATATAATTAGCATTGTTTTACATTAACTGAGTCGGTAGTGGTAGTAAAACTGATTTTAGGAAAGATATATTTTCTTTCGTTGTCGGCGAATAACTCGTCATTTGAGTTATGCAGAGCCGAAATAATAGAGACAATAAAAAATATTGCTATAGAAGAAATAGCTTCGTTGATGGGATGTCGGGATTCTTTCCTGAAACTGCATTTGCGATTGCTAAAATAGAGATACGTCACGTCTTCATCGTCAGAATTCATTATGGCTTTTACACAAATGTTTTGTTTTAACCAAAAACATTTTCCTACGCAGACAAATCAAACAATGTTGTGTAATACAATGTGTTTATGTTTTGTTTTATTCTTCCATGCTGGCCTAGGAGCAAGAGGAAAACATAGAATGTGCCAGCTGCATTTCCTCCCGGGCATGCTGTAAAAACCAGCTAAGAGATCTGAGGGTTTCAGTAAGTATATTGTAATTTAGGCGATGGGCTGACAACCTGTCACTAAAACACAGCAATATACCTACAAATCTATCTTAAATAACCCTCAATACTTTGTCAGTCGTGGCACAACGACCTTTGTTTAGGTCGTTTAAGCTCTGCCTACCCCATTAGGTATAAAGGCGTGATTATATGTATGTATGTTATGTTTTGTTGTGATGTTTTATTTCGAGACTCACTTTTAAACTACTAATATATTATAAAAAATGTAGTCGTATCGTAATGCGAAACAGAAGTGGAAATATAAAATAATGTAGAGCATTATCTCTTTTTCTCTTTATTTTGACGCTCACACATGCGCCAACGCCAAGCTGTCAAAACAACAACGACATAACCTCAAATTCCTAAGGTGCTGTTTATTTAAAAAAAATCTTTAATAATGGCAGAAGAAGAAGAAACAATGCCTGAAATCAAATCAGAGGCTACTGATAATATGGAAACAAAGGAAGAGTATGCGTATCTAGACCGGGGTGGCTTCTCTTCAGAGAAATTCAAGATTGAAATTCGTGGGTTACCGAAGTTCTATGGTATCGTGGTAAATATTCCGTTCTTTTAAGTTAATTTACATTGAGTTTTAATAAATAAAGTTGTTTCTTTCATATTTTTTGTGGTACTAAATAATTTCGGTAAGTTTATGGAATCTGAAATGTGTAAAAGTTAGGTTATTTTGTAAACACTTGTGTAAATAAAAAACTTATGGCACCAGACAATCAGTACCCATTCTCCTTAGGAATCTATGCTCAGAACTTTAGTAATAATAGGTATTTTCAATATTTAACCAGCAAGCTTTATAATAAATGCTGCCTATAGTCTTTCCAATGTTTTAGAATAAAGGTAAACAAAGTTCCCTGTCTTTTTTATTCAAAAAATAAATGATATGTGTTGGCAAATTAGTTAAATTACTAAAAGTACTATTTCATTATGTTGTCCTATCTAATAGCTAAAACTTATTTTAGAAGAAGAAGAAGAAGAACACTCATTTTAGAAACAAGATCTTTGATGACATGAAACTTTGTTTACCTTTATTCTAAAACTGAGTTGGTAAATACTATACTAGAAATTAGTACCTATTGCTATGGTGCTGCTATGGCCTTCCTTTCTTCCGTCTTTGCACTCTAATACTTGTCTTTTGAATATTTCTTATCATTTGTTTTTGATACAATGAAGAAGATTTGTATTTTATTGTATTGTACGTTACAGGAGTTAAAGAAACTTATGAATACAAAACTTGGATTGAACACATCTAAGATCAAGAGGCCTAAAAACGGGAGCCACTGGCTTTACGCATGTTTTCAAAATGAGGAGGAACGGGTCAAGGCTATTGCTGCCTTGTGTGGATATTCTTGGAAAGGTATATATTGATTTATTTTTAAGTTTCTGTGAAAAATATGTACAATTTATTTCCCATCTAATATACTTTAACTATGTACCGCTCATCACATCAGGTAAACTATGTATTTTATTGATTTTATAGTGATGAGACTGATGAGTTGAGTCAAGAGTTGGATTGCTTTCATCTAAAAAACCTTTAAAAAGAATGCATAAAATAATACTGTTTAATGAGTCATATTCATATTGGTGTAGTATAATTCTACCATTATTTACTTCTCATCATCAAATTATTTATCTATACTCTCCCAGGGAGAACCCTTATTGCTGAAGTAGCAAAACCAGCCCCAGATCCTCTAGTGAGAAAGCGGAAGCAAGAAGAAGATGGAACTGGACAAGACAAGAGGAAAAAGGAAGAAGATAACAGAAGTCAAGATGAGAGGTTAGCTGATGCTACCACACCCTACTGGAGTATTCCTTATAAAGAACAGGTAAAGAAAATTTATTTAATAGTAAAGTCATGTTGTATGTTACTGGTGGATATTGTCACATTCTAATGATAAAAAGAATGATTAATTGATTAAAATTGGTTCAGTAGTCTATTTTGAACAATAGGAAGGACAAAAGTAAGAATAAGACAAAACAAAGGGAAGGGCGCAAAGTGCGAGTTTCTCATGCTTCTTCTTCATTGTGATATAGTTTTATTTTATTTTGTGACACAGATATAATTTTCTTTGTAATAGACTTGTTTGTGGCTTTCTAAAAGTGTTCTTAGGCATCTATTTGGAAATAAATTATTTGACTTTGACTTTGAATTTACTGAGAAGAGAAAAAAAGGAAGTGGCCAGACAGCCACTACCAGTTGTTTAAAAAAAACAAGTCCACTCTGGAAATTGATTGGGCGTCTTTTGATTTCCAGAGAAAAATATACATCTATTTAGCAAACTTTAAGTTACCTAAAGTGGAATAATTTATTCCTGATTGTATTTTTTTGCAGTTGAAAATGAAAGAGAAAGAGATAAAGAATCTTCTCTTGAGGTATGACAATGAAGTCTGGAAGATGGCAAGAGAAAGGAGAAGTCATATAGAAGAAAACAGGAAGATCCATAATGGACTGTCATTTGAACTAAAGCCCATACAAAAGTCGCCAGTTACAGAAGGTTGTATTCCTTAATTTTATATTGTTTGATTTGATCTAGCGCTCTGATGGGAAAATGGAAAATCCTGATTGCCTGATTTACCTACCTATTCAAAAAAATATACATCAGACTTCAGAATAATCTGCAGAGGTAATATTTGCGTAGGCTATAGCAAAATTTGTTTTCTCATAATTTCTTTGTGAGTGGCATAGTTCACTTTAAAAAGCGTACCTCCTAAAATACATTGCATGCTTACGACATAATTTAAATACATAATTATGTTGGCTCGCAAGTAAATCTGTAGATGTTATTTCTTTGTTTACAATATTTTATTCACTGCAGGTTATAGAAATAAGTGCAAGTAAATCCGTGGATGTTATTTCTTTGTTTACAATATTTCCTTCACTTCAGGTTATAGAAATAAGTGCGAGTTCACTGTTGGGCTGGACGAGGAGACTAAACTGCCCACTGTTGGGTTCCGGCTGGGCAGCTACGCCACGGGAACCGTCGCCGTCGCTCCTGTTCACTCCTTGATGCATATCTCTGAGGAAATGAAGAAATCTGTGCTGGTTAGTTAGTTATATCAGACCTTAGTTACTTAGTTTTCTACCTAGCGGTACCTTTATTCTTGTTAAATACATTTTTCCTTCCCCAGAACAAAAACATTTTTATAGAAATTAGTTCAACTGAAATATTCGCGTTCGAGTGCGTCAGCGTGCTAACTTACAGGGCCATAACCACTGTCACCCGCCTACCTTTAAAACAAATTTATTACATACATACATAAATCACGCCTTTATCCCTTACGGGGTAGGCAGAGCGTTTAACGCCGCGTAAAAGGCGCTTTCGCCACGTCTGACAAAAATTGAGGGCAATTTTAGATTGTAATATGCTATAGTGACAGGTTGTCAGCCCATCGCCTAAATTACAATACACTGTAACCCTAGAGTCCCTTTTGCTGACTTCAACAGCATGCCCGGGAGGAAGGGCAGCTGGAACATTCTATGTTTTTCTATATCTCCCAGTCCAGCATGGAAGTAACAAATTAACAAGTTTATTGGTTTATAGATATACCAAGAGTTCGTCCGTTTGTCTGGCTTGGCGCCGTTTTCCCCTGCGGATTACTCCGGTCACTGGCGCTGCCTCACCGCGCGACACTCCAAGTCCACTGGCGACATCATGCTCATCGTGTCCATTCACCCTCAGGTAGGATTCTGAGCTTCGGAGGGCACGTTGAGCCGTCGCCTGGTACAATGGTTCTTCTTGTCGTTCGTCAACTCGATTGAAGAATAGGAAGAAGAGGTCCAAAAAGCCTGTTAATTTGTATTACATACATATAATCACGCCTTTATCCCTAATGGGATAGGCGGAGCGGAAACGACCCAAACAATGTCATTCCGCCACGTCTGACAAAGTTTTGAGGGTTGTTTAAGATAGATTTGCAAGTTGTCAGCCTATCGCCTAAATTGCAATATACAGAAACCCTTGGATCCCTTCGCTGGTTTTTACAGCATGCCCGGAAGGAAATGCAGCTGGCACATTCTATGCTTTTCTCTCGCTTCCAGTCCAGCATGGAAGCATGGAATAGGAAGAAGAGGTCAAAAATCCTGTTAATTTGTATTAATCTCATGCAAAACTGAAAAAATGTTTGTGTCATGCTTAAAAAATAAAGTAAAATCTCTCTTATTGAAGAATTTTCTTCTAAAAGGTTTTTGGTGATTTATTAATACATACATGCAATCACGCCTTTATTCCTTACGGGGTAGGCAGAGCGTAAAACGCCTCCTAAAAGGCGCTTTCGCCACGTCTGACAAAAATAAGGGCAATTTTAGATTGTAATGTTTATTGCTGTAGTGACAGGTTGTCAGCCTATCGCCTACTTTACAATACACTGTAACCCTCGAGTCCCTTTTGTTGACTTCTACAGCATGCCCGGGAGGAAGGGAAACTGGAACATTCTATGTTTTTCTTTCTCTCCTAGTCCATTATGGAAGATTTATTAATTAATGTTTTTTTTTTCGTTTCAGGACCTCTCAACAGATGAGATGAATAAAATAAAGAAGAGTTTAGTTAAACATTTCAGCTCGGAACAGGCTGTCTCTTGTGGAATCAAATCGTTATATTTTGAACTATTTGTCAAAAGGTAATTATTTCTACTTTTATTATCTTGCGCTTTTTACATACATACAATCCCGCCTTTATCCCTAGTGGTGTAGGCAGATCGTCAACGACCTATACTAAGGTCGTTTTGCGCCACGTCTGACCTTTTACATTACTTTATTGACAGATTTTCATCAATAGATTGTTAGTAAGGCATATAAAAAATTAAAATGAATAATCACACGTAATAAGATCTGCCGATACTGCAACCTTTAATAGGTTAGTTGGTTAGTTAGGTGTTATTTTGAAATGTCTCTCATAATTGGAACAGACGGATAACAATTCACGTACACGTTTGAAGCGGTAAATAAACTTGTATTATGCTGTTGAAGTTTTATACCATTGTTGTGATATATGGATGATTTTATGTACATATAAAAGGTACCGCAAAAAATATCCATCACAAGTTTTTTTAATACATACATATATACTGTAGTCACGCCTATGTCCCTAATGGGGTAGGCAGAGCGTAAATGACCTAAACAAAGGTCGTTCCGCCACGTTTGACGTTTGAAGTTTTGAGGGTTATATAATATAGATTTGTAGGTATATTGATGTAGTGACAGGTTGTCAACCCATCACCTAAATTGCAATATACTGAAACCCTCGGATCCCCTAGCCGATTTTTACAGCATGCTCGGGAGGATATGAGCTGGCACATTCTATGCTTTTTTCTCGCTCCCAGTCCAGCATATATTTTTTTTTAATCTTATCTTATACAGCCGTTATATATCCCACTGCTGGGCAAAGGCCTCTCTCCCCTCCCTCCAAGACTCCCTATTTTTTGCTTCTACCGGCCTTTTTTTAAAATAAATTGTGTAAATAATCCGCTTTACGTTTTATGCTATGTCACTTGTTAGGTCTGCTGTAAGACATTTCATTTTAGAAATAAGCAGTACCTGTTGTGTCTTGATTCCTATGTAATTGTTCTGTGTATGTTTCTGTGTACAATAAACTGTTAAATTAAATTAAATTGTAGGAAGTCAGGCGAGGCTCCATCCAAGCCGGAACACCTGATGGGCTCCACGCATATAGTGGACACCATTCTCGGCAAACAGTTCCGGATATCGCCCGAAGCTTTCTTCCAGGTAAGAATGGTTTTTTTTTAATCCCAGCTCAAATTCAATTAAAAATATCACAGAAACATATATTATAACACACATGAAATCAGCATGGTGACAGACTGACGAATGGACGGAGGGAAAGCGAAGTCTCAGTAATAGGGTCCCGGTTCACCTTTTGGCACTGCTCGGACACTCCTAACTGTCATGTCATTTTGGTCACACATCGACAGACGGCATGTTGCACTTGGCATGCGTTTGTGTGCGTGTTATGAGGGTTGACAAATTTTGTTATACCGGTCATAATCATCACTTGATTAATCTGGTTCTTGATTAAACCAACGTTTTAAAGTAGTTCAATGTAACTGAATAGTTAGAATAGATTAGGTTGCATATTTTATATGAATTTACTTACCGTCTCTCATCCCTGAGGAATCTAAAAAAGTTCCTATTGGAGTCGTATCTTGTGGTAAGAAGACATCCGTACACGGAACAGTACCTAACCATCTTTGGAACACTAAACTGTTTATTTCCGTTACACTGGGAAACATGCGCGCGCCATACCCGCTAAGCGTACGCTCAATGTGGCCCACAATCCGGCGCGGAGTGTGACGTATGTCGGACTGGGGAAGGGAGGTGCATGTCCATTCTGTATGTAGTACTATTATATATTCTGTGCTTTTGGGTACGGAACCCTAAAAATGGTGTAGCCCTTTCTATCAGCGATTATTCACTTCATACAAACTCATTGCAAATGTTTACAAAATACGGGGTGTAAGGGACAGCGTCCCACAAACTGATAGGGGTTGCTTACTTAACGACACTGAACAACCAGCCGGATATTCTTTCAGGAAGTGAAACAAAAAATTGTCTGTTCCATACAAATTGTCTGATCGAAATGGACATTTTGTTTGGAAAAGCCAATTATTATATTCATTTCCTGATAGATTTTCTTGGTGGAAGTTGTTCAGTACTGTTGACTGAGCAACCCCTATCAGTTTCAGGACAATGTCCCCTTCGAAAAAATCATTGAGTTCGAATCGAATGACGATCGAAAGGTTGCGGATTTAATTTTGTTTACGTCGAATCTTTTGATTATTTGTGTCATATTTAATTTGATTCTTTGTGGCTAATTTTAAAATACCTTGGTTTCCACCTGGATCGCAAGCAGACCTGGAAAACTCACATACAAAAAAAACGTGACGAACTTAACTACAGATTCAGATCACTAGATTGGCTCATTTCACGGAAATATAAACTCTCCATAGAAAATAAAGTTTAGATCTATAAGAGTATCCTAAAACCTGTATGGACCTACGGCATTCCGCTCTGGGGAACGGCTAAAACATCAAATACTGCGATACTGCAAAGGTTCCAAAATGGAGTACTGAAGGCGATAGTGGATGCTCCATGGTTCACGAGAATGGATGAAATCCACAACTATCTGAACATTCCAACTGTAAGAGAGGAAATAAACGCAATTACGAAGGCCCATAAGAGCAAAATAACTCACCACCAAAACAGACTTGCTCAACGTCTAAGCGAGCCATTGCAAACAAGACGTCTGAAACATACACATACATTTGACAACATTTAAATAAATATTTATATTTAACTACACAAGAAGGCAGCCCGACAGTGGAAGGGCGCGCCTAAAACGCCATCATAACTTTCAAAATAACTCTTGATCGCATGTTGGACAGTTAATATTTAAAAAAATACATGGGTCTATCATACCTACTCTGGTTTCTTTTCTGGGTTGCAGAGGTCAAATGGCAGTTGCTCTGTGTAAAAACCAGTACCCTCGTTCAATCCCCTAGATTAGGAACCGACCCCGTGAGATACGGGATAAGGCTAGGGAGATGATATCTTACCGACTCTAAAAATATTAAATTTTCAGATAAACACAGCCGGAGCAGATATTCTATACCGAAGCGCTATAGAGATGAGCCAAGTACAGAAAGACTCAACAGTCGTCGACATCTGCTGTGGCACGGGTACTATCGGACTTTGCTTTGCTGAGGTAAGAAAATACATACATACATATAATCACGCCTTTATCCCTAATGGGGTAGGCAGAGCGTAAACTACTTAAAGAAAGACGTCGTTCCGCCAGGCAATAAAATAAGAATATTCTTTCAGAAAAATAAACAGTTACTTATATTTAATGCGAGCGAGAGAAAACATAGAATGTGCCAGCTGCATTTCCTCCCGGGCATGCTGTAAAAGCCAGCTAAGAGACCCGAGGGTTTCAGTTTATTGCAATTTAATCGATGGGCTGACAACCTGTCACTACAGCAATATCTACCTTAAATAATCCTCAAAACTTTGTCAGGCGTGGCGAAACGACTTTTGTTTAGATCGTTTACGCTCTGCCTACCCCATTAGGGATAAAGGCGTGAGTATATGTATGTATGTTTATTCGCAATGGGGTAGGCAGAGCGTAAACGACTTTAAAAAAAGAAGTCGTTCCGCCAGGCAAGAAAATAAGAATATTCTTTCAGAAAATTAAGCAGTAACTTATATTTGAGCAATATGTAAGCAGCGGAACACTATTACAAGGTCATAAGTTCAAATATTTAGCTTCGCTAGCTCAGCCGAAGTGGGTCTTAGCCTGCGACATTAAAGTACGCCATTCTTAGGAGAATAGAGACTCAAATACTGCCCACTTTTTATTGTTAGAGGCTTGTACAGTTCATTAAAATTTAATCAGTTTGGAGCGGCCCTAACTCACGAAACTTACATACATATAAATAAATAACAAAAATAAAAATAAAAAAGCCTTTTATTCCTTAATTTTCATCAAAAGTTACAATTGGTATAACATGACTTTCAAAAAGAATAACATAATATTGATTATATTTAAAATTAGTATTAAATAATATTTTACATGCATTATAGATAATTAATTGTGGACCCCTCTTTGGGTGAAGGCCTCCTCCAACTGAATCCATTGTTGTCTGTCCTGTGATTTTTCTTTCCAGTTTGTCCCAGCTAGGGTCGAATTTATTTTGTCTGCCTACCCTGCCCTACATACGTATAATCACGCCTTTATCCCTAATGGCGTGCCGCCACGTCTGACAAAGTTTTGAGGGTTATATAAGAGAGATTTGTAGGTATATTGCTGTAGCCACAGGTTATCAGCCCATCGCCTAAATAGCAATATACTGAAACCCTCGAATCCCTTAGCTGGTTTTTACAGCATGCCCGGAAGGAAATGCAACTGGCACGTTTTATGTTTTTCTCTCGCTCTCAGTCCAGCATGGAAGGAAATCGCAAATCTTTCCTCTTTAAGTATAGATTTATATATTGCTAACAGCACTGCAGCAAAGTTCTCGGCCTCGAGTTAGTACCAGAGGCTGTTAAAGACGCGAAATCGAACGCCGAACTGAACAACATCGACAACTGTGACTTCTTTACTGGAAGAGCTGAAGACATTTTACCGTCGGTACTGGCCAGGGCCACCGGGGAAGACATCATTGCTATCGTGGACCCGCCCAGGGCTGGACTACGTAAGTAAATCTATTCATCTTATAGCTAGTTGGTATCGAATATTGTTTGTAGCTTAAAGTGTTACTTATTTATAAAACATTATACATCCGAAATGGATTAACTATTGGGTTGAACTTTATTACTTATCCTATGTACACAGTGATCAATAAAAACTTATCTTATCTTATAGAGACCAAAAATTTGCGCAATAGGGATTCTAACCGAATTGCCGAAGGTCGTGGGTTCGTTTCCCGCCTGCGCAAATTTTTGGTTTCTTAATTTACATGTTTTAAATAGTTAGTTGGTATTCCAGCAAATTTATTATTTAACTTTTACGGTTTTAATTAATCTTTTTTCGTGAATTATCGGGCTCGCTTCGCTCGCATAACGAATTGATTCGTTTTTCGTGGAGTTTCGCGCTCGCTTCGCTCTCGTAACGTATTAATTAATTCATATTACATACAATATCGAGCTCGCTTCGCTCGCGTAATGTATTGATTTAACTCTCCTGGTACGCCGCATTCGCTTCACTTACGTTATTTAAATGTCGCACTCCTTTCACTCACGTTATTTAAATGTCGCACTTCTTTTACTCACGTTATTTAAATGTCGCACTTCTTTTACTCACGTTATTTAAATGTCACACTCGTTTCGCTCGCGTTATTTAAATGTCGCACTCGTTTCGCTCGCGTTATGTAAATGTCGCACTCCTTTCGCTCGCGTTATGTAAATGTCGCACTAATTTCATTCACGTTATTCAAATGTCGCACTCGTTTCGCTCGCGTTATGTAAATGTCGCACTCCTTTCACTCACGTTGTTTAAATGTCGCACTCTTTTCACTCGCGTTATTTAAATGTCGCACTCCTTTCACTCACGTTATTTAAATGTCGCACTCGTTTCGCTCGCGTTTTGTAATGATTTGACTTATACACAATCGTTTCACACAGATATGCGAGCAGTCACCCAACTACGGAACACGAAGAAAGTGAAACGCCTGGTCTACATATCTTGTAGCCCGGGATCAGCCATCAAGAACTTCATCGACCTGACGCGGCCTTCGTCCAAGACCCTGAGAGGAGCACCCTTCATGCCGATCAGAGCAGTGCCTGTGGATATGTTCCCTCACACCAAACATGTCGAATTGGCTGTGCTGTTTGAAAGAGAACAGGTGAATCTATTTAGATTATTTTGAGGATTTTCCAGCTCCCGCAAGCTACTGCTGGAAGTATTTGCCATTGTTCCCACACTTACAGTACTAAGTCGACTGTTACGACATAGTTACTACACCATCTGGAAATTATAGAACTTCGCCAGACAAGAAACGGAAGTAACATACTACCCAAAGATACATTCATTGTTCAAACGAATTGCCAAATCATCATCATCTCACAGGGTCGGCTTCCTAATCTAGGGGATTGAACGAGGGTACTTGTTTTTACACAGAGCGACTTCCATCTGACCTCCGCAACCCAGAAGGGAAACCAGACCCAATCCTAGATTAGGTCAGAGTTTCAAGCCGCCAATGCTTAGCACTGGCCTCTGACATGGCGAATTGCCAAATCTAATCTAAAATGTATATCTTTTTTTTACGTTTTACGTCGCGTATCGTGCCTGTTTCCCTAACGATTTATGTAGTGTTAAAGGATTCAATCCGAATACCAAACTAAATATTTCATCACATTTATTTCAGTATATTTATTATTTTCTTTTGCAGACACCTGAAGAAGAGAAAGTAGAGAAAACGGAAACGGAAGCAGCGGAGACCACTGCCGACAATGTGACCACAAATGAAGACAATAAATCCGATCCATAGCTCTAAGTGCAGATATTGTTATTCCAAGTGCAATTATTATTTTAATTAGGTACCATAGGTAACAAGAATAAATATTTTTTTTAAATAAATTAAATGTTTTTCCTGGGCCTAAAATTAATACAGACATACATACATATAATCAAGCATTTATGCCTTATGGGGTAGGCAGAGCGTAAACAACCCAAACAAACGTCGTTCCGCCACGTCTGACAAAGTTTTGAGGGTTATTTAAGATATATTTTGTACGTATCTTGCTGTAGTGATAGGTCGTTAGCCCATCGCTTAAATTGCAATATACAGAAAGCTTTGGATCCCTTAGCTGTTTTTTACAGCATGCCCGGGAGTAAATGCAGCTTTCACATTCTATGTTTTTCTCTCTCTCCCAGTTCAACATGGAAAAATAAAAAAAAAACAGACATCTTAATAAAATTAAATCTCGCGTTATAGTTTTCCCAAACTCTATCTTGACGAAAATCATTAATTCCTTGAGCTGTCAGTATCACCATCTAACTAAAAAAAAAAGTCGCAACCTAATTCTCTTTTCATTAAAATCTTAATTCAGTAATTTCCCCGCAACTAGGGCAGGCGCGGCGCTGCCCCAAGGAATTTAATAAAGCGGGCTGCATACCGACGCGCGCCGGAATACCTCGCCGTATTCCCACGTAGGAGCCCCATAATATGGAAATGGACCTATTGAATAGCAGGGAAAGTGCTCGAAAGTGACGTGGGGAGTATTTCGTGTGGAGAATTTACCCGATTGTACGAAGAAAAGAGCGATTTATACGCGAAAACTTTATCGCTCCGTAGCATTTCCTATGTTTTCTTTTTGTTTTTTCTCGAGGATGACCTATTTCATATCATAGTTTCACTATTTGATACCAAATTTCATCCAAATCTGTCCAGCAGATGAAACTAATACATACAAACTTTTGCATTTCTAATGTTACTAAGGCTCGTATTTATAAAGCGATCTCAAGATTGAGACCAATATTAAGTTTGGATTTGACAGGCCGTTTTGTACTGAAATGTCATTTCTGATACAAACTCAAACCCGCTGTCGCTCTTGAGTTGATTATAATTACGAGACTTAGATTGTCTCTCAGCATCTAATTCTGTTCACTACATCTGATATTCTGAATTGATTATCTGTTTCTAAAACTTTTCTAGTCGACTGTACATCATCGCATTCCAATATCACTCCTATAGCCATCCTATAGCCTACTCGACGATGGCTGCGCCGCATCTTTATTTTATTCCAAGCTATAATCGCCTCCCCTTGCCAACTTCTCATTACTACCTCGACCACCGCTGGAGTCTGTCCTATCTTCACCAAATACCTAAGTTTTTGTCATACGGTATTGTAGTGAGAGCGGTTTAGGTACTATGTGTTAAAAATGCATACCAAATGCATAGTAGCAGTATTTTCGGTGTTAATTTGTTCGCATTATTCATTTGAGATATGGAAGAAGTCGGGTGAGAAATCGAATGTTTAAATTGTCTTGAAACTTTTCAATTACAAAATAAAATGCATATTTTAATTTTACCGCAATTTTTCAGATCAGCGATTAGCCGAAAGTGAATCAGTGTTGGACCCACATGGTGATTTATTACTCAAATGGCGAGTCGATTACGTAGTGCGAAAGATACAGTTCACTTTGGTGTTATCCGAAAAGGCGCCAGCCTTTAATTGGTTTGCTTTAGGGTTTTCTGACAGAGGAGATTTAGAAAATTCTGATGTTTGTTTGATTTGGTGTGATTATAAAGGACGTAATAATTTTGAGGTAAATAAAATAAAGTTTAATAAAAAGACGTTTAAAAAATACAAATTATTCAAGGTTTTTTTTTTCTTTTAGGATATGCATGCAGACAGTGAAGGGAAATTATTACGCGACGTTAAGCAGGATTGTGAGGGCTATTTCGTAAATGCCAACACCCGAAGTATATCTTTCCACAGGCCATTCGATACTTGCGATAATGATGACTATATTATCGAGGCATGTATCTCAATAAACTCACAAACTAGAAATAAGATTAATGTTTATCATCTCCCTAGCCTTATCCCGTATCTTACGGTGTCGGCTACCTAATCTAGGGGATTGAACGAGGGTACTGGTTTTTACACAGAGCGACTGCCATCTGACCTCCACAACCCAGAAGGGAAACCAGACAGAGTTTTCAAGCTGCCAATGCTTAGCACTGGCCTCTGATATAGCCTAACGACTAATATCTACTGTTTTAAACGATATTAACCGGGACCAACGGCTTAACGTGTCTTCCGAAGCACGGACAAAGCACCGAATAAACTTACATTATGAAATTCAAAAACCGAAAAACACATTGGTACGTGGTGGGATTCGAACCACGACCTCCCGCTCAGGAGGCAGCCCTATCCACTACACCATCGGGCTAGAAATAAGATTAATGTTAATTTTAATTAAACTTTTTAATATTTCAGGATGGAACGGTTCACGTTATTTGGGCACGTGGTAATGACAAACTGTTCTCGTCAAAAGGATTGTGTTTGTCTTGTACTCCAACCCGCAACCATGGTTTCATTAGAGTTCGTCTTTTGACTCCACCGGCTTTACCCAAACCTAATGGTCAACGACTGGCTATTACTAACAAGAACCTGAAAGTACCTGGCAAAGATACAACTTACTGGTGCAAAGTTTTTAGGCTTCCAGATTACATAACAAGGACATCACATCACATAATTCAGGTAACATATTACTTCTGCATATAATTGACTCTTGCTAAGTTGATGACAAGTTTTCTAATTTGTTCTTTATTTTTCAGTTCGAATCAACAATCACGCCAGGTAATGAAGGCTTAGTTCACCACATGGAAGTGTTCTATTGTGATGTAGACCCTAAGAAAGAAATACCGCTTTATAATGGTGATTGTTTTGCAAATAGTAGACCAGCTGAAACTAAATTGTGTTCAAAGGTAAAACATATAAGACCATACATTAAAGTATTTTAGATTAAATTGATTGTGTTCTATTGATTGATCAATATCACAGGTGAAAGCAGCTTGGGCTATGGGTGCTACGCCTTTTACTTATCCTGCAGAAGCAGGTTTACCTATAGGAGGCCCGAGTTCAAACAAATTCGTGATGCTAGAAGTACATTATAACAACCCTGAAATGAAGGATGGTAAATATATTTCACAAGTTATTTCTATTTAATTATGAATGAGTGTTATTTAATGTAAATGTATGTTTTAGATTGGTTAGATAGCTCTGGTATCGTTCTCCATGTGACAGCAAAGAAACGTCGTTATGATGCTGCGATAATGGAACTCGGTTTAGAGTATACTGACAAAATGGCTATACCCGGTGGACAGAAAGCTTTTCCACTTTTTGGATATTGCATTCCTCAATGTACTGGTGTAGTAAGTTTATTATTACATATTGTGTCAGTGATGTAAATAATTTCCTACCTACATGTGTATTATTTTATTCTGTTTTTACTTATTTGCAGGGTCTACCATTAGAAGGTATAGTAGTTTTTGGCAGCCAACTGCATACACATTTGACTGGAGTGGCAGTGTGGACTCGGCATTCACGAGATGGTGTTGAGCTGCCTGTTTTAAACAAAGACTTGCATTACTCGACGCATTTTCAAGAAATTAGAATCTTGCATCGACCAGTTAAAGTGTTACCGGTAGGTGTATTACATTTATACGAATAGTATATATAATAATTCAGAAAATATTGAGGTTCAATTTATATTTTCTTAATAGGGTGATTTTCTAGAAACAACTTGCGTCTATAGAACTATTGAAAAAGATAATGCTACGATCGGAGGACACGCGATAACTGATGAAATGTGTGTGAACTACATGCATTACTATCCTGCTACGGATTTGGAAGTCTGCAAGAGTGCTGTGTCAAACGCTGCTCTAGAAAACTACTTTAAATTTGAACGACGGTATGGATCTGTTTATTTGTAAAATGTTATTATTTGTTTCAACACAATTTAAAATTAAAATAAGCTATTTTTTTTTATTGCAGCTGGGATAACATGTCAATATCTTATAATGCTTCTCCTCGCGCAAACTATTTATCAGTACAACCGTGGACACCGCTCCGAGTTAAGGCCCTGCACACTCTTTATACTGAATCACCAATTTCCATGCAATGCAATAAATCTGATGGAAATAGATTTCAGGTATACGTGTATTTTTATAGTAAAAGTATTTGATAACTTAAAATTTCAAGGACTTTTTCAATTTAATGCTTGGTTTGGTTTACAGGGTGACTGGGAAGGAATAATTATTCCTAAGATAAAGCTTCCGATACCTGAAGAACCAAGAATGTGCCCGGATATGTATAATAAGGATATTTTACTTCAGAAATAAATTAATTCAACTCATTTTAGTGCATATATAGCATCAATCAAACAGTTTTTTAGTAGTTTGATAACTTTCTAGTATATTTTAATAGAAACGTGTATGTATATTGCAATAATTAATGTGTCCATAAAGATACGAAATCATTTATCAAATTTACATACCTAAGTACAATTATTATTATTTTAAGTTTGTAAATAAGAACGAGCTATGTGACACATACAATAATTTGTTAGACGGTGTAAATAAATTCATTGTAATTGTTATTTATTTATATAATATGCCTAAATGAATGTTTATGAAATAAATAAATATATTAGTTGGACTTTTACTGCGTTTTGATTAATTACATATAGCTGGAATTTTATTAAAAAGTAAATTATTAAATCACCTAGGCCTAGTTCTATGTTGGTAAAATATTAGATAAATTCGTTAGAAATGTTACATTGTATTACAAAAAGAAAAAAAATGAGTAGAGAGATCAATAGGTAAAATAAGTTAATTAAATTACTCTTATTCTTTAAACTGAAATTGAATGTATACAATACTGTATTTACAATAACATAATAAAATGAAAAAACTAAAGGGATAGGTCACTCAAATAACCCACCCCATGTCACCCCCGGCACAAAGGTGCCCATCACACTGTATTATTTGAATGTTAGTATAAATCTTAAAATAAAATATATATTTTTCATACTCCGTATCCATTTTTTTAGTCTTAATATTTCAGTATTTTATTTTCAGATATACTAGTAAAAACTATCAAATTAGGTAGAGTTTCTATTCAGAATTTAATCCTTAATTTTATTTAAAGCCCGCTGGCTTTTTATCGCATAACGCGTTTCATTGCAGCACTGAGTTGATTCAATTAGAGTCAATCGTTTTGTCTATTGTCTATGGGTGAGTATACAAATATCACTAGTAATTCACTCTTTAATCTATGGTCAAAAATTTGACATTTCTCTTGCTGTCATTTCGTTGTTCTTGAAGAACGGCACATTTTTCAGTTTTATCAGATATTTCCTTCCTGTATAGTAGTGATTTGTTTGTAATCATGTCTAACAACGATTATTTCAACTGTGACGATTCACCAAACAAGACGAATTCACATCTACAGCTTCCCAGCCCAATCATAACCAGAAGGAACCGTACTGCGTCAACGTATGTTGATTCCTATTTTTTTACTTAAACATTTGATTATTTACTAATCTCTCTTAGTATATAATTTATTACATTTCCTACTTTGTTTCCAGTTCGGAGCGTGCTTTGGGAAACCCAATCGAAAGTGGTAAAATCAAGTCGTTTTGCCGGGAAAAGGGACATGGTTTTATTTCCCCAGATAGAGGCGGACAAGATATTTTCGTACACATATCAGAGTAAGTATAGCTCTATTGTGTGGTTTGTGCGTTGTTTTTAATGTAGGTTACAATGCTTTACATTTTTCATGTGTTCATATCAAGGCCATACCAATGCTGACCTAGTAAGCTAAATAATAGGCACGCGAACTGGCTTTCATTACGGCAATTTAATATTTAATGCCGATACGATAGATTAAACTACCTTTATTCTGAATCTTTCTGTAGTTTCTTGTTACACAGTCCACACCTATAGTTTTATTAACACCAATTTGAGATGTAACCAGATTCAATATTAGGATGTGCTGAACGAAGAAACTAGTACCAAATGAGATTTTCTCTCTCATCTCAATTCTATGAGGTCATCATAAGAATGTTTAGATTTAAAATAATTTAACAAAGTTTGTTACTGTATTATTTCATTGCACTGGACTAATGTCCAATTATTTCTGATAACATCTGACCTTATCACTAAAGAAGTTTGTTGTTTATTCCAGCGTTGAGGGAGAGTTTGTGCCGCTACCAGGAGATGAGGTGATATACCGACTCTGTCCCATACCTCCGAAGTTTGAGAAGAACCAGGCGGTTCATGTGAGGATAAACCACCTGACTCCAGAGAAGCACCAGAAATGGACTGAACCCCAGCCGTAACAGTCCTATGTGGCTCAATACTCCAGTTACCCCTGTTTCTCATCTTATTTGCAGTTAATCCTATTTTAATTCAGGTTACAATCCTACCAAGTTATAGTAAGTCTACAGTCTACCTTATAAATCAAGCACTTGTCTTAATTCCAGCTGGTTAAACTATAAATGAGAGACAGTAAATATATTGGTTGGATTGTACCATTGTGTGTTTCAAGCATCAATCCAATGTATAGAATAGTAAATGGTAAAATTTTATTTAAAAGAACTTTTTTTATACCTAAATATGCAGCATCTCTTAAATAGATAATAAGATTTATATGTATACAAGAACAACCTTAACTTTCAAATGCTGCAATATATTTTTTTTTTCTGAGTTGGGGCCTATGCTCACTGATTTGTTCTGAAGCGCATAAAGACTTGGTTGTTATTCTGAATCACTTGTACGAGAGTTTCAGTATTTTATAGTGAGAAGCCAACAAGTGGTGCTAAATTTTCGAAAGATTTACCATCTTATTAAGATTTTTGATATGAAATTTAGTTGGTACAGGCAATGGCTTCTTTCAGTGTATGCTTTGTAGGTGCGCTGGTAATAAATATATACATCGATTTTGATTGGCCTAATTTATTATAATAGGTATGTTATAGTTTCCTTTAGGTACCTATATAATGTTTTAATGATATATGGACTGTCTAAATTATTTATCATTATCAGTAACAATCACGTAATTTAACACATTATAATGCCATGTAATTTATTTCAATAAACATATTTAGAATTATTTCAACTACATTTCTCTAAGATTCTAATATATTTAGCACAAAATTAGTGTATTTTTTTTGTAATCATCTATCAACCAAATGGTTATTCTTAGGAATAGGGAATACTAATATGTAACAAGTCTAATATTTTAGATAGGAGACATTCCTAACAGCATTTTATAAATTATTAAGATTGGCCCCTCATGAATGTTTCTCCCTTGATATAGGATTCTAGATCTGTGTTAATAAATGTAGCCTACTGTTGTGTTGCCATGCTTTGTCTGTGTTTAGTAGTCCTTACAGTATTAGAATATATATACAGCGAATATTGTATGAAATACATTATATGTGTAAGCATTTAGATCTTTTATTTTTTACCTACTTTAATTTACCCCATGCCTTAGAGCAGCACGGCCATCCATTCCATCCGAAGGCCGTGTTGCTCTAATCTAAGCCCTATATTCTGCACTGAAATATTTTTAAAGTAAAGGGACTGATATGAAATAAAATTGCCAACTTTTGTGTACACAATTTTATTAGTAAACATCATCAGATATAATGTACGTAATATATAAATAAAAAATTACATATTTCTCTAATGTTTAATCCAAAAGGATAATAAATGGCTTAGGTATTGTTAAAGGACAAGTGATATTTCACTTTTAGGCGTAAAATACGTGAAACAAAACTATGGTAAACTTCGCTTTAGCTTACGAACTACGGTACATTGTAAAAGGTATTTATTATAACTCAACAACATTTAGAATATATTTAGGTGAAATCATACTTCTCTATACATAAAGGTACATAAGACAATTCACGATATTTCACCTTAGTCTCTTCGCTTAAAGCTTACATTCCCGTGGAAACGCATGAAAAGCTGGCAATTTGTGAAAAAGATTGCTCAAGAAATAGGTGGTTAAAGACGTGGATACATGAATGACACAGTTTATAGGCTTGATTAGCCCTATTACTTATATGATTCTAATTCACGTTTAGTCTATAATTTATACTTACTGCGTAGTTTAGGACCTCCATCCAATGCAGCCCAAATTGGTGTTCATTTAATCCTACCTTACAGGGACTTCGATTTTATTATCAATTTTAATAAATGTAAAAATACATTAATAGTAAATACAAATGGTGTCATCTTCATCTATCCTTACAGTGATTTTCGAAATGCAAAAAGAGCTTTAAAAATATTTTTCTAGAAAAGAAGAACATTTATAGAAAATTCTACCATACAAATACACAAATCCTGATCGGCTACAGATTGGTTTCAAAATTGAGCCTCAAGGAAGACACGTTTTTCCCACATTTACATTACTGTATTATGTATTTAAAAAAAATGGGCACAAAAATAATAAAATTCGTTGAAAAAGACAAAATAAATGCAATTTAGAATGGTTCGTCGAATAAGGAATTAGTATTAAGATTTTCTTCATTTAACATTACATTTATGTTACAACGAATAACATAATATATTAAATTATGCCAAAACTTATATAAGCAAAGGTGTACTAGAGTTTGCAATACAACATTCACACAAATTGACTTATTTATTATACTAAGAAAATATTTTAGAGTGATTTCTTTTTAGTTCTTTCCATTTGTCATGTTTCCATTCTGAAACAAAAATATATTGATAATTTACTAAGAACGTAAAGATAATAAACAAAGTAGCCATAAAGACAAGATTCGATTTTGCGAAATTGCATAACATAAAAGTTGGGACTCAATTCTGACTGCCACTTGCTAAATACAAATTTAAATGACTTCTCTTTTCACTTTTCTTTCAAGAAAAAGGAGTTTAGCAAAAGACAGGCCCATTCGTAGGGTGTACTACTAATGAGCTATGTAGGGAAGTGCAAACTTTAATAAATTCTAATAGATCTCAATAGTCAATTAAAAATAATAAAATATGATATTTTTATTTATTTTCTTAACGGCTCACCTTAGCCAAAGTTGCAAGCGTCATTTTCCACGGATAGACCACACATCCTGTTCTTTTCTTTTTTATGTCATTATTCTGCAAGTGACAGAAATAACTTAATACTTTAGCAAGTTTCACCCAGAATTGAACCCATATTGTAACAAAATAAATGTTTAATTTGTGCCAGCCAAAAATGGTGCGAGATTTTTATTTTTTCAAGTTGATGATTGATCGACTTACCTCTTCCAGCTGTTCGAGCTGGTAATGCCTCTTCCGTAGCGCTGCGAGCCTGGTCCTCTCAGCCTCCAGGGCTGTTTCTAGTTCCAGAGCGCGCACTTTGCTCTCCATCTCGAGACGCCGCGTGGCGGTCAGCGTCAGCGCTGAGGTGTCCAGGGCCTCTGTATTACATTAAACGTTGGTTAATTTAGTTAAGTTAGTAACATTTAATGCCAGGATACAGAATAGTACATTATTGCAAAGGCAGCGAAATAGTCAATTGCAGGTCGAGTATAAGTTTGAAGGCCGAGCCGCAGGCGAGGACTTCAATGATACGAGACAGGCAATTGCCATTTCGGCCGAGGCATATATAGTGCTTTTCTTAAAAAAAATGCAAGGAAATAAAAAAGGGCAAAAGGCCCTTTTACATAATAAATTTTCTTTTGATTTCGCTGGAAGCAGGTTTTCCATCGCTAATTTAGCTTCCGATCTTAAATCTGGTGGAGTGCAGTCAATGTTCATTTCATTTTCACTTTCAGAATCATCGGAACTCATTTTAATTTATGTTTATTAACAAAATAATTAACAACGGACTCCGCTTTACCGCCAATTTATTTTTTTATTTTACAGTTTGGTCCGAAAGGTAAACGCATCTGTGGCTATACAGCCACGTGAACGCAATGTGTACGATAGATGAAAGAGTTCTAAATTCAAACAGCACGCCGTTTCATAAAACATTGCAGGCGCGCTCTTCGTTCCAAATTCAAAAAACGCGCCGGGAAGTGATTTTGATTTTTCAGTCTACGTAAATATGATACTTCGCGTGTTCTTTATTCAAAAATAAAGACAATATTTTCGCGCATGTTTAAGAAAACATACATTACATACATATTCACAGACAGAAGAATCAATTTGTATAGCAATTCGTCAACTAGGCGACGCAAGAGCAATCCTACAAGCATAGTTGTACCTTGTTCTTTATTGTACCTTAAAAATCTTAAAACTAAAAGACAAGAAGATTAAAACAATAGTGGCACAAAGGCGGACTTATCCCGTTAAGGGATCTCTTCCAGTCAACCTTTGATAAACCCAGAGGAGACAATTATGCTTGCAGGTAAACTATGATAGGTACGTGAAACGATTATATAACGTAACATAGACAAAATAATATACTTAACAACTCAAATTTGAACGCATAAATACTAGGTAATAAGTAAGGATGTCTACTTCAATTGGAACAGACCCGAAGGATTATTTCTCTCCTTTTTTTTTCAAAATGGAAATGATAGGCGTAATTTAAATTAGCTTTAGAAAGTGGCGTAGTAGAATCGAGCTTTATGTTTGGTACTATGTTAGGCGTGGCTTAATTACCGCGTAGATAATAATAAAATAACATTAGCTCTAGAACGTATACCTCTTAAAAGGTGATATGATAGGATAACAACTGATTAATCGGAAAATGTAATTATCAACATGTAATCTTTATTATCTTGTCAAGATTGCATCCATCAACAATGTCTGCAGAAATGATGTCTAAATACCTATACCTAATAGTTCCCTCTTTTAGATGCCACATGCTCGAATTATATCAGGGTACAAATTTTGTACAGTTTAGGGTCTGCCAGATTCTTAATGACGTGAAAATGTGGCAGAGTTTGGAGAAGCATAAAAACAAAACAAGCACAAAAATGTTTAATTTCCTACAGTGTGGTTATGACCAGGTAACAAAACTAGAAATCCCTTTTTTTGATCTTTCGGATATGGCTGTTTTTTTTTGGAAATGTTCATAAAAATAGTCAACGGTCATTAGTGAAGGCACCACTCACCTTGCTCGTTAACGAGCGCGGAGCCCGCCCTGACGGCCGCCACCACCGCCCCAGTAGCGGCCGCCACCGATCTGGACGCCTGCGTGAGTCGCGCGAGCGCGGGGGACGAGGGCGGAGCCCTAGCGCGCGACGCGGCCACCAGCTGCGCGGTGGAGCCGGCCACTTCGTGTGCGGCCGCCGACACGCCCTCCACGCGACCCGCCGCGCCCACTGCTTCGTCTGCTGAGCTCCTGTGTTACAAAGAATCACTACATAGTATAAAACAAAGTCGCTTTCTCTGTCCCTATATCCCTATGCATGCATAAATCTTTAAAACTACGCAACGGATTTCGATGCGGTTTCTTTTAATGGATAGAGTGATTCAAGAGGAAGGTTTATATGTATAGTACATGCATAATATAATAGAGAAACACTGATAATTTCCGTGCGAAGCCGGGGCGGGTCGCTAATGAAATAATAAAACACAATTTCGTGACTGAAGATTTGCAGATACGATTAAAGTTCTTATTGGATGAACGCAAATGTTTCTATACACTCGTCGATAGATGGCGTTGGTTGAGATATCTTTTTATGCAGCGCCATCTAGTGGTTAGCGAGAAAAACTAGTTCTTCTCTTTCTTAAATATCACTTTAAAAACCCTAAGAGTCTATACTACGATCTAGATAGCACTTGGTAGATACAAGTCTCCATTATAGAGTGACAGGCATGAAAAAGTTTCAGCGAACTCGAAAGATGGCGCTGATTTTAACACATCTTTTCCATTCAACGCCATCTAGTTGCTAGATCTTCTTCTGTCGAGTGGGTATCGAGTATAGACCCGATGAACCCTGGTGTCAGAATTTTTAAACCGCCTAGTAGCACAACTATCAGGCCTCTGACATGGTTTGAGCAACGACCACTATCAAAGACAGCGACCGGGACCGACGGCTTAACGTGCCCTCCGAAGCACGAAATCTTTTTCTTTTCGGACACTCAAGTGATTCAGCCTGCAATGTCCTAACCAAACAGGGGAAAAATGCACAAAGTGATAAATTCTCAAATATCAAATTTTGTGTTTCCCCCTGGGAATCGAACCCAGGACCTCCGGATCGGGAGTCCATGGCACTAGCCACTAGAGTTAGTTTAAAAGTTCTTTATTCAATAGTAGGAAGAATATTACAATACAAGAGTAAGATCTAGATGTAACAATCCTAGGGTTATAGTTTTTTACAGACTTGAGTACTTACGCCTTTATAAAACATTTTTGCATAAGAAACAACAACATTTGAATTACCACTCATAAAATAACAATAATAGATTAAGTTTTGTTACATACGAAACTTGCTTGTCACATATTTATTTAGCATATAGTAACTAGCCACTAGACCACGGAGGCAGTTGCTGGATGAAGAACTAATACATACATACATACATATATTCACACCTGTATCCCTAATGGGGTAGGCAGACCGTAAACGACCTAAACAAAGGTCGTCCCGCCACGTCTGACAAAGTTTTGAGGGTTATTTAAGATAGAATTCTAGGTATATTGCTGTAGTGACAGGTTGTCAGCCCATCGCCTAAATTATAATATACTGAAACCCTCGGATCCCTTAGCTGGATTTTACAGCATGCCCGGGAGGTAATGCAGCTGGCACATTCTATGTTTTTCCATCGCTCCCAGGCCAGCATGGAAGATAGAAGTCCATCCATTGAAGGACTATAGAGTGACATGCAAGAAAAAGTTCCAGCAAACTTGATAGATGGCGCTGATTTTGACACATGTTTTCCATTCAACGCCATCTAGTTGCTAGATGAAAAACTAATACAACTATTACTTACACCAGCAACTTGGCAGCGAAGACCACAGCTTTGGCAGCCGATATCAGTCCTTCAGACCACTGCGGGTTGCGGCGGTACATCTTAAGTCTGGTCTTCGGGTCTCCGAGCTCATGCTGTAGTTTCCTCGCGTCTTGAACCAGGATCTTGACGGCTCCCATTAAAGTGGTGCACGCGTCGAGGATCTTCCCGTTTACTTCTAGTTTGACGCCCGTGTCGCCGGCTTTGCTTGCTTTTAGCATCTCCTGTAGGGAATAAACATGTGTTTAGGAAAAATAAACGGTAATATTCAACTCTACACAATGAAACATACATACATACAAAAAAATCACGCCTTTATCCCTTACGGAGTAGGCAGAGCGTCAAACTCCTCGTAAAAAGCGCTTTCGCCACGTCTGACAAAAATTGAGGGAAATTTTAGATTGTAATGTGTATTGCTATAGTGACAGATTGTCAGCCCATCGCCTAAATTAGAATACACTGTACCCTTGAGTCCCTTTTGCTGACTTCTACAGCATGCCCGGGAGGAAGGGCAGCTGGAACATTCTATGTTTTTCTATCTCTCCCAGTCCAGCATGGAAGGAACAATGAAACATCATCTTCATAATTTAACTTGTTTAGTTCCATGACAGCTTGAAATGAAGCCACGATCTTGATACGCTTCAATTCAGGACACTCTAAAATGTGATTTAAAGATCTCGATACGCTTCAATTCAGGACACTCTAAAATATGATTTAAAGATCTTGATACGCTTCAATTCAGGACACAGTAACATATGATTTAAAGATCTTGATACGCTTCAATTCAGGACACTCTAAAATATGAGTACAGATCTTGATACGCTTCAATTCAGGACACTCTAAAATATGATTTAAAGATCTTGATACGCTTCAATTCAGGACACTCTAAAATATGATTTAAAGATCTTGATACGCTTCAATTCAGGACACTCTAAAATATGATTTAAAGATCTTGATACGCTTCAATTCAGGACACTCTAAAATATGATTTAAAGATCTTGATACGCTTCAATTCAGGACACTCTAAAATATGATTTAAAGATCTTGATACGCTTCAATTCAGGACACTCTAAAATATGATTTAAAGATCTTGATACGCTTCAATTCAGGACACTCCAAAATATGATTTAAAAACAGACTAAATTACCTCAATTTGCGAGGCGGCTTGTTCGATCGCGTTGTCCATGTCGGCCAGCTCGTCATCAACACTCCTCGTGCCGCTGTTCAACCTAAACAAATAAATAGTAGATTTTATGCCGAGTGCATAAAGCAAGTCATTATTATCCAAGATCGTTATATGCCCGAGCCCGCAGGGCGAGGGCAGATGAAGAAGTCGAGGATAAAAATGATTTGTGCACGAGTTATAAACTCTGCTTTTCACTTCGATTGCGAGAAAATAAAACAGTAACATAACATACTAACATTTATTTAATTAAAATTCAAAGTAAAATTAGTACAATTTTGAATGCTGAATGATATGGTTTTTCCCGGCATATTAACGGTATTCTTTTGAATTTGAGATGACATGACAGAAGATGGTATATTAAAAGATGATTGTTCTGGAGATGGTTCTTTTTTAGGATAGATACATTTATAAAGCTACTTTTTTGCCCTTGTGCATAAAGTTCAACTTTATGTCGCCTAGATTCTGCATAAAGTAGTACTTTTTCGAGCATGAGAAGTGAAAAAAAAATAGTTACCTCTTTAAAAGTAAACATGTATGAAGGTTCCACTTAATGCATGCGTAGAGTCACAACAGTGTAGAGTAACTGCCTCCGTGGTCTAGTGGCTAGTGCCATGGACTCTCGATCCGGAGGTCCTGGGTTCGATTCCCAGGGGAGAAACACAAAGTTGATATTTGAGAATGTATCACTTTGTGATTTATGTGCAATAAAGAATATATTTATCTAGCTATATCTTCACGACGACGTAACGTTCAACGTTGGCGTAAAGTTTGACGTCACGACGTCGTCACGTGTTTATGTGTGGCCGCGGTCATGGAGGGCTAGCAATCTACTAGGTGTTTTTCTCTCTCTCCCAGGCCAGCATCGAAGTAAGTTGTTTTGATTTATGTGCAATAAAGAATATATTTATCTAGCTATATCGTCACGACGACGTAACGTTCAACATTGGCGTAACGTTTGACGTCACGACGTCGTAACGTGTTTATGTGTGGCCGCGGTCATAGAGGGCTAGTAATCTACTAGGTATTTTTCTCTCTCTCCCAGGCCAGCATAGAAGTAAGTTGTTTTGATTTATGTGCAATAAAGAATATATCTATCTAGCTATATCGTCACGACGACGTAACGTTTGACGTCACGACGTCGTCACGTGTTTATGTGTGGCCGCAGTCATAGAGGGCTAGTAATCTACAAGGTATACCTATCGGCTGCCGAGGCTGCTTGCGCCACGCTCTTGATATGTCTCGACGCTTCGTTACAAGCAGGTCCGGGGAGGGAACCGCTTCGAATCGACTCCAGACATTGTTTCGTTGTTGTCAGCATCGTGCGGCATTCGTTGCTTAGCTCTGTAAAAAATAATAATGAAATAATTGCATACATACATATAATCACGCCTTTATCCCTAATGCGGTAGGCATAGCGTAAATGATCTAAACAAAGGTCGGTCCGCTACGTCTGACAAAGTTTTGAGGGTTATTGGAGATAGTTTTGTAGGTATATTGCTGTAGTGACAGGTTGTCAGCCCATCGCCTAAAATGAAATATACTAAAGCCCTTGGATCCCTTAGCTGGCTTTTACAGCATACCCGGGAGGAAATGCAGCTGGCACATTCTATGATTTGTTCTCGCTCCCAGTCCAGCATGAAATAATTGCACTTGTAAATTATGGAACGTAAGGATATTTTATACAGTTTTGTACATTCGTTTAGGAGGAGACGTGGGATACCATCGTCATACCTAACGTTGTATGTTTATTGAAGTGTAAGAATAAGTACTGACATTTTATTAAACATACATACACATACATACTATCACGCCTGTATCCCTAATGGGGTAGGCAGAGCGTCAACGACCCAAACAGAGGTCGTTCCGCCACGTCTGACAAGTTTGGAGGGTTAAAATAGAACTGTATATTGCTGTACTGACAGGTTGTCAGCCCATCGCCTAAATTACAATATACCCTCGAATCCCTTAGCTGGTTTTTACAGCATGCCCGGGAGGAGATGCAGCTGGCACATTCTACGTTATTCTATCGCTCCCAGTCCAGCATGGAAGCTCCCAGTCCAGCATTTTATTAAAGTGCCGATAAAATTGCCATTGGTGGCCGTTGATCACATTTTTTTTACCTGTTACTACAACGAAATATGAATCGTTAATTTAGAAGGTTCTAAATTATCTTCATTACTGTTACTTCAGTCTGTTGTCACATTTCCGATTCACTGTGTTTTTAACTTTTTAGTGAGTTTTACCACTTAGGCTCTATCGCACCTTAAGCCAACTGCTTAAAATGGGTGATTTAATTTTAATAACATAACTAATGGGGTAGGCAGAGCGTAAATGACCTAAACAAAGGTCGTTCCGCCACGTCTGACAAAGTTTTGAGGGTTATTTAAGATAGATTTGTACGTATATTACTGTAGCGACAGGTTGTCAGCCCATCGCCTAAGCTACAATATACTGAAACCCTCAGATCCCTTAGCTGGTTTTACAGCATGCTCGGGAGGAAATGCAGCAATTTTATGTTTTTTTCTCACTCCCAGTCCAGCATGGAAGAAAATTTAATAACACAAATAATGAACTTACTGTCAGACTTGTCGATGTCCGTAGAAGTATTGCATACTTCAGTGACGTAGGCTGAGAGTTTAGCAGCGTTATGTGCCGCGTAGAACGCTGACCGAGCTACCGACTCCTCGTTGCCTTTCAACTGTAGGAAAAAAAATATATGTACGCTGTTATTGCATACTAAAGCTTTGGTATTGTGATGTAAGTAGGTATTTTTGTATTCTTTTCCATTTATTGTAGTTAAATTTGTTGTTTTCTTCAACATATTGATGTGGTAAGGAAGAGCGGTGTCTCTCAACACAGGTGTTAAGCTTAAAGAGGAACATCGGCATATTTGTCAAATTTAAATGTATTAGAAGGAAATAAACATTTTTATTTATTATTTTATTTATTATTGCAAAGAAACTTATAATAGGGACGGGACAAGAAATCATTTATGTCTATTTCTTGCAGTAAACAAATTTTAGAACATATTCGTATATCTAATAATCGTAATCGTAATCTCAGTTTAGCTCTTTTCCTCCTTGTGAAATATATGATTTCATAAGCAACCACCCAACACTCAACGTTTCAAAATAAACTAAGCACCAGTGGCAAAGGGTCCATACAAGCCGATTTCCGTCGGCTTCCCTTTCAAGAACCTTCTTACTTAAAGATCAATTCTTACACAGTGATCAATCTTATCTAATTTTAAGAACTCCATCGCCACCAAATCCGGAATTACGTCGAAACTATAAAGTACTTGAATGTTTTTTGTTTTGTTTTGGCTTGCCCTTGATAAACTTGCACCCGTCACCACTGCTAAGCACACTATGGAATTTGGTATTTCCGGACCTTTAACAAAACGCAGTCTTCAAGAAACTAGGCTTACCTCAGTCTGCTGCAGTAGCTGTTGCAAGGCGGCAGCGGCCATATCCGCTGCCGCCTGGCTATTCTCCGACGCGTTTGCTAGCTCCATGGCCGTCAGAGCCTCTTCTGTGACCTTCACAGCAGCATCACCAGCTGTGCTTACAAGCCGTGAGCTCTCTGTATAAAATTTAGCATAATTTATTTTATTTATTATTTATTAGCATACAGTATCCTTTATTCTCACTAGTTCGACTCATTAGTTCGATCGTCGAACTAGTGAGATTCTTTTTTCTCATTTGTTCGACCGTCGAACTAGTGAGAATATTTAAATGAGAATCTTCCCTTTATTCTCACTAGTTCGATTTCTCAGTTAAAAATTAAAAACGCTTATATATGTATAATAAATGATTTATTGGTCAAAGACCTATTTAAAAATGTCATAATTACAATCATACATAGTTCTATTTGTAAACATAATATCTTGAACAACTATAATAATATGTTTTATATCTTTGATCAAAAACGTACTCGCAGGTAAGTCGTAGTAAAAATATTTTTCTCTTGCATATTTCAATAAGCTTAACAAAAAAATGCTTATAATAAATGATTGTTGGTCTATAAGTTATATATAGTATGTAATTATGTACTAATACAAATGATGTCATATCACTCGGAAGTCGTTCAATGTACATTTCTACTACTTACCTGCGAGTACGTTTTTGATCAAAGATATAAAACATATTATTATAGTTGTTCAAAAATATTATGTTTACAAATAGAACTATGTATGATTGTAATTTGAACATTTTGAATTAGGTCTTTGACCAATAAATCATTTATTATACATGTATAACCGTTTTTATTTTTTAACTGAGAAATCGAACTAGTGAGAATAAAGGGAAGATTCTTATTTAAATATTCTCACTAGTTCGACGGTCGAACAAATGAGAAAAAAAAATCTCACTAGTTCGACGATCGAACTAATGAATCGAACTAGTGAGAATAAACCTACAGTATGACATTAAGCTCCCGTGGATGACTTGGAAGTCCCTGAACAGATTTCGGACCCAAGTCGGTCGCTGTAGGGACAACCAGTGCGAATGTGGTGCCTCCCCCCAAACAATGGCACATCTATTGTCTTGCCCCGCGTGCCCTTCATCTTGCACGCAAGAAGACCTTTACAACGCCACTGATGTCGCAGTGCGTTTGACAGAGTACTGGTCGAAATTAATTTAAGCCATTACGATCGATACGATAAGAAGAGAGAAGTATGACATTACATAGCATTTAATTATAACCACAATAAATAGTATTACAACAAGCGCCAACAAAACGTCATCACAGTGGTAGGCAGTAACAGTCCTTAAAGACCAAGGTCTGTGTCAGGACTAGTTACATAATTTAATTCATTTGACATTAGTTTGAGTAGTCGTGCTCATTGTATAGGAATTTACTAAAATGTATGTAAGGTAGGCGTTTTCTTGTATAAAATGTAATACATACATGCATCACGTCTTTATCCCTAATGGGGTAGGCAGAGCGTCAACGACCTAAACAAAGGTCGTTTCGCCACGTCTGAGTTTTGAGGGTAGTTTAAGATAGATCTGTATATTGCTGTAGTGACAGGTTGTCAGCCCATCGCCTAAATTACAACATACTGAAACTATTATATTATAAATTCTATGTTTCTCTATCGCTCCCAGTCCAGCATTTAGTATAATTTAGACGTTATTCATAAAACTGGTCAATCTCATTATACTCAACCTGACACCAGGGTCGACTGACCCGAAACACACAACATAAGAAAAACCTGAGCAGAGCATGGGTTTGCATCTTAGTATACACTTTCTATTCCTTCACACGATTTGATACAAAAAGCTGCTATTTAATTTATGTTTTTATTTTATTACAAATAGGAACACTGCTATATTGTAAAAATATTAGATTATTGGGAGTTATAATGTTTAGGTCAGGTGGCTCGCATGGTCGGATTTAATGACCAATCGGTCCATATTTGGAACTTTTATATGACATTTGATTTACAGACCGCAGAGATAATTTCGATACTGCGTTTCAGAAGTTGTTCTTATTATGGCGCCACTATCGGCTTTTAGATTCATGGCATAAAGTGATATATGAATACAGGGTGTTAAATTAATTGCGTGCCATAGCTTAGGGGGTGTTTCAGTAACGTTAAAAGAACATATAAAAATATCTAACGCATTTTTTTTTAAAGTACGTTTTTATAATGATATTTGTACGTAGTATTATAGTTACTCTGTGATGATATCATTATGATGCCCAAAGCTGCGTCAGGCCGCTCAACTATAACCGATCCCGCGTGACGCACAATAAGGCGAGAACCAATCCCGCGCGACGCGAAAGTCGCTATCGACAAGTTATAGCGACTTGCGCGGGCTCGGTTATAGCTGTGAGGCTAGATGCAGCTCTTGGAATCATAACAAATACAGACTATACTTTAAAAAAAAATGCGTTGGATTTTTTTGAATATATTTATGGGCTTTTTTTACGTTACTGAAACATCCCCTAAGCTATGGCACGCAATTAAATGAACACCCTGTATAAACCAACTTACGTTTGTCCATCTCTCTCTTGGTGTCCTCCAGCTGTCGCTTAGCGGCGGCGAGATCAGCCTCCAGCACCGAGTTGTGCTGCAGAAGATCCTGCAATTCACACTCCGCATTCAGACGACTACCCTCCGCGTGTTGCAGCCTACTTTCCAATATCTTTACCAAGATATAACGTCACACAAGATCGTTCCATTTACAAAAGTAGATTTTGTTCCAGCCAGTTACCATCGAATCATCAAGATATAGATACGTCACACAAGTTTGTTCAAATCACACAAGAATTTTTTTCAGCCAGTTCAAAAGAAAAATAAAAAGAAAACCACATATTCGTTGGTTCCAATGATGTAGACCAGCAGTTGACGTCCAGGAGAAATACAGGATAAGGAAACCGTGCAGCATTCCATACAGCAGCCAAGGCGTAGTTGAAAAGAAAAGAAAGAAAACACATGCATTAGAGTCTAAATCTAGAAGCATAAGCTTGGCTATAATACAATAATTTACAATAAGATTTACTAAAACTACTACATAAGTACAGAGGGAAAAGAATTCTAAGTTTAATGTATGTTTTATAAATTTAATAAAGAATATACAAAATATGAATTTAACTACATTGAGCGGGATTTCTTGACTTTGAATTGAATAGTATCTGAATAATAGATGATAAATAGTGAGATGCGAATATGTTGATACTATAACAACGTGTGCAGATGATTTCATAAGTTATGGTTATGTTGTACTGTCCCTTTTTATTATTATGTTCCTCGCCAGCCACCACCACCAAACCAAGAAGATTCACATATTTATATACACATATTCACAAAAAAATAATATACATATACACAGAGCATATACACGATATAGTCCAACCCATCCACCGAGATTTATGATGAGATTCTATAGATTTAGATTCTTTTGAAATACATGTAATAAATGAGTCCCAGTAGACGAACAAAATCACTCAACGTCACTTGGATCCTAACCTGCATCTCTTTATCTTTGTTGCATACAACTTCTTCTAGTAGTTCTTTCTCTTTCACCTTCTCTTCTTTTATCAAATCGAGTTCCGTTTTCAATTCTTCTATATTGTTTTCTGCTTTAGAAATATAATTTTCTTCTTCCTCTATTTTATTTTTAAATTCTACTTCATTGGTTTGAACTGTTTCAACTAAAGTTTTGATTTCGGTTTCCTTGGAATCTTTATACTGCTCGTATTCTTGTTTAATTTCATTTATTTCTATGTTAAGTTTTTCAAGGGCTTCTGATTTCTCACTTTGAAGGGCTTCATATTCATTTACCTTATCTTCATACGACGCTTCAGCTTGTTTTAACTTTTCTTCCAATACCTATTATAAAGAGTTTTATCATAAAGTTAGTTGTTAAACATAGGACGGCACAAGACATCAATTGAAAACTAACCTGTTTTTCTAAAGTTAAATCGTTGATGGATTTTTCTAATTCTGTTGTTTTCTCTTGAAGGGACATCTCCAAGTTCTTGATTTGAGAATCTTTTTCCTCAACAAGTCCTTGTAATAATGAAACTGCCTGTTTTCTATCTTCTTCCATTTGTTGAAGATCTGATTTTCCATTATTGATCTCATTTTGAAGTTCCTTAATACAATTTTCTAATTTTGCAATTTCTGTTTCTCTTTCAGCAAGAGTGTTTTGGAGAGTCTCTTTATCATTTGTTACTTCCCTTAACTGTGACTTGATCTTTTCTCCCTCTTCTTCTAATTCTTTGACTGAAGATTCATTTACACTTTTTAAAAGAATGAGTTCATTTACTTTATCTTCAAGACTGGTTATGTTGGCATCTTTATCTGCGATACTTTCTTCGTAACTCTTTTTTATGTTTTCTATCTCAGCTTGCAAAAGGTCAAATTTTTCTAGAGCGTCTTTAATCTCAGTATCTTTTTGTATTAAAACTTCATCTAGCTCTTGATTTTTAGTGGCACACTCTTTTTTTATAGTTTCCAGTTGTGTCTCATGGGATTTTTCTGCGTCTACTAATTTTATTTGTAAAATGTCAAAGTTGGCTTGCAAATCGTTAAAACGATGATCCTGATCCTAATATAATAAAATGGTAGTATTAAATATGAATGATGTTGAATGTTCATGTTAAATGTGATTATTTACATGCTTTCATGCAAGCAGAGTTAATGAAAAAAATGTACATGCTTAAATAATAATTATTATTACTATTACCATCAACGTCACCAATGCACTACAACTATCTGTTATTGACTAATATATATGGAAATGGTTTAAGACTAACCTCTTTTTCCTGCCGATGCAGCTGTGTCAACTCTTCAACCGTCTTCAAAGCTGTTTCTTTTTCTTCCACAACCTTTTTATATTCTTCTCCATTCTTTTCCCTAAGACCTACTAACTCTACTTTAACCCTATTCAATTCGTTTTCTTTATCCTCTTTTTCTTGTTTTAATTGTTCTAACGCCTCAGTCGTCTCTTTCAATTCGTTAGTAACTGTGGTTAGTTTTTCTTCCTGTTCAGCGGTTGCAGTTTTATGTTCTATTTCTAAGCTTTCCATCGTAGCCTTTAACGTTTCAAGTTCAGCTTCCTTTTGCCTGGACTGTTCCAGTTCAGTTCTGATGCTGGCTAGTTCAACCTTGTAAGCTTCAACTTCTTCGCTGGCTGATGCGCTTTGTTGGAGCAGTTCGACGTCTTTCATTCTATCGTTGAGTTGTTGTTGTAAAGCTGCCTTAGCGCTCTCCTGTTGAGCCGCGGCGGCGCGCAAACTCGCCGATACTTTATCAACTTCTGCTTTCTGTCTGATCAGTTTGATATGTTCTTCTCTCAACTGCGTGTACGCACCTTTTAGTTTTTGGAATTTCTCATCGGTGACTTTGGCTTTCTCTTCAGTCTCTGCTAGCTTTTGTTTGATTTCTGGTGTCTGTGTTGACAGCATTTCTGATTTTTGTTTCTCTTCTTCTAGGTCCATTTTGGCTTCCTGTAGTTGTGATTCGATCCGTATGCAGTGTTCTTTCATGGAAGTTAGCATTGTGTTTCGTTCTTGTACTAGCTGTGATGCTTCGGACCTGATAAATTAAAACACGATTGATACAAATCTTAAACGGGATGTAAGGGGCAGCACCCCACAAACTGATAAGGGTTGCTCAGACAACGACACCGAACAACTTTCACCGGGAAATTCTTTCGGCAAGTGTTTCTTTTTTCTTTTTCATACAAATTGTCTGATCGAGGTGGACATTACACCCGAATTTACATAGTTCTTACCTAGTTCTTCCATGCTGGCCTAGGAGCGAAAAAAAAAACATAGAATGTGCCAGCTGCATTTCCTCCCGGGCATACTTTAAAAACCAGCTAAGGGATCCGAGGGTTTCAATATATTGAAATTTAGGCGAAGGGCTGACACTACAGCAATATACCTACAAATCTATCTTAAATAACTCTCGAAACTTTGTCAGACGAGGCGGAACGACCTTTGTTTAGGTCGTTTACGCTCTGCCTACCATAGGGGATTAAGGCGTGATTGCCTTATGTGTGTTCAGTAAGTAGGTTACCTCATTCTCCTGAGTTCGTTCTGCAGATGGTCAATGAGCCTGTCTCGTTCTACGATGGGGTCTGGTTGCGGTGAGGGGGTGGCGCGCGTGTCGAATGCTTCCATGTGGTCCGGTGTGGTAGCCTAAAATAGGTAACACAATTTATAAGCACAAGCGATAAATATCATAAGAATAACTGTTATATGTACAATATATTGTCTTTCATACACGAATATTTAGATCCATTTAGTCACACCGGAAGTCTATTATTAACAGTGCAAAGTATTTGGAAACAACTTCCGGTAGAATAAGTTTTGAGACTTTCGCGATTGTTCATTACAATAAGATTATTATTTTGAACGGGATTACTGCCACAACCATACTCGTGACTATGTCGCATGAAACTGCGATGAAATATCGAGGTAACAACAATGAATACAATCATGGTAATCCCGTTCAAAATAATAACCTTATTGTAACTTCCGCTAGAGTATAGCTTCTTCGCATAGAATAGGCATCATATCTGTTTTAGAAAATATGAACATGTTATGTTGTTTTTAAGTTAATTAAGTTTTTTTTTTTAGATTAAGGAGGAATGTGCAGTGCCAAGACAAACCTTTTTAAGGTTTATTGTTACTTAGAATTTGATGACTGTAGAATCTTTTTTATGTAAAATAAATTTAAATAAATAAATTAAAATTAAAAAATGCAAAAATGGTACGCTTAAAACCTTACCTGGCTGATGGTGTCAGAGGTATCGACTAGTGAGCCGACCGCGTCGAGCTCATCGGCTGCGGGCTCCGGAATCGACACCACAGGAGTTACGTATGTGCCGAAGTCACTCTGTTGAAAATTTTACAAAATTACATTACAAATACAGAGACAGAATATGGAATCCAGATCCCCGCTCTAGGCGCGCCTGCATCACTAAGGTGCTGGAGTTGCCTGGTGTGAATACCAAGTTCTTCTTCAACTCCTTTTCTGTAAAAGCTGCACAACTGTGGAATAAACTGCCTAAGACAATTCAAGAAAGCCCCTCTGTGAATGTCTTTAAGACAATATTAAAAGAGCACTTCTTATCTGAACAATTTTGATGTATGTATTTATGTAGTTTATTCGTATATGTATGTATCAATATATTGTTTAGTATATATGTACGATTATGTTTATTCAAGATAGTAATATACAGTAGATATTTATTCTATGTATAGGTATGTAAGTATTTATTTTGTTTTATTAATCTCTGTTAATGTTGCATTTTCTTGTCCCCTGAAAATTATTCACTTTCTCTTACTACCATTGGGTTGGCTGGAAGAGATCTCTTCATAGAGATAAGTTCACCCATGCAAACTACGTTTTTAAATTACATTTTTTTTGTTTTTATGCAATAAAGGATATATATTTATACTTTAACAACAGGTCAGGCACTTACAAATAACCCCATTTCTTACTAAATGAGGAACAGTGTCCGTGCAAGTTTGAATCTAACAAACTAAATCGCATATTTGTAGGTTCCAATATTTAACTTGATGTTTTGTTGTTAGAAAGTGACCTTCGTCGCGGCGCGGGGATTTCTTTATCATCATCATCTCCCTAGCCTTATCCCGTATCCCTCGTGGTCGGCTACCTAATCTAGGTGATTGAACGAGGGTACTGGTTTTTAAACAGAGCGACTGCCATCTGACCTTCGCAATCGCAACCCAACAGCGAAAACAGACCCAATCCTAGATTAGGTCAGTGTTTTCAAGCCGCCAATGCTTAGCACTGGCCTCTGATATGGCTTAACGACCAATATCTACGGTATTCAACTTTATTAACCAGGACCAACGGCTTACCGTGCCTTCCGAAGCACGGTAAAGGCGCCGAATAAAATAATTTTGCATTAGCTAATATCCATTTATTATTTTCATGGGAAAATTTCCATTGTATAAGACAAAACGATATAATTTACCTGTAACACTCCTACCTCCTCCCATTGTCCTAACGACCTCTCGGTCATCAGGACCGTGACAGACCGAAACAACGGGACGTACAGGGGACTTAAATAATAGGTTTGACTACTGCAAATATCGGCTTTTTTCAAAATAATGATACTTTATATTGTCAATAAATTATCTCGTATGTACCTAATTGTTGTTATACTGTTTGTCTTTCTGTTTTATTTTCTCGTTCTTGGTACCCGTCTGACTTAGGGTGGGCTTAAAATCAGCAATGCGCTGTGCCCATACCAGTTATCCACTTAGTTTTGTGTATTATAATAATAGGTATTTCTTATGTGTATTATGTTTGTAAATGTACTGATTTTGTTTGTTTTTTGTTTAAAATGTTTGTGAATGTGTGTAACTAGTTTCTTTCTTCTGTTGGTAAATGTGGATTATAAATGTATTTGTACTTACGAAGCATACGCTAAAGCACTGTCTGAATTCAGTTTACCTGTAATAGGAAGTTGGGTGGGTTGGAAGGCAGAACGGGCAATGAGAGCAGGTTTCTGTAGTACTGCAAGCTGCTCGCGTGCTTGTAGAACTGACTCAGCTTCTTGAACTGCTGCCGAAACCTGACAGGAAAAGTTATATATATTCTTTATTGCGTACAAAAAGTTTACACTAAATAAACAAATTTAAATTTAGTTCACAAAGGTGAGTTTGTCTCTATAAAGAGATCTCTTCCAGCCAACCTGTAAAACTGAATATGAATGTTAAGTGATTTAGGCTCTTATTTGTGAAGCCAATTCAAACTTGAGAGCAATATTAAGTATGGATTTGAAAAGCCATTTTGTACTGAAATGACATTTCTGATACGAACTCAAACTCGCTGTCACTCGTGAGAGCTGATTGCAAATACGGCCCTTAGGCTCGTATTTGTAAAGCTATCTCAAGATTGAGAGCAATATTAAGTATGGATTTGACAAGCCATTTTGTACTGAAGTGACATATCTGATACCAACTCAAACTGGCAATCTCAAGTGCGGATTATAATTACGTAAGTAAACTATAATTTAGCAGACGTAAAGAGATGAAACTCAAAGAGAACGCAAGCTGAGTGATCAAAACATTTTACTGAAATAGCCAAGTAAATATATCGCGACAGGAGCGAGCGCGACATTTCGGTAAAAACCAATAAGAACTAAATTAATGAAAAGGTTACTTGAGAATTTCACTGATAGACTCATATATTTAAACGAATGAAATGACGCAAGCAAATCGAGCTTGTCGTCTACTGCTAATGATTGCAATAGATAAAAATGATTTCATTAGATGTAAATAAAACGCGAGCGGAGCAAGCGCATCATTTCAGTACAACAGATAGGTGGACATACATACATATAATCACGCCTTTATCCCTAAAGGGTTAGGCAGAGCGTAAACGACCTAAACAAAGGTCGTTCCGCCACCTCTGAAAAAGTTTTGAGGGTTATTTAAGATATATTGCTGTAGTGACAGGTTTTCAGCCCATCGCCTAAATTACAATATACTGAAACCCTCTGATCCTTTAGCTGGTTTCTGCAGCATGCCCGGGAGGAAATGCAGCTGGCACATTCTATGTTTTTCCCTCTGTCCCAGGCCAGCATGGTAGACACGTAGACAGTCAGAACAGATCGGAACAGCAGGCGCACGTTGCAGTCGTAGATGTGGGAGGAGTCTTGCGCGGTTGTTCACTGCGGGTGTTCCCCCTCACCTCTCTCGATGGCCGGCCAGCGTGTCCGGCGGCAGCGCGGCGTGCAGTCAGAACAGCAGGCGCACGTTGCAGTCGTAGATGTGGGAGGAGTCTTGCGCGGTTGTTCACTGCGGGTGTTCCCCCTCACCTCTCTCGATGGCCGGCCAGCGTGTCCGGCGGCAGCGCGGCGTGCAGTCAGAACAGCAGGCGCACGTTGCAGTCGTAGATGTGGGAGGAGTCTTGCGCGGTTGTTCACTGCGGGTGTTCCCCCTCACCTCTCTCGATGGCCGGCCAGCGTGTCCGGCGGCAGTGCGGCGTGCAGTCAGAACAGCAGGCGCACGTTGCAGTCGTAGATGTGGGAGGAGTCTTGCGCGGTTGTTCACTGCGGGTATTCAACTCACCTCTCTCGATGGCCGGCCAGCGTGTCCGGCGGCAGCGCGGCGTGCAGTCGGAACAGCAGGCGCACGTTGCAGTCGTAGATGTGGGAGGAGTCTTGCGCGGATGTTCACTGCGGGTATTCCCCCTCACCTCTCTCGATGGCCGGCCAGCGTGTCCGGCGGCAGTGCGGCGTGCAGTCAGAACAGCAGGCGCACGTTGCAGTCGTAGATGTGGGAGGAGTCTTGCGCGGTTGTTCACTGCGGGTATTCAACTCACCTCTCTCGATGGCCGGCCAGCGTGTCCGGCGGCAGCGCGGCGTGCAGTCGGAACAGCAGGCGCACGTTGCAGTCGTAGATGTGGGAGGAGTCTTGCGCGGTTGTTCACTGCGGGTATTCAACTCACCTCTCTCGATGGCCGGCCAGCGTGTCCGGCGGCAGCGCGGCGTGCAGTCGGAACAGCAGGCGCACGTTGCAGTCGTAGATGTGGGAGGAGTCTTGCGCGGATGTTCACTGCGGGTATTCCCCCTCACCTCTCTCGATGGCCGGCCAGCGTGTCCGGCGGCAGTGCGGCGTGCAGTCGGAACAGCAGGCGCACGTTGCAGTCGTAGATGTGGGAGGAGTCTTGCGCAGTTGTTCACTGCGGGTATTCCCCCTCACCTCTCTCGATGGCCGGCCAGCGTGTCCGGCGGCAGCGCGGCGTGCAGTCGGAACAGCAGGCGCACGTTGCAGTCGTAGATGTGGGAGGAGTCTTGCGCGGTTGTTCACTGCGGGTATTCCCCCTCACCTCTCTCGATGGCCGGCCAGCGTGTCCGGCGGCAGCGCGGCGTGCAGTCGGAACAGCAGGCGCACGTTGCAGTCGTAGATGTGGGAGGAGTCTTGCGCGCACGGGATCAAGGCGGCCAGGCGGCACTGCCCGCTCGCCGTCATCGAGTTGGCGCGCGCGTTGCCCAGGCTGTCGAACACTGCACACGGGCACATCCGTCAGTGGGGGAATAGGGAACGTGCGTATAACAAATTTTCAGTATCTGAACTTATTTTCTTAAAATATCTTGAATTATGAAAGGAATGAATCGAAGAAGAATGGATCGTGATAAGTGGAAGGGAGAGAGGCCTTAGCCCTGCAGTGGGACACCAAAGGCTCATAAATATAAATAAATAAATAATGAAAAGAACAGTGAAAACAGAAATAAAATTGATCAAAATATACGTACATACATATGATCACGCCTTTATTTCCTAAAGGGGTAGGCAATGCGTAAACGACCTAAACAAAGGTCGTTCCGCCGCGTCTGACAAAATTTTTAGGGTTATTTAAGATAGATTTGTAGGTATATTGCTGTAGTGACAGGTTGTCAGCCCATCGCCTAAATTACAATATACTGAAAACCCTCGGATCTCTTAGCTGGTTGTTACAGCATGCCGTGGAGGAAATGCAGCTGGCACATACTATGTTTTTCTCTCGCTCCCAGTCCAGCATGGAAGTCAAAATATCACCGAGGTATACCATTATAAAGATAAGACTATCTGTCGAAACGACAATTTATATGGAAGTATGGCGCTCCTGTCTCATGACAGTTCGGACCTCTCTTTTTAACTAACCACTGTACGGCATTTTAACTCGTAAACTAATGAATATTTTGCGAAAATTCCTTCACATCCGTTCATTTATTGTGACAATAATTCTTAGTTAAAGTTTTAAAAAAGTCATGCATATTCCCTATTTTACGATAATATGTAGAAAATTCTTACAAGTAAATAGTTCTTACGAGTGGAAATAATCAGTGACGTACCTGCTGCTTGTAAATTGAGAATATCGTCCATGTAATCGAACAACTCGACGCATAGCTGGAAGCTGTAACAAAACAAGTTGTGAATATTAGGGAGGATATTATACAAAGTCTATGAAGAGGCAGACAATAACACCCGAAAAAATACTCTATACCAACGAATGCACTACAACAGAACAGAATTTTGGTCTCACAAGCAGATTGTAGTATAGAAGTACATACATACATACTATCACATCTGTATCCCTAATGGGGTAGGTAGAGCGTCAACGACCCAAACAAAGGTTGTTCCGCCACATTTGACAAGTTTTGAGGGTTAAGATAGAACTGTATATTGCTGTAGTGACAGGTTGTCAGCCCATCGGCATCGAGTAAATTACAATATACCCTCGAATCCCTTCGCTGGTTTTTACAGCATACCCGGGAGGAAATTCAGTTGGCTCATTCTATGTTTTTCTTTCGCTTCCAGACCAGTAAAGAAGTACCAGGCGCCAATAGCTCTATAGAAGGTATCTCGAAAGTACTCACTAGTTATTGACATCGTTCTCGGCAATATTGTCCAGCTCGTCAGCTGTCAACTGCATGTTGCCCGGGAAACGAGGATTGCGGGCGTGGAACTTCAGTTTTGTCACCAGCAGGTTGCAGTATAGATGTACCAGGCGCCCATAGCCTTCTCGAAGATGTACCTAAAAAATATAGAAGTTAAATACAGACAAATGAACCAATATATTACGTGAGCGAAGCAAGCGCGACATTTCACGATTTGAATCGATAACGCGAGTAAAGTGTGCGCCACACCATACGAACACTGACCTAACTATTGAGTACGAAACGAGCTCGATTTTTCATAAAACTTAATACATACGTTACGTGAGCGAAGCGAGGGCGACAATAATATAAAGAAAATTTAATCAAAATGAAACGCGAAGTATTTGTTTCATAAGAGTCAATTTACCCATAGTTTTCCGAGGTTTTCGATCATGCCAATGTGCCGTTGCGAATCATCGAGACAGGCTGGGTGCCCCTCCCGGAGCAGTTTGTGCGTCACATGGCAGAACTTCCACGCTACGATGCGGTTGTCTTGAAGCGGCAGACGGATCGCCACCATCTGTAGAGAATAAATGAAAATTACGGTCAGAAGTAAGCAAACAACTCTCAGGAATAAAATAAGTTAGAACCGCGAAGTCAGATGTTCTGGATGTAGATCTTCCAGCAAGTACACTTCAGGCACCTCCATCACAGGCTTGGCCTGTGTATAAGCCCGGCTGAACGATCACAATGTGGATCACACATATCTAAGCCGGCTTGCAATCGCTCTCTCATCGGATTGTGCCACTAAATAGCTTGCTGTGTTCTGCCGTGGTGCATGTTTGCTAGTGTTAAAGATAAAGATAAAAAAAAATATTGCTTTAAAAAAAAACAAATAACATTTCAGACATAACCTAACTTAAAACTAAGAAGAAGAAGCAGAAGACCTAACTTAAAACTAGGAAATCAGGCAAAAGGGAGTACCTCACTCACCTCGCTGCACGACACTACGTAGCCCTGATTTTTAGTCACCCCTTTCTCCTTAAGGTCTTATGCAGGAGAGTGGGTATTAAGGTTGTAACTTTTTAAGTTGCCATGGTTGTAGTGCTGTGCTCAACTAACTAATAAAATAACAAATAAATTAACACAATAACTAGTAGGAAAAGAAAAATCTGTTGTTCCAGTGCCATTAAGGAATATACTTCTGTCTTTGAATCATCCTTGTTCGCGAACGTGTCTGCTAAAGTCAAGAAGCAAGATGGTGGTCGCATACCCAGTATGTGATGGCGCTCTGCTCCTGGAAGGTGCCGATGATGGTGCTGCGGACATGTTTCTCCTTCACCGGCGTCTCCACAGTGTTGATAGCCTTGTTGATGGCGAGGTTCTGGAACACAATAACCAATTATCAGAAACAGTCCAAAACTGCAGGCTGAATTGTCTGATTGCTTATGATTATGAAGAAAAAAATGTTCAGTGCTTTGCAGGGCACGTTAAAATGCTGTTGTTGCCTCTGACTAGTTCAACTTATATTTTCCTGTGACCTAAGGTTGCCTGGAAGGAATTGCTGCTTAGCAATAAGGGCCGCCTATTTCTACTATTAATTGTTTTATTTCCTTTTTTCTCGTGTCTCTTCTGTACCTTAAAGTATATTCTTATCTTATCTGATAGTGGTTGTTACACAAAGCATGTCAGAGGTTGGATCAGAGGCCCATTATTTTTAAAAACTCATGAGTAGAGTTCGGTTTGTTCGTCGACTCGACAACTCACTCGATAGGAAAAGAACATTCATAAAAAAAAACAAACTCAACATACATCACGCCTTTGTCCCTTATGTGGTAGGCAGAGCGTAAACAACCTAAACAAAGGTCGTTCCGCCACGTCTGACAAAGTGTTGAGGGTTATTTAAGATAGATTTGTAGGTTTATTGCTGTAGTGACAGGTTGTCAGCCCATCGCCTAAATTACAATATACTAAAACCCTCGCATCCCTTAGCTGGTTTTTAAAGCATGCCCGGGAGAAAATGTAGATGGAACATTCTATGTATTTCTCTCACTCCCATGCCAGCATGGACACAAAATACTCCCAAACCCAACAAGTCGTATTCAAAATTACGCCTATTATGGTTCTTTGGCCAAGATCCAACTCCGTAAATAGGGGTGAAAGTTTTCATGCAAAAGAGCGATATTTTATGGATATTCATATGAAATGCAAATTGTTTGGCAAGCAGTTTTTACACACAAGCATTTTAGAGAAGTTTTTTACTGAACTGCATTAAAAGTTAGTTACATATGACTTGTAAATGAGGTAATAATCTCATTTTGTGTCCATTTAAATGTGGTTTGCTCACGCCAATATGGGGAAAAATAGGTCAGTTTAGTTGCATAGTACAGCGGTAGTAATGACGTCATCAGTAAACAACGCTTGGTTATTTTATTTGTATACACTATCAGTGTACTACGTGTATTAATAGGTAACACGGTAAATTGCTGTGACTCAGACAGAGGAGTGTTTTAACATCTTGGTATATTAATTGCCTTTTAATATCTCGCGGAAGCAGGTTTTTCCTAGTATAGCTAAATAGTTGCAACGCTTCTAGATGTCTAGATAGGTCATTAGATAGTGACTCTACCTACTGTGTGTGTATGTAATGAAAATGGTTTTTATTTTGTTAGGGGTCCGAGAGTTTCAGTACATTGTAATTTAGGCGATGGGCTGACAATCTGTTACTACAGCAGCAATATACCTACAATACATACATACATACATAAATCACGCCTTTATCCCTTACGGGGTAGGCAGAGCGTTTAACGCCTCGTAAAAGGCGCTTTCGCCACGTCTGACATAAACAATTTTAGATTGTAATATGTATTGCTATAGTGACAGGTTGTCAGCCCATCGCCTAAATTACAATACACTGTAACCTTCGAGTCCCTTTTGCTGACTTCAACACCATGCCCGGGAGGAAGGGCAGCTGAAACATTCTATGTTTTTCTATCTCTCCCAGTTCAGCATGGAAGTAATATACCTACAAATCTATCTTAAATAACCCTCAAAACTTTGTCAGACGTGGCGAAACGACATTTGTCTAGGTCGTTTGTGCTCTGCCTACCCCATTAGGGATAAAGGCGTGATTAAATGTATGTATGTATTTCGAAAATACTTGGGAGCGTTGGTTGACATAGATAACTATCGAGCCTAAATAACAATAGAAATAAGCAGTTTGCATGAATAAAATTGATTAATAGTTGTATCGTATAAATGTCGTAGTCTCAGAACAATAACTTATTGTTCTGTTCACGCATTTAACCTACTTAAAAGTGTTTTTAAGTCGTACTGGTCATTGAATGAATATTTTTTTAAGTCATAGTATAGAGTTTTCAGTATTATAGTTAGGCGTGATAACTATTATACGGGGTGTAAGGGACAGCGTATCGTTTCGATAGACTCGATACCCACTCGACAGAAGAAGAAGGGACAGCGTCCCACAAACTGATAGAGGTTGCACAGTCAACAACACTGACAACTTCCACCAGGAACATCTTTCAGGAAGTGATAAAAGATTTTAGCTTTTCTATACAAATTGTCTGATCAAGGTGGACATTTTGTATGGAAAATCCAATTTATATTTTCACTTCCTAAAAGAATTTCTTGGTGGAAGTTGTTCAGTATCGTTGACTGAGCAACCCCTAACAGTTTGCGGGACGCTGTCCCTTACACCCGGTATATTCTGTGCTTATGGGCCAACTGTAGTACCTATACAATAAAGGTTGGGGGTTTAAATTCAACATGTCAATTGAATAGATTATACGCATACATTGTACAAACAAGGTTCGTGAATGAATCATATCTACACGTGTAACAATGATATAGATAAATACAGGAAAAGGCCATCACGTTTCGACGATACGACGACCTATGTGGTTTGTATTTGTTTAATTTAAAAAAATATGTAGTTCTGTTCTGCTGTGAGAACTGCTCTACAGAGCGACTGAGATTTTGTACAGTTGTCAGCGGCGCTGTAGTCAAATAAACTGTCAAATGGCAACCATTATGTCATAGTTCTCAATTTGTCCGCCTATACAAAAATCGCGGTCTATCTGTATGTACTACCTTCTCCTATAACCGAGTCATCCTAAGTGAAATAGGATAAAAGTCTAGATCTAATCGAACCGGTAGGGCGATTTTGCACCGGTTCGACCGAAACCGTATCCGAATATTTTCTGATCCGAATTGGCCTTCCTAGTAAATGTATGACAGCTTGCGCACCCATCCATGTTCGTTTTAAATATATGAAAATTTCACGGACACCAATCTGATACAAACCGAATACGGAGCAGTGCAAAACCTCCCGAAGTGTGAAACATACGAATTATGGGCCCCTTCCCAAAATGAAAGTAGTCAGGCAGGATCATGAGGAATCGCAGCGATCTTGAAAAAACACCCAAATCCTCAGATATAGTAGATTAAATTTTGGTTTAAATTTAGCTTTAACAGGTGCAATCATGTAAACAAACTAAAATAAGAACAGATTGCTCTCGAGAGCGCAGCAACGGAAAGGTGTTTTATTGACCGCTTCCTGTTTATCCGGGATGATGCATGCAAATCGGGCACTCGTTTACATGCGTTGCTTGCGAAATTATGAACGAAACTAAAACAATATTTCTTCTAATTGAGCCCTTCTAATAAGACAAAATAAATTAGGAACAGATTGCTCTCGAGAGTGCAGCAACGGAATAGGTGTTTTATTGACCGCTTCCTTATTCAGCATGACGCAGTTAATGCGGGCACTCGTTCACATGTATTGTGTTGCTAACTTACTGACGAATGAACGACACTAAAACATTATTTCTTCTAGTTGAACCGTCAAGTTAATCTTATAAACAATCTAAATTAAGAACAGATTGCTCTCGAGAGTGCTACAACGAAATAGGTGTTTTATTGACCGCTTCCTGTTTATCCGGGACGATGCATGCATGCAATGCGCGCAACAGTTCACATACGTTGCATATGTATTTACGAATGAAAGAATAAACGATGTTATAAACGTAGGAAAATAGTTAGGAAGAATCCTACAGCAAAACTCAAACCAAAAGATTAAACTGCTATTCAAAAAATCTGTCATGTGAAAGTCACGTATAATCATTAATCATACATACATATAATCACGCCTTTATCCCTAATGGGGTAGGCAGAGCGTAAACGACCTAAACAAAGGTCAGTCCGTCTGACAAAGTTTTGAGGGTTATTTAAAATACATTTGTAGGTATATTGCTATAGTGGCAGGTTGTCAGCCCATCGCCTAAAATTGCAATACACTGTAACCCTCGAATCCCTTATATTTATGTAGTAATATCGGATTAACGAGTGAAAGCAGGTTGACCAAACAGATATATATATGGCGAGTGTGGATGGAAATGTTGGGAGGGGAAGGACTCGACGCACGTACTTGGATCAAATCGGGGACGTCCTAAAGAAAGGTCAGGTCAAGAGTACCCTAAACCGACAAGCATGTATGAAAAGATCAATGAATGTGGATGAAGCGAAAAAAGTATGTGGAAAGATGTGGTCTCTGCCTACCCCTCCGGGAAAGAGGCGTGATTATATGTATGTATGCATCGGATTAACGTAAAATAAAACGTCTTCTCTGAATCCTAACTACAATACCACAGTACCTATTACTAAAGTAAACAGTTCCAAGACATCTTCTATACTAATCACCAGTTTTAAGAGATGCAGGCGCTCGGATTTATAGTCTCCTATTCTGTACTAAGGCACCCTTTTTGGAGTTCCGTGGTAGAAACAAATTTAAAAAAACTGCTCGGTATGGTATATTAATATATATGGTATATTAAGAGATCTACTTCAACTTCAACATGAACAGGACAAATCGCGACACAAATTGTTGAATTAAATGAATTACATACATACATACATGCATTAATCACGCCTTTATCCCTAATGGGGTAGGCAGAGCGTAAACAACCTAAACAAAGGTTGTTCCGCCACGTCTGACAAAGTTTTGAGGATTGTTTAAGATAGATTTGTAGGTATATTGCTGTAGTGACAGGTTTTCAGCCTGTCGCCTAAATTGCAATATACAGAAACCCTCGGATCCCTTAGCTGGATTTTTCAGCCTGCCCGGGAGGAAATGCAGCTGGCACATTCTATGTTTTTCTCTCGCTCCCAGTCCAGCATGGAAGTGAATTACATACATAGATACAATCACGCCTTTATCCCTAATGGGGTAGGCAGAACGTAAACGTCCTAAATAAAGGTCGTTTCGCCACGTCTGACAAAGTTTTGAGGGTTATTTAAGATATTATAGGTATATTGCTATAGTGACAGGTTGTCAGCCTATCGCCTAAGTTACAATATACTGCCCTCGGATCCATTAGCTGGTTTTTACAGCATGCCCGGGAGGAAATGCAGCTGGCACATTTTATGTTTTTCTCTCGCTCCCAGTCCAGCATGCAAGATTGAAATTGAATGAATTACGAGAGTATTAATGTTATGATAATGAATGATTGATGCTTAAAAAGACAAGCTATCTCTAATCCTTTTCACGAAAACTCACCGATTAATTAAACACAAGCCCAGATTGATGTGTGGTATATACCCAGAAGAATAGGAAGATAGAAAATATTGTAGTTACTCAGTGTAGTCAGAGCTCGAATTAATACATACATACATATAATCATGCCTTTATCCCTAATGGGGTAGGCAGAGCGTTAACAACCTGAACAAACGCCACGTCTGACAAAGTGTTGAGGGTTATTTAAGATAGATATGTAGGTATATTGCTGTACTGACAGGTTGTCAGCCCATCGCCTTAATTGCGATACACTGAAACCCTCATATCCCTTAGCTGGTTTTATAGCATGCCTGGTAGAAAATTCAGACGGGACATCCTGTTTTTCTTTCGGTCCCAGTCCAGCATGGAAGACGTCGAATTAATCAATAACCTTATTTGCCTGCAGAACCCATCAAATGCAACCCTGACTCCGCTTGACGCATTTTTTTGTACGCTTTTGCTCGTCGAAGGCAAAGAGAAAGATCCTTTGTTCCTGCCTCTGAGAATTGCAAAAGGAAATGCGAGAAATGTAGCTAAAACTTTGGCGTCAGCTTCTGGCGTTGAGTGTATCTTAGATTCACTTTTAGATTGAGTGAAATGAGTTAATAAGAATTCGTTCATTGCCATAACATAAAGTACATAAAACATTAAAAAGAAAGACAAAACAAAACATTTTTTTTTTTTATATTTGATAGGCAATCATAGGGACTCAGTTGTTGTCAACATGCTGCCGGGGACAGCACTGTTGACACTCATTTTCAGCCCTTACCCTTTTCTTTCATTACTAAAAAAACAATGTACTTAAGCGAGGGCAAGAATAAAAAAGAACGATTTGTATCTAAAACAGAGTTATCCACAATAATAAAATCTAAAATAATAGCTCGAAAATGAAGAAAATGTAAAGAAAAAAAAAACATACATACATACATATAATCACGCCTTTATCCCTAATGGGGTAGGCAGAGCGTAAACGACCCAAACAAAGGTCGTTCCGCCACGACTGACAAAGTTTTGAGGGTTATTTAAGATAGATTTGTAAGTATATTGCTGTAGTGACAGGTTGTCAGCCCATCGCCTAAATTACAATATATTGAAACCCTCGGATCCCTTAGCTGGTTTTTACAGCATGCCCGGGGGGAAATGCAGCTGGCACATTCTATGTTTTTCTCTTGCTCCCAGGCCAGCATGAAAGAAAAAAAAAAACAGAATGCATTATGGTAATGTGCGTATTACTGTGAGTGTACATAACGATGCATTTGTCTAACTAATGACTGGAATATAACGAAGGGAAAATACTAATATAAAACGTCAATCTAAGGTACAAAGCCCCTCTTGGTGATTTTGTATTGCCCCACACACAAAGACTCTTCATTGTTAGAGATCTATGTTAATCATATCATAAGGAAAGATCAAATAAAATAGATTTTAATATGGTTTAAGTTAAGCCCACTAAAGGAATCAAAGAATATTAAAGAAAATAATCCATTAAAGAAAGAAAAACATAGAATGTGCCAGATGCATTTCTTCCCGGGTATGGTAAAAACCAGCCAACGAATTCGAGGGTTTCACTATATTGCAATTTAGGCGATAGGCTGACAACCTGTCTACAGCAATATACGTACAAATCTATCTTAAATAACCCTCAAAACTTTGTCAGACGTGGCGAAACGACCGTTGTTTAGGTCGTTTACGCTCTGCCTATCCCATTAGGGATGGAGGCGTTACTATATGTATAATCCATTATTTATATTATACCAGTACAGCCTAGTATTACCGTAACATGACGATCAAGGGCATAAGTATAAAAACTTGTTGCAAAATCATCTTTAGATTAATTGAATGATGATTTATTCATGCCAGCCGACTAATGTAATGCATTCACGCAATGTTAGTTATCATGTTATCAGTTTTTTGTGCTTAATGAGAATTTCAAATATTGAGTGTGAATATCGCACTTTAGATGAATATTATCAGCAGCGTTAGCATAATAATAAGCATAATATATTCCACATCACAATTTCCATGCTGGACTGGGAACGAAAGAAAAACATAGAATGTGCCAGCTGCATTTCCTCCCGGAAAAACCAGCTAAGGGATCCGAGGGTTTCAGTATATTGCAATTTAGGCGATAGGCTGACAACCTGTCACTACAGCAATATACGTACAAATCTATCTTCAATAACCCTCTAAACTTTGTCAGACGTGACGGAACGACCTTTGTGTAGGTCGTTTACGCTCTGCCTACCCCATTAGGGATAAAGGCGTGATGTATGTAGCCATGGACAAATATAAAGTTGAACCATGTTTTACATGCACATTAACGTAGAGGTAGTAAAGAAGTTTCTTTTGGTCTGCCCGAACTCTTGACTTCATCTTCTTTCCTTCTTTATTCTTAACAAAACTCCTGTTCCTTTTGACTCCTGTCTGGCCAATAAAAATCGTCGCACAATAATGCTATCTTCAGCCTGATTCGATATCCGACTTTAGTCCCCCTCCAAGCCCCCGAACGATATATTTATGAGCTTTCTATAGATAGACCTTCCGATTGTATCCTTCATAACTTATGCAATCGGATGTAATCGGACAATGTTAATAGGACATCCGACTGTCACGTCATTGATTACGCTAGTACACATGGGCGTCGATTCTCGCGACATAATTCTAATTCTTAGCTAGCGCTGTCACTTTCTTAACTTTGACATAAGAACAGGATAACAAATAAACACGTGATTTTGACATTCCTAATCTGACATAAGACTGCTTTTTTGTCGTAAAATAAGGGAGCATGCTCTATTCTCAGTTCTTATTTAAAGCGTCTTACGTCAGATCAGGAATGTCAAAGTCATGTGTTTATTTGCCATCCTGTTCTTATGTCAAAGTTAAGAAACACAGTGACAGCGCTAGCTAAGAATAGTGCATCCAGAATTGCCGCCAATGTTTGAATTCTAGGATAGAAACCTTCCTATCCTATCTTTCCTCCAGGAATAGTGCGTCCAGAATTGCCACCAATGTCTGATTTCATAGGATAGGAAGGATAGGATAGAAACCTTCCTATCCTATCCTTCTTCCAGGAATAGTGCGTCCAGAATTGCCGCTAATATCTGATTTCATAGGATAGGACGGATAAGATAGAAACCTTCCTATCCTATCCTTCCTCCAGGAATAGTGAGTCCAGAATTGCCGCTAATATCTGATTTCATAGGATAGGACGGATAAGATAGAAACCTTCCTATCCTATCCTTCCTCCAGGAATAGTGAGTCCAGAATTGCCGCTAATATCTGATTTCATAGGATAGGACGGATAGAATAGAAACCTTCCTATCCTTCCTCCAGGAATAGTGCGTCTAGAATTGCCGCTAATGTCTGATTTCATAGGATAGTAAGGATAGGATAGAAACCTTCCTATCCTATACTTCCTCCAGGAATAGTGCGTCCAGAATTGCCACCAATGTCTGATTTCATAGGATAGGACGGATAAGATAGAAACCTTCCTATCCTATCCTTCCTCCAGGAATAGTGAGTCCAGAATTGCCGCTAATATCTGATTTCATAGGATAGGACGGATAGAATAGAAACCTTCCTATCCTTCCTCCAGGAATAGTGCGTCTAGAATTGCCGCTAATGTCTGATTTCATAGGATAGTAAGGATAGGATAGAAACCTTCCTATCCTATACTTCCTCCAGGAATAGTGCGTCCAGAATTGCCACCAATGTCTGATTTCATAGGCTAGGAAGGATAGGATAGAAACCTTCCTATCCTATCCTTCCTCCAGGAATAGTGCGTCCAGAATCGCCACAAATGTCCGATTTCATAGGATAGGAAGGATTCTATCCTATCCTATCCTTCCTCCAGGAATAGTGTGTCCAGAACTGCCGCTAATGTCTAATTTCATAGGATAGGAAAGTCTGGAGCCGGATTAAGATAAAAATACACTCACCAGCTGATAAAACCGCTTCTCCTTGGTCGTCATAGCGTAGCGTGTTAGTGCTGGGCGGCATGCATTAGTTTAGTGTAGTGAGTGCAGGCGCTGAAATAGAGGGCGCGCAGACGAAGACAGTTAGTGAAATTAAATTAGTGCTGCAAACCACATGCTGATTAAATAAGTGATTCTGGAAAGCCAGCTGAGTCAGTCAGTACTCGTGAAATTGGACAACTTTCCTTTCCCAGGGAACATAATATGGGGTGTAAGGGACAGCGTCAAGGAAACTGATCAACTACCAGCAGGTTTTTTTTTCTGGAGACGAAATAAAAATTGATCTTCCCATACATAATGACCACCTCGATCAAACAATTTGTATAAAAAAGTATTTTTCTTTCATTTCCTGAAAAAAAAAACCTACTGGTAGTTGTTCAGTTTCGTTGACTGAGCAACGCCTATCAGTATGCGGGACGCTATGTTATTTCATGATTTGCATATTTATGTGCATACACAGAAAGTCTATACTATAAAATATTTAAAGGTTATTGAAACTAGCTTTCCAGACATGTTAAATCCAAAAATAAAATAAAACAATTTGAAATCAGAAACGCTGAAACAAAGCATGCAAATTAAACATTGTTTGAGCTGATGATGATGAACTATTGTTCTGCGTCAAACCAACAGAATGGATCATCATACTGCTTCTATGGACATACTTTAAAACCAAATCCAAATCATGAGATTACTACTGTTATAATATGAATATGGATCATAATAATATTTTTCCCTGGAGATTAAAGTCGATAAGTACTTTTACTTGCTACATACATTGTATTGTAGTATAAGAATCAGCTAACTTTTATAAATAAACAAACAAATCAAAATAGCTAACGTAAAAACAGGGTGTCCTTCTTTGAACAGAACTACTGGGAAAATTATGAACACCATTTCACTGGGATGATTATTCCCACTAGTTCAGTCAACAGAACTTTATCGATTTACTTTGATTCCAATTCTTATTTTTATTTTGACCTGTGTTTCTGTAATAAAAGATTTATGGAATCTGTGGATTTTGTTTCGTAATACGGCGTGTCAAAGTCCCCTGGGCTAAGTGAAAACATAATCAATCGAAAATCCGGTAGATCAGATTGAGGTTAAAGCAATGAAGGTCATTTAGAATATAGAGAATATAGACGGTATAGAGTCTTTTCTGACAGATCCGTTATTATAAATTGTTAAATATAGGTAATTTAATGTATTAAAATTTGTTGACATTACTGCGTGACATTATATTATTTTTATCTCATTTTGAATTTGTTATTAACTTATTACTGTTATTATTGTACTACATAGTTGTTTAGTTTTTTTTTTTAAAGTAGATTAATTTATAATGGATTTGTGTATGTTACTAAGTATATGCTGACATAGATTTTTTTTTTATGAGTCTTCAACTTTTTTTTTTTACTGCTATTTGTTATTCTATTTGTAATTCTATATGACCTTAAGTTTTTGTAAATATGCATGTTAACTGTTTGTATGCTCACTGTAAGCAAGACTCGGCGCACTGTATTTTATGTAACATCTTTATATTGTACCCGTTTCTACAAATAAATATTTGATTGATTGATTGATAGAACCTCATAAAGTTGCAACTTATAGTTCGTTGTAGTTACAGATAAAAAAAATGCGATAAACTGCTACTTGTAACTACAGTGATTACTGAATTATTTATTTATAGTGTTTAAAATAAACTTCAGTACCTATACTTCAATCTGATCTACCGGATTTTCGATTAATTGTGTTTTCAGTGAGTAATGATTTTTTAACTGATGAGGGCGTTGGCGTGCACCGAAGATCCCCTTTAACCAAATTGTACCAAAACAAGTAACACCTGGCAGTCAGAGTGTTACTGGCAGTAAGAGTGTTAACATTTTAGTGGGCTAGGGTCGAGTACCTGATGTTTTTGTTAACACATGCATGCAGGTGATACCAGATGTTCGGAGATCGTATGAACGTGGATTTACCTGAAATAAAAAAGATAAAGCTTTATTTTCAAGTCGATTCGTAGAAAAGGTACTTCCATTCTGGACAAGAAGCGAGAGAAAAACATAGAATGTGCCAGCTGCACATTCTCCCGGGCATGCTGTGTAAACCAGCTAAGGGATGCGAGGGTTTCAGTATATTGTAATTTAGGCGATGGGCTGACAACCTGTCACTACAGCAATATACAATACACAATACAAAATTCTTTATTGCACAAGAAAACTCTTTCTCCCATGCTGGACTGGACAATATACCTACAATTCTATCCTAAATTACCCTCAAAACTTTGTCAGACGTATCTGAACGACCTTTGTTTAGGCAGTTTACGCTCTTCCTACCCCATTAAGGATAAAGGCGTGATTATATGTATGTATGTATTCGTGGAAAAGTGAGATTAGATATCAAGACTTTTCTTTAGGTGGTTTATTTCTAAAACATAATAAAAACTATACTAAATCATTAGGTACATAGTATAAAACAAAGTCGCTTTCTCTGTCCCTATATCCCTATGTATGCATAAATCTTTAAAACTACGCAACGGATTTTGATGCGATTTATTTTAATGGATAGAGTGATTCAAGAAGAAGGTTTATATGTATGTATAATACATGCATAATACGTGGGACACTCAGAAAGATTTGCGACACTAGAAAAAATTGTTCTACAGGTACATATATTTTTATTAAATCTTTTCAAAGTACTCTCCACCAGCCTCTATACAAAGATTCATACGTCTGAACCAGTTTTCAAAACACTTTTTCCAGTCCGCCGTAGACACCTCGTTTACAGCCTGCTCGAACGCAGCCAGCGCATCTTCCGGCGACGAAAATTGTATCCCCTTGAGCTGATTTTTTTGGAAATAAAAAGAAGTCACACGGTGCTAGATCAGGGCTGTAAGGAGGGTGACCCAGGAGTTTGACTGGTGTGCTGTCCAGGAAGTCCCTCGTTTTGAGCGCGGTGTGTGCAGGCGCATTGTCGTGGTGGAGCAGTAGTCCGCGGAGCCCTGTGTTTGGTCGCTTGTTGCTCACAACAGAAAAAAGCTGGCGATCAAAATCTTCCCCCCGCTTCGAGATCGCTTCACTTTGGTAGGCGTTGGTTCATTTTGAAACACCCAAACTGTCGACTGGCGCTTGGTTTCTGGATCGTATTGATAAATCCAGGACTCATCACCTGTTACGATGTCGTAAACACGCCGAGACGAGCCTGCTTCAAATTTGTTCAGCATATCACGGCACCATTCCACCCGGGCCTGCTTCTGAGCGTCGGTGAGGTAGTGCGGCACCCAGCGCGATACTATACTCCTCACGCGAAGATGCCCGTGTAGAATCTCGTGAACGCTTCCCGATCCAATCTTTAATATGTGCTGAATCTCCTGATATGTAATTCGCCTATTATCTTGGATTAAATTTTTCACTGCTAGCACGTTTTCTTCCGTAATAGCCGTCAAAGGGCGACCGCTTCTTTCTTCATCCCCCAAGGTTGGTCGACCGCGCCTAAATTCTTTATACCAACGATACACGGTTGCCTTGGAGGGGCTTTCATCCATAAATGCCATTTGAAGTCTATCGAACGATTCATCCGGTTTCAGGCGACACTTGAAATCGTAAAAAATCATAGCTCTAAAATGTTCCCGGCGCAGATCCATTTTTCAGTAAGACACGATACTTTGAATTGGCTCGCAAAAAATGTGGAGGGAAATTTTGAAAATGGAACACACATATTTTTACTTACAAGTAATCATATTTTCAAAAAAGATTCTAAGAACCGGTATATAAAAACTATTTATCGCAATACTTTCTGAGTGGCCTGGTATAGTAGAGAAACACTGATAATTTCCGTGCGAAGCTGGGGCGGATCGCTAGTAAGTAATAAAACAAATAAGGATACCTATCGTGTAGTAAAAGGAAAGTTCGTGTTACATATACAAAGAAAATTGGATTTTACAAATATTATGTCCTCATCGGTATTTCCGATCCAATTAGCGAACGTCGACACGACAAATACCTAGTTCTTTGAGTTTGACGAATGACGAAATTAATTTCAAGTTCTACTGTGTTCGCTGATTTCAGAAAAAACAATTTATCTTTCATAATTATCACTATTCTTCCATGCTGGACTGGGAGCGAGGGAAAAACATAGAATGTGATTGTGTGATTATATGTATGTATGATGTACGTATCAGCACCATTGTCAACGTAGAGAGTTCGTTACAATGATTTACAAAAAAAAAATATACAAAAAATATTTATTGCAGTATCATAAGTAGTACATTCACATACATTCAATCACGCCCCTATCCCCAATGGGCTTGACAGAGCGTACATTCTTAATAATTAATAATAATAATAGAAATTTGTACAATTCCGTAATGTGTTTGCGACCTCCTTTTAAGTATATAAGATACCTGTGCCAGGTGATCTCATTCTTCCATGTAGCTTAAATATGAAATTTAGGATACAAAAGTATACAGACTATTCTTAACATCTAATATTACTTTATATATTATATACTAATGTGAACACTAGTCATTCTTATAAATATAAACAATCGTTGATTTAACCCTAACATGCATGTGTTTGTGTGTGGTGTGAGTGTGTGTATTTGTGTGAGTGTATGTATGTGTAAGGGAGAGTGTATGAGTGTGTGCGTTTGTGTGATGCGTTTGTTTGCATATTTGTGTATGGTGCATGTGTATGCAAATATAGGTAGTAACAAGAGAGAGAACAAAAGTTATATTATGTATACCAGCATTTTTTGAATGCAGTCATACCCTTTGGCCAGAAGCCACTTTTTAACAACGTGTGTTTTGACCACTAAAGTTTAATACCATTAGCTAGTCGACGTAGCTTAATACGTATTTACAGCCATAAATCAGTGTAGTGGAACACATATTTAACGGTGAGTGCATCACCAGTTCAATGTTACCTAGTACGGCTTCAGGTCATCGCCGGTAAATGTAAAGCGCTTTGGATATATAAGTTGTAAGGGACATCGTCCCGAAAACTGATAGGGGTTCCTCAGACAACGACACTGTACAACTATCAGCAAGATTTTTTTTAATAATTGGGATTTCCATACAAATTGTCTGTTCGAGGTAAACATTTTGTATGGAAAAGTCATTTTTATTTTCACTTCCCGCTGTCCATCTGGTAGATTACCAGGGTGCACAAGGGTACGCAAGGGTGACAAGGATGGTCATTTTTCGGTTGGACAAATTGGTCGTCAGCATATAGACAAACCACTGCAGGTCCAGCTCATAGGCTACATACATATAATCACGCCTTTATCCCTAATGGGGTAGGCAGAGCGTAAACGACCTAAACAAAGGACGTTCCGTCACGGCTGACAAAGTTTTGAGGGTTATCTATGATAGATTTGGTTTTAATTAGTTAGTAATTACAATTTCTTCCATGCTGGCCTGAGAGCGAGAGAAAAACATAGAATGTGCCAGCTGCATTTCCTCCCGAGCATGCTGTAAAAACCAGCTAAGGGACCCGAGGGTTTCAGTATATTGTAATTTAGGCGATGGGCTGACAACCTTTCACTACAGCAATATACGTACAGATCAATCTTAAATAACCTTCAAAACATTGTCGGACGTGGCGAAGCGACCTTTGTTTGGGTTGTTTGCGCTCTGCCTACCCCGTTGGGGATAAAGGCGGGATTGTATGTATGTATGTAATTACAATATACTGAAACCCTTGGATCCCTTAGCTGGTTTTTACAGCATGCCCGGGAGGAAATACACATTCTATGTTTTCTCTCGCTCCCAGGCCAGCATGAAAGATCATCATTATATGTCATAGGCTTCTAGTAAGGATCTCTACGACGAACGGTCTAGCCGCCTTCCGCATCCAGCAGCTCTCTACGACATCTTGTGGAGGACCCTAAGAACAAAGGCTTACTTTACCTACGCTGCTTTATGACTGCGACTAGAGTTCCGTTCCACACAGAAAATAACAATCATTCGGTATTCGCCACTTGGTCAACTCAAACTGATTTTAAGATAGTCCTGTCCTGTCACATTCTAAAATTAGAAATAGATTTTGTAGGTATAAATAGGCAAGTCATAGTCGTAAAAGTCAGTTAGGGTAAAATATGCTTCATTATAAAAGCCGTTTTACGGCAGCACCGCACCGTTAAATATAAAAATTGAAATTTCAACAAATTACATAATACATACACAGATACATACATATAATCACGCCTTTATCCATAATGGGGTAGGCAGAACGCCTTTATCCTTAATGGGGTAGGCAGACTGTAAACGACGCCAAACAGTGCCAAACACTGACAAAGTTTTAAGGGGTTATTTAAGATTAAGATTTGTAGGTATACTGCTGTAGTGACAGGTTATCAGCCCATCGCCTAAATTACAATATACTGAAACCCTCGGATTCCTTAGCTGGTTTTTACTGGGAGGCAATACAGCTGGCACATTCTATGTTTTTCTTTCGCTCCCAGGCCAGCACGGAAGAAATAAAATTACATAATCAACCTATTTATTACTTTTACAAAGAGCGTTTTTAAAATAAACTTTCTTTTATTATAATACCTAGCCCACACTACAGGAGCGACTCAAACGAATGCAGCAACAAATGCTAAATTAGGAAACTGCATTTCGGTACAGAGACCACTTGTAAGGCAAATTGGTTTTTATTACTGATGCAAAAAGATACAAAACAGTTCATTGCAGGTCAACGTACGTACACCTCTCCCGCCTTGTTTCAAATAAACCACTTTAACATCGCAGTGTAAATAAACTTCTAAATATAACTTCCTACTTTAGAGAATATGAGTTTATTCGTTGCATCTTGCAGCTCACCCCAAAAATACAAAAAAAAAACAAATCTATTTACATTTCACGTTGTTTATGAAATTTTAGCCGATAGATGGCGCCACGTCAAGGAACACAAGTTCTGAAACGCGGTATCGCAGTTTTCTCCGCGATCCGCAGATATACAAGTTCCAAACTTGTCCGGTCGGACTTCGGTCCCCTGGTCACAACACCCGACCAGGCGGGTAGCTAACTCTTTTCCCATCCTTCATCACTAAGCCAATTGGCTTCAACCTTTAACTCCTAAAAAAATATTACAGAGATTGAAAAACCCGTGTGAAAAACCCACCATAACATGTTTTTATCCTGCCTCCGACCAGATCTTCCCTCATAAAAAAAAACCTATCTTATTAATTCCTAGCATTCCAATGTGGTCACAATCCCACAGATTTGCGAGACAGACAATGGTAAAAGCCACAATAAGACACTGTTTAGGTAGATGGTAGATAGAAACCATTGTAGATAGATAGATAAACTCTTTATTGCGCATAATTCGTACAGTTTGTAATTGCTTAAAAATAACAGTGTGCGCAAAGGCGGCCTTATCGCTTCAAGCGATCTCTTCCAGACAACCCTACATTTGACGTTCCTCTTTTACATACATTCAACTCCAAATTAGGTGCGACATCTTGTAGAGCTATCGACTCTACATCGTCACCTCAAATCAACTGCAGCCGGCCGCCGCCCGTCAACCGTCTCAAATCAGAACGATAAGTAAGAAGTAACCGAACGGTGTGCCCGCTGTGAAATTTCTGATAACGAACTAACATCAAGGTGTCGCGGTAATTATACATATAGTCACGCCTTTATCCGTAATGGGGTAGGCAGAGCCCAGAGAGAAAGAGCCCGTTGGTGTAGTGGATAGGGCCGCTGCCTCCTAAGCAGGGAGGTCGTGGATCAAACCACACCACATACCAATGTGTTTTTCGGTTTTCGAATTTTATATGTACGTTTATTCGGCGCCTTTTCCGTGCTTCGGAAGGCACGTTAAGCCGTTGGTCCCGGTTAATATCGTTTAATACCGTAGATATTAGTCGTTAAGCCATGTCAGAGGCCAGTGCTAAGCATTGGCGGCTTGAAAACTCTGACCTAATCTAGGATGGGGTCTGGTTTGGGTTGCGGAGGTCAGATGGCAGTCGCTCTGTGTAAAAACCAGTACCCTCGTTCAATGACCTAGATAAGGTAGCTGACCCCGTGAGTCTGACAAAGTTTATGAGGGTTATTTAAGATAGATTTGTAGGTATATTGCTATAGTGACAGGTTGTCAGCCCATCGCCTAAATTACAATATACTGAAACCCTCGGATCCCTCAGCTGGTTCTACAGCATGCCCGGGAGGAAATGCAGCTGGCACATTCTATGTTTTTCTCTAGCTTCCAGGCCAAACACAGTAAGTAGGTACTTATTTATTTACTGTTTATTGTACACAAGTAACATGAGAAAGACAATACACAAGGAATAACGACACAACAGGTACAGCTTATTTCTACTAAGAAATTTATTCCAGCTGATCTACGGTAGTGAGACTTAAATTGAGAGGCGTGCACAAATAAAGCATAATATTAAAATAATACCAACAAATTATAAGTTACATAACTAAATAATTATTTAAATACATAAAATCATAATAATAATATATACATGAATATATATAAATACATACTAATATTATACGGAAAGTGAAAGGTAATGCTTTTTACTCTCTTTTATAAGTCAGCGACAGAAGGACTGTCACGGACCGTGTGCGGGAGTTCCATAACCTATAATACTTCATCGCCTCGAACGATTAAATTCGTCTGAGCCGGAGTAAATACACCAATTTATTCTGAGGATAAAGGACTTTTCTCTTGCCATTGTGGCAGAGTGACGAATACAGTTTGGAATTTTGGACCAGACTTGTTTGAGGTTAAGTTTTCCCTGGTAGATGAGTAACGTTATGACCACATTGTTCTGTCAGCATTGAATTATGATGTTTACTTTACAAACCAGTCCACTTTTTCCTTTTGGTATGTCAGACCAAATGCAAAATTGGGCTAATTTACTTACGAGTGTAAGCCGTATAGCCGTAAGTGTATACCGGGTGTAAGGGACAGCGTCCCGCAAACTGATAGGGGTTGCTCAGTCATTCCTGGCGATAGTTATTTCCGTTGGCTGAGCAACCCCTATCAGTTTGCGGGATGCTGTCCCATACACCCCCTATACGATAGGAGTACAAACGCATGTCCTTCCCAATATTCATTCGAAAACGAAAGCATATAAAGACATTAAAAAACATGATCTTATTAAAATGTTCGTCTTAATCAAATCCAGATGAGTATACCATCCATCCACGCCTACAAAAATAAGGAACCTAAACTAACCTATTTAATTACGTATCATGTTATTAAACCGTCCACAATTTCAATTACATATTATCTTATCTTATATAAACACCTTCAGCAAGGCATGGAAGGAGGAAGCCCAAGATAGGCAGTCATGGAGGGAACGGAGAGAGGCCTTTGCTCAGCAGTGGGACACTTACATATTATCGTTATTGTAAATTATGTTTCATTCCTTGTGTTTTTCCATACTGGACTGGGATCGAGAGAAAAACATAGAATTTTCCAGCTGCATTTCCACCAGGGTATGCTGTAAAATTCAGTTAAGGGATCCGAGGGTAATCAAGGCGATGGGCTGACATTCCAGCATGGAAAAAAAAGAGCTGTGCTATTATGCGGTTTAAAAACTCTGACAGCAGGGTTCATCGGGTCGATAGACTCGATACCCACTCGGCAGAAGATGACGCTTGGCGCAAGATTCGGCAGTCTGGCCGGAAGAGCGTGCGCATGCGCGCGGTGATTGCCCTTCTCCGCCCACTTCCCATCTGCCGCCGCCGCCACGAGTTGCATTGCACTGTTTATTTAGGTCTGTTATGAAAGATGAAAAACATACATACATATAATCACGCCTTTATCCCTAATGGGGTAGGCAGAGCGTAAACGACCTAAGCAAAGGTCATTCCGCCACGTCTCACAAGTTTTGAGGGTTATTAGGGGAGTAGTTACAGGTTGTCAGCCCATCGCCTAAATTACAATATACGGATACTGTCGGATCCCTTAGCTGGTTTTTACAGCATGCCCGGGAGCAAATGTAGCTCTCACATTCCATGTTTTTCTCTCGCTCTCAGGCCAGCATGAAAAACATTGTTTACGAATTTTATAGTATGGTGAAGATAAGATTAGTTAGCCACGGCGCGGCTGACAACGCAATCCAGAAATCTAGTACCTATAAACTAACTAAACGGATGCGAACGACTGTTGAAGCTTAGTTCCATTCTGGCGTCGGTTCTCGCAAGATAATCCTAATTCTAAGTTACCGCTGTCACTTTCTTAACTTTGACATAAGAACAGAATTTCGAATAAACACATGACTTTGACATTCCTTATCTGACATAAGACTGCTTATTTGACGTAAAATAAGGGAGCATGCCCTATGATCAGTTCTTACTTAAAGCGTCTTACGTCAGATTAGGAATGTCAAAGTCATGTGTTATTTGCTATCCTGTTCTTTATGTCAAACTTAAGAAAGTGACAGCGCTAGCTATGAATTAGTTAAATAGTGCGTTCAGAATTGCCGCCTCTATCTATGTTTATTATACTAATCACCCGCTACAACTATTATTTTGTTATGCTGGACTGGGAGAGATAGAAAAACATAGAATGTTCCAGCTGCTCTTTCTCCCGGGCATGCTGTAGAAGTCTGCAAAAAAGAAAAAAAGGGATTCGAGGGTTACAGTGTATTGTAATTTAGGCGATGGGCTGACAACCTGTCACCACAGCAATACAAATCATAACAATCTAAAATTTGCCCTCCATTTTTGTCAGACGTGGCGAAAGCGCCTGTTACGAGGCGATTTACGCTCTGCCTACCGCGTAAGGGATAAAGGCGTAATTTTATGTTTATGTTATGTACAACTACTCGTATTATTATACAAGCGTACAGCCGCAGAGATATAAAACACCGGTATGCCGAATGCCGCTACAACATGGTGACAAATCATAAAGCACACACTACTGTCATCAGACCCTAATGACTTCCACATGATGATGAGAGGACACGCATGCTGCGTCCCGAGCCCGTAACGGCCATACCTAACTGTAAAATAAAGAAACCATGGCAGCCAACCAGTTAGTTAAACCAGGAGAAACACTGTAATTAGAGAGAAACTTGGATATCAAAGTTGCAGATCAAGAGAACGAGAAAGAAAATAAGACGCTTTAGAACTTTTTACAGACACTTTAGATAGACACTAGATCCAAGCCAGCTTTAGTGTGATTTTGAAGACTGCTATTTGCAATAGACAAACTTTTACCCAAATCATTTACATTTTAAAAACATAGAATGTGCCAGCTTCATTTCCTCCCGGGCATGCTGTAAAAGCCAGCTAGGTAATCTGAGGGTTTTTGTATATTGCAATTTAGGCGTGATTATATGTATGTATCTATCTTAAATAACCCTCAAAACTTTATTTGACGTTGCGGAACGGCTTTTGTTTGGGTCGTTTGCGCTCTGCCTACACCATTGGGGATTAACGCGTGATTGTATGTTTGTATTTACATTTTATGCATAAACACGCCATTTTAAAAGAAGCGGCCCAATAACGTCTCAACAAGTGACGCGAGTGGGAAAAGAAAGTGGAATTACAATGTGGAACGAAGGAAATATTTCTGAAGGCTCTAATTTAATACATACGTACATATAATCACGCCTTTATCCCTGATGGGGTAGGCAGAGCGTAAACGACCTAAACAAATGTCGTTCCGCCACGTCTGACAAAGTTTTGAGGGTTATTTAAGATAGATTAGTAGGTATATTGCTGTAGTGACAGGTTGTCAGCCCATCGCCTAAATTACAATATACTGATAACCTCGGATCCCTTAGCTGGTTTTTACAGCATCCCGGGAGAAAATGCAGCTGGCATATTCTATGTTTTCCTCTCGCTTCCAGCCCAGCGTGGAAGAAATTTAATTAGGTAGTCTATAAATCGCGTGACGAACATACAACGATTATGGGTGAACGGGTGTCATAAATTGCGTACATAATCAAGCTACTCCAAAAGTTTTCATGAAACGTGATGTTTATATATAACTAGCGACCCGCCCCGGCTTCGCACGGAAATTATCAGTGTTTCTCTACCATATTATGCATGTATTATACATATAAACCTTCCTCTTGAATCACTCTATCCATTAAAAGAAACCGCATTAAAATCCGTTGCGTAGTTTTAAAGATGTATGCATACATAGGGATATAGGGACAGAGAAAGCGACTTTGTTTTATACTATGTAGTGATAAGGTGTTTTAAATTTAAAATAACAAGATTTGGTCGACTGCGATTAAGTAAAACAATATAAAGTCAGTAGGTCAGTGTGGCTCAATGCTTGTAACGAAACCGGTCGAGCCAGTCTGATGAACGAAATAGCAGACAAACTGACTACACTACATTTTACTTTACTACATAAAGAACTGCTTCGTACATGCTGGACTGGGAGCAAGAGAAACACATAGAATGTGCCAGCTGCATTTCATCCCGGGCATGCTGTAAAAACCAGCTAAGGGATCCGAGGGTTTCTGTAAATTGCAATTTAGGCGATGGGCTGAAGACCTGTCACTATAACAATATACCTACAAATCTATCTTAAATAACCCTCAAAACTTTGTCAGACGTGGGGAACGAGCTCTGCCTACCCCATTAGGGATAAAGGCGTGAATATATGTATTTATGTATCTAAAAGTGATAGATTTACGCCTCGCAGATTTTACAGTGTTATTTTATAATTCGACACAAAAGTATATTAAAAATAGCTTATCTCTTGTCTATATCGACAGTATCGGCCTATCAGTTTTAGTGTGGACAGTAAATAGATAGGTCATCCATCATGGTTAGTCATCTTTGCCGGCTCAAACATTGGTTAGTGAATCAGAGTTCGCTGATTTTTTATATGATTAGTTATTTAAGTCAACATGATAATTCTACGTATAAGTAAAACTGATATGACAAAAACGTATTAAGTACATTTTAATTTTAACAGAAATTAGAAACATCATGTACAAAATTATTTTCGGCTTGCAATTTCACTCTCTTGTACAAAGCCAAATGGCACCAAATAGTGGGTACAAAGCTTTATGACTTTCAGTCTTTTTCCCTATCACGAGACCTACAAAGCCCTACAATAGAATATTGACATATCATACATACATATAATCACGCCTTTATCTCTAATGGGGAAGGCAGAGCGTCAACGACTCAAACAGAGGTCGTTCGGCCACGTCTGACAAGTTTTGAGAGTTAAAATAGAACTGTATATTGCTGTAGTGACAGGTTGTCAGCCCATCGCCTAAGTTACAATATACCCTCGAATCCCTTAGCTGGTTTTTACAGCATGCCCGGGAGGAGATGCAGTTGGCATATTCTACGTTATTCTATCGCTCCCAGTCCAGCATGGAAGCTAAATTGACATATCAGTAAAGGAAAAGGGCTCAAAGATACAAAAACAGACACGTCGGCGTGACGACTAAGAGAACCCCGCATTTCAGTCAGCAAGCTTGACATTACTAACATTACTGCGGCGCTGAGGTCACACGTAGAGGAATTTATGTGCACCTTTATAAGGAAACTCACGACCAACTACAAGGCTAGGTAACACACAATCCAGAGATTGCCTGCCTTTATTTCTACATATCATTCAAAAGTAAAGAAAAGGGTTCAAAGATACAATAAACAGACACGTCGGCGTGACGACTAAGGGAACCCCGCATTTCAGTCAGCACAGCAAGCTTGACATTACTAGAATTACTGCGGCGCCGAGGTCTCACGTAGAGGAATTTATGTGCACCTTAATAAGGAAACTCACGACCAACTACAAGGCTAGGTTATATACCATTTAGCGATTCACTGCATTTGTAATAAGTAGCCCTATTATAAAGGCAGAGAACTCAATATCTACCTACATTCATTATTCATTATTCATTAGTGTTGGTGTTCTTCTCTTGGTATTGAGTTAACTTACGACCCGATGGACCCTGGTGTGAGAGTTTTTAAACCGCCTAATAGACTGCCTGTAGACATTTTTTTTATCTAAAACCTATAAGCAGCAACTGAGACCGACGGCTTAACGTCCCTATCTCCAAAACAAGGAACTGACAATCAGGTGCCTCAACTTTGAAATGGAATAGAACCGACGATCTCCGGATCGGAAACCCACGGCTCAGAGTACTCGACCACGGAGGCAGTCTTGGTGTCAGACCGAATCACTGAACGAATGATTTTGATTTGCTTGTTGATAGCGGCCGTAAAATTGTCGATAACGTTGTGAAGGTCAACAATAAAGGTGTTCTTTGTTGTTGTAAATTAAAGTAGGCTTACTTGAAGGATACTTAGAATAAGTACCTAGCTATTTACCATTTGTTTGCAAGAATTCATACATACATACATACAAATAATCACGCAGAGCTTTATCCCTAATCGACCTAAACAAAGGTCGTTCTACCACGTCTGACAAGTTTTGAGGGTTATTCCAAATAGATCTGTACGTATATTGCTCTAGTGACAGGTTATCAGCCTATCGCCTAAATAACAATACTGAAACCCTCGAATCCCTTAGCAGATTGTTACAGCATGCCCGGGAGAAGATGCAGCTGGCACATTCTATGTTTTTCTATCACTCTCAGTCAAGCATGGAAGTAATACATGCCATGCCATGCCACGATGAAAGATTGTTTTAATTTTTACAAAAAATATGGCAGTGGAAACGTTTAACATCTAAAAGGTCTATCTTCACACAACACACAGAAGAAAATAGCCATCCAAGGTTTTGGCTTTTCATAAGATAATGTGCAAGATGTATACTCAACTAGCAGAAGGTGTTTGTAAGCAAATGTGGGACAACGGGTCAAAAACCTCTCGACATTACGGCATCGAATTAAGTACAAATTATGAGTACTGGCCTTGAGGTCTTGAAGGTGTTTTATTATGCACGTGAGGTCGCAGTAAAGCAATAAATACATACATACATACATATAATCACGCATTTATCCCTAATAGGGTAGGCAGAGCGTAAACGACCTAAACAAAGGTCGTTCCGCCACGTCTGACAAGGTTTTGAAGGTTAGTTATGATATATTTGTAGGTGTATTGCCATAGTGACAGGTTGTCAGCCTATCGCCTAAATTGCAACATACTGAAACCCTCGGATCCCTTAGCTAGTTTTTACAGCATGCCCGGGAGGAAATGCAGCTGGCACATTTTATGTTTTTCTCTCGCTTCCAGTCCAACATGGAAGTAATAGGTACTGTGTTTTAATTTTATGTACAATGACTGTTTTTCTTTCGAAGTTGTTTAGACAGCTGATGTGATTGAAAGAAGAAGCCGGTCTTTTGTGAGTGATAGCCGGCATTTAGAAAATGTACAAAGGCATTTATTGCTTTCCAAAACTTGATTGGATTAGGGAATGGGAATTTAGGGTACCTAGGTATGCGTATTGAAATAGTAAATAAGAAGCGAAAGTTAATTGATATCATATAAAATACAAGAGGGAAGATGTTAGGACACTTGCTACGCCATAAGCTACATTGATCAAATTAAAGCCAAAATGTCAAGGCGTACACAAGGAAGTCAAGGAGAACGCGGAATCAAGCGAGGACTGGCTTTTACTTTATTCTCCACCGACAAGAGCAGCATGAGCTCTATGATGTACTATCGTTGACATTCGTCGTTCCTGGCCAGTACTACAACTAATAAGTTTATATTTCAGGCCTACAGATTCAGGCAATTGGCGAAGCGAAAATTATCATGATCAGGCAGGAGGGAAAAGCCATGATGTACCTACTAAACGACCCAGAACCGGCTGGGTTTCCCGCGTCAATACTCTCACGTTAGCAGTTTCTTGCGCACGGAGGAAGACCAGATGACCTAACACGTTCACGTTCAAACCTGCGGACTACAGGGCAGACATCTTGGGTATGCCTATGTATGAGGGATGAAGCTAGGTTATGTACCTACCAGTGGCGAGGGGTGCAATTTGAGCGAGGGTAAGCCAAAGCAAAAAAAAACATTCAAGTACATTATACTTTCGACGTTATTCCGGATCTGGTGGAGGTGGAATTCTTGAAAGGGAAACCGACGGGAATGGGCTTGTATGGACCCTACGCCACTGATAGATAGATAATAAATTTATTTTGCCTCTGGTACCTACTAAACGACCCACAACTGGTCTGGTACATCTATAGGAAACCCCGGTGACCTAACGCGATCGAAGCAAACTGCGGGATACGGGGCAGACATTTAGATAGATGTCCACAATTCCAGGTATGAAGGTCTGTATCTATAGTATTTCCAACTCAGTTTTAGAATATAAGTAATCATACTTTCATGTCTTTTAATCAAAGATCTTATCTCTAAAATAAGTTTCAGCTATTAAATATGACAACATAATAAAATAGTAGTTTTAGGCTCGTATTTATAAAGCGATCTGAACATTGGGAGCAATATTAAGTATGGATTTGACAGGCCATTATGTACTGAAATGACATTTCTGATCACTCAAACACGCTGTCAGTCTCAAATGCTGATTATAATTACGGGCCTTAGTAATTTAACTAATTTCCTAACACGTATCATTTATTTTTGAGACGTGTTTTGGAATAAATAGACATAAAACTTTGTTACCCTTTTATTCTAAAGCTGAGTTGGAAATACTATATAAGTACCTACTAAATACCCTACTACCGACTGTTCCCACGTCCTGACGTGCGCATGCGGCGAATACTCTCACGTTAGCAGTTTCTTGCGATCCACGTAATGGTCCGTACAAAACGTCGACATTTTTATGCGTATTGTTATGTCAAGCTATTTGACGACTTGTGAATGAATGATAGTTTCTGCCACTGTAAAGAAACCAAGAGCAATGCTTGACGTAGTATCCTTGGAATATCGGATCGGCATACCTAAGGCAGAACCGAAAGCTCTCTAGCTCTTCATCATCGTCCTTTTTCCCCGAATTTCACGGGGTTGGTTATCGAATCTAGAAGATTGGACAATTAAACTAGTTTTTACACAGAGCTACCGCCATCTGACTTCCACAACCCAGAAGAGAAACCAGAACCAATCCTAACTTTTATACCATGATGCCTATATTATTGATACCTAATATTTATTCTATTCTTCCATGCTGGACAAGTAGCGAGAGAAAAACATAGAATGTGCCAGCTGCATTTCCTCCCAGGCATGCTGTAAAAACCAGCTAGGGGATCCGAGGGTGTTTGTGTATTGCAATTTAGGCGATAAGCTGACAACCTGTCACTACAGAAATATACCTACAAATATATCTTAAATAACCCTCAAAACTTTGTCAGACGTGGCGAAACAACCTTTGTTTAGGTAGGTAGATAGGTATTAGGGATAAAGGCGTGATTATATGTATGTAATATTTATTCCGCTTGTATTTTACTGTTTATTTATTCCTAATATCTAGCTACTCATGAATACACCGCTAGTCAGCAGTCGAGCGAGCTATAATATTCAGTGCCGCTCTGAATGCAGTCACAGTATAATACACACCAGTTGGTATACTCCGACAAAACTATCAATGAACGTAAGCGGGGGCACTGCATTGTACGTAGAACTGTACATACATACACGCCTTTATCCCGAATGGAGTAGGTAGAGCGTAAACGACCAAAGAAAAGGTCATTCCGCCACGCCTGACATGTTTAGAGGATTATTCTCACGGCCATTCCAGATAGATCTGTACATATTGCTATAGTGACAGGTTGTCAGCCCATCGCCTAAATTACAAAACTGAGAGCTTAGCTGCACATTCCATTTCTTTCTAGAACTCGCAAGCCCAGCATGTATGTAGTCCTCACAGATCAGCATTGTATGGTGTTGTTAGTTCCTGTTTTCGCTACGTTCAATTAAAGCCTTGTCGCGTTCATACACGGCACAGTATGGTAGAGTTGCATAATAAAGACAAACAGATACTCCTCGCATGATAAGCGCGTGACTCATGTAATAAAACTGTTGTAATCTATGTAATAAAGTATCCTACACTAATAAGTAGGCCCAATCCATATTGTAATTTGAATTGAAGATTAGGTAAACTATAATGACACTAAGTTTTAAAAGTATAAATATGTTAGGCATCTACTAATTCGTAGCATCCCAGAACGCGAGTTCCTGTAGGAATAAGATACCATATCCACAGTACTTCCATGCTGGCCTGGAAGCGAGAGAAAAACATAGAAAGTGCCAGCTGCTTTTCCTCCCGGGCATGCTGTAAAATCCAGCTAAGGGATCCGAGGGTTTCAGTATATTGCAATTTAGGCGATGGGCTGACAACTTGTCACTATAGCAATATACTAATTTATCTTAGATAACCCTCAAAACTTTATCAGACGTGGCGGAACGACCTTTGTTTAGGTCATTTACGCTCTGCCTACCCCATTAGGGATAAAGGCGTGATTATATGTATGTATGTATGTATGTATCCACAGTAAAAAGCTATAAACGCAGCTTTCTCATAATTATTTTTAAATATATTTTTTTTTGTGTTTATCGGTAACAAAACACACCAATCAGCTTTCCTATCGAAGTATACTAATATTTATTTATTTATTTTAAACAGGTAATAGTATGTTTAACTAGAATTCAACCTACATTTACGTACTTCCCGCTCCTTCTGAGAAATGATTATTGCGGTCATTTTGTTGCTGGTAATTCAGAACTTCAACCTTTTCCACAATGTATCACGTCACGTCATACATACATACATATAATCACGCCTTTATCCCTAATGGGGTAGGCAGAGCGTAAACGACCTAAGGAAAGGTCGTTCCGCCACATCTGACAAAGTTCTGAGGGTTATTCAAGATAAATTTATAGGTTTATTGCTGTAGTGACAGGTTGTCAGCCCATCGCCTAAATTACAATATACTGAAACCCTCGGATCCCTTAGCTGGTTTTTACAGCATGCCCGGGAGGAAATGCAGCTGGCACATTCTATGTTTTTCTCTCGCTCCCAGTCCAGCATGGAAGAATATATCACGTCACGTCATATCGTACAATACGACGTTCATAATATTAAATTACTATGGGCCCTAAATATTATATCATGTATGTCCCCACAAGTGTTCCATATGTCTAGAAACAATTAGCAGCCTACTGCAAAGCACGATTTACGCAATCTTGTCATGGCCAATACATATTTTCTTTGCCGTCGCATTGAGTTTGAGTTCTAGTTTATACAGATGTAATACAGATGAATCAAACATGTACCTACAAATCTATCTTAAATAACCCTCAAAACTTTGTAAGACGTGGCGGAACTACCTTTCTTTAGGTAGTTTACGCTCTGCCTACCCCATTAGGGATAAAGGCGTGATTATATGTATGTATGTATACAGATGATAAGTGTACTGATGTGGCTGCCATCCTGCTGATTCCAGGAGATTTCCTGTACACTCTATGAAATATGCAAGAAAAGTGAATAGTAAACTCAAAAACTACGGATCTTTCTTCAATACCCAGTGGCGAAGGTTGCATATAACACGATTCCTGTCGGCTTCCCATTTGAAATCATCCAATTGGTAGGTATTTGTTTAGTTATCTTAAGTTTATTATGGATATTTATGGTTTATTCATCCTTGTTGTTTTGTTAGGCAGTGAAACTATATTTTTATATATTAACTTACTATTAATTAAATATTTGAGTTATCTGACTTAGAATACTCTATACTCAAATGGGACTGGTCAGGACACGTCAGTCGGATGCACTCGGAGCGGAGTGGACACCTCAAGATGGAAATCGTGGCCCGTAAAAGATGGAGTGATGATCTTAAAGCCTATCGCGAAGATTGGTGGGAGCTTGCACAGGACCGCGATAAATGGAAGAAAGAAGGGGAGGCCTTTGCCCAGCAGTGGGACACAGTAGGCTAGTAATAATAATAATAATAATAACGGAGTAATATGTACGTATTTGTTTTTTACTCCGGCTTCCCTATAGGTAAAATTCACCCTTCGCCACTGTCTATACCTATAATATTTCTGCTCTACTACACATATACACACTCTACTATGAATACCATATATCTATATACACGCATAGGCTTGCAGGATCAATGAACGCTTGCTAGCCAAAACATCGGACATAGTAATACGACAGACTGAATCATTACCTCGTAGAAGCCAGTCTCGATAGAAATAGCTAATCTGCGCAAGAATGCGAATCTGAAATTGATTCTACTTTTACAAGTCGTGGTCATCTCAGCCTATATAATTGACGTCCAGTGCAGGACATAAGCGTCCCCATTTACAGGTACCTAAAGGTGGTGTACCTTAAGCTAAAATTATGAATAAGACCTGTTACCTTGCACTTATAGCGTTTAATATGTCGAATTCTACGAACAAGTAGTAAGTCAGATTTTCATTAAATATGTATGTAGCATCTTATTACACCGTTACTTTTGGTAGTGTTGCATTTCAAGCGTAATATTCAGTCACAAGAGAGTCCACAATAAAAACTGTTCTTTATTTGACATATCTATACGGGGTGAAAGGGACAGCCGGTATTGACTTCAAAAACCTCACAAAGAAAAGTAGCAAGATCTGCCATTTAGAACAATTTGGATACTCTCCGAAACTGCGATCATAAAGTCGTCCATATAAGACCAAGAAACTGGTGAAAATATGTGGGATTAACAGTGTGGGCGGAAGTCAGCAATCCAGTCCTGCCGGTCTGTTGAACCAGGGCAAAGTGGATAATGTAGTCGAGATCAATTCAATAGATTGACCCTTTTGAATGTCAATTGGTGTTCTGAGCGATGGCGTTGGATAAACTGTTTGTAGGTTGTATGTGATGTCAAGGGCAACCGAGATTTGTGTTTTTGAGATATTGTTGGGTAAAAATGATAAAGGCAATAAATACATAATAATATAGCTTATACTCAAACCAACTTCTTCTACCAGCCTCAACAGTACACCACAAGTAGTGACGCCGGCAATCTGGCATCACACCGCAGAACATAAACGAGAAGACCAAAGTACAATAAACAGAAGACAGAACACAACACAAGATATAGGATACGTAATATTTATTAAGAAACCATAGAAGAAAACACGTGAAAAATCTGTGCGAAACGTAAAACGTGAGCTATGACATCATGGATTCGGTGCTATCATAATAGCTTTAACAAACTGAACAAATTCAATTACAGTTAGACTAGCTATAGCTAGATACATTATACCTACCCTGTTTATACCTACTTTCCTATCTATTCATACAAACATAATATATATACCTATGAAACATATAAACTTGAGAGTAAATCGATAAACACTTGTCTGTGGATATCATAAGTCGATTCTTCGCTAGGTATAGCACCTACCAAGTTCTCATATGTGCGATATATTATTAAAATTAAATGGTACGTAATTAAAATATCATTTTTTTTTGTTTAGACTGGATCAGTTAATCAAACACATTTTATCTCAACATTCTCGTACATTCACCCGAGATTGTTTGGGTGTTTGTGATGTGATAATTTTTTTTTTTATTTATAATGAAAAAATATTACAATATTCCATTCTTTTTTAAATTATCGCTTTGTCATCCGCGGCGTAATTAATTTCCAGTGGGAATAAAATGTCTACAGGCGGTAAAAGTAGCCTCTGTGACTTCTGGATTAAAATCAGTCCTGTTCATACAAAAATACAAATCTTTTGTCTATAAGATTAGTACAGTTACGTATAGATAATTTGATACGTATACCTATGTAATTAGATCCACCAACAATGTAATAAAATAGAAAATAGATAGCCCTGTATGATAAATTCTAAGTGAATGAAGAAGTTATTGTTCTTTTTTGGATAGATTATTTGTACCTGCTAACTTTTACTACCGAAATACGTATGAAGAGTGTACCAACACTGAAACAAATCGAAATATGGCAGGAGGAAATCGAAGAAAATGAAAAGGTATTCTAAACTTACCAAAATAAAGAAAAAATCACAACAAATAATTTCTCAATGGAAAATTGATCACTTTTATTAAATGTTAGCACAAAAAAGTAGTCAAAGTATCGGACACAGTGGTGAAACTAAACGGTACCGGCATACAAGATAAGGTATCGACTGCGTCAGGTGTCGGCAATCACTTTATCAAATTAGATAAAGCGCAGCACTATCAGGCATTTCATATAACTATGATTCGTGTTTTTGTTGTTATGATATTTTGGTACAAAGAAATTACGAGGCAGTGAAATGGAGGAATGGTTGTTTATCGCATGTTTGATATCGTCCTGAAAACAAAGTCAAAGATTCGCAAAGAAAATATAACTAAACTACGTATTATTCATAGCTTCCATGCTGGACTGGAAGCGAGAGAAAAACATAGAATGTGCCAGCTGCACTTCCTCCCGGGCATGCTGTAAAAACCAGCTAAGGGATCCCAGGGATTTATTGCAATTTAGGCGATGGGCTGACAACCTGTCACTACAGCAATATACCAACAAATCTATTTTAAATAACCCTCAAAACTATGTCAGATGTGGCGGAACGACCTTTGTTTAGGTCGTTTACGCTCTGCCTACCCCATTAGGGATAAAGGCGTGACTATATTTATTTGTTTTATCAGCGATATTTTGATACGGTCTTGTCAACGGTTTTATTCACAGTTATGGTTTTTTTGCATTGCTCCGTATTAAGTTCGAATCCGAATTAACCTTCCTAGTAAATGTATGATAAATATCCGTTTTATATGGATATTTTCACGGATACGAACCGAATACGGAGCAGTGCAAACCCGCCTTAAGGACGTATTAGTCTGTCTACCCCGGATTCGCCGTTTTAGGACACTTACAGATTAGAATAGAAATAAGATGGAACAATTTTTCCGTTTTAAATTCTTCAGAATACGGAAGAATGTCCTCAAATACGAAACATACACTTATATACATCCTTGATATTGATAGATTCAAAGAGTTAGACTATCCAATCCAGATGTCAATAAAGTCAGTGTTTGTCTGGTGGTGTTTCTTTTGTTTTATGTTGTGGGACTAGAAGACTTTGTGCCAGTATCAAGTGTGGTGTTTGTGTATTCGGTTCGCGTTGACGTAACGCGCTTGCTTGCGCCACGCTGCGTGCGACCGCGCCGGACGGAGTGGCGTAATGAACCACTTCCCAACAGGGAACGACAACAGGGAACTCGCCTAGTTTACACTAACTAGGTATTAAAAGTATAGGTACATTCTAGACTGGGGTTATTATTGATATTACTTCCATGCTGGATTGGGAACAAGAGAAAAACATGGACTGTGCCAGCTGCATTTCCTCCCGGGCATGCTGTAAACACCAGCTAAGGGATCCTAGGGTTTCAGTATATTGCAATTTCGGCGATGGGCTGACAATCTGTCACTACAGCAATAAACCTACAAATATTTCTTAAATAACCATCAAAACTTTGTCAGACATGGAGGAATGACCTTTGTTTAGGTTGTTTGCCTACCCCATTAGCAATAAAGGCGTGATTATGTGTATGTTTGTACATTCTAGTAGGTATTTTTTTACATTTAACTAGGCAGGTTTTTTCAGCCTATTCTTTTCAGATAAGCAGTAAAGATAAAATGATTATTTATTTGGTAAGTAAGTTTCTTTTTTGTTTTAAACACTTTAGTACACAATCGAACCCCAGAATTAGGCTGGAAAATGCTGAAGTATGCAGTAAACAAAATCTGACTCATTGATTAAATAACCAAGCACCCAGAGATGTATGGCCGCTTTCTGAAACCAGCCTTAGTTATGTTGATCATCACAAAGATAAAATTGCAGATATTTATTTATTTATTTATTTTAATGGAACACCAACAGTACACATATTACAAAAAATATATAAGAAAATACAAGCATTAGGACACAGTCTGATATGAGTACCAATAACAGGTGAACACAGCATTCTTAAAAGGTAATACAGTAAATTAAAAGGAATTTAAGTTATAAGTTGACAAAATAAAAATAAAATAAAATAAGAAATACATCAAGTCTTCGAAATACACAAGAAATACATCAAGTCAGATATAAAGTATAGGTAAGGTATAAAGCAACCTAGATGTGTGTAGGTACCTTTGTAGATTTAAAGGAGTAGAACTAAATAAAATTATAGGAACAATTTTAGTTATAGAATTATAGTGCATTATACTTCAAATTTAATAATTCATTAATACTATGCTAATAAAAAATAAGCAAGTTTAATAAAATGCTACCTAATTAACATAAGAATGAAATTACTTTTTAAAGAACAGTATTCAACATTAATTGGTATTAATACCTGCTTGCATACTTAATTTTCAAGTTATTACAAAATGTAAGTAAATTAGGGATAAAGGCGTGATTATATGTATGTATGTATGTATGAAAGTAAATTTTAGGTTTACCTATTTTGGCTTGCATTTTCATGCAAACTTCGAATATTTTGTCAGAATATACATATACCTAATTATGGTTCAGAGTCAAGTTCAATATAATTATGATTTTTAGTTCTACACAATATAAATGAAGAGAAACTTTCATTTACATTGAAAAACAATATTATATATTTTTTTAATACTTTACAATTTTTATAACAGAAGGTTAAGTAAGAGTCCAGAGATAGATGTTGGTCAACATCAACACATAAACATGTAAAGCAAAGTCAAATCCAACTGTCATTCATTTATTACATGTCAACATCAACACATAAACATGTAAAGCAAAGTCAAATCCAACTGTCATTCATTTATTACTCATATTCATTATGCATGTAAGTCTGTGCATGTAAGTAAACACAGGGAAGGATAAATAGCAACTGTGCAATGAAAATGTTTATTGCGGAGGATTTTTTTTTCTTTTGGAGATCCTGTAGTACTGTTTCCCTAATTGAATTGAACACCTGAAGAACACAGAAGATGTGCTGTATGCACATCTAGAAGTCTCCAGTGAAGGCGACCCTTGAACGAGAGGCGACCTAACCAACTTATGATATGAGGTTACAAACATAAATGGTAATTTCTCACCTGAAACTTCTCGAACTGCTCGCGTTCAGCGTCCAGGCTGTTCTTCTTGAGCTGCAGCACTCGAGGTAGTGATAGTGACGCCATAGATCCGGCACATGCAAAATACTCCTACGAAACTGAACTCCAACCCACTACAATTTGATTTTGAAATGGGGGCGAAGTGAACCTGCCTTCGCTTTTCAAACAACATGCACAACTATACACTGGTAATTTTGCACTGGATTACTAATACTAGTTACACTTTATAAAGAATACATAAAAACTGTGCAAATTAGGCACAAAAAACTATCGTAAATTTTGGCTACAACCAAAACACATCACACGTCCATTGACACAAAGTGAGTGAGTCAAACTGATGAATTGAACGAAAAAAGTGAATGGTTTAATTGGCTTAAAAGACTTGTAACCAAGCCTAAAAATATTTTTTTTTTAAACGAATGTGTTGTTGATTACCCTGCCATCTTTTAAATTTAATTTTTACTACTAATCTATACAGCGTCATCTAACAAAGATTTTTACTAACACATTTTGTTTGAACCATTCTATCCATTCGGTCATTCCGGTCACACATGTTTGACAGCTGAGAATTGTGGCACCGCTTGTTTTTTCCAAAAAATCGCGTGGAAATCACGTTTACAGTGGGAATATATCAATATTTATTAGTCTTCAAGATAATTTAGTCGCATAAATCGAGAATAATGGAATTTCTTGAATACAACGACGTGTCCGCCGAAATAAAAGGCAACATGGTAAGTGGTATTGCTCACCTTTTTAAAATCATTGTTTTCTTGGTATTCTATTCTGAATTTCTACTGTAACTCTGATCTAAATTGTTTATATTCAGGTCCCAGGGAGGCTAAAGATGACGGACCAGAACATAATATTCAAGAACAGTAAGACAGGCAAGGTTGAGCAGCTGAATGCCAATGATATTGAGATTGTGAACTTCCAAAAGTTCGTTGGCTCTTGGGGACTCAGGGTATTCCTGAAGAACGGCACCCTGCACAGATACGGAGGTTTTAAGGACGGGGTATGTTCCCGTATATCATTTAACCTTTAAAAAAATATAGACATACAGACACATTAGGAAAATGTATGACAACAAATAATTACAATAGTCTTATAGGTTAACCTTTGTTTAACGGTTTTGTTATGGTATTCTTTATGGTTTTCCAAGATATTTCACAATATTATGCAATCTTCGGCATAATATTGCTTTTTGATTGGTCTAACAAATTATAGGTGACTATGTTTTGTTCATTGGAGCTACAAAAACCTTGATTTACTGTTTATATACAAAAAGACACATCTTATCTCATCTATGATCCCACTGGTGGCCAAAGGCTCTCTCTTCTCTTTCCATTCTTCTACAAAAAATACTCATTATTATTTTGTACACTTTCAGGAACAAGAAAAAGTAGCCAAGTTCTTTAAAACAAACTACAAGAAGGACATGCTTGAAAAAGAGCTATCCCTCAAAGGTTGGAACTGGGGGACAGCCAAGTTCAACGGTGCTTTGCTCAGTTTCAATGTTGGCTCAAACACAGCATTTGAAATCCCCTTGCATTATGTCTCACAATGCAATACTGGCAAAAATGAAGTCACTTTGGAGTTTCATCAGGTATAATGGACATTGTCATAGGAGCAGTTCCAAAATGGTTGAGTTTGAGATTTTACAATTAGATTTTTATTTTAAACGGGATTATTACCGCAATTATATTTATTGTTACATCAATATTTAATTGCGGTAATAATCCCATTCAAAATTATCTAACCATAGATATAGGGTAGCAGGCAAAAAACATGGACTGTTTCTTTAGTGGAATACAGTGCCATCTTGAAGAATAATACATACATACAAACATATAATCACACCTATGTCCCTAATTGGGTAGGCAGTATAAACAACTTAAACAAAGATCATTTTGCCACATCTGACAAAGTTTTGAGGGTTATTTAAGATAAATTTGTAGGTATATTGCTGTTGGGACAGGTTGTCAGCCCATCGCCTAAATTACAATATACAGAAACCCTCGGATCCCATAGCTGGTTTTAACAGCATGCCTGGGAGGAAATGCAGCTGGCAAATTCTATATTTTTCTCTCGCTTTCAGGCCAGCATGGAAATGCAGAACAATATAGGGCCTATATTGTTCATATATTCCCACATGATTTGAGGGTTATTTAGTGTATTGCAATTTTGGATGGTTAGCTGACAACCTATCACTATAGCAAAATACATTATAATTAACTGTAATAACCCTCAAAACTTGTCAGACATGGCAGCACGACGTTTGTTTAGGTAGTTTTGTTCTGCCTGCCCCATTAGAGATAAAGGCGTGATGTTATGTATGTATCACTCTAACTCTATTACTATTTTACAACTTCAGAATGATGATACACCAGTATCACTGATGGAGATGCGGTTCCACATCCCTACCAGTGAGCTGGCTGGTGACATGGACGCTGTGGAAGCCTTCCACCAGCAGGTCATGACCAAGGCCAGCGTCATTTCCGTGTCCGGCGACGCCATTGCCATCTTCCGCGAACTGCAGTGTCTTACACCTCGGTAAGTGATGATTATGTATGATTCTAGCATTTGTGGCTTGATAAAAGCAAACTACAGTGTTATTGTTAGAAGTTAGAATGAAACATGGAAAATAAATGCTCAGGTTATAATCTATTGTTTCTAAGAGGTTCTAACTATGATTTTCTGCAATGATTTTGTGTATTTTATTTTCCATTTCTTCTGTTTATGACAAATGATTTTTGTGAACAAAAAAATATCAATAAACCCAATTTCAAATTCAGGTTTGCCTTTGAAATACTGTAAATAAAATATTAAATGCATAAAAAGTGTAGTTGAAGATGCTATTTTAATCTTTTTTTTTTTTTTTTTGCTAGCCTGATCTGTCCCACTGCTGGGCAAAGGCCTCCCCTTTTTGTTTCCACTTTTTTCTGTCTTGTGCAATTTGCATCCAGTCTTTTTCGAAGGCATCCATCTCATCACGCCACCTCTTTCGGGGCCTACCTCTGCCTCGCCGGCTATCTTTGGGCACCCAGTCAGTAGCGATCTTGGCCCATCTGTCTGGATGCATGCGACAATCTATTTCTAAATATTTCACCTTCTTACAATAAAGTTAATGTCCTTTCCCCTTCCAGTGGTCGCTACGACATCAAAGTCTTCCAATCATTCTTCCAACTGCACGGTAAAACGTTCGACTACAAGATCCCGATGTCAACCGTGCTGCGTCTCTTCCTTTTACCTCACAAGGACATGCGGCAGATGTTCTTCGTGGTGTCGTTGGACCCGCCCATCAAGCAAGGGCAGACCAGGTACCATTACCTGGTGCTGCTGTTCGGAAATGAAGAGGAGACTAGCTTGGAACTGCCTTTTACTGAGTGAGTATAAGTTATGCGATACAAAAATGTCAGGACTTTCTTCTAAATCTTTTTTTATGCTCTTGAGTCTAAGTGACAGGCGAGAAACGAAAAGACAAATAAAGATGTTTTTAAGGCTAAACCAGAATATTTATGGCTTGTTTAATGTGTGTAAAACTAAATACTTAGTCTTATTAGTAGAAAATAAGTTTGCTGCATTGTATCAAAGTAATAAACTGTAATTTTGTGTACCTTACAAAACATCTGTCTCATTCCAGAGAGGAATTACAGGAGAAATATGAAGGCAAGATCTCTAAAGAACTGTCAGGACCAACATACGAAGTACTAGCCAAGATCATGAAAGTCATCATTAGCAGGAGAGTAACAGGACCCGGAGATTTCTTGGGGTATGTTGTACTGCAAACCAGCCTGATAGATGTATAGATTTTTATAAAGGTGAATGATACATTTAAAAGAACATTAGAGTGTATTTTTTGTATGTACAAAATGTAGAAATAATCTTGAATAATCTGCATTATAGGGTGAAAATTTAATTTGACTGAAATAAATCATCATCATTACACAGTACATACATACAGAGGCAGAAGGGTAGGCAGAGCATAAACGTCCTAAACTAAGGTCGTTCTGCCATGTCTGACAAAGTTTTGAGGGTTATTTAAGATAGATTTGCAGGTATATTGCTGTAGTGACAGGTTAGCCCATCGCCTAAATTACGATATACTGAAACCCTCGGATCCCTTAGCTGGTTTTTACAGCATGCCCGGAAGGAAATGCAGCTGGCACATTCCATGCTTTTCTCTCGCTCCCAGTCCAGCATGGAAGTAAAACCTCCCAAATCGATCAATTTACGAGATTTTAAATACTGTTGGTTGATGATTATTTTGATTGGTATTTTATGTTATCCCAGTCACCACAAGACGCCCGCCATCGCGTGCTCGTACAAGGCAGCTGCGGGCTACCTGTACCCTCTTGAGAAGGGCTTCATCTACGTGCATAAACCTCCCGTGCACATCCGTTTTGAAGAAATAGCTTCCGTCAACTTCGCTAGAGGAGGAGCCTCGTCTACCAAGTAAGTAGCCACGTTTTTCAGCTGGATCGGACCTTTTTGACCTTTGATACGAAGAAGTAGCTGTATTGGACTTATTTTTTGCCCACCGTTTTGGATACGTCATTTTCAGTATTTATGGCTACCATCAAATGCTCCTCACATTCCTCTATGACATTAATCATCATTTAGGTCTTAAGAGATACTCAACTTTTTCATTTGGTATGGCAGCCATCTTGTTTTTCGCTTTTATTTAAACATGAAGGTTTGCTCTAAAGATTGTTAAGCTGCCGGCGGCTTGCGCGTGATGCCGCGCATGTCACGCGCGACTTTAGGTTACTCAGGCTCGTATTTATGAAACCAACTCAATCTTGAGAACGATATTAAGTTCTGATTTGACAGGCCAGTTTGTACTGAAATGACATTTCTGATACGAACTCAAACTCGCTCTCACTCATGAGAGCTGATTACAAATGTAGCTCGTGCCGCCGTCACGGCATGTGTGTAGCAACCTTTAGAGTACTATCCCGCCACGGGTTTTCCCCATGATGCCGGTAGTATAAGACGATTTGTCGTGACTGCGACTTTCTCCAGATCGTTCGACTTCGAGATCGAGCTGAAGCAAGGCGCGGTGCACACGTTCAGCAGCATCGAGAAGGGCGAGTACGACAAGCTGTTCGACTACATCACCAGCAAGAAGCTGCACGTCAAGAACACCGGCAAGAACGTACGTACTCCACACAGGGTCTTGGCAGACAGAGGGCGGGCACAGGCTCGGCCCTACCCTGCTGGAAACCATAATACGCAAGGTATTACGCGAAATATCTGCCTGTTGAGACCCATACCGGGTGTAAGGGACAGCGTCCCGTAAACTGATAGCGGTTGCTTAGTCAATAAAACGGAACAACTTTCACCAGAAAACTATTTTAGGAGATGAATATTTTTTGACCCTCCCATACAAAATAACCACCTCAATCAGACAGTTTGTATGGAAAAGTTTCGTTGTTCAGTTTTGTTGAATGAGCAACGTCTATCAGTTTGCGGGACTCTGTCCCTTACGCTCCGTATAGTTTCAGTGGAACCGGGCTGGCTGCTTGACGAAACCATAATGACACGACATTTTTTACGACAATAAGATAAGATGCGGTACGTCGGGTTAGCCGGTACTATATCATCGCATTGCTTAACTAAAAATGCTAGCCAGAAACTTTTCAAGCAGTCTTAAATCAACAAAAATCAAATCAATCAAAAATCTTTGAAAAACGCTAACAAACTTTTGAAGAATACTGATTTAATTGCAGTAAAATGTTTTCTGGTTTAGTTTATACATACACGCTATACACGCAATTTTTTATATTTACAACACTGCTGCTATACTTTCCGTCACTTTATATTAGTTTTTTTATTTATCCTCAGACTGGTATGCGAGTAAGTATGTCGACAGCTGTTCGTGTGAATCAGATCCCTTCAAATCAGATCATAAGTATATTGTATCAAGTTGGAATCAAAATTTCTTATCAGCATTAAAGTCATATTAGCAAAGTTCCTTTTACCACAAAAAAGGACTCTGCTTTTCATCTTTATTTGTGATTTTTTGGCGTTGCTGACACATTTTGGTCAAAATTTATTTATTTCTTTTGGGCATGGTGGCTTTAAGCTTTTGTTAATTTCATGCTGGGAACGGAGTGCATTTACCTTTTCGCTATTTCATGAGTTCATGTTATTTTTTTTGCATTGTCTTGCAAATAATCTAGCTAGGGCTACTGAATAAGTATTATGTCTTTCGTAAAGCTATTTAACACTGTTGCCACATTGGGATTTTCTCGTTCATATAATCACAATATTTATCGAATAATATTCTCTTTTCATAGGACAAAGCCCTTTACGACGACGATTTCGGCGATTCAGACACGGAGAAAGAGCCTGATGCATACCTGGCTCGCGTCAAGGCGGAGGCTAAAGAAAGGGAGTCGGACAGCGAGGGCTCTGATGAGAGCACTGACGAGGATTTCAACCCGGACAAGGCCAAGGCAGACAGCGATGTGGCCGAGGAGTAAGTACAGCATCAGAGCCTGATGCAGACCTGGCTCGCGTCAAGGCGGAGGCTAAAGAAAGGGAGTCGGACAGCGAGGGCTCTGATGAGAGCACTGACGAGGATTTCAACCCGGACAAGGCCAAGGCGGACAGCGATGTGGCCGAGGAGTAAGTACAGCATCAGAGCCTGATGCAGACCTGGCTCGCGTCAAGGCGGAGGCTAAAGAAAGGGAGTCGGACAGCGAGGGCTCTGATGAGAGCACTGACGAGGATTTCAACCCGGACAAGGCCAAGGCGGACAGCGATGTGGCCGAGGAGTAAGTACAGCATCAGAGCCTGATGCAGACCTGGCTCGCGTCAAGGCGGAGGCTAAAGAAATGTGTATAATAAGTCCTCCGCGTTAGCGAAAAAATCAAGAACCGAACGTGAGAAGCCGCGTAATCTTGGTAGATCAATTGAAGTTTCACTCACCCAAGTCCCGCTACATCCTCAAAAGATCAAAAACATCCGCTAAATCCATCCTTAAATCAGTTATTAAAATGAAAATGTTGCCTTTGTACCCAGGTACGACACTAACGCGTCTTCGTCTGAAGATTCAGACGCGTCGGGCGCCGGCGGCGGCGGCTCCGGGGATGAGAAGAAGGAGAAGAAGAAGGAAAAGAAACCTAAGAAGGCTAAGACCATCGTAAGTTACATATGATTTTTAGTTTTGGTCATGTAACAGTCAGTTTACTAGCATTCCATAATATCATGATTCAGAAATGGAATAATATTTTAGGCACTTTGCCTTGGTGTACTGTATTAGTTATAGATCCGTTGCAGTAGTTAGTTACTAGACGTAATCTTATAGGATACAATCGATCACGATATTTTGTTGTTACTTATTTGATATCAATCTTAATAGAACTTACTTCGCTGGCTCAGCGACCAGAAGTGGATCTTGGCCTCCGACATTAAAGTACGCCCTTCTTCTCTATTCTGTGCCAAATCTGACCACTTTCAGCTCTTATTAGAACTTATTATTAATCTTATCTTGTCCTATTTAGCCAATAGTGTCCCACTGTCCCTTTATTAATAATCACTACATAGTATAAAACAAAGTCGCTTTCTATGTCCCTTTATCCCTATGTATGCTTAGATCTTTAAAACTTCGCAACGGATTTTGATGCGGTTTCTTTTAATGGATAGAGTGATTCAAGACGAAAGTTTATGTGTATAATACATGCATTATATAGTAGAGAAACACTGATGATTTCCGTGCGAAGCCGGGGCGGGTCGCTAGTATGATATATATTTATTAATTCCAGTCAGAGACGCCGCGCAAACGCAAGGACAAATCCAAGAAGCGCGAGAAAGACGTGAACGCGCCCAAACGAGCAGCCACCGCCTTCATGCTGTGGCTCAACGAGAACAGGAAACAGATCGTTGAGGACAACCCTGGCATTAAAGTCACCGAGATCGCCAAGAAGGGAGGAGAGATGTGGCGAGATATGAAGGACAAATCTGTAAGTAATCAACCACTCGATCAATAGTTCTAAAATCTTGTCCGACGAGGTTAAAACAAGCAGCGCCGCCTTCACGCCGTGGCTAAATGAGAACAGGAAACAAATTGTAGAGGACAACCCTGGCATTAAAGTCACCGAGATCGCCAAGAAGGGGGGAGAGATGTGGCGCGGTATGAAGGACAAATCCTTGAGTAATTAAATCATACATACATATAATCACGCCTTTATCCCTAATGGGGTAGGCAGAAAGTAAACCACCTAATCAAAGGTCCTTCTGCCACGTCTGACAAAGTTTTGAGGGATTTTTAAGACAGAATTGTAGCTATATTGCTATAGTGACAGGTAAATTACAAAATACTGGAACCCTCGGATCCTTAGGTATTTACAGCATACCCAGAAGGAAATGCAGCTGGCACATTCTATGTTTTTCTCTCACTCCCAGTCACCATGGAATTAATATATCACTCAATCAATAGTTCTTAAATCTTGTCAGACGTGGTTGAAACGCCTTTTACTTGCCGTTTTGTGCTCTGCCTACCCCGTAAGGGAAAAGGCGTGACTTTATGTGCGAGGGCACCAGAAATTACAAGCATTATGTAACCTCACTATATACAATCTATGTTCTCAAATCACGTATTATTCTATTTCCAAGTTGACTTGATGATTATAGATTGTACAAAAGATTAGAAGACGAGGGACCCGTTAAAAATATTTTTTTTTTTTTTTAAATACTCTCTTTATTCATAAACAATCTGAGTACATTAAAAAAGTTGCATTAATTAAATATCCTGTTCCAGGAATGGGAAGAGAAAGCGGGCAAAGCGAAAGAAGAATACAACAAGGCGATGGAGAAGTACAAAGAGAGCGGAGCAGCAGACGAGTTCAAGCAGAAGAAGAAGCAGGCAGAGAAGGAACGCAAGCAGCAAGAGAAGAAGAGTAGCAAGCCGTCCTCTGCGCCCAAGAAGGTGAGAAATTCTAACTTTCAATTAAAAAATAAGTAACTTACATCAAAGCTAGGAAGCTGAACCTTTTATAGTATTCTTTATTGTGTACAAAAAGTTTACAATAAATAAACAAACTTAAATTTAGTTCACAGGTGAGCTCTATATTCAATTCAATAATCACTACATAGTATAAAACAAAGTCGCTTTCTCTGCCTCTATATCCCTATGTATGCATAAATCTTCAAAACTACGCAACGGATTTTGATGCGGTTTCTTTTAATGGATAGAGTGATTCAAGAGGAAGGTTTATATGTATAATACATGCATAATATAGTAGAGAAACACTGATCATTTCCGTACGAAGCCGGGGCGGGTCGCTAGTTTATTAATAAATAAAAATTAACACGTCACTAAATTCATCAATTACAACATTTAAAGTCACATTCAAAATGATCAATAATAAAAATAAAAAGTAATAATAGATATTTTTGTACATACATTCAGATTTATTTATTTGTGTCTGGGGCAGTTAACTGTACGAAGAGATCCATCTCTTCCAGCCAACCTGTAAAACTGAATATATATACGGGGAAAAAACGGTACAAGCAATAGACTTCTACATATACATATAACCTTGAACCTACATAAACATACATACAAGGTGGCGCAAAAGAAATCACCCTATTGGAAGATGCTCTCATTTTTGCAAATGGCCGCCAATGTCAAATCTGTTTTGACATTTGTGGACTAGACAGATGCAGAATACAAGTGAACAAGCCATGGAGCGATACACTCCCCAAGAACGCGGAAAAATCGTGTCTATTTTTTTGAGTAACAATTCGTCTGTGGTGTTGGCGCAGCGCGAATTCCGTCGCCGATTCCCCGGCCGTCCGACACCGACTGCGCAAACACTGCGACGTTTAGCCACCAACCTTGAAGAGTATGGGACCACACGAGACGTTGCTAAGAGTGGCCGGCCCCGGAGCGCCCGTTCTGCCGAGAATATCGCCGCTGTAGCCGAGGACGTTGAAGTGAGCCCCGAAACATCGACCAGACGACGTGCCACGCAATTGGGCCTCAGCCGGCGGTCCTTGCAGCGAATTTTGGTGCGAGACTTGAAGATGTTTCCTTACAAAGTCCAGACCGTGCATCAGCTGCTGCCTGCCGACCGCCAAACGCGCGTAACCTACGCCCAAGCCATCCTCAATCTCGAGGAAGAATTGGACAATTTTTCGACCAAAATCATCATGAGCGATGAGGCTCATTTCCACCTCAGCGGTTACGTGAATCGGCAAAATTATCGCTTCTGGGGCACCGAGAATCCACGAGTGATGCACGAGGAGCCGTTACACCCGCTCAAAGTGACTGCGTGGTGCGCTGTTCACGCTGGAGGAGTCATCGGGCCATTTTTTTTCGAGAACGCCGCGGGTCAAACGACAACAGTGGACGGTGCGCGCTATAGGGCCATGTTGACCGAATTTTTTCTGCCGCAATTGGACGAATTGGGACTGGAGGACATGTGGTTCCAACAGGACGGGGCAACGGCGCACACTGCACGAGCCACAACCGACATTCTGAAGGCGGCATTTCCGGGTCGCCTAATCTCTCGTTTTGGCGATTTGCACTGGCCGGCCAGATCGCCCGATTTAACGGTCCCGGACTTCTTTTTATGGGGTTTTTTGAAGTCTCGTGTTTACGTCAACAAGCCTGAGACCTTGGAAGCCCTCAAAGACAACATTCGACACGAGTGCGAGAATCTGTCGCCCGAAGTTCTCGCCGAAGTGATGAAAAATGCCATAAAACGAGCCCGTATGGCAATCAATTGTAACGGCGCCCATTTGGCCGATATCATCTTCTCGACTTGACCAGTAAAATTCTAAAGGTGCAAATAAATATAATCAAAAAACAGATTCGAAGTTTTTCATTTAGAAAAAAAATGAGAGCCAAACAACATCGGATGACTTCTTTTGCGCCACCTTGTAGATATGTGTTGTAGTGATTTATGGTTAAAAACCATTCAAGAGGATGATATCATACTCAACCCAAAAAATAATAAAAAGATAATAAGGCACTCAAGTCGATTTTTCCCTAAAAATATTACTAAAAACGCTAATAGCTCCTAAAGTACTAAAAATCGCTGAATATACATGGAGGTGATTAGGATACCTATTGATTTAAGGATTCTATTTTTTATCTTTGGACGTCACTCTTTGGGCCTCCCTGTAAGTACAATACAATACAAGATACTTTATTGCACAAAGAAACACAAATACTAAAGCAGAAAAATAAGGAACAAAACAGTACAATATAGTAAGTAATTTGAGCTCGTGAGCGCTAAAAATCTCAAAGCTTAAATTTATAATCTAGACTTGTAATCATTTACTGAGTAAAGGCGTTTTTTTCACTGCTCCGTATTCGATTCGTATCCTTAAATTATCCATATAAAACTGATATGGATGTCATACATTTACAAGGAAGGCCAATTCGGATCGAAATATATATAAGCGCCCTAAGAATTTAAAATAAAAACAGAAATTAAGTGAATTCATTATTGTTTTCTTGAAAATATTCTCAACAGTACAAGTACAGTACAAGTCTTGGCTGAAATTGCAATCTAAGGTCTCGTTTTCTTTGGAAAGCCTCGTGTTAGTCTGAGCCTTCTAATTTTACTGGACCATAATAAGTCTTTAAACATTTAATTTATAATTTGTTTTATTATTTACTTCCATCCTGGACTGGGAGAGATAGAAAAACATAGAATGTTCCAGCTGCCCTTCCTCCCGGGCTTGCTGTAGAAGTCAGCAAAAGGGACTCGAGGGTTACAGTGTATTGTAATTTAGGCGATGGGCTGTCAACCTGTCACTATGGCAATACACATTACAATCTAAAATTACCCTCAATTTTTGTCAGACGTGGCGAAAGCGCCTTTTACGGGCGTTTAACGCTCTGCCTACCCCGTAAGGGATAAAGGCGTGATTTTATGTATGTATGTATGTATTATTTAAACATATAATCACAGCTTTATAGGGTAGGCAGAGCGAAAACGACCTAAACAAAGGTCTTTCCGCCTCGTTTGACAAAGGTTTCAGGGTTATTTAAGATAGATTTGTAGGTATATTGCTGTAGTGACAGGTTGTCAGCCAATCGCCTAAATTGCAATATACAGCAACCCTCGGAACCCTTAGCTGGTTTTTACAGCATGCCCGGGAGTAAAGGCACATTCTATGTTTTTCTCTCGCTCCCAGTCCAGCATGGAAGAAAAAAATATAATAAAATAATATATCGAGGTATCAACTTAGATTTTGGCGTCGCCGCCGTCATCTTCCCACGAAGTTATTATTACCTACAGCAATTTATTATTCTGTCCCTACAGTAATATAAAAAAAACCCACACCGAAGTTTACCCTCAGTAAAGGCGTCGCTTTGTAAATGGCAAATTACCTGGCACATTGTGACAATAGAAAAATATTCAAGGGTTCAATAGAAAGAAAGTTCGTTATTTTTGTCTGAGAGATTTGTTTTTGCTGCTTCTAATGGCCGTGGTGTATTATTTTACTAGGAAGGTCGTTACTTTTAAAATGTAACAAAGAATTAGTTACCTGTAGGGTCTGTAGGCAGAGGCAAAATAATCCCATCTGTGTACAAAGTTATAAAATTTTGTTCGTGTTTTTGTTTAGGTTATCGCCCGGTCTATCGCCCAAATTATTAATTTATCTTTTTATATTTGTGTGCAGGCGAAGGTGAACACTTCAGGGTCTGGCGGCGGCAACTTCAAGAGCAAGGAGTACATCGAGGACGACTCCAGCTCCTCAGATGATGACAAGGATAAGAAGAAGGATGCTAAAGAGGTAATTCATTTTTATCCATACTATGGCTACCACTTTATTTGTAAGGGCCATTTTGCTATTCGTCACACGAGTGATCTTTTCTTCCATGCTGGCCTGGGAGCGAGAGAAAAACATAGAATGTGCCAGCTGCATATCCTCCTGAGCATGCTGTAAAAACCAGCTAAGGGATCCGAGGGTTTCATGATGGGCTGACAACCTGTCACTACAGCAATATACCTACAAATCTATCTTAAATAACCCTCAAAACATTGTCAGACGTGGCGAAACGACCTTTGTTTAGGTTGTTTACGCTCTGCCTACCCCATTAGGGATAAAGGCGTGATTATATGTATGTATGTATGTATGTCACACGAGTGGCAGTAAAAGCGTCACCGGGCTATAGTATTTCCAACTCGTTTTTAGAAATAAGGTAAACAAAGTTTCATTTAATCGAAGATGTTGGAGCTATTAGATATTACAACATAATGAAATAGAAGTTTTAGTAACTTAACTAATTTACCAACACGTATCATTTCATTTTTGAAATGAGTATTTGAATAAAAAGACATGAAACTTTGTTTACCTTTATTCTAAAACCGAATTGGAAATACTATCGCGTATTTTGCCACCCTTATGCAAAAATTATATTCTCTATTAATTTCAATCGACGTGTAGAGAGAAAGATTCAAAATCATACTCATACGAGATAATATTTCAGAGCAAAAATGACAAGAAGAAGGAGAAGTCGAAGAGTTCATCATCAGAAGCGGAAGCCTCCTCAGGGTCTGCAGACGAGAGCGGCAGCGGCAGCGACTAAACACACACCAGCCCAGCCCCGGTAGCATGCAGCCAGGATAAGGCAGAGACAACTATACTATTTCCAAATTAGATTTAGAATTAAGGTAAACAAAGTTTCATGTCTTTTTATTAAAAAAAAACATTTCAAAAATAAACTAAAACTACTATTTCATTATGTTATCATATCTAATAGCTAAAACTTATTTTAAAACACGATCTTCGATTTAAAGACATGAAATTTTGTACCTTTATTCTAGATTTGTAAATAGTTATATTTCATCACATCTTTCTGTCAAATTGTGGGCGTTTGACAGATACATTGATATTTCCGTTATCGGCATACTACGGGGGCAGCTCAGGCACTCTAAAAAACGATACAATTTACAAGATTAAGTATCATTCGGTGTATATTACGTAGTCGGTAAGTAATTGTAATACCAGAAAGATTTAATCACTAATGGGCTACGCAATGTACGTCAAATTGTACTCTTAATTTGTGGTTTTATAAGAGCTCAGACGACGAAACTGAATAACTTTTTCGAAAAGAAATCTTCTGGGAAATGAAAATATTTTCTTGCTACCCCATACAAAATGTGAGATCAAAATCGACAATGATATGATAAAGTTTAAACAAACGTTTCCCAGAAATTAATCATTACAAAAGTTGTCCAGTTTCGTTGTCTAAGCAAACCCTATCGGTTTTCGAATTGACTAAAAAAATACCATATAGCGTGCCCTTGGTAGTTATTCTGTAATGTTAATAAATGTTAACTATTGATTAAATGTAGTTATTTGTAATAAATTTAACAAGCCAACATGACTGTTATGGAATAAGTTGTTTTAAAATGTTCATACTGATAATCAGTAAAAGATGTAAAAAAATAAACTAAAATACGAACAGAAAATCTACACAAATAGTCCAGTATTTTTTTACTGTTACAATTCTTTTATTGTTTCAAGGTAAAATGTTTGTATGAAAAAAGAACATGAAACCTTATCTGTGCGTTAATCCCTTTGTGAGAGCTATTTTGTTAACCTTAGCTAGAACAGTTGAAAGAAATCTCAATTGTGTTGTAAAAAAATCCCTTCATTTTGTCTGTTTTCTGGCTAACTATTAGTTTTGAAGGGATATAATAATTATATTGAAAAGTACTACGTTTCATGTTAAATCTTGTGATAAAATCTGATCATAATTAATGTATTCCATTCCCATTCAATTTTGATTTTTAAGAACTGTAAATATAGATAGGTAATTGTTATAATTTCTAAACCTGTGAGCCCATTTGATATGGTTTGATCGAGACTCACAAAATTGATAAGTTAAATTCTAAGCTATGTTATGTAAGTATTATTGTAAGTGATTTTATTATAGTAACGTGTTTCCATCAGTTCTTGTTTCATTTCAAACTAAACTAAGTTGCGGTTCATTGATCGTAACCCCTATGAAAAAGCCGGTACCTATATCATAGCAACGTTAATTTTCTATAACTACAACAAAGCAAAGCATTTTACTATAATATTTAAACTATAACAAGATATGCGAAACCCATGGTTAAACAAAAACTAAAAATGGAGATCTCAGTTGGTAGAAAAAAAAATAATTCTGCGAAGTAGCTTAGCGACCCAAGCCTAGCGAAACGCATACAAAATGCTTAGCCTATGCCTATAGCGTCACCATAGCCCCATACTGACGCCGCCGCGCCGCGTGGCCGGCCGGCGGCGGCGGGGGCAGGCGGCGGTTGGCGGGAGGGGGGCTACGCGACAAAAAACCCGCATCGATACGCGGCGCGGTACGCTGCCAGCCAAGCCATTATGCGCGCGCTCATACAAAAAAGGCGCGCGGCGTTCCGCGTTCGCCCTTCGCAAAGGGCTTCCTTTTGAAAGGGAGTAACGAACGTACGGTATAACGTCCCTTTGCGGTAGGTTGCAGACCTTTTGTAACGAACTGACTTATTTGATTATGATGTAAAACTTTACAAATATTATGCACGCATCTAGATGTCAATTAGTTTAATAACCTTGATTAACTAATTGATTTCAATTAATTAAGTAGGTATGCTCAAGTTAATAGCTCTTGTGATTTTTGTTAACTTTCTTATTCTAAAAGTACATAAGTTTACTTAGGCTATTTAAATGACTATAACTAATCAAAAGATGATTAAGGCTAATTAATTAATAATTATTATCTACCGTGCTGGACTGGGAGCGAGAGAAAAACATATAATATAAATTTGCCAGCTGCATTTCTTCTCGGGCATGCTGTAAAAACCAGCTAAGGAATCCGAGGATTTCTGTATATTACAATTTAGGCGACGGGCTGACAACCTGTGACAACAGCAATATACCTACAAATCTCAAAACTTTGTCAGACGAAGCAGAACGACCTTTGTTTAGGGCGTTTACGATCTGCCTACCCCATTAGGGATAAAGGCTTATATATGTCATGTAATTTAATAAAACTTCACCATCAGCCTGTATCAAGCCACTGCTGGACATAGCTCAGGTCAGTCTTTAGCCGTTCTCATCCAATTTGTGGTATTCGTAAAAACAGATATGTATTCGTAAAAAAGCGGGCAGAAATTGGATAAGAACAGTAATAAAACTTACTTCAATAAATGTAAGAAAACGGTATCGAAAGATAGGTATGGTATAAATACCGTATTGTAAGTATTCTAATACAAGCTTACGTAGTTAATCTTATCTAATTACAACAATATACGTATATTAATTGCCAAGCATTTCTGTATATAAACCGGGTCAAAGGTATCAGATTTAACAACGTGATGTTCAAGTTAGTAAAGTATAGTACCTAGTTGATGAGATAGATGATAAGGTAATTAAATGCCTATACTTCCATGCTGGACTGGGAGCGAGAGAAAAACATAAAATGTGCCAGCTGCATTTCCTCCCGGGCATGCTGTAAAAACTAGCTAAAGTATTCGGGGGTTTAGTATATTGCAATTTAGGCGATGGGCTGACAACCTGTCACTATAGCAATATACGTACAAATCTATCTTAAATAACCCTCAAAACGAATTTTTTAGGTCATTTACGCTTTGCGTGATTATATGTATGTATGTACTTGCACATGCACAATACAAATAAAGTTACAAAATATACCCTTAGACGCATACCTTGTGCAAAATAGGCGGCCTTATTGCTAAAGTCACAATACTACGCTACAGGCTAACTACCTCGTACGCATACGATTAGACGCATGATTTTATATATGTTGGTTTAATTTGAATAAACATTTATGCTTTATTACGTTGGTTGGTGTCAAACAGCTTTGAAGAGAAGTATTGAAATAGGCGGCCTTATTGCTAACATCACAATATTACGCTACAGGCTAACTACCACTGTGTGATATGTTGGTTTCATTTAAATGGTTATTTTTATTTACGTTGGTGTCTAACAGGAATAGTAAAATATCGCATGCGTCAGACTCTGATGTCTTGTGGTCTGGATCTTGGTGTATCCTCGGAGATTTGAGATTGTGGGTTCAATTCCCACAGGACAGACACAATGGTAGCAATTCGTAGTTGCAAAAATCACGACTTAACTAATTTAAGTCTATAACTGTCATTTCCTATCATGAGAAAACAGATGGGGACGGCAATAATTTTAGTCGAGATTTAGTTATAAGTCGTGCCCTCAAGGAATCGGTACCAATAATTAATTTCTGGTATGGTTCTCAATTTGGTTAGGACAATACTTACAGCATGAGACATCTGATTGTATCAAGTATCATTTTTACGTGCTTTAGATGGCACGTGTGTCGTCTCAATACATAAGCCACGTTTAACATAACATAAAAATACTTTATTGCACGTAATAAAATAATACATCATACAACACAACCAATAACAACAAAAGACAACTACAACATAGGCGGCCTCATTGCTAAGGTAGCAATTTCTTCCAGGCAACCTTTGGGTGAAAGAAAAAATGTGTAGCGGTAAGCTGGATAGTCCAAACCTAGTCAAATAGGTATCCTAAATATATTACATTACATATAATAAATACATAAACTAAATACAAGCTACTACATAGATATTTGTAACATAAACTAATACATAATCACTACATAGTATAAAACAAAGTCGCTTTCTCTGTCCCTATATCCCTAGGTATGCATAAATCTTTAAAACTACGCAACGGATTTTGATGCAATTTCTTTTAATGGATAGAGTGATTCAAGAGGAAGGTTTATATTATATGTATAGGTATACATGCATAATATAGTACAGAAACACTGATAATTTCCGTGCGAAGCCGGGGCGCGGGCGGGTCGCTAGTATATAATAAACGAATACATAAACTAATATAAGATAGTTTGAAAACTGACACTAGGACCATCGGGTCTTCGTGTTCTAAATCATGAGCTCTCTCGATGTGGAGGTCGTGGGTTCGATTCCTGCGGAGGAACACAAAGTAGAGTAGAAGATTTTTGAAAATTTATCACTTTATGAGGTTTTCCTCAGTTTGGTTAAGACAATGCAGGCTGAATCACCTAATTATCTGCAGATAAGAAAAAAGATTTTGATTTTCGGAGGGCACGTTAAGTTGTCGTTAGTAACATAAATCTAATAAGCTACTAGAGAGTTCTATGCTGGTCTGGGAGCGAGGGAAAAACATAGAATGTGCCAGCTGTATCCGAGGGTTTCAGTATATTGTAATTTAGGCGATAGGCTGACAACCTGTCACTACAACTTTGTCAGACGTGGCGGAACGACCTCTGCTTAAGTAGTTTACGCTCTACCTACCCCATTAGGAATAAGGGCGTGATTATATGTATGTATGTACTAAGCGCAGTTCTTTTTGTATGTGCATTATATGCAATGGGAATTTCTTTTGAATTTCGTCCTACTGTTAAACCCTAGTTCCCACACAAATCTTTAGCAATCGAAGGGATGATTATGATGGGGTTTTTAAATGTATTTCTTACAAACGATAAGGGGAATGCATTCAATATACTTTTATGAGAAGTAGGGTGCAATTGCATCAGCAGCTTTAGGGTTCCTGTCTAGGAATAGCAAACTCTGACTGTTCTGTTGAAGTTCCGTTTATTCGTCTGTATATTTTTCTTATCATGTATGTCTTAATGTTGTATACTAGGCGTTTGATGCTCTGCCTACTCTGTAAGAATTTAATTGGTGAGTCTATAGTCCTATATTATCCTACCTAAGGTGGAATAAGTTTCTAGGTACTATAGCAATAAGGCCGCCTATATGGTACTCTGTCTGCCTAGATGCAGATTCCATTTTTATTGACGCTTTAGCATTAGCATTCCTAGTTTAGGAAAAGACTGAATGGGTTGTCCTGCAAACCTTTAGAGTACCTGAGTATTCTGTGTTAAAATCTAAAAGCACTTAATTAGGTAGGTAAAGTCTGAAATTAAGTTATCAAAATGTTATCAACAGTTAACAAACTTGCACCTGCAGCTACTATAACGTAAGATGCCTTCGTTATTAGGTATTTAACAACGATGAAAGTATGGTAAATACTTAGGTATGTGATACCTAACGTCCTAAGGTACCTATGTGTTAATTAGCGCTATCTATTTAACAATATAACATTGCCTAAGACCTGGGTCTGGGCATCCTAAAGCAGTTCAGTCAGCTCGTTTTCTGTTCAAGATTGTGTTTTACTCCTATAATCTTAGGTACAAGACCCTTATTTCTTTGGAAATAAAAACTATTTCACAAAGAGGTTTGTGGAAGTATCAAATTGTAAACAAACGTTCTACCATTCACGTGCTATGTTTTATTGGCATCCCTTTCCCCCAACATGAACTGCTTGCCGCGCTTTTGGACGGAATATCGGCGCCATTCAAATTATGGCGCGAGTTATTTTTGCTAGGACTGGTATGGGGAGTCTTGAGAGGGACTGGGTCATTTTTTGATATACTTCTTATATGAACCGAATGAAAATTATCGATTAAAATAAACGTATGATGCATTTCTAAGGTCCTAAGATTGTATTTTTGATCTTCTGATACCTAAAAACTGGAAATATTCGCGAAATAAATATTCAAGGGAAATGTATGAAACCAGTCGCTGCAACCTGAATTTTATTTTAGGTACCTACAAATAAGGTTGATTTTTGAGTGATATTGTATGAGAAAATGTCACGGATATACGTAGTACAGAAATCCGTTTTAGGTTTGTGCTGTTGGCAGCTTGGATCTGGGCGGCCAATCAGGGGCCACGTAGGTGGCGCTGTAGTAGCGACGCGATTGTACCCAAGCCTTGCACTGGGAACATTTGCTTCGAGCTCCATACATTTTCTTCTGGTTCTCTACGTCTACAGTTTGGTTGTGTACCAGTTCAAAAATAATTTCAAAATTTTTGCCATCAGGTAAGTTTAATAATTTTTCTACTTGAAGACCAGTGTTTTATAATGTCTGTGTATAATAGTTGAAGTGTATTTCCTAAAATTATTGCTCGTTCCACGTTGGAATTCTCCTTCAAACATGGCTATAGGCTTGTCATACTTTCCTTAGTAGCGTGGGTATAGGAAAGGACGCCTTATTTTCAAGAATTTATTTCTCAAATCTTTTCCATTGGAGGTTCCAAACAGTTCTTCTACAACATTTAGATAGATTATCGTGGGATTATTTCGTAAGATCGGCTCTTTTAGATAATGCGTATTTTCGACATAAAACGTGAAAACAAAATGGCTCGGTCGACCCAAGCCTAGGCCAGTGAACTCGTTATATGGGGCGATAACTGATTTCATTGAATTTCATGTGTTTTAAGTTGTTTTCTTGTGTATTTAAACTCGTATTGTTGTCCTGTAACTAATTGTGATAGTAATTTTCGCCTATTTTGCCTGGAAAAGCGTTTCCCGCCAAAACGCCGCCCTACTGTGCCGTATTGAAGGTGCGAAGGCTAGCTGGCGCTCAATTTACGTGAGCATGGCCTGCATAACCTGTTGCCTTGCATTTTCTCCGTTTTCTGGTATGTTTGTTATTCAGTGTAGTTATGTTTTCTTGCAGGAAAAAAGTGAAAATGACTGACAAACCCAAACGCCCCATGTCAGCGTATATGCTGTGGCTGAACAGCGCCCGGGAACAGATCAAGGCCGACAACCCTGGCCTGAAAGTCACCGAAATCGCTAAAAAAGGAGGTGAAATCTGGAGGGGCATGAAGGACAAGAGTGTAAGTACAGTTATCCTATTTGGCGTGGCTTGGCGTCCTTTGTCTAATTGCCTTGTAACTGTTGTCTTATAAGTTTTTTTGTTGTTTAGGAATGGGAAGAGAAGGCTGCACAAGCCAAGGAGCAGTACACAAAGGACCTGGAGTCGTTTAACGCGAACGGCGGCGGTGGCGAGGGCGGCGGCAAGAAGGCACAGAAGCGAGGCAAGAAAGTAAAGAAGGCTGCGCCAGCTGTAAGTATCACATTCCTTTCATTTCACTTCTTACCAATGCCCTACTTTTCACCAGATAATTGCCCCTATTGTGCCAGCCCAAGGCATACCAGAGATAGAATGTTTTGCTGATGCTATTGTTTTTGTTTATAGAAGTCCAAAAAGAAGAAGGAAGAGTCTGAGGACGAAGGCGACGATGATGATGAGGAGGAAGAAAGCGAATGATCTCCTGGTCCTGACATCTCTGTTCGTAACGAATAATTTACTCGGACTTAATTTATTACAAACGGGACACACTTTCCAAAGTCTGTACCTCAATTAAAATAATTTCAATTTAAATTACAGATCAAATTATTACAATTCATTTTGCATTTCAATAAAATTTACCTAAAATACATGTTTGACAAATTACTACTTGAGATTGTAGTATTTAGTGGCTAGGGGGCTTGCCCTGAGTGCAGATTTTGGAAAGTACACCAGGCTAGGGTCTAGATTTCTAAGCCTCAAAAATAATGTTTAAGTGTTAGCGTGTATACACCAGGGAATTGTACAGTTAGCCCTCCCTCGTTAAGTTCACTGTGACTTCTGAATGTTTACATTTGAGACAAATTTCCATGTCCTCAAAACTGGTTCTCTACTATTTGAAGCTGTGCTTTGAATATGCCATAGATTTAATTTCAGTGTTTTATGATGTGTGCATTCTCTACATCAGTTTGGTCAAACTACACCGTGTAAAATTGGAGAAATCTTCATGCTGGAATGCGACAGCTTATTGTTAGTGAACCTACCTCTTCTCATTGTGTAAATTTCAATGCTGATAATGGTACCAAACTTAGCTAAGAAACAGGCCGCATGGATGTGTCCATGCTGGACAATTAAAATAATTTTAGGAAATTGATGTGTATGTTGTATTTTTAGTTAGTTAAATAGGTAGGTTTTCGATGTGATTTGTCTCTCAAATTTTACATTTGTGTTATTTTGTAAATGAGAAATAGCATTCCTCATGTCAATACGGATTTTACATGTTCAATAAAGTAATTTCATATAAAAAAATGTTTTATTTATCTATTTCCACCACTTAACATCCATTACCAACCAACCGCCCATCTCTAGTAGGACGGACTGCAATCAGACTGTCGGGTTGCAGTTCAGACGCAGTCGTCGTCACTGCAGTTTTGATCGGCACACATTGCTTGCAACGTGCAGTGATGGAACTGCACGCTGACAGCATTCAAGTATGATCGAGACTGCCATGTGTGTTGAGCGCCAAATGCATCTAAACTGCAACTATGCAGTCCATCCGACCGAGGCCAAGGGCATATAAATATTCTGCCAAAGGTATTCTGTGCCCTCCGAAGCACGAAATACGTCTCCATGATCGTTAAAATGGCAAACAAATCGATGTACATACGTGGATGGTTAGTGCTAATTTACCTAGAATCCTTATAGCTGCGAAATGTACATCGAAATTGACTGTGCAGCCTCGTTTCTATTAAAATATATTTTCTTAGATCTATATCCATCTCTTTATAATCTTGTTCTTTCTCTGTGACAGTTATTTTTAATGTGCGCAAAAAAATGGCGTCGTAATAATCGATTGTAAAGTAGTTTATGCACAAGAACTCCGCCAGGGTAGGAGTCGTATTGAGCAATAAATTAAGCCATTACAACAAGAAAATCTCTTGTAGCAATTTTCCAGGATTTGTTTATGGAGTCCTACCAGCCTACACCCGCCTTGACCCAACTTTAACTACTACCAAATCAATAAAAAAACACAACCAACAATACAATTAAGTAAACACTCACAATAAGTGTCCTGAATGAAGTGTTTAACGTCATGGTCACCCTAAGACGGATTTTATAAAAACAAAAACATGTAGTTTTCTCTTGAATTACAGTAGTTTTTGAGCCGATTATTTGGTGAGCGATTAAGCATGCATGACCAAATAGTTGAGAATTTTAGTTTGAATCAAATTCAGATGCAAGATTTGCGATGATTTTTAGCTTCTTATCAATTCAAATTGTTTGCCCCGACACCCACAGCTGTCAAAACTTTTAATTGCTTATTTCTCTGCTCCCAGTTGCTTCACTTATGTAACGAATGTATTAGTAGCTGTCACGTATTCCGTCACATTGGTTTGGCATCTATAGTCATCAGCTCGGTACATTACACCGTTAACGAGAAATCATGCGATTTGTGCAAATTCTAACCTAAAAATCATTTGAGTCTCGGGGCCATTTAATTCGTGAAAATACCCGTCCAGAAGCCGTCAACAACAATCAACGGGAGTCTTAAAATAAACTTTAATCCATACATCACATGTCACATTACTTCTGTGATAAACATCATTCAATTCCTATTACAATTTTTTATTTATCTGTGATTCAATTTGCTGCTTGGCATGGCACCGAGACCCAATGGTACAAAAAACGCCATATTGACGATTGCAACTTTGACAGTAAGCGCGGGAAACAAAATAATAGGAACGCTTTTGGTTTTTTATTGATCTAAATTAGTTCTTTCTTTGAGGTTATTATTGCAAAATAGTGGATTGAATTTGTATATAGGTACGCAGGTATAAAATAAAATGTAGTGAAATTAAACAAAACAAGGTGCAACCACCACAGGTTTGTAATTGTAAGTCTAGTAAAAAAAGTAAGGCTGTATAGGCTTGGCCTTTGCCTCTCCCGTAAGGAATATAAATAAAACAAAATAAAAAAAGTTTGATAACCCAACAAAAATAATTCCTGTTATTTTGTTTATTTACTGTGCTTATGTGATACTTGCGATTTATAACTTTGATTGGAAAACACGGTGCCTGTAACACTTAATACTATTTCATAAAATCAGTCTTTTTTTTTAACCTCTTGTGCGTGAGAAGTTGAGGATAGGATGGCAGGGGAGACCCCAGGGTCGGGAGTCGCGTTGGTGACGGGCGGTTACGACCACACCATCAAGCTGTGGCAGGCGCACAGCGGCGTCTGTCTTCGGACCATGCAGCACCCTGACTCGGTGAATATTATGGCCTTGCCTTTTGGACATGTTTTTAGTTGGAGTGTAGCCTCGTAAAAGATGAAACGTTTGTGATATCTAATTTAATTCCTTCCAGTAATTTATTCTTTATTATAGAAGTATATTAGCGATGTTAACCAAGCATTTATTTTATTAAACTTTTATTTATAATGTTTCACAGAATAGAGAAAGTAGTTTTTTTTTTCGTATTTCAGCAAGTAAATGGTCTGGAAATAACCCCCAATGGTCAGATGGTAGCTGCATGCGGATACCAGCACATCAGACTGTATGATCTGGCCAGCGCCAACCCAGATCCTGTGCATCATTTTGAGGGTGTCACCAAGAATGTCTCCAGAGTTGGGTTCCAGGTTAGGTTTTCAGAAACTTAATGATTTTTTAAACCGAAATATTTTGCCTTTGTTTATGTAACATACATTAACGTTGCTTTGATCCTTGCAAATTTCTTTTGCTTCATCCCCATTCATCAATGTTTTCATGCATGCTCATCGGTTTATGCTATACTACTGACCTGACCTTTCTTTAGAACGTCCCCAATTTGATAGCAGTATGTTTGTCGAGTTCTTCCCCTTCCAACATTTCCACTCACACTCTCCATGTATATCTGTTTAGTTGATCTGCTTTCATCCATCATATCAACATGCCCAAACCACCTAAGCATTCCTTTTTCTATACCTGTCACTATATTCTCTATCACACCACAAAGTTCCAAGTTTGAACATCAACTCTACATCAAATAAAAAATGTACCTTATTTTAGGTAAAAATAATAACAGCCATATACTTTGTTCTATTTGTAGGAAGAAGGTAAATGGATGTATACAGGAGGCGAAGACTGCACAGCTAGAATTTGGGATTTAAGGTAATGTTTTTGTCAACAACATTATGAATAACTGGCTTTCTTTTTTAGTAAGAAATAAAATTATTTCTATTTAAATGATCTCATGGTAATATTTACAGGTAATATTACTCTATGAACAATCTAGGTTATTTGTTGCAATATTGGTAAATTCTTATTATTATTTATTAATAGCCAAGCAGCAGAATTTCTGATGAGGTTATATCCGTAGCTGGTGGGTCTAATATTTTTATAAAATCTACACTTATAATTATATTCTTGTACATGTTTAAAATTTTATTTTTAACCTTTTCACCACCACAGTCGGGTATAGCCGACAACCCGCGACTTGCCGTCAGCGCCACGGTCGGCTACAGCCAACAAAATGTAGTTAATTAACCACTTGTCAAGTCTATTTTTAAAAGTGTTTGTGGAGGGAGCATCAACAATTAGTGTAGTAAGATGTACTATTTATTTGTATAGTAGGTATACATGTCCAAAAGCTTATAATGAATGTCTATTATTTCAGAGGTCGCCAGTTCCAATGCCAGCGCATATTCCAAGTCCCTGCACCAGTCAATGCTGTGGTTCTGCATCCCGACCAGTCACAGATCATGGTGGGGGACCAGTCCGGCATCATACACATGTGGGACCTTAGGACTGATCAGAATGAACAGCTGGTAAAGTTATATTGAAATCTAGGGTAGATTATAAAGAGGAAAGATGTGTAAATTGTTCTTATATACACAACACATTGCTTTTATAGTTTGCAAACAGCATTACTAATGGAATAGTGTATACCAGGTGTAAGGGACAGTGTCTCGCAAACGGATAGGGGTTGCTCAGTCAACGACACTGAACAACTATCAGCTGTATTTTTTTTCAGGAAGTGATAAAAAAAAAGACTCCTTTACAAATTATCTGATCGAGGTGAACATTTTCTATGGAAAAGCCTTTTTTTTCACTTCCTGAAAAAAAATCCTGCTATTCATACCTATTCAGTTATACCTATTCAGTGTCGTTGACTGAGCAACCCCTATCAGTTTGCGGGACGCTGTCCCTTACACCTGGTATTATCTGCGTCCGTTCGTAGAAAGTCCACCATTGTAATTGGATGTTAAGAGTCTATAGACACCCTCGTCAGATCATCGGTACCCGACAAGCCCGACGTCATGATAGTATAGCCAGTATTAAAATCAACTGCCTCCGTGGTCTAGCGGTCTGAGCCATGCGCTCTCGACCCGGAGGTCCCGGGTTCGATTCCCGGCGGGGGACAATGACTTTGTGTTGTTGTTTCTAGTTTGGTTAGGACATTGCAGGCTGATCACCTGATTATCCGAAAAGTAAGATGATCCATGCTGTCGGATGGGCATGAAAATAGTTGGTCCTGCGCCTTATTTCTCTCTGGTCGTGTCAGTCAATCTGTCCCATCAGAATAAGAGATTGAAGGAATAGAGAGTGCACCTGTGTGTAGCGCAAACACTTGGGCACTAAAAACAAGTCCTGCGCAGTTGGCTGATATCCGCGAGATTGAGCGCCATCACTGAAAATCGGTGGGATTAAAATCAAATACGCCCACTTGGCCCTTAACACGGATCATAACATCCGACCAGGGTATCTACCCTTTTAGCATCCGTCGACATTTGCCGGCTTCGCAAGGAAACTCCTAAAATAGCATTTTTTGTTTCTCAGATCCCAGAAGCAGAAGCGTCAATCCAAGACATAGCCATAGACCCGTCCGGCAAACTGATGGCGGCCGTCAACAACAAGGGCAACTGCTACGTGTGGTCACTAGGGGGGGAACCCCCGCGCCCCGTGCCCAAGAAACACATACAGGCACACAGGAAATACGCGCTACGGTGCAAGTTCAGCCATGACTCCACGTGAGTATACAATATACTATACAACTGTTATGTGTGGTCACTAGGGGGGGAACCCCCGCTCCCCGTGCCCAAGAAACACATACAGGCACACAGGAAATACGCGCTACGGTGCAAGTTCAGCCATGACTCCACGTGAGTATACAATATACTATACAACTGCTACGCGTGCTCACTAGGGGGAACCCCCGCGCCCGTGCCCAAGAAACACATATAGGCACACAGGAAATACGCGCTACGGTGCATGTTCAGCCATGACTCCACGTGAGTATACAATATACTACACAACTGCTATGTGTGGTCACTAGGGAGGGAACCCCCGCGCCGTGCCCAAGAAACACATACAGGCACACAGGAAATATGCGCTACGGTGCAAGTTCAGCCATTTCTATTATCTTAAAATCGCATTTCGCGCAAGTTCTGGTCTATTTGAATGTAAATGCGTCACAGCGTGGCCGTAGACCGAGACGGACCAAATTCTTGAGACCATTGGTTTAATTTTCAAAGAAACAACTAGATGAGCTGAAGATCTAGACGGTCGGTTACGGCTTAGCAGTGAAGAGACTTCTTGGGGCCACATTCCTCAGAGGATGGTTTAAGGAGGAGGAGGTACAGTGTATTCTTCTTGTGTCGTGTGGGTTTCGAGTCGATCGACCATCGCCATCGATGATACATTCGTCGTGATGTGCACATCCCCACCGTCCTGTATAAAATCCTTAATGACCCTTCCTCTCCTGAATATCTTCGCTCCCGATTCCGATTATTACTTCCTGACCCACGATCTAGGCGCGCCTGCATCACAAAGATGTTAGAGGTTCCTGGATCTAACACAAAATTCTTTTTTAATTCTTTCACTGTAAGAGCCATCCAACTTTGGAATAAATTACCTAAAACTCTACTCGAGAGTCCCTCGAGTTTCACCTTTAAGAAGAGTCTGAAAGAGCATTTTATTATCTGTCTATGACATTTATTTATTTAGATTCATTACAATATCTTATATACCATTTAATTATATATCATATTGATATTGTTATGTATTAGTTTATTTTATTGAAAATTATGTGTATTAGTATTACCACAGAGTAACTATAATACTACGTACAAGTATTACTATAATTATTAACGTTATATATTACGTTTATTATATCTGTTCCCGTGATTTTCCCTTCTTTCATCCTCATTAGGTTGGCTGGAAGAGATCTCTTATAGAGATAAGTTCGCCTATTGTTTTAATTTTTAAGTTTACTTTTATGTCTAATTCTAAAAACAATAAAGAATTTAATAATAATAATGATGATACATCGCCATTAGAGTGTCTCTTTAGTTTAGTTATGAGTTGTCAGAACACTTCTCTCCAAAACCGATAGATACGCTAAAAAGTTATCATTTTCCAGAATGTTGGTGACGACATCTGGCGACTGTTCAGCTAGAGTGTGGCGCACGTCGGACTGGACCCTCGCTCGGGAACTGAGACACGACACGCAGCGATGGGTGTGGGACACCGCCTTCTCCACTGATGAGAGATATCTTTTCACCGGTGAGTTTTGCTGCCTTTAACCTTTTCGCCGCCAAGCAATACAGGTAAAAAATTGCTACCAGCGCCACACCAATTTCTAGGTAAAGAAATACTCAATAAAATGGAGATGTCCAACAACAACAACACTTCATGTCGATAGTAACTCTTTTCTTTTTAAACCAAGTTTTAATTAATCTAAAACCATTATTTAGTTTCCTAATTTTCCGTTATTCTTTCATATAGGTCAAAACAATAATATAGCATAGTGGTAGTCTCTGTTTACTAGGTTCAAAACGTAATCAGTATTTTTCTTATTTTATACTACAAAACGAATAAATATCTAAGCGCAAAAGTTTATAAATCAAAGTAGAAGGTACAAAAAATGCAATATGCGAAAAAATAAAAAGATACAGTTTCAAAATGCTGGTTTATAAACATAAACTTTTTAACTACATTTTGTCGGCTAAAGCCGACCATGGCGCTGACGGCAAGAAGCGAGTTGTCGGGTATACCCGACTGTGGCGGTGAAAAGGTTAAATTTAAGGCGTTCATATTTTACTTTCTAATTCTAGCCTATGCAATTTATGTGATTTTTACATACATACATATAATCACGCCTTTATTCCTAATGGGGTAGGCAGAGCGTAACGACCTAAATAAGGGCCGTATATTTGTACGTATATTGCTGTAGTGATAGGTAGTCAGCCCATCGCCTAAAATACAATATTCTGAAACCCTCAGATCCCTTAGCTGGTTTTTAGAGCATGCTCGGGAGGAAATGCAGCTCGCACATTCTATGTTTTTTTTCTCGCTCTCAGTCCAGCATAGAAGAACTTGAATTTTTTTTTAAATGATGTATAGAGCCAAATCTCGTCTCGTTTACTCGTATATTCTCAATGATATTTTAAGAAAGATACGTTACATTCATACTGCACGCACATTTTAGTTGTTCCGCGACACATATACATACATATTTGTAACATTGCATATCTAAACAAACGCTGAGTGCGACACAAAATAGGCAAAGCGTAAGAGTGAAACAGATAACTATTTGTAATCAGTGCAGCTCGACTGCCTAAACTGGTCACAATTAGGACAATTTGACGGCACGAGTTTCGCGCGTTGGTAACGTATCTACCTATATATAATATCATTGTATATTCTTTGACTTCGTAGAAATTGAAATCCTTTGCATTTTTATAATTGTATTAGTTATTGTTCAGGTTCGTCGGACAGCTACGCGCGCCTGTGGGACCTGGAGAAGGGCACGCTGGAGCGCGAGTACTGCGGACACCAGAAACCCATCACCGCGCTCGCCTTCCGCGACCACACCGTGTGAACCACCACCCACATCACCGCGCTCGCCTTCCGCGACCACACCGTGTGAACCACCACCTACATCACCGCGCTCGCCTTCCGCGACCACACCGTGTGAACCACCACTTACATCACCGCGCTCGCCTTCCGCGACCACACCGTGTGAACCACCACCTACATCACCGCGCTCGCCTTCCGCGACCACACCGTGTGAACCACCACTTACATCACCGCGCTCGCCTTCCGCGACCACACCGTGTGAACCACCACCTACATCACCGCGCTCGCCTTCCGCGACCACACCGTGTGAACCACCACCTACATCACCGCGCTCGCCTTCCGCGACCACACCGTGTGAACCACCACCTACATCACCGCGCTCGCCTTCCGCGACCACACCGTGTGAACCACCACCCACATCACCGCGCTCGCCTTCCGCGACCACACCGTGTGAACCACCACCTACATCACCGCGCTCGCCTTCCGCGACCACACCGTGTGAACCACCACCTACATCACCGCGCTCGCCTTCCGCGACCACACCGTGTGAACCACCACCTACATCACCGCGCTCGCCTTCCGCGACCACACCGTGTGAACCACCACCCACATCACCGCGCTCGCCTTCCGCGACCACACCGTGTGAACCACCACCTACATCACCGCGCTCGCCTTCCGCGACCACACCGTGTGAACCACCACCTACATCACCGCGCTCGCCTTCCGCGACCACACCGTGTGAACCACCACCTACATCACCGCGCTCGCCTTCCGCGACCACACCGTGTGAACCACCACCTACATCACCGCGCTCGCCTTCCGCGACCACACCGTGTGAACCACCACCTACATCACCGCGCTCGCCTTCCGCGACCACACCGTGTGAACCACCACCTACATCACCGCGCTCGCCTTCCGCGACCACACCGTGTGAACCACCACCCACACCACCCACAGAGGTCCCTTGTTCAACAGATGAAGACCAGAAATTGACATGATGTGTGATCAGATCTCTGATCGGAAATATTAAAAAGAATAAAAAATATTGGAAGATAAAATAATACTCTTGTCGCGTTGATTGATTAGGCGTTTTTATATTAATTTCGACCAGTACTCTGCTAAACGCACTGCGACGTCAGTGGCGTTGTAAAAATAATACTAAAAAATAAAATAATTCTGGAGTCGCATTTTTGAACCGCTCGAAAGCTAATGCGCATACGAAAGAGTAAAGTTCGCATGCGACTTCCATACAAATTGGCATGCGATAGAAGATATGAAATAAATAAATATTTGATTTGATAGTTGCTCTAGCCCATCGGAATGAGATTCGAGAGTTTCAAAAATACTGTTCCTGGAGCAGTATTTTTTAAATCATTGTGTATACGAATAATTCGCATGCAAAAGTCGCTCTCTCGTAAACGCATTTTGATTCGAGTGTTTTAAAAATACGGCTTCTTTTTGTAAATACGAAGTTACGGTGGCGATCAAGATAAATATATAACGTGACCCGTGTAGTGATTTATTTACATATTCTTTTGTATGCACCTGTTGTAAATAGCTGTTATTTGTGTTCCATGCATTTAGTTTGTAAATACTATTTACTAAGAAAGTATATTTTAAGTTTTTTTTATTAAACCAAATAAAGTTATAATTGACTACAAAATATTACGTTGTTTCCATTATTGCAATAAATTACGTACAAGTATTTTTACATTAATAAATAAAAAAAACTGTGTTCACGTTTCACGTATAATTAAATTAACTTTAATATTTCTATAAAATAAGATTACATATGCACAGCAACATAGTGAACTTATATCTTTGTAATAAACACTTATTTGTCACGGTAATACATTTTCACAACTTCTATCTATGTGATGGAATCTTATAATACTGCAACATACATTAATTTTCAGATCTATTAAAATGCAAAAATAAAAGCGCTTTTTACTAGATTAATCCTTTAAATAAACGTCATTTAAACGTAAAATGTGCTAATCCAACATCACAAGTGATTTTAAAGCCGTGACTCCAGCGCTCAAAGACAACATGACACATACCCGCGGGGCAGAGGGGAAGGGTTTCACAAACATTTCCCTTCCCCTCTCCGCCCCGCGGGGTATGTTTCGTGTTATCTTTGAGAGCAGGAGTCACGGCTTTACTATTACATTATGTTTAGGATTCTTATAACAGGTGGCGCAAAAGAAGTCATCCGATGTTGTTTGGCTCTCATTTTTTTTCTAAATGAAAAACTTCGAATCTGTTTTTTGATTATATTTATTTGCACCTTTAGAATTTTACTGGTCAAGTCGAGAAGATGATATCGGCCAAATGGGCGCCGTTACAATTGATTGCCATACGGGCTCGTTTTATGGCATTTTTCATCACTTCGGCGAGAACTTCGGGCGACAGATTCTCGCACTCGTGTCGAATGTTGTCTTTGAGGGCTTCCAAGGTCTCAGGCTTGTTGACGTAAACACGAGACTTCAAAAAACCCCATAAAAAGAAGTCCGGGACCGTTAAATCGGGCGATCTGGCCGGCCAGTGCAAATCGCCAAAACGAGAGATTAGGCGACCCGGAAATGCCGCCTTCAGAATGTCGGTTGTGGCTCGTGCAGTGTGCGCCGTTGCCCCGTCCTGTTGGAACCACATGTCCTCCAGTCCCAATTCGTCCAATTGCGGCAGAAAAAATTCGGTCAACATGGCCCTATAGCGCGCACCGTCCACTGTTGTCGTTTGACCCGCGGCGTTCTCGAAAAAAAATGGCCCGATGACTCCTCCAGCGTGAACAGCGCACCACGCAGTCACTTTGAGCGGGTGTAACGGCTCCTCGTGCATCACTCGTGGATTCTCGGTGCCCCAGAAGCGATAATTTTGCCGATTCACGTAACCGCTGAGGTGGAAATGAGCCTCATCGCTCATGATGATTTTGGTCGAAAAATTGTCCAATTCTTCCTCGAGATTGAGGATGGCTTGGGCGTAGGTTACGCGCGTTTGGCGGTCGGCAGGCAGCAGCTGATGCACGGTCTGGACTTTGTAAGGAAACATCTTCAAGTCTCGCACCAAAATTCGCTGCAAGGACCGCCGGCTGAGGCCCAATTGCGTGGCACGTCGTCTGGTCGATGTTTCGGGGCTCACTTCAACGTCCTCGGCTACAGCGGCGATATTCTCGGCAGAACGGGCGCTCCGGGGCCGGCCACTCTTAGCAACGTCTCGTGTGGTCCCATACTCTTCAAGGTTGGTGGCTAAACGTCGCAGTGTTTGCGCAGTCGGTGTCGGACGGCCGGGGAATCGGCGACGGAATTCGCGCTGCGCCAACACCACAGACGAATTGTTACTCAAAAAAATAGACACGATTTTTCCGCGTTCTTGGGGAGTGTATCGCTCCATGGCTTGTTCACTTGTATTCTGCATCTGTCTAGTCCACAAATGTCAAAACAGATTTGACATTGGCGGCCATTTGCAAAAATGAGAGCATCTTCCAATAGGGTGATTTCTTTTGCGCCACCTTGTATCAAATATTATTTTTGCCAGTCAAGTATGCAAAGTGCGGAACATCGATCGTCTATGGAAAATGAAAATGGTTAAGCTGTGACTCCTGCTCTGAAACATTACACAAAACAATTCCATACATACATATAATCACGCCTTTATCCCTTATAAGTTAGGCAGAGCGTAAACCACCTAAACAAAGGTCGTTCCGCCACGTCTGACAAAATTTAGAGGTTTATTTAAGATAGATTTGTAGGTATATTGCTGTAGTGACAGGTAGTCAGCCCATCGCCTAAATTGTTATATACTGAAACCATCGGATCCCTTAGCTGGTCAGCATGCCCGGGAGGATGCCTCGCTCCCAGTCCAATATGTAAGAAAACTATTCCGCGGGGCAGAAAGGGGACACTGAGAGGGAGAAATGTTTTAGAAACACTTCCCCCCTCTGCCCTGTTTTGTGCAATGTTTGAGCGCTGGAGTCACACCTTAGCCATGTTGCAAAATAAGAGGAATGTAATTTAATAAATAGGTACGTTGATACAATTCTTTATATGGAATGTCATTAATGAAATGCACTTAATTTCGACTAGAACCATCAAATAATTGGCAAATTGACCAATCAATATTAAGTAGTTATTGTTAAATTACAATATTGATTTCTCCATTTCAGTCTGCCTAGTAATTAATACAATTTGTCATAAATACACTGGCTTAAGCTTTATTAGCATAAAATAATGATGATTCGAAACTTTTTGGGCCATTTAAGTACAATATAAGAATTATAATTTAAAATAAATAATTTTGATCAAAGTTCATGAGATCTGTTGATTTTGTATTGCACAATACACAATTGAATACATAAGTACGTATTTAAAAGATTCTTACGGCCTAAAATAAATAACCCAAAAACTTCCGTGAGATCATTTAATTAAAATGGGGTCCTGATATTTTAGTGCCATTTTTTTTATCTTTCTATTTAAAATGTTCTTCATTTCATGAGTTTTTCAGCACTCATGACATGAAGAATACGTCGTCAACATACATACATACAATCACGCCTTTATCCCTAATGGGGTATCCGCCATGTCTGACAAAGTTTAGAGGGTTATTTAAGATAGATTTGTAGGTATATTGCTGCAGTGACAGGTTGTCAGCCCATCGCCTAAATTACAATATACTGGAACCCTCGGATCTCTTACCTGGTTTTTACAGCATGCTCGGGAGGAAATGCAGTTGGCACATTCTATGTCTTTCTCTCGCTTCCAGGCCAGTATGGAAGAAGACAAGCAGGAGCTTTATAAAGGGCTACACAAAGCATCTATATTGCGGATGGCTATTTACACATTGAAAAAGAAAATGTCACATTCGTTCTTCAAGCATGCCACATTAAAACAACAAGACCCCACGCACAGGAGTAAATAACTGCACAGAGACAAAGCTTCATAGAACCGGCTGAATAGTAAACTATGAGATGAGGCAGAGGAATGTCACTTACATACATACATATAGTCACGCCTTTATCCCTAACGGGGTAGGCAGAGCGTAAATGACCTAAAGAAAGGTCGTTCCGCCACGTCTGACAAAGTTTTGAGGGTTATTTAAGATATGTTTGTAGATATATTGCTGTAGTGACAGGTTGTCAGCCCATCGCCTAAATTGCAATATACAGAAACCCTCGGATCCCTTAGCTGGTTTTTACAGCTTGCCCGGGAGCAAATGCAGCTGGCACATTCTATGTTTTTCTCTTGCTCCCAGTCCAGCATGGAAGGAAATGTCACTTACGCACGCACGAATTTACGCGAAACAACGGCATGCATATAACCTGGGCCTTTTTAAGGCAAGAGTGAATAGGCATTATCTAGGCAAACATGCTCCATCATCGTCTGCATCATCAGGTAAGATGGCGGACAAATGGGTTGCCTATTAGTAATAAAAAGAAAACACCAATGCACGTCTTCAGTAGTTTACAAGCTTGTTTGAAACTCTCTCTGTACAACTTTACCATTACTCCTATGCCTTTATCAAAGCGGTCACTATATATCATCAAGCGGTAACAGCTGAACCTCTCCCATCTCGCTGGTGACGTCATCGTCCACCGCATAAGTGATGACGAACTTGAGGCTGAGGCGCGCGAGTGCGGGCCGGCCCAGCAGCAGCACCTGTGTGAGCGCGGGCGGCGGCAGGAACGGGTTGTAGGCCGGCAGGGCGGAGCCCGAGGGGGGCAGTAGGCGCACCTTGCAGCCCTGCCATACAAACACGACAACACGAAATTAGATTAAAAATTTTTTTATTTTTCTTTATTTAATTATTATTCTTCTTCTCCTGTCGAGTGGGTATCGAGTCTATCGACCCGATGAACCCTGGTGTCAGAGTTTTTAAACCGCCTAGTAGCACAACTATCAGGCCTCTGACATGGTTTGAGTAACGACCACTATCAAAGACAGCGACCGGGACCGACGGCTTAACGTGCCCTCCGAAGCACGAAATATTTTTCTTTTTCGGACAATCAGGTGATTCAGCCTGCAATGTCCTAACCAAACTAGGGAAAAATTCACAAAGTGATAAATGCTCAAATATCAACTTTGTGATTCCCCCCTGGGAATCGAACCCAGGACCTCCGGATCAGGAGTCCATGGCACTAGCCACTAGACCACGGAGGCAGTTAATTTAATTATTATTGACATATGTATTAAGCTGACGTTTAAAATTTGTCATTTTTATTAATGAACCAGAAAATCTTGACTTTATAAATATAACTTCTTTAATTATTATTGAATATTTGCATACCAACTGTTGGTGCACCACGCCTGTACTATATACAGGGTGGCTCAAAGAGTGACGTCCAAAGGAAAAATTTTGATTTCTTAGGTCAAGGGGTAGCCAAATCACCCCCATGTATGTTCAGCGATTTTTAGTAGTTTAGGAGTTATGATTTTTTTTGCTAATTTTCTAAGAAAATTGACCTCAGTGGATTAATTATTTTTTATTATTTTTTTGGATAACTTTTTTTTATTTTTTTTTATTTTTGTGACATCCTCTTAAATAGTTCTTTTAACCATAAAAGTTTCAGCTTCCTAGCTGTAATGTAAGTTAGTTATTTTTTTATCGAAAGTTCGAATTTTACGATCGAGCTAGTCTGCTCTGAATTTTCAACTTGAAATTAAAAATTGAAAAAGATAATCTCATGGTCCCTTATTAATTTTAAAAACTCCGCAAGTTTTCAAAATTACATAAAAATAAAAATTAACTATTGCTTAATGTGGTATTATTTGCAGAAAACCAGCCTTCAAAGGTACTTGGGTGGAAATTACCTAATTAGTAAATTGTTTCAGAAAGATTCCTGTTATGTCATTACTAAGGACTAATTAAGTTAGAAAATGTATCAAATTAAAGGGAAAATAAAATTATTTACTAAAAAATGTTATTTCAGTTACATTTTTGAATGAAAATTCTTAGTAAAATGTTTTAGTGTGAGTTGTAAGATTTATGAGACAATTGTATTATTAATAATAAGTAAATAAACTCGGATAATTCTTTTACACATTTACTCACAATAAATTTTCAAAATGGCGACCTCCCACAGCAATACACAACCTACATCTACGCAAGAAATTTTCTTTAAGTCGCCTAAACGCTTCTCTGTTACCTCTAACGACATTTCCGGCCTCTCCAATTCGCTGTCTTAGCTCCTCTTCATTTAACGATTCTCGGGCGTAAGCTATGTCCTTGTAATAACCCCAAATAAAAAAATCAATCGGATTTAGGTCAGGCGATCGTGGAGGCCATCTGATTGGACCGTTTCGTCCGATCCACCTGTTGGGATACGTTTCATTCAAATGATTACGCACTTGTGCTGTGTAGTGGCATGGTGCACCGTCATTTTGGAAAACCATGTGTCTTCGTAAATCGAGGTTGACTTCCTGCAATAACAAGGGAAGATCATTTTCGAGAAACAATTTGTATGTCTCGCCATTGAGCCTCGGCGGCAATTCGAACGGCCCGATCATTTCTCCGTTCAGTATGCCTGACCACATGTTGACGCTAAAGCGATGCTGGAACCTAGTATCTCTGGTCAAGTGGGGATTCTCTACTGCCCAGTGGTGGGTGTTATGAATATTAAATATTCCTGTGCGCTCAAAACGCGACTCGTCAGTCCACAAAACTTTTTCGAAAAATCCCGGGTCGTCTCTCTCCATCCTTAACATAGTCTGGCAAAAATCAAAAAATCTCTCTGTTGGTAATCAGCAGGCATTAGAGCTTGAACCCGTTGAATGTGATATGCATGGTACCCTTCGACTTTCAATATTCTTTGGATTGATGTTCTGGGGATGTTCAAATTGCGAGCCATTATTCTTGTACTTGTTGAAGGGTGCTCAGCTACTTCGTCCAATACGAGGTTTCGACGGCCCGGATCAACTATTGGGATACCTTCACGCCTGCCTTCTCGACCAGGAATGCGGCCTGCCATCAAAGTGTTGTGTGTGTTAATAAAAACACGATGGTCGGGATACCTATTAGGCTGCGGTCCTCCACGGCGTTGAAGTTGCTCCCGATAAAGTCTTGCCGCTTCATGGCCGTTGCCTTGAGCAACTCCATAAAAATAATGCATTTCTGCATATTCGGCCAACGTGTAGTTCATACTCGTAATAATAATAATCTGTGACTTGAAAGCAAACCACGACACGACTATCGATTTTACAAATTCTGCCTGTCTTTTTATTTCCTACAAATTTTATTTTTCTAGATAGTATTTCTGTCCATCAGTCATTGTTTGCCAGCCAGCACCTCAGCCAGCCAGCGTCATTGAACATAAAAGATCACAACACTTTCCAAGTCATCAAAATCCAAGTCACTTCCATGCTGGCCTGGGAGCGAGAGAAAAACTTAGAATGTGCCAGCTGCATTTCCTCCCGGGCATGTTGTAAAAATCAGCTAAGGGATCCGAGGGTTTCAGTATATTGCAATGTAGGCGATGGGCTGACAACCTGTCACTACAGCAATATACGTACAAATCCATCTTGAATAACCCTCAAACCTTGTCAGACGTGGCGGAACGACGTTTGTTTGGGTCGTTTATGCTCTGCCTACCCCATTAGGGATAAAGGCGTAAAATCCAAGTTGATAAAGCAAAGTCTTAAATACAAGCACAAGTAATCTAATTACAAAAAGAAGGCAGCAAGGTCCGTGGACAAAGCAAAGTTTGTTTTCGTGGTAAGATAATCACCAAGAAGCAAACAAACTGCTACCGGAAAAAAAAACAGCGTGGCATGATCAACTCGCACTTTTAAATGAGGGTAGTTCAACATGCTCACCTTACCGCTCCAGTAAATTCGCGACTGCGACTCTCATGCAACTCAAAGTAATGTCTCGGAGTGGGTCATGCATTTATTATCTTAATGTTATGTTATGTCTATCAAAACCATACGTGCTTAGACTCAACTTTAAACATAGTTGCTATCTCCCTCACACCTCTTCTCCGCTAATTGACAATAAATTTAAGTAAACCAATAAAACGAACGAACTGCAATAAATGAACTTTTGTAAATTCCACCCAAGTACCTTTGAAGGCTGTTTTCTGCAAATAATACCACATTAAGCAATAGTTAATTTTTATTTTTATGTAATTTTGAAACCTTGCGGAGTTTTTAAAATTAATAAGGGACCATGAGATTATCTTTTTCAATTTTTAATTTCAAGTTGAAAATTCAGAGCAGACTAGCTCGATCGTAAAATTCGAACTTTCGATAAAAAAATAACTAACTTACATTACAGCTAGGAAGCTGAAACTTTTATGGTTAAAAGAACTATTTAAGAGGATGTCACAAAAAAAAAAAAAAAAAGTTATCCAAAAAAATAATAAAAAATAATTAATCCACTGAGGTCAATTTTCTTAGAAAATTAGCAAAAAATTCATAACTCCTAAACTACTAAAAATCGCTGAACATACATGGGGGTGATTTGGCTACCCCTTGACCTAAGGAATCAAATTTTTTCCTTTGGACGTCACTTTGGGCCACCCTGTATAATGTGATTTTATCTACACTGTAATTTAACCGTGTGTGTCTGCAAATAAATGTTTTCATTTCATTTCAAACAGTAGGGTACCGCATTAAAAAAGAAAGTAAATATAGAAATACGTTTGAATAGAACCACTAATTTCGCCGGAGTATTTCAAGACACGGTCACTCAGATGGTTAGAGCAGTGGCTCGGTTCGCTAAAGGTAGCGGGTTTAGTTCAAATCCTTCAATTTTAATAATGACTTTTGTGTAACTTAAAAGATGTTTTTATCTTATGGACGTAATTTGGCAGAAAGAACTCATATCTTTAAGAAAGCTTATGTAGATTGAGGCCTTTCAGTATTTAAAAAGAATTAGTAAAAGCAGAAAACAGACTAGCCTCAATCAAATATTTCGGAATGTCTTCTCTACAAATAAGTAAATGGGCAAAGTAAATATATTCAACCAATTTAGAAATATCCCGTCTCTATGCTAATCAAAATCACAAAAGGCGTGTTGACAATCTCTAGGTACAATTCTGGTGAAAATAATTTTACAGTTATATTCGCAAATTTTAAAGGCCATTGCATATCTTAATAGGGGATTCCTACCTAACTTGAAATAAAAATAAAAGAGACTGATGTACCTACGCCAATCGACAGATCATATTATACGTGAACTAGCGACCCGCCCCGGCTTAGCACGGAAATTATCAGTGTTTCTCTACCATATTATGCATGTATTATACATATAAACCTTCCTCTGGAATCACTCTATCCATTAAAAGACCGCATCAAAATCCGTTGCGTAGTTTTAAAGATTTATGTATACATAGGGATGTAGGGACAGAGAAAGCGACTTTGTTTTATACATATACTTTTTGGTCACTTGGCTTTTATGCTTTTATGTCTTACCTTAGGTACAACAGCCTGGAACTTGTAATCCTCTATAGGCGAGCCGCACTTGCTGGTCGTCGATATAACGATCACGTTGACATCAGGTCTCGGCTTGTCCTTACAAAAGTGTAGCACCACCGTCACACCTTCGTCTTCCTCAAACACGGTCATAGGCGGCACCTTGCTCGGGTGAACGCTATTTAACGTCACGTGTATATCCGTCAAAGGCTTTACGTCACATTTCTTAACACTATCCTTCCTCTCTGTAATTTCCTTATTCTCTACTGGAGTTTCTTCAGATTTCCCGTTTAAGGGTAGACCTAGATCCAAAATCGTGTCTAAGGGACTGTCGGGTTTCGAAGAGTTGTTCAGACTAGCTGTAGGCTCATCAGTAGTAATGTCGACCATCATATCGTCATTCGGACTGAAAGGTTTTGGTTCGACAGATTCTAGCTTAGGCGGTTCTTCCGGTCCCTTCGTAAAGAAGTCTAGGTCTAACATGGCGCCGTTGTTAGCAGTTTGACCGCCATCTTTTGGAGAACTTTTATCTAATGCATTCATTGGTATTTTCTTTGCTGTTTTGCTGTAAAAGATATGAAATAAATTCAGCTTTCCACTGTTTTATAGATAACAAAAACAATGGGATTACTCAGTCAACAAAACTGACAAAACGTTCACAAAGATATACATACATACATACATAAATCACGCCTTTGTCCCTTACGGGGTAGGCAGAGCGTTTAAGGCCTCGTAAAAGGCGCTTCGCCACGTCTGTCAAAAATTTAGGGCAATTTTAGATTGTAATATGTATTGCTATAGTGACAGGTTGTCAGCCCATCGCCTAATTTACAATACACTGTAACCCTCGAGTCCCTTTTGCTGACTTCAACAGCATGCCCGGGAGGAAGGGCAGCTGGAACATTCTATGTTTTTCTATCTCTCCCAGTCCAGCATGGAAGTCAAAGATATTCTTTCAGAAAATTATAAAATAATTTTCCCATACAAAAGTTTTGTTGACTGCAATCCTTATCAGTTTGCGAGAAGCTGTACCAAACATATATACATATAATCACGTCTTTATGGGGTAGGCAAAGCGTAAACGACCTAAACAAAGGTCGTTCCGTTTGAGGGTTATTTAAGATAGATTTGTAGGTATTGCTGTAGTGCCAGGTTGTCAGTCCATCGCCTAAATTACAATATACTGAAACCCTCGGATCCCTTAGCTGTTTTTTACAGCATGCCCGGGAGAAAATGCAGGCACATTCTATGTTTTTCTCTCGCTCCCAGTCCCATATACCTAAAAAAATGTAACTAAAATAACTTACCTGTTAAAACTATCAATCCTTTTTGCGTTCTCTGGTAGAGACTGTTTCAATAACTGTTCGCCTAAAGTGTCTAACTCGTTCCAACCCTCCGCTTTATTCCCCTTTTCGCTTATTAAATCTACATCTTCTGAAAACAAGGAGAAAATAAATATAAGTTCATGTTGATGTGAAAACGGGACACACTTTTAGTCACTACAAATTGTATTTTCTTTAGCTGGTTAGATATTAGAGGCGGTAAAAAATGCACATCGCCCCTAGGAAAAAGACGATAAAGTTTGCCAGTCCGCAGTTGTCATGCAAGTGTGAATGAAAGGTAGAACGCTCTACAAAGCTGAACTTTGCAAATGTGCAACATTTACGGCCGTCACTTACCAGATGATATTAAACTAACAGGCTTCAATGGCTCAGCAATGCTAGGTCCACTCTCTGCTGAAAATATGTCTCCGAGTTCGTCTATAACACTATTTTTCTTCTTTATTTCTTTCTTTGGTTGGTCGCCTTTGCCTAAACCGAAAAAAAATTGTGGTAATTTCACAAAATTTTAATGTGTATTTAATACATTTAGTCACGCCTTTATCCCTAATGGGGTAGGCAGACCGTAAACGACCAAAACAAAGGTCGTCCCGCCACGTCTGACAAAGTTTTGAGGGTTATTTAAGATATATTTTGTAAGTATATTGTGTGTATTTTATTGTAATTTACACAACGTGTAACAGAAAGGGTATATGCTATGCATCCGACGGATGTGAATCTACCCATGAAACTGAACAACTTTTCCTAAGGATCAAAGGTCAAAATAAGAAAATAAAATGTTGACCTTCCATACTAAATGCATCAGCTGATAGTGCATTTGGTATGGGCTAAAGATTTTTCTATTTGGACCTATGCTCCTTAGGGAAAGTTGTTATATTCATAAGTAGATTCACACCATTCATGATGCATTTATAACCCTTATACCGAGGGTAAGGGACAACGTCCCGCAAACTGATAGGGGTTGCTCAGTAATCGAAACTGAACAACTATCACCAAAAAAATATTTCAGGAAATTGTTCAAGGTGGGTGGTGATTTTGAATGGGAATGTATTTTATTTTGTTTCCTGGAATAAATTCCTGGTGATAGTTGTCCAGTTTCGTTGACTGAGCAACCCCTATCAGTTTACGGGACGCTGTCCCTTACACCCGGTATGGGTCTCAACAGGCAGATATTTCGCGTAATACCTTGCGTATTATGGTCCCCACCAAGGCAGGGCTGAGCCCCTTTTGTTTTATTATTATTTACCTACAAATCTATCATATATAACCCTCAAAATTTTGTCAGACGTGGCGAAACGACCTTTATTTAGGTCGATTACACTCTGCCTACCCCATTAGGGAAAAAGGCGTGATTGTATGTATGTATGATTTACCCGGGTTGGCTCCGGCGAAGTCTAGAAGACTATCACTGTTTGACGGCTGGCTCTCTAACGGCGGTTTCGTTTTCTGCTTCCTGCCGGCGCCGGCGACGAACGCGTTATATTTCTCGTTCACTTCGTCCAACACGTCGCTAGCGTGCAAGATGTCGGCTGAAATATTAAAACAAGTTGTAGTGATGACGAAGATAATCACTACATAGTATAAAACAAAGTCGCTTTCTCTGTCCGTATGTATGCTTAGATCTTTAAAACTACGCAACGGATTTTGATGCGGTTTCTTTTAATGGATAGAGTGATTCAAGAGGAAGGCAAGTCGTAGAGAAACACTGATAATTTCCGTGCGAAGCCGGGGCGGGCCGCTAGTAATATACTAAAGTATTAGTGTTTCTTGCCTTGATAAATAAGCATAACTTGCTTGATAAATAATCAGCAATTGTTTTGTCTAGAAAACAACATTGTCGTCCTTGCCTATTCATATACAATCTTACCTTCCATAAGATAGAACGCGATCACATTTCCGGCGACAATTTTATTTTGTATGCTAATATTTATACATCCATGCTGGACTGGGAGCGAGAGAAAAACATAGAATGTGTCAGCTGCATTTCCACCCGGGCATGCTGTAATAACCAGCTAAGGGATCCGAGGGCAGAATATTGCAATTTAGGCGATAGGCTGACAACCTGTCACTATAGCAAAAACCTATATCTTAAATAACTTTCAAAACTTTGTCAGACGTGGCGGAACGACCTTTGTTTAGGTCGTTTACGCTCTGCCTACCCCATTAGGGATGAAGGCGTGATGATATGTATGTTTGTATGTATGCTAATATTCCTGGACCTGTCTTCATATTGCTTAATCTCTCATCTTGACGATGCAAAATGAGTCTTAAGACGCGAATAGTTGTATCAGTCGTTTTGGTGTTACCTATATCATCCTGCTGCGTGTCGTTAGCTGCAAGTCGCTGCAGCACGGGCCTGAGCCGCACGCAGCTCGCGTGCAGCTCGTGGATCAGCTGTTCCTCGTCAGGCGAAGCATCATCAGCTCGCTCCAGCATGTCACGCAGCAGCCCCGCGCTGTCCAAAGCCGCGGACACCTCTTGCGCGCGACGACAGTTCGCTTCGGTGCGCCGTTCCTCCTGTGGATTACAATTTCACAAACTAATTGCTACTTTTTCATTGCTTACTTTCTGTCAGCAGTGTCACCCGCGGCTAAATATGTTTTCCCGTGGGTTTTTGAATTCATTATAAAACTCACACACACACAAAAACCCAAAAATACAAATGTTTCCTCTTTATAATATTAGTATAGATATATTGTACATTTTAGTGATTGAATGCTGAAAGTACAACTATCACACTGAATTTTATTGTGATGTAAAAAGAAAAAGAAATAAATCAGATAAAAAAATAATTATAGTGTGTATTGTTAGCTCATGATGGTGCCTTAAATGTTTTGTATAAATATAAATAAAGAAACTTAAAAAACAGTTTTTTATACATAAACCAGATATGGAATAACCTTGCACAATGAACTATGTATAACCAATGAAATATCCCATACAACAAAACAGTCAAACATAAAAAAGTAGCTATGTTTTCTGCATGTTCATGTTGCAAAATAGCACTCTTAGTAAAGGAAGCACACAATTATAATTCATTATGAGATGTAGTTTCTCACACCACCATAATAGAAGATTAGTATGGTAATGTTATGTAAACCATTATATGTGTTTCAAGACATTGTAGTCTACAATACACTCTGTCTGAGACTTCTATAACTGGAATGAGTTCTTGTTTCTTATTTACTTCCTCTTTTCTTACACATAAAGTAAATAATTTTTCTTTCAGACTGGCCTGGGAGCGCGAAAATAACATAGAATGTGCCAGCTGCGTTTCCTCTCAGCAAGGGGATCCAAGGTTTTTAGCATATTGCAATTTAGGTGTAGGCTGACATCTCGTCACTATACCAATATATATAAAAATTTAAGTTAAATAACCTTCAAAACTTTGTCAGACGTGGCAGAACAACCTTTGTTAAGGTTGTTTACGCTTTGCTTACCCCATTAGGGACAAAGGCGTGATTATTTGTATGTATGTAAAGTAAAGAAGTTTGCTAAAGTGATTTTTCAACATACTTTTTTATGTTTTATTTCATAGTTTTGAGGGTTATTTAAGAAAATAATAAATATATAAATTATTTTCTAAATAACCCTCAAAACTTTGTCAAATGTGGCGGAACAACCTTTGCTTAAGTTGTTTACGCTCTGCCTACCCCCTCTTTCACATAATTTCACATAAATTTGTAGGTATATTGTTGTAGTTACAGGTTGTCGGTCCATTGCCTAAATTACAATTTATTTATTTATTTAATAGGCACACAAAACAAGGTACAATCATTATAAGTTAAGCAGAATTGAGGTTATACATTGTATACATATAAAACTGGACTATATCTCTACACATGTATGCACAATAATGAGGGTTAGTTTTGTCTTACTGACTATGTTAATGTATGTAATCTATACCTTATTCAGTTTCTTTGATGATTACTCTGACTTCTTTTTTAAATTTAGATAATTTTGGTGTGAATATATCTAAAGTTGAGTTAGTGGCAACAAGTTCATTATAGGTACGGCACAATGTACTGAAACCCTCACATTTCTTAGCTGGTTTTAAAGTGTGCTCAGGAGGAAATGCAGCTGGCACATTCTATGTATTTCTCTCGCTACCAGGCCAGCATGGAAGAATAAAGAAAAGTAATGAAAATATTAGTTCTCAAAACAGATAAGCAAAGAAAATAAATTCTTATAAGAATCAGATTGGAAAATACTCACCTCTTTAACCATACTTTTAATCAATCTATTAGCATGCTGGAGATCCTCGGGCTTTTTGCTTTGAAGCAACGTCTGCAAGAGTTTAGATTTCTCCTCATCTTCAAAGATGGCACTCTTGGAGCGGTTGCGGAGGGGTGGTGTGTCCTCTGGGGGCAGTGGGGGAGGGGTCTCTTTAATCACCCCCTGGTTCTTCAACATGTCATAAGCCACTTTGAATTTCGACTCCTTTGGATATTCTATAGACCAGGCATGGAGTAGCTGTAGTACCTACAATTTAATTTATCTTGTTATCTTTTATAAATAAATTGTATACATAAGAACCACCTTCCTTATTTTTTCTATAAATAACACAAGGACAAATAGCAATTAATTGAATAGTAACTAAATAAGGGAAAGGATACTTTCGTTTGTTAAGTTACTAGCAAACAAGAATAACATGATTTTAAAGCAGTGTTTACCCTGTGTATCAGGGTTGATTTGCATTTAATTTGATATACCTAACTAGTGCACAAATATAACTTGAAATTAACTACTTGAACTAAGCAGCTATGTATACTAAATGGGGCCCGATCGGCAGGAAAGTGTAATCGATGCTTAAGCCTTTGTGTTGACCAACTTACCCTAATCCGTACTTCTGGTGCTGTTCTGTCAGCAAAGTATTTAGGGGATACGAGCTTTATCATCTCATTCAGGAACCGGAATTTGCCGATTTCGGCGTGGAAGGAGGCGTCGCAGCGGCGCATACAGCGGTCCAGCATCGTGAGGGCGAGGAGCGACTCTCGGGCGTTTGGCGTGTGGATCCGCGCCGCTAGCGTCTGAGCCGCCAACATCGGCCCTTCCGGCGAATCCTTCAATATAGCACAGAAAGCCTCCATCGCCGCCGCGTCCGGACATGGCAAGGATTCGTGCGTAGCTTTTACTGATCGAAAAACAACATCTGTTACTCGATATTCATAACACCAAAAATTATGAATTTATGCAGTCAATACTTACAGATCAAAGCTTCTAAACTAGTGAGTGTAACGTTCATGTTTAATACACTATAATTACTGCATTATTTAATACATATCCCTTTAAAAATAAGATTTATTCGCTAGAAACATTTTCGTTTATTTTACACAAATGTCAACTGTTTTTGACGTTTGTGACGTCATTTCATTCTTCATAGTGCTTGCCCAATGATTAATTTTTAAAACCGATAAATACGTGATTAATTTATAAAAACCGGTACTTTCTATGATGACTTTTTGAGGTGCAACACTAATCGTCATATGTTTGTCACTTTCCGGAAACGTCATTTTTGCGAAGAAACTGATAGAAAATCTAAAAATAATTCGATAATTTTGCGTTATTGCGTGAATTGTGCACAAAATGGCCATTTCGAGGCTGTCCCGATTGGTCTCCCAGTGCAGGAGCTTCACGAGAGCTGGGCAAGTGGTGCAGAGGAGGACAGCAACCACCACGGAGACTGGCGCGATACTTCCCGAGCCCGAGAAGAAGCCGTTCGGGCTGGTGGGCATCATCGCGGCGGTGGTGCCCGGCCTGCTCATAGGCGCCGCCATCAGCAAGAACATCGCCAACTTCCTAGAGGAGAACGAACTCTTCGTGCCTTCAGACGATGATGACGACGATGACTAATGGATCCATTTAGAAATTAATGAATTAACTAGTTTTTTTTACTTTTGTTATGACAAAATCATTCAATTATGTTTTATACACAAGCAGGTGTATCAGAGAAACTCATAAGTTAAAATTTCTATTTATTGTTAAAAATTATAATACAATTGTTACAAAAATTACATTTCGATGTAAAACTATTTGTGCAAACGCTACAATTCAAATATCGCACAATTTGCCAATTTATTATATTATGTAGTTTAGTTTTTTTGTATATTAGTGGTGTTATAAATCTTCCCAACTTTCATAGTATTTACATTTTATATAAGTATATATAAAAGTACAATCTCAAATCATATAATACATAGACAGCATTTTATATACAGCTGATAATACAGTAATTTTTATTACTAAATGCATTTTATGAAATGCATCATATAATCCTGAGTAACAAAATGCAATCTCTTGCTATACTAGTCAAATGTTACTCTCTTTAGCAATAAATACTTAGAAATCTCATCCCTCACCTGTGCTTAATATTTTTTAAGTGAAAATGATGAATAAATGACTTGAAAATGGCATAATTCAGTCTTTCATTTGTATAAATATGAGCTCAGAATGTTAATGGTAAAGGTTACTGAACAACAATGCTTACAATTAAAAAGAAATAATATTAGCTCACTATTAAGCAGTGACTCCTGCTCTCAAAGATTACAGAAAACATACCACCGCACGGCAGAGAGGGGACGGGTAATGTTTGAGAAATTCTTCCCCTCTGCCCAGCGGGTGTAATGTTTTGTTTGATAGCAGGAGTCAAGGCTTTAAACTACAGCGGAAGACATGATAGTTGATATAGATTGTGCTATGGTTAAAATACTTCCAAACATTCTTACATGATCCACATAATCCTGACTTGAATAATAAAATAATACTGCTAAACTATGACCAACTAATCAAAAAGTCATAATCTTGTCTTTTTTAAATTCGAATTGCCAATAAGCTCCCATAAATCATTGTCAAAAACACCAAATATACTTTCACACACAAAGTAGTTTTTGATAGAAATAATAAAATGTTTCAAAGAACACACTGGTGCCGATTCGGTTGTAAACATAACTAATTGAATAAAATATAAAATCATGTCAAAGTTAGGTTACCCAACTAAAATAAGATAGATGGTGTCGCCTTATTTTGTCATTTTGATAGTATTATAATCAGCTGTTGTATTAAGTATTCTATTGAAATTTTAGAAAATGACAGGACAGGACAGGAAACTAAATGAAAATTGAGTTTTCAACAGAATTGGCACCATTGTCAGCGTCTTTCACTCATACATAATACTTCAACCCGACATTATAAAAGTAGGAGCATTATTTCCTACCAAAAGAGTGTTTCTACAGCTTGGCCAGATTTTAAAAAAGACCTACCATAGAGTAGGGCTTATGGACTTACTCCTTCGTTTCAAGTCAATAGCATATATGTATTTAAATCCTTGATGCTCAGAATGTGGCCTTCCTATATGCCCTGCTCCACAGTATAGTCCATTTGTTAACATTGCGTTATCAATACCAACTTGTTTTGCGGCCCACAACCTTTTTTTGTTTATAACTTTAGAAAGTTGTAAACAAAAACAGGGTTTCACAAACGAGGGAAATCCCTTCCCCTCCCCGCCCCGCGGGGGTAAGTTTCGTGTAATCTTTCCGAGCAGCTTTACAAACATATGTTTTGCGGTTGGCATAGGTTTTACAAACATATGTTTTGCAGTTGGCATAGGTTTTACAAACATGGTTTGCGGTTGGCATAAGTTTTACAAACACCTTGAATAGGTTTTATAAACATATGTTTTGCGGGGGGGAATGTTTTGGTGCGCTGGAGTCACGGCTTAAAGGAAAATACCTCTCTGCTAAGTTGCAAAGAAAAAGCAAAAGAGGTTGGTATCGGTAACTCAATATTAAAGAATACGAACTATAGGTGTTTTTAGTGTCAGGGTATACAATAATGTAGTGTGAGATGCGTGTTACTCCGGCGGGCGCTTGTGCTCGCCCCAGCCGTGGAAGCACTTGGTGAACCGGCGCGACTCCTTGTCCTTGAGCGTGAGGAACAGCTTGCGCGCGCGCTGCGGCTGCATCGTCTTCATGTGCTGGATGTACACCTGCGCGGGGAAGGCATCATATCATAAATAAATGTTCGATAATTTTTCCCGCGCGAGCTTATCCCTATAAGAGATCCCTTCCAGCCTACCTAATGGTTAAATAATAATATAAACGAGGTTATTAGTCGACCATTTTGTCGCTATCTATCTACCTGTCGCGACACCTTGACTTATTTGTCAAAAACTGTCAAATTTGTCGGATTGTCACGTTTATTAAATAGGGCCCAGATGTCGAGGTAATAACGGTAACAAATTAACTAACTAAAATTATTATATTAGTTAAATGATACAAATTAGATGAAGAAAATTCATCATTCATTATGTGATGTTAATCTTCGCTATATAATAAGCTTCGCTATTGGTGGAACGTCGCACGCAGCCAGTTTGTGACTTACTACCTACCAAACTGGTCTCTCAGCTCCGTAACGATATGTTATCCTGGTACTCCTCGAATATATTGTAATATCGGCCTACGCTCTATACTGCTGTATTTCTCGGCGTAAACAAACACCACCTCACTTGAGAAACATCGTCTCAACATCTTGCGCTCCTGGTAACCTGCAGTTGTACCACACTCGAAACAGGTTGCTCGACTCCTTAACGCTATATTAATCTAGTACCTACTCTTTATTGAACCTAAACATCAACGCAATGCCAAAGCTGTCGAAAAAGGCCTCAGAACCAAAAGTTACAGAATTTCATACACCTATTCATTTAGAATCAGAACCTGAAATGATCTACAGTGATGAAGGAGAGAATATTACTCATAATAATAAAGTAAATCGCAAGAAGCGACGGGCTTTTGGTTCCCCACCACAGGCTGGACAATCAGCAAATATGGAGGACATCATGACAGAAATGCGCAACCTATTTTCATCACTATCTATACGCCAAGAAGAACGCTTTCAGGAACTACAAGCAACAATAAAGGCAGAAAATTCTGAAATTAAAGAGAGTCTTAACTTCTTGTCAGCAAAATATGAAGAAGCAATGACAGAAATACGCTCGCTTCAGAAGGAAAAGAAAGCGGATGGAAAGCGCATTGCTGACTTGGAGGAAAAAGTAGAAAATCTTCAAAATATAGCTCGTAAAACTTCCATAGAGATGAAAAACGTTCCAAAGAAATTAAATGAAACGAGAGAAGACTTGATAAATATGGTTATTAACTTATCTAGTAACGTTAACTGCCCTCTGATCAAATCCGACTTAAAAGACATTTTTAGGACGAAAGGTAGGAGAGACTCTACAACAAAGACCCCAATCGTTGTTGAGTTGGGATCTACTATCATAAAACAAAATTTCTTGAAAGGCTGTAAAGCTTTTAATGTGCATAATAAAGAAAAACTTCGGGCGAAACACCTAGGTTTTCACACTGAAGAAGATACTCCCATCTACGTCTCGGAGCAGCTTACCACTAAAGGATCCCGACTCTTTTTCCTATCCCGGGAGTTAACTAAATCAAAAAAATATAAATTTTGCTGGACTGCGTTCGGTAAAATCTATGTAAGGAAAGATGAAAACTCACCCATTATTACGGTGACCAGTGAATCGCAAATCCAACAACTAATGAATCAAGCATGACTAGTGTTTTCTGTTGATTTTGTTGTAGCTTCTTTGAGTATTATTTGCATGTTTTATTTTTTCCCACGCCATTTGTCTTGTATAAAATACTTTACTCCATATATTCTACCTAGTTATAATATCCACATATATAATACATTCATGTCTATACCCAATTTTGACACACATTCAAAATTATATTACATTTGTCATTACATTAATATGCTAACTTACACAAAAAATTACACACCAACAACCTTCTGTGTTAACATTACTTACCATAGTTTGACTATGTACCAGTATTTGCATGTTAGTTTCTATTGTAATTATCATGGCTAGCCAACTTCAAACAATACAAGAGATAGACGATTTTCAAATTGCTTACTCAAGGGAATGCTCGATTGAACAATTACGCAGTATTAAAATATGTAACAATTACAATTTAAATATAATAACTCAAAATATTAGAAGTATATATTGCAACTTAGATGACCTTTTAATTAGCGTATCGCAGATCCCAGTGGAGATAGACATTATTATCCTCACAGAATGTAGACTAGACTCGTCTAAACAAATACCAAGTATTAATAGATACACGTCGTTCTTTACAGCTAATTTACTTAACCAGAATGATGGAGTCTGGATCTGTTTCCGGAACAATATAACCTGGGCCTTTTCAAGGCGAGAGTGAATAGGCACTACATAGGTGAGTATGTTTCAACATAGTCCGCATCGTCACTTTCCACCAGGTGAGATGGCGGACAAATGCTCGCCTATATATATAAAAAAAAAAAAAAAAAAAAAGTCGTAATTTATATAAAGGATAACTTTCAATTTAAAGTTACAGAGATTATTTTGCGCCATGCTTCGTGTCTGCAAGTTGTCACGTCTGATTCAATAATACTAGGTATTTACCGCTCTCCTTCCAACCTGAAAGCGGATGAATTTTTGGACTCTATTAATAGTCACCTAGAAAAAATTAATAAACACAAAAACATAATTGTAACTGGGGATATTAATATTACATTAATAAAAAGAGACAAAGAATCTTGTTATGACCGGAGTAATCGTGAGTATTATCTTGACGTTATGTCAAGTCACGGCCTACTGTCTGCACATAACTTTCCTACTAGAGACAACAATTGCCTCGACCATTTCTTTTTGAAATTAAACAGTAAGGCAGAGGCCTTCGTTGCAGTACTAAACACGACGACTACGGATCATAAGCTGATCTTACTGAGTATTTCATTATTCAATAAATCTAAAAACGTAGCAGCCCCTAAAACTAAGAAAATTGTTAATTTTGACATGACAATAGAGTCGTTAAAACAATCGAACTTACACGAACTCTTCTCATATAATAACGCAAACATTTTTACTGATATGTTTTTGAAAAAGTTAATAGATTCTATACTTCAGCACACTAAAATACTTCCTATTCCACGATGTAAACGCATACTAAAGCCTTGGATTACTGAAGGTATTCTTAGATGTATCAATAATCGAAATAACATGCAAAAAGCTCTAAAAAACGATCCAAACAATAAAATTCTAAAACTCACTTATCGCAGATACCGAAATTACTGCACTAATATTATAAGAAAGTCTAAACGCAACTATGATCGTAAAAAACTAGCCAAATCAACATCAAATAATAAAACTTTGTGGGTGGCTATATATGAGGTTGTTGAATATAAACCAAAAAAGACTGCTAATACCAACCTTCTTAATATCTGTTCTGACCCTGTAGATTCTGCAAATAAAGTTAATGACTACTTTGTAAGTGTTGGCCAAACCTTAGCAGAAAATATTCTGACTGATGGTATAAATTTACATACATACATTGTCCCAGATAATATTCAATCGTCTTCATTTGTTCTTCTTGATACCGATCCATCAGAGGTAGAGCGAATAATAATGAATCTTGACTCGAACAGTGCATCTGGTTGGGATTCCATACCCACAAGGTTTTTAAAAATATCGAAGTGTATTACTGTGCCTATCATAAGTCACTTGGCAAACCTTTGTTTTCAAAGTGGTACATTTCCAAATGCCCTTAAAAAGGCAGTTATTACGCCAGTGTTTAAGAGTGGAGACAGAGACGATGTCAATAATTATCGCCCAATTTCCGTGCTGCCATCTATATCTAAAATTGTGGAGAGATTGCTTAACACTCGATTACTCAATTATCTCGATAAATTTGACATTCTTGCTCCGACTCAATATGGATTTCGTAAAGGCTTATCCACTGAAGATGCCATTTCTGCCCTTTCTTCTCACATTGTAAAAAATGTTGATGGCGGTAATAAGTGTTTGGCGGTCTTTCTAGATCTTAAGAAAGCTTTCGACACAGTCTCTGTCTCTATTCTGGTTCAAAAATTAGAAGCTATAGGAATAAGAGGGATGCCATTGGCCTTGTTCAGAGATTATCTCAAAAATCGTAAACAGCAGGTTAGGATTGGACAGTATTTGAGTAGCGAAACTGATGTTACCTACGGTGTCCCTCAAGGCAGCGTACTTGGTCCAACATTATTTTTAATATATATAAATGAACTATGCCACTTGAGGGTCACCAACGGTAAAATATTTTCATACGCGGACGATACTGCTATAGTGTTCCATGGCGAATCGTGGGAGGCCGTACACAGACACGCTGAAGATGGTCTTAATGTGATTGCACAATGGCTTAAATCTAACCTTCTGACTCTAAATGTTTCTAAGTCTAATTATATTTGCTTCTCAATCTTTGATTGTTATCAACCTAGTCAAATTTTTCGTGTCAGGATCCACTCTTGCAATAACAGAAATGCTATGCCATGCGACTGCCCATCCCTGAGTAAAGTTACTAACACCAAGTATCTGGGTATTATAATAGATCAAAGGTTATCATGGCATCCCCAAACAGAAGCTATTGCAAATAGAGTCAGAAAACTCATATGGGTATTCAAAAACTTGAGACACATTGCGCAAGACGATTTGATAAAAAAAGTCTACATTTCCCTCGTACAATCTGTGCTCATGTACTGCATTCCTATCTGGGGTGGTGCCTCAAAAATGAAGTTCCTGCAGATCGAAAGGGCACAAAGGTCACTACTGAAAGTTAGCTACTTTAAACCTTATCGCTTCCCTACTTCTGCCCTTTTCGAGATGTGTAGACTGCTCTCGGTTAGACAGCTCTATATTTTGTCCTCAGTGTTAAAGGTTCATAAAACACTTGTATTTGAACCAGATACCTTGAATAGAAGGAAAAGTCATAGGGTGGTCATTGCCGACCCAGTTAGGACCACCTTCGCGGGAAGACAGTTTGACAGACAATCCGCACACCTTTATAATAGCATAAATAAAACCTTACAGATATACCCAAAAACTTACTACGACTGCAAAAAAGTTATAAAACAATATCTCCTAAACAAATCTTACGAAGACACTGAATCCATTTTACAGATAATTACATAAAAACACTAAAATTATGTCCTACATACAGCACACTCGTATTATTAGGTATTACACATACACACACACCTTTTATATTTTGTTTTCAATAATTTTAAATTGTAATTAATTAAATAATTGTATTTTTATAAATTTAACTTATATTGTATCATTCTAAACAACATTACTTAGTTTTGTTAAATCCTTATGGAAGAGCGGGGCCTCCTAACACAAGTTTTTTTTTAAAAACTTAAAAGGAGTTCCTCGAACACTTTTGTTAATATTAACTAAGATTCTGAAATAAACTACTTTTATTTATTTATTATTTATTATACATATCATCATAACATAACTAATTTAATAATAGTTGGCTATTAAGCCACACCCTTAACAGTTACAAAATTAAAAGCGATCAACAATATTCTCACCACAAAAAGTCTTTTATTAATTGATTTGTTTTTTAGTAAATATATCTATTTTAGTCGTATTTGATTATGTCGTCGCGGTTTTATCTAAAATTTAACCACTTTATGGTCTGTTCTAATATTTCATGGAATGGTATTTCATATTTCTTCCATGCTGGCCTGGAAGCGAGAGAAAAATATAGAATGTGCCAGCTGCTTTTCCTCCCCGGCATGCTGTAAAAACCATCTATATATTACAATTTAGGCGATGGGCTGACAACCAGTCACTACAGCAATATACCTACAAATCTATCTTAAATAACCCTCAAAACTTTGTCAGACGTGACGTGACCTTTGTTTAGGTAGTTCACGCTCTGCCTACCCCATTAGGGATAGAGGCGTGATTATATGTATGTATGATGAGTACCTGCGCGGACTTGTAGGCGAGCTTGATCTCGACCTCGGAGCACTTGGCGCCGAGCCACAGGAACACCTGCTCGCCGTTGTCCAGGATCATAATGTCGTCGTCCGCGAGGTCGTCCTGCCAACAGCCAATCAGTTATTAATTCAAATTCAATTATTTATTTCAGACCAATTACAAAGTCCATATATTTGTTAGTAGCAACTTATTCTAGTGTTAGTATTTATTTATTTACAGGGACATAAATTATTATTAACACTAAGTTTGGTTTTATAACATGCATCTTAGAAATTCAATCAACAATCTAAAATTCCGCTCAATTTTTGTCAGACGTGGTGAAAGCGCCTTTTAGGAGGAGTTTTACGCTCTGCCTGCGTTTAAGGGATAAATGCGTGATTTTATGTATGTATGCATCTTAGAAATTGGCAAAAAATGCCTAGAAAAATAGTAAATTCAATTCAAATACTTTATTTCAGACAGTCCATATATTTGTTAGTAGCAATAACTTATTCTAGTGTTAGTTTTTATTTATTTATAGGGAAACAATTTAAGTTACATTGGTTGACATTAGTGTGAAGCTGCATTCGTCTCTTCAAGAGTGGAGACCCACCTATCAACAAATACACGCAGGATGCTATTGGTGCAGTCGCGGAGGCGTGGCAGGGCTGACATTACCCCCGAGGTCGAAAAAAAGGCTGAGAGAAGTATAATACTTTTCTCCTATTAGTTCGGTAATAATTAATTATTTATTTTAAAAAAACCTTCATTCATTCTTTTCGGTCCTCATATTCACAGACGCCAGCAATATGGTTTAGGTGTTCACATTATTGATTATTTTGAGGCTGAATGCATACAACCTTATAAATTTAGAAAAAAGTCTTCAATGTCTCTCTCTAGACTCACTTTCCCAAATATCACTATTTGAACTCTCTGTGTCTCACTTGGCAGGAGTCTGTGGATTTATCTGATTGAGACACTACCAGAGAAGGGTTTAGGAACTTTTAGTGACAAGGTTAATAACTTTTCGTGACACGATCAGTTACTTTTGTGACAACTTTTGGTTACATGTTTTATGTGTTATCTTACTTCGAAATCGGTACATTTCTCCGAAACAGTGGAGTATCCCTTTTCGTTGCAAAACCTTGTGTAGTTGAGATAGTCCGCATCAGAATCGTACGGTTTGCGGCCGCCTAGTGCAATACAGTAGTTATTTGGTTCGTTTTCCTATCAGTATCTGAACTCTTTCTCTTACCTAGCTGTACATTCCTCTGTGACACTATCAGTGACACGTTTAGTAACTTTTCGTGATAAGTTTAGTAACGCTCAAGTTACAAGCTGTGCAGAAGATTACAGCTTGTGATGAATAACATATCAGTTACTTTTGGTGACACGATCAGTTATTTTGGGTGAAACGATTAATTTACTTTTGGTTACACGTCTTATATGGTTTCTTACCTGACAGAAATCAGTGCATTTCTCTGAAACAGTGAAGTATCCTTTCTCGTTGGAACATCTGAACAGTCTTGTGTAGTTGAGATAGTCCGCATCAGAATCGTACGGCTTGCGGCCGCCCAGCGCCACCCAGAAGAAGTTATCCGGCTCGCTGCCTTCCGTCAACACCTGGGAATAACAACAATATTTATACATATGTGTTTAATAAATATCTTGCTTTGTAAACAAATTTTATTATGTCCAATATATATATATATCCAATATATTTATACAAGTCGTTTTAAGAAGTAGAATACAGGTCGTAATAGTAGATACAAGACTTTATCGCAATCGTTTAGTAATTTACGGTGTAATTTTAGTAAACGCTTCAGCAACAGTGTAACAATAACACCTTCGATAACTACTTGTGTAAGCTTCGGTAACTACCAGTTCTTCGGTAGCCATTAGTAACAGCTTCGGTAACTATTGGTGACACATTTAGTAATTTTTGGTGACACGTTTAGTAATTTTTGGTGACACATTTTGTTTTTTTTTGGTGACACATTTAGTATTTTTTGGTGACACGTTTAGTATTTTGTGGTGACACGTTTAGTAAGTTTTGGTGACACGTTTAGTAACTTTGGTGATACGTTTAGTAACTTTGGTGACACGTTTAGTAACTTTGGTGTCATGTTTAGTAACTTTTGGTGACACGTTTAGTAACTTTTGGTTACATGTTTAGTTACTTTTGGTGACACGTTTAGTATCGTTTGGTGACTAGTTTATTAACCTTTGGTGACACGTTTAGTAACTTTTGGTTACATGTTTAGTAACTTTTGGTGACACGTTTAGTAACTTCGGTGATACGTTTAGTAACTTTTGGTTACATGTTTAGTAACTTTTGGTGACACGTTTAGTAACTTTTGGTGACACGTTTAGTAACTTCGGTGATACGTTTAGTAACTTTTGTTCACACATTTAGTAACTTTTGTTGACACATTTAGTAATGTTGACACGTTTAGTAACTTTGGTGACATGTTTAGTAACTTTTGATGACACGTTTAGTAACTTTTGTTCACACATTTAGTAACTTTTGTTGACACATTTAGTAACTTTTGTTGACACATTTAGTAACTTTGGTGACATGTTTAGTAACTAGTTTAGTAACTTTTGGTTACATGTTTTACCTGCAAGCTGACCCAGGGGTTATTGAACTTCTCCTCGGCGACCTGCTCGATGAGCCGCGCGCAGTCCGCGTCCGCCTTGCTGCCGATCCACAGGTACACTATCGCCGACGACTCCGAGCTGGAGCCCTCTAAAGGCACGTTTAGTATGTAGCTGTTGGGGGAAATATAACCTGTTATTGATGACTCTATTTTAAGGTGTGAACCTAACAAGGAAAATTAATATGCTCAGAGGAACACAGGTCGAAATATGAAACAAAATGGACCCATACAAATGTATGTATTAACAAGTTGATATGTATAGATCCAAATTAAAATGGTTTAGTTTCATGGATAGAATTACTCGGTTTTTAAGTTGGTATCAGGTCGAGCGATATTTTTCTTTTTATTTATTGATTATTTTAACATAATCAAGTTCACATTTATGCTGCTCTAAGACAATTCTTTAAATAAATAAGCTGGCTGGCCTGTTGTATTATTTTTATGTGCGAGTCCTCTGTATATGTTGTACAATAAAATGTTAAATAATAATTAATGATTTACCAGAAGGCACTGTTGAGTTGCGTGGCGTCGGCCTTCACTTGAATGAGGCGAGTGCATAGAGCTGAACCGTTACTGCGGAGTTCATACAACTCTACCGGCGGACGACCCTCCTAGAGAACAAACAAAAAACATTCATATTCATTTTACATACATACATAGAATCACGCCTTTATCCCTAATGGGGTAGGCAGAGCGTAGACGACCTAAACAAAAGGTCGTTCCGCCACATCTGACAAAGTTTTAAGGGTTATTTAAGATAGATTTGTAAATATTGCTGTAGTGACAGGTTGTCAGCCCATCGCCTAAATTGCAATATACAGAAACCCTCGCATCCTTTAGCTGGTTTTTACAGCTTGCCGGGAGGAAATGCAACTGGCATATTCTATGTTTTTCTCTCGCTGCCAGTCCAGCATGGAAGACTATAATAAATTTTATTGGCTTTAAATAATGCTTTCCTAAAGTTAAGATAGTATGGGATCTGTGGTCCACTCTGGAGAGTGGTATTACTGGATATTGACTGAATACTCCGATATAAGTAAGGAGCTAAGCAATAAATATGTGTGGTATGCAACTTCGCTTCCGCTGGAGTTCGGCGCCAAAAAGATTCCTGTTTTCCATGGATGTTGAGTGTTGAAATGCCGGTTTGTAAAGTGACTTGAATAAACTGGCTAACTTGACTCTGTCACAATCACCTATAGCCCTCATTGCAGTTTTTTTTGTAGTTTGTTTTTGTAAGAGGCCAGTGTGCTAACGGTATACTGGCTTCATTGCATTAGTTTTGAACAGTAGTCCATGACAGTAAAATCTCACCGGTTTAACGTTCCTCTTGCCATCCTTGATGATGAACCGTCTGTGGAAATGCGCCATGAACTTGAGGCTTTCCTGGAGAAAATACAAATATTTAGATACACAACTTTAGGTTCTATTAGGAAACTAAACAAAAAAAATAAAAATCATCCGCGTTTCATTAAAAATTTACACTTCTGTAGGTCTGCTGTAAGAAATTTCTTTTTAGAAATAAGCAATGCCTGTTGTGTCTTTGTTTTTTATGTCCTGTGTTTATGATGTTTTTACATACTTACATACATAAATCACGCCTTTATCCCTTACGGGGTAGGCAGAGCGTTTAACGCCTCGTAAAAGGCGCTTTCGCCACGTCTGACAAAAATTTAGGGCAATTTTAGATTGATTAGATTTTAGATGTCTTGCTATAGTGACAGGTTGTCAGCCCATCGCCTAAATTACAATACACTGTAACCCTCGAGTCCCTGTTGCTGACTTCAACAGCATGCCCGGGAGGAAGGGCAGCTGGGACATACTATGTTTTTCTATCTCTCCCAGTCCAGCATGGAAGTAATACAATAAATGGTTAATTAAATAAAAATGCATTCAGGTCGGCAGTGTAAACGTTGTTTGAGGTTGTAAGACGTTGCTTATTTCGACTTCAAATGATCTCGTACCTGTTGCTGATGAGTCCTGACCACTTCTAATCTTTTACAAAGTTGTTTGAACTTCCTCTCGAGGCCGAAAGTGAAGGTCAACCAGCCCATGTTGGGCGCCTTCCGTCCCTGCCAGAAGTACACCACCCAGGATGCTGTTTCACCGTCGTCGTCTGCTTCGGGGGATGAGCCTTCGCTCTCGTCTTCCGGCTGTAAGGACACAGTAAGTACACTTTCCATCGTGACTCCAGCGTACTAAAACATACCCGCGCAGGGCAGAGAGGGACTTCACAAACATTTCCCCTCTCTGTCCCGAAGGGGTAATATATATATATATATATCGGACATACATCACTATACATTATTTGGTATAAAAAGGCCTCTGCGCTGTTGGCTTTGGCCTCACGTATGCCTCAAAGGACCGGGTCCCTGTGGGCCCGTGATACTGGAAAGTATACCAACATAAATAATAATAATAATAAAGCTTTATTTGATTCCATATAGTACGAAGTGCATTCAATAAGTACCGAGCCTCATCGCCAGAGGGCGCTGTAGTTTCAAAAGAGTTTAAACACAGTGTAGCACATTCTTTTTTAATTCTTTTTTCAAATTTTCATTCCAATCCCTTCATTTGTTTTAATTTTACAACTTATGGAAGCGAACGTGTCGATCGGTTTTACAAAAATGGAAAAAGAGCAATATCGTTCGGTGATTCGATTCCTATTTTTGGAAGGGAAAACGCGCTTCGAAATCAAAGAGCGCTTGGATGCTGTGTACGGTGACTCTTCTCCATCGATGGCCACCGTCAAGAATTGGTTCAACGAGTTTGCACGTGGCCGTACGTCGGTTTTTGATGAACCACGTCCAGGTGCACCGAAAACAGCTACTACGGAGGAAAACATTAAAAAAGTCCATGATCTCGTATTGGCAGATCGCCGATTGAAGGTTCGGGAGCTAGCTGAGACTGTAGGCATTTCAGAAGGAACAGTGCATCATATTCTTCACGAGGAACTCGGCATGAGAAAGCTGTCGGCGCGATGGGTGCCGCGTTTACTCACACCGGAAAACAAGCGCAACCGTGAGACCACATCGGAGACGTGTTTGGCGCTGTTTAAGCGGAATCCAGCGGAGTTTTTGCGTCGTTTTGTGACCGTCAATGAAACCTGGATCCACTGGTACACACCAGAGACCAAGGAGCAATCAAAACAATGGATCCAGACCGGGGAACGTGCTCCAAAGAAGGCGAAAACTGTAAAATCGGCCGGAAAAGTTATGGCCACCGGTTTCTGGGATTCACAAGGTGTGATCTACATCGATTACCTCCAGAAGGGTAAAACAATTACAGGGCTTTACTATGCCGATTTATTGGGCCGATTCGACGCCGAATTAAAGAAAAAACGACCCCATCTGGCGAAGAAAAAAGTGCTGTTTCACCACGACAACGCACCGGTTCACACGTCTGCCGTTGCCATGGCCAAATTGGTCGAATTACGCTACGAATTGCTGCCCCATCCACCGTATTCTCCAGATTTGGCCCCTTGTGACTTCTTTCTGTTTCCTAATCTGAAAAAGTCACTCGCCGGGAATAGATATGGATCAAATGAGGAGGTTATCGCCGCCACGGAGGCCTATTTTGCAGACTTTGACTAAAACTATTTTTCGGACGGGTTAAAAAAGTTGGAGCATCGCTGGGCTAAGTGTATAGAACTAAAAGGAGACTATGTTGAAAAATAAATTGCCACTTTTCCAAAATTTTCGTTTTCTTTTTGTAGGCTAAGTATTTATTGAATGACCCTCGTATTAAATAACATTTTAGTTTTAAGCATGCATAATAATTAAATAACAATTTTTAATAAATTATAATATTGATTTTAGCATAAGACTAATTAATTATTCACTAATGTTCTATGGACCCCCTTCGGGTAAAAGCCTCCTCCAAGGAATTCCATTCTTCTCTATTCTTTGCTGTGTTTAGCCATTTTTTTCCTGCGACTGTCACTATTTCATCAACCCATCTAGCGCACGGCCGACCACAATTACAATTTACAATTACACCGAAGGGGTATGTTTCGTGTAATCTTTCAGAGCAGGAGTCACGGCTTTAGGGCAATCGTTATTTCGAGAGGTGAGGGCGGATGTGTTAAGAATCGAACGCTTGAAGCTGCGCTATTGGTAGTTATTTATTTATTGTATATAATTAGGATGACTATTCTTAACATCGGTTTTATGAGGTTCAGAAACGGGTCAAGCTGACACCAAACTGACACGATGCGTCGACAGTAGTTGTCCAAATAGACCGGGGTCTGTGCTAGGACAAACTACATCTTGTTTTTTACTTAAAATTAAGGCAGCCATAGCTTTGGAACTTTATGAAGCTAATAAAACGGAGAAAATGATAGTTTATGTTAAAAAAACTGATAAAAGACTGACTAAACTAACTTAACAAATCAAAAGGCATGTATTGTAACAGTTTTGTTTGTTAGTTGTTGTTTTGTTCAGTTGACGTTGCCTCCCGCACCCCGCCCACGCATCTAAGAAGATTTCCTCAATCTGTCTTCTTCTTCTGTCGAGTGGGTATCGAGTCTATCGATCCGATGAACCCTGGTGTCAGTCTTTAAACCGCCTAGTAGCACAACTATCAGGCCTCTGACATGGTTTGAGTAACGACCACTATCAAAGAAAGCGACCGTGACCGACGGCTTAACGTGCCCTCCGAAGCACGAAATCTTTTTCTTTTTCGGACAATCAGGTGATTCAGCCTGCAATGTCCTAACCAAACTGGGGAAAAATTCACAAAGTGATAAATTCTCAAATATCAACTTTGTGTTTCCCCTCTGGGAATCGAACCCAGGACCCCCTGATCAGGAGTCCATGGAACTAGCCACTAGACCACGGAGGCAGTTAAATCAGTACAGTCAATCTGTAAATAGGATATTAAATGGATTCTGTTTTTGAAGCACCTGAACGTATGCAAACCACTTGGCGGAATTTCTTTAAGTTACCAGTATCAGTTTTAGTAACTACTAATGACACGATTAGTAACTTTTCTTGAAAAGTTTAGTAACTTTTGGTTACATACATACATACGGGGTAGGCAGAGCGTTAAGCGTTTTCGCCACGTCTGACAAAAATTGAGGGCAATTTAAGATTGTAATGTGTATAGCTATAGTGACAGGTTGTCAGTCCATCGCCTAAATTACAATACACTGTAACCCTCGAGTCCCTTTTGCTGACCTCTACAGCATGCCCGGGAGGAAGGGCAGCTGGAACATTCTATGTTTTTCTATCTCTCCCAGTCCAGCATGGAACTATTGGTTACACGTTTTATATGTTATTGGTATTTGTTAACAAGTTGACCCGCGGGTTGATCAACTTTTTCTAGGCAACATTTTTAGGTTCTCTCTAAAAGCCAATATCTAAACCGCCTTTATTTGGTTTCTACTCGTAATTCTATCAGTCAATATCTGAAAAAGACGCTAAGTAAGAAAGGCTTATATCTACGGTTTGTTTATTAAACGTTGAGTTATCGATACCAACTTGTCATGCAGCCCATAAACTATTTTTTTCTATACAACTTTAAAGACAGTCAACCGCAAAACATATGTTTGTAACAAGGTTATTGTCTTCGGTTCCGAAATTTAAACCTCTGCTAAGTTGCAAAGAAAAAGCTATTTATGGGCCGTAAAACACGTTGTATCGATAACTGAACGTTAAATAAACTAACCATAGCAGTGAAATGATACGTAATGATATTTTACCTCAGCTGGAAGGAGATATCTACAGAGAAATACGTAGCAATCATGTGTGTGGAAAACTCCCAGTTCTTGTTCAGGCAAGCGGACAAAATGGCGGCCTTCCAGGACAAATGACTCCATGGCTTCCAAGTCTTCGTTCCACTCGTCCAATAGAGTTTTGGCTTCGGCGGCTTGCATCGCTGGTTGGCGCGGGGTGAAGAGCGCTGACAGGTCCGCCCTGGGTAAAAGAAAAATGTTATGGATTATAGTGGATTTAATTTTTATTGATGGTACAGTCAGCAAAGGCGGTTGGTTTAATTTTTGTTGATGGTACAGTCAGCAAAGGCGGTTGATTTAATTTTTGTTGATGGTACAGTCAGCAAAGGCGGTTAATTTAATTTTTGTTGATGGTACAGTCAGCAAAGGCGGTTGATTTAATTTTTGTTGATGGTACAGTCAGCAAAGGCGATTGCTGGGCAGGGCCGCTCGAAACTAACGAGATTATTTCAGGAAATTATTTATGGATTTTCATGAAACTTTCTATATTTGTTGCAATTCATCAATTGTTGTGTAAAAAAAATATATAAAAGAAAGAAAATAATAAATTCGTTTCTGGCAGGACTCGAACCTGCATCTCTGGAATGCTGGTCCATTACTCTACCAACTGAGCTACCAAAATGGTAGACGCAGTGACGAATTTAACATAGTATTTCTTTATGTATACGTCATAGCGACCTTACTTAGTATTGTGGGTGCTGAAACCCTCAAACATGTGAAAAAAAAACATGAAAATCCACAAATAATTTCAAGTAATAATCTAACCTATTTCGAGCGGGCCTGCCCAGATGTCTCCTTTGCTGACTGTACATCCCTGTCCATAGAAACGTGAAATTACAATCGTAAAATACTTATCACTATGGGCGCAGGTTATATGTTTATGAAAAGGCCTCTAGCGCCACAGAATATATAATAGTACTACATACAGAATGGACATTCACCTCCCTTCCCCAGTCCGACATACGTCACACTTCGCGCTGGATTGTGGGCCACATTGAGCGTACGCTTAGCGGGCATGGCGCGCGCATGTTTCCCAGTGTAACGGAAATAATAAAGTTTAGTGTTCCAATGATGGTTAGGTACTGTTCCGTGTACGGATGTCTTTCTACCACAAGATATGACTCCAACAGGAACTTTTTTAGATTCCACAGTGATGAGAGACGGTAAGTAAATTCATACAAAATATGCAACCTAATCAATTCTAACTATTAAGTTACAGTAAACTACTTTAAAACGTTGGTTTAATCAAGAACCGGATTAATCAAGTGATGATTATGACCGGTGTAACAAAATTTGTCAACCCTTATAACACGCACACAAACGTATGCCAAGTGCAACATGCCGTTTGTCGATGTGTGACCAAAATGACATTGTAGTTAGGAGTGTCCGAGCTGTGCTAGCGCTCAAAGGTCTTTTTTTTTTTTTTTTTAAATAAATATAGGCGAGCATTTGTCCGCCATCTCACCTGGTGGAAAGTGACGATGCGGACTATGTTCACATTATGGTCACATTAAATACCAGGTGTAAGGCTGTCCCTTAAATCGCAAACTAATAGGGGTTGCTCAGCCAATTAAACTGAACAACATTCAGCAGGAAATCCTTCAGGTGATAAAAAAAAAATTACTTTCCCATACAAAATAACTACCTTGACCAAACAGTTTCTATGGAAAACAAATTTATTTTTTCATTTCCTGAAATAATTTCCTATTGATAGTTGTTCAGTTTCGTTGACTGAGCAATCCCTATCATGTTGCTTACACTCCGTATAATGAGTTACAATAATCACTACATAGTATAAACAAAGTCGCTTTCTCTGTCCCTATATCCCTATGTATGCATAAATCTTTAAAACTACGCAACGGATTTTGATGCGGTTTCTTTTAATGGATAGAGTGATTCAAGAGGAAGGTTTATATGTATAATACATGCATAATATAGCAGAGAAACACTGATGATTTCCGTGCGGTCGCTAGTGGGGTATAAAAAGGGGTAAACTAAGCTGGTACTAACTTGGTCTCCTGGTTCCTGGCCCAGCTGGCGAGGTCTGCGCCGGTGCGCGCGACGGACTCCGCCGTCCGCGTGAAGTCCACTGCGATCACCTCTTCCCAACCCAGGAAGTATGTTTTGAACACCTGAGGATGATCATCGCTTGGAAATCATACATACATACATATAATCACGCCTTTATCCCTAATGAGGTAGGCAGAGCGTAAACGACCTAAACTAAGGTCATTCCGCCACGTCTGACAACGTTTTGAGGGTTTTTTAAAGATAGATTTGTAGGTATATTGCTGTAGTGACAGGTTGTCAGCCCATCGCCTAAATTACAATATACTGAAACCCTCGGATCCCTTAGCTGATTTTTACAGCATGCTCGGGAGGATATGCAGCTGGCCCATTCTATGATTTTCTCTCGCTCCCAGGCCAGCATGGAAATCATACATACATACATAAATCACGCTTTACACTTACGGGGTAGGCAGAGCGTTTAACGCCTCGTAAAAGACGCTTTCGCCACGTCTGACAAAAATTGAGTAATTTAAAAAATGTAAATGCAATACCAGGTGTCGCATATGGATAGGGGTTGCTCAGTCAACGATACTGAGCAACTAACTATTAGCAGGTTTTTTTTTCAGTTGAAAAAAAATGGCTGTTCCATACAAAATGTTCACCTCGATCAGACTATTTGTATGGAAAAGCCATTTTTCTTTTACTTCCTGAAAAATAAAACCCACTGATTGTTGTTCAGTGTCGTTGACTGAATAACCCTTATCAGTTTGCGGGACGCGTCCCTTACACCTGGTACGCTCAGACTCGTTCATGAAATGGTAAGCGAACCAATAATTTTCAAATGGAAAAGATAGTGAGAAAAAAATGGTACAAATAAGTTAGACGATGTACCTGCGTCTCGGTCCCCTCCTGTAGGCGGGTGACCAACGCGTGTGTCGGTCGCGCGACCATGTTGAATAGTTCTTGCGCTAGTTTAACGGCCGCGGCGCGAACTAGTCGGGAGGACTTCTTACCAAACCTGAGAAACAAATTATCTGATTAGATTCAATCTTATTCTTCTTAGCGAGTGGATTCTCGAGTCGAACAACGACCCGATGAACCCTGGTGTCAGAGTTTTCAAACGGCCTAGTAGAACAGCTATTACGATTCAGACATGGTTTTGAGTAACGACCACTATCAAAGACCGGGACCGACGGCTTAGCGTGCCCTCCGAAGCATGGAATCATTTTTTTTTCGGACAATCAGGTGATTCTGCCTGCAATGTCCCAACCAAACTGGGGAAAACCGTACAAAACCTGATTAAATAATATAATAATAATAAGTTTATGGCGTCTCCAGAAAGTAGTAATAGTCCCGATTGTACTTTCATCAACAGGCGTGATACCGAAGCATCCAAATTCATCAGTCACACAAAACACTCAACCTCTCGTCAAACATCTACAACCTTTTACAAAAAGCCGTTATCCTAAATACTTGCCGTATAGTACGAAAATTCCTGCACAATGAACAAGATCATACAGATTCATCCCAAACTTCCAAACAAACCACCTATCATTCTATATCACAACCCCCCACGCAGCCTAACATTGAACCAAACATAGAAATAGTACCTCAAAACGCGCCGGCGGACACACGACCAGATACTGACACACAAACTCTCAGAACCCAATTATTAACCCTGATATACCAGGCCACTCAGAAAGTATTGCGATAAATAGTTTTTATATATGGCAGACTGGCCGGTTAGAATCTTTTTTTGAAAATATGATTACTTGTTAGTAAAAATATGTGTGTTCCATTTTCAAAATTTCCCTCCACATTTTTTGCGAGCCAATTCAAAGTATCGTGTTTTACTGAAAAATGGATCTGGGCCGGGAACATTTTAGAGCTATGATTTTTTACGATTTCAAGTATCGCCTGAAACCGGATGAATCGTTCGATAGACTTCAAATGGCATTTATGGATGAAAGCCCCTCCAAGGCAACCGTGTATCGTTGGTATAACGAATTTAGGCGCGGTCGACCAACCTTGGGGGATGAAGAAACAAGCGGTCGCCCTTTGACGGCTATTACGGAAGAAAACGTGCTAGCAGTGAAAAATTTAATCCAAGATAATAGGCGAATTACATATCAGGAGATTCAGCACATATTAAAGATTGGATCGGGAAGCGTTCACGAGATTCTACACGGGCATCTTCGCGTGAGGAGGATAGTATCGCGCTGGGTGCCGCACTACCTCACTGACGCTCAGAAGCAGGCCCGGGTGGAATGGTGCCGTGATATGCTGAACAAATTTGAAGCAGGCTCGTCTCGGCGTGTTTACGACATCGTAACAGGTGATGAGTCCTGGATTTATCAATACGATCCAGAAACCAAGCGCCAGTCGACAGTTTGGGTGTTTCAAAATGAACCAACGCCTACCAAAGTGAAGCGATCTCGAAGCGGGGAGAAGATTTTGATCGCCAGCTTTTTTAATTTGACTGGCCACTTGGCCTCAATTCCCTTACGAGATCAAAGAAGCATTAACGCCGAATGGTATACTACCAAATGTTTACCAGAAGTTTTTTTCTGTTGTGAGCAACAAGCGACCAAACACAGGGCTCCGCGGACTACTGCTCCACCACGACAATGCGCCTGCACACATCGCGCTCAAAACGAGGGACTTCCTGGACAGCACACCAGTCAAACTCCTGGGTCACCCTCCTTACAGCCCTGATCTAGCACCGTGTGACTTCTTTTTATTTCCAAAAAAAAAAAAATCAGCTCAAGGGGATACAATTTTCGTCGCCGGAAGATGCGCTGGCTGCGTTCGAGCAGGCTGTAAACGAGGTGTCTACGGCGGACTGGAAAAAGTGTTTTGAAAACTGGTTCAGACGCATGAATCTTTGTATAGAGGCTGGTGGAGAGTACTTTGAAAAGATTTAATAAAAATATATGTACCTGTAGAACAATTTTTTTTAGTGTCGCAAATCTTTCTGAGTGTCCCACGTACACTGGGCTTAGGCCCGTGTATAGCAGTATTTACCGATGAAAGCCGAGATAAACAAAAAGAAAACGATAATAATCACTGCATAGTATAAAACAAAGTCGCTTTCTCTGTCCCTATATCCCTATGTATGCATAAATCTTTAAAACTACGCAACGGATTTTGATGCGGTTTCTTTTAATGGATAGAGTGATTCAAGAGGAAGGTTTAAAAGGCTTAAATTCCACATTTTAAAAGAACAGAATGTACTCTAAAATATTGTCACTTTTTTTATTTTTTTATATATATGATAGGCAATCATTTGTCCGCCATCTCACGTGATGGTAAGTGATGATGTAGACTATGATGGAGCATGATTGCCTAGAAAATGCCTGTTCACTCTCGCCTTGAAAAGGCCCAGGTTATAACGTTCCGGAAATAGATCCGCAGGCAGGGAGTTCCACACTTTGGCCGTTCGCATTAAAAATGTAGAAGCGTACCGCTTTGTGCGAAAACTTGGAATGTCGACAACATAAGGGTGGAATCCCAACCGGCGTCTCGTACCCCGGAGATGGAATGGGGAGGGGGTATCTAGTTACTTCCAGTAACTCAATGATCCATGTATAGTGTAAGATCCACAAAATAGTTACCTACCCGCTAAGCTCAATCACAATTGTTTGTTTTGTTTTGCTAGCTTTGTTCGCCACCATAACCCTGTTTATTTTAAAATATTTATTTTGTATATGTTTCTCATATAAGTGAATTTATGTATTCTTTTTGAGAAATAAAGATTTTATTAACCGTAAATGTATAATACATGCAAAATATAGTAGAGAAACACTGATAATTTCCGTGCGAAGCCGCAGAAGTAATAAATATAAATACATACCAGACGAACACATCAGCCTGCGCGTCCAGTATGTACACGTTCCTCGTGTTGAGCGCGCTGCGAGCCAGCGGCGCGGGCTCGGGCTGCGGGAGCTCCAAGTACCCCATCCCGAGCTCCACGCGGTACAAGCGGGGCGGCAACCAACAGAAGTCTGCCGCCACGTGCTCCTGTACATCACAGGAACGTACATACATGAATTATAACTCTATTCCTAATGGTGTAGGCAGAGCGTAAACGACCTAAACATAGTTCCGCCACGTCTGACAAAGTTTTGAGGGTTATCTAAGGTAGATTTGTAGGTATATTGGTGTAGTGGCAGGTTGTCAGCCTAACACCTAAATTGCAAAATACAGAAACCTTCGGATTCGTAAATAAAATAAATGTAAGGTAAATGACATAAAACCATACTAATATTATAAATGCGTAAGTAACTCTGTCTGTCTGTTTGTTTGTTGCTTTTCCACGCCTAAATGGCTGAACGGATTTTGATGAAATTAGGTATGGTCATAGATGGTAACCTGGAGACGGATATTAATAATCACGCCCCCGTACTTAGGGGATAGGCAGTTGGCAGGCAACTGAATTTAGTTACATACATAAATATAATCACGCCTTTATCCCTAACGGGGTAGGCAGAGCGTAAACGACCTAAACAAAGGTTGTTCCGCCACGTCTGACAAAGTTTTAAAGGGTTATTTAAGATAGATTTGTAGGTATATTGCTGTACTGACAGGTTGTAAGCCCGTTGCCTAAATTCAATTCACTAAACCTCCCGACCCCTTAGCTGGTTTTTACAGCATGCTCCAGCATGCAGCCGGCACATTCTACGTTTTTCTATCGCTCCCAGTCCAGCATGTAGGTAGAAAATATTATAATAGGTTTACCTTAGGCACATAAGGATTATCCCCTTCGTACCCCAGCAGGTCCCAGAAGGCCCTGGGTTCCTTCCCGGGAGGTTCTGCGACCAGTTCCGCCTTGTTCTTCCTCTCTTCTTTGTTGATCTTCTCAGCGAAGAGACGCGCTTTGGATTTCAACGTATTCTTCGCTTTCTTGCCGTTCCTGGGGTGAAAGGATTTAAAAAAAGGTTTTGTATTATATCTTAGAAGTATCGGGCATTTTCTATTCAATTAATGATTATATCCTCCCATATGATTATTTAGTAATAACAAAACAATCCAACCAACATACCATTGCATCATAGAAGTTTATTTACTAGAAATAAATTATATTATTGATTTGAACCTTATAGGGTAACACGTCCAATTGCTGGCTACCTTTAATTATTGACTAAAAATTTCTCGCGGCGTCGCATTACACTTTACGCTTACACTGTACACACTCATAGCCCCCACTAAGATTCCCTGTATCGGGGTGCCATGGACATACAACACCAAAGAACACCCAGACCCAGAAACAGACATTTAAACTCATCATTAAAATGTCTGCCCTGGCCGAGAATCGAACCCGGGGCCTTCTGCGTAGCAGGCAGGTACACTGCCAACTAGGCTGCGCGGGTCGTCAAACTACCTTCAGTAATTAGTTACCATTTTATTAAATTGTTCAGAAAAGAGTGGAAAAAAAAACTTTCGCTAAAAGCACGCTATATGCATGGTAACGGCCAGCAATAGGACGTTTTATTTCAATTCAGAAAAAGCTCTCACAATACACATACATATATGTAAGGGACAGGGTCCCGCAAACTGATAGTAATTGCTCAGTCAACGATACTGAACAACTTCCACCAAGAAACTCTTTCAGAAAGTGAAAATAAAAATTGGCTTTTGTGTGTCGTTGACTGAGCAACCCCTATCAGTTTGCGGGACGCTGTCCCTTAGACCAGGTTACATATTACATATAATAGTTATATACGTTTTTTTTACATATTAAAAACTTTATTTGTTTACCCTGCCATCTTATACGTACCACAAGTAAATAGTGAGCCCAGTGTCAAGTACGAACACGTATCTTGGGTCCAGAGACTCAAATTCCACAGGAACTGGCTCCAAGTGGATGCTGTTGCCGGCCGCGTGCACTCGGTATAGGCGGGTCACGTAGTGCTGTAGGAACACAAACAGATAAGTAGATACATACATACATATAATCACGCCTATATCCCTAATGGGGTAGGCAGAGCGTAAACGACCTAAACAAAGGCCGTTCCGCCGCGTCTGACAAAGTCTTGAGAGGCATTCAAGAAAGATTTGTACGTATATTGCTGTAGTGACAGGTTGTCAGCCCATCGCCTAAATTACAATATACTGAAACCCTCAGATCCCTTAGCTGGTTTTTACAGCTTGCTCGGGAGGAAATGCAGCTGGCACATTCTATGTTTTTCTCTCACTCCCAGTCCAGCATGGAAGATAAGTAGATAGGTAGTATTATTTACAAAACTAATAATAAAAGTATGTAGAAAGTTCATGTCGAATCATTTTATAATTTGGATAACAAAAGCGAGTTGCAATAACGATAGTTGCCCCATATTATCATCCGATACCTTACCGCGCTGACTTCCATGCTGGACTGGGAGCGAGAGAAAACATAGAATGTGCCAGCTGCATTTCCTCCCGGGCATACTGTAAAACCCAGCTAGTGGATCTGAGGGTTTCAGTATATTGCAATTTAGGCGATGGGCTGACCACCTATCACCAGAGCAATATACCTACAAATCTATCTTAAATAACCCTCAAAACTCAGGTGTGGCGGAACGACCTTTGTTTAGGTCGTTTACGCTCTGCCTACCCCATTAGGGACAATGGCGTGATTATATGTACCTTACCGCGGGTGAATTAATTTTGTGAATAGCCTGCGCTTATACGATATTTAATAGTGGTGCGAGTATGTCAAATGCCGTCTGATCGGAATAGCTCCACATCCTGCAATGAACTATTAGCGCCTGTTTATACTCTTACCGGCTCGTCAACGGTGTAAAAGCCGGAGGGTGTATGCGAGCCCTGTATGTAGATGGGTGGTGTGGGGAAGAGTGCAAGAAACTCGTCTGTCTCGTCGCTTTGTTCATGTCGCTGCGTCCTCTTCGCGCCGAGCAAGTTGCGCAGGTTGACTGCGTGCATCGCCGCGCATGCGCCTTTGTCCAGCTGTGGAAAAATAAATAAATCATTTTACGCATATATTCATATAGGACTTGTTTAACTTTTGCTACTTCAGTCCCATAGTTGACAGAGGCGACGATGCGAATTTACGCGTTTTAAAAGCGTAATTTAAAAGAAAGCTTGTAAGGCTAGACCGCATAGACTATAACGAACGCAACATAGCACGACAGTTTTATGTCATACTTTTGCAATTTTGCCGCGACTGATTAAAATCGGTGAATATTAAGTAAAAATTGGCAAATGTTAACCTGTATCAATACACACAAAGGATTATACAAACTTGCAAGATTAATTTTCGGATTGTCGAACTCTGCAGCATTGTTTAAAAAAACATTAAAAATACTGTTTTACTCCTTCCGTCCCATAATTAACACTCTTAAAACACAAATACATTTGATCTGAAATATAGCACTTACCGTGGCTTTAGAGCCGATCCAGAAGTGTATATCCCAGGACAGTTGTCCTTGCTCTTCAATAGATGTTTTGAGCACGATGTAGCAATCGCCCTCGAAGAATTTACCGAACGCCACCTAAACACAACACCAAACAGCTTGTTTAGTAAACAGATTACAAGTGATATGCGAAGTATTGATACAAATGCAGTGAAATAATCACTAGTTTTCAGGTAATTGTCTTAAGAAAAACTAGTCAGGTTTTTTAAATAGAATAATGACGAGCCTAGAAAATAACTAGAGAAACTGCATCAGCATTCAGCAGTGTACCTGCTGCAACAGAACACCACATTGTTCTTAGCACTGTTGACAAATACAGTGATTATTTTTTCAACGAAATGAAAAACAATCATAAGTCTAACCTTGAGCGAGCGTCTCTCCATTGATTATACTGACTGGAACGACCTGAGGAACAGGAGAAATAGGAGGAATGGGAAGGACGGGACGAATGGTGGGGACGCGATTAATGGGAAGGTGACAAGAAAAGGGAGGGACGGGAGGAGTAGAAGGAACTGGAGAAATAGGATGAATGTGAGGAATTGTAGGGACGGGAGGAATGGTAGGGACGGGGGATTGGGAAGGACGAGGGGATTGGGAAGGACGGAAGGAATGGGAAGGACAGGAGGAATGGGAGAGACGGGGGAATGGGACAGACGGGAGGAATGAGAAGGACAGGAACGACGGAAGGGGGTTTAATATTTTATCAGTTACCTCGTCGACGGGCGCTGGTATGAAGTTCTCGATCTCCCAGACGGTGAGTCCGGGCGTCTGTCCGGTGTCCTCGTCGAAGAACTCCGAGTAGTCCAGCGGGGGCTTCTCCAGACTCTCGTCCCAGCGCTTCGGTCTACCGAAACAACAATTACATTAATATTATTATTATTTATTAATAGCCAAGCAGCAGAATTGCTGATAAGGCTATATCCGTAGCTAGTGTGTTCGCTAATATTTAATTAAAGTCCATTATTTTTTTACGCTACAAGTCTTTTTCACTTATTATTATATTCTTGTACATTTTTTAAATTATTATTATTAATTAACCACTTGATAAGTAATATACGATCGTATTCACCGATATACCATTCAAATAAGATAACTAGGATTTTTTATTTGCGAACTGTGGATAATATTTCTTCAAAAAATAAACGTATAATATTTGCTCTCTCTGTCCATTTCATATAAAACAAACAAGCCAATAAAATTTAAAAACATCGACAAGATAAAAGTGTATTTTTTGCAATGCGTACTAGTCTAGACCGAACATTATTGAGTAATGCATTGATATCATATCTCATTTGTTTTGTTTGTTGACGCAGCCACAAACAAAGCAATGCAACATCCGCGGTTAGCTGGAAAGCTGAAGGAAATTGAAATTGAATCCTGATTATAAGCATACATATATACATATAATCACGCCTTTCTCCCTAATGGGGTAGGCAGAGCGTAAACGACCTCAACAAAAGTCGTTCCGCCACGTTTTGTAGGTATATTGCTGAAGTGACAGATTATGAGTCCATCGCCTAAATTACAATATACTGAAACCCTCGGATCCCAAAGCTGGTTTTTACAGCTTGCCCCGGAGGAAATATTGCTAGCACATTCTATGTTTTTCTGTGCTCCCAGTTCAGCATTATAGGCACTCGTAGAATAATAAAATCTCAACGTCACGAAAGTCTGACCTCCAGACGCGATATGTGGTGCCTGCTTATGCGTGGAGATCAAGTTTCTTTGGACGCTGGTTTTTTGTTAAGTGTGTGTCTCATGGGCGTATCCAGGGGGTTTTGGGCATTCAAACATCCATCTCCTATCTCCCTAGCCTTATCCCGCATATCACGGGGTCGGCTACCTGATATAAGGGATTGAACGAGGGTACTAGTTTTTACACAGAGCGACTGCCATCTGCCCTCCGCAACCCAGAGGGGAAACCAGACCCAATCGTAGATTAGGTTAGGAGATTAGGGTTTTGGGCGTTCAAACACCCCCACGAAATCCCGCTCAAGCTGTGAAGCACTAAAGGATGTCAATTCACTCACGCAATTGCCAACGCTTACGAAACTTGGTTCATTTAGGTACGTTACAACATATAGTATTTCCAATTTGGTTTTAGATAAAAGGTCAATAAAGTTTCATGACTTTTAATCGAAGATCTTGTTTCCAAAAATAAGTTTTAGCTTATCAAAATAATGAAATATTACCGAATTGGAAATACTATCTAGAAGAAGATAGTATTTCGACAGAAGTGTCGAGTGGACCCGATGAACCCTGGTGTCAGAGTTTTTAAACCGCCTAGTAGCACAACTATCAGGCCTCTGACATGGTTTGAGTAACGACCACTATCAAAGAGAGCGACCGGGACCGACGGCTTAACGTGCCCTCCGAAGCACGAAATCGTTTTCTTTTTCGGACAATCAGGTGATTCAGCCTGCAATGTCTTAACCAAACTGGGGAAAAATTCACAAAGCGATAAATTCTCAAATATCAACTTTGTATTTCCCCCTGGGAATCGAACCCAGAACCTCCGGATCAGGAGTCCATGGCACTAGCCATTAGACCACGGAGGCAGTTAAATACTATAGTAAACATATACTCTTATGGCTCGGTCTCATTTATACAAAAAAAAAACGTTACTTGGCTTGACCTTATTAACGAAATATTTCGCGCTTGCTACGGTCAGGAGACGTATTTCTGAATCACTCGAACTCCAAAGCGTACACGAAAGTGTAACTTTCGCATGCGATTTCCATACTATTTGGCATGCGAATGTTACTGAATGCATCCTGGAACCATATTTTTGAACCGCTCGAATCGAATTCGCATACGAAAGAGTAACTTTCGCTTGCGATTTCCATACTATTTGGCATGCGGATGTTACTCTTTCGTATGCGAATTCAGGATGCATTTTACCATTTCCAGCATATCGGTTCCCCCCAATCTGAACCCTGGCTGCGCCTATGGTATGTCTTACTTGAGCTCGCTGTTCCTGGGGTCTAGTCGCTCGTTGTGCTGCGTGTTGGCCTGCTCCTGCATACCGCGCAGTATCAGCGCGGAGTCCTTCTGCTCTGGTTCTGGTCGACCTCGGCGCAGACGCAGCTTGCGCGCTATCGGGTCTGACTTCACACCTGTTTGTGAACAGCAAAATATCAATAGCCTCCTTTGCGTATCGCAGGCGGGTAAAAATACAAACATATAATCACGCCTTTATCCCTAATGGGGTTGGCAGAGCGTAATCGTCTGACAAAGTTTCGAGGGTTATTTGAGATAGATTTGTAGGTATGTTGTTGTAGTGACAGCCCATCGCCTAAATTACAATATACTGAAACCCTCGGATCCCTTAACTGGTTTTTACTGCATGCCTGGGAGGAGATGCAGCTAGCACATTCTATGTTTTTCTCTCGCTCCCAGTCCAGCATGGAAGGAAAAAATGCAATCTAAAATAACTAGGCATAATTCATTCATAGTAAAGCCAAAGAATAATAGCTAACGCTCAAGAATGCTCACCGCACACATACTTCACCGCCACATCATCAAGTCGGTGACTAAGGGCCGTATTTATAATCAGCTCTCATAAGTGACAGCGAGTTTGAGTTCGTATCAGAAATGTCATTTCAGTACAAACTGGCCTGTCAAATCCATACTTAATACTGCTCTCAAGTTTGATATCGCTTCATAAATACGAGCCTTAGTTCGCAGAATGCGAGTTTTTAGTATGGAGTGCACAGCTACAAAGTGCGAGATAATTTGACGACTAAATTTCGTGGCACACATTATTTGGAAACATCGTCTGACTGTCATCGCTCCAGCCTTCGGAGACAGCACAAGTTTTTAATTTCATTATATCTTATTATTTTTATTGGTAAATATTATTTACACGTCAATAAAATAGTAAATATACATATTATTTACATGACAATATTATCATTTAAAATAATATAAAATAATCTCATTTAGGTAATGTATACTAACAATTTTTTTCTAAAATTAATACATTTCTAAAAGTAATCCATAATAATATTTACAACTTGACTCAATGTATATTTTACAGTTTTTCATTTGACTGCCTCCGTGGTCTAGTGGCTAGTGCCATGGACTCCCGATCCGGAGGTCCTGGGTTCGAATCCCCGGGGGGAAACACAAAGTTGATATTTGAGAATTCAGCACTTTGTGATTTTTTTCCAGTTTGGTTAGGACATTACAGGCTGAATCACCTGATTGTCCGAAAAAGATTTCGTGCTTTAGAGGGCACGGTAAGCCGTCGGTCCCGGTCGCTGTCTTTGATAGTGGTCGTTACTCAAACCATGTCAGAGGCCTGATAGTTTTACTGCTAGGCGGTTTAGAAACTCTGACACCAGGGTTCATCGGGTCGACAGACTCGATACCCACTCGACAGAAGAAGAAGACAGTTATACATTTCTCCATTCACTTACTGTTGGGCGTGATGGGCGCAGCCGTGGCCGCTCCAGCGAGCTGCAACTGCGCTTGCAAGGAGAAGTCGATATTGTAGAACTGCAGCCCATCTCCCCGTGGTCGCTCCACAGGTTTCGGAGACATCACAAGCTCTTCATTACTCCATTCACTTACTGTTGGGCGTGATGGGCGCAGCCGTGGCCGCTCCAGCGAGCTGCAACTGCGCTTGCAAGGAGAAGTCGATATTGTAGAACTGCAGCCCATCTCCCCGTGGTCGCTCCACAGGTTTCGGAGGCATCACCAGGTCGTCGTTGCCGTGAAGCTGGAGGCTTTCTAGATCGCTGAGGAGGTGGATCGCGTCTGGCAGGGTGATCAGCTTGTTGCAGCTTAAGTTGAGTTTCTTGAGGGAGCCGCATCTAGAAGATATTGTTATTGTTAATCATTTCAAAGATATTACACACATAAATATAATCACGCCTTTATCCCTAATGGGGTAGGCAGAGCGTAAACGACCTAAACAAAGGTCATACCGCCACGTCTGACAAAGTTTTGTTTTGAGGGTTATTTAATCTATCTTGAATAACCCTCATAGCTTTGTCGGACGTGGCGGAACGACCTTTGTTTGGGTCGTTTACGCTCTGCCTATCCCATTAGGGATAAAGGCGTGATTATATGTAACATGTTTTCAGCCTATTGCCTAAATTGCAATATACTGAAACCCTCGGATCCCTTAGCTGGTTTTTACAGCATACCCAGGAGGAAATGCAGCTGGCACACTGGTTTTTCTTTCGCTCCCAGTCCAGCATGGAATATATTGTCAACCAATCCGTACTGGGCCCACGTGGTCAACTAAGGCCCGATCGCCCTATTCCAGGGTAGGCTGGTGCCCCTCGGTGGAAACGGATATGAGCTGATAAAAAAAAAAGCAAAATGTAGGGAAGTGCTATAGAGAGTGAAGGAATCTTTCTTTTAGTGTTATTTAGTCTTGCTTAGGAGCTAATATTTTAGTTAAAATTATCTTTTCACAAACTGGAAAACTTAATCAAATTTCCGAATCAGGCAAAAGAATTCAATACAGAGAGAACTCACAGAGGCCACCACTTGCAAATATTTTACGCTAGTAAATGGCACTTCTGTACTTCAACAAGCATCAATATGAATTATGCGACATTAGGCTACCTGATCTACATTGCAAATCGTAACGATTACAATAAAAAACCCGCACGATTACACACAACGCGTAATATGCGTGTAGTCTATACTTACACGTGAGAAATGGAAAGTGCTATCAATAGATAATTGTCAAGTATCACGTGGAAACCAACTTTTTATAACTTTATTACTTTGTGTATTACAAATTTAAATACATGTTCAGTGACTGAATAAGTCATCCAATGTAGTAACTCAATAGAAGTATTTAAACATTGGTAAAGATCGTTATGGTTTGAGCAGATTCAGGCTAAACTTCTTCTTAGCGAGTGGATTCTCGAGTCAAACGACCCGCCGCCTAACCGCCTAGTAGCACAGCTATTAGGCTAAACTTCTTCAACATAGACTAAAACAGTGTTGAAAAACTTACAAGAAAATGCTGTAAAATAATAGAAAAATACATTAACAATAATATAGTTCTATCAAAATCAAATTATGTTCACATTTACGGAATTAGAAAACAAGTACATATCAGAATCTGCTTTAGGTTACTTTTGTTTGATGTAATATAAAAAACTTCTTCTCTAACAGCCATAACAGTCCACTGGTGGACATATCCCCGTCTTTTAACCTTAAATTCCATACTAACCTGCACAATCCTTCAGGGATCATCTCCAGCAGATTATTGGCCGCGGAGAACACCTCCAGACTGCTCAGTTTCCCGATCCCCGAGGGTATACCCTCGAAATCCAGCTGGTTATCGTCTACATATAGCTTTCAGAAGCTTCATGGTTTACTAACCTGCAAAATTCTTCAGGAATCATCTCCAGCAGCTTATTAGCCATGGAGAACACCTCCAGAGAGCAGTCTAAGCATAGCTTGCCGATCCCCGAGGGTATACCCTCGAAATCCAGCTGGTTATCATCTACATGCAGCCAGTGAAGGCTCTGTAGTTTACTAACCTGCACAATCCTTCAGGGATCATCTCCAGTAGATTATTGGCCGCGGAGAACACCTCCAGACTGCTCAGTTTCCCGATCCCCGAGGGTATACCCTCGAAGTCCAGTTGGTTATCGTCTACGTGAAGCCGGCGCAGGCTCTGTAGTTTGACCAGGGTGGGCGGTAGTGCTGTCAGCTTGTTGCGGGATAAGTTCAGGCTTTCTAGTTTCTGCCACATTTCTATTGCTGCAGGAGGTAAATGATATATGAATTAATAAGATATAGGAATTACACTACTCGAAGTTGCTATTACATACATATTTTTCAGCAAAAAATAAAATTAGTTTACACTTTAAATACTAGCGACCCACCCGGCTTTGCACAGAAATAATCAGTGTTTCTCTACTATATTATGCATGTTTTATACATATAAACCTTCCTCTTGAATCACTCTATCCATCAAAAGAAACCACATCAAAATCTGTTGCCTAGTTTTAAAGATCTTAGCATACACAGGGATATAGGGACAGAGAAAGCGACTTTGTTTTATACTATGTCATCATCTCCCTAGCCCCTAACGAGGGTACTGGTTTTTACACAGAGCGACTGCCATCTGACCTCCGCAACCCAGAAGGGAAACCAGACCCAATCCTAGATTAGGTCAGAGTTTTCAAGCCGCCAATGCTTAGCACTGGCCTCTGATATGGCTTAACGACTAATATCTACGGTATTAAACGATATTAACCGGGACCAACGGCTTAACGTGCCTTCCGAAGCACGGAAAAAGCACCGAATAAACGTACATATGAAATTCGAAAACCGAAAAACACATTGCTCAGGAGGCAACGGCCCTATCCACTACACCATCGGGCTCTCTCTGTTTTATACTAATGATGATGAATTGTGCCGAGTGTAATTTCCGACAACACAAGTATTCGGTGATCTTCACACTAGGCAAGCCTGTATCGTGAGGATTAACAAAAGATTAACTATATTGGTTTACCCTCGGTAGGTGCATTGTTTGATATCAAAATTAAAATAATCACGCCTTTATCTCAAACGGGGTAGGCAGAGCGTAAACGACCTAAACAAATGTAATTCCGCCACGTCTAACAAAGTTTAGAGAGTTATTTAAGATTAGTAGATTGTAGATAGATGTGTATCTATCTACAAATCTATCTTAAATAACCCTCAAAAGTTTGTCAGACGTAGCGGAATGACCTTTATTTAGGTCGTTTACGCTCTGTATATTGCTGTAGTGACAGGTTTTCAACCCATCGCCTAAATTGCAATATACTAAAACCCTCGGTTCCCTTAGCTGGTTTTTAAGAGTAAGTTGTTATTAGAGCTTATAATGTCTGTTCGGTTCATAATGTAAAGTGTAATCAAAATAAAAGTTCTAATAACGTTTTTTTGATAGCTCCTCGTTTTAGCCGAGTCTCCAACGCATAAACAAAACACGAATGATACCCACGCGAGGGGAAGGGTTTCTCAAACATTTCCGTTCCCCTCTCTGCCCCGCGGGGGTATGTTTCTTGTAATCTTTCAGAGCAGGAGTCACGGTTTTACTCAATCAACAGCATACATTGCGTAAAGTTTTATGTATTTTTTATTTTGCTTCAGCATGACGTTATTTATTGTGACAATTGACTATAAGGTGGTTTGTATATTGGATTGCTTATTCATCTCATATAGAAGCAAGTTAAAGCTATTAAATAATCCCCATCATCTCCCTAGCCTTATCCCGTATCTCACGGGGTCGGCTTCCTAATCTAGGGGATTGAACGAGGGTAGTGAGGGTCTGACCTCCGCAACCCAGAAGGGAAACCAGACCCAACCCTAGATTAGGTCAGAGTTTTCAAGCTGCCAATGCTTAGCACTGGCCTCTGATATGGCTTAACGACTAATATCTACGGTATTAAACAATATTAACCGGGACCAACGGCTTAACGTGCCTTCCGAAGCACGGAAACAGCACCGGATAAACGTACATAGATTCTAAAACCGAAAAACACATTGGTACGTGGTGTGATTCGAACCACGACCGTACGGCTCAGGAGGCAGCGGCCCTATCCACTACACCATCGGGCTCAGACAATAAACACTCAGATGCCTTAGAAAACAAATACATTTCACAATGCGCAGATCAAATCAAATGATAATAAAGAGAAAATATGCTCAAACCAGCGCGGCGAGCGACGAATCTATACGATATGCATGAATGCGTCCGGGTTTAAGTGAATGGCACCACAAATACTCATAGAAAGTTTACATAGGTAATACCGCATAGCATTAGAGATAATTTGTGAACTAAAGTTTTATGTAAGCAAAGGATTTTTGTCATTTACTTGAAATGGGTTTGCTCCTAGTGTAGTCTAAGTCAGAAATGAAATGACACTGACTCGACTGTAGTTCTCAAACTCTCCCAAAGTTCCCAAATTGGGGATGCTAAACTATTGTCCCTACTAAGTACCTATGCCAACCTTCTACTTACACTTGAAACTTTTAATATGCGAGCACAGGCGACAAAACTAATGCGAGACAGTCGGATCTTTCTCTCGCACTCACTGTGAGGAAATGAGAGATCTGACTGTAGCACAACTATTTTCGCTTTTATAGACAACTGTAAGAGTTTAGACCAATATACAATCCTGTATAAAACACTACAAGACATTAATAAGATTCTATATTTCTTACCTGAAGACACTTCGGCAATTTCATTATCACTAAGGTTCAGTCTTTTCAAGTTCTGCAGGGCGTATAAAGCGTCAGGCACTTTGGTGAGGGCGTTCTTGGAGAGGTCCACGTCAGACAAGTTGGAGAGCGTGTCGAGGGTCGTCGGGAGGTTTGCGACAGTTCGCTGCGTGTTGCGCATGTGTAGCGTCTCCAGGCTTTGCAGGGAGGGTAGTTGGCTGCAGGGTAATGTAACAGGAACAAAATATATAAGTTTTATCTAGAGAAACAAATCTATTTACAAATGTCTGCTATCATCATAGCTTTTACATAAGCATAGAGTCTAATCATAAAAGGTGTATGGGATGATGATATTCTGAAAACAGAAAGGGGTTGCCTAGTCAACATAATAGATTCTTTTTCATAAGCATTTCTTTGGCAAAGTTTGCTGACTGTGCAACCCTATCTCTTGCACCCTGTATAGTTTGTAAATCCCTTACCGCAGTTGAAACAGCCCTAACGGGTTGTCGTTGAGTATGAGAGTCTGGAGGTTCGCCAGCCTCCTGGTCTGCGGTGGCAAAGTCTCCAGCTGGTTGTGCGACAGATCCAGAAACAATAAGTCCGTGAGCTGGACAAATAATGTTGGAGGTATGCTTTCGATTCTGAAAAGTTACTTTTATGTGAGTCTGTACAAATGTTTAAAAGGAGAGAGTCTTCCATGTTTTAGTTTGTATTGAGTAGACTAAAAAAATAATGGGTTGATTTTATAAATTCTTTTACCATAAGCATACCATAGGTCGCTTACTCTCTGCCTACCCCATTGGGGATAAAGGCGTGACTATGTATGTATGTATGTATACCATAAGGAAGTTAGTCATATCCAGAAATAACAGCAACATTTTACTTTGGGGAATCCTTTCATTCCAGAATTTCAGTGATTTTGATAAAATGAGACATAATTTAAGTAAAATACCATACATAATATTTTTTTACAACAATTGGTTAATCAAACCAAATAAATAATTTACACTTTATAATCACAAACAGATCTAATTACATTTTTATGTCTATTTATAATATCCTAAATATAGAAAAATAAAACTAATGCATAAAAGAAAATAATGGGTAAAGTATTTTAAATCTGAAGGTGACCACTTACTTGTTGTGACTTAAATTCAATACGAGCAAAGATTTAGCCTTGTCTAGTCCATCCGGCACCTCTTTCAGTCTGTTGTGGGACAGATCAAGGGTAGTCAGTTCTTCTAAATGGAATAGTTCTGCAGGTATCCCGGAAGTTTTCACATTGTTGTGCCGCACATTCAAGGACCGTAGGCATTTCAATTCCGTAAGCTCACCAAAAAGTTTCTCTAAGTTATTATTCTTTAGAGATAGGTTTTCCTGTAATTATAATAATGTATAGTAGTGCTGGAATATGTATTTTTTAAGAAAATATTAGAATAATTTTATTAGGCAGAATCAAAACTGAATAAATTTTAGATAGAATAGGCGCTGCTTGAATCATCTGTCAAGATGAAAAAGGCCTAATGATGATGACTATTGCTTTTAAAACTGCTACAAATAAATTAAACATGTCTTTCATAAATTAATAATTGCATTTGAGAATAATCATTTGCACATTAACATAAAAAGTCTACAGAACTCAAATTAACTGTGTTATTACAGAATTTCCAGAACAGAGTATTGAAAACAAAAATAGGGATAATACAATGCATACCTTTACAAGACTCAAAGGTATAAGAACAAATGTTTATGATTATGAAAACAAAGACAAACAAGACCTTGCAGTAGGACTGATAAGACAACTACTGCATAGAGATTTAGACAGAATATGTGACGAAAAATTGCCTTGTCTGTAGTTTTTAATACAGTAATATGATGATGATATTATTTTGTAGTAAAATGTTTCCAATAAGACAATAGAGACAAAATAAACCTATACTTCTTACCAATTTCATAAGCTTTCCCAATTCCTCTGGTACGTCACATAAATTAGTCTTATCGAGCCTCAGCCATTGAAGCCCGGTCATATACCGAATAGCCTCAGGAAATTTGTCATCCTGAAACAGAGAAAAATTTAGGCCACAACATTAAAAATAGTAGAACATAGGTTAGAGTATGATATCATCCCTTATCAAAGAAGGTAATTTTATTAATTAATATGAATAAACTTACACTAAAATCGTTGCGTGTAAAATCTACACCGCGCACAAACGGCAATAAACCTGTATTTGCCATGTTTACATTAATTCATTCGTGAAAAACATTAGCTCTCTCCACTATACAGCTCAAAATACCAAAAAAATGACAGCAGTTTGGTTGAAATCGGACTTTTACTAGTGAAGACACGAATGGTACAAAACACCGGTTTTTATCAATTATCATCGAACTAAATTAAGGTTTATTGTGACATTTTGTAATTAAGGTGCAGTATAGCACATTTAATTTTGTTAAACACTAAATCAGTAAAACACCTTCTATTACCGTGAAAATAAATTATCACATTAGATTCCTCTGCTTTCATTAAATGATTAATTCGTAAAAAACGATTGATCGTACTACAAACGTACGTATGTACAACACTACAATATTTTTTTTTTTTTCAATAGAGTTGACCACATACATACGTAATCCCGTAATACTTGTCCTGAATTCCGATTCGGGATTCCAAATTAACACCACAAGTTTTTTTCATTCGGAATAACTTTCTAGCAAAATAAATATGTGATGTCTCTTTCTAGCAAAATACACAAAAATGATAATTTGGGGAAAGGTAAAATAATAATAAAGTTTTAATATGGGTATAAAATTATGTTTTACTTAAGTAATACAAAATCAGATATTTAAGCTACATCAACTTGTAAAACAACAATAATAAAATATGTTATCCATGTATAAAGCTATAAAATTATATAACTACTAAAAATTGTAGCACAGTTTTGCACATTAATAAATAATATTTAACATTGAGTACAACAGTCAGTGCAACATTCACCACATGAGCTACAAACTTCACAAGCTCCGTCCAAACAGTCCCCACAACAATCCCCCATAATGCACGGGCAACAACAAATCCACCATTGTTCTATAAAACTACAGCACAAACTAAAACACGACAAAAAATCTTGCGCCTCATCATTTTTGTTAGGCTGGATAAATTCATTGCCAACATCTCTTTCTTCAACTTCTTTTTTCAGAGGCTGGCTGGAAATAATATCTTCATTTTTTCCGATAGTCACTTCCTTTTTTTCAGTCTCCTCCTTGTTCCCCATCATTTTATACACACAACTTTATTTCGTTCCAGAGAACGTATTATAATATTAAATTTTATTATTATAAAACGTTTTATAGAAACGATAAATGTAGAAATATTTAAGTGTAAATAGTCATTTCTCCTTAAACTGCAATGGTATAATACAAAATTTATCAAAAATAAGGTAAATACTACGCAAAGGAAAAACCCAAAAATAAAACAAAATGCCGTGCCGTGAAGCAGCGGCCAGTGCTTTTGTTTTTATTTTTAACGATGATGTCGTCTTTAGTGCTGTATTGCAAGCGCAAAAAATGTTGTTCTTTAATTATGTGTTGGTGTGCGTGCGGCCTGTCATTTACTCCATTTCATTTCCCCCCAGTAGTCATTCGTTCATTCATAATCATTAGAAATAAGAATCCAGGTTTTGATAAACAATAAACTAACTTCTTGATCAAAGAATCCAGGCCATAAAATAGAATCTAGAATTTTTACTTGTTTGCTTGTAATTAACCTTTTTTCTGTTAGGGGCAACTAGTGGAAATCACGGACAGAGAATTGAGTTTTCTGGATTTGCAGTAAAGTAAAATAAAATTACAAATTAATTATTTTCAAAGTTTATTTTTTTTCTATCAGGATGTTAACAAAACTATCTACAAGAATGATTACATTTAAATCATATACCATCACTGACCATACCATAAAATATAAATATTTGATCAACCAATACATTTTATTTTAGGTACCAGAATAACAATTTATGTAATCTTTATGTAAGGAAATTAATCCAACTATTTCAATCCATAATAAGGATTTGTCAATATTATTTTCAAGATAAATAAATGCAATCTGAATGACAAATTGGTGTGCAGTCAAACAATAATTTTGAGTGTTGCTCAGGTTGTTTGCTAAAGTTTCAAATTAAACATATAAGTGCCTATTACTAAGTTTATCATTAAAGCATAACAATGACTTATGAGTTGTATTTGACGTAAAATAGGTGAATATACTATTCATTGGCATGTAGTATGACTTATCGCGGCATAGGTGGCAGGTTGTTTATCGTGTTGGTTCCAAGTAACACCTGAAACAATAATAAAGACATTTAAGATTTAGAAATAGATTTAGCTAAGGAATCCGAGGGTTTCAGAATATTGTCGAGTATATTGTAATTTAGGCGATGGGCTGACAACCTGTCACTACAGCAATATACCTAGAATTATATCTTAAATAACCCTCAAAACTTTGTCAGACGTGGTGGGACGACCTTAGTTTAGGTCGTTGACGCTGTGCCTACCCCATTAGGGATGAAGGCGTGATTATATGTATGTATGTATGTAAGATTTAGAAAAGTTATCTCATGTGCCTATAGTATTTCTAGCTCAGTTTTAGAATGAAGTTTCATGTCTTTTTATTCAAATACATATTTGATAAATAAATGATATATGCTGGCTAATTATTTAAATTGCTAATACTATTTCATTTTGTTGTGATATCTAATCTAAACCTTAATTTAGAAATAAGATCTTCGATTGAAAGACATGAAACTATGTTTACCTTTAAAACTGAGTTGAAAATACTATAGAACAGACTCAAGTAGAATAAAAATGTACTTATTTAATTATATTTGATATAAATAAATTAAGATAGTAAATTACTAAAAGCAAACAAAAATTATATTGATATAAATTGCCATTAGAACTGTGATGACGAAAGGAAGAAGCTTATTTATAAGATTTTTACAAGCCAATCTTAAAACCGCCCTGTATGTGCATTCTTAAGACCAGGGCTGCATTTAGACGGCCCAGTAAAAAAAAAATACTGTATGAATTTTAGACTACCGGGATGCACTGAATATGCATTTTCACCGCTGTCAGATAAAAAAAAACACTTCCAGTGTGTCTCTGAATGGGTCGGACAAAACTTGATCGGTTAAGCAGCTCTGAACGCACCCTCAAAACTTTTTTAAATAACAATAATAAATTGTAGGTACATCAAAACCATAAAAAGAAAACTTAGAAAGCAATAAGGAAACCTTAATTGTGTCAGAGTCATGTGAAAAATCTAAAAGTACTAAAACGCCAATTGCTTATCAGATACTTGATCTGATTATAAAATTACAGTCATTCATTTGTTACACTTAGATTTCAATGTTGGTTTGAGAGGTAACGAAATAGAAGATCAACTGGCAAATGAAGCAGTTTGTGATGGTAGGGATGTACAATGTGAACCTTATTATGCTGAAGTATTTGGAAGTGTCAAAGGTTATTGTAAAGAAAGATGGAACAAAGTTTTTAACGAGGTTTCAGTCACTAAAGGCACAGGACCCTTTTGGATGAACCATAATTTTTACAGTGGTTTGACTCTGCCACCCTTACAAGAAAAGAACTTGTTTTCGCACTGAGGCTGCATTCCGGGCACATTCCAGGAAACAAATTTCTGACTATCTCACTAAATACATGTATTTTAATTATATGAAAGATACCATGAGGCTGGCATAGTCACCAGATGACTGAAGCCTCGTTAAAAAAAATAATAAAAAAAAAAACTATAAAATCTGTAATTGTAAAGTGTTAATTCTATTATATGCATATATTTCTTGGGAGCAAGAGAAAAAAATACCATGTGCCAGCTGCATTTCCTCCCCGGCATGCTGTAAAAACCAGTGAAGGGCTGACAACCTGCCATTACAGCAATATACCTACAAATCTATCTATCTTAAATAACCCTCAAAACTTTGTCAGGATGTGGCGGAACAACCTTTGTTTAGGTTGATTACGCTTTGCCTACCGTACCAATGAATAAAGGCGTGTTTATATGATTGTATGCAAATTATAAGTTCTTGAGTTTTTTGGTATAGTTCAGCATACAACATACCTGTTTCTGCTGTGACTTCTGCATCTCTTCGACCTGTGCTCTCTCTACCTCAAATATGACGGGGGCGAACAGAATCACAGAGGAACTCGCTACAATCCAGACAACGGAGCGAGACAGGCCGTAGAAGTTTTTAACGCCAGACCTGGATAGAATCAAAATAATTCATTTTAAAGTGGTTCTAATTCTTATTTTAGTACATTTTTAGCATTCACAATGCTATTTTAGTCTCTGGAATGCCAGTCCATCACTCTAGAGTCCTGCCCAAGACTAATTTATTTTCTTTCTTTCATATTGTATGGTTCTAATGAGTTTAAAGTTTTGTAAATATTTTGTATGTAATGAATAAATAAACTCTGAACATAATATTTTTAAAGCTACCCAATCAACTCTATTCTAATTTATACTCCATCATCATAAGAATGCTGCATTAACCAGCAATAGCAAACAAACTATACTAAACTACTTTATAAGGAAAATAATAATTCATTGAAATGTAAATTATATGTTAAAACATACCAGGTTTTTGAGGTAACTGTGTGTGTGCCATCTCTCATCCATTCTGGAAACATCTCCGTGAGGCCCCAGAGCCTCTCAGCAAAGGTCTCATCAGGCTCCTAGATAAAAAAATATAAAGTTAAGTAAAAAGGAAAGATAGGTCAGAGTGTCAAGTAGTAGTCAAGTATTTAATATTATCCTGTAATATTAAATACTTTTATTTTGGCTGTACAGTCTGATGTATACCCTAAACTATTAAAAGTTTACACAGATAAAACTAAATGCAGATATGTTCAAACAATGTAATCAAAATTATAACAATCAGTAAGAAAAGTAAGCACTGTATTTGTGATTGAGATCTAGTTCTAAGTATGTATATTGTATTCTGTCTTGTACAACAAGATAGTACTTAGTTAACCTATAAAAAACTGATAAGAGTGACATAACCAGATTGAGGCAAGCATGGATGAATTAATTAGATTTTATTAGTACAAATTCACTAATAAATAAAATATTGCGCTTAGTTTGTAAAAACAATTAGGTAGAAAAAGTGATTTACAATAGTACTTACGTCGTCATATTCTTTGAGACATGGTGTAATAGCGTCTGTCTGCAAAGAGAAACAAAACGTTCAATACCACGAATGAATACACTACTTAGATAATTGGAAAGCTTAGACGTAACGTACTGGTATCGAGACGGGGGAGATTTGCAAACTATCCTCGGGCTTGCGTTCAGGAGTATCATCTTTGCTCGCAGTCAAAGACTCCATACCACTGTCGCTTTGCTCCAGGTCATCGGTTATTTCCATAAGCATGTTATGGACGTAGGTCTATTGAATCCTTATTATAATCACTGTTTCCACAACCTCGTGCCAACTTATTTTCAGAAAATCAGCAAGGCGAGAATGAAAAGAGAGAACTCCACCAATGGAATGGGATGACAGTTCTTTTTTTTTCGCATTAGCCTCTTAGTGAGGGGACTGTGATTAACCATTATGATTGTTAAAAACCGGTAACATTAATAATAAAATTACTAGTGAAAATTGATTAATCTAGTTTCCATATAATTTAAATTGTATTCTTAAGAAAATCTATGTATTGCCTAGCCTGTATAATTAAAACGCCCCGAAATCTTAAATTTTTGTCTCTCATCAATTGGTCACGAAGTGATCACAAACATTAAGTTTGTTATTAAAAAAGCATGTTCGGAACATGCTTCTTTTTTTCCCAGGTACAGCTTTCATACAGATGCCAGGATTGCCAAGTAACTTGAACTTACGGTGATATTTACGATTGTAGATAAAAGACTATGTATATTCTACAAGGAAATAAATGGGATAAATTAAATAATTACGGGTGTACTGCAGGTACAGTCTTGCAGCTCAACAGGCATCTTTTGTGTTAATATTTCATACTTTATTTCAATTCACTAGCCATTATCCATTAAATTTGGCAGGTTGACATAAATGTGGCAAAATGACAATGACATTGATGTTGTTCTTAAATTAAAATAATTTTAATAAAGAAATTACGTATAAGGTTTGATATATTAATAAATTTAAAATCTCAAACTAAAAACTCCTTGTACAACGACGTACAATATTGCGGGTGTAAATGGCACCGTTTTCAACGCGATACGCGATTCAGAGTATAGCCCTGGGCAATTAAAAAGACCTGTCATAGAGAACAACAGAGAAAGAATAAGAGGTCTTTTTTGGATCACGTATCGCATCAATATTACTGATAGTGAAAAAGATGCCAATCGCCGCTAAACACAATGCTCTTTTTGGTGTGAAGCCGTGGAAAACATAGGCAGCGTTTTCACTTTCACATCAGTATTACTGATAATGAAAACGCTGCCATTCCCGCGCGGGATAGAAGGGAATAAAAAAATATAATAAAAAATAAATAAAAGGGCATGTTTCATTGCAAGCGGGCGCGATCCGTGGTTAAATGTTTTTCGCACGGATTTTTGGGGTTATCTTTTTGTAGTTAAGCTATAATTAGCATTGTTTTAATTTAATTGATTAAATCTTATTTTTATATAGATACTTATTTCTTTTGTTTTCCGCGAATAACTCTTCATTTGAGATATGTAGAGCCGAAATAATAGAGACATCTATTAATGAAAAGTATAAAAACATATTGCTATAGAAGAAATAGCTTTGTTGATGGGTTGTCAGGATTCTCTCTGAAACTGCATTTGCGATTGCTCCAAATAGAAAGCTCGTCACGTCTTCCTCGTCAGAATTAATAATGGCTTCTACGCAAATGTTTTGCTTTAACCAGAAATATTTTCCTACGCAGACAAATCAAACAATGTTGTGTTTCTGTTTTGATGCGATGTTTTGTTTCGGAACAAAGTCTCCAGGACTCGCCTTGAGTTGAGTAGTGGTGTGAAGCACCCTTTAAATATCTAGAAAAGTCAAGTGAAAACGCAGCACCATCTGTTTTGTTGTGCTCGCTTTTTGCTACGAAGGAAATAATAGAAAGAGATAGACCTATACTATTTCTACGCAATTTTATTAGCTTTCTCACTTGCACGTATGTATGGAGACTTCTGGGATGACAAAAAAACTGTCAATAGAAGGTGTCCACGATTTTTCTACATTTTTGCAAATAATTTGTAAAATTTGGAATTTAGGGAACTGTGTCTTGTTGTTATAAATTCTAGTGGTAAAATTATAAATAATCGGTATTAATTACATCCCTTCAGCAGAATTGAACTGCTCCGTCGCGTCGGAATCCCCGCATATATTTGTCATTTAGAATCGTGCGTTTGTGAACAGTAATATATTGTATTTTTTGATGCTATTCAAGTTTGTTGACTTCCTATACCGATTAGTTTCGCTGCACTTCTTCAATATTAAAGGTATGTAATTTATATTATCAATTTTACATTGTATTTTGCATGTTATTTTCTAACTTTTAACTGCAAACACCTAAGTTTCCCTACTGTTCTGCCTTGAAGATCACTATTTTATCATTAAGTACTTATTTACTTTCACACGCTGCACCTAGTATTTGTAAGAAATAAGATATTAACATGTTTTACTTTTTTTCTGGTCCTCTTTAAGTTTTGTTTTAATATATCATTGCTGGTTCAATCCAGCATTATGACTTGGACCTGTTCATTGTCAAGTTTCCAGTACAAATACATGAGTCAGTTCAGCCAAACAACAAAGATCTACTCATAAATAATGTGAGATCAAGCGAGCATGTCTTGCTGGCTGTATGCCAATCATAATGTGTCTTACAGCTGTTTAGATGAGGTGGAAATAATAAAAAAGTAATTGTATTGTATCACAGAAGATCAAGGCTATCCCATTTTTACTACTGTCTTAGTCTATTGGCTGGGAGCAAGTGCTTCCAAAAAATAGATTTAATAAAAAAAAGATCCTAAGATGTAAACTTCAGGGTTTTTAGGATTATTTTTAGCCTAAAGAAATAAATATAGAGGCTAGAACTCTACCTACAATATAATGATCTTTTATTATGGGTTAACTTTATAATTTGATAAACATACATTTTACAATATTATCAAAATAATAAAACTTGGATAATGTATATAATAAATAATAACAATCAAATAGATATACTCAGTACACAGGTACCTTCACTACACACTTTAAACTTTAATTAAGCATTAAAGAAATTAAAAAATACATTTCATTCTTGTAATAACTTCATGGATGTTTTTCTTTACAAAAATTGTGTGAAGTAGTTATTATTTTGTGTTTCCACAAGAGCTCTCTTCGAGCTAAGAATAATGTGGGTGTCCAAAATAGCTCTGGCCAGCTTCTGTTAAACTTTAATTATAATCATCACCATTGCCAAACAGTACTCTGCTGAAAGTTTTCATTTAAACATAATTTACTTCTTCATTTCACCCATTATAAAGTAAAAGATGGAACTTTAGCAGAAGTTTATTAAATTTCTGTAATTTTTTTTTAAAAGAGGAAATTAATGAATATCTATGAATTGTCTTCAACAGAAAATAGAACATTGTATTGTATAGAATAGAAAGGGCCTTACATGTGATAAAGCCATTCTATTCACAGCATGAATGAAAGGATGATTTGGGTTAATAACTGGTTCTAGTATAGTTACAAGGCTGCACTGCAGTTAGCAACAAACTGCATAAATGCAACATTCTCTATTGCACAATATAGTCACCATGCAATCAATGGGTATCTAGCATAACATATATGGAAAAAATGCCTTAGTATGTTGCTGGCATGCATGAATGTTAACTTTTTAAGGTATATACAGCATTTTTATGCTAATCACTTATACCTTACATAACAAAGTGCCTATGAACTATAAATGATTTTAAACATACAGTGTAATATGATCTGAACTATATATTCTATTCCAAACAATCTAAAAGTGCACTTGTCATTAGATCCAATTGAATGCAAACACTTTTACGGCTTCAAAGATAAATCCATTTGACCTGACGAAATTCTTATGCCGTCTGCCATGTGATACTTCTAGTCATGTGACCGATCAAGGAGTTGAAAGAATGCAATTTAAAGATGTCAACGGGACATAGACGGAGGCGTGAGAATTACGGGCTAGCTTTTAGTACTGGCATGACTCACTGTTTTTGATTTGATGATAAATATATTTTAGCTGATTTAGTCATCACTTCCAGAAGTATCAAGATTATTATTATAATTTTTTTCTAGGAAAACCAACCGCTATTAATATAAGAATACTTAAAATTAATACAAGACCGGAAACCAATTAGAGGTTTTCACCAATAGAGTTAATTATTTATATAATTTAAATAAAGCTCTTAGCTAGTTGCTAATAAGTATCTATTTGGTTCATTTGCCTTGCTTGTTTAGTAGTAAACACGGAAACTGGACGTCAGTCTGACTAGTAGTTGTGCTAGATAATACGGGGCTACTGGACGTGCTTATGTATGCGTTTCATTCATGGGTTGCGTCACGACACGACACGACGCATCATGGCGGCGGCGCGTCAGAAGCTCTGCGCTTCAATAACTGCACTTGAGCGACTTCTCCGTCAATTACACGCCCATTGTAGTTGCTATCTTACGCAATTTCCGGGTTTTGTCTTCGTTTATTTTCTATAGAGTGGCGAACGCCTAGATTTAACTCGAACTTATTAACGTAAGCTACTGCAAGTAGAGTGCCTGCCAAATAATGCGCTGCGCTGGAAAGTAGAGCAGTTGTTTTATGAATTATAAAAAGCGAAATGCGGGCATGCAGCTACACGAGTTTCTGTTATTGATCGTTATAATTCAGTAACTGCCTTCGTGGTCTAGTATTCAGAGCCATGGGCTTACGATCCGGAGGTCGTTCGATTCCCCGGGGTGAACACAAAGTTGATATTTGTCGATTTATCACTTTGTGTTCTTCCATACTGGACTGGGAGAGAAAGAAAAATATAGAATGTTCCAGTTGCCCTTCCTCCCGGGCATGCTGTAAAAGACAGCAAAAGGGATTCGAGGGTCACAGTGTATTTTAATTTAGGCGATGGGCTGACAACCTGTCACTACAGCAATACACATTACAATCTAAAATTGCCCTCAATTTATGTCAGACGTGGCGAAAGCGCCTTTTAGGAGGCGTTTTACGCTCTGCCTACCCCGTAAGGGATAAAGGCGTGATTTTATGTATGTATTTATGTATGTATCACTTTGTGAGATTTTCCCCAGTTTAGTTATGACAATGCAGGCTGAATCACCTGATTGTCACCAAGAGAAAAAAAAAACGTGCACGCTAAGCCGTCAGTCCCGGTCGCTGTCTTTGATAGTGGTCGTTACACAAAAACCATCTCAGAGGCCTATTAGCTGTGCTATTAGGCGGTTTAAAAAGTATGACACCAGGGTTCATCGGGTCGATTGACTCGATACCCACACGACAGAAAAGAAGTAGTTTGAAAAGGCAATAAGATTTTTAAGGCTTATGTATGTCTTATAACATCGAAGAGACTTAGTGAAGAACACAAAACGCATGGTATCTTATATAGCACACGGCAAAATTACATAAAACCCTTATAAAAATGTATCTGCTACGTAGTACAACCTCTCACCTGATTGTCCGAAAAGAGAAAGGATTCCGTGCTTCGGAGGCAACGCTAAACCGTCGGTCCCCATCGCTGTCTTTGATAGTGGTCGTTACTGAAACCATGTAAGAGGCCTAATAGCTGTGCTACTAGGTGGTTTGAAAACTCTGACACCAGGGTTCATCCGATCGTTCGACTCGAGAATCCACTTCACAAGAAGAAGCAGTACCTGTTGTGTCTTGATTCCTATGTAATTGTTCTGTGTATGTTTCTGTGTACAATAAACTGTTAAATAAATAAATAAATAAGATTCAGTGAGGCAGATGTGGCACCATATTACAGTTTATTTAATTGGAGTTGTATTCGTTACATTATCGCAGACCCATGTTTTCTTGGCTGCACACTTGATAACCGTTTTTGTAGAATCGTATTTATTTAACACTTTATTGTACACATGAACACACACAGAACAATTACATGAGGAATTCGGAAACAACAGGCACTGCTTATTTCTACAAAGAAATTTCTTACAGCAGATCTAATAAGAGCTATTATTATTGAGCCCGATGGTGTAGTGGATAGGGCCGCTGCCTCCTGAGCGGGAGGTCGTGGTTCGAATCCCACCACGTACCAATGTGTTTTTCGGTTTTCGAATTTCATATGTACGTTTATTCGGCGCTTTTTCCGTACTTCGGAAGGCACGTTAAGCCGTTAGTCCCGGTCAAAATCATTTAACACCGTAGATTTTAGCCGTTAAGCCATATCAGAGGCCAATGCTAAGCATTGGCGGCTTGAAAACTGACCTAATCTAGGATTGGGTCTGGTTTCCCTTCTGGGTGGCGGAGGTCAGATGGCAGTCGCTCTGTATAAAAACCAGTACCCTCGTTCAATCGCCTAGATTAGGTAGCCGACCCCATCAGATACGGGATAAGGCTAGGGAGATGATGAGATCTAATAAGAGCGTGATAGCATAAAACGTAATGCAGATAAGTGTAATCTTTCTGCAAATTCACAGTTATATTCCACGATGTCAAAGCCGTGGGAAAAATCTGTGCTGCGACAAATAGGTTCTTTAACTCTGTCTTTAACTATGCGTGAATCATTCAATCTATCGAACAAAAAATTGTGAGATCGAACGATTATGGCACGACTCTACAAAAAAACAAATGCCTACATAATAAACTTCCATACAATCGAGATTTAACCGTACAATCTGGTTCACACATGTCACGCCATGGCTGTGAGGTGTACGTACTCTTGAAAACGTACATAACGGGGTAGGCAGAGCGCAAAACATCTATTAAAGGCATTTTCGCTACGTCTGACAAATATTGAGGGCAATATACTGTAATGTATCTTAAATAACCCTCAAAACTTTGGCAGACGTGGCGGAACGACCTTTGTTTAGGTCGTATACGCTTACCACATTAGAGATAAAGGCGTGATTATATCATCATCATCTCCCTAGCCTTATCCCGTATCTCACGGGGTCGGCTACCTAATCTAGGGGATTGAGGGTACTGGTTTTTACACAGAGCAACTGCCATCTGACCTCCGCAACCCATTAGGGAAACCAGACCCAATCTTGGATTAGGTCAGAGTTTTCAAGCCGCCAATGCTTAGCACTGGCCTCTGATTTGGCTTAACGACTAATATCTACGGTATTAAACGATATTAATCGGGACCAACGGCTTAACGTGCCTTCCGAAGCACGGAAAAAGCGCCGAATAAACGTATATATGAAATTCGAAAACCGAAAAACACATTGGTACGTGGTGGGATTCTAACCATGACCTCAGGCTCAGGAGGCAGCGGCCCTATCCACTACACTATCGGGCTCTATAAAAAGGCGTGTTTATATGTATGTATGTATACTGTAATGTGTATCGTTATAGTGGCAGATTGTCAGCCTATCGCCTATATCATAATACACTGTAACCCTCGAATCCCTTTTGCTGACATCTACACCATGCCCGGGAAGAACGGCAGCTGGAAAACTCTATTTTCTATATCGTCCCCCGTCCCGCATAGAAGATGCACGTGAAAACCATTAAAGAATATGTCAAAGTCTACATCATCGTATGCTCCACGCGTGGTTTGGTTATTAGGTTATCATTGGTTTAACCTGGGGGAAACTGGTCAATGCAATCTGGGGTGAACAGGCCATCCGATCTGCTTCCTATCTGGTTTGAAGCCGGTTTCAAAGCAGAGGTTAGCCATTAGCGAGTGATTACTAGGATGACGAATAGCAGAAATGCGAGCTGCTAAAGTTATAAAAGGAAAACTTACGGAATTAAAAAAACTTTAATTATAAAAATGCTTTGTTTACCGTGAGCCTATTCGGTTCGTATCCGTGAAAAATTATATGGATTGACGCGAAAATGTATGACAGCTACAATATAATTTTTCACGGATACGAACCGAATACGGACCAGTGCAAAAACGCCCTTAGACCACTGCTTTAGGCTAGTTTCCAGTACATCTCGCTCGCGGTTCTCCAAGAAAAGTATTTCTTATTTATTTTACTGTTTATTATGTACATACAGAGGACACAAACATAAAAACAGTAGCACAACAGATACAGTTTATTTCTAAAAATAATTACTTATTTGTGGTTCAGTCAGTTGATAGATCTTAAATGTAAATTATGTCATGATCATATCATGATTCAACACATTCCTAGAAACCCGCATGTAGCAATTGCGTCAATTTGTTATGGGCAGGTCTAGTATATTTAAAGATCTCGAGTCTCGAATGGTCTGGTGCTTCTGATGTTACATAATTTTCTATTCAAATGCTATCGACGCAATTGCCGCGGTTACTGGCTAGCTTTGAATTCAAATGCCGATATCGATTGGGCAGAATAGAGGGTGTAAACACGCCCACCCACTGCATATCGAGAGGATTGCAAACAGTGTGGTATTTCCCTGGTATTTCCTGAGGGTCGAGTCTGTGGCTACTGGCCAAGAGAAGCATACTTCGAGTGGTTTTCTCTTTATGGCCCTGGCGGTTGGTGATTCATAATTAGAATGATCTATTTATTGCAATCTCTAGGTATAGTCAATACATAGTATAAAACAAAGTCGCTTTCTCTGTCCCTATATCCCTATTTATGCATAAATCTTTAAAACTACGCAACGGATTTTGATGCGGTTTCTTTTAATGGATAGAGTGATTGAAGAGGAAGCTTTATATGTATAATACATGCATAATATAGTAGAGAAACGTTGATAATTTCTGTGCGAAGCCGGGGCAGGTCGCTAGTATAGTATAAACAAGCTCTTGGCACTGCTTCGCATCCAGGTGGCGAAGTCTTTCGGTTAGTGGGCATGATGTCACTTGCGAATTTGTCTACCAGTTAATTATGTGCAAGCGCCTTTATTTTGTTACTGTCCTTATTTGAAGCTAATTGATTCCGTAATCCCTATTACTCGTGTAACCAAAATGTATTTCATGACTTTCGTGTATGAGCCATAGCAGAAAGATACATATTATAGTATGCAGCATGGCATTATAGTATTTATATTTGATTCTTCCATGTTGGCCTGGAAGCGAAAGAAAAACAGAGAATGTGCCAGCTACATTTCCTCCCGGACATGTTGTAAAAACCAGCTAAGGGATCCAAGGGTTTCAGTATATTGTAATTTAGGCGATGGACTGACAACCTGTCACAGCAGTATATCTACAAATCTATCTTAAATAACCCTCAAAACTTTGTCAGACGTGGTGGAACGACCTTTGTTTAGGTCGTTCACGCTCTGCTTACCTCATTAGGGATAAAAGCGTCATTATATGTATGTATGTATTTGATATTATTCGTTTCTTTTATTCAAGTTGAAGGATGTAATTCTATGTAATGTTACATACGTGGGACACTCAGAAAGTTTTGCGACACTAAAAAAAATTGTTCTACAGGTACATATATTTTTATTAAATCTTTTCAAAGTACTCTCCACCAGCCTCTATACAAAGATTCATGCGTCTGAACCAGTTTTCAAAACACTTTTTCCAGTCCGCCGTAGACACCTCGTTTACAGCCTGCTCGAACGCAGCCAGCGCATCTTCCGGCGACGAAAATTGTATCCCCTTGAGCTGATTTTTTATTTTTGGAAATAAAAAGAAGTCACACGGTGCTAGATCAGGGCTGTAAGGAGGGTGACCCAGGAGTTTGACTGGTGTGCTGTCCAGGAAGTCCCTCGTTTTGAGCGCGGTGTGTGCAGGCGCATTGTCGTGGTGGAGCAGTAGTCCGCGGAGCCCTGTGTTTGGTCGCTTGTTGCTCACAACAGAAAAAACTTCTGGTAAACATTTGGTAGTATACCATTCGGCGTTAATGCTTCTTTGATCTCGTAAGGGAATTGAGGCCAAGTGGCCAGTCAAATTAAAAAAGCTGGCGATCAAAATCTTCCCCCCGCTTCGTGATCGCTTCACTTTGGTAGGCGTTGGTTCATTTTGAAACACCCAAACTGTCGACTGGCGCTTGTTTTCTGGATCGTATTGATAAGTCCAGGACTCATCACCTGTTACGATGTCGTAAACACGCCGAGACGAGCCTGCTTCAAATTTGTTCAGCATATCACGGCACCATTCCACCCGGGCCTGCTTCTGAATGTCGGTGAGGTAGTGCGGTACCCAGCGCGATACTATCCTCCTCACGCGAAGATGCCCATGTAGAATCTCGTGAACGCTTCCCGATCCAATCTTTAATATGTACTGAATCTCCTGATATGTAATTCGCCTATTATCTTGGATTAAATTTTTCACTTCTAGCACGTTTTCTTCCGTGATAGCCGTCAAAGGGCGACCGCTTCTTTCTTCATCCCCCACGGTTGGTCGACCGTGCCTAAATTCGTTATACCAACGATGCACGGTTGCCTTGGAAGGGCTTTCATCCATAAATGCCATTTGAAGTCTATCGAACGATTCATCCGGTTTCAGGCGACATTTGAAATCGTACAAAATCATAGCTCTAAAATGTTCCCGGCGCAGATCCATTTCATTTTCAGTAAGACACGGTACTTTGAATTGGCTCGCAAAAAATGTGGAGGGAAATTTTGAAAATGGAACACACATATTTTTACTTACAAGTAATCATATTTTCAAAAAAGATTCTAACCGGCCAGTCTGCCATATATAAAAACTATTTATCGCAATACTTTCTGAGTGGCCTGGTATATATTTAATTATGAATTCAAGCATATGAAGGAGGAAACTATGTGGTTTACATAACTACTCAACCCATTATGTGGTTTTTCTTGGAAAGGTAATCGTGGGGGGTATTAAGTACGATAGGTAACTCTATGTTACATATATAGTACGTTAGGTAAGGTGGTATAGTTTAACCATGTTTAAAAAGACCTAAGGTAGGTCTTTTTAGTTTGTGGTCAGCGTACACCTAAATCAAAAGTATTGCCTACTATTAAAACCTATGGTATGATTTATGATCTTACTTTTAGATCAGTCGTATCTTATAAATAAAAAGTATTAAATAGGAATAAATTACTCTTTTGGTATGAAATGAAATGAAAAGTACGTTTATTTGATTTTAGAAACACAGTACATAATTTGTTACATCTGCCAAACTTATTTAAAGTTTGTTATTTATTATGTTGTTTGGGATTGGATCTAGATAGTATTTATCCAGATTTGCAGCAGTCTGAAATTCTCGCGGGCTGAGTTTTTTTTTTACTTTTGTTTTAACAAATCGACATTGTAAGTCGTGTGTGGTATCAAGTGAAAGGGCATTTTGAGCTGATTCTAAAAATATATCACACTGTAACATATTTGTCACTAATCACTACATAGTATAATACAAAGTCGCTTTCTCTGTCCCTATATCCCTATGTATGCATAAATCTTTAAAACTACGCAACAGATTTTGATGCGGTTTCTTTTTATGGATAGAGTGATTCAACAGGAAGATTTATATGTATAATACATGCATAATATAGTAGAGAAACACTGATGATTTCCGTGCGATGCCGGGGCGCGTCTCTAGTTCCAAATAAAACCTAATTTAATTCTTATAATTTTAGGGCGGACCCAAACAACATTAAAAGAGCAAGTTTACCGCAATTATTTCTATTTCGAATGTAACATTATGACTGACTTAATCTGAATGATTTCCATTTAATGTAATTTTTTAAATGTTTATTCTATTGTTTTGATCATTTGTAGTGTAGGTTTAATAAATTTTCGTTTATTTGTGAATATATATTATTGTTATTCTTCAGATTATGATAACCGATAGAGTAAGTAAACTGTTTCGGTCGAAAATTGAGTCAATAATCGCAGATTGTACAGGTTTGTTATTTTCCTTATAGCATTTGGTCTAATGTGTTTTCATCCTTTTGGTCAGTATTTGATGTAGCTCTTTTACTTATAATTCCCAGAATGTTTATTCATAGAATAAAAACCTGCTTATAATCTGCGCGATCTTATGATTCTAATTATACCAAACAATTTGTACGCATTTTTTGCTACGAGTTTTTGCGGGTCTGGCAGTTTATTCTATAACATGACATCATGAGTTTTTCGTGCTATTTTAATAGCACTTACATACATATAATCACGCCTTTATCCCTAGTGGGGTAGGCAAAACGTAAACGACCTAAACAAAGGTCGTACCGCCACGTCTGACAAAGTTTTGAGGGTTATTTATGATAGATTTGTAGATATACTGCTGAGACAGTTTGTCAGCCCATCGCCTAAATTGCAATATACTGAAACCCTCGGATCCCTTAGCAAGTTTTTCAGCATGCCCGGGAGGAAATGCAGCTGGCACATTCTGTTTTTCTTTCGCTCCCAGTCCAAGATGGAAGAATAGCGCTTACTTGTCGTGAATATTCACATTCTCACGACATTTTAACATAAAGAAATGCGCCATTATACTATTGTATGCAAACAACGAACTAGAAACCACACTGATTCATTCTATACTGTTTCTGTTTACTTACAAACTTACTGCGTAGTATTCTTATAGTACTTTGTGTAGTAATAAGCTAAACAAATATACAGCTAGATGTTTGCATAACACTTTCACGTGGAGATAAAGACAACATAGTATCTGTGATACTCTTGAATTGGTATTATTTTTCTTGGAATAAGTTCCATACATATAATCACGCCTTTATCTCTAATCGGCTAGGCAGAGCGTAAACGACCTAAATAAAAGGTCGTTCCACCACGTCTGACAAAATTTTGAGGGTTATTTAAGATAGATTTGTAGGTATATTGTTGAACTGACAGGTAGACAGCCCATCGCCTAAATTGCAATATACTGAAACCATCGGATCCCTAAGATGGTTTTTACAGCATGCCCGGGAGGAAAAGCAGCTGGCACATTCTATGTTTTTCTCTCGTTCCCAGTCCAGCATGGAATATGTTACTTGAAATAAAGACCTATTTTCTTGGTTTGTGTCACCGAATTTCCCCAGCCGCAATCAAACTAATATCCTAATCTTGGCAATAAAAAAAATAATGTTTTATTTTTAGTAGATGAGACTCTAATAGATTTAATCTGCGCAATCTTTGTAATGCTGAGATAAAATAATTACGTACATTACGGAATAATCTTATCTCCCAGTATTTATATTGTTGAATAGATTAGCCAAGGCTTAGAATGATTTAATAGATGACACCAATTAAATAATATTTAAAAGAATATATTTTTCTGTTTAGAATGTACCTACTCTCGTTTACTTTTTTATTTTGGACTTAGGAGTTTGTGCACTCATGCATATTAGTTTTTTCTTGATATGAATTAGGTACATGTGGATGAATGCACATGCCTAAATGCCCTTACGGAATATTTGCGTCCTTATTGATTAACAAATTATACTCTTCTATAAATACTCTTGTATCACAGAATATATAATAGTACTACATACAGAATGGACATTCACCTCCCTTCCCCAGTCCGACATACGTCACACTCCGCTCCGGATTGTGGGCCACATTACGCGTACGCTTAGCGGCTTTCCCAGTGTATAATAAAGCTTAGTGTTCCAAAGATGGTGAGGTACTGTTCCGTGTAGGGATGTCTTTCTACCACAAGATATGACTCCAATAGGAACTTTTTTAGATTCCACAATGATGAGAGACGGTAAGTAAATTCATACAAAATATGCAACCTAATCAATTCTAACCATTCAGTTACAGTGAACTACTTTAAAACGTTGGATTAATCAACAACCAGATTAATCAAGTGATGATTATGACCGGTAAAACAAAATTTGTCAACCCTTATAACACGCACACAAATGCATGCCAAGTGCAACATGCTGTCTGTCGATGTGTGACCAAAATGACATGGTAGTTAGGAGTGTCCGAGCTGTGCTTGTATGTAAACTTCTTGTTATTCAGTCACGGGTTCAACGTGTCTTATACCAACTGTATCACCTATTTCGTTCTATGAACCAGGTGTAGAGGACAACGTCCCGCAAACTGATATGGGTTGCTCAGTCAATATCTATCAGCAGGGCTTTTTTTCAGGTAAATTAAAATGCTTTTCCATACAAATTGTCTGAGGTGAACTTTATGTATGGAAAAGCCAATTTTTCTTTTCTCTTCCTGAAATAATTTCCTGGTGGAAGTTATTCAGTGTCATTGACTGAGCAACCCCTATCAGTTTGCGGCACGCTGTCCCTTACACCTGGTATAAAAGTAATTTCTTTCCATGAACACGATAAAACTGTATGTGAGTGAATGATCACGTAATCATCAAAAGCCAATTTATAATAGTCTTGCGCACTCAATAGGACAAAGATTTAATAGTTAGCAACACTGATGATTAATGTGACCTTCGTTTAGCCTGCCAGGCGACAGGCTGGCTGCTGATGATGACGGCAGGTCATGACGGCATCGGTAGTTAAAGGTCTTTGCAGACGGACTACAGTGCCGACTGTAACGTAACTGCAAAATAGGACAAACATTTAATAATTAGCAACACTGATGATTAATGTGACCTCCGTTTAGCCTGCTAGGCGACAGGCTGGCAGCTGATGATGGCGGCAGGTCATGACGGTATCGGTAGTTAAAGGTCTCTGTAGACGGACTACATTCGTCGTTGTCGTTGTTGTTCCAGCGGATAGACGTCCACTGCAGGACATAGGCCTCCCCCAAGGACCTCCACGATGATCGGTCTAGAACCTTCTGCATCCAGCAGCTTCTTGCGACCTTCACCAGATCGTTGGTCCACCTTATGAGAGGCCTGCCTACGCTGCGTCTACCGTGCCTAGGTAGCCACTCTAGAACTTTCGTGCCCCAGCGTCGAGTCGGTTCTGCGAGCAATGTCCACTGCTACTTAAGTTGCGCAACTCTTCGAGCTATGTCGGTGACCTTGGTTCTCCTCCGGATCTCCTCGTTTCGGATTCTATCGCGGAGGAATAATCCGAGCATAGCCCTTTCCAATGCCCTTTGACTGACCTTGAGTCTTCTTATGAGGCCCATTGTGAGTGGCCATGTTTCGGTTCCTTAGGTCATCACTGACAACACGCACTGGTCCCACACTTTTGTCTTAAGACATTGCGGTAGTTGTTGGGATGAGAAAATGTTACGTGGCTTCCCGAACGCTGCCCAGCCAAGTCGGATTCGACGATCGACCTCCTTCTGAAAGTTGGACCTACCCTATTGGACTATTTGTCCCAATTAGACATACTCTTCGACAACTTCCAGAGTAGAGCCCCCAACCGTCAGAGGAGTGGGTGCGACAAGGGAGTTTGTCATGATCTTCGTCTTCTCCATGTTTATTTTAAGATCCACTTGTTGAGAGGCTCTATTGAGGTCATCGAGCATTGTACTGAGGTTCTCCAGGGTTTCAGCCATAATCTCAATGTCATCGACAAAACGAAGGTGAGTCTTTGTATTCTCGCCATTGATATTGATGCCAAGATCCTTCCAGTCCAAAACCTTGAAGACGTCTTCCAGTGCTGCGGTGAACAATTTCGGAGATATAACATCTCCTTGTCTCACTCCTCGCTGCAACTGGATAGGTTTCGAGTTCTGGTCCTGAAGTCGGACTGACATAGTGGCGTTTTCGTACAAAGACTTCATCACCTCGATGTACCGGTAGTCGATTTGATACCGCTGGAGTGACTGCAGTACGGCCCGAGTTTCGATATAATCGAAGGGCTTTTCCTAGTCCACAAACGCGTGGCAGAGTGGTTGGTTATACTACAATACCGACTGGTAAAAAACTGCAAAATTGTAGTGCCCTTTAGCTGGAGTTCAAAAGTCTGTCTGAACGTTCTCTCATAAGGAGTGGTGCAATTGTCCTGTTTGTGTGTGAGAAATTGGGAAATCATGTATGTGGGAACGCGTCCCTTAGAACTTCCTAGGTAAGCTTGTTCCAGCAGCAACACTGCCGGCGGTTACAGCTAACGATGCATTATCAATTCCCAAACATCCAATATGCTTTGGCACGTTACACCGGTATCTCTCGTCGGAAAGGTGGTTCGGTGGTTATACATATAATCACGCCTTTATCCCTTATGGGATAGGAAGAGCGTAAAGGACCTAAGCAAAGGTCGTTGCGCCACGTCTGACAAATTATTGAGGGTTACTTAAGATGGATTTGTAGGTAGTGACAGGTTGCAGTTGGTGTGCACAGACTATGGGGTCGTAAAACCAAGCTCGTGTAACTGATAATTGAGCACCACGAGCCACTGCGTGGGTACTATTATACACTTTTATTGTTATTGGTCTGGTACTGGTGGATAATTATCATACGAGGTATGCTAACTTGGCTTGGAAGGTTTAGGCGTTGCACTTATGCGGAGTGTGGTTGTGTATGGATTAATGCAAATATCAAGACGGTTATAGTAGAAGAAACGAACATTACATACAAAGTAGGGAAGCCTACAGTGTAAACAAACAATACGTGTATTAAACGTTGAGTTATCGATACCAACTTGTTTTGCAGTCCATAAACTGTTTTTTTTACAACTTTAAAGAAAGTCAACCGCATAATATATGTTTGTAACAAGGTTATAGCCTACGGTTCCGAAAGTTGAACCTCTGCTAAGTTGTCAAGAAAAAGGTGTTTATGGGGCGCAAAACATGTTGGTATCAATAACTCAATGTTGAATCGTTTTTCAACTATAGTTGGCGAACTTGTCCTTTCGCCTCAAAATTACCCTTGATCGCAAAATGACCATTTGTGACTGAGGGACATTTTGCGATGGTACCGAACTTGATTATGATTACTATGTTTTTTCCCTGTTATGATGACCTGAAAAAAAATCAGAGGTTGCGTATACTTTTTGCCTCGATTATTCAATACAGATTTTCGTTTTTGCCGCAGTTTTCTGGTTTATTTATCTCGGAAGGCGACAGGCTGACTGCCATTCAATACTACGAGGTTATGGTATTGTGCTTTCAGGGACAATGTTCTTATTTACTACATACATACATACATAAAATCACGCCTTTATCCCTTACGGGGTAGGCAGAGCGATAAACGCCTCGTAAAAGGCGCTTTCGCCACGTCTGACAAAAATTGAGGGAAATTTTAGATTGAAAAGTGTATTGCTATAGTGACAGGTTGTCAGCCCATTGCCTAAATTACAATACACTGTAACCCTCGAGTCCCTTTTGCTGACTTCTACAGCATGCCCGGGCGGAAGGGCAGCTACAACATGCTATGTTTTTCTATCTCTCCCAGTCCAGCATGGAAGGATATACATACATACATATAATCACGTCTTTATCCCTAATGGGGTAGGTAGACCGTAAACGATCTAAACAAAGGTCGTTCCGCCACGTATGACAAAGTTTTGAGGGTTATTTTAGATAGATTTGTTATTTTAGATAGGTATATTGCTGTAGTGACAGGTTGTCAGCCCATCGCCTAAATTGCAATATACTGAAGCCCTCCGATCCCTTAGCTGGTTTATACAGCTTGCCCGGGAGCAAGAGCGGCTAGCACATTCTATGTTTTTCTCTCGCTCCCAGTCCAGCATGGAAGTGTCTTATTTACTTACTGACGAGTTTGGGTGGTATTTGATTTGGTCACTAAAATTATATGATGTGGTTTGGTTTCTATTTGGTCACATTGAGGTTGCTAAACTATAGCAAGTGCGATTTAATTAGGTACACATGTTTTCCTTATCGTTATTATCATAAAAAAAAATATTCTTACTTCTGGAGGTTTGCTGTAAGAAATTTCTTTACAGATAGATAAGCAGTGCCTGTTGTGTCTTTGTTCCTGATATATTTTGTCCTTTATTTTTATGTGTACAATAAATTATTAAATAATAATTAAACAATATTCGTGTCTCTATCATCGATTTACTTTCTACGTAATTCATTTGAACGAAAAAGTCCCTATCCAAAAACCACCAACATATCAAATACTTCTTTTCTAGTCCCTAGGATTCCTAGATTCTGCCTACACGCTACTGAATTCTATGGAGTTTATAAAAATAACATACATACATATAATCACGCCTTTATCCCCTAGGCAGAGCGTAAACGACCTAAACAAAGGTCGTTCCGCCACGTTTGACAAAGTTTTCAGGGTTATTTAGGATAGATTTGTAGGTATATTGCTGTATGGACAGGTTGTCAGCCCATCGCCTAAATTACAATATACTGAAACCCTCCGATCCCTTAGCTGGTTTTTACAGCTTGCCCGGGAGGAAATTCAGCTAGCACATTCTATGTTTTTCTTTCGCTCCCAGTCCAGCATGGAAGAAAAATCACTACATAGTATAAAACAAAGTCGCTTTTTCTGTCCCTATATCCCTTTGTATGCTTAGATCTTTAAAACTAAGCAACAGATTTTGATGCGGTTTGTTTTAATGGATAGAGTGATTCAAGAGGAAGGTTTATATGTATAAAACATGCATAATATAGTAGAGAAACACTGATGATTTCCGTGCGAAGCCGGGGCGGGTCGCTAGTATAATATAAAAATAACATACCAGGTAAAAGGGTGTAAGTGGGCGTCAAGAGAAATAATGGTTTCGAACTTTGCTCTTTCGTTAACACTTCCTACCTAGCGGCAGTTTACGTAGATTTACTATCTACCTTCGCTCTTTTGCTTTTATTGTCCTCGTATTATAGAACGAGTTGTTTGGTTCTCATTCATATATTTTAATTCAATTTTATTTTCTACTGATTTAGCTGTAAAATCTTTTTTTATTCTTCATGGTTTTTTTTCGGTTGTTTACGCTCTGCCTATTCCATTAGGGATAAAGACGTGTTTATATGTATGTATGGTTTACACGTCATTATAGGTTTAGTTTCATTTGTTTACGATAAGTTAAATAAATCTAAGAATATTGAATATGTTTTCTGGAAAAGTCTTGACTTTGCGCAAGCCTGCTTTGAATAATGAACTATCATAAATCAATCTTACCATTCACATCACACAGAGATGAATAACTTATAGAATACAATACAATATGAATAGAAAATGTCGTTCATAACTATTCTGGAACACTAAGTATTAGAAGTAAAATAGAAATGCCGTGTATTTTATAGCTTTCGTTTACATAAATCATTTAAATGACTGTTGTGCGTACACAAAAATACATGTTTATCTGTAACAACATTAATTTTAATTTGAGTTTTGCCATTTGGTGATATCACCGCTGTTGACTTCGTTATCAATTTTACGTATACCGAATCGTACGATTTGACATTCAAGTGTAAAACATTGAAATCAGAGTCAGTCAATAAGTACATTGTCAAGGCCAGGCCCGAAAAATATCGGCCTTGAAATTTGTTTTCGTACTGCCCAAATTCTGATACGTTATTGAATAAAATTGCTTTCCAGATTGCGGTGTGAAGGCGTATCCGAACGGCAGATGAGCAGGTAGATTTCAAGATATGCAACCATCGCCCGTAATGCCTTAGAATATCGTTCAAAACAGTGCGCGCTACAGCGTGGCGGTTACGTCTGTGGCCGCGTCAAAAATGTGCGAACAACGCACAAAAAAGCTAATTCCATAAAAACTACGAGTCGGATTAAAAAAAGCAATGTTGCGTTTTTAGATAATCATAATACGGATATTTTCCCGAAGGAACCATGAAAGCGCTCTTAATAGTTTAGAAGGAATATCAAACAGTTTTACTTCCAGTTTTTAACTTAACCAAACTCCATACACATGACGAAATGCATCATATCTATGCTTCTAATTAGGTTTGGTTTGAAAATATTTAGCAAAAACAAAATAACGCCGAAAATACGATTTCTAATCTAAAAGCTATTAAGCCTAAAATTTAATTTGCTTTCTAATTTTGTGCTTGGCTAATATTTTTTAACCAAACCGAGTTTGGTTAAGTTTGGTTTTACCGTTTAGGAATAAAAGCGAAACTACCTTAGTATGGGATCTCGCTACTACGGCAGACCCTTAAATGGTTTTCCCGTGGAAATAATAAAATTTCCTCGCAATAAAAAGTAGCTTAAATTTACAAGACTTTCGAATATCGAAAGAAATTATAACAGCACCTCTGTTATAATTTCTTTACTAGTTTAACATTTTTGTTTTCTGTGTGTGACAATGTTTAAGTAAGTACATAGAATAACAATTATCACTACATAGAATAAAACGAAGTCGCTTTCTCTGTCCCTATATCCCTAAGTATGCATAAATCTTTAAAACTACGCAACGGATCTTGATGCGGTTTCTTTTAATAGATAGAGTGATTCAAGAGGAAGGTTTGTATGGATAATACATGCATAACATAGTAGAGAAACACTGATAATTTCCGTGCGAAGCCGGGGCGGGTCGCTAGAAATATATATAAAAAAAATCATCGTTATTCGAGGAAAAGCTCTTTCTAAATTACTGAGAAACTGCCTACGAAATTACACTTAATATCGTTTCTTTAGTTACATAATTTCACATAATACTATGGTTGCCCTTGTCATACCACTCTGCCTTCACCCCTTCCAATGTTAAAGTTCGGTGTTGACGTCATAGCTTAGAGAATTATTGAATATTCTAGTCTAGACTATTAATAGTCAAGTGGGTGTTTAGCTCAGCACTTTGTCTGCTAAAAGCCTGACAAAAGAAATTATATAGAATATCTTTTTTCTTATACATGCTGATATCGCTTAGCAAAAGGTCAACTTTAATATTCATATCATACATAATCTTATACGAAATTCAGTTCAACTTAATTGCGTAGCATCACTGACCCCATAATTCTACGGCGTAGTACGTTTGCTACGCCGTAGCAAGGGCCCGTAGCACGTAACGTAGCACTTAAGCGTTTAAAAATAGTTTTGGTAAAAACCTTGAAACGTACGTATAAACAAAATATACAACAAATTATTTTAGGGACTTTAAAATCAACAATTTATCTACGGGATGTTTTTAATATTTGTTGTATCACTATATAGTATAAAACAAAGTCTCTTTCTCTGTCCCTATATCCCTATGTATGCATAAATCTTTAAAACTACGCAACGGATTTTGATGCGTTTTCTTTTAATGGATAGAGTGATTCAAGAGGAAGGTTTATATGTATTATATATGCATAATATGGTAGAGAAACACTGATAATTTCCGTGCGAAGCCGGGGCGGGTCGCTAGTTGAATATAATTTAAAATTCTTCATTTCTGAAATCGAATATCTATTGCGCACGTGTTGTAGTCTACTTTGTAGATCTTTTTCTGATAACCTAATTCTACGGTCAGCTGAACAAATGTTTATGGAGTGACCTAGTTTTAACATTCATAGGAAAGATAAGTCGTCGACGACTTTTAAGTAGGCATGCGGGTGGGTCCGTGGGTCGCTGTAGACTTCCCTATTCCTTAAATTTATTCATTAATACATATAAATCATATAATCACACCTTTATCCCTAATGGGGTAGGCAGACCGTGAACGCCCTAAACAAAGATCGTTCCGCCACGTCTGACGAAGGTTTGGAGGGTTATTTAAGATAGATTTTTAGTTATATTGCTGTAGTGACAGGTTGTCAGCCCATCGCCTAAATTTCAATATACTGAAACCCTCGAATCCCTTAGCTGGTTTTTACAGCATGCCCGGAAGGAAATGCAGCTGGCACATTCTATGTTCTTCTCGCTCCCAGTCCAGCATGGAAGTTTTCAATAATTGTGTTTGTATTTTCTCTTGAATAGTCTCTTAAACCCTGATGATAACGTAGACTACCTACCAGTTGTCCAAATGCTTTGTTTATTTATAAAATTGAGGATGTTTGTTTGTTTTGCCTTGTCTGGGGCATTGTAAAGTGATCTTGATACGGGCAGTGTAAAGACCCTGTTGTTTTCAAAATAAACTTGCACTGATAACCTCCAGAGGATAATAATAATATAACCTGACAGTTTTTTCTTCCATGCTGGTCTGGGTGAGAGAGAAAAACATACAATGTGCGAGCTGCATTTTCTCCCGGGCATGCTTTGAAACCACCTAAGGCATCCAAGGGTTTCAGTACCTAGGTATATTGCAATTTAGGCGATGGGCTGACTACCTGTTACTACAGCAATATACCTACAAATCTATCTCAAATAACCCTCAAAACTTTGTCAAACGTGGCGGAACGACCTTTGTTTAGATTGTTTACGCTATGCCTACCCCATTAGGGATAAAGGCGTGATGTGTGTTGTTTTCAAAATAAACTTGCACTGATAACCTCCCGAGGACAATACAACATATTTATTACAGTTTTTGCGTGCAGTTTATCTAACAAATTTTATCCTTTGTTTACCTGGTTAATTTACTACCAAAACTTACTTGTAGTTCGGAAAAAATGTATAGGTACCAGTGGCGAGGGGTGAAATTTTATCGACGGTAAGCCAAAGCAAGAAAAGAAACATCAAGTACTTTATTGCACATACATACATACATATAATCACGCCTTTATCCCTAATGGGGTAGGCAGAGCGTAAACGACCAAAACAAAGGTTGTTCCGCCACGTCTGACAAAGTGTTGAGGGTTATTTAAGATATATTTGTACATATATTGCTGTAGTGACAGGTTGTCAGCCCATCGCCTAAATTGCAATATACTGAATCCCTCGGATCCCTTAGCTGGTTTTTACAGCGTATCCGGTAGGAAATGCAGCTGGCACATTCTATGTTTTGGAATTCTTGAAAGGGAAGCCGACGGAATCGGCTTGTATGGACCCTTCGCCACAGATAGGTACTCATAAATATGAGAAATAAGGAATTAAAAATTTGCTTCAGGCAGGGTTTGTACCTGCGACCTTTAGATTGTCGTTCCATTGCTCTGCCAACTGAGCTACCGGTAAGAGACAGCGTCCCGCAAACTGATAGGGGTTGACCAGTCAACGATACTGAGCAACTTCCAACGAGAAATTCTTTCAGGAAGTGTAAATATAAATTGGCTTTTCCATACAAAATGTCCACCTCAATCAAACAATTTGTATGGAAAAGCCAATTATTTTTTCCCTCCTGACGGAATTCCCTGGTGGATGTTATTCAGTGTCGTTGACTGAGCAACCCCTATCAGTTTGCGGGACGCTGTCCCTTACACCCCGTATACATATTCGATCAACCAATTAAAGTCAGCTTTATCATATAGTTTTAATTAAAATGGATATCGCAATCAATCAAGTTATACCTAGAAAATGTTACACAATGAATAAAAATGCTAAATGAACATATGTTTGCGGTTTTCCCTGAACACTACAAACAAACATAATTAAAAATAATACCTTTGTTTCCGGTACATTATAACCTGGGTTTTTAAAATCGAGAGTAAAATAAGTATTATCTATGCAAGCATAGGTAGACAAAAATAGTCACTTGCCTACTGGTGAAATCGCAGGAAAATGCTGGTCTTTATTACAAAAACAAAAATGACTTCTATACGGTCTTCTTCTTCTTTGCGTGTCGCGACGATTCAAATTCTCTCAGCCCAAAAAGTTGCCACACAAATAGCGTTTGGAGTGGCTACACAATTCTATACGGTGTAAATTGTGTAGTGGATAGAGCCGCTGCCTCCTGAGGTCGTGGTTCGAATCCCACCACGTACCAATGTGTTTTTCGGTTTTCGAATTTCATATGTACGTTTATTCGGTGCTTTTTCCGTGCTTCGGAAGGCACGTTAAGCCGTTGGTCCCTGTTAATATCGTTTAATACCGTAGATATTAGTCGTTAAGCCATATCAAAGGCCAGTGCTAAGCATTGGCGGCTTGAAAACTCTTGACCCAATCTAGGATTGGGTCTGGTTTTCCTTCTGGGTTGCGGAGGTCAGATGGCAGTCGCTATGTGTAAAATCCAATAATTCAATCCCCTAGATTAGGAAGCCGACCCCGTGAGATACGGGATAAGGCTAGGGAGATGATGACGGTGTAAATTGTTTGGTATAAAAATGCGACATTATTCTGCAGTTTACAAGAAAACAAAACCCAATTTCAGACTTTCTGTACATTTACTTGTGTGGTAAAGTATTATTATATGTCTGAGTTAACATCGCTCATGTTAACTCAGACATATAATAATACTTTGGTCTCATGTGTATTATTTACATTGCGAACTAGACAATCGGAAAATCTCCACATTTGTGATAAAAAACTAACACGTATCACAGTAAAGAGAGGTTGTACTACGTAGCAGATACATTTTTGTAAGGGTTTTATGTAATTTTGCCGTGTGCTATATATGATACCATGCGAGTCTCTTCGATGTTATAAGATAGACATAAGCCTTGAAAAAATCTTATTGCCTTTTCAAACTACTTCTTTTTCTGTCGTGTGGGTATCCAGTCGATTGACCCGATGAACCCTGGTGTCATACTTTATAAACTGCCTAATAGCACAGCTAATAGGCCTCTGACATGGTTTTTGTGTAACGACTACTATCAATGACAGCGACCGGGACTAACGGCTTAGCGTGCACGGTTTTTTTTTCTTGCAGATAATCAGGTGATTCGGCCTGCATTGTCATAACGAAACTGGGATAAAATCTCACAAAATGATAAATTTACAAATACCAACTTTGTGTCCTCCCCCTCCCTGGGATTCCAACACAGGACCTCCGGATCGTGAGCCCATGGCTTAGACCACTAGACCACGGAGGCAGTTTCAAACTACTTAAATAGGTATCGTTTTTACTCAGATGTGTTACAATTTTCATTTTATTTCAATAAACAGAAAATTATAACGTTTATTACATTGCGTACTTGTTTTATCAATGGAGCTGGAAAATTACAGCTGTTGCTACTGTAAGTGTGATTTCACATTTATAGTGTTTAGATAAGACGGTCAGTTCTACTTTAACTTTTGTTTGATTTTCGAAAAATAAATATGTACACTTGTTATTAGTTTTACATACTATCTTAACTGCATTTAATATAAACTCGAAGGTTGAACATGTGGTAGATAGTTGAGTAATGATAGATAGATAAAAGGTTTATTGCAAAAAATCATCACACACGTAACATAAAAACAAGTAAGACACAAACATGAAAAACTTAAACTAACACACACTATAAATTCTGTTACATGTGTGCTGATTCGAAGAGAAAGCAACACTGATTTTCAGCTCTATTCATCATCTCCCTAGCCTTATCCCGTATCTCACGGGGTCGGCAACCTAATCTAGGTGATTGAACGAGGGTACTGGTTTTTACACAGAGCGACTGCCTGCTCTAATGTTATTATTAAATGGGTGCCATTTTTGATGTGAGAAAATTTCTTATCGTGCAAATCTGTTGTGGATTGGTCTCGTGTTTGACGTATTCACGTGTAAGGAAAAATATATAAAAAACGTGTATGCGTAAGAAAAAATAAAACATTATTTGTATACAAATTGTCTGATTGACGTGGACATTTTGTACCCCTTTATTTAACGCTTCCTGAAAAAAAAAAAACCTAGTCGAAGTTGTTCAGTATTGTTGACTGAGCAACCCCTATCAGATTACGGGACCCTGTCCCCTACACCCGGTATATCTTAAGGTTTGCGATGCTTAACAACTTTTTCTAATAAACATAGGTCATGAAAGAAGAAATCTCTATGACCATGTAATTTAATTGGTTTACTTTTCTTCCATGCTGTACTGGGAGAGATAGAAAAACATAGAATGTTCCAGCTGCCCTTCCTCCCGGGCATGCTGTTGAAGTCAGCAAAAGGGTCTCGAGGGTTACAGTGTATTGTAATTTAGGCGATGGGCTGACAACCTGTCACTATAGCAATACATATTACAATCTAAAATTGCCCTCATTTTTTGTCAGACGTGGCGAAAGCGCCTTTTACGAGGCGTTAAACGCTCTGCCTACCCCGTAAGGGATAAAGGCGTGATTTATGTATGTATGTATGTACTTTAGGAAGACAATTTTCTTTTCCATGATTTTTAGACAAAATTATTCATTATCACGACGAAGACATACACAACCCTGGCAATTTTCTTTTCCATGATTTTTAGACAAAATTATTCATTATCACGACGAAGACATACACAACCCTGGTAATCTCACTTCTCACGGATACATCCGATACGTGGTAGATTCTACCCTTTTCCTTACTGAATGCAGTTTATAGCATCGTCTTTTCCCCGCGGGTTGCCAGTGTTGCCAGATTGTCCCGAGGGCCCTGGGCTTGCGGCCATGAACTACGCCGCCATTGTCTCTCACGTCTCAATCAATTGTTTTTATTTCCACGTGTAAGTTCAAATTAGCAAGTTATCGTATGTCCCAGGTTTAACCCTTTTCCCTGTAGTTTATATAGCATCGTCTTTTCCTAGCGGGTTGCCAGTGTTGCCAGACCATCCCGAGCGCCCTACTTGGCTTGCGGCCATGAACTACGCCGCCATTGTATTTCCTGTCTCCATCAATTGTGTTTTTATTTTCACGTGTAAGTTCAAATGAGCGTGTAACCCGTGGGCGATTTGGACAGCTCTAGCAGACAGGCTGCCTGGTATTGCCAAAAGCTTTTAAAACTTTATGGTTAGGCTAATTTGCTATATGTTTCGGCAATTTTTTTGTCATTATTCAATACGAACAGACGGTTCTTTTTCAGTTATTTACATAAATAGTAATATATTTGCTATAGTGTTCGTCATTCTATACCTTCTGAAAACTGAGGACTGTGGGACTCGAACTATTTCTTTGTTTTTTATAAAAGTTGTGTCAGGGCAAGGTTTGTAAGGAAAATTAATTCTTTGAGGGCTCGGTTAAACAAATTACAATTTTTTATAAAATTTACCGAATTGTGTTCAGGTTTAGATGGTTCGATAAAAAAATTAAACCAAACAGCAGCATGTCTGGTGTATTTGTTACAGTGGAACATTTACATCCTGGATATTGTGCAAAATATTATTAATTTACTGATTGACAGCTATTGTTCCGCGAGAAGGTCGCACGAAAATGTCCAAAACCGTCCATAATATTATGAGTTTCGACGCCGAAATTCAATCAAAACCTTTATTCAGGCGTCGGATTCTCATTGTTTAGTAAACAAAGCTGTCATGTTTGTGCAGCGTGCGCGCAGATACTGTTATCGATGGCTGCCGAATACAAGACCGATATCGGCCACATCACACTATTATATTTATATACATACATACATATAATCACGCCTTTATCCCTAATGGGGTGTGCAGAGCGTAAACGACCCAAAAAAAGGTCGTTCCGTCACGTCTGACAAAGTTTTGAGGGTTATTTAAGATAGATTTGTAAGTATATTGCTGTAGTGACAGGTTGTCAGCCCTTCGCCTAAATTACAATATACTGAAACCCTCGGCACCCTTAGCTGGTTTTTACAGCATACCCGGGAGGAAATGCAGCTGGCACATTCTATGTTTTTCTCTCGCTCCCAGGCCATATTTATATGTGTATGCGAAAGTTGGTTTGATTGTTTTTTACACCTACTGCATAGGCTGGACGGATTTATGTGAAAGATAGACTGAATAACTGTAACTTTGAAACAAAAAGGTTGACTCAAAAGTCTGATTCTTCCATGCTGGCCTGGGAGCGAGAGAAAAACATAGAATGTGCTAGCTGCGTTTCCTCCCGGGCATGCTGTAAAAACCAGCTAAGAGATCTGAGGTTTTCTGTATATTGTAATTTAGGCGATGGGTTGACAACCTGTCACTACAGCAATATACTTACAAATCTAACTTAAATAATCTACAAAACTTTGTTGACTGAAACGTCTGAAACGACTGAGCTCCTAACTCTACGTGAACATCAGGTTGAATGTAAAACCGCGCGGGTGGAAAAATTGAAACTAAGGTGATTGTACCCAATGGTTGTCTGGTAGAAATTGCTGCTTTATCAATAAGGGCGCCTATATTGCACTGATTTGTTTCTTAATTTTCTGCTGTACGTGTTTGTGTTTCTTTGTGCAATGAAGTATCTTCTATTGTATTGTGATTGTCAAAACGTGCCTTTGAAGCACGTGTGATGTGGGTTTCGGAGAACACTTAGGAGAACATAATACCTGTCACAGCTATTGCCAAAACTTTAACAGATACATATGTTTAGTCACGCCTAAATAGTCTCTTATGGTGCGGATCAGTATTTCAATACCGTTATTAATAACTCTTTAAGGAACTTTTCATAGATTCATATAGTAGACTACCTTTCCGCCCCGCGGTTTCACGCGCGGCTCTATGTGATTTACTCTGGGATTCAAATATTTTCCCGTGGTAAAAGTTTTCCTATTGCTATACCCAGTCATAGTCAATCTGTATATCAAATTTCGTCCTTGTCGAAATACCGTTTGAAAACATTCCCGTAGGAATTATATATATTCCGCAGTAAAAAGTAGCCTATGTTCATATCCAGGTTACCATCTACCGTCCTGCCAAATTTCATCAAAATCGGTTCAGCCGTTTAGGCGTGAAAGAGCAACAAACAGACAGTCAGAGTTACTTTGACATTTTTAATATTAGTATGGATTAGGTACTGCTCTAAGTGACAGCCTAATATCTAAGTCTGAAGGCAACCCCTAACTGAATTTAAAACTTTTCTAGAAATCTCTTAATTTTGTGAATTTAGCATGGATTTTTGTTCATACAAAAAGTTTTATGACTGTCATGATGGTGTAAACTGCGATCCTTTTGGGATATTATGACGTGCTTTTGTGTGATAGATTATCCATTAGCGAATATTTGTACAGACAATATGACCACATATATCATTATCATTTCGTATGATTGATTGCCTCGTACATACATGTAACCAGGGGTGACCAAACTTTGTACGTATGACGTCTACATTTCACCATCACCGTCTCTTTGGGGTCTACCCACCGTCATGTATTTTTTTCTAATTAGAATCAAGGCCCTAGATCACGCGGCAGACCAAAGAAGCGCTGGCTTCACGTCGTAAAAGCGGATATGGAAGAGAACGATCTCACACCAGTGGATGCTGAAGACCGAGCAAAGTGGAGTAGGAAAAGCCGGAAAGCGGACCCCAGCATCAGGCCAGGAAAACGCTAAGCAGAAGAAGAAGAGAATCAAGATCCAAAAAACATAATATATTGGATGTTTATTATTTAATTATTAATGTTTTTGGCTTGTGGAAGCTAGACATGACAATAAGCACATAATTTTCGACAAAACAGAAACGGCTTACTTCTCCTATACTTGCAGTGGAAACTTGCCTCTGTGCATCAGTTAAAAAAAACGTACTTTATAATGCTCTTGTTTTGCAAAATATGTCGCATTAAACTTTTTCCCAATAAGAGGAATATGTCTGCGGGCTACCAAATTTGTTGCGGCGGTTGACATCTTGTCTACCCCTGATGTAAATAAAGGCTATTTTTTCTTTAATAATGAATGCGTGTATATCAATGCACTTGAGTTAGTAAATATTTGTCCAGAATAGTTTTGAACGGATAATAATAAAGGTTCCGAACAACGAATTAACCTCTAGCGAAATGTGTCTGATTATAATTCTAACTAAACTGCGATTAAATTATTTACTAGAAAACACAAAACGTACAGACAAATAATAACATAATTAACTAACAAACAATCTTTCTCAAATTTTAATTTTATAAACAAAAATCTAAAGTTCCTATGAAAAAAACTAAACTTGTGAACGAAATACTGAACTCCCAGCTGCACATGTACTGCTATAATAATCGTTTTCTAACTCACTTCATTTCTATTTCGAAGTGAGCGACCGAGCCGCGGAGGTGAAAGGGGTAAAATGGAAATTAAACTAGAAGAAAAGTATTTCCTTCAGTAAATTACAAAATAATTGTTCGGAACTTTCAGTTTTTTTTAATCATGTGAATAATGAATAAAATGGTGTATCATAATTTTTGGTAAAATGGAAATCAAGCTGGAAGAATAGTATTTACGTCAGTACGTTACGAATTATTTGTTCGCAATTTTTAGTTTCATGACCATGTGAAAAATGAATAAAATAAAGTATCATAATTTTCGGTGAAATACGCGAAATATTATAGTGACGTATAACAAAATTTGTCAACCCTTATAACACGCACACAAACGTATGCCGTCTGTCGATGTGTGACCAAAATTACATGGTAGTTAGGAGTGTCCGAGCTGTGACATAGGATTGCTTGCACTCGAGGAGCGTGAGAGTTTTAACGAGTGACCTCTCAGATTATTGTTCTGGTTAAAGACGAAGACACTACTAAGTCCTGTGACATTGTAACATCCCATCAATATTTTGCTTCCATGTTGGCCTGGGAGCGAGAGAAAACATAGAAAGTGCCAGTTGCATCTCCTCCCGGGCATGCTGTAAAAGCCAGTTAAGGGATCCGAGGGTTTCAATATATTGAAAATTTAGGCGATGGGCTGACAACCTGTCACTACAGCAATATACCTACAAATCTATTTTAAATAACCTTCAAAATTGGTCAGACGTGGCGGAACGACCTTTGTTAGGTCGTTTACGCACTGCCTACCCCATTAGGGATAAAGGCGTGATTATATGTATGTATGTAATATTTTGTCGATGAGGTCGCCACGTTGTCTCCGTTTTTTCCAATATGAATGAAAATCGATGTAATCCAGAAATGTTTAGGTTTCAAACAGGTATGTAGCTTTATCATATCACTCAACCTTGTATTGGATATCATCTTGCACCGTCTAGACTACTTAGTAATTAAGTGCTTATCACTCCCCACGTACAATGACCAATTATTTGATTAATCAAAACACATTATTGTGCAACTCATATGCTGAAAATAATACCGGAGACGATCATTTTCCAGCAGAAACTGAAATAGTTCTCAGAACATAAAATACGAAACTGCGTAATTTTAGTGCATCATGAAAATTCTTGTCACTGAGTCCAGTGCGTAATATTAGAGGTATTCAACATAAATTAGTTATTTTGATGTAACGCGCGAATTTTATTGGATAGTGCACTATTTCCGTCACTATCGGTAACTGATTCAACGGCGACCCGGCGCCTGCGCCGCCATTTATTACATCTCCCTGGATTGGCGCCAGCCGGCTCGCTCGTTCGAAATTTGAATGCAGGCCGGCCGTTCGACACGTGCCAAAGAAAGTCAAAGGTCGATGGCACGTGGATTCTAGACCACTGTATTGTTGTAAATTTGTAATGAACCGCATTGCATGTGTAACCCAACTTAAAGTCACTTGGAACATAGCGACTAGTCTTTTTGCGGCCCTTGTACTCTTGTAGTGTAACATTTGCTCAACTAAGTATATAAACTTAGTTGCTATATGTTAGAACTCACAACACGTGTGCTATTAAAATTTAATACAAATTCTAAGAACCATTTCTCGCTTGCCTTCGCTGCATTGATAGTAATATTATACGAACCTATGAGAATTCAATTCAGCAAATACTATAAGAATTAAAATATGATAAGTACTCACCGCAGGTCAAAAAGGACGGAAGCATGAACGTGTTTTGACTGCGTAGGAGTTGTTTGTATTCAAGATGGCCGCGACGTCTTGTCATATCGGATCATCTTCCATGTGGCTTCAATCATATTTGACGCTTCAAAATACTCGTGCTAAATAACGGCTTTGTTCTGCACATAAATAACATGTTGACAGCTCTTCAGCCATACTTAGTTTTATTTATTGGATGCTAAATGATTCATAAAATCCAGACATATTTAAAGTTATTCTTGGGACCATTATTGATTCTAAATCCAGAGCTTTATAGCTTACGGTGTATTTTTTGTAGTTATATACCTACATATTTATCTTAAATAACCTTCAAAACTTTGTCAGACGTGGCGGAACGACCTTTGTATATATAGATCGTTTACGCTCTACATATCCCATTAGGGTTAAATGCGTGATTACATATGTTTGTATGTATAACCGGAAATATTTGCGCATCGGCCCTGATTTTGGGCAGCTGGTTCAATTATTTTGTAAACGTATCTTATTTTAGCTCATGTCATCTTCTAAAATATATTCTTTATAAAAAGCTATTTTCTTTGCGTAACGTTGAAAAACTTTTTTAAACGGACTGACTTGAACAAATAAATCGAGATTACAATTTGAAGATATTTTAATTCGCATTTTAGTTTCACACTAGCGACCCGACCCGGTTTCGCACGGAAATCATCAGTGTTTCTCTACTATATTCTGCATGTATTATACATATAAACCATCCTCTTGAATCACTCTATCCATTAAAAGAAATCGCATCAAAATCCGTTGCGTAGTTTTAAAGATCTAAGCATGCATAGGGATATAGGGACAGAGAAAGCGTCTTTGTTTTATACTATGTAGTGATGAGATCAATTCGAAGTACTATTTCTAAAAATGTAAGCGCTCTACCACCGATTAATTAAGAAAAATAAACTCGTTCGTACTAATATTTACGCAAAATGTCTGAAGTGTTGAAATTGGTTTACTATACTTTAGCTTTTCTGTAGTGCGTATTACGCCAGTGCAATGGAAAAAACATGAACCGAGAGCCAGAAAATAAACTGTTAAAAATAATCTGCGCTTGAACTTTGGAGTAATTAGTGTAAAAAAAGTACTGTCATCCGACGTCAACAGGGAGAATACGGATTGTAGAATATTGCCAGTATTATCTGATCTTGGTTCCTTATGAGAAATCTTTAAAGATTTAGGCTTGAGATGTCAAAACCTTTAAACTGTTACCTTTTGTAGATTTTTTGTTTGTCGTCCAGTTGGCGCACTATTTCTGATATGAACCTTTATGTACGCATACAATCACATACCTACATCTTTAAATAAAACGTATAACTTTTTCCATGCTGGCCTGGGAGCGAGAGAAAAACATAGAATGAGCCAACTGCATTTCCTCCCGGGCATGCTGTAAAAATCAGCTAAGGGATCCGCCGAGGGTTTCAGTATATTGTAATTTAGGCGATGGGCTGACAACCTGTCACTACTGCAATATACCTACAAATCTATCTTAAATAACCCTTAAAACTTTGTCAGGCGTGGCAGAACGACCTTTGTTTAGGTCGTTTACGCTCTGCCTACCCCATTAAAAAGGCGTAATTATTATGTATTGTCAGGCGTGGCAGAACGACCTTTGTTTAGGTCGTTTACGCTCTGCCTGCCCCATTAAAACGGCGTGATTATTATGTATGTATGTAAAAAATAAATCATCCTATTTAGCACACATAACTATCGAAATGATAAATGCGACTTCTGGTTTCTATTTCAATGAATTATTATGAGACTATATTTAATTTTAGACTGAAGGCTAGGCTAGAGCACTTCTGATAATAACACAGCAATATATACTGTACAGTTTGCCTTGATGTAATATTTGCTGTAATAATAAACTGGGGTTAGTGTAGCATATAAATCGTACATAATTACTAGCAAAGACAAATGTTATGCTTCCTGATATCGGATAATATTTATACCAATAAGAATATTTTCGCACTTCTGTGATTGGCCTGGACAGGTCGAGAAGACACTGAAATGACAGATGTAGATAAATCATGCCTATATATCTTACGGTGTAGAGAAGTTTCGCCACGTCTGACAAACTCTCAAAGGGCATTTTAGCTGTGCTTTCAGAAACACTGCAATGCTGTCTGTACGTTATAACCAATTTTTCGCATGTATTTACTAGATTTTTAGATATTTTAATAAAATACAAATTCTGTGAATATTAATGACACTTTCTTTCCAATTTAATATCTTAAAAAATCATAAAATTTCCTTTGAAAGCTGCAGAATTTCTAGCTTCTTGGAAAAATCTCTAGAAAATCTGATTATAATATTCTAAATGCAATCACCAACGCCCACGATCGTTATAAGCCCTTGATACTATCGATCGAATACTTGAACACGCACTGAAGAGCCCTTCTAGCCTTGCTTGGCTTTGAACATGAACATTTCACACAGGACCGAACTTCAGGCGCCAGTGAATGTGAAGGTCAATGAAGTAATTCTGCGATTATTAACTTATTTTCACCCTCGGAAATATTTTGTGCGTCATGGAATCGAAAAACATATTTTCCAAAACAAAATCAAATGCTTGATTTTGTATAAGATTTCAGGGGGTTTTATTTAACTAGCTTTCCGTTCCAGGGGTTCCCGCGGTTACATTTTTTTTTATTCTTTATTGTTTTAAAAATTAAAAATACAGTTCAACTTAAAAAAATAAACAACAGGCGAGCTTATCTCTATAAGAGATCTCTTCCAGCCAACCTTATGGGTATAAAAGATGGGAAATTCACGGGAACAGATACAGTTAGTATAATTTAATTACAAATTGATATATAATAATACTAATACACATATTAACATACTATAATAAACTAATATATATTAATATATTTATATGATATATAAATGATAAAATAAAATATAATTATATACGTCATTGAGAGGTCATAAAATGCTCTTTCACCCGCCTTTCTTTGCCCGCGGTTAAGTGCGTAGTTCCGTCGATTCGAGGTAATTTCCCGAGTTTAAACAAAACATCCATACCCAACCCAACACATAGACACATCCTTAAAAACTTTCACTATCATATCATCATCTCCTTAGCCTTATCCCGTATCTACCTAATATAGGTGATTGAACAAGGGTACTGGTTTTTACTCAGAGCGACTGCCATCTGACCTCCGCAACCCAGAAGGAAAACCAGACCCAATCTAGATTAAGGCAGAGTTTTCGAGCCGCCAATGCTTAGCACTGGCCTCGGACATGTTTTAACTAATATCTACGGTGTTACACGATATTAACCGGGACCAACGGCTTAACGTGCCTTTCGAAGCACGGAAAAGCGCCTAATAAACGTACATATGAAATTCAAAATACACATTGGTACGTAGTGGGATTCGAACCACGACCTCCCGCTCAGGAGGCAGCGGCCCTATGCACTACACCATCAGGCTCTCACTATCATAGTATGTAGAATATTATGCTGCTCTCCTTATTATCCTCCCTTGTTACGTAATGAGCCGGGAGTTCCAGGGTGGGGGGATGTTCAGTCATTTCATTAATGGTCGGCGACGGCTAGTCTGAAGGACGCACGGGGAGAAGCCCACAGATCCAGATTGAAGTGAGGTGCGCAAAAAAGAACAGTTTTTTCTGCCATGCTGGCCGGGGAGCGAGAGAAAAACATAGAATGTGCCAGCTGCATCTCCTCCTGGGCGTGCTGTAAAAACCAGCTAAGGCAATGGGCTGACAACCTGTCACTACAGCAATATGACTACATATCTATCTTAAATAACCCTCAAAACTTTGAGAGACGTGGCGGAAGGACCTTTGTTTAGGTCGTTGACGCTCTGCCTACCCCATTAGGGATAAAGGCGTGATTATATGTATGTAGGTATTTTTACGCATTTGCGCATAGCTTGCAAGCTACGGCGGCGTGTTACGGCGTAGTATTGAGACGCCACGTGTAAGGGGTCTCCGTACAAATCAAAGGGTAACTAATACTGGGAACATCGCTGTCTCGATGACGCTGCAGCACCATAAAATGTGTAAAATAAATAATCAGCCTATCTGTCTGCACAAAATCTTCGATTATCGGAGTATTGAGCCCAGCTAAAGCCAGTTTGCTTGCTCTGCTTTGCGCAGTCTATATCAAATAGGTCTGGGGCGCCATTGAGCGGCGCTGGCTCTGTGACGTCAGAGCTGCGTGACGCCAGCCCCCTCTACGCAGCCGGGCTCCGAGGCCAAGGCAGTCCCCCGGCTCGACCTTCCACTTGACTTTGCGTGGACTAGCCACTTTTTTATAATACCATAATCCCCCAATTATAAATAAAAGCTGTTTGGAAAACAAATATTGACGCCACGTAATGTTGATATTATATACATACATATAATCACGCCTTTGTCCCTAATGGGGTAGGCAGAGCGTAAACGACATAAACAAAGGTCGTTCCGCCACGTCTGACAAAGTTATGAGGGTTATTTATGATAGATTTGTAGGTATATTGCTTTAATGACAGGTTGTCAGCCCATCCCCTAAATTATAATATGTATACTGAAACCCTCGGATGCCTTAGCTGGCTTTTACAGCATGCCTGGGAGGAAATGCAGCTGGCACATTCTATGTTTTTCTCTCGCTCCCAGGCCAGCAAGAAAGAAATATTGATATTAACATTACTTAATAGTTTCCAAGAAAGCCTTTTAACAGCCTGTTCAAATATTTACAGTAGGTATCCTCCTATACTATATGTAATAATGGTTTAGAGGAAAGATTTATGTTTTCGTTTATACGTAGGATCGATCTGAAAAGTCGCGTCTGAAAACGTGGTGTAAGGGACAGCGTCTCGCAAACTGATAGGGGTTGCTCAGTCAATGAAACTGAACAACTATCAGCAGGATTTTTTTTTCAGGGAGTGAAGAAAAATATTTGGGTTTCCATATAAATTGTCTGATCGATTTTGTATGGGAAGGTCATTTATTTATTTTTATCTCCTGAAAGAAAGGTTTCCCCGGTGAACGTTGTTTAGTTTCTTTGACTGAGCAACCCCTATGAATTTGAGCTCGCTCTCCCTTGCACCCGGTATAGTGCTAAGAAATGTAAAATTATTGTGAAAAGGAAATTAATGATCAATTGTGTCATTGATTCATTGCTAAATTGCGTTTGATTCTGTAATCGTGTTTGGCAGAATTACTGCTTTCCTTCGTCATTTATGAAACGGTTCAATGACTCACGTGACTCATATAAACACAACACACTGCACTAGATCATAAAAATATGATTTAACTAATCTTATCTTTATAAGAGTTTACATAAACTGTTTATAGGCGGGAATTATCTCAAAATTGTGAGGTTATGATTTTTATTTTCTTTCCATAATTTGTTAATCTTGCTTTTCATACATACATATAATCACGCCTTTATCCCTAATGGGGTAGGCAGAGCGTAAACAACCTACACAAGGCTCGTTCCGCCACGTCTGACAAAGTTCTGAAGGTTATTTGAGATAGATTTGTAGGTATATTGCTGTAGTGACAGGTTGTCAGCCCATCGCCTGAATTACAATATACTGAAACCCACGGATCCCTTAGCTGGTTTCTACAGCATACCCGGGAGGAAATGCAGCTGGCGCATTCTATGTTTTTCTCTCGCTCCCAGTCCAGCATGAAAGAAGGTCTTGCTTTTAAGCTGAAGGTTTTATCAGTCGGGACCTTACTTGAAACGTTATAATATATTCAGTAACTGAATACTGGCTTTCCAAATCACTAAATAATGAATTAATTAACCTTGACTTTCACTTGACTCGTTTTCAGTTCTTCCAACTTCCAGTGTTTGTAATGCATCTAGATATAATAATTAGTTATTTATCCTATCTCCCATTAGCATAATATGTATTAGTTTATTATAAACTAGCGACCCGCCACGGCTTCGCACGGAAATTATCAGTGTTTCTTATTATGCATGTTTTATACATATAAACCTTTCTCTTGAATCATTCTATCCATTAAAAGAAACCGCATCAAATCCGTTGCGTAGTTTTGAAGATTAATGCATACATAGGGATATAGGAACAGAGAAAGCGACTTTGTTTTATACTATGTAGTGATATATATTAGTTTATTTTAGTTATGTATTTACTTGGTAGTATTTATACTGCTTAAGTATTAAGATGAACTTAGTATGCAGTATCCCGCTATCAGCTATGTACTATACTAAAACCCAAAGGTTGCCTGGTAGAAATTGCTGCTTTAGCAATAAGGCCGCCTAAATTGTACTGTTTTGTTCCTTACTTTTCTGCTGTATGTATTTTTGTTTCTTTGTGCAATAAAGTATCTTGTATTGTAGATACCTATCTTGTCCAAATATCAGATAAAGGTTCTTAATATAGGAACGGGACGTGGGACCTTATCTTGACCTTGTCTTGACTTGACTTGTCTGTAGAGGGGACGCAATGCGGCATTCCCGGATCGCTCCGGAAGGACACTCTGTTTGTTTTGACTGCTACGAATTCCCAATATTTTGATTGCACAAGTCCGAAATGTTGGAAATTCTGAGGAGGATTACATACATACATATATATAATCACGCCTTTATCCCTTATGGGGTAGGCAGAGCGTAAACGACCTAAACAAAGGTCGTTCCGCCACGTCAGACAAAGTTTTGAGGGTTATTTAAGATAGATTTGTAGGTATTTTGCTGTAGTGACAGGTTGTCAGCCCATCGCCTAAATTGCAATGTAGGTACTAAAACCCTCTGATCCCTTAGCTGGTTTTTACAGCATGCCCGGGAGGAAATTCAGCTGGCACATTCTATGTTTTTTCTCGCTCCCAGTCCAGCATGAAGGAAAAGAGGATTGATCGACTATAAAAATCTAGTAGTGAACAGTATAAACACAGACATGAAAACATGCTAATTTACTATACTAGGTATGCAGAACATCAATGGCGTAATGAAAGACGTTTTCGCCATCAAATTATCAAGCACATTCAGAAATAATCAAAAATAGGGATAAAGGCGTGATTATATGTATGTATGTACACTAAAACACTTCTGTGCAATTTCATTTTTATTGTTTTGTCGTCTAGGGTAGTAACAGCTATTTTAGTTATAAGATATTGCTCTGACCTTAGAGATTTCCTCCCCACTGCTCTGTAACTTTCTCCAAGTTATTCTACATAATTAGAGGTGAAGGCTCCAACCCTCAGGATCTCGCCAAGCCGACCTTCCCTTGGCTTGATTTATGTGTACGGGAACGCAATGCGGAAACAGGGAGGAACCTTGAACTGATGTACTCCTCAACTCCTCATCTCCTCATATATCTTGCGAATTTGGTATCTTCAATGTCTGTACATGGCTATTACATTATGGCGCCAGTTCAGAAATACTTGAGGCGGGAAGTCAAGAATATTTCGTTAAGTATTTTGGTATTTCTCTTCACAGGAATACTTTTAAGCCAATGTATGTACAACAGCAAAGGAGACATCTGGGCAGGCCCGCTCGAAACGATTGCGATTATTTCAAGAAATTATTTATTGATTTTCATGATATTGTGTATATTTGCTTAATTTATTTACTGTAACAAAATTAACAAATTTCATGAAAATCTACATAAATATATCTGTTTCAACAGTTTCAAATTGCTTTGCCCAGCAATCGTCTTTGCTGGCTGTACCTATTCGTCCTAATAACCTTTATTAAACCGTTGACGCTACTTACCCTCGTGCCTAAAGGAAATAATAAAACGAAAAATCAAATTTCAACATTTTAAAAATAAGCTTGCTAAAGTCTTTAAAAGTTTGCATCGAATTCCTGTCTTTATATTAATTGACAAAGTGCATGTCCTGTCAGCAGGGCAGGGGTGGAGAAATGTAATGGACGCGGTGGGGTTTGCGTAGGAGGGCCAAGCGTGGGAGGTCGCACCCTGACTCCTACCTTGTTACGTAACCCTAATACCTACATTCGAACAAAGTTTATTTAATTCCGCTAAGTTCCGCGTAAAAGTTGTTTAATAAAATAACAATGACCATTTTTTGGACCAAGTTTTTATTCAGTGTCTTGCGGTTACGATCGAAATCACTAAAATATATCAATAATTACACCAATGCATATGTCATTCCTTACATATTGATCCCTGCCATTGACTATGATTTTGGTTGTTAAACAATGCGTATCAGAAGCCTTTGAGGTAGAAAATTATCTCCAGACATACCAGGGTATATCGATTAATTCGTCGAATCGACAACCCATACGAAAGATCCGATTAAAAATATTCATTCAAGCTTCTATCGGCTTCCACGAACTTTGAACGTTTCCCAGTAGCGAGCTTTCCCAGAAAATGTTCAGGCATTTACACGAGCTTCGGAGAAGCGGGGTGAGGGAAGTCGAGGGAGGGGAGGTATGTTATAAAACATAACCAAACAAGCTTGACCCACACTGGCTGTGGCTGGTTGCATAACGGCAGAATGTCATCCCCCTTCACCCCTCCAGGGTTAAATATTCAGGTGACATCCCACGCTCGCTGCCTTCACCTGGGCTTGTCTCATACTACTTTGTTTATGTATGGTAATACTGGTGTGTACTCTGAGGCATAGTTTACGGTAACATAAGCTAGAGTTTAGAGATTACTTGAGAGGGTTGTTGAATGACCTTTGGAGAAGTTACATACATACATATAATCACGCCTTTATCCCTAATGGGGTAGTAGTTTCGCCACGTCTGACAAAACTTTGAAGGTTATTTAAGATAGATTTGCAGGTATATTGCTGTAGTGACAGGTTGTCAGCCCATCGCCCATACAGAAACCCTCGGATCCCTTAGCTGGTTTTTACAGCATGCCTGGGAGAAAATGCAGCTGGCGCACACTATGTTTTTCTCTTGCTCCCAGTCCAGAATGGAAAAAGAAGTTGTAGTTTAAATTATAAGCTGCTAAAGAAATGAATACTGAAATAAACATCTACAATTTGTGCTTACAATGGTGGAGCTGGAAAGATGTTTGAAACTTTATTCGATGTGAGCGAAAATACAGAAAATCCTTTCATATATGTGGTCTCTTTGTGAACAGTCATTTCAACTTTATAATAGAGAACCTGTTCAGGTTGAAACATCTGTCGGTGCTATTTTGAAGTTGAACTTTGTAGTTACTTTTTGTTGGCTGTCGGTGTCGATAATTAATATGGATTTTCCAATTATTGATACATAACCTCAGAACTTCTACATCACAAAGTGGTGTTTTTATAACGATATTTTATATTTATTTTGATTACACTAAAAAATGTCGAGCATTTTTAACGTTGAACGCTAATAAGCAAATAAACTACAATTGGAATGTTAATGGTTTATGCATATCAGATGTAATTACAGCATTGCTATTACATCTGATACGAGCAGGATGTTGTGGCTCTTTAGAAGGTGCCCCTGAACTGAGTTAGCCTTTACACCGGTTCAAGCCTCAAATACCTGCTCTTGACCTTACAAACTTTTAACCTTAAATTAATCCGAATTTCCACTCACGTTGTAACAAAGCCGGATAATCACTGTCGGTACTTCCACTGTGCTTCCACTCACAGTTCTTTTTCCCTTGACATTGATCCCGCACAACACGTACAATCGTAATGTTTTCCTTCCGGAAACCTTGCTATAAATAACTATTTAGAACTGTTTAGTCTGTGATTAATTCGTTATTCGTTTCCCACATCTATACCAAGGCTCTTATTTATTTTGGCTATATCTTAAACACTTCGATATTAAACAGTTCTATTCGCAGAATCCTCGACGGAATTTGCGATGTTTGTTCAGACTACAGAAGACTTCACAATGATATTTAGATTCGCCCATTTATATTCACGAGCGATGATGCCGAAAATTCAATTTACTGAAATCAACTGCTTTACAATTCTACTAAATTTGGAATTCATGAAAAGGTATTCATAAAGACTTCAGATGGAAGCGAAAACAAAGCATGTCACAATTGTAAGGAGAATGTCTAAGTGGAATTTTCCTCGAGATTTGGAGCATATCGTTGCCATTCACATCAAGAAGGAAGTGACCTATTTCATCAACTGCACGTGTACATTAATTATGTATGTTGCAATCACAAATATCTGGATGCTCCCGGCCGACGACCGCGTGAATCAGAATGCAAGATATTTCAGGAAAAGCAACTGACATTGGACAAAGACTTGACGTCTTGCGGAGAAATGCAAATTGCTGCGTGTTTGGTCATGAAACTTACAACAAATACAACTAGATATGCTTCTTCCAGTGCAAACTTTCCATTGGCTTGGGAAGCTCGCAGCTTGTTAGTCATAGTTTAGCCTCTGATCAGACCCGACTAAGAATGAACTGTTTGTCCCGTGGACGTACTTTAATTGGCGGAGAGCAGGGCGGGCGCTGGACACTCGCCAGAATTTCCCAAAGGAATTCAGCGGACGCGAAATTTTGTCGCTCGTTTCGTGCATTTCGTTTTATTAAACTCGTAAATTATTTCCGTTTAAACGGCCATTATTTTTACAACAACCTCAATTCCGGTTTTGTTTTTAATATTAGTTTTTCATTTCTCGTACTTCGCTTAAACTTAGCATGTTTGTTGGAATTTTATGGCGTTTTCGTGTTCAGAATATGAATAAAGGAAATAAAGTGCTTTGTTTGGTGCCCCAATACGGTGCATTGAATGATGAGATGGCAGTGAATAGTAGTTTGCTGATATTTGGGTACTTTCGTACATTCTTTAGTTAGGGTGATGTCACATTGATAAAGCTATGGCGATTGTGAGCACGCGAGTCTATATTTGGTATTCGAGCGATAAGGTGAAGGTTACCGTTGGATTTTATATATTTTATCGTTGCGACCAACATTATCATTACAATGATTTATTATATTGTTTGCATACACTAACAATATCTCTATATTCAATTGCAATTTCTTCATTTCATGTTTTTAGGACTTTATCTTTCTTGGAAGTAGTTTAATAATAATCATAGACTGGGTTTATTATAGTCGTCGTACCAAGAATCAGTTTAAAAGAAAAATCTTGCGGCAAAGGCAAGTTTACGTTGAAACTTGGTTTACTCTGGGTTCTTTCCACAGCTTGTTTCCACTCACTGATTTACAACGGAAAATTTACCTTGTTAATCCGATCCGGTATTATCATGAGCGAGTATCGTATCCAAGTGCAGATAAACCTCTTTAAACACAGTCGATACAGGTAGATATTGCTGTCGATTCGTGCGAACGTTTCTTAACTCATTTGAACGTACCGTGTCTCTTTCTCAAATTTAAATAAGAAAAATAAAAAGTTATCTGATTTAGCTCTGTCAAAGTGACCTAAAATTCTTAAATTAAGCAAATAGAGAGCATGTGTAGCATATGTATTTCTATATATCAAATCATCATTTCATAATACTTTGACTGGTGTTTATTTGTTATTGTTATCTCTTTCAAATTTCGAATTTAATATAGTGACTGTAGGTACTAATATTTTCTGTCCAAATCGACACCAACCAATACAGTTTACAGTTATTGTGAAATACTCCTGCGGTTAGGTAAAAGAGTCATTCGAAGACTAATATTAGCTCTGCAGGGCCGTAAATTGTTCAATATTTGGTGTTAGCATTACTTACCTGTTAGCATATGACGTCCTTCGCCATTTCTAGTCCATGTTGGTTTGAACTAGATCTGTGAGTAAACCAATAAATGTTAATCTTTAAATTTGATCTACTATTGATACCATCTTTGATACTTTTTGGCTGCCGCTCAAGATCGCAAAAATGGAAATCTCTTCTGTGAGCCCTATGTCCCTGATGGGGAATAAAAGGATTTCATCATCACCATCTTAGATATTAATAAACATGTTTGTTCGTTATTATTCGTCTATGAAACATAGTTGGAGGGCTGTAGAGTAGAGTGACGTAGGTTAATAACCGTGGGATCCCACACCACCTTATTCCCACGGAAAAACGTGTTTAGCCGCGGGTGAAATCGCAGGGTGCAAAGCTGGTTGTTTTCTTTTTTATTAGAACGGTCGGTTTAGCAATATGGTGTGAATTTGGGTAAATCTATTTACTTGCTCGCAAAATGTAGGTACATCATCATGTCATCCAGATATACACATGTCGTTTTATTGATTTTGTTTAGAACAAAACTGATAAGTGTTATTTTAAATAAGGTCTTTGAGGTTCCTAATGTTTTGTTAAGTTACATGAATAAGAAGGGCAATCTGCAATGTGTTATCTCTCTGAAGGATTGTTTTCGCAGACTTGTTTATGTATATTCTAATTTGTTTATTTGTATATTTTTAGATTCTGTTTATAAGGTTAAAATTACTGTTTATTATGCTAATCTTATCTTTTGACTTATATTTTTTACTCAGCCTAATCTTTGTTGATAGAAAGTAGAGTTTACTAATAAAGATTATTTTATGATATCTTTTGCCTGATCAAGTGATCACTCACCCGATATGTCACATTTAACATTTCTGCATTTATATCTATGCAAAAAATGATGAATCTGAAATTATAATCGGATCAATCAGTTTCGGTATTAAAGCTAACCCATCCATTGTGTACATGGACTATCTTATCATTGAGCATTACCTGTGTACACACAGCATTCAAGTGTGCATGTATGGTGTAGTGTTGTGGAGTGTATCGGTTGGTGGTTGGTTAGACGCTGATCATACGATGTTGGTTGCAGACGTACGCCCGCGGGCCGCGCGTGCGCAGACTACGGACGTGGTTTTCGAAGCTGCTACGATTACCAGGCGGATTGACGAGGTTTGTTGGAAAATGCTGTTTATTTTTCTTTCAAGACTTTTTGCCCTTTTGAAATGTTTGGTCATCGCCATCAGACAGTAGCATGCAAAATTTCCTACTATTATTACATACTACCAAGCCTTTTTTGAAGTTGAGCAGGCAAAGAAAATTTCACTATGTGTGTGAATGCAAAAAAAAACAATTGTTTCAATAGCCATGCTAACCATTTAATTTTTTCATTGCCTAAATTATCACTACAGGACATATACATATTCTTCGTTAATACAAACTCCAGACTCGCTATCATTGTTTCTACTCGCCAGGTTTTATCATGTAATGATAAGTATTCGGTCGTTATTTCGTTATACGAATGATATCGTTTTCGTGATAAGGTTTCGGTCGTTAGGTCGTTACTCGTTATAACGAATGACTTGTCACATGCCAGGATTTGTTATGCGAATTAATGCTAATGATAAATCGTATTGTGAATTGAATAATTTGAAATTATTTATATGTGTCGTTTAGGCTTCTTAGCAGCTACAAAATTTATAAGAAACCTGCAAAATGTATGTTTTGGTTTTACGATTTGTAAAATAATTTCTTTCAAGATCACAATGTATATTTTTCTCTCAAAATTAGGTAATGTCCGAAATGGATTTCGGAAACCGTGATTTATTACAGTAGAGCCAAATTAATTATGTGTTGGGATATTGTTTTTGTCGCTAACATATTTGACAAATTTTCTGCATTGCGTCTTATATTTTTATCCTAAGTAAATCTCGCATTTGTCTCAAACCACTTTGTTGAAAGCAATAAACTGGCATAGTCCTCACTGAATAATTTGTTTGTTGCAAAAATATGCAAGCAATAACATCATAATAGCGCTGTTGTTTTAAATATTCTTTATTTTGTGATCGTTAAGAAGAAAATTACGAAGAGTGACGTCTTTTATGGACTCTACATAATTCTGTTTTTCACATTGTTACACTTTTACACATGATTAAATAACTGTGAGCAAACGCTTTTGTTCTCAAATCGTTTAAGATTTTCCATCCATTAGATCGTTTAACGTTATACATGTGCTTGTGTTGTTGTATAACCTTCGTAGTATACGAAACTGGACACGTTTATGGTAGAGTTTACACAATAAGACCATTGAGGTCAAAATTAGCAACAGTGGCTCGTGTAAGCACAAGTGGCGCTTGTCCAGAACGTTTGTGTTCTTTGTTGACATCTTACAATCACATTTTGTGGTCATTTTATTCGTCTACACAGAATATAGTAATAAAATAATTTGACCCAATTATTTAACCGTGATCTTGGACTGTTTTGTGTGTTCAGTATTTATGTACAATTTTGTGCTTATCTATATTTCGACGTAGCAAAGTTCGAACTACGTCGATATCTGCTCTCAACCGGTTCACTGTTGTTCTTTGTTGATTTATGTGCTATAGTATTTCCAACTCAGTTTTAGAATAAAAGTAAACAAAGTTTCATGTCTTTTTATTCAAAAACACATTTCAAAAATAAATGATTCTTGTTGGCAAATTAGTTAAATTACTAAAACTACAATTTCATTATGTTGTCATATGTGATAGCTAAAAATTATTTTAGAATCAAGATCTTCGATTAAAAGACATGAAACTTTGTTTACCTTTATTCTAAAACTGAGTTGGAAATATGATTATAATTCTTTACTTTAAGAATTTTTATAAAATTAATCTGTGCCTCTCCTATGTACTATTATATATCCTGAACCTCTACGTCGTCGTAGAGTCGTCGTAGACAAAACAATGAAGCTTGAATATTTTAAACCGCAATCGCAATGGACAATTGTATGTTTCTGTTTATTTGGTACATTACAATAGTAATTGTTGCTAAGTTGAGTCATGAATAGACGACCTTTGTTGCAGCATTGCGTCGCAAACAATGACTTGTTGAATGCAACTTGCTACGGCGCTTAGAGACAGGGTTCGCTCGAGTGGTTCACCGTTTGACTTATTGGATCTCGGTTTTAAGAAACAGGACTCCTCGTTCAGGGTTCATTCACTGGCAGTGGTCGGACAGGTACCCCAGACGGAGCAGCCGAGACAATGCGCCCCCCGCGCGCCGCGCCGGCAGCACCGGCACTGCTGTGAGTGTGTGCGCGGAGCTCGTAGATACGCCGCTGGCACGCACACCGCTGCGCGCGCAACATTGATTCGTGGTTCGCGGCATCGCGCGTAATCGTTCGTCTCAGTCACCAGTGCGCAACGCGACGAGAAGCAAGTGTTCTGTGCTACTTCGCTTTTTATTTTGCGTTCATTCTTTTCTACAATCATAGGCTTGTACAAAGAAAACTCGTTTTAAATTCGCTCATGTATCGTTGTTCTGTGGACCTGAAAGAGCAACGGAACGTTTTTGAGTGTGTTACATCGCTTGGCGCTCTACCTAGTTTGGTTCCTGTGTTGAGTAATATTCTGTGTCAGTTGCAGTGGTTGTGCTTGTGATAGATCAGACATTTTCATCGTTAACGTGTTCCAATTTGGGATTTCACCACGAGCGGGCTCAAGGAAGTTTACTGTCAAGTGAGTTTATACTTTCAAATTAAGTCTTATTTATAAAATTGATTCTACTTCGTATCAGTTCTGTCAACCTTTGTTACAGCTGATTTTACTACATCGTACAATGTACTGCAATTTTAACTACCTATATTAGCTTATCGCTGCACTCAGACTCTACACTACGTACATTATAACTTTATATGCGTGCCATTACCGTTTTCTCTTTAAAACCCCATTTCCCAGAGAATTAAACGCTTTTTCAAATTCCCAATCGATAATTTCAAAAATTTGCAACATTTTATCATATTTTCCATACACATTTTTTTCAACTTCTCTAGTATTTTGTCTTAGTTAATTTCGAGTAGTGGTTTCTACCAGAGAGCGCAGCCGTGCGTTCTTGTCGAGTGACTGCACGTCACTGACAACTGGAACCGACTTACTCGGCCCGTTGCTGATATCTCTGTTTAGGTTGGTTCTGGTTCCTGCGCTTGCGATTACCACAATCAAATCCTAAACGTACCACGTGGCACTGATGTAGTTTAAACCAAATTTGCTGTCTCTGTAGATTACACGAGCAATTTTTTTTAATAAATTGGTTTTGCCAATGTTGACAAGTTTTTCTAGGACATTTCAAAGGTGAGACTACAAATTTTGCTTAGTTAGAGGTACTCGGCCCGTTGCTTAGGTTGGTTCTGTTTCCTGCGCTTGCGATTACCATAATCAAATCCTAAACGTTCCACGTGGCACTTACGTAGTTAAAATCAAATTTTCAGATCTGCAGAGGTTACACGTGCAAATAAAAATAAAAATGGTCTTGCCAATGTTGACACGAAAATTTCAACACAAACTACAAATTTTGCTTAGTTAGAAGTTATGTCAGCTTGCAGGAAAACTAAAAGACTCGTGTTCTTTACCAAATTTTCATAGGTCGCCTGCTTAGAGACATAGCCGATTGCCGATACATCCTATTTTCTTTCTGATAATACATCTCGGATACGTATTTGTTATTCCACGTGAAACACAGCCATTTCATTATCAATGTATACTGTTGTTTTCTTTACTCTTATCCTATATAGTATTGCGATTGCTAACTGTATCTCGGAATTTGTTTTGAAATTTCACTATCGTCATGATATCTTTCTTAATCCTAGGTTTTACATCACCTTATTACGTTGGGTCAGTAATATTATTATCTTGTTGTTTGTATTTATTGTTTTCAAATTTGTTACTAACTGTCTCTTGCCAAGAATTCTTGAATTTTTCTTCTTCTAGTAATAGCTTGAAATGTGCTTTTCTAACCTTGGTTCTTAATCGTAAACAATTTCAATACGTTCCTTTACGTCATTAAACATTTTCAATTATGTTCTTTTACGTTATTAACGAAATTTTCTGCCCCATGCTCTAAAATTCCATGCTGGACTGGGAGCGAGAGAAAAACATAGAATGTGCCAGCTGAATTTCCTCCCGGGCATGCTATAAAAACCAGCTAAGCGATTCGAGGGTTTCAGTATATTGTATCTTAGGCGATGGGCTGACAACCTGTCACAGCTATATATCTACAAATCTATCTTAAATAACCCTCAAAACTTTGTCAGACGTGGCGGAACAACCTTTGTTTTGGTCGTTTACGCTCTGCCTACCCCATTAGGGATAAAGGCGTGATTGTATGTTTGTATGCTCTACAATTTCTACGTCAGCAAAGAACATCTGTGTATCTTCCACCATTTTAGGTATTTGCTCTGCAAATTCTACGTCAGAAGAAAACATTTGTGTGTATTTACTTCCGTTTTGTTAATAAACAAAATTATATTGTTTATTGATGAAGCAATTTCTGGTATCAATTTTATTACAGGCTTAGTCTTTAAATATTCCAACTCTAAGGGCGGTTTTGAACTGATCCGTATTCGGTTTGTATCCGTGCAAATTCCACAAAACAGATATGGATAGGTTCACAGCCTGTCATACATTTACTAAGAAGGCCAAATCGGATATTATATGGGAATAGCAAAAACGCCCTAAGGCTTTACTAACAATCTTATCTATGTTACGTGGTTTGTTAGTTCTACGTTTGTCATCGTAAATATGTTTTGTTACCTTTTGTTCACTATCAGCAAACCCAAGGATGTTTCGGTGATGTATTTAAATGGAAAATGCAAGCTCCAGTTCAGTTTTTCATGCTTCAACTATTTAGTGGCTGTTATAAACAGTTTCTTCCATGTTGGACTGGGAGCGAGAGAAAAAACATAGAATGTGCCAGCTGATTTATCTCCCGGGGGTGCTGTAAAAACCAGCTAAGGGATCCGAGGGTTTTGTATTTTGCAATTTAGGCGACGGGCTGACAACCTATCACTACCACAATATACTTTTAAATTTGTCTTAAATAAACCTCAAAATTTTGTCAGATGTAGCAGAACGACCTTTGTTCAGGTTGTTTACGCTCAGCCTAGCCCATTAGGGATACATGCGTGATTATATGTATGTATGCATGTTATTCGATTGGCTGATAACCTGTCACTGCAGCAATATACCTACAAATCTATCTTAAATAACCTTCAAAACTTTGTTAGACGTGGCGGAACGATCTATGTTTCAGGTCGTTTACGCCCTGGCTACCCCATTACGTTAGGGATAAAGGCGTGATTATATGTATGTATGAACAGCGTCTGATGCAGAAGTGTGATATGCTTTTGCAAATAACTTTGCATTGCCTCTAGAATATTCTTATGTGTTTAGCATTCATTCAAGTAAGAATCGAGCCGTTCTAGAGTTGTTATTCTTGACCTAAAGATACGACTATTACCTTATGCTCGATTTATCAAATTGATAGAAATTCACAACTCTACATCTCTACATTGCATATTTAAATAAAAATAATGATTCTGATTTATTGTTATGAATTTAATCGGTCTCCATTATCGAGCGCGTGTTGTGGACTAATTAAATGACTTTAGTTAAATATTTACGACTCGAATTGACTACCGTCAAACGTGTATAACTAGTTTATGGCGTATGAATATTCAATGCCGTTGTAAAATACAACCTTTCCTGTCTGCGTAATGTCAAGTCAGCCATACAATGCAGTCTCTCTAGCCCCTCCACAATCCACTGCCTTGGTTCTGCTGGCTGCTTTTGCTCGCAATGAAAACTCTTTTCAAGCGCGTTCGCGTCGAAAGTGTAAGGTCACTGAGTGGTTGGTCCTGGCTTGGCGCATGCGCAGTGAAAGTGTCGATGTCGGCGATGTGTGCCGGCGCAACACCAGCACCGCTCGTGTCGTCGTGTCGCAAGCCTGCAGCGCCATCGCGGCACCGTGCGCCTTCTAGAAAGCTTAATGGAATTTTCCGTTATGCAGCCTCCTATTCTGTTCCGCTTTGCTTTCGCAACCTAGGGTACTATACCATAATTACACGGTTTCTATTTACATTTCCTGGTGAAGGCAATTTACATGGCAACAAACCTCGGCAGTCGTTTGATCACATCACAGCGGTCCTTACCTGTGTCATAGTTTCTTTTCTGAGAGTTTTATGTTGTGTTTCTATATTCGCATATTTATATGTTAATCATTCTAGTAGGAAACGAGGTTTGTTATCGAATCCGGTCGTCCCCCTTTCTAAGTAGAAACAACATTGCTTGCATCTCGATCGGTCTGCCAATCAATCAGAAGCGCAATATTATGATAATTTATATGGTAATTATGCCGGTTGGCACTCTCTGTGTTATTGGCATGCAGTCTGAAACGCATGCCTGCGAACATGCTGTACCATGTGATCGTCTATATAGGTGACACTGTAAACTATCTATGACTAATCCAGTTCTCACGAGATTTATTTACACTGCACGTTTGCACCTGAACTTTTGCTGCTTTTTATGGTTGTCACAATGCCAATTCTATATAAAGTGATACTAGGAAAATCTTAATAGACCACCCAAAACGCAAACCAGTGGGTAACACAAAAATAACTTTAAGCTCAGATGAAAATTCTTCTGTTCCTAGATCACTGAAAACATTTTCGAGAACTTACTGTAAAGTTTATTTCTGAATCTTGTTTACAAAGGTGTATATTTAAAGAAATAGCACAATTAATCTGACCGATCGGCTATGCTAATGGCCTGTCATTTGCCACCTGCATTTCCTTATGTAATGGTTCGGTAATAGTGTCAGGTATGTATCTGGCCGTCGCCAGGTCAAGCTCAAGGTAGCCGAGTACTACGCGGAATTCTCTCACTGTCATTCCTCCTGGGATTCTCTATCGGTGATTCGGTTCAGTAGACGGCAAAACATATTACACACCTTTATTTATAACGTCTGAATCAGTTTGATGTGGCGCTTGTGAGAATCCTTCATACCGCTTACAGAAATCATTGAGATCGTTGATCTGCGTTATTGGACACGTAAATTTGATTTTGTACCGCTTGTATGAAGGATTATATAGCTACAAAATCAAATTGAGCAATGATCTCAATGATTATATGAATCTCAATGATCATAAAGCTTGTATGAAGGATTATAATGCTTGTGTAATCATTGAGATCATTGCTCTTCGGACATATAAATTTGATTCTTTAGCTGTACCATTTAAGAAATTTTCCGTCAATGAGAATGATGAGTCAGTTATTTGGCTGCCGCTTGCTTCATTCACATACAACCAGTAACCAAGCTTCATACTCGCCAAGGATGTTGCGTGATGAATGAAGTATACGTCTTTGCTGTAGCAAAACGGCCTATAGCTATATTTACATAATCGTAAATATTTCCTTTGTCTTGACGTAAATTGTATTGAGGCAAAACAACAAGATTGATAATGTTTTCGCGACTGAAGTCTGCTTCATTTTAGTCTGCAACTGTTTAGTGTATATAAATATTGATTTATAAATACCCAACTCCTTATGCGAATGTCTAAGACTGCTCGCATCGTTCTGATCCACGTGATTGCTCTAATTTAGATATTTGCTTCTGTTTATTTGTTGTGCATTTAGTAGACTGGTTAGGAAAATTATGCTGTGGTATAATACCATTTGTCACATCAATTTCAATTAGCAAATACGTGCACCAACGTCACGCGTTGTAAAATATGTTTGTTGGCCTATTAATATTAAGTGTTTACGTTCAAGATAGTAAAGACTGCGTTGCTATGGTAATTCTAAAATACTTCGTATCGTTTTTTATAGCATCATCTTCACTTAAAGCTTCGGATACTGTCAGTTTTGCGTCTTGAGGGACCTCAAATTTGAGCTTCTCACAAACCAGTGTTAGATGAGGTTTAGATGCGTTACGAAAGATGGCGTGCGGAGATGCGGTTGCGGCTGGCAGCAGCTGTGCAACCGACCTATTGACCTGGCAATAACCTACTTTGCAGCCCGGCGGTCCCAGACTCCCAGGCCTCCGCGCTACATGCAACAAATACAATACATTTAATTTACCAAAACTGTAATTTTCTTAGATTCATCGCAAATATAAGTCGGCTCGTGTATGGGATGACATGGCTGTAGGAAAACTTTCAATTTGAAGGTTAAGAAAGCAGAAGCTAATTTGAAAATCAATAGTTATGAAAGTTAACAACTGTTATTATCATATTAGGCAATGCGCAATTCAAGTTTAAATTAACATTCATCAATATTATGTCAGCAGAATTAATATTCAATTGTGTTAATTCCTCCATAATTCAATATTAATTTTAATGACGTGATGGATTATCGTTGGAGGAACCAATTATGTCCTTATAGGAAAACGCCGTGACATCTAATATGTGAACCTAATTTGACTTCTATGAACGCAATAGCAAATGCGTAAAATAAGAAAATTCCACATTAATATGTGTATGTGTTGACCTAATTAAATGTTTAGATTGTAAAGATTAATCAACGTGAATTATGTAGGTTACTGCGTGCTGTGGAGACGTAAATTTATTACACGAGGCAGAGAGCTTGAACCAACAGCGAACTGCACGGTATGCGAGGGTTGTAGTCATGTCAATGAAATTCTCCCAAAATATCCACTTTGTATACTTGAATTCCGTAGTAACCATCTACCTGGCGTTTGGAGGTCGGCTCATGTCATGTTCGTTAATTAAAAAACTGTGTGTTTTGGAGACATAATCAATTTATTACACAAGGCAAAGGTGAAACTACCAACGAACTGCGTGGCATGCGAGGGTTGTCAATGGATTTCTCCCAAAATATCCGCTTTGTATACTTGAATTCCGTTGTGAGCATCTGCCTGGCGTTTGGAGGTCCACTCATGTCATGTCCGTTAATTATAAACTGTGTTTTGGAGACATAATCAATTTAATACACAAGGCAGAGGTTAAACTATCATTGAACCGCACGGCATGCGAGGGTTGTCAATAGATTTCTCCCAAAATATCCGCTTTGTATACTTGAATTGCGTTGTGAGAATCTGCCTGAAGTTTCGAGGTCGACTCATGTCGTGTCCGTTAATTAAAAACTTCAGCTATTCTCGCCAGCACACGTTTTCTTTATGTTGCGCAAGCTCGCTCTACCATGGCACATTTGGGACAGTGCCATTGAGTCACAAGAATTTTGGACATATTCTGTGTATGGCCCTTGCGGTTGTCAACTGCAGTTCCACGTCGTGGAAGATTTTAGGACTATAATAAGCATGAAGATGATCAAGCCTGTTAATCTCTTTTCTCGTCTAGTGTGCATTGACTCTAACAATGGTAGCATGAATTGTATGCTCATGCTCGAACAGCCAAAGGCTTATTATGAAGGATACAATATTACGCAAAGATAAACAACTTCCTATTTGTAATATTTGGTAACTTGACCATGGACTTGCTTGCACTTGATTCGTTATTTTAGTCATTTGATTATAAGTTCATTGTCGTATCATGACGTCGTAGCTAAAGCAAAATTCCAGTGATATTCGGTAATTACTCATTCATTGTTTATAATTACATTTTAGCCTTGTTGGTTATCGTCTCGATACGTTCCAGTTTTTGTGGCCTACATTACTTGCAAGTATTAAAATTTATCAGTCGCTCCATATTGTTATGTTTTCGTGGAACTTGTAACAACACCTGGTTTTGTGATACCCGTGAAATGAGGTCACCTCTGCACTGGGAATAGAAATTTCTACTTGACCTCATTTACAATAAATATTGTCCCCCACGTGGATGCGATGCAACAATGTATTTATTTACTAGTTAATAAACAAGGACGATGCAAGGAAAACACTGACTCCGACAGAATTGTAAATTTTAACGATTTGTCATTTCCTGAGCTTTGTCAACTTCCTTTTCCTCATTGAATCTTCATTACCTCATGGTAATCGATACAGTTTTTGTTCTGAATTAGATTCGATTTCTCAAATGATTTGGTCAATTGTTCGAATAATTTAACGCTCAATTGCGATCATCGGAGTAAAACAGTCCCCTATTGTCTTACGTAACTGTCCATAATAGTTTAATGGTTGTCCGCTGTCGTCATTTGTGGGAATATAAATCAAATTGTTTGTCTATGTCGAAACCAAGCTCGTAGTAGAACCGGTCCCATCCGGTTCTCGACATTCATGACCTTATTATCTCAAGTTTTCAAACATTCGCCGCTCTTCGCGTTTTGTATTCAAGTGCGGTACATATGTAGAATCGACGAGTGAGGACTCGATACGCCTAACGCTCATTTGTTATTCTTATCAAGAATTGGAAGGTCTCCTGATGCATATCGCGTCCAATACAAATATTTGAACTCTCGATTCGTCTCGTAGATTTCTAAATTAGAAATAAGCAGAACAATATTTACTCGCCTTACGTAATTATCGGCGCATTTAGATATCTTTATTTTCTTTTAATACTAATTCGAATCTGGCTAGGTTCAGTGAGTTATTATTGTTTGTGTTTGAGTAGCGTACATTTATGTGCTGGACTATTTCTGTAGTTTGGCGTTTTGACGTACAGTCGTCGTGTTGGTCGGTGGTTCGCTGACACGCCACCAGGCGACCGTGCGAGGCGGGGCTTGCGCGTCACCGAAATACTCTCAGCCAGATGCGCTGCCAATTCTTGATTCGCTTCTAATTTGGTGACGCCGTAGCCCGCACGCTATCTCGCATCCATACGACGCAATGGCTTCGACGCAACGCGTTTGTGCGACGCTCCTACCGTGCGTCACCGAGAAGCCGGTGAAATACAGAAAATTTAATCTCACGTGTTCATTGGCATTGAACGTGAACCACACCACAACATGTTTGCCAGGAAGCCGATGGGCGGTAGCTATTGTCGTAGCGACAACTTGTTTAATGGGCCTTGACTTTAACTAAACGGAAGCGAGAAATTCTGTCACTGATTCGTTATTATTATCGTGATAATAATAAAAAAAACAACGTTGCGATTATAAATACACAAAGCGCTAAAAATCTGGTTAGTTCAGATTGGCCTGCGCACCGCAGCGTACGGAGCGGTCTGGATTTATCCGCAGCGCCCTTGTGGCACGAAAGCCGCGGGTAAGTACAAAAAACAACGTAAGTATAGCCTGACTCTATGCGAGCGCGGTCACGATCCACTCACTCGCCCCCGTTCCCTGACCCCACGGACCTACCCACTGGAACCAGTTGCCAGCCAACCAGCCTCTTTGTTCTGATTTCTACTGTTAATCAAGTTGATCACGTCTTTAGCCGACTTCGTTCCTTACAAAATACAAACTTTTTACTCTAATCAATCAAAAAGTTTAGTAAAGTTTGAATTTACCTTTACAATATAATACGTAACAATCCATGTTTACTTCTCAAGTTTGAAGTAGAATATCAGCAGACATTGCATCAGATAGCATGTTTGTTTACAGTTTGTCATGTTAGTTTAATCAAATGCGTTTGTGACTATAAGCCAAATGTAGGTCGAGGGTTGTTAGTGAAGGTTGTATCTTCCACCCTTTCTTTTCGTATCGTTACATAAGTAAATAATCAAAGACAAACAACATAATATACATACATATAATCACGCCTTTATCCCTAATAGGGTAGGCAGAGCTAAACAAAGGTCTTTCCACCACGTCTGACAAAGTTTTGAGGGTTATTTAAGATAGATTTTTACGTATATTGCTGTAGTGACAGATTGTCAGCCCATCACCTATATTGCAACATACTGAAACCCTTGGATCCCTTAGCTGGTTTTTTCGGCATGCTCGGGAGGAAATGCAGCTGGCACATTCTATGTTTTTCTCTCGCTCCCAATCCAGCATGGATATAATATAATATCCTAATATTCAGTCTTCTGACCTCGTAGGTAGATTTGCAGATGTCGTGTAGATCAGAGGCCGATGGTTCGGTGTAATTTCCACTCTTTCATTACGTAATGATACAAACGGTATATTATCCTCGTATTCACAGCCTTTCCTAAAGCAATTTAGTGTTTCACACACAGATTTGCAGATTACTCTTATCGTTATGTTATCGCTGGTTACACGTGTTTCTTTCCATGCAGCCACTGTGTGTAGGTAAGAGAGATATTGCATTTTGCTTCTTTACTGCCATAATAAGCGTATCACTAAAACACTCAGCGACATAGCATCTCGTGTAGTGTAAAACAAGCTATGTTCGCAAAGCAACTTTCATGCTGGACTGGAAGAGTTAGGAAAACATAGAATGCACCAGCTGCATCGCCTCCTAGGGCATCTGTACTAATCTAAGGATTTGCCTTTGTTGTTATCTGTTGTGATTAGTTTTCTTACGTGCAATAAAGTATTTTTATCAATGATATTATATATAGGTAGATACGTGACCAACGCGCGAAACTCGTGCCGTCAAATGGTCCTATTTGTGATCATTTTAGCCACTCGAGCTGCAAGCTGCGAAGTGAGAAAAAATGTTAAATTATATTCAAGGCTGCACTGATTAGAAATAGCTATCTGTTTCACTCTTACGCTTTGCCTATTTTGTGTCGCACTCAGCGTTTGTTTAGATATGCAATGTTATAAATATGTATGTATATGTGTCGCGGAACAATTAAAATGTGCGTGCAGTATGAACGTAACGTATCTTTCTTAAAATATCATTGATTTTTATGTTATGTTCTGTTATTTTAGGATTTCAGTATTGTAATTTAGGCGTTAGGCTGAAGCAATATACACATGTATCTGAAATAACTCGCAAAACTTGTCAGGCGTGGCGGAACGACCTTTGTTTAAATCGTTTACTTAAGCTCTGCGTACCCCATTAAGGATAAAGGCGTGATTATGTATGTATGTATGTTCGCAAAGCAATGAATACTGGAGATACTTTCCTTACAGATCGTATCGCACCGTACCGCTTCGTTCGGTATACATACATACATGTAATCACGCCTTTATCCCTAATGGGGTAGGTAGAGCGTAAACGATCTAAACAAAGGTCGTTCCGCCACGTCTGACAAAATGTTGAGGGTTATTTATAATAGATTTGTAGGTATATTGCCATAGTGACAGGTTGTCAGCCTATCGCCTAAATTGCAATGTACTGAAACCCTCGGATCCCTTAGCTGTTTTTTACAGCATATCCAGGAGGAAATGCAGCTGGCACATTCTATGTTTTTTCTCTCTCCCAGTCCAGTATGGAAGTAGTTCGTCCGGTATAGTACCTACATACAACTCGTTATTCTATGTATGTGGGTCCGTTTCATACTCTGAATCCCTCGCTTTCTAAAGATAAATTCGCTTTGTTCATGAACTTCCCAAATTAATCACGAGTTGTGACGATAAAGTGTGTTAATATTACAAGGGGGTTCTGGCTTTGTTGTTGTCCTTCCATGCCGGCTTGGGAGCGAGAGAAAAACATAGAATGTACCAGGATTTCAGTATATTGTAATTTAGGCGATGGGCTGACAACCTGTCAGTACAGCAATATACCTACAAATCTATCTTAAATAACCCTTACAACCGCTGTCAGACGTGGCGGAACGACCTTTGTTTAGGTCGTTTACGTTCTGCCTACCCCATTAAGGAAAGAGGCGTATGTATGTTTCAGTGGCTTCGTTGTTCAGTGATTGGACTTTATATTGAAGAGATGAAGTAAATTGTTTAAGTGTTGCGTCAGACTAAGAACATTCACTATTTACTTGCGGTTTGAACTGCAATTATTGTAGTACCTACATATTAAATATATTGCTAAGTAGTCCAAGGCGCATTAGCTCTTGATCTGGAGCTGTATTTTTGAATCACTCGAATCAAATTCGCATGCAACATACATATTATCAGGCCTTTATCCCTAATGGGGTAGGCAGAGCGTAAACGACCTAAACGAAGGTCGTGCCGCCACTTCTGACAAAGTTTTGAGGGTTATTCAAGATAAATTTGTAGTTATATTGGTGTAGTGACAGGTTGTCAGCCCATCCCCTTAATTGCAATATACTGAAACCCTTTGGATCCCTTAGCTGATTTTTACAGCATGCCCGGGAGGAAATGCAGCTGGCACATTCTATGTTTTTTCTATCTCTCCCAGTCAAGCATGGAAGATCAACATTTGCATTCTAATTTGTACGGAAATCGCATGCGAACGTTACTCTTTCGTGTGCGCATTACCTTTCGAGCGGTTCAAAAATACGACTCCTGGAGTTTTTGTCATCAATGCCAACAAAAGATACATACAGTTGACAGTTCTCCGTTGAGAGATACATCCTAGTTGGCTAAGGATACAGATTTGTTGTGTTGTTTTCATAAACATAATTTTCTTCTTGTCTTCTCAAAGGAATAATAACTTGAACGTTGTTTTTGCAAATACAATAAATTTTAGTATAACAGGTTATCAAAACAAGTCCTTTAACGTAAACAAGCACATCTGTGTGTATTTATTTAGGCATTAATAATATCAAAACAAACGTAAATTCCATACAGGGCTTGATACTGGTTTAATTTAATATATGTTTTTTTTTTAAATATATAAAATCTGTGGTAAACATGTGGTAAGCTTAATTCTATAAATAAGTAAATCTTTAAAAGACTCGTCGAACATTTGTATAATATTTTGAGAAACAAACCTAAACCGTCTTAATGTCCTGATTCGATACAATTAGGTCATTTCTAGAAACATCATACGTTCTTGAATAGCAATTTCTCGGAACGGCAAGTCCCGCCACGCCACGCGTGACCAAGAAAATAAGCAATGGTGTATTACAGTAATTTGTTATAGTGGCTTGATATATTGCTGTAGCTTAGCGGCTATGGTCTTTGTTATGTCGATGAACTGAAGACCTTATTGCTCATTGACGTATGATCTTGGGTTGGTGAACTCACTTCATTTGCGCGAAATGAAGATTGTTTAAATGTAGAGTCATCTTCTTCTCGACATGCTTATATTTGTGAGTACCAGCACTTAGAGACTTATAATTAGTAGCATTATATAGGTACAGGTCTAGGTACTTGAGTTTGCAGGTGTAAGGAAAAACAGGGCACGACAATAATTCTGAGTCTAAAAAGAAACACCCCGAGCTAAACTAACCCACATGTGCGTCCTAGCTGGAGTCAGCAGACTTCAATCATAAGAGACACCTATTTTCTACCATGTCTTCTTCAAGACTGGATTCTAACCTTGTTTTGTATTGTTGCAGGTGGACAGCGGCGGAGGTGGCTCGGCCGAAGTAATGGTGTACTCTCTCGGCTGGGGTATGGGCGAGCCGGAGCGGCGCGGCGCTGACCGCAAGCGCGCCCAGCCCCCCGCGCCCATCCTCGCCCCCCTCTCGCCCGATGAAGGCCACGAGGTGGACGTGCTGCCGCTCCACAACCAGGTGAGGAACTAGCTGCTGCAGTGGTTGTTGTAGGTACACTCTCTTGGCTTGGGTAGGGGCGAGCCGGAGCGGCGCGGCGCTGCCCGCAAGCGCGCCCAGCCCCCCGCGCCCATCCTCGCCCCCCTCTCGCCCGATGAAGGCCACGAGGTGGACGTGCTGCCGCTCCACAACCAGGTAAGGAACTAGCTGCTGCAGTGGTTGTTGTAGGTACACTCTTGGCTGGGGTATGGGCGATCCGGAGCGCGCCCAGCCTCCCGCGCTCACCCTTGCCCCCCTCTCGCCCGATGAAGGCCACGAGGTGGACGTGCTACCGCTCCACAACCAGGTGAGGAACAAGCTGCTGCAGTGCTTGAATAGGTGCAATCTCTCAGCTGGGAATAGGCCACTTAACCTACGGATAAGCTGCTGAATTGCTGCTGCACTTTTGCTGTCACAGCCGTAGCAGAAGTTAGCAGAGGACGTAGCTATCAATACTTATTTGAAAACTTCGGGGCTCATATATTATGCGTTAATAAAAAACTCTACCACATTTACTATTTAGACTAGCTCTACCTGTTAGCTCTACGATTTCTATTTCGTTTTGTATCGATCGTGTATGAAATTGAGAACAATACCCTTAAAATGTCAGTCTAGATCGAATCGTGCCTGTAATTGCCCGTTATTTCATGTCAGTTGGTATGGCATGATGCCTAGCGAACAACGAATTTATTATTTTCTACCGCCCGCCATAAATTCTCGATCGAAGACGCCTGCACGTATCAATCTCCATCAATTACTAGAGAAAACTAGAACTTTGTAGAACCATCTCAACTACACGGTATCGAGTGACAGACGGCACTCTTTGGCAAGACCAAACTTTGGCTCATTATAAAATTGCTAAGACAGAACTTCCTCGCAGTGAGGCCAGAACAATTTGTGCGGGAAAAGTGTGCAAGATAACAGCTGTCTTCTTACTTTAATTAAAGGACAAACGAATCGCTCAGTGAGTCAACGAGTGAAATATAAATGGTGCCAAGATAACGTATGGCCAGAATAACATCGAGGAATAATTAGTAATTACTCTGTTCCAAGAGCATTTAGCGGGACGTAGCGCAACGGAATCTTTGCGTTCTGCTTATCAGCAATTTCTTTCTTCAAACTCTTATCCGAAAATCTGTTTGCAACTAGATAAAACCAGACTTTAATGAACGAAGAATTTAAAACAATAACAAGTACCTATTGCCAAGCGATAAGGCACGTTATTAGTGAACGATAGTTATACAGTTTCATCATATCACATTTACATAATGGACAAACAATGCAAGCGTGTGAATATAGCTTGGTGACATGTTTGCCCAGTCAGCTGCAGGTAGAATCAGGTGCCTCTGCAGTATGGCCGGTCAATGCCATCCGCCATTTTTATTTTGTTTCTCACCCTTTGTCGCGCCGCACGCTAGTAATTCGATCGTTTCGCTGCAGTACTGCTGCTGTCATTTTTGCTCTAACACAGTAAAAGCAAAGAACAGTGAACAGGTAGCCTCGAATCTCACTTTGCACCTGTTTCTTACTTATTCTATCTAGGTACTGGTGTCTGCTTTATCAAAGATATAATTTTGATTTCGAGCATCCGGCTTTAGATGTATTTTCTCATGATAATTATGACTTAGATAAACTTTAATACATTAGTACGATAACAGAACAATTGTGCCGAAAATAGATGAGGTGATTTACCTACAACATTGTAAACAATAGATAGGGTTAATAGTTTCCTTTGAGCTAATTTGAGGCTATTCTGGCTGCTATGGATCAATAACAATGGTCTATATTTACTTTACAACAACGTCATGTATGTTTACTACGCTACCGAAATATATTTAAACGTAGCTACAAACGGTCTATAATTATTTGATTATAAACCCGTTGAAACACAAAAACATCCTGCTCGGCTAAACAAGAATAGAAAGTATTTGTTAAACAACCGTGGGATAGATCATAGTACAGTAACTACTAAGTCTATTCTTATTGTTGTTTAACTATGTTCTTTATATTTCCTGCTAAACAATGAGTCAATCTTAGAACTGCTACTTCCTGATTTAGGAATATCAGTTGTGTATTGTATATTTAATATCAATTTCACTATTGTTGGTTTATCAATTTTACACGTTTATCGAGGAGGTATTACTTCGAATGGTATAGTTAGTTGTAGTTTAGGCAAGTCATATCAAATTAACAACAGATACCTGAATTAGGGTACATTTATACATACAAAAATCGCGCCTTTATCCGTAATGGGGTAGGCAGAGCGCAAACGACCCAAACAAAGGTCGCTCCGCCAAGTCTGACATAGTTTTAAGGGTTATTTAAGATATATTTGTAGGTATATTGAATTAGGGTTAGGCTCAAAAAGGGTAAATGTAGGCAAAAATGTTAACGTATTTCCCCGAGGAACATACCGTAGATATAAATATGGAAAAAATACTGGAAATTCCCATACCAAATTGTATCCTTCTTTGGGTAAGTTATTCCGCTAGTAAATCCACCGTTTCCTTTAATATATATATATATATATATGCCTCCCTATGCTTTTTTTTCTTTTGCACCGTACAGGTAGAGCTATAAGTTGTAACAAAAACTTATGTGTTGTTTGTTTACCCAGGTGGGCGGTCACACAAGACTGTTGGTGTTAAACGACAGCACCGTGATCAAGCCGCTGAACATTCGCGAGCTGCATTTCTACCAGAACATTCCGGAAGACATTCAGGGTTTCGTACCCAGATATAAAGGTGAGCATCTTCCCAATTACCCATAGTTTTACAAGCTTTACCGTTTCGCTGAATGCGTCATTTTCATTCATTGCATCATTGTTTTTGTTCTTTTAATGTTTTTACAATTTTACCTTGTTTTGTTTCCATCAAATTGTTGCATTTTGAGAGCACTAAGGATGTTTAATCGTGATTTTTTTATCGATGTTGTACGCTTTCTTACACAGCTTTATATTTTTGTTGTTTTTTTTTTATAATGTTGTTAGTGTAATGTGTATGGTGAGTGATAAATAAATAAAATCAATATTTATTGGTTGATATTTTATTTTTATTTTACGTGCGTCACTCTAATTATTGTGTCGAAATCTCGTGTTGGGTTTTACGATGTTAATCTTATCTGGAGCACCACTTAGTTGTGCATAAAGCTGTGAAAGATTGGAGAATGTCGATGGAAATGCAATTAAGGCTGCGTTCAGTACCTAAAACTGTAAAATTTAAATAGGCTTCGAATTTGGAAATTCCTTTGTTGTTTCTAACATCCAATAGGACATATAAAAAAAGTATAGTGAAGATCAAAATTACTCTTCTTCGAAGCTAGCATGTGCGCCTCGACATCATTTCGTCATCACAGTATCTTGTACATTGCGCATTTCACTATGAATAATCCTTTTTCGTTGTGATACGATACGAGCACATGCGAGATACGGGATAATGCGAAGACTAAATTCTGTCGTGGCGGGCATGCTAGCTGGGCTCTATTTCGTAATTTTAGTGAAAACATTGTATTAGTTCAGTTTTTTTTGTGTACCTAACTATTATAAAGATATGCTTTATCTAAAAAAAAAACTTGTTTTTTCATAATATTATGAAAGAGGGCCCATAAAATTTTGACTGATAAGAAAATAAGAACAAATATTTCAGAATCAGTTTGCGTTGTAGGATAGCAAATGATAAATAATTTGGCTTCTTTCTATAAATGTGTATTTAGATTTAATTGTTTGTATTGAACGTAGCCTCAATGATATCTAGAGCTTTCCTTACTGCTCGGCTGATCGTACCATCTCAACTGGTTTGAACGAGGATGCGTGCATGTTGACAGCAAACCCGCCGGCCGCATATACACCCGGATATCTTGTTTATAAAACATATTACTAATCGATTTATATCATAATCTGATTACAAATAAAATCGATAACCAATAGAACTGGGGGGAATTACATGTGCCTACGCATATAATTCGCATATGATTCAAGCTGGTTCGAAGAGGGCGGAGGGTTTGTCTGAAAGAGAACGGAAATGGCAGTTCGAAGGGGAGCGGGGTGAGGAACAAAATATTAGTTTCGTTGTTGTCGCAAGGGCTGCGGCGCTGCGGCTGCGGAGCGACCACCGGCGGCCCGGCACACCCGCCCTAATAGCGCCCTAGCGGTAATTTTACATTTTGGGTTTGTAAACCTTTACTTAAAACTATACACACACAGGACGCCGGCCCGACAGACAAAGCCGCTCACGTATTTGCGCAGTATCCGTCTATTGAGAGCCGCTCGGGTCCGTATACAGCCACGGCCGGTATGCGTCGTCACGCATATACATACACGCATTGAGTGCGCGTGCCGACGCTTAGTTTCAAATTCGCTGCATTCATTTCACATATTCATTTTACGCATGCAAACGCTGTCAAACAATGCAATGTGGAAATCCGCGAAATGCGTGAACGAGTTTGTTTGTTCGGGCCATTCCACTCAACTGACCCAGTATACGAACAGTAACACAGAATTTGCCTTACACAACAGTAGTATACATATACACGACAAAAACAAAGACATGCTACCAAAGATATACAAACCCTTTATAAAATTATGTAACCTTTGTACTCACTTATCAGTATTAACGCTGGAAACTTGCACTATAGTAAGTTCATGTTATGTATTTATAACACGCATTGAGATGTGATGCCTAGTGGTGCAAGCAGCACGCTGGATCCACTCCAGAGATCCAGGTTCAAACCCTGGCTGGGCAGAATTCAAATACTGATCTTCAATCACTTCACATTCATTTCATAATTTATTAATCAGACTTTAAAGAAAATTGTTTTCTTTGAGAAAACTTTAAATTATAAATTGTTATTTTTGTTCGAGTCAATATTTTTGTAAGAAATACGAGTTGTGTTACTGATGGTCAGGCTGTTTGTTGCAGGCGTGATGCAGGCTTCTAACACTGGAAGCACGAAGTTAGACAAGCGGTACTCGCCATGTTTCCGGGAAGAGAACGGACGCAAGCAGTCGCTGGGCGGCAAGCGCAAACGCGACGACGTGTTCAAGTGCGTATCCTCCTACCCGCCGCGCGTCGATTTCCTTGACACTTGTCATGTGTCCTTTATCATATTTCAGAAGCTTTGACGTACGCCGGCCCGCCGACGTCGCCATTAATTCATACCTTACACTATCCCACTAATGTGCGCAAGCGGCTTTCACTCGCCTCGGGCCCCGAACTTGCCTCGGAGACGTGGTAATGATAAACATGTTTTGATTGCAATACAATATAACAGATAACAACAGATCTGTGTTTCAATTAGCTCCTTCATTACATCGTACTTTGAACACTTGACGGTATAAACTACAATAAGAATTACTTTCTTCAACAGATTCAAAGTACACAGAAACGGGAATGCTAGCGAAGTTATCAAGAGTATAGCGCATATGGACAATTCAAATAAACAATGTAAGTTTCAATACTTGTCTTCATTCGACCTCATTGATATTCCATTCGCCAATCGTCTCATTCGCATGACATCTTTTTTCAAAAGCAATGTTCCAAAGTCGTACGACGGTTTTCATAAAGTAAAATGGCTTAGGTTCTTAGAATTATTGTTTTAAATTTCCTATAACTTACTTTAGCAAAGATAACGATTTGATATTAAACTCTAAAAACAATTATTATTTTCAAATAATGTTGGAGTTAATGTTGTTGGAAATGCTCATGTTGTTGTAAATAAAAATGTAGTCAGATTATTTTATTTGACACACCTAATTTTAACAACATGTGATAAGATACCAAATAGGATGATTAACAACTGAACAAAAATATTGATACATTCGTAGTGCAATGACTCGTAACAGTGTACGATATCGTATCATAATAGGAATGTCGATTGTTTTTACTTACTTGTAGCAAACTAGATTACGTATTTTCATGTATTTTGTACAATTTAATCAAATTGTAGGGCATCATTCATCTCATCATCATCATCAGAACATCTCATGAAGATAACAGTCAAAAGTCTACGTCTTCATCTTCAAATATTTTGTTCTACACATACATCTAATATAAAATCACGCCTTTATAATTAATATTATATGGCAGAGTGAATTGCAATACAGTATAAGCCTCGAATCCCTTAGCTGGTTTTTACAGCATGCCCGGGAGGAGATGCAGTTTTCACATAAAAACATAAATAATGAAATTAATGATACTGTTGACAAAAACATACATTTTATGGTTCATACTCGTCACTAATATACATGGTACGCCTGCTGCGACAATCGGATGTTTGATTTTCTGCCTTAAAAACTTCACTCCTATGACCTCTTTTAGCTAGAGGGAAATGAAATAGAGGGTTGCAGAAAAACGAACAATAGATTGTCAGTCGGCTCACTCATCGCATAGCCATTGACTAACGGTGAGATATTGAACAATGTATCACAAAGCAAAATTCTAAAATGTATGTATTTGTCACTAGATTCTGGTACAACTGAACCTGTTTACATAATGGGCTATGGTTGGTCCTCAGACTTTCTGATGATGGAGAACATTACGTCGTCTTACCGGCGGCCGTGCGTGCTGGATCTCAAGATGGGCACGCGGCAGCATGGCGACGACGCGTCCGCAGAGAAGAGGACCAAGCAGATCGCTAAATGCCAGGCTTCAACGTCGGCCACGTTAGGCGTTCGGCTGTGTGGAATGCAGGTATGTTAAATGCTATGTTGACGATTGTTTGATGCTATGGCAATTCACGTGCCAGTTGTGTCGCAGAATGCGCAATCACATTAAAGTCAACTGGTTTTGGTGCATTGTATTTTAGGAAATGGCAAAATCTTGTCACTAACTGATTTTGAAAATACCTTATGGCCAAAGACGATCTAACTACTCCGTAAAGATAAATAGATGTGACCTAAATGTGTAAATGTTCTGCTATAATATGTCTTCTCCTTTTCCAGGTCTACGTTCCCGAAACGGGCGCATGCTTCCGCCGTGACAAGTACTGGGGCCGCCAGCTCTCAGAGAACGGTCTGCGCGAGGCTCTGCGGGAGTTCTTCGCGAACGGACGGGGGCTCCGAGCTCGCGTCGTGCGCCGGGTGCTGCGCCATCTGGATGGCCTGCGCCGTGCTATTGCCAAGCAGACCAATTACCGGTTCTATTCATGGTTAGTATCTTTATCTATACAGGGAATTGTTGACAACTTATGGACTTTGCGAATTCAAGCGATTGCCCTTTGGACTTGGTAATGCACCAGCTATATTCCAAGTTAGTATTTCTGCACCTTTATGAGATTGATGTCCTTTGGATGGAAGAGCCCTCTCCAAGTTCAACCCAAAAAAAAATACCGATAGTGAACTTTTTATTTTTAAATTACAGTTCTTCAAATATCTGTTTATTTACGTTTGGTCTCTATTGTTCCAGTTCACTACTAATCGTATACGAGGGAGACATCAGCGGCGAAGCCGAGGACCCTGTATTAGACACGAGCTCAGTGCCGGAATACGAAGCAGACGCGTCCAGCTCCTCCACGGAACTACCCGCAGAAACATCCCACTTTGACATGTCCACGTTACATGACGAGATATCATCGGACGCTAAGAGACCGCCTCGCGAACCTTTCAATCCACATTCGGAGGAAACCATGGGGGGTTATGAAGAGGGCGAAGTCGCGGGGCACTCGCCGAGACGCCATCCACCCAGCCCGGACTCCGCTGACAGCTGGATGGCGTACTCTTCAACAAGTAGCGAATCCTGGCGTGGGGAAGGGGAGGCAGAGCCTGAACCGGCGATAGAGGCTAGCGGGAAGCGACCGCGGACTAGGGACTCCTGGTCGGAGACCGTTTCGCCCGCGCAAGGGGAGGAACGCGTCGACATTCGCATGATCGACTTCGCGCATACCGCGTGCGCCAGCGCCGCGGCGGAATCCCCTCTGGCCACGACCACACCGCACCACGGCCCTGACTGCGGCTTCCTTACTGGCATTGATTCGCTCAAGCGTCTGCTCACTGAGATCTTACCACCCCAGCCTTACAGTTAATGAGACCTTAGGAGCAAAAAACAACAAAAAAATAAATCCTTTCGGACGAAATTCGAGAGCTGTGATCTTGAAGGTTTCGGAGTGATTGCACCGCGCCGCGACGGCCGGTGGAGGGCGAGAGACCGGTATCGAGACGATATACCGTTATTGTTAAGAAAACCGGTATTTGAAACGAGCATTTCAAAACAATCGGTACTCTTAAGATAGGGATGTGATATCCACGGTATTCGGATACGATACGTTATCTTTCGCCCTCGGGTACAGATCTTGGAAGTACACTATTAGGCCCCCGGTGGACGTTGATAAAATATTTTGGAAATGAGAAACTATTTTTCCTCAAATTTTAATCGACTGATGTTTAAGATGTATATAATATTATATAGATTGTTGTGCGGTTGTACTGGGAAGTATTAGCAGGGTATTTTTATTTTGTACTATTTGTGCCCACCTAGATTTTAATGCTGGAAACTTTAGGCCTGTGGTATTTAATACAAAACGTTTCTATATCTGAAGATAATTTTCAGAAAGTATTTTATCTTTTATTTGAAGTTATTTCTCGTTTTTATTTCCACATTGTTTATTTATTTTAGCTGTCTTTTACTTTAGAAATATTTTCTTTTATTACTTAGTGACTGTCAAATAGTCGGAAAAGGAGTGTACGAAAAATTTGAAATAATTACATAATAGGGCTTCAACTGGTGGCAGCTATAGAATGGTTGCATTTGTAGGTAATAGTTGTAAAACTTTCAGTTTCAGGCCTAAATCATTTTTCGAATAGTGCTTTTTCCGGCTTTTTTTCGTACACATTATGTTTTGATATATCACAGGTTTTAAAGCTCCTAGCAATAACCACACTTCCTTACTACACCTCTCAGTGTGACCATATAACAATCCTCGCACTTAGTGAATGTTGGCGGTACAAACTACATTAATTTAATATTAAAATTATTATAATTTAAAGTGGGACCCAGTAGGTATTCTGAGTATTTTAAGTATTACTGTTAAGTTATTCCAGATTGACGTGCTTTTGATTTGTTTCTTCGCTTACGTTTAGGTTGTGCCCGTGAGTTGTGCAGTTTGGCAAAAAAGCTAGAAATAGAACTAAAATAACTTCAACTGGTAACACCTTCTTATATTTAAGTGCTGGACACTTGTCGGTGGCGTAATCGCCAATTTTCTCTGTCTTCTGCCAACGATTTCAATTCCTGATACGACTTCACATTCTCTTTAATTTAATCAAAGTAACTGCGTCTCGGTCTTTCCCTTCCTCTCTTACCTTTTAATTTATCCTTCTATGATGTTTTTTTTAAGAATTCGTCATGTCGTATCACGTGGCTTATCATTCTTCCTCTTCGGTTCTCTATTGTCGTCAGTATATTTCTCTTCTCCTTTACCATTCTCAATACCTCTTCTTTTGTTTTCCTTTCCAACCCAACTAATTCTTTCCATTCGCCTCCAACACCACATTTCAAATGCTTCTAATCTTTCCCTAACCCTCTAAGGCAACCTTTGGTAACACCTAACCTACAAAAACTTCAAGTGTTGCCATATGAAATGGTTTTGACGAAGAAAGTGGCGCACTTATTTGACGTATTTATTCCTTTCTTTTTTGCCAAACTGTATTCGATAGTAGACATTCCCCGTCACTAGTTGGTAGATCATTCATTACTCAATGTTTGCTGATGTTTTCTGTAAATTTCCACTTGGCGTAGACACGGAAAAGTCATTATTATTATAATAGTATCTTTATTAAAACATACTGCCAAATGGAAGGTTAACCAAACGGCAATACTATTGCAAAATACATGCTATGACTTTTTAACGTAAAATGAGTATGAAAAAAAATATAGTGTTTTTGCAATGATAATGCTATCTATGGACATTCCTTCTTTAGAAGAGGAACTTTCTTTACGCTGCTAAGTGGAAACTTACAGAATATACAAAGTGTAACGAAAAGGCGAATATACTTACTTATAAATCTAAAAAAACAATGATGAGAGAACTCTTAAGCGAAAAAAATTACCTACCATAGTTTTGGTCAAGCCCCTTTTCGTTACATATTGTATGAGACTGTCCGAGCTGTTCGCATTTAGACCTAATAAGCTAATGTGTGTTGTTACTTCACTTAGTAAATCCTAAATCTTGAACCACCACAAAGGTACTATCCCAGTAAATAAAGCCAAAGTAAAGTCCGAAACCAAACAGTTCACAAGAAAATAGACTAGTGTATTGAATGTTGTATCACTTCGTAACCGACTAAGACAGTCACAGTTAGCGAAAGAATAAAATGTTTGTAATGTACAGTATGAAACAAACTGATAATTGCCCCATGTTTTGTATTATTAGGGCCGATTCAAACCGGAATGGCAGCGGCCGGCAGCGACGCGAACAGCATTTTCAGTGTTAAATAATATTAAACTTTGTCTACATACTTTTGAAGCCTAGTATCGTTTGAAAACCGCGTCCTCTGGTTGCGGACGCGAGCCTGCCGCGGCGGGCTCTTCCGGCCTCATCGCGCCGCTGCCATTTCGGTGTGAATTGAGCCTTAGGATCTGATACAGATTTAATGCAAACATTCATTTCTATCCAATTCTATACGTATAGTACATATTTCTAGAATAAGTAGTAAATACATCACTGTTTTTCATGTCGTCGTGTTTGGTGCAATCATCAGATTGTCAGTCGCTAGTTTGTTTTGTATTTCGTTTCTGAATCGCTACCAATGAAGTATGATTTTAGTATTTTTTGTGGAATGTGTTCAGTAGCACATAGTTGACAAAATAATTATAATTTTGCTAACAGTATTATGAATGTTGTGTACATAGTTTATGATTGGTAATCTATAGCGTGAATATTCACGGTCACTGGATTAGTTATGTATCTGTCCACATCGATACGACGTCGAAAGCTTTGTGGATATATAGAATAATTTGTAAATACAAAATATTAGTTGAAAGTGGTGAGATGGTGCCAGTTTGTAGCTATTTACACTGTCGGAAAATGATATAAAAGGAGAGAATGTATCTAGTTATTCGAGTGTTTAGAAGCGGGTCAGTGTATACAGGCTAGTTTCACACACGAAATGGTGAATGTGTGATAGAATACTAGCGTTAGCCAACATTCCTTTGTGCTGCATTCGTCAATGTCCTTTTATTTTTATTAGTGGGATAAATTTATAAAAAGTACCTGGTTTAATTAGGATACTAGGTTGTATTGCAAATTATCATTTATGTCTGTTATTTTGAATAACTGTATGACGACACTATTTTGTTAAATAAATTTTAGGTATTGAAATAAATTGTTTCATTTTATACTAACAACACCACAAACAACACTATTAGTTTCCCTAAATTCGTGCAAACAACCTACAACCACCCTGCAACACATGAAAAAAAAATACAATGAAAATCTGACGAATCAACTGAAAACCATAAACATCATGGCTGAATAAAAAAAAAGCAAGCTAAAGAAATAAAAAAGAAACTAGTTTACTCGGCTTTCCCGCCAATTTTCATTTGCTTTGCTGCATTGCATTAGATTCCTCCACAGTAAATCAATACAAAACTGCATTTTATTGAATTGGCCGCAACAAAATGTCGACATCTAACGAATTCCAAACGTTAGCACAAGTTTCTTCTGAAATTGAGGAGTCTGAAGTAAAATTAACTTTTGCAAACCAATGTATCAAGGGTAAGTAAAATATTTTTTGTTATATTATTTTGTTGCCAAATTTTAATAAATCGACGTTCGAACTTTTAGCCCAAGAAGCTTTAGCAAATAAACTAAAGGGAGAGATTCAGAGAAGAAAAGAAATATGTTATTTCAAGAGAAACGAGAACCATAAACTCGAGGCAGAGATAAAAAATGCTGAACTTGAGGTAGAAAAGTAAGTCTTTTTCATACATACATATAATCAAGCCTTTGTCCTTAAAGGGGTAGGCAGAGCGTCAACGACCAAAACAAAGGTCGTTCCGCCACTTCTGACAAAGTTTTGAGGGTTATTTAAGATAGATTTGTAGTGACAGGTTCTCAGCCCATCGCCTCGAGAAGAGGAGAAAATGCAGCTAGCACATTTTATGTTTTCTCTCGCTCCCAGGCCAGCATGGAAGATTATTTCAATTAAGTTAAAATTTTAAAAAGGAAAAATATAATACTTCCTTTTGCCGTGTTATTTTAAAATTAACAAATAGAGCAAATCGAATAAAACGCGGAGCTGCATGGCGGACTAGAAATCTAGTACTGAATAACTCCTGATTCTGATACTTCATGGATACTTGATACTTCATTCATATTTTTTTTACGATTTTCATAGGACTTTTAAAAAGTGTTATTTATTTATGAGTCGCTATTTCTAGAAACAATACCTATAGTACAACAACGAATACTCTCTGCAAACTTGTAGCATAGAGTAAGTTATGGATAGTAGATAAATTGAGACAGTCAGTAGTTACTGCAACTTGGGTAGCAATTTCTATTTCCCTTGATAATTTCACAGGTCCATCAGGAGGTACAGTATCTAGAAATTGCTACCCTAGCAATAATAAGGCCATTGTTTTTATTGCAATATAATTGGGTTGTGTTTTATATCTTATTATTGTAATGACTTGTAATTTTGATATATAATTGAATTTACTTGAGATACACAGAGCAATTATTCACCCCCAATTAGTGGCTTCATATCATTCTATAGAGTAATCGAAACACGGCAGTTCTACTAGTTTTCTGCTCTGTGGAGAGATCATAATTAAATAAATATAAAAAATAAATTATCTCAGTCAGCATTTAAACTATTTTATTGAGGTTATTATTGTATTTTTATAGTTTAAGAATTACTCATAAAGCAATAAAATCGGCAAATACTGAGATGAAAAAGGAATTGCTTTTAACAAAAGAAAAGAAATCTGAGGTACAGGAAAGAATAAAAAAGGGAGAAAAGAAATATGAAGATCTTTGGATTCAATGCAAGAAAAAATATGAAAATATTCCTTTGGTCAAAAAACTAACAGAGGACAAAAATAAATGTGAAGGGTTAAAGAATGATATCAAGATCCTTGAGCAAGACGCTCAAAACCTTGAAAAAGCTATCAAGAATGAGAAAAAAATATTGATTGAAAAAGATCAGAAACTGATAATACAACTTGCAGAATTCTTCATTCAAGACTTGCCAGCAGCCATGAAAAACATGCGCGAGAAAACTGCAACAATTAACAAGTTAACAAAAGAATTAGAAGACATTGCTAAGGAACAGGAAGAGATAAAGAGAAAAGCAAATGAGGCCAAAACTGTTAAGAAAATAACAGCTTCAGAAGCAAGTGACAAAACTGAAAATAAATGGGCTATTGATGATAGTCCAATGGTTGGTTGATACCAATTTTTTTTCTACTTTGATATTTTATTACCTATATATATATATTCATATATTCTTTTCAGATGCCGAAACTGCACCTACCTAGTGTTGATATGGACGTGATTAACTTCAAATTGGACGTAAGCAATAGTTTAAGTAGTATTCAAGGAAATTCCAGTCAAATATCATGTTATTTAAATGCTGGTTATTACTTTCAGATAAATAAAGTTACTCTACATACATCGCCAGTGAAAAGAACTGTATCATTCACAGAGTTAGAAAAGAATACAATCAAGAAAATGAAACCTGATGAGAATCTGAAGGACAATTACATATCTTGCTACTTTAGTAAGAATTCAGCCGAAGATGATAACAAACCAGGAAATTCACCTCCAAACTATTCAAAGAAAAAGCTAATTAACATAATTGAAGATATACAAATTGACGACAGTGAGACATATAAATTAATGGCTCAAGCAAATATTGACAAATTCAAAAACATTGATGTTATAACAGCTAGTAAAAAAGCTGAAGAATTCATAAAATCGGCAAATGTAAATAGAACTTTTTTTCATTCTGCGATTATAAATTTTTTATTTAATTCAATACAAATTAGTAGTTAATGTTGTACACTGCTTTTAGGCTTTGGAAATCGAAGAAATAGAAGATGTTGATATGCAGCTTAACAGCAACCAGCAAGATCTTTTAATTCCACCTTCTCCATTTTCTGATCTAACACAGGTAACGTACTAGTACTAGATAATATAATATATTACTCCATGATAATAGCAATGAGGAAAAGTAAAAAAAAAATACTGACTAATTATATTCTAGGCCCAGAATAATGAAAGTGAAAAACAAGGTGATGGAGTTACAATAAATGTTCAAGATATGACTCAACAAGAAAATAATTTATCACAATCAAAGGTACATCCTCTGAATTTGAATTTAGTTGATAAATTCACTAGTAAACAAAATGATCTGTATTCACAGGAAAGTCACAAGAAAAAAGTATCATTTGATCTTCCAACTCAACAAAGTCCTGAAGAGATTATTAGTATGTCAGTTGACAATATTGAAAATGATACTCCTAATGAAACTGAAACCAGTCAGTTAAACATTAGCGAAGTTACTGACGAAAGCTACATGGCATTAAAGGATATGATACTGAAGAAGAAAAGCCAGTTAGATTTATCACCACAATTTGTATATGCTAAAAATACTCTACAGAAGGTACACACACACACACATATATAGATATTTAGTGAGGCATATATAAAGGATACAAATTTTAATACTTTTTTTCCTTTCGATTTGTAGAGAACTGATGATGAAATAATAACATCTAAATTCTTTGAAGCTACTAATAATAAAAATATTGAAAATGATTGTCCCATTCAAGAAGAAATAAACAATGAGAAAAATACTTCCAATAAAATGGACGAAAATAAAGCAGAAGAAGCTGAAGCAGAAAAAGTACCAGCAGAGGACAAAATTGTCAGCATGGATGTTGATAATGCAGCTTCTAGTCCTAAGGTAGGAATTCAAGCAGTTGACAAATAATTTAAAAGGTACATTTTACATTTGAATAATCATGTATTTTTTATTTAGGGCACTGATGTAGACCAACCAGTGACAGGTTTGCTGTTTACTCATGGCCCTCAGGGAATTCCAGATTGTCTAGACATGTCTATGAGTACTACTGGCTATGAGGAGGGTGACCCAGACTTCCCTACTTGCTTTGGTAAATATTGGACAAATATGCTTGGAATTATAATATCACTAATAGAAAATCACTACATAGTATAAAAGAAAGTCGCTTTCTGTGTCTAGATGTTTATCTGTCCCTATGTATGCCTAGATCTTTAAAACTACACAATGGATTTTAATGTGTTTTTTTTCAATAGATAGAGTGATTCAAGAGGAAGGTATATGTATAAAACATGCATAATAATAGCAGAAAAACACTGATAAACCTAGTTAAATATAAATTGTTTTTTACTTACAGATAGCAGCCTGCTTCTTTCTCCAAAGGCTGATCCTATGCCAATGAGTGGCAATATCTCAGAAGCTGGATCACAAGACCTTCCAAACTTTCTATCAGGTAAATATTAGGAACGGTTTGCATTAGGACAGTTGTAAGTACAGTGCATAAATTGGTAAGTTGGATTTCAAGTTGGTAAGTTAACTTTCAAGTAGGTAAGTTGGCTTTCAAATTGATGTTTACACAGTTCCAGTATCTGGTTCTATTTTGATTCAAGTTGAAAGGCAACTTGAATTTCAACTTGAAAGCGAAATGGCAGAATCATTTACACATTTCAACTAACTAACTATACTTACAGCTTGAACTGTTTAAACTGGCCTTTAGATAAATACATTTATAGTTAGAATGATGATCAATTTTTATACCCTCCATAATAAATTATTTTTTGCAGGTTTTCGCAAGGGAGGACTATCTTTCTTCAAACAACAACCTACAGACCCCAACCTTGATGGAAATAAACAGAACCAAGAAAATAATTTCAATTTTAATTTTGGATCTGAAGATAAGAAAAGTAAAGGGGGATTATTCAGTTTCTTTCGCTGAAACTAGTTATTATTTTTTTAATTATTTGTTTGTCCTAAAATTTTAATTAGACTTAAAAGTTTTCTTTCTTTAGCTTATGTAATTCAAAAATAAACTACCCAAAATTATTTACACAGTATTTTTATTAAATATTTCCATAATAAAAAGATCTATTGATGTAACTGACATGCTCTTACTGCTATTAACTGTAATAGAATAAACAATGGTGCAAAAACTTCACTGTACTCAATAGCAGAGTCCCCTTGAAGTTTTCTACACAGCAAGAACTTAAATACAAATGTAAGACCTAGAAATATAGCACTCCAAGAAGCTCTATACAATGAAGCTTTGTATGAACTTTCTAGATTCATTCTTATACACACAATACAGCAAAAGTATGCATTCATAGCATCACTCACAAAAAGAGGGGCAAATATTGTCCACCAAGCACTATCCAGAACTCTTTCGATTTTCAGTGCTAATAACACTGAGAATATTGTAATCGTAATTAAGTTTATCCATATCTCAAACACTGTTAGTCCGATCCATTGCACAATTTCATTCAGAGTGAAAAACATTGTTCACTTATTGATTGGCACCGAGCATTGCAGTTCTGAATACACGGATATGTATGGAAGACGAGTGCCTCACTTGTGAACCAAACTCCAAATCATCTGTCAGAGGCTCCAGATCATCTGCACAGGAAGGTGGGAAAAAGTTAATGTTTTAGACTATTAATAAGAATGTAGATATTCTTATTGATAAGATAGGATAAGAAGAACTTACCGACGACATCGACGGTTCCAGTATTTGCTTCAATCTGAACAGTTCCAGAGAATAGTGTCTCTAGTTGCAGTGCCAAGTTGCAGCACCGTTGTATAGCCGCGCCAAGACCATGAAGTATTATCTCTTTCTCGCCTTTAGTCAATAAATCACAGCATTTGTCCAGTTGCGCCTTAAAATGGATTATTACACCCTTAAAATACTTCGAAACGATACAATCATACAAAAACGTGGTAAGTAATAGTCACCTTAAAGTTAGTCTTCTTTGTGATGAATATTACATTATCACCTTCAACAGGGCGGATCGGTAGGCGTTTTTTAACGGCATAATTCTTGTTTGGAAAGCGTTTCTGCTTTTTCTTTGGTTCTTGTTTAGAATCTTGTTTCTTTTCAGGAGTATTTTCATCTGCCATTCTGTTTCCCGTTCCCGTTTTTTGTTGACATCTGTCACTGCTATATTTTATGTTGCCAGATTGTAAAGTTTGAAATGTACGATTTTCATGTAAAACTAGATGTAATCTTTACTAAAAAAAAAGCTATAAAAGAGCGACATAAATGTGTAAAATAATATTAGTGTTATAATTTATACACTAATAATGTATATCATATATTCAGTTTGTTTTTGTCTTGTCTTTTTAAAATTTTGTTACATGTATAATGAAGAGCATATCACAGCACAAACTTGAGCAAAATGTATGAAAATGAAAAATACTCTGCTCTGGCAACATTCTTATAATTGACATTATGATGTCTGTTTGCATAGAAAGTTAGTAAAATATTTTAAATATCTCAGGCTGAAGAAGATAGTGATGTGTAGTGTTGGTTGATTTTCTATATCCAAAAGTGATCCAAAATAATTTATTAAGAATTTTAGTTTCTTATGTGGGCGAAAAATCTGAATTCGAACAACAGTTTTTAATCCGAACTTATAAATCTGATCTATTGGTAAAATGCAATTTGTCAAATACCTACAAGTAATTTGCGTGTCACACGTCATTTGGTGAAATGTTACTTTAATACTATTTTTTCTATAATTTTACATAAATTGTACATCATTAATAGAAATGTGAGTTTAGGACAATAAATGTAATAATATAAAGGGCTAATGCCCTTTAGTTAATTAGGTAAAATGGGTTGTGTCTGCTGTTCACTGAGTTCATTTATTTCCATAGTTCTAGATGCGTTGGAAAGGTAAATTAGTTTTATGCGTGTAAATATAATACTTTAATTTGATTTTTTCTATGAGTAGACATGTAATAATCTATTTATTATTATATTTTTAGAGCTACGCTGTGCACTGTATGTGCGATGTTAACATGTTGCCTGCTCTGTACCCTTATCATGATGCTTGTCCTGGGTATCGGTGTTGGTTTCCATTACTGTTTTGTACAGAGCTCAGTAGAATCTATGGGTAAACGAATCATATTAAGTTATTTTATAATAGTAGTCATATGTTGTAGCGCGTAAGCAATCATTGTTATTATAATTAATAATTATATAATTAAACTAATTATAACTTGACTTTTTAAATATTTGCGTTTAAAATGTTTGTTTTGTTTGTGTCATTCAGGAAGGGCAGCCAAAGCTGCCGGTGCCTTGCGATCTGGAACACCGCAGTCTGGTTCTGTGATGCGATCTTTAGATCGGGCTAACAGACGAGGCGGAAACTTTCCTGGTTTCTCGAATGAGAACCGCAACCGTCGTGCTATAGACCGAGTTCCACCTCTTAGAAATACGAATATGAATGAACTTAACTCAACTCTGTTAGCTCCGAACACTACAAAAGAAGAATTTAGAAAAGATTATGTCGCCCCTGAAGGACCACCGTTGAATCGAAATGTTACAAAACTTTCCAGTTTGTTAATGTGAATTTTAAAAGTAGTTAACAAATAAAATTCATTATATATTAAAATAAAGTAAATGTTTTATTGAGTTGTATATTAAATAAATGAAAAAGTTATAAAACATTAAATTATCAATTCAATAATAATTCCAAACCTAGATCACTATGATTTACAAATGATTTTACTGTTAAATTCTGTTATTAAATAGTAATTAATTATAGAGACATGGTGCTGTTTTTCAACGGCTTGAAAAAGGGTGTCGTAGAACTAGTAACATTATTTCGTGATCGCCGAAACCGCCCGATGAGCTTGCGCGCTAGCTCTTTTTCATGTGGAGACAGTTGTGGTTTTTTTGGAGGTCTAAGAAAAAATATGAATTAATATGTTTCTTCTTCTCAAAGTAAATCAAATTTATCAATACTATAATATGATAAAAGTAATATAAAATAACTTGTACCTCTCAGTTTCTAGAACGACTATTGGTGTTTCGGTGGCATCCAGGTAAATAGATTCACCAGGTCTTCGAGTTTGGAAAGCCTCTGAGAAATAAAATAACAACTCGTATTAATATCAAACGATACTATGCAAAACAAAGTAAAAGGTATAAATTATTTAGAAAATACTAACCAAGTATAGGAGCAGGTGCACTTTCAACTTCCGTGCGATTAACGGCAAGCATACGCACAACGGGGCGGTTTTCAGGTTGCACCCCGGACCGCAATAACGCCGGCTCCGTTGTTGATCTCGATGACACTATAATTGAGAAGAAATGTTTAGCTTCAGGTGATTGGAGAGTGTTAAGATAAGTTAAGGAAAAGTTGTTATAAAATATTCAACATTTTTATCACATTTGGTAAAAATATACGTGTTAACTTACTAGCAAATGAAGCAAGTTCTTTTTGGGCATAGTGATATCCAACTGCTATTCCGTATATCACTAACACAACGATTGAGAACATCAGCATCATCAATACAAAAGCACAGCACGTCCATGTCAATACTCTGGAATAAAAAAAAACAAAATATAAAATAGGTGCTTAGAAATAACGTTGCGTAAATATTTCGTTTCTTGAGCTAACTCTACTAACAGCGCTAGCTAGCTCGAATGAAATATCGGCTTGTTATAATAAAATTCACCTTTCCACACAAAATGTAACCGAGCAAAATATTGATTGAATCACTCCCATGATTTGTCTTTATAAGGATCTGTAAACTGATGAAATAGGATGTAGTGTAGAGTCACCAAAAAAACTGAAAGAAAAAAACGTTGCAAATATTAAGGTAAAGGAACGGTAGCACGAGGGCATTGAATTAGTTAAAGGCACAGAAATTAATGTCGGATACTTTATATTTCGACTATATCGGTCAACATCAACTTCTTTATCTGCTATTATTATGGTGCCTTGAAGCAATTTGGTTGTTTAGTTGTGGTTTGGGGCTTCCTTGAAATTGCCTATTTAATTGAACATGAGAGATTGGGCTGAAAGGAGGAGTTGGGGTTGGAGGCTGAAAGGGAACAGTCCTCTGAAGTCGTATTTTTGAAACACTCGAATAGAATTCGCATGCGAAAGAGTAACTTTCGCATTGCCAATTTGTATGGAAATCGCATGCAAACGTTTCTTTTTCGTATGCGTATTAGCTTTCGAGTGGTTCTTAAAATACGACTCCGCATCTGTTCAACCAAACCAACGTTAATTAGCAAATATCTAAATAAAATAACGGTTACTTACTAAATCGAATACAATCATGACACTATTTTCAAAAAAGATGTAAATGGGTAAAAAATATATAAAAGAAAATAAAAAATACCATCACGATAAAATAAAAGCAAAATTAATTAAATTCCTCGCCAATAGTGTAAACATGTCAGTCAGTTCAGTCAATCACAATGACATTTTAGTCTTGAAAGAAGTTAAAAAAGTAGGTTGGTCGGTTTATTCACTCTTCGGTGGTCTTCGGTTTCGGTTTTTTGCGCCACATGCTGGACGACCGCCACCAAAATTTCTGCACCCACTCTGCACTCGCGCCCATCTTAGCACTTGGGACGTCATCCCATTAGCGAGATATGAGAATATAGCTACATTTCCTCGGGAAAATTAAACAGTAGTTTACAAGTTGATACATCCGGCAACTTATGCTGTCCTGGTACCTCAAATATTCTTGCGTACTGAGTTTCTTTTTCAACGTCTCACCTAGGACGCTGACACTGCCCTAATGTGATTACCTTCTGGTGATACATACTTACTTCCATGCTGGACTGGGAGAGATAGAAAAACATAGAATGTTCCAGCTGCCCTTCCTCCCGGGCATGCTGTTGAAGTCAGCAAAAGGGACTCGAGGGTTACAGTGTATTGTAATTTAGGCGATGGGCTGACAACCTGTCACTATAGCAATACATATTACAATCTAAAATTGCCCTCAATTTTTGTCAGACGTGGCGAAAGCGCCTTTTACGAGGCGTTAAACGCTCTGCCTACCCCGTAAGGGATAAAGGCGTGATTTATGTATGTATGTATGTATGATACATGACTATCTAGTAGTCTCACTCAATACAATACCAGATCGGTGCATGCGTAAGACTTTCCTGCCTCAGCGCTCCATCTGCTGAACAAACTGATCGCTGCGCACCACTCTGCTCTGCCAATCTATGATATTCTGGTACTTCATTTAGTTTATCACACAACTTAAATTCGACCGACGGTGCCCGTCGCCGCCTAAGATCGCCGCTCCAAACTGCTAGTGCGCTCTGCTACCCTGATAACTTACTCATTTCATAGATTACTCGCCACGGTTGCATATTAGGAAATCAAAACTTTCCTGAGCAAATTTCAAAAGAACAACGTACAAATCAACAAAGTTTAAAATAACGATGGTCATTTGATCAAAAGTTCAGCTGACCAAAGTCTGGAATATCAATGTTTAAATTATTTATTACACTATTGACCAAATCGTTCAAAGGTCAAAATGGATTATTGGATAAATTATTAATTATCAAATGGATTAACTGAAAAAGGTAAAAATAATATTAATATTAGCGAATAGCGCCTGTCTGATACAGAAAGCCTTTGCACAACATGACCGGTTTGCTAATACAAATAATATAGGCGTTATACTAATGCGGGTAGAACTTAGATAATAAAATTATATAGGCATTATACTAATGCGGGTAGAACTTAGATAATATTTTTTTTAATTGAATAGTCAATTGAATGCATGTTACAAACTGTTTGAAGCGTATTCGTTTTCACTCGTGTTCGATTAATCAAGTTCTAAATAATGTCAGAATCAAAAGATAGAAAAATACAAGTGTTTAAATCACAAAGGGGTGGAGTTAAAGTGCATTTCAATGGATTTTCATATGTTAAAGCCACACAGTGTAAGGACAAAATTTATTGGCGTTGTGAATTATATAAATCGGAGTGTCGGTGCCATTCAAACTTGATAACAAATATATTTACGGATGTTGAATCATTATCCGTGATATCTTGTACTGACCAACATAGTCACGAAGGCAACCCAACACGTGCAGATATTTCTAATAATATTTACGATTTAAAAATGAAAACCTGTGCTGTACCGACTGCCAAAACATGCCAAATCATTCAAAATCACCTGGCATCAACTTCTACAGACCTTACAAGTAATTTACCATCAAAAGAAGCACTTAGACAAGTAATCACACGACAAAAAAAGAAATTATTGAAAACACCGAAAGAACCCACAACTTTTGATTTCGAAGTAGATGAAGAGGCGGTCAAAATGTCCGAAGGTGATAATTTTATAATTAAAGACAAAACTTTCGGGTCAAACAAAAGAGTTATTTTATTTAGTACAAAGGCTTTAATGACTTTGTTGGGCCAAGCCTTGTATTGGATCATGGATGGGACATTTAAAATCGTTCCTAATATATTTCAACAATTATATACTGTTCATGGCCAAGTACTTAATTGCGACAAAACATTTCCATTATTATTTGTGTTACTTACACATAAGGACAAAACGTCGTACGACGTTATGTTTGAATTATTAATTGAATATTGCACTGAAAATGACATTTTGATTAACCCTAGCCATGTGATTTTGGACTTCGAAAAAGCTGCTATTTTAAGCCTCCGTCTTCATTTCGAATCTGTTAAGGCAAAAGGGTGTTTTTTTCATTTTAGACCGATACTGTACAGAAAAATACAAAAAGAGGGACTTACTACCAAATATAATACAAACAAAGCATTCAATATCGAAATTAAATGCCTTATAGCATTATATTATATTCATCCACGCAATGTAAACATGTATTTTACCGACATTTTAAACATATTGTCAGAGGATGCCCGAAAAATAGCAGAATGGTTTGATGAATATTACGTCAATGGTAAGAACAATAAACCACCTCTGTTTAGTCCAGAATTTTGGAATCAATGTTCCGACCGAAGAATTCCACGCACACTGAATAGCGCTGAAGCATTTCACCACCATATCAACGAAATCTGTGCAAAAAGACATGTGGGTTTTTATAGATTAGTAGCTGAACTTATAAAGGAGACAAATATAAACACAGCATCTATTGAAAAAATTAGAAACGGGGAACCTTTGCCTAAGAAAAGAAAAAGCAAAAACGTGGATCGACTAAAGAAGATTGATAATATTTTAAACAACATTACAGAGTATAACCATATACAACTTTTACAGGCTATTGCCAATAATTTATAACTCACACATTTAAAAAATTGTTTTATTAAGTACTTAATGTTTAAGTTCTTTTTTTTTTCAAATTTCTTCATGTATGTATACTATTTTGAGGCACTGTTATTTTAATCATAATTTTTGGACAAATTAATGTGTTAAAATTAATGATGTACTTCAAATATAAGTATACCTACATAGTATACCTTTATTTAATGATTTCAGAGAGAGAGAGAATTTACGATGATTTTAGATTGTAATAATAACCATGAAAACTTAATATCATATTTAACTGAAGAAGGAATCATTTGTGATTATAATATTTGATTAGTTATGATTTGGTAGGTACTTATATTTACATCTAGCAAATTTATTCGGTCGTCATTTGTGATTGTGTAATTTGATTAGTAATGATTTGATATTTTAAAATTACATCCAGCAACTTTTGATCAGTCGTTCATTTGATATCACATACATTGGGATTGTAAAATTTTTCTAAATAAATCTTTTGGTCATTTAAATTTTGTTATTTCGTTTATTGTTCTTTTGAAATTTGCTCGAGAAAGTTTTGATTTTCTAATATGCAACCCTCGCCACTAAGCTACGAAATGACAAACTCAGACTCAGAAACCAATGGCACGCACGGAAATGATGTTACCCCAAAAAACCGGCTAAGAAGTAAAAGGAAAAGAGAAGTAGTCTCTCCATCGGACTTCTCTATTTTCAAGGACGAGATTAAAGAGATGATGGAAAATCTGCTGCGAAAACAAAAAATTGAATTATTGGAAATTAAAACTAACTTGAGTGAAATAAAGAAGACAAATTTAGAAACCCAAAAATCGATTGCTTTACTTTTTTCCCAAAATGAAGATCTCAAAAAGAAGGTGGAAAAACTTGAAGAGGAATCTAAAAAAGACAAAGAGCACATATTTATCCTTGAAGAAAAAATAGAAGATCTCCAACGAACATCCCGAAGGACTTCAATTGAAATTAAAAATGTCCCAAAACAACAAAGAGAGTCCAAAGAAGACTTAATAAATATAGTACTAAATTTATCTAAAAACATAGACTGCCAAGTCATCATGTCCGATATCAAAGACATCTATAGAGTGCAAAAGAAGAAAAAGGGTGCCGAGAATAAAAACTTTCCCATCGTAGTTGAAACAGGGTCGACTATACTGAGAAACGATATTCTAACAAAGTGCAAGCACTTTAACAAGCAAACAAAGACAAACTACGGGCAAAACATCTTGGATTTAAAACAAATGAAGATACCCCTGTCTTCGTTTCTGAAAAACTGACATCGAAGGCTGCCAGTTTGTACTTTCTTGCCAGAGACTTGAAAACTATGCAAAATTATAAACATTGCTGGTCCTCTTACGGCAACATTTTTGTACGAAAAACCGACGACTCTGAAGTAATACATATAAAAAATGAGGCACAGTTACAGAAACTATTCACGGATCAATGACTAGTAGCATTAATGATAATATTAATTGTTCTGTTTTTTCAATATTTTTACCATGTCGTTACTCTTTACAATTTTATACTTAAATTACTTTTAATTTTACATACAAATAAAGACACACACACACAACTAGAATGCAATCTATACATAAAAACCTCAACACACCAACAAAAACTAACATACACCATAACAATTTATCTCATAACTTACAAAACTACTTAATACGTGCAGATCTGATTCAATGTGAAACCGTTTGTGTTTCAGGGAGAGTACATATTTTCTGTTATAGATTTAACCCAGAAGAGTTACGGAAATTTAGAAAGTATGTATCTGATAATGACTAACTTATCTACTTTAGATGAATTAGACGACTTTCAGATTGTAAATTCAGTACAATGCTCGATGGAGGAATTGGATAGATATTACACTTGTCAAAACGCCAATTTAAACATTGTAAGCCAAAACATAAGAAGCATTTGCTGTAATATTGATAAATTTCAAATTATAATGGCCAAACTAAATTTTGATATCGATATAATAATTCTTAACCTTGACCGACAAATTCCTCGTCTTGATAACTATTACTCCCATTATACGTATCACTTAATGAATCAAAACGATGGCGTAGTTGCTTATATAAAAAGCAATATTTATTCTAATGTTCAGAAAATAGTTCTTCAGCACGCATCATGTCTTCAAATCACAACTTCTGAATGTACAATACTTGGTATTTATCGCTCTCCGTCGAACCGCTGCGCAGATGCTTTTATTGAATCTGTCAATACACACTTAGAAAAAATTAAATCTCATAAGCTAATTATTTTAACAGGAGACATAAATATACACTTAATTCCTCTTCCTAATGAAAAACTATATCAAATAAATAATAGGCAAAACTACTTGGACATGACAACGCACCATGGGTTAATGCCAGCTCATTGTTTACCTACAAGAGACGAAGGCTGTCTTGACCATTTTATGATTAAAATAAAGAATAAGAACATCATTGCATTTGCTGCTGTCCTTGAGACTACTACTACTGATCATGATTTAATTCTTCTTAGTCTTTCAAATATTAAAAAAACCCAAACTCCTCTAAAATTCAAAACGCAAATTTACTTTGAACTAGCATTAAAAACTTTACAGGCCTCAGGTCTCCAAGAGTTATCCTCTTTTACTGATACAAATATTTTCACTGATACTCTTATATCCAAAATAATGAACTCCCTTCTTGTGGCTACTAAAATTTTGCGTACTCTGTGTTCGAAGAGAATCATAAAACCGTGGATAACCGAAGGCATCTTGAGATGTATAAGAAATAGAAACAATATGCAAAGATCGCTTAAGAATAGTCCTAACAATGAGACTTTAGGAATAACATTTCGTAGGTACAGAAACTTTTGTAACAATTTAATTAAAAAAGTTAAATGCCAATTTGAACGAAAACTGCTAGCAAAATCTACCTCAGATAATAAGAAACTATGGACCACTATAAATGACCTTACACAATACAAACCACCCAAAACACAAAATACTAACTTACTTAACAAGTTTTTAAATCCCACTGATTCTGTAAATGCTATAAATACTCACTTTCCACCAGGTGAGATGGCGGACAAATGCTCGCCTATATATATTAAAAAAAAAAAAAAAAAAAAAAAATAGCTATTTTGTAAACATAGGTAAAGATTTGGCAGAGTGTATTATTTCCAATGAAAGCTTACAACAAACCGACAACAATGCATTTTTAACTAATGCTAATATGGAATCATCTTTTGTTTTACTCGAGACTGACTGTGAGGAGGTAGAACGTGTACTCGTGAGTCTCAACTCCAACAGCTCTCCGGGATGGGATAACATATCTACTAAGTTTTTAAAGATTTCTAAGAATATTTTAGTCCCTTTAATTTGTCAATTGGCAAACCTATGTTTCAAAAATGGGATCTTTTCTCGTGCCCTAAAAAGGTCAATTATTACGCCTGTATATAAGAGTGGAGACAGAGATGACGTAAATAATTATCGACCTATTTCCGTACTCCCCGCAATATCAAAGATACTTGAAAGGCTATTAAACAACAGATTATTGAGTTACCTTAACAAGTTTAACATACTATCATCTTCTCAGTATGGTTTTAGAAAAGGCCTGTCAACTGAAGACGCTGTAACCTCGATGTGCTCACATATTGTTGGGTCTATTGATAGCGGGAAAAAATGTATGACTGCTTTTTTAGATTTGAAAAAGGCATTCGATACTGTCTCTGTCTCCATTCTTGTGAAAAAGCTCGAATCCATTGGCATACGAGGTACTCCACTAATGCTTTTTGCAAATTACCTTATGGAACGTACACAACAGGTAAAAATAAGTCAGTATGTGAGTGAAAGTGTTAATATTACCTACGGTGTTCCCCAAGGTAGTGTCTTGGGGCCGACACTGTTTTTGATATATATAAATGGTCTTTGTAACCTAGAACTTACCTCTGGACATATATTCTCGTATGCTGATGATACTGCATTGGTTTTTTCGGGCAAATCGTGGGAAGAAGTTAGAATGCTTACTGAGATTGGCCTAGCCAAAGTTACATTTTGGCTTCACAGTAATCTTCTCACATTGAACACATCCAAGACGAATTATATGTGCTTCTCCATTTATAACTCAACCCTCTGGGGATTTTGGAGTCGGGATTCATACGTGTAACGACTTTCCTAGGAATAGAAATTGTAACTGCCCCCAAATAACCAAGGTTTTTAACACTAAATATCTCGGTATTATTATCGATCAAAGGCTGACCTGGCATTTGCAAATAGAATTGGTCACAAAACGAGTTAGAAAGCTAATGTGGGTATTTAAAACGGTACGGCATATAGCGACACCTACACTGATAAAGAAAATTTACTTGGCACTTGCCCAATCAGTATTAGTATATTGTATTCCTGTTTGGGGCGGTAGCGCAAAAACTAAATTCCTGGAACTGGAGAGAGCCCAAAGATCTGTGTTAAAAGTTATGTTTATGAAACCATACAGATTTTCAACATCTGATTTATATGATCTTTGCTCTCTCTTGACTGTTAGAAAGTTGTTTATATTATTAGCTATTTTAAAGGTTCATAGGTCTCTCCCATTTGACAGTAATCTTTTGAACAGGCGAATGGTGCACAGGGTTGCTCCCTCTCGTCCTGTCAAAACCTCATATGCAAGAAGTCAATTTGTTAGGCAATCTGCTTATTTATACAACTCCCTAAATAAAAAGCTGCATATTTACTCTATGACGTACCATGATTGTAAACAGGTGGTTACACAATTTCTTCAAAATTCAAGTTATGATGAAACGGAATCCCTACTAACAATAATTTCGTAAAAGAAAGAAAGGATACGATAAATACACACACACACACACACACTACACAACTGCTACGCTACCCATAAAATAGCATGCTAGAATAGTTTTTATATTTACTTTTCTTAGTTTTTATTTATTTTTATTTTAGATCGTAATTTAGTTGTAACACGTCTTTACGATAACCCGTGGGAGGAGCGGGGCCTTCTAACACAGGTATTTTTTACTTAAAAGAAGTGTCAAAACCTTTGTTATTTACCTAGACATAAGAAATGGAAATAAAGCATTTTTATTTATTATACATTTGATATATTTGATTGTATTAATATAATATTACAAAGTAAAAATTACTTTAAAAACAAAAGATATATTAAAGAAATACTGATCATAAGCATCTAAATACACTAGTTATTATTATTCAAATTCAAATTCAAATGAATGGCATAAGAATTACATTAGTTAAATCGTATAGCATAATCGTGAATTATTTAAATATTTTATATTCGTTCAATAGTTTATCCATATTTAAAAATACGAGTAAAGTACATATTTTTAGATGTAGCGCTATGTTTTGCACGTCGAACTCGACCAAGAAGCCTGCGTGCTAGTTCCTTTTCATGCGGGGACAATTCCGTTGATGGCTCATCGCTGAAAGGGAAAATCAAATATTGCTTAAATTGATTGTAGGGTTTCCATTAATACAAACAAAGAAACTGAAGGTTTCTAAATGAAGTTACAACTGAAATGAAAAAAAAAAGAAATACCTAACAAATGATAGAAAATACCTTTCGCTAATTTCCTCAACAGTTGATGTAGTGTCCGTTGGTCCTCTTGTATCCCAAAACGATTCACTGTCAGCTCCGGTAGGTTTGGTCCGATATACCTCTGAAATAATTAATTTCGATTAAACCTAGCATCATATGTCATTATACCGATCGCCCTTCGGCGCTCGTACACCGTAGATGATATATACTTGACTGTGTGTGAATATGGATAAAAGAGGACAAAGTATACCTACCTATATAAAAAAAACATTGACTTCCTTTTAGCAAGTATCATCATTTATTGTAAATTGCGTATGTATTTTTATGTCAACCTATGATCATTGGGAATAGTTATTTGTTGTCGATCATATTATCACCAGCTTAGACCTAGTTTTGAGTATTAAAAACATAGAACCATTCTACATTTACCAAGATTGACGGAAGAAGTCGTACTGTCGATGTCTACGTCGTCAATTGATGGAGCTCGAAAAGCATATCCCCGGTATCGTGGTAATGCATTCGGGGGTATTGGTAAGGCTCCCGCCCTTCTTGCTGCTCTTTCAGTAGTAGCTCTCGAATGATCTGCAACAATCATCGGTAAAATCGGATTATTCGACCCGCCCGAACTACACGAACAAGACAGATGAAAAATAGATGGATTCATCCAATTCCAAAAATAAATAAATAGAAATGCTAATGGTGGTCTGGTGTGTGAGCTTTATAATAACATATATTTATCGTGATATGGTTTATTCGAAAAAACTTACAAGCAAACGAAACTAATTCTTTTTGAGCGTAATGGTATCCAACTGTAATACCATAAATAACAAGTAGAGTGAATGAAAACAGCATCATTATTAACAAATACGCGCAGCATACCCATGTTAGGATTCTGAAATCAAGTAACATGAGAAAACATCTGAAACCAATTTTGGACCTATCTGTTTCCCAAACGAATAGCCAACCCAACACTATAGAGTTTACGAAGTATGTTATGAGAAATAGTTGACCGTTTGAATTCTTGTTTTGGGTGGTTTTAGATTGAATAGACTGGACAAAACTTTATTTTATTAGTTTGTTAGATACCTAGTTTAGATTAGTATTTGTTAGGTATCTCACCTTTCAACACAAAAGGAAATAGAGCAGAAAATTGACTGTATAAGGCCCATATTGGATCTTAGTCTGTAACAAAAACACATGGCATAAACAAAATAGGTAGCTGCTCCATCTGTCTCTCTTGGTCTGTTTTTGGCGTAGATAGGTTTCAGATTCAGCTTTTTATCCAAAAGTCACGGGGGTTGATATTCTTAGGGACAAACACAAAGGTATACCTAATATTTTTCCTCAACTTGGGTAAAACAGTAGGCTGAATTGCTTAACAGGCGAGAAAGATTACGTGTTTCGGTGAGCACGTTAAGTCGTCAGAAAAGGATGCAGGTACTCCCCAATTCAGATAGTTTCCGCTCGTACCTCAACTACCTCAGAATGATCCTTATTTCAAACTTAATTTCAAAACTATAGCCTACATACATACATATAATCACGCCTTTATTTAACTATAGCCCAAAGCTTAAAATTATACTGGGTGTAAGGTATAGCGTCTCGCAAACAGAAAGAGGTTGCTCAGTCAACGGAATTGAACAACTTTCACTAGGAAATTCTTTCAGGAAATGAAAATAATATATTTAACATTCTCGCACACAATGACTACTAGGATCAGACAATTCGTATGGAAAAGCAGTATTTTTTTTCAATTCCTTATAAAAATTCTTGCTGATAGTTGTCAACTATAAGTTGTTCAGTTTTTTTGACTAAGCAACCCCTATTACTTTGCGGGACGCTGTCTCTTACACCACGTATGCAACTTTATTTATCCTTAGGAAATTAAAGCGGTTTAATAAGTGGTGCTTTAAACTTACTTCTTTGGCCCTTCTCCTGAGATTATAGATAAAATATGACACTGCCGATATCTGTAGATGTATTATTTATCAAGTAATTAGTTAAATACGACGAGTAATAATAAAACCAAATATGAACTTTGGGATACGTCATTTCAAATGACAAGTGTCTTCTTAGCGAGTGGATTCTTCTTTCTTCGATAGTGTATAGTGCGACTACCATTATTGTTCAGGCGGCGTTATTAGGAACTAAATTTTGTCTAGGTTACACTGGTTACCAATTCGTAGTTGCAAAAATCACGACTTAACTAATATAAGTCTGACATCTTCTGTCACGAGGGAACAAAAAGGGACGCCAATAGTTTTAGTCGAGATTGAAGCAATGACAGCTATAGTGGCGACTTGACAGGTAAAAAAAATCGCGGCCCACCTGTACCAAGGATATTGTAGGTAAAAATCTGTACACTTATAAATATCTTCAAAAAGATCCTATTACCTACTTATAAAGAGTTGTCTGAAAAGGTTTTCTTCTGTAGTATCAGTGGTAACACTATTGTACATTGCACAAGCAAAGAATAAGCTTATACTCTTATACTTGAAAGTCTGTAAGCAAGGATTACTGTAATAATAGCAGGTGAGAACGCCGCTGCAATAATGGTATGTTAAAGCCGTTGGTGGTCTGGCCTTTAACTTGTCTCGCTTAGCATCGACTTCGTCTTTGCGTGAAATTTCAAAGGCTTTCAGTTCAATCAAATCTTTTGCCTTACAAGACGTTTCCACTCTGGGCGTTTTGCAGCTGTAGACTGCCACGTCAAGGGGTCAAGGGGTTAGTCTAACTATACGGGGTGTAAGGGACAGCGTCCCGCAAACCGATAGGGGTTGCTCAGTCAACGGAACTGAACAACTATCAGAAGGATTTTTGTTCAAAAAGTAAAAAATAAAAAAACCATACAAATTTTCAGATCAATGTGGTCATTTTGTATGGAAAGTTATATTTTTTTCTTCATCTTCTGAAAGAAATTCCTGGTGATAGTTGTTCAGATTCGTTGACTGTGCAACCCCTATTAGTTTGCGGGACGCTGTCCCTTGCACCCGGTATTTGATCCAAGAAGATAGAAGATTCTTCCATGTTGGCCTGAGAGCGAATAAAACATAGAATGGGCTGCATTTCCTTCCGGGTATGCTGTAAAAACCAGCTACGGGATCCGAGGGTTTCTGTATATTGCAATTTAGACGATGGGCTGACAACCTGTCACTACAGCAATATACCTACAAGTCTATCTTAAATAACCCTCAGAACTTGTCAGACGTGGCGGGACGACCTTTGATTAGGTCGTTTACGCTCTGCCTACCCCATTAGGGATAAAGGCGTGATCATATGTATGTATGTATGTAGATAGCTGTGACTGATGGCAACTGGATTGCACCCAAGGATTTTGTAGTATAAAGGCCATAGGAAATTTCCCAGCTATAAATCGTACAGTTTTCGAGTATAGTAATCAAACCATTAATATAAAAGTAAATATGCAATAGGCAATATTTATAAAAATAAAACACATAATTATAATCAATGAAAATTTACTAACAATTGTATAAAATACAAGTTACAACAGTCTCAGAGTTTAAAGGCACTCGCAAATACAACCAATACAAATTAGCTAATATTAATATCCAGAATAATTTACTCCATTTAGAAAATATAAAACTCTAAAGGTTAGACCGCCCTAGTACGTAGCTGCAGCGAAACGGCGCGGCGCGTCACTGCGCGACAAATTATTCTTTGTATGAAAATTTTAATTAATATAATAAAAAAATTGTCGGCGAGGGAGAGGAAGACCGAGGAAACGATGGCGAGATGACTTAGATTCTATTGAAAAAAAAAAAAAAAACTTGCAAAACATAGCTGGAGATCGAGACCAGTGGAAAAAGAAAAAGGAGGCCTTTGCCCTGCAGTGGGATATTTCAGGCTAAATAAAAAAAAATATATCAGATGTACTGCACTGAAGCTGCAGCGGAGCGGCGCGGCGCTTCACAGCGCGGCAATGTCAGTTCATATAATTAGACAGATTTTGTCGCGCCATTTCCATGCTGGCCTGGGAGTAAGAGAAAAACATAGAATGTGCTAGCTGCATTTCCTTCCGGGCATGCTGTAAAAACCAGCTAATCGATCCGAGGGTTTCAGTATATTGTAATTTAGGTGACGGGCTGACAACCTGTCACTATAGCAATATACCTACAGATCTATCTTAAATAACCCTCAAAACTTTGTCAGACGTGGCGGAACGACCTTTGTCTAGATCATTTACGCTCTGCCTACCACATTAGGGATAAAGGCGTGATTATATCTATGTATGTATGTGTCGCACCGCTGCAGTGTCCTCCGTCCTAGTGCGGTCTAATCCTAACAGTCATAATTTACTTCACACAGCTCACAACTGAGCAGAACACTTGAAAACACAAAAATAGCATAGTATTTTCTTACACATTATTATTACTATCAACATAAAGTATGTACGTACAGTACGGTACAGTCAAAAAGCTAATCTGTATAGTTCGACCAGTAGAAAGAATCACTACATAGTATAAAACAAAGTCGCTTTCTCTGTCCCTATATCCCTATGTATGCATAAATCTTTAAAACTACGCAACGGATTTTGATGCGGTTTCTTTTAATGGATAAAGTGATTAAAGAGGAAGGTTTATATTAATTATATATTGGGCATATATATAATATATATATGGGCTGACAACCTGTCACTACAGTAATATAGCTACGAATTTATCTTAAATAACCCTCAAAACTTTGTCAGACGTGGCGGAACAACATTTGTTTAGGTCGTTTACGCTAGAGCGTTACAAGCATATAATACCCCATTAGGTATAAAGGCGTGATTATATGCTTGTATGTATGTAATGATAATATTTTGTAAAACTTATCAAGTTTTAGACTGTTAGATTCTTACAACTTTTGCAAATTATGTTTAAACAAATAGAAAACACCCTGTAGTCATTTACATAACTTGGCACAGTAAGTAAATGGAAAGTTACATACAAAGAAATTGTCATTCGAATGGATACATACCGAATACCAAATACCTACCCAATAAATAAATCGTTCTAATACAGCTATAATATAGTAAAAAGTTTCTTACAAAAATAGCATCACTTTTATAAAATAAATCCTTAAAAAAAACAAACAATTTATTCAAATAATTTCTTGCTATTTATAAATTAACAGTTTACGATTACAATTTTTTTTAACTAAATTTAAATAAATATAAAAATGCAGTGTGTTCCTCTGTGGCCGGACCACACTTTAGTACTCAGATGCTATTGTTCGAAATAATACCTACCTAAAGTCTACTTTCTTCGGAATATATATATATATTTTTAGTACCTCAAGAGATATCTTGTTAATTAACAATTTATGTGGTCCGGCCGCCAAGCAGTGCTCTCTGGCCGCGCCACCTCAATTTAAATAGAGTATAATGAATTATTAGTCAATCAATATCCCGAAAAAAACTACCTAAAGAGTACCTTGCATACGACAAATATGGTCCAATAAACCCCTTTAGTTAAGGAGTTATTGGTCGTAGGGTGTGGTCCGGCTGGAAGGTATACTCTGCAGCAAGTCAATTTTGCAATATTTAATATTAACTATCCATGCATCAATTTATATAATAGTACCTTTTCTCTACTCTTCGTTGATACTTTTTTCTCTCAAGAAACTATTCATTTTGATTAATTAATCTTTAAAGTATGTGGCGCGGCTAGGGAGGATTTCTTTCAGCAAATATAACGAAATACGCTTTATTTATTTATGCCAACGAAAACTGCATAATTACTACTTTATAAAAAGACCTGGACTTCATACATAAACTTTTATTTTTATTACCATCAATGATTTTGAAAAATTTTGTACATAGAAACACCCAGACTTAACACAAGTAATTTACTTGTGTTGCATGGGGATCGTTCCTACGACCTTCTGTATAGCAGGCAGGGTCACTGCCAGCTAGGCTATCGGGCTAGTCTAGGTAGGTTAGGTCTAATAGGTAGTTAATTTAAAAATAAGTAAGTGAAAATTCTGGTTTAAAATAAACGATAAGTACATATACGAATAACAAACATATATTTTCATAATGAAATAAATAAAAAAATGTTAATACAATAGGTTTTATAAATTGCGGAACTTAGTATAAATTTAAACGCCTTCCAATATTTTGTTAGCAATTTGTATTACAAGTTAATAGAATAGGCGTTACAATGTTAGCAGAATGTTCAGGTGTTATAACAATAGTTTACGTACGGGGGTAGTTTGCTATTATTTTATTATCATCGCTTGAATATATTTTTACTTCAGTAGTTTGTTCCTACTATTTTGTATCGGCCGCAGCGAAAATGAGTGAAAATAAGAAAAAACGCGGAAAAGTGCTATCAGTTTCCCTTGATGAACAAAAATCTGAGTTCGTGAAATATGAAGACCAACTTAAAGATAAAGATTTGCTGCCACCACCGTCAAGTAAGATTTTTCTTGATATTCGCAAAAACTTATCATGTCGAATGAGCGTGAAAGCTATTTATCTTTCTTTAAAAAAGAATTTTGATTATTTCTTCAATAAAACAATGAAACAGAGTTCTTCTCCAGAGTATGATGATAATTTGACATCTGAAGACTTAGATTCACCAAAGTCTTCTGTACAAGATAACTATAATTTTGAAATATCATTATCTGATTGGCAAAATATAAGACCAGTCACTAGCTATTGTTCGCGAACAGATAAAGATAGACCATCAGTAACGCGGCACAAGAAGACAGTTTTACCTCAACATAAGTGGACAAACGTTATGAGTGAGATTTTATGGAAGGAAACAAGGCGAGAATGTACTTGGATATTTAAACGCAGTTCAGCTGTTGATTACAATATTCGATTCAGTGGATATTGTAAGCAATGTGGAGCTAAAATTAGAGCAGAGTCAACAGAAGCGTCAGAAACTCATGCTAAAATCAAATGTATCATTGAGGTAGGTGATTTAAATATTGTGCATGATCCAAAAATTAAAAATAAATTGACTAAAAAGAAAAAAGAAGAGCTGTCTGAAAAACTGATTAATGAACATGCTATCGTAATTCGGAACAAAATAGTAAATAAAGTCATGAACGAAGATGACACCTATGAGCCACCATTTGTACCATCATTAAAGACATTGCAGAATATCAGGCAACGATCTAAACAAGAAGCTTATTTGGACAAGAATGTTGTACTTTCATTATGGATTATGGGTAGTACTTTATACAAGAATGTGATTCGATTATTTTGTGTTTTGCCTTTCATATTATATTATTGGACGGATCTACAAGAAAAATATTACTGTCATCTTGTCAATTGTAATAAAAGAATAAAGCTCAGTATTGACGCTACAGGGTCAATATTTAAAAAAATAATACCTCCTAGAGATCCTGCACAAATATATGTGGCTAAGCACATTTTTCTTTACGTGGCTGTATTACAAACAGGAAATTCTTGTGTACCGGTAACTCAAATGATAACTGATTTGCATACTTTAGAAAATATATACAAATGGCTCAAACAATGGATAGGCACCAAGAAAACTCCTGATGAAGTAGTTTGCGATGATTCGGCAGCATTAGTTGGAGCAATCATTAAAGCTTTTACTGACTTTGAATCTACCAAGGATTATATTGCATATTGCTTTGATGTCCTAATGAAAAAAGAAAAAAGAAAAACAAATCATTGCCTTATTCGCTTGGACACATCGCATTTTGTGAAGACACTATATAATTACCAATGTTTCAAATACGTTGACAAAAGGGTTATGAAATTTTATATAAAATATATTTGCAAAATAAAAGATTCTTCATCGTTCGGCGAAATCAAATTGATTATGGAGAATCTTATTGTTATTGCACTTAATAGATACACAGGAAAAGATTCTAACGGCCATCCTACGTTATGTAACCAAAGCTTACAGGAGTTGCTACAGACAGACACAGATAATACAAATATAGAAGACGAAGATGATGATGAGGTCAGGGTGAATGAGGAAGTGAATACAATTATTAATGACCTACTCAACTCAGAAGAAATTGAAAATGTTACCTCAGACTTTATGACAGAATTTACCATGAAAGTTGACAAAGTTTCACTTGAATTGCAATTATCTGAGATAAAAACGATATATGAAAATTTATATTACCTACCTGATTTTATTAATACCTTCAAGAGGCTAATGTCTAGATTGCCAATTTGGTCAAATGTGATGTTGTCATTTGTTTATACAGAAAATGTGACATCAACCAGTTCAGACGTGGAAAGTTATTTCAAAAATATTAAAACACTTTTGAAAAGTCCCAACGACAGACTACGGGTGGACGAATTCCTAATGAAGCACCATGAATATATATCTGGGGATTTAAAGAACAAATTCAGTGAAGATATTAGTGAACAGAAAACAAAGGCTACTGAAAAAGCTAAAGTTGAGTTAAGTGACTTTTCGCAAGAATCTGTCATGTCTGATGAACCCATCCTTCTGGAGAACTGGCGAGGCCTGACTATAGGAAAACAGGAAAAACAAAAGCGAGTGATGCGGTCCAAAAATAATTCGGTTGATTTATTGGTAAATGGAAGTAGTAGTTCAACTGGTATTAAAGGCGTAGTTGTAGAAAATACTTGCGCCTTCGATTGTCTGGTGCAATCTTTAGCAGTTGCTTATATAGATAGAATGAACATCCGCAAACTAATAGAAACAAAAACATCCGGTTTTATGACGCTTATTAAGTCTCTTGCTAATAAAGATCCCATAAATTTATACAGCATACGAGCCAATATTATGAACAAATCTTATTTTGACAAAACAATCACAAATGTCTTGACCATCATAAATTGTATGTCGAACATTACTTTTGTTTTAGACAAAATTTTATTAAAAGATATTCCTATAGTTATATCGGAAAAACGATGCACAAATACTCAATGCAGTCAGAACAACTCCACATCTCAACGAGTAATTTCGTATATGCCACTGAATGAACTAATTTTGTCTGATAAAGGCATTTTAGCCCTTGAAGAATCGGCTCAAACAATGTTAGAGATTGATTCAGGTGTGCTATGTGTTCGAAGTAATGATGACGGTGTAAAATGTACCGGTAAACAAATTATTAACTACACATTGAATGACTTATTAATATTTGAAATTGATTTAAGCGTTGATTTAAATGACATTCCAGGCACTATGAAATTACAAGGAAAATTATTTACACTGTTGTCAGTGATTGAGTATTTACCAAATATTCGCCATTACGTCGCTCACTGCAAGCGTCTGGATTATACTTGGGAAACATATGATGATTTAAGTACTAAAGTTACAAGGACTAAAAACCAGCTAATGAATGTTCATTGTATTTTATACGCAAAATTGTAAATTATAACTTATTTTTATCAAAATGTTTATTTTTAATTTAGGCCTTGCATTTTAAAGTTGGAAAATAACATCAAAACTCCTTTATTTGTAATACTGATTGACAATATTTTTAATACGCGGTTTTGGTACACACTTTTTTCATTATTTCTTGTTTAAAGGGTTAAATGCTTAAATTCAATCTATAGACTACTTTGTCTAGTTTTTAAAACAATTTTTCCGTATGAAAATATATATTTATTATTCGTATACCTACTTATTGTTTTCTTTAAACCAAAATTTTCACTTATTTCGTCAAATTAACTACCTATTCTAGTAGATAGGTAAACAAAAACCAAAAAGTGCACCTTTTTCAAAATCATTGTTGGTAATAAAAATAAAAGTTTAATGAAGTCCAGGTCTTTTTATAAAGTACTTATTATGCAGTCTTAAATTTTAAAAGTCGCATTTTTAAAAAAAAACGCCATACGATGATGATGATGATTATGCAGTCTTCATTGGCATAAAGAAATAAAGCATATTTCGTTACATTTGCTGAAAGTAATCCTCCCTAGCCGCGCCACATACTTTAAAGATTAATTAATCAAAATGAATAGTTTCTTGAGAGAAAAAAGTATCAACGAAGAGTAGAGAAAAGGTACTATTATATAAATTGATGCATGGATAGTTAATATTAAATATTGCAAAATTGACTTGCTGCAGAGTATACCTTCCAGCCGGACCACACCCTACGACCAATAACTCCTTAACTAAAGGGGTTTATTGGACCATATTTGTCGTATGCAAGGTACTCTTTAGGTAGTTTTTTTTCGGGATATTGATTGACTAATAATTCATTATACTCTATTTAAATTGAGGTGGCGCGGCCAGAGAGCACTGCTTGGCGGCCGGACCACATAAATTGTTAATTAACAAGATATCTCTTGAGGTACTAAAAATATATATATATTCCGAAGAAAGTATACTTTAGGTAGGTATTATTTCGAACAATAGCATCTGAGTACTAAAGTGTGGTCCGGCCCCAGAGGAACACATAAAAATGCAAGGTACATATACCTAAATTAGATTGCTAAATTAGATATAGCTCTTTAATTTGATTAAATCGTAAATGTAGTGGCAAAAATGGTTCTGCTTTAATAATATCAGTATTGCATATAAGTATTATAATATAAGATATAGCTAAAGCTGCCATTTTTTGGAAGGCGAGTAGTGATTTTTATCCAGGAGTCGTATTTTTGAAACACTCGAATCGAATTCGCATACGTAAGACTAACATTAGCACGGGAATTCTATGATCGTATGCGAAAGTTACCATTTCGTATGCGCATTCGAGTTAGAGTGATTAAATAATACGACTCCTGAAACTGTTTAGATTACGAACTTTCGTAAGAATACGTAATATCAGTAACTTGTTGGACAGACTTTCTTCCATGGACGCCTGGGAGCGAAAGAAAAACATATATTGTGCCAGCCAGTAAAACCAGCTAAGGGATCCGAGGGTTTCAGTATATTGCAATTTAGGCGATGGGCTGACAACCTGTCTCTGTAGCTATATACTTACAAATCTATCTTTAATAACTCTCAAAACTTTATCAGACGTGGCGGAACTTTGTTTAGGTTGTTTACGCTCTATCTACCTCATTAGGGATAAAGGCGTGATTATATGTATGTTGGACAGATAACTTCTTAGACACCCATATAGGGTAGAGTTCACTCTATGGTAGAATTCTATCTTCACTGCTTCCCGTGCAATATAGTCCAGAGCGGCAGATCAGCGAGTGCGGTGTGCAGTTCGTGTTGGAGCTGTGTCGTGATGGCGGGGGCGGCGTGGGCAGTGCCCGCGCCCCGCGCCCACGCGCCCACCAGTGGGCTGAGCCCGCTCAGTGGCCCCAGGCCTGTCACGTGCAGGTCCATCGAGCTGGAAGTAAAGTTAGACATCACTTGATATAATATCAAAGAATCGCATCGAAGATCGAGAGGTCAACAATTAACAAAGAAAGACATATACATACATACATAAATCACGCCTTTATCCCTTACGGGGTAGGCAGAGCGTTTAACGCCTCGTAAAAAGCGCTTTCGCCACGTCTGACAAAAATTGAAGGGCAATTTTAGATTGTAATATGTATTGCTATAGTGACAGGTTGTCAGCCTATCGCCTAAATTACAATACACTGTAACCCTCGAGTCCCTTTTGCTGACTTCAACAGCATGCCCGGGAGGAAGGGCAGCTGGAACATTCTATGTTTTTCTACCTCTCCCAGTCCAGCATGGAAGTAAGAACAAAGAAAGAGAGATCAAAATATCACGTGGGGTCACCAATGAACAAAGGAAAAAAGATCAAAATATCACGTGGGGTCACCAATGAACAAAGGAAGAGAGATCAAAATGTCACGTGTGGTTACCAATGAACAAAGGAAAAGAGATCAAAATATCACGTGGGGTCACCAATGAACAAAGGAAGAGAGATCAAAATGTCACGTGGGGTCACCAATGAACACAGGAAGAGAGATCAAAATGTCACGTGTGGTCACCAATGAACAAAGGGAAAGAGATCAAAATATCACGTGGGGTCACCAATGAACAAAGGAAGAGAGATCAAAATGTCACATGGGGTCAACAATTAACAAAGGAAGAGAGATCAAAATATCACGTGGGGTCACCAATGAACAAAGGAAGAGAGATCAAAATGTCACGTGTGGTTACCAATGAACAAAGGAAAAGAGATCAAAATATCACGTGGGGTCACCAATGAACAAAGGAAGAGAGATCAAAATGTCACGTGTGGTCACCAATGAACAAAGGGAAAGAGATCAAAATATCACGTGGGGTCACCAATGAACAAAGGAAGAGAGATCAAAATGTCACATGGGGTCAACAATTAACAAAGGAAGAGAGATCAAAATATCACGTGGGGTCACCAATGAACAAAGGAAGAGAGATCAAAATATCACGTGGTGTCACCAATGAACAAAGGAAAAGAGATCAAAAGATCACGTGTGGTCACCAATGAACAAAGGAAGAGAGATCAAAACATCACGTGTGGTCACCAATGAACAAAGGAAGAGAGATCAAAACATCACGTGTGGTCACCAATGGACAAAGGAAATGAGATCAAAATATCACGTGGTGTCACCAATGAACAAAGGTAGAAAGGTTAAAAAATAACCTTTAAACCGTTATTTGAACTTAAAATATTACCAATGTTCAAAGGAAAAGTCAAAGAATCACATCGTTGACGAACACTGATGTTCTAAGGAAGAGAGAACAAAGGATCATGCGAGGGTCGAAAGACATATACTCGAAATGATGATCGTAGATAGCTCAAATGAGACTGAACAGTAAAGGAGAAAATGGTCAAGTGGGGATTTTTGAATACCTCCGATGTGGACTGTGTTTGCGGTGCAGTATAAACCATGGCGCACTTAACATCGTGCCCGGCGTGCTTCAACACTTACACGCCAGCGGATTGAATGGACGGCAGTCAATCCGCAATACAAGTGGCTGAATCCTGGGTCGCTAAGATGTAATTTTTCGTGGTCCATCGATACGCTAAGAAAAATAACAGTAAACTTACTCGCAATGCTGCAATCTCAAGTCGTCAAGTTGCGCGTAAGGTTCCCACCGAGCCAACCCCACCGTCACCGCCATATGTATCGCGTTGGACGCGAAGGAGGCAGCTATCCGCCCGCCGCAAGACGCGCCCATCGCCTTTATGCGGTAGTCATCGTAGCCGATCTGAAACCAATTTTTTTTTATTTTGTATGTTATACTTTGTGTTGTTCCGAAGCCCGATGGTGTAGTGGATAGGGCCGCTGCCTCCTGAGCGGGAGGTCGTGGTTCGAATCCCACCACGTACCAATGTGATTTTCGGTTTTCGAATTTCATATGTACGTTTATTCGGCGCTTTTTCCGTGCTTCGGGAGGCACGTTAAGCCGTTGGTCCCGGTTAATATCGTTTAATACCGTAGATATTAGTCGTTAAGCCATGTCAGAGGCCAGTGCTACGCATTGGCGGCTTAAAAACTCTAACCTAATCTACGATTGGATCTGTGGTAGCTGTGTAAAACCAGTACCGTCGTTCAATCCCCTAGATTAGGTAGCCAGCCCCGTGAGATACGGGATAAGGCTAGGGAGATGATGATGATGACACTTTATGTTGTTATTTCTTGATGGAACTCCATAGTACACTATAAAGAAAACACTTTTTACACTAGTTCCACTATATATTATTTATTAAAGCGACCGGTTTCGTTACACCATCATCAGCCAGTATTAAAAAAATAGTCAAATAATATATTATTAAGAAGGTACTACCCACATAACACAATATCGGCTATACAATGCCGACATTTTGTCTTTTTAGTAATCAAACATGCACATTTGTCTTAGAATTTTCTATGACAATCTGTGATAACTTGTCACAAAGGACCTCCTTTTAAACACAATCTGTGTTAAAGCCCTGCCAGGAATTAAAAAGACCTGTCACAGAGAAAGAATAAAAGAAGGACTTATACACTTCCTATAAGCCCTTCTCTATGGTACCTCTATGACTGGCCTTTTTAATTCCTGGCAGGGTTTTAACTTTATTACGAAGTTCCTTGTTGTTAAGGACAATCTGTGTTAACTTGTCACAAAGGACCTTGTTGTTAAGGACAATTTGTCTGAACTTGTACAAAAGGTTTTTGTTGTTAAAGAAAATAATCTGTGTTCACTTGTCACAAAGGTCCTTGTTGTTAAGGACAATCTGTATTAACTTGTAACAAATCTCTTTGTTGTTAAAGACAATCTGTGTTAACTTGTAACAAATCTCTTTGTTGTTAAAGACAATCTGTGTTAACTTGTCACAAAGGTCCTTGTTGTTAAGGACAATCTGTGTTAACTTGTAACAAAGGTCCTTGTTGTCAAGGACAATCTGTGTTAACATGTAACAAAGTTCCTTGTTGTTAAGAACAATCTGTGTTAACATGTCACAAAGGTCCTTGTTGTTAAGGACAATCTGTGTTAACTTGTGACAAAGGCCCTTGTTGTTAAGGATAATCTGTGTTAACTTGTTACAAATGTCTTTGTTGTTAAAGACAATCTGTGTTAACTTGTTACAAATGTCATTGTTGTTAAAGAAAATCTGTGTTAACTTGTAACAAAGGTCCTTGTTGTTAAGGACATTCTGTGTTAACTTGTCACAAAGCACAACTGTATCAAATGTCGTCCATGTTATTAGCTTTTAGTATGTGGAATGTATTCAGTAAAAAATACGAATTTCTGACCTATAATATAATCAAAGAATATAACTAACTCAAAACGTTTTTAAGACCTGAATTTTGAGATGCATTTTTGATTAAAAAAAATGAAAATATTGAAATAATAAGCTAACCACGCTCTAAAGCGTATTTTCTAGTTTCACATATTATACTTTTTATGAGTGGGATATGCTAATAATTACTGAGTATGACTACCTCAACTTTTGCGAAATTTCTGATTATGCACCTTAGGACAATCTGTGTTAACTTGTGACGTATATTGGTCATGTGTTAGTTTTTAATCTTAGAGTAGGTACCTGTAAGTCCTTTATCCTGAGCGTGACGTGAAAGCTGGTTTTCATAGGGTCTGGTCGCGTGACGCTGACGTCATTGATTCTGTTGATCGTGGCCAGGTTTTTGACCCACCCTGTATCTGTCTCGAACTTGCCTATAAATGATATTGATCCGATCTGGAATATAAAATGAACTTCTTTTAGAAGGTGGTTATTTAAAAATGGAGCGATCGGGTTTAACTCAAAGAGCTACTATAGTAGATGCTCTTGGAAAAGACCGTGAAAAATGACTGCAGGCTCTAGCAATGCTGAGTGACCGCTTTTTTATTTTTTATTTATTTAATGGTATGGCGTAGCTTTGCTATTTACTATACCGTTACATGAAAAAAGAGTTTTAACTTTCCCATATCAAATGGACACCTCGATCAGACAGTTTATATAAGGTAGCGGTGGCCATTTTTAAAAATGTCCTATGACAATTTATTTGTAAAAGTTGTTCTGTTTCGTTGGCTGAACAACTTTGCGAGATGCTGTCCCTTATATCCTGCTGTATAAAAAAGTTGATTTGGTGAAAAAGGAAGTTTTACCTTATGCATGAAGGTGGCGTGCATAGGAGGTAATTCCAGCACCTCCCGACATGTCTGTAGTAATGTCCGCCGCATGTTGATGAGAATCATGTCGATTACTTTGTTGCCATTCTCTGCTAGATTTGATATCATTTCACTGGAATGAAAATGTTTTTGTTAATACTTCTTTATTCGTGTTCTTTGTAAAATCGAAGAACGGCTAGATTTTTATAATTACCATTGAAAATACTAATGTTGCTGAACACATTAGTATTATCATATACGGTCCCGGTCGCTGTCTTTGATAGTGGTCGTTACTCAAACCATGTCAGAGGCCTGATAGCTGTGCTACTAGGCGGTTTAAAAACTCTGACACCAGGGTTCATCGGGTCGATAGACTAGATACCCACTCGACAGAAGAAGGTCATATCATGTTTAGTTGTACACATTATGAATTATGATGTTATAATATAAGGCCGTTATAGGTCAGGCTTAGATCCTATCAAGAACATACAACTATATAATCACGCCTCCATCCCTAATAGGGTAGGCAGAGCGTAAACGACCTAAACAGAGGTCGTTCCACCACGTCTTACAAAATGTTAAGGCTTATTTTAAGCTTTGTAGGTATATAGCTGTAGTGACAGGTTGTCAGCCCATCGCCTAAATTACAATATACTGAAACCCTCGGGTACCTTAGCTAGTTTTTACAGCATGCTCAGGAGGAAATGCAGTTGGCACATTCTATGATTTTCTCTAGCTCCCAGGCCACCATGGAAGGCGCAGATAAAAATACAAATGTTGCTGAACACATTAATATGATGTTATAATATAAGGTAGTTATAGGTCAGGTTTAGATCCTATCACGAACATGTGTAGTTTTTTTTATAAAGTACTAGCGACCCGCCCCGGCTTCGCACGGAAATTATCAGTGTTTCTCTACTATATTATGCATGTATTATACATATAAACCTTCCTCTTGAATCACTCTTATCTATTAAAAGAAACCGCATCAAAATCCGTTGCGTAGTTTTAAAGATTTATGCATATATAGGGATATAGGGACAGAGAAAGCGACTTTGTTTTATACTATGTAGTGATAAAATAAAATCGAAATTTTAGTATTCGTATTTGAACTACTTAGAAAATAGTAAAATATTATTGTCTTTTATAACAAGAACTACGTTAAATTATACCGTAAAAAGTCAATTTACATTTTTAACTATCTTTTTCCGTATCTCAGTATTTATTGAATGTCTCGCGGTTTGTCGGTTGAGTAGCGAAGTGGGTCGCTACAAGCCGATGACCTAGTGTGGTTCGGTGTCCTCTAGAGAAAGTGAATGCTGCATTTTGTCGTCGACTTATTGCTATTATACTGATTGGATATAGGATTGGTAATATTCAATATTATATATTAGGGTTTGAAAAGTATTTAATGTAATTTTACCTATATTTTAAATTGTACACGCCATATCTGCCTCACTTATGCACTCTCACTACCGTAGGTCAGCTGGAAGAGATTTATTTTTAGAGATAAGCTATACCTGTTGTGCAATTGTTTTTTTTTTTATGTTTGTGTCCTCTGAATGATCATGTGTTCAATAAACTGTTAAATAAATAAAAGATTCTTAATCAAATTCACAACCGAAATGATAAACTATTCAGTGATTTTTGGTCACTAAAAATACCTTTTTGAAGTAAATGTCTTTTAAAAACGAACTGCAACAAATCATGAAGTCTATTCTTTATTACTATTCTTATATCCATACCGGACTAGAAAAACATAGAATTAGCCAGCTGCATCTCTTCCCGGGCATGCTGTAAAAACCAGCTAAGGGATTCGAGGATTACCATGTGTGTATTGTAATTTGGCGATGGACTGCCAACCTGTCACTATAGCAAGCAATACATATTTCTATCTAAAATCATCATCTCCCTAGCCTTATCCCGTATCTCACGGGGTCGGCTTCCTAATCTAGGTGATTGAACGACAGTACTGGTTTTTACACAGAGCGACTGCCATCTGACCTCCGCAACCCAGAAGGGAAACCAGACCCAATCCTAGATTAGGTCAGAGTTTTCAAGCCGCCAATGCTTAGCACTGGCCTCTGATATGGCTTAACGACTAATATCTACGGTATTAAACGATATTAACCGGGACCAACGGCTTAACGTGCCTTCCGAAGCACGGAAAAAGCGCCGAATAAACGTACATATGAAATTCGAAAACCGAAAAACACATTGGTACGTGGTAGGATTCGAACCACAACCTCCCGCTCAGGAGGCAGCGGCGCTATCCACTACACCATCGGGCTTCTCGTATACATATTTCTATCTAAAATAACCCTCAATAATTGTGAGACGTGGCGAAACGATCTCTGTTTCGGTCGTTGGCACTCTGCCTACCCTATGAGGGCGCGATTTATACAACGTGTAACAGAAAGGGTATATGCACCAAAAGGATATGCACCAGCCTATGAAACTGAACAACTTTTCTAAAGAAACAGATCGAAATTAAAAAAAAAAACTATTTGACTTCCCATACTACACGCGCTATCAGCCTATGCATTTTGTATGGAATGTTTTTTTCCCTATTGCAACCTTTGTTCCTTTGGGAAAGTTGTTCAGTTTCTGGGGCTGGTTCATATCCTTTCGGGTGCATATACCCTTTCTGTTACATGTTGTATATGTATTATTTTATTGTTTCGTAAGTATACATTTTACTTCCATGCTGGCCCGGAAGTGAGAGATAAACATAGAATGTGCCAGCTGCTGTTCCTCCCGGGCATGCTGTAAAAACCAGCTAAGGGATCCGAGGGTTTCAGTATACTGTAATTTAGGCGATGGGCTGACAACCAAATAACCCTGAAAACTTTGTCAGACGTGGCGGAACGACCTTTGGGTCGTTTACGCTCTGCCTACCCCATTAGGGATAAAAGCGTGATTATATGTATGTATGTATACATTTTAAGCTTTCTGTTGCTTACCTATAAGCCTCTAGTAGACTAGGATTGCAGCAGACCAGCTCTGAAACACTTGTAGTTTGCCGCAGCGCCTGCGCCAAGTGCCTCTGTAACTTTTGCCGGAGTAATGCGTAGAGAGGTAGAGATATCGCCGCAGTTAATGGGAGATCATCTGTAACAGAAATTTAGACATACAATACGCTGAAACTTAGATAAATATAAAAACATACCTGTATTTCCTAAGGTGTATAGAGAGTGTCAATTGCTTATTGGAAAAATATTCGCCTCGTCTCAAAAACAAAAACTCTGACACCAGAAGAAGGGGGATTTTTCAAATAAGATTGTGTACTGCTATTAGGAGTCAACCAACCACCTAAGTAACAATTGCAATACTCATAAAACCAACTAGATCTTCTGGATACATCTATTGGCTTTTACAATAGCTAAGTCGATGAAGAAAGTACATTTTTAGGCTTATTTTTATCTTTCGCAGTCTTAGAGCCGTATTTTGAATCGCTCGAACTTCAATGCGCATACGAAAGAGTAACTTTCGCATGCGTTTTTCATACAATTTACCATGCGAATGTTAGTTTTTCGTATGCAAACGATTCGAGTGATTCGCATATACGGCCTCTGAACGTAACTTTCGCATGCGATTTTCATGTAATTTACCATGCGAATGTTAGTTTTTCGTATGCGAAATGGATTCGAGTGATTCGAATATACGGCCTCTGAACGTAACTTTCGCATGCGATTTTCATGCAATTTACCATGCGAATATTAGTTTTTCGTATGCGAAATCGATTCGAGTGATTCGAATATACGGCCTCTGAACGTAACTTTCGCATGCGTTTTTCATGTAATTTACCATGCGAATGTTAGTTTTTGTATGCGAAATCGATTCGAGTGATTCGAATATACGGCCTCTGAACGTAACTTTCGCATGCGTTTTTCATGTAATTTACCATGCGAATGTTAGTTTTAGTATGCGAAATCGATTCGAGTGATTCGGATATACGGCCTCTGAACGTAACTTCCGCATGCGATTTTCATGCAATTTACCATGCGAATATTAGTTTTTCGTATGCGAAATCGATTCGAGTGATTCGAATATACGGCCTCTGAACGTAACTTCCGCATGCGTTTTTCATGTAATTTACCATGCGAATGTTAGTTTTTGTATGCGAAATCGATTCGAGTGATTCGAATATACGGCCTCTGAACGTAACTTTCGCATGCGATTTTCATGCAATTTACCATGCGAATATTAGTTTTTCGTATGCGAAATCGATTCGAGTGATTCGAATATACGGCCTCTGAACGTAACTTTCGCATGCGTTTTTCATGTAATTTACCATGCGAATGTTAGTTTTTTGTATGCAAACGATTCGAGTGATTCGCATATACGGCGTCTGAACGTAACTTTCGCATGCGATTTTCATGTAATTTACCATGCGAATGTTAGTTTTTGTATGCGAAATCGATTCGAGTGATTCGAATATACGGCCTCTAAACGTAATTTTCTCATGCGATTTTCATGCAATTTACCATGCGAATATTAGTTTTTCGTATGCGAAATCGATTCGAGTGATTCGAATATACGGCCTCTAAACGTAACTTTCGCATGCGATTTTCATGCAATTTACCATGCAAATATTAGTTTTTCGTATGCGAAATCGATTCGAGTGATTCGAATATACGGCCTCTGAACATAACTTTCGCATGCGTTTTTCATGTAATTTACCATGCGAATGTTAGTTTTTCGTATGCAAACGATTCGAGTCATTCGCATATACGGCCTCTGAACGTAACTTTCGCATGCGATTTTCATGCAATTTACCATGCGAATATTAGTTTTTCGTATGCGAAATCGATTCGAGTGATTCGAATATACGGCCTCTGAACGTAACTTTCGCATGCGTTTTTCATGTAATTTACCATGCGAATGTTAGTTTTTGTATGCGAAATCGATTCGAGTGATTCGAATATACGGCCTCTGAACGTAACTTTCGCATGCGTTTTTCATGTAATTTACCATGCGAATGTTAGTTTTAGTATGCGAAATCGATTCGAGTGATTCGGATATACGGCCTCTGAACGTAACTTCCGCATGCGATTTTCATGCAATTTACCATGCGAATATTAGTTTTTCGTATGCGAAATCGATTCGAGTGATTCGAATATACGGCCTCTGAACGTAACTTCCGCATGCGTTTTTCATGTAATTTACCATGCGAATGTTAGTTTTTGTATGCGAAATCGATTCGAGTGATTCGAATATACGGCCTCTGAACGTAACTTTCGCATGCGTTTTTCATGTAATTTACCATGCGAATGTTAGTTTTTTGTATGCAAACGATTCGAGTGATTCGCATATACGGCGTCTGAACGTAACTTTCGCATGCGATTTTCATGTAATTTACCATGCGAATGTTAGTTTTTGTATGCGAAATCGATTCGAGTGATTCGAATATACGGCCTCTAAACGTAATTTTCTCATGCGATTTTCATGCAATTTACCATGCGAATATTAGTTTTTCGTATGCGAAATCGATTCGAGTGATTCGAATATACGGCCTCTAAACGTAACTTTCGCATGCGATTTTCATGCAATTTACCATGCAAATATTAGTTTTTCGTATGCGAAATCGATTCGAGTGATTCGAATATACGGCCTCTGAACATAACTTTCGCATGCGTTTTTCATGTAATTTACCATGCGAATGTTAGTTTTTCGTATGCAAACGATTCGAGTCATTCGCATATACGGCCTCTGAACGTAACTTTCGCATGCGATTTTCATGCAATTTACCATGCGAATATTAGTTTTTCGTATGCGAAATCGATTCGAGTGATTCGAATATACGGCCTCTGAACGTAACTTTCGCATGCGTTTTTCATGTAATTTACCATGCGAATGTTAGTTTTTGTATGCGAAATCGATTCGAGTGATTCGAATATACGGCCTCTGAACGTAACTTTCGCATGCGTTTTTCATGTAATTTACCATGCGAATGTTAGTTTTAGTATGCGAAATCGATTCGAGTGATTCGGATATACGGCCTCTGAACGTAACTTCCGCATGCGATTTTCATGCAATTTACCATGCGAATATTAGTTTTTCGTATGCGAAATCGATTCGAGTGATTCGAATATACGGCCTCTGAACGTAACTTCCGCATGCGTTTTTCATGTAATTTACCATGCGAATGTTAGTTTTTGTATGCGAAATCGATTCGAGTGATTCGAATATACGGCCTCTGAACGTAACTTTCGCATGCGATTTTCATGCAATTTACCATGCGAATATTAGTTTTTCGTATGCGAAATCGATTCGAGTGATTCGAATATACGGCCTCTGAACGTAACTTTCGCATGCGTTTTTCATGTAATTTACCATGCGAATGTTAGTTTTTTGTATGCAAACGATTCGAGTGATTCGCATATACGGCGTCTGAACGTAACTTTCGCATGCGATTTTCATGTAATTTACCATGCGAATGTTAGTTTTTGTATGCGAAATCGATTCGAGTGATTCGAATATACGGCCTCTAAACGTAATTTTCTCATGCGATTTTCATGCAATTTACCATGCGAATATTAGTTTTTCGTATGCGAAATCGATTCGAGTGATTCGAATATACGGCCTCTAAACGTAACTTTCGCATGCGATTTTCATGCAATTTACCATGCAAATATTAGTTTTTCGTATGCGAAATCGATTCGAGTGATTCGAATATACGGCCTCTGAACATAACTTTCGCATGCGTTTTTCATGTAATTTACCATGCGAATGTTAGTTTTTCGTATGCAAACGATTCGAGTCATTCGCATATACGGCCTCTGAACGTAACTTTCGCATGCGTTTTTCATGTAATTTACCATGCGAATGTTAGTTTTTGTATGCGAAATCGATTCGAGTGATTCGAATATACGGCCTCTGAATGTACGTACGTACAAATGATCCTATTTGTTTACTGAACCGTTATTTTGCATAGTTATCAGTAGAAGAGGTATTTGTTGTGCCAGCAACATCGCGTGAGCAATTAAGATAATACTGCTCATTAAAATGTACGTTTGCCAAACGTAATTCGTTGTGGAAATGTAAAATATTTGTGTAATACCAGGAGTAAAAAAATATCTGGCCATATTTTAGGGTGTGATTCTTCTATCCATGAAACTGAACAAGCTTCTCCAACGAACATAGGTCGAAATAAGAAAAAAATGCCCTTGCCATACATATGGTCTCAGCGGCCCAAGTAAATTTGTATGGGAGTTTTTTCATATTTTGACCTATGTTCCTTGGGGAAAGTTGTTCAATTTTGTGGGTAGAATCACATCCTAAAATATGGCCGGTATTTTTTTTTTTACTTTCGATATTTGTGGAGTTTGATAACGTAATCGAATAAAAATCAAAACAACACTAAAATACAATATAATTATATATTTTATCGAAAATTAACATCATTAATGTATCATATACATATATTTTTATGTATTCGTTTCTTCCATGCTGGACTGGGAGCAAGAGAAAAGCATAGAATGTGCCAGCTGCATTTCCTCCCAGGCATGCTGTAAGATCCAGCTAAGGGATCCGAGGGTTTCAGTATATTGTAATTTAGGCGATGGGCTGACAACCTGTCACTACAGCAATATACCTAGAATTCTATATTAAATAACCCCTTAAAACTTTGTCAGACGTGGCGGAACGACCTTTGTTTAGGTCGTTTACGCTCTGCCTACCCCATTAGGGATAAAGGCGTGATTATATGTATGTATGTATTCGTTTATTTTATTATACCTGTTATATGTATCTGTTCCTGTGAATTTCCCATCTTTAATCCCCATTAGGCTGGCTGGAAGAGATCTCTTCTACGGATAAGGTCACATATTGTTTTAATTTTACGTTAAACTGTATTTTTAATTCTTAAACAACAAAGAATATAATACATTCTTACCTATATGTTTTGCTAGCTGCTCTGTCGTTGTAAACTCGTAACCTCCATTCTTTTGCGGGGAAGGCCATGATAGCTAAAATAAATACAAACATTTGTCTATTTTAAAATAAAAATCGAAATGACGCCTAAGAGAAATTGAAGATTTTAGTAGGGGACTTGGCATACTAGAATTTCTTAGAAATAAATATAAAAAAATCTCGCGGCCACTGATGAAACTTATGCCAATCGACAGATTGTAATAATAGAAATTTGTCTAGGTAAAATCTCGTAAAGTGACGCCGAACAAAGTTACAAGCATTTAAAAAATACCAGGCCACTCAGAAAGTATTGCGATAAATAGTTTTTATATATGGCAGAATGGCCAGTTAGAATCTTTTTTGAAAATATGATTACTTGTAAGTAAAAATATGTGTGTTCCAATTTCAAAATTTCCCTCCACATTTTTTGCGAGCCAATTCAAAGTATCGTGTCTTACTGAAAAACGGATCTGCGCCGGGAACATTTTAGAGCTATGATTTTTTACGATTTCAAGTGTCGCCTGAAACCGGATGAATCGTTTGATAGACTTCAAATGGCATTTATGGATGAAAGCCCCTCCAAGGCAACCGTGTATCGTTGGTATAACGAATTTAGGCGCGGTCGACCAACCTTGGGGGATGAAGAAAGAAGCGGTCGCCCTTTGACGGCTATTATCTAAGATAATAGGCGAATTACATATCAGGAGATTCAGCACATATTAAAGATTGGATCGGGAAGCGTTCACGAGATTCTACACGGGCATCTTCGCGTGAGGAGGATAGTATCGCGCTGGGTGCCGCACTACCTCACTGACGCTCAGAAGCAGGCCCGGGTGGAATAGTGCCGTGATATGCTGAACAAATTTGAACCAGGCTCGTCTCGGCGTGTTTACGACATCGTAACAGGTGATGAGTCCTGGATTTATCAATACGATCCAGAAACCAAGCGCCAGTCGACAGTTTGGGTGTTTCAAAATGAACCAACGCCTACCAAAGTGAAGCGATCTCGAAGCGGGGGGAAGATTTTAATCGCCAGCTTTTTTAATTTGACTGGCCACTTGGCCTCAATTCCCTTACGAGATCAAAGAAGCATTAACGCCGAATGGTATACTACCAAATGTTTACCAGAAGATTTTTCTGTTGTGAGCAACAAGCGACCAAACACAGGGCTCCGCGGACTACTGCTCCACCACGACAATGCGCCTGCACACACCGCGCTCAAAACGAGGGACTTCCTGGACAGCACACCAGTCAAACTCCTGGGTCACCCTCCTTACAGCCCTGATCTAGCACCGTATGACTTCTTTTTATTTCCAAAAATAAAAAATCAGCTCAAGGGGATACAATTTTCGTCGCCGGAAGATGCGCTGGCTGCGTTCGAGCAGGCTGTAAACGAGGTGTCTACGGCGGACTGGAAAAAGTGTTTTGAAAACTGGTTCAGACGCATGAATCTTTGTATAGAGGCTGGTTATTAAATCTTTTCAAAGTACTCTCCACTTTGAAAAGATTTAATAAAAATATATGTACCTGTAGAAAAAAAATTTTAGTGTCGCAAATCTTTCTGAGTGTCCCACGTATATGAAAATAAGTGGGCTATAATGCCTATAATACACTGAGCTTTATTTATTTATTGAATAACAACTTTGACCCTCTGCATCACTAAATACACATTCAACAGAATGAAGGCACTAGTTTGTCTTATTTTTTTCATGACTTAATTTTTTTCATCTCTTTAAACTTTGTGTTTACCTTTTGTTTTACGTGTGATGTTTTTTATACAATAAACGTTTTATCTATCTATCTAAATTACATTTGAAATATTAAATGCTTGTAACTTAATTTAGTGTCACTTATCGAGATTTTACCAAAATAGATCTTCTATCTCTATTATAATTATTACAATGACCTATCGATTAACATACGTTTTATCAGTGGCCGCGAGAATTTTTCATTTTTATTTAAAAAAAATCAAAAATATGCTAAAAATCTTAGTGGCTTTTCTAAGATGTTGGCAGAGCAGAAGTCATATTAAAGGTCTAGGACTGTATATTGCTATAGTGGCAGATTGCTTATCGCCTAACTTGAAATACAGCAAAATTTCGGGTTCCTTTACGTTTTTCCGGCAAGACAAGCAGTTGGAACATTCTACACATTTATCTCGCCTAAATTTGATACTGAGTTTTATCGAGAAACATATCGGGAGTAAAAAAAAACCTGACCATATTTTAGGGTGTGATTCTACCCATAAAACTGAACAACTTTCGCTAAGAAACATAGGTCGAAATAAATAAAAAAATGGCCCTATTATACAAATGATGTCAGCGGCTCGAGTCTATTTTTTTTTCTCCCTGTATTAAGGAATAATTATTTAAAGTAACAACGTATTTTTTTTAAAAAAACGTTGCTTTACTACATCAGAATGTAATATAATATTTAATGTGGTCTGTTTGAGTGCGATAACGTCCATCCAGTTTGTGTTTTTGATGGGCGGACGGACATATTTACTACAGACTTACGACAAAATAAGTAAATAACCGTATCTAATTACACACAAAAGATTGGTGTAGTGTAAAGTATTTCCATATTTATCAAATGCTTTGTGGTCTGTTTTTAAAATAGACGACTTTGAACTAGATATGAATTCGATTCATGAACGATTTATTTTCTCCGCCTCAGCAGATTTAGGGTATATTTGGCTTCCCTTATACAAATTGCCTGATCGTAAGAATTTCTTTGTTTTCTTATTATTGACGTCTGGGTTTCGATTCATTAGAATTCTTAAGCTGCTCAGTTTCGTTGAATGAACAACCGCTCAGTTTGCGAGAAGCTGTCCCTTACACCCCGAACGAGTACGGCTAGTAAGAACATACATCATCATTCAAGGGAATGATGCTGTATGTATAAGGGCAAGGGCCCTTATCCTATTACTTGGGGTCGGCGCAGTATATTTTCTTCTTCCATTCATCCCTGTCAGCCGTCAGTTCGACACTCACACATGTTTTCAACATATTATCTTTCACACAGTCCATCCATCTTTTCTTTGGTCTCCCAACATATCCGTCTACATTCAAATTCAATACCCTTTTACCTATATGACTTTCATCCCTCCGCATTACATGTCCAGTAAGAACAGGTGGTATATATTTTTCATTCTAATAGATCTTCAAAAATACATTACCTTGACTAAGACCTCATCATGTGTGAACTCGATGCTGGGATTTGCGAAGGAGAAGGAATCCTCGTCTATCGTCAGGCCCACGTTCACATCAGCCGTCATATTCGATAGGGACATTCTAGAAGAAAGTAAGTAAGATTAGCCGAAATCAAATAAAGATGACAAAGGCCAGGCAACAGTTGCGTGACATTTGAACCTCCCTTGCACTCACAGTGCTGAAAAGAAAGATGTGACTGTCACGCAACTGTTTTATCGTCAATGCGCGCCCTTACTATATACTGTAAAGTTTAGGAAGGTAGCTGCGACAGATGCCATTAAAAAAAACAAAGAAAATGTAACTGATACCTTGATATGAAATCGATAGGAATTGCATCAGTCACAACTAACATCGTAGTTTTTTTGAGTATAATAGTCTGGTCACGGAACAATTCGCTGCAGCGAATTTTCGCCCGATGCAAATGGCGAAGCATGAAAAAGACTTGCTCGCTCTCGAATCGGCAGGTATTATTTGCGTAAAAGTTTCTACTACTAATCACAGTGGATTAGATAATCACGAGAGGATTTCGACAACTGGACACATGCTAAGCTATACTTTATAAAGAATTATTTTAATAGTCTTTTTCAAACTCTCACGGTTATCAACATTATTTATAATGATTAAAAGCGGTTTTGTATGAGTGTCCGATCTGTCAAGACTGGCAGTCGCTCCTAGATCATAACGTATGAAACTGCTTTGAAATATCGAACACTCATACAAAAAGGAAAACCATGGTAAATTTCCCGTTTTTAATAATTATAATTTTGGCAAGCAATTTGAAATGATAAGAAGTACCTCTTCCTATTTGAACAGACCTGTAATTTGAAAATATCTTAATTTATTCACATTCAAAATACTTAAAACCTAGAAGAATATTCTGTTAGAATAAATTTATGTGCGAATGATCATGGTGTAGAATATTTTACCAATTAAATTCTTTTTCCACCAATAATTTCAAATTCAAAATAATTTATTCATAGCAATAACTTGGGTCAATCAACTGTTAACCGACATTAATATATCCCAGCTGTTTTAGGTCTCAAAATACAGAAAAAATAAATTTCTTAAAAAAATACCTCATGTTTAGATTGATACATTCCTAAATGATTATAATGCACAGTAAATTTTTATAATTAGTATCAAATTTACAGAAAAAATATGGTAACTCAGTATACTATTTTGCTTTTTAGTAACATATTTTTTTTATTTAAAGAAATATTTCAACTGTCTGTATTTTGAGACCTAAAGCAGATGGAATATGGTAATGTTGGTTAAAAAGTTGATTGATTCACTTACGTCTTTACTTATACTTACACAAAATGGCCTTCAGACATAACCGGAATCAAATTATAAAGGTTCTCATTGAATGCGCTGTAAATTCCTTTCACATTGACTTCTCCAAGCGAGCAGCGAAGAATTAGCCCCATGGACTTGAGGTCTAGGGCTGAAGACTGGATGTGGAAGGTCGGGGCTTTTACCAGCTCCAGTCTTGAAAGATTCCTGAAACAATGGCTGATTGTTAGTTACAATCTTTGAACAATAAACTAACTAGATGCACAATCTCACTCAAAAAGTGTCCGCGGCAAAAATCTGCCCAGCACGTCAATCGGAAGAGAATTTTCAATCAGTATCTATCACCTTGCTCGCTCGCGGCTTTTGACGTGCCACAATGACAAAGTGCTCAGTCAATATGATAGTATGTGCGAGTGCTATTGATATTGTACCCTTTCTTTGACGCGATAATGTCCAAATTGGGATGAATCTTTTTATGTTTTAAATATAACAATAACTATATGTATGTGCAGTGCGGCTCAGACATTTTTTGGTCGGGGTTTTTTCGTGATTGTGCATCTAGTTTGTTTATTATTTATCAAAGGTTACAATGCAAAATTGATTTTTCTCCTTATTTCATAAATATGATTAATAATATATTGAATGTTTTTTATTTTGCAGATAAGGAAGAGTGGAAAAGGAAGGAGGCTTTTACCCTAGGAAACCACTAGATGTGGAAAATAGTTATAATAATAGAAAAAATCTTTTTCTTATAATATTTTTTTTGTAATTGATAATTAATGGTAATTATGATTTTTAATTCTAACTCGATTTTTGTTTACTTACACTTGTGTATTTTTGGCAAAATAGGAAGTATCTTCCAAAAGGTCTGGTTTGACTTGTTCTCCATTTTTGGTCATCCGCAGTGCAACATTTGTAAAACTCTAAAAGTACACAAAACTTAATAGAATAAATGTAAAGATGTTTTAATATTTGAATATGTATATCACCCAATTGTATACAAGTAGTATGTTTTTTGCAGAAAGTATTTTTTAATGAATTTAGTTTCAGTTCTATAAATTATAAAATACATCTATTTAATTTGCAGCATACAAAGAGTACATTAGAAGAATTCACACACAGTCCTAATGAAATATTAACTAGTGATGCATACATACTGATACCGACATATTGGCATATGTTATGAATGTTATATTTATTATGTAAGTAAGTTGTCTTATTAGAGTATATAATATTATTATAATAGCATTGTCGAATTGGGTATATTCTAGTAAGGATAAGTTTGTATATATTAATAAAATAAATAAATTGAATTGAATACTTCGGGTTAGCTTATGTATCAGTATCAACAAAATTTTTATGACCAAATCAACAGTACTTTTCAATTTAAAACTTAAGTGTAACCGAGCATATTGTCTTATGTATTTCATTGCAAACAAGACACAAACTATACTTGGGGTAACCCTGCACTTGTGATTGTCTTTTTCCTTATAAATTTTAAGATTACTTTGCGTTTTAAACAAAAACCGTATCAATGTTAATTTAAATTACAGAAATTTTTAATTATCATTATATCAAGCCTATGTTTCTACTTTTAATCAATATATGATTAAAAAAAGCAAACTGATTTGTGATATATTTATTTTACCTTTATTTTAGAATTTACAATAAGCGTATCGGTATCGCCAATATTTTTATAAGAGTATCGGTATTGTATCGGGAAAAAGGTGTATTGATGCATCCTTAATAGTAACATACATGTGGGAATTTAATTAAAGTAAATATAACACTAAACACAACTTCTCATTTACCACGAGACACAGATGAAAGTGTAGTTTTATAAATTAAATTTATACTGCATTGTAAAAATTTGGGACGGGATAAGTAATCTTATCAGAATTATTTTACATTAACACACCGCCGGAGTAACATATTAGATGGCGTGAACGATAATACTCATGGGTTAAGCTTACGAGAGCAATAAAATTAAGAAATAAATAAGTGTTTACCCTTTTGATAACATCCTGCAAGTTGGGTTGTACTTTAGTCAAGAGATTATCCAACTCCTTCGCAATATCCACAGGCTCTTCTTCAGACATCTTGCTACGAGCATTCCCTACACAGAATCACGAACACTGGAATTTATTATTTTATGAATAAATTTAATAAATATTAAAGAAAATGAAACATATTGTACGAACAACACGACGACTATTTGGACGAGTGTCAAATTCGCTGTCAAAAGTTGGCTCGGAGCTGCCAGCTATAAATATTAGTTTATTGCTAATAACAGTTATAACGTTACTTTTCGTTACAATGGACGATTGATAGCCAGATGATGCGTAAAATTATTGTTAGTGCACTGAATCTTTTTACTAATTAATATTGCTCAACACATTAAATTGCATCTTTAATAATTTATATGTGATTTTTGTAGAACTTACAAAAAAAATAGTGCCGCATAAAGTAATGAAATTCAAAAAATTTAGAAATTTGATTGTATGTGACAATACTGTTTAAATTTGACAGTTGTGGTATGTTTACAAAGATAGTTAAATAGATTTTATAATTATTAAATATTTTGATTCTTCTTTTCTGTCCATTGAGCTGTCGTAATTTTTTTATGTAGGACTAGCTGTGCCCGCGATTTCGTACGCCCGGTTTGTATGGAAAACACGCAGTGTCGAACATACTGAAAACGTTTCTCCGCGCGTAGGAGCGGGATCTGCTAACCCGCGCGCGGAAGCGTGTTTTGAATTGTCTGATCTTTGTTTTTGTATGGAAAACACGTTTCCGCGCGCGAGCTAGCATATCCCGCTCCTAAGCGTGGAGAAACGTTTTCAGTATGTTCGACACTGCGTGTTTTCCATACAAACTGGGGTACTTACTCAATATTAGAATGGTTTGCGTGATTATTTATTTGTAACCTAGGCTTGACACCAGGTAATTAAAAAAAACTCAGTCAAATAAAAAGTCTCTTTAAGATCGTTTAAAAACGACCGAAATTCAATTTCCTACCTACCTCCTAAGTCATGAGGCGTGATTATTTTTGTCGTAACTTTGATTTTAAATAATGCTCAGTCGAATAAAAAAGATCCACAAAAATCGGTAAAGAAACAGCCAAATTTAAATTTCCTGCCTATCCCCTAAGTCAGGTAGCGTAATTTTAATTTTTAGGTATCCTAAGTTGCAACCCGGGTAACACACAGTTGAATAAAAAAAGTCCCATTGAAATCGGTTCAGTAGTTTTGGCGTGATGTGGTAACATAAAGACAGACAGACAGACAAAAAATCTAATTTTATTTATTCGTATGGCAAATATGAAGCATGTCAAATTCATAATTTTATCTTCTCAACCAATCAGTTGCGTCATTTGAAACACTTATGAAAGCATGCAGGTTCCCAGGATATTTTTGAAGAGGGCAGTCTTTAAGTTAGTGGTTAACTGACTGCACTTCGGCACCGCAATCACAAGCAGGGGAGGTGGTCCAGCCACAGCGGTGGCGGTACTGCGTGCAGCGGCTATGACCGGTGCGGATCCTATTTAGCGCACACCACTGAGGTCTTGGAAGACCGAAACCAGGCAGCTTTTCGCCAGGTGTTATTAAGGCTCCAAAACCGGCATTCACGTCTGGTCTCATAGGCGCGCCCATTCCTCCTCAATACAGAAATCACGCTGCCTGAGTTGGTTACCGAGTAAGTTTGGCGGCCGGCGCAATTTAAGTCTCTGCGGTTGACACCGAATAAACTCTTGGTATACAGGTAGATCTGGAGAAGCCGTTATTTTCAAAGTCTCCTTAAGAAGAGCCTCCTTTCTGCGAAGATCCGGTGGAGCAATATTAATATAGCCAAGGCACCGGGGTAGATGTTATCGTACCGGAAATAAACCTCATAGTTTTATTAAGCTCGGTGTCAACGGCGGAAACATGAGCACTTTGCATCCACACAGGGGCGCAATATTCAGCCGTGAAGTAGACGAGAGCCAGCGCACTCGTACGGAGCACGTCGGCCTTCGCTCCCCAGCTTAGCGTGCCTGCCAGTTTCGAAAGTAAATTGTTCCGTGTCTGCAACTTACGGGAAAGTTTCAACAGATGGACATTGTAGGTAAGGCTCCGGTCTAAGGTGACGCCCAAGTACGTTGGATGAGGGTTATGTCTTACGTGGATAGCGTTAAATTTCACCTGCAAGTCCCTTTTTGCTAGCTGGTTGTGAAGGTGGAAGCAGCAGACCTCAGTCTCCAGTTTTTGAAGTAGCTGTTTAGCAGTTTCATGTCCTCTGTGAGTGTAGTCTCTACCTCCCCGAAATCTGTGTGTTGGGCAATCAGAGCAATGTCATCCGCGTAGGCAAACAACCTTGAAGTGGTCTGTGGGAGGTCGTGAGTGTAGAGATTGAAGAGCGTTGGAGCAAGTACAGATCCCTCAAATAGGCCATTGTTAAGCTTTCTGGGTGTACTTGCTCTGCTTCCAAGGTGAACTGTGAAGTGACGTTCTGATAACATATTGGATATCAACTGTACGACGTTCTTGTTCCGGATTACGGAATCCTGTGTCACAAATGTGAGGTCCGGGTTGTAGTCCCTTAGCCAACGTGCTGAACGAAATGATCCTTAGTCTTTAGCGTCAAACACCCGATGTATGTTCTTTTCCTCTGCTCATTGTGCCAAGGTAATTCCATTTTTTCGTCGCTGTTACAGCGCCAGCTGGTATGGTGGCTGTTGAAGTCACTGGTATAGACAGCAGGGTGGTCCAAGACTGTGGGGAAAGGTGGTTTGTATATGTTTGTCACTAGTAGGTCACCAACCTGCACTATAATAATGAACTTGTTAGCGCAGTCATCGTGCTGTGTAACGCTGGCATCATTAAAGGTTTTCCCTGCAGTACGTGGCAATACCATACTTCGGATGATGGAGTGCTTTCAGTAGTTTGAAGCCTGGATTGTGTCCTCTCCTCTCAATATCCCGGTCGTCTTTGGTGTGGGTCTGAAGACTAATAATTTCAACTTATTGGTATTTAAGTAGCCTCTGGAGATATTCACATTTTGCTTTACTTATTCCTTCAATGTTGAGCTGAATTATACTGACAGATGTTCCAATATCCTTTGTTAGGTAGCCCTGAAAAGGGCTGTTTTGATTAACTGATAGAGTTTGACATGCTTTTTTCTGTGCTGTGAGACCTTTTGGAACTCAAGTACAGCAGCCAGTGTTTGGTTATTCGTTTGGCACCAACCAAGGGACACGTGCAGGGTATCGGTGGGTAACTTCCTGCGGACGTGAACAACCTTCATCCCTCAATTCTAATTATATCGTTAAATAATGCCTGCTGCAATTATGTTTTTGTAAAAATATTCAATGTACAGACACGACCCTTCTAGAAATTTATTAGGATATAATGATAAAGGATAGGGGATAATAATAAAGGTTCCCAGCAACAAATGTATCTCCAGCGAAATGTGTCTGATTGTAATTCTAACTAAGTTGCGTTTAAATGAATTACTAGAAAATAAACACAAAACGTGCAGACAAATAATTACATAATTAACTAACAAACACAACCTTTCTCAAATTATAATTTTATGAACAAAATTTTTATTTTTATTTTGTTATTTATTCATATACAATTAAATACTATGAATTTTACATGTAAATTAAATTGTCACTAGAAAAGTAATATAAATTCAGAAAATAATATACCTATGACTACCAGAAAAAAATATAAATAATATACCAAAAATGTAGACTTCCAACGAAAATTCTAAACTTGAACCGAACTGAACTTCCAGTTGCACATGTACATACATACATACATACTTACGGGGTAGGCAGAGCGTTAAACGACTCGTAAAAGGCGCTTTCGCCACGTCTGACAAATTTTGAGGGCAATTTTAAGTTGAAAAGTGTATTGCTATAGTGACAGGTTGTCAGCCCATCGCCTAAATTACAATACACTGTAACCCTCGAATCCCTTTTGCTGACTTCTACAGCATGCCCGGGAGGAAGGGCAGCTGGAACATGCTATGTTTTTCTATCTCTCCCAGTCCAGCATGGAATAATGGCACATGTAATGCTACAATAATCGTTTTCTTACTAACTTCATTTCTATTTCTGGTTATAAAATATATATTTTTACTCTAAAAAAATAAATTTCAATAAAAATCCGAAAAATTATGGAAAAAATGACAGTCGGACAACCAATTTACGCTAAAATGTCTAAAACTGTCGCGAACTACGAAGCGGGGGGTAAAGGGGGCTTAGGGGCGTAGTCCCACGTGATAATAAAATAGAATTCCACCATAGAGGTTAGGTTAGAACGGTGACCCTTTAGAGCGAACGAAGTGAGCGACCGAGCCGCTGAGGTAGAAGGGGTAAAATGGAAATTAAACTAGAAGAAAGTTATTTTCTTCAGTAAATTACGAAATAATTGTTCGCAACTTTTTTTTTATCATGTGAATAATAAATATTTTTTTTGGTAAAATGGAAATCAAGCTGGAAGAATAGTATTTCCGTCAGTACGTTACGTATTACTTATCCGCATCTTTTAGTTTTCCAGTCAGTCGTTACTTTATTTTTTATTCGCACAAATGTGGTCAATAAGTTAGTTATTCAAACAGTACATTTCATATTTAGAAAAAGCTTAATTTTGAATTATTTTTCGGAACTTTTATTACTACCAAATTTATTATATGTATAGATTGTCTTGTAGACTGGATTAATATGTAAGTACAGAAATGGGGCTGATGATGAAGTACAGAAAACTTAGTCATAAGGTCGCCTTTTGCATTTTTATTGTTACTTGTTGTATGCGTGTACGTACAGCCGTGACTTGAGCGGGAAAAGAAAACATGAAACATAGCCTCGCGGGGCAGAGAGGGGAAGCGAAATGTTTAAGAAACCCTTACCGTCTCTTCCCTGCTTGGGTATGTTTCGTGTTTTGTTTATGCGCTGGAGACTCGGCTTACGGTACACACGTATTTATTGCTGTTTTTAGTTTTTTTTTGAGTCAACGATAATGATGACCAAATGAATAAAAAAATGTTACAGGTATTTTTTATTGACCTCTTTAATATGTATGTAATGTAGAGTATTCTAGAAATATTAGGTAATTTACATTATAGAGATATCACTTCAGAATTTTTCATCCTCATTCCTTAAAAAGTTATTACTGTTTTTCGAGCTTTCCCAGATCGCTTTGTTTTCTTCAGCTTCTTTCTCTTTCTCCTTCCATCTTCACGGTCCTCATGCTTTTCATTTTCACCATCGGTGTGTTCCTGGTTATGTCTTATTTCTGCTTCATGATCATTATCATGATGGTCTACCTGACTGTCAAGTACTGAACCTGCAGGCAGATCACTTTCGGAGAGGGCGAAGTTTTCAGAGTACCTGATGTGCATTTTCTTGGGCGCATGTTTCTCGTCTCCAGGCACTTCGAGCTCGATGCTGTCGTTTCGCTTGATGCCGTAGTCCGGGCCCTTTACGCCGAGGTGTTGTTCTTCTGGGTTGAATGCGGCTTCTCCTTCGTCTTCGTGGCATATCAATGTAGGTTCTGAAAGAAAAACTCTAATGTAAAGTTCTCCGCAATATTCTTGACATGGATCGGGAAAGTTTTCATCTAAAGTTCACACGTAAATGCTTGAATATAAGAGATCATTTTTAATGCGCATACTAGCCTGAAACTCGAGGTTAATTACAGAGCACCTTTGCTGTAAATCCTGCTCTGAAAGATTACACGAAACATACCCCCGCGGGGCAGAGAGGGGAAGGGGACTTTTTGTGAAACGCTTCCCCTCTCGTTCCCGCGGGGGTATATTGCAGAGAGGGGAAGGGTTGCACAATTATTTTCCGCGGGGGTATGTTGGTATGGTGGAGTCACGGCTTTAGAGTGCATCGCAGAGTTCCAATGAACAGAACCACCTTCTGTATGACATACCACATCTGGAGAGCGTAGCTAGCTGTTTGATCTGGAAATGGAGCGCGTTGGTCATCAGTGTTATGATCTCATTCTCCAGCACGTGCTTGAAGTTGCCCACCATTCTGTTGATAGCTCCTTCTATAACCAGGACTTGAGGTCTGTGAATGAATGAGTAGTTTCACTGTTTATGTTTACCTAAGGTTTGACTTCTCAAGCCAATCGCAAACAAAATGTCTCTTTGAGCTGGTCATTTTCTATAAACATACATATCATCATTATCTCCCTAGCCTTATCCCGCATCTCACGGGGTCGATAGATGATTGAACGAGGGTACTGGTTTTTACACAGAGCGACTGCCAAGGGAAACTAGACCCAATCCTAGATTAAGTCAGAGTTTTCAAGCCGCCAATGATTAGCATTGGCCTCTGATATGGTTTGACGACTACTATCTACGGTGTTAAATGATATTTACCGGGACCAACGGCTTAACGTGCCTTCTGGAGCTTGGAAAAAGTGCCTAATAAACGTACATATGCAATTCAAAAACCGATAAACATATTGGTACGTAGTGGGATTCGAACCACGACGACCCACTTAGGAGGCAGCAGCCATATCCACTACACTACACCATCGGGCTCTCATATTTACTAAAAAAAACACAATTGAAATAATTTCCTCGTTAGAGTTGTTCTGATTTTCAGTTTCCGGTACACCGTTAGAATCACATTTAGACTACAAATTAATTTAGTTTCATGTATAGGTAATGTTCATCCAGTACCTATTTGGTGATCTTAAATTTACATACATACATACATAAGTCACGCCTTTATCCCTAAAGGGGTAAGCAGAGCGTCAACGACCCAAACAAAGGTCGTTCCGCCACGTCTGACAAAGTTTTGAGGGTTATTTAAGATAAATATGCAGGTATATTGCTGTAGTGACAGGTTGTCAGCCTATCGCCTAAATTACAATATACTGAAACCCTCGGATACCTTAGCTGTTTTTTACAGCATGCCCGGGAGGAAATGCAGCTGGCACATTCTATGTTTTTCTCCCGCTTCCAGTCCAGCATGGAAGAAATGCAGCATGGATCTTAAATTTGACCTACCGTATTTGTCTCAAATAACCGATAGACAATTCGACGGCCTCTGGGTCTTTCACCATGGTGACTCCTAGATGCGCGATCAGCTCATCGGCCGACAGCACGAAAAGACCCATCAGAGGAGGTGTCCTGCCGCTTATCTTTGCCACATATTTGTATTCCATCTGCAAATGGTAAAAAGTTAACACTCATTCTTCAACTGATGAAGAAGAAGAACGCACTCATTGAGGTTTAGGTATGTTGCAAGCGCTTAGATATTACTCGTACTTTGATTTTGAAATGGTTGAATAATTTATTTATTTACTTTATTGATAAGACGAACACAACAGTTAACAACCAAATAAGAACAATATAACAATATGTTAAGATTAGATCCAGCGGCTAACCAATTTAGTGATCGTACAGCTATACATGCAGCAAACTATGTTATATAATTTATAATAATGAATTATAATAAAGGAAGTGGGGAATATTTGAATAATTGCTGCTTTAGCAATAAGGCCGCCTATATTGTACTGTCACGTTTGTTCCTTTTTATTTCTGTTGTATGTGTCTCTTTGTGCAATAAAGAATTTTGAATTGTATTGTAATATGGAGCTGTGAAAAAATGTACGCAATTATTCATTTGAGGAAACACTGGATACAGTTTTCTTGGTGACCTCCAAGGCAGACTTCTTAAATCTTGAATGACATGGGTTGAAAATGTCTCGGCTTATTTTCTTTAACTAAGTCGTTGAAGAGACGAGCCATTCTTGTCAGTGATCATTGAGGCATAATGAAGGATAATGTAAATGGAGAAATTGAAGATGATGCACAGAAATGTGTTGACAAATTGTGGTTTGAAGACAGTCAACAGATTTCTATTACCAATGACATATTATGATTTGTAAGACGTAGCTACCTTAAGCTTGCTGAATCCGATGACGGCATCCACCAGCCGCAGCCTGTCCTCGGAGCGCCCGGTGGCCACCGACTGCCGGTAGAAGCTGTCCATACCTCGCACCACGCCACTGTGTAGTCTGATTTGCTGCGAAATAATACATACATACATATAGTCACGCCTTCATCCCTTACGGGGTAGGCAGAGCGTGAAACGCCTCGTAAAAGGCGCTTCCGCCACGTCTGACAAAAATTGAGGGCAATTTTAGATTGTATTTTGTATTGCTATAGTGACAGGTTGTCAGCCCATCGCCTAAATTACAATACACTGTAACCCTCGAGTCCCTTTTGCTGACTTCTACAGCATGCCCATGGAAGGGCAGCTGGAACATTCTATGTTTTTCTATCTCTCTCAGTCCAGCATGGAAGAAATAATACAACTTAATTTAATATTATCTTATGCATTACAATCAGAAGAAACCACTTTTGGGAAAAAGCAGTATGTTAAGCTCCCCGCCAGATCGAGCGGTGATTTACGATTGGAACCTGGTGGAAATGAGATACGAACCGAAAACAAAACTCAATTGCGTGATTTAGGAGAATTTTAAAGTTTTGTTCATCATTATGTAAAACGAATTAGTATCAAAATATTATTGGAATACCTATACAAAAAACGTATCATAAGATAATTACAACTCCGTTGATAGAGAATATGGAGAAGGCAGGCGTCTTCACGCTGGCGCAACTTGGCTTCATGGAGTACAGTTTCTTGTGCATCTCAATGATGGTGTGGTCCATGAAGTCATTCAAGTGTGATTGCTTCTGTTTGTCATAGCAACTGTCATAGCAAATACAAATTATGAGTAAAATAAGTTGGATTATATGTTGGAGATGTGGAGGCTACTTGAATCCCATATCTATTATCACAAAAAAAGAGTTCTCTGGAGGCTCCTGCCGCGGCTCCTATAAATAGTAGTTTCAGTTTCTATAATACATACATACATATAATCACGCCTTTATCCTAATGGGGTAGGCAGAGCGTAAACGACCTAAACAAAGGTCGTTCCGCCGCGTCTGACAAAGTTTTGAGGGTTATTTAAGATAGATTTGAATCTATATTGCTATAGTGACAGGTTGTCAGCCCATCGCCTAAATTGCAATATACAGAAAACCTCGAACGGTAGGTCCGATCTTTCACCCCACACGAATCCACCCTAAGGTGGATTCTAGGAAACGCATGTCCGAGAATTCACCTTACTTAGGGTGAATAAATGGAATTTCTTTTGAATAGTTTTTTCCATTTATTCACCCTAGGTACAGTCAGTGAAACCGAGCCTTGGCGAGGTTTGTAATAGTTTTCCACATGGACAAAATTAAGGAACTTTGACTAGCTATAACTTCTAAACTACTGATGTGAATTTCATGAAATTTGAAATATATCGTGTCTATGTAGAGCCTAATAATATACTTTAAAATCAGAGTTCTAAATTTATCGGCAAGGGAGTTATGGGGGGGGGGGGTCGAAAATGGCCTGAACTGCTTCGAGAAAAGGATGGTACGGCAATGCCGCTTTGTTTTGCTCGACTTGCGGGGGCACTGCCGTGCCCCCAGATTCAAACTTTACGACATGAGAGCAGATAAATACTATTAGCCTATTAGTAACATTTTGTAATCCAAAAAAGAACAGATACAAAACCAATAGGATACTGCAATAATAATGAAAGGATATAATTTACAGGTTTTATGGCTGTGGATATGTGACAATAACCTCATCTTCATTCTTGTGCATACTTTTGAACGCATCAAGTCAAGTATTTTCATAAACTGAATGATGATCAGAATCACTTTGATAAATAGATTATAACCACAGAGTTATCAGAATGTAGATTATTATCAATGTATTAATAAACTGTTTTAAACTTTCGCGGTCACACCGATTAAATTATTTTGTATCAATATATTGTCTATCAGTGCATTATCTCGAGTGCAAAAATGATGTCGAGTGTACATTACCAGGGTGGTAAATCGGAAGAAAATATAAATATAAATTCCATTTATTCACCCTAAGTAAGGTGAATTCTCGGACATGCGTTTCCTAGAATCCACCTTAGGGTGGATTCGTGTGGGGTGAAAGATCGGACCTACCGACCTCGAATACCTTAACTGGTTTTAACAGCATGCCCGGGAGGAGATGCAGTTGGCACATTCTATGTTTTTCTCTCGATCCCAATCCAGCTTGGAAGTAAACCAAAGCAAGAAAAAAAAATGTACAAAGAAGTATGTATGCAAATAAAACCTTCAAATCTATAACTAACCAGCTACACCTGACTGGTCAAATTTGATGGGAAAATATCGTAACTAAATTTCTTACTGAAGCTCTTTATTTGCAGCTGCGTCTGAAAGGCCGAAGAATAGCAGGTAGTCGTTGAAGTAGTCCTTCAACCAAGAATCCAGGTCTGCCTTCAGCCGCTCCAAGAACTCATCTGGTTGAAATGAATATTGTTTTTATGGAAACTATTGACATGATTAAGTATTCATTGCACATGTGAAAGATTTGTAAAACAGGGCTCGTGACTAGAGGAAAAAGAAAGGGGTGGCATTTTGCTCTGCTATCGCAGGATCCTTCACCCTTCAGGTTATAAAAACGTTTTAATATATCTTACTTATAGCTGAAGGTGGTAGTTGTTCGGATGACTGGCAACCAGTTGTTCCGTTGATGTAATACTGAAAGGAAAAACGTTTTGAATTAAGTATTTCATATTAAAGACTATTATATATCGTGGCTTTTATTATTTTGGCAAAGGTAAGTAAGTTGCTGAAGAATCCTAAATGCCCGCAGATAAGATTCGTGGAGGACAGGATTTCCTTGCAGGCTCAAGTTATGTAACCGGTTTTGAGCGTGGTGTGATGAAGTTGAAAGACACTGAGTAGAGCACTTACCATAAGCAGAACATCCTTCATGTGTAGCTCTGAGAGCACATGCTCTACAACTAAACGGCTCTGAACAAGTCTTAATCGTCCCTCAATCTTGTATGTCACGGACTTGAGGAGCAGCCTGAAATATAAAGGTTTTATATACAAAAACATATGCAACGATGTGGTTCTATCACTACTCTATTTATGCGGTAAAGGAAATCAGGAGTAAAAAAATCTGCATCTGATGGGTATTGAATGAGTAAGAGTCTGAATTCATCTAAATTCGATACGTAGTAAAACTGCGACTTTTCTTTTAAAGTACAAGGATGGGTACCATGATACCTACTGGAGTTCTCCAAAGGTGGGTCTGTTGAACAGTGCGTCCTTGTCAGTGATGGCTCTCTCGTACTGCCCGAAGAGCAGCAGGTCGTTGAGTGATAGACGGGCCGTCAGCATCATGTTATGCTATTAACCAAGTATCTACTGGAGTTCTCCAAAGGTGGGGCGGGGCTGTAGAAGAGTGCATTCTTGTCGGTGATGGCTCTCTCGTACTGCCCGAAGAGCAGCAGGTCGTTGAGTGATAGACGAGCTGTCACCACCGTGTTATGCTATAAAACAAGTACCAACTGGAGTTCTCCAAAGGTGGGTCTGTAGAAGAGTGCGTCCTTGTCGGTGATAGCTCTCTCGTACTGCCCGAAAAGCAGCAGATCGTTGAGTGATAGACGGGCCGTCAGCACCATGTTATACCATGAACCAAGTAATTACTGGAGTTCACCAAAGGTGGGTCTGTAGAAGAGTGCGTCCTTGTCGGTGATGGCTCTCTCGTACTGCCCGAAGAGCAGTAGATCGTTGAGTGATAGACGGGCCGTCAGCACCATGTTATGCTATGAACGAAGTACCTACTGGAGTTCTCCAAAGGTGGGTCTGTAGAAGAGTGCGTCCTTGTCGGTGATGGCTCTCTCGTACTGCCCGAAGAGCAGTAGATCGTTGAGTGATAGACGGGCCGTCAGCACCATGTTATGCTATGAACGAAGTACCTACTGGAGTTCTCCAAAGGTGGGTCTGTAGAAGAGTGCGTCCTTGTCGCTGATGGCTCTCTCGTACTGGCCGAAGAGCAGCAGGTCGTTGAGTGATAGACGGGCCGTCAGCACCATTGTTTATTTGTTTATTTGTTAACATCATTTACACAACCATTACAGGGCAAGCCTAAGGCGATTGTATAAGTACAAACATAACTGACTTAAAATTAAACTTAAACTAAATACTTAATATTAGAGGTTAAACATATTGAGATCTTTGAAAAAGAAATCACAGACAACTATATAATCATAACATCAGAAGAAAACAAAAAATATAATATGAACATAAAACAAAACAATATTATTATTATTATTATCGACTTTATCGGAGAAAAAGACAATCATCTACTTTTTAACAATACTTAATACAAAAATAATAAACAATTAATAGTTAAAAACTTTCACTAAAGCTCATACTCTCTCTATCAATAACATGCCACTTATCTGCAAACACGTCAACCTGCGGATTTTGAGTCAACAACTCCTCAACTAGAACAACCCCACGCAAGACTGGTGACTCTCGATGTGACACAGTGCGACAATCAGGGATGGAGAGAAGTCGATGTGAGCGACCACGTAAATACTTATCGGGTACATAAAACCGGAGTGCTTGTGAAACTAATTCAGGACTGTTATATTCCCCACGTAAAATACGAATAATTGTTATTATTAAATGAAAGTATCTTCCATACTGGACTGGGAGAGAAAGAAAAATATAGAATGTTCCAGTTGCCCTTCCTCGCGGGCATGCTGTAGAAGTCAGCAAAAGGGATTCGAGGGTTACAGTGTATTGTAATTTAGGCGATGGGCTGACAACCTGTCACTACAGCAATACACATACACATTACAATCTAAAATTGCCCTCAATTTATGTCAGACGTGGCGAAAGCGCCTTTTAGGAGGTTTTACGCTCTGCCTACCCCGTAAGGGATAAAGGCGTGATTTTATGTATGTATGTATGTAAGTTTCTGCGCGTAGATAAAGAATTATAATTTAATGTGCCTTGTATAAACTTTGTCGGGTATAAAAAGGGGTAGTATCCATAGACTTTTTTATAAAGAAACCTAAGAAACGCTTTTTGTACTTTCTCTAGCAACAGTGTGTATGTGCTTTCGTGCGGACCCCATACAACAGATGCTGACTCGATTTTACTTCTTACTAATTCTAAGTAAATTTGTTCTATCGCTTTTGGATCGTTGAAGTCTTTAGCATTTCGAATAACAAAACCAAGTCTTTGAAAACATTGTTTAGCTAAAGATCCAATGTGATAATTGAATGTTAGTCGAGCATCAAATAGCACTCCAAGGTCCTTGATGGAGTTAACACGGGTAATCATCTCCGTTCCTAAGAAATATGTATTGTATGCAGGTTGAATAGCACGGGTATATGATAGCACAGAGCATTTGGATGGATTAAATAGCAACTTATTTTTAGTACTCCATTGGAAAATTGCGTCGATATCCGCCTGAAGCCGAAAGCAGTCGTCAGTACTTTGAATCGGGTGTAGAAGTTTTAGATCATCTGCATAGAGCAGGCAAGAAGAATGTGCAATAACTGACTCAATATCGTTTATCATAATGATAAATAGGAGGGGGGCAAGAATTGAGCCTTGACTGACGCCTGATCGAGTATGATATGGCTTGGATATAAAAGTGCCATGTTTGACAAACTGCTGGCGATTAGCCAGATAGTCGGCAATGAATTTAAGTAAAGAAGGTGCGAAACCAATAGCGGAAAGCTTATATAGTAGAACGTCATTATCAACTCGATCAAACGCCTTTGTAAAAGTAGACAACATCTACTTGAATCCCTTTATCCATAAAATTGGAAATAATGTTTATTTTTGTCAAAAGGTTGGAATTTACTGATCTTCCTGATCGAAAACCGTGTTGTGAATTATTAAGATATGGATCTACTTGTTTGATAAGTTTGGAATGGATGATAGACTCAAAGACTTTGGCTAAGGCTGATGAAATTGCAATCGGACGATAATTCTCTACCAATGTTTTATTTTTCGATTAGGGAAAGTTTCCAGACTGATGGATATTTATTACTTCGAATCGAGAGATTAAAGATGAATGACAAAGGATTGATTAAAAACTCTTGACATGCTTTTAAAATATAACCGGGCAAATTATCCGGCTCTACAGCGCAACTAGGTTTTAGTTTTTTCAATGCAAGTAGAATATCAGAGAAGTTAATGCAATCTATGTTAATATAATTAGCGGATGAACTGTTATCTTGTTGGCTAGCGGACGCGGCGCATAGGGTAGGCACCTGTGGAGGAGAAACACTAGAGAAGAAATTTGCAAACGCTCCAGCAGCTTCACTACCATCTACAATTGTATCTTGGTAGCTTACCCGTGAAACGAAACCACCAGTAGTTTTGAGGTTGTTAATGTGCCGCCAAAATTCCTTGGGATTACTTTTTATATTTTTTTGAATACGGAAGACATAAGCGTCATATGATTTTGAAATTCTTATTTTAAGATCTGCTCTGAGTTTCGAAAAAGATTTATAGATTGAGTTATCATTATTCGCTTTCCATTTTTGGTGTAATAGTGCCTTACGCTCTAGGTCTTTAATTATATCAATCGTATACCAAACAGGATAACGTCTTACGGTACTTTTAGGACGAGATTTTTTTGGAACACTTTGGTCAAATATATTGTACATGGTGGAATAAAACGATTGGACAGCAGTATCTACGTCTGGAGCTTTATAAACAGAATCCCAATTGGATACACGTAATAGTTGATAAAGTAATTCAAAATCAGCCTTTGCAAAGTTCCAGTCCCTAGGGCTGTGAATGTTACTGGGTGGTAAAAGAGGATTGCTGCTTTTAGGTTTCATTATGGGCAAGTATATCTCGGGCGGTAGGTGGTGTTTGTCAGCATATGGCACTAATCCAGTCATTGTCTCACTTAAGCTCACCTCTTCACAGTTTTCTGTAACGAATACTACATCAATTTTCACCCCTCGAGAATTCATTATTTCACTAGCATCATTCAATCCACATACATTCAAGAAGTATCCTAAATATGCATTATATATGCATGCTATTTAAATTTAGGTCTCCTAATATTACAACTTTGCTATTAATATTAATATTAGACATGTTCATTTCAACTTTTAAAAACCACCGCATATCATCTGATGATGATGGCGGAATATAAATCACACACACATAAAAATTAACACCATTGTGAGAAAATGTGGTCCATAGATCTTCGCCCTGATCTGTTTCCATTTCCAACTGACGCCGCAGAGAAACTTCAGGGCAAGCCGCAAGTAAAACTCCACCTCCAGCACGCCGATATCTATCGCGTCGTACGATGGTCCACCCACCCTCAATCAGTTCCGAGTCCAAAACTGAGGAATCAAGATTAGACTCAGAAACAGCGATGAGATTAGCTTCTTAAAGTCCTATGTTTGTCCTCCAATACTTTAGTTTGGTTTTGAGACCATTAACATTTTGGTATATAAAATAAAGTTTCGGGCCTGGACTACATGATACATACGATGAATTACTAATATTTATTTTGTTGGGGGGCTCGAAAGGGCGTCCATTCTATGATCCTTGCATTGCTAGGCCACATAGCAGGTGACATACATTTCTCAAACAATGGTTCAGGAACACATATCTTGTACGACCGATAATCACCTCTTGCTTTTAGCTCTTTAACAATGCATGATTCCGAGCCGTACATTTGCTGCAGGTAAGCTTGAATTTCTTCTATTCCTGATGCCATGTTCCAGAGATGAATTTGTTTCCTTGGCTCTATGGCGCGAAGAGTAGTTACTTCGGGGCCAGCAGTACCGTACTTGAAAATGAGCTTCCGGCTACGCTTTTTGTTGCGCTGTTCTTGCCATTTATATGGGTTATTTTCGTCATCACTACCTCTTTCGGTGTCGAGAGGTTCTGTACCTTTAGGGGCTGGATCTTCTTTAGTTGACATAGTTGTAGGGTTTGCCTTATTGACCTTATCATTCACATGAATGTCAGAGGTTACTGTTTCCTCTTTATCAGATGCAGATGGAGGATCAGCGCTCATTGGATCAGTTTTAGTTTTACGGCGCTTTTGCTTGCGTTTTGGCTGGGAACTTTCATTATCTATGGTATTATCTTTGGATGGAGGCTGCAAGGCCTCTAGGGTTGATAATCTTTCATCGATGTCGGTTAATTTTACGGAGCATTCATCAATTTTTTCATGACAACGTGTAACAGAATCAACTACTTTAGCCAAGTTATTGTTCATGACGGTCATCTGTTCTCTAAGAAGACGTAGTTCTAAAACTAGTCCATTTTGGTTATTTTGGATTATTGTTTGGTTGAAAATGTCTTCTCCAGAGCTATTGAGTGTATCAGTGTTACTATTCAATGTATTTTTCTTTGGTAAAGTATTATTGTTAATTTTGAGATCAAAGACAGGTGATACCACAGTAGGCAGACAGGATTTGCTTTCACGTCCAGGTGGTGGTGATGATGCCTTTAGTATGGGTAGATTAGATTGAAGACAAAATCTACATTTCCATTTCTTTTTCGTATCATGATCCGAAACAATTATTCCGAAACGCCCGTCAGAAACTTGAGCACAATCTAAGTCATAATTTCTATGACACAGCGTACAATACACAAAATGTCTATTTGGAATTACCGTACGGTATTTTCCACAAATATTTTTTGAATAAGACATTTTCATCAAAAAATCATGTATTTCCATACAATATAAATATTGCTCGTCAATGTCCTGCAGCGCTTAAAGCGCTGAGCGATTAATGAACCCACGCGGGACGCGACCTTGAGTCCTTGACGCTACGCAAAAAATCACAGCGCGTCAGCGCGACGTCCCGTGGTGGATCTCACCATGGACCATGTTATGCTATTAACCAAGTATCTACTGGAGTTCTCCAAAGGTGGGGCGGGGCTGTAGAAGAGTGCGTACTTGTCGATGTTGGCTCTCTCATAATAACCTAAGAGCAGCAGATCGTTGAGTGATAGACGGGCCGTCAGCACCATGTTATGCTATAAACTAAGTAATTACTGGAGTTCTTCAAAGGTGGGTCTGTAGAAGAGTGCGTCCTTGTCAGTGATAGCTCTTTCGTACTGGCCGAAGAGCAGCAGGTCGTTGAGTGATAGACGGGCCGTCAGCATCATGTTATGCTATGAAACAAGTACTTACTGGAGTTCTCCAAAGGTGGGTCTGTAGAAGAGTGCATCCTTGTCGGTGATGGCCCTCTCGTACTGCTCGAAGAGCAGCAGATCGTTGAGTGATAGACGGGCCGTCAGCGCCATTTTATGCTATGAACTAATTAATTACTGGAGTTCTCCAAAGGTGGGTCTGTAGAAGAGTGCGTCCTTGTCGGTGATGGCTCTCTCGTACTGATCGAAGAGCAGCAGATGGTTGAGTGATAGACGGCCCGTTAGCACCATGTTGTGCTATTAACCAAGTACTTACTGGAGTTCTCCAAAGGTGGGTCTGTAGAAGAGTGCGTCCTTGTCGGTGATGGCTCTCTCGTACTGCCCGAAGAGCAGCAGGTCGTTGAGTGATAGACGGGCCGTCAGCACCATGTTGTAAACGTCGTTGTTCAGGTAGTTCACTCGGAAGTTCGTCTCGTTGCGAAGCTTCATCCGGTGGAAGAATCTGGGGAAACGATTTATAAGAGCTCAGATAGTTTTTGTTTATACGTTTCTATAATCCCGTTATTGCAGGTCGGTCGGGTTTTCTGAATTTCCTGCGCCATATCAACCGATTTTAATTGTCAGTTGAGATGCCTTCTTAAGGTCTCCTAGAAGGTATGTTTGAATAGCACACCTTATGTGTCTGATGCTAATTTTGTCTTTGAAGATGATTGTCTCTGATGCAAATGCTGAATAACCTATCAAGGACCTCAATTTCTCATGCTCACAGTATCGCGTTGTCTAGCTTCATCATCCCGTAGCCGCCCAGATTGATGCCAGCTGGTATCCTGCTGGGCGTTCCCCCTGCGTTGTAGATGGCGCGCTCTGCACCCGCCCGCGTTTGCAGCATCATCTGGCAACCAAAGTGTTTTATGCAGATCGTAAGGTGGATGAACAGGCTAGTATTGTAATGTAAGTTCTTATTAGTATTTTTCTTATCGAGTGGGGTTTCTAGTCGCCGAAAGACCCGACGAACCCTGGTGTTAGAGTTTTCAACCGACTGTCAAAGGCAGCGACCGGGACCGACGGCTTAATATGTCATCCGAATCATGGGATCTTTTACACATCAAGTGATTCAGCCTGCATTGTCTTAACCAATCTGTAATCGTGTTAGGATAAGCCTAAGGACTCACTTCAAGCATTTCGTTGTTCAAATTCCTTTCTGAAATAGCGTCCTGGAAATCCTGTCGGACTTGGTGGTGTTTCTCTGTGAATTAGTAATGTTACATTAATTGAGACTAGATGATCATCTCCCTAGCCTTTTATCCCTTATCTCGCGGGGTTGGCTACCTATTCTAAGAGATTGAACGAGGGTACTAATTTTTACACAGAGCGACTGCCATCTGACCTCCGCAACTCAGTAGGGAAACCAGACCCAATCCTAGATTAGGTCAGAGTTTTCAAGCCGCCAATGCTACCTCATTGGGCTCTCTTAATTGATACTAGATATAAGAAAATAATTAATATCCATTCTTCCACGTTGGACTGGGAGAAAAAAATATAGAATATAGAATGTGCCAGCTGCATCTGCTCCTGGGCAAGCTGTAAAATCAGATAAGGAATATGAGGGATTCAGTGTATTGTAATCTCGTCAATGGGCTGACTATATCGTACAGAAATATAAAGATCTATCTGCTATATATAACCCTCAAAATTTGTCAGACGTGGCCGAATAACCTTTGTTTAGGTCTTTGACGCTCTACCTACTCCAATAGGGATAAAGGTATGATTTTATGTATTATTATAATCCCGTTGATATTTTTAGTTAGGTAAATAAAAAAATGGAAGTAGAATGTCCTTACCATCCAAAGTACCAATGTTATTAGTGGTTATAGTATTTCCAATTCGGTTTTAGAATAAAGGTTAACAAAGTTTCATATCTTTTTATTCAAAAACACATTTCTAAAATAAATTATACGTGTTGGCAAATTAGTTAAGTTACTAAAACTACTATTTCATTTTGTTGTTATATATAATAGCTAAAACTTATTTTAGAAACATGAACTAAGATTAAAAGACATGAAACTTTATTTTCCTTTTTTCTAAATCCAAATTGGAAATACTATAGGTAAAGCAAAGAAAAATAAAATTGAAGTAGAATGTTCGTACCGTCCAAAGTATCCATGGTTTCGAAATGCTTATCGGCATTGACTTTGAGCCAACAGTTCTTATCTGCGTAAGTTTTAGCTTCCTCAGCATTTCCACCTGCCCCTTCCTGACATCAAATACATTTTAGGTAAAATATAATCATAATATACATACATACATATAATCACGCCTTTATCCCTAATGGGGTAGGCAGAGTGTAAACGACCTAAACAAAGTAATATTATGAATGTTATTACTTTTTCAAAGAACTTCTTGAGTTTATTTACATGATCATGATTAAATATTTCACGTATTATAAAAGACGTAAAAAAATATCCAGACCAAATTTAAGGTTCCACCCTTAAATTAGGTCTGGATATTTTTTTTCCCTTTCATACAAAGATGCTAACTGGTCGACTAGAGTCATTTTGTATGGGAGCCCCAATGTTTTTACTTCATATTAGGTTTTTACATATGAAATTGCCGGTAGGTACTCATGTTATTTATTAGAGCTAAATTCAGTATTGGAATTTAAACTATAATATTTGATATAATGAAATAAACAAACATGTCTTACTTTTATAACATCATCTGTTTGTTTTACATCGGGAGACTGGTCTTCTTCCTATAAATAACAATACAAAACATATTTTTTATATCGCTTTTGGTAAATAAATACCTTTACCTTTCATATACATATCTGACAACATTTTATATAAGATATGAATCTTACTCATGTTATTTATTAAGTATGAATTCGGTATTGGAATTTAAATCAAAATATTTTAACTTGAAACAAACATGTCTTACTTTTATAACATCATCTGTTTGTTTTACAGCGGGAGTCTGGTCTTCTTCCTATAAATAACAACAAGAAACATTTTTTTTTATCGCTTTTGGTTAATAAATACTTTACCTTTTATTAGACATCTGACGACATTTTGTTATAAAATATTAATATTTACAGTGTCTGACCTTGTCATGCGATTGGTTGACTTCAGCATTTGTTTCTAAGAAAAACAAAATATATTTTTTAAAATAATGAGAGCAAAAAATCAAAGAATAGCAATTTAGATAATACTTAAATTAAAACATAGATAATGGATCCAAGATGTTTGAAATTACTTGCGTATATAAAAATAGAGTTTGACCCGAAAGAAAGTGTTTGATAGGAGTTTTTCAGTCACAGAATTTGATAAGGATTAAGACTCTAAACATACCGACTTCATGCACATCTTGATCCTGTCTTCTGCCAGGCTTACAGCGAACAATTGAAATAAGACAAAAAATAATTAAATATAATGTTAATTGGTTTCTTTCCATAGCGACGGTTTAAACTTCCTATTTGAACCAAAGTTGTACCAGTCGATTTGAATTTTCATTAGGTTTTATCTTTACTGACCAACGTAAAATGCATAACTTTGAAATGGAATTTTGATTTTAATTTATTTCCTGATTAAAGAAGTATTTTCATGACTGTACGTGTGATTGTTCGTTGTGATGCTGACCGATGCTATATTAACAGATAGAGGGTAAAAACCTACTATTTCGATCAGAAGCAAATATTGATTTGACGATTTAAAACGGCATGGATTGATGTCTAATTGTCACCGAGTGTTTATAGACTAAATTGACTCTGCTGACCATGATTCTGCCCGGTGACATTACAATTACATGAAAAAAGTGTGGAAAGGCATTGCTCAAATGCTATTAGACCTATGAAAGTAATATAAGTATTGAATGGTAGGAAGTTTAATGTAGATTATTTTTGTCTTTGACAGATTATTTCTAAATCTAATATTCTTCGTTTAAAAGGGGAAATACGTTAATGATGGACATGTTTCGAAGGTAAGAGGGAAGAGAAGTTCAGCAGGGTCTAATTAGTCTTAAAACACCCGGTGACAAACTGTTACATAAACATAAACATAAAAATACTTTATTGCACTTAATAATACAACATACAACACAAAAGATAACAAAAAACAAGTACAACATAAGCGGCCTTATTGCTAAGGTAGCAATTTCTTCCAGGCAACCTTTGGGTGAAAGAAAAAAGTGTAGCGGTAAGCGGGATAGTGCAAACCTAGTCAAATAGGTATCCTAAATACATTACATAACATATAATACATAAATTAAGTACAAGCTACTACATAGATATTTGTAAAATAAACTAATACATAATATATAATAAACTAATACATAAACTAATGGAAGATAGGATAATGCAAACTACAATCAGAACTAGTCGAAGGAAATGACAGCAACAGTATCTACAGCACAGGATAAAAGTGAAGGAAACTAAAGATCAGACAGTAATTATTTGTTCCAAGAAACGTTTTTTAACTCGGCTCTTAAAAATCTCAAGAGACGGTGCACGTCGAATATCTTCGGGCAATTCGTTCCACAGCTTGATAGCTCGCACTGTGAAAGACTTTGCATAGAAGTCAGTCTTGTGAGAAGGCAGGTTAAGCGTCAATTTAGAGCTGGCTCGCAAATTGCGGGCCACAGGGTTACATTCTGTTACAACTAATAAAATTGATAATTTATAAAATAACTTTTGATCTAATTCCACTAAAAGCGTATTTTGACACTAGTTAAGTAGAAAAAGGCGTTCTTCAACGTAAGTAATAATAAAAAAATATTAAAATATAATAAATCATTTTGTTGAAATTCACCCACTTTGATAGAGAATTATCTCTATCAAAGTGGGTGAATTTGAAGTATGGTATTAACCATAAATAAGATAACATGAAATTTTTAAAAGACCATTCAGTTAAGGAAGGTGTCACTCGAAAACTATAAGACCTTTAATCATGATATAAGAAGCATTGTATATATTTTTTGCCATAAACAGTTTTCTTATGATTCTTTATTATGCAAGTCTGATCATTTTAGTCAAAACGACCTTTACAAAGTTCGTTTCGCCACGTCTGCGTGTTTTGAGGGTGAATAAGCACAGATGATATAAGTATTATATTGCTATAGTGACGGGTTGTCAGCCCATCGCCTAAATTGCAATACACTGAAACCGAATCCCTTAGCTGGATTTTACAGCATGCCTGAGATGCAGCTGGCACATTCTATGCTTTTCAATCACTCCCAGTAGTAAAATGTCCTTACTTGCTAAATGATCGGATGTAATAAATAAGTTATAATAATATATTTGATGCGTTGCAAATATACTTACTATTTTACTATTATACATTTGAACATCTACGCAAACATAGACCTACGAGTAGAATAGAAGCGCTTAAATGAGATGCATCTGCTAGTATTGAGGTATCTATAGAGAGGCTACATGAATCTTTCATGAACTCTATTCAGTCTGTGTTTTACTGAAAGTGCTATGTAGTTTTAAAAGCTTCTAAAAGCTTTGTCACGTCTCTTAGAATAATAGGTATGCAAAACTTTTCTGAATTTGCTATTTCATTGCTTGTTTTAAAAGGGAAAGGTAATTTTGTGTTTTATTACTTGAAGGCCCAGTCTAGGGGTACAAATGGGATTAAATGTAAAACAATAAGAAAGGATGAAATTGTGGATTTAAGAAATATGGAAATTTTGTATTAAATTTATGATAGAGAACAGAATATTCTTTAAGGTCAATCTTAAGCAATATAGTCTACTGTAATATTTTTTACTTTAAAGTGATTTTTCAATAAAACAAAATATTTACTCGTGTCGAAGGTATATATTCACTTAAACTTTTAAACTAAATTAACACAGACATTTGAAAACAACAGCTCTCTGACTAGATTAACATTTTTTATAGATTTGCTTAAACATTTACAATTAGATAACGACATTTATTATCTTCACAAATCAATGTAGTATCTATTACAGCTAATTCACATCTTGTCTTTTGCGAAATTAATTTATTTCTTTCACTATGTGAAATAATACAGTCAATTTTGGCTAACACTTTTCTTACTTAATTTGAAACTACCCCTATACATTTTTAATCCCCAATCTCCAGTTTTCATATTCAATATTAATATTTAAAAAAAATACAGGACTAGTTTAAAATAGTTTTCCAAAATGTGTTAGCCAGAATTTGACTCCAATATCTAGGTACATATTGTAGTTAATTGAAAGTCTAACAACCAATTACGAATTACACCTCTTATCACACTGCGACGACCAAATAAACTCATCTAAGAAAAAGTTATTTTGGTATCTATTTAACAAAACGTACAAATCTCTATATTTTCAAGTTCGTATTTAAAAGCTCTCTCGATTACAGTAGAGCCTAGAGCTAATAGGTCACATTTGCCATTTATTTGATGCTCAATTAACATACATACATATTATCACGCCTTTGTCCCTAATGGCGATCGTTAGGCCACGTCTGACAAAGTTTTGAGGGTTCTTTAAGATAGACTTGTAGGAATATTGATGTCAAACCCTCGGATCCCTTAGCTGGTTTTTACAGCATGCTCGGGAGGAAATGCAGCTGGCACATTCTATGTTTTTCTTTCGCTTCGTGTCGAGCATGGAAAATTAAGTTATAGGATTTTATTTTTTTGTAGAGCAAGGCTGTCAAATGGCCCGGCCCTACTGTAAAATAAGTTTTGTCATTGGTTGTCAAATATGTTACAATGTCTTTTACGTTTTATTAATAAATAATGTTGGTAACATTCTAAACGGGGTGTAAGGGACAGCGTCCCGCAAACTGATAGGGGTAGCTCAGTCAACGGAACTGAACATCTATCAGCAGGATTCTGGGCCGCCACATTGTGATAGTTACGTGTTCCATCGACACGATAAGAAGAAGAAGCAGGATTCTTTTTCAGGATTTGAAATGATTTTCCATACAAATTGCCTGATTGAGTTGATCATTTTGTATGGAAAGTTATTTTTTTTTCATCTCCTGAAAGAATTTTCTGGTGATAGTTGTTCAGTTTCGTTGACTGAGCAACCCCTATCAGTTTGTGGTACGCTGTCCCTTACACCCTATATATTCGGACTCCCATAGTATTTTTAATAGATGTAATAATCGTCGCAATGTGAGAGAGCTTTAGGACAGAAGCTCAGAATACAAAGCCTGCCTAATACAAAGGTATCTATCTACTCCGCGAGAGGAGCTGGCAACGAGCCTTGTAAAACAAACAGCCAACTCGATTTGGACACGGAAATTTAATATCCGCATCTGTCAAGAATAGGGCCGAGTGACGTCACAACTCACCTCTCGCACCCGGCCCTGTTTGTTCAGAGCTCAACGATCTTGTTAGCGCTCGTCACAAACAATTCAAACTTTTGATGACATTTAGCCAATATTTGTTTTACAAATTCCTACTCCACGAGCTGCAGGTAAAGACTAAACTCCGCTAAAATGATTACAAAATCCAAGAGTTGGACGGCGGCGTTCAGTGAAAAGCGTTGCATTCTGTATAATTACATCAATTTAAATCCTTATTCAGACTAGTCGGTGTGATCTCATCAGCACTACCTACAAAATACATTCATGCATTTCTTTAACAAAATATAACAAAGATAAAATTATAACAATTTTCGATAAAATCTTTATAAACCTATGGAATTTCTGAAATCATTCTTAGACGTATACTAAAGTAATACTTCAGTAGGTAAAGCTAACGATATGGAGGAACCCTGTAGGAGAAAATATTACGTCTAAACAGTACGATAGGAAAGTTTGGTCACAGATTGGTCGGGGAGGTCGAGCGAAGACGGGATACACGAAGCGATTAAAAAATAATTACACAAACGCCGCGTGACTCGACTTCGAACCGCACACTTATTGTCTTTACTCACACGTAGCACATCTAGTCTAAATACCCGTTTTATAAAGCGTCGTGTCTGTTGGGGGAGTGGTACTGCGGCCAGGACAGCAGGAGCTGCTCGTCCGGCGGCCGGTCCACGTGCTCCGGCAGCGGCGGCGAGTGCGGCGCGAAGGCCAGCGACCCCAGCGTGCCCGAGCCCACCAGCGCGCCGGACGAGCGCGACTGCTGCCGGCACAGCGGCCGCCGCGTCGGCGACTCGCTCTCGTCCGACATGGCGCGCGTCACCGTGATGCGCGGGGACTGCCGCCGTCGCCGCTCGCGCCGCTCGTGCTCCTCGAGCCCCAGCGCGCGCCCCAGCACCACGTGCGGCGGTGCGCGGATCAGCGGGATAGCGCACTGTCGCGGGCGCGGCACCTCCTCGTCTTGAGAGTCCTGCAGCATATTGCAGGACGCGGCGCGAGGCGCCGGCCGCTCAGACCCTCGCGCCCCCATCGCGGCTGCGTCAGACAGGCGACGCGTCGTTGGCGGTCGGATGCAGCCCGACCCGGCCGACAGCGAAGGCCGTCGAGACCCACACGCGCTAGGTGTACGCGCTTGGATCTCTTGAGTCACTTCACTCTTCGTCAATCTTTTCCTTCTATAATTCCTCAGAGAATCCCTTAGTAGCCGGCTACGAATACCATAAAGAATGCCATTGACTGGCGGGGCTGCCGCCAGTAATGCAGCCGAAATAGCTGCCAGAGATTGCGGTGGCACTGCGATAGCGGGCCATATTAAAACGCAGTAGTAAGGAAAATATAGAATCGCCAGGGAGCCTAGAGGCTGTATCACAGCAGATAGGGCTCTGTGACGAGGAGGTGGAGGAACGGCAAAGGGATTTCTTTGATGAGTAACGGTGACTTGCGCCGAGAGAGTCACTTCGTAGATGGCCGCCGCGATCCTGTGACGATGATACCGTGCTATGCGGAGAATCTTCAGGCTGCAGAGAAGTACCAGGGCTGCAGGGAGGACTAGAGTCAGCAGCGCATAGAGGAGACAGAAGACCAGGGCTGCGGGGCCGGCGCCGCAGTCGGGCGCGCAACCGCCAAAGCCGATGCTGTAGGACAGAGGAGGCTGGGATGCCGCCAGGGGCGCTAGCAGAGCTGCCATGGCCACCCAACCACTTGCCACGCATATCATCACCTAGAAAATAAACAAGTTTCTTTTTATTCCTTATGTTTCGTTAGATATAGGATACGATCGTAATTGAAGCTGGTAATTGCTAATCATGATAATTTTTGGGGTGGGCTGGGATTTACCTCCTAGTGGTCTACTCCGAGCAACAGCAACACAGGCTTGTCTATTGAAAAGTCCAGCTGAACGATCCCATCACAGCGGTGGTAAGCCATAAGGGGCCGCCTGGATCACGTTCTCCTCACCACCGGAGTTCGGAGTCAAACGGCTTGCTATGTTCCATCGGTGTATGAGAGTGCCAGTGCTATAACAGGGATCTTCTGGGAGAGATCGCTCCTTCGTCAAGTCTGTCATTGTCACCCCTGACATTGTCTGGAGTCAAGAGAAACCCCATTTAAAATACATACATATAATCACGCCCCAATGGGGTAGGCAGAGCGTAAACGACCTAAACCCATGTCTGACAAAGTTTTGAGGGTTATTTAAGATAGATTTGTACGTATATTGCTATAGTGACAGGTCGTCAGCCTATCGCCTAAATTGTAATATACAGAAACCCTCGGTTCCCTTAGCTGGTTTTCACAGCATGCCCAGGAGGAAATGCAGCGGGCACAATATATGTTTTTCTCTCACTCCCAGTCCAGCTTGGAAGCACCATTTATAAAAATAATTAAAAAACTGTGCACCTTCTTAGCAGACACGATGGCAGCATAGTGCAGCGGCGCGGCGATGGCAGCGGCCCGGTCGGCGTGCAGCCCGCACACGGTCCACAGCTGCAGCGGGTGCAGCGCGTGCAGCAGCGCGCCGCATGCGCACGCGCCGCCGCCGCCGCACAGCGCCGCGCCGCTCGCCAACGCGCCCACAGCGCCCAGGTGCACGAGCAGAACCGATGACGCTGATGCCGGCTGGAAAGAATTAGAAAAAGAAACTATTCAATAACCATTCTCATCTCCCTTGCCTTATCCCGTATCCCACTGGAGCGATTACCAAATCTAGGTGATTGAACGAGGGTACTGGTTTTTACACAGAGCGACCGCCATCTGACCTCCGCAACCCAGAAGGGAAACCAGAGCCAATTCTAGATTAGGTCAGTTTCCAAGCCGCCAATGCTTAGCACTGGCCTCTGCGAGGCTTAACGACTAATCTCTATGTAGTCTACGGTATTAAACGACATTAACCGGGAAAAACGGTTAAACGTGCCTTCCGAAGCGCGAAAAAGCGCTGAATAAACGTACATATGAAATTCGAAAACCGAAAAGTACATTGGTACGTGGTGGGATTCGAACCACGACCTCCCCGCTCAGGAGGCAGTGGCCCTATCCACTACACCATCGGGCTCTCGAATAACTGAGCAAATAAAAAAAAATATGGGTTTGCACTTGATTCTTGATTTAGTTTGGGCTTAGAGACTACTAGGTCTCAGAGTGACTTAGCTTAGACCACTTTGACCACATTATAATTATATCATTGAATTTCACTCGTAAAAACTTAAATCAGTCATTCATTGCTGCACTAAGGTTCGTATTTATAAAGCGATCTCAAGATTGAGAGCAATATTAAGTATTTATATGACAGGCCCTTTTGTACTCAAATGACATTTCTGATCCGAAGTAAAACTCGCTGTCAGTCTCAATAGCTGATTATTAATACGGCCCTTAAACCGCTGATTGATCGAGTATCTATCTACTTACGTTCTGTTAGGTTTAAGTTTGTAAAATAAGTATTAGACTGGAAGTTTCTATACTTGTATGTTTTGTACATAAATTAGCACTCTGAGTAACCAGTTCGACACCGTTGAGTGTAACCAATACCTAATATTTCCAATCCAAACAAACTTGACCCACTTTTTTCATCTCAGGGTTGCAACCACAATATTCTTTTTCCAATAAATATTCGACTTTCAGTTACTGAATGTGTAAGTAGGCGGATTATTTGCGTTCCTCTCCTTCTTACTCGATATCTTTTCAATAACTTTCCAAATCATGGAGCATACCATTTATTTGATGAAACTGCCTCCGTGGTCCAGAGGTAAGAGCCATGGGCTTACGATCCGGAGTCCTTGGGTTCGATTCCCAGGGGGGGGGGAACACAAATGATATTTCTCAATTTATCACTTTGTGAGGTTTTCAGTTTGGTTAGGACATTGCAGGCTAAATCACCTGATTGTCTGAAAAGAAAGACGTCGGTCCCGGTCTCTGTCTTTGATAGTGGTCGATACTCAAACCACGTCAGAGTAATAGCTGTGCGACTAGGCGCCACCAGGGTTCATTGGGTCGTTTGACTCGAGAATCCACTCGCTAAGAAGAAGATTTATTTGATCGTCGATATTAAGGGCCGTATTTATAATCAGCTCACATGAGCCACAGCGAGATTGAGTTCGTATCAAAAATGTCATTTCACTACAAACTGGCTTGTCAACTTTGAGATCGCTTCATAAATACGAGCCTAAAATACTGCAGCTACTCCCAAAATATTTACGACTCTAGCCTCATTTTTCCGAATTTCTTGCAGTTGGAGTTAAATTCAACGTGGATCCTGGTTTTTTATACAGACCGACTGCCATCTGACCACTGCAACAAGACTGCAACCCAGACGGGGAATCAGATCCAATCCTAGATTAGACTATTGCCAGGTCAGTGATCAACCCAGTTGTTAAAGTTTTCAAGCCGCCTAATGGCCTCAGACATACTAAAATCTATGATATTAATAGGAACCAACCGTTTAACGTGCCTTCCGAAGCACGGAAACGCTCGTGTTGTTCTACTACTACCGGTCACCCATCCATGGCCTAGCCACGCAATGGTTGCTTACTCATCACTAACCACTTGATCACGAGCGCTTCAGAATACATTCTTCAAAATACTTACGAGTATAACCGTCAAAAAATAAAAAAACGAGCGGTTTAATCGTTTTTACCCGCAACGCAAAGGAGGGTTAATGTGTTAATCAGCCTATCTATGTATGTATGTTCGATCCTCTGTGGCGCTCTAGAGACGAAACTCGTGGGCCGATTTTAATTATTCTTACGTCAATTACGTGATTCGTCTTAACCACGCGAGCGTCACTGAAGACATGATTTTGTAAAATAATTAGGCGCCGTTTTGTAAAAATTGAATAAATGAATTCGACCGACTATAACGCGTGGGGTATCATTGAATAGGTATTTAAAAATTAGTTTGAGTTTTGGAACATAATTTTTCGTTTTGAACAACCGTTTAAGATCTATAACGATTTACAGTTTTTAAAGCTCACTTGTTTCCTTCGCAGTTGGGTTTTTTGAACTTTTTAAATTACTTGTTTAACATGGATTGCGAGTGTCCAAGTTTGAAAACGAATGAACACGAAATCTTTAGTTTATTTATTAACGTTACCGAACAAGTTTCAATTTCCATCAGGAACTAATGAACAAATTTTACCCAGAAAATTACTCAGTCGATTGGAATTTGTTTGGAGAGAGTTCTCTAGAAGTCTTCCGATTGTTATTGAACGAGATTCAAAACTTAACCGATATTTTTATTTCGAGACGACGGGCGTAATCTACACAGAAGTCGATTTGTTTTCTGTTTAAGTATTTTGCGAACATGGGATTATGAGTCCTACACACGGTCTTACTGTGTGTGGAACATTTTATTTGACATACATACATACATACAATCACGCTTTTCATCCCTAATCATATATAAACAACCTAAACAAAGGTCGTTCCGCCACGTCTGTTAAATTTTGAGGGTTATTTAAGATAGATTTGTAGGTATATTGCTGTAGTGACAGTTTCATTGGGTCGCTCGACTCGAGGATCCACTCTCTAAGAAGAAGAAGAAGTTAAACATACATACATACATATAATCACGCCTTTGTCCCTAATGGGGTAGGCAGAGCGTAAACGACCCAAACAAAGGTCGTTCCGCCACGTCTCTAAAATTTTGACGGTTATTTAAGATAGGTTTGTTAGGTATATTGCTGTAGTGACAGGTTGTTAGCCCATCGCCTAAATTTCAATAACTAAAACCCTCGGATCCCTTAGCTGGATTTTATTTGACATATTAGTCATTTAATATATAATCATTAATCAACCAATTTATCACCATCATAGTTAATAGAAACTCACTTTGCTACGAAAAGTGCTACGCCGTAGAAACAAACGTAGTTTTGGACTAGTACGATCTGCCCAAGAAATATTTTATTGCATTTTTTAAAGTAAGTAAGTAAGTAAGTAAGTAAAAACACTTTATTGTACACAAAAAACAAGAAATACAAAAATAAACTTAAATTAATGTGCACAAAGGCGGTCTTATCGCTGGAAGCGATCTCTTCCAGACAACCTTTGGGTAGAGGAGAATGTAAAGAGAAGAGAGTAGTGCTGAAATATAGGAAATATTTAAATACAACAAAAATAGAGTAGTGAAAAAAAGAATAACTAAAAACTAAAATAAATATATGCTTATCTTTAGAGGTATATGCGTTTATACAATACAGAATTACTATAATAGTATTCATAAAATACATACACAATAATATGGAAATATAAATGAATGTAACAATACAAACAAATACATAAATATATATAAATACATATCAATATATATATATATATATATATATATAAAATATAACTTGAAAGGACACGAATTACTAGCAAACTGATTTAGACTTTAACAGATAAAATCGGTGTACCTTTTTTTTAAAGGTATCCAGCGAAGTGCAGTGACGTATTTCCGACGGTAAACCATTCCATATGTAAGTGGATTTTATCGTGAAGGATTCCCTATAATAACCCGAAGCCGAAAAAGGAGTTTGAAGAGTGTTATCAGACCTTGAACGAAGCACTCTATCATGGTCAGAACCAAGGAATTTAAACCGCTCAGAGAGATAGGTAGGAGTCAGAGGATTGTTTAAAATATTATACACCATCGCAGCTGCATGGGCGTCTCTACGCAGTCTGATCGGCAACCATCCCAGTTGAACACGGAAAGCAGATATGTGATCAAACTTCCGCAAACCGTAAATAAACCTGACACACATATTCTGAAGACGTTGAAGTTTGTCCAACAAGTCCTCATTCAAACCCAAGTAACAGGTGTCAGCATAGTCTAAAATTGGCAGAAGAAGGGTTTGCGCGAGCTCAATTTTTGTCTTCAACGGCAACAAATTCTTCCACTTTCTCAAGGAGCCAGCAGCTGCAAAGATCTTACGGCTTACCTCAGCAACCTGCTGAGACCATGAAAAGGAGCAGTCAAATAAGACACCAAGGTTCTTGACGACATTAGAAAAGGCAAGAACTTCGCCATCAAAGACAACAGGCGGGAGGTCATTTAGTCTGAAGCGAGCCAATTGCTTAATCCCCCCCATGACAATTACCTGCGACTTACTAGGGTTGACAGAGAGACCGTGAGAACGACTCCAGACTTGTATGGCATATAAATCGGCGTTAATTCTGTCAATACCAGTGGTAATATCTTGAACAGTGCATTGTGCATAAATCTGCAGGTCATCAGCATAAAGATGGTAATTGCATTTCAATAGAGGTGTAAGAAAATTTATGAAAAGGGAAAAAAGGAGAGGTGACAGAACTCCGCCCTGGGGTACCCCGGCCGTAATGGTACAAAATGAAGATGTTCGGTCATCGGTACGAACACACTGCTTTCGACCGCAAAGGTAACTGCGGAACCATGCAAGTGCCGTATCGGAAACATTAAGGGAGCATAACATCGCAAGGAGCATATCAAAATCAACGGTATTGAAAGCATTGCTGAAGTCTAATAAAACGAGTATAGTGACCAGTTGATTCGACATCCCCAGGCGAATGTCATCAGACACATTAATAAGGGCAGTAGCCGTACTGTGACCAGGGCGAAAGCCAGATTGAAAAGGACTGAGGATGGAGTTAGAATTTAAAAATGCACAGAGTTGTTGGTGGACAAGCCGTTCCAGGACTTTGGATAGGAATGGAAGGATGGAAATAGGACGAAAGTTTACTGGAGAAGAAGGATTGCAAGTCTTAGGAATAGGAATAACTGCGGCTTGTCGCCAACAGTCAGGAAAAGAGCCAATGGAGAGAGAAAAATTGAAAATATGGCAGAGCACAGGGACAATAGATTTAATAGACAGGAGCACCATTTTGCGACTGACCCCGTCAATTCCTTCTGCATCAGACTTAATGGCAATGATGTTTTTTTCCACCTCTTGCTCAGATACAGTTCTAAACTGGAAAGATTCATAGGAGGGAGTGACACTGGAGGAAAAAGCTTGCAATGTAGCCTGCTTAATGGATACAGGTATAGCTGAACCGGAAGTAAAGTGACGATTAAGGGCATCAATGTCAAGGTTGGGAATAGCGGATGTTCTTGTTTTTCCAATACCGAGGGTCCTAAGAAAGGTCCATACTTTTGCAGGGTTACCATTTTCAACAGAAGAGTGGATATAACGCCGCTGTGCATCTCTGCACAACCTGCTACAGCGGTTTCTAAGGTTCCTGTATTTGTCTCGGTTTTCGTCAGAAGGATTGTGCTTGTACTTAGCTTTGGCAGCATTCCGCTTTCGCATTAGATGCTTGAGATCTTCTGTAAGCCATGGTGCTGGAAGATGTTTTATTCTCACCGGACGAAGAGGAGCGTGAACGTCAAAAAGCTGGATGAGGAGTGAGTTAAAAATATCAAGCTTCTCGTCGATGGAGGGGGCATCAAAGACAGCGTTCCAATCTATCTGACTCAAATCCTTCATAAAATTCCTGTGTTCAATATTCCTGAAATCACGTTGCATGACAACCCGACGTTTGATTTTAGGACATTTTATTTTATACGACACAAATACGAGATCATGATACGAGAATGCATCAGCAGGAAATTGGCCGTGAGAATGAACATGATCAGTGGAAGAAACAATGACAAGATCTAATAATGTTGGGACACAGTTAGGAAAGTGATGTGTTGCGGACAAAGGAAGAATTTTAAGATTGGCAGCGTTAATTACAGAATTCAGTTGCGCAGAACGAGAGTCCTGCTTCAGCAAACACGTGTTAAAGTCTCCCATTATGATAGTGTGGTCTACGGATGGAGAAAAATTTTCTAAGAGAGTATCAAGCTGCGAAAAATAATTAATATGTAAAGAAGGACTATATACTACACCAAGTAAGACCTTAGAACTCCCAACCTGAACTTCAATGAATATATGTTCGGCTGACTCCGAATATTCAGAAGGAGATTTACTCAAAATCTTAAACGGGATATGGCTTCTCAGGTATATAGCAACACCTCCGCAACCTTTGTTAGTCCTGTCATTGCGAATTATGTGAAATCCGGGAAGGGAGTAGGAAGTTGAAGGCAGACAGGGTTTTAAAAAGGTTTCTGAGACTAGAATCGCGTGTATGTTTTGGTAAGAAAACGTGGCAAGCATGTCGGTATAGTGTGCAGGAATACTTTGTGCGTTAATGTGCACCACATTAAAGTTTTTTGGCCGATGTGAAAACTCTGAGTTTAATTGTGAGTCAAGGGATTGTGAAACACTCTGGAAGCTACCTAAAGACTCGTCAGCTGAAGAAGCAGAGAAGAAGTCATACTCTTCTCCGGAATCATTGCTACAGTCTAAAGTATTAGTTTGCATTATGTGTGATTGATCAATTATAATATTATTATAAATACCATACAATATATATAAAATAAGATGTATATTAATAAATTACCTATAATAATGTTTTTAATATATGTATAAACAGTATCCTTACTACCTGCCGGCAATCTGAAAGGGTAAACTTAACAATCAGATAAAATGTTTATAAAACGAAATATACAGTAAATACACATACCACTCATCAAAACAAAACATAATACAAAGAGGGAGGGTGCGAGAAAGAGAAATAATAAAATAAAAAGAAAAGTATTTATAACAAGCATGTTATGACAAAAGGTTTCTGAACGCACCTCGAGATTCCTAGCCGAAAACAGAAAAGAGAAAAAAAAAAAAGTCATTGACAGTTGTCTATGATAGGATATGACATGATTCTAGCCTGACGTTAAAAAGTAAACACAAATAAAATTATGATATAGTGGGTATTGTGCACGAAAGACAAAAGTAAAAAAGTATGTGGACAACAGCTAAGCTTTGGAGGCCTCGGTGTCGAGATTATTGAGATCCATCATAGACTCAACCTTGTACTTTGCTCCGGCCGGCGTCTTAATATGTATCCAGCCGTTTTGTGTCCAGCAATTTTTGATGCCGAACTTGTTCCTGGCGGTCATAAAAGCATCATGCCTCGACTTGGTTAGAAACTCTGAAAGAGTTATTCCACTATTCTTGAGTGCCTTCTTACCGTGCCAGATGCAGTCGCGATGCGATAAATCTGTAAATTTTACTAAGATGGGCCGCGGTTTGTTAGAGTCAGGCTTCAAACTGCCCATTCTGTGGCTTATGCGAATACTATCCGTCTTCACAGCATCCGAAGGCATTTTGGAAGACAGAACAGCGATGACGCGAGAAGTGGTGTCCTCCTTCTTCTCTTCAGCAATACCATGAACGAGCAGTATTTTACGCCGGGAGTGCATTTCGAGTCTGTCCTGGCCCTTGACGAGCGCGTCTACTTGGGCCTGAAGAGCACTGAGCGCATTCAGGACAAAGTTCTTGAAGGCCTGAAACTCTCCATTCAGAGCAACAACTGTGCCTGGCTGCTTTCGTCCAGCCTGCTTAAGCTCAGCCTGAAACTCTGCGATCTTGTTGGCAACAAATTCTCTTGTGGATGTCATGCAATTAAGTACCTGGCTGCTGTCCATCATAGTGATAGTGATGATGTGTGATGTGCAGATTTTTGGAGAGGCGAAAGGATATTGCAGGCAAGTAGCACTGGGTACACTGTTCAATTAAGCATAAATATTTAATTATTTATGATAGTATATATTTTTAAATAATAAATAACTGAGGAGCTACTAATAGGTGTTGTTATCTCTGCAGCTACCCACAGAGAAAAAGTAGTTTCCTAGGTGTCAGTATATGTCTGATATTATTTAGTACATGTAACGTCATATCTTAAGTATTATATATACCTACAAATCTATCTTAATTAAACCTCAAAACTTTGTCAAACGTGGCGGAACGACCTTTGTTTAGGTCGTTAACGCTCTGCCTACCCCATTAGGGATAAAGGCGTGACTTTATGTATGTATGCAATGTCATATATTAAGTATTGTATGGTAGAAATATTCGTATAATCCACTAGTTGCTTTCAGCAGGAAACTTGTTTCCGATACCTATGACTTGCCAACAAATGTATTATTTGTCGTAGAAATTGCATGTATGTATGTCTCCTCATTAATACCATGGTCAGCACATAATTGCACGTCATGACACTGGTATGAACTAATTGATGCATCGATAGCCGAATCAGGTCATGTGTAGATGACATACTTCTCAGTCAAATTGTGTATAGTAAGTTAAGAGAAATTGTAAACACTCTTCTGTAGTAGTATGTGTATAGTAGCCACAGTTCGGTCTCTGAATACCGTCACCGGAAGCAGTTTTACCTCCGGCCTGATAGATAATGGGCTTTCGATTGCAGTGCAGATTTTATTGCGGGATTTAAATGTACATCCGCAAACCTTTTAGTGTTGTTTTATTGTATTGTTTTTATGCAGCGGGAATGGAAGAATAATATTAAAAGCCTCAACAGGATTGGATTGTATTTGTGCAAGTATTTTTAGTAGTAAATAGGTGTTAGTGCAGCAACATACAGGCGTCATTTACTACGCGCAAGGTTGCGCTCAACACGCTGTCAGTGCTTTTTGCATTGCCTACAATACGCTACGCTAAGCGCGCGTACTGGCAGAGGGTTGCGCTGACGCGAAGTAGCGCGTAAGTGCGTAAGGTGACGCATGTGTGTTGTGGGCAATACAGAAAGCATTGACAGCGTGTTGAGTACAACCTTGTGCGCAGTAAGTGACGCCTGTGTGTTGCTGCACTTATATAAATATGCACTTTGTAGAGTTGGTAGAGTATTTTTTATTGATTTGGCGTTATGTAGACCTAGTGTCCGAAGTAGTTTATATGACTAGACACTTTTTATTTGCGATGAGATTCCTCACTTGTTTCCTCTTGCTCTAGTCTAGCGTACATAGTGGTAATTCAAGGCACAGTCTTTGGACCACTTGCTGTCATGTCCCAACCTCCCCATCACCTGCACTGCAGAAGACTTACTCGAGGCTAACCTACGGGCGGTTGGCGTCGCCAACTATTGGAGATCGACTGTGTGACTTTTGACATTGATCAAAAAGAAGAAGAAGAAGGCACAGTCAAAAATAATAAACACTTTTGTACGAGAATATGATCCATTTCATAAACCCGATTTCGAAAATTCTTTCACTCATAAAAATCTACATTACCTTGTACATGACCCCCAACTCAAAAGTGACCGCGAGCCTACACAACTAACCTTCAAAAGCAACATTAGCCCAAGCAAAGGGTACAGCCTTTTACAGGCCAGTTGGCCGCAGGGCAGGCGGCTTGGTCGGGCGGCGGGCTGGTGAAATATTAAAACAAGCCCTTGTACACAAACATTATGTACTGAACAAGTTGTGACTTATGCGAAGTGAAAATGGTCTCCATTTTGTAAAATATAGGTTTTCGCTCGCGGTTTCATCCTACGCATATATATATATATATATATATAATAATAATTATATATAATAATTATTAAGAGCCCGATGGTGTAGTGGATAGGGCCGCTGCCTCCTGAGCGGGAGGTCGTGGTTCGAACCCCACCAGTCACCACGTACCAATGTGTTTTTCGGTTTTCGAATTTCATATGTACGTTTATTCGGTGCTTTTTCCGTGCTTCGGAAGGCACGTTAAGCCGTTGGTCCCGGTTAATATCGTTTAATACCGTAGATATTAGTCGTTAAGCCATATCAGAGGCCAGTGCTAAGCATTGGCGGCTTGAAAAACTCTGACCTAATCCTAGGATTTTGGGTCTGGTTTCCCTTCTGTGTTGCGGAGGTCAGATGGCAGTCGCTCTGTGTAAAAACCAGTACCCTCGTTCAATCCCCTAGATTAGGAAGCCGACCCCGTGCGATACGGGATAAGGCTAGGGAGATGATGATGAATTATATATAATAATTATTATATATATATATATAATAATATTTTATACTAAAACTAATTAAAAAGACCGCCCAGTAACGCTCCACGCCCGAATGTGCCCATGACATGACACAATATTTTATATATATATATATATATATATAATATATATATATATATATATATATATATATATATATATATATATATTACTATATATATAGCTGGAAACCCACTCACTCACTCACTCACTCACTGACTGACATAATTGTTCTCCCAGAAGGAGGGTCGGGGGGTGAAAGTCGTGTATGGGAAAAGTGTGGAGGTGGTTTTGGTGAGTATGGGAAAATTCCGAAATCTTGGAAAACTGCTTCTCATCATGGAGTGACCCTGCGGCCTGGCTAAACTAAAAGAGGTAGGGGGGTGGATCTCAAACTAATTTTGGAGCACACCCTGGGCAATTTCAGATTTTGGTGGAAAAAAACCAAAATGGCTGAAAACAAGATGGCCGCCATACAAAATAAAAAGTTGAATATCTCGGAAACGGTTAGAGATAGAGGGGGGGTGTTCGACCAAATGTCATAGAGGGCGGTGGGGGTCAAGTGCCGGTGGTCACGAAAATCCAAGATGGCGGATCCAAAATGGCGGCCGAAAAAAAAGTTGCTCGGATCGGGATGAAATTTTGCATGCAGGTACTCCTCGGGGAGCTTATTTGATATTTTTGGTTCGTTTTTTGATTCTTCCATTTTTAAAGATGGCCGCCATACAAGGGTATTTTGTATGGGGAGCTTTTTTTGGCTCTGGCGCGGAAACGGTGTCCCCGAGGTGGGGGGTCGTCATACTATGTATTGTTCTTCTCCGGGGTAGGCATGTTTTGGTAAATGTCAAAATCCAATATGGCGGATTCAAGATGGCGACCGGGAGTCAATTTGCTCCGATCCGGCTCAAAATCGATATCTGGGGGTTTTTGGGGTCAATGATTTTATTTTGGTGGTTTGTTTTGTGACTCTACCATTTTTCAAGATGGCCGCCATACAAAATTTTGTAGGTAAATCATGTATTTCATTGTATCGCGGAATTTAATACAGGTAGGTTGGTAGTTTCCTTGGAAATACGGTAGGCATGTATGAGGACAAAAAATTGTGTTCGTTTAAAAACCAATATGGCGGATCCAAGATAGCGGCCGGTTGTCAAGTTGCTCCGATCCGGCTCAAAATCAATATCTGGTGGTTGTCGGGGTCAGTGTTTTTATTTTTATGGTTTGTTTTGTTATTTTGCCATTTTTCAAGATGGCCGCCATACAAAATGTTACAGAAAAATCATGTTTTTCATTGTATCGCGGTATTTATTGCAGGTAGGTTGATAGTTTCTTTGGAATTATTGTAGGTATGTATTAGAACGAAAAATTGTGTTCGTCAAAATTCCAATATGGCCGATCTAAGATGGCGGCCGGATGTCAAGTTGCTCCGATCCGGATCAAAATCGATATCTGGGTGTTGTTGGGGTCGCTGATTGTAGATCTGAAGTTTTTTTGTGACTTCGTGAATTTTCAAGATGGTCGCCATCAAAAGTCACATCCGGCACCTCACCTCACTGGCATATCGGCACGCGGGCTGCTTTAGCTGGCTGCGCACCCCGCACCTTACCAGGACACCTCACCAGCAATTTGACATATTATAAAAAACAAAATGGCAGCTAACACTAATCTTGCTCCGATCTGGCTTGAAATCGTAGACAAGGGGTTTTTGGGGTATCTGATCATAGATTTTGGTTGATTTTTTATTTCAAGAAATTTCAAGATGGCGGCTGATAGAAAAAGAACTTGCTTAGATTGGACTCAAAATTTACATCTGAGGGATTTTTGGGATATTGACGTCAAATATTAAGTAATTTTTCAGATATCAAGCATTTTTAAGATGGCCGCCATACAAAAGTCACATCCAGCACGCGGGCTGCTTTAGCTGCCCGCGCACCCTGCACCCTACCTGGCCACCGGCACGCGGGCTGCTTTAGCTGCCCGCGCACCCCGCGCCCTACCTGGACACCGGCACGCGGGCTACTTTAGCTGCCCGCGCACCCCGCGCCCTACCTGGACACCGGCTCGCGGGCTGCTTTAGCTGCCTGCGCACCACGCACCTCACCTGCACACCGGCACGCGGGCTGCTTTAGCTGCTCGCGCACAACCCACCTCACCAGCAATTTTGATGTGTCATAGAAAAACAAAATGGCGAATTTAAGATGGCGGCTAAAACTCATCTTGCTCCGATCTGACTAGAAATCGTAACTTACGGGTTTTAGGGGTAGCACATAAGACATTTTTGGTTGATTTTTGGACTTTGAGAAATTTCAAGATGGCGGCTGATAGAAACAAAACTTGCTGTGATTGGACTCAAAATTGACATCTGGGGGTGTTTTTGGTTTCTGATTTCAGGTTTGAAATTGTTTTTAACTATTTGTGATTTTTCAAGATGGCCGCCATACAAAATCAAATTGAAAGGGCCCGAATCAAATTATAATTAAAGACTTGCGCCGCCCAACAAAACACCGCTAATATATAGCTGGAAACCCACTCACTCACTGACTGACATAATTGTTCTCCCAGAAGGAGGGTCGGGGGGTAAAAGTCGTATATAGGAAAAGTGTGGAGGTGGTTTTGGTGAGTATGGGAAAATTCCGAAATCTTGGAAAACTGCTCTTCATCATGGAATGACCCTGCGGCCTGGCTAAACTATAGGAGGTAGGGGGGTGGTTCTCAAACTAAACTAGGAGCAAACCCTGGGCAATTTCAGATTTTGGTGAAAAAAATCCAAAATGGCGGAAATCAAGATGGCTGCCATACAAAATAAAAAGTTGAATATATCGGAAACGGTTAGAGATAGAGGGGGGGTGTTCGACCAAATGTCATAGAGAGCGGTGGGGGTCAAGTGCCGGTGGTCACGAAAATCCAAGATGGCGGATCCAAAATGGCGGCCGAAAAAAAACTTGCTCGGATCGGGATGAAATTTTGCATGCGGGTGGTCCTCGGGGAGCTTATTTGATATTTATTGTTTGTTTTTTGTTTTTTCCATTTTTCAAGATGGCCGCCATACAAGGGTATTTTGTATGGGGAGCTTTTTTTGGCTCTGGCGTGGAAACGGTGTCCCCGAGGTGGGGGGTCGCCATACTATGTATTGTTCCACTCCGAGGTAGGCAACTTTTGGTATATGTCAAAATTCAAAATGGCGGAATCAAAATGGCGGCCGGGAGGCAATTTGCTCCGATCCGGCTCAAAATCGATATCTGGGGGTTTCCGGGGTCAGTGATTTTATTTTTGTGGTTTGTTTTGTGATTTTGCCATTTTTCAAGATGGCCGCCATACAAAATTTTGTAGGTGAATTATGTATTTGATTTTATCGCGGACATTTTCGCAGGTAGGTTGGTAGTTTCTTAGGAAATATGGTAGGTATGTATTAGGACAAAAAAGTGTGTTAATCAAAAATTCAATATGGCGGATCCCAGATGGCGGCCGGGTGTCAAGTTGCTCTGATCCGGCTGAAAATCGATATCTGGTTGTTGCCGGGGTCGCTGATTATAGATCTGAAGTTGTTTTTGTGACAACGTGAATTTTCAAGATGGCCGCCATACAAAAGTAACATCCGGCTCGCGGGCTGCTTTAGCTGCCCGCGCACCCTGCACCTCACTGGCATATCGCCACGCGGGCTGCTTTAGCTGCCCGCGCACAACTCACCCCACCAGCAATTCTGACATGCTATTATAAAAACAAAATGGTGGATTTAAGATGGCGGCTGAAATTTATCTTGCTTCGATCTGGCTTGAAAACGTAGACAAGGGGTTTTTGGGGTAGCTTATCATAGAGTTTGGTTAGATTTTGGATTTTGACAGTTTTCAAGATGGCAGCTGATAAAAACACAACTTGCTCTGATTGGACTCAAAATTGACATCTGGGGGTGTTTAGGGTTTCTGATTTCAGGTTTGAGATTGTTTTTGACTATTTGTGATTTTTCAAGATGGCCGCCATACAACATCAAATTGAAAGGGCCCGAATCAAATTATAATTAAAGACTTGCGCCGCCATACAAAAGTCACATCCGGCACGCGGGCTGCTTTAGCTGCCCGCGCACCACACACGTCACCTGGACAAAGGCACGCGGGCTGCTTTAGCTGCCCGCGCACCACGCGCCTCACCTGCACACCGGCACGCGGGCTGCTTTAGCTGCCCGCGCAACCCGCACCCTACCAGGACACCGGCACGCGGGCTGCTTTAGCTGCCCGCGCACCCCGCACCCTACCAGGACACCGGCACGTGCGCTGCTTTAGCTGCCCGTGCACGCCGCACCCTTAACTGGAAAACGGCACGCGGGCTGCTTTAGCTGCCCGCGCACGCCACACCCTAACTGGAAACCGGCACGCGCTGCTTTAACTGCCCGCGCACCACTACCTCACCAGCAATTTTGACATATCATAGAAAAACAAAATGCTCCGATCTGGCTAGAAATCGTAACTTATGGGTTTTATGGGTTGCGGATTATAGATTTTGCTGATTTTTGGATTTTGAGAATTTTCAAGATGGCGGCTGTTAAATACAAAACTTGCTCTGATTGGACTCAAATTTGACATCTGAGGGTTCTTTGGGATACTGTCCTCAAATATTAAGTTGATTTTTAGATTTCAAGTATTTTCAAGATGGCCGCCATACAAAATAAATTTGTTTAGGCCAGAACAATATAAATTTAAAAACTTGCGCAACCAAACAAACAACAGCTCAACAAAACACCGCGGGCTGCTTTAGCAGCCCGCGCACTACGCAACCACTAGTTACTATATATATAGCTGGAAACCCACTCACTCACTCACTCACTGACTGACATAATTGTTCTCCCAGAAGGAGGGTCGGGGGGTGAAAGTCGTGTATGGGAAAACTGTGGAGGTGGCTTTGGTGAGTATGGGAAAATTCCGAAATTTTGGAAAATTGCTCCTCATCATGGAGTGACCCTGCGGCCTGGCTAAACTATAAGAGGTAGGCGGGTGGTTCTCAAACTAATTTTGGAGCACACCCTGGGCCATTTCAGATTTTGGTGAAAAAATTCCAAAATGGCTGAAAACAAGATGGCCGCCATACAAAATAAAAAGTTGAATATCTCGGAAACGATTAGAGATAGAGGGGGGGAGTTCGACCAAATGTCATAGAGGGCGGTGGGGGTCAAGTGCTGGTGGTCACGAAAATCCAAGATGGCGGATCCAAAATGGAGGCCGAAAAAAAAGTTGCTCGGATCGGGATGAAATTTTGCATGCAGGTAGTCCTCGGGAAGCTTATTTGATATTTTTAGTTCCTTTTTTGATTCTTCTATTTTTCAAGATGGCCGCCATACAAGGGTATTTTGTATGGGGAGCTTTTTTTGGCTCTGGCGCGGAAACGGTGTCCCCGAGGTGGGGGGTTGCCATACTTTGTATTGTTCCTCTCCGGGGAAGGCATGTTTTTGTTATTGTCAAAATCCAATATGGCGGATTCAAGATGGCGGCCGGGAGTCAATTTGCTCCGATCCGGCTCAAAATCGATATCTGGGGGTTTTTGGGGTCAATGATTTTATTTTGGTGGTTTGTTTTGTGACTCTACCATTTTTCAAGATGGCCGCCATACAAAATTTTGTAGGTAAATCATGTATTTCATTGTATCGCGGAATTTAATGCAGGTAGGTAGGTAGTTTCCTTGGAAATACGTTAGGTATGTATGAGGACAAAATATTGTGTTTGTTTAAAAACCAATATGGCGGATCCAAGATGGCGGCCGGTTGTCAAGTTGCTCCGATCCGGCTCAAAATCAATATCTGGTGGTTGTTGGGGTCAGTGTTTTTATTTTTGAGGATTGTTTTGTGACTGTACCATTTTTCAAGATGGCCGCCATACAAAATTTTGTAGGTTAATTATGTATTTCATTGTATCGAGAAATTTATTGCTGGTGGGTTAGTAGTTTGTTTGGAGATATGGTTGGTATGTAATAGAACATTAAATTAAGTTTGTCAAAAATCCAATATGGCGGATCTAAGATGGTGGTCAGGAGTCATGTTTCTCTGATCCGGCTTAAATTCGGTATCTGGGGGTTTTTGGGGTCGCTGATTATAGATCTGAAGTTTTTTTTATGACTACGTGAATTTTCAAGATGGCCGCCATATAAAAGTCACATCCGGCACGCGGGCTGCTTTAGCTGCCCGCGCACCACACACGTCACCTGGACACCGGCACGCGGGATGCTTTAGCTGCCCGCGCACCCCACGCCCTACCTGGACACCGGCACGCGGGCTGCTTTAGCTGCCCACTCACCCCGCGCCCTACCTGGACACCGGCACGCGGGCTGCTTTAGCTGCCCGCGCACCCCGCGCCCTACCTTGACACCGGCACGCGGGCTGCTTTAGCTGCTCGCGCACCCCGCGCCCTACCTGGACACCGGCACGCGGGCTGCTTTAGCTGCCCGCGCACCACCCACCTCACCAGCAATTTTGACATGTCATAGCAAAACAAAATGGCGGATTTAAGATGGCGCCTAAAACTAATCTTGCTCCGATCTGACTAGAAATCGTAACTTACGGGTTTTAGGGGTAGCACATCAAAGATTTTTGGTTTATTTTTGGATTCTGAGAATTTTCAAGATGGCGGCTGATTAAAACAAAACTTGCTGTGATTGAATTCAAAATTGACATCTGGGGGTGATTTTGGTTTCTGATTTCAGGTTTGAGATTGTTTTTGACTATTTGTGATTTTTCAAGATGGCCGCCATACAAACAGAATAAGTTTAGAACTGTACAGAAAATATATTAAAAATTTGCGCCGCCCAACAACACACCGCAGGCACAACGACCGCGGGCTGCTTTAGCAGCCCGCGCACTACGCAACCACTAGTTAATATATATATATATATAGCTGGAAACCCACTCACTCACTCACTCACTCACTGACTGACATAATTGTTCTCCCAGAAGGAGGGTCGGGGGGTGAAAGTCGTGTATGGGAAAAGTGTGGAGGTGGTTTTGGTGAGTATGGGAAAATTCCGAAATCTTGGAAAACTGCTCCTCATCATGGAGTGACCCTGCGGCCTGGCTAAACTAAAAGAGGAAGGGGGGTGGTTCTCAAACTAATTTTGGAGCACACCCTGGGCAATTTCAGATTTTGGTGAAAAAAATCCAAAATGGCGGAAAACAAGATGGCTGCCATACAAAATAAATAGTTGAATATCTCTGAAACGGTTGGAGATAGAGGGGGGGTGTTCGACCAAATGTCATAGAGGGCGGTGGGGGTCAAGTGCCGGTGGTCACGAAAATCCAAGATGGCGGATCCAAAATGGCGGCCGAAAAAAAAATTGCTCGGATCGGGATGAAATTTTGCATGCGGGTGGTCCTCGGGGAGCTTATTTGATATTTATTGTTTGTTTTTTGCTTTTTTCATTTTTCAAGATGGCCGCCATACAAGGGTATTTTGTATGGGGAGCTTTTTTTGGCTCTGGCTTGGAAATGGTGTCCCCGATGTGGGGGGTCGTCATACTATGTATTGTTCTACTTTGGGTAAGGCAAATTTTGGTATATGTCAAAATTCAAAATGGCGGAATCAAAATGGCGGCCGAAATAAAAGTTGCTCTGATCGGGATGAAATTTTGCATGCGGGTAGTCCTCAGGGAGCTTATTTGATGTTTTAGGTTATTTTTTTGAATTTTTCATTTTTAAAGATGGCCGCCATACAAGGGTATTTTGTATGGGGAGCTTTTTTTGGCTCTGGCGCGGAAACGGTGTCCCCGAGGTGGGGGGTCGCCATACTTTGTATTGTTCCTCTCCGGGGTAGGCAATTTTTGGTAAATGTCAAAATCCAATATGGCGGATTGAAGATGGTGGCCGGGAGTAAATTTACTCCGATCCGGGTCAAAATCGATATCTGGAGGTTTCCGGGGTCAGTGTTTTTATTTTTGAGGTTTGTTTTGTGATTTTGCCATTTTTCAAGATGGCGGCCTGGAGTCAATTTGCTCCGATCCGGCTCAAAATCGATATCTGGGGGTTTCTGGGGTCAGTGTTTTTATTTTTGAGGTTTGTTTTGTTATTTTGAAATTTTTCAAGATGGCCGCCATACCAAATTTTGTAGGTAAATCATGTATTTCATTGCATCGCGGAATTTAATGCAGGTAGGTTGGTAGTTTCTTCGGAAATACGGTAGGTTTGTATTAGGACAAAAAATTGTGTTTGTCAAAAATCCAATATGACGGATCGAAGATGGCGGCTGGGTGTCAAGTTGCTCTGATCCGGCTGAAAATCGATATCTGGTGGTTGTCGGGGTCGCTGATTACAGATCTGAAGTTTTTTTTTGACTTTGTGCATTTTCAAGATGGCCGCCATACGAAAGTCACATCCGGCTCGCGGGCTGCTTTAGCTGCCCGCGCACCACGCACCTCACCTGCACTCCGGCACGCGGGCTGCTTTAGCTGCCAGCGCACCCCGCACCCCATCCGCACACCGGCTCGCGGGCTGCTTTAGCTGCCCGCGCACCCCGCATCCCACCGGCACACCGGCACGCGGGCTGCTTTAGCTGCCCGCGCACCCCGCACCCTACCCGCACACCGGCACGCGGGCTGCTTTAGCTGCCCGCGCACGCCGCACCTTACCTGGACACCGGCACGCGGGCTGCTTTAGCTGCCCGCGCACCACACACCTCACCAGCTATTTTGACATGTCATAAAAAACAAAATGGCGGATTCATGATGGCGGCTAGCGCTAATCTTGCTGCGATCTGGCTAGAAATCGTAACTTACGGGTTTTATGGGTTACTGATCATAGATTTTGCTGATTTTTGGATATTGAGAATTTTTAAGATGGCGGCTGTTAAAAACAAAAGTTGCTCTGATTGCACTCAAAATTGACTTTTGGGGTTTTCTTGGGTTACTGACCTTGGATATTAGGTTGATTTGTAGATTTCGAAAATTTTCAAGATGGCTGCCATACAAACAGAATAAATTTAGAACAGTACAAAATAAAAAAAAAACATGCGCCGCCCAACAAAACACCGCAGGCACAACGACCGCGGGCTGCTTTAGCAGCCCGCGCACTACGCAACCACTAGTTAATATATATATAGCTGGAAACCCACTCACTCACTGACTGACATAATTGTTCTCCCAGAAGGAGGGTCGGGGGGTGAAAGTCGTGTATAGGAAAAGTGTGGAGGTGGCTTTAGTGAGTATGGGAAAATTCCGAAATCTTGGAAAACTGCTCCTCATCATAGAGTGACCCTGCGGCCTGGCTAAACTATAAGAGGTAGGGGGGTGGATCTCAAACTAATTTTGGAGCACACCTTGGGCAGTTTCAGATTTGGTTGAAAAAAATCCAATATGGCGGAAAACAAGATGGCTGCCATACAAAATAAAAAGTTGAATATCTCGGAAACGGTTAGAGATAGAGGGAGGGTGTTCGACCAAATGTCATAGAGGGCGGTGGGGGTCAAGTGCTGGTGGTCACGAAAATTCAAGATGGCGGATCCAAAATGGCGGCCGAAAAAAAAGTTGCTCTGATCGGGATGAAATTTTGCATGCGGGTAGTCTTTAGGGAGCTTATTTGATATTTTTCATTTGTTTTTTGATTTTTCCATTTTTCAAGATGGCCGCCATACAAGGGTATTTTGTATGGGGAGCTTTTTTTGGCTCTGGCGCGGAAACGGTGTCCCCGAGGTGGGGGGTCGACATACTTTGTATTGTTCCCCTTTGGGGTAGGCATGTTTTGGTAAATGTCAAAATCCAATATGGCGGATTCAAGATGGCGGCCGGGAGTCAATTTGCTCCGATCTGGCTCAAAATCGATATCTGGGGGTTTCCGGGGTCAGTGTTTTTATTTTGGTGGTTTGTTTTATGACTCTACCATTTTTCAAGATGGCCGCCATACAAAATTTTGTAGGTAAATCATGTATTTCATTGTATCGCGGAATTGATTGCAGGTAGGTTAGTAGTTTGTTTGGAGATATGGTAGGTATGTAATAGGACATTAAATTAATTTTGTCAAAAATCCAATATGGCCGATCCAAGATGACGGCCGGGTGTCAAGTTGCTCTGATCGGGCTGAAAATCGATATCTGGGGGTTTTTGGGTTCGTGGATTACAGGTTTGATCTTTTTTTGTGGCTGCGTGAATTTTCAAGATGGCCGCCATACAAAATTTTGTAGGTAAATCATGTATTTCATTGTATCGCGGAATTTATTGCAGGTCGATTGGTAGATGCTTTGGAATTATGGTAGGTATGTATAAGGACAAAAAAATGTGGGTGTCGAAAATCCAATATGGCGGATTCAAGATGGCGGCCGGGAGTAAAATTGCACCGATCCGTCTCAAAATCGATATCAGGGGGTTTTTGGGGTAAATGATTTAATTTCGATGGTATTTTTTGTGACTGCCATTAATCAAGATGGCCGCCGTACAAAATTTTGTAGGTTAATCATGTATTTCATTGTATCGCGGAATTTATTGCAGGTCGATTGGTAGATGCTTTGGAATTATGGTAGGTATGTATAAGGACAAAAAAATGTGGGTGTCGAAAATCCAATATGGCGGATTCAAGATGGCGGCCGGGAGTAAAATTGCACCGATCCGTCTCAAAATCGATATCAGGGGGTTTTTGGGGTAAATGATTTAATTTCGATGGTTTTTTTTGTGACTGCCATTAATCAAGATGGCCGCCGTACAAAATTTTGTAGGTTAATCATGTATTTCATTGTATCGCGGGATCGGAATTGCAGGTCGGTTGGTAGTTTCTGTGGAAATATGGTAGGTAGGTATTTGGTTTTTTTTTTTATATTTTAAAAATGGCGGCCGGGTGTCAAGTTGCTCTGATCCGGGTCAAAATCGATATCTGGGGGATATCAGGGTTACTGATTATAAACATGATTATTTTTTTGTGACTGCGTGAATTTTAAAGATGGCCGCCAAACAAAAGTCACATCCGGCACGCGGGCTGCTTTAGCTGCCCGCGCACTCCGCGCCCTACCTGGACACCGGCACGCGGGCTGCTTTAGCTGCCCGCGCACCCCGCACCCTACCAGGACACCGGCACGCGGGCTGCTTTAGCTGCCCGCGCACCCCGCGCCCTACCTGGACACCGGCACGCGGCCTGCTCTAGCTGCCCGCGCACCCCGCGCCCTACCTGGACACCGGAACGCGGGCTGCTTTAGCTGCCCGCGCACCCCGCACCCTACCAGGACACCGGCACGCGGGCTGCTTTAGCTGCCCGCGCACCTCGCACCCAACCCGCACACCGGCTCGCGGGCTGCTTAACCTGCCCGCGCATCCCGCACCTCACCAGCAATTTTGAAATTTTATATAAAAAAAAAACAAAATGCTCCGATCTGGCTAAAAACCGTAGCTTATGGGTTTTTGGGGTGGCTGATCATAGATTTTTGGTTTATTTTTTGGAATTCGCGAATTTCAAGATGGCGGCTGTTAAAAACAAGTTATGCTCTGATTGGACTAAAAATTGACATCTGGGGGTTTCTTGGGTTTCTGATATCTCGTTTGAGATTAATTTTGAAATATTTTGATTTTTTAAGATGGCCGCCATACAAAAAGAACATGTTAAGGCCAGAATTATTTTAATTTTATTATAAACTTGCGCCGCCCAACAAAACACCGCAGGCACAACGACCGCGGGCTGCTTTAGCAGCCCGCGCACTACGCAACCACTAGTTACTATATATATAGCTGGAAACCCACTCACTCACTCACTCACTCACTGACTGACATAATTGTTCTCCCAGAAGGAGGGTCGGGGGGTGAAAGTGATGTATGGGAAAAGTGTGGAGGTGGTTTTGGTGAGTATGGGAAAATTCCGAAATCTTGGAAAACTGCTCCTCATCATGGAGTGACCCTGCGGCCTGGCTAAACTATAAGAGGAAGGCGGGTGGTTCTCAAACAAATTTTGGAGCACACCCTGGGCAATTTCAGATTTTCATGTAAAAAATCCAAAATGGCGGAAAACAAGATGGCTGCCATACAAAATAAAAAGTTGAATATCTCGGAAACGGTTAGAGGTAGAGTGGGGGTGTTCGACCAAATGTCATAGAGGGCGGTGGGGGTCAAGTGCTGGTAGTCATAAAAAACCAAGATGGCGGATCCAAAATGGCGGCCGAAAAAAAAAATGCTCTGATCGGGATGAAATTTGGCATGCGGGTAGTCCTTGGGGAGCTTATTTGATATTTTAAGTTAGTTTTTTGAATTTTTCATTTTTTAAGATGGCCGCCATACAAGGGTATTTTGTATGGGGAGCTTTTTTTGGCTCTGGCGCGGAAACGGTGTCCCCGAGGTGGGGGGTCGTCATACTTTGTATTGTTCCTCTTTGGGGTGGGCATGTTTTGGTAAATGTCAAAATCCAATATGGCGGATTCAAGATGGCGGCCGGGAGTCAATTTGCTCCGATCTGGCTCAAAATCGATATCTGGGGGTTTCCGGGGTCAGTGTTTTTATTTTGGTGGTTTGTTTTGTGACTCTACCATTTTTCAAGATGGCCGCCATACTAAATTTTGTAGGTAAATCATGTATTTCATTGTATCGCGGAATGGATTGCAGGTAGGTTGGTAGTTTCTTTGGAAATACGGTAGGTATGTATGAGGACAAAAAATTGTGTTCGTTTAAAAATCAATATGGTGGATACAAGATGGCGGCCGGAAGTCAATTTGCTCCGATCCGGCTCAAAATCGATATCTGGGGGTTTCCGGGGTCAGTGTTTTTATTTTTGAGGTTTGTTTTGTGACTGTACCATTTTTCAAGATGGCCGCCATACAAAATTTTGTAGGTGAATTATGTATTTCATTGTATCGCGAAATTTATTGCTGGTGGGTTAGTAGTTTGTTTGGAGATATGGTAGGTATGTAATAGAACATTAAATTAAGTTTGTCAAAAATATAATATGGCGGATCCAAGATGGTGGTCAGGACTCATGTTGTCATCCGGCTTAAATTCGGTATCTGGGGGTTTTTGGGGTCGCTGATTATAGATCTGAAGTTTTTTTTATGACTACGTGAATTTTCAAGATGGCCGCCATATAAAAGTCACATCCGGCACGCGGGCTGCTTTAGCTGCCCGCGCACCACACACGTCACCTGGACACCGGCACGCGGGCTGCTTTAGCTGCCCGCGCACCCCACGCCCTACCTGGACACCGGCACGCGGGCTGCTTTAGCTGCCCGCGCACCCCGCACCCTACCAGGACACCGGCACGCGGGCTGCTTTAGCTGCCCGCGCACCCCGCGCCCTACCTGGACACCGGAACGCGGGCTGCTTTAGCTGCCCGCGCACCCCGCACCCTACCAGGACACCGGCACGCGGGCTGCTTTAGCTGCCCGCGCACCACGCACCTCATCTGCACACCGGCACGCGGGCTGCTTTAGCTGCCCGCGCACCACGCACCTCATCTGCACACCGGCACGCGGGCTGCTTTAGCTGCCCGCGCACCCCGCGCCCTACCTGGACACCGGCACGCGGGCTGCTTTAGCTGCCCGCGCACCACGCACCTCACCTGCACACCGGCTTTAGCTGCTCGCGCACCACCCACCATACATAGAAAAACAAAATGGCGAATTTAAGATGGCGGCTAAAACTTATCTTGCTCCGATCTGACTAGAAATCGTAACTTACGGGTTTAAGGGGTAGCACATCAGAAATTTTTGGTTGATTTTTGGATTTTGAGAATTTTCAAGATGGCGGCTGATAAAAACAAAACAAAATATATATAGCTGGAAACCCACTCACTCACTGACTGACATAATTGTTCTCCCAGAAGGAGGGTCGGGGAGTGAAAGTCGTGTATGGGAAAAGTGTGGAGGTGGCTTTGGTGAGTATGGGAAAATTCCGAAATCTTGGAAAACTGCTCCTCATCATGGAGTGACCCTGCGGCCTGGCTAGACTATAAGAGGTAGGGGGGTGGTACTCAAACTAATTTTGGAGCACACCCTGGGCAGTTTTGATTTTTGGTGTAAAAAAAACAAAATGGCGGAAAACAAGATGGCTGCCATACAAAATAAAAAGTTGAATATCTCGGAAACGGTTAGAGATAAAGGGGGGGTGGTCGACCAAATGTAATAGAGGGCTGTGGGGGTCAAGTGCAGGTGTTCTTGAAAATCCAAGATGGCGGATCCAAAATGGCGGCCGAAAAAAAAGTTGCTCTGATCGGGATGAAATTTTGCATGCGGGTAGTCCTCGGGGTGCTTATTTGATATTTTAGGTTCGTTTTTTGAATTTTTCATTTTTCAAGATGGCCGCCATACAAGGGTATTTTGTATGGGGAGCTTTTTTTGGCTCTGGCGCGGAAACGGTGTCCCCGAGGTGGGGGGTCGTCATACTTTGTATTGTTCCTCTCTGGGGTAGGCATGTTTTGGTAAATGTCAAAATCCAATTTGGCGGATTCAAGATGGCGGCCGGGAGTCAATTTGCTCCGATCCGGCTCAAAATCGATATCTGGGGGTTTTTGGGATCAGTGATTTTATTTTGATGGCTTTTTTTGTGACTCTGCCATTTTTAAAGATGGCCGCCATACAAAATGTTACAGGTGAATCATGTATTTCATTGTATCGCGGTATTTATTGCAGGTAGGCTGGTAGTTTCTTTGGAAATATGGTAGGTATGTATTAGGACAAAAAATTGTGTTTGTCGAAAATCCAATATGGCGGATCTAAGATGGCGGCCGGTTGTCAAGTTGCTCTGATCCGGCTGAAAATCGATATCTTGGGTTTTTTTGGTTCGTGGATTACAGATTTGATCTTTTTTTGTGACTGCATGAATTTTCAAGATGGCCGCCATACAAAATTTTGTAGGTAAATCATTTCATTCTATCGCGGAATTTATGGTAGGTATGTATAAGGACAAAAAATTTTGCTTGTCGAAAATCCAATATGGCGGATTCAAGATGGCGGCCGGGAGTTAAATTGCTCCGATCCGTCTCAAAATCGATATCAGGGGGTTTTTGGGGTCAATGATTTAATTTCGATGATTTTTTTTTGTGACTGTCATTAATCAAGATGGCCGCCATACAAAATTTTGTAGGTGAATCATGTATTCATTGTAATTAATTGCAGGTCGGTTAATAGTTTCTTTGGGAATATGGTAGGTATGTATGTGGACATTTTTTTTTTATATTTTAAAAATGGCGGCCGGGTGTCAAGTTACTCTGATCCGGGTCAAAATCGATATCTGGGGGATATCAGGGTTACTGATTATAAACATGATTATTTATTTGTGACTGCGTGAATTTTAAAGATGGCCGCCAAACAAAAGTCACATTTGGCACGCGGGCTGCTTTAGCTGCCCGCGCAACCCGCACCCTACCAGGACACCGGCACGCGGGCTGCTTTAGCTGCCCGCGCACCCCGTGCCCTACCTGGATACCGGCACGCGGGCTGCTTTAGCTGCCCGCGCACCCCGCACTCTACCAGGAAACCGGCACGTGGGCTGCTTTAACTGCCCGCGCACCCCGCACATCACCCGCATGCCGGCTCGCGGGCTGCTTTAGCTGCCCGCGCACAAGTCACCTTTCAGCTATTTTGACATGTTATAGAAAAACAAAAGGCGGATTTAAGATGGCGGCTAAAACTAATCATGCTCCGATCTGATGTACTAGAAATCGTAACTTACGGGTTTTAGGGGGATTTTTGTTTGATTTTTGAATTTTGAGAATTTTCAAGATGGCGGCTGTTAAAAACAAGACTTGCTCTGATTGGACTCAAAATTGACAAATGTGGGTTTTTTGGGTTTCTGAGGTCAGGTTGAGATTACTTTTGAAAATTTGTGATTTTACAAGATGGCCGCCATACAAAAATAAAATGTTTAGGCCAGAACAAAATAAAATTAAACACTTGCGCCGCCCAACAAAACACCGCAGGCACAACGACCGCGGGCTGCTTTAGCAGCCCGCGCACTACGCAACCACTAGTTACTATATATATAGCTGGAAACCCACTCACTCACTCACTCACTCACTGACTGACATAATTGTTCTCCCAGAAGGAGGGTCGGGGGGTAAAAGTCGTGTATGGGAAAAGTGTGGAGGTGGCTTTGGTGAGTATGGGAAAATTCCGAAATCTTGGAAAAGTGCTCCTCATCATAGAGTGACCCTGCGGCCTGGCTAAACTATAAGAGGTAGGGGGGTGGTACTCAAACTAATTTTGGAGCACACCCTAGGCAATTTCAGATTTTGGTGAAAAAAATCCAAAATGGCGGAAAACAAGATGGCTGCCATACAAAATAAAAAGTTGAATATCTCGAAAACGGTTAGAGATAGAGGGGGGGTGTTCGACCAAATGTCATAGAGGGCGGTGGGGGTCAAGTGCCAGTGGTCACGAAAATCCAAGATGGCGGATCCAAAATGGCGGCCGAATAAAAAGTTGCTCGGATCGGGATTAAATTTTGCAAGCGGGTGGTCCTCGGGGAGCTTATTTGATATTTTTGGTTTGTTTTTTGATGATGCCATTTTTCAAGATGGCCGCCATAGAAGGGTATTTTGTATGGGGAGCTTTTTTTGGCTCTGACTCGGAAACGGTGTCCCTGAGGTGGGGGGCCGCCATACTTTGTATTGTTCCTCTCTGGGGTAGGCATGTTTTGGTAAATGTCAAAATCCAATATGGCGGATTCAAGATGGCGGCCGGGAGTCAATTTGCTCCGAATCGGCTCAAAATCGATATCTGGGGGTTTCCGAGGTCAATTATTTTATTTTGGTGTTTTGTTTTGTGACTTTGCCATTTTTAAAGATGGCCGCCCTACAAAATATTACAGGTAAATCATGTATTTTATTGTATCGCGGTATTTATTGCAGGTAGGTTGGTAGTTTCTTTGGAAATATGGTAGGTATGTATTAGGACAAAAAATTGTTATTGTCAAAAATCCAATATGGCGGATCCAAGATGGCGGCCGGGAGTAAAATTGCTCCGATCCGGCTGAAAATCGATATATGGGGGTTTTTGGGTTCGTGGATTACAGATTTGATCTTTTTTTGTGACTGCGTGAATTTTCAAGATGGCCGACATACAAAATTTTGTAGGTAAATTATGTATTTCATTGTATCGCGGAATTTATTGCAGGTCGATTGGTAGATTTGGAATGATGGTAGGTATGTATAAGGACAAAAAATTGTGCGTGTTGAAAATCCAATATGGCGGATTCAAGATGGCGGCCGGGAGTAAAATTGCTCCGATCCGTCTCGAAATCGATGTCAGGGGTTTTTGGGGTCAATGATTTAATTTCGATGGTTTTTTTTGTGACTGCCATTAATCAAGATGGCCGCCATACAAAATTTTGTAGGTGAATCATGTATTTCATTGTATCGCGGGATTAATTGCAGGTCGGTTGGTAGTTTCTTTGGAAATATGGTAGGTATGTATTTGGACATTTTTTTTTTATATTTTAAAAATGGCGGCCGGGTGTCAAGTTGCTCTGATCCAGGTCAAATTCGATATCTGGAGGATATCAGGGTTACTGATTATAAACATGTTTTTTTTTGTGACTGCGTGAATTTTAAAGATGGCCGCCAAACAAAAGTCACATCTGGCACGCGGGCTGCTTTAGCTGCTCGCGCACCTCGCACCCTACCAGGACACCGGCACGCGGGCTGCTTTAGCTTCCCGCGCACCCCGCGCCCTACCTGGATACCGGCACGCGGGCTGCTTTAGCTGCCCGCGCACCCCGCGCCCGACCTGGACACCGGCACGCGGGCTGCTTTAGCTGCCCGCGCACCCCGCGCCCTACCTGGACACCGGCACGCGGGCTGCTTTAGCTGCCCGCGCACCCCGCGCCCTACCTGGACACTGGCACGCAGGCTGCTTTAGCTGCCCGCGCACCCCGCGCCCTACCTGGACACTGGCACACGGGCTGCTTTAGCTGACCGCGCACCCCGCGCCCTACCTGGACACCGGCACGCGGGCTGCTTTAGCTGCCCGCGCACCCCGCGCCCTACCTGGACACCGGCACGCGGGCTGCTTTAGCTGCCCGCGCACCCCTCGCCCTACCTGGACACCGGCACGCGGGCTGCTTTAGCTGCCCGCGCACCTCGCGCCCTACCTGGACACCAGCACGCGGGCTGCTTTAGCTGCCCGCGCACCACTCACCTCACCAGCAATTTTGACATGTTATAAAAACAAAATGGCGGATTCGAGATGGCGGCTAAAACTAATATTGCTCCGATCTGTTTTGAAATCGTAGACAAGAAGTTTTTGGTGTAGCTGATCATAAATTTTGGTTGATTTTTGGATTTTGTCAATTTTCAAGATGGCGGCTGATAAATACAAAACTTGCTCTGATTGGACTCAAAATTGACACCTGGGGGTTTCTTGAATTTCGGATTTCAGATTTGAGATTGATTTTGAAATTTTGTGAATTTTCAAGATGGCCGCCATACAAAAAGAACATGTTTAGGTCAGAACAGTATGTAATTAAAAAAACTTGCGCCGCCCAACAAAACACCGCAGACACAACGACCGCGGGCTGCTTTAGCAGCCCGCGCACTACGCAACCACTAGTATATATATAATATATATAGCTGGAAACCCACTCACTCACTCACTCACTCACTGACTGACATAATTGTTCTCCCAGAAGGAGGGTCGGGGGGTGAAAGTCGTGTATGGGAAAAGTGTGAAGGTGGCTTTGGTGAGTATGGGAAAATTCAGAAATCTTGAAAAACTGCTCCTCATCATGGAGTGACCCTGCGGCCTGGCTAAACTATAAGAGGTAGGCGGGTGGTTCTCAAACTAATTTTGGAGCACACCCTGGGCAATTTCAGATTTTGGTGAAAAAAAAACAAAATGGCGGAAAACAAGATGGCTGCCATACAAAATAAAAAGTTGAAAATCTCGGAAACGGTTGGAGATAGAGTGGGGGTGTTCGACCAAATGTCATAGAGGGCTGTGGGGGTCAAGTGCCAGTGGTCACGAAAATCCAAGATGGCGGATCCAAAATGGCGGCCAAAAAAAAAGTTGCTCTGATCGGGATGAAATTTTGCATGCGGGTAGTCCTCGGGGAGCTTATTTGATAATTTAGGTTAGTTTTTTGAATTTTTAATTTTTGAAGATGGCCGCCATACAAGGGTATTTTGTATGGGGAGCTTTTTTTGGCTCTGGCGCGGAAATGGTGTCCCCGAGGTGGGGGTTTGTCATACTTTGTATTGTTCCTCTCTGGGGTAGGCATGTTTTGGTAAATGTCAAAATCCAATATGGCGGATTCAAGATGGCGGCCGGGTGTCAAGTTGCTCTGATCCGGCTGAAAATCGATATCTGGTTGTCGCCGGGGTCGCTGATTATAGATCTGAAGTTGTTTTTGTGACTACGTGAATTTTCAAGATGGCCGCCATACAGAAGTCACATCTGGCTCGCGGGCTGCTTTAGCTGCCCGCGCACCCTTCACCTCACTGGCATATCGGCACGCGGGCTGCTTTAGCTGCCCGCGCACAACTTACCTCACCAGCAATTTTGACATGCTATTATAAAAACAAAATGGTGGATTTAAGATGGCGGCTGAAATTTATCTTGCTTCGATCTGGCTTGAAAACGTAGACAAGGGGTTTTTGGGGTAGCTTATCATAGAGTTTGGTTAGATTTTGGATTTTGACAGTTTTCAAGATGGCGGCTAATAAAAACACAACTTGCTCTGATTGGACTCAAAATTGACATCTGGGGGTGTTTAGGGTTTCTGATTTCAGGTTTGAGATTTTTTTGACTATTTGTGATTTTTCAAGATGGCCGCCATACAACATTAAATTGAAAGGGCCCGAATCAAATTATAATTAAAGACTTGCGCCGCCAAACAAACAACAGCCCGACAAAACACCGCGGGCTGCTCTAGCTGCCCGCGCACCCCGCACCCCACCCGCACACCGGCTCGCGGGCTGCTTTAGCTGCCCACGCACCTCGCACCCCACCAGCACACCAGCTCGCGGGCTGCTTTAGCTGCCCGCGCACCACTTTCCTCACCAGCAATTTTGACATGTTATAGAAAAACAAAATGGCGGATTCAAGATGGCGGCTAAAACGAATCTTGCTCTGATTTGGCTAGAAATCATAACTTACAGGTATTAGGGGTAGCTGATCATAGATTTTGTTGTTTGTTGGATTTTGAGAATTTTCAAGATGGCGGCTAATAAAAACAAAACTTGCTGTGATTGGACTCAAAATTGACATCTGGGGTTGTTTTTGGTTTCTGATATCAGGTTTGGGATTGTTTTTAAGTATTTGTGATTTTTCAAGATGGCCGCCATACAAAATCAAATTGAAAGGGTCCGAATCAAATTATAATTAAAGACTTGCTCCGCCCAACAAAACACCGCAGGCACAACGACCGCGGGCTGCTTTAGCAGCCCGCGCACTACGCAACCACTAGTATATATATATATATATATTTCCGGTGAAATATTCTTCTCTTCCTTCCTTGCTGGACAGGGAGCGATAGAAAAACATAGAATGTGCCAGCTACATCTTCTCCCGACTATGCTGTAGATTTGAGGGTTTCAGTGTAGTGTAATTTTATTTAGGCGATGCTGACAACCTACCACTACAGCAACCTATCACTCCAAATTCATCTTAAATTACCCTCAAAACCTTGTCAGACGTGGCGGAACGACTTTTGTTTAGGTCGTTTATGCTTTGCCTACCCCATTAGGGTGTGATTATATGTATGTATATTCTTCTCGTTTGACAACTTACATGCATTACTCTTTTTAAATTTTTATTTATGAGCCTGTGGTGTCCCACTCTTAGTAATCAAAAAACAAAGAATGTGCCAGCTGATTCACCTTCACAGTATGGAGGGTACTATGCTGTTAAAATCAGCAAAGCGTTTGACTCGAAACCTACTCGACAAGAAGGAGTAGCAAAGTGATACGAGAGTTGCAGTAAAGGGGGTGGGTTGTCACTATTGTTGATCAAAAAACTAGGATCTTGATCAAAAGCAAAACTCGGAATTTGACAAAATACTATTTTTTTTAATCAAAACTAGCACTTTGACAAAATTCTAGACTTATCTCTGGATTATGACCAGTATTTTATTATTTATTTAACAATTGATTGTACTCAAAAACATTACAAAAATAGGACCTACAAAACAAAGACACAACAGGCTTATTTTTTCTAAAAATAAATTTCTTACAGCAGACCTACAGAAGTCAAATTTTAAAAGATACGCGGTATTTTGTCAAAGTCAAAAAACTAGTATTCTGATAAAAAAACCGATTTCATCATAATCCTGCGACAACTACAATATCCACCAGAACAAATAAGTCGGTGGCACTGCTCAGATCTGAAATAACCACCAAAGCTAGTCAAACATAGCGAAACGACCTTTGACATCTGTCGCTCCCATTATGGATAAAGGTGTGATTGTACATATCCCTAATTCCCTATGTATGTATATATACTCTGTTTTTTTATCGTTGCGTTTCCAGTACCAACTTGATTTGCGGCCCATGACGTTTTTGCTTTAAATACATGCATATAATCACGCCTTTATCCCTAATGAGGTAGGCAGAGCGTAATCGACCCAAACAAAGGTCATTGCGCCACGTCTGACAAGTATTGAGGGCCATTTCAGATAGATCTGTGTATTGCTGTAGTGACAGGTTGTCAGCCCATCGCCTTAATCACTATACACTAAAACCGAGGGTTTCCCCCTTCCCTTAGCTGGTTTTTACAGCATGCCTGGGAGAAGATGCAGCTGGCACATTCTATGTTTTTCTTTCGCTCGCAGTCCAGCATGGAAGAGACTTTCTCTAAAGTGCTTTACATCTTTAGAGAAAAAAAGGTTGGCTTTCTCTAAAAATGTAAAGCACTTTAGAGAAAGCCAACCGTAAAACATAATATGTTTGTAGCAAGGTTATCGTCTGCGGTTCCAAAATTTTAAACTCTTAAAAAACTAGCTTTTATTTTAAATGTGCCTAAAAAAAACATCCTTTAAAACTTTTACTATCAATTTATAACGTCACATTACACAATTTCCATAATATAAAAGCTTGTCGCGAGATTAAACACAAGTTATTTATGATAAATTTTTAAGTCATTTAATTTTTTTGTATAACTCATAGATAAATCTAAAAATCTCTAAAAATTGTGTAATGTGACGTTATAAATTAATAATAAAAGTTTTAAAGGAAATTTTTATTTTATCCTTTTATTTTAATGCGCTAGCATTTAAAATAAAGGCTTGTTTTAACAAGTTTTTTTTACATATCATATATTTTTAACTTTTTAGTCAAACTATTGTCAAGATTCATCGTAGTATTAAAAAAAAAAAAATTGTTTACTGTAAATTTATGTTTAAATTTTCAGTTACCGCTGGACAGGTTTCTCAATCTGTTCATTTCATTTGACGCATTTTTGTTGCAAGGTCGTTTACCGGTTGTTTTGAACAGTAGAAATTGCTGCTGTAGCAATAAGGCCGCCTGTATTGTACTGTTTTCTTCCTTTTTTTCTGTTGTATGTATTTGTTTTCTTCGTGCAATAAAGTAACACCCTCGTCATCATGTGTAATAGAAACTGCTCAAGACAACAAATCTAATGAGCCCAAACTTGTCTAACTTAGCACTTTCGACGAGGCGGTTCCAATGGCTATCTGTCGGCTTCATCATTAGACCCTCATCATCATATCTATTACAAACTGCTCAAGAAAACAAATCTAGTGCGCCTAAATTTAGATATCTTAATACTTTTCATCACGGAGATCCGGTGGCTATCTGTCCACTCCATCACGAGATCAGCTCAATGATATCATAATATTGTATTGTCATCGGATTTATATAAGTATGCAAAATTTCATCTCAATCGGTTGAAGATAAGTGCTTCAAAATTTAGTTGCAAGATTCCACCCGAACATACATACATACATACATATAATCACGCCTTTATCCCTAATGGGGTAGGCAGAGCGTAAACGATCTAAACAAAGGTCGTTCCGCCACATCTGACAAAGTTATGAGGGATATTTAAATTTGTAGGCATATTGCTGTAGTGACAGGTTGTCAGCCCATCGCCTAAATTGCGATATACTGAAGCCCTCGGATCCCTTAGCTGGTTTTTACAGCATGCCCGGGAGGAAAAGCAGCTGGCACATTCTATGTTTTTCTCTCGCTCCCAGGCCAGCATGGAAGTAACATACATACATTGCAAGTTAAATAAAAGCTTTTAAAAAAGGAGTTTATGGATTGCTAAACACGGTGGTATCGATAACTCAATGTTAAAAATACGGACTATAGTTATCTCTGTGAATAATCTACACCATTAGCAAATTATCAACGCATTCGTGTGCATCGGAAACAAGTTGCGGACTCCACTGGGATTACCCGAACAATTTAATCAATCATTGTCTTGGCGAAGAAATGTTTCCATCGGTAAATGGATATTGATTGAACTGAGTTTAAACCTGGCGTGGAGCTTCAATACCGATCATTATTTACCATATTATACGGTTCTTTATATAACAGGTGTATTTCGTTTTTAGAATTTCATATGTACGTTTATTCAGTGCTTCGGAACGCACGTTACGCCGTTGGTCCTGGTTAATATCGTTTAATATTATAAATATTACTCGTTAAGCTATGAAAGAGGCCAATGCTAAACTCTGACCTAATCTAGGATTGGGTCTGGTTTCCCTACCGGGTTGCGGAGGTCAAATGGCAGTCGCTCTGTGTAAAAACCAGTACCCTCGTTCAATCCCCTAAATTAGGTAGCCAACCCCGTGAGATACGGGATAAGGCTAGGGAGATGATTTAACATATGTGTTAACGTGAACATTGTCAATTTCGTGCCAGATTTTCAATTATATTATAGGTATTAATTTATTCACCTATGATTACGTATGTTAGTCAAATAGCTTGTAGATACAATTAAAATACCGGGTGTAAGGGACAGCGTTCCGCAAACTGATAGGGGTTGCTCAGTCAACGACACTGAACAACTTCCACCAGGAAATTCTTACAGCAAGTGAAAAAAAATGCCTTTTCCATACAAGTAGTTCAGTGTCGTTGACTGAGCAACCCTTATCAGTTTGCGGGACGCTGTCCCTTACACCCCGTATAAGTCCAATTCCAATTTACCACTAGTGGTATGGTATCCCATTTGCGATTATAACAAAAATATAAAGGACTGATTTCTATTTTTTTTTGAAAATTCCTCTTTTTATCACTACATAGTATAAAACAATAGTCGCTTTCTCTGTCCCTATATCCCTATGTATGCATAAATCTTTAATACTACGGATTTTGATGCGTTTTCTTTTAATGGATACAGTGATTCAAGAGGAAGGTTTATATGTATAATACATGCATAATATAGTAGAGAAACACTGATAATTTCCGTGCCAAGCCGGGGCGGGTCGCTAGTCAATTAATAAAATTGAAAGCATTCGTTAACACATTTTACTATAATAAACAGGTCAACTTGCGATAAGTCATCTCTTTAGCCTTATCCCGTATCTCACGGTGCGGCTACCTAATCTAGTACCCGGTTTTTACACTGAGCGACTGCCATCTGACCTCCGCAACCCAGAGGGGAAACCAGACCCAATCCTAGATTAGATCAGAGTTTTCAAGCCGCCAATGCTTAGCCAGTGCTAGAGGCCAGTGCCTCAGACATGGCCTAACGACTAATATACATACATATTACATATACATAACATACATAAATCACGCCTTTATCCCTTACGGGGTAGGCAGAGCGTTTAACGCCTCGTAAAAGGCGCTTACGCCACGTCTGACAAAAATTGAGGGCAATTTTAGATTGTTATATGTATTGCTATAGTGACAGGTTGTCAGCCTATCGCCTAAATTACAATACACTGTAACCCTCGAGTCCCTTTTGCTGACTTCAACAGCATGCCCGGGAGGAAGGGCAGCTGGAACATTCTATGTTTTCCTATCTCTCCCAGTCCAGCATGGAAGATTATACATACATATTATCACGCCTTTATCCCTAATGAGGTAGGCAGAGCGTAAACGACCTAAACAAAGGTTGTTCCGCCACGTCTGACAAAGTTTTGAGGGTTCTTTAAGATAGATTTGTAGGTATATTGCTGTAGTGACAGGTTGTCAGCCTATCGTCTAAAATGCAATATACAGATACCCTCGGATCCCTTAGCTGGTTTTTACAGCATGCCCGGGAGGAAATGCTGCTGGCACATTCTATGTTTTTCTCTCGCTCCCAGTCCAGCATGGAAGTAACTACGACTAATATCTACGGTATATTAAACGATATTAACTGGGACGAACGGCTTAAGGTGACTTCCGAAGCGCGGAAAAAGCGCCGAATAAACGTACATATAAAATTCGAAATCAAATTGGTACGGGGTGGGATACGAACCACGGCCTCCCGCTCAAGAGGCAGCGGCCCTATCCACTACGCCACCGCGATAAGTATTTAGATAAAACATTGGAATTGACCCCCGACCATGACGAAAAAAAAAAAACACAAAAAAAACTGGATAAAACTTAATTCCTATGTTTATTCGCGAGTGTTCAAAGAGTTATATAGCATTCGATAACTTGTAATGAAACAGTTAATTGTTTTTTTATGAAAGAAAAGAGGACTGTCACCCTTATTTAAAAAAATACACTTCTTCTTCTTCTGTGGAGTGGGTATCGAGTCTATCGACCCGATGAACCCTGGTGTCAGAGTTTTGAAACCGCCTAGTAGCACAACTATCAGGCCTCTGACATTGTTTGAGTAACGACCACTATCAAAGACAGCGACCGGGACCTCTTAACGTGCCCTCCGAAGCACGAAATCTTTTTCTTTTTCGGACAATCAGGTGATTCAGCCTACAATGTCCAAGCAAACTGGGGAAAAATTCACAAAGTGATAAATTCTCAAATATCAACTTTGTGTTTCCCCCCCTGGGAATCGAACCCAGGACCTCCGGATCAGGAGTCCATGGCACTAGCCACTAGACCACGAAAAAAAAAAAAACTATAATATCATACATACATATAATCACGCCTTTATCCCTAATGGGGTAGCCAGAGCCTAAACGACCCTAAACAATAAGGTCGTTCCTCCATGTCTGACTAAGTTTTGAGGGTTATTTAAGATAGATTTGTAGGTATATTGTCAGCTCATTGCCTAAATTGCAATATAGTTAAACCCCCGGATCCCTTTGCTGGTTTTTACGGCATGCCCGGGAGGAAATGCAGCTGGCACATTCTATGTTTTTCTCTCGCTCCCAGTCCAGCAAGGAAGTACACACTATAATAAGAATAAAGACACTATAATAAAGAATAATATAATCGTATTATTAACAGACCATTTCCGTAAGACTCTACCTTATCCCTGTGTCCCAAGGGACACTGCAGTACCTATACTGTTCTGTACAGTCTATGCAACAAGTTGTAACTTCCCCTAGTTCGTGTGAACTTTCTCTCTCTTCCGTTACTGCACAGTGTTTTACCGTTTCGCGGAAAACGTTATCTGATCGGAAATTATAGGTGTTTCCAAGCGCGTGGTTCTGTAAACCTTATTGCACCTGCTCTATATTGCTAAACTTTGATTTTGTATGGCTTTCAAAGTTGGCTAAGAAAAATCTATTTACGTCTATTCAAAAGAGCAGTTAGAAGCAGTGTTGCCAAGTCTTTTTAGTATGAAATCGCCGAAAAGTCAATTTTAAGTTGCCTAAAAGTCGCCCAAGGTGAAGTACCCTAAATTCGCCTAAATAATTTACGAATAGTCTAAATAGCTACTATTTTAAATGATTGAGACTTATCCCTTAAGAGTCTATTTAGTAGGGATGTTATTTAAATAATTTGGTTCGATCGCAAAATCTTGAGTCAAACAGGGGTGGATGGTAAAACTTTCCAATGATTATTAAGAAACCCCTTGTGTTTGGGACTATTTTGCTCGTATTCTTACCCTAAATTAGAAAATAGCCTACTTCGCCTAATTAATTTTCTAGTAGCCTAATAATCTTTCGGAGATAGCCGAAATTGCGACCTGCTGCAAATCGCAATTTTTGATCGCCACAGCACCCTCTGAGATAGCCTAAACGGCGATAAATCGCCGCACTTGGCAGCACTGGTTAGAAGAGGTGCATTTTCTTTCCAGTGCATCGTTATTATTTTGACAGGTCTTCCTGTTAACTTGTGTTCTTTGTGGGCAAACTCGTTCCATCCTAATTTAAGAGCAAACTTAGAAAAAACGCAGGTTTAATAAAATAAGGTACAGTTTTTTATGCAGGGTCGTAAATGCATCTCTTGTGATTCAAATGTTTTATACTGGTAGTTCGATACTGGGCTCGATTCTAGATTTTCCGGCTAAAACAAAAAAAAAATTGTCACTTTCGGAAAAAACATTGGAAAACGACAGGAGATCTATTCTCTCCGGTTTTTGATTTATAGGTAGTTGGTGGTTTTATGCTTTGTCTGTCATTTTTATCCGCCATCATATGATAGGTATGGCGGATAATTTGTCAGAAATACTGGGGAAACGTGCAAAAGCGCGTCAAAATCTAGTGGAAAAAGTGAAAAACCATAGAGTATAAATCGCCTATCCTTTTCAATTTTATTATTTTGAAAGTGACATATAGATTTTAATTTTAGTTTTAGCCGATGGTCTCTAGAATCGAGCCCACTGGCTTAATTATAAAATTATAAAATGGAAAAGATAGTTACGTCACAAATTCAGCTTCCATCCTAGCGCTTCTAGTTAAAACTTTGTAGAATAATAACTGTCATGAATACCAACACGGCACTGCCGGCGCCTCTTTCCGGGAAGCCCCGAGTTGAGGCCACTTCCTCTACAATTCCACCTGTTCACAGGTCACACGTTCTGCGGTTATTCTTTTTTTCTAGAACCACTAAATACTTATAGCATTCGTGTTTCCACGTGCTTATTTTTTTTTAATGAATACTATCAATTTGCTTCCATGTTGGATTGGGATCGAGAGAAAAACATAGAATGTGCCAGCTGCATTTCCTCCCGGGCATGCTGTAAAATCCAGCTAATGGATCCGAGGGTTTCAGTTTATTGTAATTTAGGCGATGGGCTGACTACCTGTCACTACAGCAATATACCTACAAATCTAGCTTAAATAACCCTCATAACCCTCAGACGTGGCGAAATGACCTTTGTTTAGGTCGTTTACGCTCTGCATCCCCCTTAAGTTCTTTGCCAACTCCAACTTTTCCAGCTTTTATCTTTCGCACAATCACCGCTTGGTATGTTATGAATGTACATTCAATCTCCTCGAATGCCGTTGGAAATGACTGCGTTAGTCGTGCAATGATTACTCATCTCCTTGATATCCTTTCTCCGGTCATTGCCAACATCCTTAACAACTCCTTATCCTCTGGTGTGTTTCCAACCATATGGAAGGAAGCACAAATTATTCAACTGACTAAAAAACCTAATCCTAAATCTCCTTCTGACTACCGCCCCATCTCCATTCTACCCTTCCTCTCCAAAGTCTCGAAAGGTTGGTTCATCAACAGCTTACATCTTTCCTTTCCACGAACAACCTTTTGAAATCCTTTCAATCTGGCTTCCGTTGGTACACATCTTCGATGACATTCGACTGGGGATGGAAAGTCAGAAATTAACAGTGCTAACGCTGCTTGATTTCAGTAATGCATTCAGTACAGTAGATTTTGATATTCTACTCACTATCTTGCATTCTCATAACATATCACCAACGGTCGTTGACTGGTGTCATAATTACCTGTATGGGCGCCGACAGCGCACACGCATTGAAGATACCTTCTCTGCGTGGTGTGATACTTCTGCCGGCGTTCCGCAGGGTGGCGTCCTGTCACCTCTTCTGTTTTATATTTTCATAAATTCTATCACTTTTCTTCCTATCATTTGTATGCAGACGATCCCCAAATTTATACACAAGCTGCACTTTTTGATCTCTCAGTCGCTATTGAGACTACCAACTGAGACCTCATCAGTATTGCTGAGTGGAGTCGTTCCTTTGGCTTAAAAGTTAATCCAGCCAAAACACAAACCATCATAATTGATAGCTATTACATTATAGGAAGGTCGGCAGGTTCAAGCTTTGCCAGTGTTCAATTTTTGATTTTTTATGTCACTATTATATTTTGGATTTAGCTAAAGGTGTTTTTAAAACAATCCTGTGGGCACAATTCGGTCTATAACAATCTCAATGTTAGCGAAATGCCTCTTCCAAATTGGAAATGTCAAGACCACAAACCGTTTCTTCTAATCGGGGCCGTTCGGGAAACAAAAGTCACCCCATGTTAAACCTTCTTCAAATATAACTTTCGTAGTTTGCTGAATAGAGCAAATATTTACCCTAGAAAGTATTTACTTTGTTTGGTCTCATTTCGGATTCCGCAGACACATTTAAGCATTATTTTATTTCTCACGCCGCCATTCGGGGCACGTTGCGTAATGTTACATACATCAAAGGGAATATGGAGAATGTCATCCGCCTAATCTTACATAATAAAGTTGTCAGGCATTTGAATAAAAAAGGAGTTATGGGTACTTGTATCCGGATTTTTATGGGGGAAAAAAATCCTTCACATTTGACTGAAGATCATTTGAAGAATGTTTTTATTGTTTTTACCTACTTCCCAGTATTATATGGCTATAAACCGTGCCAGAGGTCTAATAGCTGTGCTACTCGTACTAGGCGGTTTGAAAACTCTGACACCAGGGTTCATCGGGTCGTTTGACTCGAGAATCCACTCGCTAAGAAGAAGAACTATAATATTATGTGGGCGCGTAGATTAGCCTGTTAACGTTTTAAACTAAATTTCAATTTATTAATTTTACATTAGCAAATTTTATGTTAGGCATAATTTGTTTTGCTACATGTATCTATATTATTGCATGTTTTAATCAATTTTATTTCCCATGTATAATACAATTTATTTCATAATTAATAAAATAGTTACTATTTACATTTTATCAATTTTATTTCCCATTAACAATACAATTTATCTCATAATTAATCAAATAATTATTATTTACATTATATACATGAAACCGCTTACCTTACAAACATTTTAGTAAATTCCTACACAATGAGCACGACTACTCAATCTAATGTCAAATTAATTAAATTATGTAACTAGTCCTGACACAGACCTTGGTCTTTAAGGACTGTTACTGCCTACCACTGTGATGACGTTTTGTTGGCGCTTGTTGTAATACTATGTATTGTGGTTATAATTAAATGCTTTGTAATGTCATACTGTAGGCTTATATATAAACGCCTATAGTACGCCACATACTTCCATGCTGGACTGGGAGAGAGAGAAAACATAGAGTGTACCAGCTGAATTTCCTCCGGGGAATGCTGTAAAAACCAGCTAAGGGATCCGAGGGTTTTTGTACATTGAAATTTAGGCGTTGGGCTGACAACCTGTTACTACAGCAATATACCTATGAATCTATTTCAAACAACCCTCAAAACTTCCTATCCAATTAGGAATGAAGGCGTGATTATATGTATGTATGTAGTACGCCACTCTTTCATTAGGTGATGCTTTCCGAATTCGCCACATTTAATTGGCGAGTACAGTGCAAGATGTTATACCGGGAGTAAAAAAAAACCTCACCATATTCTAGGATGTGATTCTACCCATGAAACTGAACAACTTTCCCCAAAGAACATAGGTCGAAATATGATGAAAAATGGATTCTCCGATACAAACTGACTCGAGCCGTTGACATCATTTGTATGGGAGGGCCATTTTTTAAATATTTTGACCTATGTTCCTTAGGAAAAGTTTTTCAGTTTCATGGATAGAATCACACCATAAAATATAGTCAGCATTTTTTTTTACATATTGTATTTTTAGAAATCGATACTGCCTATTTCCTAGTCTATTAATTAGCTGACTTTAACGGTTGTATCATGAACAAATTGTATTCTAACTAATGCAGATAATAAACGATTGTCAGTCTGATCTGCTTTTCAAATGTCCGCCATTTTCAGTTTCTAACATAATGGGCTCGATTTTAGATACCACCGGCTAAAAATTAAATTAAAATCTATCTGTCACATTCAAAATATTAAAATTAAAAAAGGCCATGCGGTTTATACTCTATGGTTTTTCACTTTGTCCGCTAGGTTTTGACGCGCTTTTGCACGTTTCCCCAGTATTTCTGTCAATTTTATCCGCCATATGATGGTTCTAGAATTACTCTTTTGAAGAAAGAATAACCGCAGAACGTGTGACCTGTGAACAGGTGGAATAGTAGAGGAAGTGCCCTCAACTCGGGGCTTCCCGGAAAGAGGCGCCGGCAGTGCCGTGTTGGTATTCATGACAGTTATTATTCTACAAAGTTTTAACTAGAAGCGCTAGGATGGAAGCTGAATTTGTGACGTAACTATCTTTTCCTAGCGGATTCGCAGAATCAGGTAATTTACAATTAAGCCAGTGGGCTTGATTCTAGAGACCACCGACTAAAACTAAAATTAAAATCTATCTGTCACATTCAAAATATTAAAATTGAAAAAGGACAGGCGGTTTATACTCTATGGTTTTTCACTTTGTCCACTAGATTTTGACGCGCTTTTGCACGTTTCCCCAGTATTTCTGTCAATTCTATACATCAAAAACCGAAGAGAATAGATCTCTTGTCCTTTTCCAATGTTTTTAGTCTGAAACTGACAAATAGATTTTAATTTTTGTTTTAGCCGGAAAAACTAGAATCTAGCCCAAAATCTATTCAGATTTATAGGAACAATGAGTGCTTGCAATTTGTATTCATGTTATCTCACTAATGCAGACAATTTGACAGTTTATTCAAAATAGGTACATACGTTAATGATGGAATAATATAGGGTACTAATGTTACTTGTACAATGCTAATTTTGTTCAATACATAATTTATATGACATGTATTACTTAATAGAAGTTTGAATCAAAATGGAGTATTCTCGTTGTCAAATATAGTTGATTAATCATACAAGGGTTTCAAAGTAAGTTTCAATATAGTTGATTAATCATATAAGGGTTTCAAAGTAAGTTTCAATATAGTTGATTAATCATACAAGGGTTTCAAAGTAAGTTTCATCATCATCATAAATTCAAGAGCTTTGCTCTTGTCGGTGGAGTAACTTTCTCTGGAGTCAGCCTTCTCCTTAATTTCTTTATTCGACGTGGCCTCAATCTTTTCTTTGATTTGGTCCATATAAGTTTTTCTAGGTACCATTGTCTAGGTCATTAGGGATGAAGGCGTGATTATATGTATGTAGGTCGGCCTCTTCCTCTTGTTCTTTCAATCTTTCCTTCTAATAGTCTTTAGTAGTAAATCAAAGTAAGTTAAAGGGCAATAAATAAATACTGCTCTGCTACGATATGCACCATAATATTTTTTGGAATATAGTTTAGTGACAAAAGGTTGCTGTTTTTCGCCGTTGTGTTGAAATCTGTCAAGGTTCTAAATAGTTTAGTTTGCCTAATAGTCTGCCACAGAAATTTCTAGCGTAGAATGTAATAAATAAAATAAATGATTAAATCTTTTATGGCTGTATAAAGTTTCACATACATGCATATTAAAGAATGCCTGTGAATGCATTTTTTTTACAGTTTTTTCTTTCCTATTACATCTGGACTGAGAGCGAGGGAATAACATAGAATGTGCTAGCTGCATTTACTCCCGGGCATGGTGTAAAAACCAGCTCAGGGATCCGAGGTAGATATTTCTGTATATTGCAATTCACGCGATGGGCTGACAACTTCTCACTACAGTAATAATATACCTACAATTACGAGTATATCTGTAATAACCCTCAAAACTATGTCAGACGTGGCGGAACAACTTTTATTTGGATCGTTTACGCCTGTAACGATTGACTTACGTTTAAAGTTCTTCGTCACTTTACAAATATTATTATTATATTCTGATATAAATATTTACATTCAAAATATTTTTCATTGTTCTTACAATTAATGTAAATAATGTAAATATTATTTCATTCATACAATGAACATTCAGGTAATGTCTAAATAGTAAAAGGTTTGTTTACATCATAAACGAATTAATATAGTTCGTGGATGGAATTGAAGTTGAATCGATGTGTCCCCCTCACTAATATCGTGTCACGTCACTATGATTGTTATATTGTAATTTTTTATAGTTTAGTGTTAATTCTCTAAGTGAAAGCAAGTAAGTACAGTACAATCTATACATATCATAAATCACTAGAAGAGTCGTGTCTGTACATTGAATATTTTTACAAAAAATAATTGGAGCAGGCATAATTAACGATATAAAGACCAAATCGTTTTTTTTTGTCGCTCTGTCTGTCTGTATATTACCACATCACGCCAAAACTACAGAACCGATTTCGATGGAACTTTTTTTATTCAACTGTGTGTTACCCGGGTTGCAACTTAGGATACCTAAAAACACGCTACCTGACCTAGGGGGTAGGCAGGAAATTGAAATGTAGCTATTTCTTTACCGATTTTTACGAAACTTTTTTTATTCCACTGAGTATTATTTAAAATCAAAGTTACAATACAAATAATCACGTCTCAGGTAGGAAATTGAACTTCGGTCATTTTTAACGGATTTTGATGGATATTTTTTGTTTTACTGACCATTACTTAAACTAAAAGTTGCGATACAAATAATCACGCCACCTGACTAATGGGGTAGGCAGGAAATTGAACTCTGATCGTTTTTAACCAATCTTAAAGGAACTTTTTGTTTGATTGAGTTTTTTTAGTTACCTGATGTCTAGCCTAGGTTAGAAATAATCACGCAAACCATTCTAATATTGAGTAAGGTCCCCAGTTTGTATGGAAAACACACAGTGTCGGACATACTGAAAACGCTTCTCCTTGCGTAGGAGCGGGATCTGCTAGCTCGCGAGCGGAATCGTGTTTTCCATACAAAAACGAAGATCAGACAATGCGAAACACGCTTCCGCGAGCGGGTTAGCAGTTCCCGCTCCAACGCGCGGAGAAGCGTTTTCAGTATGTTCGACACTGCGTGTTTTCCATACAAACCGAGCGTATAAAGTCGCGGGCACAGCTATACATCATACATTAGTTAACTATTTGTGTATTAAAAAATGTAAGTTGTAAATAATTTTAATATTCAATAGTTTAATGACAAATTCAACGAAAATATTGTAACATGATTTAAACAACTCCTTCCGTATTTAAGTAGACAGGTACACAGAATTCCTACTATAATGTACTATGCTCGCATAGGTGTAATGTAAGACTGTACCAGGCCACTCAGAAAGTATTGCGATAAATAGTTTTTATATATGGCAGACTGGCCGGTTAGAATCTTTTTTGAAAATATGATTAATTGTAAGTAAAAATATGTGTGTTCCATTTTCAAAATTTCCCTCCACATTTTTTGCGAGCTAATTCAAAGTATCGTGTCTTACTGAAAAATGGATCTGCGCCGGGAACATTTTAGAGCTATGATTTTTTACGATTTCAAGTGTCGCCTGAAACCGGATGAATCGTTCGATAGACTTCAAATGGCATTTATGGATGAAAGCCCCTCCATGGCAACCGTGTATCGTTGGTATAACGAATTTAGGCGCGGTCAACCTTGGGGGATGAAGAAAGAAGCGGTCGCCCTTTGACGGCTATTACGGAAGAAAACGTGCTAGCAGTGAAAAATTAAATCCAAGATAATAGGCGAATTACATATCAGGAGATTCAGCACATATTAAAGATTGGATCGGGAAGCCTTCACGAGATTCTACACGGGCAACTTCGCGTGAGGAGGATAGTATCGCGCTGGGTGCCGCACTACCTCACCGACGCTCAGAAGCAGGCCCGGGTGGAATGGTGCCGTGATATGCTGAACAAATTTGAAGCAGGCTCGTCTCGGCGTGTTTACGACATCGTAACAGGTGATGAGTCCTGGATTTATCAATACGATCCAGAAACCAAGCGCCAGTCGACAGTTTGGGTGTTTCAAAATGAACCAACGCCTACCAAAGTGAAGCGATCTCGAAGCGGGGGGAAGATTTTGATCGCCAGCTTTTTTAATTTGACTGGCCACTTGGCCTCAATTCCCTTACGAGATCAAAGAAGCATTAACGCTGAATGGTATACTACCAAATGTTTACCAGAAGTTTTTTCTGTTGTGAGCAACAAGCGACCAAACACAGGGCTCCGCGGACTACTGCTCCACCACGACAATGCGCCTGCACACACCACGCTCAAAACGAGGGACTTCCTGGACAGCACACCAGTCAAACTCCTGGGTCACCCTCCTTACAGCCCTGATCTAGCACCGTGTGACTTCTTTTTATTTCCAAAAATAAAAAAATCAGCTCAAGGGGATACAATTTTCGTCGCCGAAAGATGCCCTGGCTGCGTTCGAGCAGGCTGTAAACGAGGTGTCTACGGCGGACTGGAAAAAGTGTTTTGAAAACTGGTTCAGACGCATGAATCTTTGTATAGAGGCTGGTGGAGAGTACTTTGAAAAGATTTAATAAAAATATATGTACCTGTAGAACAATTTTTTTTAGTGTCGCAAATCTTTCTGAGTGTCCCACGTATACTATCCCAATTGTGTAAAATTTAAAACAAAAAAATACATCGCTGTTTAAAGTTATAACCACCACGCGTACGGACGTGCACAGCTAGTCGCTATATATAATCACGCCACCGTATTTAGGGGGTAGGTAGTTAATTCAGTTCCCTGCCGACTAATAATAATCGTTGTTGATGGGACTTTTTTATTGAACAAAGTGTTACATAGACAAAAGCTAAGGACACAAATAATCATGCCCCTGTGCTTAGGCAGTAGGCAGGGAACTGAATTTAGTAAGTGTTTTTAACATACATACATACATAATATAATCACGCCTTTATCCCTCATGGGGTAGGCAGAGCGTAAACGACCTAAATAAAGGTCGTTCCGCCAAGTCTGACAAGGTTTTCAGGGGTATCTAAGATAGATTTGTAGGTATATTGCTGTAGTGACAGGTTGTCAGCCCATCGCCTAAATTGCAATATACTGAAACCCTTCGGATTCCTTAGAAGATTTTTACAGCATGCCCGGGATGAAAAGCAGCTGGCACATTCTACGTTTTTCTTTCGCTCCCAGGCCAGCATGGAAGCAGTGTTTTTAACCGATTTAAATAAAACTTTTTTTATTGAACTCAGATTTACCTAAACACAAACTAAGGATAAATATAATCACGCCACCTAACTATGAGGGTAGGCTACTGCCTACTGGCAGGGATCTGAATTGAGTTTATACTTTAACCGATTTTGATTGAACTTCTTTTTCAATTTACTCAGTGTTATCTCGATTTGCGATATCATCACGCTACCTAACGTAGGGGGTAGGCAAGGAACAAAATAATGAGTGATTGAACCGAAAATGACGGAACTTCTTTTATTTAATTCTGTTTTACCTGGACTAACTTAGAATACATTTCATCACGCTTCTTTACTTGGCAACCAGAATTAAGAGTGCTATGAAGTGCATCACGCTATGTTGTTAAAATGTTGGCAGCAATTCAATTCATAATGTGTGTTGTGTATTAATAATCAGTGAAACTTTTATACACATGCACTGGAGCGATATAAGTTTCAGGATGGACGGAGGAAAGGGAACAGAAGCGACTGGAGCGAGTCATAGACGGGAGGAATGGATGGAGGACTGGACAGACATGATGACTGTTTAGGGTCGCGTGTGACGTATAGGACAGGGGCACGTGTGGTAGTTACGTGAGGAACGATTTCGGGAGAAGCAGTTTGAATCTTCTTTCACCGCCATCGTCGTCACGTTTTTGGAAAAGACTCATAAGAAGCTGCAGATAATCACGGGTGGACGAAGGAGAAAAACACCTCCGCAGACGAAGTCGCGGGTAAAAGCTAGTAAATAATAAATAAAGAAGTTACTTCTTTGAAAGTGATGTTGGGTTTGAGTTCAGTAAATTCTGTGATTTCATTTTATTTTATTTTGAAATAAATTCTCAGAATCTTGGAAGATTAAAAAGATTGGTTTTTAAAATATATTATTTACATAGATTCATAATTCTAATACACAAGTAAATCTAGATGTTGTGAATTCTGAAGTTCCACGTAATTTTGGCTGTATCAGAAAGAGAGGGTTGTGGCTGCAGGCTCTTCCTTCGGCAAACTTGGGCGCCTTGCTCGATAACTGCACGCTTTCGCTGGTTGTAGGTTTGCGTTCGTGCATCAAAATCAATGAACCTCATAAATGTATCTGTGGCGAGACGGTAAATGATTTAGGTCACCATGGCTTGTCCTGTCACAAGAGCACAGGCCGACTGTCACGTCATGCTAGCTTGAATGACATTATATGCAGAGCTCTCGTATCCGCCAATGTTCCGGCTGTTTTGGAGCCGAATGGATTATTTCGTTTGGGTGGAAAAAGGCCGGATTGAATGTCCATGATTTCATGGAAGTTGGGCAAATGTCTGGTTTGGAACGCTACGTGCGTCGATACATTGGCTCTCACTCATTTGTTTTCGACATCTCGTTGCGCCGGAGCAGCGGCAGCTACTGCGGAAAGTCTTAAACGCCTGAAGTACGCTGATCTTCTGAACAATTATGTTTTCGTGCCCTTCGCAGTTGAGACTTTGGGTGCTTGGGGTCAGGAGGCTAAATTGTTTGTTGCCGATCTCTCAGCGCGTCTTCGTGAGACTTCAGGCGACCCCAGGTCGGGCAGCTACCGTCGGGATGCTGCCAGCCTATGGGCACTTTACCTCATGGAGATGCGTTGGAGAGTCTTTTTTATTTGTAGTTTTATTTTTTTTATATTAAGGTAGTTTTAAGATTTTATGAATTGTATTATAATTTTGTAATTTTCTGATAATAAATATTAAATAAATCCTGATATTAAAATCACAGTAAAATTAGAGTTATCCTATCATCTGAAATATAATATTCTACTGACAGTGTACATGAATTATTAAAAATGTATTCATTTGGAATATCTTACCATAAACTAGGTTCAGGAACAAACCTAGACTTGATGGAAATGCCCTCCTGTCTTTTGTTTACTGTAGTAAGACTAAACTGACTGACATAAAAATTACATTTTGACCAAAAGTAAATAAAGTTACTTGCCCTTCATATCAGGATTAAATCAAGGGAGCTGTGTCCAAGTCCGGCTGACGAGCTGTACTATCGAGAGCGGGAAAGGGAGGTAACCCGGCTTTACCAAAAACACAAAAATGCTGTTATAGTTTTATTTTGTTCGAAACAGTAATTGCTTACGATATATTTGGAAACTAGTCTTCCTCTTGAATCTTAATTTCGAAACACTTGCTAAGTATTTGGATTAGTTTGATTCTATCTAAACTTATGAATTCGTTTGTCTAGAGCCTAAACTACTAAAGCTAGAATCGTGAAACTTTGAGAGCATGTTCTTCTAAAACGTAACTTCCCACTAAGAAAGCATTTTTGTATTTTGCACCCCTGGGGGGTTAAATAAGGGTTGAAGTTTGTATGAAAGTCCGTGAATTTTGAATTTAGGATCTTCAAGTTTTGTATTTAAAAATAGTGAGTACGTGTTTCAGCTTTTTTGGATTTTTTGTCCCTTAGTGGGTTAAATAGGAGGTGAAAGTTTGTATGGAAATTCCGTCAATTTTGAAGGTAGGATCTTCCAATTTTGTATGAAGGATAAATAATAATGAACATATGTTTCACAATTTTTGTACTTTCCATCCCTACGGGGAAAAAATATTTCACTAATAGAAAGCCACGTACACTGTGCGTGCAAAGTTACTATAAGAAATATGACACTCACCCAGAAATAGTCTTTTAGATGTGGTCATAATAACAGCTACATGGCAATAACCTGATCAAGGACAAAGAGAACTTTTTACCGTGGGAACTCAATCCCACGGGAAAACTCTTTTAGGTGCGGGTGAAACCGCAGGGCGGAAAGCTAGTTTATTGATTTTTGCAGATTCAGTATTTGTAATTTTAATCATTAATCAATAGGTATAGAAGGATATACCGTTCTTGTCATTCAAGAAATCTGGTTACTGCATCGGTTCACAACTTTAGGTCCTATTAATCACTAGACGTATCATTGGACAAATCACGTCTTATTCCGCAGCAACCTTATTTTCAGTGGCTTTAAATTATTTTCTTTTCATAATGTTGTTATGAAATTCCATACTAGACTGGGAGAGAAAGAAAAACATAGAATGTTCCAGTTGCCCTTCCTCCCGGGCATGCTGTATAAGTCAGCAAAAGGGATTCGAGGGTTACAGTGTATTGTAATTTAGGCGATGAGCTGACAACCTGTTACTATGGCAATACACATTACAATCTAAAATTACCCTCAATTGTTGTCAGACGCGGCGAAAGCGCCTTTTACGAGGCGTTTAACGCTCTAGCTACCCCGTAAGGGATAAAGGCGTGATTTTATGTATGTATGTATGTATGTACGTCTTATTCCGCAGCAACCTTATTTTCAGTGGCTTTAAATTATTTTCTTTTCATAATGTTGTTATTAAAACACTTGTACTAGTTATACATTATATTTAAACACTTGTACATGTACAAAGTGAAACAAGTACAAGTGTTTTAACAACAACATTATAAATATGGAGTTTCACCAAGTGCCGACAATTGCAAGTATAAATTCTATATTTTCTTTTCCTTTTATTTACAGTACCTTAAACCAGCCTATTGGAAATCGTGTCCGATGGATCCGTGCTATACAATTAGTGTTACTTTTAAGTGTAATTTATTATTTTTTTATTGAAGAGATTTACTTGATTATGCAGGAACAAATATTAAAGCTTATTATAATCTTTTTATGTTTTCAAAGACGTCCTTTAAATTCTCAACTTTTAGTTTTCTTAATCTTCATATTTTTAGTTTCTTAATTTCTGAGGCATTACTTTAAAAGAAAGCAGAGAAGGGCTAGCTAGGATAGGGTGATAGTTACACGCTCTGCCTACCGCATTAGAGATAAAGGTGTTATTATATATATGTATAATATCGGTATAATTCTACTTCCATGCTGGACTGGGAGAGATAGAAAAACATAGAATGTTCCAGCTGCTCTTCCTCCCGGGCTTGCTGTAGAAGTCAGCAAAAGGGACTCGTGGGTTACAGTGTATTGTAATTTAGGCGATGGGCTGACAACCTGTCACTATGGCAATACACATTACAATCTAAAATGACCCTCAATTTTTGTCAGACGTGGCGAAAGCGCCTTTTACAAGGCGTTTAACGCTCTGCCTACCCCGTAAGGGATAAAGGCGTAATTTTATGTATGTATGTATGTATGTATAATATCGGCAAACGGTCGTTAGTTCTGTTCATGTGGTCATAATAACAGCTACATGGCAATAACCTGATCAAGGACAAAGAGAACTTTTTACCGGTATAATTCTACTTCCATGCTGGACTGGGAGAGATAGAAAAACATAGAATGTTCCAGCTGCTCTTCCTCCCGGGCTTGCTGTAGAAGTCAGCAAAAGGGACTCGTGGGTTACAGTGTATTGTAATTTAGGCGATGGGCTGACAACCTGTCACTATGGCAATACACATTACAATCTAAAATGACCCTCAATTTTTGTCAGACGTGGCGAAAGCGCCTTTTACAAGGCGTTTAACGCTCTGCCTACCCCGTAAGGGATAAAGGCGTAATTTTATGTATGTATGTATAATATCGGCAAACGGTCGTTAGTTCTGTTCATGTGGTCATAATAACAGCTACATGGCAATAACCTGATCAAGGACAAAGAGAACTTTTTACCGTGGGAACTCAATCCCACGGGAAAACTCTTTTAGGTGCGGGTGAAACCGCAGGGCGGAAAGCTAGTTTATTGATTTTTGCAGATTCAGTATTTGTAATTTTAATCATTAATCAATAGGTATAGAAGGATATACCGTTCTTGTCATTCAAGAAATCTGGTTACTGCATCGGTTCACAACTTTAGGTCCTATTAATCACTAGACGTATCATTGGACAAATCACGTCTTATTCCGCAGCAACCTTATTTTCAGTGGCTTTAAATTATTTTCTTTTCATAATGTTGTTATGAAATTCCATACTAGACTGGGAGAGAAAGAAAAACATAGAATGTTCCAGTTGCCCTTCCTCCCGGGCATGCTGTATAAGTCAGCAAAAGGGATTCGAGGGTTACAGTGTATTGTAATTTAGGCGATGAGCTGACAACCTGTTACTATGGCAATACACATTACAATCTAAAATTACCCTCAATTGTTGTCAGACGCGGCGAAAGCGCCTTTTACGAGGCGTTTAACGCTCTAGCTACCCCGTAAGGGATAAAGGCGTGATTTTATGTATGTATGTATGTACGTCTTATTCCGCAGCAACCTTATTTTCAGTGGCTTTAAATTATTTTCTTTTCATAATGTTGTTATTAAAACACTTGTACTAGTTATACATTATATTTAAACACTTGTACATGTACAAAGTGAAACAAGTACAAGTGTTTTAACAACAACATTATAAATATGGAGTTTCACCAAGTGCCGACAATTGCAAGTATAAATTCTATATTTTCTTTTCCTTTTATTTACAGTACCTTAAACCAGCCTATTGGAAATCGTGTCCGATGGATCCGTGCTATACAATTAGTGTTACTTTTAAGTGTAATTTATTATTTTTTTATTGAAGAGATTTACTTGATTATGCAGGAACAAATATTAAAGCTTATTATAATCTTTTTATGTTTTCAAAGACGTCCTTTAAATTCTCAACTTTTAGTTTTCTTAATCTTCATATTTTTAGTTTCTTAATTTCTGAGGCATTACTTTAAAAGAAAGCAGAGAAGGGCTAGCTAGGATAGGGTGATAGTTACACGCTCTGCCTACCGCATTAGAGATAAAGGTGTTATTATATATATGTATAATATCGGTATAATTCTACTTCCATGCTGGACTGGGAGAGATAGAAAAACATAGAATGTTCCAGCTGCTCTTCCTCCCGGGCTTGCTGTAGAAGTCAGCAAAAGGGACTCGTGGGTTACAGTGTATTGTAATTTAGGCGATGGGCTGACAACCTGTCACTATGGCAATACACATTACAATCTAAAATGACCCTCAATTTTTGTCAGACGTGGCGAAAGCGCCTTTTACAAGGCGTTTAACGCTCTGCCTACCCCGTAAGGGATAAAGGCGTAATTTTATGTATGTATGTATGTATGTATAATATCGGCAAACGGTCGTTAGTTCTGTTCATCTTGTCTTCCGACAAAGACCTCCTCTAAAGATTTCCATACTGTTCTATATCTTGCTTTACGAGTCCATATTGCTGCCACTACTTTTTTGATATCATCCTCCCATCTCATACTCGGTCTACCTCTGCTCCTTACACGGTATTGTAGGCACCATTCCGTTATTAATCTTATATGAAAGAAAGAAAATAATAAATTAGTTTTTGGCAGGACTCGAACCTGCGTCTCTGGAATGCCGGTCCTTCACTCTACCAACTGACCTACAGAAACGGTAGCGGAAGTGACGCAGGATCGAGTCCTTCCAGAAATTAATGTATTATTTTCTTTCTTTCACATTATATGAAATTAAAAAAAACATTGTAAGTGGCAAAAAAGGTAAATTATGTAAGCGATCTCTAGATTGAGAGCAATCTTGAGTGTAGATTTGACAGTTCGTTTTGTACTGAAATGACATTTCTGATACGCACTCAGACTGGCTGTCAGTCTCAAGAGCTGATTATAATTACGGGCCTAAGTCTTGTCCATTTCTCCTTCTTATTCCGAAATATAGTCCAGACCAAATATTATAGAAAATTAATAAAATGTCTAACTGAATTTTTAATTTTGCAGAACAATAATGATGGAGTGGCCACACCATACCAATGTTGCAATCACTCTTATTCTCTTCTGCGTCTCCATATCAAAAGCGAACGTCCCAGTTTCTACTGTTTACTCAAGATCAGATACCAACGACAAAGGTTCGTATGTATAGTTGCTACGTTCCCCAAAGAACCTGCCAAGCGTGGCGTACATACATACATACATATAATCCCTAATGGGGTAGGCAGAGCGTAAACGACCCAAACAAAGGTCGTTCCGCCACGTCTGACAAAGTTTTGAGGGTTATTCAAGATGGATTTGTAAGTATATCGTTGTAGTGACAGGTTGTCAGCCCATCGCCTAAATTGCAATATACTGAAACACTCAGATCCCTTAGCTGGTTCTTACAGCATGCCCGGGAGGAAATGCAGCTGGCACATTCTATGTTTTTCTCTCGCTCCCAGTCCAGCTTGGAAGTAAGTGGTCCAAAAACTAACTCGAAAGTTTCACGTAAGCTTTATTTAAGGGGACCTCCGGTGCACGCCAGCGCCCTCATCAGTTAAAAAAACATTTCTCACTGCAAACGCAATAAATCGAAAATCCGGTAAAACAGATCCAAGTATAGATACTGAAGTTTATTTTAAGCATTATAAATTAATAATTCAGTGTTCACTGCAGTTACAGATAGCAAAAGTGCTAAAAGTGGCCGCTTTTCGCAAATTTTCTATCCTTAACTACAAAGAACTATAAGTTGCAACTTTATAAGTTTTTAAATTACCTTCTATGCTTTAACTTCAATCTGATCTACCGATTGATTGTATTTTCAGTGAATTATGATTTTTTGGCTGAAGAGGGCGCCACTTAGTCCAGGGAAGCCCAAGCAAAGTGCAGCAAAAGCTTCCATGCTGACCTGGGAGCGAGAGAAAATCATAGAATGTACCCGGGTATGCTGTAAAAACCAGCTAAGGGATCCAAGGGTTTCAGTACATTGTAATTTAGGCGATGGGCTGATAACTTAAATAACCCGCAGAACTTTATCAGACGTGGCGGAACGACCTTTATTTAGGTCGTTTACGCTCTGCCTACCCAGCTAGGGATAAGGGTGTGATTATACGTATGTAGATTAAGTGCAGCAAAAGCTCGATTTACAAATCAAACGCTGTGCATAGACTGCAAAAGAGACGTAAAGGTGTTAATAGTATTTTAATTAATTTGCAGTCTATTCGTGATTGCATTTGTAAAGTCCGCTAACATTACCTCTATCTATGCTTAAATCAAAACGTGATCACGGTTATATGAAGTGTTATTTATTGAATTGGAATGTAGTTCATTATTTCTTTCAGCAACATTAGAATCTAATATGTGTCTGCAAAATTTTGAATTACAAATAAAAATTTTAAGGTATTCATTTTCAATTTCAGAAATTATGAATACCTTAAACAGAATACGGGTAAAAATAAATTAATAGAAAATTTTATCAGAACAGACAGAAGTCGTAAATCGTCACTTTCAATGCTTTCAATTCCACTGCTCGCTCCATCTATTAATTGAAATTGCGCAACTAATTAGAAGTCCGGACGGAATGCATAACTCTATGAAAGTCCGACCATAGGATGCCTAATACATAAACTTTTATAATAGCAACGTGTAGAACAGGCCGTTAATTTCGCACATCGACACATGGTAAGAGCACAGATAATATAATACTATGTAAGAGACAGATTCGTTTGCAAGTCGTTGTACAAGAAATGTGTGCGATAGAGAAAACTCTCTACAAGGCCGATGTACAATATTAACAGAACTTTACTATACTATACGTATGGATATGTTAAATAACAATACAAATGAAAGCGCCCCCGGAAGCGACAAGTGAAAATCGCAAACAAACATAGGTAATATTATGGAACGAACATTTGATGTTAAAATATTATTTAAGTAAAGCTATGGGGTAAGATGGGTTGCGATATGTTGCTTATGTTAAAATCGATTTACCTAGTGAAAAATCAAGTACTTACTTATAGAGATCTGCTAGAGAAACAGAAAAAAAAACATACAAATAAGTAAAATTTCTGGGCGATAAATAGTAATCGAACATCTCAATAGATGGCGCCACAAGGTTTTTAAAACGCGGTATCGCTGTGATGTCGTGATTTCAATAAGACATTAGCCGATATAAAAAAAAAAAAGTTTTTCGTAAATGCAAACGTGATGATTTGATGATGTATTTTTGGATTCACTTACAAATGTATTTTAAGTAAGTGATAAGATAAGTACTAAGTAATTAATTCTTTTTTTTTTTGTTATGGGACTAGACTGTGTTTGTGCCAGTGTCGAGTATAAAAGGTAGGGAAACTGAACGCGGAAAGAAAATAATTCGTTAGTTTTGATAAATTAATACTTAATTATAATTACGTAGTATTAGATGTGGGTTATAATAAAGTAAGCGTGGTGTGCATGACAATATCACCTCTAATAACCAATAACACCGGTGGTGGACAGTTTGATATGTTATGAAAACATGATACTACTATAATTATAACAAGGTAACATTGGATTTAGAATATAATTCCGCAGTTCCGCACAATGTTCAAACTCATTTATAATGCGCACGGCATAAGAGTGGAAGTCTCTACCTACGTCTGTGTTTCCGAATGCATTCAACCCCAACACTTCAAAGTTAGAGTGAACAGGCATCTTCTAGGTGAGCTCGCTCCATCGTCGACTCCATCTCAGTCGCTCCCGACCTAGACTGGTGTCACATCTCGGACACTCCTAACTACCATCTCATTTTGGTCACACATCGACAGACGCCATGTTGCACTTGCCCTGCGTTTGTGTGCGTGTTATAAGGGTTGACAAATTTTGTTATACCGGTCATAAATTTTTATTTTATGGATGTATTGTTATAATTGTTATTGATTTTAATTATTAGTATAGTATTTTGGTAGCATCACTACAATTTATTTGTAAAAATATGTAATAAATGGTAGTTGTTTTGACTGTCACTCAAATGGTTCGATTCCGTGGCTGCTCCCACCACTGACGTCACCGCGCACGTGCGGGTTGTTTGTTCCTGGCTATAAGTTGAACGTCAGATTGGGGGCTCGGTTAGTCTGGATTAACGTAAAAGTGAAGTCGTTACTCTGCTGGATTTCTGCCACAAAAGTTAAGTGTTTTATTTTATAGGGTTCATTACCGTAATTTTACTTGGATTTTGCTACAAAAGTTTAGTACTATATTTTATTTGGATTTAACGCTGTTATTTTGCTTAGACTTTGCTAGAAAGTTTAGTGACCTATTTTATTAGAAATTATTTCCGTTATTCTGCTTGAATGTTGGTAGTAAAGTTGAAAGTGTTTAATTTATCTTAGAATAATAGTCTTCGATTGTTTTAAACATTTATATTTTTATTAACGCCTTATTATTTTATGTATCTATTTAAGCTTTCATAATTTGTCAAGTAAAGTGTGCTTATATTAATAAAATTGGGTTAGTAAATAATAAATTAAAATCAAGAATGTTTTCTAAATATTTATTTATTTATATAACAGCAGTAAAACAATTATTTTGGTGTAAAATACCTGTGGTTTAAAGATGTGGTATTCTTGAATAAATAATTATTCTAATTAATGGTTTCTTGTATGTTTTTATTCCAATACTCGCTCCTTTGTTTTAACAATTTCAGAAGTGGGATATACGATGCCTAAAAACGTCCAAAAGAGAGGAAAAGCAAAGCGATACCGGTCCAAAAGTCCAGTTCCGCAACCAAGGAAGCGATGGCGTCCATAGAAACCGCGTGACCACTCTCCAGTTCCAGAGCTGAGGGCGACTCTAGTTTGGAGAACAAGTTGAACAGTGTCAATGAGAAACATGGTGAGCCCGTTCCTTATATAATAAATAGTGTTTCTGCAAAGGCAGAAATCATACCGATTTTTGACCCCCAGGAAAAATTATTTGTATGTATCACAGTGGCTCAACAAAATTGAACAACTTGGATTAATCCATGGTTGGACTGACACTCTTAAAGCATATTTTATGCAGTCCAGACTTAGTGGGATGGCTAAAACTTGGCACGCGTCTCTTCAAAACTACGATTTTACCTGGGATCAATGGAAAGAACAGCTCCATTTAGCATTTTCTCGCAAGACTGATTTTGTTGAGTTACTGAAGGACATGTTGAACAAAAGAAAATTGCCGATTGAAAGTATGACGCAATACTTTTATAGTAAGTATGCTATGTTGAATAGATTAAAAAAATTCAATGATAAGGCAGTCGCTTGTATTATTAATGGGTTACCACCCCACATGAAGGCACCAGCTCAAGCAGGGAATTTTGCAACACCAAGTGACTTGTATTCAAAATTTTTGACTGTAATGGAAGAGTCTAAATATAGACCGTCTGTAACTCGTTCCAACCAATTCGTTCGGAGTAGCGAGGAATCTTCAGAACCAGGTACTTCGACGGAACAGAAAAAGATCATTACTTGTTTTCTTTGTCACGACCGGGACTTTCGGTGAGAAGATGTCCGAAAAATAATTTTACTAATAGACCGATCTGCAGTTTTTGTGGTAAACCTGGACACACCACGGAGAACACGACAATACGATAACAGAGGTAAATGATATTTATTTTAAACCTGTTTTGGTCAACAACATACCAGCCAAAGCTTACTTTGATTCGGGTTCTATAATAAATGTAAGTTATTACGAATTTATTAAGAAACTTGAGCTTCCCTTGCAAACCTGTAATATAATGGTCAGTGGTTTTGGAGGTTTGCCAGTACGAGCAAAAGAGACGGTTGACGTTACTATAAATGTAGAAAATTGTGATTCACAAACACAATTGGTGACAACTGATGTCCACATGGCCAATCAGGACGTACTATTAGGCCAACCAGTTGTGAATCATCCAAAGTTGACGTATACTATTGCTGAGACTGAATTTTTGATTAAGGTAAAGGAACCTGTAATATCAGACATACTATCTATTGACACGGCGGACAAGGAAAAGATTAAGGTACCTGTAAAATGTAAAGTAACTACTAACATACCACCGGGGCATGTTGATCAACGTGACTACAGAAGAGGAAACACTGGACGATATATTTATAGAATCTTGCAGCAGAAACTATAATAAGAAGAATTTTTCCATTCCTGCAAGTATAGTGAACAACGATGGGTGGCTTGAAGTAAGTAAATCTTCTGACTCTACATTACAAATTTTGAAAGGCAGAACATTGGCCAGGGGACTAAAATACCGTGAGTAATTTTCGTTACCCGCTGAAGACCATAAGAAGGTAACATGTAATCAGGTGATGACAATTGACGTCAATCATGTCCGCTGTGGCACTACTGACCCGCAAATAAAATAAACTTTTAGAAACTTTAAGAGAATTTAGTGATTTTTTTTTTCAAAAGATACCACAGAACTAGGTTGTACTAATAAAATGGAAATGGAAATAGAATTAAATACGGAAAAACCTATTTGTTATAGACCATATCGACTTTCAATGACAGAGAAGGAGATGGTTAGAGAAAATATAGACGATTTAATGAAAAATAAAGTTATTCAGGAGTCATCTTCTGAATATGCTAGCCCTATTATCATAGTCAAAAAGAAATCTGGTGACTACCGACTCTGCGTGGATTACAGGAAACTTAATAGCGTGACAGTAAAAGATAAGTACCCTCTTCCAGTCATTGAGGAACAAGTTGAGAAACTATCTGGTAAGCTTTTCTTTACTAATGTGGATCTATCACAAGGATTTTACCAAATACCGATGAGCAAGCAGTCTGTGTCTAAAACAGGGTTTGTAACACCAGAGGGTCATTAGGAGTTCCTCCGAATGCCCTTTGTTTTAGCTAGTTCGCCATGCGTGTTCCAACGGCTTATGGACAAAATCCTGGGACCACTCCGCTTTAATAATGTGCTACCGCACATTGATGACTTGTTAATTCCTAGTGAATCTGAGGAAGAAGGATTGCAATTGCTAAGGCAAGTACTTCAAATTCTACGAGTTTTGAAATTGGCTTTAAACATTGAAAAAAAACGGTTAACGGTTCAGAGTTTATTTAGCTGGAATTAATTTCTGTGTTGTCACTGATTGTGTTGCGGTAAGGCAAACATTCGAAAAGAAAGGTCTCCTGCCAAGGGTAGCAAGATGGTGGTTAAGTATACAAGAATACGACATGAATATTATTCACAAACCAGGAACCTTTCACAGACATGTTGATGCTTTAATCAGGACACCAATTGAGACGTCACAGGTATGTGTACTGGACTTACTTGATTGGGTAATATGTTTGCAGTCGCAAGATGACAGCATTCGTATTATCAAAGAAAAATTGGTGAGTAACTCTGATGATCCTGACATATATTATAAAACAAAATTGCTGGTTTCCTCGTATGACCAGATTTATAAGCAAGTATGTTAATGCATGCATAGATTGTCTTTTTAAAAGAGGTCAATATGGAAAAGCTGAAGGTCAACTGCACCCAATAGAGAAAATTACTGAGCCAATGCATACGCTTCACATCGATCATCTTGGACCATTTTGCAAAAGTGGAAACGGTATGTCGTATTTATTTGTTGTTGTCGATTCGTATACAAAATTCACATAGGCAAAACCTACGAAGACTACCAAATCTATTGAAGCAGAACAAAAATAGGAAGAAATATTCAGTTCTTTTGGATATCCTAAGAGGTTAGTGTCAGTCAGTGGAGCTGCTTTCACTAGCAAACGATTCAAACGGTTTTGTAATGCTAAACAAATAAAGCATGTCAAATGGCCAGGTTGAAGAGTTCAACAGAACTCTTCTAGAGGCGATCAACAAAAGTACGACAGACGAAAAAGATTGGGACAAATGTATTAACAAGGTGGTTTGGGGTATTAACAGTACTGTTAATTCGACAACAGGTTTCCCAGCTTTCAAATTAATGTTCCATGCCAATCGAGCTCTTCTACAAGGTATGTCTGATAATACATATGATGACTAACAAATGGCTACGCAGACCAAGGAGAAAGCTGCACAAAATATTGCCAAGACCTCGCAAGCAATGAAAAAGCGGTTTGATGGTAAGAAAAAAAAACCTACAATACAGGCGATCTTGTACTGTGGAGAGGAGCACAAAGTAAGAATAAAGATGCAGTCCGAAAACTTGAAGAAACTTATAGTGGACCATACAAGGTTACAAAAGTATTGGGCAATGACAGGTATATTATAACTTCAATCAAAAGACAAAAAGGTTCTAAAAAAATACCAAGCGACTGTAGCATCAGATGCATTAAGGAAATTGATTAACCAGGATGATAGTAGCCAGAGCGACTCACAAGAGTCTCAAATTGACAGCACGGAAAAACTAATTGATTTTCTAGAAGGTTAAACGAACATTGGTAAGGACACAAGTAGATTCTATTTTAGTTTGGATTACAAATATTACTTAAATAATGGTATTTGTTGGTATAGAAATAATTTGGACCGTCTCAAAGACGATGATAAATGGTTACAATATTTATAAAAAAAAATGTTTCAGTGGACCACCAGCGTCAGTTGGTGATGAATGAGGACCGTTTCTATAGACGATGAAGTAAAAATTGGGCCGTCGATACAAATTGACGATGACGATTAAAAGGGACCGCCAAAATAATTAACCCTTTTTAACATATTTTGGCGATGTTATGTTTGTTGGAAGAGCATTAGAGTACCTATTTATTAGTTGATACATACTAATTTGGCTTAAATTGGGATAAACAAATTTAGCTAATGTTGATTCTTAACACAAATGGTAAAAGCTTATATAACTTTAGTTAAATTTATTTTGGTTTTAACGAAAGAAATATTTCACTTGGTTACAGAAGAAAGACTGAACTCCGGAAGCTTGATGGACTGCATTCTAATTTGCATAATGTTCTTAATATATGTTAAGTCAGTATTAGTTATTTTGATTTTTGTTGATAATTAATTATGGTCAGAAAATATATTTTTAATGCAGACAATTAAATTTGCGTTGGTATCAAATTTCGTCAGGATGGACGAGCTGTTATAATTGTTATTGATTTTAATTATTAGTATAGTATTTTGGTAGCATCACTACAATTTATTTGTAAAAATATGTAATAAATGGTAGTTGTTTTGACTGTCACTCAAATGGTTCGATTCCGTGGCTGCTCCCACCACTGACGTCACCGCGCACGTGCGGGTTGTTTGTTCCTGGCTATAAGTTGAACGTCAGATTGGGGGCTCGGTTAGTCTGGATTAACGTAAAAGTGAAGTCGTTACTCTGCTGGATTTCTGCCACAAAAGTTAAGTGTTTTATTTTATAGGGTTCATTACCGTAATTTTACTTGGATTTTGCTACAAAAGTTTAGTACTATATTTTATTTGGATTTAACGCTGTTATTTTGCTTAGACTTTGCTAGAAAGTTTAGTGACCTATTTTATTAGAAATTATTTCCGTTATTCTGCTTGAATGTTGGTAGTAAAGTTGAAAGTGTTTAATTTATCTTAGAATAATAGTCTTCGATTGTTTTAAACATTTATATTTTTATTAACGCCTTATTATTTTATGTATCTATTTAAGCTTTCATAATTTGTCAAGTAAAGTGTGCTTATATTAATAAAATTGGGTTAGTAAATAATAAATTAAAATCAAGAATGTTTTCTAAATATTTATTTATTTATATAACAGCAGTAAAACAATTATTTTGGTGTAAAATACCTGTGGTTTAAAGATGTGGTATTCTTGAATAAATAATTATTCTAATTAATGGTTTCTTGTATGTTTTTATTCCAATACTCGCTCCTTTGTTTTAACAGTATGCACCTCTCAAACTCACCATCTTAAATCATGCAAAGAATATTATAGAAAAATATTTGAACTTTTTTCATTAATAATAAATTATTCCCTATTGCCGCTTTTACAAAGTCACTGCGTACGTTTGGACTGTAAGCGGCAGGACCATGCGCGAGTGAATAAAATGGCTAATGGGTACATTGTTTGAAACAATAATCTATCATTCTGATTAATAATAAACAGATTACAATTATATATCTATACTCAGGCTATACGGTGTCAACTTTATACAACAAACCTCAAAACAATAAGTACTTTATAATGTAATATTCACGTGGAATCGTGGAGGTAAAAAAGGGTACCTAATCAACACCTAATTTCACTGATCATATAAATATCTCAATTATAATGTCCATTGTAACATGTCCATAATGTCTATAGGGCCTCCTGAGCGGGAGGTCGTGGTTTGAACCCCACCAGTCACCACGTACCAATGTGTTTTTCGGTTTTCGAATTTCATATGTACGTTTATTCGGTGCTTTTTCCGTGCTTCGGAAGGCACGTTAAGCCGTTGGTCCCGGTTAATATCGTTTAATACCGTAGATATTAGTCGTTAAGCAATATTAGGAAGCCGACCCCGTGAGATACGGGATAAGGCTAGGGAGATGAATTATAATGTCCATTGTCCTTACTACACATAATTCCAAAGTTTGTTACCTCTTACCAACGTTTAAAAGTAGTTCACTCTAACTGAATAGTTAGAATAGGTTAGGTTGCATATTTTGTATGAAGTTACTTTCCGTCTCCCATCACTTGGGAATCTAAAAAAGTTCCTATTGGAGTCATATCTTGTGGTAAAAAGACATCCGTACACGGAACAGTACCTAACCATCTTTAGAACACAAAATTTTATTATTCCCGATTCACTGGGAAACATGCGCGCGCCATACCCGCTAAGCGTACTCTCAATGTGGCCCACAAGCGCGGAGTGTGTCGTATGTCCGACTGGGGAAGGGAGGTGAATGTCCAGTCTGTATGTAGTACTATTATATATTCTGTGCTGGTGTCTAGAAGAAACCCATTTCGAATAAAAAAAAATATACTTTTCAATCTTCCTCCTAAGGGCGCTTCTGCACCGGTGCGAATCCGTATCCGAATATTTTCTGTTCCGAATTGCCTTTCCTAGTAAATTTATGACAGCTTACGCACCCACCAATATCCGTTTTATATTGAAATTTCACGAACATGATTTGGATGCAAACTGAATACGGAGCAGTGCAAAACTGCCCTATGAGTTTAAACCATATATTTAAAAGGATTTGTTTGCAGACATTGTCTTATCCACGAGTCCAAAGAGAGGTATCTTTGGGGACGAAACTACCGATGAGACGGACTGGCGAAGAGGCGGGACAGGAGGACTAGCAGACAGATCACGAGGTATAAAATGAAAAGTATTTTTACACACGTGAATTATTTCGGTTTGGCAACGTTCTTGTATCCATTAATTCCTTTATTTATTTGACTGTCAATGCTGGATTAGATGTCATAGATATATAATTTGATAACTTCGGTAATTTTAGGCAGACAAAAGTCATATAATTTAAAATGTTTAGAGAATATTGAAGATATGCTAATAAATTCTAAATTATTAAGAAAGATGTCTTAAGTTTTAACTGAGAGCAGTTGGAAATTCATGACAACAGTACACTTTTTGTAACACTAAACGATAAACAAGTGTTATTCATAATGAAAACTGTTCGGCTTACGACAAAAAAAAAAGCCCTCTTATCGGGTCCATAGACTCGATACCCACTCGACAGAAGAAGAATACAAACAAGTAAGCCGATCAGTTTTCATAGTGATCAGTTCACTTGTTAACATTCTTAACACAGTTATTTCTAAGTCAGTCTCCTTACTTAAAAATACTTAAGATCTTGTAGATCAACTAGCTGCGCCAGCGCCACCCATGGAAGATCATGTAAGAGCCAAAAGGGAACGACAAATATTCTCTGACCTGGGTCCCAACAAATATAATGACGGCCCGGATCTTATACTTGAGTATGTACTTATTCTTTTTTATTAGGCGTTTTTCCACTAGACGGCACAGAGACGGCACGGCGACGGTGCCGTTACAATGCCGTGGCTCTGGTTTTCCTCTAGATGGCACGGCAATGACACGGCAACGTCCCGATAACGTCCACCTAGTTCCAATCTGAGCGCGCACACAAACACACGCGCGTGCTTTGTACGAATACAAAACATATGCAGTTTGGCAGGCCAGCGACGGTATTGGTGGGAATCAATGCCGTGCCGTTGCCGTACCGGCAAGTGGAAAAGCGTTCCATAAAATTTCATTGATTTTCATAGATTATCTCTTCCACGGTACCATCGACAGTGCCGCGCCGTCACCATTGCCGTCGCCGTGCCTGCCGTGTCAAGTCGAAAATAGCCCATTCGCTAAAGATTTACAGTTTTGTATAACGCAACATTTACTTTTCTATAAGTTTTATTATATTTCAATGAGTTGGTTTTCTTATTTCTTTCTACCCTGAAACAATATTCAAAAAGTAGAAGAAGAGTCAATATTCTTCAATAAGAGCAATATTTTTTGTTTCTTCATATAATTTTTTATCCAACTCCGCAACGCAAAGGAGGGTAATGTGTTTATCAGTCTATGTATGTATGTTTGAACCTGTATGGCACTCCAGAGACCAAACTTGTGGACCGATTTTATTAATTTATACGTCAATCGATTCGTCTTAACCACGCAAGTGTCACTAAAGAAGTGATCTTGATCAAAATTAAATATGGCGGCAATCAGACGCCATTTAGCAAAAGTTAAAAAAAAAAAAATTGGTTAACTATGCCGAGTGGGGTGTGATTGAATAGGTATTTGCAAATCAGGTTTAGGTTTCTTACATATTTTTTAGTTTTAAATTTTCGTTTAGGATCTATAACGATTTAAAGTTTTGAAGCTCATTTCTTACGCAGTTAAGTATTTTGAACTTGTTAAATTACTATTTGCCTTAATCATCTCCATATTGCCAACTCTTCCTAGACCACAGGCGTGACATCATTGTTTTTTTGATCCACATTAACATAATTTACAGTAAATTATTTATTATGCCTTTAAAAGATAGCGCGGCAGCCAATGATATTATATATAGGTAAATACGTTATCAACGCGCGAAACTCGTGCCGTCAAATGGTCCTAATTGTGACCATTTTAGGCAGTCGCGAGTAGGCGAAGTGAGAAAAAAGTTAAATTATATTTAAGGCTGCACTGATTACAAATAGCTATCTGTTTCACTCTTACGCTTTGCCTATTTTGTGTCGCACTCAGCGTTTGTGTAGATATGCATTGTTATAAATATGTATGTATATGTGTCGCGGAACAATTAAAATGTACGTGCAGTATGAACGTAACGTATCTTTCTTAAAATATCATTGGCGGCAGCCGGTTGTGATTTTTACTAAACTGATTCTTCGAAAAGTGATTGAAGCCTTGTGTTGGTAGACCATCACCTTCACCTGGGGTTGGATTAGACAGTCGGATTATCATGTCCAGCGACGGGCAATACCACGGCTACGCTAGGAGGTATCTTGGCGCCGCTGCAAACCTTTTGAGTACGACGCCATTTGCATTGATCACGGTAAGGGTATAGGTATACTTAACACCTAAGGACATCAGTTTTAGTTATAGTTTATTGGTAGCGTTAGGTTAGAGTATGTCATATTGTAATAGTAGTGTTACCTTTAACCTTTTCACCGCCACAGTCGGGTATAGCCAACAACACGCGACTTGCCGTCAGCGCCACAGTCGGCTACAGCCGACAAAATGTAGTAAAAACGTTTATGTTAATAAACCAGCATTTTGAAACTGTATCTTTATTTTTTTTCGCATATTGCATTTTTTGTACCTTCTACTTTGAGAAAAATACTGATTACATTTTGAACCTGTAGAAGTACAATTCGCACACGCCACAGTCGGCCCCACACGACTGGAAGTGTTGTTCCTTGCTAGTTCAAATATGAAACATCGATACGTCTACAATATCTATACGGATAATACTATGTGTACATTTGTCAAGTCTGTCATAACAATAACGTTTTAATATTATTATTCTAATTTATAATGAAAATATTTCCGACATCGATTTGCAGAAATATGCTAAGAATTAGACAATTTTTTATTTGTTTAATTCAGTATCGACAAACCGGTTTCGCCGACTCGTGCACAGCAATAATTGCTTGACTATTGATAATTCGTCGTTTTTAATGAATATTCAACATAAGTAAAATAATAAAATTTTCTTCCATGCTGGACTGGGAGCGAAAGAAAAACATAGAATGTGCCAGCTGCATTTCCTCCCAGGCATGCTGTAAAAACCAGCTAAGGGATCCGAGGGTTTCAGTATATTGTAATTTAGGCGATGGGCTGACAACCTGTCACTATAGCAATATACGTACAAATCTATCTTAAATAACCCTCAAAATGTTGTCAGACGTGGCGAAATGACCTTCGTATATGTCGTTAACGCTCTGCCTACCCCATTAGGGATAAAGGCGTGATTATATGTATGTATGTATGTATGTAAAATAATAAAAAGGAAAGGAAATGAATGAATACAAAGTCGCAATTAAATATTAAAATACGAGGGGTGGCTGATAAGTAATCTACCTAACTATGAAAGAAAAGACTTTGATGGCTAGTTTATTTTTTATTTTTCTATATAGTCTCCTGCAAGTGAAATACACTTATAACATTTGCAAATAAGTGACATCATGCCGTTATAATAGTAATTTTTATTTTGCTCGTCAAAATGGTCAGTCACAGCCTCTTTAATTTCTTCGTCCGTCGAAAATCTGCGACCCCTCAATTTTTTCTTTAAATCTTTGAATAAGAAATAGTCACAGGGAGCCAGATCTGGACTATAAGGTGGATGGTTAATTTCTGTGAAGCCGTTTTTGCTCAGGGCTGACGTCGCCGTTAAGGCTGTGTGTACAGGAGCATTGTCTTGTAAAATCAGAACACCTTTGCTGAGTTTGCCTCTCCGCTTTTATTTGATTTGTTCACGAAGCTGGTCAAGCAAGTTTACATAATATTCAGCATTCATTGTTGTATTTTTAGGCAAATAATCTAACATCAAAATCCCTTCGACATCCCAAAATACGGTGGCCATTAGTTTTCCAGCCGACGGCCGAACCTTGAACTTCCTTGGCGGCTTTTCTCCTTTAAATTTCCATTGCATTGACTCTTGTTTGCTTTCCGGATCCCACTGGCGAATCCAAGTTTCATCACAGGTCACAATTCGAGAGATAGTCTCTTCTTCTTTACCTTTGACCAGGTCTAGAAATGACTGACAACATTCTACTCGCCTTTGTTTGTCAAAGGAGGTCAACATTCTAGGGACCCAACGCGCGCTCACCTTGGACATGCCCAAATGTTCGTGAATAATTTAATGTACTCATTCCTTGCTAATGCCCACATCTCTGGCTATCTCCCACTGCTTGATTCGCCGATCTGCAAGAATCAGGTTCTTCACCTTTTCAACATTATCTGCGGTAACAGCAGAAATTGGCCTTCCACTACGTGTGTCGTCTTCCAGGCTCTCACGGGCATGTTTAAATTGCTTCGACCAAAACTTTATGACGAATTCAGAAGGACTTGAATCACCAAACACCTTTAACATGCGCTCTCTGATCTGCGTAGGCGTATTTCCTTCTTTACTTAGGAATTTAATCACTGCTCGATGCTCAAATTTCATCATTTTGCAATTTTCTTTCGACATGGTGAAATCAAAGCCGCGCCAAAAAAACAAAAGCAAGCGAAAAAAAATAAGCGTCATAATTTTGAAAAAGGAATAAATATAGAATATGATTTTGCAATGGCCAGTTCGATTTTCAAAACTTTCTTTAACAAAGTAGATTTTATATCAGCCGCCCCTCGTAGGTACCAGAATAAATCCTTTAATGTTCTAAAGTTGAAGAATTTCATTTTCATATATTTTATAGATGTTCTATATTACATCCTTATTTGTCCTAACGGTTTGAGAAAATTTAAATGTCACCGACGCCACAGTCGTCTATAGCTGACAACGCGATGTAAAGAGACGCGTAATAGATATGCGCCAGTGCTAATTCGAAAACTGAACTAAAGATAAACTTATTGAATATTCCAAGTGCTGTTTACTATACCACCATTACTACCACTATGATATATTATTGTTTTGACCTATATGAAAGAATAACTGAAAATTAGAAAGCAAAATAATGGTTTTTGATTTATTAAAACTTGATTTAACAAGTAAAGATTTACTATCGATATGAACTGTTCGACTTCTCCATTTTATTATATATTTCTTTACCTAGAAATTGGTGTGGCACTGGATGCAATTTTTTACCTGTATTGCTTGGCGGCGAAAAGGTTAAGTTTGTGTAGTTAATTAAGTTTGTGTAGTTATTAGTTAGTTGTAATAGTTTTGAGTAAGAGCACCTTTGTATGTTGTGTTAAAAAATGTTGTGGTCTCGGCTGAAAACCAGCGCTGCAGTTTTAAACTGCAACATACGCTGAGTTGGGTTCCCTTTTCAAAGTCCATGTTTTGTAATTTATTTGCATTATTTATGTGTACTTTTTTTTTGTTATTTTGGGTACCGAATGAATGTATTTTCTTTCTTTCTTCTTTCTATAAGGACATGTAAGTGTTGTGCGTAGCATATACTAAAGTTTATGAATAGGTTTGCTCTTGACTATAATCTATACTAGAGGTTACAAAGACAGGGTCAACAATAGAGCGTGCTCGTCCAGAAGGTGTCTATTCCCTCATGCATTAAAAATGTAGTCAGGAGTTAAAAATATATCCACAAAATATGTTTTTTTTTTAGGAAATTGTGTTATATTTCTTGTAAGAAATATTACTTTACACTGTTATAAAATAAAATTGAATCAAAATCAGCAAAATTAATCCAAAACGAATACTGTTATTAGGGGCCGTGTTTAAAATCAGCTCTCATCAGACAGCGAGTTTGTGTTCGTATCAGAAATGTCATTTCAATACAAACTGACCTGTCAAATCGATTCTTAATATTGCTCTCAAGTTTTTGCTTCATAAATACGAGCCCGGGCGGTTTTGTCAAGAGACCCTTTATCCGGGTATGTGTGATGTTTTCACATTCCGTCAATCTGATGAAGTCATATTCAATGGCCCAATACTTAACAATAATTTGATCATACAAGCAAAAATATTGAATGAGGTATTTTGTCATATTCTGTTCTAATATACGTAGGTAGCTGGTAGGTGTACTAATATTTTCTTTGTTTTGTAGTCTCGTCTCTCCCAATTGGCGGACAATGCGTCAAGGGAGGATCTGAAGACGGTACAGAGCCGTTTCAACAGATGGAGGCTTGATCATTTTTCCGTGACTCGGCCACGCATCACAACCCCGGTAAATAGAAACAATCTGATAGTTTTTGACCAAAGAAGGCGTCGTAAAATACATCTGGGGCATGCGTGTTAGCCCATGGTTCTCTCTAAACTAGGAATTAGTTTATCTGCTGGTATATTTTTATTTCAAAATCTCTTAACTCTAGTTTAACTCAGAAGAAGCCATTTAATCTGCATTTTTAAAATATATATTTGCAACTTTTTGCGTTGGATGATGTCTTTCGAATGAAGTGAAGGGAAGAGGAAAGTTTACGACCTCTTGGAGAATCCATAGACCAATGAAATTGAGTAGAATTAGGAAAGTTATTTCAACTTCAAATATAAATCAAGATGATTGTCTGTACAAATAACAATTATTTTGCTTTCAGGCCATAGCGTGGATCATAGATCCAAACATGGACCACGTGAACGATGCACCTGAACCAGTATTCGCAGGATCCAGGCGAATGCTCGGCCCGGGAATCGAACTGCCTAAACCATCCATACCGCCTATACTAATGCACCAGCTAAACCCCCACCACATTTTGCACGGGTGGTAAATATTTTATGTCACTTTAACCTTTTTCCTGTATGTTCCATGGATCAAATTATGTGATTTATCGTATAGGCTAGTTGGAAGCCACCAGATCGACTAGAAAATAGCTACAACAGGTTTTATTGCTTTAATGGCTTCTCAATATGTCTCTCTTAGTTTCCCCCACGTTTCCCCACCCTGGCGGAGTGCACAATTGGGTGCGTTTACTTTTTTTTTGTTTGTTCGGATTCCTATCGTGTGTGGTATAGTAGGTATAATATTAAAGGGCATTCCAAAGAGTCTTTGTCAACAGTAAATCTGTTTTAAAAAGAGATAGGTTTACCTAGTTGTGTTGGGGCCTGATTGTGAGAACAAAAACAGTCATGCATAGGGAGCAGGAACCAAAACAGAGGTTGCTTATCCAGAAACTTCTTATGTTCCTTTCCACCACCGACAAATTTATTTGATTTTTATTTAACAATTTATTGCACACACATGAACATACAGAGGACACAAACATAAAAAGCAATAGCACAACAGGTACAGCTTATCTCTAAAAAGAAATCTCTTCCAGCTGACCTACGGTAGTGAGAATGCATAAGTGAGGCAGATATGGCGTGAACAATTCAAACCCTACTATCATAAAATACAACAAATACATATAATAGTACATATAGTTATAAATATATAATATTAATATAATAATACAAACAAACAATCAGAAAAAGACAAACTTGATAAAATGTTTTGAACATCATATGTTTTTTTCAGTCCCCCTGACATAAGTACGGCCTCATACTCACCAGTTGAAATTGATTTGGATCGGCTGAGTCCCATCGAGAAGTTCAAACGGCTTTACCTCAGCACCACGAAGCAAAGAATTAGGACCAGGAAACCGAGGCCAAAAAGACCCATGAAGCCCATACATCCTATGAAGGATGATGAGTGAGTACAGATGTTGGAATGTTTATTAAGTTAACTTTGATTTTGTATTAGTTATCTTTCTTTGGTAATAATCATATATACACTTGCACTCGTTTCACAGTTTATTGTTGGACAAAACCCATACTTCGGTTTTTTTCCACAATAAACTGTGAACGGTACAAGTGTATTTATTACCAAAGAAAAAATATAATGAAGTTTCACCAAGTGCCAACATTCGCAAGTATTACATATATGTATTACTTATTTTTATTTATTTATTGTTTGTATTTATTACAAACGTTTCCATAATTGTCTATTCATTGTTAATTATTACACTTTCCTAGATATATACCAGAAGAAAACGACGAGGATATCATTACAAATCCTAACCAGATGAATGAGCCAAGTGCAGAAGCAGAGGAAAACAGAATGATGGCCAACTTTCCCAGCTTTATGAGAGACGATGAGGGTGCGACTACTGATCGTGAAATATTTAATGTAACAGAGAAAGAACCAACTTTTTATACTGATGAACCTGATATACCTGAACCTGAAATAGATGTCAAGCAATTTACCGATCATGAAAAATCTTTTGTACCTGCAGCAAAGGAAGAAACTACGAAGTCTACAGAAGATAAAATTGCTGTTTTTAATGACCCCGAATTACGTCGGACTTACAAGAAACCTCTCCAAGAATCCAATGTTGGGGAGAATATTGGAAAACTAAAGATAAATCAAGCTCCACCAGAAATTGAACTGTCGGATGATGAAGAGTTCCCTTTGTCAGTAAATATAAAACCAACTATTAAAAAAACAGAATTAAAAAAGTTAGGAAAGGATTTACTTAATATTATAGTAAAGGATCCAGAAGAAATTTTAAAGTTAGATAAACCAGATTCAAAAAACAAACATATCATTGACTTACCAAGATTAAAAGAGAACGTAAGTATAAGTAATTTTTCAGGCAGTATGTTTAAAGAATTGATGAGTGTGCCACTTTTGGAACTAAAATCGGGAAAGGACGAAGAAGAAATGAATGAACAATTAAAAACACTTCTCATGCCTGAAGACGAACCATATGACCCTTTAAAGAAAACGAATAATGATGATTATGTTGAAATCAAACCGGAAGAGATAAAAGGTCTTCCAATTCGTCGCAAGAGAAAAGTTCCCAAGTTGTTTCATTATATTATTTTAGGTACCATGACTTTAAAGAATTTAACATTAGCATTTAAACATGTACAGGAAAAGTACATTGCTGCTTGAAACATGATTTTATAATAATTAAGTATCATAGAAAATGGAAAAGTACGTTGTAATATTTATCGAATTAAGCCATCATGAGGTTATTGGAATCATGTGTAAATGAGTTTAGATTGATGCTTGCTCCTGTTGATGTAAATTTTGAATTGGAAGAATGTAAATAAATAAAATTTACTAGTTATCAACTTTTTCCTTGGTGTAGAATCATTATACCAGGCCACTCAGAAAGTATTGCAATAAATAGTTTTTATATATGGCAGACTTTCCGGTTAGAATCTTTTTTGAAAATATGATTACTTATAAGTAAAAATATGTGTGTTCCATTTTCAAAATTTCCCTCCACATTTTTTGCGAGCCAATTCAAAGTATCGTGTCTTACTGAAAAATGGATCTGCATTTATGAATGAAAGCCCCTCCAAGGCAACCGTGTATCGTTGGTATAACGAATTTAGGCGCGGTCGACCAACCTTGGGGGATGAAGAAAGAAGCGGTCGCCCTTTGACGGCTATTACGGAAGAAAACGTGCTAGCAGTGAAAAATTTAATCCAAGATAATAGGCGAATTACATATCAGGAGATTCAGCACATATTAAAGATTGGATCGGGAAGCGTTCACGAGATTCTACACGGGCATCTTCGCGTGAGGAGGATAGTATCGCGCTGGGTGCCGCACTACCTCACCGACGCTCAGAAGCAGGCCCGGGTGGAATGGTGCCGTGATATGCTGAACAAATTTGAAGCAGGCTCGTCGCGGCGTGTTTACGACATCGTAACAGGTGATGAGTCCTGGATTTATCAATACGATCCAGAAACCAAGCGCCAGTCGACAGTTTGGGTGTTTCAAAATGAACCAACGCCTACCAAAGTGAAGCGATCTCGAAGCGGGGGGAAGATTTTGATCGCCAGCTTTTTTAATTTGACTGGCCACTTGGCCTCAATTCTCTTACGAGATCAAAGAAGCATTATAACGCCGAATGGTATACTACCAAATGTTTACCAGAAGTTTTTTCTGTTGTAAGCAACAAGCGACCAAACACAGGGCTCCGCGGACTACTGCTCCACCACGACAATGCGCCTGCACACACCGCGCTCAAAACGAGGGACTTCCTGGACAGCACACCAGTCAAACTCCTGGGTCACCCTCCTTACAGCCCTGATCTAGCACCGTGTGACTTCTTTTTATTTCCAAAAATAAAAAATCAGCTCAAGGGGATACAATTTTCGTCGCCGGAAGATGCGCTGGCTGCGTTCGAGCAGGCTGTAAACGAGGTGTCTACGGCGGACTGGAAAAAGTGTTTTGAAAACTGGTTCAGACGCATGAATCTTTGTATAGAGGCTGGTGGAGAGTAATTTGAAAAGATTTAATAAAAATATATGTACCTGTAGAACAATTTTTTTTAGTGTCGCAAATCTTTCTGAGTGACCCACGTATTAATACGAAAAAAAAAACATTTAAATTAAATGCAAAAAAATATGACTACTTGTATTGCGATTATAATTGAACACGATTTGTATTTATGGTGACGTTGACTTATTACAAGTCTATCTTAAATGACTCTCAAAACTTTGTCAGACGTGACGGAACGACGTTTGTTTAGGTCGTTTACGCTCTGCCTAACCCATTAGGGATAAAGGCGTATATATATGTATGTATATATGTGACTAATTAGGTAATTCAGTTTCGCAGTTCTGTGAACTATTAAGCTGAATGCATGTGCGCATTTCAATTTCTACATGCAATAATTCATGAGTCTTGTTAAAACCGGTGCAACTTTGAATAAATAAGCAGATAACTCAATAAAACACACAGCAGTAAACTAGAACTGTACGGTGGTATTATAGTTTCTAGGAACGGAAACTGTTGATTACCAAGTATTCGATTCGAATTGGCTAAAGTTTATAGGAATGCGAGGAATTCTAACTACTTCGATAAACATGTCTTCTCGAATAGATGTTAAGATTGTTTCTTAGGCATTTTATCATTGTCAGTAACTACAGATCAAGTAGTTATAGCCGAGTTATATGGATAATTAGCTTTCCGCCCCGCGGTTTCACAAAAAATTTTTAACGCGCATAAAGTCATATCCCTAGCCTTATCCCGTATCTCACAGGGTCGGCTACCTAATCTAGGGGATTGAACGAGGGTACTGGTTTTTACACAGAGCGACTGCCATTTGACCTCTGCAACCCAGAAGGGAAACCAGACCCAATCCTAGATTAGGTCAATTTTCAAGCTGCCAATGCTTAGAACTGGTCTCTGATATGGCTTAACGACTAATATCTACGGTATTACGCGATATTAACCGGGACCAACGGCTTAACGTGCCTTCCGAAGCACGGAAAAAGCGCCGAATAAACGTACATATGAAATTCGAAAACCGAAAAACACATTGGTATGTGGTGGGATTCGAACCACGACCCTCCCGCTCAGGAGGCAGCGGCCCTATCCACTACACCATCGGGTTCTCAACGCGCTTATAAGTAACCTATTTTTAATCATTAGCCTGAGTATAAACAAAAAAAGGACGTTCATGCATTTTTGCATATTTATTAATTCCTTATTTAAACCCCTCAAGGGTGGAAATTTTAAAAACGCTGAATCACGTATTCATTACTTTAAAATTATTAGCTTAAATACAAAATTGGAAGATTCTACCTTCCAATTTCCCCTTCTCTTTACCCCTTTAGAGAAGGAAAATCCAAACATCCTTTTTTAATGGTAGGTTTTGTCCTCTCCAAATTTCACGATTCTAGCTTTTTGTAGTTTAGGCTCTGCGTTGATGAATCAGTCAGTCAGCAAGGTCAAACGATTTTATAAGTTTAGATTAATATCGACACCGGCAAAAGTAGATCGAGATTTTTATTGGAAACGAGGAATTAACCCAAGTACTGAAGATGCGAGACACTGCAACACGCCTAGTTGCTCGCTAAACTTTTTCATCTGAGGCTACTTGCAAGTTTTGTTCTATCTTGAGTTTCTCCCACAGAATTTAAAAGTATTCCGAGGCACACAGTTCTCATTGCTCCAAACAAGTTTCAAGCAATGGTTGTTTCATGTCGCTTACTGTTTTCCTAGTTTTATATCTGAGTGTGTTCTGAGCATGGGATATAAATGAGGTACATCTGAATAAACTTCTTATTGGTTTTTCATTGACAGAATTTGTCGAACTTGACACTGGCGTTATCGCTATAAAAACGTCATTTAACTGAAAGTTGCTGAAAATTTAATGTTTATAATTTGTTAGGAATAACAAAAATAACAAAATTATGCCAATAATAATAAAATAAATTGTTGTAATGTTACCCAGTTAAACAGCTTATGGGTTGGAAGGGAGTAGATGAAAGATTCCCTACTCTACTTCGAAATATACGACAAATTGTAATACAGGTAACTTTTTGGATTCATACGTGAGCAATATGTTTTAAACCTTAAATAATACACACTAAGCTAAGCGAATTCTACAGTTGGAAAGTCACCTTCGGGATAAGTATATACATCTACCTACCCTTTATGAATATTGAGGTTATATTCCTGCAAAATTATAGGCTGCAATTAAAATATACTGAAAACTAGTAAACAGTTTACTTTCAGTGCTAATATCTGGCTGAATGGGACGAAGGCTAGCCTGCAACAATGTGCTGCATCTTCACCTGCTTTGGTTGGATGATAGATCTATTTCAAAGGTAACATTATTCTTGTAATAATTCAGTTTTAAAAGGTTGGCATCGATACGTGCATTTTAAGAAATATTTTTTTTCTGTGACAGAAATCAACACCGATGTAGTCATTTCATCTTATTAGACTGAATTGTCCTTGCTTTTCAAAATCTAACATAGAAATGTTTCATGAAAAATTAGGTAACAGTTGCTGCGTATCAGAGAACGAATGTGTGTCCTCGCAAATTTGCCTACGTACAGTTTTATCTCCTGACATGGCAAATCGAACAATCATACACCGGTTCTTCATGCACAGGCCAGATATGAACTATGGACATATGGTCAGTCGGGGATTTTCGGCTAGCTCCGATGTGGACTGTGTTTGCGGTGCAGTGCAAAACATGGCACACTTAACATCGTGTCCGGCGTGCCCCAACACTTGCACGCCAGCGGATTTAATGGACTGCATTCAAACCGCAATACATGTGGCTGAATTCTGGGCCGCTACGATGTCATTTCTCGTGTTCCATCGACACGCTAAGAAGAAGATACACCGGTATCCATATTTTCAGTTACGAAGTAAGCTGTGTTTAGATATCGACGTTTCGACTCAATTTGAATGTCTTTTTCGGACGCACCACCGCTTCTGATGTGAATTCCGAGTAACCGTTATATTAATATGAATATCACTTTGTTCCACGAAAATTTGGTGTTTTCCTGTCAGGGCATGGGTGTTTGCGATGTCATGCTGCATCAGCTCGGCGGTGTGCTGTTCAGTGATCACGGCGTCCATGTCGGGCGTGGCGCTAGGGTACAACTACTCACTCGCTGAGTACATCGAGTTGAAGGGTAAGTACATATTTCCATTTTCATTCTGATTCTCATTTTCGTTTTAATTTTTCTAAATAAACCAGGTGTAAGGGACAGCGTCCCGCAAACTTACAGGGATTGCTCAGTCAACGAAACAGAACAACTATCAGCTGGAACTTTTTTCAAGAAGTGAAAATAATATGGCTTTTCCATACAAAATGTTGACCTCGATCAGACAATTTGTATGGAAAAGCCAATTTTTGTTTTCACTTCCTGAAAAAAAACCTCTTGCTGATAGTTGTTCTGTGTCGTTGACTGAGCAACCCCTATAAGTTTGCGGGACGCTGTCCCTTACACCTGGTTTAGATGTACCAGTTAATATAACATCTTGTGCTATATTTAATTCTCAATCCTCCTGGTAGTGACTACGGCAAATCATTGGTGGATAGCCTATGTCCAGTAGTGGACTTTTAGTGGCTGTTATAGTGGTAGATTACTCCACAAAAACACCAAAAAGTAAATAAATCCAATCCAATACCTAGGTACATCTTTGTGAGTACCTGAATTACTTGTAATTACTAAATTTAGAAGTTCAGGCTTTCCTGTTCCGCGACGAAATGTCGCGGTAAATCTTAGAACTTGGAAATGATCGCATTTAGAGAGATCTGCTCCATAAGTTAGATTGGGTCACAAGATTAACTGGTAATCGGTGAGCTTAGAAGACGATCTAAGCGTTATCACCGCGAATTAATTCCTAGTTTACATCAAAATGTGATGTTTAATTCTGGCATAGCTTAGTTGAAATTAGATTTTTGTTCAAAATCTGATCATGTCTGTGTTCAAAATGCTAAACAAATAAAGTAGAGAGTTTTTGAAGGGATGAAATAGCAAAACTCATAGTCTTATGACATAGTGTAACAACATCCATCAAAGACAGCGATCTGAACCGACGGCTTAAAGTTCCTTACGAAGCAGGAAATCATTTCTGATGATGAAAGGTTGCCTAAATAGCAATAAGGCCGCCCATATTGTACTGTCACGTTTGTTCCTTTTTTATTTCTGTTGTATGTGTTAGTTTGGGCAATAAAGATTTTTGTATTGTATTGTATGATGCCTCTGTGTGTGTCATTTAGATGTTAACGTATTTTTTTTCTTTCAGAGACCAACGTGTCCGTATACTTGAAGCGAGGAGTGTTCGACGACGAGGTGGTGGACGAGATGGACTGGCGAAGAGGCGGCGGTGGCCCACCAGCGGCCGAAAGGAGGGCCATGCAACGTAAGTATTTGTAGAGGAGGTCCTTGCAACGTAAGGATTACCTGTGTGTTGTTGGTATGACCACAGGGCAGGCACTCCATACAAGCCGCCGATTTTCGTAGTACATGCGCAAAAACGTGTTCGTACAGGTTTGAAGTGGGTTTGTATGTGTGTGCTGCCGCCTAGTCAAAACGGATCGCGTACCCGTTGGTGTGGGGGAGATGAGGTGAGGTAACATTTCAGATCGGGGGTGGGAGGTTCTTTAGCGTTAGCTAATATTATATATTCTTTGGTATCGAAAGGTGACGTGTATCGTAAGTGTACGATACGCGTCACCTGGGTCGGGCCACGGGAAAACTAGCCGCGGCGATGTTTTGTACGGCACAAGCGGAAAAGTGTCTTAAGACTTTACATATATGATTATCCCTGCTCGCACAGCTTAATTTTTCGTTACGGTTAAGCTCTAAGGCGATGCACACATTGAACTCCGCGCTACGTCGTGTAGCGCAGATATTGTCTATGTCCCATTGTCTGAAACACAGAGCAGTTGGTTTGAACAATGGAACATAAACAATATCTGATCTCTGCTTGCACAGCTTAATTTTTCGTTACGGTCAAGCTCTAAGGCGATACACACATTGAGCTCCGCGCTACGTCGTGAAGCGCAGATATTGTCTATGTTCCATTGTCTGACACACAGAGCAGTTGGTTTGAACAATGGAATATAGATAATATCTGCCCTACGCGACGTAGCGCGGAGCTCAATGTGTGCACCGCCTAAGGGTTGCAGAAAAGAAAGTCAAAAAATATTTATTACGTTCTATTGTGACGTCAGAAGAGCTCGCTTGTCGCATCCGAAGGTTAAGCAGCGGACCACATGTCCAACTGCTGACCAAGCGCTACGCGACATGCGACATATCTTTAAATTTTTATTGCTCAAGAGTCTGGACGCTATTCATTTCTTTTTTTATTTCTAGTACATTTTACTTTACTTATTTTAGGTTTCATTTTTGTAACCAGAAGATATGTATGTTTTGTATGTTTGTAGTTTGGTTTATAAAACCAAAAAGTTATTCAACCAAATTCAAAAAATAATTTTCCTTTAGAATGCTGCATTATTCAGAGGTAACATAGGCGGCCGTAAAAACTCATTAGGCCACGGGTAAAATTGCGGGGTAGAAATACCTACAGTGGAACGCAAGTTATAAGTACCTACAATATTTTTTGTTATAGAAAAATTAGAACGTTATTGCAATTATTCACACCTTGAACCTATAATCATTAGTAAAACAAAAATATTTTCGGCCAATTTGGCATAGTCGCCTAAAGTATAATACCCAGGATTTTTCTAAGACTATTAACGTTGTTGGTCCTCTTAATTCGATTTTAATTATTTAGGATATACATTTTTTTTGACACGAAATATTTATTTTGTTCAGAGTATTATTCGAGTTTATAATCTTGTTGTTCCATCAGTGTGTTCAGTTATATTTTTAGAATCTATTGGATTAGTTAAGTAAGATCAAGATAACAGGAGGCATGAGGATCTTGAAATAATACAGACAATAACCAATTTTTTTTTTGTGACGTATGGTTAGTACCTAATCCAAATCACAGAAATAAAAAATCTCGAGGCAGAATAATAAAATTTTATCTCGAGATTGAGAATACTTCATTGTTTTGTTTACTTACAAAATGAGGATAACTAACAATTTTCAAAATCTTAGCGAGAGATTTAGAGAAATTTGACGCGTTTTAGCTACAAAATGTCGGGAATTCTCATCCTATCGAGGAATTGAGAGACATTTAACGAAATAACAGAGTTTTGAAGCGTATTTCGGTAACAAAAATGTTGAAATTTTCCAGTTACATCTACTGAACCATCATCAGTCCCCGATTTCCCGTTCGGCTATCGAAGATCTAACGACGAGGGAATGTTTGCCACCACTCAGATAAACGAAGCTAACAAATTATACGGCCACGACCCTGATCACCATCGGTTCGAAGGGTCCCTGATGAAGCTCACGGCCAAACCTAGCGCCAACGTGGCTGGGAAGGACCCGGGGGTTGCTGACAGTGAACTGGCTAAGGTACAGTATTGTCATAATGATAATCTCAGACTTTCCATTTGGCTACGGAAGATCCAAAGACGAGGGAATGTTTGCCACCACTCAAATCAACGAAACTAACAAATTTTATGGTCATGACCCTGATCACCATCGGTTTAAAGGGTCCCCGATGAAGCTCACGGCTAAACCTAGCGCCAACGTGGCTGGGAAGGACCCGGGGGTTGCTGACAGTGAACTGGCTAAGGTACAGTATTGTCCTAATGATAATCTCAGACTTCCCATTTGGCTACGGAAGATCCAAAGACGAGGGAATGTTTGCCACCACTCAAATCAACGAAACTAACAAATTTTATGCTCATGACCCTGATCACCATCGGTTTAAAGGGTCCCTGATGAAGCTCATGGCCAAACCGAGCGCCAACAGGGCTGGAAAGAGGACCCGGAGGTGGCTGACAGTGAATTGGCTAAGGAACATACATACGTATAGACGCACGTAAACGACCTAAACAAAGGTTGACCTAGACAACGCTTTGAGGGTTATTTAAGATAAATTTCTAGGTGTATTGCTTAGTGTCAGGTTGTCAGCCCCTCGCCTAAATTACAAAATTTTGAAACGCTCGGATCCCTTAAGGTTTGTTGGTTATTTAATTATTAGATGATCACCACCAGTTTGAAGGGTCGATCACCACCAGTTTCGTAAAAGCAGACTAGAGAGAAATTTCTTGAATAAGAGGGCAGCTTTTGTTTCGTTAACGTCTACTACACTCGTTAATCTTGTGCCAAGCGCAATGAGAATGTAAAAATAATTATACTATTAAAAACATTTATATTTTTACAGGTTATGACAGCATACCCCCCAAACTCGATGGAACAGCTGAAGGCTATACAAGGCCTCATAAACCGGAGAATGTTGGAGAATCCCTTGTCGAATCCAATTATGGTAAATCATTTAAAATAGGCATTAACAAAATGTATTTTTGAAGACAGACTAACATTTAAAAAGAGATAAGTAAATAAAATGAGGAGAAGGAAATCGTTATGTAAACGTTTAGAATAGCGCAGCAGCGTATTTGGCTTATTAGATATTGATATTAAAATTAACAGCTTTAAAAATACCTAACAAATCAATATATAAGATACAAATCTATCTTAAATACTTAATTTTAATATCGGGAACTCATCAAATTATTTAAATCGCGGTAAGAAACCCGTAAAATGTCTTATAGTTATAGTCTATCTTAAATAACCCTCAAAACTTTGTCAGACGAGGCTTAACGATCTTTGTTTGGGTCGTTTACGCTCTGCCTACCCCATTAGGGATAAAGCCGTGATTATATGTATGTATGTAAAAATACCTAAATGTGGCGATAAGCTGGGCTAGTATGCGGGGCTCTGAAACTTTTCTTCTTGAACATGACCTAGTTTCCTATCCTTTGCTAGTACTAATTCAAACTACTATTTAATTCTTCCATGCTGGACTGGGACCGACAGAAAAACATAGAATGTGCCAGCTGCATGTCCTCCCGGGTATAGGTCTGTAAAAATCTAGCTAAGGGATCCGCGGCATGCTGTAGAAAACAGCTAAGCGATCCGAGGGTTTCAGTATATTGTAATTTAGGCGATGGGCTGACAACCTGTCACTACAGCAATCACTACGTAGTATAAAACAAAGTCGCTTGCTCTGTCCCTATATCCCTATGTATGCATAAATCTTTAAAACTACGCAACGGATTTTGATGCAGTTTCTTTTAATGGATAGAGTGTTTCAAGAGGAAGGTTTATATGTATAATACATGCATAATACATACATACATATTATCACGCCTTTATCCCTAATATAGTAGAGAAACACTGATAGTTTCCGTGCAAAGTCGGGGCTGCTCGCTAGTATACCTATAAATATACCTTGAATAACCCTGAAAATTTTGTCAGACGTGGCGGAACGACTTTTGTTTAGGTCGTTTACACTCTGTCTACACCCCATTAGGGATAAAGGCGTGATTACATGTAGGTATGTATGTATTTAATCCTTTTCTTACGCGTAGATTACTGGCAGCATTCCAATGGAAGCTTTGGCCATGACCACGCCTTTGCCCTCGGGTTCACCTGATGAGATGAGATTCATTCAGAAACTACTAAATGACCATAAAATGGCGGCGAAGAAATTTGAAAATATGAAGGCGACGAAAACGGTTAGTTTTATTTTGATTTTGTTACTGGAAATAAGTAACGTATTTTATAAATTCAGATGTGATGACTACCGACAGCATTAGTCCAGGATACTGCTGGACTGGAAACGATAGAAAAACATTGAGTGTACCAGTTGATTTTCTTTCCAGGCATTCTGTTAAATCCAGATTAGGGAATTCAATGGAGTCAGTGCATTGTAATTTAGGCGATGGGCTAACCTGTCCCTACAGCAATCTACAGAACCGCTATTTGAAATAACCCTCAAAACTCATCTAACGTGATAGAACAGCAGTTGTTAAAGTTATTGCCGTTCTCCCTACCTCATTAGAAATCAATTCGTGATTGTATGTATGTATAGAACCTTAAGCCTGACTTAAGTATGTTTAGGACCTGCCTTTCCACCAGAGATAGGCGAGGGAAATGTGTCGTGCGGGGATGTCTAGCTGTGCTGTGAAAATATGTGGGTGTTTCCACCAAAGCTGTGCGAGGAAAATGTGTCGTAATAGGATTGTAGCGGAGCTGTAAAAATGCGCATTAATGTGTCAAAATGCGTTTTAATATGCGGTGTGTTTTAATATCCGAGCGAGGATGCGTTGCTAAGCTATGAAATGTGTCGGCGGCCTACTCCTTGCACACATTCCTGGCACACATCTCTCGCTTGTTTTGTACGGACAAAACCTCGCTCAAAGCAAAACCGTTTCTACCAGAGCTGTGCTGAGCGTGACGAGGTAAATGGAGCGATCCAATTGATTATATTCTATACCCAAATCCAATTTCTATACCCAAAGGTTGCCTGGTAGAAAATGCTGCTTTAGCAATAAGGCCGCCTATATTGTACTGTCACGTTTGTTCCTTTTTATTTCTGTTGTATGTGTTTCTTTGTGCAATAAAGAATTTTGTATTGTATTGTATATTAAAAGCACATCCATCGCTTCCTATTTATTTATTTATTTAACAGTTTATTGTACACAGAAACATACACAGAACAATTACATAGGAATCAAGACACAACAGGTACTTCCTATCCTCGCACATCTCTGGTGGAAATGCAGCCTAGTGCATATGTGTTTTCTGTATTTGTAGCCGCAGCCAAGACCATCACTGGCGGGCCTGGTGCCGCAGGTATTCTCTGACTTCGCGGGCCCGATGCGTCGTATGGGGGACGCGTCACCATCAGCTGGGAATGAAGACCCCATCTCCAAGTTATTTGGCTCTAGCCTGCAGCAGATGGCTAATGATCCCTCCAAATGGTAGTTTTCCTAGGAAATATCTTATTTGGTAGTTCACCTGTATCTGTACTTTACGATACAAACCTAAAGGCGGTGGCGACAGGGCCTAAGCGCCCCCATCAGTAAAAAAAAACATTATTCACTAAAAACGCAGTGAATCGAAATACCTGCAACAGACTCAAGTAATAGTAATAAAGATAGTTTACCTTATAAATTAGCGATTCATAGTTCATAACACAAAAACGGACGAAAAATTGCAAGAAACGGCCACCAACGACAATTTTTCTATCAATTACTACAACTAACTAAGAAACGCAAATTTATAAGGTTCATAATTATTTTCATAATTGATCCTATTGGACCGGATTTTCAATTCATTGTGTTTAGAGAGTTATGTGTTTTTATCTGATGGGGGTGCCACTTAGCTATCATAGTCACCTTAAAGCGTTTGTAGTAGATATGGTTAGACTAACCTTTCTGGTTTTTATTCTTTTTAATTTCTTTGTTACTTGTAGCTTTAAAAAAAAAAAAAATCTTCCTAAGGTACCAGCCGAAACAAGTGGAACCTACATCACAAAGCAGCCTGATCCCGACTCGTGCCAAAGGTCCCGTGACCCTCAGTCACTCCACTACGCACAGGAAAATCAAAGCTGAAGATGTGCCTTTATCACAAGACAGCTTCAGGAGAGCAATGCTGGATACAAGGCGACAGAAGGAGTCTAAAGACAAAGACGAGTAAGTCAATTCATATCATATGGTCTTACGGTCTGAGCCATAGGCTCTCGACCCGGATGTCCCGGGTTCGATTCCCGGCGGGGGACAATGACTTTGTGTTGTTGTTTCTAGTTTGGTTAGGACATTGCAGGCTGATCACCTCATTGTCCGAAAACCAAGATAATCCATGCTGTCGGATGGGCATGTAAATAGTCGGTCCTGCGTCTTATTTCTCTCTGGTCGTTTCAGTCAATCTGTCCTATCAGAATAAGAGATTGAAGGAATAGAGAGTGCACCTGTGTGTAGCGCAAACACTTGGGCACTAAAAACTAGTCCTTCGCAGTTGGCGATCTCTGAGAGATTGGCCGCCAACAGTCAAAATCGGTGAGAGGACTATTATTATTATTGGAGAGATTGTCCAAATTTTTATCTAAGGTGTAATATATTTTTATTAGGATAGACAGTAGGCACCATTTGCAGATTTATAATTAAAATGTAAAATAACTACTTTAAATTGAAATACGATAAAGATATTTTTAGAGCCTTCAGGATACAGTAAACTGCTTTAAAAGCCTATTGATATTTGATACCTTGTCTTTTGGCTAGGTATTGGGGACATAGTGACTAGAACAGGCTGTATTCCTCTTTATACCATGTTTAGGTAGGTACCTTAACAGCCCCTAGCATTGTTTATGTAAACAATCACGGTGTGTTATTTTCAGTAATGAAAAAGAAGTTCAAAACATCATCAACGAACCACAAAAAGACTACGACGAAGAAGACGTGAAAGGCTATCCCGTTCGCAGAAAGAGAAAGAAGAGGAATAAGAGAAGTAACGAAGAAAACTCTATTCTTACAGAACTAAAGCCTAAAGTAGAACCCATCCAAAATTTTGGTGCTGGAAAGGGTCTATTTAGTAAAATAATGGCGGCCTTAATGACGTTTAATGTGGTTTATGGATCAGAAAACGCAATGTACAATGTATTGCAAGAAGTCAAGCAGAAATCAAGCGATAGTTTACTAAAGTCTTCAGGGAGAATGTCAACAGATGTTGTAACTTCGTCGTATGTCAACATTGGCGCTCCTTCAACTCGTGACTTTCTCTCCAAAGTTGTAAAATCGACCATCGCGTATTGAGTGCGTCATGGTCGTGGTTTTCTTGTTCAATGTTTGTGTTTAGTGCAATAATGTAAGTGTCCAGTGTTTTGTATTGTTTTGTTTTGTCTTTTTACTGTACATAAAATAGTTACTCAATTCTATTTCTTGTTTTTTTATAAGCTAGTTGTAAATTCTACATACATACATATAATCACCTTCCCTAATGGGGAAGCAGAGCGTAAACGACTTAGCCCTTTACAACCGAAGTAAATATTTTACTCCGATATTTTTGTAATCTACATGATTTTTACGTGAGTGCCTATGTGTAATGTAAAAAATATTTAAAAAAATCCTGATATCTCTGGTTTCCTGAAAACGTACCCTCACGACCGTGGGGCTTAGGAGATAGCTCGAGATTTGAATTTTGTCTAGTTTGGGGATATTTTTTGTAAGAAATGAAAATTAACGTAATATTTCTTTATAATCAGTCTTTATAATTATCAGTCATCTACTTTGGATAACAATCATAGATAAATTAAACTTTAAATATTATTTTTTTGACTATAGAATCAACAGTCTCATTAGAAAACTAAAACATTTCTTCTTCAATTAACAAAAGTAATTTAAATATTCTTTGGAATCACATGAGATCTTATCATTTAGTAATAGTTAGCATGTCTTACATAATTTACATATAAAAAGATAGAACTAAAGCTTGTGAAAATCTTTGAAACAAATTTTGTCCCGAGACAAACAGAGATATATATTTCTCGCATTTTATTTTTGATCTACTGCCACAATTTTCCATACGACAGGTTCTCGGTGCTTTGATATCATCGAAGACAGCCATCACACAGTGATCGTAACCATCATGTGTTTTTGCTGTTGATGGCATGTTTACAGGTTTGTAGATCTTCAAAGGCCTTGCTGCGGTTCAGGCTCATCTTCTCTGCGTTCTGTTTCTGGTAGACACTTCAAGCATTCTGCTACTTCCAAACGAAAGTCTAATAAAGGCAGCGTATCCTTTCGGCGGTAGCCATTAGCTGTGCAGTCATTTTTATAAAGCCTCCACGCGTTTGCACAAGCGAGATCTATAAAATGTACGTTTTGCACTGCTTGATCTGCATCTGGTGGATCCCCTGCTTCTGCTTGTTGTAGGGATACCTCTTGCACTGCTTGATCTGCCTCTGCTGGATCCCCTGCTTCTGCTTGTTGTAGGGATAGGTGGTGGTGCCTCATCCACATCCGGGTACTCGTCATCAGAACTAGATCCACTCTCATCTAGATGATCTAAGACTCGCGGCACAAAATCATCATCATCTTTGGCAAATTCCTCGATTTCCGAGTTATTTCCATCTGCTAATAATAGTGCAACTTCGTCGTCTTTCAAAGGTCGTTCTAAAAATTAAGAAAAAGCCTTGTTAAACAATCATTCGTACAGGAAAATTATGTTTAGGTTCAAAAATTGAATAAATATTCATTTAGGACGTATCACCTAACCTACACGATCGTGCGTCCTTGATTTTGAGTCACGATATACGCTTAAGTAGGGATGCTAGATTCAAATTACATACACACAGGTTAAAAACAACATTTGTTTAAGTAAATCACGTAAAAAAGTAATGAAAACTGCATTAATTTAATGAAAAACAAATTACTTACCCGAGCGAGTTTGCGCGCCAAAAAACGCAGCCATCCTTCACTGTGTTTAGAGGCGACTAACAGGTTCAAACTTGATCGCAAGCGGCCTGCGTCGATTTTTTTCAAGAAAAGGATAGTCTCACGATCGATCGAGGCCGGTTGCGTCTCGTAAAGTCGATTTGCGTATGCGCTAGAATTTTTGAAACTCAAGTCTCACTATCGTATCAAGTCGGTTGCAAAGGGCTAAACAAAGGTCGTTCCCCCACGTCTGACATGGTTTTGAGGGTTATTTATGATAGCTTTGTAGGTATTTTGCCATAGTGACAGGTTGTCAGCCTATCGCCTAAATTGCAATATACTGAAACCCTCGGATCCCTTAGCTGGTTTTTACAGCATGCCCGGGAGGAAATGCAGCTGGCACATTCTAAAGTGCCAAAAGAAAGTTTTAAACGTTCTGGTTCTGAATAAAGACTGGTTTGAACGCCGCAATACCATCTTTTTCAAAGGAAATGTTCTTTTTCTTCAAAAATCATTAAATAGCTATCTGTCATATTTTTTTACAAAAAATGGCCAGATTTCAATATAATTATATTAAAATCTCTTTCGTATTAGCTACTAGGAATATTGATATACCGTTTGCAAGGAGTTTTTATTCTGAAACCGTGTACATAGAAATCTTTGGGACGGCTGAGACGAGAAGCAAAAGTGCAAATTCATTCTTTTGTTCTCTTAACTATCCTTTCACAGAGAATAAATAGTTATTTAACTTTAGTTAAATATAAAGAGCTAACATGCCAACGGAAAAAAATACCTGCTTAGATGTGACATTTGACAGCTGTAGAGTTCAACTTTTTAATCTATGATTGTCATTTACAAAAATGGCGGGACCGCGGGAGCTATAAAATAATATCATCAAAAAAAATATTTTGTCAGTATTAGTGGCTATCTTGTTAAATTATCGATGCTATGACTAGTTTATATGCTTTTTTGGTATAATGATGTAACAATTGAAATTTCTTGACTGTACCAATATTTTTTCCGAATTATAATTAGTTACTATTTTGGCGCGCAGTCGCATTGAGCTGTTGAAAAGTGACTGAATGAGTTTAAGCTGATCAGTGAAAATTTTAGTTCAGCATGTCATCTCTAGTGAAAACATAATTCCTCTATGGTGTTTAAGGAAATTACTTCTATAAAATACAGAGTTGTTAATCAAAAGTTTTATCAAAGGCTTTTAAGTATTTAATCGGGTTGAGCATTCACTGAGACAGAACCAGACTTCCAACAAATTGTACAGAAGACCTCAAGAGTTGTCTCAAAGACGTCGCGGTTTTCTAGTTCATTTTCATTTCATTTAACAGCAATTTGTTAAACTATATTTTACTTTTATTTGCGAGGGTCTCCTGTAAAGCCGTGACTCTTGATCTAAAAAAAAATACACGAAACATACCCCCTTCTTTCATGCTGGCCTGGGGGCGTGAGAAGAACATAGAATGTGCCAGCTGCATTTCCTCCCGGGCATGCTGTAAAAATCAGCTGCGGGATCCGAGGGTTTCAGCATATTGCAATTTAGGCGATAGGCTGACAACCTGTCACTACAGCAATATAGCTACAAATTTATCTTAAATAACCCTCAAAACTTTGTCAGAAGGGGCGGAAACGACATTTGTTTAGGTCATTTACGCTCTGCCTACCCCATTAGGGATGAAGGCGTTACTATATTTATGTATGTATGTAGACATACCCCCGCGGGGCAGAGAGGGGAAGGGAAATGCTTGTGAAACCCTTATCCTCTCTAATGTAGGGTATTAAAACGAGGGTACTGATTTTTACACAGAGGGACTGTTATCTGACCTCCGCAACCCAGAAGGGAAACCAGACACAATCCTAGATTAGGTCAGAGGTTTCAAGCCTATCTTGACTTAACGACTAATATCTACGGTAGTAAACAATATTAACCAGGAGCAACGGCTTAACGTGCCTTCCGAAACACGGAAAAAGCACCCAATAAACATACATATGAAATTCGAAACCGAATAACACATTGGTACGTGGTGGGATTCGAATTACGACCTCCCGCTCAGCGGCCCTATCCACTACACCATCGGGCTCTTCAAGAGTAGATCGTTATTATCTAGGAAGGAAAACATGCAACGAGAAATAATTAAAATACAGACTGAAATACACAAAGTTTAATTTGTAACAAATTATGCGCCAAGTTAAGGGGCTTCCCTGGGCTAGGTGGTGCCCTCATCAGCCAAAAGATCATAATTTACTGAAAACAATTAATCAAAAATCCGGTAGATCAGATTGAAGGATAGATACTGAAGTTTATTGCAAGTATTACATACATACATATAATCACGCCTTTATCCCTATTGGGGTAGGCAGTATTATTGTAAGTATTATATAATAATAATTCAGTGTTCAATGCAGTTACAGATAGCAAAAGAGCTAAAAGAGGCCGTTTTTGGCAAATTTTCTATCTGTTACTACAACAAACTATAAGTTGCAATTAAATGAGGTTCTAAATAACCATCACTATTTTTCTTCAATCTGATCTACCGGGTTTTAAAGTAATTGTGTTTTCAGTGAAAAAATATTTTTTGACTGAGTAAGGCGCCACTTAGACCAGGGAAGCCCCTTAACTCAAAGAAACCGGTAGGTCACAACTTCATTTTCATTTAACTCTGGAGTAATTTGCAAACCGTTTTGATATCGCTGGACATCGCTTCTATCAAACGTTTACAATACGGCAAGGCTTTAAATGAACGTGCGTTGGAGAGGGGGTTGCTTTGTATGTAGATGTTTTAAAAATGGGCTAAGTGCGAGTCGTACTCGCGCACGAAGGGTTCTTTTATAACTATATTAAAGGGCATGTAATCACTACATAGTATAAAACAAAGTCGCTTTCTCTGTCCCTATATCCCTATGTATGCATAAATCTTTAAAACTACGCAACGGATTTTGATGCTATTTCTTTTAATGGATAGAGTGATTCAAGAGGAAGGTTTATATGTATAATACATGCATAATATAGTAGAGAAACACTGATAATTTCCGTGCGAAGCCAGGGCGGGTCGCTAGTTAAAAATAAGTTGTTGAGTATGCAGCCTATTGCATTGACGTCAATACAATAGGAGACCGTTGTTTTCAACATACATTTTATTGAATTGGCTAATCAGATTGATTTGGTCCGTCGTCGGGCTTACACGTATTACCCTTACTTGTCGTGTATTTTCTGAAGTTCTTATAAACTTTTCGATCTAGCTGATAAAATTGTGTTTTTTAAAAACCAACTCCTGACCCAGCCCGTTATAGTTCTGTACCCATTATCTATACAACATACATACATATAATCACGCCTTTATCCCTAATGGGGTAGGCAGAGCGTAAACGACCTAAACAAAAGTCGTTCCGCCACGTCTGACAAAGTTTTGAGGTTTATTTATATTGCTGTAGTGACAGGTTGTCAGCCCATCGCCTACATTGCAATATACAGAAACCCTTGGACCCCATAGCTCTTTACAACAACGGAAAAAGAACAGATTTCTTATATGGAAGCCCCCTAAATATTTATTTTATTCTGTTTTTAATATTTTGTTTTTATAGCGGGAACAGAAATACCTCATTAGCGGGAAATTTCCGCTGTCTAGCTATCACGGTTCAAGAGATACAGACAGACTGACGGACGGCGAAATATTAAGGTTCCGTTTTTACCCTTTGGGCTGTGCTTTGGGTACGGAACCCTAAATATGGCGTCGAATAGAATAGAATAGAATATAGAATAGAAACATTTATTATTCATGACGGCACAAACACAACACAGTAAATACATTTTGAAACAAAAACAAAAGATACGAAAGTATAACAAAATAATGAAATGAAAATATCTATTATCTAATCTGTGATAGAGGTACCTAAAAATAAACTGTTAATGCTACCGGAATGTGCGTGTCGCGACGTCACAATAAAAGGACCCACTCAGCTTATACCGCGATCTTGTGAGACCGCGACGCTGGTATTCTGTGAGACCTTTTAAAGAGAAAAGACGCTATATTAATATATAAATGAAGTCAGTCTCAATTTATAAACTATAATATAAACGTTGGGGTAATACTTCCTTTTATCACCACGTTCATTTAAAGCTGTGTCGCATCTGTAGTGCAGTCCGTTTCAAAGTTATGCAGAAGTTTAAATGGTTTAAAGAGCCCAACCATTTGCCGTTAAAGCTTTTGATGAGTATAAAACGCTTAAGAGGTCATTTCTTAAGAGCTCTTTTTATATTGAGAGTAAGAAATATTTCTTTAACTTGTATTTCTCTCAATTTATTCAAACAATTTAATTGACATATAATATGAAAAAAAGAAAATAATAAATTCGTTTCTGGCACGACTCGAACCTGCGTCTCTAGAATGCCGGGCCATCACTCTACCAACTGAGCTACAGAAACGGTAAACTTAATTGGCCGCTGCCTTAACTTGATATTTTAATTTAAAGATAAACCAAATATTCAAAAAACATATTTTCATTGCCAGTAACAACATAGATCCACACGTTATTTAAGGCAAAAAAATAAATACTTAAAGAAATTAATAAATGCTCATACATTTTTACCGAAGCATATGCCAGAAATGTATCTCCTTTGCTCCTAAAAATACCTGTGAAGCAGTATTATCCGGATTTGTCTGGTTTTAGAATAAGCCGAGATAAGAGCAACGAGTCGTAATGAAATTCAGAGTAGTAATAAACCATTAAGGGGGTTCGAGAGCTGCGACAGTGGCGCCCTCAGTTTTATATTAATTGTGCTTGAACTACAAACATTTTCATAAATATTTTACAATGTGCGAAAATCGCAACTAATTCTCTATTTTATAATCTACTGGCGACTACTGGCTTCGCACGGAAATCATCAGTGTAAGGGTGTTTCCCTTTATTCTCACTAGTTCGATTCATTAGTTCGATCGTCGAACTACTGAGACTTTTTATTCTCATTTGTTCGACCGTCGAACTAGTGAGAATATTTAAATGATTTCCGTTTATTCTCACTAGTTCGATTTCTCAGTTAAAAATTAAAAACGCTTATATATGTATAATAAATGATTTATTGGTCAAAGACCTAATTAAAAATGTCAAAATTACAATCATACATAGTTCTATTTGTAAACATAAAATCTTTGAACAACTATAATAATATGTTTTATATCTTTGATCAAAAACGTACTCGTAGGTTAGTAGTAGAAAAAATATATTTCTGTCTCGCATATTTCAATAAGCTTAACAAAAAATGCTTATAACGAATGATTGTTGGTCTATAAGTTATACATAGTATGTAATTATGTACTAATACAAATGATGTCATATCACCCGGAAGTCATTCAATGTACATTTCCTTAAATGCATCTATCCCTAAAGCACCTAGGTATGCACATCATTATTATTACAAACATTTAACTGACCACCCCGCCAGAAAGAGTGTGGTCATAGTCTGTTGTCTTATTTTGAGGGTACATGATTTTAGTTATATTTTGAGGGTAGATGTTTCTTAAAATGGATTTAGCATTACGTCTATGCCCGCAGTAGCAAAGTTTATTCCGTTCTACCTGTTTAGTTTACCGTTTATATTTTCGAAATGACGTCTAAAGAAGTGAAAATATTAAAAAGTGGTCGTGTAAGAATTATGCAATTCGAAGGACATCAATATTATTCAATGCGTAAATACAAAAATGGCTATAGCATTTGGCGGTGCAAAATTATAAAAGTTCAAAATGTACTGGATCCGTCACCATGAATATGGTAAGTATTGGTTATTTACTATTATGTGATATTTTATTGTATCTATTTTTTAAACGTTTATTATGTTTGAGGACCTCACTAATAGTTTACAATCGAAACGCCATTGTGGTCAATGTAATCCAGGTGAAACAAGAAATACAGTCAATATTATTATAAGTAATGCTTGCGATGAAGCAGCAACGGGAAGGGAACCAGCTGTTTATATTTTCGAAATGACGTCTAGTCATTATGTTTACAAATAGAACTATGTATGATTGTAATTTTGACATATTTAATTAGGTCTTTGACCAATAAATAATTTATTATACATATATAAGCGTTTTTAATTTTTAACTGAGAAATCGAACTAGTGAGAATAAAGGGAAGATGCTTATTTAAATATTCTGACTAGTTCGACGGTCGAACAAATGAGAAAAAAAATTCTCACTAGTTCGACGATCGAACTAATGAATCGAACTAGTGAGAATAAAGGAGTGTTTCTCTACTATATTATGCATATGTATTACACACATATTAACCTTCCTCACTCTATCCATTTAAAGAAACCGCATCAAAATCCGTTGCGAAGTTTTAAAGATCTAAGCATACATAGGGATATAGGGACAGAGAAAGCGACTTTGTTTTATACCTATACTATGTAGTGATTATATAATATTTCACACAAAACATAAGTACATACGGTAAAAGTGGCCACTTTTAACACATTTGACAGATTTTATGCTTAGTGTGAATTATTATATACATACATACATAAAATCACGCCTTTATCCCATACGGGGTAGGCAGAACGTTAAACGCCTCGTAAAAGGCGCTTTCGCCGCGTCTGACAAAAATTGAGGGCAATTTTAGATTGTAATGTGTATTGCTAATGTGTAGTGACAGATTGTCAGCCCGTCGCCTAAATTACAATACACTGTAACCCTCGAGTCCCTTTTGCTGTCTTCTACAGCATGCCCGGGAGGAAGGGCAGCTGGAACATTCTATGTTTTTCTATCTCTCCCAGTCCAGCATGGAAGAATTATTATATAATAGATTATAAAATGGAGAATTAGTTGCGATTGTCGCCAATCGTAAAATATTAATGAAAATGTTTGTACATACACATAATCACGCCTTTATCCCTAATGGGGTAGGCAGAGCGTAAACGACGAAAACAAAGGTCGTTCCGCCACGTCTGACAAAGTTTCGAGGGTTATTTAAGATAGATTTGTAAGTATATTTGTATTTTAGACAAAATTAATTTACTATTATTGAGGACGGCACCCATGCTCTACAACCACCTTAAAGTGCACATAATGTTTATGCAGTAATAACCACGATCGAAAAGAGTATAAAAATAATGAAAGTACTTTTAAAAAAAACATAAGAAAGTGATAATAAAATCAATGTGCCGCGTAAACGGATAATGGAAATAGTTTTTGTTAAAAACCCACTTATTCGGATTTTGTTTTCCCCGGATTTGAAACAATTTTTTAAAATTATTTCACTATTCGTTTCAACGGAAGTGATACGGTTTGTAGGCAACTGGTTAAAATCAGAGATAGAAGCAGAAATGTTTTATGTTAGAATGTCACAGGATTATGATGAAATCGGTTTATAGATTAAAAAACTAGGATTTTGATCTAAACCAGGAATTTGACAAAATACTGGTAATAATCCAGAGAAAAGTCTAGGGTGTTGCAATAGTCAAATGAAAAGATTAAATGGTACAATATTTAGTAGACAACCTATTTTGGTTAAGTCATAAGAAAAATGGTATCAAAAAATAATTCCCTCATGTGTCTTTTCTTTTATTCAAATATAAAGTACCAATGGATACTAATTTTATCTTAAAACCGAAAATTATTTGATATAAACTCGTACTTTGACTAAATACTAGTTTTTAAAAATCTAAACCTGGACTTTGCCAAAATGTTTTTTGGATTATGACCAGCATTATGTCAAAGTCTGGGTTTTGATCAAAATCCTAGTTTTTTGATCAAAAAACCGATTTTATATACACTCCTTATCGTTCAAACTCAACTTACTCGTCAGTTTTGTTAAACGGCATCAATTAAAAGGAACCACATAATAAACAGTTTTTTTTTGAGCTTCTAAAACGCCTTATTCAAATTCTTCTTCTGGCGATTTTTATTGTGAAGTAAAAGTGATTCGGTTCGCAGACAGCTGGCCCTGAATTTTACGTATTAGAACGCTGCCCGGTGTACTTACCGGCGTGAAGCAGTAATATCCGGATTTGCGGCAGGTTTTAGAATAAGCCGCGATAAGAGCAGCGAGTCGTGGCAAGGAGAGACGCTCAGGCATAAAGAATACTGAGGCTGAGTATGGAGAAAAACAGGTATGGCGGCAGAAAATATTTAGGAATAGAATAGAATAGAATAACTTTATTGGTAATATTATTACAAGTCACAAGTGTACATTCAAGGTACATAATCACTACATAGTATAAAACAAAGTTGCTTTCTCTGTCCCTATATCCCTATGTATGCATAAATCTTTCTTCTTCTTCTTCTGTCGAGTGGGTATCGAGTCTATCGACCCGATGAACCCTGGTGTCAGCGTTTTGAAACCGCCTAGTAGCACAATTATCAGGCCTCTGACATGGTTTGAGTAACGACCGCTATCAAAGACAGCGACCGGGACCGACGGCTTAATGTGCACTCCGAAGCACAAAATCTTTTTCTTTTCGGATAATCAGGTGATTCAGCCTGCAATGTCCTAACCAAACTGGGGAAAATTCACAAAGTGATAAATTCTCAAATATCAACTTTGTGTTTCCCCCCTGGGAATCGAACCCAGGACCTCTGGATCGGGAGTCTATGGCACTAGCCACTAGACCGCAGAGGCAGTTAAATAAATCTTTAAAACTACGCAACGGATTTTGATGCGGTTTCTTCTAACGGATAGAGTGATTCAAGACGGGATTATAATACATGCATAATACAGTAGAGAAACACTGATAATTTTGACGGGTCGCTAGTTAATATTAGTTTACATTTACAGTAATATTAATGAATGTAAATCAATTTATTATTATATTACATCACATAATAAATAATAGTAGGTATACATAATTATTTAGGCAAGAATGTTTACTTTATATTGAGATTAAAAAAAACAGCTGACCATAATTTAGTGTGTGATTCTACACATGAAACTGAACAACTTTCCCCAAGAAACATCGGTCGAAAAACAAAAATGGACTTCCCAATTGTATGGCAATTTGTATTGACTCGAGCGATCCGCTGACAGCCTGTGTATGGGAGGGATAATTTTTTTCATAAATCGACCTGTGTTCCTTGGGGAAAGTTCCTTTTTTGAGGATGTGAATAGAGGCTTTTATTGTAAGCTCGCGAGGGGAAGCAGATAGTACCTAAATTAACTTTTTTTACCATCTGTCCAACATGGAAGTAACCTTCGTTAATTGCCACTTCAAGGTAATAGCACTAAATGCATCTCTGTGTTCCTGAAGAGTCCTTATGTAAGGTGACACACGGGTGCCTTTTACCGCCGGATGGCCACTTCAGCCGTACAATGTGTGTTAAATGCGCCTTGAAATTTGAAACTAAAGTATGTAGTACTATTATATGTATATTATGTGACTAAAGCGTACTTTTACTGGCCTTGGAGAGAGATGTTGCTTCCTTAAAGTGTTTATCTATACCGGGTAGGCAGTATGTCAATGGATTAGCAATGACAATTTCCACAAAGCTGTAATTTTTTGAAGGTGTGAATAGAGGCTTTTATTGTAAGCTCGCGAAGGGAAGCAGTTAGTACCTAAATTATCCTTTTTTACCATCTGTCCAACATGGAAGTAACCTTCGTTAATAGCCACTTCAAGGTAATAGCACTAAATGCATATCTGTGTTTCTGAAGAGTCCTTATGTAAGGTGACATACGGGTGCCTTTTACCGCCGGATTGTCACTTCAGCCGTACAATGTGTGATAAATGCGTCTTGAAACTAAAACGTACTTTTACTAACCTTGGAGCCTTGCACCTTGGAGGGAGATGTCGCTTCCGTCACGCCGTTATCCCTTAAGGGTAAGCAGAGCATCAATGGCTTAGTAAAAACTGTTTCTACCACGACAGATTTTTTGGGATCATTTCAGAAAGAGTGTATTTTGTATATTGCTGTAGTGTCAAATTTTCCCCCATCCTTCTTCTGACTTTTATCCTTCTTTTTACTTCTTTGCTTTGGCAGAAAAATATTTGCGCTACATTGTATGTTTTATGCCCGTTCAGCATAATAGTAACCTTCGTCAATTTCCACTTATAAGTAATAGCACTAAATGCATATCTGTGTTCCTGAAGAGAGTACTTTTGTAAGGTGACACACGGGTGCCTTTACCGCCGGATTGCCACTTCAGCCGTACAATGTGTGTTAAATGCGCCTTGAAACTAAAGCGTACTTTTACTGACCTTGGGGAGAGATGTTCCTCAGTCACGTCTGAGTCCTTAACGGAGTAGAAAGGGCATCAACGGTCTAGTCCTAGTAAATCTGTTTCCACCACATGTGATACTAAAGCGTACTCCCAGTCTTCTACTGACCTTGGAGAGGTGTCACGTTGCTTCATATTCAACAAATTGTTCCAGTGTGGAAAAAGGGCAAAGATTTTTTAATGCTGAAGCATTAACGGCGACTTCCGAGTCAAAGTTTATTCCAATGGATTTTTTTAGTTATAAATAACAGTTATATATCAATTATAATTATAATATAGTCTTAGGCGCAGTTGCGAATGCGAAGAGGGATGTTGGCAGGCCTTTTCTTCGTTTCAAAGGCTGTGCCAAGCGCGATATGGCCGCTTTCAATATTGACCACCATAGCTGAGAAAAACTAGCCGAGAACAGAGACCATGGCGTAAGAGCGTGAAGGATAGCAGACTTTTATCGGACAGGAGAAACAAGAAACACCAATCTAACGTCGATAAAAACAACAGCGTAACGTTTCCCTGTCTCGTGTGTGGTAGAATCTGCCGCTCTCGTATTGGCTTATACAGCCATCAGAAAAGATGTGTCACAGTCTCTATCATAGATTTAGAATGGTTATCCTATGTCTATGGTCTCTATAGACGAATATATAAATCGTCTGACATAGACGTAAAGGCCTATGATGATAGTCTAGAAAAAAAAACAGTCAGGGGGTTTAAAATCATTTCTCAAAATCAAATTGTAAAGAAAGTATACCGTAGTGTGGAGGTACTAAATTTCTTGAGAGAATTTTGAATTTTTGAGAGAATTTTCCCATTAAAAACTAATTTACTTTGTAAGAAAACAAAATTGCCAACTATCTTCTAGAATTACTTATTTTCAGCACAATTTGAATCATGAATTTTGAAACTGAATGATCAAATTATTAAATTGTTATCTATATTCGAGGAGTGAAAGACCCAAGCTACTGTTTTTGTTTCCCGTCGTCTCGAAATACCTTTTGTGATGAATGTTTTCTTTTTCATCGTTATTCGATAATTTACCAAAATGTTTGCCATTTTCTTTCCCTTTTCTCTTAGGTTTATTTTTTGTTACTACGTCCAATTTAATTTAATTGTGTAGCTAGGACATATATAGCGTTTTATCAATTATCGAACAGCACATCAGATACTTATATGATAAATACATACATACATATGTTTACACCTTTATCCCTAATGGGGTAGGCAGAGCATAAACCGATCTAAAAAATGGTCGTTCCGCCGCGTCTGACAAAATTTTGAGGGTTATTTAGGATAGGTATATTGCTGTAGTGACAGGTTGTCAGCCCATCGCCTAAATAGCAATATACAGAAACCCTCGGATCCCTTACCTGGTTTTTACAGAATGACTTGGAGGAAATGCAGCTGGCACATTCTATGTTTTTATCTAGTTTCCAGTCCAGCATGGTACTACTTATATAATGTTAATCTATACATATAATAAATCTCTAGAAGGGTCGTGTCTGTACATTGTATATTTTTACAAAAAAAAATTGCAGCAGGCTTTATTAACGATATAAAGATCAAAACGATTTTTTTAGAATTTCAATTTTTTTTTTTGTCTGTCTCTGTATGTTACCACATCACGCCAAAACTACTGAACCGATATCGATGGAACTTTTTTCTTTATTCAACTGTGTACACGCTACCTAACTTAGGGAGTAGGCAGGAAATTGAAATTTGATTGTTTCTTAACCGATTTATATGAAACTTTTTTTATTCGACTGAGCATTATTTAAAATCAAAGTTACGACACAAATAATCACGCCTCATGACTTAGGAGGTAGGTAGGAAATTGAATTTCGGTCGTTTTTAACTGATTTTGATGGAACTTTTTTTTGTTTGACTCAGCATTAGTTAAACTCAAAGTTACGATACAAATAATCACGCTACCTGACTTAGGGGGTAGGCAGAGAACTGAACTCTGATCTTTTTTAACCGACCTTAAAGGGTCTTTTTATTTCACTGAGTTTTTTTTAAGATTCCATCATCAAAACAGTGGACGGACAAATGACAACTACCTCCGGACAACACATTGACTTCTCAGCGGACAGCCCGGTGAAAGTCACCGGAGGGATCATTGTGTCTAGGTTCGACCATGCATATTACTTGAATAAGATGCCGAAGATAATGTCCGCTTTGCCTTAAGTGCCAATAACTGCTGTGGAAGTTTGTTGTGAAGAATGTTGAAGTGATTTGTGTGTGTTAGAAATTATTATACTGACAATAGAGTTGATTCTGGCTGACATAGTTCTTGTTATATCCCTTCAGTTTCCTCAATTAGAAATAAAAAATCAAGTTAGCGAAATACGTCATTAAACTATTTAAACTTAAGTGAGACATTCTAAATAAAGATTTGAATAAGGGGCACTCACTTTGGAAAGTGAGTCGCGTGCTTCACATGTTTCGGGATATTCACAGTCCCCTCATCGGGTTGAGTGTGTGGATTGCGAAGTTGTGCACCCGTCGGCGCTCCGTTTCGCACTGCGGGTTTAAGCTCGCAGCGCTCGGTCGGACGGGGCTGCGCAGCGACATCTTCGCGATCTACACACTCAACCTGGTGAGGGGTCTCCGAATGTCCCGAAACATGTCGTGAGGTGCGCGACTTCTATTCCAAAGTGAGTGCCCGTTATTAAAATCTTTATTTAAATACGTCATCATTTAGAAATGTGTGAGCCAGAATCAATATCATTGTATTGTATGCGAGTTGTGGTTGTTTTATGATAAAATTGTTGGTTGTGGGCAGATATGTGAACTGAGGCTCTTAATTACCAGATCTGAAATACTTTATAATTTTCTTTGCATTCAATATCTTAGTATTTGTACTTAATAAAAGCACTTTTACTTCCATGCTGGTCTGGGAGCGAGAGAAAAACATAGAATGTGCCAGCTGCATTTCCTCCCGGGCATGCTGTAATATCCAGCTAAGGGATCCGAGGGTTTCAGTATATTATAATTTAGGCGATAGGCTGACAACCTGTCACTACAGCAATATACCTAGAATTCAAAACTTTGTCAGACGTGGCGGAACGACCTTTGTTTAGGTCGTTTGCGCTCTGCCTACCCCATTAGGGATAAAGGCGCGATTCTTCTTCTGTCGAGTGGGTATCGAGTCTATCGACTTAGGAGGTAGGTAGGAAATTGAATTCCGGTCGTTTTTAACCGATTTTTATAAAAAAAAATTGTTTGACTAGGCATTACTAAAACTCAAAGTTATGATACAAATTATAACGCCACCTTACTTAGGGGGTAGGTAGGAAATTGAACTCTGATTTATATTTTTTTTTTTTATTTGACTGAGTTATTTTAATTACCTGGTGTCCAGCCTAGGTTAGAAATAATCACGCAATCCATTATATATTGAGTAAGTTTGTACCCCAGTTTGGAAAACACGCAGTGTCGAACATACTGAAAACGTTTCTCCGCGCGTAGGAGTGAGTACCGAGCGTACGAACTCGCGGGCACAGCTATATATGATACATAAGTTAACTTTTAGTCTATTAAAAAACGTAAGTTGTAAATAATCTTAAAAATTCAATAGTTTGATGACAAATTCAACGAAAAAATTGTATCATGATTTGTATATAATTAATTGATCCCAAAACAAAAAGAAATGGAAACAAAGGAACAACCGTTAGGTTACACAAATCCTTTCATATTTAAGTAGACAGGTGCATAGAATACCTACTATATTGTACTATTTTCGCATAGGTGTAATACTAATAATAATAATAATAAGACTGTATTTTGTCCCAATTATGTAAAATTAAAAAAAAAAAATACATTGTTGTTTAAGTCATAACCACCACGCGTACGGAGTCGCGGGCACAGCTAGTGCATAATAAAGCTTTCGTGCTGACATTTTTTTCATCTGATATTTTAAATAGATGTTTACGTTATACATACATACATATAATCAAGCCTTTATCCCTAATGGGGTAAGCAGAGCGTAAACAACCTAAACAAAGATTGTTCCGCCACGTCTGACAAAGTTTTGAGGGTTATTTAAGATATATTTGTAGGTATATTGCTGTAGTGACAGGTTGTCAGCCCATCGCCTAAACTACAATATACTGAAACCCATGCATCCCTTAGCTGGTTTTTACAGCATGCCCGGGAGGAAATGCAGCTGGCACATTCTATGTTTTTCTCTTACTTCCAGTCCAGCATGGAAAAAACAACTGAATTTTCCACTGCTGGCAAAAGTTGAGAAATATTTAATCAAAGACAATACACTTCATAATTCAACTGATCTAATTAAAGTTCAGTAGCTTTTATATGACCTCGTTGGTATAAAAGTTTTTATTAAGAGACCCTACTAACTTAATTAGGTCGTTTTTTTGAGTATACCAAATAATATAAAATTTATATTAGGTACAGAAGTTGGGGAAACAACAATACGGATAATAATTATTTTGATCGTTATTATTTGTTGTTGTACTATAGAATATTTATTTCCTATTTCTTTAGTTTTATTTCCTATTAGGTCACAAATAAACCCATTATACATACATACATACCAGATGTAAGGGACAGCGTCCCGCAAACTGATAGGGGTTGCTCAGTTAACGACACTGAACAACTATGAGCAGGATTTTTTTCAGGAAGTGAAAAAGAAATTTGGCTTTGGCCTAATGATGATATTTAATTAATTTTATAATTCGCTACGTTGTGAATTATATGTTATAAATCTCGAGGATGCAGCTACGTGGTATAATCGAATGTCGTTTGTTCAAACATCAAATGCGCGAAGACGTTAAATCGATTGTCTACGAGACTTATGAATTGGGAGCTCTATAGTTTGCTACATCGAAACATCCAAATCTCTAAAGCCCGTATTTATAAACAGCACTTGAGACTGACAGCTAGTTTGAGTCCGTATCACAAATTTCATTTCAGCACAAAAGATCCTGTCAAATCCATATATTGCACTCAATCTTGAGATCGGTTTATAAATACGAGCCTAATAAAAACATTTTCCTCGAACGATCAATAGAGCTCTGCTCCAATTAGATTATGTTTTGCATTAGACCATCGGTTTAAGCCTGGTGACTAGAATCCTAGGCAGAATATCAGAATATGCTCGTTTAGGCAGTAGCTTTCACAATAACATGCATGAATTCAGACATATGAAACTTTAAAAAAATATATAGTTACATATTACGTGTTTTTATCAATGTAGTTTACGATAAGATAATGATTTATTTGCTCTTAAACAAGGTACATATACAGGTGTTACAAATTTAATTATTTAGAATCACTTGTTTAACTATTCACAATAGCATGCAAAAAATAATAATATTAATATAATACTTAGCAACATATCTTAAGGTGACTATAGAAGCCAAGTGGCGCCCCCTTCGTTTAAAAAAAATCATAAGTCACTAAAAATACAATGAATCAAAAATCCAGTCCAACCGACTCAACTATAAAGATGATTTAGAACCTTATACATTAGCGACTCTTAGTTCTATGTAGTAACAGTAGAACAACAGGTACAACAAACTATGAATCGCAAATTTATAAGGTTCTAAACCTTTGGTCGCTGTCTTTGATCAAATAAACGTATTTTTCATTTTAATTTATGATTTAATTTTCATTTCATTTCATTAGTTGTGCTATTCACCGGTTTGAAAACTCTGACACCAGGGAATATCGGGTCGATTGGCCCCACACGACAGAAGAAGATCATGTTCTGTGAATAAAATAACATCTCTCACCGGCCACCACGCTCGACAATCCAGCTGCCAAGCATGGCCATTACTTACCTATGTATATACATACATATAATCACGCATTTATTCCTAATGGGCTAGGCAGCGCGTAAACGACTTAAACAAAAGGTCGTTCCGCCACGTCTGACAAAGTTTTGAGGGTTATTTAAGATAGATCTATAGGTATATTGCTGTAGTGACAGGTTGTCAGCTCTTGGCCTAAATTGCAATATACTGAAACCTTTGGATCCCTTAGCTGGTTCTTACAGCATAGCCGGGAAGAAATGCAGCTGGCACATTCTATGTTTTTCTCTCGTTCCCAGTCCAGCATGCGGAAGGTTTCCTTGTCCAGCATGGAAGGTTTACTTACCTATGTACCTACCATGTGTTATTGGATAAAGAACTTTTAAACTAACGTAAACCCATCTTCTACTCACTGTGAATGCGATCTAAATTCCATTCATAGATGAAGAGTTCCAGATAACTTTACACGTGGAAGCGATGGTGTGAATCCTTTTGAAAATAGAGACATCAATGAATATTCACGCATTCATGAAATATGCATGCCTGCACTCCAGCCAAACAGTTAGTTGCAAAATTGATAGCGATATTCGGTTTAAAATCGTGATTGGACATCAACAATGTTTGTTTACTAGCTACGGAAACATAAAATCATGATAATTAGAAAAAAAAATGTATGTCTGTTTCTTTGTTGTTCCTTCACGCCTGATAGGTTGAACCGATTTACATAAAATTTTGCAATCGATAGTACCCTGGAGACCGATATATGCTACTATTACCGCGGTAATATTATTCAGTTAGGTGTAAAAGAAACTGCTTGGTAGAAATTAACTTTTTAATTTATTTATATATTAAATTGCTATTTAGCATTTTATTTAATTAGTTCAAAAACATATTTAAGACGCGAGAGCAATACCTATTTAATGCTATTATCATTGTTTTATAAATTGAAATAGAATAGGCTTCAGCTCAATTTAGAATTAAACGATCAAAATTCAAGTTCAAATGAGAATTTAATTTATAAAGCAAATTGTTTTACCGGCGCTTTGATGTTTTTATGTTTAAACAGGTAACCTGATCATTGGATTGAAACAATTCTTTGATCTTATGAAATTGAATTTGATAGTCTTAAACTTGAAGGGATTTGCACTGAAGGAAATAATAAAACAAGGTTACTACGGTTTTTGTTCGTAGCATTTAGCTTTGTTGCTACGCCGTAGTAGTTTGCTACAGTTTAGAAGCGGTTTCATATATTAGATAAAAAAATACTGTTTATTTTGGAAATTACAGTTTTTCACTGCTACCCCAACAAAAAAGACGAGACAAGTTAATATGTAATGTAATCGCGTAAACTGTTGAATTTGGTTCTTGTTCTTTGCGTGTCGATGGAAAAAAATATATATTTTAAAGTGTTTTGGACCAGTGCGAGGCCATGCGTTTCCATAGGTCCTCTAACGAGCAGGTGTTAGGGCACGCTGGGCATGTGACTAAGTGGGCCATGGGATGAAAAAACAGAAAGAAACCATTATTAAGTAAAAAAATAAAATAGGTCCGAACTTTTCTTCGCCGAACGTTTGGTACTTAGGTGTATCGGAGCCACAAATTTTTTTTGTTGAGATTATGGCGTTTTAGATCTTTCTTAGCTATTAGGGCGGTATCGCACTGGCCCGTATTCGGTTCGTATGCGATTCGTATCCTTGAAAATCCTGTTTAAAACGGACATGGATGGGTGCACAAAGATGCGATTCGGATACGATTTATCGACACGACAGAAGAAGAACTACAAATTCCATGCACATGCTCTGCCGAGTAGCTGAAGTTTCGCAGCGATGTATAGTGTTATCTTATATATTTCAGCTTAGAGTAACTTCCTCCGTGGTCTAGTGGCCTAGTGGTCAGAGCCATGGGCTCATGAACCGGAGGTCCTGGGACCGATTCTCAACCCAAAGGGGGGACACAAAGTTGATATTTTCCAATTTATCACTTTGTGAGACTTTTCCCCAGTTTGGTTAGGACAATTCAGGCTGAATCACCTGATTGTCTGGAAGAAAAAAGATTCCGTGCTTCGGAAGGCACGTTAAGCCGTCAGGCCCGGTCGCTGTCTTTGATAGTGGTCGTTGCACAAACCATGTTAGAGACCTAACTGACACCAGGGTTCATCGGGTCGATTGACTCGATACCCACACGACAGAAGAAGAAGAAGAAGCTTAGTGTTGAGCAAAGTTCCTACTTGAGTGAGTGAATGGGCGATATTCGCGGCATTTCAGACGCGCTTAAGAAGAGTGCTTATGTCTGATCCATAATCCCTTGGTAGTGTCCGTTAGAAATATTTTAGTTTATTTAAATACCTTGGCTCCTTTTACTGACCTAATACCATAGAAGTGATATGTTTCATAATAATAATAGTCCTCCCACCGATTTTCGGTGATTGCGGCCAATCTCCCGGAGATGGGCCAACTGCGCAGGACTTGATTTTAGTGCCCAAGTGTTTGCGCTACACACAGGTGCACTCTCTGTTCCCTCAATCTCTTATTCTGATGGGACAGACTGACAGACACGACAGAGAGAATTCAGGCGCAGGACCGACTATTTACATGCCCATCGGACGGCATGGATCATCTTACTTTTCGGACGATCAGGTGATCAGCCTGCAATGACCTAACCAAACCAGAAACAACAACACATAGTCATTGTCCCCCGCCGGGAATCGAACCCGGGACCTCCGTGTCGAGAGCCCATGGCTCAGACCGCTAGACCACGGAGGCAGTTAAATACTGTCTGAGTACTAGATATGTTTCATATAATATGGAAGAAAGAAGATCATAAATTCGTTGCGAGCAGGGCTCGTAATAAATATGTGAAATAAAATAGCATTGGGAGTGCTAAAAATCCTCAAAAAAAAGTGGTACGAGTATGTTGTTGTTGTTTTCAGATACATCATACTCAAAATTAAAACACTCTTTTTAAAAAACCACAACGCGGTTGGCAGTCCCTACGAAACTGTAGTAACAGAGACACTCGTATGAACGCTACAAAAAGAAACCGTAGTAAGGTTCATATTTACAAAGCGATCTCAAGATTGAAAGCAATATTAGGAAAGGATTTGACAGTTCATTTAGTACTGAAATAACATTTCTGATACGAACTCAAACTCGCTGTCAGTCTCAAGTCACCCCATCTCCATCTCCGTAGCCTTATCCCGTATCTCACGGGGTCGGCTACCTAATATAGGTAATTGAACGAGGGTACTGGTTTTTACACAGAGCGACTGCCATCTGACCTCCGCTTATGGCTTAACGACTAATATCTATGGTGTTAAACGATATTAACCGGGACCAACAGCTTAACGTGTCCTCCGAAGCACGGAAAAAGCGCCGAATAAACGTACATATGAAATTCGAAAACCGAAAAGCACATTGGTACGTGGTGGTGCTGGTGGTGTCAGTCTCAAGTGCTGTTTATAAATACGGGCCTAAGAATAATACAAATTCCTTGCACATGCTCAGCCGCGCAGCTGAAGTTTCGCAGCGATGTAGAGTTTTATCTTATATCCCTTTCAGCTTAGTGTGGCGCATAGTTCCTAGTTGAGTGAGCGGTTGAGCGATGTTCGCGGCATTTTAGACTCGCTTAACGATCGACATGTTGCGTCGTTCATGCTAAAGTGTTAGTTATAAAATTAATATGCAAGACTGTTGAGTATTCAAACTGATTAGTATATATCTCCCTAGCCTTATCCCGTATCTCACGGGGTCGGCTTCCTAATCTAGGGGATTGAACGAGGGTACTGGTTTTTACACAGAGCGACTGCCATCTGACCTCCGCAACCCAGAAGGGAAACCAGACCCAATCCTAGATTAGGTCAGAGATTTCAAGCCGCGAATGCTTAGCATTGGCCTCTGTCATGGCTTAACGACTAATATCTATGGTATTAAACGATATTAACCGGGACCAACGGCTTAACGTGCCTTCCGAAGCACGGAAAAAGCGCCGAATAAACGTACATATGAAATTCGAAAACCGAAAAACACATTGGTACGTGGTGGGATTCGAACCACGACCTCCCGCTCAGGAGGCAGCGGCCCTATCCACTACACCATCGGGCTCTTCAAACTGATTAGTATAATGTCTTAAAAACACGATTACTTGAAATTTCCTCGATAGAAAAAGGAACACAAAGTTGCCTCCATCTCTTGATTCCCGTGACGATATCGGCCTGTTATGGCTAGTATAAACAGTTTTAATGTAAAAAATATTATCTGTAATTTACCTCGAGGTTTAATAGTAGGTATATGTCTTATTTTCTTTTTAAATTTTATATTTTAAATAATAAAACTAAATTTACTGCGACATGCGACGCGCGACTGCAGTTGTAATTGCCACACCGTAGCGCGCGCTTATATAAATATTACATACATACATACATATAATCACCTTTTTCCCTAATGGGGTAGGCAGAGCGTAAACGACCTAAGCAAAGGTCATTCCGCCACGTCTGACAAAGTTTTGAGGGTTATTTATTTTTTCAGGTTGTCAGCCCATCGCCTAAATTGCAATATACTGAGACCCTCGGATCCCTTAGCTGGATTTTACAGCATGCCCGGGAGGAAATGCAGCTGGCACATTCTATGTTTTTGTCTTGCTCCCATTGCAGCATGGAAGTAAATAAATAATATTTATTTATTCTCATTAAATCGTATCTTAAAATGAGTGTGCTCATCTGCGGCTCGGCTTAAGAAGAGTGCTCAAGTCTAATACGCAATACCTTGGTAAAGCGTTCGTTGGGAATATCCCTGCATCCTGTTGGCGTATTTTGATACTTGTTATTGGTTGGTCTATTTATAGGTTATGGCCATAATAAATCACCCTCACTTGAGCGTTTTTCTTTTAAAGCTGTTGAATATTTCTAGGCAAGAATATATTTTTAGGCATTCAAATAAAAAATCTTCTTGAAGAGCAAAATCATTTTCATCAGAGGTATTTGGTTGGTACTTCACAAGTAATTTAGAGCAGATACGGGGTGTAAAGGACAGTCAACGACATTGAACAACTTCCACTAGGATCTTTTTTCAGGTAGTGAAAAGAATAATTTGCTCTTCCAAACAAAATGTCCGCCGCGATCAGACAATTTGTTTAGAAATGCCAATGTTTTTTTTCATTTCCTAAAAGAATTTCCTGTTGGAAGTGTCGTTGACTGAGCAACCCCTATCAGTTTGCGGGACCTTGTCCCTTACACCCGGTAGTAGATCGTAAGTAGGTAGTAAGTATTTGAGCATGAGTCGCCTAACAGATTCAACCGGCTGAACTTAATATTGAAACCTGTCTGTCACTTTCAGACTAAAAACATTGGAAAAGGACAGTAGATCTATTCTCTCCGATTTATAGTCGGTGGTTTTATGCGTTGCCTGTCATTTTTGTCCGTCGTCATATGATAAGGCGGATAAAATCGTCAGAAATATTGGGGAAACGTGCAAATGCGCCTCAAAATCTAGCGGACAAAGTGTAAAAGCATAGAGTATAAATTGCCCGTCCTTTTTCTATTTTATTAATTTGAAAGTGACAGATAGATTTAAATTTTAGTTTTAGCCGGTGGTATCTAGAATCGAGCTCAGTATACGTTGTCAACTAATATTAGTATTGATTTCGTCTGCATTATTCAGTTCTAGCACTGTATCCGTCGCAAGTACCATCTTGTTAGAGCAAATAACATCCGAGACGTGCAAATGTCATCTAGATTAAGATACTTGCTGTACAAGGAAATACATACTGTAAAAGGAACACGTGCCTTCGTAACATAGACTAGATTTTTACCCGACTGCGCAACGCAAAGGAGGGTAATGTGTTTATCAGCCTATCTATGTATGAATGTTTGATCCTCTGTGGCTCTCTGCATAATGCGCACTGACACATTTGTCTTCACGCGTCCCTTACTTCACTCTGATTAATGGCCGTCATTGTCCGTTGTGAAGTGCGCAACGAAAGACATAATCTGTAGGCAAAACGAAGTCTACAGTGCGCATCATAGCTTTAATTATTCTTACGTCAGTCGATTTGTCTTAGCCATGCGAGTGTCACTGAATACATGACAAAAAATCAAAATGGCGACAATCAGGCGTGAGATGGATAAAAATTAAGTCTACAAACTATGCTGGGTGAGGTATCACTGAATAGGTATTTGAAAATCAATTAGGGTTTTGTACAAAAAATTTCGTTTTGAACAATCTTAGAACTATTTAAAGATATAAAGCTCACTTTGTATTCTACGCGGTTGGGTTTTTCAAACTTTTTAAATTACTTGTTTCCTAGTATCATTTATCATTAAAACGCAAGCTCATGGACATGTGCATTCTTCCGATACTGACATATGGGGCTCAGACTTGGTCTTTGACGGAAGCTCAGAGATTCAGACTCGGGGTCTGCCAACGAGCCATGGAGCGTAGTATACTCGGCTTAAAACTGATGGACAAAGTCCGAAACGCCATAATACGCTCCAAAACAGGTATAGCGGGTGTAACCCGTGCAGTAGCTAAGCTAAAGTGGGACTGGGCAGGTCACGTATGTCGCATGCCAGACGAATTATGGGCTAAAATTACCACCGAGTGGAAGCCCAAAAAAGACAAGCGGCGGCGTGGCCGACCCAGACGGCGGTGGCGAGACGAACTCGATGCCTTCCTGGAAAACTGGCCGGAACAGGCACAGGACAGAGAGTCGTGGAGAGACCGGAGAGAGGCCTTTGCCCAGCAGTGGGACACTAATGGCTAGATAAGATAAGATAAGTTTCCTAGTACATTGTATGTAATAGCGGCAATTCTGGACGCACTATTCCTTATTTTATTCTTAGCTAGCGCTGTCACTTTCTTAACTTTGTCATAAGAACAGCATAGCAAATAAACAAATGACTTAACATTCCTAATCTGACGTAAGACGCTTTAAATAGGAACTGAGCGCAAAGCATCTCAGTTCTTTTATTTTACGTCAAATAAGCAGTATGTCAGATTAGGAATGTTAAAGTCATGTGTTTATTTGCTATCCTGTACTTATGTCAAAGTTAAGAAAGTGACAGCGATAGCTAAGAATTTAGAATTCGAATTATGTCGCGAGAATCGACACCATTACCTACTTTACTTTAACTTCATACTTAATCTAGTGAGTTGATTTGCGTTACGTCTTACGTAAGACATTTTGATCCTTTTTACATAAGTCATAGTTAGGTATTTTCATCATGTTCAAAAGGCTTCGTAATACCTATACCTATGTTATATCGAATTTAAAAACAGATACTTGGAAGCAGACGTTTTATCTATTTGGAAACAAAACTGTCGATTCCATATCGATTTTCATTTTACATTGCAGACTCAGACATTTAAAAGACATCAAACATTTTATCAGTACTCTATATAGCTCTTTTAATATAAAAAAAAAAACGTTTTAAAAAAGCTTGTCGTGATTGCAAAAACTTTCGTTATTTCAAACTCTCTGATTACATTGCTTAGATCATGTCATGGATCATATTTTAAGGATCAAATATTTGTAGTTAGCATAGATTGTCAATCAGATAATAAGATCATTTAGTACTAATAATAGATCAATTACAATTTCTATTGAATAAATAAACAATGACATACATAAATTATAAAATAAATAAAAACGTTTATTTGCCATAAAGGGTTTTCAACAAGACATTCATACATACATTAAATTACGCCTTTATCCCTAATGGGGTAGGCAGAGCAAAAACAACCTAAACAAAGGTTGTTCCGCCACGTCTGACAAATTTTGAGGGTTATTGTAGAGGACTTTGATGTATATTGCTATAGTAACAGGTTGTCACCCCATCGCCTAGAATTGCAATACACTATAGCCCTCGAATCCCTTAGCTGGTTTTGCAGCATACCCGGGAGGAGATGCACCTAGCATATCCTATGTTTTTCTATCACTCTCAGTCCAGCATGGAAGTTCAACAATAATGAAATTAGCAATTAAATGAACTACTCAACATACACAGTCCTAGGTTTTGTTTTCTGTCAACTTATTAAAATAAAAGTATTCTAAGTATTTCTAGTGCTTCTGGAACATATATTTGCTTTGTAAGCTTATTACGAACCTTAGTTAAATAACCGAGACTACATTGTGTAGTTATTGGATTTACTTTAATTAACTTAAAACAATAGAAAATGAGTTGCACGCTAGCTCCATGTGTACAAACTACAATACACTATGTTTTTTTATACGGAAAATAAAAATATGTGTTTGTTTTGAAAGTTATTTTTTGACTGTATTTAGCTTTGTTGTGCATTATACGAGGTGTAGGAGACAGCGTCCCGCAGACTGATAGGGGTTGCTCAGTCAACAAAACTGAACAACTATCTGCAGGTTTTCTTTTCGGGAAATGCAAAAAACTTTTGCTTTTCCATAAAAATTGTCTGATCGAGGTGGTCATTTTGTGTGGGAAGAACAATTTATTTTTATCACCTGAAAGAATTTTCTGGTGAACGTTGTTTAGTTTCGTTGACTGAGCAACCCCTATCAGTTTGCGGGATGCACTCCCTTACACCCGGTATTATAGTGACAAAAATTACAACTTTAAGTACAGGTGTGCGTCTCCCCACCCAGCCCAAACGAGATAGGTGCTTTTATCATATATCAGGATTTAGAGCATAATTGGAGCACCCACACACTGAAGTCAGTAAATTGGAGCATCAATAGGAAAGACGCTGCGAGCTAAAAACCGTGGGCCGGCTGGGGAGGTTCTCGTCAGCGAGCCCATGCTAGATCTCAGGTACCGTTGAGAGTAGAACAATGTGTTATATCTCTAGATTTAGAGCATAATTGGAGCAATCTGCTTCCGAAAAATCAACTTCAAAACTGTTGAAAGGAGTTATACGCGATTATCTGTGGGCTCGCTGGGGAGACGTCTCCCCAGCGAGCCCATTTGGATCTCATAAACGGTAGGGATTTAAGTTTTGATCTAAAGTTCGACATATGTGCCCTAATTGGAGCACTAAGCTCCAAAAAATTCAGTACTGTGTGTTCAGTAGTTTTTGAGATACAGGTCTTTGAAAATGGTATGTACGGCGAGACGTCTCTCCAGCGAGCCCATCTGATGCGCAACCTGATACCGAACGTAGATTCTGTGAAAATAGCTCAAATTAAAGCTTATAATTAGAGCACTAAGCTCCAAATAGAAGAAAGTTCTAGGTCCTATAGATTTCACGCTATAAGCAAAAAACACTTTTACCGACAAAAAAATCAAATTCCCCAACCGCGCGACGTTGCCGCTCCGTGCAACGAGCAAATGGACGATTTAAGCAAAAATATATCTTGTGCTGCTAAGTTTAAGAGTGTTTTTAGTCTAACCGAGCCAAGAACATTCTAGAAATAATAGTCAGGCGCCCATATTAAATCCACTTACCGCATTTGTTAATTTTAATATGAACATTAATTGTATAATAATTATCATAATATAGGTACCTGCTTATTTTTATCTCTTTCAAATTTAAGAAAGTGTTGAAATCGGGACACTTATTAAATTTGAAACCGGGATGTAAGTGGTTAAACAGGTTCTTGGATTGAAATAAAACAATTTGACAGACTTGTTAAAGTATATTATCTACTTTTTGTAACTTTATAATCAGTCTTGGTTATAATTATAAATAGACACCATAATTTATTTAGACATAAATTGAGATCTAATTTAAATTATAGTAATTGTTTTAATTACAATAAAATATACTTGGATAAGGGCAAGCGAATGATGATAATACTTAAATATACCTATACTTTGTAAAATATAGCTCGGGTCGTATGACAGCAGGCAGTAAATATCATAACATCACAGGTGCAAAAAACTTTAAAACTGTATGTGTTTGACATCAGCCATAGTACCCAAGGTACGTTTTACAAACTATAACTAGGTACCTACTTACATAGAATTGACAGCGATGACTGATGAAAATCATGATGAAAATAAAATAATGGCGGCAATTCTGGACGCACTGTTTTTTACAATGAGATTATTATTTTGAACGGGATTACTACCACGATTGTATTATACCTCGAGATTTCATCCCAGTTCCATGTGACATGGTCATGAGCAGAATATTTATTTACTAATTAGCACTATTCTTTAACTAAACAATAAAATTCAAGTAGATTTTGGGACATCTTATGATCTCATCATATCATCTGATTAATTATATCCAATTATACCTACCTAGTAACTACTTAAAATTTGAAATCTTTTTAAACTGCAGCCACAGGCGGGACGTACTTTTGTTTGTCACCTTCTTTTGTATACGATAACATATTTTGAGCCACCTGTTCTTTCCAGTTTTTTAATCAAGGTTTACAAGGATAAATTTAATTTCAAACAAAATTTGTAATTTTAGGAAATCTGTAGGAACTTGTTATAAATAATATGATACAATTTATGTCCATAATAAAATTAATAAATGCAGAAAGTATGTTTGATATGGGCACCTGACTATTATTTCTAGAAAGTTCTTGCCTCGGTTAGACTAAAAACACTCTTAAACGAAGCGACAGAAAAACATAGAATGCGCCAGCTGCATTTCCTCCCGAGCATGCTGTAAAAACCAGCTACGGGATTCGAGGGCATCAGTGTATTGCAATTTAGGCGATGGGCTGACAACCTGTCACTATAGCGATACACATTTTAGTCTAAACTAGCCCTCAAAACTTGTCAGACGTGGCGGAACGACCTTTTCTTTGGTTGTTTACGCTCTGCCTACCCCATTCGGGATAAAGGCGTGATTATATGTATGTATGTATGTATATCTCGAAAACTACTGAACACACAGTACTGATTTTTTTGGAGCTTAGTGCTCCAATTAGGACACATATGTCGAATTTTAGATCAAAATTTAAATCCCTACCGTTTATGAGATCCAAATGGGCTCGCTGGAGAGACGTCTCCCCAGCGAGCCTACAGATAATCGCGTATAACTCCTTTCATATTACAGTTTTGAAATTGATTTTTCGGCAGCAGATTGCTCCAATTATGCTCTAAATCTAGAGATATAACACATTGCTCTACTCTTCACAGTACCTGAGATCTAGCATGGGCTCGCTGACGAGAATCTCCCCAGCCGGCCCACGGTTTTTAGCTCGCAGCGTCTTTCCTATTGATGCTCCAATTTACTGACTTCAGTATGTGGGTGCTCCAATTATGCCCTAAATCCTGATATATGATAAAAACACCTATCACGTATGGGCTGGGTGGGGAGACGCACACTAAGTACAGAGCTTTTGTAGCTAGCTACGAACAAGTTGTAGCTTGCTACGATTGTTACAACGTAGCTAATGTAACAATATTTCCACTACTAGTCCATGCTGGACTGGGAGCGAAAGAATAACATAGAATGTGCCAGCTGCATTTCCTCCCGGGTATGCTGTAAAAGCCAGCTAAGGTATCCGAGGGTGTCAGTATATTGTAATTTATGCGATGAATTGACAACCTGTCACTACTGCAATATACCTACAAATCTATCTTAAATAACCATCAAAACTTTGTCAAACGTGTCGAAAAGACCTTTGTTTTGGTCGATTACGCTCTGTCTACCTCATTAGGACTAAACGCATGATTATACGTATGTTTGTTTGTCTACGTGACTTCCGAATACTGTCTATGACTCTCTACCATAGAATTATTAAATGACGACACTATACTGTGCCAGCATAAATTGAGTTGGATATTGGGCTTGATTCTACATACCAGCGGCTAAAATTAAAAATAAAATCTATCTTTCACTTTCAAAATAATAGATTTGAAAAGGGACAGGTGATTTAAACTATATGATTTTACACTTTGTCTGCTAGATTTTGACGCGCTTTTGCACGTTTTTCTGTAAATTTTATCCGCCATATCATATGACGGCAGATAAAAATGGCAGATAACGCATAAAACCACCGACTATAAATCAAAAACCGTAGAGAATAGATCTCTTGTCCTTTTCAATGTTTTAAGTCTAAAAGTGACAAATAGATTTTCATTTTAGTTTAAGCCGGCAAATCTAGAATCGGGCCCATAAATTGTATTATGAAGTGCCACTAAACTGCGTCATGTTAGAATATAATTACGCCATAACCACGAAATCTGATGGACGTTCATCAAATTAGGACATCAGTTCGTAAACCGTAGATATGGTAGTTGGTAAGTTAATAAAATAGAATTTACATTATAGAATAGGTTCCTATAAAACCAAATATAATCGTTATTGGCTTTTGTATCTGAATTTTATATTTGTCGCAGGATTATGATGAAATCGCGGTTTTGATAAAAAATTTAGGATTTTGATCAAAATACTGGTCATAATCAGTCACAGAGAAACGTCTAGGATTTTGTCAAACTCCGGGTTTTGATCAATCACTAGAAATCTAATTGTTTTTTATTTTTTTCGTTTGAATAATTAATTGTCGGTTTTATGATAAGTCGGTTTCTATTTTATATTTGAATAAAACAAAAGAGACAGAGAAAGAGAGAATATTTTTTTTTACTATTTTTTCATATGACCAAACCAAAATTGGTTTTCTACTAAATATTGTAGCCTTTAGTCTGTTTATTACCGGACTTTGTCAAAATACCAGGTTTTATTTCAAACCCGGTTTTTGACAAAATCCTAGACTTTTCTATGACCAGTAGGTATATTTTATATCTTCCATGCTGAGCTGCATTTCCTCCCGGGCATGCTGTAAAAACCAGCTAAGGGATTCGATCGTTTCAGTATATTGCAGTTTAGGCGATGGGCTGACATTCTGTCACTACAGAAATATAACTACAAATCTATCTTAAATAACCCTCACAACTTTGTCAGACGTGGCGGAACTACCTTTATTTAGATCGTTTACACTCAGCCTACCCATTATGGATAAAGGCGTGATTATTTGTATGTATGTTATATATTGTCAAAGTCTAGTATTCTGTCTTGAAAAAAAAACTTGGATTTTGACCAAAACCCGGACATTTGTGCACAATCCTGCGACATATAGTAGAGGTTAATTAATTATAATCTGTCTAACACTAGTCAAAGCATTCAAGCCACTAAATGGGACCATGGCTCAGCGACTACTATCATTGATGGCAAACGTACGTTTCGAAATAATTAAAGCTAAGTACTATATGATAAAGAGAATATACGATTTGAATATGAACAGCCCCATGCAGCCGCCGTTCTATACTATTAAGTTACTCGTACTTGGTGTAAATGTTATCTATTTGATACTAATGGTACTCGTAACATACCTTTTATGAATAATTAACTGGATTATCGTGGATATGTCGTGCCCGCTTCGCTCGTGTAAGGTATTGATTCAACTTTAGTGGAATGTCACTCACGTAACGCATGGATTCGGCTTATGTTCAATGTCATGCTTGCTTCGCTCACGTTACGTATTCATTCAAACGTGAAACGTATTGCTAACTTTGCTCACGTATTGTATTAATATACCTTTCGTGAATGGCCAGGTTTGCTTCGCTTGCGTAACGTACTGATCCAGCTCTACTTAAATATCGCGCTTGCTTCGCTCGCATTTTTGTTTTGCACGTGTCGGCAGCACTAGCTTCTGTAATTGTTCGGGACAATGCTTTTGAGCTTCATTTATTATTATGAATACATATCGTATCGTAAAAACTTGATAACATACTGATTTACTGACCTGTTTAGTGACAACAATGACGAACAGGATATACGCGTTGAGCAGCAGTCCTATTGCGGAGATGGCGGTGATGGCAACATTGAGCGCGAGTGCCACCGCCGCGTCGTCACCGCCACCGTCCGTCCCATTCATCACTATTGCCGTCCTTGTCTAGCCTTCAGACGCCTCATGATCGCTGGCCGGTGTTGCCAGCATCGTCACCTCACCGCTGACGCCGCGTTCCATCGCATATTGGTTAGTCTGTAACAATAAAACATATCGGTTATAAGATAAATGTTACAGGTAACCTCAGCCATCAAAGTATTTTTTGTTGGATATCTGTACATGGGTGTAGCCAAGCTTCAGCTTCGGGAGATTGCTGCAAAGGACTTTAGGCTTTTACCCCTAAATTTCAGACTATCGAGTCCTTTTTTGGACATACATACATACATATAATCACGCCTTTATCCCTAATGGGGTAGGCAAAGCGTAAACGACCCAAACAAAGGTCGTTCCGCCACGTCTGACAAAGTTTTGAGGGTTATTTAAGATAGATTTGTAGGTATATTGCTGTAGTGACAGGTTGTCAGCCCATCGCCTAAATTATAATATACAGAAACCCTCGGATCCCTTAGCTGGTTTTTACAGCATGCCCGGGAGGAAATGCAGCTGGCACATTCTATGTTTTCCTCTCGCTCCCAGGCCAGCATGGAAGCCTACTACATTTTTTATGTAGTAGGCTTTTCGGGACTGGAGTCGTTATATATTTTTTTTAATCCAATTCTTTTTACAGAGTTTGAAAAGGAGGTTATCAATTAGATACGTATGTATGTAATATTAAGATATATTATTTGAACTGCATAAAATTTAAACACATGATATTCCGATGCGGCTTCCAAAGCAAAGGTTTGGTGATAAGCCTAACCGCGTTTTGAAGTCTTAGGACTTAAAAAGCCTTTAGGCTTATAACCAAAAGGCTTGAATAAGCTTAGTCGTAGGCTAGCCACAAGAACTAAATGGCGTTATACGTTTTTAGCCTACTGCTATTTTATTTTAACAGTCTTGTCTTAAAATAAGGGCTGAAAGCCTAAAGTCTTTTGCAGCACCCCAACATATTGTTAATGGTAAAACCATGGAATAATATAATATACTAACGCACTGGCCGACCCAGACGCCGATGGCGAGATGAGCTCGACTCCTTCCTCGAGGAGTGGCCGGAGGAAGCACAGGATAGAGAGTCGTGGAGAGACCGGAGAGAGGCCTTTGCCCAGCAGTGGGACATTAACGGCTAGACAAGACAAGACAAGACTAACGCACAGTAAAACGAGACACGAGGGCAGTGAGCGCAAAAATTTTCGTTTTTATTTAAAACGTTCAAGTAACGTAACTATTTGTGTAATTTGGCCTCAGAAGTGTAAGTCGAAAGGTACCGCAATTTTTTTTGTGTTTAAATAAGCCTAGTAATTTAACAAAAGTAATTTCGCGAAATTAATTATAATAAAATTACATATTTTGCGTAACCCGAAACATAACGCAATTAAGAAATAAATGCAGAAAGAACAATATTAGTTTCAAAGCCCCAAAAGTCGGGTTTCAAAATCAAATATTAAATACAACCTAAATCCTTTAAAACAATAAGAAAGATATGGTTTCAAAGATATGGTCACAAAAGCAAAAAATAACATGTCATGTCGTATAACCGCGTGTCAACTATTGTAATATCGTTCGATTTACAATATTGCATGTAAACGTATTGTACACTAGCAAAGAACACGGAAAACGGCACAAATAAAATGCAATGTCACAGGCAGATTGCACGACGTCACGAAATCCCTCTTTGAATCAACTTTAGACTGAAGACAGACGGACAGCACTTGCTAACTGCAAGAACGACTGCAGAGCAGTTGCCAGCTGTAGGCTGTAGTTGGCAAATGCCGTTCGTCTTTGACTCGCTTTAGGCTCTAGATATCATCTCCCTAGCTTTATCCCGTATCTCACGGAGCTGGCCAACTAATCTAGATGATTGAACGAGGGTACTGGTTTTTACACGGAGCGACTGCCACTTGACTTCCGCAACCCAGAAGGGAAACCGGACCCAATCCTAGATTAGGTCAGAATTTTTCAAGCCCTAGACTCTAGATAGATCAAATGAAATTCAACTACAATATGACTGCCAAATCGCAATTCAGATGTAGGTTATATGTTGACGCGACTGTAATGAGAATGCAAGCCCATAGTCCGTGAACGTGAAGCTTCATTGGAGTCAGTGTACGTACAGTTACAATATCTACATGCATACTATAGGTACATGTATTGGTACAACTACATAAGGCTTCATACAGACGAAGGGCACTGTGTCGACTTCAGCGGCCGACAGACGGCTGCAGTTGTACCTGCCATTTGTAAGTTCCGTTTTCTGTATGAAGCTTTAGATCTTGCAATCAGCCAAACCATCTAAATCTGAACTGCAACTTGGTAGGATTGCAGTTAAATTGTAGCCCGTCTATCTAACGCCTTTGAATCAGCTTTACATTCAAACGGAGCGTTTTGAATGAAGCTCCTTCGTCTTTTACTCGTAGATAATGCAAATAATAAACTCACGATTGACTTGGAAAATTGAAAATGGAATATTAAAGTGGAATACAAGATGTGTACGTACGGTACGATACACTGGGGATGTGCAAATTGCAGGCTTTATTTTTCATCTACGTTACCTACAACTTTGTATTTTACTTGCTTCATTTTGTTACTAGCTTTTGTTACTAGCTAACCCGCGTTTTGTTTTTATTTTTTTTGAAAAGTAGCCTTTGTCTCATTTCAACCCTATATGTATATGTGTGCCAAGTTTCGTTCCGTTCTGATTGTAGTTTGCACTATCCTATCTTCCATTAGTTTATGTATTAGTTTACTATATATTAGTTTATTTTACAAATATCTACGTAGTAGCTTACAAGCTACTACATAGTATATTAATGAAGTACACTTAATTTATGTATTATACGTAATATAATGTATTTAGGATACATATTTGACTAGGTTTGCACTATCCCAGCTTACCGTTACGCATTTTTCATTCACCCAAAGGTTGCCTGGAAGAAATTACTACCTTAGCAATAAGGCCACCGATGTTGTACTTGTCTTTTGTTGTTATCTGTTGCGTTGTATGATTTGTATTATGACGTGCAATAAAGTATTTTTATGTTATGTTATGTTCAGTAGGTGAAGCGCGATTGAGTTAAAAACATCCAAACAATCAAATTATCGAAACTTTCACATCTATCTTCTTCTTAGCGAGTGGATTCTTGAGTCGAAAGACCCGATGAACCCTGTTTTCAAAGTTTTCAAACCGCTTAGTAGCACAGCTATTTAGGCTCTGATATGGTTTGAGTAACGACCACTATCAAAGACAGCGACCGGGACCGACGACGGCTTAACGTGACCTCCGATACGGAATCCTCTTTCTTTTCGGACAATCAGGTGATTCAGTTGCACCTTAGGAGGACTAAACTTTGGTCAGGGCCAAACTGAGGAAACCTGATAAATATTAACTTTGTGTTCCCCCCTGGCAATCGAACCCAGGACTTCCGGATCGTACGCCCATGACAGTGACCACTAGACCACGGAAGCATTTACATCAATAATACTAATAGTTATTTATTTGGTGTCTCTGTTCACATTTTTTATTCGCAGATATAATATTTATAATTGGGTATATTATTGGGATTATTTGTATCAGATAGCCGCTATCAATATAAATATTAAAAAAGTAACAATGACAATAATATTTGCCATTATACCTATTGATTTCCATAATGTATGAGGGTATATTCAATATTCAGAGATCCATGAAAGATATTCCAATCACATATCGATAACGTGTCCTCCCTTATAAATAAATTATATCTTTGAACTCGATCAAATTGTTCCGATTCGAAAATATACCATTTATGTGCCCTTCAGTTGAACTTAGGGTGACCAGAAAAGTAGCTCTTTTTGTAGGTTACTTGAATTTATTATTATTTTGAGGACAGGCAGCATATATGTGCTGATAGGTCCTATCAGTGTTGGATTTATGTTGTTCGTTTATCAATATTCACTATTATTATAAAGTATGTTGTTCATTAGTTCATAATTGTTTATAAATGTTCTTATTAAGCACAGTACACAAAGATAAGATAAGATAATTTATTTATTTGCTTGAACACAGTAATACATAGGTGGTTTTACAACATAGTCCTTGTATCCAACCTGCAGGCAGGTGTGCAAAATATTAATTAATCACAAATTACAAATAAAATTAAAATTAAATTACAAAAATGTCAGGTAGGTATAGTATTATAAAATGATGTCCCAAAATGTCAATATAATTCTAAACAATTCTTAAAATGTCAATTATCTTTAAAATTAAAAAAATTCTTGAACGCTATAAAAACAAACATTGTTTTAACTATTGATTTTGTCCTTATTCTTTCTACACCAGTTGTCCAGTCTATTTTTAAAAGCATTAACAGATGGAGCTGATACAACTTCATCGGGGAGTTTGTTCCACAAATTCTCTATTAGTTATGAAGTGACAAGCGACATTGGTATTCGAATGCGAACGGTTGATTTTCAGACTATGACCACGTTGTAAGCGTGAGGATTTCATTGTAAACATTCCATTCGTATGATGGTTATATTTGCCAGTGAGAATTTAGACTTGATTTTAGACTTGCTTAAGTAAAGAATGTAGAAAGAGTTAACAAGCTTACTCAGAAATGCAGTAATTAAATAGTTACTTAACTGATAAATTGGGATGACTATACTGGGTGTACGGGACAGCGTCCCGCAAACTGATAGGGGTTGCTCAGTCAACGAAACTGAACCATTTTAACCAGAAAATTATATCAGGAGATGAAAAATATTGACCTTTCCTTACAAAGTGACCACCTCGATCACACAATATGTAAGGAAAACCAAAATATTTTTTTCACTTCCTAAAAACATATCCTGGTGATAGTTGTTCAGTTTCGTTGATTGAGCAACTCCTATCAGTTTGCGGGACAAATCGACTTGTATTTTTTTACGTGATGTACATACTTATTAGAATAAGTAAGTTTATACTTATTAGAATAAGTGAAAGAAGTCATGTAGGCTCGTATTTATAATTGGCACTTAAGAGTGAGAGAAAGTTAAAGTTTTAGAAATGTCATTTCAGTACAAAATGACCTGTCAAATCCATACTTAATATCGCTCTCAATCTTGAGATCCCTTTATAAATACGAGCCGTAGTAAACTAACACACAAGTCAAGTGCAGTCAATCTTTGTTTGCTAAGTCAGTTTATTGGAGAATGTGCCAATCAAAGAGGGTCAAAGGTCAGGCGGAGATACAAAATAATATCGGGTTGACTTCGCTTTGAGCTTTTGCTTGAACGAAGCTAGATTTGAATATGAACGTGGACAAAACCTTATATAGGTCGTGGCGAGAAAGTTCTACGTTGCATTTTCATCGATCAATTTTGCGGTGCAACGTCCCTAGCGATTTAAGGCCGTCCTAGTTCTTGGATGAAAGATATTTGAGATTAAGATATTGGTAACAAAATATGTAAAATTCATCATAACTACTTACTAATAGATTGGTAAATGAATGCTCATATGGGGATCTGGATGGAAAAGTCGGAAGCAGGAATTTTGACTTCGAAATTAGTTTGGACTATTTAGGATGTATATATACACACCCGAGGGGGGGAACAAAGAAGTCCCGTTTTTGGATATTTGCCTTATAAAATTACCTACAACTTAATCTTTTACACTTTTTGTCTATCTCGAAGCTCTCTAAAAAAACCTGCTTCCAACTTTTCCGTCCAGAATCATTCGTTTCCCAAGGAATAAGATTGACAACTCATGACCTCGATTCATGAAAAATGTATACCATAAAAATAAAATGACAGTCATTTGTTTTGAACAGCCCATTCAAGCTATAATGTCTGGTAAAAGCCTCCACCTGCAGATTCTACCAAAATAAAAAACCAAAAGGTACTAGAAACCTATCAGTTTATGGTGACCCTAACCTCAGCATGACAATACAATTGGCTTTGTATCGACAAGGCCGTAAATAGCTAGTCGATGCGGGTCACGGTCAGAAGTAAGTCATTTCCAGCTATTGCTTATTCCGGTTAAAATATCCAGCTCGAACTTGGCCTCATAACTAACTCAAAACCACTTTCAAGCTATTGTGATTATTATGAGCACTGTATAGGATTATGTTACGGTCGTTTTATATTAAATGGAAATATTATAAGTGTTTGGCCTAGAGCAAAAAAAATATTTTTTTTTTTGATTTTACAAACACATGAAACGTATGAAGAATTACAAGCAGACCATGAAGTCAAGATACCCAGCGTTGAGGGAAGAACAATAAAGAATAAATATCACATCATTATTAATAAATCAAAGAATCATATTCATGTTCATATTTACGTTTAATAAGTAGTAAATACTCTTTAAATATGTGCACTTCATTTAAAATGGTCTAATGTAGAGAAAACTATAATAGTTTCAAATCTGAAAGGGGTTAGGGCCTCATTAAAATGTATTAAATCTTTGTTTTTGGACTTCCATGCTGGATTGGGAACGAAAGAAAAACATAGAATATGCCAGCTGCATTTCCTCCTAGGCATGCTGTAAAAACAGGTGAGAGATTCGAGGGTTTCAGTAATTTGGCTGACAACTCACTATAGCAGTATATCTCCAAATCCAAATCTTAAATAACCCTCAAAACTTTGTCAGACGTGGCGAAACGACCTTTGTTTAAGTCGTTTACGCTCTGCCTACCCCATTAGGGATAAAGAGATTATACGTATGTATGTAAATCTTTGTTTTTGGAACGCCGTGATTCAACCCCTCGGTGTTATAATATAATTTCCGTAAATTGGTTTATAATTCAGTTACGCCGTTTCTGTTGTTCTTCCTGGGAATACTTTGTGTTAATTTGCTCACCGCTTAATGAGAACGGGTTAAGACAACGATTATAACTTTCACTCGGAAATGAAGCTTGAAGTTTTGTTGGTAAGAAGTTCTGAAAACCTCCAACACAAAGTTTGTTGTAAGAGCTCTTCGGTACTTCTCGAAACAGTTCTGTTTCCCGAATATTGGAACTAAACCACAGAAGAGTAAAAGCTAGCGCGGTAGCGATTTCTCAAATCAGTTGGGCTTAGCCACAGAAGAGTAAAAGCTAGAAGTCAGTGGAGTAAGCCTTTTTTAGCACGAATCTTCTGTGCCTGAACTATTACGTACTCCTTAACACGACAAGTGACACGTTATTTTCTCTTGGGTTTTGTCTGTTTTGCATAGTTTGGCATTATATTTGTTACACATCGACCTTTAAGAAGAAACAATTATCTAATTATTGTTCGTAGTTAGGGTGTTCTTTTGAATATATACAGCAATCAGCAAACGATATTTCGCAGTCGTCAAATTGAGTCGGTACTGGAAATACGTAAAATCACGCTCAAATCAGGGTAAACCGTGCGTGAATGGCTGACAACGGCAATAATTTTTGCCACATCTTCCATTATGTAATGGTTCTGTAATATTATAAAGGTAACAACTATACAGCCCTATAATTAATGCTTCGATTCTTCTTGTCGTAATTGGAATGAGGGCGAATCAGAGAGTGCCGATGTGGGTAAATCCTTCGCCACAGAAGCCGCAGGGAACCGACGGGCGAACAAATTAGCTTTGCATCCTTTAATCAAGGCCCATCGACTTTGAGACTACGTAGATTCTGAATCAGTCAGAACTGCCTCTGTGATCTAGTGGTCCCAGCCATGGGCTCACGATTTGGAGGTCCTGGGTTCGATTCCTAGGGGGGAACACAAAGTTGATATTTATCACTTTGTGAGGTTTTCCCCAGTTTGTCACTCACTTAAATTGTCCGAAAAGATAAAGAATTCCGTGCTGTCCCGGTCGCTGTCTTTGATAGTGGTCGTTACTCAAACCATGTCAGAGGCCTAATAGCTGTGCTACTAGGCAGTGTGAATCGCCTGATTGACCGAAAAGAAAAAGGATTCCGTGCTTCGGAGGGCATGTTAAGCTGTGGGTCCGGGTCGCTGTCTTTGATAGAGGTCGCCGCTAATAGCTGTGCTACTAGGCGGTTTGAAAACTCTGACACCAGGGTTCATCGGGTCGTTCGACTCGAGAATCCACTCGCTGATAACAGAGAGACTGAATCAGTAACTTTGACAACATTATTGTTTATATTATTATTTTAAGTGTTGAATGTAGCTAATTAGCAAACACTTGCTTCCTATATAAACCTCACAGGGTTTCGCGAAGCACTTTAATTAGGCTTAAGAAAATTTGTTAGTTCTCTTCTTTTGAATATTTTTTGTTAAAAAGAAGTTATATATTTACGTAGAGGCACGCCCATATCCTCATACCTAGTAGAGTACATAGATCTATGTACTGTATTGATTATGCGCAATAAAGATATCTAGATCTTTTGATTTTGCATAATCAATACAGTTTAGACAAGCTTAAATAATAACATCTTCCACGCTGGACAGGGAGCGAGAGAAAGACATAGAATCAGCTAAGGGATCCGAGGGTTTCAGAATATTGCAATTTAGGCAATGGGCTGACAACCTGTCACTACAGCAATAAATCTACAAATCTGCTTAAATAACCCTCAAAAGTCAGACGGGGCGGAACGACCATTGTTTAGGTCGTTTACGCTCTACCTACCCCATTAGGGATAAAGACGTGACTATATGTATGCATGTATATCTAAACAAAAAATGTGCGCAAAGGCGGCCTTATCGCTAGTACGTAGAGCTTCTCGGGAACAGACAATTTTGTTATTTCTGACATATGTATTTCTTAAGGGCCATTTCATTTTTACACATAGAATGTGAGCATGTGTGCATGTAGAAAGCATAAGTTCAACAGCTAGCTTAGCGTCGATGTCATTTGTCTTTGTGCTGTATACCACAACGGTGGGTAGTGCCGCATTGCTGGACAATTAGTGGCCTCGCCTATTAGGGTATTAAATTTTTTTTATAGAGAGCATGTATATATTTGTATATAAATGCGTCGCGTCTTTGCGTGTCTCTCTTGTTTCGGTCTGTTATGACGCAAGGCCCATGGGTAGGGTGGGTTGATCAAATATAATGACGCCTTTATCCCTAATGGGGTAGGCAGAGCGTAAACGATCTAAACAAAGGTCGTTTGCGCTCTCCACGTCTGACAAAGTATTGAGGGTTATTTAAGATAGATTTGTAGGTATATTGCTGAAGTGACAGGTTGTCAGCCTATCGCCTAAATCAGCAATATACAGAAACCCTCGGATCCCTTAGCTGTTTTTACAATATGCCCGGGAGGAAATGCAGCCGGCACATTCTATGTTTTTCTCTCGGTCCCAGTCCAGCATGGAAATAACAGTCTAGACAAGTTTAAAAAATTAAAATGTGCGTAAAGGCGGCCTTATAGAGCTTCTAGGCAACAGACAATTTCGCTACTTCTGACATATATTTCACTATGACTTCTGACTTATCTGCCTCACTTATCCACTACCGTAGGTCAGCTGGAAGAGATTTCTTTTTAGAGATAAGCTGTACCTGTTGTACTATTGTTTTTTTGTTTGTGTCCTCTGTATGATCATCATCATTGCAGCCTACATCTACCCACTGCTGAGTATAGGCCTCTTCTTTTGATCGTGTGTGCAATAAATTGTTAAATAATAATAATACACCTTAAGGGGAATTTCTTCTTTATATACTGTTGCAATTACACACAAAATTGGAATTAAGGCGCAACATAGAATTCGACGATTGCTGAGCTTTCCCCACAAAAGCCTCAGGGGAATTGGCTTTGTTTCCTTTAATCAAGGGCCATCGATTTTGATACTGTTACCTATTGAATATGAAGCTACCGAATCTGTATGAAATAGATCTGCATCTACTGAATAGACTCATACATACATACATATAATCACGCCTTTATCTCTAATGGGGTAGGCTGATCGTAAACAACCTAAACATAGGTCGTTCCGCCACGACCGACAATCTTTTGAGGGTTATTTAGATAGATTTGTAGGTATATTGCAGTGACAGGTTGTCAGCCCATCGCCTAAATTGCAACATACAGAAATCTTCGGATTCCTTAGCTGATTTTTACAACATGCCCGGGAGGAAATGCATCTGGCACATTCTATGTTTTTTTCTCGCTCCCAGTCCAGCATGTAAGAAATTCTTCTTTTTCACACACTGTTGCAATTACACACAAAATTGGAATTAAGGCGCATAAGAGAATTCGACGTCAGCAGAGTTTTCACCACAAAATGCTCAGGGGAATTAGGTTTCCTTCCTTTAATTAAGGCCAATCGATTTTGAGACTGCTACCTACTGAATCTGAAACTACCGAATCTGTATGATAAAAAATCCTCCCACCGATTTTCAGTGATGACGGCCAATCTCCCAGAGATCGGCCAACCGCGCAGGACTAGGTTTTAGTGCCCAAGTGTTTTCGCTACACACAGGTGCACTCTCTATTCCTTCAATCTCTTTTTCTGATGGAACAGATTGACTAACACGACCATATTTACATGCCCATCCGACGGAATGGATCATCTTATTTTCGGACAGTTAGATTGGCCTGCAATGTAATACAGATCACAGCATCACTACATAGTATAAAACAAAGTCGCTTTCTCTGTCCCTATATCCCTATGTATACTTAGATCTTTAAAACTGCGCAACGGATTTCGATGCGGTTTCTTTTAATTGATAAAGTGATTCAAGAGGAAGTTTTATATCTATAATACATGCATAATATAGTAGAGAAACACTGATGATACGTGCGAAGCCGGGGCGGGTCGCTAGTTCAATATAAAATTAGATTATGTTTTCATGTATGTAACATAAGTCTACTTACTGTATGTTGATCTTTGTATTGTTTCATGAATAAACGATTTTCTATTCTATTCTATTCTAATGTCCTTACCAAACTAGAAACAACAACACAAAGTCATTGTTCCCCGCCGGAAATCAAACCCGGGACCTCAGGGTCGAGAGCCCGTGGCTCAGACCGCTAGACCACGGAGGCAGTTAACCGAATCTGTATAAACGGGGTCTGAAGCTACTGAATAGACTCATAGTTAGCTTAAGATAACAAATAAGAAAGTACATATACATACATACTTATATTCTTTATTGCACATAAACAACACACATTACAAATTATTTATTATTTATTGATATGTATTTATATATATTTATGTATTTATTTGTATTGTTACTTGCATTTATATTTCCATATTATTGTGTATGTATTTTATGAATACTATTATAGTAATTTTGTATTGTATAAACGCATATACCTCTAAAGATAAGCATATATTTATTTTAGTTTTTAGTTATTCTTATTTTCACTACTCTATTTTTGTTGTATTTAAAGTATTTAAATATTTCCTATATTTCAGCACTACTCTCTTCTCTTTACATTCTCCTCTACCCAAAGGTTGTCTGGAAGAGATCGCTTCCAGCGATAAGACCGCCTTTGTGCACATTAATTTAAGTTTTTTTTTGTATTTTTGTTTTTTGTGTACAATAAAGTGTTTTTACTTACTTACTTACAAAACAAACAGAGTACAATTAGGCGGCCTTATTGCTAGGTTAGCAATTTCTGCCAGGCAGCCTTTGGGTAAAGGAGTAAGTGAAAAAACGATTTATATGACGTTGACGAGGGGCTAGAGGTTGTTATCATTAAATACTTTCTTCTTCTGTCGAGTGGGTATCGAGTCGATCGACCCGATGAACCCTGGTGTCAGAGTTCTTAAACCGCCTAATAGCACAGCTAATAGGCCTCTGACATGGTTTTTGTGTAACGACCACTATCAAAGACAGCGACCGGGATCGACGGCTTAACGTGCCCTCCGAAGCATGTAATCTTTTTTCTTCCAGACAATCAGGTGATTCAGCCTGCATTGTCCTAACCAAACTGAGGAAAACTCGCAAAGTGATAAATTTACAAATATCAACTTTGTGTTCCCCTGGGAATCGAACCCAGGACCTCCAGATCGTGAGGCATCCCATGGCTCTGACCACTAGACCACGGAGGCAGTTATATACTTGTGTCGCATGCTCAACCATCATTCGAACCAATTAGTTGCCGTTCGGACATCGCTTTGTTGTAGAAAACACGTGGTTTCTGTGTCACCCAAAGCGAACATTAGAAACATGCCGAACCCTAATATTATTTTACTGACATCCTAGAAACGATGCTTAATTTGGGATATGGGCAAGGATTGCAGTAGCCTACCTCCTAAGTACGGTGGCATGATTATTTGTATCCTTAGTTTGTTGCACAGTTGAATAAAAAATCTACATCCGAAATCGGTTCTAAATCGCTGAGTAAATTTAGCCCCCTGCCTTTTTACTGCCTACCCTCGTATACCTATCGTATATATAGGCGTGATTATTTATAGCCTATGTCCGTCTCCAAATCACCATCTATCACCATACCAAATTTCAACAAAATTCTTTTACCCGTTTAGGCGTGAAAGTGCAACAAACAAAAAGACAGAGAGAGTTACGCAGAATTCGCATTTATAATATTTAGGCTCGTAATTATGAAACGATCCCAAACTTGAGAGCAATATTAAATATGGATTTGACAGGCTAGTTTGTACTGATATGACATTTCTGATACAAACTCAAACTCGCTGTCACTAATGAGCGCTGATTATAAATACGGCCCTTAGTATGGATATGGATGACGTCGAATTCCGGAAACAGGACACATCCTATACCGGGAGTGAAAAAATATCTTGCCAAACTTTACGGTGTGAATCTACCCATAAAACTGAACAACTTTCGAAATATGAAAACTCATTGGCAGTCCTATCCAAAATGACAGCTCCCACTATTTATATGGTCCGATTTTGTCATATTTTGACCTATGCTCCTTAGAGAAAGTTGTTCAGTTCCATGGGTAGGTTGACACCCTAATGTTTGATAAAATTTATTTTTTACACCTAGTATTCAAAACATCTAGCAATAAATTCATTTTTTTCACTTCACAAAACGAAATGATATCAACAGCGAACGGCAGATATATCTCGCTACGCTATCGCTACAGAGATATTTCGAAATCATATTCGCAGATTTTTCAAATATCCTTAGCTAAATTGAAATGCAATATCTAAACTTCGATATACGAGATATTTCTGACGAGAGTACAATATTTTATACATACATACATACATAGAATCACGCCTTTATCCCTAATGGGGTAGGCAGAGCGTAAACGACCTAAACAAAGATCGTTCCGCCACGTCTGACAAAGTTTTGAGGGTTATTTAAGATGGATTTGTACGTATATATTAATTAATCATATTTTATAGGTTTAATTTAAATCCTTGGGGAGCAATACGCTTCTTTACTTGGGCCTACGTTATACAGGGTATGAAACAACAATTCCTAAATGCCTTTCCTAAAGAAACTTTGGTATTTTTTTTAAAAAAGTAATACATCAGATTTTATTATTTACTATGTTAAGGTGATACTAGCCAAGTGGCGCCCCCATTAGCAAAAAATATAAAATTCACTAAAAACGCAGTGAATCGAAAAACCGGTCCAACAGAATCAAGTTATAGTAATTAAGATGATTTAGAACCTGACCAATGTTTCGATTCACTGCGTTTTTAGTGAATTATGTTTATTTACTAATGGGGGCGCCACCTGGCTAGTATCTTAAGGTAATTCCTACTGGCAAATGTAAAACTATTCTAGTTCATAAATAAGTATGCTAAAAAAACTGGAGGTAAAGCTGTTTTTATCAGTAAATTTGATATTCCTTCTAAACTACTAGGAGCGCTTGCATGGTTCCTTCGGAAAAGTATCCGTATTGTTATAATCTAAAATCGCAACATAGCTTTTTTAAATTTAAGTCGTAGTCTTTATAGAATTAGCATTTTTTGTGCGTTTTTCGGTAATTTTTGACGCGACCACGGACGTAACCGCCACGCCGTAGCGCGCGCTGATTTGAACAATATTCTAAGGCATTACGGGCGATGGTTGCATATCTTGAAATCTACCGGCTCATCTGCCGACAGGATACAACACCTTAAGTCGATTATTATTTTCATATTCCGATTCATATTCCTCACAAAATCTTGTTCGTTATTATTATCATTAAACACTTACACAGGTTACCCATCAAACATGAGGTTGTGTTTTTTCTCTGATAATGTCTGTTACACCTGTATATATAATGAAAACTGATCGGCTTACTTGTTTGTAGTGAACTGAGGGTTAGCCTTCGACGTTTCGATCCTATACGAGGATCTTCATCAGAAGAGAAGAAAGTCGCACTCCACCGCCAGTGCAAAATTCGAATAACAGCACCTTTGAATAACACTTGTTTATCGTTTAGTATTAAAATATCCTGTATATATAGGTACTAGTCCTTCTGGACTGGGAGCGAAAGAATAACATAGAATATTCCAGCTGCATTACCTCCCGGGCATGCTGTAAAAACCAGCTAAGGGATCCGAGGGTTTCAGTATATTGCAATTTAGGCGAAGGGCTAACAACCTATCACTACAGCAATATACCTACAAATCTATCTTAAATAACCCTGAAAACTTTATCAGACGTGGCGGAAAGACCTTTGTTTAGGTCGTTTACGCTCTGCGTACCCCATTAGGGATAAAGGCGTGATTACATGTATAGGTACTATGCCTTAGAAACATCAATTTGAGCCTTAATTTATAGCAGTCTAAGTCGTTAGTAGGTCAGTAATGCTCTTGATTATTTATTACCATCTTACACTGTCATGGCACGTATTGCGGGAGAGCCTACCATGCCATATAAGTATGATATAAGAACCTTTTTCATATAAGAAGTATTATTCGGGGTGTAAGGGACAGTTTCCCGCAAACTGATAGAGCTTGCTCAGACACTATACAACTTCCACCAGAACTTTTTTTAGGAAGTGAAAGCACAATAATTGGCTTTTCCATACAAAATGTCTACCTCGATCAGATAATTTGTATGAAAAAGCAAATTTATTTTTTTACTTCCTAAAGGAATTTTCAGGTGGAAATTGTTTAGTAATGTTGACTAAGCAACCCTTGTCCTTTACACCCGGTATAATAATATGTGACCTGCAAGAATTTGACCTCCATTTTAATTTAGAAATGTTTTTGCTCTACATTTGTAAAATTTGCCTTCACAGTGCTATTTGAAACATTTTTTTAAAACTTATAGCTAATTTTAAACGAGAGAGCCCGATGGTGTAGTGGATAGGGCCGCTGCCTCCTGAGCGGGAGGTCGTGGTTCGAACCCCACCACGTACCAATGTGATTTTCAGTTTTCGAATTTCATATGTACGTTTATTCGGTGCTTTTTCCGTGCTTCGGAAGGCACGTTAAGCCGTTGGTCCCGGTTAATATCGTTTAATACCGTAGATATTAGTCGTTAAGCCCTTACAGAGGCCAGTGCTAAGCATGGGCGGCTTGAAAACTCTGACCTAATCTAGGATTGGGTCTGGTTTCCCTTCTGGGTTGCGGAGGTCAGATGGCAGTCGCTCTGTGTAAAAACCAGTACCCTTGTTCAATCCTCTAGATTAGGAAGCCGACCCCGTAAGATACGGGACAAGGCTAGGGAGATGATGATATAAACTTAATTATCTTGTGTACAATAAACAGTAAATAAATAAATACTATGGTGTTAGGCGCATGGCATACTGGAAGAGTCGAGACGGCGGAGTCTTATTTTTCTTTTTGTAGGAAGATTTACAGACAAATGTATAATAAAATAAATTAGATATTCCAATGCTATTCAATACATACATAATATCACGCCTTCATCCCTTACGGGGTGCTATTCAAAAACCTCTATAAATATAATGTTACATAAAAACAAAACATACACAGAGTTGATTAAAGGAAGTAAGTTTAAACCTTTAAGTGAATATTTATTTATTTATTTATGTATTTATTTTACAGGATCTTAACCCAATTTTTTACCTATATATATAATATTACTTACATTAGTTATTAAATAATATTCAATTGAAAAAAAATTCAGTGCCGTTTCTGTGAACTTTCGCAAAGAGCAATTGAAAAGATGTCTCTCTCCACCTTGTTTAATAATCGCAAGCCAGTCGCGAGCGGCAAATGCCTCATGAGGTTGATATTATATTAGGTAGGTACGTTCATATCACGATGGGTTAAAATTACTTGGCGTCATTAATCGCTTTATGGTAGTGATGCTTTTTGACATTCTTTCATGCTGGACTGGGAGCGAGAGAAAAACATAGAATGTGCCAGCTGCATTTCATGCCGTGCCCGTATTGAAATTTAGGTGATGGGCTGACAAGCTGTCACTACAGCAATATACCTACAATTCTATCTTGAATAATCCTCAAAACTATGCCAGACGTGGCGGAACGACCTTTTTTTTCTGCCTACCCCATTAGGGATAAAGGCTAAATGTATGCTTTTTGTCAGATTTTATACAGAAATTTACAGCACCGCGACAAACCGCATTTAAAGTTGCGGTGTGCGGACGTAAATTTGTAAAGAAAATCTTTTCGCCGCCTCGACTCTTTTATTACACCGCGCGCCTTAAGGTGACGACACTACCCAAGTGGCGCTCCCATTAGTAAAATAATCATAATTCACTAAAAACGCAGAGAATCGAAAAACCGGTCCAACAGACTCAAGTAATAGTAATTATGATAATTTAGAATTTTCTGATTGTTTTGTAATGTTTTTTCCTGTACAATGTGTTGTTTATGGGCAATAAGGAATATTTGTATTGTATTGTAAAGAACCTTATAAATTAGCTATTCATAGTTCGTTGTAGTAACAGGAAGAAAAATTGCAAATAACGGCCACCAACTACAACTTTTCTTCCTGTTACTACAACGAGCTATGAATCACTGATTTATAGGGTCTTAAATTATCTTCATTGCCAAATCTTGATTTCAGTGAATTATGTTTTTTATTTACTAATGGCTAGTATCGTCACCTTAGTAAAAATATGCTCCAGGCCATTTCATGTCACTGTTTCTTTTTCATTCTATTCGAGAATAGAAGCTTCAGACTCGCTCTGTTTTTATTGGTTCCAGTTTAGGAAGTAACTTTGCAACCTCGGTCTAAAATTGGACCAAAATTAATAGAACAAGCTTTGTTCCTCTGACATTCAACGTTATGCTAGCGAGGTCGATTTACGAGTAGTTTCCAGGTTTCAAGGCTACACTAGTGGTCTGAGCCGTCTGATCCGTAAGCCCTGGGTTCGATTTCCAGAGTGGAACACAAAGTTGATATTAATTGTCAATTTATCAGTTTAAGAGATTTTCCCCACCTTGGTTAAGACAATGCAGCCTGAAGAAGAAAAAATATTCCGAGCTTCGGAGAGCACGTTAGGACGTTTATTCCGGTCGCAGTATTTGATAGTGGTTGTTACACATACCATGTTGGAGGTCAATTAACTTAATTAATTAATAGGCGGTTTATAAACTCTGACACCAGGGTTTATCGGGTCGCTCGTCGAAAAACGCACTCAAAAATAAAATAAAGATGTTTCCAAGGACAAATTACGACTAGTTCAATTCTTCAAGTTCCAGTCAAAGCTGAACTCTGGTTAAATAACAAAAGGATTTTTGATCCTTTCTTATAAATACTCCTTCAATAACCATTACTGTGGAAACATGTTTCCTTTGTTATCTTTATATCCTGAGGGTCCAAATCTTTGTTGATGTTATACTTGACCTTTGAATATCACAACCCTTTTCATGAAAGTAAATTTGACTGTTATTGTGATGAATAATGTATATTTTTTGCTGTAATTGTAGCCTTTCTTTTTACATTTTGTCGTACGATATTACAGCGTACTGTGACGCGAACAACCCTGCTTGGCTTAAACAAAAAGTATTTTTTTAAATTACACCGAAATTTATTGTTCAAAGTATCAAAAGGGCGTTTTTCCACTAGATGGCACGGCAACGACACGGCAATATCCCGTTTACGTCCACCCAGTTCCAATTTGAGCGCACACACTCACGCACAAAACATATGCAGTTTGGCAGGCCGGCGGAATCAATGCCGTGCCGGCAAGTATAAAAGCGTGCCATAATGAAATTAATTGATTTTTATAGATTATCTCTTCCACGGTACCGTCGACAGTGCCGTGACGTCGCCGTTGCCGTCGCCGTGCCGTCTAGTCGAAAAACGCCCAAAGCGTCTCTACTCAAGCTCGCGACGCGACAGAAAGTTTGTATGAAGTTGGGACGCGGTGTTTACTCTATGAACAATGCAACTGCCCTTGCATGCCCTGCACAAGTGCACTGCACTGCACTGTTACAATTGGTCTTTATAAAACAACTAGCGACCCGCCCCGGCTTCGCACGGATATCATCAGTGATTCTCTATTATATTCATCATCATCTCCCTAGCCTTATCCCGTATCTCACGGGGTCAGCTTCCTAATCTAGGGGATTGAACGAGGGTACTGGTTTTTACACAGAGCGACTGCCATCTGACCTCCGCAACCTAGAAGGGAAACCAGACCCAATCCTAGATTAGGTCAGAGTTTTCAAGCCGCCAATGCTTAGCACCGGCCTCTGATAAGGCTTAACGACTAATATCTACGGTATTAAACGATATTAACCGGGACCAACGGCTTAACGTGCCTTCCGAAGCACGGAAAAAGCACCGAATAAACGTACATATGAAATTCGAAAACCGAAAACACATTGGTACGTGGTGGGATTCGAACCACGACCTCCCGCTCAGGAGGCAGCGGCCCTATCCACTACACCATCGGGCTCTAACTACTATACTATGCATGATTATAAACTGATTCTCTACTATATTATGCATGTATTATACATATAAACCTTCCTCTTGAATTACTCTATCCATTAAAAGAAACTGCATCAAAATCCGTTGTATAGTTTTAAATATATAAGCATACATCCCTATGTATGCTAGAACAAAGTCGCTTTCTCTGTTCCTATATCACTATATATATGTCCGAATCCGTATTAGAATATTTTTTGATCCGAAATGGCCTTCTTAGTAAATGAATGACAGCTTGTCCACCCATCCATCCGTTTCATATGGAAATTTCACGTACACGAATCGGATACGAAGCAAATACGGAGCAGTGCAAAACCGCCCTTACACCTATATCACTATATAAGGAACGGAGAAAGCGACTTTTTTCTAGCATACATAGGGATGTATGCTTATATCTTTAAAACTATGCAACGGATTTTGATGCAGTTTCTTCCTTGCATTTCGTTCCCATATCACTATATAGGAACAGAGAAAGCGACTTTGTTTTATACTATGTAGTGATGATACAACAAGGCGGAATGAAACGCATGGTGCAAGCACAGCATATTTGACATCGAAAATTAGAGTGTAAGGGCGGTTTTGCACTGCTCCGTATTCGGTTCGTATCCGATTCATGTCCGTGAAATTGCCATATGAAACGGATGGATGGGTGGGCAAGATGTGATACACTTACTAAGAAGGCCAATTCAGATCAAAAACATATTCGGAAAAGGATCTGTAAGCAGAATACGTACATACATACATACATATAATCACACCTTTATCCCTAATGGGGAAGGCAGAGCGTAAATGACCTAAACAAGGGTCGACCCGCCACGTCTGACAAAACTTTGAGGAAAGAGTATTTAATATAGAATTCTAGGAATATTGCTATAGTGACAGGTTGTCAGCCCATCGCCTAAATTACAATATACCGAAACCCTCAGATTCCTTAGCTGGATTTTACAGCATGCTCGTGAGGAAATGCAGTCGGCACATTCTATGGTTTTCTCTGGCTCCCAGACCAGCATGGAACATGGTAACAGAATACGTCTCTAACTGCTATCACACTAATCACAAGTCAAAGGACTTGGCATTGTTGGCATGTCCTAATTCACTGGGATATATTAATACCTATCATAAATCCAATAGCTCACTTTTAAGACATCAGCTATGACACTATTTTACATTCACACTGCACACACACACTTTCACATTTTGTAGCACTTTATATATAGTTATTGTTTTTTTTTTCTTCTTATCTTTCGGTCTCAACTTCTAAATTGTTAACATTAATTATTATATTGTTTAAAACTTTTTGTAATCTACCTAAATTCTGCTTTTAATATGTTAAACTTCGTAACTGGCTAGATTAGTTTATAACATTTGTAATGTAATTTAAGAATATGTGCTGTGAAGTTTACAATAAAGATAAATTAAATTAAATTAAATATTATTTCATGGCCTGGAGCGAAAGAAAAACATAGCATGTGCCAGCTGCATTTCCTCCTGGGCATGCCGTAAAAACCAGCTAAGGGATCCGACGGTTTCAGTATATTGTAATTTAGGCGATGGGCTGACAACCTGTCACTACAGCATTATACCTACAAATCTATCTTAAATAATCCTAAAACTTTGTCAGACGTGGCGGAATGACCTTTATTTAGGTAGTTATCATTCGGGATAAAGGCGTGATTATGTGTGTGTATATTATTTGCCATAGTCAGTAGGTACTCAATACGGTCGCGGCAACACGATTAAATAATTGGAATTTACAACTTCTTCTGAACGAGATTGGGTGGTGCTATTCTTACCTGACACCACAAGATCTCTAGGCATAGTATTTTTCAGACAATAATAGTCTCCTGACAGCAGGTAGGAATATAAAAAACAAATACATACATACATATAATCACGCCTTTATCCCTAATGGGGTAGGCAGAGCGCGTTCGACCAAACAAAGATCATTCCGCCACGTCTGATAAAGTTTTAAGGGTTATTTTAGGTAGATTTGTAGGTATATTGCTGTAGTGCCAGGTTGTCAGCCTATTGCCTAAATTGCAATATACAAAACCCTCAGATAGTAAGCTAGTTTTTGCAGAATGCCCGGGAGGAAATGCAGCTGGCATATTGTATGTTTTTCTCTCACAAGGAAGTAAAACAAATAAAAGGAAATATATCACACGTGTTAAAGGGACTCCTTAATTTTTTTAATTTATTTTTTGTTAGCCTATAGGTCGTCCCACTGCTGGAACCCCTTCGTAACTGTAAAAAAATGTGTGCGTTTGACATGTGTCAGAATGCTTAATGCTCATGCTACGTGAAAATGGCTTGAAAAAGGGCATAGAGCTTCATAGTAATTAATTTGCTAAATTTTAGCCTCGACCTTGCTACTAGCCATAGATATGTAAGGTGGTAAAATTACCCCGGTAAACTACGGTAAAAAACTAAATTTACCATAACATATTATATTTTACCGTAACATACGGTAAGATTAACTAAAAAACGTATTACACGACTACTTGATAAATGAGGCAGCGGCATTGTGTTTACAGACATACATACATACCCAGTCACGTCTTTTTTTCTAATGGGGCAGAGCGTAAAATGTACGTGGGACACTCAGAAACTTTTGCGACACTAAAAAAAAATGTTCTACAGGTACAAATATTTTTATTAAATCTTTTCAAAGTACTCTCCACCAGCCTCTATACAAAGATTCATGCGTCTGAACTAGTTTTCAAAACACTTTTTCCAGTCCGCCGTAGACACCTCGTTCACAGCCTGCTCGAACGCAGCCAGCGCATCTTCCGGCGACGAAAATTGTATCCCCTTGAGCTGATTTTTTATTTTTGGAAATAAAAAGAAGTCACACGGTGCTAGATCAGGGCTGTAAGGAGGGTGACCCAGGAGTTTGACTGGTGTGCTGTCCAGGAAGTCCCTCGTTTTGAGCGCGGTGTGTGCAGGCGCATTGTCGTGGTGGAGCAGTAGTCCGCGGAGCCCTGTGTTTGGTCGCTTGTTGCTCACAACAGAAAAAACTTCTGGTAAACATTTGGTAGTATACCATTCGGCGTTAATGCTTCTTTGATCTCGTAAGGTAATTGAGGCCAAGTGGCCAGTCAAATTAAAAAAGCTTTCGATCAAAATCTTCCCCCCGCTTCGAGATCGCTTCACTTTGGTAGGCGTTGGTTCATTTTGAAACACCCAAACTGTCGACTGGCGCTTGGTTTCTGGATCGTATTGATAAATCCAAGACTCATCATCTGTTACGATGTCGTAAACACGCCGAGACGAGCCTGCTTCAAATTTGTTCAGCATATCACGGCACCATTCCACCCGGGCCTGCTTCTAAGCGTCGGTGAGGTAGTGCGGCACCCAGCGCGATACTATCCTCCTCACGCGAAGATGCCCTTGTAGAATCTCGTGAACGCTTCCCGATCCAATCTTTAATATGTGCTGAATCTCCTGATATGTAATTCGCCTATTATCTTGGATAAAATTTTTCACTGCTAGCACGTTTTCTTCCGTAATAGCCGTCAAAGGGCGACCGCTTCTTTCTTCATCCGCCAAGGTTGGTCGACCGCGCCTAAATTCGTTATACCAACGATACACGGTTGCCTTGGAGGGGCTTTCATCCATAAATGCCATTTGAAGTCTATCGAACGATTCATCCGGTTTCAGGCGACACTTGAAATCGTAAAAAATCATAGCTCTAAAATGTTCCCGGCGCAGATCCATTTTTCAGTAAGACACGATACTTTGAATTGGCTCGCAAAAAATGTGGAGGGAAATTTTGAAAATGGAACACACATATTTTTACTTACAAGTAATCATATTTTCAGAAAAGATTCTAACCGACCAGTCTGCCATATATAAAAACTATTTATCGCAATACTTTCTGAGTGGCCTGGTAGTAATAGCTATTTATGCAACTTCTGCGTAATAAGGGGTATCAAAACACGAATGTGAGTTTCTTAATAGCATAACACGAGTGTTTTAATATCTACACGCATACAGTACGGCCATAAATATTGCACATCTGCCCTTTGAAAGAGAAGGTTGCTAATCTTGTTGTAAATGTGTGGAGATGTTCGTGCGCTCTACACTCTTATTGAATATTTTTTCACAAAGTAATTTCTTCCATACTGGACTGGGAGAGAAAGAAAAACATAGAATGTTCCAGTTGCCCTTCCTCCCGGGCATGCTGTAAAAGACAGCAAAAGGGATTCGAGGGTTACAGTGTATTTTAATTTAGGCGATGGGCTGACAACCTGTCACTACAGCAATACACATTACAATCTAAAATTGCCCTCAATTTATGTCAGACGTGGCGAAAGCGCCTTTTAGGAGGCGTTTTACGCTCTGCCTACCCCGTAAGGGATAAAGGCGTGATTTTATGTATGTATGTATGTAAGTAATAAACTTATCTCAAAATTAAACAACTTTTTTGAAACTAAACAACATTTCTCAAACTGAACAACTTTTTGTCAAACTGAACAAATTTTCTCAAAACTGAACCACTTTACTTAAAACTAAACTACCTTTCTCAACATTGAACAACATTTCTCAAACTGAACAACTTTTCAAAACATGGAACAACCTTTCTCAAAACTTAACAGCTGCATTCAAAACTGCACAACTATTCTCAAAGTGGACCACTTTTCTTAAAACTGAACAACTTTTCTCAAAATTGAACAACACTTCTCAAACTGAATATTTTTTCTAAACATCGAACAAATTCTCTCAAAACTGAAAAAAAAACGTCAAACTGAACGACTTTTCTGAACACTGAACACCTTTTCTCAAAACAGAATAACTATTCACAAAACTGAACAACTTTTCTGAAAACTGCTCTAAATTTCTCTTAATAATCGAGTTTACATTTCTTAAAAGTTCCTCTTTAAACGTCATAAGTCACCGGCCATTATAACGTAATCTATATAAATGACCGTAAAACTCCCGTATTTTACGTATATGGTAAAACTACGTAATTTTGCATCATTACTAGCCACTCATGTGAGGTGAGATTATTTTCGCTTAAAATCAATAGGCGTTAGCGTAGTAATGCTACGTTTTTTTATATTGTAGGTTCTAAGAGTAACTACGAACTTTTTTAATAATCGTGGTGGGTTTGCAAAAATATTACTTTACAGGTTGGTACATTATGTGTGTATTATATTCCGAATAATAAAAGTTAACTACCAGAATTTGATTATTTTATAGCTTTTCTCTGCAAGAAAAATACAAATAACGTTCTTCACCTTATCGTAAATTTCTTTTGAAAGTAATCAAGAAATCAATCAAGCTTGAGAATTTCATCTTCTTTAATCAACAACGAATGACTGACTCCGTATTCTAGCTAAACAATAGTTGCAGCTTATATCACCTATAGTTGATGCCTAATAATTTTAGATTTGATTGTCAGAAAAACAAATTTTAATAAATTCAAAATAAAATTTTGCAAGTGCTTTGCTCTTGTGAGCTTAGCTTGTTTGGATCGGAACGGAATCCAATTCTTTTGCCGTAAGGCATGATCTCCGCAGAGTGGCCTCCCCACAAGGGGGCCCTTTCCCAACTTGTGTTTCTGTCGAGATAATGCATTGTTTATTTAAAACTTGCAAACCAACTGTTATGCCGTCACTTCCGTATCTAATGAGTCAACTTCACCACAGACTACACATACAACGCCGATGGGATTCTTCACTGTGCTTCCTGCAATAGGACTTGGATTTGCTAGTCACGCTCGCGCCCATGAAAGGTCCCAGGCTAACATAAGCTAAGGGTGTCGCCGTTGACGGATACGTCTGGGAGGACATCATCATCATCATCTAATGAGTCGAAATGAAGACGAAACAGTGGTCAATAAAGAACCGATGCGTTTCGTGTTCCTGTTCGTGACATTCATCCCTGAAAAGCCATAAGGCCTTTTACGCTATCAAAACGAAATGTTAAAATGTACCTCGCCAACTTTGTCTTCCTCTTCACAATGGCGGCGTTGATTGTGAAGCCGCTGGTAACACAATTTTCACAGTATCATGCACGCAATTCGTCCACCGAGTCGATTGTTTTACACTACATACACACAGTTCCATACACCACACATACAGTTGCATACAAAATAGATACCGTTGTAAAAAAGTTTTTGTCCTATCTAGCTTCCATGCTGGACTAGGAGCAAGAGTAAAACTTAGAATGTGCCAGTTGCATTTCCTGGGCATGCTGTAAAAACCAGCTAAGCGATCCGAGGGTTTTTGTATAAGGCGATGGCCTGAAAACCTGTCACTACAGCAATATACCTAATGACCTATCTTTAATAACCCTCAATTTTTTTTTTGACGTGGCGGAATTACCTGTGTTAAGGTCGTTTACGCTCGCTCTCCATAAGGGATAGAGGCGTGATTATAAGTATGTATGTATGTAGTTTTCACTACAATGTATTTGTATATCCCATTTGCAGTTTGACTCGATATTGAAGTTCTTTGTTGGTATACTACGGTCGTCACTAATAGGGGTATACTATTAGTTAGGATTCTGTTTATAATATCAAATATGTTAGTTCTATGACTGCTCCTGTTTTCTTTCGCAAAGAAGTAATATATTTAATATCTTATCAATTTTATAGTAACTTAGTTTGATTCTTAAAAGTTCTTATAAAAATCTCCAAGCAAAATGTTCTTTTTTTTAGTATTATTTTGCTATCATGATTTTTTAGGATTGTTATTATCCTCCAAATTTTGATCAGAATATTAGTACGCAAAATAAATGATTGATGTTAGATGTTGATGATGCTCGAAATTATAATTTTTTTCTTAGACATAGAGTTGTTTCTATTTTTATTGTTATAGAAAATATTATGAATTCCAATCAAAATAATATAAAACCTAGAACTGGAAGATTTAGCTCGCCCTTGGCCAGTTTTTTAATGAAACTGTCTGGAAGTTCTGGTGATAATTACTGTTCTTGTACACTGCAGTGTCAGGTTTTACAGTTTATTTTTTATCTTGTTCTCACCAGTAGATGGTGCAGTAGAAATAGAAGTACTTTGATAATCTTAGAACACACAAAGCTTTGATTACAATTCCTTTGAAACATTTGCACTCCTTGTACAGTTTTATTTCTTGTTTGAGATTTGAAGAATAATGAACCCTTTTACATATTAGATTCTTTGATAGCAGTAAGGGATGACTGTAGTATAAACTTGCATTTATCAAATAGATTTATTTCATTTATATGAAAATATGGAATGATATTAGTCTTGTATTTTAGCAGATTTTGATGATGAAACCTCTTTGATAGATCTCCCAGAGATCGGCCAATTGTGCAGGACTAGTTTTTAGTACCCAATTGTTTGCTCTACACACTGTACTATCTATTCCTTCAATATGTTATTCATCGGGTCAATAGACTTGATACCCACTCGACGGAAGATGAATATGTTATTCTGATGGGACAGATTGACTGACACGACCAAAGATAAATCAGGCGCAGGACCGACTATTGACATGCCCCTCCGACAGCATGGATCATCGTACTTTTCGGACAATCAGTCTGCAATGTCCTAACCAAACTAGAAACAACAAGACAAAGTCATTATCCCCCGCTGGCAATCGAACCCGGGAGCTCCGGATCGAGAGCCCATGGCTCAGACCGGTAGACCACGGAGGCAGCTTGATAACACAGTATGTTCGAGCACTTCGTTAATTACACAATAAGCGTATATGGGTTCAACTCGATATCGCTACTGCGATATTGGTAAAAGTTTTGGAAAACAAGACAACGCTGAGTTTCGAGTACTTAAACCCGTATTAATAAACAGCACTTGAGACTGACAGCTAGTTTGAGTTTGAAATGTCATTTCAGTACAAAATGGTCTATCAAACCCATACTTGATACTGCTCTCCATCTTGAGATCGCTTTATAAATACGAGCCCATAAAGAGGTTTTTGCACAGTTTATCATATAAAAAGAATTATACCATCTTGGTTCCTTTAATGTTATGCAAATAAGATACGCTTTCAGGTTAGCCTAGCATTTACATTTTTATCGCGACAAACCTAGCCAAAACAACATGGTTTTAATTTGAAATACCCTCATTAAAACGAGTCTTTGTCCAGGCTCAGTGGGTGGTTCTTCTGTCGAGATAATAAGTTTTAATGAATGCAAGCGGACATGCAAGTAGTTCTACTCAGTGTTGCAAGGTTTTATTTTCATGTAAAATGTAGTACATGTAATGGCCTGGGAGCGAAAGAAAAACATAGAATGTGCCAGCTGCCCTTCCTCCCGGGCATGCTGTTGAAGTCAGCAAAAGGGACTCCAGGGTTACAGTGTATTGTAATTTAGACGATGGGCTGACAACCTGTCACTATAGCAATACATATTACAATCTAAAATTGCCCTCAATTTTTGTCAGACGTGGCGAAAGCGCCTTTTACGAGACGTTAAACGCTCTGCCTACCCCGTAAGGGATAAAGGCGTGATTTATGTATGTATGTATGTATAAAATGTAGTACATGTAATGGCCTGGGAGCGAAAGAAAAACATAGAATGTGCCAGCTGCATTTCCTCCTGGGCATGCTGTAAAAACCAGCTAAGGGATCCGAGGGTTTCAGTATATTCCAATTTAGGCGATGGGCTGACAACCTGTCACTACAGAAATATACCTACACATATATCTTAAATAACCCTCAAAACTTTGTCAGACGTGGCGGAACGACATTTGTTTAGGTCGTTTACGCTCTACCTACGCCACTAGGGATAAAGGCGTGATTATATGTATGGTATGTATGTAAAATGTAGTTTCAGTGTTTTTTGCCCTTTTGTTACCGCAGTTTGACACTGTGATAATAAACTTAATATTATGGCAATTACTCAAAAAAATAAAACGTTATTTCATATAAATGTGGGTGGAGATTTTCGAGCATTGGATAGTTTTTCGTTAGAATCTCAATCGAGAATTTTTAGTCTTATCTTTATGCAATAAAAAGATGTATATAATTATATATATCTGGTAACATTATTATTGCTTTTTCAGTTTATATTCATTAAGCTACTTATGAAATTCATGTTGCAGGATAACTACAGCTTAGACAATGAAATCTCTTTCAGTCCAGTTTGTAAAGATATTATTCATGTCAAGTGGACCCATTTTATTAATAAAATATGAACTTTCATCTGGCCCTTTGCCCGCATAAAAGCGGTAATGAGATGACTTCAGATGCAAATCAAGATTACAAAGTTGATTATACAAAAGTATGAACCGTTTCTGTCGAGATTTTAAACGAAGATTTATAATACACACACACATACATATAATCACACCTGTATCCCTAATGACATAGGCAGAGCGTAAACGACCCGAACAAAGGTCGTTATGCCACGTATGACAAAGTTTTCAGGGATTTGTAAGTATACATACATACATATAATCACGCCTTTATCCCTAATGGGGTAGGCAGAGCGTAAACGACCCAAACAAAGGTCGTTCCGCCACGTCTGACAAAGTTTTGAGGGTTATTTAAGATAGATTTGTAAGTATATTGCTGTAGTGACAGGTTGTCAGCCCATCGCCTAAATTACAATATACTGAAACCCTCGGATTCCTTAGCTGGTTTTTACAGCATACCCGGGAGGAAATGCAGCTGGCACATTCTATGTTTTTCTCTAGCTCCCAGGCCAGCATGGAAGAAAAAATTTGTAAGTATATTGCTCACTTTGTAAGTATATTAGTCACTACTGACAGGTTGTCAAACTATCTCCTAAATTGCAATGTACAGAAACCCTCGAATCCCTTAACTGGTCTTTACAGCATGCCCGAGAGGAAATGCAGCTGGCACATTCTATGTTTTTCTCCCGCTCCACCATGGAAGAAGACTTATCACATCACATTAAATGCGAAGTTGATTTATATGCTATGAAAAGTTTTTCTCGTCTTATGTTGGAAGTTGTTTGTAAGATCGTAATAATATAATAGATCAACTTATTTTTTTATTTTTATGTAATGTGAAGCTTTTGAGTTGCGAAGTCTTCCGATACAATTTGTCAGTGGAAATATAGACGCAACTTGATCTATGCCAAACGCAAATTGAAGAAATAACAAAATGTCGACTCACAAATTGGGAAGAATAGGTTTTCATATATCAGAACCACTCGCATGCCGTAATATGTCTCGTGTTTTCGACATGCGAACGGGATTGTACAGACAACACGGGAGTTGTGATATTATTCCTAGTAAAAGAAAGATATACACAGTATAACTTAACTAGTAAAAAAATAAGTAAGTTCTTCCATGCTGGCCTGAGAGCTAGAGAAAAACATTGCATGTGCCAGCTGCATTTTTACCCGGGCATCCTGTTAAAACCAGCTAAGGGATCCGAGGGTTTCAGTATATCGTAATTTAGGCGATGGGCTGACAACCTGTCACTACAGTAATGTACCTACAAATCTATCTTAAATAACCTTCAAAATTATGTCAGACGTGGCAGAATGACCTTTGTTTAGGTCGTTTACGGTCTGCCTTCCCCATTAGGGATAAAGGATTGATTATATGTAAGTAAAAAAATACGTCAATAATGTTTCAATTATAAATACTTGTCAAAGAATGTATTACACAGCATATAAACTGAAAAAAACGCGCGCGACCATCCGAGCAGCGGTTCAGGTGGCGATATAAGAATCTAAAATTTGGCTAGGTTACTCTGACAGCTATTGTAGCAATGACAGCTTTAGTTGTGCTGTAGATACTGTTGCTGTCATTTCCTTCGACTAGTTCTGATTGTAGTTTGCATTATCCTATCTTCCATTAGTTCATGTATTAGTTTTTTTATATATTATGTATTAGTTTATTTTACAAATATCTATGTAGTAGCTTGTACTTAATTTGTGTATTATATGTAATGTAATGTATTTAGGATACCTATTTAACTAGGTTTGCACTATCCCGCTTACCGCTACACATTTTCTTTCACCCAAAGGTTGCCTGGAAGAAATTGCTACCTTAGCAATAAGGCCGCCTATGTTGTACTAGATTTTGTTATCTGTTGTATTGTATGTTGTATTATTACGTGCAATAAAGTATTTTTTGTTTATGTTGATGTGGGGACTCAACACTTGTATAGATGTTTTAAATGAATGTCATATAGTTACTGAAAACAATTATGTTTACGATAGAGGTTGTACAGTAAAAACTTTAGAATAACTATATCTTACTTACTTCGCTGGCTCAGCGACCCGAAGTGGATCTTGGCCTCCGACATTAAAGTGCGCCATTCTCCTCTAAACTGTGCCAAATCTGGTCACAGTCGGTCACTCGCAGTTCTTTAGGTCTTTGGCGACTTCATCCTTCCAGCAATATCTTGGACCCCTACCGGGCGTCGTCCGAATGGTTGACCAAGATAGGCTTTATAATGTTGTTATTAAAACACTTGTACTTGTTTCACTTAATATAATTTAGTCCTACCGGTTTCGCTAACTTATAGCATCATCAGGGATTTTATACACAACACATAAAAAAAAGATTTTTAATAAACCGTCCATATGTAGCGAACGATGTGCAACAATTGGTATGTTAGATATAGTCAATATTATTGTGACGTAAGGAAACAAAGGATTTCGGGATGCCTACCGTGGAGAAATTATATTAAGTGAAACATGTACAAGTGTTTTAATAACAACATTATAAATATGAAGTTTCATCAAGTGCCGACAATCGCAAGTATAAAAAGATAGGGTTCTTTGCGGTTCGATCCTCTCCCATCCTGTGGAACCACATGTCTTAGCCAGCGAAGTCGGGAAGATTTTATTTCTCCGATGATGTTCGGCTCGGACACTAGATTTCTTGCTTCGGAGGGCACGTTAAGCCGTCGGTCCCGGTCGCTGTCTTTGATAGTGGTCGTTACTCAAACCATGTCAGAGGCCTGATAGTTGTGCTACTAGGCGGTTTTAAAACTCTGACACCAGAGTTCTAATGTTACTTATTATGTTCATAATACCATCCACAGAACGATAGTGAATAAAATGTTCTCAGGTCTGTACAATCCTTTGTTATCCACGTCCCAGAAAATAAACAAATAGCCGAAAGGCTGAGGTTCAAATATTGAGCCGGTGTATATTATTCATCATTCTTTTGTCAGTGAATGCCAGTGATTTAATATATTATCCCTAAGATGTTTTAGTGTATACCGGGTGTAAGGGACAGCGTCCCGCAAACTGATAGGGGTTCCTTAGTCAACGATACTGAACAACTTTCACTAAGAAATTCTTACAGGAAGTGATAATAAAAATTGGCTTTTCCACACAAAACGTCCACCTCCATCTGACAATTTGTATGGAAACGCCAAAATCTATTTTTTCCCTTTCTGAAACAATAGGAGGGAGCGAGAGAAAAACATAGAATGTTTCTCCCATGCTGGCCTGGGAGCGAGAGAAAAACATAGAATGTGCCAGCTGCATTACCTCCCTGGCATGCTGTAGAAACCAGCTAAGGGATCCGAGGGTTTCAGCATATTGCAATTTAGGCGATGGGCTGACAACCTGTCACTACAGCAATATACCTACAATCTTCTCTCTTAAATAACCCTCAAAATTTTGTCACGCGTGGCGGAACGACATTTCTTTAGGTCGTTTATGCTCTGCCTACCCCATTAGGGATAAAGACGTGATTATATGTATGTATGTCTGAAACAATTTCCAGGTGGAAGTTGTTCAGTGTCGTTGACTGACCATCCCCTATCAGTTTGTGGGACGCTGTCCCATACACTTCGTATGTGCCCTTTGTTGTTATGCATAATAAACGGAGTGTAGGGTTGGTGTACCATTTGTTTTGGGGAACATGTATTTACTTTGTGTCTGTTTTCGAAATTTATGATTTAGTAACTAAAGTATATACATTGTCTCAGGTCTATGATATATCTATGGTCTAACGGACGGACGGTCTACTGGGTGTAACGGACAGCGTCCTGCAAAATGATAGGGGTTGCTCAGTCAATGAAAGTGAACAAATTTCACCAGTTTTTTTTTTCAGGAGATGTAATATATGTCTCAGTGAATGTCTTTAAGAAAAGATTAAAAGAGCACTTCTTATCTGAACAATTTTGATGTATGTATTTATGTAGTGTATTCGTATATGTATGTATCAATATATTGTTTAGTATATATGTATGTTTATATATGGTAGGTATTTATTCTATGTATAGGTATGTAAGTATTTTTAATTTTTTGTTTTACTAGTTTTTGTTAATGTTGCATTTTCTTGTCCCCTCAAAATTATTCACTTTGTCTTACTACCATTGGGTTGGCTGGAAGAGATCTCTTCATAGAGATAAGTTCGCCCTTGCACACTATATTTGTAAATTACATTTCTTTTGTGTTTATGCAATAAAGTATATATATAAGTATATATATATAAATAAATTTTCTGACTTTCCCACACAAAATTACCGAATCAATCTGAACCCCGTGTATAATATTTGTTTTACTTTAGCTCACAGATTTTGACATAACGATACAATACTCTTGTATTAATTTGATTTAAATAATTTGTTTTACATACTCATAATATAAATGGGATTTATTTAACTGTTTTGATTATTTAAGCTAATTTAGAATATAAGTTACTTGGCGTATCTCAACTTTTTTGATATCTCTTAAGTAATTTTTATGAAAATTAGAAAGTACAATGAAATATCTCTGTAATATAACAACTCGCATGTAGTGTTAGCGTCTACTAGACTAAAAATTTCGATCACGTGGATATTTTAACTTTTCATGCTAATTAAGCGAAATTATATATAACTGCCTCCGTTGTCTAGTGGCTAGTGCCACAGACTAGATATCCGGAGGTCCTGGGTTCGATTCCCAGGGGGGAAACATAAAGTTGATATTTGAGAATTTATCACTTTATGATTTTTTTCCCAGTTTGGTTAGAACATTGCATGCTGAATAACCTGATTGTTCGAAAAGAAAAAGATTTCGTGCTTCGGAGGGCACGTTAAGCCGTTGGTCCCGGTCGCTGTCTTTGAAAGTGGTCGTTACTCAAACCATGTCAGAGGCCTGATAGTTGTGCTACTAGGCGGTTTAAAAACTCTGACACCAGGGTTCATCGGGTCGATAGACTCGATACCCACTAGACAGAAGAAGAAGCGAAAATAAATTAGCTGTATTTAGATTTCTGGTAAATCTATCTCACTGTGTTGTTATTTCAAACCGCCAATAAAGGCGTTCTGCGCAGGGCTATGATGCGCACTGTAGACTTTGATTTATCTACACGTGTTGCGTACTTTCTTCTTCCATGCTGGACTGGGAGCGACAGAAAAACATAGAATGTCCTAGCTGCATTTCCTCCCGGGCATGCTGTAAAAACCAGCTTAGGGATCGGAGGGTTTCACTATATTGCAATTTAGGCGATTGGCTGAGAACCTGTCACTACAGCAATATACCAACAAATCTATCCTAAATAACCCTCAAAACTTTGTTAGACGTGACGGAACGACTTTTGTTTAGGTCGTTTACGCTCTGCCTACCCCATTAGGGATAAAGGCGTGATTATATGTATGTATGTATGTTGCATTCTTCACTATGATTAATGCCTGTCCTTTTCCGTTGTGAAGTGCGCAACGAAAGAGATAATGCGTAGGCAAAACGAAGTCTATACTGCGCATCATAGGCCTGCAGATTTCAGATCACCAGTGTAGATTTTGGTGCCAATTGAAACCAATCACAGAATCACATTCGAATATGGACCTCATTCTACAAATTGCCACCCTATCTAAAATTTTTGCATCCTCAATGTGTTGTAGGAATAAATTGATAATATTCAGCTTGATATTTTAAAACATAAATAAACCTGTTTTATACGTGCGTTCCTCGTGATCTCCATCGGTCTAGATGGTCAAAATAAAATGACGAATTTTATAAAGAAATTTGTAGTGAGCTTTTATACATACATTCATATTATGACGCCTTTATCCCTAATGGGGTAGGTAGAGCGTTAACTGTCTAAACAAAGGTCGTTCCGCCACGTCTGACAAGTTTTGATGGTTTTATAATACAGATTTGTAGGTATATTTGTAGGTAATATTACTGTAGTGATAGGTTGTCAGTCCATCGCCTAATGTGCAAGATACCAAAACCCTCGGATCCCTTAGCTGGTTTTTACAGTATGCCCGGGAAGAAATGCAGCTGGGGGGACATTCTAAGTTTTTCTCTCGCTTCCAGTCCAGCATGGAAGATTGAGTTTTTATTATGTATTATTGTAGATTAGTAGTAGAAAGACTGAGCTTTTATGATGTATTGTAAGTTTAGCTAGAGAGTACAATACTGAAAGAGTCTTTCTTTTCAACCTTTGAACCCGTGTTCTAGCCATTCTAACCAAGGACATGTTTACTCTGGGAATTAAATGAGCTTTCTTCACACGCGCGCCTCGTGTGCACTCCATCGCGAGAGATTCACAAATAAACTGGTGAAATTCTACTAAGAAACGTGCAAGGACTCTATGCACATTATTCTAGTTTAACAAGAAAGTATAATACTGAAAGATTCTTTCTTTTCAACCATTGAAGTTTTGTTCAAGCCATTCTAGCCAAGAACATGTTTACTCTGAGAATTGAATGAACTTGCACCACACGTGCGCCCCTTATGCACTCCATCGCCACAGATTGACAAATAAAATTGAGCATTTCTACAAAGAAACTTGCAAGGACCCTATACTACATACTATTAGGTTGAGTAGGTAGGCAGCGTTAATAGGGAACAATAGGGCTGGCATGTACTCATTGTACAAAAATCCTCTGGAACCATTAGAAAAATTGGTTTAGTGAGAAACACATTGCGGTCACCAACCTTATTTTATGCAAAAGAAAGGCCAAAAGTAAGAGTAAGACAAAACGAAAAGTGGGCCGCAAAATGCGAGTTTCTCATGCTTCTTCCTCATTGTAATATATATTTTTATTTTATTTTATTTTGTGGCATAGATATTAATTTACTTTGTAATAGGCTCGCTTGTGACTTTCTAATAGTGTCTTTCTGTTTATCTATTTGGAAATAAATGATTTGACTTTGAGTATAATACCAATACTATTTTTTTTCATCCATTTAACCCGTGTTTTAACCATTCACCAAGAACATGTTTGCACTGGAAATTGAATTGAATTGTGCGTGCACTCCATCAAAAAATAGCAACTTTTTACAAAGAAACTTGTACCTTAGTCTCTACTATATGAATGTATACGTATAATACTGAAAGAGTCTTTCTTCCTTCCATGCTGGCCTGGGAGCGAGAGAAAAACATAGAATGTGCTATTTGGTTCTCCTCTCGGGCATGCTGTAAAAACCAGCTAAGGAATCCGAGAGTTTCAGTATATTGCAATTTAGGCGATGGACTGACAACCTGTCAGTATAGCAATATACCTACAAATCTATCTTAAATAACCCTTAAAACTTTGTCAGACGTTGCGGAACGACCTCTCTTTAGGTTATTTACGCTCTGCCTACCCCATTCGGGATAAAGGCATGATTATATGTATGTATGTACAATACTAAAAAAGTCTTTCCTTTCATCCTTTTAACCCGGGTTCAGGCTATTCTAGCCACAAATATGTTTACTCTGGGAATTGACTGAGCTTGCGCCACACGCGCGCTCCTTGTGCACTTCATCGTGAGAGAGTGACAAATAAAATGGCAAATTTCTACAAATAAACTTGCAACATATTATTCCAGGTTTAGCAGAAAAGCATAATGAATGAAACTGCCGCCGTGGTCTAGCGGTCTGAGCCATGGACTCTTAACAACGAGGTCCAGAGTTCGGTTCCCGGCGGGAGCCAATGACTTTGTGGTGTTGTTTCTAGTTTGGTTAGGACATTGCAGGCTGATTATCTGATTGTCCAAAATGTAAAATGATTCATGCTGTCGGATGGGCATGTAAATAGTCGGTCCTGCGCCTGATTTCTCTCTGGTCGTGTCAGTCAATCTGTACCATCAGAATAAGAGATTGAAGGAATAGAGAGTACACCTATGTGTAGCGCAAACACTTGGACACTAAAAACTAGTCCTGTGCAGTTAGCTGATCTCTGGGAGATTGGCTGCCATCACCGAAAATCGATGGGAGGACTATAATAATCATCGAGGTTTTATCAAAGAAGTTTCATCATCATAATCTGCTAAAATACTAATATCATTCCATTTTTTATATAATTTAAATTAAATTATTTGACAAATGTATTTACCGCCATCACCGAATATCAGTGAGAGGTCGATGACAGGACTATTATAATAAACGAAATTAAAGTATACATTATGACTTCCAATAATAAATTTACAATCTGTCACCCGAGCGACCTATATGAGGACCAAATTATTTCTTTCATATTTCAACCTGCGTTTTTTGGGTAAAGTTGATTATATTTCCGAAATATACTGACCCAAAATAAAATCGAGGGCACAAGTCCCTAATCTCGAAAGTAGGTACTTCTTGGCAAATAACAATGTTACCGAAAGACGAAGGAGGCCATTTTTATTGCCTCGATCACTTTTGCTGAGACTAACGAAGGTCTGAATAAAATAAATTGTGGTTTGGGACAAGCGAGAGCTCCGGAGGTTTTTACAGAAATATTACTTTTATTATTTCATGAAGATTCAGGTATTCTGTAGACTGTACACGAAAACATTTTACCACAAGCATTGTACAATTACCCAAACCATCTTGGTTGATTAAAAAAGTACCAGTATTTTTTTCCAAATCACTTAAGATTCTCAATTCACTAAAATATTTAAAAAAACTTACCTACCTATATTATTGTGACTATACCTAGTAACAGTCAAGAGTAAATAAAAATTACAATACTTAAATTGCATCACGAACAAAGCTTAGTCCAAACTAGCGACCCGTCCCGGCTTTGCACGGAAATCATCAGTGTTTCTCTACTATATTATGCATGTATTATACATGTAAACCTTTCTCTTGAATCACTCTATCCATTAAAAGAAACCGCATCAAAATCCGTTGCGTAGTTTTAAAGATGTATGCATACATAGGGATATAGGGACAGAGAAAGCGACTTTGTTTTATACTATGTAGTGATGATAATGTATGTAGTGATGATAATGTATATAGTGAAGTAATCTATGTAGTGAAGCTCTCAAAAGCTTAAGCGTATATAGCAATCGCTGCCGCTTCAGACTTCACAAGCTACTTTGTGTCGTATAAAGCGATGTGTAGTATAAAAGCTACAGGGGAGACCAAACACAACAAAATGAGGTCCTATCAAATCAATTAGGCATCATTACTGTATCCATTTGAAGTTTTATAGCTACTGGGGTTTCTTATTATAATATAAAGAAAGGTTTTTTTCTTAAACATGTACCTACTGACAAAAGGCTATACCTAAACTAAACAACTGTATATTAGTTGATGATGATAACATACTTTTTACTTTATATTTTTCTGTCTATGAAATTGGACAAGACTATTGGCAAGTTGAAATGGAATTCAAAGCCGTATGTAACTCAGAGAGAATAGATGTGGTGAAAAGAGAACGTCCCTGTTACTGACTAGCTCTACTTCAACGTTTGAATAGTATTCTAGTATAAATAACATCAAAACCAGCACTTTTATCTCACTTTTATTAGAGTTGACAGCTAGACCGATTCTTTACACTTATTCTAAAACCTACAAATCTATCTTAAATAACCCTTAAAACTTATGTCAGACGTGGCGAAACGACCTTTGTGTAGGTCGTTTGAGCTCTTCCTACCCCATTAGGGATAAAGTCGTAATTATATGTATTACTAGCTGTGAACGCGAATTCGTACGCCCGGTTTGTATGGAAAACACGCAGTGTCGAACATACTGAAAACGCTTCTCCGCGCGTAGGAGCGGTATGTGCTAGCTCGCGCGCGGATCGTGTTTTTCATACAAAAACACAATGCGAAAGACGCTTCCGCGCGTGAGTTAGCAGATCCCGCTCCTATGAGAAGTGGTTTCAGTATGTTCGACACTGCATGTTTTCCTTACAAACTGGGGTACTTACTCTATATTAGAATGGTTTGCGTCATTATTTCTAACCTAAGCTGGACACCAGGTAATAAAAAAAACTCAGTGAAATAAAAAGTCCCTTTAATATTGCTCAACAACGATCAGAGTACAATTTCCTGCATACCCCCTAAGTCAGGTGGCTTGATTATTTGCATCGTAACTTTGATTTTAAGTAATGCTCAGTCAAACAAAAAAGTTCGATTAAAATCAGTTAAAAACGACCAGAATTCAATTTCCTACCTATCTTCCTAGTCATGAGGCGTGATTATTTGTATCGTAACTTTGACTTTAAGTAATGCTCAGTCAAACAAAACAGTTCCTTTAAAATCAGTTAAAAACGACCAGAATTCAATTTCCTGCCTACCCTTTAAGTCAGATAGCGTAATTTTAGGTATCCTAATTTGCAACCCGTTTTACACACAGTTGAATAAAAAAGTTCTATTGAAATCTGTTCAGTAGTTTGGCGTGATGTGGTAACATACAGACAGACAGACAGACAAAAATTCTAAAAAATATCGTTTTGATCTTTATATCGTTAATAATGCCTGCTGCAATTATTTGTTTGTAAAAATATTCAATGTACAGACACGACCCTTCTGGAGATTTATTATATACATACATACATACAATCACGCCTTTATCCCTTACGGGGTAGGCAGAGCGTAAAACGCCTCCTAAAAGGCGCTTTCGCCACGTCTGACATAAATTGAGGGCAATTTTAGATTGTAATGGGTATTGCTGTAGTGACAGGTTGTCAGCCTATCGCCTAAATTACAATACACTGTAACCCTCGAATCCCTTTTGCTGACTTCTACAGCATGCCCGGGAGGAAGGGCAACTGGAACATTCTATGTTTTTCTTTCTCTCCCAGTCCAGTAAAGAAGTAAAGATTTATTATATGTACCTATAGATTCTAAAACCGATTAAAATCCTCGCGTATTCATATTCATCATAATATCCCGTATATTTGTAAACATGTCTCTTTGTAGCCGTATCGTAAATCATCATGGATTGAGTCGAGTCACGCTAGGATCCAACCGTCTCTATCATTTATATGGGGTGTAAGAGACAGCGTCCCGCAAACTGATAGGGGTGACTCAGTCAACGAAACTGTACAACTATCAGCAGGTGTTTCTTGTCCGTCCGTTAGACCATAGATATATCCTAGACCTGAGACAATGTATATACTTTAATTACTAAATCATAAATTTCGAAAACAGACACAAAGTAAATACATGTTCCCCAAAACAAATGGTACACCAACCCTACACTCCGTTTATTATGCATAAAAACAAAGGGCACATACGAAGTGTATGGGACAGCGTCCCACAAACTGATAGGGGATGGTCAGTCAACGGCACTGAACAACTTCCACCTGGAAATTGTTTCATACATATAATCACGTCTTTATCCCTAATGGGGTAGGCAGAGCGTAAACGATCAAAACAAAGGTCGTTCCGCCACGTCTGACAAAGTTTTGAGGGTTATTTAAGATATATTTGTAGGTATATTGCTGTAGTGACAGGTTGTCAGCCCATCGCCTAAATTGCAATATATACTGAATCCCTCGGATCCCTTAGCTGGTTTTTACAGCATAAACGGGAGGAAAGGTCAGTATGGAAGAAAAATAAATTTAAAAAATTCAGGAAATAAAAACATATTTTGGCTTTCTCCAACAAATTGACTGATCGAGGTGATAATTTTGTATGGGAAACTCAATTCTTATTTTTATTTCCTGAAAGAATTTCCTGGTGATAGTTGTTCAGTTTTGTTGACTGAGCACCCCTATCAGTTTGCGGGGCACTGTCCCTTACATCTAGTATAAGGTGTAAAGGACGATGTACCGAAAAATCAAGAAGAATATCTTTGCAACCCGTTTCAGTTTTCTGTTGGTCTACATACATACATATAATCACGCCTATATCCCTAATGGGGTTGGCAGAGCGTAAACGACCTACACAAAAGTCGTTCCGCCACGTCTAACAAAGTATTGAGGATTATTTAGGATAGATTTGTTGGTATATTGCTGTAGTGACAGGTTCTCAGCCCTAAATTGCAATATACTGAAACCCTCCGATCCCTTAGCTGGTTTTTACAGCATGCCCGGGAGGAAATGCAGCTGGCACATTCTAAGTTCTTCTGTCGCTCCCAGTCCAGGATGGAAGAAAGTCTTCTTCTGTAGGTCTATTAGCCTGTAATGACCCCACGTGAGATAATGACAAGTGAGAACCGTGAGAATAAAGAAATCGATCTATAATGACATGTCAACAGTCAAATATATTTAGCGTCTATTGTAAAAGAAAAACAAAATAAAATGTATTTGATTACCAAATTGTTTCGTCCATGTTCTAAATTAAACAAAAAAAAAGTTTTAATAAAACTAAACAAATCCAACTTTTGTAAACTCACGTAATAAAAAATCTAGGCTTTCTCAGTCCTTAACATACCTTGCAATAGTTAAGTAAGTGGCTCTCGAAAGTTACCAGCAGTAATTTACTACATTTAGGTTACTAACTAAACTAAGTACTTTACCTATACTTTAACTGCCTCCGTGGTCTAGTGGCTAGTGCCATGTACTCCCGATCCGAAGATCCCAGGTTCGTTTCCCAGGAGGGAAACACGAAGTTGATATTTGAGAATTTATCACTTTGTGAATTTTTCCCCAGTTTGGTTAGGACATTGCAGGCTGAATCACCTGATTGTCCGAAAAGTAAAAGATTTCGCGCTTCGGAGGGCACGTTAAGCCGTCGGTCCCGGTCGCTATCAGAGATAAACCATGTCAGAGGCCTGATAGTTGTGCTACTAGGAGGCTTTAAAACTCTGACACCAGGGTTCATCGGGTCGATAGACTCGATACCCACTCGACAGAAGAAGAAGAAGACCTATGCTTTTAGAACAATGTCAGTTAATTTAGTCTTGCGAAGTTTAATTAAAATTGTGCATAACACACATTCAGTTCACATATTCGTTCTCATATAACATTTCCATCTTGTTCTTAATATTTGTGGTGCTTATTTACTAGTAGTAGTATTTTTATTTTATTTTTATAGTGATAGGGAAACATACAGCAATAATATTGACACTAACATAAACTAATAACACACAAGCCAATTAACTTTCCACCAATAAATTAATACATATGTGTCGATTTTGAGAAAAAAATAAAAATACATATTATATTCCAAATTTTACAATACATTAGATTTGATAAATTAAAGCTATGTAATGAAAAGTAAAAAAATATAAATTATGTTAGAAAATTATATTATTATATTTTATTGAATTTATTCTTGATTGAATTACTATATTTTTTTGAACTTTTCACTAAATATATCAATATGACTGTAGGATTCATTGTGTTTATGACATGTTCTGATAATGAAAAGGTTTTTAGCATAATTAGTTTTACAAAAGTAGATAAGTATAATTTGATGATAGCTGATAAGGCATTTTTTGCAAACAACGTCAATGAGCTGCCAGATATCATAATTTACTGGATTTTTCAGATCGCTCCTCCAGGTGAAGTACCCTAAATAATGAACATAGCAAATTTTACTCAAAGAAAACATTCCCTTATTTTCTAAAAGAAACAAAACTGTATTCATAGATTGTTTATTGCTTGGCTGACTCGGGAATCGAACCCACAATTTTTTTTATAAAATAACACACTGTATTTTTGAAAATAAGCGAATGTTTCCTTTAAGTAAAATTTGATATGTTTATTATGTGGGGGTACTTCCCTTGGAGGAGCGGTCCGAAAATTCCTCCCTGTATAGTGGACGGACAATGTAATTATGCATAAGTTAGACTTTAGTTAGGTAGGCATAACTACCTCTGTATTGATTCTTATAACATCGTTGGGAGGTCAGTTCAACAGTCCAATTAAGTACAGAAGCATGAACAGTTCCAAATACAATGAAACCATGTGTATAATGTAGTACGTGTGATTGTGATTGGACAATAGTTTGACATCTGATTCTGATTGGACTGACAAAGAGGACAATTTTGCTATCCAGTTACTTAATCTGATAGAGCAGTCAGTCAGTCAGTCGTACCCTGATTTTGTAACAGCATGAAGTCTGCCTGGTATTACAAAAGACAATGGGAAAAAATGTATGGAACTTGGTCCAAGACCCTACACTGATAAGACTTGTAGGAAATGAAAATACTTGTCATACGATTCAATACTATCATAATCCATCATGGGTTTTTTTATAGAAATTTTAACCTAACTATAAAAAAAAACTTTTTATGTTCAGCGTGGTGTGTATTTTGACACAGTATATCGAGTGTAATATGATTTCCGCTTTGCTTAAACAATTCCCCCCTGACTCTTGTCTTGTAATATCCTAAAGATATTATCATGGACTATTATCCTATACATAGGATCCTATAGATTAGGATCCTATATATAAGATATTATCCTGGTCAAGAGTGAGGGGGGAGGATCTAAGCAAAGCAGGCGGATATATCCGTGTCAAAATAAACACCACGCTAAACGTAAAATTTAATTTTTATAGTTAGGTTATAGTAAGCATAAAAAAATACCGGGCGGATTTTGACAATACTTGTCCCAAATCATAGTAGGCTCTTGGACCAATTTTCCTTTAAACGAATTTATCGTTGTTATTATGCTGAATCATTATAAAGCCCCGAATATAATAGGTAAAGTGAACAAAAGTACTGAAATGATAGCTTTTTTATTATTATTTGCTATAGGTAGGTTACAAGGTAGATATTTGATATGCTTTTGACTCTATCTGAGCTAAATGTATCCAAAACAGAAAACTGTAGAACGTTGAATTTTAAAACAAGATAAACACGTCAACATTGGAATGGCTAAATTGGAATTCCTGTCTGTCATAGAAACTAGAAGGCCTTTAGTTTCCCGTCAAAGAACCAATATGTAGCCGTTCCTAACCTACAAAAAGAAAATAACACGACTTGTAAACCTGCGGTCTATTAAGTGCTTACAGACGGGCTGCAAATCGACTGAAACGCAACTGCAGGAGGTAACTCGTTTAAATTGTCATCGTGCCATCTCTTGCGCAATTACGTAGTCAACTCAGGCCAGGCAGCATTTAGCATCGTTGGACACAATAATTTGGAAGTACTCTTTGCGCCGAAAGACGTCATGACATAGCTATTTATGATGCTGGTTTAAACGTGTTAACTATGAATAAAAGTAGGCACGTCGAGGTAGTGAATGTGTAGGTATTGATTGAAAAGTTACACTTAATTTAGAGAAACATTTAGTTCAGAGAACTATTACTTTTATAAGCTCTACTCCCGCGTGGCGCGTTTTTTTTGTTTGAGTTGTTTTCCAAACGTTATTTAATTTTGAACTTTGAACTGTCGGGTAGCGGTCCGCTTGTAGATGTAGCCGATGTGTGGTCACAGAGTGGTTTTAAGTACGTTGTGTTGTGGTCCGCTTGTAGTTGTGGCTGGTCTGTGTGGTCACAAAACGCGGTTTTAGGAACGTTGTGTTGTGGTCGGTCTGCGTGGTCACATAGTAGCTTTAGTAACGTTGCGTTGTTTTGAGGACATGTTTGCGGTGATCGAGCCGCGGAAAATCGATGTTTGTGCAATGGCTACTTCTGTTTGCATGTACGGGACCAAATTGGAGCGAAGAACAAATAAACAAAGTTGGCCATCAGTTGCTAAGTAGAACCATAAGTACTTTGTTTTCACTATTCTTCTTCTGTCGAGTGGGTGTCGAGTCTATCGACCCGATGAACCCTGGTGTCAGAGTTTTCTCTATTTTATTAACTTCTTTCTGAGTTCTCAATGTGTGATAAGGCCTTGGAAGCTTAATCTGGTGGTCGTGGGTGATTTTATAATCACACTGGGCCCAATTCTAGACTTGCCGGCTAAAACTAAAATCTATTTGTCACTTTCAGACTATTAACATTGGAAAGGACAGGAGATCTATTCTCTCCGGATTTTGATTTATAGTCGGTGGTTTTATGCGTTATCTGTATTTTTTTTCCGCCGTCACATGATATGGTGCATAAAATTGTCAGAAATACTGGAGAAACGTGCAAAAGCGCGTCAAAATCTAGCGGATAAAGTGAAAACCATAGAGTATATATAATCGCCTGTCTTTTTCCATTTTCTTTTAATTTTAGTTTTAACCGGTGGTATCTAGAATCGAGCCCAATATGTCTTTAATTTTTATGGAATTTTTTCATGGCATATACTTGAAGATTCGGGATGGTGTCGAGGCGGCGGCGAATAAATTGCCTATAGAAATTAACGTCTGCGTAGCGCAGCTCAGTTGTCGGAGACGTGAATTTCCATACAAGATCTGTCCGCCTCGACTCTTGCAGTCAAGTTAAACTTAATTTCTACAAATAAAATAAGATTTTTATTTTGTGACTCATAAAACGCGTCTTTTATTTTTACTAGTTGGATCCACTTCATATGTGAAGGTCTAAATTGTATTTTGTATTGAGCTCACCCATTTCATTTGGTCACAAAAACAAAAATAAAGTGCCTACATCGTAAGGGGCATATCACATTGGCTCTCACAAGAATTTCATGTAGTTTTGTCATTCCACATATGAATTCATAGCCATTCTCAATCTCAATCAATCTTTTTGTCGTACTTAGTGAATTATTGGTTTCTACTTCTTGAATTCATAAAAGGACATTATTTTGCGTCTTTACCTATAAATCTATTACATTCCATGCTGGACTGGGAGCGACAGAAAAACATAAAATATGCTCCAGCTGCATTTCCTCCCGGGCATGCTGTAAAAACCAGCTTAGGGATCAGAGGGTTTCAGAATATTGCAATTTAGGCGATGGGCTGACAACCTGTCACTACAACAATATACCTACAATACCCTCTTGGATGACCCCAAAGCTTTGTCAGACGTGGTGGAACGACACGTGTTTAGGTCGTTTGCGCTCTGCCTACCCCGTTGGGGATAAAGGCGTAATTATATGTATATATGTATAAATCTATTTCAAGAGCAAAGTTTGAAAACTTCATCAAACGGTAGAGTGATTTTAACAAGAATTTGTGGGAAGGAATTAGAATATTCAAAATAGGTATAATTTGATAAAGCAATTAATGTATTTTAATAAAATCTCTCTCTCTCTCATTTTAATTTCTGTCAAGGCAAAAAAATGATTTTCAAATGTGTTATCCCGAAGAGCTACCAGTATGGACAAAGCTTTATCATTTAATTCGTGACGAAACATCTACGAGGGGCATGTGAATGTGACCGCAGAAAGCCGCGCTTCATTTTGTTTTTACTGGCTTTTATTGCTGGCTAGCCTTTGTACAGGGCAAACTGTGGGGGCAAAGTTACTTTATCTACTTTATCTCACATTTGGCGGTTTCATTTTAGCTTAGAGGATTTTACCAGTGTAGTAGTTGTTTTTAGACTCATTTGTTTGCTATCAAAGTGAATTGTTTTCTTACAAAAGTGATTAGATGGCTAGCTGTAGATAGTGAATTGAATAGAAAGGTAAACACTTCACAAATCGAAAAAAGCTGTTGGTCAAAATCTGTTATGGGAACTATGTAAGTAGTTGCGGTAGCAAAAAATAAGAAACAAGAAAGTTGCACCACCTAAATTCTTAGGCTATTATTGTTTCTATTTAACAATTGTAGCAAAAGATAAAAAAATAGATGCACAACGATCCTTTTGACGAAAGGATGCTTATTAAACGAGTAAAACAATTTCATAGAATTCTACGTTTAATAAAGTATATTCTGGGAAAAGTATCGCAAAATAAATATATCTCTTCACGAGTACTATTATGAGAGCACAATTATTCTTTCTTGAAAACTTCGAGAAACATTTTAATGATCTTTATTTTACAACAAAATATTTTCTTAAGAAATAATGGAAACGTTACTTTAACATTTTAATTAACGCTCAATTTAGATACATTTATTTCTCTCGTTATGTCTAACCGCGATGCTGTAAGAGTAGATTTTTTTCAGGTTAAGATAATTAAACTCAGGAAAATGCAAATAGATTACACACATATTAGAAATAAAAGAAAAAATCATTTTAGCTTCGATTTTAATTGCTTTTCTCTGTAACCCGTAAATAATTTATTTATTTAGTAAGTCATCATTTTACTATAGGGATTAATAATATAATTGATTGTAACACCCAAAAGATTAGAATTCATATCGTCGCGTCGCATAATCAAAAAGAGTATGCATACTGGCCAATAAAATGTATATATAGGTAATATTGTTTAACATACATAGATATAATCACGCCTTTATACCTAATGGGGTAGGCAGAGCGTAATCGACAAAGGTCGTTCCGCCACGTCTGACAATTTTTTGTTTTTATTTAAGATGGATTTGTAGGTATATTGCTCTACAGAAAAATGATCCATCTGCATTTCCTCCCTGCCATGTTGTAAAAGCCATCTAAAGGATCTGAGGGGTTGTCAGCCCAACGCCCAAATTGCAATATACAAAAACCCTCAGATCCTTTAGCTGGCTTTTACAACATGGCAGGGAGGAAATGCAGATGGATCATTCTATGTTTATCTCTCAGTCCAGTCCAGCATGAAAGAACAATGATTGTTTAACAATGAGCTAATAGTCAATCCTGTCTGCTAACCTGTACTAGTTTAAATAATACTTTAGAGCAAAGTTAATTGCTCCCCCGTCAGTTAATTTCTGCTTTCGAAGGTTCACTGCACCACTTGTGTTTATCAAGTAAATAAGTTAGTAACTGAGGAGTGATTTTACCACAATGTAGAGATAGATTACTGCAACTCTCGTTATAGATAGAGACGTCACTTAAATCATAGATAATGGTAACTAGCTTAAATCATACTTAAGAGCAAAGTACACTGCTCCCCTGCCATCTAACTTCTGCTCTGTGAAGGTTCGCTGCACCATTTGTGTTTATCAAGTAAATAAGTTAGTAGCTGAGGAGTGATTTAACCACTGTCTCGAGATAGGTTTCTGCAACTCTCGTTATAGATAGAGACGCCAAGGAAAGCATAGATAATGTTACTAGTACTAGCTTAAATCATACTTAAGAGCAAAGTACACTGCTCCCCTGCCATCTAACTTCTGCTCTGTGAAGGTTCGCTGCACCACTTGTGTTTATCAAGTAAATAAGTTAGTAGCTGAGGAGTGATTTAACCACTGTCTCGAGATAGGTTTCTGCAACTCTCGTTATAGATAGAGACGCCAAGGAAAGCATAGATAATGTTACTAGTACTAGCTTAAATCATACTTAAGAGCAAAGTACATTGCTCCCCCGCCATCTAACTTCTGCTCTGTGAAGGTTCGCTGCACCACTTGTGTTTATCAAGTAAATAAGTTAGTAGCTGAGGAGTGATTTAACCAATGTCTCGAGATAGGTTTCTGCAACTCTCGTTATAGATAGAGTCGTCAAGGAAAGCATAGATAATGTTACTAGTAGTAGCTTAAATCATACTTAAGAGCAAAGTACATTGCTCCCCCGCCATCTAACTTCTGCTCTGTGAAGGTTCGCTGCACCACTTGTGTTTATCAAGTAAATAAGTTAGTAGCTGAGGAGTGATTTAACCAATGTCTCGAGATAGGTTTCTGCAACTCTCGTTATAGATAGAGTCGTCAAGGAAAGCATAGATAATGTTACTAGTAGTAGCTTAAATCATACTTAAGAGCAAAGTACATTGCTCCCCCGCCATCTAACTTCTGCTCTGTGAAGGTTCGCTGCACCACTTGTGTTTATCAAGTAAATAAGTTCGTAGCTGAGGAGTGATTTAACCAATGTCTCGAGATAGGTTTCTGCAACTCTCGTTATAGATAGAGTCGTCAAGGAAAGCATAGATAATGTTACTAGTAGTAGCTTAAATCATACTTAAGAGCAAAGTTCAATGCTCCTCCGCCATCTTTCTTCTGCTCTGTGAAGGTTCGCTGCACCAATTGTGTTTATCAAGTAAATAAGTTAGTAACTGAGAAGTGATTTTACCACAATCTCGAGATAGAGGCGGCCGTCCATGAACAATTAAGTTTATTTATTTATTTATTTACTGATCATTGTACACAAGTAACATGAAAAAGACAATACAGAAGGAATAACGACATAGCAGGTTAAGTTTATTTCTAATAATAAATTTCTTCCTACTGACCTACGGAAGTGAGACTTACATTGAGAGGCAGATTAGGCATGAATGAAGCAACAAATGAAGCATTATATTAGAATAATACCCTCATGTATACTCATATTATAATATTTCATATGTTCGGAGAGCTTGTCATATAAATGTGTCACAATCAGCGGATTTAAAGGTATCTTACCTCGTGATTTTACCCGCGGTTAAATGTTTTTTACGACGGGAATAAGTTTCTCTACAATAGTGTACTCAGAGTTATAGTTAATTTGTGAGATAATTCTTTCACGAAGAAATACTTTGACTTGAATTTATTAATTGTCAATCCAATTGATCGTTTCGCCGACACTTTACAGCACAACCGTCTGTTACATTCTCTAATAAATACATATGGGGTAAGCAGAGCGTTAGCGACCTAAACAAAGGTCGTTCCGCCACGTCTGATAAAGTGTTAAGGGGTTATTTAAGATTGATTTATAGGTATATTGTTGTAGTGACAGGTCCTCTAATAAGACTTACAGGTACAGCTTATTTCTACTAAGAATTTCTTAGTAGAAATAAGCTGTACCTGTTGTGTCGGTATTCCTTGTGTATTGTCTTTCTCATCTTACTCGTGTACAATAAACAGTAAATAAATAAATAAGACTTGCAAAATACAGCTACCTACATAAATACAGAGTGATAGGAAAGGTAATCGTGGTTTTCATTGACCTAAACATACAAAATGGAAAGACATTTAAAAATAAACATTTTTGCGATTTATACGAAAAAAGTAGCAGCACTTATAATCATCTATCATCATCATTACAGCTCATATACGGGGTGTAAGGGACAGAGTCCCGCAAACTGATAGAAGCTGCTCTGTTAACGAAACTGAACAACTTTCACCAGGAAATACTTTCAGGAGATGAAAAAAAAAAAACTTATTGACAAATTTACCACATCGATCAGACAATTTGTATGGAAAAGCATTTATATTTCCATTTCCTGAAAAAAAACCTGCGGATAGTTGTTCAGTTTCCCTGAGCAACCCCTATCAGATTGCGAGACGCTGCCCCTTACACCAGGTAGGTACATCGTACATCATCGTCATTCTCAAATACTATAAGTATTAAATAATCAAAAAAAGTCGTAGACATTTGCTACGTCGTAGTAAATAAAAGTAACTTTCCAAGAGAAACATCAGATAATATTTCACTTTACTTTCCCCGGCGAGTAAACGACTTACGGTCGCGTGCTGCGTCTAATTGCATCGCGGCTTAATGGCGCGACCATCTGTTGCACCGAACACACAGCTACGAGGCTACGTGCGTAGAACAAGGCCACGGCTTAGGCAGCGACAACAGGCGTCACTTAGACCCGTAACTATAAATCAATTTCAAGATTTAGAGCAATATTAAGTATCGAATTTGACAGACCATTTTGTACTGGAATGACATTTCTGATACAAACTCAAACTAGCTGTCAATCTTGAGTTGCAGAGGCCAGATGGTAGTCACTCTGTGTAAAAACCAGTACCCTCGTTCAGTCACCTAGATTAAGTAGCCGACCCCGAGAGATACAGGATAAGGAGATGATGTCTCTGATTTTTGGATTGAAATTGGCAAAGAACTTCACGTGATCAATAATGGTGACTCCTAAGTCTAATCTAAATGTAATAAAGGAACTTGACTTTATTACGTAGTAATACTGGGATACTGGGAACGAGAAAAAAACATAGAATGTGCCAGCTGCATTTCCTTCCGGACATGCTGTAAAATCCAGCTAAGAGATCCGAGGGTTTCAGTATATTTCAATTTAGGCGATGGGCTGACAATCTCTCACTACAGCAATATACCTAAAAATCTATCTTAAATAACCCTCAAACATTGTCAGACGTGGCGGAACGACCTTTGTTTAGGTCGTTTACGTTCTGCCTTACTCATTAGGGATAAAGACGTGATTATATGTATGTATGTATGTAATAGAGCTGATATTTGCACTTCAACTGCATGCCGTAGAATATCCAATAAAATGGTCATAAAAATCTTTGTAACCTAGAAGGTAGCATTGTGGCCTTCTATGAATCTATAATAGCATTATACCCTCACCTTTGTGCGTCACTATCGAAATAGAGAACGTATTGATTTCGAATATGGACCAAAATACCTAAATTTGTTAAGGTTATATCGCAAACACTTCTAGTACCTAAATTCTAGTGGCGAAACTTAGCTAAAATGATTATTTCGATAGATACGGAAATTATTTATTATCACAGTGGTGCACTCTCTATTCTTTCAATCTCTTATTCTGACGGGACGGATTAACTGAGACGACCAGAGAGAAATCACATACATGCCCATCCGACAGCATGGATCATCTTACTTTTCGGTCCATCAGGTGATCAGCCTGCAATGTCCTAACCAAACTAGAAACAACAATACAAATTCATTGTCCTCCGCTGGGAATCAAACCTTGGACCTTCAGGTCAAGAGCCCATGGCTCAGAAGTCAGCACTTTGTACCTATTGCAGTTACAAATCAATATCTTCTATGCTGGCCTGGGAACGAGGGAAAACCAAAGAATGTGCCAGCTGCATTTCCCCTCGGGCATGCTGTAAAAACAGCTAAGGGATCCGAGGGTTTTGTATATTGTAATTTAGGCGATGGGCTGACAACCTGTCACTACAGCAACACACCTATAAATCTATCTTAAATAACCCTCAAAACTTTGTCAGACGTGGCGAAACGAGCTTTGTTTAGGTCGTTTACGCTCTGTCTACCCCAAATAGGGGTAATGGCGTGATTATATGTATGTATGTATATCAATAGCTACTTCCACGTGGACAATAAATGATTCTATCAGACTACATTAAGTAAGGTAGCATCGCGTGCACCTCACTAATGTGATTCTTACTGTAACTTACGCTTTAACAGGAGCTGTAAATGAGACGAGACATGTTAACGTAAACAAACGTAAAGAAAACATTTTCTAATGCATCAGATAGTTAATATATACACTATATTATTTAATAGATAGATATTGGTATTTATTATGTTTTGATTTATACTACATGTATTACATATGTGCTGTGGGTAATAATTATACTCTAAATTACATATTGCTTTGTTTTTTATTTGTTCTAACTAGTTAGTTACAGGGATAGATTTTTTTGCACCTGCCTTGTCATTTCCACATGCCATAAGATAGACTGGTAGATGTTATGTTATTTGGCGTTAAATCCGCCCGTGTAAAATTTTTGTGCATAAAGTTACATACATACATAAATCACGCCTTTATCCCTTACGGGGTAGGCAGAGCGTTTAACGCCTCGTAAAAGGCGCTTTCGCCACGTCTGACAAAAATTGAGAGCAATTTTAGATTGTAACATGTATTGCTTTAGTGACAGGTTGTCAACCCGCCTAAATTACAATACACTGTAACCCTCGAGTCCCTTTTGCTGACTTCAACAGCATGCCCGGGAGGAAGGGCAGCTGGAACATTCTATGTTTTTCTATCTCTCCCAGTCCAGCATGGAAGAAATATCATAAAGTTAAATTAATAAAATAAAATTGTACCTTTTCCAAATTCTCCTTTACAATAATAGGTACACAACAATATGACGCTTAAGGTGACGATACTAGCCAAGTGGCGCCCCCATTAGTGAAAAAAACATAATTCACTAAAAATGTTGTGAATAGAAAAACCGGTCCAACAGAATCAAGTAATGCGGCTCATAGTTCGTTGTTGTAATAGTCAATCTTTCTTCCTGGTTCTACAACGAGCTATGAATCGCAAATTTATAAGGTACTAAATTATCTTAATTACTATAACTTGATACTGTGGGACCGGTTTTTCGATTTATTGTGTTTTTAGTGAATTACGTTTTTTTTACTAACCATCACTATACCTACAAATCTATCTTAAATAACCCTCGAAAGTTTGTTAAACGTGGCAGAACGACCTTTGCTTAGATCGTTTAGGCTCTGCCTACCCCATTAGGGATAAAGGCGTGATTATATGTATGTATGTATGTATCACTTGGCTAGTATCACCATCTTAATATGACACTTTCCTTCCCCAGGTTGCCTTGTATAGACGTAATACCTCGGCGTAATAGTATCAAAGTAAGCAGGGATGCTTTAGATAGTATCAAATGACACGAAGAAGAGAAGTATCAAATCACACAATTTGTATGGTTTTATTACTTACTGAAAAAAAAAACCTAGTAACAGTTCTTCAGTGTTGTTGACTGAGTAACCCCTATTAGTTTGCGGGACGCTGTCCCTTACACCCGGTATAATCTTAAAACAAAGAATAAAAATGACACATATTTTACAAAAGAACGTGGAAATATCGTGGTACATTTTTTCATATCCCTATCACCGGAGTCCGGCGACAAACAGCTTGCTGTGTTCCGTCGATGCCTGATATTGCCAGTGCTATAACAGACATCTTCTGGGTGAGCTCACTTCATCGTCGACTCTGTCACGGTCATTCCTGACCTAGTGTCTAGAAACTCAAGAGCAAACCCAAAAAAAAAGCAGCATGGGAGTCATAGTCGTGGTTAACTTAACCTAGTTAAGGTTTTTAAAGTATATAAACAAAAGCTGGGAGTGATCCAGCCAGACAGCAGTAAGTGAGTTACCGTCGCGTGCGCCGAGGTAATATAATCACGCTGACTTACGCCCCAACAGGTGTAGCAACTAAGGTGACGATACTAGCCAAGTGGTGCGCCCATTAGTAAAAAAAACATAATTCACTAAAATAGCAGTGAATCGGAAAACCTGGCGTTGGTGGCCGTTATACGCAAGTTTTCTTCCTGTTACTACCAACGAACTATGAATCGCTAATTTATAAGGTTCTAAATTATCACATCACTACATGGTATAAAACAAAGTCGCTTTCTCTGTCCCTATATCCCTATATATGGTTAGATCTCTAAAACTACGCAACGGATTTTAATGCGGTTGCTTTTAATGGATAGAGTAATTCAAGAGGAAGGTTTATCATCTCCCTAGCCTTATCCCGTATCTCACAGGGTCGGCTTCCTAATCTAGGGGATTGAACGAAGGTACTGGTTTTTATTTAGAGCGACTGCCATCTGACCTCCGCAACCCAGAAGGGAAACCAGACCCAATCCTAGATTAGGTCAGAGTTTTCAAGCCGCCAATGCTTAGAACTGGCCTCTGATATGGCTTAACGACTAATATCTACGTATTAAACGATATTAACCGGGACCAACGGCCTTCCGAAGCACGGAAAAAGCGCCGAATAAACGTACATATGAAATTCGAAAACCGAAAAACACCAATGTGTTTTTCGACCAATGTACGTGGTGGGATTCGAACCACGACCTCCCGCTCAGGAGGCAGCGGCCATATCCACTACACCATCGGGCTCTAGGAAGGTTTATATGTATAATAAATGCATAATATAGTAGAGAAACACTGATGATTTCCATGCGAAGCCGGGGCGGTTCGCTAGTAATTACTAGAACTTGATTCTGTTGTACATGTTTTTTAGATTATGAATTATGTTTTTTTTACTAATGGGGGCGCCACTTGGCTACTTGACGATGATACTCGTTACCTTAATAAAACAACACGACTCTTTGGATGTTTTTTTTTTAAATTAAATTGGTGACCTGTGGTTAACATTTTTTTTTATTATTGAACGTTCTTTTTTTGGTGTATACAGTGGTTGCAGTACAGAGGGTTTATATGGCATGTTTTTTAATTCTTGAATGAAAAACTGTTTCATCCTATATGGCACACTATAATTTGTATATCAAATTGGATCAAATGCAAGAAATGGTTATATCCTACCGTTTATTGTATGTTTTTTAAATATAGAAGGTTTCATTAAAGCAGGTAGGTAACAAAGGTTATATAGAGAGAATAGAAATACTGTCAGACTTCAATTAACAGTTTCAACTGGCAAAATAAAACGTAGGTAGATTTTCTTTGAGCAAGGCGATATTTTAACGCTTTAAACGGTCTCCGGTCGCTATAAAAGAACTATTAGTGTCAATTTGGGTTGAGAGAAGAAAATTGACTTCGAAAATAAGAAAATTGGCTCACCCAGTTGGCTGTGTGTAATTATACATAACTACCTAGTTATTTCTAAAAATATCCCTTAAATTAAAACAAGTTATCTTAGTATCTTCCATGCTCTCCTGGGAGCGAGAGAAAAACATAGAATGTGCCAGCTGCATTTCCTCCCGGGCATGCTGTAAAAACCAGCTAAGGGATCCGAGGGTTTTAGTATATTGCAATTTAGGCGATAGGCTGACAACCTATCACTATAGCAATATACCTACAAAGCTATCTTAAATAACCCACAAAAAATTGTCAAACGGGGTGGAACGACCTTTGTTTAGGTCGTTTACGCTCTGCCTACCCCATTAGGGATAAAGGCGTGATGATATCTATCTATCTATTAAAACAAGTTACTGGACAATACACCGTAAATACATTAATACACTCGTGGAAATGTGTGGCAAAAAGCTAAGTTTAACTTGTTCAAAATCGAGAATAGTATAAAAGCCATTTTTCCAAGGAAACTATTTTAATTTTAAACTTTACAACTCTGTGCAGTTTACGAGGCAACTATTAAAGTTCCAGCAGAACCACTTAGCCAACTATTATATTACAATATTCCCAAGAATGTTTAATAGACGCACACTGTTTTACACCTTTCCTTAAGTAGAATTCAAGATGAGTAATAGTATTATTCAAATATTCCTTGCCTTTTCTTTGAAAGTCTGATTAAAAAACCTTTTTTTTACATGGTTTTATGTAGATTTCAATACTGAAATAGTACACGAATAACATAAATATATTTAAAAAAAATACAATTTGGTTGGATCCAAAGGGTGGTAGAAAATTTATAAATGGTGATCTCCTGAACAAGTTCAGGACAAGGACAAGGTAACTCAAAATACAGAAAAGATGTTTTTTTTTTTTCAAAATCTTTCGTTTTTAATCAGTAAGTGTGATATGCAAGAGATATGCTAGGAATTTTCATTTAGAACTATTGAAAAGTTTCTTAGGTTTTAATGAAAACTAATTTGTAACAGAAAACTAATAATGTCGCTTGTCAAGAAACGTTCAGAAGTCATTTCAGGAATTCTAATACCACTTTATTTAATGAGTTTTAGAAGTTTTACATATTTAAATACTTACGTGTTATACGGTTCATTACATAATTTGCCAGATGTATTGTTATATTATTAAATTAAAATTAAAGCTCTATTTTATTGATAAAAGAAATATTATATTGACCTACGTCAAAAATATTGATTAATATCAAAGGTAATCAAGCATGGCTGTCAAATTTCTAGCTTTTAATTTGTACTTACACGTCACATAGATTTTATTAAGCTTCTAGGTCTCATTTTCCAGGCAAGTTTGCTAACAGGAAATACTAAGAGTCTCTCAGCAGAGCTTAAATTCCTTAAAGCCTCTTAACTGACGAATCTCGGATCGAACTAGATGTTACTTCCACTGAATATTTTTGTACGAGCTTACAGGAAATACAGCATTTTTAAACTCGGACCCAAGTTGGCCGAAGTAAAGAGGATATGCATACATACATGTAATCACGCCTTTTTCCTTAATGGGGTAGGTAGAGCGTAAATGACCTAAACAAAGTTCGTTCCGCCACGTCAGACAAAGTGTTAAGGGTGATTTAAGATAGATTTGTAGGTATATTGCTGTAGTGACACCCGCGGTTCCCTTAGCTGGTTTTTACAGCATGCCCGGGAGGAAATGCAGCTGGCACATTCTTCTGTTTCTTTCGCCCCCAGTCCAACATGGAAAAAGAAGGATATGCATAGGTATCTCCACATAGCGTGGAGAGCGCATGTCTGTGTGGTGTGTCTCCCCAGACAATGGCGCATCTTTTAACTTGCCCTGCGTGTTCCTACACCTACACACGTGAGGACCTGAACAATTCCTCTGATAACGCTTTATTAGTCGCTAAGTACTGGTCCTCACTAATATAGTTTTGTCGAGTCGACACGCAAAGAAGAAGAAGAACTCTTTTTACCGAAAGTGTATGTAGGTGAATAGAGTACGGGATAGAAAACTAATCTATTCTTTATCTAAACCGGAATGCTTATAATTTTACAAACAAAAATTAAAGTTGCTACTTATAAGAATATCACTATAAAAGAAATAACCGTAGAATGGCACAGAATCCTGAAGGAATAAAAAATACTACATTTATAAAATAATTTGTTAGGCACTACGGGAAAACTAATTAAGTTACGGATATAATGCCTTCGGGAGCCTATTTTAGTTCGGAGGTTACGCCTTTTGTATTTTGAAATTACGATAATAAATTCAAGATAATAAAGCCTTGGCGGCAAAATGAGATAACCTTCAAAATCCTGAGCAGGTCAAGAGGGTTTCTGGAGATAAGACACGAATTTTTGATGTAGATATAAAATTATGACGGTTGCTAAAAATCTCTATTGAAAAAGGCATACTAGCTAATAATAATAGCTTTTTGTTGCATCTTCAATTAAAGTATAATGTCAATTTTATTGTTGAATTTTAATCCCAATAATATACGTCATGTACCTACCTTACCTAGCTATGAAGTTATTTTCTCGCAATCTTTTGTTTATTTTAAAGAAAATTAAGTTTTTTTTAAAGTGAAAGACCATTTTTGGCATGAGGCAAAATTTGTTTGTTTATCGATCCAAGGAAACAAATATTTCCTCTTGCCAACGATAGTACAATTTTCTCAATTTTATGGATAGATACATAAGCTCCCTCGTGGTTCTCGAAGATCCTACCCTAATATAAAATTTGCAATCTGACACAGGATCGTTAAAGGCGATGAAACATCATCATAATAAATCACTCTCTAAGTAATTGCCACTGAGGTGTAGTCCTCTAAGCGTGACTCCCACGGGAATGACTCCCTTAGAATTCCGGAAATATTAAGTACAGTACGGGGCCGTTAATATTCCACATCAACCCCTAGAAAGACTCGTTAAACAAGTGGATCAGGGATAGCTTCCCGCAAACTTAAAGGGGTTGCTCAGTAAATGACTAAACAACTTTCGAAAAAAAAAAGAAAAAATGTTTTTTTTATTCAAAAAATTGTCTGATCAAAGTGATCATTCTGAAAAGGGAAGTCTATTAAATATTTTTCATTTCTTGAAAGTATTTTTTGGTGAAAGTTGTTCAGTTTCGTTGATTGAGTAACTCCTATCCCTAGATGTCCCTAGGCGCATCGCAAATAGGAAGCGGCAAGGCGGCGACGAAGCGGAGGCGCGCCGATATTGCATAAAAAAATACGTTTGCCCAGCGCAGCTTGAGTTGCTAAAATAAGTTGTTAAAACTCTATACAAAAACGGCTTCGCCGCCGCCGCCTCGCCACTTCCCTTATGCAATTCGCCTTACACCCGTTACATGGCCCTTTACTGTACTGCTACTTGATCATCACTTTGTGAGATTGATCTCAGCTAGTCTAGTGTAGGCAGAAGTACTTTATCATCTGACGAGTTATATGATTCTTTGTTTCGGAGGGCACTTCATGCTGTCAGTGCCAGACACTGCTGCCTCTGAAAGTGATCTATACACTATACATGCCATTTAAAAACTCTGATAAAGGAACCGGGGTTTATCGTTTACAACTAGATATTTGGCGAGTGTGGATGGAAATGTTGGGAGGGGAAGGCCTCGACGCACGTACTTGGATCAAATCGGGGACGTCCTAAAGAAAGGTCAGGTCAAGAGTACCCTAAACCGACGAGCATGTATGAAAAGATTAATGAATGTGGATGAAGCGAAAGAAGTATGTAAGGATCGTAGCAAGTGGAAAGATGTGGTCTCTGCCTACCCCTCCGGGAAAGAGGCGTGATTATATGTATGTATGTATGTATGTATGTAACTAGATATTTTATTGATTTGGAGTAAACATTTTATTTTTATGTTATTTTACTGCGCCATTTTAGGACCATACAATCTACATGAAAAGACCTTTAGTCGTACGAATTTCCTTTTCTTTTCACATTTTCAAACAACTTCATAAGACCGATTAACAATTGGGAGAAATAAATACACAAATCCTCTCAGTTTTTCTCATTACCATCAAAATTGCTATAAGAGAAATATTTTTACATATATATTATATATACATATATTCACGCCTGTATCCCTAATGGGGTAGGCAGAACGTAAACGACCTAAACAAAGGTGTCCCGCCACGTCTGACAAAGTTTTGAGGGTTATTTAAGATAGAATTCTAGGTATATTGCTGTAGTGACAGGTTGTCAGCCCATCGCCTAAATTACAATATACTGAAACCCTCGGATCCCTTAGCTGGATTTTATAGCATGCCCGGGAGGAAATGCAGCTGGCACATTCTATGTTTTTCTCTCGCTCCCAGACCAGCATGGAAGTAATATTTTTAGAGCGTCAATTTTGTTTTAGAATGTCCAATAGAAGTGCCGACGAGCCAGACACTTCCATCTATTATGCAGGAGGCTTTTCGATTGACTTGCTAACTGAAAGATAAAGCTTGCTCATGACCAACATAGGAGCTGAAACTGCACAAGTTAGTTATATATTCTGAGGTTTTCAAAGTTTATCATATCGCTGGAGGCCGAAATAGAACGCATGGTTTGAATCTGCAGTCAAATATGCTTGCAAAACTAAATACTGATTTGGTCAAAGATAATGTATTTCTTAAGTAGTTTATTTGATCTAATGACGAACCATTCAGATTAAAAATATTTAAGCCTCTAAGTGCAGCAACACACAGGCGTCACTTACTGCGCGCAAGGTTGCGCTTAACACGCTGTCAATGCTTTTTACATTGCCTACAACACATATGCGTATTATTGCGCTCTACGCGCGCGTACTTGCAGAGGGATGCGCTGACGTAGAGTTCATCGCTATGCGCGCGTAGTGTGTAAGTTGTCGCATGTGTGTTGTACATACATATAATCAAAAGATTTGTAGGAATATTGCTGTTGTAATAGGTTATCAGCCAATCACCTGAATCACAATACTCTGAAAGGCTCAGATCCCTTAGCTGGCTTTTACAGCATGCTCGGGAGGAAATGCAGCTGAAACATTCTAGTTTTTCTCTCACTCCCAGTCCAGTATGGAAGAAATGTGTTGTAGGCCATGCAAAAAGCATTAACAGCGTGTTGAGCGGAACCTTGCGCGTAATAAGTGGCGCCTGTGTGTTGCTGCCCTAATATGTTACATAATTTTGTTATTGTAAGACGATTCTACAAAAATAAAAACACTTTCCTCAAGAAGATCACATTCAAAATTACTCAATCAACGTGCTAAAGTTGTTCAGTTTCATGGTTAGAATCACCTCCTTCGGTAAATTAATTTATCCTATCAAAATATTTTCAAAATAGGTAATATTTTCTCTTACTACCATTGGAATTGGTTGGCTGGAAGAGATCTCTTTATAGAGATAAGTTCGCCCTTGCACACTATATTTTTAAATTACATTTCATTTGTGTTTATGCAATAAAGTATTATTTCGCGTTATAAGCGGTTAATTGTCTTGCCTGAAATTCGCTGAAAATAACAATACAATTTCGATTCCTATTAATCTTGTTTTTACAAAAACCCAAGATGCCTTAGAACATTTTCCCTAAAGCAGGTAAAAATTAAACATGGAGAGAAGACATAGGAATTCGCAGTACCTACATCAATGAACCATAAACAATTGTATAAGCTTTATTTAGAGTTTCCTTTGAAATAACGTTTTCGTTTTGTTTCGATTTTTCAATAACTCCTAAAATATGCGCAAACTCTACTGCATACTCCTACCAGGAAGAGTATTTATAGTCATAGTAATATTTATACTTATAGTTACCATTAATTTTGCAGAGCCCGATGGTGTAGTGGATAGGGCCGCTGCCTCCTGAGCGGGAGGTCGTGGTTCGAATCCCACCACGTACCAATGTGTTTTTCGGTTTTCTAATTTCATACGTTTATTCAGTGCTTTTTCAGTTTTCAGCTTTGGAGGCACGTTAGGCCGTTGGTCCCGGTTGGTAATATCGTTTAATACCGTAGATAGTAGTCATTAAGCCATATCAGAGGCCAGTGCTAAGCATTGGCGGCTTGAAAACTCTGACCTAATCTAGGATTAGGTCTGGTTTCCCTTCTGGGTTGCGGAGGTCAGATGGCAGTCGCTCTGTGTAAAAACCAGTACCCTCGTTCAATCCCCTAGATTAGGCAGCAGACCCCGTGAGATACGGGATAAGGCTAGAGAGTTGATGAGTTACCATTAATTTATTCACTTCAAGTTAGAATCCAATATTCTTAACGGCAGACAGACAATACTGTTTACATTCGATGCTATTTACTACGTGAGGTGTCCTAATAACACAAAGGACTACCAGCAGAAAACCCACTACGATTATACCAGTACCACTATTTCCGTGAAGTGTCGACGGTACCCGTACGATATTTTATTCATACGAGCACCCTTGATACCGACTCACACGCGAGACTCATTCGCGCCTATATGGTGCTATAAGTCCCTTACAGTATTCAAGGCTTTATATGAACGTGGTGGGAAAGAAACTAACATGCCTATCACGGCAATTTTTAACTGTCTCTGTGGTCTAATGGTCTGAGACGTGGGCTTTAGATGCGGAGGTCCTAGGTTCGATTACCAGGAGGAACATAAAGTTGATGTTTGTCAATTTACCCACTTTATGAGATTTTCCACAATTTGGTTAGCCAAATCTCATAAAGTGATACTAATATCACTACATAGTTTAAAAGAAAGTCGATTTCTCTGTCCCTTTATCCCTATGTATGCTTAGATCTTTAAAACTATGCAACGGATTTTGATGCGGTTTCTTTTAATGGATAGAGTGATTCAAGAGGAAGGTTTATATGTATCATCATCTCATCTTCCTAGCCTTATCCCGTATCTCACGGGGTCAGCTTCCTAATCTAGGGGATTGAACGAGGGTACTGGTTTTTACACAGAGCGACTGCCATCTGACCTCCGCAATCTAGAAGGGAAACCAGACCCAATCCTAGATTAGGTCAGTTTTCAAGCCGCCAATGCTTAGCACTGGCCTCTAACGCCTAATATCGACATCTATGGCTTAACGACTAATATCGATATTAACCGGGACCAACGGCTTAACGTGCTTTCCGAAACACGGAAAGGTTTATATGTATAATACATACATAATATAGTAGAGAAACACTGATGATTTCCGTGCGAAGCTGGGGAGGGTCGCTAGTAATTAATATATTGCAGGCTGTATCACCTGATTGTCAATATGGACTTGTCAAATTCGATCGTTGGCGCACAAAATAACTAATTCTTGTTTCGTTATCTGTCATTTTCTATCATGAGAGAACAGAAAAGGACGAGAACAACAGTAAGAAATAATATTCCGTTTTTCGAAGTGCACTTTAAGTCGTCGGTCGCGGTCGCTGTCTTTGATAGTGGTCGTTACACACCATGTCAGTGGCCTATTAGCTGGTACTAATAGGCAATGTAAAAGAGAGCCCGATGGTGTAGTGGATAGGGCCACTGTCTCCTGAGCGGGAGGTCGTGTTTCGAATCCCACCACGTGCCAATGTGTTTTTCGATTTACGAATTTCATATGTACGTTTAATCGGCGCTTTTTCCGTGCTTCGGAAGGCACGTTAAGCCGTTGGTCCCGGTTAATATAGTTTAATACCGTAGATATTAGTCGTTAAGCCATGTCAGAGGCCAGTGCTAAGCATTGGCGGCTTGAAAACTCTGACCTAATCTAGGATTGGGTCTGGTTTCCCTTCTGGGTTGCGGAGGTCAGATGGCAGTCGCTCTGTGTAAAAACCAATACCCTCGTTCAATCCCCTAGATTAGGTAGCCGACCCTGTGATAAGGCTAAGGAGATGGAGATGATGAATAGGCAATGTAAAAACACTGACACGAGTGATCATCGGGTCGTTCTAAGATGAGAAGTAGAACTCTATTTTTAACAGCAAGCAGCGCCCCCCAGCTCAAATGCAATTAAACCCTTGCCGTATTGTAGAGGTTTGATTCACTGGCGAGCCAACCTTGACATACTCACCGCATCAATGGCTTAACAAATATTTAGTGCCGGTATTTTTGGCTACATTGTTCCTTTGAAGGGTAAACAACATATAGTTAAGTAGAGAACAGAAATTTCAATGCGTATAAGAAACCAGAAACTATAAATACCGTGTGTAAGGGACAGCGTCCCGCAAACTGATAGGGGTTGCTCAGTCAACGACACTGAACAATTTCCACCAGGATTTTTTTCAGGAAGTGAAGATAAAAATGGCTTTTCCATGCAAATTGTTTAATTAAAACATTTTGTATGGAAAAGCCAATTTTTATATTTACTACCAGAAATAATTTCTTGATGTAAGTTGTTCAGTATTGTTGACTGACATTTTGCCCGCGGTTTCACCTACGTTAAATGAGTTGAATGACGTGGGAATAAGATATTTCTCCACGGTAAAAAATAGCCTATGTTCGTTTCCAGGATCTCATCTATACTTAGTCCTACCAAATTTAATCAAAATCCAAATTAGAAAATAATAGCTTGCATTCACAATAATAATTAAAAAATAAATGTATTATTCTGATAAATTCATAGAGGAGAGCCCGATGGTGTAGTGGATAGGGCCGCTGCCTCCTAAGCGGGAGGTCGTGGTTCGAATCCCACCACGTACCAATGTGATTTTCGGTTTTCCAATTTCATATGTACGTTTATTCGGCGCTTTTTCCGTGCTTCGGAAGGCACGTTAAGCCGTTGGTCCCGGTTAATATCGTTTAGTACCGTAGATATTAGTCGTTAAGCCATATCAGAGGCCAGTGCTAAGCATTGGCGGCTTAAAAACTCTGACCTAATCTAGGATTGGGTCTGGTTTCCCTTCAGGGTTGCGGAGGTCAGATGGCAGTCGCTCTGTGTAAAAAACCAGTACCCTCGTTCAATCCCCTAAATTAGGTAGCCGACCCCGTGAGATACGGAATAAGGCTAGGGAGATGATGATGATTCTGATAAATTCATACATACATGAGTCACATTATATTTAATAATCTTTGCCTCACATATATGAATACTCCGTCATAGACATAATTGGTTTTCTTGTTTTGTTGGTACCTTAGAAAACTCCATTACGAAGTAAATTCTACTTCTTTTAAAACTTTTGTATGCCCGTAAGACCACACATCACTCAAAGAATTGCTTTATCTTTATTTTCAAACACGAAGAAATTTCCAGGACGATATTTCTCTACCAGAAGGGACATGTGGAACAAGGAAATAGGAGTAGTACCTACAGCAATTTATTACATTATTCTTAATCAGGTAAGGCTATAAGTTACTTCCATGCTGGACTGGGAGCGAGAGAAAAACATAGAATGTGCTAGCTGCATTTCTTCCCCATGCAGTAAAAACCAGCTAAGGGATCTGAGGGTTTCAGTATATTGTAATTTAAGCGATGGGCGGGCAACCTGTCACTACAGTCTTAAATGACCCTCAAAACTTTTTCAGATGTGGCAGAATTACCTTTGTATGGGTGGTTGAGGCTCTGCCTACCCCATTAGGGATACAGGCGTGATAGTATGTATGTATAAGTACATTTGAAAATATGTATGACAAACATGTAAGATGAATGATATGTGACAGCTAAAATGTATTTTTTTGTATATAATGCATACAAGTATGAGCTGTTACATAACATCACATGTATATTATTTAGTAACCGGAAGATAATTAATGTAGAAAAATTTATACTTATTTGATATCAAATTAAAGTAACTAAATAGCTAGCATCTCTAACTAGTGTGGCTATAAAGAGTGGAACACTTCCGAACTCAAACTGATATAAAGCAAAAAAGCGGTTTCTACCGTTTCTACAAAGTCGGTAATATGCACAAAGCAATGAACACAAACAACTGTCTGTCTATTCAAATGAAAATCCACGGAAACAATTTGATCGTGGAATTGAAACATTATGATATTGAATGACCCAATAGTTAAGTGGGTAGTGACCAAGTCTGAGTTCGATTCTCACATAACATAAATCATAGTTAGATCAAGAGTCAATGCTACCAATTCGTAGTTATTAAAATAATGACTTAACTAATATAAGTCTATACCTGTAATTTTCAGTCATGAGAGAACAGAAAGGAACGCCCGCCAATCATTTTAGTCAAGTATTGGAAGATTTGGAAGAAAAAATGCGTACCTAATTTAAAATTGGATGGTGATATTTGTCGATAAAAATTTGGCTTAATTTTACTTAGGTATTTATCTAAGTATACAAAATACAAGGTTATTCGTCAATGTTTTAATAAAATATCTTTAATCATTGTATTTTATTAAAACATGTTTAGACAGTCCCATGTTGTTTAATAAAAACCTTCCTCTTAAATCACTCTATCCATTAAACGAAATAGCATCAAAATCCGTTGCGTAGTTTCAAAGATTTATGCATACATAGGAATATAGGGACAGAGAAAGCGACTTTGTTTTATACTACGTGGGACACTCAGAAAGATTTGCGACACTAAAAAAAATTGTTCTACAGGTACATATATTTTTATTAAATCTTTTCAAAGTACTCTCCACCAGCCTCTATACAAAGATTCATGCGTCTGAACCAGTTTTCAAAACACTTTTTCCAGTCCGCCGTAGACACCTCGTTTACAGCCTGCTCGAACGCAGCCAGCGTATCTTCCGGCAACGAAAATTGTATCCCCTTGAGCTGATTTTTTATTTTTGGAAATAAAAAGAAGTCACACGGTGCTAGATCAGGGCTGTAAGGAGGGTGACCCAGGAGTTTGACTGGTGTGCTGTCCAGGAAGTCCCTCGTTTTGACCGCGGTGTGTGCAGGCGCATTGTCGTGGTGGAGCAGTAGTCCGCGGAGCCCTGTGTTTGGTCGCTTGTTGTTCACAACAGAAAAAACTTCTGGTAAACATTTGGTAGTATACCATTCGGCGTTAATGCTTCTTTGATCTCGTAAGGGAATTGAGGCCAAGTGGCCAGTCAAATTAAAAAAGCTGGCGATCAAAATCTTCCCCCCGCTTCGAGATCGCTTCACTTTGGTAGGCGTTGGTTCATTTTGAAACACCCAAACTGTCGACTGGCGCTTGGTTTCTGGATCGTATTGATAAATCCAGGACTCATCACCTGTTACGATGTCGTAAACACGCCGAGACGAGCCTGCTTCAAATTTGTTCAGCATATCACGGCACCATTCCACCCGGGCCTGCTTCTGAGCGTCGGTGAGGTAGTGCGGCACCCAGCGCGATACTATCCTCCTCACGCGAAGATGCCCTTGTAGAATCTCGTGAACGCTTCCCGATTCAATCTTTAATATGTGCTGAATCTCCTGATATGTAATTCGCCTATTATCTTGGATTAAATTTTTCACTGCTAGCACGTTTTCTTCCGTAATAGCCGTCAAAGGGCGACCGCTTCTTTCTTCATCCCCCAAGGTTGGTCGACCGCGCCTAAATTCGTTATACCAACGATACACAGTTGCCTTGGAGGGGCTTTCATCCATAAATGCCATTTGAAGTCTATCGAACGATTCATCCGGTTTCAGGCGACACTTGAAATCGTAAAAAATCATAGCTCTAAAATGTTCCCGGCGCAGATCCATTTTTCAGTAAGACACGATACTTTGAATTGGCTCGCAAAAAATGTGGAGGGAAATTTTGAAAATGGAACACACATATTTTTACTTACAAGTAATCATATTTTCAAAAAAGATTCTAACCGGCCAGTCTGCCATATATACAAACTATTTATCGCAATACTTTCTGAGTGGCCTGGTATGTAGTGATACCGGGAGTAAAAAAATAACTGGCCATATTTTAGGGGCTGAATTTACCTATAATACTGAACAAATTTCCCCAAGGAACATAGATAGAAATGTTAGAAAATAAATGTACCCCCTAATCCTCTCATACAAGATGACTGGAGCTGCTGACCCCATTGGTATGGGGTCCATTTTTTAAATGTTTCTTGGGGAAACTTGTTCAGTTTCATGGGTAGTTTCATCCCCTAAAATATGGCCAGCATTTTTTATTCCCCCTGTTTGTAAGGATTATTTTGAAACAAAATAGAAAATCTCTATTTGAACACTTACGTACATGTAGAGAGTAACTAAGGTAGGTACTGAATGGGCTCGATTATAAATACAAATTTAAATCTATCTGTCACTTTCAAAATAATAAAATTGAAAAAAGGATAAGCGATTTATACTCTATGCTTTTGCACGTTTTTCCAGTTTTTATGTCACTTTTATCTGCCATATCTTATGACGGCGGATAAAAATGACAGATAACGCATAAAACCACCGAATAAATCAAAAACCGGAGAGGATAGATCTCCTGTCAATTTCCAATGTTTTTAGTCTGAAAGTGGCAAATAGATTTTAATTTTAGTTTTAGCCTGCGAATCTAGAATCGAGCCCATTGATATAAATGGAGATGCCAATACCACAAAAAATATTTTAAAAGGAATTCTTGCCAATTGTGCTAAAAGTTTTCATTTCATTCAGTGATATAAATACGTTTCTCGTAGTGGAATTGGTGAAATACAGCAATGTTCAGTCCTAAGTAATGTTTGCCATGGGGCACGCAGCCAAGTCCGCCTCCTGTTTGCCAAAATCAGAAGTTGCGTAACTTTCACCCCTACTACGAAACTTTGAAACTCTTTTTAAAGATTCATTTTTGTATCTTTTCCACTGTTAAAAAACCTTGATGTCCCGGCCACACCCTATTATGAAAAGCTAATTCATAGTGCTGTTCTTTCATGTTGGAGTAGGAGCGAGAGAAAAACATAGGATGTGCAAGCTGTATTTCCTCCCGGGCATGCAATAATAACCAGTCAAGGTATCAGAGGGTTTCAGTATATTGCAATTTAGGCGATGGGCTGACAACCTGTCACTACAGCAACATACCTACAAATCTATCTTAGATAACCCTCAAAATTTTGTCAGACGTGGCGAAATGACCTTTGTTTAGGTCGTTTAAGCTCTGCCTACCCCATTAGGGATAAAGGCTTGATTATATGTATGTATGTTATTTATTGAGCCAGAGGAATTTATAGATAACCTTGAATGTCTCTTTCCCTCGTTCATTTTGTGTATGTTTATGTATGTACCTTTATGTTGAAATAAAAAAAAAAAAATATTTGAATTCTACCTAGGCACTAGTTACTTAGAAATTCTGAATTTTCTAGTGTCAAGACAAGATTTTTTTTATTGTATGGCATTATTTGTTAGGGCACGTCAAGCCGTCGGTCCCGGTCGCTGTCTTCGATAGTGGTCGTTACTCAAACCATGTCAGAGGCCTAATAGCTGTGCTACTAGGCGGTTCGAAAATCTGACACCAGGGTTCATCCGGTTGTTCGACTCGGGAATCCACTCACTAAGAAGAAGAAGATTTGTTAGGGCTGTACGCTACTAACGGGTTCCACAGGTGGATAGAGAAACGGCCATCAAGATATGGTGGTTAGCTGCGAATATATCGAATATGCAGTCCCCGACCAAACAGCGGCAAGATCATCAGGATGGAGTCCAGTGGGATGGGTTTCCTAAAAAATGCCACAAATGTCCGAATGTAATTTAGGCGATGGGCTGAAAACCTGTCACTACAGCAATATACCTACAAATGTATATATCCCTCAAAACTTTGTCAGACGTGGCGTATCGACCTTTATTTAGGTCGTTTGCGCTCTGCCTACCCCATTAGGGATGGAGGCGTGATTATATGTATGTATGTATGTATGTCCGAAAAAGATCTTGTGACGTAGCGAGTCAATGTCGCCACTGAATAAATAAGCTTTCCCCTGGTGTCAGGTAGCAGTGGCACCAGTACTGGTAATAGGCCGAGGAAATGGATTCTGCAAGGGCTCGTGTCCAGACTATATGACGCGGACTAGCTTCGCTTGCGGTGTGGAAGGCAAGAGGGAAACCACCTCACAAAATTTCCCTAAAAAGGAGTAATATGAACAGGATTATAGCTGGCGATTACTCCACCGACAAGAGCAAAGCTCTTAAGTTGATGATGATGATGGCATTATTTGCATTGAGATCCAGAGGACAGTGCAGAAGCCGGTTTTGTTGCACCTTTAGCACCAACCGAGGTCATGTGTAGGGTTTTTGAGGTAGTTCTCACGGACGTGGAGCAACATCGACCTGTAACGACCACTATTCGAAACAGTGACCAGGATTCGACGACGGCTTAACGTGCCCTCCAAAGCACGAAATCCGTTTTCTTCCAAACAGTCTGGTTGATTCTGCCTGTATTGTCCTAATCAAACTGGGGAAAGTATCACCGTAGAGAAAAAAATATATATATCAACTTTGTGTTGCCCCCCTGGGAATCGAACCCAGAACCTCTGGATCGTGAGCTCACGGCACTGACCACTAGACGACGGAGTCAAGACAAGACTAACTCCGAATAAATTTACGTGAAAGTAACGTGTTCTTAAAGTTAAAGGTAGAGGTTAGATTGAGAATAGTTTATTTTATCCCGTATCTCACGGGGTCGGCTGCCTAATCTAGGTGATTAAACGACGCTACTGGTTTTTTACACAAAGCGACTGCCATCTATCTGACCTCCGAAACCCAGACCCAATCCTAAATTAGGTCAGAGTTTTCACGCCGCATATGCTAGTGGCTAGTGCTAGGCTAGTGCTAAACTAGCCTCTGACATGGCTTAACGACTAATATCTACTATATTAAACGATATTAACCGGGACCAACGGAAAAACGTACATATGAAATTCGAAAACCGAAAAACCCATTCTTCGAATTGATTTGAACCACGACCGGAGCTCAAGAGGCAGCGGCCCTATCCACTACACCATCGGGCTCATAATTAGTTTTGTAAATAAGTATCAACTCTTTAGACCTACTAGTAGTAAGTACTACCTACATACAAAAATCTTCCCCAATTTTGGGGGTTTCGTTTTTTGTCGTCGATTGACCCGATGAACCCTGGTGTTAGAGTTTTTATACCGCCTAATAGCAAAGCTAAAAGGCCTCTGACAGGGTTTGAGTAACGACCACTATCAAAGACAGCGACTGGGGCCGACGGCTAAACGTGCTGTCCGAAGCACGGAATCTTTTTATTTTCGGAACAATAAGGTGATTCAACCTACATTGTCCTAACCAAACTGGGGAAAACCTCACAAAATGATATTTCTTTTGGGTTAATTACAATGGAAGTCAGGGTGCATTGTGACATTTTAGAAACTAAGTAGGTAGTATTTAGCGGAATTTTATACTTTATAATTCATTCTAGCGGAGTCATGTATGCATTTTTCCCCAAGGGAAAGCCTTTGTTACCATTACTAGGTACTTTTAAATTTAAACATTTGTGAAAATTTGTGCATGGAAACAATGGGAGAAAATACATACATACATACATATAATCACGTCTTTATCCCCAACCTAAACAAAGGTCGTTCCGTCACGTCTGACAAAGTTATGAGGGCCATTTAAGATAGATTTGTAGGTACATTCCTGTAGTGACAAGTTGTCAGCCCATCGCCTAAATTCCAATATACTGAAACCCTCGGATCCCTTAGCTGGTTTTTACAGCATGCCCGGGTGGAAATGCAGCTGGCGCATTCTATGTTTTTCTTTCGCTCCCAGTCCAGCATGGAAGAATGGGAGAAAATATTGCACAAAATTTCCACATATGCAGAAAACGTTTATTTAAGTCTATTTAACTATCTATACGTTCTTCCTACAAAAATCACAATTTCCATAAACTGCTAGATAATATGTATGGTAAGCAATGTGTATGGTAAGCGATCATTAGAGCATATGATTCCAACTATTTTTAATGAGTTGCCTAGCGAATTAAAAACAATGCATGTGTCAAAAAAAGAAATAGAATTAAATCGTACATTTTGGATAACGTAGCAAGTAAGGTCTAGGATTGTTATTATAATATTATTTTAAACATATATATTTTTAAATTAAAATTAGCATAATAATTAAGTTAGTTTTTAATGTTCTAGTATAAGTAAGTAGTATTGCGCAGAGCAACTGATCTCCCGTTAAACATTTACGAAGTTTGGGAGAATATATTTATAATAGCATTGTACAACTTTTATTTGATAAAAAAAAAATAGTACATTACTCCGAGATCGAAAAACAAGCTATTTTGGCTGAGAAAAGTAATACCACTTTTCTCTTATTTTGCGAGGAAACAATACACTTCTTCTTCTTCTGTCGAGTGGGTATATATATAACAATACACTTAAAAACAAACATCAAACTTGCGATTCCTCTATAATATTTTGACATTTAAGATTCGCATGGCGCCTTTGACAGACGCAAATTCCATTCCTTCATCATTCCATTTGTAAATTCAAAAATTTGTATTATATATTCATCCTTAAAATAATCAATAATGTGAACTAAAAAACACCTAGACTTCGTGGTTAATTTCATTGTTGTCGTTTGGAGATATTGCTGGCGTATATGAGGACTGAAAAGATTGAATGTAGGTTTTGTTTTTATAAAATGAGGAAGCTTTTTCCGAGCAAATGAGAGAAAAAACAATTGTTATTGGCAATAGTTGTCACGACCCGAGATCGCAATATTGGAAACAACTGACATCAAAACGGTCTTGTTCTTGCCTTATCGAAGCTCAGTCGGGGATAAAATGGAATGTAAACTTCGTATTGACAGAGAAAAAATAAGGTAAGATAATATACAACGTATATATTTTTTTGGTTTGGACATGTAATGCGGGGGGATGAAAGTCATATAGGTAAAAGGGTATTGAATTTGAATGTGGACGGATATGTTGGGAGAGGACGACCAAAGAAAAGGTGGACGGACTGTGTGAAAGATGATATGTTGAAAACAGGTGTTAATGTCGAACTGACGGCTGACAGGGATGAATGGAAGAAGAAAACATACTGCGCCGACCCCAAATAATGGGATAAGGGCATGATGAATGATGATATTTTTTAACCAAGAAGCGTAGATTGAAACTTCCGAATTCAATTTTCTTATTACTTAACAAAAGCTTCTTTTTACTACGGTAAAATATCTTATTCACACGGGATAAACTGATCAAACTGCCGATGGAATTGCGGTTCGAAAAGCTAGTATTCTATTAATTGGTTCAATTCATCTAACCTTCTATAGTATAGTCCAATCAACGAGGGAGTAGACTGCGAAAATTTACACCACCGTTGAAATATCACAGAGTAACTAAGAGAATGTCGTCTTTGGATGTTGGATTCATAATAAACCAAAAATTAACTAGAAATTTTGCACATTTGCATTTTTGATTTTAATAATCTGCTTAGGTACTTTTATTTGTATAGTCCTGCCACCGATTTTCGGTGATGGCGGCCAATCTGCCAGAGATCGGCCAAAAACGCAGGACTAGTTTTTAGTGCCCACGTGTTTGCGATACACGCAGGTGCACTGTCTATTCATTCAATCTCTTATTCTAATGGGATAGATTGACTGACACAACCAAACAGAAATCAGGCGCAGGACCGACTATTTACATGCCCATCCGACAGCATGGATCATCTTACTTTTCAGACAATCAGGTGATCAGCCTGCTATGTCTTAACCAAACCAGAAACAACAAAAGGGCAAAAGTGTGGAACTCACTACCTGCGTCTGTGTTTCCGAACGCCTTCAACCCCCAACATTTCAAAGTTAGAGCCATCGTCGACTCCGTCTCAGTCGTTCCCGACCTAGGCTGGAGTAAACCTATTTTTAATAATAAAAAGAAAAAACAAAGTCATTGTCCCGCAGGCAATCGAACCCAGGACCTCCGGGTCGACAGCCCAGACTGCTAGAGCAGTTATTTGTATAAGTATCTGCCAAAGAGGAACTTCTTCAAACAAGAATGGTAAACTCACTGGACAGTAAGTTCTTTCTGCGCACTTTTTTGGGCTCCTCTATACAAAGATATCCTCATTGACTAGTCTAAACTTCTTCTTCTTCTTCTTCTGTTGAGTGGGTATCGAGTCCATCGACAACCCTGATGTCACAGTTTTTAAACCGCCTAGTAGCACAACTATCAGGCCTCTGACATGGTTTGAGTAACGACCACTATCAAAGACAGCGACCGGGACCGACGGCTTAACGTGCCCTCCGAAGCACGAAATCTTTTTCTTTTTCGGACAATCAGGTGATTCAGCCTGCAATGTCCTAACCAAACTGGGGAAAAAATCACAAAGTGATAAATTCTCAAATATCAACTTTGTGATTCCCCCCTGGGAATCGAACCCAGGACCTCCGGATCAGGAGTCCATGGCACTAGCCACTAGACCACGGAGGCAGTAGTCTAAACTGACTGAACAATACAGCGAATTTCCATTTATCCGTGGCAATAAAATCCCTCGGGGGCCAGTATGTAAATTCCCGTGTTTATGGCTGTTATTAGCGTCGTCTGTGCAGCGGAATGCACGTTATATCCTCGACTGATGCAATATCGGTGAGATTGACATTTTTTATTGCGCTCGAGGGACTTAATCTAGTCATAGCTAATTGAAATTTAAATCGTTTACTGTTAACTAGGTTTTGTTGAAAGTTTCCATTAAAAACTAGCTGTCCAGCCCCCGTGCATTACATAATCTATTTTAGTGATAAAAAGAAGAATTCCCGTAGGAATCAGGTTCTTTCATTACAAGTTTCATTAAAATCAGAGAGCAACAGACAGACTAAGTTATATACTTTCGGATTAATAATACAAGGGATTGAGCTACCAATTAGGTTTTCTAAGAACCCTGTTCTAGTCTGGCGAGACGTGACCGAACATAAATTTAAAAAACAAATCAAGTCCATCTCCCTAGCCTTGTCCCTTGTCTAACGTGGTCAGCTACCGAATCTAGGGGATTGATCGAGGGTACTGGTTTTTACACAGAGCGACTGCCATCTGACCTCCGCAACCAAGAAGGTAAACCGGACCCTATCCTAGATTAGATCAGAGTTTTCAAACCGCCAATGTTTTAACACTGGCCTCTGACTTGGCTTAACGACTAATATCTACGGTTTAAACGATATAATCGGGACCAACGGCTTAACGTCCCTTCCGAAGCACTGAGAAAGCGCCGAATGAACGTACATATAAAATTCGAATACTGAAAAACACATTGGTACGTGGTTGGATTCGAACCACGACCTCCCGCTCAGGAGACAGCGGTCTTATCCACTACACCATCGGGCTCTATATAAAACAAATTAGGTATACCTATCGAAATATTATTAGTATCCTCTTTGAATGTAAATATGATAGTTTTTTACTCATTTAATATTTAGTACAAAAAGGAATAAATTATGATAAAGAACCATTTTTCTTTGGTACATTGTTAATATTTTGCCTGTAGGCGAAATTGTGTAAAAACAATTTGTTATTCCTTTCATACGAGAAACAATTACTTCTGTTGTGGCTCACTTAGCTTTATACAGGGTGTAAGGGACAGCGTCCCGCAAACTGATAGGGGTTGCTCAGTCAACGACACTGAGCAACTTTCACCAGGAAATTCTTTCAGGAAATGAAAAAATATATATTGGTTGTTCATACAAAATGTCCACTTCGATCAGACATTTTGTATGGAAAAGCAAATTTTTTTTTTCCTTGCGAGGACATTACTGCCAGTAAAAGAATTCGAGGTGTTTGATGAATTGCAATTTAGGCAATAGGCTGAAAACATACCACTACAACAGCAATAATAACCAAACACACTTACCTGAACAGGCATAATATTGTTTGTATGGTAAGGGTGCCTTTGCAATGGTCCGAATCCGTATCCGAATCCGAGAGAGCCCGATGGTGTAGTGGATAGGGCCGCTGCCTCCTGAGCGGGAGGTTGTGGTTCGAATCCCACCACGTACCAATGTGTTTTTCGGTTTTCGAATTTCATATGTACGTTTATTCGGCGCTTTTTCCGTTCTTCGGAAGGCACGTTAAGCCGTTGGTCCCGGTTAATGTCGTTTAATACCTTAGATATTAGTCGTTAAGCCATATCAGAGGTCAGTGCTAAGCATTGGCGGCTTGAAAACTCTGACCTATTCTAGGATTGGGTCTGGTTTTCCCTTCTTGGTTGCGGAGGTCAGATGGCAGTCGCTCTGTGTAAAAACCAGTACCCTCGTTCAATCCCCTAGATTAGGTAGCCGTACTCGTGATATACGGGATAAGGCTAGGAAGATGATAATGATGAATCCGTATCCGAATATTTTCCGATCCGAATTGGCCTTCCTAGTATATTATTATGCATGACAGCTTGCGCACTCATCCATATCCGTTTAATATGAAAATTTTACGGATACGATTCGGATACGAATCGAATACGGAGTAGTGCAAAACCGACCTAAGTCCTTGAATTTAAAAGGTGACCAAGACAGAGTCGACTATATAGAGCATTTAGCTAGAAGCCTAAGCGTATTACCTATCATTCCTACATAACCACATAACTAGTAACCTGCTTGGCGCCAGACTATGGTAGGCAGCGGATGCGAACTTTAGTGGCACATTTCAGACTTTACCTGTACTTTGCTTTTAGAACAATGGGCTCGGTTCTAAATTTTCCGGCACAAACTTGTCACTTTCAGACTAAAATCATTGGAAAAGCACAGGAGATCTATTCTCATCGGTTTTTGATTTTTAGACTGTTGTTTTATGCCTTATCTGTCATTTTTATCCGCCGTCATATGATATGGTGGAAATACTGGGGAAACGTGCAAAAGCGCTTCAAAATCTAGCGGACAAATTGTGAAACCTTGGAGTTTAAATCGCCTGTCCTTTTTAAATTTCATTATTTTTAAAGAGACAGATAGATTTTAATTTTAGTTTTAGATGGTATATATATATTATTCTAGAATGAAGCCCATTCTCAAGAAAACTGTGTTACTAATTACACTGTAATTTTAACTCTGACAACAACGTGGAACTTTTATTCAGAGAAAAAACAACACCTTACGTAGGTGATACAGGGTTTTTACTTTAAAAATTCAAGTGGTGTACACGTAAATTTTCATATATTATGAAAAAAAAAAGAAAATAATATTTTCGTTTCTGGCAGGACTGATAATAGAATTGTGAGTGCTAAATAAAGTGCTAAAATCCTCAAAAATATGTAATAAGTGAGGCGATATCATTATTGACTTGAATTCCAATCTTAATTCTCTACGTAGTTCTTAAACTACATGGCTAGATGCCACTTACGGTGCTATGACGTGTGCATAAGAAAGACTATGATAAATTCGTCACTTCCGCTACCGTTTCTGTAGCTCAGTTGGTAAAGTGACCGACCGGCATTCCAGAGACGCCGGTTCAAGTTCGCGTCCTGCCAGAAACGAATTTATTTTTTTATTTCTTTCATATTATTTGAAATAAAAATAGCATTGTGAGTGCTAAAAATCCTCAAATCTACGTAAATTCTCAACTTGATTCTCACTCTTTTTTTATCAGCTATCAGACTGCAACGAAGGCAGATGGATGAGGAAAAGACCAGACGGTAAAATGATCATTTTACTTAATGAGTACCAGTGACTCAGTGCTTGGTTGGACAGCCATTACAAAAGCACGTAACCCAAAGGTACGAAAAGAAAGAACATACATATAATCACGCCTTTTTCCCTAATGGGGCAGAGCGTAAACGACCTAAACAAAGGTCGTTCCGCCACCTCTGACTAAGTTTTGAGGGTTACTTATGATAGATTTGTAGGTATACTGCTGTAGTACTACAGCCTATCGCCTAAATTGCAATATTCTGAAACCCTCGGGTCCCTTAGTTGGTTTTTACAGCATATCCAGGAGCAAATGCAGCTGGCACATTCTATGTTTTTCTTTTGCTCCCAGTAAGATAAGATAAAAATAATTCGTTTATTTTCATTCGTAACATTACTGTTTAGGACCAAGGCGTTACAAAAAAAGAAAAATATATTAAAAAAAAATATTATAAGTATGTATAACAATATCATCATCCCAGTACAGCATGGAAGAAAGAAGAAAAGGAAGTACATGGATAATAATAAGATTTGCTAATAAATAACGTAGAATTCATGTCTGCCACTCCCACACATTTCCCGTAGTCAAGGCTTACATATAATACAAATAATAATAAGAAATAAATAATAACGAACGAACGTGTTCCTTTAGAAATCAACAACGTCACAAATCGAGACGATTTAATCAGAAACGTATTGAATCGGAGTGTGAAATGAGTGACTGTTACAAAGAAACGTTCTCAAAGTGAAGTCGAAGCAGGTGCGGGGTGTATTTTGGTGTTATTTCACAGCTTACGCCTCATTTGGTGCCATCAGCCGAGTAGAAATACGCTCGTTATTGCTTCACTATAAATGCGTTCAGATTTAATACTCAATACTCAAATGTTTATTGCATTCATGTTGTACAAATGTTGTTTACACAGAGTAAGGATTCAACATGAACCCGGTTAGGGCACAGCAAAATACAGTAATATTTAACTAATTATCCTTATAAACAATTAACATAATTGGTTTGGTTTTTCCTACTTTTCGACCTTTTCGGTCGGTTTTTACCCAATCTCCCGCGTCGAGACCCTCAAGGAAGGGGAGGATCAGGTTCCCTATCTAGAAATTATTTTATTGAACATATTTATCACAGTATTATCAAATCGTCTACTTTATATCTTTATTTGTATTAATTATTTATATAATATCTAACTATGTATGTATTAAATGGTATTAATAATGCTATCATTATGTTTTTTTAAGATATTTTTAATGTTCTCTTGAATCTTGGCGTGGGATGATATCTACCTCCTAGTGGTCCACCCCGGGCAACGGCAACACAGGCTTGCCTGTGAATAAGTCCGGCTGAACGATCCCAACAAAGCGGCCAAACGGCAAACGGCCACCTGCGCCACTCACCGGAGTCCGGCGCCAAACAGCGTGCTGTGTTCCGTCGGTGCGTGAGATTGCCAGTGCCTGTTAAGGCATCTTCTGGGTGAGCTTGCTTCATCATAGGCTCTGTCACGGTCAACCCTGACCTAGTGTCTAGAGTCAAGCGCAAACCCATTACTAATAAAATATGTTAAAAAATAATAATATACCTAATCAGTTAAATTGACAGCATGTTGAGCGCAACCTTGCGCGCAGAAAATAATGTATGTGTGTTGCTACCCTAAAACCATCTAGTGTATAACAATATTTTCCCGACTGATCCATTTCATTAGTATACCGATTTCGTTACATATTGCTCATGGCGTTTTAGATTATTTATTTCTTTTATTGACCGAACTGGCCTTCAAAAAAGATAAAAAGTTTATTATTTTCGAGTCCTAATCCGATTATAAAATTGATACCATAACCACCGCAAATTACTTTCTTTCCCAATTTTCCAATTTAATTTCAATGCCGCTGATCCCGAACAAAACCTGAATATTACCGAATTTTCATTAAATTCGAAATTGAACCAAATTAATTTGAAAACGCAAGATAAAGAACAACAAAAACAATTCAGTGGTTTCCCATCTATTTTAATTGTGCAGGTTAGTGTTGCAGACTGATTTGTGGCGGTATCGATAAAACAGCATTGGAAAATTATTAATAGAAGGTACCTATTGATGAAATTTACGTTATACGGGATAAGGCTAGGGAGATGATGACCTATTGATGAAATTTTTTCCGTGCTTCGGAAGGCACGTTAAGCCGTTGGTCCCGTAGATATTAGTCGTTAAGCCATGTCAGAGGCCAGTGCTAAGCATTGGCGGCTAGAAAACTTTGACCTAATCAAGGATTGGGTCTGGTTTCCCTTCTGGGTTCCGGAGGTCAGATGGAAGTCGCTCTGTGTCAAAACCAGTACCCTCGTTCAATAACTTAGATTACGTAGCCGACCCCGTGATATACGGGAAAAAGGCTAGGGAGATGATGACTTATCGATGAAATTGTTATAAAATATATGTGGTTAAATTGGAATATACATAATGGAATATAAATATACTTGCATGCTGTTGATAATACTTCCATGTTGGACTGAAAGATAGAATATGCCAGCTGCTTTTATTCGGGGATGCTGTAAAAACTAGCTAAGGAATTTCAAGGTGTATTGAATGACAATCTGAAACTACTGCTATGTACAGATTCTCAACAAAAGTCAGACGTAGCGAAGCGGCCTATGTTTAAAAAATATAAATGAACCTTAAACCTATTGAGTATCGACATTAAACAATCGATAGAACGACGGCACTAGCTATACAAAGTGAACTGTAATCTCCCATTGTTTTCATTTGAGTGGTAGGTCCATTTCGCTTTGTTTTAGCTTCTGCTAACGCGAACGAATCTGAATAGTGCACGTCCATGTTGCCTTTCGTTCAAATGCACACTGTGTGTGTAATCTTTGCTTTAGCTGGATGAATCAGTGTTTTCTTTGTAAAGGAAAATTATAGTGAAATCTGGAAGACTATCGATATTGAAACCATCGATAGAAGGACAGCACTAGCGATACAAAGTGTACAGTAATATCCCATTGTTTTCATGTGAGTGGTAGGTCCATTGCGGTTTGTTTTAGCCAAAACGAATCTGAATAGAGCGCACCCATGTTGTCTTTGTCTTTTTTTCGTTCAAATACACATGCTTGTTTTAGCTGAATGAAGCAGAATAGAATGTGCCAGCTGAATTTCTTCCCGGGCATGCGGTAAAAATCAGCTAAGGGATCCGAGGTTGTTTCATTATACTGTAATTTAGGCGATAGGCTGACAACCTATCACTACAGCAGTATACCTACAAATCTATCATAAGTTATCCCATCGCCAATCGAGTTGTTTAGGTCGTTTACGCTCTGCCTACCCCATTCGAGATTATTAAAGGCGTGATTGTATGTATGTTTCTATATTTTTTTAAACGAATTTTCATTTGGTGCTTTTATATTACATTAAATTTTAAATTACTCGTTTTGATGCTATTTAAATACGCGCCATTTTACAAAATTTTACGTCAAATTGAAAGTAATTATTCATTATACACTTCAGCTATACGTACGTATAGATATCTCCTTTCTGTTTGATATATTTTCGACTTGAGTGTTTGACTGTTTGTCCTCATGAATTATAATAAAACAGAGCGAGATAAAATATATAAGACCTAAGGATTTTATATTTAGCATTCAGTTCTCTTGATCTTCCATTCAGTTAAATAAGCTGATTGTGACGACGATAGCATTTTGTTTTGATTCTTTGTATTTTAAAACTGTGATGTTGCCAAGTCTTGAATGTCTCTCGTAATCTAATGGAAAGTTACATAAACGACATCAAAATTGACTACTCACATCATGTGTGTCATATGCATTAATACAAAAAATAAATAAATTCAAAATATATTATAAAAATAGTTTAAATAATACAATAGGCAAGTATACCTACCACCCACTCAGCAGTTATAATTTCTTCCATGCTGGACTGGGAGCGAGAGAAAAGCAAAGAATGTGCCAGCTGCATTTCCTCCCAAGCATGCTGTAAAAACCAGCTAAGGGACCCGAGGGTTTCAGTATATTGTAATTTAGGCGATGGGCTGACAATCTGTCACTACAGCAATATACCTACAAACCTATCTTAAATAATCCTCCAAATTTGTCAGACGTAGCGGACGCTCTGCCTACCCCACTAGGGATAAAGGCGTGATTATATGTATGTATGTAGGTCGTACGTCCGGCATCAAATCAGTACCAATATTTGAGTATCGGCGAATATCGTCACATAAAAAAGGTAATCAAGTTCTAATATTAGTTCCCGGTGGCAGCTGTTCGTCGATTCAACGCGCTATTTTCGCACTATCACGACACGCGCCGCGAAACTACTGGTCCATAGATAAACAAGTAATTTAAATAGTTCAAAAAACCCAACTGCGTAGATTACAAAGACAGATTTAAAACTTTAAATCACTATATTTATTTATTTATTGAGACGAACTGACAACAGTTTACAACCAAAAAATGCTTAGCTAATAAAAAATATGTATTGTTCCAAATTGTGAAACCAACAAAGTGTCGTACAGCTTGTACAATCATTCAGCTATGTTAATACTTATTAAAATATATAATATAATATATATATATATATATGTATGTTAGTAATTCTTGATATAAAAGTGATTATTTTTCATAACCATGGTTATAAATTTGAAGTGTGTTGAATTTGAACAACAGAGCGCTTAAACCGGACTGGGTGAGAATTGAAAACATCTATATATAATAGATCATAAACGATTGTTCAAAACTAAAAATGATGTTAGAAGTATGTTATTGATCCTCAAATACCTATTCAATGCTCTCTCACTCGGCATAGTACGTAGACATTCATTTTTAAAACTTTCACAAAATGGCGTCTGATTATAGCCATATTTTTTTTTACAAAATCATGTTTTTAGTGACACTCGCATGATTAAGACGAATCGATTGACGTACGAATCATTATAATCGACCCACGCGTTTGGTCTCATAATTCATACATGTATTCATACTTACATACATACATAGATAGGCTTATTAACACATTACTCTCCTTTGCGGTTCGCAGTCGGGTAAAAATAAAACTGGACAAGTTTGAATTGAACAAGCGCTATTAGGGTTCCGAAGCCAGTAAATATTAAGGTGAAAGGAACAGTTTTACACAAACTGATAGGGGTTCAAGTCAATAAAACTGAACAAAAATATAGGAAATTATTTTAGGTCAAATGTGAACATACCAATATTATACAAGAGTGAAGGTATATTTTGTTTATCTAACGAATCCTCAAATTTGTATTGGTAACATTTTGGATTTATCTTCCATGCTGGACTGGGAGTGAGGGAAAAACATATAATGTGCCAGCTGCATTTCCTCCCGAGCATGCTGTAAAAACCAGCTAAGGGATCTGAGGGTTTCAGTATATTGTAATATAGGCGATGGGCTGACAACCTGTCACTACAGCAATATACGTACAAATCTTTCTTGAATGGCCCTCAAGACTTTGTCAGACGCGTCACGCGGGGGAACGGCCTTTGTTTAGGTCGTTTACGCTCTGCCTACCCCATTAGGGATAAAAGCGTGATTATATGTATGTATGTAACATTTTGGATCGGATCCCTAACTACCAAAATTTATAAAGATGAATATATCTTTATGTCTTTGATCTGACTATTTACTTTTTTCTTTCGTCTGGTGAAGAGTGTTTAATGTATTTTGGCTTAGAATATGCTCTAGCCTATGATTTTATTAGTGACCATTATTCTGGTCAAAATATGGGAAATTACCTCTATTTTGCGCTCTCATACGACGAAGATCTAAATCGTATCTTATTGGAAGACAAAATATTTATTTATAAGTGCTCTGACCTATTTTTTTTAGGGAATATTTGACAGTTATTATATCACCACCTGCACTTTGTATATCTATAGAATATTTTTAATAGGTTTTTTTTATCCGAAGGTTTTTGTATATTGCAATTTAGGTGATGGGCTGACAACCTGTCACTACAGCAATATAACTACAAATCTTAAACAACCCTCAAAACTTTGTCAGACTTGGCGGAACGACCTTTGTTTCGTCGTTTACGCTCTGCCTACCCCATTAGGGATAAACGTGTGATTATATGTCTACATGTATTTATGTTTATTAAGATTGATATCGCCCGGTGCGCGACAAAGTATTCGCTGCCAATATTTGGCCCAATTATTCCGACTGAAAATCAGTTTGCCAGAGAGAAAAGACAAGCTTATCAAATATAGTGTGTCCACTCCAACAATGTTATATTTAAATAAATAAATATATATTCCTGGAATTAACATAAGCATCTCTAAAACATAATGGCAATATATCAGCATTACTATACCGAGTGTAAGGGACAGCGTGCTGCAAACTGATAATGATATGAAACAACTATCACCAAGAAATAATAAAAATTTAGTTTTCCATACAAAATGTCTCATTAAGTTAATAATTTTATTTGGGCAGTTCAATTTTATTTGTCATCTCCTGAAAGTATTTCCTGGTTTTAGTTGTTCAGTTTCGTTAACTGACCAACCCCTATCAGTTTGCGGGAGGCTGTCCCTTACACCTTGTATAATTTCTTGTATTTATTATATCATAGACAGTGAATAACGTGTGCAGTATATCCCATTGAGATAGATTAAGATAAATAGGCTCCAAGAAATATTTCGAGTATAGCATAATAATAAGGTAAATGATGTAATGGAAATTTACTAGATTTAACGTAAATTTCTCACATTGCTAAAATGTACATACATACATATAATCACGCCTTTATCCCTAATGGGGTAGGCAGAGTGTAAACGACCTAACAAAGGTCGTTCCGCTACGTCTGACAAATTTGGAGGGTCATTTAAAATAGATATGTAGGTATATTGCTGTAGTGACAGGTTGTCAGCCCATCGCCTAAATTACAATATACTGAAACCCTCGGATCCCTTAGCTGGTTTTTACAGCATGCCCGGGAAGAGATGCAGCTGGCACATTCTATGTTTTTCTCTCGCTCCCAGGCCAGCATGGAAGAAGTAAAATGTATGGCTCGTATTTATGAAAGGATGTCAAACCAGCCAGTTTGTACTGAAATGACATTTCCAATACGGACTCAAACTCGCTGTCACTCATGAGAGCTGATTATAAATACGGCCCTAAGTATGATTGATAAAAATAGGACCTCACACTTACATGTAACCTTTTTATGAGCTGAAATCTAAAAGTATTTTCTTACTACTTACTACTTTAAAGTACTTGGTACTTTTCTTCATAGCATGTAGATTCTCGAGTTGAATCACCCGATGAACCCTGGTGTCAGAGTTTTCAAACCGCCTAGCAGCACAGCTATTAGGCCTCTGACGTGGTTTAAGTACTCTACAAATATCGGAGTCTGGCGCCAAACGGCATGCTGTGTTCCGTCAGTGCGTGAGATTGCCAGTACCATAACAAGCATCTTCTGGGTGAGCTCGCTCCATCGTCGACTCTGTCACTGTCATCCCTGACCTAGTGTCTGGAGTCAAGAGCAAACCCGTCATCATCTATACATATAATAAATCTCTAGAAGGGTCGTGTCTGTACATTGAATATTTTTCCAAAAAAATAATTGCAGCAGGCATTATTAACGATACAAAGACCAAAACGATCGTCGAACGAACGTCTGTCTGTCTGTATGTATGTAACCACATCACGCCAAAACTACTGAACTGATTACGACACAAATAATCACGCCTAATGACTTAGGAGGTAGGTAGGAAATTGAATTTCGGTCGTTTTTATCCGATTTTGATGGAACTTTTGCTTGACAGAGCATTACCTACTTAAACTGAAAGTGACGATATAAATAATCACGCCACCTGACTTAGGGGGTAGGCAGGAAATTGAACTCTGATCGTTTTTAACCAATTTTAAAGGTACTTTTTTCTTTACTGAGTTTTTTAATTACCTGGTGTCCAGCCTATGTAAGAAATAATGGCTTCGCACGGAAATTATCAGTGTTTCTCTACTATATTATGCATGTATTATACTTATAAACCTTCCTCTTGAATCACTCTATCCATTAAAAGAAACCGCATTATAATCCGTTGCGTAGTTTTAAAGATTTATGCATTCATAGGGATATAGGGACAGAGAAAGCGACTTTGTTTTATATAGGTACTATGTAGTGAAGTACCCCAGTTTGTATTCGACACTGCGTGTTTTCCATAAAAACCGGGCGTACGAAGTCGCGGGAACAGCTAGTGTATAATAAAATAAAAATACAACATTTAGTGTTTGAAGCTAAGTGTCACAGATGTTAATCTCCAGTATCGACAAGGTTTAGAATACATACATACATACATACATACATAAATCACGCCTTTATCCCTTACGGGGTAGGCAGAGCGTTTAACGCCTCGTAAAAGGCGCTTTCGCCACGTCTGACAAAAATTGAGGGCAATTTTAGATTGTAATATGTATTGCTATAGTGACAGGTTGTCAGCCCATCGCCTAAATTACAATACACTGTAACCCTCGAGTCCCTTTTGCTGACTTCAACAGCATGCCCGGGAGGAAGGGCAGCTGGAACATTCTATGTTTTTCTATCTCTCCCAGTCCAGCATGGAGGTTTAGAATAAGGGCACTAAAAGTTGTTCCACAAAGACAAATTACATTTCAGGCTTGGGTTAACTTGCCACTACCACAGTAGAGTGAATACAGACCACAGTCAAAACAGTAAAATGTCTTAACAAGCGAAGAAAGTTTGATCTTGTATACCGGTCCACTAGTTCAGTTTTTATTTTCCTGTGCCCTATGGTTGCTTGGAAAAAATGCTGCTTAAAAATAAGACCGCCTGTTTGTACTACTATTAGATTTATTTTTTTGTGTCGTACCTGTGCAATAAACTATATTCTTTTCTTATCTTATTATGAAAAAACAAAACTGAATTTGCTCTTATTTAAAAATAGAAAACATGTAGAGTTATTATTTATTTTATTTTTAAGGCGGAATTTATAGGTATACGGGGTGTAAGGGACAGCTTAAAACAAACAGATAGGAGTTGCTCACGTTGCTCAGTCAATAAAATTGAACAACTTTCACAAGAAAATTCTTTCAAAAAATAAAAATATTTATTGACTTTTCTTAGTTAAAACCTCAATCAGGCAATTTGTAAGAAAAATAACAGTTTTGGTTGGTTTGTTAAGCCTTTACCAGGCGCAAGAGACGCAAACTGATAGGGGTTGCTCAGTCAACGACACTGAACATCAATCAGTACATTTTCTTTAGGAAGTGAAAAAAAAATTGCTTATTCATACAAATTGTCTGATCGAGTTGCATAAAGTATTTATTTTTCTTCCTGAAAAAGAATTTCTGGTGATAGTTGTTCAGTGTCGTTAACTGAGTAACCTCTATCAGTTTGCGGGACGCTGTCCCGTCCACCTGGTATACTTATTCTTACTTCTACTGTGGTAGAGCTTGCGGTTGGTTGACAAGCACGGAATGTCCGCATGTTCATTCGCATTCCACTTGTTGAATGTCTACGCTTTTCTGAGATATTTCGGCTTGGGTATTATGTAAGCCTTGTTTTAAGTTATTTTGTATTAATATAACCGTAAAAGATGAGCAGAAAGTACTTTGATCTTCGTCCCAAGTGAAAGTGAAAGAAACAACTTTTTATGCTTGAAAATACCTTATACCTTTTTTATGCTTGAAAATAGCTTATTCGTTTTTGAAGTCACCGGCAAACATTTCTTCAGTGCTTGTTGCTCTTTGAAATATGAATGTAGATTTATCCATTATCTATTAGGTAGTCATGATTTATGATACCTAGGTACTACACAACCAGAGTCCCTTTGTTTTCTTTGTTTGTTGTTGGCTGTAGCGAGTAGATTCTTGAGTCAAACGACCCAATGAATCCTGGTGTCAGAGTTTTGAAACCGCCTAGTAGCACAGCTATTAGGCCTCTGACGTGGTTTGAGTAGCGACAACTATCAAACACAGCGACCGGGACCGACGGCTTAATGTGCTCTTCGAAGTACGGAATCCGTTCTTGTCCAAACAATCAGGTAGATTCAGCCTGCAATGTCCTAACCAAACTGGGGAAAACCTCACAAACTGTTAAATTGACAAATGTAAAGTTTATTTTCCCCCCTGCGAATCGAACCTAGGACCTCCGGATCGTAAGCCCATGACTCTGACTACTAGACCACGGAGGCAGTTAGGTACTATCATTAACATTTCAGGGGGTAATCGTACAATTCAGTTTGATAGCAGCTGGCACACAGCCAACTGTAGATTGGACATCGTACTCTCACTGGTTTATCAACTGAAGAGTCAGCAATGCTTTGAATAGAATACATAAAAGTAAATAAATATACAAGTATTTTTTTTTTTTTGTCAGACGCGGCGAAAGCGCCTTTTACGAGGCGTTTAACGCTCTGCCTACCCCGTAAGGGATAAAGGCGTGATTTTATGTATGTATGTATGTATTTTTAATAAAAAGAATTCAAACAACCTGTAGTTTCACACAAAAATTCATACAAAAATGGAAAACCACGGTAAACTGTTCGTCTTTAATCATTATAATTAATGCATTAAAACATGTTTTTATAGGTACTACAGTAGGGTTGTTTGAATTCTTTTTATTTAAAATACTTGTATATTTTTCACAAAGAAAATCATACAAAAATGGAAAACCACGGTAAATTTCCTGTCTTAAATCATTAAATTTTCGATAACCATGACAGTTTGAAAAAGACTGTAGGCATTAATTGTTCAAAAATTATTAATGCATTAGGCATTAATTGTTATAAAATTGTCTGTTTACATATAATCTCATTTTAATTACCTTTATTTTGATAACCCACGCAATCGGTACAGTAGAAATAAAACGTTTTTGAAGACTTACAATTTAACGCCGAAAATCGCCATTTTGTATTTGGAAAAGTTACATATTATATTGAAGACCACTCGGGTGCTTGATTTCAATCGAACGATACCCTATTTGTCGTTCTGGAGATGCGTGGTAATAAAGAATATTAGTACGTGCCTGCATACGTACATTTATACATATATACAAGATACGTGTGAAAAACATAATCCTTCCTTGACAGTCCGGTAAAAATAATATCCTAAGACTTTGATCGTAGGATCTTCTTCTTATCGTATCGATCGTAATGGGTTAGATTAATTTCGACCAGTACTCTTCCAAACGCACTGCGACATCAGTGGCGTTGTAAAGGTCTTCTTGGGTGCAAGATGAAGGGCACGCGGGGCAAGACAATAGATGTGCCATTGTTTGAGGGGAGGCACCACATTCGCACTGGTTGTTTGTGCTGTATCCCCATCGGCACAAATTGTCCCTACAGCGACCGACTTGGGTGCGGAGTCTGTTCAGGGACTTCCATGTCATCCACGGGAGCTTATGCCCTGGGGGTAGGACCTCCTTTGGGGGGTATGGAGAAGCTGAAGGATATCTCTCTTTCCAAAGCTTACAGCGGGCTTCTGGAGCGCTGCAACTGATTGGGGCAGCGCGTTTTACGAAACTATGCCGGCTTTTAAGTCTTTGGGGTCCCTGGGTGTGATGATGAAGTGGATGCCTCGTGTCATTTGCTTTCTTATTACACTCAACTGAGCTTGCAATCTCTCTACGGATATCAGGTGGAGCAATGCCTACCAGTGGATACAGCTTTTCTACTGGAGTAGGTTTAAGACAGCCCGAAATGATTCGACACGTGTCATTAAAAGCTGTATCCACTGACTTTACATGTGCTGAACGGCTCCAAACCGGGCAAGCGTACTCGCCAGCCGAAAAACACAAAGCTATTCCCGTCGTCTGCAGAACTTCCGGCGAAGCTCCCCATTTGGTTGAGGTAAGTCGACGCAGCAGGTTATTGCGTGTGTTGACTTTTTGGGTGTTCTTGCAGTGCGTTTTGTACGTTAGTGCTCTATCTAAGGTGATGCCAAGATATTTAGGCTGCGCATTGTGAGTAATAGGCACTCCACGCCATGCAATGCTAAGTCCACGGTTCGCCTCACGGTTTCTCAGGTGGTACGCACAGGATTGGGTTTTAGAAGGGTTTGGCTTCAGGGCGTTGCTGTCATAGTAGCTACTTAAGGTGTCGAGGGCTGCTGACAAACTGGACTCAACCTCTTCAAATGATGATGCCTGTGATGTCAATACTAGGTCATCAGCGTACAAGAAACGTTCCGTGTTAGGTGTAGACGGCTGGTCGTTGGTGTACACATTAAAAAGCAGTGGTGCCAGAACACTACCCTGGGGCAAACCGTTTTTCTGTGACCTCCATCGGCTTTTTTCCGTGTTAAGGTAAACTTGGAAACGGCGATTGTGAAGCATCTCACAAAGGAACTTCGTAAAGTTATGATCGCCTGTTTTTTCAGTTACCTTACTTAGAAGTATTCTAAGGTTCACCGTGTCATACGCTGCTGATAAATCTACATATACTGCGCCGGTCACTAGGCCTAGTTCAAACCCATCCTCTATATGTTGCGAGAGTTTTAGCGTATGGCTACAGCAGGACTTGCCTGGTCTGAAGCCAGCCTGTTCTGGGATGAGCTTGGGGTCCACAACACTTATTAGGCGGTTTAGCAGCATTCTCTCTAGGAGTTTGTACGTATGAAACAGGAGGGAGATCGGGCGATAGCTTTTGGGGTCACTGCTTGCTTTCCCTGGTTTGAGGAGAGCTATCACTTTTGATTTCCTCCAAAGTCGGGGTATCCTGGTTGACTCCACGCAGTTGTTAAACATTGCGAGTAACCAAGACATAGCAACTGGACCAAGATTTTTTAATTGCTCCACTCATATGTCATCAACTCCGGACGCCTTACCATTTTTAAGTGACTTTATTGCAGAAACTATGTCAGAGAGCAAAAACGGTGTGCTAATGGTAGGCTCGGAGCTTCGACAACTACTGGTGGTGGTGTTTTTACTGAGACGACAAGGAGACTTGCCGTTCAGTAGGAGCTGGTGAACAACTTGGTTTGCCGTAACTTTACTTGGAGGTGAGGCTTGCGGTGGATCACTAGTGAGCTTTCTTATGGTTGTCCACGCTTTTATACTGCTATGTGTCATATTTACATTTAAAACCGTGTCTGTCCATTTTTCTCGCCGGTATTCGCTAACCTGAAGCAGTAATTCTTCGCCCTTCTGGACAGTTGCTTCTGAGAAGGGATCTTCATTAAAAAGGCGCTCGTACTGCTTCAGAGTATCAGCGGATTCACGGGACAGTCCGGGTATGTATGCCGTACGACATCCCCTTGGAATGTACTTCCGGGATGTGGTTGCTACCGTGTTCACAAACAAGTCGTAATTTTCCAATTTCGGTGCAACATTCAAGAGGATGTCGTCAATAATCGTTGCGTAGCTTTCCCAGTCGGCTTTTGAGTAGTTAAATCGACGCCTAAAAGCCATATTTATTGGTCGGATTACAGGTTCAACAGAACACAAAATTGGTCTATGCTGGGTTCGGGGTATAGGTGCGCAGACTGTCTTTATCGCCTGTTGACTTGAGCTGATAAAGATGAGATCGGGGTTATACCCACGTTTCTAGCGGCTACTATTAAAGGAGGACGGTAGTTTTGCATTATGCAACAGAACCAACTCATACGCATCTGCCCACTCTTCAACCGCTTGGCCATTTGTGTCTGTTGCTTGGTATCCCCAACTAGTACTGTGGCTATTAAAGTCACAGACAACTACTTTTGTGAGGTTGCTGTTAAAGTTCTCAGGCTTATTAAAGCAAAAACGTAAGCCATTTGGTTTGTAGACAGTTGTTATACTACAGTTTCCAATGACTATAATGATCAGCTCAACGGAATCACTGGATGAACAGCAAGCCGATTCTACTGTTATACTGGGATCAACAAACACAGCGCTGCCATGTTTTGGGTGGGGGATCTCAGCTACAAGGGTCATGCCGGGAATCTGTGGCCTCATCTGTTTGTCATCGCGATGGGTCTCTTGCACGCATATGACATCACATTTTTCTTTGTGGTATAGTTGAGAGAGGATCTCAGACTTGTCCTTAGAGAAACCTTCAATATTAATGGACAAGACTCGTAAAGCTGGTTTTTAAGGTGGAGTGTTTGCCTTCTCTCTTCGTTTTTTTGGTCCTGGAAAGGACCGTTTGGATGGTCCTAAAAAGGACCGTTTGGGTGGTTCTAAAAAGGACCGTTTGGGTGGTCCTAAAAAGGACCGTTTAGATGGTCCTATGGATGGTATCATTAAAATATCGAGATTTCCCAAACCCTATCCTACGTATCACAACATTCAATCTTCTCAGAAGTAATAATAATAATTATTTATTTCAAAAACAAAAATGTTTACAATATGAAGTATTATTTAGGTACATATTTAAAAGCAAATTTCTTATTAGTTACTAACTTAAGGATATATAATAGAATAAAACGTGTAAACAATAACTGATAAGCTTAAAATAAGTACTAAAAGTTAAATTAGGGTCTCAAAAAAATTGTATTGATACCTACCTACACTAAGTAAATATTTACCTGTATCTTAGGTATCTTACAATTAAGTAAGGCAATAATATTTACCTGAACTTGTGCACAAAAACAAAACAATTTTAAATAAGAATATACTAATTACTGATTTCACTTAATAAATTTAGTGTTAGTATTTTCATACTTAATTCTATGTGTTAGTTGAAATAAAATATTTAATGTTATAGCATAAGATTTAGGCAGTCACTATGAAGAGCTGTTCTGTTTCTTCATAAGGTTTACCTATGAGCCACTGTTGTATAGTCCACTTACATGAATTTTAGTAAAGCAGCAATGACTGACAAAGTGCGAGGTAGACTGTCTTTAATAAACTCATTACTGGCCGCGTGCCTTAAGTTTTTAAAGATGTATATCAGTTTTCTCACTCTGCCTGTAAGAGCTTCTATGAGTGCTTTAAAGTTCAGATGGTTATCTATAATAACACCTAAATACCTGATTGTTTTTGTTGGGCTTAATTTGGGGCAGTTGCATGTGTCCGGATTTTGAAGTGAACAGTTGTGGGCTATTATGCTGTACGTATGAAATTAGTTACAAAATATCGACGTGACAAGGTCACGGTGGTTTTTTTTTTGGAATTGGAGCGATAGTCACGGTGACAGGAAAAATCCGACTTAGCCCACCTCTAATCAGAAGCCTATGGTATTTGTAACTCAGTTTTAGAATAAAAGTAAACAAAGTGTCATATCTTTAAATCGAAGATTTCTAATAGTTTCTAAAATAAGTCTTAGCTATTAAATATAATGCCAACACGTATAATTTATTTTTGAAATGTGTTTGACATGAAACTTTGTTTACCTTTATTCTAAAACTGAGTTGGAAATATTATAGTTAAAAAGTGCGACATGAACCCTAGTTCATTGTAAGTCTACTTGAAAATCACATTCAATAGAAGGAGAAGTACCTTTAAACATTTCGTATAATATGGGGTGTAAGGGACAGTTTCCCGAAAACTAATAGGGGTTGCTCAGTCAACGTAACTGAACAACTTACGCCAGGATTTTTTTTCAGGAAATGATATTTTTTCCTTTTCTGAAGCTATAAATATGTTTACGTTTGTACTAAAACTGATGGCAAAAATACTGTGTATCTCATAAATCATAAAAAAACACATTTATATTTAAAATCGTGTTAAAATTTATAAATGTTTTTGATTTCAGTAGTCAATATTTACTGGCGAGTGACGTCATAGTCCACTATTTACATACAAAAAAGCGTTTTTGACATTTCATAAAAACTTGATAAGCGTATTTCCTGGTAAAAGTTGGTCAGTTTCGTTAACTGAGCAACCCCTATCAGTTTATTATGGATAGGATAGGTACCAGCATACGAAACCAATCATTTCCAAACGGCATATGTCTTGATTGTCAATTTCACACCTGACCTCCTTCTGTTGATAATCTGTAGCCTGAATGCCCTCTGGTACGAGGAAGGAGTGAGGAGGACCTGATTCAGATTTAAAAATTATTACGCCTGCGACGTCATCCACACTTACACTCAAATTCAAATTCAAATATAATTTCTTCCATGCTGGCCTGGGAGCGAGAGAAAAACATAGAATGTGCCAGCTGCATTTCCTCCCGGGCATGGTGTAAAAACCAGCTAAGGGATCCGAGGGTTTCAGTATATTGTAATTTAGGCGATAGGCTGACAACCTGTCACTACAGCAATATACTTACAAATCTATCTTAAATAACCCTCAAAACTTTGTCAGACGTGGCGGAACGACCTTTGTTTGGGTCGGTTTCTGCTCTGCCTACCCCATTAGGGATAAAGGCGTGATTATATGTATGTATGTATGTACGTAATATAATTTATTCACTAGCGACACGGTACATGGGTTATAAAATACACAATGTGGAGAATAAGCGTGTAGCGCCTATAACAATTGGCATGCGAATATAAAAAAAATACTAATTAATCATTTGGACAAATATATTTAAATCTAATAAAACAATATAACTGTTAATTTACATAACGGGGTAGGCAGGCAATAGATATTCGTTTCCATACAGCTGGAAATGTCTTGATTGTCAATTTCACCTTTGACGTCACACACAAGTTGTCAAATGTAGCAAAAACGTGAATATCTTCAGTAAAATGCCAATGTTATATAAGTTTTGAGACTGTCGCGGTTGTTTATTACAATAAGATTATTGTTTTGAACGGGATTTCTACCACGATTATATTGATTGTTACCTCGATATTTCATCGCAGTTTCATGCGACATGGTCACGAGCAGACGATGACATGGTCTACTCTTTTAAAGTAATTACATTTAAGTAATTAGATACTTCAAAATGAACCTCTATGTGTAATTTTAGTAACTTTTTTAACATACCATAAAATCAAACAGCGATTTTGGATCACATGCAGCAACACACAGGCGTCACTTACTGCGCGCAAGGTTGCGCTCAACACGCTGTCAATGCTTCTTGCATTGCTTTCAACACACATGCGCCATTTTACTACGCCTGTGTGTTGCTGAACTAAGACGTAGGGCAAGCTTGGACACACACAATTATATTTAATTAAATGAGCCCTGTCACTTTCACCATATTCAAGTATTTAATATAACTACAAATATATCTTAAATAACCCTCAAAACTTTGTCAGACGTGGCGGAAAGACCTTTATTTAGGTCGTTTACGCTCTACATACATACATATGATCACGCCTTTATCCCTAATGGGGTAGGCAGAGCATAAACTACCTAAATAAAGGTCGTTTCGCCACGTCTGACAAAGATTTGAGGGTTATTTAAGGTATATTGCTGTAGTGACAGGTTGTCAGCCCATCGCCTAAATTGCAATATACTGAACCCATCGGATCCCTTAGCTGGTTTTTACAGTATGCCCGGGACGAAATGCAGCTGGCACATTCTACGTTATTCTTTCGCTTCCAGTCGAGCATGCAAGTTACGCTCTGCCTACCCCATAAGGAATAACGGCGTGATTATATGTATGTATTAATTAAAAAATGCGTTCACTCGAGCAGAAATCCAATCTAATATCTATCTACAGCAGGTAAGTGACATTTGATGGGGGTCACGCTCTCCAACATTATTGGGAACTAGCTTTCTGCCCGCGGTTTCTCCCGCGTTTCATTGCGTTTCCCGTGAGTATATTCTCGCGGTAAAAACTAGCCATTAGCCTATTCCAGAACCTAACCTACACGAAGTTTAACAGCAGTGGGACAGCGTCCCGAAAACTGATAGGGGTTGCTCAGTCAACGACACTGAACAAAAAAACGGCTTTTCCATACAAAATGTCCACCCTGATAAGGCAATTTGTATAGAAAAGCCTTGTTTTTCGCTACCTGAAAAAAAAAACAATGGAAGTTGTTCAGTGTCGTTAACTGATCAACCTCTATCAGTTTGCGGGACGCTGTCCCTTACACCCTGTATGTGCGTCAAGGGTTATCTCGATCCAACAAAATCTTTTCAAAATTATCACGATTCAAAAAGAAACAAACAAACACACATCTTCTTCGGTCGAGTGGGTATCGACAAATGCAAATTCATAACATTGGTATGTATAGCTGATCTAATCGATAGATCTACCATCCATTGACGGTACCAATTAAATTGATTAGTTTCCACTGCACTAGTAATAAAACCAATGATTAGTGCAGGTGGAAGGACCGTTAAAGGTTTGATAGAGCTATAAGAGCGTAATAAGAGTGGTTTTAAAAGTTTGACGAGCTTTCCAGTAGTAAAGTTAATATCGTCGATTTGGTTTGAGAACTCGGTTCTTATAACGGTGCTTATAACTTTGTGTGAGACTGAAGAAGTTAAATAAAGTAAAACGCTGTTAAATGCGTCCTCTAAAGATAAATATGTACAACCATGGAGTACTATAATACGGGGTGTAAGGGACAGCTTCCCTCTGGTAGGAATTGTTCAGTCAACGAAACTGAACAACTTACGCCAGGATTTTTTTCAGGTAAAGTTTTATTTTTCTTTTCATACTAAATTACCACCCCGATCGAACTATTTGTATGGAAAAGCCATTATCTCTTTTCATTTTCTGAAAGAATTTCTTGGTGAAAGTTGTTTAGTTTCGTTGACTGAGCAATCTCTATCAGTTTGCGGGAAGCTGTCCCTTACAACCAGTGTACTAACGTACAAACAAAAGTAGGTAATGTAATGCTATCTGTACAGGAAGTATCTGAAGCTAACCCGATATTAGATATTAACTAGGTAGGTGTAATCATTTCCCTAGCCTTATCCTGTATCTCACGGGGTCGGCTACCTAATCTAGGTGATTGAACGAGGGTACAGGTTTTATCACAGAGCGACTGGCATCTGACCACCGCAGACCAGAAGGGAAACTAGACCCAAAAAGGAAAAATAGATTAGGTCAAAGTTTTTCAAGCCGCCAGTGCTTAGCCTCTGACATGGCAAACGACTAATATCTACGGTATTGAACGATATTAACCGGGACCAACGGCTTAACGTACCTTACGAAGCACAAAAAAGCACCGAATAAACGTACATATGAAATTTGAAAACCGAATAACACATTGGTACGTGGTTGGATCCGAACCAAGACCTCCCGCTCAGGAGGCAGTGGCCCTATCTACTACACCATCGGGCTCACTAATTAGGTAGGTGAAATGAAACACTGAAATAATATTTGATACTCTAATTCTATTTTTATAGAATTTCAATAATCCGTATTGATTTGTTCATAATGAATATTTAAATACGGCTTGAGTATTTCAACTTTATTATTCTCACAGAGTGCTTATTATTCAAAATCGTAATGAGATTAATTCAACATTAAAACATCAAATAGGTATATCATGAAATATAATGATGATGAGATGATATGACATACCTAATACAAGGGGTTTAGGCTTGTATTTATAAAGTGATCTCAAGATTAAAAGCAATATTAAGTTTGGCTCTCTAAGCTAATAAAATATACTTATACTATTTCCAAATCAGATTTAGAACAAACGTAAACAAAGTTTCATGTCTTTTAATCGAAGATCTTGTTTCTAAAATAAGTTTTAGCTATAAGATATGATAACATAATGAAATAGTAGTTTTAGTCATCTAACTAATTTACTAACACGTATCATTATTTTTTTTAAATGTGTTTTTGAATGATAAGACATGAAACTTTGTTTACCTTATAGGTCCTTTCAATCTACCAACTTAATGGGGCAATATTTTGTTTCTCCGCAAATTAGCTAACACCACCGCTGGAGCGTTATTTCCCGCTGGCTGCTACTAAAAGAGGAGTGGTGGTGTAGTTAGTGAGTAATCAGTGGTAGTTAATAGCCATTCGGGGTCGTCTAATGTGCTGATCGTCCCTGACGTCAAGTTCCGTGTGAGTCTTGTTATAGGTACTTGAGAAATAAGTGACATGACACTAGCGTTAGTTCTCGCATATCTGCATCCGTGGGCTATTGGTCTGAGCCATTGGCTCCCTACCTGGAAGCCCTGGATTCGATTCCTAGTGGAAACAAAAATTGAGAGATTTATCCCAGTTTAGTTAGGACAATTTAGGTTTAATTAGCTGAGTGTCTGTAAAAAAAGGATTCTGTGATTCGAAGGGCACGTTGTCGGTACCTTTCACTGTCTTTAGTAGTGGTGGTTCCATACACCATATCAGCCATGTTATTAAGCGGTTTTAAATCTCTGAATTGTTTTAAAACCTGGGGGTTTGTCGGCCTAGTTACAGAGTCCACTTTCGCAGAGCTATTTATTAATTAACTATTATAGGGCGTGCCGAGTACTTTGCTTAAAAATGAACAGATTAGGTAAATAAAGATTTTAAAAAATAACTATAGTTTATACTTTCCGTTCCTCTTACTCTCAATGAAAATACATAGGCTTAAATAAATTTGAACAGCAAGTATCTATCTACTTGAATACCCATTTCGCCCTCGCCTTCAACTTAAACTGATTCTCGCTTTACACAGGCCTAACTCGGGATTCACACAGCCCATATGAAAGCCGACTCTGAAGTAATTTTCCCCTAGGAATGATCATTATAGCTTTGACCTTGGGCCTTCAAATTAACCTTCAACTACACGAAATACCTTCAAGGACCTCGTTTTGATTAATAAATTAGTATATTGGTTCCAAAAATAACTACCATTCTTTGGTTAAACTGTAGGTAATGAATAATTTTGTGTTAGTTAATAGTTATGGTTTCAGGTTTAAAGCTAAGGTGAAAACAATACGAACACGATACCTATCGTAATTACGTTTTCACTATGTTCATTTGTGAACGAAATGGTTAAATAATTATGAGATCATTGTAACGTGTGAATTAATTAAATATTTCTTCTATGCTGGACTGGGAGCGATAGAAAAACATTGGAAGTGCCACCTGCATTTCCTCCTGGGCATGCTGTAAACACCAGCTAAGGAATCCAAGGGTTTCTGTATATTGCAATTTAGGCGATGGGCTGGCAATCTGTCACTACAGCAATAGACCTACATTGTCAGACGTGGCGAAACGACCTTTGTGTAGGTCGTTGACGCTCTGCCTACCCCACTAGGGATAAAGGTTACTTACACAGGCTACACAGGTTACAAGGCTATACAGGTTTTCTCTTATTTATTTAATAGTTTATTGTACACAGAAACATGTACAGAACAAATTACATAGGGAATCACTACACAATAGGTACTGCTTATTTCTAAACTGAAATGTCTTACAGCAGACCTAAGAAGTGAGAATGTATAAAACGTAACGTGGATAAGACGTGCACAATAAGAATACAAATTAGGTACATGAACAGTAAATAAGAATTTACCTGCTTAATTATATTATTCTACAATCATACAGAAACATATTAAATCCTCAAAACTTTGTCAGACGTGGCGGAACGCCCTTTGTTTAGGTCGTTTACGCTCTGCCTACCATTACGGTTAAAGGCGTAATTATATGTATGCATGAAACCCTCGGAACTTTTAGCTGGTTTTTGCAGCATGCCCGGGAGGAAATGCAGCTGGTACATTCTATGTTTTTTCTGTCGCTCCCAGGCCGGCATGGAAGAACGCACCGGAATAAAATGATAATTTATTCAAAGTTTATGCTAAAACTCTAGAGAATAGATGAGAAAAATATTAGGTAAGAGTTCATATTAGCTGCCTGCTACATGTTTAGGTATATAAGAGGAAAATGACTTTCTTGAAACGTGCGCTAGAGATTCTACAATATTAAAATTAAAGTTGAATACCTAGAGGATTCGCGATGGCTCGTGAAAAGTTTATTAGATTTATAATTGAATCAAATATGGTTTGAAATAATTTCTTCATAAAGTCGTCTACATTTCGCTTTTTATGGAAAACGTTTTTTGTATTAGATACATAGTTTTTTGTATCTAAAGACGGCGGGTTAGTAATAATCACATAGAAATTTCTCCTTTAAATAACATTAATTCTTCCCAATGTTAGGCTTATATTTATAAAGCGATCTCAAGATTTAGAATGAATGGATTTGACAGGCGAACTCAAAGTTGCTATCAGTCTCAAGTGCTCTTTATAATTACGGGCCTTAGGTACTGCGCAACCCTGTAAATGTAAAGTAAATAATATCAACGAGATTTTAGGTGGAATCTAAGAGAATCGTACTTATGTATAGTCGCGTTGATCTTGACTTTGCTCTACATTTCTTAGTTATTTTAGAATATCCCTCTCACAACAGTTACAGGTGCATCACATCACCTGTGTGTAGAATAAGCCAAATAACCCAATTCCTCTGTCGAGTAGAAGCTGGATAATAGGTCACAGATGACATAAATAGTGGAGTCACTTTAGTTCAATATGCTACTGTTTCTGTCATCGCCAATGTGCTAAATTGGGTATAATGTGATATGTCTAAAAATTGTTTTAATGCCTATTTGTGAAATGTGATTTTGATAAGTTTAAGGTTAATGGCGTTATAGTGCATCATTCGAGTTATTTTTTGTTTTGTTTTAAAACTTGATTTAAAGTTCTAAATAAAGCACATGGCGTTGCTTATTCAATGCAAATAAGTAATAAAACATAATTATCATCTATCAATTTGCTAAATGTCTAAAAATTCTAAGTAGGTACTTTTTAGGTACAAAGAATTGCACAAATTGTTCGTAAATTTCCGGTCGGTTTGCCTGAAATTTTGAAAATATATTGCGTATATCATGTTGATGAAAGGTGTATAATCGTATGTCAGAATAATGACCAGTTTTTAAGATATAGTCGTTTCAATGTTTTATCAAAATCTGGTAGTTTTGTGTATTTTAAGCTAAAACTTAAACATAGGACCTATGAACTCCTTGTTTAAACGAAAAAGACTGCTAATTAAAACTTTGACATTACTGCTGGGAACAAAAACTAAATACTAGACTAATATATTTTCGGAAACTATTTATCGATCCAAAAGGTTGATTACTCGAGTTTAGGGACCATTGATAAGTTTGGACGAGATCTTAATTTTAGATGACAGCTGTCAAATTTAAAACGACCATATCTCGGAAAATATTGATCCTAGACTAATAGGTAGTAAGTAGGGGTCAAAAGGTAGATCCTGACGAGATCTTAATTCAAAAATCTTGTCCATACTTATCAATTGGATCTATCTACACGTGAGTAATCTACTTCTAGACGTGAATCGCTTTCTTGCTTTATTATATTTGTAATATTTAGATTTTTGTGGCCAGCAGTTATGTCAAAGTTTTGACTGGTATTCTTCTACGTTTTAGCAAGCAGTAGCTCATATGAACAAGTTTTAGCTTAAAATAGACAAACTACTCGATTTCGATTCAACATTCAAACGACTATATCTCAAAAACGGTTCATTATACGATTCTACACTTTTCATCAACATGACATAAGCAATTATTTTCCATAACCAAATTGAAAGACCGGGAATTTGTGAACAATTTGTTATTCTATAATAATTTATCATTTATAATTTAATTAATATTTACATGGAAATCTAAGGTTTTCTAGATAGTGCATGAATTTAATTTATACTAGAAATTAAAACAGTCGCCTGTCGCAGTCGGCTATGCATGCATCCAATTAAATGGATTAAACGAATTATAAGTATGTTCTACATAGTGTAGTGTAGGTATAGGTACGTGTTTTAAAAATAACAATGCATAAAAAGCTAGTACCTGAATTTTTGAAATTGAAAATAGTACACATTTTGAGAAAACAGAAAATTAAACAATGCATTGTTTTGTTAGCGCATTCAGAAAGTCCGCAGAGGTAGGTACTGTGATTTATGACTGTACTCTATGACTGTACTCTGACTGAACATAAACAACGCTAATCATATAAGGGAAGACAGGTGAATGCACCATATAAAAGCAAATGTTAAGGTTGTTTCACACTGGTAAAATCTATTATGATGATGCTGTAATGCCAGAGCCATCAATCTCTTGTCCTAGCCGTAAAATTTCTGTAATTATCACTACATAGTATAAAACAAAGTCGCTTGCTCTGTCCCTATATCCCTATGTATGCCTGAATCTTTAAAACTACGCAACGGATTTTGATGCGGTTTATTTTAATGGATAGAGTGTTTCAAGGGAAGGTATATAATACTTGGATAATTCTTCCATGCTGGACTGGGAGAGGTAGAAAAACATATAATGTTTCAGTTGCCCTTCGTCCCGGGCATGATGTAGAAGTCAGCAAAAGGGATTTGAGGGTTACAGTATATTGTAATTTAGTCGATGGGCTGACACCCTGTCACTACAGCAATACACATTACAGTCTAAAATTTTCCTCAAAATTTGTCAGACGTGGCGAAAGCGCCTTTCACGAGGCGTTTTACGCTCTGCCTATCCCCTAAGGGATAAAGGCGTGATTTTATGTATGTATGTATGTACTTGCATAATATTGTGGAGTAACACTGATAATTTCCGTGCGAAGCCGGGACGGGTCGCTAGTAGATTATATTTGACACAATAACATATAATATTATTGATTTGATAGCTCTCTCATACCAGCTACTGAACCCATAGAATGTCAAATATGACCTATTGTGTATCTTTCCTCGCAGATTGCCTTCTGTATGCTAGCCATAGATATGGCTGACAATGTTTCATTTTCTTTATCAAAATTGAATAAGAATTCACTATTGACCAACGAGCGCTTTTTAAATGGTATTAAGAAATTTATCTGTAGTGCACACTAATCTTCGGTTCGGTTACAATTAATAAGGGATCTAGGGCAGAACAGAGGACCTTTGAAGGCAGCGGACATGTAAAGTAAAAAAATTGTTTTCCATATTTTAGGGTATGAAACTGAACAACTTTTCCCAAGAAACACAGGACGAAATATGAAAAAAATTTGCCCTCCCATAAAAAATTACTCGACCAGCTCACACCATACGGATTACAAACCACCAATGAGATACATACATACATACATATAATCACGCCTTTATCCCTAAGGCAGAGCGTAAACAACCTAAACAAAGGTCGTTTCGCTACGTCTGACAATGTTTTGAGGGTTATTTAAGATAGATTTGTAGGTATATTGCTGTAGTGACAGGTTGTCAGACCATCGCCTAAATTATAATATTCTGAAACCCTCGGATCCTTAGCTGGTTTTTACAGCATACTAGTACATTCTATGTTTTTCTCTCGCTTCCAGGCCAGCATGGAAGAAATGAGGTGAGATGGACAGGCAAAATGAAGGCCCAGCCAGCAGCATCGTTCACGAGTGCGCTAGAGGAGCAGCTGTCATGAAGATGGAGAATGACGTTGCATCGTGATGAAGCGGGTCATTCAACCTGATTATGACTACGACCAGTCTGCCAATAGTGCCACTACTAAGGGCCATATATATAAATAGCACTTGAGACTGACAGCGAGTTTGAGTTCATATCAGAAATGTCATTTCAGTACAAAACGAACTGTCAAATCCATACTTAATCTTGCTCTCAATATTGAGATTGCTTTATAAATACGAGGCTAAGCTATTATATGAACAGAAGAGTTTACTGGTAGGTACTCATATAAATAAATCATACATACATACTATCACGCCTGTATCCCTAATGGGGTAGGCAGAGCGTCAACTACCCAATCAAAGGTCTTTACGCCACGTCTGACAAGATTTGAGGGTTATTCCAGAGAGATATGTATATTGATGTAGTGACAGGTTGTCAGCCCATCGCATCGCCCAAATTGCAATATACAGAAACCTTCGGTCACAAACCCTATTTTGATCAAAAGAAAGGCCAAAGTAGGAATAAGACAAAACGAAGGAAGGGGCGCAAAATGCGAGTTTGTCATGCGTCTTCTTCATTGTGATATAGTTATTTATTTTATTTTCATCGCCTAAATTACGATATACTGAAAACCATCGAATCCTTTAGCTGGTTTATGTAGCATGCTGGAGAAGCAGCTGTCACATTCTGTATTTTTCTATCGCTGCCAGTCCAGCATGGAAGCTATAAATAAAAACTGGAGTGTTATAAAACCAATTAAAGTATAATTCCTGATGATGATGATAAAAACAGAAAACCTTTTAAAATCATAAGAATTTGCTATTATTATGCCACCACCGTAATGGATGTTATACTAGCTCGTTACTTTACTACCTTATGAAGTGTAAATAAAGAGAAGACAGGGAAATTACAAAGTAGATGTTGCAGTGCATTCACACTGGCATTTAACCAGCTGGATATAATTCACAAAGGATTACTCAGATGTAGCGAAGTAGCTTATTTAAAAATGAGATTTTTTCCTTGCAAAAGGTGGTGTGCTGATTTATTTTAGATACGTACGCTACTCCGCTACATCTGAGATTTTTTATGTGAATATATACATATAACCACGCCTTAATCCCTAATGGATTAGGCAACCTAAACGACCTAAACAAAGGTCGGTCCGCCACGTCTGACAAAGATAGATTTGTATTTATATTGCTGTAGTGACAAGTTGTTAGCCCCCTGACATAAACCCTCGATCACCAACCCTATTTTGTGCAAAAGAAAGGCCAAAAGTAAGAATAAGACAAACACGAAGGAAGGGGCGCAAAGTGCGAGTTTCTCATGCTTCTTCTTCTTTGTGATATATTTATTTATTTTATTTTGAGACATAAGTATAATTTTCTTTGTAAAAGACTCGCTTGTGACTTTCTAAAAGTGATCTTCGGAATCTATTTGGAAATAAATGATTTGATCTTTGACAGGTATAGACTTATATTAGTTAAGTCGTGATTTTTGCAACTACGAATTGCTACCAATATCAACAATAAGGCATAATTATGTTATGTCTTATTTTTTTTAGTTAGATATTTTCTACAACCCAGTCGTCATATCATTGACGTTTTGATACAAGTTTTTACGAGACGCTAGATAGAAATTACTTAGGCTCGTATTTACAAAGCGATCTCACGATTGAGAGAAATATTAAGTATGGACTTGTCAGGTCCTTTTGTACCGAAATGACATTTCTAATACGTCGTTCTGGTAAGTCTCAAGTGCTGTTTATAATTACGGGCCCTAATGAGGTCTTAATATTTAATTGAGATAAACAAATGTTTATATAAAAGTTATCTATATATCATTGACTCAAATTGAATATTATAAATAAATTATGGAGCTTTATCTGTTATTCCAAATCACGTTCAGTGAAAGTAAATCTACTTTAACCAGTAATTTATTTATTACTTAGCTGATTTGTTTTTGTTTTATTATTATGTACGTTACGCATCGATCCAACCATTTTTTTAATACATATTGTAAATCGACTTTGAGATGTTCTATAAGTACTAAGAAAGAATAATTTATTACACATTTTCAATTCATGACTGTGCATAAAATAAAACAGAAATAAAAATGACAATACAACTAAAACTATGAATTTATAGCATAAAATGTCATATAAATATATCAAACATAATAAAATATATTTGAATTATTGATAAAACATCTTTAAGTATATTATAGCTTCCCTTAAAAACCGCTTTCACAACAAGACGCAGGTCAAGACATAAAATAGGAGAAACTAAACGCTGAAGCAAATAGCTTTAAACATAATCATGAAGGTTAAGGCAATCGATATTACACAAGCCACTAAAAATAATCGTCTATTTATTATTTACGGCTTGACGACTACAATGAAGTAACTAGAGTTCTTAGAATTGCTGAAGTGCTTTTTCAAGTTAAAACTTTAAAATACAAGGTCAAGAGAGAGTCTTTTATAAGTAACTAGCGACCCGCCCCGGCTTCGCACGGAAGTTATCAGAGTTTCTCTAGTATATTACCTTCCTCTTGAATCACTCTATCCATTCAAAGAAAACGCATCAAAATCCGTTGCTTAGTAGTTAAAGATTTATGCATACATAGGAATATAGGGACAGAGAAAGCGACTTTGTTTTATACTATGTAGTAATTGCTGATATTTTCTCATTTTCCCGAGGGTTAAAAATTTCGACGTCATCCAATAATGTCAAGAATTATTAATTAGAAGGGTACTTTAAGCCGTCGGTCCCGATCGCTGTCTTTGACAGGGGTCGTTACACAAAACCATGACAGAGGCTCATTTGCTATGCTATTTGGCGGTTTACAAACTATGACACCAAGGTTTATCGGGTTGATCGACTAGAAAGAAAAATAATAATTATTGATACAGCCAGAGATACATACATACATATAATCTCTAATGGGCTTTAGCAAAAACAACCTAAACAAAGGTCGTTCCGCCACGTCTGAAAAAGTTTTGAGGGTTTTTAAGATAGATTTGTAGGTATATTGCTGTAGTGACAGGTTGTCAGCCTATCGCTTGAATTGAAATATACTGAAACCCTCGAATCCCTAAGCTGGTTTTTACAGCATGCCCGGGAGGAAATGCAGCTGGTACATTCTATGTGTTTTTCTCGCTCGCAGTCCAACATGGAAGAAGAAGAAGCTAGAGATAACAACCCGAGATATTTCTTATATTTCTTTCTTGTTTCATACAAAGTAAAACCTTTGTTTTAAATGAGGTGAAATTATGCTGAGACAACTGTCTGCCACATCTAAAACAATGGGACAAAGTCTGACTTGCCTCAGGCAACCAATCTCAACCCGTAACATAACGCAACACACAGAAGTCTCACTCATGCCACAGTAGAAGTGAAAAGTGCAGTAGGTACACAGTACAAACTAAACTAATATTTTAAATAATAATAATGGTCATTTGTCAGACCTGGCGGGACGACCTTTACTTAGGTCGTTTACGCTCTGCCTATCCCATTAGGGATAAAGGCGTGACTAAGTATACAATACTATAACAAAATACCTGACCATATACTAAATTTGTCAGAAAATCAATTTAAAGATACTATTAAAACACATTATGTCGGAAAGCCTATTATAAGTTAGATGACTATACTAATGACAAAGATGTATGGAGCTCTGATATTTTAGTGAAGCCTAAGAAATTGGCACGCATTGCGGCCACAAACCCTATTTTTAACAAATAGAAGGACAAAAGTAAGAATAAGATAAAACGAAGGAAGGGGCGCAAAGTGCGAGTTTCTCATGCTTCTTCTTCATTGTGATATAGTTTTATTTTATTTTGTGACACAGATATAATTTTATTTGTAATAGACTCATTTGTGACTTTCTAAAAGTGTTCTAAGGAATCTATTTGGAAATAAATGATTTGACTTTGACTGGTATAGGTATGTAATAATAATGGTCTTCCCATCGATTTTGCAGGACTAGTGTTTAGTGCGCAAGTGTTTGAGCTACACACAGGTGCAGTCTTTATTCCTTCAATCTCTTATTCTGATGGGACAGATTGATTGAGACCACCAGAGAGAAATCAGGTGCTGGACCGACTATTTGCCCATCCAACAGCATTGATCATCTGACTTTTCAAACAATCGGCCTTAGCCTGCAATGTCTTAACCAAACTAGAAATAACAACACAAAGTTATTGTCTCCCGCCGGGAATCGAACCCGTGGCCTCCAAGTCAGGAGCCCAAGGCTCAGCAGACCACGGAGGCAGTTTAATGTAATATTTTAAATACTCAAATTATTTATATTTGTTTGTTACGGGTAAAATTCTCCAAAACAAAAAAATTTAAGACTACGTTACCAAAGGTCAAAAGTAATATAACATAACCAATAGGGGCAAGTATTTTACTGCGGAAAAATATGCATCTTATTTCCACGGGAAGACCTATTAAGCCGCGGAAGTAAAATACTTAACTATTGACGACAAAATATTTGGTTTACTACTCAAACTCAATCGCGCCTCTAAATAGCCAAAATGTTCAACATTGGGCGTTTTTTGACTAAACGGCATGGCAACGGAAACGGCGACGGCACGGCACCGTCGACGGTACGGTAGAAGAGATAATCTATGAAAATCTTTGAAATTATATAGCATGCTTTTCCACTTGCTGGCACGGCATTGATTCCCACCGGTACCGTCGCCGACCTGCTAAACTGCATGTGTTTTGTATTCGCACGAAGCATGTGCGTGTGTATGTGCGCTCAGATTGGAACAGACTGGACGTTATCGGGATATTGCCATGCCGTCTAGTGGAAAACCAGACCCACGGTATCGTGACGGCACTGCCGCCGTGCCGTCTAGTGGATTACATTTTGGATTCAAATTGAATTTCCAATACTGACGTACACTGCCCAAAATTTTACCATTGAGGAAACTGATTACATTCTGGACTGATGCTCATTTTCCAGTAGTTCAGTTAGTACACTATGAAGTACGGTACTTATGTCGGTTGACGGGTGCGGAATGCTGCCCGCATTTCATTCGAATTTCACATGTTGAATGTCTACGCTTTGCTCGGAGATATTTCGGTTTGTATTTGTGCTAGCTGGATTTTTTTACAATGTAAGTATGTAAGTAAAGGTTTGTGGACTATACTTTCAATTTTCTTTTTTTTTCTGTACCTGTAATAATGTTGGTGCAATAAAGAATGATTGTATTGTATTGTCTTTTTAAAGGCTGCTTTTACCACGGTGGGAATTTTTTTTAGTAGCAAAGATTTATTTTTGCCGAAGAGTTATTTGTAATGAATATTTTAATATCTAAAGCAAATACCTAGTTATTGAATGAAAATGTTATATTTCTCCTTTTACGTGTACTATGGCTAAAACATAACAAGCTAGCAAACCTTCTTTTTTGGAATATGAAACCGTGATTATGCCATGATGTTGAATGTACCTGAAAAAAAAACAATATAAATATTACATCTGAATAGTGGGTACATTAAATGTAATAAATAAGAACACTTCACACAAACATTTACCTACATACCTGCATATACTTAAGTATCAAAAATACAACTTTTACCAATACTAATTTCAAATTGATTTTATTTCATTTGAATCTTCGAATATTACTTTAGGAAAGCTCCTCTATGTCAGAATCTACGGCCTTACAACTAAGGGAGAAGGGGTTGGCTGAAAATCTGCATTGTATGGAACCACGCCTTTCCATACAGTGATAAGCTGAGATAGCTTCCTTATACATATCCCTTATTATTATTGCCTATATGATCATATGTAATTTTAGTTCTAGTTTATAAAACTGTACTTGTAATTTTGGCAATAAATTGAATTTTTATTTTTTAATTATTTTTATTCTATTACTAGCTGTGCCCGCGACTTCGTACGCCCGATTTGTATGGAAAACACGCAGTGTCGAACATACTGAAATAGCTTTTACGCGCGTAGGAGTGGGATCTGCTAACCCACGCGCGGAAGCGTGTTTCGCATTGTCTGTTCTTTGTTTTTGTATGGAAAACACGATTCCGCAGGCGAAGTTGCAGATCCCGCTCGTACGCGCGTAGAAGCGTTTTCAGTATGTTCGACACTGCGTGTTTCCATACAAACTGGGGTACTTACTCAATATTAGAATGGTTTCCGTGTTTATTTTTAATCTTGGCTGGAAACCAGGTAATTAAAAAATCTCAGTCTAATAAAAAGTCCCTTTAATATCGGTTAAAAACTATCAGAGTTCCATTTCCTGCCTACCCCCGAAGTCAGGTGGCGTAATTATTAATCCATTGTTACACCCAATTATCTCTATCGGGTGAATAGAGCTATCTCTTTCCAAGAAGGTGAAATAAATGGAAGCGTGACCTGACATAGAGCCGAACTTTCAGAAGGACGGTACGCATTTTCTGTCCAAGGCTGTGTTGCGAACAATTACTCTGTGAACTGTGAGTGAGTCTAGTGATATTGAGCTACATAGGAATTTATCCTGCTTAAATTATGCTGCTTGAATACGCTGCACGAGTCTACCACATACAAGTAAAATATTGTACTATAATACTTATGTACCGTCAATTTAAGTTTTACATACAAGACAAACGATTTTATGTTTTGCTTCAAAATTTTGATTTAATTAATAGCAACCTACCCCTCCGGGAAAGAAGAATGACAGTATTTAAATAAGTATGTTAATAACAACGTTCAAACATAAAAAGACTTATACAACGTTTAATATTTTCACTAAATTATAATCGATTTGATTACTCAGTTTTGCCTGTCGCTTTGTTTCTTTTTTTTAATAACAAATATATAATAATGTACAAGACATATAACATTATATAATATGATTAAAGTTACAAACTCTAAAAAAAATACTTTGAGAAATGTTTTTGTTAATTTAATACTATAAAACGAAACTATTTTACAATGCACACACACACGTACACACACCCACGTACACACACACACACACACACACACATCATATTATTTAACAAGAAAACTTTTAAATTCATACCTTTTATAGTCTAAATTGTGTTAAACTTGTTTCTCTTACCTGCTGTAATATCACGTACACTGTGCGATATATTCGTCACTATGAACTTAGAATCTGTCTGCTCTATTGACGGTCGGGTGGGGGCCTGGTGCTCCGTGACACAGGTTTATCCTAGTATGGACACCAGACTCTCACAATGGAAACTGTGTAAACTTAATTTAATTGCCCTCGTACTTTGTGCTAAAGTGTTTCACTTGTGAGAGAAAATAAAGAATTTTATTATTATTTATTTTTATTATGCATTATAAGAAATAAGTATTTTTTTAAATCAAATAGTGGTTTTATTGTCAAAAAACATTTCTTTTCTATATTTATGTGGTAGTTTCATTGACAAAAATCGAAACAAAGCATCAAAACACTATCTCAACAAAAATCTATATAGTTTAAAAAAAATCCCGATTCCCGGGATTCCCGGGAATTTAGTAATTTTTTTCTCGGGTCCCGGGAACGAGAAAACCCCGGGGATTCCGAAACCCTAGTATAGATACAGATAACAAACCCTTGTTACGTAAGCCACAAAGAATTTTGGGTGAATTAATAACAGCTGCCCTTGAAAGGCAAAAAATATATCTTCATAATAATGGGTATTTTAATTTTGGTCTGACATTTGCAGAATTTAATATATTTTAATCTCGCTTTCCTTGTAAGATTAATGAGAAAAGACATTAAATGTAATCCAGTGGATTTATTTACTTAACTTGTGATCAGTAAATTACATGCAAATTGAAATGTGTTTGATTTACCGGTAGTGGTAAAATATATTTACTTAGTGTATACGTACTTAGTGAAGTATTCTATTTATTGTAATTTAAAACTCTTCCAAAAGTGAGCAATCTCAAGCTGTCTCTGGTTATATCGTTCCAAATACAATCCAAGTTTTTTTTATTTTTGACAACTTTTCAAGTTCTAGTGAAGAACTCGTAAGAAAGATCTCAATCGGTCTGTGTGTGATCAATACGGTTACATTTCTTCTTCTTATGTCGATGGAACACGAGAAATTACATCATAGGGGCACAGAATTCAGCAACTTGCGGATAAGCTGCCGTTCATTAAATTGGCTGGCGTGCAGGTATTGGGGCACGTCGGGCACGATGTCAAGTGTGCCATGGTTTGCACTGCACCGCAAAACCAGTCTACATCGGGGCTTACCAAAAATCCCCACCTGACTATGTTTCCTTACTTCTGCCAACTTGAGTCCGAAGTCTGTTACGCTGAAAGGAAGAAAGGAAGGAATTTTTCAGGAAATTTAAAAAAAATACTGTCCCGTTCAAAATAACCACCCTGGTGGAACTTCCATGCTGGACTGGGAGCTATAGAAAAACATAAAATGTGCCAGCTGCATCTCCTCCCGGGCATGCTGTAAAAACCAGCTAAGGGATTCGCGGGTTTTAGCGTATTGTAATTTAGGCAATAGGCTGACAACCTGTCACTACAGCAACATACAGATCTATCTGAAATGACCCTCAATACTTGTCAGACGTGGCGCAATGATCTTTGTTTAGGTCGTTGACGCTCTGCCTACCCCATTAGGGATAAAGGCGTGATTATATGTATGTATGTATGGAACCTTTCAAAGTCCGTATTCAAATGTATAAGGCACTAGCTGAGAGCATTATTTCATACGGAATAAGTAGCTATGGACGCTCCTTCAAATCTTATTTTTATGACATTTATAACTTACAAGTAAGGTTATTAAAATTGGTTGTCCCTTATAACTTTAAATGTCGTTTGAGAAAAGACATTGACCTATTTAATAACTTCAGTTCATTTAAACTTTAAATATCAAATACTAAAGGAACAGTATTTTAAAACAGATGTACAGCATCCGATTTCACACGTAAACATTACTAGACCTGCCACAAATAACGTTGTTCCAAAACCGAATTACTGTAATTATTATGTGAAAAGAACGTCTGAATTATATTACCCGATTTAATTAATAATTTGAATAAAGAACTACTCGACAAAATAACTACAAAAAAAATACATGTAATGTTAAAAAACGAATATCTTTCCCACCTTCAAAACAATTTATAATTATTTATTTATAAATAGTTAATTTATACGTTATATATTAATTATTTATCATGTGAGTATTTATTTATTGTGAACTCGCCGATTCTCGCGGTGGAATTTGGAGCACCTGTGCCGTGTTTACAGAAACCGGTTTAGCTATTGTTCATCTATGCGCCGAGCAGTAAAAAGGTGTGGGTCGGCAGCATACCACCCTCGCCTGTCCGGAAAGGGTAAGGTAGGGCGTGTTCGTCTTAATGTTGTCATTGATCATTTAAATAATTGGCAGTATTAAGTCTAGATTTGTTAATAATAAGATACTACTTATGTTATTATAATACAATACAATATACTTTATTGCACAAAAACACAGAAATAACAAATTGCTAAAAAGAAAAGTAGTACAATTGGCGGCATTATTGCTAATGTAGCAATATCTTTCAGGCAACCAGGCAATAGGAAACAGAGGAGTAAAATACATTTATTACTTATACTAACTACGAAATTTTTAATATTGTTATGCGGATAGTAATCGAGAAAAACCTATTACGTGTTTAGCGATGTCTTATAGATTGTTTAAGGGTCATTAATTGTAATAAAAGTCTAATCATAAAAAAATAAAAATAAAACAATTTGTATAGGAAAAACGAAATCCTTTTTTTCATCTCCAGAAAGTTTACCTCATGAAAGTAGTGAACTTCCATGCTGGGCTGGGAGCTAAAAAAAACATAGAATGTGCCAGCTGCATTTCTTCCCGGGCATGCTGTATAACCCAGCTAAGGGAATCGAGGGTTTCAGTATATTGCAATATAGGCGATGGGCTGACAACCTGTCACTATAGCAATATACCCATAAATGTATCTTAAATAATCCTTAAAACTTTGTCAGACGTGGCGGAACGACCTTTGTTCGGTAGTTTACGCTCTGCCTACCCCATTAGGGATAAAGGCGTGATTATATGTATGTATGTATGTAAGTAGTGATCAGTTTCAGGGAAGCTATTCCTTCCGCCTTGTTTAAATACAGTATCAATAAACCAGCCAAAGTAAGTTCGCTTTATAGTTTGTGACTTACTAAGAAGAACTTGAGAATTAAGAAAAAGAAATGCTAGTTGAAACATACCTCATCTGAAGGTACTAATGCTCCCCTATACAGGGATATACACCAATGGTCTGAAGACCTTCAAACCACGGAGGGTCCTGCTGGAAATTAATTCAAGTTTTTTGTTTAACTGCAAAAGGTACTATTATTTTTCTTACACTACTCGGAAGGTACTAAATATTAGGAGACTGAAACTCTGGTTGTCGTTCGAATCAGACGAAGGGTCCTGTTGGGTATACGGACATCTCGTAAAAAGGTCCCGAATCGTGCGAAAAGAAACTTTACAATTTGGCACCTACGAAGTTTGCGCCCAGGGAATTTACCCTGGGTCATCAGGTCAGTCCCTTCCTAACTTTCAGATAAAATTTAAAGTTACGCATACCTAGTACATAATTTATTCCTCTTTTACAACTTTTGTGTTAAAACTTTAGATTGCTTTCATTAATTTTAATTTCATTTTAATATACCTAGGTACTTAAATATTTTAAGGTGATAATCCTTCAGACCGTAATAAAGTGGCAGAAACTGATTCAACAAGATTGCTGGTGCTTAGCCGTCTTGGTAAGCTTAGGTCAGGTATTAGTACCTTAGGTAGGTACTAATACCAGGGTACTAGATATATAGGTACAGAAAAGTGCCTATAGAAACTAATACTTATATTCTAACAAACTGTAGCCACAACATATGTGGAGGAATCAGTTTCTTTTTAAAACCTATTTTACCTCTATTGTGTTCTTCAAAATGGGTATTTGGGATACTAAGGCCCGTATTTATAGTCATCTCTCAAGAGTGACAGCAAGGTTGAGTTTGTATCAGAAATGTCATTTCAGTACAAAACAGCCTGTCAAATCCATACTAAAATTGCTCTCAATCTTGAGATTGCTTTATAAAGACGAGTTTTAAAAACTGGATAAGTCATATCATAATCATAATCGTAGATAAAAAAAAGGTTTGATGACATTTATATGACAGATTTGCTCAAATCCAACCAAAAGTTATTCCTGACACCAAAAGCGGCCGGTCATGTTCACCTTGGACTTTTAGTTGTGACCTTACTAAATCTGGACTCTAGTCTCCAAACAACGACCTTCAGTGCAGGGAGATGATGACAGGAGAGACGACTCAATTACTATCAGATGCATTGGCCAAAGTCCAAAATAACGTACAATTTCGACTTCCACGTAAATAAATAGGTATACTAGAAGACATAGTACGACTACAAGGTACGTACATACAGTGTAATCACTACATAGTATAAAACAAAGTCGCTTTCTCTGTCCCTATATCCGTATGTATGCTTAGATATTTAAAACTACGCAACGGATTTTGATGCGGTTTCTTTTAATGGATAGAGTGATTCAAGAGGAAGGTTTATATGTGTAATACATGCATAATGTAGTAGAGAAACACTGATGATTTCCATGCGAAGCCGGGGCGGGTCGCTAGTGTTATTTAATTGTATCATTTTTCTCAAATATGACCGAATTGTTTGGTGTGTAGGATGTAGGTACATACAGTGTAGTTGTTGTCAAATTGATTGGTGTGTAGGATTGGCAGCGTCTAAACAAAACCCCCGGTAAATATTTATACTATAGTTTTTAATATCTGGCCAACCGGAATTCGATCCCAAAAGCCCTTGAAACATACATACAAATTAATTACGCTATTATCAGTGTAGATGTAGTAGGAAGACAGTTTTGAAATACGAAAACTTTTATCAAATGTAAAATAGACCGTCAAATCTAGTTCATAATTATCTTATCTAATATTCCAATCATCATTTATTTGAAACAAGCGACTAGCCCCGGCTTCGCACGGAAATTATCAGTGTTTCTCCACAATATTATGCAAGTATTATATATATAAACCTTGCTCTTAAAACACTCAATCCATTAAAAGAAATCGCATCAAAATCCATTGCGTAGTTTTGAAGATTTATGCATACATAGGGATATAGGGGCAGAGAAAGCGACTTTGTTTTATACTATATAGTGATATTGGATAACACTCGTAATTTAGAGACGTAAGCTTTTATAGGAGTTCCACTAGGAAAACTTTTAAATAGAATTTATAGAGTTAGTAGAAAAGACCGTAAAGTTTTGCCATCCTTGAAAAGAGCTCGACAATGAGCTTCAGACTCCAGTTGAAGTCTGAGGACATGCTATGAATATGAAATACGACTTTTCTTCCATGACCTATGGGAATTATTCTTCCACAATCTCTCATGTCATTTTACTATGAACAAAAATAATCCAACCGAAAATATTCTATGTAAAGTTTCTGCTAAGCCTCGCGTTCTTTCAGCCGTAAAATGTAGTGAGATCTAATGGGTGAACCAAATCAATTGTGTTCTTTTTGATGGTCATTTATTCACTGATGTCCGTAGTCTCTATATTTTCACCAAGCGACCGGTTTCGATAGACCATCATCGGTCGCTTTAATAAATAATATATAGTGGAACTAGTGTAAAAGGTGTTTTCTTAACAGTATACTATGGAGTTCCATCAAGAAATTACAACACAAAGTGTAACATCTATATTTTCAGTTAAACCACAATGGTGACTTGGTAATTACGCAGCGTTTTCTATGTTGACGATGATGAAAAAGGGTTTAAACACCAAAGTATCGAAAACTGTGAAGATTTATTTTTTAACCATTCCACCTCTTTTTTTACAGTAAACGAAAAAGACAAGAGCACTTAATGATTAGTTTTCTATGATCTTCAGCTTTATCAGCCAATATTATTTTGTTGCACAATGGATTTCTTCCATGCTGGACTGGGAGCTAGAGAAAAACATAGAATGTGCGAGCTGCATATCCTCCCGGGCATGCTGTAAAAACCAGCTAAGGGATCTGAGGGTTTTAGTATATTGCAATTTAGGCGATGGACTGACAACCTGTCACTACAGCAATATACCTACTAATCTATCTTAAATAACCCTCAAAACTTTGTCAGACGTGGCGGAACGACCATTATTTAGGTCGATTATGCTCTGCCTACCCCGTTAGGGATAAAAGCGTGATAACATGTATGTATGGACTCTGAGTACTCATGATATCAACATCACACATCAACTTGACTTTTAAGAATTTTAGCTCTGTCACAGAATATATAGTGTTGATGCTATAGATAGAACAATAGATTTATTTCTCGAGCACGTCAAGTTCGACGTACGTACGACCCAACTGGTCGGTCCATAGAAAAAGTTTTATATTTAATAATTTACGGCAGAGTGCACTTTTATTGCGTGTCCCAGATATGTTTTATTTCTGTTCTTGTGTATTTTTAGAGACTTCTAGCCACTTCAGTTCAATATTGGGGCATGTGCCGCAAATAGTTACAGGTTTTAATAAAACGGTCATGATGATAGCGATAGTTTTTATCAGATACATACATACATATAGTCTCGCCTTTATCCCTAACGGGGTAGGCAGAGCGTAAGGGTCCTAAACATAGGTCATTTGCTACGTAGGACAAAGTTTTGAGGGTTATTTAAGATAGATTTGTAGGTATATTGCTGTAGTGACAGGTTGTCAGCCCATCGCCTAAATTACAATATTGGTTTTAGCATGCCCGGGAGGAAATGCAGCTGGCACATTCTATGTTTTTCTCTCGCTCCCAGTACAGCATGGTTCAGTCCAGTTTTTATTAGATGGTTATACTTTTTTACTTCCATGCTAGACTAGAAGCGAGAGATGAACATAGAATGTACCAGCTGCATTTCCTCCCAGGCATGCTGTAAAAACCAGCTAAGGGATCCGAGGGTTTCAGTATAGGCGATGGGCTGATAACCTGTTACTACAGCAATATATTTACTAATCTATCTTAAATAACCCTCAAAACTTTGTCAGACGTGGCGGAACGACCTTTGTTTGTTTAGGTCGTTTACGCTCTGCCTACCCCATTAGGGATAAGGACGTGATCATATACTACTACTAAATTTATAAGTGTTACTAATATTATGAGCCCTGGTTACTTGAATAAAAATCTTATTATTATTATTATATGTATGTATACTTTTTTAGTAAAAGTGGAAAATGTTCAGAACGTGATGATGATAATCTTGTAACTACTAAGAAAAGCCCGATGGTGTAGTGGATAGGGCCGCTGCCTCCTGAGCGGGAGGTCGTGGTTCAAATCCCACCACGTACCAATGTGTTCTTCGGTTTTCGAATTTCATATGTACGTTTATTCGGTGCTTTTTCCGTGCTTCGGAAGGTACGTTAAGCCGTTGGTCCCGGTTAATATCGTTTAATACCTTAGATATTAGTCGTTAAGCCATATCAGGGGCCAGTGCTAAGCATTGGCGGCTTGAAAAACTCTGACCTATTCTAGGATTGGATCTGGTTTCCCTTCTGGGTTGCGGAGGTCAGATGTCAGTCGCTCTGTGTAAAAACCAGTACCCTCGTTCAATCCCCTAGATTAGGCAGCTAACCCCGTGAGATACGGGATAAAGCTAGGGAGATGATGATAATCTTGTAACTAGTAGCTGATTTTGATGAAACTTGTAGCGGAGGACATAATAAATAAACATATGAACATAAGTATGCACATAGTTAAACACCATACGGTCCAACATAGAAACTTAGTCTTTTTTTTGAAGTCGGTTAAAAATTGGCGGGTAAATACTGTGGCAATACGACACACACAGAAAAATATACGACACAAATGAAGGTTTGAACAAAACTTGAAGGTTTCAGTTCAAGGCTAATTAATTTACTGATGGCTTTGTTAAACTGTTTCACGTGTACCTCATTGTACGTGTGCGTGGGTGAAAGAGATAAATTGATACCTTTTTGGGCAATTTTGTGTCAAAACACCTGAGTAATAAAAAATGATATCGCACTTTCTTTAGTAAAAATATAAACAGTCATTTATTCAATAAATTTATACATACATAAAGTCACGCCTGTTTCCCTAATGGTGTAGGCAGAGCGTAAACGACTTAAACAGAGGTCGTTCCGCCACGTCTGACAAAGTTTTGAGGGTTATTCAAGATAGATTTTTAGCTATATTGTTGTAGTGACAGGTTGTCAGCCCATCGCCTAAATTGCAATATACAGAAACCCTCGGATCCCTTAGCTGGTTTTTACAGCATGCCCGGGAGGAGATTCAGCTGGCACATTCTATGATTTTTTTACGCTCCTTCGGGGCTTAGGGTTCCTTCTTCATTGTGTATTTAGGTAATGATAATTGCTTTTATACTACACAATGTGTTTGATATTAATCATGCTAACTAGGGTATCATTTGTGTACTTAAGTAACTTTCCACTTTGCGGTTTGACCCACAATTTAAGGTGTATCCTCCCGGCAGATGAGCAAGTATATTTCAAGATATGCAACCATCGCCTGTAATGCTTTAGAATATCGTTCAAATCAGCGCGCGCTACGGCGTACCGGTTACGTCCGTGGCCGCGTCAAAAATGAGCGAAAAACGCACAAAAAAGCTAATTACATATAAAAACTACGAGTCGGATTAAAAAAGCTACGTTACGATTTTAGATAATCATAGTACGGATAATTTCCCGAAAGAACCGTGAACGCGCCGCTCATAGTTTAGTAGCAATATCAAATTTACTGGTAAAAACAGCTTTACTTCCAGATTTTTTATCATACTTATTTATGAACTTGTTTTTTTTTTAAAATGTTGCTATTGCAGACAATGCTCTCATTTGTCAGATGGATTTTTTATTTCACTATCATTATTTTTTATTGGAATTGACCAATGATTCGTTTAGGAGAAATAAGCTCTTAAAAACAACCATTAGCAGGGAGGAATCACTTTAATGACATTTAGACAGTGAATTCCCTCAGTTGTTACGTTGTCCGTTATTCCCAAGTCCACGTCTCAGCAAATAGTTATACAGGGTGTAAGGGACAGCGTCCCGCAAACTGATAGGATTTGTTAAATCAACGAAACTAAGCAACCATCGGAAGGTTTTTTTTCAGGAATGGAAAAAAATTTGCTTTTCAATACAAAACGTCTGATTGAGGTGGTTATTTGGTATGGGAAGGTATTTTTTTTTTCCTCCTGAAAGAATTTCCTGGTGAAAGTTGTGCAGTTTTGTTGACTGAGCATCCCCTATCAGTTTGCGGGACGTTGTCCATTACAACCGGTATGTTCGCCCATTAAGTAACTGCTGACAGCTCATATTTTTTCTTAATACAACTTATGATATCCATCATATTGGAATTGGACGGACCACACCAATCTGATAAGTAGTATCTTCCTCCTTATTTGTGAAGACTCTTAGGTTCTTCTTCTGTCGTGTAGGTATCGAGTTAATGGACCCGCTGAACCCTGGTGTCAGAGTTTTCAAACCGCCTAAAATAGGCCTCTGCCATGGAATGTGTAATGACGAGTGTGTAACCACTATCAAAGACAGCGTCCGGGACCGACGGCTTAACGTACCCTCCGAAGCATGGAATATTTTTCTTCCAGACAATCAGATGATTCGGCCTGCATTGTCCTAACCAAACTGGAGAAAATCTCACAAAGTGATAAATTGACAAATATCAACTTTGTGTTGGGAATCGAACCCAGGACCTCCGGATCGTGAGTCCATGGCTCTGACCACTAGACCACGGAGGCAGACTCTTAGGTGAGTCTGGTGGAAGATATTAAAAGTAAAATACAAGTTATCTTATCAGTAAGTAAGTTTAATAACTTCCATGCTGGCCTGGGAGCGAGAGAAAAACTTAGAATGTGCCAGCTGCCTTTCCTCCCGGGCATGCTGTAAAAGTCAGCTAAGGGATCCGAGGGTTTCAGTATATTGCAATGTAGGCGATGGGCTGACAACCTGTCACTACAGCAATATACCTTCAAATCTATCTAAAATAACCCTCAAAACTTTGTCAGACGTGGCGGAATGACTTTTGTTTTGGTCGTTTACGCTCTGCCTACCCCATTAGGGATAAAGGCGTGACTATATGTATGTATGTAAGTAAGTTTGGGAGGGCTTAAAATCAACAATGCGCTGTGCCCACGCCTTTTATCCACTTTGTTTTATAACAATACGTATTTCTTATGTGTATTATATTACACTATTGTTATATTTGACTCCGGCGACCGGCACACGAGATGAGGTGGATAGTCAGTGAGCGAGACAGAAAGTATTAACAACACAAGCATGTGTGTCTCGTAAGATGACGCGTCAACGGACGTCGCCCACGTTTTACGTGGCGTAAGTCTAGTGTGAAGCTGCAAAACACGTCAGCCCACAACACGTACTTGGCTTAAGTCTAATGTGAACGCACCTTAAGACTATAATATTTTTTAGTTGAACTTGCCCCATCGTCGACACAAGCTTTGCCTTGGATTCAAAGTCGGGGTCAGGTCGGGCGCCAATCCATTGTAATAAAAAAATAATGTAAGCCATATACTCGTAGAAGTAAAAGTACGAGTACGTGTCGTTGGCCTGCCCACTAAATAATTTTTATTTTTTTATGTATTTAGCGACACTCAAGGTTAACGACAAACCACTGAACTCGAGGCTTATTGGGGGTTATAAATCTTACAGCATAACTGCAGTCAAATCGATACCAACTAACCCAAGGGCAAAACTGAACGACACACATCATTATAGGTAGTTTTTATGCGAGCACAGATTTAGTGTAGGCTAGATAGAACAAGTCGCCGCACTTGATGATAGAAGATGTCACAATTATCCTTAATACCTAATACCTACTCGTAAGAATGTACTACTAATTGATACTGCAATAAATATTTGAATTTGAGTCTGTCCAAGTTGGTCCAAATAAACAGTCCAAATGGACCTATGAGGACTAGTAATGTTCGTTGTGTTTTTTAACGATAACGATAATCATTAGTCTATTATTGACTTTCCACTACTTCTTTTCTGTCGTGTGGGTATCGAGTCGATCGACCCGGATAAACCCTGGAGTCTTTCCACTATAGTATAGAGATATTTCTGATAGTGATAGCTCATATAATTTTGTATGCAGAAAATGTTTTTTTTTATGAGCTCTCATTATAAAATTGAATGATCTGGCGATTTCCTGTAGATTAAAATTGCACGCTCGCGGTATTAATACATTGTCACAGCTCGGACACTCCGTGCTATAATGTCATTTTGGTCACACATCGACAGACGGCATGTTGCACTTGGCATGAGTTTGTGTGCGTGTTATAAGGGTTGACAACTTTTGTTAATCTGGTTCTTGATTAAACCAACGTTTTAAAGTAGTTAGTTCACTGTAACTGAATAGTTAGAATAAATTAGGTTGCATATTTAGGATGAATTTACTTACGTCTCTCATCACTATGGAATCTAAAAAGTTCCTATGGGAGTCATATCTTGTGGTAGAATGACATCCGTACACGGAACAGTACCTAACCATCTTTGGAACACAAAATTTTATTATTTCCGTTACACTGGGAAACATGCGCGCGCCATACCCGCTTTGCGTACGCTCAATGTGGCCCACCATCCGGCGCGGAGTGTGACGTATGTCGTACTGGGGAAGGGAGGCGAATGTCCATTCTGTATGTAGTACTATTATATATTCTGTGACAATGTGATTGATTAATAAATTTGATGAACATGCGATATCTAGCTTAATCTATATCTATGGTTTTGAGTTATCCTCAATCGTGCACGACATCCAAAATTGCCGTCAATTGACAGTAATTTAAATATAAGATTTGAATTTCTAATAAAATCTCAATTGCTCATTGAATATTATATTAAGGTCCCAATAATGTGAGGCAATAAATATCAGAAATACAGTATTTTGTAAGATGTATTAAAAACTTCTTTGTATTTCCATTTTAAAAATGGTCATTTCTACGAGTATATTGTAGCTTTTATAATAATATTTTGCACTGTCGTGTAGAACTGTGTCGAGGTGAACAGGAAATACACTATTGTGGGAATGAGAAAGGGTATATTCTTTTCTCGATATAGATTTCTATCAAAATAGTTAGGTTTATTGTACGAACTAGTTTAACCTTGATTTCTAACACCGAATGATCGCCCACCCCGCCCAGGTGTAAAGGGTAAACTTTCTGTGCGGGATAGTCAATCAATATAGGGTGTAACTTCTATGCTGGACTGGAAGCGATAGAAAAACATAGAATGTGCCAGCTGCATTTCCTTTCCAGGCATGCTGGAACAAATGCAGCTGGCTGAAAAAAAAAAAATAAGGGATTCGAGGGTTTCAGTATATTGTAAGTTAGGCGATGGGCTGACAACCTGTCACTATAGCAATATAGGTACATAATCATCTGTGATAAAATAACCCTCAAACCTTGTCAGATGTGGCGGAACGACCTTTGTGTAGGTCGTTTTACTCTGCCTACCCTATTAGGGATAAAGGCGTGATTTTATGTATGTAACGGTAGGGGCAAAATACACAAGTAACCTTAGCAAGTAACCAAACATATAAAGGCATGTTGACTGGGTGGCTAAAAAACTTACTGATTATTATTTTATACTTAAAACTGATGTCTAAAAATATTGTGGACCTGATTAATGATTTTAAAAATAATTGCATATTTAGATTTAAAAATATAGAAGTTATTGATTTGAGTAGTGAATATTTTCTGGCGGATGACGTCATAACTGACTATTTTCATACAAAAAAGCGTTTTGAAATTTCATAAAAAGTTGCTGATTTGACTAGTAAGTAGCTAGTTCGATCAATAGCATAGACAAAACGTAGACAATTAAAAGAGGAATTACACCCGGTCATTACTGGAAACAAAAATCACACACTGCTTTCCAAACTCACCTCGAAGTGTTTTTATTTTCATTATTTAATTACAGACGTGCTGAAAACAGCTTTTAATAAGTCGTTAACGCTGTGCCTGCCTCGTAAGAGTCGTAAGCCAGATTTTGTTTTAAACCTTTTACTTCCGGAAATTAAGTTGCCGCACTCAAATCGAGGAAAAGTTTAGATTTTCAGGAGCTAAGCAATTTCCCGGAGTTGGAAATGTCGCTTCTACTGTAACATTCGATTTCGCAATATTCTACGAGTTGAATTTATGCTTTAGAAAGTCAGTTGTTGTTTTGACGATGTTTTATTTGATTTTCATTCTTTAATTTGATCAAACTTGGAGGCGACAAAGATTTTATAATTGAACTAAGAGATAAATTAAGGCAAAAGGCAGGCACCATGGTCGCCTCTTCCCAGTAAATTTAACACGTTGCTCGCCAATCTGCCTTCCAGACGTGATAGTAAGACCAATAAGATAAGATAATACTCATACATACATACATATAATCAAGCATTTATTCCTAATAGGGTAGGCAGAACGTAAGCAACCTAAACTCGTTCCGCCACGTCTGACAAAGTTTTGAGGGTTATTTAGGATAGACTTGTAGGTATATTGCTGTAGTGACATTTTGTCAACCCATCGCCTAAATTACAATATACTGAAACCCTCGGATCCCTTAACTGGTTTTTACAGCATGCCCGGGAGGAAATGCAACTGGCACATTCTATGTTTTTCTCTCGCTCCCAAGCCAGCATGGAATCATTATATTGGTTACTCACTACTGGTATACCAGGACTAATAAAAATTGCTGGCCATTATTTTAGGGTGTGATTTCTATCCATGAAACTGAATAACTTTCCCAAGGAATACATACATATATATAATCACGCCATTATCCCTAATGGGTTAGGCAGAGCGTAAACGACGTAAACAAAGGTCGTTCCGCCACGTCTGACAAAGTTTTGAGGGTTATTTAAGAGTATGTTGCTGTAGTGACAGGTTGCCAGCCCTTAGCTGGTTTTTACAGCATGCCTGGGAGGAACTGCAGCTAACACATTCTATGTTTTTCTTACGCTCCCAGTCCAGCATGGAAATCCCAAGAAACGTAGGTCAAAATATGACAAAAATTATTGGCCCTCCCATACAAATTGATTCGAGCCGCTGACACCATTTATATGGGAGGGTAAATTTTTCTCATTTTGACCTATGTTCCTTTGAGAAAGTTGTTCAGTGTCTTGGGTACGATCACACCCTAAAATATGGCTAGTAATTTGTTTTACTGTCTGTATGATAGATTTACATGTGTGTTAGTTGTTAAAAAAATAGTTCTTTTAGAAGTAGGGTAGGGTGGTGCAAGATTGCGCGGTCGATAAAATTGCGCACACGTCGTAACAGGACAACGGAGTGAAGTTCGTAGCCAACTTCAGTTGTGTTTTCTTCTCGGTCGCAACAGGAACGTGCTCCCGAAAAAATATTGCAAATGAGTGGAAAACCAACAAAATACGTGAGTTCAAAGTTTTTATTTAGTTTTGATTAAATTTTTTACTATTTTCAATGTGTTACTGTACTAAAACCCGAAGTAATTTTGCTAATTCATTATTGTTTTGTCGCGGCGGAATCATCCAGGTTAAAGCCACATGAGAAGTTATTCAAATATTTTCTAAGAGATGGCTGTAGTAGTACAATGTTTGCAAGATTACCTCAGTGTGTAAAATTGCGCACCTTCAGTAAATGTAAGATTGCGCGCGCAATTTTACACACTCGTCATTATTTCGGTGTTCAATCTCGAATATTCCTTTTAATTGTTCAGTCGTTTTTTTGATTTTTGTTTCTAATTTTGATTTGTACATACTTAAGGTTATTAATTGGTCTTTAAGTTCTTGCAATACATTATGTATTTCTGTTTTTAGAATGTCAAGAAGAGAAAGGAAAACAGATCGCCAAGTTTGTTCTGAGGAGACTATCAAAGAGGCTCGCAAGCGAATTGATAATGGCGAAAGCAAAAGAGCAGTGGCTGCATCTTTAGGGATGGCAGAGTCAACTTTACGATTCCGTTTGCAACAACCTCATTGTGCTACAAAATTAGGCAGATTTGATACAACATTTTCACCTGAGGAAGAAAAAGATTTCTGCGATCATTGGATGACATTAGATGATATGTTTTATGGTTTAACACCAAAAAGGTTGAGGAGTGCCGTGTACGAGTATGCAGAAAAACATAATATACCTCATAGATTCAACAAGAAAACCAAAATTGCAGGAAAGCAAATAATATAGCTGCGCAATCTTATCGATCTCGACGCGCAATTTTACACACTAGGGTGTGTAAAACGGCGCAATTCCCAATTTGTGATTTATGTTTAATTGTTGAGGCTACTATATATTTTTTGCAATAATGAGTATGTTGATTTGTTGCCATAAAAATAACTTTAGGTAAATAAATGATTGATCTCAGATAACGTTATTATTTTTTATGTTATGACCCGTTGATTAAAAATTGCGCAATCTTACACCACCCTACCCTATGAATGGCCGATGATTGATTGATGAGTAATGTGATGTAGGAAAGAGGTAGATAAGCGTTGCCCTTATTTCTCGTAGAGATAGATAGAGATAGAGATAAATTTATTAATAATTGTAAATTACAAGTCAAAATTTTGAATCATTTAAGTATATCACATTAATAATAATTTCAATCGTATTACTGTAGCACCTGCGTTTGAAATACATTACTAAAGCAAAATAAATACTTTTTCTCCCACTTGCTCCGAAGGAAACATTCACTCTTTTCGGTACTCGAGTGCGTAGTGGCCGGCTATTACCTTTGTTTAGGTCTAGGCTCTGCCTGCCCTATTAGGGAAAGGCATGATTATATGTATGTAATTTCCTGTAGCACGTGCGATTCTTCTTTATATACTTGAAATCATGTTCGAAATACACTATAGAATAATGAATACTTTCATTGTCAATTACATACAAGAAGAAGTCTTTCTACTAAATCACAAACTTGACAAACAATGTATAGAAAAGCTGGGGAAAATCCTTTTGCTACGGAGTCTTTTGTCCTGCATTTCCTCCCGCATATGCTGTAAAAATCAGCAAAGGGATCCGAGGGTTTCTAATGGGCTGATAACCTGTCACTACAGCAATATACCTACAAAATCTATCTTAAATAACCCTCAAAACTTTGTCAGACGTAACGGAACGATCTTTGTTTAGGTCATTTAAGCTCTGCCTATCCCATTAGGGTTGAAGGACTGATTATTTGTATGTAATTTCTCGTAGCACATGCGATTCTTTTTTAAATCATGCTTGAAGAACACATAGCAAAATGAATGCTTATATTGTCAATCTCATACTCCCAAGAACCCATTCTACTAAATCACAAGTTTGACAAACAATGTAGAGAAAAACTGGGAAACATCCTTTTGCTACGGAGTCTTTTGTCCGAGAATCTTATCGTATCTTGCTCCGTTAGCTGGCGAGCCTCTTTGTTATACAGTAACATCTACAAGAATTTAATACCTTGGTTATATACTTCAATATAAGAGCCCGATGGTGTATTGAATAGGGCCGCTGCCTCCTGAGCAGAAGGTCGTGGTTCGAACCCTATCACGTACCAAAGCGTTTTTCGATTTTCGAATTTCATATGTATGTTTATTCGGCGCTTTTTCCGTATTTCGTCACGTTAAGCTGTTGGTCCCGGTTAATATCGTTTAACACCTTAGATATTAGTCGTTAAGCCATGTCAGAGGCCAGTGCTAAGCAATGGCGGCTTGAAAACTCTGACCTAATCTAGGATTGGGTCTGGTTTCCATTCTAGGTTGCGGAGGTCAGATGGCAGTCGCTCTGTGTAAAAACCAGTATCCCCTTGTTCAATCACCTAGATTAGGTAACCAACCCGGAGAAATACGGGATACGGCTAGGAAGATGGTTATATAGTTCCATGCTGGACTGGGAGCGAGAGAAAATGTGCCAGCTGCATTTCTTTCCGGGCATGCACTGTAAAAACTAGGTAAGGGATCCGAAGGTCTATATATTGCAATTTAGGCGATGGGATGACAACCTGTCACTACAGAAATATACCTTAAATAACACTCAAAACAATTGCATACAAGAAGAAGCCCTTACTACTAAATCACAAGACTGACAAACAATGTATACAAAAGCTGGGAAAAATCCTTTTGCTTCGGAGTCTTTTGTCCGAGAGCCTTATCGGATCTTGCTCAGTTAGCTGGCGAGCCCCTTTGTTACTCACTAACATCTACTAGAATTTAATTCCTTGGTTATATACTCCCATGCTGGACTGGGAGCGAGAGAAAAATATAGAATGTGGAAGCTGCATTTCCTCCTGCGCATGCTGAGACAAGCAGGTAAGGCATCCGATGGTTTCAGTGTGTTGCAATTTAGACAATGTCTGACAACCTGTCAGTACAGCAATAAATCTACAAATCTATCTTAAATAAACTCGAGAACTTTTTCGACGTGGAAGATTCACCTTTGTTTAGGTCGTTTACGCTCTGCCTGCCCCATAAGGGATAAAGGCGTGAATATAATGATTGGGTGTTTTGAAGAACGTGCTGTTCTCGTATACTGAAATGGAAGCGGTAAAATACGTCATTATCATCTCCTTAGCTTTATCCCGTATTTCACGGGGTCGGCTACATAATCTAGGTGATTGAACGAGGGTACTGGTTTTACACAGAGCGGCTGCCATCTGATCTCCAAAACCCAGAAGGGAAATCAGACCCAATCATAGATTAGGTCATCGTTTTTAAGCCGCCAATGCTTAGCATTCGCCTCTGACTTGGTTTAACGACTAATACCTACGGTATTAAACGATATGAAAACGGGTTTACATGCCTTCCAAAGCACGGAAAAAGCGCTGAATAAACGTACATATGAAATTTTAAACCGAAAACACACTGGTACGTGGTAGGATTCGAACTACAACCTCCCTCCCTATCAGGAGTCAGCGGCCCTACCCACTACACTATCGGGCTTGATACCGCGGTAAAAAACGTACAGACACCAAAATTAATTAGCTACCCAAGCTTGCTGTTTATTAGTAAAGTGTGATTAGCATTTTTTTTACTCTTAGTACCTATAAGTAATGTACTAGTCACTTCTCTTCCTCGAATTAAGGCGCGAACAGTGGCGCGACGGTGGCGCCATTAGTTTTAAGTTAATTGTGCCCAAATACAAACTTTTAAGATATGCACTAACCCGCTTTCCTCCTTATTTTACGTATTCCAGTACCCAAAGGTTGCCTGGAAGAAATTACTACCCTAGCAATAAGGCCGCCTGTATTGTACTTACTGTTCTTTTCTTTTTTGTATCTGAAATAATTTAGGTGCAATAAAGAAGTATTGTATTGTATTTTCATGAATATTTTATGTTTCTAATTCTCCATTCTATCATCCATGACTTTATAATTCATATTGAGTGTTTAAGATTTGTATTACAATGTACTAAAAGTGGGCAATTTTAGCATATTTGTTATACAATGTTTATTATGCTTAGAGTATAATTGCATTCTGGATTATAAAATGGAATCACTTGCTATTTTCGCGAAACGTAATATATTGTTGAAAATGTTTGTATTGCAGATATTTATTATTATTATTATTATTATAGCTAGCCTACTAGATCCCACTGCTGGGCAAAAGCAGATATAATTATTTTAAAACTGAATGATGGCGCCACCGTTGCGTTACAGTTCACCCCTTAAACCCAGTAAAGGGAGCTAAGTGTCAGCAACTTATATTATAGCAGTTTTACAATCCTCTCTGAGCTGCTCTTGAAATTGCTCTCAATTCCAATTCAGCTCTCAAAAACAGTAATATATATATATATATATATATATATATTGTTGTTGCTCAGTCAACGATACTGAACACGAAGTGAAAATAAACATTGTCTTTTCCATACAAAATGTCCACCTCGATCATACAATTTGTATTCTTCTTCTTTTCGATTCGAGGCAAACTCAATTAAAATTTTTGAGGACCAGAACTCCGCCATTTTTCTTTCACTTCCTGAAATAATTTCCTGGTGATAGTTGTTCAGTTTCGTTCACTGAGCAACCCCTATCAGTTTGCAGGACGCAGTCCCTTACACCTTATATAACATAAAATATTAAAAATAATAGTACCTAGCGACACTTCGAAAACAATTTGTACAAAATGATTAATACATTCGATATAATGGCATATTGTATGTTATGGAGACACGCTGCATTCTTCCACGCTGGACTGGGAGCGAGAGAAAAACATAGAATGTGCCAGCTGAATTTCCTCCCGGGCATGCTGTAAAAACCAGAGGGTTTCAGTATATTGCAATTTGGGCGATGGGCTGACAACCTGTCACTACAGCAATATACGTACAAAACCATCTTGAATAACCCTCAAAACTTTGTCAGACGTGGCGGAACGACCTTTGTTTAGGTCGTTTACGCTCTGCCGACCCCATTAGGGATAAAGGCGTGATTATATGTATGTATGTATGGAGACATGGCGTGTTATATTATATCGACTCATGAAGATGGTATAATCGATACAATAACCGTGCTATTACATGAAATCGAGTTAACCCAGTCCACCACAGACCAAGGTTGGAATAGACCATGCAACTTCTATAAACTCTATGTATGATAGCAAGCAAGCGTGATTTTATTCAACTATCACTACCCGACTGTCAATGAAGTGTTATGTATGTATATATGTATGTAAAATTGCGGATTTTAGGTGTTTAATTATATTTTATTATCGAGTGGGGTATGAAAATAAAGGTATTTAAAAGTAGATTACAAATTTATATATGATTTATATGTTAAAGCTCAAGTTAAGTACATCAATAGAGTTTAGTATAACATGTTTTTATAGGTAATACAGTCGGGTCAAACGTTTTTTTTTTAAATACTTGTTTTAGTTTAGCAACTACTGTAAAAGGAAATATTTTGTAATTCTTTTCAACTTTCTCTTCTCATCTCACCGTTTCTTTAACGATTGAGATGCATTTCTGCAGCCCAAACCAAAACATAACAAGCTCACTGGCTGTACCCGACGTCTCGGACTTTTAACTTAATCGGAGATTATTGTACGTAAGTAAAGTAAGTAAGTAAAAAAGCATTTATTGTGACACAGACACAAAAAACAACAACTACAAAAAAGTTACAGTATTTTAGATAAGCCAGTGTCACAATAGGTAATAGGCTCAGCATATGCTGGTCAGTAATACCAACCAGAGCTGGTTTTCAGCCCACACCTTTGTGGCGAGCCGGCCATAGTACAAAGCTCATTTAAATTATTAGGTTAATGTACGCGCAGTAGTGTAACTTGCGGAATCTACTCTTTATGTTATTTAGGTCTGTGATTTCTAAGGTACTTGCCTTCAATGTTGCTAGCCAATAAAGGCTTCATGGCTACACTTTATAGTGGGATTTGACAGACGTTGTGTAGTAATTTTTAATTTTGCGGTGCACTCATAGCGATAAATAAAAACATTTCATTTGGACGTATACACGACCAGACGTAAATAATGGCATTAAAAGAAATTGGTTGTTGTGTCTTGAATGTCTTGATTTCCTATGTACTTAATTGTTCTGTTTGTTTATGTGTACGATGAACTGTTAAATGAACAAAAAAAATGGTTTGTGCAATTAATTTACATTTATTTTCGCACCTTCGTGCATTAAAACTGTTACAAAACGACTTAGTCCTTGCTAGACTGGGAGCGAGAGAAAAACATAGAATGTGCCCGCTGCATTTCCTCCCGGGCATGTCGTAAAAACCAGCTTAAGGATCCGATGGTTTCTGTATATTTCAATTTAGACGATGGGCTGACAACCTGTCGCTATAACAATATGACACTGTAACAATATCTTTAAATATATCTTAAACTTTTGTAATAAATATTAAAAATAAATAAATAAAATAAAACAATAATCAAAACTTTGTCAGATGTGGTGGAACGACTTATGTTTAGGTTGTTTACGCTCTACTTTCCCCCTTAGTATGTTCTGTTCTTATGTATGTTCAAAACAACAAGAATTTGCAAGTATTGTAAAAAAATGCGAAAAATCTACATCCAACTGGAACAACGTATCTCCCGGAATACAATATCGTTATGGCGTTTTCGAAACAAATTTGCAAATTTATGCCAAATTTCGTAAACTTTTTGTCCAACAAAGTTAGCGAGGAAAGGTTTTAGAAATTTTTGTTGTGAATTCAGCAGGACCTTCCAGAAAGAAGTAAAATCATTGTGAGATGAATTTAAATGATGTTGTGAACTGAATTTATTGTAATTTTTAAAGGAGTTTATTGTGTTCCGGAAGGTAGTTACTATTTATTATTCAGTGGTTTGGTATTCCTCAGAGCTTTAACAGTCGTTTTCACAGTTTGTAAATTTTAAAAGACAAATTAATCCTTTTAAAACAATAAACTTCTCGAAACACTCAAGCAGCAATTATTATTTATGCTGGTACGTTACAAAGCAAAAGTAAGGAATACTATAATGTTTTTTTTATTTATTTTTATTTTACTACAGCAATATACCTACAAATCTATCTTAAAATAACCCTAAATACTTTATCAGACGTGGCAGAACGACCTTTGCCTAAAGGCCGTTTACGCTCTGCCTACTCCATTAAGGATTTTGATTACGGGGGCAGGCGTGATTATATGTATGTATGTATTTTATTTATTACCATCGTTTTTATTTATTTATTGGTTTCATGCTGGACTGGGAAAGACAAAAAAACATAGAATGTACCAGCTGCATTTCTTCCCGGGCATGCTGTCAAAACCAGCTAAGGGATCCGAGGGTTCAGTATATTGCGATGGGCTGACAACCTGACTACAGCAATATACCTAAAAATCTATCATAAATAACCCTCAAAACTTTGTCAGACGTGGCAGAACAACCTTTGTTTAGGTTGTTTACGATCTGCTAACCCCATTAGGGATTAAGGCGTGACTGTATGTATCCTATCCTATCTGGCCATTAGTGTCCCACTGCTGGGCAAAGGCCTCTCTCCAGTCTCTCCACGACTCTCTGTCCTGTGCCTGTTCCGGCCAGTTCTCTAGGAAGGCATCGAGTTCGTCTCACCACCGCCGACTGTATGTATAATAATAAAATTAATAAATAAAATAAAATATCTTTATTCCAGTCATTTCACCCATGTATAGTACTCGCAGGTATGTATGTATGTATTTTATTTCTAGATCTAACCTCTATGCACTTATTAGCATGAAAGCAAACTCGTCGAGACTTTTTTTTACTGCAGGTGTAGGTAGCTCGTTTAGCCGTCTAGCCTCGAATGCAACAGTCACTTTCAATTTTCAGTCTAATGAAAATTTCACCGACTGTGAACTAAAAGCTGGGAAAATTGAAACCTGATTCCCGCAAATATCTTTAGAAATTGTTTTACAAAGTCAGATGGATTTTTTTTTACTTTGTAAGAGATATAAACGAAATAGAAAGAAAGAAAGAAAAAATATTTATTCAGTACAGATAATCGTGTCTAGAATAATAAATAAAATATACTATAACACATGCAATATAACATTAAACTTACTTATAGCTAGAGAACTCTTATCTATACTGAAACGGGCCAAACTCAGCCACAGTTTGTCACAGCCGGAGCTAACTATAAATAACAACAAAGTATTTATTTGGCTAAGAAACTCGTCTCTAACCGCTATTCGATTGATGACAGCGATTTATTTCATCTTTAGTTCGATTCCCAATGGCGATTCTTAAGCTGTTACTCCAGCGCTCAAAAAAAGAGCGAGAGCAGGAGTCAAGGATTTGCACAAAGTTGATTAGCATTTTGTGTGATTTTGTCCCAAAGAACAAGTGTCTCCAGTTTGGTTAGGGCAAGGATTGCCAAAGATGGCGGGGTCACGTGATTGCCGATTAAGTACTCAAAATGATTACTCGTGATGATTCCGTGCGTTGATGTTAATGAAACTCTTATTTTATCCGACATATCATATGACGGCGGATAAAAATTACAGATAACGCATAAAACCACCGAATATAAATCAAAAACCGGAAAGAATAGGTCTTCTGTCCATTTATTGTCTGCAAGTGACAAAAAGATTTTAATTGTAGTTGCCGGCAAATCTAGAATCGAGCCTATTATTAAATTGTGTGCCATTGGTTTATCTTTAGGCAAAATTATCGATGCAGAAATATATTACCAATAATAATCTGGATGTAAAACATTGCACGGTGAACTTACATTCGTTAGTAGAATTTAGCAGTACTACTTACTGTACTTCCATGCTGGACTGGGAGTGAGAGAAAAACATACAATGTGCCAGCTGCATTTCCTCCGGGCATGCTGTAAAAAACAGCTAAAGGATCTGAGGGTTTCAGTTTATCGCAATTTAGGTGATGGGCTGACAACCTGTCACTACAATATACTTAAAAATCAAACTTAAATAACCCTCAAAACTTTGTCAGACATGGCAGAACGACCTTTGTTTAGGTCGTTCAGTAGTTTAATAATAATAATTTTTTTTTAATTCATGAACATAAAACAAAGTAGCAGATAAATTCTATTAAAAGATTCTCGATTGATAAGTTCTCGGAAAACTTAGATAGGTAATATTATACAATTATAACACAAATTCCAAGAGCCGTTCTTTCATCAGCAATTTTTCTAAGAAATAGAAAATAATCATTTACAAAGAAAACAGTGTAAATACATCTCTCGGAAAAGTATCTGGCAACCTGCAAATGAGTGTCATAGCAGCTTCGAAAAAACATGAATAAAAAGTATCTTTCGAAATTCAAATGTTGTCATTTTGTAGGTTGCCAGTATCACTGAATGCGGTGAAAGGTTATTCATGGTGTCACTTTTAATGAAAGCTATTGAGGCCATTAAAAGGTTCCGGAGCGGGAAATGGACCACGAAAGAGAGGGTTACTAATGATGTCTTCGATTTTCAGCTGTGAGCTATTAATCTTAGAGGACATTACTCTAGGCTTCTCGGGGTCGTAGATTCAAATCCCACTTGTGCTTCAAGTAGTTGATCAATAAACAGTGATCACGTTTGTAGTAATCTATTTGATTATACAGTTCTGAAAATCTGTAGCACAAGTACTATGGCGTAGCATACATACATACACATAATCACGCCTTTATCCCTAAAGGGGTAGGCAACTCCTTATTCATAGGTAGGCAGAGCATAAACGAACTAAAAAAAAAAAAAAAGGTCGTTTCGCCACGTCTGACAAAGTTTTGAGGGATATTTAAGATAGATTTGTGCGTATATTGCTGTAGTGACAGGTTTTCAGCCCATCGCATAAATTACAACCCTCAGATCCCTTAGCTGCTTTTTATTGCATGCCCGGGAGGAAATGCAGCTGGCACATTCTATGTTTTTCTCTCGCTCCCAGGCCAGCATGGAAGAAGTAAAAGAATCATTACCCACTGATAACGCAATTAATCGAAAATCCGGTAGATCATGTTTGAACTAGGTTAATAAATTAATAATTCAGTGTTCACTGCAGTTACACATAGGAAAAGTGATAAAAGTGGCCGTTTTTCGAAAATTTTCCATCTGTAACTACAACGAACTATAAGTTGCAACTTTATGAGGTTGTATATGACCTTCATTGCTTGAACCTCAATCTGATTTACCGGATTTTAAATTAATTGTTTTTTCAGTGATTTCTTTTTTAGGGCGCCGCTTAGCCCAGGGAAGCTTAATGTTTTTTTTATATTGCAAATTAATGAAAATAGGATGAGTCCCTGGGGCCCTGAAGCTAAAAAGACAATGTCAACGACCTTTTTGTGCGTCTCAACCAGACCTCTGCTGACTGCAGGGCTAGCAGCTTTCTGGGTCAAAGGATAAGTCTGGCTATCCAAAGAGGTATTATTCCATGCTGGACTGGGAGCAAGAGAAAATCGTATAATGCCACAGCTGCATTTCTTCCGGTGCATGCTGTAAAAAAAAGCTACAGAATCCGAGGGTTTCAGTATATTGTAATTTAGGCGATGGACTGACAACCTGTCGCTACAGCAATATACCTACAAATACGAGTATATCTTTAATAACCCTCAAAACTTTGTCAGACATGGCGGAATGACTTTTGTTTAGGTCGTTTACGTTCTTCCTACCCCATTAGGGATAAAGGCGTGATTATATGTATTTATCCAAAGAGGCAATGCTGGGCACCATATCTCGCTGGGATGCATTGGATGAATTTTTTTGTTCATAGTTTTGTTTTGAGTGTGCCCTTGACTATAAGTTTGATAACCTAGGTTCTGTAACATTTACTCCATATAATATATACATACATATAGTCACGCCTTCATCCCTAATGGAGTAGGCAGCTGAGCGTAAATGACCTAAACAAAGGTCATTCCACTACGTCTGACAAAGTTTCGAGGGCCATTCAAGTAAGTATATTGCTGTAGTGACAGGTTGTCAGTCCATCCCCTAAATTGCAATATACTGAAACCCTCGGATCAATTAGCTGGTTTTTACAGCATGCCCGGGAGCAAATGCAGCTGGCATTCTATGTTTTTCTCTCGCTCCCAGTCCAGTACAAAGAAAATGAAAATGTTTCCTACATTTATACTGTAGTGAGTGTAGTAAGTTCGCTCTTTCGTCGCTCCTATTTTCGCTGGTCTCTGGAAAAAAAGACATTCCAATACCTTTTAATAAATGAAAAGAATCGTGTGCCAAACCTACCTAACCCTCCGAAACAAACAGAATTTCGGATATTTCGTAGTGCGAGCGAACCTTTCATGAATAAGTCACAATGCTACCTTTTTTCTCTTTCTTCCATACTGGACTGGGAGAGAAAGAAAAACATAGAATGTTCCAGTTGCCGTTCCTCCCGGGCATGCTGTAAAAGTCAGCAAAAGGGATTCGAGGGTTACAGTGTATTGTAATTTAGGCGATGGGCTGACAACCTGTCACTACAGCAATACACATTACAATCTAAAATTGCCCTCAATTTATGTCAGACGTGGCGAAAGCGCCTTTTAGGAGGCGTTTTACGCTCTGCCTACCCCGTAAGGGATAAAGGCGTGATTTTATGTATGTATGTATGTATGCTACCTGCGAGATTTATCTTTATTCGTCCAGTGCTTTCGCGAACATGAGGACTTTGTTTCATTATACAGAATGGAATGGGAGTGGTATAAAGCCTGGTCAACATTTATCATAATTAATTCTTATGAAATGCAAGCATAGCGACAGATACTGTGATTGTGTTTTTACTTTTGAGGCAAATTCTTCTTCCTTAATTATCTGTCTGAGGTTTAATTACGTGTCTTTCAATCACGACATCATCTAACTCAGAGGCAATAAATTAGGATCCCAAGTTTATTAGAACACTGTCACTGCGAGGATTTCAAACATTCCATATTAGACCAGAAAATTTACTGCCTCCGTGGTCTAGCGGTCTGAACCATAGGCTCTCGACCCGGAATTCCCGGGTTCGTTTCCCGGCGGGGGACAATGACTTTGTGTTGTTGTTTCTAGTTTGATCAGGACTTTGCAGGCTAATTATCTGACTGTCCGAAAAGTAACATGAACCATGCTGTAGGATGGGCGTGTAAATAGTCGGTCCTGTGCCTGATTTCTCTCTGGTCGTGTCAGTCAATCTATCCCATCAGAATAAGAGATTGAAGAATTAGAGAGTGCACCTGTGTGTAGCGCAAACACTTGGGCACTAAAAACAAGTCCTGCGCAGTTGGCTGATCTCTGGGAGATTGGCCGCCATCTCCGAAAATCGGTAGGAGGGACTATTATTAATATAAAATTCTAGACCTAGAACTCTGGCCCCACATTTATCTTATGACTTTAAGACTGCATTGATATAGCCGAATCGTATATTTTAACTTGAGCGATATTTCTGCCTTTCAATGAATACATTATGTTCTCGTCAGTCCTTTATGATTTATTATTCTTTCATTTGGACATAAAGGGTTGTTCGTATCATGCTTTTATTTGAGGGTATAATATAAATAATGGCTCCTAGATTGGCGTCTCTAGGGCAAAGCGTCAGGGATAATAAATACGGGATGCAAGGGACAGCTTAACGCAAACTAGTAGCGGTTGATCAGTACAACTTTCACAAGCAATTTTTTTCCCATAAAACAACGACCCATCTGACAATTAATTTGTATAGAAAACCATTAGATATCTATTTATTTCAATTCCCAGAATAAAACAAACAGTTCTTTGACTGAGCAGAATCTATGGTCCGTATTGATACATTGCACTTGAGATTGACAGCTAGTTTGAGTTCGTATCAGAAATATCATTACAGTACAAAATGGCCTGTCAAATACATTCTTAATATTGCTCTCAATCATTAGATCGCTTTATAAATGCAAGCCTTAGGTCCGTATTTATAAACAGCACTTGAGAGTGACAGCGAGTTTGAGTTCGTATCAGAAATATCATTATAGTACAAAATGGCCTGTCAAATACATACTTAATATTACTGTCAATCTTGAGATTGCTTTATAAATAGAGCCTAAGTTTGCTTGAAGCTGTCCCATTACACTCTGTATCTTGGATTTTCCAGAATAAGAATCGATCTTCGCCTTGGTCATCGATCACTTACTGTTAGATAAAACTATATACTCGTAGGTACAGGAGATGACAAAAACAAGAGTAATAGGATATAGAAAGCTATTAAGGGGATCCCCGGTGCACGCTAGCGCCCTCTTCTGTTAAAAAATCATTACAGACTGAAAACGCAATTATTTGAAAATCCGGTAGATCAGATTGTAGTATAGGTATTGAAGTTTATTTTGAGTATTATACATTAATAATTAAGTCAAACTCAGGACAAACTGTACAAGTCTTTAGACCGTCCTGAAGGTCAGAAACAGCTATATCGTATGACAAAAATAAGAGGGAAGAATGCAAGAGATGTTTCACAAGTAAAATGTATAAAGGATAAGTCTGGAAGGGTTTTAACGAACGACGATGAAATAAAAGAACGCTGGAAGATGTACTTTGAAAACCTGATGAACGAAGAGAATGATTGGAATGGGAATGTGAGGGACGTACCCTTGAATATGGGTTTGGTGAGAGAAATTAAATATAAAAATGGCGGTACGAAGTATGAAAAATGGAAAGTCTGTTGTGCCGGATGGAATACCGGTTGAAGTGTGGAAGTTGCTAGGTCCGGATGGATAGGTGTGGCTGAGTTTATTCTTCGGTAAGTTGTTGCAAGAGGAGACACCCCTGACGAATGGTGCAACAGTTTACTAGTGCCCATTTTTAAAAATAAGGGTGATGTGCAAGAATGCAACAATTACCGAGGAATAAAGCTCATGTCACATACCATGAAAGCTTGGGAGAAAATAATTGAAAGAATGATACGAGAAGAGAGTGATATAACACAAAACCAGTTGTCGAGGTCGAGGTACAACGGACGCCATTTTCGCACTTTGCGTACTATGCGAAAAACACAAACATGTTCATAATAACTTACACATGGTGTTCGTTGACCTTGAGAAGGCATACGATCGCGTACCCCGAGAGGTTTTGTGGTGGGCTCTGAAAGAGAAAGGCGTGCCTGGAAAATATGTAGTGTTAATTCGTGCTATGTACGAAAAATGTTGTATACGTGTCCGGTCAGCAGCTGGCACCAGTGACGAGTTCGGTGTGGCTGTGGGTTTACACCAAGGGTCGGCTCTAAGTCCTTACCTCTTTCTGTTGATAATAGACGCCTTGACGTCAGACATACAGGAAGAGGCACCCTGGTGTATGCTGTTCGCCGATGACATCGTTCTCGTCGGCGAAGATGGACTCGAGGTGCAGAGCAGATTGGGGAAATGGCAACAGAAACTGGAGAATGTAGGCTTGAAAATCAGCAGAACCAAGACTGAGTACATGTTCTGCGATTTCGGTCTCTCCAGTTCTGTAGCTTTGACTCTGGATGGGGAAGCATTACGGGTCTGCTCCGACTTCAAGTACCTCGGGTCACAAATCCAAGGTGATGGCGACATTGACCGAGCAGTTACGCACAGAATTAACACAGGGTGGATGAAATAGCGGCAGGTCACAGGAACAACTTGCGACTCCCGAATTCCCCTTAGGCTAAAGGGGAAAATATATAAGAGCATCATAAGACCTGTCGTCATGTATGGATCAGAGTATTGGGCGATGAAAGTGATGGATGAAAGAAAGCTTCATGCGGCTGAAATGCGAATGCTGAGATGGATGTGTGGAGTAACAAGAATGGACAAGATTAGGAATGAGTACATAAGAGGAAGCTTGAAAGTTGCGCCCATAACAGATAAAATGAGAAGAAATCGGCTTGCGTGGTATGGACATGTAATGCGGAGGGATGAAAGTCATATAGGTAAAAGGGTATTGAATTTGAATGTGGACGGATATGTTGGGAGAGGACGACCAAAGAAAAGATGGATGGACTGTGTGAAAGATGATATGTTGAAAACAGGGGTTAATGTCAAACTGACGGCTGACAGGGATGAATGGAAGAAGAAAACATACTGCGCCGACCCCAAATAATGGGATACGGGCAAGGGAATGATGATGGCATTAATAATTCAGTGTTCACTGCAGTTACAGACAGCAAAAGTGCTAAAGTTGACCGTTTTTCGCAAATTTTCTATCTAAAACTACAACGAACTATAAGTTGCAAATTTAAGGTTACAAATCTAAATGACCTTCATTGCTTGAACCTCAATCTGATCTACCTCAATCGGATTTTCGATAGAATTGTGTTGTCAGTGAATTATGATTTTTTGACTGATTAGGGCGCCGTTTAGCCCAGGAGAATTACAATAACTTGATTCTGTTGGAGCGGTTTTTCGATTCACTGCGTTTTTAGTGAATTGTGGTATTTTTACTAATGAGGGCGCCACTTGGCTAGTATCATATCGTCACCAATGGAAAGTGAGAAAGACCACCTGCCTAATTGTGTTGTATGCATGTTGTATGACGAGCTCAGAATAAAAAAATATCTTGTTGTTACTATACTACTTCCTTGCTGGACTGGGAGTTATAGAAAAACATAGAATGTGCCAGCTGCATCTCTTCCCGGCCATGTTGTAGAAATCAGCTAAGGGATTCGAGGGTTTCAGTATTGTAATTTAGGCGATGGGCTGACAACCTGTCACTATATCAATATACAGATCTATCTAGAATTACCCTCAAAACTTGTCAGACGTGGCGAAACGACCTTTGTTTAGGTCGTTTACGCTCTGCCTACCCCATTAGGGATAAAGGTGTGATTATATGTATGCATGTATGTATGTTATTATACGTACCACGACATTGATACCCACCCTTATTGATGCCAGTACCAGCCGGTCGGCCAAACCACAGAATATATAATAGTACTACATACAGAATATACATTCACCTCCCTTCCCCAGTCCGACATACGTCACACTCCGCGCTGGATTGTGGGCCACATTGAGCGTACGCTTAGCGGGTATGGCGCGCGCATGTTTCCCAGTGTAACGGAAATAATAAAGTTTTGTGTCCCAAAGATGTTTAGGTACTGTTCCGTGTACGGATGTCTTTCTACTACAAGATATGACTCCAATAGGAACTTTTTTAGATTCCACAGTGATGAGAGACGGTAAGTAAATTCATACAAAATATACAACCTAATCTATTCTAACTATTAAGTTACAATAAACTACTTTAAAACGTTGGTTTAATCAAGAACCAGATTAATCAACTGATGATTATGACCGGTATAACGAAATTTGTCAACCCCTATAACACGCACACAAACGCATGCCAAGTGCAACATGCCATGTCGATGTGTGACCAAAATTACATTGAAGTTAGGAATGTCCGAGCTGTGGCCAAATTGCATGTGTTTTGTACGCAGCTTACGCGTAAATGTTTGTGTGTCAATACTGTCTTGGAACCAGTGTTTTTCGATTTGCGAATTTCATATGTACGTTTACTTGGCGCTTTTTCCGTGCTTCGGAAGGCACGTTAAGCCGTTGGTCCCGGTTAATATCGTTTAATACCGTAGATATTAGTCGTTTAGCCATATCAGAGGTCAGTGCTAAGCATTGGCGGCTTGAAAACTCTGACCTAATCTAGGATTGGGTCTGGTTTCCCTTCTGGGTTGCGTAGGTCAGATGACAGTTGCTCTGTGTAAAAACACGTACCCTCATTTAGAGATAGAGAGATAGAGATAAATTTATTAATAATTGTAAATTACAAGTCAAGAAATTATAAGCACTTAAGTATATCACATTAATAATCATTTAAATTGTATTGCTTTTATTATCATTAAAATTAATAAAATCATTATATCTATAGAATGCCTTTAGTCTTGCCTTTTAGTCCCCTAGATTAGGAAGCCGACCTTGTGAGATACGGGATAAGGCTAGGGAGATGATGACTATACGTACTACAACACTGCCTCTACTATGAAAAAAAAAACATAAATATTTTATTTAAAAAATGTAAAGGGCGATGTTGCCAAACCTCTACAGTGAAATAAAACATAAGTACGTTATTAAAAAAATGTAAGGGGCGGTGTTGCAAAACCTATACTAAGAAAAAAAAACCATTAGTATGCTATTTAAAAAATGTAAGGGGCGGTGTTGCCAATATCAGCAAAAGAATCTTTCCTTTTTAAGGATTGACATAGAAACTTTATTAACGAAAAATACAATTTAAAAATTTTAGTTGACAAGGTTTTATTTGAATGACGTTGTGATATTTAGTAGCTTGTCTATTAGCTTGTAGGTTTTTTATACGTACAACTACGAGTGTAGATATCTATTGTAGTAACCACTATAACAGTCCCATTTAATGGACCATATTGTTGTTAGAACTAATTTACCTTCAGAATTGTAAACAACGGCACAACAGTTAGTACACCATTATTATACATACATAAAATCACGCCTTTATCCCTTACGGGGTAGGCAGAACGTAAAACGCCTCCTAAAAGTCGCTTTCGCCACGTCTGATATAAATTGAGGGCCATTTTAGATTGTAATATGTATTGCTTTAGTGACAGGTTGTCAGCCCATCGCCTAAATGACAATACACTGTAACCCTCGAATCCCTTTTTTTCCCTTTTGCTGACTTCTACAGCATGCCCGGGAGGAAGGGCAACTGGAACATTCTATGTTTTTCTTTGTCTTTCAGTCCAGTATGGAAGTAATTATACCATTACCATTATTATTATCTATGATATAGCCTTGTGAATATGAGCCCGATGGTGTAGTGGATAGGGCCGCTGCCTCCTGAGCGGGAGGTCGTGGTTCGAATTCCACCACGTACCACTGTGTTTTTCGGTTTTCGAATTTCATATGTACGTTTATTCGGCGCTTTTTCCGTGCTTCGGAAGGCACGTTCAGCCGTTGGTCCCGGTTAATATCGTTTAATACCGTAGATATTAGTCGTTAAGCCATTTCAGAGGCCATTGGCGGCTTGAAAACTCTGACCTGATCTAGGATTGGGTCTGGTTTCCCTTCTGCGTTGCAGAGGTCAGATGGCAGTCGCTCTGTGTAAAAACTAGTACTCTCGTTAAATCCCCTAGATTAGGTAGCCGACCCCGTAAGATACGGGATAAGGCTAGGGAGATGATGGGAGATGAGCCTTGTGAACTTATATTGTATTGTCCTAAGTTAAACTTCCATGACGTACTAGCAGCGATAAAAAACTGCTTCAATACACATACCAGATTTTTGTTATCATGGGCATGTACTTAATTCTTCTTCTTCTTCTGACGAGTTGGTATCGAGTCTATCGACCCGATGAACCCTGGTGTCAGAGTTTTTTAACTACCTAGTAGCACATCTATCAGGCCTTTGACATGGTTTGAGTAACGACCGCTATATAGTACATCACTTTAGAAGTCGAAAAAAAGCAATATATGGTCGAGTAAAGTTTAGTATAATACAAATCTCTCATTTTGCGAGGAATCAAGAACAACATACATACATACATATAATCACGCCTTTATCCCTAATGGGGTAGGCAGAGCAGAAACGACCTACACAAAGGTCGTTCCGCCACGTCTGACAAAGTTTTGAGGATTGTAGATTGTAGATTTGTAGGTATATTGCTGTAGTGACAGGTTGTCAGCCTGTCGCCTAAATTGCAATATACAGAAACCCTCGGATCCCTTAGCTGGTTTTTACAGCCTGCCCGGGAGGAAATGCAGCTGGCACATTCTATGTTTTTCTCTCGCTCCCAGTCCAGCATGGAAGTAATCAAGAACAATAAATACACTTAAAAATATGATACAGTCTTGTAACTTAAAGGATATATATACAGTCTAATATCGTTAAAGTTGCATGTCTGTACGTTACCAGCCTGTGTTTATGTTATAAGTTATGTGTTACCGTTGATGCTCTGCCTACCCCGTTAGTGCTATATGCCTGCTGCTTGTATGTACGTGGTATGTATAATGATACACCCTTATACACTAACGGGGTATTGTATAGTATTAGGTTTAATATCATTAAAGTTTTATGCGTCTCCGTTACCGGGTGTGTGTGCATAGGTCGATAAGTTATGTATACGTTGTATTTGGAACAGTTCGTACGTAGTGTCCTTTGATGCTTTTGCCTACCCCGTAAGGGCTACATGCTTGACTGTAATCCTTGTATGTATGTGATACAGTATTGTAAACTTACGGAGTACAGAATGGTATAAAAACTATAACTATATGGTATAAATACTGAGACCCTCACCTTTTACTCTCAAACCGAACTATTGTGATTGTTATTTAATATGTTTTTGTTTAAAGTGTGTGAGTAATAAAGATAATAATTTGAATTTGAATAACGTTTAATATCGTTAAAGTTTTATGCGTGTACGTTAGCGGGTGTATGTGCTTAGGGCGGCAAGTTCTGTGTTTGCGTTGTATGTAGCACTAATAACAGTATGTAATGTACTTTGATGTTCTGCCTACCCCGTAAGAGCTAAATATTTGATAACATGTATGTGATATAATCTTGATAACTTAATGTGGTATGAAGTCTAATATCTTTAAAGTTGTACCTATGCGTGTACGTTACCGGCCTGTATGCTTAGGGCGGCAAGTTATGTGTTTCCGTTGATGCTCTGCCTACCCTAAGAGTGCTAAATGCCTGTTTACATACATACATACATATAATCACGCCTATATCCCAAATACAGAGGGGTAGGCAGAGCGTAAACGACCTAAGAAAAGGTAGTTCCGCCACGTCTGACAAGTTTTGAGGGCTATTTTAGACTGAAATGTGTATCGCTATAGTGACAGGTTCTCCACCCATCGCCTAAATTGCAATACACTGAAGCCCTTGAATCCCTTAGCTGATTTTTACAGCATGCCCGGGAGGAAATGCAGCTGGCACATTCTGTGTTTTTAATCGCTCCCAGTCCAGCATGGAAGAATGCCTGTTTATCTTTAAGTAAACTTTCGGAGTACTGTTTAGTATAAAGTTTAATATCATTAAAGTTGTATACGTGTATGTCAGCCGGTGTGTGTGCTTAGGGCGGCAAGTTATGTGTTTCCGTTGATGCTCTGCCTACCCTGTAAGTGCTAACTACCTGATTTTCTTTATGTAAACTTTCGGAGTATTGTATGGTATTAAGTTTAATATCATTAAAGTTGTATTCGTGTAAGTTAGCGGGTGTGTGTGCTTAGGGCGGCAAGTTATGTATTTGCGTTGTATGTAGCACTAATAACAGTATGTAATGTACTTTGATGTTCTGCCTTCCCCGTAAGAGCTAAATATCTGATAACATGTATGTGATACAATCTTGATAACTTACTGTGGAATAAAGTCTAATATCTTTGAAGTTGTACCTATGCGTGTACGTTACCGGTCTGTATGCTTAGGGCGGCAAGTTGTGTGTTTCCGTTGATGCTCTGCCTACCCTGAAAGTGCTGAATGCCTGTTCATCTTTATGTAAACTTTCGGAGTATTGTATGGTATAAAGTTAAATATCGTTAAAGTTGTATCCGGGTACGTTAGCGGGTGTGTGTGCTTAGGGCGGCAAGTTCTGTGTTTGCTTTGTATGTAGCACTAATAACAGTATGTTAAGTCCTTGCCTTCGACAGCGAAACCTCAAACAGTAACAGTCTCAAGTTTAAAATACTTCTTCTTAGCGAGTGGATTCTCGAGTCGAACAACGACCCGAAGAACCCTGGTGTCAGAGTTTTCAAACCGCCTAGTAGCACAGCTATTAGGCCTATGACATGGTTTGAGTAACGACCACTATCAAAGACAGCGACCGGGACCAACAGCTTAACGTGCCCTCCGAAGCACGGAATCTTTTATTTTTTCGGACAATCAGGTGATTCAGCCTGCAATGTCCTAACCAAACTGAGGAAAACCTCACAAAGTGATAAATTGACAAATATCAACTTTGTGTTCCCCCCTGGGAATCTAACCCCGGACCTCCGGATTATAAGCCCATGGCTCTGACCACAGGACCACGGAGGTAGTTTTAAAATACAAAAATAGGGCAATGTCTTTCAATATTTCGACTTCAAAACTATTCATCTACGAGAGAAATACCGGGTGTAAGGGACAGCGTCCCTCAAACTGATAGGGGTTGCTCAGTCAACGACACTGAACAACTTCAGATCAGACATTTTGTATGGAAAACCTAAATTTATATTACTCTTCCTGAAAGAATTTCCTGGTGGAAGTTATTCTGTGTCGTTCACTGAGCTACCACTATCAGTTTGCGGGACGCTGTCCTTTACACCTGGTCTAATCAACACTGTATACTTAGACAACATTCTCCAGTTTTATGGGTAGAATAATTAAGAGACTTCTCATTTTAAACTGATAAAAGTATTGATATAATTTCACTGACTTTCTGTCTCTATATTTTCATTTATCAAAATAAACATATATTTTTATCGAAGCAAACATGAACAAAAACAGATTTTGATCAGTATTGTAAATATTATCCATAGATGTAATTTCTACAATAATATCAAACTCTCTCATCAAATACTGTTATATACCAATTTGTTTGGCATCGAATTTTCAATAATTTTCCATTGTATTTTTCTATCAGCCATCAAATCTATATTCATGTGTCATCAACAAACAGATCAATGATAATTAAATTGCTTGAATATGTAGAGAATTAACGTTTTGCCACTAGAAGGTATAGTTCTTTTTATTTTCACGGCAACGGCAACGTCACGATATCGTGGCTCTGTTTAACCACTGGGACGGGATCGCGGCTGGTTCCAAGACAGTCATCATCTCCATAGCCTTATCCCGTATCTCACGGGGTCGGCTACCTGATATAGCTGATTTAACGAGGGTACTGGTTTTTACACAGAGAGACTGATTAGGTCAGAGTTTTCAATATTATCCTAGATTGGGTCAGAGTTTTCAAGCCGCCAATGCTTAGCACTGATCTCTGATATGGCTTAACTACTAATATCTACGGTATTAAACGATATTAACCGGGACCAACGGCTTAACGTGCCTTCACAGCAATAAACGTACATATGAAATTCGAAAACCGAAAAACCATGGTTCCAAGACAGTACTGCTCAGTACTGACACACAATCACTTACATACGTAACACATGCAGTTTGGCAGACCGGCCGGTACCGGCATCGATATCGGTGGGTATCAATGTCGTGCCGTGCCGTCAAGTGGAAAGACGTGTCATAAACTTTCATCATAGTTTTTCGCTCCCACGATTTGTTAGATTGATATCCCAAATTCACGATATCGTTACGTTGCCGTTGCCGTGGACGTGGCGTCTAATAGAAAAACGCCCAATGGATACATGGATAGGTTACTGAAATCAATTAATAATGGACCAGTCGACAACACGCATGGCTTACCACGCAAGTTAGCTTTCGATTAATAAAACAAAACTAAAAATAAAGAACCATTTCAATATGCAACTTGAGAATGAGAAGTCAATCAAAATAATCGGTAGACCAAAATTATTCTTATGATACTTACATTACTACTAGTACTTTTTCTTTTCGAGATGAACGACCCGATGAACCTTGATTTTATGTATCTATATACATAATCACGACTTTATCCCTAATGGGATGGAGGCAGGGCGTAAACAACCTAAACGAAAGTCGTTCCGCCACGTGTGACAAAGTTTTCAGGGGTTACTTAACATAGATTTTTAGGTATATTGCTGCAAAAGCTGCTGCTAAATTACAATATACTGAAACCTCGGATCCCTTAGCTGGTTTTAGAGCACACCGGGGAGGAAATGCAGCTGGCACATTCTATATTTTTCTGTCGCTCCCAGGCCAGCATGGAATAAATGTACCTAGAGATTTTAAACCGCCTTACAGCACAACTAAGTAATTTACTTCTGACATAGTTTGTGTGTGGTTTCCACGACCACACAAGCAAGCAAGCAAAAGCAAACAAATATTTTCTCAATAGACTTTATATTTTGAGTTTTATAGTTAAGTGGTTAGTGGGTACTTTATGCTTTTTATTTTAGCCATCGAAGCCCTAATGGAAGGACATTATGCCGATTTTCCAGTCCATTAATATACGATCCATCATCATCTCCCTAGCCTTATCCCGTATCGTACGGGGTTGGCTACCTAATCTAGGGGATTGAACGACGGTACTGGTTTTTACACAGAGCGACTGCCATCTGAACTCCGCAACCCAGAAGGGAAACTAGACCCAATCCTAGATTAGGTCAGAGTTTTCAAGCCGCCAATGCTTAGCAATGGCCTCTGAAATGGCTTAACGACTAATATCTACGGTATTAAACTATATTAATCGGGACCAGCAGCTTAACGTGCCTTCCGAAGCACGGAAAAAGCGCCGAATAAACGTACATATTTGAAATTCGAAAACCGAAAAACACATTGGTACGTGGTGGGATTCGAACCACGACCGCTCAGGAGGCAGCGGCCCTATCCACTACACCATCGGGCTCTGTATTCGCTTAATGATCCATTAGTATACGATCCATCGATAGTAAAAAAAAATAGAAACAGTTAGCACGTATTCTTCTTTTGTCATGTTGTTTGTGGATCAACGAATGGTGCTGGTGAAGGCTGATAAATCGTCAAACGATATCAGGGGTTTTACACCAGGGGATTTTAGGCCAGTATTGGTAAACGTCACTTGAGACTGACAGCTAGTTTGAGTTCGTATCAGAAATGTGGTTTCAGTACAATATGGTCTGTCAAACCCATACCTTAATATTGCTCTCAATCTTGAGTTTGCTTTATGAATACGAGTCTAAGAGACAGCGAACGAGACGGACGACGCCTTTACGTCTACCAAATCATAGAATCATGTACCTACATACTTGTGATAAATAGATTCAGTTTATATAGTGACTACTAGCAACCCGCCCCGGCTTCGAATGGTTATTAGGGTTTTATGCTATTATTGTACATATATTATACATATAAACCTTGTTCTTGGACCACTTTATCTATTAAAAAATACGACATCAAAATCCGTTGTGTAGTTTTAAAGATTTAAACATATAGGAACAAACGGATATGGGAAATGACTTTATTTAATACTATGTAGTGATGTTTAGATAGACCCACTTAAAAAAAATAGCTTTTATTAACTTTTCATTTTACCTTAGTAGTAACCATACCTAATTCGTAGAATGGGAAACCAAAGCTCAGACAATTAAGCCAGTATTGATAAATAGCACTTAAGACTGACAGCTAAAATGAGATCGTATCAGAAATGTCATTTCAATACAATACGACCTGACAAATCCGTACTTAATATTGCTCTCAATCTTGAGATCGCTTTATAAATACGAGCCTTAGATTACAGAGACAGTTATCCTAATATTCAGTCTGTATAAATGATCTATCAATAATAAAGAGTAATAGTGTACAACAATCCATACTTCTGAAGGCCAGTCATATTAGGTACTAAATGTGGCAATAGAATTTTACTACAACAAACTATTATATAGCGTGTGTAGACGAAACATTACTCACGTGCTTGCTTACTTCACATTTTGTTAATTAAACGGACTCTATTTCTTTCATTCTTTCATTTCTGCCAGACTTAAAAAAAGCGAAAATCATTAGCATTAATTTCCGCAAAGCATTTTTAATAATATCTTAAAACCTAAAGCGCATTCCGAAAAGGAAACTCCGAAAGAAGAATTTAAATTACCTTCTGATGGAAATCCGAATTAATCCACTTGAGGGGCACTTCAGAAATACTTCACTACTTAAGTTTATATTCACTGAATAACTGGCAAAGTTTCTTTAAAGTTCGGTAATTTTACCTAGGTGATATATTCGCGTGGTATTGGGCGCGGGTTTGGGCGGCGCGCGTCCGCCCTACGCGAGGAGATTCAGCCAACTGAAGCGACACGAGGAACAATACACTGTATCGCTGAAAAAATACATTTTAATGAATATCTTTCTTTCTACGTTTACTATAAATTAAATTTATAGTCACGCGGTCTCTGGCAATGATAACGATAGTTTTACAATAGTTACGAGTGTTTTTTTTTATGTATTTCTTCCATGCTGGCGTGGGAGCGAGAGAAAAACATAGAATGTGCCAGTTGCATTTGCTCCCGAACAAGCTGAACCAAAACCAGCTAAGGGATCCGAGAGTTTCAGTATTATGTAATTTAGGCAATGGGCTGACAACTTGTCACTAAGCAATATAGCTACAAATTTATAATAAATAACCCGCAAAGCTTTGTCAGTTGTCAGTACTTGTCTTCTTCCACCTCGAATACAATCTTACCGGGTGTAAGAAACAGCATCCCGCAAACTAATAGGGGTTACTCTGTCAGTGACACTAAACAACTTTTAGCAGGAATCTTTTCATCTGTTCGAGGTAGCAAATTTGTATGGGAAAGTCTTCTTTTTTTTCATCTCCTGAAAGAATTTGACTGAGCATCATAACATAACATAAAAATACTTTATTGCACGTAAGAATACAAATCATACAATACAACAGATAACAACAAAAAACAAGTACAACATAGGCGGCCTTATTGCTAAGGTAGCAATTTCTTCCAGGCAACCTTTGGGTCAAAGAAAAATGCGTAGCGGTAAGCGGGATATTGCAAATCTAGTAAAATATGTACCCTAAATACATTACATTACATATAATACATAAACTAGTTACAAGCTACCCCCCATAGCATCCCCTAATAGTTTGCGGGACACTGTCCCTTACACCCAGTATATTACTCTAGCACCGAAGTTTGGAAACAATTGAAACTTTTATAATATTAAGCTCACCATGTGAGAAATATACATCAAATGTTTGGGAATATGTTTTATTAAGTACTTAGAAAGTGTCTAATAAATCCTAAAACTTGTTCTTTTGAACAGTAACCGCAAAGATACAACACAGTAGATGTACCGTTATGATGTTACTTTGCAGAATTTGCCTTTCGCAAAATGTCCCTTGGTCGCAAAATTACCTTTTCTCATAATTATATTTTTTGCAAAACGTCTCTATCGCTCAATGACTTCAAAAATTGAGTGAATTTAAATAGTGGACAGCTACTGAACACTTAGAAAAATTTCAAAGAGTAATTTTGCAAAAGTGGCATTTTGCAAAAGTGGCATTTTGCAAAACTGGCATTTTGCGAAAATGGACATTTTGCGAAGTTAGTTATTTGGAGTACCTTTAGCTATTAACTATTGTATATCCAAAGAGATGATGAAGTGATGAAACATATCGGTTCCTCATTGATAATAGTCTTATCGTTCTATTAGGTCATTTTAAATCAAGTTGTTCAATTTCATGGGTAGATTCACACGTCTCAATATTTGCACTTGATTCAAAATGACCTTATATATTACCTCGATATTAGTTAAGATCATAGTCTCCGGAACAATATAACCTGGGCCTTTTCAAGGCGAGAGTGAATAGGCACTGCATAGGTGAGTATGCTTCAACATAGTCCGCATCGTCACTATCCACCAGGTGAGATGGCGGACAAATGCTCGCCTATATATATTTAAAAAAAAAGAAAAAAAAAAAGTCTATTCTGCTCTATTCCTCTTTGCTCTATTCAAGTGATAACCTACTCAGTGGCTCTATTCTTGTCTGCTTGACACATTGTGATGTCTCTCAAAAATATTGTCTGATACTGGAAATTTATTTACTTGTGCTCTTTATTTCGTGTTATACACTACATAAACACTAATGATCGAATGTGGTAAGTATGGAGCTATCGTCGTTTCATAAAGAAAATTCTAAAATGTACAGTATTATAACTTGTAGTATTTACTTACAAAAGAAGCAAATCTATGAAACGGTGGGAAAATTTATTGCCAACATTTCAAAATGATTAAACCTACCAAATAAAATTGCTAATATTGTGTATCTGATCAAAAGTGCACAGATGACCTTCGCAATTTATTACTCCTATAATTGGTTTGTTATGTTGGCGACGTACCTATGTTTTCAAATAAACTGTCAGTTGTGGCGTCGGTTTTAGTGAACTTTATTTTGGGTATTTTAAATAAAATGTTAATTAAAATGAATGATTTTATCATGAATTCTACAGCCAGACGAAAAAACGCTAATTAATTATTTACTCTTTATTGAGATTCTACGTTTATCTACGTTTTATTGAGATTCAATCAGCTGGTCGACAACTTAGTAAGATATTTTTTTAAATAATTTAAATTAATTATTTCTTTAGGCCTACTAATAAATAATACATACATACATATAGTCACGCCTTTATCCCTAATGGGGTAAGCAGAGCGTAAACGACCTAAACAAAGGTACGTACCGCCACGTCTGACAAAGTTTGAAGAGTTATTTAAAATATATTTGTAGGTATTTTGTAGGTATATTGCTGTAGTGACAGGTTGTCAGCCCATCTCCCTATCTAAATTGCAATATACTGAAACCCTCGGATCCCTTAGCTGGTTTTTGCAGCATGCCTGGGAGGAAATGAAGCTGGCACATTCAATGTGTTTCTCTCGCTCCCAGTCCAGCATGGAAGAATAATAATAATCTATACATATAATAAATCTCTAGTAGGATCGTTTCTGTACATTGAATATTTTTACAAAAAAATAATAGCAGCAGGCATTATTAACGATATAAAGACTAAATAGTTTTTTTTTAATCTTCCATACTGGACTGGGAGAGAAAGAAAAACATAGAACGTTCCAGTTGCCCTTCCTCCCGGGCATGCTGTAGAAGTCAGCAAAAGGGATTTGAGAGTTACAGTGTATTGTAATTTAGGCGATGGGCTGACAACCTGTCACTACAGCAATACACATTACAATCTAAAATTGCCCTCAATTTATGTCAGACGTGGCGAAAGCGCCTTTTAGGAGGCGTTTTACGCTCTGCTTATCCCGTAAGGGATAAAGGCGTGATTTTATGTATGTATGTATGTAGTTTTTTTTTTATTTTTGTCTGTCGGTCTGTATGTCTATCATGGCATGTCTGAATCCTACTTTGCATATAATTTGTTTGTCATCGGCACCTCTGCAGCTCATAATAGAATTACTTTGGCACGCTGTGTGCCAAAACTGGAACTATTGTTTTTTGACCTTCATTTTTACGAAGTCTGGGAAATACTGCTATGACATGAGACAGTTGGAATTTGACCAGATCCTCCCCTGGTGCATACCAAATCTAACGATAACAAAAGCCAAGGATTTCACGCTCAATTTACTAGAATTATTTCACATACATACATATAACCACGCCTTTATCCCTTATGGGGTAGGCAGAGCGTAAACGACCTTAATAAAGGACGTTCCGCATCGTCTGACAAAGATTTAAGGGTTATTTAAGACAGATTTATAGGTATATTGATATAGTGACAGGTTGTCAGCCCATCGCCTAAATTACAATATACTGAAACACTTGTATCCCTTAGCTGGTTTTTACAGCATGCTCGGGAGGAAATGCAGCTGGCACATTCTATGTTTTTCTCTCGCTTCCAGTCCAGCATGGAAGTATTATTTCACATATTGTTGTTATATGCATTACTTTTTTAAATACCGTTGTTGTATGGATCAAATTTCTTCCATGCTGGCCTGGGAGCGAGAGAAAAACATAGAATGTGCCAGCTGCATTTCCTCCAGGGAATGCTGTAAAAACTAGGTAAGGGATCCAAGGGTTTCAGTATATTGTAATTTATGCGATGGGCTGGCAGCCTGTTACTACATCAGTATACGTACAAATCTATCTTAAATAACCCTCAAAACTTTCTCAGACGTAGCGATACGACCGTTGTTTAGGTTGATCACATCTGCTTACCTCATTACTACATAGTCACAGAATATATAATAGTACTACATAACACAGTATAAACTCTGAGGACTAGTGGTCTGAGACGTGGGCTTTTGATCCGGAGGTCCTAGGTTCGATTACCAGGAGGAACATAAAGTTGATGTTTGTCAATTTACCCACTTTATGAGATTTTCCACAATTTGGTTACCCAAATCTCATAAAGTGATACTAATATCACTACATAGTATAAAAGAAAGTCGCTTTCTCTGTCCCTATATCCCTATGTATGCATAAATCTTTAAAACTACGCAACGGATATTATTGCGGTTTCTTTTAATGGATAGAGTGTTTCAAGAGGAAGGTTTATTTATATAATACTTGCATACTTTTGTGAAGAAACACTGATCATTTCCGTGCAAAGCCGGGGCGGGTCGCTAGTTAAGAATAAAGGTGTATTAATATGTATATATGGATCAATAGAGTATGACTCTACTTGTGATGTACGAGGGGCGGCTGATATAAAATCTACTTTGTTAAAGAAAGTTTTGAAAATCGAACTGGCCATAGCAAAATCATATTCTATATTTATTCCTTTTTCAAAATTATGACGCTTATTTTTTTTCGCTTGCTTTTGTTTTTTTGACGCGGCTTTGATTTCACCATGTCGAAAGAAAATTGCAAAATGATGAAATTTGAGCATCGAGCAGTGATTAAATTCCTAAGTAAAGAAGGAAATACGCCTACGCAGATCAAAGAGCGCATGTTAAAGGTGTTTGGTGATTCAAGTCCTTCTGAATTCGTCATAAATTTTTGGTCGAAGCAATTTAAACATGGCCGTGAGAGCCTGGAAGACGACACACGTAGTGGAAGGCCAATTTCTGCTGTTACCGCAGATAATGTTGAAAAGGTGAAGAACCTGATTCTTGCAGATCGGCGAATCAAGCAGTGGGAGATAGCCAGAGATGTGGGCATTAGCAAGGAACGAGTTCATGAAATTATTCACAAACATTTGGGCATGTCCAAGGTGAGCGCGCGTTGGGTCCCTAGAATGTTTACCCCCTTTGACAAACAAAGGCGAGTAGAATGTTGTCAGGCATTTCTAGACCTGGTCAAAGGTAAAGAAGAAGAGACTATCTCTCGAATTGTGACCTGTGATGAAACTTGGATTCGCCAGTGGGATCCGGAAAGCAACCAAGAGTCAATGCAATGGAAATTTAAAGGAGAAAAGCCGCCAAGGAAGTTCAAGGTTCGGCCGTCGGCTGGAAAACTAATGGCCACCGTATTTTGGGATGTCGAAGGATTTTGATGATAGATTATTTGCCTAAAAATACAACAATGAATGCTGAATATTATGCAAACTTGCTTGACCAGCTTCGTGAACAAATCAAAGAAAAGCGGAGAGGCAAACTCAGCAAAGGTGTTCTGATTTTACAAGACTATGCTCCTGTACACACAGCCTTAACGGCGAGGTCAGCCCTGAGCAAAAACGGCTTCACAGAAATTAACCATCCACCTTATAGTCCAGAACTGGCTCCCTGTGACTATTTCTTATTCAAAGATTTAAAGAAAAAATTGAGGGGTCGCAGATTTTCGACGGACGAAGAAATGAAAGAGGCTGTGACTGACCATTTTGACGAGCAAAATAAAAATTACTATTACAACGGCATGATGTCACTTATTTGCAAATGTTATAAGTGTATTTCACTTGCAGGAGACTATATAGAAAAATAAAAAATAAACTAGCCATCAAAGATTTTTCTTTCATAGTTAGGTAGATTACTTATCAGCCACCCCTCGTAGAAATACATGGTAGTTGCATTTAAATTGATATATTACCATTGGGCTACTTTTCCTTTACTTTACTCTAGTGCACTTAAAATTTCAAAGTTTACTCCATCTTATATACATTTTTAAAATCTAATTCTCCACAAAGTAGTGCAACACTCATATTACAAAATGTAAATATACGAACGATTCATCTTTTCCTCATCTCTCCTTCTGCAATTTTCTTCGTTGGTGTTTCGCACAACATTTCAGATGCTATACATAAACGTAGAATGTGCCAGCTGCATTTCCTCCCAGGCATGCTGTAAAAAACAGCTAGGGGATCCGAGGGTTTCTATATATTGCAATTTAGGCGAAGGGCTGACAACCTTTCATTACAGCAATATACCTACAAACCTATCTTAAAAAACCCTTAAAACTTTGTCAAACGTGGCGTAACGACCTTAGTTTATAGTTTAAATATGCAATATTCCGCTTTCTACTTGTACAATTTCTATACCCAAAGGTTGCCTGGTAGAAATTGCTGCTTTAGCAATAAGGCCGCCTATATTGTACTGTCACGTTTGTTCCTTTTTATTTCTGTTGTATGTGTTTCTTTGTGCAATAAAGAATTTTGTATTGTATTGTTTAGGTTGATAATGTCTGCAACACATTAGGGATAAAGGCGTGATTATATGTATGTACGACCTTATGTTCTGCAAGTTTTATACCTATTTCAGGGTCATTTAAATCCTTTCGCACATGTGTCTGTACCTAGATCGTGACGAGATACATATATTTTTCAAAAGTTTTACTGTGAATGGGGCTTCATGCGTGTAGCTGTTTATACAACGTGTAACAGAAAGGGTATATGCATGCGCCCGAAAGGATATGAACTAGCCCATAAAACTGAACAACGGAACATAGGTTCAAATACGAGAAACGAAATTACTTCCCATACTACACGTGCTGATACATTTTGTATGGAGAGTAAATTTTTTGTTTTTCGTATTTTGAACTATGTTCCTTTGGGAAAGTTGTTCAGTTTCATGGGCTGATTCATATCCTTCCGGGCGCATACATACATACATATAATCATGCCTTTATCCCTAATGGGGTAGGCAGAGCGCAAACGACCCAAACGAAGGTCGTCCCGCCACGTCTGACAAAGTTTTGAGGGTTATTTAAGATAGAATTTTAGGTATATTGCTGTAGTGACAGGTTGTCAGCCCATCGCCTAAATTACAATATACTGAAACCCTCGGATCCCTTAGCTGGATTTTACAGCATGCCCGGGAGGAAATGCAGCTGGCACATTCTATGTTTTTCTCTCGCTCCCAGTCCAGCATGGAAGTAATACCGGGCGCATATACCTTTTTTGTTACATACATACATATAATCACGCCTTTATCTCTAATGGAATAGATGTTCTATACTTGGTTGCTCTTAGGGCCGTGTTTGTAATCAGCTCTCATGTGACAGCAAGTTTGAGTTCGTATCAGAAATGTCATTTCAGTACAAACTGGCCTGTCAAATCCATACTTAATATTGCTCTCAAGTTTGATATCGCTTAATAAATACGAGCCTTAGAGTTCCTCATGAGACAAGCTCAGACCTTCGATTATTATTAACCGATATAAAATTCACATAACGATGAACAATGTCCGAAACTGAACCATTTTCTAAACACCAAATGTCAAACAATTGTTATTCATACTGATAAATAAACGACTACTCACGTGTAACACGACCGTTAAACGTGCATTCAGTGTGGAAGGAAAAATCAAAAATAATATTTCATGCTAGGAAATTATTTAAATACGGTTAAGTAGGTACTTTACTTAAAAGGTTTTGCGGTACTTCATGATAGATTACTCATGAAAGGCAGTATAGAAGGGAACCAACAAACTGTAAGCTACACAATGGAAGGGCATCGACGTATCGGGTTGATAAGTATGCGCACGGTCGGGTACGCTTTGTGGCAAGGGAATGGCGGTATCTGTTCATAATACGAACAGAATATTTTTTTTTAAATAATGATTCATCTTAAAAAATAATCTAAATGCTTGTAGGTACTTGCCGAAAGTGTTTTGTGCAACTACTTAATAGTTTACTCATGAAAGGCAGTATAGAAGTAGGGAGGCAACAAACAGTAAGCTACACAATGGGAGGGTATTGAAGTATCGGGTTGATAAGTATGCGCACGGTCGGGTACGCTTTGTGGCAAGAGATGGTGGTATCTGTTCATAATAACTACGAACTGAATATTTTTTTTGGAAATAATGATTCATATTAGAAATTTCTCTAAGTACATAGCTGCTTAATAAAGAATAGAATATTGTTTGGTAATAAATAGTATTTCATATATTTTGGTTTCAAAATACTTACTGTGAACCACCAGCAACTGCGGCTCAATGCTTTTTTAAATAACATTCTTTCAGTATTCTATGTCTTATTTTCTCTTTCTACGTTTGTTTTTTTTTTCTTGTTGGGAATGTTAAACAAAATTCCATCTGCGGCCTTAGACTTTTAATGTTTATATTTCTTTAATTATATTTTTTATTTACACACGTAAGAACACAAATTATACTTACTTGAATTGAATGTACTGTGAAAAGTTTGTGGGCAGTTTTATACCCTTGGGGGACCCAAAAAAAACTGGCATTTTCACTTGCTAAAAGCTAATATAGCTGTTGCCATAGGTATTAAAAGTAAAACTTTGCTGTTATTTTGCTTTTAATTTTTGCTGACTTCACGGGTGTTTTTTTTACTTGAAACGGGTTTGCTCTTATCCCAAATTTAAGTCTGAGATCTCTAACGAAAAGAGTGTAGGTACCTATTTTATGTTTTCCTTAGGATACCTGTATAAAGTGAACCAGATATATTAAAAGATTCCCAAATAATGTAATAGGACTGTTTTTATCCGACTGCGCAACGCAAAGGAGGCTTATGTGTTTATCAGCCTCTTTATGTATGTATGTTTGATCCTCTGTGGTGATCTGGAGACCAAACGCGTGGGCCGATTTGAATGATTCGTCTTAACCATTCAAGTGTCACTAAAGACATGATTTTGTCAAAAAAGCAATATGACGACACGCCATTTTCTAAAAATTTTGAAAACCATGTTGACAAACTATGCCGAGTGGGGTATCATTGAATAGGTATTTATTTGCATATCAGTTAGAGTTTTCTTACATGACTTTTCGTTTTGAACAATTGTTTACGATCTAGAACGATTTAAAGTTACAAAGCTCACTTTGTACACTGATACGCAGTAGTTTTTTTTTATTTACTGTTTACCAAAATCTTTTACAATACAATGTTCAAATGTTTTTTTTTTTCAGACACTGTATTTGGCTACAGAGGTGGATGGAAGTTGCAGCACAGTAAACTATGATTTCTGGCCGAATATTTAGTTGTCATGTGTTATATATTTAGCTGCTTTGGATGGGCTTTAGACTTTATTCAGAGGTAAGCCATTTCTTTAAAAATAAAAAAAATATATAGTTATATAGATTTTTTTATGAAACAGTCCAGAGATTGCCAATGCCATAACAAGCAACTTCTGGATGAGCTCGCTCCATCGTCGACTCTGTCACGGTCATCCCTGAGTAAGGGTCGTATTTATAATCAGCTCTCAAGTGTGACAGCGAGTTTGAGTTCGTATCAGAAATGTAATTTACATACAAACTAGCCAAATGTCAAATCCATACTTAATATTGCTCTCAAGTTTAAAATCGCTTTATAAATATGAGCCTTAGTGTCTGGAGTCAAGAGCAACATTATCATTTATTCATTATCTTTAGCCGTTTAATTGGCTCGTATACTAAATCAGGAACTAATCTTGAATAATCTCACTTGAATTCGTGCTAAATGTCACGGTTGTCTGTGATGTGATCATTAATTTTAGATTGAAGCTGAAATTACTAGGTATTGCGAATACATAAACATACATACATACATATAATCCCGCCTATATCCCTGATGGGGTTGGCAGATCGTAAACCACCTAAACAAAAGTCAATATACAATATAAAAAACTCTCGGATCCCTTAGCTGGTTTTTACGGCATGCCCAGGAGGAAATGCAGCTAGCACATTCTATGTTTTTCTCTCGCTCCCAGTACTGGGCTGACAACCTGTCACTACAGCAATGTACCTACAAATGTATATAACCTATATATGTATAGTAACCCTCAAAACTTTGTCAGACGTGGCGAAACGACCTTTGTTTAGGTCGTTTACGCTCTGCCTACCCCATTAGGGATAGAGGGCTAGAGGCGTGATTATATTTATGTATGTATGATTCCGATAACTTCCTCTGTGATCAAGTGGGCTTTCCAGAGCTTTCCAAGGGGCGACACACAAGAAACGGTATAACCAATTTGTAATTTTGTGATATTATTTCCAGTTAGGGCAATGCAGGCTGTTCATATGATTTTATGGGGTCCTGCCTGTGTTCCCGAAAATCTATGACGACAGCCATTTTTGTCTAAAAAGAAATCTGAAATGACGCCCCATTGACCACCCCTACAATTGTGAAGTCCCACAGCTCGGCCTTTAACCCTGTCACTTTCTTGTCCTTCAAACCTGGCTAAATATGTCCATCTGGATACCTCAAATTCATATGATTCCATTGATTTTGATTGTGATTTGTCAACACACAAAAATACATATCTTTCCTCTTATCAATAAAGCTATAGCATATGTAAAAAAAAACATTCAAAATGTTTATTTGCTTCATCTACTAATGACTACTTCACTATCACAAACTACTTACAGACTAAGCGGTTCCTTTTTTTTATACATTTTTATAATAATTTGCTAAAAAATATGATTCCCCAAAAAAATACATCATGTTTCATCGGATCTCCGAAACGGACACAAGAGAAAGAAGCATAATCCATTCCTTTAAAAAAAACCCTTTTTGCAGAGCACTGACCTTCATTTTAGCCTGCATCCTGTGCTGCTTCGTATGCACTGGTATCTTGGTGGCGATTGCTGCTGGCGTGGCTTACGGTTACAACTACTCTATGGCTGAGTTCCTTACTTTCACTCGTAAGTATACCATACATACATACATATTATGACGCCTTACTCCCGAAAGGGGTAAGAAAAGCGGAAATAACCTGAACAAAGGTCGTTCTGTCGCATCTGACAAAGTTTTGATGGTTATTTAAGATAGATTTGTAGGTATAATGCTGTAGTGACAGGTTGCCAGCCCATCGCTTAAATTGCAATATCCTGAAACCCTCGGATCCCTTAGTTGGTTTTACAGCACGCCCGGGAGGAAATTCAGCAGGCACATTCTATGTACCATACCAGCCACTTTTGAGTTCGCATGACATGAGTATAGTCTAGGTCATACGTGATAGAGTAGGCAGGAATAAAACCTTTCCCAGAAGAAGCCTATTCTTGTAGGTTTAGAAACACAGACGACGGTATGTTTATAAGCGGCACTCTTTTGCTGCGCAAATGTGGATTGCCGAATTGAAGAGTCAAGTTCATAGATGTTAGCCTCTCTTATAGGAGGTACCTCTTAACGCTATTACTGTAATTCGTGTGTCAAGTAGCAAAATTGACCTTACAAAAAAGGAAAAGGAAAAAGGAATTTACAGGGAATTTATCGTTTCTGCTAGCATCGAGCTTTCACTCGATTCTTCTACATTTATGCAGCAAATGAACATTTTAAGACATTCGTAATGCACATATTTGTTTTTACCAACAGGTCAAGATACAACAGTTTACATGCGACGTGGACAGTTCTACGACAAACCGGACTTCGACACCGACAAAGACATCATATCCTCCAGAAGATCTGGTGGTGGGGAAGTTGACAGTAAGTCTTACTTACGGGGTAAGAAGAGCATCATGGGCTTAACAGAAACTTTCACCTTATGTACCTCTATTACTGTATTGTCAGGTTGGTAGAAATACTAAATGAGGCGTTTAAGGAGTTTTTTTTTCGAGTATGTAGGCAGTTTTAAATGCATCAATACCATTATTTTAAAATATTGTGCATCTTCACCTATAATCCTTGGAAAGCTATTATAAATATGTATTGCAGTGATGTCAATGTTGCAGTGCCACAAAACGGAGCGGGAGATGGTGAAGATCTGGACAGTTACATGATGAGGAGTGGAGAAAAGGGCCTACAGGACTCTTGGAGTCAGGTCAAAGACACAAGAAAGTACGCCGAAATACTTACCAAATTTACTAGAACACCAGCTGCTGATGAAGAAGAGCAAAAGCCGGAGCCGGTAATTGTTTTATCTCACGACTGCCGCTTTGCTATACTTGTGTGTGTAAATCTTTGTCTTAGAGTGCGTGAATTTGCCATAGTAAACCTCTAGTTACTCACGAAAGGGCCTATACTAGAGACCACGAATCGGCAGACGTAGTTGTAGGGCGTCTAGAAACTAGGTGAGGTGATGATGTTTTTTAGTGAGCTGGTAAAGATTGAATGATGACTTCGGAAGATGCCTACGTCCAGCAGTGGACTAACATAGCTGGATGATGATGATTATGAAGCAGTTATTGCCTTATTCCGCAAACTGATAGGAGTTGCTCAGTCAACGGAACTGAACAACTATCACCAGGAAATTAAAAAAGAAAATTGCTTTTCCATACAATCTACCTCTGATTTCACCAAAATAATCTTAAAGCAAGATTGCTAACTTATTTTAAATTCACTCACGCTGACCGACTCACAAATGATTTTTCACAGTCACTAGTCCTAGCACAAGCCTAGGTCTTTTTGGACTGTTACTGCACTCCTGCAATTTGTAAGCGCTTAAAAGTTCCACCTGCAATTAGTTATTTAAGGTGAATGATATTGTAATTTAATTTTGCATTGAATAAATGAAATGAAATGAAGTCTGTATGAACGAGGTGGTCATTTTGTATGGGAAAGCCAAATTTTGTTTTCATCTTCTGAAAGAATTTCCTGGTGAATTCTGTTCAGTTACATTGACTGAGCAACCCCTTCAGCAGTTTGCGGGACGCTGTCCCTTACACCCGGTATGTGTCGAAGGATGATTTGATAATTCGAACCTACGCGAAAATCCTAGGGATTTTGCGAAAACACGGATAATTCCAATGGTGAAAAAATTGCCAAATCTTACTGGAAATAATCATGTTTTTTGCGAAAAAACTCGTCATTCTAGTAACATTTGATATCCTTAACTCTGATTGGCTACATTTTTTCTTTGTCATTTAAATCTTGTTCTGATTGGTTAAATAACATGCGTTTATGATTGACATTTAAAACCAATCAGAGGAGACCTTGTTTTGAGCGCGCTAAACAACCAATCAGCGTTCTTATTTCAGTTAAGGATATCAAATGTTACTAGAACGGCGAGTTTTTTCGCAAAAACCTGACTTTTTCCGGTAACATTTGACAATGGATTCACCATTATCTAATTATCCGTGTTTTGGCAAAATCTCTAAGAATTTCGCGAAGATTCGAATTATGAAATCATCCTACAAGAGTAGGAATCTTTTGTTCGGCTTCATTTTTTAAATATTCTAGTTAAAATTAATAATTTGAAAGATACCTTCGACACGACAGAAAAAGAAGAATTTATCTATGTGTTGTACGTAAAGACCAAATAATCAAGAATTGACTATTGTAGGCCAGATAGTATAACAATTCTTTAGATCTAGGTTTTGTTTGAAGAATAATACTATTGTTGGAAAATTGTTATGAACAGAACAAATGATCAAATTATAGCCTTTGTATCTGTATCTATCTACAGTTCGTATCTATTACTCGTGTACTAACAATTTTGAAATTTTCCATAATGTTTAATTTAACCAAAATAATTTTTTTTTTAATGTGAGTTTTATATGGAAAAAATTACAACAAAATAAAAAGTACAATAATGAATGATCTCATATTTTTATATAGTTTAGTAAGTATGTAATATTGGACTATTCAGGGTTTAAAAAGGGTTTAAGTATGGATGGAACTGCCTCCGTGGTCTAGTGGCTAGTGCCATGGACTCCTGATCCGGAGGTCCTGGGTTCAATTCACAGGGGGGAAACACAAAGTTGATATTTGAGAATTTATCACGTTGTGAATTTTTCCCCAGTTTGGTTAGGACATTGCAGGTTGAATCACCTGATTGTCCGAAAAGAAAAAGATTTCTATAATGTGAGTTTATATGTTAGCTATATGATTGCTTCGGAGGGCACGTTAAGCCGTCGGTCTCGGTCGCTGTCTTTGATAGTGGTCGGTACTCAAACCATGTCAGAGGCCTGATAGTTGTGCTACTAGGCGGTTTTAAAACTCTGACACCAGGGTTCATCGGGTCGATGACTCGATACCTATTCGACAGAAGAGAAGAAGAAGTATGGATAGATTCTTACATAACTTTATTTTTCTCATCCCAGGTATCTCAGCTCACCAGAACCACTCCGCCAGCCCCCTATAGAGCACCGCCAGAACTGCTACCAGTCAAACGCGTCTCCATACCCCCCAACCCTCGCGTTGTCCCCACAGTTCTCATGCCCAGTGGAGCTTCCAACATCGTGATGAGGAACTTTAAGCCTTTTGCCAGTCAGCCATCTACAACGAGCAGCTTTAGCGAACGACCTGAGTTTGATATGGCGGTAAGTTTAGAATAGACCACTCCGCCAGCCTGCCAGAACTACTACCAATCAAACGCGTCTCCATACTCCCCAATCCTTGCGTGGCCCCGACAGTCCACATGCCCAGTGGAGCTTCCAACATCGTGATGAGGAACTTTAAGCCTTTTGCCAGTCAGCCATCTACCACGAGCAGCTTTAGCGAACGACCTGAGTTTGAAATGGCGGTAAGTTTAGAATAGAACCACTCCGCCAGCCCCCGCCAGAACTGCTACCAATCCAACGAGTCTCCATACTCCCCGATCCTTGCGTGGTCCCGTCAGTCCACATACCCAGTCTAGCTTCCAACATCGTGATGAGGAACTTCAATCCTTTCGGTAGCCAGCCATCTACTATGAGCAGCTTTAGCGACCGACCTGAGTTAGATATGGCGTTAAGTTTGGAATAAAACCCCTCCGCCAGCCCCCTACAGAGCACCGCCATAATTGCTACCAGACAAACGCGTCTCCATACCCCCCAACCCTCGCGTTGTCCCCACAGTCCTCATGCCCAGTGGAGCTTCCAACATCGTGATGAGGAACTTCAAGCCTTTTGCCAGTCAGCCATCTTTCACGAGCAGATTTAATGAACGATCTGAGTTAGAATTGGCGGTGAGTTTGCTTACATCAAGAAAAGAAATAAAAAGAATCATCTCATCGGAAGAAGAAGAATCATACTGTAGGTCGTAAGTCCCATCCAGGCGCCATTTGGAGCATTTGGAGCATTCGGAATACGGCAGAACATCGATTAGGCAGCAAGTGTTACACATTTTTGTGTTTTGGAAGCATATAGTAAAAGAACATACCAATATGTCTCAGTTTAGGGAGTGGAAACTTAGAGAGTGGATGTGAAAATTGTGGTGTTTTTCTTTAAATACGTAAACTATTTTATTTTCTTAGGGAATCAAACAGCTACAACAGCTTGGTAACAAAATAACAAAACTAAACTTCCACAAATAAAAACTGCACGAATTTAGACAATAATGTACCGTTTATTTAAGAATTCGGAAGACGAAAGTGACATGGAAATGGAGCACGACCAGTCCAGCTCGCTCTACTCTGATGAAGAGCAGCAGCGACGCACCAAGTTCTTCCAGCTAGAACAGAGAAGGCCAGACTCTCCGCCAGGCGCAAGTGATGAGAGGAACGAGAAGTGAGTAGTATTTAAATTCTCAATTCTTATCCTAGTTCTTCATTATGTATCCCACTGCTGGGCAAAGGCCTTTCTCCGGGCCCTCCACGATTCCCTATCTTGTACTTCTTCCGGCCATACCTTACTGAAGGCGTCCATCTCGTCTCGTCATCTTCTTCTTAGTCTGCCGCGTTGTTTTCTATCAGTCGATGGCTTCCAATGTGTAGAGGCGCGGCAGACATTCCCGGCCCAATCCCACCCGTGGATAACATCATCAATTTGGGTCTTAGAACGCAGTATAACGTTCCAGACCCTGTCGATTGCTTCAGGCCCAGCATTCTGCGCTCCATGGCTCTCAAGTCAAAATATTTATTTATTCTTGGACGCAACGTATCGACATTGCTTTCTCTCCTGTGACTGGTCTTGGTATGGAGAAGAGGAGGCCGCGTGTGCCGTACTTGCCACCTGGCGCCAGAGAAGAGAAGAAACAAAAAGTCAACGAAACTGAACACCTAACAACACTATAACCAGGAAATTCTTTCAGGAGACTAAAATACCTCCCCATACAAATGGCCACCTTAATCAGATAATTTGTATAAAAAGCAACATTTTTTTACACTTCCAAATGGTGTGAATGCTGCAGTGGGACTAAATATGAATGGCGTCAGTTTCGTTTGCACATGGCACAACTACGCTCAAAATGGGTGCAACCATTGTTCTATCTTGACACCTTTCTGGTTTAGTAGAAAGAAGAAGAAACCATAGGTTAGCCGTTAGTGTCCCACTGCTGGGCAAAGGCCTCCCTCCAGTCTCTCCACTACTTGCTATTCTGCTTTTATTATACAAACTATAAATTCTTCCATGCTGGACTGGGAGCGAGAGAAAAACATAGAATGTGCCAATTGCATTTCCTCCGGGGCATGCTGTACAAACCAGCTAAAAGATCCGAGGGTTTCAGTATATTGCAATTTAGGCGATGGGCTGACCACCTGTCACTACAGTAATATATACTTTGTCAGACGTGCCGGAACGACCTTTATGCAGGTCGTTTACGCTCTGCATAAAGGCGTGATTATATGTATGTATGTATAAAAATTGTTTATAGGCCACCTGCACAAGTCCCAATGAGGCACTGGGCTGCAACCAAGGCACCTTCAAGTCCTGCAAGAGCCGATCTCCTGATAGATTACAAGGAGGACGTCGATGAAGACAATGTGGTGTACAAACCTATTTAAAAACCACAGATACACAAAACTTGTATAAATATATTTTATTTTTTACTTTTTCTTTCTTTATTTTCACTCGGGTTTCTCGAGCCGCGATCACGACTCATGTAACCGACTCGTGAAACATCGGGATAAAAAGGTGCCCTTTTGTTTTTTTTACCACCATAATATTTATCGCGAGTGACCCGTTTAGAAAGTATTTTGAAGTACTTCGCATGTTTTTTTAAGACAACCAGCTAAGTTCCAGTTAAGGACCTCTTTTCAAAATTGGTTGGACGCTATAAACTCCGGCTTTCTAAAAAGTTGTGGCCAGAGGTAGGTCATATAGCTGAGTTAACAGCACAGATTACTATATTTGTAGACTAGCTAGTTTACAGCGTCCATCAAACTTTGTTCACCACGTCCCATAAAATGTTCTGCATAGCGCGTGGTTGCTAAATAGATTTTCGTCGCTGTGACCTCGGGTGTAATCTGGATTAGCTGAATTATTCCTCGGTATTATGTACATGAAAGCAGGCTTGGCGCACTCAGCGGTTTAGGTACGAAGCTCTTTTATTCTATTACCTATAAAACCCCTGTTAAAACACTTTAAAGTTAGAGTGAACAAGCATCTTCTGGGTGAGCCCGCTCTATCGTCGACTTCGTCTCTGTCGCTTCCTACCTAGACTGGAATTAAGAGCAAACCCACTTCTTAAAAACTCCTGCCGGCGATCTCATATGAGAAGGAACATACTTGCCAGATAACGCCTAAAGGCCCAGGTTATAATATTTCGAACACAAATTTATTTCATCCGTATACTTCTTCTTCTTCTTCTTAGCGAGTGGATTCTCGAGTCGAATAACGACCCGAAGAACCCTGGTGTCAGAGTTTTTTCAAACCGCCTACTATCACGGCTATTTGGCCCCTGACATGGTTTGAGTAACGACCACTATCAACGACAGCGACCGGGACCGACGGCTTAACGTGCCCTCCGAAGCACGGAATCCTTTTACTTTTCGGACAATCAGGTGATTCAGCCTGCAATGTCCTAACCAAACTGGGGAAAAACCTCACAAAGTGATAAATTGACAAATACCCTTTGGGAATCGAACCCAGAACCTCCGTATACTCATAATAATAGTTTTATGTAATATCTGCGCCTGAAGTTATAAAATATTGATTATTTCTTATCTATGAATAGAAAAGTGATTTCAACTTTTATTGGAAATTAAAATTAACTTCCGTATGAGACATTAAAAAATCAGTACTACAGTTTCGGTAATTTTTAACCAAATTTAATGTTTAGTATGTTTTATTTGTAGCATAAATTATAGCAATATGAATGTCAAAGGGTCTGTAAATATATTTAGGTATATGATTTTAGTAGATTTCTTTATTATATCAATTTTTATATCTCAAACGGACTCAGTCAAAATAGAAGATAAAATTGGATCATATTTCGCAAGCAGTAAGTTCTTTTTGTAATAGTTATCTGTGCTCTTCCATGCTGGACTGGGAGCGAGAGAAAAACATAGAATGTGCCAGCTGCATTTCCTCCCGGGCATGCTGTAAAGACCAGCTAAGAGAGGGTTTCAATATATTGCAATTTAGGCGATGGGCCTACAAATCTATCTTCAATAACCCTCAATACTTTGTCAGACGTGGCGTAACGACCTATGTTTAGATCGTTTACGCTCTGCCAAACAAATGAGGGATAAGGGCGTGATTATATGTGTATGTATTATCTGTGTTCCTGTTTGGATTCTATTTTAAAATTAAATATAAATTGTATTGCAGGTATCGTGAAAAAGTTCTATGATAGATGGCATAAATCAAGAAAAAGTTTTGAAAACGGAGTAGCAGCGGTAAGGATTAAAGGTTAGACCGCACTATGACGTAGCTGCAGCAAAGCAACACGGCCCGGCGCGGCACGGCACTGCAGCGGCGCGACACTGCGCGACAAAATAAAAAAAAAAATATATGAACTGACATTGCCGCGCTGTGAAGCGCCGCGCCGCTCCGCTGCAACTTCAGTGCCTCAGTGCGGTTCATCTCATACATTTTCATACAAGGTTTATTTGTCGCGGTTCATTTCATACATTTTCATACAAAGTATCATTTGTCGCGGTTCACCTCATACATTTTCATACAAAGTATCATTTGTCGCGGTTCACCTCATACATTTTCATACAAAGTATCATTTGTCGCGGTTCACCTCATACATTTTCATACAAAGTATCATTTGTCGCGGTTCACCTCATACATTTTCATACAAAGTATCATTTGTCGCGGTTCACCTCATACATTTTCATACAAAGTATCATTTGTCGCGGTTCACCTCATACATTTTCATACAAAGTATCAGTGCCGATCCGCTACAGCTACGTCCTATTGCGGTCTAACCTTAAGGTGGTTTGAGAGCTGCGACAGTGGCACCAACAGTTTTAAATGAATTGTGCCTGAAATACAACCATTTTCATGAATATTTTACGATTGGCGGCGATCGCAAGTAATTCTCTATTTTATAATCCATAATATACGCCGCTACAGCTACGTTTTAGTGTAGCCTGACCTGGATTGTGCAGTAGATGTGAGCTTAAAGTGACGACTGATGATGAATGATTAAATTATGTGGATGATCTGCCTTCCTACTTCTTCTTCTTTCGAGTGGTTATCGAGTCCATCGACCCGATGAACCCTTGTGTCAGAGTTTTTAAACCGCCTAGTATCACAACTATCAGGCCTCTGACATGGTTTGAGTAACGACCACTATCAAAGACAGCGACCGGGACCGACGGCTTAACGTGCCCTCCGAAGCACGAAATATTTTTTCTTTTCGGACAATCAGGTGATTCAGCCTGCAATGTCCTAACCAAACTAGGGAAAAATTCACAAAGTGATAAATTCTCAAATATCAACGTTGTGTTTCGCCCCTGGGAATCGAACCCAGGACCTCCGGGTCCATGGCACTAGCCACAGTGCCACAGGAGGCAGTAAAGTAGTGCCTTCCTACTAGGGATATAGGAGTATTGTAATTTTCCCTGGCTATCTCTTTTTTACATTTAGTTCCTGAAAGAAAGTTACGGAGCAACGGGCGGCACGATGAACGTGTATGTCAAACGGGAGGGCAACCCGCAAGAACTGTGTGACGCGTTCCTAGTCGACGACAACATTGTCAATGTGTAAGTAAAACCAGACTTAAGGTGTTTCCTGCCGATAGATAAGCAAGTCAATTTCAAGATTTGCAACCATCGCCCGTAATGCCTTAGAATATCGTTTAAATCAGCGCGCACTACTGCGCAGCTGTTACGTCCGTGGCCGCGTTAAAATGGGCGATAAACGCACTAAAAATCTAATTCCATAAAAACTACAAGTCGGATTAAAAAAACTATGTTGCGATTTTAGATAATCATAATACGGACATTTTTCCGAACGAACCGTGAAAGCGCTCCTAATAGTTTAGAAGAAATATCAAAATTACTGATAAAAACAGCTTTACTTCCAGATTTGTTTTAGCATACATGTTTATGAACTAGAATATTTTTAAATGTTGCTATTGCAAGCCATGAAATAATTTCATAGCTGTTTATTTTTTTAGAATTTTTAAATGTTTCGTTCAGGTGAAATAACCTCTTAAATACAACCATTTGCCGTTAGGAATCACCATAAAAATAATTAATATAACATAATAAAACTGCCAGAAACCAAGTTTTACAGCCTGAGTGAATAATTTATTACAGTCTTTTCTTGAACCTCTTCCTCCGCGAACTACCACACGTGCTGACGCCGGATATAGCCGTCTCCCTCGCCCACAACGTCATCCGGATCGAGACGAAGCTCAACAAGCTGTTCCTGGACGCAGACTATATCCTCATGAGGAACCGCTCCGATCTCCAGTACGAAGAGACAGATCCGTCAAGCACATCGCCGTTTGTTCGACATCAGGTGCAGACTAAAGGACTCGTTACGTGAGTGACATTCTTTTACATACATATATATAATCACGCCTTTATGCCTAATGGACCCCATTCCATCAAAGTCCATGTTCAGGGTTACGCACTGCAAGTTCAGAATTGAGATAATTGTAAATTCTAATCCTAGAGTCAACTGAAAAAGTATTGTGAAATAAGATGCATTTTATACCTTTTCCCATGTAGATCGCTTCATACATACATACATCTAATCACGCCTTTATCCCTAATGGGGTAGGCAGAGCGTAAACGACCTAAAAAAAAGGTCGTTTCGCCACGTCTGATAAAGTTTTGAGGGTTATTTAAGATAGATTTGTAGGTACATTGCTGTAGTGACAGGATTTCAGCCCATCGCCTATATTACAATATAATGAAACCCTCGGATTCTTTAGCTGGTTTTAACAGCATGCCCGGGAAGAAATACAGCTGGCGCATTCAATGTTTCTCTGTCGCTCTCAGGCCAGCATGGAACATTCATTCTTTTACTTCATAAAATCACTCTATTTCTCTCATACCAATAACCAAGCTATTGATTTGATTTGATCCTGGATGCAAATTACATTCTCATGAGGACCCGCCCTGTTTTTCAGTACTATACTAACGCAATCTGTGGTACTTGATCTTCAAGACTGCCTAAAATCTTCCTTCACTAAGCCTCGCCCTGTCTATGCCACCTCTTGCCACTTACTAACGTAGGACCCTATTTATAATCAGCGCTTATGAGTGACAGCCAGTTTGAGTTCGTATCAGAAATGTCATTTCAGTACAAACTGGCCTGTCAAATCCATACTTAATATTGCTCTCAAGTTTGAGATCGCTTCATAATTACGAGCCTTAGATATTGGTTTCTTTCTTTGCTACATCTTTCCATCGATACCTGGATCCAGCGCACAGGACGATGTTCTATCATCATTTAACTGCCTTCGGTTCTAGCGGTCTGAGCCATAAGCTCTCGGCCCGGAGGTCCCGGGTTCGATTCCTGGCGGGGGACAATGACTTTGTGTCGTTACTTCTAGCTTGGTTAGGACATTGCAGGCTGATCACCTGATTGTCCGAAAAGTAAAATGATCCATGCTGTCGGATGGGCATGTAAATAGTTGGTCCTGCGCCTGATTTCTCTCTGGTCGTGTCATTCAATCAGTCCCATCAGAATAAGAGATTGAAGGAATAGAGAGTGCACCTGTGTGTAACGCAAAAGCTTGGGCGCTAAAAAATTGTACTGCGCGCGACTCTGGGAGATTGGCCGCCATCACCGAAAATCGGTGCGAGGACTATTATTTTTACATACATACATATAATCACGCCTTTATCCCTTACGGGGTAGGCAGAGCGTAAAACGCCTCCTAAAAGGCGCTTTCGCCACGTCTGACATAAATTGAGGGCAATTTTAGATTGTAATGTGTATTGCTGTAGTGACAAGTTGTCAGCCCATCGCCTAAATTACAATACACTGTAACCCTCGAATCCCTTTTGCTGACTTCTACAGCATGCCCGGGAGGAAGGGCAACTGGAACATTCTATGTTTTTCTTTCTCTCCCAGTCCAGTATGGAAGATATACTATTATTTTTTATCTCCGATTTTATGACAGCGATAATATGGAAAGCCCTGGTACATTTTTACTCGCATACTATAAATTTTTAAACTGTTTATACACATTTTGTATTACGTATACACAGAGTGATCGCAGAAGATTGTCATCTGATTGGCGAAGTGGTAATAACCCTGATAGGGGTGACGCCTCACCTCGGAAAATCCATGTTCAGGGTTACGCACTGCAAGTTCAGCATTGAGGTAATTGTAAATCCTAAATATTATTATTATTTAACAACATATTGCACACATGTGTTTCCGAACGCCTTCAACCCCCAACATTTCAAAGTTAGAGTGAACAGGCATATTCTGGGTGAGCTCGCACCATCGTCGACTCCGTCTCAGTCGTTTCCGACCTAGACTGGAGTCAAGAGCAAACCCATTAAAAAAAAAACACATGATCATACAGAGGACACAAACATAAAAAACAATCGCACAACAGGTACAGCTTATCTCTAAAAAGAAATCTCTTCCAACTGACCTACGGTAGTGAGAGTGCATAAATAAGGCAGATAAGGCGTGTACAATTGAAACCCTACTATCATAAAATACAATAAATACATATAATAATACATAAAACTACATTAATAATAAATAAATACATATAGTTATAAATAAATAATATAATTTCTAAATATATTATTACTGGTACCTAATCCTAGAGTCAACAGTAAAAGTATTGTGAATTAAGATGATGATAACATTTTATACCTTTTCCCATGTAGATCGTTTCATACATACATACATATATAATAAAACTTTTATCCCTAAGGGTAGGCAGAGCAGAGATAGGCGTAAACAACTTAAACAAAGGTCGTTCCGCCACATCAGACAACGTTTTGAGGGCTATTCAAGATAGATTTGTAGGTATATTGCTGTAGTGGCAGGTTGTCAGCCTATCGCCTAAATTACAATATACTGAAGCCCTCGGATCCCTTAACTGGTTTTTACAGCATGCCTGAGAGGAAATGCAGCTGGCACATTCTATGTTATTCTCTTCCAGTCTAGCATAGATCGTTTCATGAAATAATTAATGTTTCAGATATATCAACCTGGGTTCCCAGTGCCACCGGTCATCGCACCTTACTTTACAAAAGAACAAAGTAAGCATTACACATTTAGCCTGACCAATGAAAACAAATCATTCATAGATACATATAATCACGCCTTTATCCCTAACGGGGTAGGCAGAGCGTAAACGACCTAAACAAAGGTCGTTCCGCCACGTCTGTCAAAGTTTTGAGGGTATTTAAGATAGTTTTGCCCATCGCTTTAATTATAATATACTGAAACTCTTGGATCCCTTAGCTGGTTTTTACAGCATGGCCGGGAGGAAATGCAGCTTGCACATTCTATGTTTTTCTCTCCGTCCAGGCCAGCAAAGAAAACAAATCAGGACAATATAATACATTCAATATTTTTATTACGCTGACTTGTAGAGAAGGGTGTGTTTATTAACATATAAACAAGCTGAATCCATATTGAAAGATGCACCTAAAAACAAGTTTATCTATCAGGTACCTGGTTGAACTAACTGGGTCTGAAAAGTAAGATGATCCATGCCTTCGGATGTGCACGTAAAGTCGGTCCTGCGCCTGATTTCTCTCTGGTCGTGTCAGTAAATTTATCCCATCAGAATAAGAGATTGAAGGAACGAAAGTGTACGTGTTACGCAAACACTTGGGTAGTAAAAACTAGACCTGCGCCGTTGGTATCGCGCCTATCTCTGAGAAATTTGCCGCTATCATCGAAAATTGGTGGGAGGACTATTATTATTGCACTATCTGGACAAGACCGAGAGAGCCCGATGGTGTAGTGGATAGGGCCGCTGCCTCCTAAGCGGGAGGTCGTGGTTTGAATCCCACCACGTTAGGTAGCCGACCCCGTGTGATACGGGATAAGGCTAGGGAGATGATGATCTAGACAAGACCGATCCTAAGACGACACTTCGTCGTTCAAGGATCGGTCTTTTTAGCCACGAGCGACGATGCTCTTCTCGCATAGGCGCTGCTTGAATCATCTGTCAAGATGAAAATTGCCTAATTATGATGATGATGATGATGATCTTGGGCAATATTTTTTTTTCTCAGGTGATCAGCTATACCATCTGATGTCGCAGCCTATTAGCAGCGAGCTGCAGGCCAAGCTGCAGGGAGTGGTGGTCAGTCTCATGAACAACACAGCAGTCTTCGGACCGGAAATGCTTCAGTTCCGGTAAGTTATAATCACACACACACACACACACATAATCACGCCTTTATCCCAAAAGGGGTAGACCCAAACAAAGGTCGTTCCGCCACGGCTGGCAAAGTTTTGAGAGTTATTACATACATATCACGCCTTTATCCCTTATGGGGTAGGCAGAACGTAAACGACCTAAGCAAAGGTCGTTCCGCAACGGCTGATAAAGTTTTGAGGGTTATTTAAGATAGATTTGTAGGTAGGTAGGTATTTATATTGCTGTAGTGACAGAGGTCAGCTCAACGCCTAAATTACAATATACTTAATCCCTCGGATCTCTTAGCTGGTTTTTACAGCATGCCCGGGAAGAAATGCAGCTGGCACATACTATGATTTTATCTCGCTCCCAGACCGGCATGAAAGACACCTACCGGATTATTGTGGCAATTCAAGATAGATTTGTAGGTTTATTGCTGCAGTGACAGGTTGTCCGCCCATCGCCTAAATTACAATATACTGAAGCCCTCTGATCCCTTAACTGGTTTTTACAGCATGTCCAGGAAGAAATGCAGCTGGCACATTCTATGTTTTTTCTTGCTCCCAGGCCAGCATAGAAGAAGTTATGATCAGGGATCGAAATAATGGTTGTAAGACGTGGCTTTTTATTTTAGGGTCCTATATTCATAACTTCTGCTTTTTGTCTATCTACCTATTGTGGGGTAGTATCGTGAGAAGAGCTTCCAGCGCTTTTATCAATTCTGTATCATACATACGAGTATCTTATAGATATATTTTACAGTCTAAGGGTCGTAATCATAAATCAATTTCAAGATTGAGAGCAATATTAAGTATGGATTTGACAGGCCACTTTGTACTGGAATGACATTTCTGATACGTACTCAAACTGGTTGTAAACCTTGAGATCGCTTTATAAATACGACCCTAAGTTACAGTTGACATTAGTATGGGCAGGTCCCGGTTCTGGTCAGTGTATCTTTTTTGACCAATTATTTTCAAATTAATGTATAAATATTTCTATAAGCGCAAGACTTTATAAATTCAATTCTTACAAATGTATGTACTTATTCATATTTTCTATAAAAAAACAACTTTTTACAAATTAACTAAAATATCAAGTGGCCAAAAACGGTCTGTAGATGGTCAAAACCGGGACATCTGCCATACTACAAAAAAAACTAAACGTAATAAAATATTTATTGCGCGAGTTGATTACCTTTTAATTTTATTCAGTTTATGGTATTAAAAATTTGTTTAATTTACAGAACAAACATACGGGTTGTAAGGGACAGCGTCCCGCAAACTGGTAGGGGTTGCTCAGTCAACGACACTGAATAACTTCCACAGAAAATTATTTCCGGTAGTGAAAAAAAAATGGCTTTTACATACAAATTGTCTGATCGAGGTGGACATTTTGTATGGAAAAACCCAATTATTATTTTCAAAGATTTTCTCGGTGGAAGTTGTTCAGTGTCGTGACTGAGCAACCCCTATCAGTTTGCGGGACGCTATTCTATACACCAGGTATAATTCACCAAGCGATTTTGTTGAACTCAACAGATTAGCCCAAAAACAAATATTTAAAGAAACTGAAAAATATATGAGGCTGATGGTGCGAGAATTGAATAAAGCCAGCATTCGGGAGAACCAGGGCGTCATTACCATGGATGATCTGTCGGTCACCTTTGATGACGGGGTCCTAAAAGTAAGTATCATACATACATACTTACATATAGTCACGCCTTTATCCCTAATGGGGTAGGCAGAGCGTACACGACGTAAACAAAGGTTACTTATGTATGTATGTATCCGGTAGGCACCGCAAGGGGCCGACTGGCTCGCACCCACCCTTTCACCGGAGTCCGGCGCCAAACAGCTTGCTGTGTTCCGTCGATGCGTGAGATTGCCAGTGCCATAACAGGCATCTTCTAGGTGAGCTCGCTTCGTCGTCGACTCTGTCATGGTTTTCCCTGACCTAGTGTCAGTCAAGAGCTGACCCATTTATAATAAAATAAAAAGATATTAAGAAACACTCTTGGTTGGGTGAATTCCCTAGCACAAATTCCTTAGTCATCCTTTGCAACACACTTGCTAAGGTTGGTGAGGTATGCTATTTCTTAAGGCAATACGCATAGAAAAACTAATTTACATACATACATAACGTCACGCCTCCTTCCTAGAGGGACAGGCAGAGATCACATCCCTTCACTTGCTACGGTCCTTGCAAACTTCTTTCGCTTCAAATACATTCATCAATCTTTTTATGCATGCTCGTTTAGGGTACTCTCAAATTACTGCGTAAAAATATCTTCATTATTTAATAACTACGCCTGGAAGAGCTTCTGGTCCATGAAGCAATTCATGAAGGGATATCTCCCTATCCCACTAAAGCGCAGATTAATGGACATTTCTATCCTGCCCGTCCTAACCTACGGTGCACAAAGTTGGTCTTTCACAGAGTGTCAAAAATCCAGACTCAAGGTTTGCCAGAGAGCAATTGAGCGCAGCATACTAGGCTTCAAACGGATAGACCGAGTTAGGAATACCACACTGCGTTTCAAATCTGGTATAACAGATGTCGGTGCAAAGACAGCCAAATTGAAATGGGACTGGGCCAGACACCCAATGGGTCCCCCCTGACGGACAACGTCGACGGGGTAGATCTCGGAAAATATGGCGAGACGACCTGGACGCATATCGTAAGAATTGGTTGGAGGTTGCCAAAGATCGAGAGAGGTGGAAGAAGGATGGGGAGGCCTTTGCCCAGCAGTGGGACAGCATAGGCTAATAATAATAATTTTATAACTATTTTTTTTCCATGCTGGACTGGGAGAGATAGAAAAACATAGAATGTTCCAGCTGCCCTTCCTCCCGGGCATGCTGTTAAAGTCAGCAAAAGGGACTCGAGGGTTACATTGTATTGTAATTTAGGCGATGGGCTGACAACCTGTCACTAAAGCAATACATATTACAATTTAAAATAGTCCCCTTAATTTTTGTCAGACGTGGCGAAAGCGCCTTTTACGAGGCGTTAAACGCTCTGCCTACCCCGTAAGGGATAAAGGCGTGATTTATGTATGTATGTATGTAATTTACAGAAAGAAGAAGAAAAAGACTTGACGTCAGCGAAAGTGACTGGGGTTACTATGAACGGCCTGGATATGGCCTATGCCTCTTTCCGCGGTGGACCGATCAAGATGAGCAAGACTAAAATTATAGAAGAAATACGATTCTATCGGCTACAGGTAAGGCGGTACAGAGGCTTTCCATGAAAAATGAAATATTCCTACCGATTTTCGGTGATGGCGACTGCGCAAGACTAGTTTTTAGTGCCCAAATGTATGCGCAGGTGCTCTCTCTATTCCTTCAATCTCTTATTCTGATGGGACAGATCGACTGACACGACCAGTGAGAAATCAAGCGTAGGACAGCATGGATTTACATGCCCATCCGACAGCATGGATCATCTTACTTTTCGGACAATCGAGTGATCAACCTGCAATGTCCTAACAAACTAGAAACAACAACACAGTCATTGTCCCCCGCCGGGAATCGAACTCGGGGCCCCTGAGTCCACGGCTCCCACGCCACTCGACCACGGAGGCAGTCCCATGAAACAAATCCATGAAAATGTAACAGTTACTGAGTGTCCCGCACACCACGAGATTGCTTGGTAGCATTACGATCCGCGACCGTGGCTCGTGTAACTGAGTCGAAACGTCAGGATAAAAGGTAATTCCTATGTTTTACCTAAACATGTATTACCGTGTATAATACTACATAACAATTTTATTAAGTAAAAACTCGCTTTAATTTCTTAGATTCGAGGCAAGTTGCATTTTGAAAATGCCACCTCAAAAGGGGTGTACGATTTTGCCGCCGAACTGATAGATGTACCAGTATCCATCGAAATCAACATTGACGAAGGAGATCCAAAGCATGATGTGAAGGGGAAGAAATCTTTGGGAAAATTTGATGTCCTGCCCTGGAGGTTTGTGACTTTCAATTGCATGAATTACTAGTATTTTCAAGACGTCACATCTCCCTAGCCGTATTCCCTACCTCTTGGAGTCGGGTACTTAATCTAGGGGATTGAACGAGAGTACTGGTTTATACACAGAGCGACTTTCATCTGAGCTCCGCAACCCAGAAGGGAAACCAAACCCAATCCTGGATTAGGTCAGAGTTTTTCAAGCCGCCAATGCTTAGCACTGGCCTCTGACATGGCTTAACGACTGATATCTACGGTGTTAAACGATATTAACTTTGACAAACGGTTAACGTGCCTTTCGAGGCACAGAAAAAACGCCGAAGAACGTAAATATCGTCGGTTAACTGCTAAATGCTGCCATCTACATTTTAATGGTTACTTTTGTTAAGAAATCATAAATTCAACCGCTGACGGGACTTGAACCCGCGTCTTTGGAAAACCAGCCCAACGCTCTAAACCGATAAGCTACAGCAGTCCAATCCCGTCAGCAGTCGAATTTTTTATAAGTTATTTTTAAAATTTTCAGAAATAAAATAGCACTGTGAGTGCAACAAATATATTAGAAAACTTTTATTAAGTTTGTTGTTTGAATTCACTGGTTGGTTCACTAGAGGGACAATCATTAAATTCAAATAACAAGCATCTTTCAGATAGCAGGTATTAGAAAAAAATACATCAATTGGATTACTGCTATATTTTGATAAAATAAAGTTTAACAAACATAACAGCATCGATATGAAAATCGAAAACCGATAGACATATTGGTACGTGGTGGGATTCGAACCACCATCTCCCGCTGAGGAGGCAGCTGCCCTATCCATTACACCATCGGGTTCTAAGTAGTATTTTCAAGTGTTTCCGTTAAAATATTCTCTAAAACAGATTTTTGCATATTTACGTATATATTAATTCAATGAAGTCGTTCAAAAACTAGTTCATTATAATTTTCTGACTTCTGTTAGAAGAAAAAAAAATGGCAAAAGTTCTGAAAAGTGGCTGAAGTTCTGTTTTTGAAGAAAAAAACTAAACTGTCGTCTTATTGCTCATCACAAAAAAAAAACAAACAGATTTTTTTTATATTAGTAATTATATTAGTTAAATAGTTTTGTATTAGTCGCAAAAGTTCTGAGAGGTACCAGAAGTTTTGTTTTTGGGAAAAATACCGAAACTTTCGTCAAATTGCTGTAATAGCATAGATAGCTTATCAGAAGTCGTAATATGACAGTTATTAAAAGTTCTGAAATTGTGGCAAAAGTTCTGTTAGGTAGCAGAAGTTCTGTTTATGGGAAAATTTACAAAACTGCCGTTCGATTGATGAAATAGCTTAGGAAGCTTATCAGAAGTCGGAATATGACCGTTTTTAAAAGTTCTGAAAAGGAAGCAAAAGTTCTGAGATGTAACAAAAGTTCTGTTTTTGAAAAATAAAACAAAACTGCCATCAAATTGCTGACATAGCATAGGTACCTAACTTATCAGAAGTCGGAATATGACTGTTATTAAAAGTTCCGAAAAGCTGGCAAAAGTTCTTTCAGGTTTCAGAAGTTCTGTTTTCGGGAAAAATTACGAAACTGCCGTCCGGTTCCTGAAATAGTATAGATTGTTTATCAGAAGACAGAAAAATATTATTAATAATTGTTTTGTAATTATAATTGTTTTGAAAGTATTACTTATCTTAGTCTACTGGTATTTCCAGGGAACTTATCTTCATCCCTGGAAACTTAAAGCAAGTCAGGATCAAAATGACGCCTGGTGACATTTTGATTCAAGCATACTTAGTACAGGAAGCATCTAAGGCCGTGACCAAACACTTGGATGCAGTACTTCCACTGGCTGTCGATGTCGACGGTGTCGAGAAAAAAACTATCAATCAGTATGACGAGGACTCGGGAAATTTACGAGAGAAATTGAATATGCCTTTAGAGAGAGACCTTGATAGCCAATTTGGGTTTCAAGGTGACATGTAATGCAGGCTGTTAACTGTTTGGGCACCAGTCCGCTACAACTACATGGGGACTTATTATTAGTGCAATTTGAATGTAATTTATATTAATACATACATTATTTAAGGCTATATATATATATATATGATGAAATAAATAAAAATAACAATAAATATTTTAAAATATATACGAGGTGTATTTGAAAATAAATTCAATTTTGATTTATTATTTTATGTTTGAATTATTTTATCGATAACAAAATACTTTCCAATTTATTTTGTTATTGTTTGTATCCAGTAGTAGTGTCTACCAAAGGGTCTATTAGCACTAGCAAGAATCATTTATTTGTAAACAGAACAACGACGGATACGATTTTTTTTCCTAATCTCTATAAAATTTTGGATGGAAGCTGCGACAGAGACCATTTAGAAGGAAAACAAAAGAATATCTAACATCCATAAAAGTTGCATCTGTCACAGCTAACATCTTACAGTTTTTTGAGTATAGTAAGTACTATATTCAAATTCTGTGGTACTGTTCGGGGCACTTAATATTATGTGTTTTTTTTCGAATAGGGACAGCTTTTAACAAAAAAAAACGAAAAAAAAACTTGAAATCTTAAGGAAAACGCTCTACAAAGCTGCATGGCCAAATTGTAATATTTTATGGCTCCGAACAATTTCCTCATTCTCAGTTTTTGTCAAAGCCCAAGGAAACAAGAACCCGGAAATAAGCCACATTATTATCATAAAACATGTCTATTGTTATACTTTATATGTTGCAGGATTATGATGAAATCGTTTTTTGATCATAAAGCTAGGATTTTGACCAAAACCCGGACTTTGACAAAATACCGGTCATTATCCAGACAGGTCAAGGATTTTGTCAAAATGAAAACTGACCGGCGTACTTGTTTATATTAAAATGGGATTTAGCCTTCGTCGTTTCCATCCTATACGAGTTTTCAGTTTTCATCATGAATAACACTTGTTTATCGTTTAGTGTTAAAGATTCTCGTTTGTATTGTAAAAGTTTTCAAAGTCCGGGTTTTGATCAATTGATTTTTGGTTTTGTGATAAAAATAAAGTAAATAAACAAATTTTACTTTAGTTCACACACGACTGGTCCTATTGGAAATAATAACAAATAAATAATTATCTCATGTCTCTACTGTTTTATTCAAATATAAAATAGCAATGTAGGTGATGAGACTCCGTAGTCGTTGTTTGAGAAAACAAAGTCTGCAGTAGCTGGGTAAAGCAAAATAGGCACGAGCCAGGCGTTCAGGGCAGCCCAAAGCACACTAGCTGGCCATACAGATTATACTATGCTTGACTAGGCCCGTACACGACCACCGACAGGCGTAAAGCTACGTGCACTGAGACAGTAAGCGCAGAACAATCCCGGTGTGGTTTCTCCAGACCTTATACAGTCGTCGTGAACACAACGATACCGCGTTTCTAATACTAACACCGCCATCTGTATTCAGCCACTAGTACTATACGTACACTTCCACCGACAGGCGTAAAGCTACGTGCACTGAGACAGTAAGAGCAGAACAATCCCGGTGAGGTTTCTCCACACCTTATACAGTCGTCGTGAACACAACGATATCGCGTTTATAATACTAACACCGCCATCTGTATTCAGCCACTAGTACTAATGTCCGTAGTGTTGTGGTTGTCCATCTCCTTACAGCAACCGATACTGATTTAATCATGAAACCAAAAGGCAATTGATCAAAACCCAGACTTAGACATCGTTTCCTCATCATTTCCTAGTTTTTTTAAAATAAGAAAACCGATTTCGTCATAATCCTGCGACATATTCACCATATTTTATGAATAAGATGGCTCAAATAGACGTACCCAAAATAAATGAAGGCTACTCTACCAAGAGTCAACATTTGCACTCCCATCTCACCTGAAACGCGTAAGTACTCGTATCTTCAAACAAAGTATAACTACATAATATAGGTATATTTTCTTCAAGTATATTATATTATTACACAAAACAGAATATTTGATGTGTCTGTTACTGTACCACATAAAAGATACTATGATTTTTGGCACGGTTTTCGAGATGTTAAAAATAAAAAATAAACATTCTCGCGGCCACTGATGCAACCTATGCCAATCAACAAATAATATTGTTACAATGAACAAATATTTCTTGGTTAAATTGACTCAGTGAGTAAGTGAGTATCTGTGCCAAACAAATATATAAACATTTTTTTAAATAATACTTTTTAAAATAATTATCAAAATTGGTTATAAGTTTGTTCGGCGCCACTTTTCGAGATTTTACCAAAGAATATTTTTTAATTGTCACAATATTATTTGTCGATTGGCATAGGTTTCATCAGTGGCCACGAGGCGGTTACGTCCATGGCTGCGTCAAAAATATGCGAAAAACGCACAATAAAGCTAATTCCATAAAAACTACGAGTTGGATTAAAAAAGCTATGTTGCGATTTTAGAAAATCATGATACGAATAATTTAACGAAGGTACCGTGAAAACGCTCCTAACAGTTTAGAAGGAATACCAAATTTACTGATAAAATCTGCTTTAATTCCAGTGTTTTTGAGCATACTCATTTATGAACTAGAATATTTTTAAATGTTTCAATTGCAGGCCATGAACTAATTTCTTAGATGTATATTACTTGTAGAATTTTCCAATGATTAGGAGAAATAAACTTCTTAAAACCATCTGCCCGGAGGAATCACCTTAACGACGATGGCAGAGGAAGTGAGTTTGATCCTACTTTCACCACCACCAGTGCTATCGTCAAGGGTAAGGGTGGGTCTGTAATAATGATACGCTGGGATCAGACCCACAAGTCGGACTTTCGGACGGAAGATACTTGCAGGTCGTCGAAGGAAAAAAAAACTCTTCGCTGACGAAGCCGCGAGTAAAAGCTAGTGTAATATATAAGTAACTTACTGCTAGCAAAATATGGTCCAAGCTTATCTTCAAATTTTTTATTGACACTGACTGAGCCTTTTTTTGAAATAGCGATTGGAAAAATTACGAACACAAATACAATTACATACTTTAACATATTTACAGAATATTATCAGATTCAATAAAACTAAATATACCTTAAGTAGGTATATTCTTTTTTACGTGATTGTGTAAAGAAATAAATTTTGTCTCTACCTAAGAAATAATTAATATTTCATAATTTTGTATTCCGTACCAAAACCAAGACCATAACTACCCAGAAGATTAAAATTGTAGCTCTACGTTTAAACTACCATGAAGGTACTTAGTTAGCTGAATAAATCAATGTGTGGAGCGTTTATTTGTACCCTACTTGTACTACTAGTTAAATCAGCGTTTTTTTTAACTCCCGGTCATCATCTCCCTAGCCTTATCCCGTATCTCACGGGGTCGGCTTCCTAATCTAGGGGATTGAACGAGGGTACTGGTTTTTACACAGAGCGACTGCCATCTGACCTCCGCAACCCAGAAGGGAAACCAGACCCAATCCTAGATTAGGTCAGAGTTTTCAAGCCGCCAATGCTTAGCACTGGCCTCTGATATGGCTTAACGACTAATATCTACGGTATTAAACGATATTAACCGGGACCAACGGCTTAACGTGCCTTCCGAAGCACGGAAAAAGCACCGAATAAACGTACATATGAAATTCGAAAACCGAAAAACACATTAGTACGTGATGGGATTCGAACCACGACCTCCCGCTCAGGAGGCAGCGGCCCTTTCCACTACACCATCGGGCTCCTTTTGTAGGTATACCGGGAGTTTAAAAAAACGCTACCACTGAAACAGAACAACTTTTCCCGAGGATCGGACGAAAAGTGAAAAAAGAAATGGCCCTCCCATACAAAATGCTCGAGTCACCTATGTTATGATTGAGCTCACGTATACACTGAAATCTATGTATGACATACATACATATAATCACGCCTTTATCCCTAATGGGGTAGGCAGAGCGTAAACGACCAGAACAAAGGTAGGTAGTGATAGGTTGTCAGGCCATCGCCTAAATTGCAATATACTGAAACCCTTGGATCCCTTAGCTGGTTTTTACAACATGCAAATGCAGCAGGCACATTCTATGTTATCCTCTCGCTCCCAGTCCAGCATATGCAGCAGCTATATATAACCTTTCTACTTAATTGGAAATTGTTCTAGTCCACACACTTCGTAGAAACAAACACCAATCCTATTCTGGGAAAAATACGTGGGTAATTTCTCTTGAGAGGAAACACGGGGTTCCCTCGGGAACGAATCCGATTGCGTCGCCGACTACAGCCAGGACATTTCTATTTCTGGGATAGCTATTTATGTGTGTGGGATACATACTCACATACATAGGCCTTTATCCGTAATGGGGTAGGCAGAAAGTGAACGACATAACCAAAGGTTGCTCCGTTTCGTCTGACATAGTTTTGAGGGTTATTTAAGACAGATTTGTAGGTATGTATATTGCTGTAGTGACAGGTCAATATACAGAAACCCTCGGATCCCTTAGCTGGTTTTTACAGCAGGCATGCATGTATATAATCACGCCTTTATCCCTAATGGGGTAGGCAGAGCGTTAAAGACCTAAACAAAGGTCGTTCACCACTTCTGACAAAGTTTTGAGGGTTATATAAGATAGATTTGTAGGTATATTGCTGTAGTGACAGGTTGTAAGTTTTACAGCATGCCCGGGAAGAAATGCAGCTGGCACATTCTAAGAACAAATTTATTCTTTTTCTTTAGCTCCCAGTCTAGCATGGAAGAAAAAAGAAAATGTGTGTGATCGTTTTTCTTATTACTAAGATTTGGATGAAGTATCTTAAATAACCCTCAAAACTATGTCAGACGTGGCGGAACAACCCTTGTTTAGGTCGTTTACGCTCTGCCTACCCCATTAGGGATAAACGCGTGATTATATGTATGTATGTATGGATGAAGTATCTCACGAATTTGTCAATAAAGAATGCTGTTATCGGGATTTAAAGACAGCTTTCCTCATTATGTCATTATCTGTCCTACTGTTAGAAAATAAATAAGTACAAGTTGTAGGTACTCGTATTATATCAGACACAAATTAAATACAAAGGTATAGTTCTGCCAAGAATTAAAAACAAATGTCATCGAGAAAAAATGAGACAGAATAAGAGTGGGACTTATGCACTTCCTATAAGCCCTTCTCTATGGCACCTCTATGACATACATACATACATATAATCACACCTTTATCCCTAATGGGGTAGGCAGAGCTTACACGACCTAAACAAAGGTAGTTCAGCCACGTCTGACAAAGCTTTGAGGGTTGTTTAAGATAGATTTGTACGTATATTGCTGTAGTGACAGGTTGTCAGCCTGTCGCTTAAATTGCAATATACAGAAACCTTTGGATCCCTTAGCTGGTTTTTACAGCATGCCCAGGAGGAAAAGCAGCTGGCACATTATATGTTGTTTCTCTCGCTCCCAGTCCAGCATGGAAGTAACCTCTATGACAGGTATTTTTAATTCCTGGCAGGGCTATATAATGTTTAACCCTTACATAACTTTTGACTCTAATCTACAAAATGTGTATGTATCTCAAAATATATGCCTTGCTAGATCAAATCTAGAGATTTGCGCAGCATCACAGATATTTTCCATGGTATTCCTTGTTTTAGTTGAAACCTTTTTTGACTTATTCAATTTTCCGTTTTACTGAATTAGGCATTTAAGGAATTAGATACCGGAATTAGGGCTGAGGCTGTTCTACCTACTGATTTCAGAAGCGCTTGCTTTTACTCTTCTGTATTCTTACCCGACCACCCGACGCACCACACGTAACCGCTGGCCTACGTAAGGCTACTAGCTAAACTATTGTAGACATCAGTCATGTATCATCATCATCATCATCTGCCTATTCTCCCGTATCTCACGGAGTCGGCTACCTGATCCAAGGGATTGAATGACAGTACTGGTTTTTACACAGAGCGACTGCCATCAGACCTCCGCAACCCGGAAGGGAAACCAGACCCAATCCTAGATTAGGTCAGAATGTTTAAGCCGCCAATGCTTAGCACTGGCCTCTGACATAGCTTAACCGTGCCGTCCTAGGCACGGAAAAAGCGCCGAATAAACGTACACATGAAATTCGAAAACCGAAAACACGTTGGTACGTGGTCGGATTCGAACCACGACCTCCCTCCCGCTCAGGAGGCAGCCGCCCTTATCTACTACATCATCGGACTCTCTCAATCTCAACATTAGTCACTTATGACGAACATAACTAAATATGCTTACTTATTGTTTAAACAGTGTGTGGCCCTACAACATCACATCACACAGACCACACAGACATCCGATCTACACAGACGGGTCTAAAGATAAGAATGGATCAGGGGCTGCTTTTTATGATCCTCAGTCTAATTGTGGAGTTAAATTTTATGTAGAAGAGAATATTTCTATTATGTACCTAGAACTTTTAGCTGTTATTGAGGCTATTTCATATGTAAAATCTATCAATTGGAATAAATTTGTAGTTTTATCAGATTCCAAAAGTTCTTTGCAACACATAGGTCGGTGTTCATCGAGTTTTCGATGCCTCCCGATAGCTTATGAGATAATTAAATTAATACGACAGTTGCAACTCAATAATAAAGTTATTGTTCTGCAGTGGATCCCTTCACATATTGGTCTGAGACATAACGAAAAAGTAGACGAATTAGCTCGACAAGCTGCTAGTAGTGGTACTCCTTTAAAAGTTACCCCATTCTATACAGATTGTTTTTCTGTTGTTAAAAAAATATGTCACGAGAAGTGGAGCGAATATTTTGATCTGAGGAGCCGAGAAAAGGGGATTTGGTATAGAACGATACAATCGGAACCTCCATTGTACTCTTGGATTGACAACTGTTCATTTAGTAGGAAAGAATGCGTTACCGCTCTCAGACTTCGTTCCGGTCACATTCCATTTAACAAGTTCGCTTACATGATGCGCAAGGTACAATCTCCGAATTGCGATAAATGTGGGGTAGTGGAGGATGTTTATCATGTTTTAATGGAGTGTGCTCGGAATGACGCGCTGAGAAGACGGTTACTATACAGAAATCATTCCATTGGAGAATGTAATAGTATTTTGTCTTGTCCATTCTCAGATTTAGCTAGGTTGTTATACAAACTTTACGATGACGCCTTATGTAATAGAACTTAAAATAATTGTATTTATAAGTCTGTAATATGTTCGAAGACGTATGGAGCGACATCTTCGTTACTGAAAAAGCTCCTTAATAAAGAGAAAAAAAAAAAAAAAAAAAAACATCACAAACAACATTGTAATTTTCATGTAGACTTTTTGGGCCCTAAGCCCTTTGTCCGTATGGCAAAAAGAGCCCAAGGTTACATTCCACATAAGGACAAAATGGTCGATCATGTTGGGTTTACTAATAAAAGATGGGACTATTTAAGTCGGCTGTAAGCCCACTCTATAGAAACAATTTATGTAATACTAGCGACCCGCCCCGGCTTCGCACGGAAACTAAAGTGTTGCTCCAATATATATACATATAAACCTTCCTCTTGAATCAGTCTCTCCATTAACAGAAACCGCATCAAAATCCGTTTTGTAGTTTTAAAGATCTAAGCATACATAGGGATATAGGGACAGAGAAAGCGACTTTGTTTTCTACTATGTAGTGATGATAATGTATGATTTGAGAAAGACGTTTATCAGGGTTTGGTCACATTTGCAGTATAAAACAAAATACTACACAAACTGTGCCTCGTATTGAAAATGGATGGTTCACGCAGTCTTTTTGCAAAACCTCAGTATCCACACTAAGAAAAGGGTATCTCCACAGGCCCTAAAGACTAGGGTAAGCCGGAAGAAACCCCACAAAATGATCCTCCTTTGTTTAGAGTCCATCTTCTATTTGATTTTGACAATCTCAATAATAGTCTTGATTTGTTATTGTTGTCAGATTGTTCTCTTGAGCAAAATACTTTTACTACAATATTTATAATTTGTATCGCTAATAAAAATGCCTGTAAAAATGCGTGAATTCATCACGGCAAGCTAATTTACAGAAACCATTCTATTTATACCATTCATGTCAGACTCGGATAATTCATGCTTAATTGGCGGGTAAGAATCTGGTATACCTTCTTATCAGTCTTTCTAGCTCATTATAATAGTCTATTTTAATCCTTTTGAAACACGTATGTGAAATACTCTGTCTTAAAAAAATTACCTTCCCACACAAAATTACCACCTAGATCAGACAATTTGTATGGAAAACCAATTTATATTTTCACTTCCTTAAAAAAGGTCTGGTGAAAGTTGTCAGTTTCATTGACTGAGCAACCCAGTTTACGGGACGCTGTCCCTTACACCTCGTATAGAATGAACAAGCTTCTCTCAATCACTCTGGGAATAACTTTGTAACAACAATTTATTGTCTGTTTCAGTGTGGTATTCTGCTGTTGCAAGTTATGCTGTGTGATGTTTGTAACTGTGTTTGGAATTTGGTTTAGCATGCTGTTCTACAATACTGTGAAAAAGTTTACAGTTTTGCCATGACCTCTGCAGTCACATGAGCGGAGAAGAGCGGGAAAACACTTATGAATGCAGTTGCTGCTGAAGCGATACCGTACCGTAGTCGCTGTAGCAGTTTCGTAGGCGCTTTAGCAGCTTCGTAGTCACTGTAAGGGCTTTGTAGTCACTGTAGTGGCTCCGCAGTCACTGTAGTGGCTCCGTAGTTGCTTTAGCGGCTTCGTAGGCACTGTAGTGTCTCCGTAGTCACTGTAGTGGCTTTGTAGTCACTGCAGTGTAGTGGCTTCGTAGTCACTGCAGTGTAGTGGCTTCGTACTCACTGTATACGGCATCGTACATTTTTTTTTTAATTAATTTGTTACATGTAAATAAATAATGTTAACAGTTTTCGAGTATTATTATATTTTATCACGACTGCAGGCAGCTAAAATTATTATTAATCCCGCCCCGGCCTATAAACCGTATTTTCTACCTGATTTTAGCCTTTAAACCTCATGAAAAATGCAAACAACTCAAATAGCTTTCATCCCTTACCCAAGTTTTTGGAGAAAAGGACAACAAAATCCCTTATTGTTACATTATTAAGATAACACCTTGAAACGGTCGTTAAATCTACAGCTCACACTAAAAGCTCTTACACACAGTACCGCTGGCACACCCGCCATTGCCAGTCTGCACAAGTTTGCGCGGTAAAAGTGACCGAGTCACTGTTCTGGCGGCACTGTGTGTAGGAGGCTGAGTATTCACCTGCGTGTATCTATACGTAGCAAAAGCTTTGCACAGTTTGTTACTTTTTAAGGTGACTATAACAGCCAAGTGGCGCCCCCATCAGTAACAAATACACTCAAAATGCAGTGAATCGCAAAACCGGTCCAACAGAAGCCTTTATAGTAGTTTAAAATCTTATAAATTGGTGATTCATAGTTTGTTGTAGTAACAGGAGGAAAAATTGCGAATAACGGCCACCAACGGCAATTTTTCTTCCTGTTACTACAACGAACTAATAATCAATAATTTATAAGGTTCTAAAATTTTTTTAATTACTATGACTTGTACGTTAGATTTATGAGTTACTCTGTGCTATTACTCGAGTCTGAAAATATATTTTTTTTACTAATGGGGGCGCCACTTGGCTAGTATCGCCACGGGCATCAATGATAAAACATGAACCATTAAATTTTGAAAATTCAATATCCTTTGGTAGGTTGAAGGCTGAAGTTTGGAGTTATGTTTTAAAGCGCATATTTTAAAAAGGATTTTCCAATAATACAACGTTAAATACGATAACAATTGACGTCCGACTTTTAAACATTTTTAAACATACATACATATAATCACGCCTTTATCCCTAATGGGGTAGGCAGAACGTAAACATACATACATACATACATACATAAAATCACGCCTTTATCCCTTACGGGGTAGGCAGAGCGTTAAACGCCTCGTAAAAGGCGCTTTCGCCACTTCTGACAAAGTTTTGAGGGTTGTTTAAGATAGATTTGTAGGTATATTGTTGTAGTGACAGGTTGTCAGCCTATCGCGTAAATTGCAATATACAGAACCTCGGATCCCTTAGCTGGTTTTTACAGGCCCGGGAGGAAATACTGCTTGCACATTCTACGATTTTCTCTCACTTCCAGTCCAGCATGGAAGTTAATTTTAAAAAGCTTTTATTTAACTTGCAATGTATGTATGTACCAATTTATGTTCGGGTGGAATGTTGCAACTAAATTTTGAAGCATTAAAATAAATGCTTGTTTTAAAAAAAAAATCTTTTTCCGAAACTGGATCTTTATTTGGATATGAGTTGTTTGTTTTTTTTTATTTTTTATTTCATTTAATATTATATTTATACATATATACATACAATCACGCCTTTATCCCTAATGGGGCAGGCAGAGCGTAAACGAACTAAGCAAAGGTCGTTTGACAAAGTTTTGAGTTATTTAAGATAGATTTGTAGGTATACTGCTGAAGTCACAGGATGCCAGCCCATTTCAATTACCCTCGGATCCCTTAGCTGGTTTTTACAGCATGCCCGGGAGGAAATGCAGCTGGCACATTCTATGTTTTTCTCTCACTCCCAGGCCAGTATCGATAAATATTGATAAAATAATTTAATATTATAATTGAAGTTTCCCATAGGAAAGGCTCGAACTAGCCCCGAACAAAGCAGGCGGTATGGATCTGTGAAGCAATCGCCCGTAAAAAGTTACGTGTGCCGTAAAAACTACGTTCATGAGTGTGTCCCTAGTAATTGCGTACTAAAATGTGCAGGTAGCCGCCGTTATAGCAAATCGATGGACAACTTGGAAACCTGAAGCTATTTTCAGTCGAGAGGAAAAGGTGAAAGTGTTTCGGTAGCCGTTTTTTTAACCTACCGATGGTCTTCTTCTTTTGAGAGCCCGATGGTGTAGTGGATAGGGCCGCTGCCTCCTGAGCGGGAGGTCGTGGTTCGAATCCCACCACGTACCAATGTGTTTTTCGGTTTTCGAACTTCATATGTACGTTCATTCGGCGCTTTTTCCGTGCTTCGGAAGGCACGTTAAGCCGTTGGTCCCGGTTAATATCGTTTAATACCGTAGATATTAGTCGTTAATCCATATCGGAGGCCAGTGCTAAGCATTGGCGGCTTGAAAACTCTGACCTAATCTATGATTGGGAGGTAGGTCCCTCTTGGTTGCGGAGGTCAGATGGCAGTCGCTCTGTGTAAAAACCAATAACCCTAGTTCACCCACCTAGATTAGGTAGCCGACCCCGAGAGATACGGGATAAGGCTAGGGAGATGATGGTCTTCTTCTTTTCGAGTTGGTTTTCCAGTCGACATAAGATGCACCGTGGTGGCAGAACTTTTAAACCGCTTATTAATTAATAGGCCTCTGACATCGCTTGTCTTTACTTGAAATGGGTTTGTTCTTGACTCTAGGAAAAAGGCCAGGGATGATCGTGACAGATTCAACAATGGAGCGAGCTCCCTTAAAAGATGCCTGTTATGGCACTGGCAATCTCACGCACCGACGAAACACAGCAAACTGTTTGGCGGCGGACTCCGATGAGAGGGTGGTCGCGAGCCAGGCGGCCCCTTGCGAAGCCTACCACCGCTTTGTTGGGATCGTTCAGCCGGACTTATTCACTGGAAAGCAAATGCCTGTGTTGCCGTTGCCCGGGGTGGACCACTAAAAGGTAGATCCCATCCTGTCCCAAAAAGCATCTATCAAAGACAGCGACCGGGACCTCAGAAGAGCAAAAGGCGTCGGGAAATAGCGCTCCAGCGACTTCTCAAACCAGTGACCAGGAAACATGTAGGATCATTTTTCTTGGCGGACAATCAAGCTATTCAGCCTGCATTGCCCAAACCAAACTGAGAAAAATCTCACGAAGTAATAAACTGAAAAAAATACCATTTTAGTTGCACACACCTAAATCCTACTAAAAATAGTTTATTATTATGTTATGATTATGAATTGTGATGTGTTTACCGGAGCGGAGACAATAAAGGTTAACGCAGTGTTTATAATCCCAATCTCAAGGCTTATGGGAACCTTTCTTGGTATACTGAGGTGCAAACAGTCTTACCCCTACTACCGGGCGTAAGGGACAATTTCCCGCAAATGGCGGTTGCTTAGTCAACGATACTGAACAACTTTCACCTGGAAATTATGTTAGGAAATAAAAATAACATGTTTTTTCTATTCAAAATGCCGACGTCTCGTTGTGTACACGCTAAGAAGAAGGACTTTGTGGGGCAACTTTTTTATTATTTTCTGAAAAAGAAACCTTGTTAAAGTTGTTCAGTTTCTTGACTGAACAACCACTATCAGTTTGTACATCTTTGAACCTCTCGATCTACAAGTAATCAGGCTTTTTCTTAGCTAAAATTGGTTTAGCAATCGAGAAACCGTAGTGGAACCCGGCTTTACAGCCTTAGATGGGAGTAAAATTGAATTTCCGCGGTCGCTGTTTCTCGTGAAGCTCTTATGAGCCTGACCAGGGGACAATCTTACGCCCGTTTTATGGCTCAGTAGTTTAGCCATGGGCTTCCGATCCAGATGTTGTAGTTTTGATTCCTGCGTGGGAAATACTAAGTTTATATTTGTTACATACATACACACATAAATCACGCCTTTATCCCTTACGGGGTAGGCAGAGCGTTTAACGCCTCGTAAAAAGCGCTTTCGCCATGTCTGACAAAAATTGAGGGCAATTCTAGATTGTAATATGTATTGCTATAGTGACAGGTTGTCAGCCCATCGCCTAAATTACAATACACTGTAATCCTCGAGTCCCTTTTGCTGACTTCTACATCATGCCCGAGAGGAAGGGCAGCTGGAACATTCTATGTTTTTCTATCTCTCCCAGTTCAGCATGGAAGTAATATTTGTTAAGTTATCACTTTGAGAGATTTATCACGGTTTGGTTAAGACAACCTGTCTGTTATGTGGTGAAATATCGAAATTCACTGTGCCTATTTAAAACTCTACTCTTCTTATCTCAGTATACGGGCGTAAGGGACAGCGTCCCGCATACTGATAGGAGTTGCTCAGTCAATGAATCTGAACAACTATCAGCTAGATTTTTATTCAGGAAGCGAAAAATAGTTTTCTATACAAATTGTCTGATCGAGGTGGTAATTTTGTATGCGTTGCGCATTTTTTATTTTATTTTCTGAAAGTATTTCTGGCTGGAAGTTGTTCAGTATCGTTGACTGAGCAAGCCCTACCAGTTTGCGGGACGCTGTCCCTTACACCCGGTATTGTATGGTGTGCTTAAATGGTGTTTTCAAAATTCATACATACATACATAAATCACGCCTTTATCCCTTACAGGGTAGGCAGAGCGTTTAACGCCTCGTAAAAGGCGCTTTCGCCACGTCTGACAAAATTCAACCCTTATAATTACAAATAAAATGTACATAGGTAGCGTTCCGAGACAATTTTATTAAATAATTAAATTATTAAAACTTACAGTATAGTTTTTTATTTCAATTTCAAAACAATAACGCAAATACACTCCGTTTAATTCAAAGTAAGTATTTATGATGCACCGTCCTTTCAAAATTCTTTCTTTCATTTTCTTGTCAAAAAAACGTGTTATTCCATCAATTAGCAATGTTTGAGTCTGGATCGTTTGAGTTGTTAGAAATATAATCGTTGTAAAGATATATTCCATAAAATATTGCGAACATTATCGGGGACATAATTGCCATCCCCTTATAATACAGCAATAAAACACTGGAAATAAATATAAAATGTGTATAATTACCTAACTTTAGAATACATACATATATTCACGCCTTTATCCCTAATGGCGTATTAATAGAGCGTAAACGACCTAAACAAAGGTCAACCTGTGACACACAATGAGCTGACAACCTGTCACTATAGTAATATGCCTACAAATCTATCTTAAATAACCCTCAAAACTTTGTCAGACGTGACGAAACTATCCTTGTTTAGGTCGTTTACTCTCTGCCTACCCCATTAGAGATAAAGGCGTGATTATATGTATGTATATAAACTAAAATAAGCGGATACAGTTTCTTTATCCTGTGCTATATCCCCCCCCTGCTAGTTTATGGGATAGTACATTGCCGACCCAGCAAAAACATATATGTTCAACTAATATACCGGGTGTAAAGGACAGCATCTCGCAAACTGATATGGGTTGCTCAGTCAACGAAACTGAACAACATTCACCAGGATATTGTTTCAGGGGATGAAAAAAAATAACTTCCCATACAAAACGACCACCTCGATCAGACAATTTGTATGGAAAACCAAATTTCTAATTCACTTCCTGAAAAAAAATCCTGCTGTTAGTTGTTCAGTGTCGTTGACTGAGGAACCCCTATCAGTTTACGGGACGCTGTCCCTTACACTCCGTATTCGTTTTAAAGAACCCATAGGCACCATGGCAAGGGGGATCCTTAAGTGATAAGGTAGTAAGTTTTCATGCTGAGGGATACGTTTTTGTTACTTACCACATAGGTAACAACGGCCCAGGATGTTTGTGAAAAGTATTTTAGATGATAAGTTAATCTTGATTAATGGCTTTTGTGTAATCACACTTCTATGAATACACGTTTCCTTAAACAACGCTTGTTGATTATTTACTCAACGGTTTCCTTCGTCTTTGAAACGTGTTTGAAACTTGCAGTCATCTGGTCATCTGTCAGTATAAAAAAAAATATTCATCTGTGGTCAGTATCTCTTGCTCGATCTTTTTTTTTGGTTGTGACACTTTGTAATCAGCTTTCAAGAGCGACAGCGAGTTTGAGTTCGTATCAGAAATGTCATTTCAGTACAAACTGGCCTTTCAAATTCATACTTAATATTGCTCTCAAGTTTGATATCGCTTCATAAATACTAGCCTAGATGACTCTTAATATTGCTCTCAAGTTTGATATCGCTTCATAAATACGAGCCTAGATGACTCTTAATATTGCTCTCAAGTTTGATATCGCTTTTTAAATACGCAGAAGACTTTGTGCCAGTGTCAAGTTCTTCACAACACGACTAAAAGTTTCATTTCCCACCCGAGTATCCCGTCTCTTGATGTATCCTTTTTTATATTTTAACGTAATATCATCATTTATTTTAATAACATAAAAATTTAGTATTGTATGTATTTTGTAAATAAATATTTAATTTTTATTGATTTTTTGTATCTTGTGTTCTGACTATCCTTATCATTTGTCCTTTGATTTCGTTGTTTTGTATAAACGCGTTTCGTTTCCCCACCTTTTACTTTTAAAAAATGTTATGAATCTTATTTACTTGACACTGGCACAAAGTCCAACTAGTGCAATTAACAAAAAAAAAACTCTTCTTCTATGCTTGCTTTGCTCTTGACTCCCCCGTGACTCCTCCGCTCCTACCACCGTGACCACTCATGACATGAAGAAATGAAGATGACGTCGATCTTCGTGTTTATACACGGCAGGGAACTTTATTATAATTATGTAGGTACAGTCCTTAGGTACAGTACAGGTAGATGTATACCTACTGGGTGTGAGGGACAGCGTCCCGCAAACTGATAGGGGTTGCTCAGTCAACGACACTGAACAACTTACACCAGAAGAATATTTCAGGAAGTGTAAACAAAAAATTGACTCGTCCATACAAAATGTCCACCTTGATCCGACAATTTGTATGGAAAAGCCAAATATTTTTTCACTTCCGAAAGAATTTCCCAGTGTAAGTTGTTCAGTATCGTTGACTGAGCAACCCCTATCATTTTGCGGGACGCTGTCCCTTACACCAGGTATACCGTAACTGGTACCCTACTTTAATAATCATTATTTTGCATTAAATTTCTCACATGATTTTTTTCTTCCTTGAACATTCTGAGCAATACCACAGAATAAATAATAGTACTACAAACAGAATGGACATTCACCTCCCTTCCCCAGTCCAACATACGTCACACTCCGCGCCGGATTGTGGGCCACATTGAGCGTACACTTAGCGGGTATGGCGCGCGCATGTTTCCCAGTGTAACGGAAATAATAAAGTTGTGTTCCAAAGATGGTTAGGTACTGTTCCGTGTACGGATGTCTTCCTACCATAAGATATGACTCCAATAGGAACTTTTTTAGATTCCACAGTGATGAGAGACGGTAAGTAAATTCATACAAAATATGCAACCCTAATCTATTCTAATTTCTAACTATTCAGTTACAGTGACCTACTTTAAAATGTTGGTTTAATCAAGAACCAGATTAATCAAGTGATGATTATGACCGGTATAACAAATTTTGTCAACCCTTATAACACGCACACAAACGCACTGATGCCGTCTGTCGATGTGTGAGCAAAATTACATGATAGTTAGAAGTGTCCGAGCTGTGGCAATACACTGTGTTGTGTACCTATTTTGATATAGGGCTAGTACTACAATTAAAAAACATTTTTATCAATTAAATCTTTATTGTTTATAAAAACGGTGCCTATTCTAAAATTTGCCGGCTTTAGCAGCTTATCGGCAGTTTATCCTGAAAATAAAAATGGTATATTATAAAAAATAAGCTAAAGCAAATAAGTGAATTTTCGGAGTCCGTTTAAAACTTTCTACATGACATAAAGCTGATATTGCTGTATGCAAGTCGCTTTCATGCAAAATGCAAGTTGCATGAATCTTTATTTAGAAAGCCATACATTACCATAGTCTTGTAGGAAAATAGTGTATACGGGAGGCGCAGGTTCGGCGTATTTGGCGAAAAATACTTATACATACATATAATCACGCCTTTATCCCTAATGGGGTAGGCAGAGCGTAAACGACATAAACAAAGGTCGTTCTGCCACGTCTGACAAAGTTTTGAGGGTTATTTATTTAAGATAGATTTGTAGGTATATTGCTGTAGCGACAGGTTGTCAGCCCATCGCCTAAATTACAATATACTGAATCCCTCGGATCCCTTACCTGGTTTTTACAGCATGCCCGGAAGGACATGCAGGTGGCATATTCTATGTTTTTCTCTCGCTCCCAAGTCAGCATGGGTGAAAAATACTTATACTAGTTGATATAGCGGAATAAATAAACTTTATACATGCGTGCAACCACACAATTTGTAAAAACTGGTTGTGTGATAAAACTGATCATTAAAATTTACTTACTTCTTAAATTAGCTTAAGCTCAGTATATTCATGGAATTAATAAGTTAGTATAGCTCAGGAAAGGCAACATCGTACCACCAAGTCTTCAAAACCCTGTACATCCAAGATAAGCACATGATAATTAGTACAAGTGGCAGAACTATTTTGCAAAGGAACATACATGTCGGCACACAGCAGGCTAATCTGAAACAATTAAATAAAAAACGAGTCATCCTCCTAATTACCTATTACTTATAAAAGCAAAAGTTTGGATGTTTGAATGTTTGTTAATCAATGAGGCCAGTTTTGCACTGCTCCGTATTCGGTTCGTATCCGAATGGTATCCGTGAAATTTCCATATAAAACAATGGATGGGTGCGCAAGTTATTATACATTTATTAGAAAGGCGAATTCGGAGAATATTCGCATACGGATTCGGGCCGGTGCAAAAGTTACGCTTAAACCACTGGACGGATTATAATAAAGTGAGCATACAATAAAGGTTAGTTAAATATAGGGTACTTTTCTCCGCGGAAAAACAGCAATTCTCACGGGAAAATAATTTAAAGCAAGATTTTATAGTAAACCAAATTTAGTCAATAAAGAGCGGTACGAAACATTTACAATCTGCACATTTTACTTAGATAAGATATTAACTGATGAGACCGTTATTTTATTAAGGTAATCTTTATTAATGGCAACTCTATAAATTCTATCAATTTTATTATTTTTATGATCAACTGGACTTGACATGGAGTTGACAGCGTTTATAAACCATAAACCTAAAATAGCTGTACCATAACCTATTCATAATCGTAGAGATATTAACTTATTTAATAATTTGCAAAAAAGGTTGGCATCGTAATCGTCGGGTGGTCACAAAAAATACAGTATTCTATAGTATTTCTAATTCAAATTTTAGAATAAAGGTAAACAAAGAAAGTTTCATGTCTTTTAATCGAAGATCTTGTATTCAAAAATAATTATTAGCTATTAGATGTGACAACATAATTAAAAAGTAGTTATAGAAATTGAAGTAATTTGCCATCACGTATCATTTATTTTTGAAATGTGTTTTTGAATAAAAAGACATGCAACTTTGTTTACATTTATTCTTAAACGGAGTTGGAATTATATACGTATTTAATCCTTGTATATAGAGTGTTTACTAATGGACATAAACAGACCACATACAGTGCTGAGTGAAATAACTCTCTACTTGAGGTTTAGAAGCTCCTATATATATTAGTATACACAAACTATGATCATTTATCCCATTATAAACACAAAAGCATATTTCTCTCTAAAATAAATGAGAAGAAACAAAAGATCGATCCTCTATTCTATATGCTATCCTGGCAGCTAGGTTAGGTTCTATTGTTACTCGGGTATCAGCAGTTACACCGGTGTGTAAATGAGTTTTCCGGTGAGAATGCGCCATTTTCCCGCGGTAAAATGTAGCTTATACTTGGTTATTTAGTTAGGACATTGCAGGCTGATAACCTCATTGTCCGAAAAGTAAGATGATCCATGCTGTCGGATGGGCATGTAAATAGTAGATCCTGCGTCTGATTTCTCTCTGGTCGTGTCAGTTAATCTGTCCTATCAGAATAAGAGATTGAAGGAATAGAGAGTGCGCCTGTGTGTAGCGCAAACACTTGGGCAATTTGAATTTAGTCCTGCGCAGTTGGACGATCGCCGAAAATCGGTTGGAGGACTAATAAAAAAAATAATGAAATGATTATACGTATAAAATTTACAGACCTTCAATAACGTAACTTAGTAGAACCAGCAGCGGGTCGGCTAGAGGCGTTGGTAATTTCAACTTCCCATGCAGGTAATCTGTAGCCCTCTTGAAGCATAGTATTGTATATCAAGATAGCTAGCCATGTTGCTAGTATTATCGGTGATAGTAAGCACAATACTTTTAGGCAAATGAATGTTGAAATGCTGAAAAACAACAAAAAAAAGTTGTGTACATACTTACATACATATAGTCACGCCTTTATCTCTAATGGGGTAGGTAGAGCGTAAAGGACCTGAACAAAGGTCGTCCCGCCACGCCTATCAAAGTTTTGAGGGTTATTTAAGAAATACTTGTAGGTATACTGCTGTAGTGACAGGTTGTCAGCCTGTCGCCTAAATTACAATATACTGAAACCCTCGGATCCGTTAGCTGGTTTTTACAGCATGCCCGGGAGGAAATGCAGCTGGCACATTCTCTCCCAGTTCAGCATGGAAGCACACATGTGCATCTACTAGTGGTAAATAAGTACAAAATAAAATAATCTTACCACATTTGATTTCGTCGCTTTAAAAATTAAATATACATGATTTGGTAAGTTAATAAAGAAAGAATGTAAAAAAATATAAGCTTTTTGTAAATAAAAGTATATATATACATATACATACACCCAGGCCGATTTCGGCTACGGTGACTGCAATTAATCAATAAAAGTATAAACAAACATGAAATAAAATGACAGTAGATTGACAGTTTTCCTTAGAACGAAAGATGTCAAAATACATTATGAGGTTACTATAAAAATAGTCTTGCAAGTCTATAGTATTTCCAACTCAGTTTTAGACTGAAGGTAAACAAAGTTTTACGTCTTTTTATTCAAACACACATTCCAAAAATAAATGATACGTGTTGGCAAATTAATTAAATTGCTAAAACTACTATTTCGTTATGTTGTCATATCTCATAGCTAAAACTTATTTTAGAAACGTGATCTTCGATAAAAAGACGTGAAAATTTGTTTACCTTCATTCTAAAACTGAATTGGAAACATTATAGCTAGTAGATTTTAAGTTAATTTACATACATATAATCACGCAGAACGCTAAACAAAGGTCGTTCCGCCACGTCTGACAAAGTATTAAGGGTTATTTAAGATATATTTGTAAGTATATTGCTGTAGTAACAGGTTGTCAGCCCATCGCCTAAATTACAATATACTGAAACTCTCAGATCCCTTAGCTGGTTTTTACAGCATGCTCGGGACAAAAGGCAGTGGGCACATTCTATGTTTTTCTCTCACCTCCCAGTCCAGCATGGTCTTTTGAGCTTATTATTTTGAGCGTGCCGCGTGAATTTATTTCGAGTGTCGAACAGTCTCGGTACCCTTGCTCGGTTCTAAGTAAATTAATAAAAACTGGGTATACTACTAACTTAAATATTTATATTTTTTTTATTAATCTTATAAAAACGGTGGCAAGCTCCAGTACAAAATGTAGTAGATTAATATATACAGAAGGAAGATGCAGATAATAGGAAACAATAAACAGCAACACTTTAAGCAATTCATGTAGAAGCAACTGAAAAACACAAAATCATACATACATACATATAATCACATCTTTATCTCTAACAAGGTAGGCAGAGCGTAAACGACCTAAACAAAGGTCGTTCCGCCACGACTGACAAAGTTTTTTGAGGGTTATTTCAGATAGATTTGTAGGTATATTGCTGAAGTAACAGGTTGTCAGCCCATCGCCTAAATTGCAATATACTGAAACCCTCGGATCCCTTAGCTGGTTTTTTCCCAGTCCAGCATGGAAAACACACGGAATCAAAAATTTAATATTATAATTATTACAAAAAAGAAACACTGCGTTCTTAACGCTAGATCGCTATGCACGCATAGTGGGATAGTCTCCTAACTAGAATACTGGGCAGATTTTAAAATGTTTAGATTTTTTCTTATCCCTAAGATAAGATAATGTATAATTTTCTCAGGTTTGGGTGCAAGTACATTATATTGCTTGTGCTCTGAATTGCACCACACACTTAGCTTCTCCACACTACACAAGTAAGTAGGTATGTATTGTATATTGTTGGTATTTTTAATGTAAATAATAAAATCAATCAAAATTAAGAATTGATTACTTACACCTCAGGCTCGCGCGTAGTTATCATATTTTCAAATTTGTCCATTTTGGTACACTTATTGATACTACACCGTGCAGCTTAAATTATTGTTTTGCTTATTATTGATACAATATTTATTTTATGATAATAATAATGCAAAATACTAATTTTAAGGAAAACAATAAAATAATAAAGAAAAATACCTCTCTAATTGACCGCTTAAGTGACAGTGCGACAGAATAAAATCCTAGTCTATGGACAGGGCTATGAGTTTAGGCTTGGCAAAGGCAATGAGCCTAAAACAGTTTTTTTTAAAACCCCGTGTTTCTGCTCCTGCTCCTTCTTCTGAAGGGTATGATGCGCATAAAGCTCTCTTAAGAGATTTTAGTATTCCGTCATCACCTAATGGACGTGCTCTAGTAGCGAATACTAATAGTTCTGATTCCTCAGTCACTTCTACCATTAAACAAATATTTTTTATATTAAAATCTTTGTTACAATCTAATTTATCACCGTCCCACGCTGCCCCATCCGATAATGTAGTCATTCATCAATCTAACAACAATGAAAATTCATTTGAAAATTCTCTAGTGGAACTGCAAAAGCGCAGCTCATAAGAAACTTGATATTTTTTATTTTATAAATTCGTATAAACCATTTCTCTTGTCTCTGCAAGACACATGGTTCATAACGGTACGCAAATAAAATAATACTGTTGCAATCATTGACGACCATAGTCGTTTTAAAAATTGTAGTCATGGTTTAGTTGCTTCATCTGCGATGTTTTAGATACGGATCATATGTGAATAGAGATTTCTCAAGCAAGTAGTGATTTTTATTTACAGATTCATATGAATATTTTGCCTGTGCTTTGGTTTCGCAAAGTTGAGCTTCGAAGTTACATGCATTATTATTCATTTCGTATGCGGCTGCACCTTTACATCAATATAATATTAATTATATAATATTTTCTTCTCCTGTCCAAATTACCTTTTTTCTACATCTATTAATATTCTCATATCCTATGATTATTTAAATGTAAATTATTATAATTTATTTCTTTTTATAAACTGATCCTATCGATTTTTCCTAATTCCATACATACATACATATAGTCACGCCTTTATCCCTAATGGGGTAGGCAGAGCGCAAACGACCTAGCAAAGGTCGTTTCGCCACGTCTGACATAGTTCTGAGGGTTATTCAAGATAGACTTGTATGTATATTGCTGTAGTGACAGGTTGTCAGCCCATCGCCTAAATTACAATATACTGAAACCCTCGGCTCCCTTAGCTGATTTGTACAGCATGCCCGGAAGGAAATGCAGCCGGCACATGTTTTTCTCTCGCTCCCAGGCCAGCATGGAAGACAAATTCCAAATTCCGTTTCATCCTTTTATTTCGTTTTCGTTCCCCGTGTTTAGAATAAAATCAAAATAAAATAAAAACGTTTATTTGCCCTAAAGAGCTTTTAACAAGACACATACTTACTTTAGAACTCCGCCCTAGGTCAAGCTTGTATCGCGGCAGTCCATACGACCATTACCCATACACATAGTTAGATACAATTTTGGTAAATAATGTAATTAAAATTAATATTAGAACTAATTAAATTGAAAGAGATATGTCTGGACATAAGTCTAAAATATTAAATATTTAATATATTAATGTATAATTTTATATAGACAGGTACATAAGTGCGTATTATAAATATATATGAGTTTTGTATTTAGTATACCTATAGTAGATTATTATAATGTAATGTATAGTTGTAGTTAAGTTATTATTTTTAGAATATGCTCGGTAGAAGTGTAGTCACATGTCTTCAGCCATTTTACTAGGATGCGTTTTGCTTCCGACACTTTACAATCTTTAATAATGCAGTCTTTATTAACAGCGGAGTAGATGTATGGAAAGCTAAAATTTCTAAATCGTTGGGCAAATGTGGTGTTTACTTTAGGTGTTCTCACATGATAGATCCTTCACTGCGATAGGGATATCTGTTCATCATGAGTTAGATTTTTAATAAGTTTATGTTGATCTAGGCTAGCCTTCAAAATATATAATTGACGTACTGTTAATACTTCTGCGTCCAGATATAACATTCTAGTCGGATACCTAAAGGGTTTTCTATAAAGAACCTTTAAGACCGATCTTTGGGCCCTCTCTAGCAAGATCATGAAAGTTTTTGCGGCACTGCCCCAAAGACCTATACAATACGTAAGCACCGATTGACATAGTGTTGTGTAAACAAGGCGTAGGATACTTTGATCGGCACAGTCACGTAAGAGCTTCATTACACCTATTAGTTTTCTAGTTCGACCGGACAAAAACAAAACTCTTATATGCTGCTTCAAGGATAAATTTTCGTCTAATGTAACTCCTAAGTATTTCAGCGCATCAGATCGTTGAATAGAGCTGAAATCACCCATGTTAGGTGACTGACTTGAAGGGGAACAAGTGTGTACTTTTAGGCTTGTGCTTAGATCAGGTGGTGCAGATGGTTTTGTTATATGAAGGCACATAAACTTCGTCTTACTTGTGTTCAAAGTCGAAAGATTTTTGTTTAGCCATTCCAAAACCAAAACCATACTACTCTCAGCGCTATTAAAAACTTCTGTCCAAATCGCCTTGAAAAATGATTGCTGTCTCATCAGCATAACAAATAACCTTAGAGTAACTATCGTTCTTTAGTATATTTGCAATATTATTTATGTAGATAATAAAAAGAGTGGGGCCTAAAATACTGCCTTGTAGAACTCCAAATTTGATGTTTGAAAAGTCACTTAACCAACCATCCACTTTAACACACTGAGTTCTTTATTCTAGGTAGCTACGAAACCATTTTTTTGTTTGGAAGTGGCAATGCGCAAACCGCGTCATGCCAACACTAAAAAAAAAGCAATGATTTTTTTTTGTTTTATTTGCGGCATTGGGCGTGACGCGCTTTGTCTATTGCCACTTACAAACACGGGAAATAAAATATAAGGAAAAAAATATTACTTCATCTGTGCAGTGCGACTTGCAGTGCGACAGTGCTTGGTGGCTTGTTTTTAGCTTTGTCTTGGTGGACAGCTTGTACGTTACTTTTCAAGGCGTTTTTGCAAGAATGAACAAAAATACAGTTTGTACAAGGATTCATGGAGTTCATGACCAAGGAGTAAACAGTAAAATCTCCTTCGCAGGATTTTAGCAAACTAAAGGGCTCGAGAAGAACCTATGGTCTGCCGGAGTACTGAAATCCCATACAAATGTTGTTTCGCTTTTATTCCTAAACAGTTAAACCAAACTTCGTACACATGACATAGTACTGGTTAAACTGGGATCCAAGAAAATTAAGTAACGTATAAGCATTTGCACTTTTGGGTGGTTTTTATGGCATAACGAACACGAATGAAGAAGAATTGACTCCTATTTTAATATCCTAAAAATAAATAAAATGTACATTGAGAACTCTGTTGCAAATATCTGTTTATAATATCAAATAAACTCGTATAAAACTGGATCACATTACAATATTTTACACCATATAATGTTACTAGCACCGATACACAAGACACTTTATAGGGGCTCATACACGACACGTTCACAACATTCTTCATTTTCAATAATTTTAAATCTTGCTTCTTTTGCTGATAGCACGACCAATTATATCTGGCAGCCATATCCTACAAAATCACAATATGTAATTAAATCATGAAACATGAAAAAAAAGAACATAATAATCGCAATAATCCCGGATAGAACTACTATTACGGGATACCTATAATTAGATAAAATATCATTACTCATTACTCATTACTCAATCATTTATTGCTTTCTTGTTGGTACATAAGGTCTATCAAAAACGTACCGTTCATAAACTATTCGAAGATGCAGATTATGGCTTTACAGTGGTGGCAATCGTTGTGGCAATCGTTGTCGTTACCGTTTCGTCAGGACCTGGATATAAAAGAAAAAACAAATTACTACGGAGACCGTCTATAAGTACATCATTAAATCAACAGTCTACATTGATGCAATTAATTTGCATAATTAAGATAGAAATATTTTTGTATTTACGAAATTATTGATCCACGCTGATCGTAACACCACTTGATTTAAAACATGAGAAACAGTGATGATTCTAATGAACTGCCTTCGTATATGTGATCATTTAAAATGTTATAAAACTTACCGAATACATCAGCGACCATTAAAAAGAGGATGATCACGAACGCGAGAATACCAATGACCATGCAGATGACCACCTGAGCGACCACACCGATGGCGTCAGAGCTCACCACCAGATTGTGAAAACTGATAACAAAAAAAAATATTCAAAAGAAGGAACAGATGTATCGCTCAATAGAGGTAGTGCCCATGCTTCTACGGCTGATATGGATATTTTAGACCATACAATCCACATTCATCCAAGCAATCAACCAAATAGAAAGACCGATAAGTACGTATTACAGATAAGAGATAACTATAATTTACAAACTTGTGTAACTCACCACATCACATCACATTTTCGATTATTTTAATAAAGATTTCTATAGCACCAAAAAATTTTCATGATGGATAGTTCAATATTTATTTCTTTCTGTAATTTGCAAAGGTAATTTAGTTGTCATTTTTGTGACAAAACCATGAACGTCAAAGAACTTGAAAGACAAAGAAGTATATAGTATTCATATTCCTTGATAAGTTTCTATGATTACCTCTATGATTGAAGATACCAAACTCGGAAACAAAACCTTACTCAGAGTTATTTTTGTCTTCAGCGCAAAATATAGTCAAGGTTTGATAGTGGTGTTAGTTGCATTTGCAGCAGCTTTTCCTGGACCTGTGTATTGAAATTGAAAAGGTATAATATTAACAATCTTATAAAAAACGTTGTTTATTGAAAATAATAGTGATCTAATACAAACTAACACAAATAATAGTGAAATCAAAATTAAACTTACAGTCTGTGATAGAGTCCAGAAGAGTGAACAATATGAAGCCAATGAGGAAGATGCACGCGAGACAGCAGAATACTCTGCAGAGGATTTGGGCGCAGCACTTACAGCAACAGGAGCAAGGGTTTGGGCAAGGAATGCAACCGCCGCCACCACCGGTGCCAATTATGATGTTACGGAAACTAAAAACGATAACACAACAGAAAAAAGAGACCAGGAAGACATTCAGATTGTTGCTGTTTTATGGTACCCCAGTTGAACAGAGAGACGTCAATTTATTGCTTTTGAAATAAAAATGCACTATGTTAATGTGTTTCGGATATTTGAACGTCGGCTTTATGAATTTGAACCCAAATAAAATCAGGTGTTTCAAGAGTACAGTGGGCAAGGATATTTAGCGCGAGCACTTACCACATAATTTACTATACCACCTGTGCTTATAGGTTGGTCTATAGTATACCACAGAATTTAAATACAATCTTTGACAATGCATATTTAAATAACATTTATTGTTCGTTCAAAAGAAATACCGAGAACATATCCAATGTATTATGAAAATAAATATTTGTATAAACTGTAAACAAATCTGATGGATATGTCTAACTTATGGCGGATGGTGACAGAACTATCAAAGAAGAACCTGAAAAGAGAGGAATCATTGATCAGATTTTAGAAAAGAGGTTCTACCAAAGTAGTCATATTACAAAATGTTATTTTACGGAACCCATCTGCTAGATAGCCTCTTGTATTGTATACCCATTCGCTATAGGAATTAGCATTCGTAGTTCTTTGAGATATTTCGTAATATCAAACAAAGTTTATTCAAAACAACATTCTATTCACTAATTATATTACACATATCGTTACAATAGGCATAAACTAAAAAATAAATAAGATTAGTAAATTAGTCTAAACTTAGTAGTACCTATTATTTACGAAGTTAGTATTTGTAAGGAGTAATTCCTGTTCTCTGCCCGTAGTTGTGACAGCAAGGCCATGAGATCCATGCCGTTAATAGATATCATTTTACCATCCTTTGAACCACTATCATCAACTCCAATGATTTCTTTAGTTTTTTCCGCAGTGTCAATGTTAATTAAACTACTGTTATCAGTGTTCTTAACAAAATTTGTACTATTAGTCGATACCTCCAATTTCTCAACAGCTTTGTCATTTTCATTTTTAGCAACAGCTGGTTCAACGGTAGTGTTTACTGGTAGAGCCCAAAATTTGTAGTACTTCAATATTTTCGGTGTAGGCTTTATCCTTACTTCCATGGCCGATTCAGACTTTTGTTTAACCTTCTCAAACATAATTTTCGTCGAAAGTGTTTCGAAATAGGTGCTGGCTTTTTCAGAGTTTGTCCTGAGAATTGGTGAATAGGTGGTTGCAAATATTTCTAGTCCTTCGTTTTGTAAATTATTTGTAAGAGAGTGACTGATCTCGTCTTCTCCATGGCGTCTGCGAGGGGGGACTGTTACGTGGTGTGGTGGAACTGTAAACATTTTCAAGGCAAATAAAAATGCCTTGAGCTAAACTAGTTATTCGAACAGAATTATTTAGCTTATCTATGTTAAATGGTGACAAAACTAATGGTAAGGTAGTAAAAGGCCAAATTGATATTTCTCAGATATATAAGATGCAACAATTCTTCCATGCTGGGGGCGAGAGAAAAACATAGAATGTCCCAGCTGCGTCTCATCCCCGGCATGTTGTAAAAATCGGCTAAGGGATCCGAGGGTTTCAGTATATTGTAATTTAGGCGATAAGCTGACAATTTGTTACTACAGCAATATTCCTACAAATTTATCTTAAATAACCCTCAAAACTATGTCAGATGTGGCGGAACGACCTTTATTTAGATCGTTTACAGTCCGCCTACCCCATTAGGGAAAAGGCGTGATTATATGTATGTATGTATGTATCAATACTTACCAATGTTATGTGAAAGTGTGTTAAAGGGCCGAAAACCAGTAAATTACAAAGGTATATTTAGTACGCAAAACTCCTTACCGAATCTATATCTGGCTCTAGTCTGATAGTCAACATAGCAGTAGTTGTAGCCGAGACCGATGCCAAGTGCCAGCATCATGACCAGTGTCATGATCATGCAGCCCACTAAAAAAACTCCTGCTATCCATACTGCGAACCTAACATTAATTTGATGTTAGTACAGTCAATTGAAATGCCTACCTTTGAGCATGCTTTTTCTGATACCTTAGTATTCATGCATGCTTTTTCTGATACCTTAGTATTCATGCATGCTTTTTCTGATACCTTAGTATTCATGCATGCTTTTTCTGATACCTTAGTATTCATGCATGCTTTTTCTGATACCTTAGTATTCATGCATGCTTTTTCTGATACCTTAGTATTCATGCATGCTTTTTCTGATACCTTAGTATTCATGCATGCTTTTTCTGATACCTTAGTATTCATGCATGCTTTTTCTGATACCTTAGTATTCATGCATGCTTTTTCTGATACCTTAGTATTCATGCATGCTTTTTCTGATACCTTAGTATTCATGCATGCTTTTTCTGATACCTTAGTATTCATGCATGCTTTTTCTGATACCTTAGTATTCATGCATGCTTTTTCTGATACCTTAGTATTCATGCATGCTTTTTCTGATACCTTAGTATTCATGCATGCTTTTTCTGATACCTTAGTATTCATGCATGCTTTTTCTGATACCTTAGTATTCATGCATGCTTTTTCTGATACCTTAGTATTCATGCATGCTTTTTCTGATACCTTAGTATTCATGCATGCTTTTTCTGATACCTTAGTATTCATGCATGCTTTTTCTGATACCTTAGTATTCATGCATGCTTTTTCTGATACCTTAGTATTCATGCATGCTTTTTCTGATACCTTAGTATTCATGCATGCTTTTTCTGATACCTTAGTATTCATGCATGCTTTTTCTGATACCTTAGTATTCATGCATGCTTTTTCTGATACCTTAGTATTCATGCATGCTTTTTCTGATACCTTAGTATTCATGCATGCTTTTTCTGATACCTTAGTATTCATGCATGCTTTTTCTGATACCTTAGTATTCATGCATGCTTTTTCTGATACCTTAGTATTCATGCATGCTTTTTCTGATACCTTAGTATTCATGCATGCTTTTTCTGATACCTTAGTATTCATGCATGCTTTTTCTGATACCTTAGTATTCATGCATGCTTTTTCTGATACCTTAGTATTCATGCATGCTTTTTCTGATACCTTAGTATTCATGCATGCTTTTTCTGATACCTTAGTATTCATGCATGCTTTTTCTGATACCTTAGTATTCATGCATGCTTTTTCTGATACCTTAGTATGATGATAGTTACAGTGTCACTACTCCACTACTTTGTAGCATTAAGGAAACGGGATTGGATGCATGTCCAAGGCATTAGATAGATTTTATTTATCTGGCTCTCAAACAGCTTAGGTAGGCTAGCCTGTGTATGAACAAAGTAAATAAACCCAACTTACTTTTCCGTAAAGTATAACAAGTTTGATATGAGGCAGCCGATTTTCTCACACATGTTTTTTCTAAAACTGCACGATTTTTTGCTAATAGGTATACATTATTTTGATATAGAATTATTATTATATTAAAAAGTATTTTCAGGAGTTGCGGGCTTTTGGGGTTGCACTTGCTTTTGACAAAGTATGGACAAGTGTTTCATAGATTTTATACCAAAGACTGAGCAGAATAGTTTTTAACCCGAGATCGGCGAGATAGTCTCTATTTCTCTCCGAATAAAAACTCTTTGTAAAAGGCAGTCTTCGCTTGTACCACTATTAAATATTATGTGCTTGTACCCTACCTATACCGGAAAAGTGTACATCTTTTAGTTACACTAAATATCAATGGAATTTACTCCGGTTGCGTTTAAAATGATAAAAGCTGTGCCCACGCTATTTGTCCATTTTGTTTTGTTTTATAATAATACGTAAATCTGTAAATGTACTGATTTTTTTTGTTTTTATTTTAAATGTTTGTGAATATGTGTAACTAGTAAGGGCCCCCGCGCACTAGGCAGCCTGGCTGCGCAGCCAGGCTGCGGCAGACAGAATATTTGCGCAGCCAGTTATAACAGCCAATCAACGACTAGTCTAGATCCTTCCGTCGAGCAATATGGACGTGGAAGAACTTATAATTATTGCTTACCTATCTCGTAAAAAACGCAAAATAAAGAAAAGATACTGGATTCATCCTCTTTTTCTAGAAAGACACTCAAAAGGCTTATTCCAAACCTATTTCAAAGATATTCGCGCATTCCCAGACCTGTTTTTTAACTACACGAGGATGTCAGTGCAATCGTTTGATAACCTTTTGGAAAAAATACGAAATTCAATCAATGGCATTGATACTCCTATGCGAGCTTGTATAAAACCTGAAGAAAAACTGGTGATAACTTTGAGGTGAGTACGAAAATGAAAGATATTGTTAATCAGTCTCTTAACATTTATTAGGTATTTATTTCTTACATGTATGGTAATGAATTACCTAGTTCAAGTTGTCCTGTGTAGTAAATAATTCTAGTAATTCAGAACCCTGAGACACATCTGTTGCATTTGTGTCAGTTGGTGATAACGCATCAGTATAAACAGTATTATCTTGCCTGTCTGGAACAGCCGTAGAATACCCACGGCGGCCTTCAGTGGTCGAGGCTTCTGGTCTATAATTCGAGTGTGTCGAGTATCCATAGCGATACTGCCCACTGCTTGTGGTTTCCGGTCCATATTCAGTCGAGTATCCTTGACCTTGGCGATATTGTCCACTGAACGATGTTTGTGGTCTATATGATCTGGCGGCCGATGCCCCTGGTTCATAATCAACATTACGTTAGCGAAACGGACTAAATTCGGAATCGTGAGTTTGCATTTGAGCTCTTTTTATAACTTCAATTAACTCCATTTTTGTAGAAAGCTTACGATGTCTCGGGATGTTTTTAAAATCATCTAGAAGTGAAAGTATAAACAGTCTATCTGAATCAGACTCTTGCTGTCTTTCACGCTCTTCTCTCATTACAATACTTTTCCTTAATACCTGCACCAAATCATCGTCTTTAGGCCGAAGAAAATGAAGTTGTTCGAAATATACGTATGGACTCTTACGCGAAGCTGCTGATCCACTTTTAATACCAGCTCTGCGTTTTACTTCCCTGCTGTAACTAGTCCTGATGTTCTTCCACTTGCTCTGTAGAGATTTACCTGAAAATTATATTTGTTCTTTGTTACAGATATCTTGCTACAGGATGTTCTTTAATGGAATTGAATCATAATTATCGGATTGGACATACAACTGTCCGAGACATCATACATGAAGTTTGTATGGCGATTTGGGAGAATATGAGACAGTCATCGTTTCCAGAATTAAATGAAGAGAGGTGGCTTGAAATAGCAAAAGGTTTCAATGAAAATGCAAATTATCCCAATTGCGTTGGTGCCATCGATGGCAAGCATATAAGAGTGATAAAACCCAGCGATTCAGGGTCACTGTACTATAATTATAAAAATTAATTTTCCATTGTTTTACTTGCTGTATGCGATGCAGATTACAACAACAAAGATTTACAATTTCCGGAGAAGCGCCCCATATCAAATAATGGAGTACCGATGCCATACGTCATAGTGGGGGATGAGGCATTTGGCTTATGTGAAAATTTAATGAGACCCTATGGAGGTAGGAGTTTAACAGCGGAGAAAAGAATCTTCAACTATAGACTGTCTCGGGCAAGGCGGTACATAGAATGCACGTTTGGGATTATAGCCAACAAATGGAGAATTTTTCACCGCCCACTAGATGTCCGACAGGAACTTGCAATAGCCATAGTACAAGCTTGCTGTGTCTTACACAACTACGTGCGCGAAAGAGACGGGTATAGGTTTCAAGACACACTGTACGTTCCACCAGAACTGGAAATAACCGGTGGATCCACAAATAGAGGAAGCCGATCATCAGCATCCTATAGGGATTTATTTGCGGATTATTTTATTAATGCAAATCCGTTAGAATGGCAAAACAGATATGCATTAGAATAGTGCCTACCTATTTATCTAAATAAAACATTGAAGTGAAAATACCTAGTTAAGTACCAAAAAAGAACAATAACGAATACATAGTTATTCTGCGATACTTTACAAAAATATTGATTGGTGTTGCAGAATCATCCTGTATTATACTGTATAATCCAGATAATAAAAATACATGCTTACCAAATTCTTTTTTGTCATTTTCTGATAAACTTTCCGAGCACATTTGGTTCGTGATTTCTTCCCATCTTCTTTTCTTTAAAACCCGATCACTGTATTCTTCCGATGTTATATCCCAAATTGCTTTACGGCTTTCAATTTCCCGACTAAATTTCTCTGTATCGAAAGTCATCTTATCAAAGTTCGGAACGCAAAATACGTCTGGCTGCTACAACTAGTGCGCGGAGACTGACCAAGACTGACCGCAGCCACATACATTCGCCTACACACGTTCTGGCTGCGCGCAGCCAGCTGGCTGCCGTGCATATAGGCGCGTTTCATTGGCTGCCGCAGCCGAGATTTCGTGGCTGCCTAGTGCGTGGGCTCCCATACAACGTCATATGTTTGACTGGCTGCCGCAGCCTGGCTGCCGCAGCCTGGCTGCCGCAGCCAGGCTGCCTAGTGCGCGGGGGCCCTTAATGTATTTATTGATGTTGGTCAATTTATTCTGAAATATATAGAACGATTTCTTATTTGTCCAAGCTACAAACCAAACCCAACGAGACTTAACTTGAATATTGTATAACACTGCTGATATTAAATAATCTCGGCATGATCCAATCCAAGGGTTTCAGTAAATTGCAATTGAGTCGATGGGCTGATAACCTGTCACTACAGCAGTATACGTATAAAATAACCCTCAGAATTTGTACGACGTGGCGGAACGACCTTTGTATAGGTCTTTTACGCTCTGCCTACCAAAAAAATCCAATTCAATAAAATAGGATACACATAATAAGAAAATTATACATTTAATGAAAATAACAATATATAAGTTCTAAAAATTCGACTCGAGAATCCACTCGCTAAGAAGAAGTAGTTCTAAAAATTATAAAAAAAATAACTAAACAGGATACTTGCGAAAACGTAAACATTAACTTTATCTTGCGATTGTTTTGGATAAGCTTATAGTTTGTTCTACCGTCATATAGGATCTGTTCTATTTTGAAAAATTATCAGTTGTCTCCACAAAATGTACCGTAACATTTCTGTGCATCCCCCTTATTTTCGCTATGAGCAGTGAGAATTCCTGATCGTTTGTATTCAATGGCAGTACAAATTGAGGGTCCTGATTGTTGTCGAGGAATCGTGTATTTTTTGGTCGTGGCAGTGATGATGATGAGTTTTGCTCAAAATTTGCAAACCTTCGGCCTGAAGCTAAGGTGGTCGTTTCTTCGTGTACTGTATACTGGTATTCATGTAAATCTGTAAAGACAAAAACATCCTCATATCAACTCCGAGAATATCAGTAATTGAAAACAATGTACATCGCCTGGTCTGAATAGTTTCATTAATAACTCTATTTCTTGCTATCAAATTTAATAGATAGCAAGAAATAGAGTGAAAACATGCCACGCGAAATGAGTTATTCACGAGTCGGCTGAAAAATCTCAGAAGTTTGGTTGTAGAAGGGCAACCGCAGAAACTGATATGGTTCCGCACTTTCAGTACCTGTCAGTTTCAGTTAACTGCCTCCGTGGTCTAGTGGCTAGTGCCACGGACTTCTGATCCGGAGGTCCTGGGTTCGATTCCCAGGGGGGAAACTATCACTTTGTAAATTTTTCCCTGGTTTGATTAGGACATTGCAGGCTGAATCACCTGATTGTCCGAAAAGAAAAAGATTTCGTGCTTCGGAGGGCACGGGCACGTCGGTCCCGGTTGCTGTCTTTGATAGTGGTCGTTACTCAAACCATGTCATGGGCCTGATAGTTGTGCTACTAGGCGGTTTAAAAACTCTGACACTAGGGATCATCGGGACCATAGACTCCATACCCACTCGACAGAAGAAGAAGTATCTGTCAAAACAACCTGAACATATCCGAACAGTGTTTATGTCTGTGCTGAGCTTTACAATCTACAATAGTAGAGTAGTCCTAGTTATAATAGTCCTCCCAACCGATTTTCGGTGACGGCGGCCAATCTCCCAGAGATCGGCCAACTGCGCGGGACTTGTTTTTAGTGCCTAGGTGTATGCGCAACACACAAGTGCACTTTCTTCGGAATCGAATCCTGGACCTCCAGTTCGTGGTGAACCTATGGCTCAGACCACTAAACCACGGAGACAGTTAATCTACCTATCAAGTGTAGTATTAAGACATACATACATAAAATCACTCCTTTATCCCTTACGGGGTAGGCAGAGCGTTAAACGCCTCGTAAAAGGCGCTTTCGCCGCGTCTGACAAAAATTGAGGGCAATTTTAGATTGTAATGTGTATATCTAATGTGTAGTGACAGGTTGTCAGCCCATCGCCTAGATTACAATACACTGTAACCCTCGAGTCCCTTTTGCTGTCTTCTACAGCATGCCCGGGAGAAAGGGCAGCTGGAAAATTCTATGTTTTTCTATCTCTCCCATTCCAGCATGGAAGAAAAAAGTATTAAGACAGTTTCCCCAGTTTTTTTTTAATATTTGATAGGCAATCATTTGTCCGCCATCTCACGTGATGGTAAGTGATGATGTAGACTATGATGGAGCATGATTGCCTAGAAAATGCCTGTTCACTCTCGCCTTGAAAAGGCCCAGGTTATAACAATAGAATAGAAGGAGAGCCATGTTGAGCGGTGGTCTCTTACTTAGTTGGTAAGTCTTCGTCTCCACGACGCAGTAGTGGTAGCCCAGGCCGACGCCAACAGCCAGCATCACGAGCACGGTCAGAATGAGGGTACCCACCAGCGCCGTCAGGACGAAGCACGTCGCCAGCCTGATAACAAAAACACGCATAATCAAGATATCAAGAGTGTAGGGGACAGCGTCCCGCAAACTGATAGGGGTTGTTCAGTCAACGGAACTAAACAAATATCAGCAGAAAAAAAAATCGGGAGAAAAACAAAAATTGGTTTTACATACAAATTAGACAATTTGTATGAAAGTATTTATTTTTTTATGTAAAGTTTTTTTTTCTACTAATGAAATAAATTCCTGGTTCAGTTTCGTTGACTGAGCAAATCAGTTTACGGGACGCTGTCACTTACACCCGGTATAATCACGCCTCTTTCCCGGAAGGGTAGGTAGAGACCACATTTTCCACTTACTACGATCCTTACATACTTCTTTCACTTCATCTAAATTCATTAATCTTTTCATACACGCTCGTAATATTCAATGAGAGTGTAACAAAAATGGGTTACGCACCCTGAAAGATGTGATTTTGTTCATGTTAGTAACTAAACAACTTTTTTCAAGGAAAATAGGTCGCAAAATTATTACTATTACAATTCTTTACATGCCATATATAAAATTGCTGATAGCGCATTTAGTATCAAGTTTTATTTTCGCATTTCAAACTTTTTTTCTTGGGAAAAGTTAAGTTGTTCAATTTCATAGTCAGATCCAGATACATCAGGGTGATGCTTGTACCCTTTTCGTTACACTGGTATTCTTAAACAATGCTACTTACGCACCGCGTTGTCGTCTACACTAGGATGCTTCTTCAGAAGTTATGAGATCCTAGTACTTATATAAATATTGCTTGGTACTATTGCAAGTCACTACACTACAGATTAAAGATAGAACTAGAACTCAATCAATCAATCTTTTAGGTTATGGCGTTTCCACTATGATTTCGCAATGTATCTAGTTGTTATAAACGAAAGGCTTCGTGAAAGAACAAGGAGTTTCTTATTAATTGGCTATGAATATTCCGAGAGCAGACTGTGTACTGAAGGACTTAGAACAAAGAACTAGAACTCCAGACAATGCTGTAAGTAGCAGCTACCTGAAGTCTCAGTTACAGGAACCACCTGTTTGGAATCTCCCTTATTTTTTTAGTAATAAAATTGCTTACCGTTGTGTTACATACAGAATATTGGCTATCAATGCCCCACATTGCGAACAGCCACAACAACACATGTAGATGATAATCAGAAGTTCATATAAAATCGTACAAAATATAGAAAAACATCAAATAAAAGCGTAAAATATTTATTAAAAATTCTAAATAAAATTCTCAAAACATTGTATTGTCCAACGTAATGACACTTACTGTCAGCAGCTAATAATATCATGAAAGCATAGAGTAAGATTTTTTTTTTCTATGATATCCATTAAACATCTTCGCAGTGAATCTCTTCAGAATACTGGCTATAAGTTATGTTCTTTTTTTTACAAACGAAAAATCAAAATCTGTCAGTTTTGTTTTGCTACTCTCCAAATACTTGATTACTTTGGTTTATTTTTATAGTTCTTTTTATTTTTTTAATAATTTCTAGACACACGTATTTTCTACTAAATATTGTCCTAAATTTCCGGATTTTCGACAACTTTCGAAATGACCTACGTTCAGTTGGAAGAGGAGGATAACGTGATTAACGAGTCACTGGTCTATAAAGAGTAAGTCAGCTCATCTTATCTGGTTCTACACGTGTACGCAGGAAGACCTCAAGGCAGCGGCTGATAATGTTGTGAACGTGACTTAATTCTGGGCTACAACAGTGTAGTATACATACAAACATATAATCACACCTTTGTCCCTAGTGTCTGTCCAGTCCACATTACCTCACTGCTGGACAAAGGCCACCCATATTCTCCTTCCACTCTTTTTTAGTTTGATCTTCCAGGTGCCAGTTTGATAGAAAGGGAATCTACCTATCTAGATAATTTGATTTCTTATATAAAAATTACAGAAGTATTTTTTTTTATATTTACTAATTTGCATTTCTTTCATTTTGACTGAGAAATATTTTTAGTGGATGTTTGATAGAGATAGAGTAACTATCTTGGTAACTAAATTTTGTTTGATCCCTTTAAGCTACGTATTTATGATTTGCTAATAAAAATGTTCAGGCGTTATACCTTATTGATTCTCACTTAAAATCGTCCTTATTTTATTTCTACTTAGTATTTTAAGAGTTGATAGTTTTATTACAAGTTTATTTTTAACTTTTTTTATTGTTTCTCAAAAATATCTGCAGCCGGCCGCGGTGGGTGACATGTGCAGCGTTCGCCGCAGCTGTGCTGATTATCAGCGCCTGCGCCGTCAGCGTCGGCCTCGTCATGGGGTACACCTACTCTTACCTCGAGTACCGATCGGCTCTCAGATCAGGTGAGACAACGAGATGGCCAAGTGTTATGAAACTGACTGCAGCTGTGCTGATTATCAGCGCTTGCGCCGTCAGCGTCGGCCTCGTCATGGGGTACACCTACTCTTACCTCGAGTACCGATCGGCTCTCAGATCAGGTGAGACAACGAGATGGCCAAGTGTTATAAAACTGACTGCAGCTGTGCTGATTATCAGCGCTTGCGCCGTCAGCGTCGGCCTCGTCATGGGGTACACCTACTCTTACCTCGAGTACCGGTCGGCTCTCAGATCAGGTGAGACATCCAGATGAATAAGTGTTATGAAACTGTCTGCACTCGTGCTGATTATCAGCGCCTGCGCCGTCAGCGTCGGCCTCGTCATGGGGTACATCTACTCTTACCTCGAGTACCGGTCGGCTCTCAGATCAGGTGAGACATCCAGATGAATAAGTGTTATGAAACTGTCTGCACTCGTGCTGATTATCAGCGCCTGCGCCGTCAGCGTCGGCCTCGTCATGGGGTACATCTACTCTTACCTCGAGTACCGGTCGGCTCTCAGATCAGGTGAGACAACGAGATGACCAAGTGTTATTAAACTGTCTGTAGCCGTGCTGATTATCAGCGCCTGCGCCGTCAGCGTCGGCCTCGTCATGGGGTACACCTACTCCTACCTCGATCAACGAAACTGAACAACTATTACCAGGATTTTTTCAATACATTAAAAATAAAAATATGACCTCCCCATACAAAATGACCACCTCGATCAGACAATTTGTATGGAAATGCAAAAAAGAAAACATTTCCTAAAAAAAACCTGATGATAGTTGTTCAGTTTCGTTGACTGAGCAACCCCTATCAGTTTGCGGGACGCTGTCCCCTATCAGTTTGCGGCACGCTGTCTCGTGTATATTGCATGTATATGACCATCAATATTGCTTTTCTTTTTTCCAGTAAACGCCTCAGAATCTGATATATTGCACATAATGCAACTCTCCCAACTCCCATCAGTTACCGCCGACAGCACTTATAACGTAACTTTCTTGAGAAGCGCCCTCGTCTCCAGAATCCTGACCCTCGGCCATTCCATTATGGAGGAAAAGGCCAAGTATCTATCCTGGGTAAATGAAGAAGATTCTAATAATTATCGTGACTGATGATGATGAAACTGCTAACACATGCTGTCTTTTTTTTTTTGCTAATGATTTATGAGTTTTATTTGATTTGTAACATATAGCATATACGCACTACCTATACCTACTTATGTTATTCAAGATTGTAATAAAATTATATGTAAAATTAAGGTTTTCCTTCACTCTGAAGTCCAATCAGACTGGATTAAAATAACATACATACATATAATCACGCCTTTATCCCTAATGGGGTAGGCAGAGCGTAAACGACCCAAACAAAGGTAGTTCCGCCACGTCTGACAAAGTTTTGAGGGTTATTTAAGATAGATTTGTAGGTATATTGCTGTAGTGACAGGTTATCAGCCCATCGCTTAAATTACAATATACTGAAACCCTCAGATCCCTTAGCTGGTTTTTACAGCATGCCCGGGAGGAAATGCAGCTGGCACATTCTGTGTTTTTCTCCCGCTTCCAGTCCAGCATGGAAGATATTTATTAAAATAACAATCACCAGCTAAACAGAAAGTACTGTTTGTCCTAGCTATATTGGGTGTTCATTTTGGAAATTTGATCTACAATCGATGATTCAGACGCATACCCAGAATTTTCATTATTTTTGTCGATCGATTATCGATGATGTTACTTCCTTGCTTGCTTTAAAAATGTAAAACTTGAATATGGTTTTATAAATTTAATCAGAAAAATTGTGTGCCTACTTATAATATTTATATTCAGTTAAAATAAAATCACTGGAGGAAACTTTAAAAGGTGTTATCCTGTAAGTATTATTATTTTATCTTGTAGATATAGTTTTGGTGCGTGCTAATTATATAGTGTGTATTATTATTATGCAAAAATAAAGAACTTTAAATAACAAACAAACTTCCTTGCTAGATTTGAGAAAACCAGCTCCTTCTATTAAAAGAAAGACTAATATACATATTAAAATAATTTATTATTATTTTTCAAATCCAGAAAGTAACATCATCAACCAACGATCTACAAATTGTAAATTCTGGGTATGCGTCTGAGTCATCGATTATAGATAAAATTTCCAAAATTAATGCGTAAGCGCGTAGGTAGGTACTAAATATTTTCTTTTTGCTATTCTACATTTATTGAGGTGATTCTTCCCGAAAAATGGTTGTTATCAAGAGCTTATTTCTCCTAAGCTAATCATTGGAAAATTAAAAAAAAAAATACGTTTAAGAAATTAGTTCATGGTCTGAAATTGCAACATTTAAAAAAATCATAGTTCATAATTAAGTAAGCTAAAAAAATCTGGATTCAAAGCAATTTTTTTTAGAAAGCTAGCTTTATCAGAAAATCTGATATTCCTTCTAAAAATATTAGGAGCGCTTTCACCGTGCTAATTATCCGCATTACATACATACATACATATAATCACGCCTATATCCCTAATGGGGTAGGCAGAGCGTAAACGACCTAAACAAAGGCCGTTCCGCCGCATCTGATAAAGTCTTGAGAGCCATTCAGAGAAAATTTGTACGTATATTGCTGTAGTGACAGGTTGTCAGCCCTTCGCCACGCCTTTATCCCTAATGGGGTAGGCAGAGCGTATACGACCTAAACGAAAGGTCATTCCGCCACGTCTGACAAAGTTTTGGGGGTTTTTAAGATAGACTTGTAAGTATATTGCTGTAGTGACAGGTTGTCAGCCCATCGCCTAAATTATACAGAAACCCTCGGATCCCTTAGCTGGTTTTTACAGCATGCCCGGGAGGAAATGCAACTGGCACATTCTATGTTTTTCTCTCGCTCCTAGTCCAGCATGGAAGTAGTAGTAGGTATCTACATAATTGTAAAAATATATCTGAAATGAAGATAACTGTCCCATTGTTTGTTATTATTATTGTGGACATTTAAAGCATTTATAGTATTTACTTTACGACCATAAAATGAATAGTTAATGCTTAATCTCCTCTCAGGCTCAGACGTGTGTTTAACTAATAAGATTTGTGTTCAGATAAAACTGTGTTTTTCGCGATGTAATGATGATGAGATTATCAGTAAGTACAGTCAACTACCAAATTGTTATGATTGTCACAAAGATTCCGTGTTTCGGAGTGCACGGTAGTACCTGTTTTTGGTAGTGGTCGTCGTAACACAAAGCATATCAGAAGCCGATTTTGTAGTTACTACTAGGCAGTTTAAAAGCTTGAGATACTAGGGTTCATCAGGTCGTCTCAAAAACTCCACTTCTAGATATGAAGATCAAACTAGATATAACCCTGCCAGGAATTAAAAATACCTGCCATAGAGAAAAATAGAGACAGAGTAAGACAGAGACTTATGCAGTTCCTATAAGCCCTTCTCTATGATACCTCTATATATACATATAGTCACGCCTCTATCCCTAATGGGGTAGGCAGAGCGGAAACGACCTAAACAAAGGTCTTTCGCCACGTCTAACAAAGCTTTGAGGGTTATTTAAGATAGATTTGAATGTATATTGTTCAGTGACAGGTTGTCAGCCCATCGCCTAAATTACAATATACTGAAACCCTCGGATCCCTTAGCTGGTTTTTACAGCATGCCCGGGAGGAAATGCAGCTGGCTGATACCTCTATGACAGGTACTTTTAATTCCTGGGAGGGCTATGCATTCCTTGCTTTTTATAACTATTCTCAAGCATTGTTGAAACCAAACTAAAATCGCGCTAAGAATGTTCAATATTATTGTTTTTGACTGTACCATATGGCACACAATTGATATTAACACGCACATCACCCAGTGCGAGTGTAGGAAGGTACAGTTTAATACTTACTATGAGATAATCTGCCTCCGTGGTCTAGTGGCTAGTGCCATGGGCTCCCGATCCGGAGGTCCTGGGTTCGATTCCCAGGGGGTAAATCACAAAGTTGATATTTGAAAATTTTTCACTTTGTGAATTTTTCCCCAGTTTGGGTAGGATATTGCAGGCATTATCACCTGACTGTCGTGCTTCGGAGGGCACGTTAATCCGTCGGTCCCGGTCGCTGTCTTTGATAGTGATCGTTACACAAAACCATGTCAGAGGCCTGATAGTTGTGCTACTAGGCGGTTTAAAAACTCTGACACCAGAGTTCATCGGGTCCATAGACTCGATACCCACTCGACAGAAGAAGAAGAATGAGAGAAAACTATTAATAGCTTAGTAAATAGATGCTATATATTTTGTAAATTATGGACAAATATGAAATGAAATAATTATGTAAAAGACAATCGTATTCTGCAGAGGAAGTATCGCGTGGACAAACGCCGCAATCAAGCGTCATCAAAAGTGCCGCTCATATTTAGTGAGTCATCATCATCCCCTAGCCTTATCCCGTATCTCACGGGTCGGCTAACTAATCTAAGGGATTAAACGAGGGTACTGATTTTTACACAGAGCGACTGCCATCTGACCTCCGCAACCCAGAAGGGAAGCCAGAACCAATCCTAGATAGATTACATCAGAATTTTCAAGCCGCCAATGCTTAGCATTGGCCTCTGATATGGCTGAACGACTAATATCTACGGTATTAAACAATATTTACCGGGACCAATGGCTTAACGTGCCTACCGGAGCACAGAAAAGCGCCGAATAAACGAACATATCTTATCTTATCTTCTTATTTAGCCTACGTCATTCAAACGAACATATGAAATTCGAAAATCGAAAAACACATTGGTACGTGGTGGGATTCGAACCATGACCTGAGGAGGCAGCGGCCCTATCCACTACACCATCGGGCTCTATATGAGTATTCTGGTCCCTAATGATGATGATGACCATCTAAGCGCAGTCTTCAATCCATCAATTAAACAATAATTACTTATGAATGAGTGAGGCACCGCCCAAAGGTGACCCCTTAACGTCAAGTCCATAGTGCATTTACTTGTCTTATAAGTACATCAATCAATAACAGAATTCAGTTGTTCCCTCGAAGGAGCTAGTGATACTTCTTTTTCGCATTGGTGGTTCCTTCAAAGGAACTAAAGCAACTACTGAATTTCTAGCATTCAGGAGCGCGGTATTGTCTGCAGCGTAATGAACTTTTGCTTGGAAATAAGTTTTTTAGACCCTTTTTAGCGCTTTTCGAGATTTTGCGTATCAAAAATACTGCTTAAATATTGCTGGTAGATGAAACAGATAAATTAACATTCAAGTGTGGTCGTTGATAATAAGCAGAAATAAGCAGTGCCTGTTGTCTTTTTTTTTGTGATTTTTCTTGTGTACTATGAATTGATAAATAATAAGTGCTAAAATATGAATTATCCAAAACTCTATCACACCATCACTACATAGTACAAAACAAAGTTGCTTTCTCTGTCCCTATATCCCTATGTATGCTTAGATCTTTAAAACTACGCAACGGATTTTGATGCGGTTTCTTTTAATGGATAGACTGATTCAAGAGGAAGGTTTATATGTATAATACATGCATAATATAGAAGACAAACACTGATGATTTCCGTGCGAAGCCGGGGTGGGTCGCTACTTTATAATATACGTGAATCAAACACAAAAAATAAGTCCTCCAAGGTGACGAATTTAACCTTCGGCTTGTAAGCACATGTGCCTCTTAGATCATCATAACCCTGATCACAAGACTAGTGTATCATAGACAAATAAAAACAAGTAGTTCTCGGATCTCGTCCTTGGTGTTTTTATAAGTGGCCTCTAAAACTGGTATTCATATAAAAAAGTCCCTTGATGAACGATGTCATATTTTATGAATAGCATCACCAAACTGTATGATGTACAGCAAAAACTATAGTAAAAAATGAATGCATTTAATGGGCTTGCTACTAGATTTGCCGGCTAAAACAAAAATTAAAATCTATCTGTCGCTTTCAGACTTATTTTTAAATATTTTTTTTATTTTAAATAATTGTAATCTAACATTGCTATCTTAACTTATACTTATCTTGCTTATCTTTAACTGCCTCCGTGGTCTGGAGTCGTGGACTCCTGATCCGGGTCCTGGGTTCGATTGCCAGGGGGGAAACACAAAGTTGATATTTGAGAATTTATCACTTTGTGAATTTTTCCCCAGTTTGGTTAGGACATTGCAGGCTGAATCACCTGATTGTCCGAAAAAGAAAAAGATTTCGTGCTTCGGATAGCACGTTAAGCCGTCGGTCCCGGTCGTTACTCAAACCATGTCAGAGGCCTGGTAGTTGTGCTACCGGCGGTTTAAAAATATTGCTATATCCTGACGGGACCTCACAATTATCTTTAAGACCTTATACCTACTCGTAAGAATGTACTACTAATTGTGATACTGCGATAAATATTTGAATTTGCTTAAAACATTGGAAAAGGACTGGAGATCTATTCTCTCCGGTTTTAGATTTTTAGTCGGTGGTGTTATGCGTTCTTCCATGCTGGACTGGGAGCGAGAGAAAAACATAGAATGTGCCAGCTGCATTTTTTCCCAGGCATGCTGTAAAACCCAGCTAAGGGATCGGAGGGTTTCAGTATATTGCAATTTATGTGATGGGCTTACAACCTGTCACTACAGCAATGTACCTACAAATCTATCTTAAATAACCCTCAAAACTTTGTCAGACGTGGCGGAACGACCTTTGTTTAGGTCGTTTACGCTCTGCCTACCCCACTAGGGATAAAGGCGTGATTATACGTTATCTGTCATTTTCATCCGCCGTCATATGACATGACGGATAAAATTGATAGAAATACTGGGGTAACGTGCGAAAGCGCATCAAAATCTAAAGGACAAAGAGTAAAACGATAGAGTTTAAATCGTCTGTCCTTTTTCAATGTTATTGTTTTGAAAATGACAGATAGGTTTTAAATTTAGTTTTCGCTGGTAGTATCTAGAATCGAACTCAATTTGTAACTACGTACTTTGTCTAATTGTATTTGAGTATTTATTTGTATTCTTCAAAACTGATAATAAATCTGATGACTCTATCAAAAAAGTTGAAATTTGAAACACTTTAGTAAAATAATATACACGTGCCGGAAAATTTTGCTATTGTAAGATTTACGTAATGAATAACCTACGTTTTTACTTAAGTAGGTAAGTAATAATAGTACATTAACATTACGATCTTTTAAAATCGTCTAAAAGAGCTTTATCTCTTACTGTCAAAGTAACCCGCTATAAACATACATATATATAATCACGCCTTTTTCCTAATGGGGTAGGCAGAGCGTAAACGACCTAAACAAAGGTCGTTCTGCCACGTCTGACAAAGTTTTGAGGGTTATTTATGATAGATTTGTAGGTATATTGCTGTAGTGACAGGTTGTCAGCCTATCGCCTTAATTGCAATATACTGAAACCCTCGGATCCCTTAGCTGGTTTTTACAGCATGCCCGGGAGGAAATACATGTTTTTCTCTCTCTCCCAGGCCAACATGGCAGAACCCGTTATAAATGTATATTTTATTTATCTATGTAAGTAGGTACGTATATATGTTATTTATTTATTTATGTAAGGTTTCGGTATATTGTAATATAGGCGATGGGCTGACAACCTGTCACCACAGCAATATACCTTAAAATCTATCTAAAATTACCTTCAAACTTTGTCAGACGTGGCGGAACGACCTTTGCTGTTTAGGTCGTTTACGCTCTGCCTACCCCATTAGGGATAAAGACGTGATTATATGTATGTATGTATGTAAGATTTAATACGAGTAATTATAGGGATTAAATACGTAAGTTTACTTATTTCTAAAAAGGTTTTATGTTATCGTAATATATGCTATAGATAGTAATATTATTGTGCACGTTATATCCGCTTCCCGACATCAAATCCCACTTCTGTAGTTCTGCTGTAAGAAATTTCTTCATAGACATAAGCAGTGCTTGCTGTGTCGTTTTTTCTTTGTGTTTGTGTTTTTTCATGTAATAGACATGTACAGTAAATAAATTAATATATATTTAAAATATATGTATTATCTGGAAACTACTTAGATATTTTAAGAATTATCAATCCATAATCATAAAACTGTGAAAAATTAAGGTAAAATAAAATAAAACACACGGAGTTTTCAGAAAAACGATTTTTTTTAGATAAAGCGTAATATAAAATGTTAGTAGCAATTTTTCATTGTAAACTGTAGGGGATAACTCCGACATGGTAATTTACATAGGCTGTAAAGGATGTAAGACACTATTTTGCTATAATAAATAAGTAATAAAATACCTCATAATATATACCTTTTTCTATTTATCAATTTTGTAATTGATTTTCTGCAATAAATTTCCTGACTCTACGAAAAAAGTTACTCTGGAGCCATATATTTGAACCACTCGAAACGAATTCGCATACATAAGATTTTGCATGTCAAACAGTATGAAAATCGTATGCGCTCCTAAGTATGCACATTTGAGTTCGATTCATTCAAAAACACGGTCCAAAAATACATATTTTTGAACCGCTCGAAAGCTAATGCGCATACGAAAGAGTAACGTTCGCATGCAATTTTCATACAAATTGGCATTCGAATTCGATTCGAGTGATTCGAAAATACGGCTTCATTTCTTACATTCAATCGCAGTGCTACTGAAATTTCACACCTCACAGAACCACAATTTCCCGTAGAAAAGGTAAGGGGCCCTTATTGTTTGGTAATAAAGTGAATTTTTGCTTGACAATGTGCAGTTATAAACATGATAATGATCATTGCTTAAGACTATCGTACATTGACGTACAGTGAATGAACAAAGGAAATGATTTAATGCTTACATCTGCTGACTAGTAATCATCAATGAAATTATGTTAGCAAAGCAGATGTACGTAATTTTAAAACGAAAGTTACAATTATGAAAAAGAAACAAATAAATTCTACGATAGAAAGAATCCTTATTCTTCTCACTTCTTTTACTACGATATTTAGCATCGTTAAAATATTGGAAACCCTAATAAAATAATATAAGATTTATGTGATTCTTTTTACATTGGCTTAAAGTTATTAGAGACTTAAAGAAGATTATTGATGCTATTCTTGTCAGTTGCTCAATTAGCAACAAATAACAAACAAGAGTTACATCAATAAATCCGCTTTATTATTCAAATAAAAAGCTAACGAATGAACACCGTTAAAAAATATACAAGACTAATAATCATATTATAAACTCACCATACCAGATATAGGTACCTTACAGTGCAACTTTGAATAGACGAAAAATGAGGGCGCTACCGTCTTTTATATAGCATCAAAAATAAACGAATCCTTATTCTTCTATACTTCTTGTATATGTATCTACGTATATTATATTCATCAAAACTGGCCCGCAATCTCAGACGGGTTTGATTGAAGGTTCCTTCCCGTGTTCCAATGAACCCTAAAAGGATGAGTAAAAAATGACCTGGCAGTCGACTCCTGCGCCGGTTCTGTTCTGGCTGATCGCGTTGAGTGATCCGGCCGCATGAGGCGCGCACGCGTACTAGCGCCTCCTTTACCGCTAAATCTAAAACAAAATTAATAAAATAACTATATTCTTAATAGAATACAGTGATTTGTTCGAATAGTTTATGGTGTGAGTGACGTATACGCAGACGACCTTTTCGTAGTGTCAAGGATAAACGAAGTGAAAGTTATGTTACATCACGATGATATAAGGACGCGCGAATGATAATCTTTGATAACCGGTTTTTTTAATTAAGAATTCTAAGTTTGTTGGATACCTGTTTTTCACTAGTTTGCAAATAATTTGCACGATAAGAAACGTAAGTACTTGGTTTTTATTGAGTTAGTTGATAACACTCGCGTTCTTGTTAGCTGTGGTGAATTTCTGAGAATTTAATGTAGATTATAAGACTGATTTTACGCAAATTATCTTTATGGGGCCTTGTTTTAAGAACAACTTTCTTGATATTTCGTGACCATGTATAATTTAACTGCTTTGTAACAATAAATATAATCGCGGTAATACTTAATCCCATTCAACATAACAATCTAATTATTGTAGTGGACAACAGCGAAAGTCTTAAAACTTTTATTGGTATTTCTAGTCGACTACAACAATAATCATAACCCTCCTTTTTGCTGTGCCGTAGTCGGGAAAAAATAATGAGTAGAACTCTATCATCATGATATTCGCGAGTTCGATAATATTTATGCCAGAGGTTGCCTGAAAGAAATTGCTACCCTAGCAATACAGCCGCCTGTATTGCCCATGTTGTTTTTAAATTAATAAGCAAACTAGCCTACTTTTTTTATGAATTAAAAGCAGAGAAGAAAAAAGCTTATTGAATATATTAGATGTCACTGACTATAATAGATCGAGAGGGCACCGCAGGGATCCCTCGTGACAAGATACAAAGACCAGACCTCTAGCAGCAGATGGGAATTTATATGCTGATCTCGGGAAAAATTAAAAATAAAACGGAATTGGCTAGGTGCCACTAGTCTCATCCTTATATCAGATCATGAATTTTACAGGGGTTCGAATTGGGCCTTTGAACCCGTTTTTTGAGGTTTTTCGCGTTGATTTGAAGCTACAAAGCTATGTTTTCCTGTTCCTGCATATATTTTCTAAGCTGCTACCATGGGTCTCATCCTTATATATCAGATCATGAAATTTACAGGGGTCCGATGTTGGGCCTTTGAACCCGTTTTTTGAAGTTTTTCTACTGATTTGAAGCTACAAAGCTATGTTTTCCTGTTCCTGCATATATTTTCTAAGCTGCTGCCATGGGTGTCATTCCTGTATGATCACGAATTTTACGGGACTTGAATTGACTCTGATTTATTGATTCTGTTTCATTTTTATTTTCCCAAGATCAGCATATATAAATTCCCATCTGTTGCCAAGGTCTTTGTATCTTGTCACGAGGGTCCTTGCGGTGTCAGAAATATGGACTTATAGATGGAGAAGGCTTCATCTATAAGTCCATATTTCAGAATAAGGTTTATTTTGTGGTACTGTAGTATTTCTGTTGTCATGTTCTCAAGAACGAACCCAAGGAACGAACAGACTATACTTAAATTTAACAATATTCATATAGCATAATTCTTACTAAGTGTAATTTTATTCAGTGCATTCCTTGTAAAGTGATTCATTCAGTACTTTCATCAAATATAATAAAAAAGGGCTCTACCACTCTATATTACCAATATTACCATTTACAGATAATGTTATACCGTTATAAATGTATGGGACAGCGTCCCACTAACTGATAGCGGTTGTTAAGTCAACGAAACTGAACAACTTCCACCAGAAAATTCTTTCAATGAGTATTTTCTTTTTCAACTTATCCATACAAATTGTCTGATCAAGGTGGTAATTTTAATAGGAAAGTTTTTCTTTTTTAAAGGATTTCCTGTTTCTTCTTGTTAGCGTATCAATGGAACACGAGAAATTACATCGTAGCGGCCCCCAATTGCGGATTGACTACCGTCCATTAAATTGTTTAGTTTCGTTGGCTGAGACACTACATACATTCACGCCTGTATTCCGCACGGGGTAGGCAGAGAGCCGACGAGCTCATCAAAAAAGGTACACAGAGAATCATTTCAGAAAATACGAACCAACCAACATGATTAATTATTAGTAGATTCACTAATATTGGCAATGATGGTAAACTGGATCATAATTTTCAACTCAATTACTATAATTCAATTACGAATGCAGGATGTTTATTTCATTATTCAATTTGATAACTCCAAAATTAGAAGGAAGTCCCACGAATATACAGCTAATAAGGCGCATAAAATTGTCGGGGTATTCAAAACATCCATCTATACAGTAACGTCTGTATCCTTTACATACATACATACATAAAATCACGCCTTTATCCCTTACGGGGTAGGCAGAGCGTCAAACGCCTCGTAAAGACTTTCGCCCCATCTGACAAAAATTGAGGGCAATTTTAGATTGTAATTTGTATCCTCTATTATGGGGTAAGAAAAGCGTCATCGGCCTAATCACTGATTTGAAAAGTCGCTTAGCTTTTTCTATATTGTGGGCCTAATAATATTAGGGGTTTTCACCACGTTTGACAACTTATATTTAAGGGCATTTTGGGAATAACGAACTGTAAATAGTGATATGTATAGTGATTTCTTCCATGCTGTACTGGGAGCGAGAGAAAAACATAGAATGTGCCAGCTGTTTTTCTTCCCGGTCATGCTGTAAAAACCAGCTAAGGGACCCCAGGGTATTCTGAATATTGCAATTTATGCGATGGGCTGACAACCTGTCACTGCAGCAATATACCTACAAATCTATCTTAAATAACCCTCAAAACTTTGTCAGACATGGCGGAACGACCTTTGCTTAGGTCATTTACGCTCTGCCTGCCCCATTAGGGAAAAAGGCGTGATTATATGTATGTTATGTATGTATAGTGTTAAAGATAGATTAGTACAGCAAAGTGCCTGAAATTAGTTTCTTTTTTATGGAACTTGGTAATTTCGTTTCTCGTAGGCGTTATTTGTTGAATGTTTTTGCTTACTGCTACGGCTCAGGGACTCAAAATGGTGCCATGGACTCCTGATCCGGAGGTCCTGGGTTCAATTCCCAGGGGGGAAACACAAAGTTGATATTTGAGAATTTATCACTTTGTGAATTTTTCCCCAGTTTGGTTAGGACATTGCAGGGTGAATCACCTGATTGTCCGAAAAAGAAAGATTTTTCGTGCTTCGGAGGGCACGTTAAGCCGTCGGTCCCGGTCGCTGTCTTTGATAGTGGTCGTTACTCAAACCATGTCAGAGGCCTGATAGTTGTGCTACTAGGCGGTTTAATAACTGTGACACCACGGTTCATCGGGTCGATATACTCGATACCCACTCGACAGAAGAAGAAGAATAAAAAATTACCTATCCCATACAAATTGACTACCTCGATGACACTTTGTATTTAATTTCCTGAAAGGAATGCCTGGTGAAAGTTGTTGAGTTTCGTTGACTGAGCAACCCCTATCAGTTTCTGATACGCTATCCCCACTGATTTGAGAAGTCGCTTTTACTCTACCGTGAAGATACTTATAAAAAGTAGAATTTGTAGGTATAGAATATAATATCAAGGAGCCCGATGGTGTAGTGGATAGGGCCGCTGCCTCCTGAGCGGGAGGTCGTGGTTCAAACCCCACCACGTACCAATGTGTTTTTCGGATTTCGAATTTCATATGTACGTTTATTCGGCGCTTTTTCCGTGATTCGGAAAGCACATTAAGCCGTTGGTCCCGGTTAATATCGTTTAATACCGTAGATATTAGTCGTTAAGCCATATCGGAGGCCAGTGCTAAGCATTGGCGGCTTGAAAACTCTGACCTAATCTAGGATTGGGTCTGGTTTCCCTTCTGGGTTGCGGAGGTCAGATGGCAGTCGCTCTGTGTAAAAACCAGTACTCTCGTTCAATCCCCTAAATTAGGTAGCCGACCCCGTGAGATACGGGATAAGGCTAGGGAGATGATGAGAATATAATATCAAGGGTGTGAGCCTGGTTCATTCGATGACTTAAGGGTCTGCCGGAATAGTGAAATCCCACACAAGCGTAGATTCGTTTTATTCCTAAACAGGAAAACCAAACTTCGTACACATGACCAAGCATGAACAAAATAAGACCAAAAATACGACTTTGTGTGAAAATAGCATAAAATTGCTTTCTAATTTTGTACATACATACATATAATCACGCCTTTATCCCTAATGGGGTAGGCAGAGCGTAAACTACCCAAACTAGGGTCGTTCCGCCACGTCTGACAAAGTTTTGAGGGTTATTTAAGATAGATTTGTAAGTATATTGCTGTAGTGACAGGTTGTCAGCCCATCGCCTAAATTACAATATACTGAAACCCTCGGATCCCTTAGCTGGTTTTTACAGCATGCCCGGGAGGAAATGCACCTTTCACATTCTATGCTTTTCTCTCGCTCCCAGGCCAGCATGGAAGAATCTAATTTTGTACTTGGTTAATATTTTCAAACCAAACATAATTAGAATCATATATTGGTCATGTGTACGGAGTTTGGTTAAGTTTGGTTTTACTGTTTAGGAATAAAAGCAAAACTACGTTTGTATGGGATTTCACTACTCCGGCAGACCCTTAAATCAACGACTTAAATTGAATGTTTCCTGTGAAGACAGATACAGATATAACTTACCTACCTCTATGATGATGATATTATGATTATGATTTATGTGACTATTTTTATAATATCTGTGTTCTATATATACCAGGTGTAAGGGACAGCGTCCCGCAAACTGATAGAGGTTGCTCAGTCAACGACACTGAACAACTATCAGCAGGTTATTTTTCAAGATGTGAAAAAAGAATAGCTTTTCCATACAAAATGTTCACCTCGATCAGACAATTTGTATAGAAACGCCTTTTTTCTTTGATAGTTGCTGTCCCTTACACCTAGTATGTATATATATACAGTCACCATATTTATTACGATAAAACTATGCTGGACGGACCTGGACCTCCCAAATAGGGAATATGCATGACTTTTGAAATGAAAAATTATTAAATAAAAATATTATCACCATTAAAAAACAAATGAGAAAAAAAACGCAAAGTACTAATTAGTTTACGAGTTATGATGCTTTAAAATGGTTGGTTAAAGGATAGTATAGATAGTAGGCTAGGATATGACGTCTGATTTATTTATTTCTTTCAAAAAAACAATGCAGGTTTACAGTACAAAACCAAACACCCACATTGAAACTTAAATTATTGTACAGTTTTGCTTAGAAATAGATATAAATATACGGCAATCTTATAAATACGAGTATTAAATAAATCAACATCTTGGACGTCTAACAAAAAGCTATTAAGAAGGGTGATAGCTCGGGCAGTAGGTGCATTGGCAGCATAGCAAGTGCGTGTGGAATTGGTAGCAAACAGTTGTCGATAGCGCCGACCAGTACGCGTGTAGTATAGTATCGTCAGGAACGAACAGACAGATCCTTTCTAAGACGCTAGGATTGTATACTTTATTGCGCAAAAGCAAGCAGTAATGGACGGCTAAAAAAGATTTACGCCTTATTTGCAGTGTGTCGAAACCCACCAAACCAAATACAAATAGGGAAGGGTACAAGAAAGGGTAGTACCAAAAAATTTATTTATGTATATATATATATATCTAGCGAATTTACGCTGTACCCTTTCAATCATAAGAACGTACATCTTTTCAAAAGGGTCCCAGGTCATCTCCCTAGCCTTATCCCGTATCTCACGGGGTCGGCTTCCTAATCTAGGGGATTGAACGAGGGTACTGGTTTTTACACAGAGCGACTGCCATCTGACCTCTGCAACCTAGAAGGGAAACCAGACCCAATCCTAGATTAGGTCAGAGTTTTCAAGCCGCCAATGCTTAGCACTGGCCTCTGATATGGCTTAACGACTAATATCTACGGTATTAAACGATATTAACCGGGACCAACGGCTTAACGTGCCTTCCGAAGCACGGAAAAGGGTCCCAGGTAATTGAACAATATTCCAGCTTGCTGCGGACGAAGGCATTAAAAAGCATGATAGCTAATCCAGAATTACGGAAGCAGGCAGCGGTACGCATTATAAACCCTAGAACCCTACTGGCAGATTTGCACATACTTATAATGTGCTCGTGAAAATCTAGTTTCACATCCAAGGTACGCGCACTAACGCTTGATTATTTAAAACATATGAAAAATCAAGAGGCGGAAGAGTGGACCTAGAGAACGAAATGATACAACATTTGGATACGTTAAGGGATAGGCTGTTATCATGAGTGCATTGTGCAACAGAATCAATATCCCTTTGGAGAGCAAGACAGTCGGCAGTACCAGATACGGGGCAGTAGAGTTTCAGGTCATCGGCAAACATAAGACAGTTTGCTCTTCTCAAGATCTTTGGAAGGTCATTAATCATAATTAAAAATAATGTTGGACCAAGTGGGCTTCCCTGACTTACGCCTGATCTTGTAAAATAAGTTTCTGATCGGTAGCCACACATTTGGATACGATCTGTCGACGATCTTTCAGGTAAGATGCAAAAAACTTTACAAATTTAGGGGCAAATCCAAACGAAGAGATCTTTGAGAGGAGTATGTCGTTATCAACGAGGTCAAATGCCTTCCTAAAATCAAAATAGGCAGCATCGACCTGTTTCCCATCCTCCATCAGCGAAGTTATCGAAATTCCTGGACGAAAACCATGTTGAGAGTCATCCAAATAATTACAAATTTTAGGTGTAATATATGCACACAATATTGACTCGAAAAGCTTACTAAAAACTAACAAAACCGCAATAGGTCTGAAGTTGGTAACATCTTGCGATTTATTGCTCTTTGGTACTGGAGACACCCTTGAAAGTTTCCATTTAGAGGGATACAGGCTACTCCGAAGGCAAAGGTTGAAGAGATGAAAAGAGGAAGTTCAAAGGCATCTTTGCAGTCCTTAATAAGAAAAGGAGGGATAGCATCAGGACCCTCAGCAGATGACGGGAACGCCATAGTTCCATGTAAAATATTGTTTCAAAGAGAGAGATAGATAGGCGAGCTTTAAAATGATATATCGGTGATTTCTTGATCAATTTTAATTCTGTTTTGCACTGATATTATTATAATTTAGATATGTTTCGAAAATATTGTTACGTGCTCGATGTTTCGTTCTTGACGATGCGAGCTTGAGTTCGACTAACAGCGTTTTCTTCAGTCATCAAACCGGCAAAGTCATGACATGACGACAGAGTATTTAATAAATGATCAAACTATTTTATTAAATACTGGTAAATACTATTAAATACCTGGGTAGTACAATATGTTCAGATATCGAAAATATTTTACATACATGTACTCTCATCTCCCTAGCCTTATCCCGTCTCTCACGGGGTCGGTTACCTAATCTAGGGGATTGAAAGACGGTACTGGTTTTTACACAAAGCGGCTGCCATCTGACCTCCGCAACCCAGAAGGGAAACCAGACCCAATCCTAGATTAGGTTTTTTTTTTTTTTTTTTTTAATATTTGATAGGCAAGAGTTTTCAAGCCGCCAATGCTACACTGGCCTCTGATATGGCTTAACGGCTAATATCTACGGTATTAAACGATATTAACCGGGACCAACGGCTTAACGTGCCTTCCGAAGCACGGAAAAAGCGCCGAATAAACGTACATATGAAATTCGAAAACCGAAAAACACATTGGTACGTGGTGGGATTCGAACCACGAACTCCCGCTCAGGATGCAGCGGCCCTATCCACTACACCATCGGGCTATACATGTACTCTATTGGGGGTATATTGACATGACTACGCTTCTGATCCTAATGGCAAAATATTTGCAGTTTGCATTGTCCTAAACGTTTTTTTTTATAATTTTACTCAACCAATACAGGCGTCATTCCCTCAAATGGATTTCAAGTGTCTGTTTTTAAATACTTCCATGCTGGTCTGGGAGCGAGAGAAAAACGTAGAATGTGCCAGCTACATTTCCTCCCGGGTATGCTGTAAAATCCAGCTAAGGGATCCGAGGGTTTCAGTATATTGTAATTTAGGCGATGGGCTGAGCACCTGTCACTGCAGCAATATACCTAGAATTGTATCTCAAATAACCCTCAAAACTTTGTCAGACGTGGCGGGACGACCTTTGTTTAGGTCGTTTACGCTCTGCCTACCCCATTAGGGATAAAGGCGTGATTATATGTATGTATGTATGTTTTTAAAGTTGGCCTGCTGTTTTCAGGACCATGACGATCCGGAGCATGACAGTGACCGACGCGAGAGAGTCCACCACCAAACGTTTCTATCAAGGGTAAATATTCATACTATGGGTGTAAGGGACAGCTTCCTGCAAACTGATAAACGAGACTGATCAACTTTCACCAGGAAATTCTTTTTTTTTTACTTCTGCATACAAAATATCCACCATTTGTACTTATGGCCAAGCAAAAAGCTTTGTTCTTTTCCTGATGAAATGTCGTTTCGTTTTGAGCAACCTTTAATAATTTGCGGGAAGCGGTCCCTTACACCCGGTAAGTATATAACCTACACATATAGGTATATCTATGCACCAGTATATCTTTCCACGCTGGACTGGTTTACTTCCATGCTGGACTGGGAGAAAAACATAGAATTTTCCAGCTGCCCTTCCTCCCGGGCATGCTATTGAAGTCAGCAAAAGGGACTCGAGGGTTACAGTGTATTTTATGCGATGGGCTGACAACCTGTCACTATAGCAATGCCCTCAATTTTTGTCAGACGTGGCGAAAGCGCCCTTTACGAGGCGTTAAATGCTCTGCCTACCACGTATGGGATAAAGGCGTGATTTATGTATGAATGTACGTATGTAGTATATCTTTCCGCAAGGGGCCGCCTGGCTCGTGACCATCCTCTCACCGGAATCCGGCGCCAAAAAGTTTGCTGTGTTCCGTCGATGCGTGAGACTGCCAATGCTATAGCAAGCATCTTCTGGAAGCTCGCTCCATCGTCGGCTTTGTCACGGTCATCCCTGACCTTAGTGTCTAGAGTCAAGAGCAAACCTATTTCAAATTTTAAAAAAAACAGTAGCAACATTCAAAAATCAATGACTCGTCGACTATCATCATTTCACCATCTGAGGAGCATAATTTCAGATAAGATTGTTATTAATGGATTGTCGGCCTATATCGCCTAAACTATATTGAAACTTTGGGTGCATCTACTCTACAGTATGTAACAGAATATTACATTACTCCGAGATCGAAAAAAAAACAATTTTAGGTGGAGAGAGAATGCAAACGAAACCTTAAATAGCTATTTCGGCTGAGAGAAGTATAGTACTTTTGAAACAATACACATAAAAATAAATATCAAACTTGCGATTACTCCATAATATTTTGACATTTAAGATTTGCATGGCACCTTTGACAGGTGGACGCACATTCTATTCATTCGTTTTTTACATTTTGTAAATTTAAAAAGGTGTATTCATATTGTATTCAGCGTTAAAATAATCAATAATGTGAACTAAAAAACACCTAAACCATATTAATGTGTCCTTAAAAACTTTGTGAAGCGGTCGTTAATTTCATTATTGTCGTTTGGAGAAATTGCTGGCGTAGTGCGCTATGAGGACTGAAAAGACTGAATGAAGCTTTAGTTTTTTTTAATAATGAAGCTTTTTCCGAGCAAATGGGAGAAAAGCTTATAAATGCACCTGAAGGGTTATCTATCCATAACACTGAACAACTTTTCTGAAGGAACATAAGTCACGTAACAAGACCTGTATTCCATTGGAAAAAAGTTATAAAACCCCATTATAAAGGCGTGATTATATGTATGTATGTTCACATCCACAGTCAGGGATCCGAGGGTTTCAGTATATTGCAATGTAGGCAATGGGCTGACAACCTGTCACTACAGCAATATACCTTTAAATCTATCTAAAATAACCCTCAAAACTTTGTCAGACGTGGCGGAATGACCTTTGTTTTGGTCGTTTACGCTCTGCCTACCCCATTAGGGATAAAGGCGTGATTATATGTATGTATGTTCACAGCCTTTGTAGCATTACCCCTTCTGTTACATGTTGTATAAGCTTTATTTGTATGTCGTATTGGGGCGTAGTGGGGCGTCTATGAATTGAGTGATCAGCTGATCCTACAATAGTAGGGTGTCTCTTTTTATTCCAGGCGGCCCACAAACTCTCACCGGTGGCTCCAAGTAGCTGTAATGCACGCACACCCCGGTTAACCACGTCGGCTCGTGGGCTTAACCCGGTGAGGGGACGTATGTTTTAGTGTAGGTTTCTAGCGGATGCCTCCCGCATAGTGCATAAAGTTTATTCTGGCTCTGAAGGCAATCCAAGGGTAGTACACAAACAGTTTTGGCGGATTTAGCGGAATAGCAGGGCATTCAGAAGGCCAAGGGCGATGGCAGAGGTCAAAAGCTGATCGGCCAAATGCTGCATTCAAGCCCTTCTCCGGTAGTAGCGGTTCTCCGTCCATTGGGTACAGGAGGGTGAGGACGACAGAGTGCATCTGTGTCTGCGCGCACACTTATGCACTTAAATATGTCCTGCGCAGTTGACTGCAGCACGAAAATGGCTCCCGAGACTCAAGTCCAGTGGCGATGGGCAAAGGTAGAGAGGTCGGATCGTGATGTGCATTCGGTTTGTCTGATGCCTGCACACTGGCGGCTCAGGTGATGATGGTCCTTTCTGCGTTGCATTTGGGACAACAGCGTGGATTGGGCAGCAGCCTGATTGACGGAGCAGCCCTATTTAGGGAGGCACTGTTTCCCCCGCAAGGGGAAGGGACTAGAAAAGGTGTCCTAAACAAAGCTTGTCCTACTATTATTGGGGGGTAGTAACCACGGCTGCCCAAGCATCCCATTCCTCGTGGTCGAAGACACAATAAGAATATTAAAACCATGGTGATTACCATGACATTCGGTACGTGGAATGTCCGCACTCTCCTTGATAGTGACGTAAACCTTTGACCAGAACGGAAATCTGCTGTTGTGGCTAGAGAACTCTCGCGGTACAATGTTGACATAGTCGCTCTCAGCGAAACCCATTTACCTGATGAAGGAGAGACACGGAATACGGCGGTGGATATAAATTCTTCTGGAAGGGTACCCCTGCCTCAGAACCGAGACGCTCAGGTGTTGGATTTGCTATAAAGACCCAGATTGCTAGCAAACTGGAGGACTGTCCTGAATATATTTCTGACCGCATCATATCGTTGCGTCTGCATCTCGACAATGACAACTACCTGAACGTTATCAGCGTATATGCCCCAACTATGGACAAGGATAATGAGACTAAATATAATTTTTATGAAGATCTTACACGCTTGCTCGCCAGGATTAGCCCGCGAGAGCAGATTCTTCTACTAGGCGACTTTAATGCACGAGAGGGTGTGACTATGAAGCGTGGCCAGGGGTCTTAGGGAGACATGGGGTTGCCAATATGAACAGTAATGGTCAACTATTGCTAAGTCTGTGTGCTCAATTTGACCTAACCATTACTAATACACGTTTTCGGTCACCAGCAAAATATAAAACAACCTGGATGCATCCGATTTCAAAACATTGGCATCTTATTGACTACGCGATCGTGCGACAAAGAAATATCAACCAAGTCCATGTCACACGCGCTATGCGTGGTGCCCACTGTTGGTCAGACCACAGACTTATAATATCAAAGCTGAGACTCCGCCTTCATCCACCACGTAGATCTTGCAGAGCAAAACCCTCCGACATCAATGTTAAGAGGCTCGCAGACAAAGACGTGGGTATGGAATACCAGCACATTCTCTCGGACAAATTACCGTCTACCATCGACAACAATCTTTCCAAGTACTGGACTGCCCTCATTTCTCAAATTCTTGAAGCTGGAACACTAGCCTTAGGCCTGAAAAAGCGTATACAAGAAGACTGGTTTGATGAAAGTGATGAGGTATTAAATAAAGCGCTCAAACAACACAGTGAGCTCTTGCGTCAATAACAAAACCGTACGGAAGATATGTCAGAGAGAATAAGGAAAAGTCCTCAGAAAATGACCTCAGAAAGATGACAAGGGAGATAAAAGACAAATGGTGACACAAAAATCAGAGTACCTGCAGAGGCTCTCAGACACAAACCAACTTGGCGCGTTCTTTGGAGAGTTTAGAAAACTTATCGGGACATCTCAGCAGAAAAGTGTTCCTATAAGGTCATGCGATGGTACGACGCTACTGACGTCCAAGCAAGATGTGTTAAACCGTTGGGCTGAGTACTTTGCGGGGCTGCTCAATGTTGATCGATCAGCAGATATTCAACATATAAAGTCGATCACACCCCTCCCGCAAAAGCTTGAGCTTGCAGAGCCTCCGACGCTGCAGGAAGTGAAGGTAGCTATCAAAAGTCAGAAAATAAAAAGGCAGTTGGCGTTGATGGTATCCCTGGTGAACTTTTAAAGAGTGGAGGAGGGGAGCTTTATGACACGATATGGAAACTTTTTGTTCAGGTGCGAAGAGCAAGTTCCGTCTGAATTTAATATCTCGAATATCTGTTCACTGTACAAAAACAAAGGTGACAGATCTAATTGTAACTCCTATCGTGGCATATCCCACTTCTCTACGCCCGGAAAGGTTTCGCTCGCATGACCTCAAACATCATTAACATACACTGGACAGATCGTATCAGAAATACTCAAGTTCTTCGTCGCGCTAAGATCTGCGGCATAGAAGCTTACCTGATGCGGCGCCAGTTGCGCTGGTGTGGTCATGTGTTCCGCATGCCAGATGAAAGAGTGGCCAAGCGCATCTTTTACTGTGAGCTTCAAGAAGGCAAGCGCAAGAAGGGTGGACAGCTCTTGCGGTACATAAATGTGCTTAAAAGACATATGAAACATTGCAGTGTTGACCCCTTGATGTAGGCGTCATCAGCTGCAAAGCGTCCGGAATGAAGACGTCTCTTAAGGCAGAAAATCGACGATTTGAATCTACACGCAGAGATGAACTCGACGCTAAGCGAGATGAAATAAAGGCCACCAACGGCTTTAATTTATAATTTTAACGGCGGCGTTCTCACGGGCCCGATTTGCTCCAGAACCTTTAAGGCCGAAATTGGATACAGCAGCCATATGTGAGCACACGACCGCGCAGAGCAGACGCTAGCTGCTGAGTCCGTCCAGCAGTCGCTGTAGCCGAAATCGGCTTGGAATCATTATTTGTATGTCAGAAAGTACAGCAGCTGATAATTCTATTTGTTAATTTATTCTAATCTAATATAAGAAATAAATATTTGTTACTGTTTTATCAAGCTATCTAGAAAACATATTATGTAAGTAAATAAATTTTAGAGGACACATGAAGGAAGTTGTGTTTCTACGTCGGTATGTTAATAAATATTGTTGGACAAAATGATACTTGACTTGGTCTCGTGCAGTCTGTAAACAAGGGGCTTTTCAGTTTTATCTAGAGGTTATAATATCATGTGAAATAAATCTTCTCTTTATTTGTAGGTAATAAACTACGCATGTCTACTTCAAGTATAAAAAGGTTATGGAGAAAGTGGTATAGGAAACATATCTTTAATTTTAGCTAAAGATGAAATAAGTGCCTAAAAAGGCTTTGCTCACATAAAAAAATATTAACAAGTATTTTAAAATTATTATGTTTAGAATTTAGATAATACCAGGTTATGTAGTACTATTATTATTTATCTTCCATGCTGGACTGGAAGCGAGAGAAAAACTTAGAATGTGCCAGCTGCATTTCCTCCTGGGCATGCTGTAAAAATCAGCTAAGGGATCTGAGGGTTACAGTGTATTGCAATTTAGGCGATGGGCTGACAACCTGTCACTACAGCAATATACCTACAAATCTATCTTGAATAACCCTCAAAACTTTGTCAGACGTGGCGGAGCGACCTTTGTTTGGGTCGTTTGCGCTATGCCTACCCCATCAGGGATACAGGCGTGACTATATGTATGTATGTATGTATTATTTATTCTGTGACCAGGTGTGAGGGACAACGCCCCGTAAACTGATAGGGGTCGCACAGCCAACGACACTGACCAACTTTCAGCAGGATTTTTTTTTCTAGAAGTGAAAAAGAATATTGGATTTTCCATATAAATTGTCTGATCGAGGTGATCATTTTACATACATACATAAATCACGCCTTTATCCCTTACGGGGTAGGCAGAGCGTTTAACGCCTCGTAAAAAGCGCTTTCGCCACGTCTGACAAAAATTGAGTGCAATTTTAGATTGTAATATGTATTGCTATAGTGACAGGTTGTCAGCCCATCGCCTAAATTACAATACACTGTAACCCTTGAGTCCCTTTTGTTGACTTCAACGGCATGCCCGGGAGGAAGGGCAGCTGGAACATTCTATGTTTTTCTATCTCTCCCAGTCCAGCATGGTGATCATTTTGTATGGAAAATACATTTTTTTTTTCACTTCCTGGATAAAAATCCTGCTGATAGTTGTTCAGTGTCGTTGACAGAGCAACCCCTATCAGTTTGCGGGACGCTGTCCCTTACACCTGGTATACCTCTTTTATAAGCATATTTTCATTTAACGTAAAAGAGGTAGGTGTGATCAGCATGCAATATCCTAAGCATACTATGATAAACTCAAATCATGATCTCCGTGTGAACAAGTTTCTAATCATTTTTTTATTTTCAGTAGTGATATAACAATCCAAGACAACAATTTACTGTTCAAACAATTTGTTATTACTATTTAAGTCTTATCCAGATACATAGTATGTTATCCAGCTATCTACAGCGCTTTGGAACGGTAGCCACGGAAGATCAGCGTTTAGGGTCTAAAAACTCAAGTGAAAATGCTGAGTGGCCACCGTTTTAATATTTTACATTTAAATTGTGAATTTTAATACCAAATAAAGTGTTTTTTATTCTATTCTAACACGTGGAAATGATGAATAATGATAATGACAACATTGCTTTGTGTATGCGATAGTTGGTTTTTCGATTATATTTTTCTTTTTATTTACCTTACTTTAATATAGGGTGTAAGAAAAACTACAGAGTTCCTTTAAACCACATGTCCTACTAATGACAACAAATGGCTTTCATTAGGCAAAAACAATCAGCTTAAAAAAATGCATTCACCATACAAAAATGTGGATGTGATGAGAATTTATGGATAGGTAAACAAGCAATTTTTTTATTCGTACAAATTTTTCATGCTTTGGCAATGTTGTTTGATGTAAAGTCACGACGTACTTTATACGTATAATAAGAAGGAAATCCTTAGCTCGTAAGTGGACAACCTTCACATATAACAGAATCACGTGAGTCTGTGTTAGTAGGTCGTTGGGTCGTTGGAGCTAGTATTTTTTGCAAGGGCAAGGACTCGTACTGAAGACCCGTAAAACCTGATTCAATTCCTATCAGTTAATAGGTACTTTTTGTCATGTTTATGCATTAACTTTATACGAAGATTAGTTAGCTCATCATAATAGAATCTGTTAGCTGCATTTCATAGTCAGCTAAGGGATCCGAGGGGTTTAGTATATTGCAATGTAGGCGATGGGCTGACAACCTGTCACTACAGCAATATACCTACAAATCTGTCTTAAATAACCCTCGAAGTTTTGTCAGACGTGGCGGAACGATCATTGTTTAGGTCGTTTACGCTCTACCTACCCCATTAGGTATCATAATAGAAGGTGTTAAGGGGCAGCTTCTCGCAAACTGATAAGGGTTCAGTCAATACCACGATACAACTGATTAAGTTTGACAAGGAAACACTTTCAGGAAATAAAAAGAACTACTTCCCCATACAAAAAGACTACCTTGATCAAATTTTTTGTACGGAATAGTCTTTTTTTTTCAATTCCTAAAAGATTTTCCATGCGAAAGTTGTTTAATTTCGTTGATAGAGCATCACCAAAAAAAAAAAAGGAAGATGGATGCGACTATCCTATGCTATATAGGATCGGAAAAAATGGCGCATAAACGAAGAAGCCCATGCTCAGCAGTGGGTTAATATAGGCTAAATAGATAGATAGTGCATCACCACCCCTATCACACCCTGTATATTTCTTCCTCGACGCTGTCAGCTGTTGAGACGTACGCGCAGCAGTTGCTGTCAGTCTAGTTTCGGCTACTGTGCTGTTAGGACGTAAACATCACATGACAAATAGTGATCATCACCTGTGCCAGTTCATAAAAGTGATATACCATCATCACCATAGTGTAAATCGCGACGCGCGGTCTCGCTACAGCGAACTGATTTTGTGATAACAGTGAAAAATGTTTGTTATATTTTGAACAATGACGAACAGTTTTTAATATTTTTATGGGACTCAAATGAGATTTAATTTTATAATTTGTAGAATTTACAATTGTAAATAGGTACATAAGGTAATACATTAATTACGCCAATACCCTTTTATAGGATGGTAGAGCGTCAACGGCAAGGGCAGTAGTGTGAAAAAAATACTATACCTTCATAATATACGCCCTTTACATACATACGTGGGACACTCAGAAAGTTTTGCGACACTAAAAAAAAATGTTCTACAGGTACATATATTTTTATTAAATCTTTTCAAAGTACTCTCCACCAGCCTCTATACAAAGATTCATGCGTCTGAACCAGTTTTCAAAACACTTTTTCCAGTCCGCCGTAGACACCTCGTTTACAGCCTGCTCGAACGCAGCCAGCGCATCTTCCGGCGGCGAAAATTGTATCCCCTTGAGCTGATTTTTTATTTTTGGAAATAAAAAGAAGTCACTCGGTGCTAGATCAGGGCTGTAAGGAGGGTGACCCAGGAGTTTGACTGGTGTGCTGTCCAGGAAGTCCCTCGTTTTGAGCGCGGTGTGTGCAGGCGCATTGTCGTGGTGGAGCAGTAGTCCGCGGAGCCCTGTGTTTGGTCGCTTGTTGCTCACAACAGAAAAAACTTCTGGTAAACATTTGGTAGTATACCATTCGGCGTGAATGCTTCTTTGATCTCGTAAGGGAATTGAGGCCAAGTGGCCAGTCAAATTAAAATAGCTGGCGATCAAAATCTTCCCCCCGCTTCGAGATCGCTTCACTTTGGTAGGCGTTGGTTCATTTTGAAACACCCAAACTGTCGACTGGCGCTTGGTTTCTGGATCGTATTGATAAATCCAGGACTCATCACCTGTTACGATGTCGTAAACACGCCGAGACGAGCCTGCTTCAAATTTGTTCAGCATATCACGGCACCATTCCACCCGGGCCTGCTTCTGAGCGTCGGTGAGGTAGTGCGGCACCCAGCGCGATACTATCCTCCTCACGCGAAGATGCCCTTGTAGAATCTCGTGAACGCTTCCCGATCCAATCTTTAATATGTGCTGAATCTCCTGATATGTAATTCGCCTATTATCTTGAATTAAATTTTTCACTGCTAGCACGTTTTCTTCCGTAATAGCCGTCAAAGGGCGACCGCTTCTTTCTTCATCCCCCAAGGTTGGTCGACCGCGCCTAAATTCGTTATACCAACGATACACGGTTGCCTTGGAGGGGTTTTCATCCATAAATGCCATTTGAAGTCTATCGAACGATTCATCCGGTTTCAGGCGACACTTGAAATCGTAAAAAATCCTAGCTCTAAAATGTTCCCGGCGCAGATCCATTTTTCAGTAAGACACGATACTTTGAATTGGCTCGCAAAAAATGATGAGGGAAATTTTGAAAATGGAACACACATATTTTTACTTATAAGTAATCATATTTTCAAAAAAGATTCTAACCGGCCAGTCTGCCATATATAAAAACTATTTATCGCAATACTTTCTGAGTGGCCTGGTACATATAATCACGCCTTTATCCCCAATGGGGTAGGCAGAGCGCAAACGACCCAAACAAAGGTCGTTCACCACGTCTGACAAAGTTTTGAGGGTTATTTAAGATAGAATTCTAGGTATATTGCTGTAGTGACAGGTTGTCAGCCCATCGCCTAAATTACAATATACTGAAACCCACGGATCCCTTAGCTGAATCTAACAGCATGCCCGGGACGAAAAGCAGCTGGCACATTCTATGTTTTTCTCTCGCTCCCAGATCAGCATGGAAGACTTTACCTACTTTATATACATTGTGTAAAAAAAAATAGCTGACTATATTTTGGGGTGCGATTCTAGTCATAAAACTGAACAACTTTCCCCAAGGAACATATAACAAGCTGTACCTGTTGTGCTATAGTTTTTTTTATGTTTGTGTCTTCTGTATGATAATGTGTGCAATAAATTGTTAAAAAAAAAATGAACATAGGTCGAAATATGAAATTTGGCCCTCCCATACAATTTGACTCGAGTCGCTGACACCATTATTTTTTATGGCAGGGCTGGTTTTTTTGTTATTTCGGCCAACGTTCCTTGGGGAAAGCTGTTCAGTTTGATGGGTAGAAGCACACCGTAAAATATGGTCATATATTTTTTTATACATACATACATCCATAAAATCACGCCTTTATCCCTTACGGGGTAGGCAGAGCGTAAAACGCCTCCTAAAAGGCGCTTTCGCCACGTCTGACATAAATTGAGGGCAATTTTAGATTGTAATGTGTATTGCTGTAGTGACAGGTTGTCAGCCCATCGCCTACATTACAATACACTGTAACCCTCGAAACCCTTTTGCTGACTTCTACAGCATGCCCGGGAGGAAGGGCAACTGGAACATTCTATGTTTTTCTTTCTCTCCCAGTCCAGTATGGAAGTCTGTTTTATTATTTTTTAGTATATTTTTTTATACCTTATAAATAAATGCGTATATGACTACAGGTAGACACTAGACAGTCTCAATAATAGAATCTCATTTTTGGTGGGAATCCCAGAAAGAGACCACTTCGATCGACCCGATGAACCCTGGTGTCACAGTTTTTACATCGCCTACTAGCACAGCTAATTTATAGGCTTCAGACATAGTGAGTACTCGTATAACGACTAATATTAAAGACATCGACCGGGACTGACGGCTTAACGTGCCCTGCAAAGCAAGGAATCCATTTTCTTACAGACAATCACGTGATTCAGCCTGCATTGTCCTAACCATACTTGAGAAAATCTCACAAATTGTTTATTTAAAAAAAAAACGTGTTTCGGAAGGCACGTTAGGCCGTTGATCCCGGTTAATATCGCTTAACATATTAGTCGTTAAGCCATATCAGAGGCCAGTGCTAAGCATTGGCGGCTTAAAAACTCCTAGGATTGGGTCTGGTTTCACTTCTGGGTTGCGGAGATCAGATGGCAGTCGCTCTGTGTAAAAATCAGTACCCTCGTTCAATCACCTAGATTAGGTAGCCGACCCTGTGAAATACGGAATAGGGCTAGGGAGATGATGATGATTATTTAACAAATACCAAAGGACCTTCGGTCGGATCGTGTGACCGACCACTAGCATGCAGCATGGTCATATTGGTCATCTGTTCGAGTTTTTGATACGTGTGATCTGCCTCCGTGGGCTCGCAGGTCCCGGGTTCGATTCCCGGCGAAGAACAATGACTTTCTGTTGTTGTTTCTGGTTTGGTTAGGACATTGCAGGCTGATCACCTGATTGTCTGATAAGTAAGATGATCCATGCTGTCAGATGGGCGTGTAAATAGTCGGTCCTGCGCCAGATTTTTCTCTGGTCGTCAGTCAATCTGTCCCATCAGAATAAGAGATTGAAGGAATATAGATTGCAACTGTGTATAGTGTAAATACTTGGACACTAAAAACCTGTCCTGCGCAGTTGGGCGATATCTGGGAGATTGGCCGCCATCACCGAAAAACCGGTGGGAGAACTATTACATTGGACCTGAATTTGTCTTCTATTGATTTAAACTATTTGCTGTGCCACCATTGGTAACCCATTCTTCATTTTATATGTGACTAGCGACCCGCCCCGGCTTCGCACGGAAATTATCAGTGTTTCTCTACTATACATACATATGTTTACCTAGAATTCTATCTTAAATAACCCTCAAAACTTTATCAGACGTGGCGGAACGACCTCTGTTTAGGTCGTTTACGCTCTGCCTACCCCATTAGGGATAAAGGCGTGATTATATATATATATGTCTCTTCTATATTATGCATGTATTAAACATATAAACCTTCCTCTTGAATCACTCTATTCATTAAAAGAATCTGCATCAAAATCCGTTGCGTATTTTTAAAGATTTATGCATACAAAGGGATACAGAGAAAATGACTTTATTTAGTAATGACAATATACAGTATTATAGTTATTATGTACTGACCACTGTCTATGTTGCTCAACTAACGTTATCGGAAAGGACAAACATCAATCATGCTGGCAATGCAGGCTTACATACAGTCATGTTTGGCATTTACGTGGTAGGCATCGCGTAAAACGCCCAGCAATCAAAAGATTGAAATGTGTTTCACTATAGAGACAAGTTTTCAGTCCACCTACAAACTGCCTCCGTGGTCTAGTGGCTAGTGCCATGGACTCCCGATCCGGAGGTCCTGGGTTCGATTCCCAGGGGAGAAACACAAAGTTGATATTTGAGAATTTATCACATATGTGATTTTTTCCCCAGTTTGGTTAGGACATTGAAGGCTGAATCACCTGATTGTCCGAAAAGCAAAAAGATTCCGTGCTTCGGAGGGCACGTTAAGCCATCGGTCTCGGTCGCTGTCTTTGATAGTGGTCGTTACTCAAACATGTCAGAAGCCTGATAGTTGTGCTACTAGGCGGTTTAAAAACTCTGACACCAGAGTTCATCGGGTCGATAGATTTGATACCCACTCGACAGAAGAAGAAGTCCACCTACAATACAGTGTAAATCTTATCAAATTCTTTTACTGGTTTTGCCATGCTGAAAGATCCCACCTAGTTAGCAAGCGAATTACATTCCTTGTGCTCGATTTCATGCTGGACTAGGAGCGAGAGAAAAACATAGAATGTGATAGCTGCATTTCCTCCCGGGCATGCTGTAAAAACCAGCTAAGAGATCCTATAGTTTCAGTATATTGCAATTTTAGGCGATGGGCTGAACTTGTCACTATAGCAATATACTATTTACTTATTTATTTAACAATTTACTGTACACAACAAAATACATGAAAAAACACAAACACAAAGAAAAAATACACAACAGGCACTGCTTATTCCTATGAAGAAATTTCTTACAGCTGACCTACAGAAGTGAGATTTGATGTCGTTACACTTTAAAGAACCCTCCAAACTTTATCAGATGTGGCGGAACGACCATTGTTTAGATCGTTTACGCTCTGCCTACCCCATTAGGGATAAAGGCGTGATTAATATGTATGTATATGTACGTATCAGTATAGTTACTCTGTGGTAACAGCTTCATTTGGTCGCTTTTTTGGGTACCTCTGAGGATTATGGTGAGATAGCTCCTTCGTGATATCTGACCTAGACTTGATTGTTGACTTTTCTCTTAAGGAAACCTAACTAAACAGCCACAATTTACTTGAAAACTTAATATTGCGAAATAACCATGAGATTAATTTTCATGCAAGTGTTAAAACCTATTAAAACATGGTTGTTAATTATTTCAACCATATTTTACGTTCGTAACATTCTATAATTGGGATGTTCTAACTAAGCATGTGTTCAAAGTCTGACTGAATGGAAGATACATACATACATATAATAACGCCTTTATCCGTAATGGGGTAGGCAGAGCGTAAACGACCTAAACAAAGATCGTTCCGCCACGTCTGAGAAAGTTTTGAGGGTAACATAGATTTGTAGGTATATTACTTTAGTGACAGGTTGCCATCCTGTCGCCTAAATTGCAATATACAGATACCCTCGAATCCCTTAGCTGGTTTTTACAGCATGCCCGGGAGGATAAGCAGCTGGCACATTCTATGTTTTTCTTTCGCTTCCAGGCCAGCGTGGAAGACAAAGAAAATGAATGAAAGAAATGAATGATTAAGCTAAGACTGGAAAATCACGGGACAAGTCTACTCTGGAGATTTTCGCGGGGACCACTACTAAGAGCGTATACCGGGTGTAAGGGACAAACTGATTGGGGATGCACAGTGAACGTATGTCACTGTCTAGAGTCAAAAGCAAACCGATTTCTATTTCATTTTTGTTAAACTAGTTACTAACGGTAAAGTTACGAGTAAATAGCAACAACACTCTAATTCCACAATCTTATCATCATATTGTGATTATTTTGGCAAAACATCTTGAGCTCTTTACTCATATTATTCTTAGCCTTTAAAACTAAACTAAAATACATTATATAAGCACATGAATTTTCGTACATACATACATATAATCACGCCTTTATCCCTAATGGGGTAGGCAGAGCGTAAACGACCTAAGGAAAGGTCGTTCCGCCACGTCTGACAAAGTTCTGAGGGTTATTCAAGATAAATTTATAGGTTTATTGCTGTAGTGACAGGTTGTCAGCCCATCGCCTAAATTACAATAAATTTTCGTATTGTTTTAAATGCAATTGTATAATTTATTTTGCTTGACATTTTATAATTTTTGCATGCTATTAATATAAGCCCTTCCGCTGGCCAGGGAGCGAGAGAAAAACATAGAATGTACGAGCTGCAATTCCTCCCGGGCATGCTGTAAAAACCAGCTAAGGGATCTGAGGGTTTCAGTATATTGTAATTTAGGCGATGGGCTGACAACCTGTCACTTCAGCAATATACCTACAAATCTATCTTAAATAACCCTCAAAACTTTGTCAGACGTGGTGAAACGACCTTTATTTAGGTCGTTTACGCTCTGCCTACCCCATTAGGGATAAAGGTGTGATTATATGTATGTATGTATTAATATTAGCTAAGCAGGCATGATTTAATGCACATTTGTAACACCTTAATGTAACCCTGTTTGTGGCAAATTAATGATTCTATTCTATTCTGAAGAATAAAAATCTCAATGATCTGGAAAGTTTTTAAATAGGTACTTACGTGAAACCACCCTCTAAACTATTCAATGCTTAAGAAGATTGCCATCAACTATACGTCAAGAAAGGTGGCGTTCGCTATTATTTATTTTTATTTGATAGATACGACTATATCGTTTAGAAAACTAGTGTTCAGTAGAAGCATGTACATACAACATAGTATAAAACAAGGTCGCTTTCTCTGTCCCTATATCCCTATGTATGCATCATCATCATTTCCCTAGCCTTATCCCGTATCTCACGGGGTCGGCTTCCTAATCTAGGGGATTGAACGAGGGTACTGGTTTTTACACACAGAGCGACTGTCATCTGACCTCCGCAACCCAGAAGGGAAACCAGACCCAATCGTAGATTAGGTCAGAGTTTTTCAAGCCGCCAATGCTTAGCACTGGCCTCTGATAGGGCTTAACGACTAATATCTACGGTATTTAACGATACTAACCGGGACCAACGGCTTAACGTGCCTTCCGAAGCACGGAAAAAGCACCAATTAAACGTACGTATGAAATTCGAAAACCGAAAAACACATTGGTACGCGGTGGGATTCGAACCACGACCTCCCGCTCAGGAGGCAGCGGCCCTATCCACTACACCATCGGGCTCTCATATATCCCTATGTATGCATAAATCTTTAAAACTACGCAACGGATTTTGATGCGGTTTTTTTAATGGATAGAGTGATTCAAGAGGACGGTTTATATGTATAAAACATGCAGAATATAGTAGAGAGACACTGATAATTTCCGTGCGAAGCCGGGGCGGATCGCTAGTAATAAATATAATAATAATACCATAAGAAGCTGCTGTCAGTCCGGATCATCTAGTTCCCATGGCCAACAACATCTTATTACTTAGAAAATACATACATACATATGATCACGCCTTTATCCCTAATGGGGTAGGCAGAGCATAAACGACCTAAACAATGGTAGTTACGCCACATCTGACAATGTTTGAGGGTTAATTAGATAGATTTGTATGTATATTGCTGTAGTGACGGGTTGTCAGCACATCGCCTAAATGGCAATAAACGGAAACCATCGGATCCCTTAGCTGGTTTTTACAGCATGTTCGGGAGGAAACGCAGCTGGCACATTCTATATTATTTTTTATCGCTACCAGGCCAGCATGGAAGAAACAGAAGGAAATACTTAGGCTCGTATTTATAAAGATATCTCAAGATTGAGGGTAATATCACAGAGTAACTATAATGGTAAATTTTAGTATGGATTTGACAGGTCCTTTAGTACTGAAATTACATTTCTGATAACGACTCAAACTAGCTGTCAGTCTCAAGTGCTGTTTATAATTACGGGCCTTAGGTACATATACATATAGTTTTTTTATACTTTTAATAAATTTTATGTAAGAAATCTAATCTTTACTCCAAAGTACTCAGTACTATCTCAAAGATGTGCTAAATAATAAATCAACCAAATGCGAGTTGGACTTGGACACGAATGGTTATTGTCTTAAAGCGTTTTTGCACTGCTCCGTATTCGGTTCGTATCCGTGAAAAAATATATGGATTGGCGTGAAAATGTATAACATACATATGTACTCTCACGCCTGTATCCCTAATGGGGTAGGTAGAGAGTCAACGTACCAAATAAAGGTCGTTCCGCCACGTCTGACAAGTTTTGAGGGTTGTTTAAGTTAGATCTGTATATTGCTGTAGTGACAAGTTGTCAGCCCATCGCCTAACTTACAATATGCTGAAACCCTCGAATCCCTTAGCTGGTTTTTACAGCATGCCCGGGAGGAGATGCAGCTGGCACATTCTATGTTTTTTCTATAGCTCCCAGTCCAGCAATGTTTAAGTTTCCAAATATTTTTTTACGGATACGAAGCGAATACAGAGCAGTGCAAAAACGTCCTTATTGTTTAGAAAACATACTATCCCATGCAAATCCTATGTTTCTCTAGTGCTCTTCAGATAGATAATAATATATAGATAGATAAAAGGTTTATTGCAAAAAATCATCACACACGTAACAAAAATAAAAAACAAGTAACTCTTTGTCGCTTGCCACGCTCTACCCAGTCCGAAAACAGGTGTAGAGGCATGTTGACTGGGTGGCTATAAAAAACAATACGTTTACACTTAAAACTGACGGCTAAAAATACTGTGGATCTCATTCATCATTTAAATACCGTGTGTAAGGGACAGCGTCCCGCAAACTGATAGAGGTTGCTCAGTCAACGACACTGAACAACTATCACCAGGACTTTTCAGGAAGTAAAAAAAAAATTTTGTTTTTCCATACAAATTGTATGATCAAGGTGGTCATTTTGTAACTGAACAATTTCTACCAAAAAAATCTTTAAGGGAGTGAAAAAAATTGCTTTTCCATACAAAATGTGAATCAGACAATTTGTATGAAAAAGTCATTTTTTTAACACTTCTTGAAAGGATTTCCTGATTTAGTGGTCGTAGTTGTTCAGTTTCCCTTACACCCCGTATACTTAAACACGAACAGTGAGTGAGTGATAAGATGAGTGATGGCAAAGAAAACGAACTGTTGCGGAAGAGCTCTTTAAAAGGTCTCGTGACTAGTGACAGCACTAAGCAGAAGAAACGACATGTGCTCATTCTAGTGCCTGATTCAGACGGACATAGGTAAGTGGTTACACGTACATACCGTGGGGACACTGATAGGGGGTTGCTCAGTCAACAATACCACAACTTCCACCAAGAAATTCTCTCAGGAAGTGAAAAAAAAACTTTTCAATACAAGATGTGAATCAGACAATTTCTATGAAATAGCTATTTTCTTTTCACTTTGATTTTCTGGTTATAGTCATTCAGTTTCGTTGACTGAACAACCCCAGTTTGCGGGACGCTGTCCCTTACAACCCGTAAACTTAAAGACCAACAGTGAGTGTTAAGATGAGTGATGGCAAAGAAACTGTTGCGGAAGAGCTCTTTAAAAGATCTCGTGACTAGTGACAGCACTAAGCAGAACAAACGACATGTGCTCATTCTAGTGCCTGATTCAAACAGGCATAGGTAAGTGGCTAGACGTAATTTATAAAAGTAGGTTTTGCATAAACATAAAGATCTGGAGATGTATCAATAGAATAGAAAATGGCAGTTGTAAATTGGTATACCTAGGTACAAGTTTTTCCTGGTATTCGATAACCTTATGAATAGGTATTTTGTATTAAAATATCAGATGAGGTGCAACATGTTTTCCGAAAACACATTGAGCTAGAACTAAAAATTCCGATGTTTTAAGTTTATCTATGTAAAAAATAAAACGACACGAACATAATTAACGCCTGATATTTGAATTGTAGCAAATGAAAAACAAATATTTATTAGGCGTATTTTGTACTAAAAAAATTGTACACATTATTTTGGTCAATGATGATGAATATTACTATTTAAATTTTTCTCGAAACATGCTCAAAACTAAACACGTGACGCCATCTACCGGCAGCCTTATGAAACTGCACTGAACGCGGTAAGTACCTGGGACCACGTCCAGTTCTCAGTCCTCACCACGAGCGTGAACAGCTGTTTTCCCCTTAGGTTTTCCCTATCGATTTGCTACGCAACCGCGAAAACTTCACTGCATAACATCTGCAGCTGAAATGGCATCAAAATTTCCTACGGGAATCATATTTATAGTGTTATGTACATACTAAAACGCGCCCTTATGCTGCTTGAAGTAACACCGATGTGGAAAGAATGGCAATTAGCCAATGACTTAGCCAAATAAACGAATCCGCAGTTTTAGGTTATGTTTTGATGTGTCAGAAGTTTTAATAATTTGTGTATAATAAATCAGTGAACGGCTTAAGAATGGATGGTGCGTGGAGTGCCGGTTTGCATAGAAGGAGTTTTATAAGCACACATCAAGATGACATTCAAGACACCATTAGACTGGTATCTCCTATCAATAGGTTTCGCTTGTATCCTGGTAATATGGGCATTGACGAGGGATATCCAGAAAAGTAAGTACCAACTAGTAATTTGGATGGAAAAGTTATATATTTTTGGTTACATAGTCTGACGAAAAAGCGGTAAGAGCAATTAAAAAATATCACGTCAACAACATACCTATAATATTTTAAATAAAATATTTAAAATATGCACTTTACATTTAATTATGCATTTGTCTTCGTTTTGTAAAATCTTCAATTTTAAAATTTTATTTCTAATAACTTTATTTAGGTAGTTAGTTAGGTAGGAATAGGAAATCTCGTACTGCAATAAGATGGCATAAGTTTATATAGGTATTGTAAATACCGCCAATTTTCAAAATAGCTCGCAAAATGGTGTATTTGAAAAATAATCCTAACTAAAAAATGTGTATTTTGGCATGCCAAGATTTTGCTTTGCCTGGATATAATGCAACTCAACTAAAATACAAGCATCGAGATGAAAGAAATACATTTCTTTTATACAGGGTGTAAGGGACAGCGTCCCGCAAATTGATAGCGGTTACTCATTGATCAGTCAACAATACTGAACAACATTCATCGGGAAATTATTTCTCGAGATGAAAAACATATTTGACTTTCCCATACAAAATGACCACCTCAAATTTCCTGGTGATAGCTGTTCAGTTCGTTTACTGAGCAACCCCTATCAGTTAGCGGGACGCTCTTATGTCTCTTTTACCCCGTATAGAAATAGCCGAATGTTTGGAGCAGATAGATACGCTGCTATTCTGACCCAGCAATTTTTAACCAATTCCCTCCTTTACAGGCCCTACAAATTCAGGACCAAGGTGCTGCTCATTTGCTTGGGCCTCCTGGTTCTCTCCGCGGCATTGGCGGGTTTCCTCATCGGCAGTGCGGAGAAGAACCGAAGAACCCTACGGACAGAACCAGCCGACCCTTACGAACCCCCGCTGCCTTCAGCATCGAAACTCCATACGTTTAAGAAGGCTGCTGTGTGCACTGATGCAACGCAATGCTCAAAAATTGGCAGGTTAGTAGTATGGCAAGTAAGAAATTGAACTCGATTCTAGATTTCACCGACTTAAACTAAAATTAAAATATATCTGTCACTTTCAAATTGTAAAATTGAAAAAGGACAGGCGATTTATACTCTATGGTTTTACACTTTGTCCGCTAGATTTTGACACGCTTTTGTACGTTTCCCCAGTATTTCCGTAAATTTTATCCGCCATATATTATGTGACGGCATATAAAAATGACAGATAACGCATGAGACAACCGACTATAAATCAAAAACCGGAGAGAATAGATCTCCTGTCATTTTCCAATGTTTTGAGTCTGAAAGTGATAAATAGATTTTAATTTTAGTTTTAGCCGGCGAATCTGCAATCGAGCGCATTAAAAATTCTCCGCTGACGTTCCCTATGACGTATAAAAAAAGAAGTAAGGATTGCCCTGGTAGGTCAGTTGGCAGAGCGATATGGAACGACAATCCAAAAGTCGCAGGTTCAAACCCTGTTTGCGGCGAATTTTGAATTACTTACTTCTCAATTCTCATATTTATGAAATAAAAATAGCACTGTGAGTGCAAAAATCTTCAATAATAGGATAATAGATGTTGTTATACCAAGGTACCCTACACTTTTCTCTATCTTGTGCCTGCCTTTTGGCTTTTGCCTCCAAAGGTTAGTAGATATAGGTAGTTAATATATCCTTTATCCTTATCCTTAGAATTTTCTTTTTTGCCGCGGCATCGTGTAAAAAGGTTTTTTGCCATAAGCGTCCTCTCGCAAAACAAAATTATCACTTTTAGGTACTAAACAAGCGTCCTTGCGCAAAACAATATATTTTTACTTCATCTATCAATATAATAACATAATCAATCACTCTAAAAACTGTACTTAAAAGCGTCCATGCGCGACCTAAATGTTCAAATGCACCCACAGTTCCAATGCGTTAGGTACTACACTGTACTATCTGTAACAAACTCTTTGTCAAAAAAACGTCGAAAAAATCGAGAGTGGAGCGAGCCGACGTGCGACACACCCTCCCCGTACGAAGGCAAGGGCGAGACTGCCGCTCACACCCCCGCTGCACGAAATCTTTGTGGCACCAGTTTTATTGATTTAAATAACAAATAATTAACAATAATTAATTTCTTATACTTAAATTTTTGAAAGCTTTGCATTTTTATAATTTTCCGAAAAAATCATCTAAATAGCTTCGTGCGTTTGGGAAAAGAAAGAAAATAACTGTGCAAAATAAAGGGAATTTACTGATTTTTTTATTTCAAAACTAAAAGTATTAGAAGAAAAATAAAACATATTTTCATTGGCCAGGCATATGAAGAATGTCACGTATTTTTTAAAATATATTCTAAGCAACCATTTAGAAGAAGTAAGCCTTTAAAGGCAGGCGTAATTTCCGATTTTGAGGTTCTAATCGCCTTAAGCCGAAGCGAGAGACGCGGCGAAAATGTGAGCAATTTCCTTCAAGATATAAGAATTTAACTTTTAATTTTTCTGCTCAAACTTGCAGAAACCCATAGTGGCTTCTGACTACTACAAAGAAATAGATCACTAAGTTATAAGTAGGTATTATACGGGATGTAAGGGACTGCGTCCCGTAAACTGATACTCAGACGCAAACTGACTGACGGGTTGCTCAGACAATGAAACTGAACTACTATCAGCAGGTTTTTCCGGAATAAATCTGAAATCAAAATTTCCTGTTGAAAGTTGATCACTTCCTGAAAAATATCCTGCTGATAGTTGTTCAGTTTCGTTGTCTGAGCAACTCCTATCAGGTTGTGGGACGCTGTTTTCTCTCCATTACACCTGGTATTTACTCTTCCTCCGTAGCCTTAACATGGGATTACAAAATCGTAAAAAAAAATAACAACCTACTTAGTTAAAAACCAAAACTAAAGATTATGAAGATGGTACCGTTTTGTGATCTACTTTGTGGCCCTTCACATTAGAACTATTAAGTTATATTCATATTACGGCTATTATACCTTAAATATTCTGATAACGGTAAGCTGAGGAACTGCCTCCGTTATCTAGTGGTCTGAGCCATGGCTTACGATCCAGAGGTCCTGAGTTCGATTTCCAGGCGGAACACAAAAGTTAATATATAATTGTCAATTTATCAGTTTGTGAGGTTTTTCTTAAAAAAAAAACATTTATTTACATAAGACAGCATGTTACACTAAACAATAAATCCGCCAAACTGTACAACAGTTTGTTGGCAGAAATAGACTCCCCTGTTATAAACATTTACATTACTGTTTTATGTTAAGTATCTACCTTAGTTATTAATATTTAAGTCTAACTTGACCTTGTACCTGTGTTTCACAAATAAATAATTTGATTTGATTTGAACACAATAGTTTAATTTAATATTTATTTTATAATTGTATTTTACATTTGTTTGGTTATTTTTCTTAATTTGGTTAGGACATTGCAGGCTGAATCACCTGTGTGTTATACCCTCGGATCCCTTAGCTGGTTGTTACGTTAAGCTGTCGGTCCCGGTCGTTGTCTTTAATAGTGGTCGTTACTCAAACCATGTCGGAGGCCTAATAGCTGTGCTACTAGGCGGTCTGAAAACTCTGACACCAGGGTTCTTCGGGTCGTTGTTCGACTCGAGAATCCACTCGCTAAGAAGACAAGAAGGTAGAAGTTGTTCAGTGCGTCGACTGAGCAACCCCTATCAGTCTGCAGGACGCCGTCCCTTACGCCCCGTACATACATAGTACAGTCAGCAAAGGATGTATCTGATCAGTGATTATTTCAGGAAATTATATTAATTACATACATACATAAATCACGCCTTTATCCCTTACGGGGTAGGCAGAGCGTTTAACGCCTCGTAAAAGGCGCTTTCGCCACGTGTGACAAAAATTGAGGACAATTTTAGATTGTAATATGTATTGCTTTAGTGACAGGTTGTCAACCCATCGCCTAAATTACAATACACTGTAACACTCGAGTCCCTTTTGCTGACTTCAACAGCATGCCCGGGAGGAAGGGCAGCTGGAACATTCTATGTTTTTCTATATATTAATTACGACATTGCAATTAACATTATGAGTATGATTTTCATGTCGTATATCTACACTTATTCAGGTACGCAATTCGTTACTGCAATAAAAATACTTCCTTCCATGCTGGACTGGGAGAGATAGAAAAACATAGCATGTTCCAGCTGCCCTTCCTCCCGGGCGTGCTGTAGAAGTCAGCAAAAGGGACTCGAGGGTTACAGTGCGTTGTAATTTAGGCGATGGGCTGACAACCTGTCACTATAGCAATACACTTTTCAATCTAAAATTCCCCCTTAATTTTTGTCAGACGTAGCGGAAGCGCCTTTTACGAGGCGTTCATCGCTCTGCCTACCCCGTAAGGGATAAAGGCGTGATTTTATGTATGTATGTATGTAATAAAAATTCGATATTTCATGAAAATCCATACAAAAATTACTGAAATAATCTCATCTGTTTCGATTAATTAACTGCCTCCGTGGTCTAGTGGCTAGTGCCATGGACTCCCGATCCGGAGGTCCTGGGTTCGATTCCCAGGGGGGAAACACAAAGTTGATATTTGAGAATTTATCACTTTGTGAATTTTTCCCCAGTTTGGTTAGGACATTGCAGGCTGAATCACCTGATTGTCTGAAAAGAAAAAGATTTCGTGCTTCGGAGGGCACGTTAAGCCATCGGTCCCGGTCGCTGTCTTTGATAGTGGTCGTTTCTAAAACCATGTCAGAGGCCTAATAGTTGTGCGACAAGGCTGTTTGAAAACTCTGACACAACGGTTCTTCGGGTCGTTGTTCGACTCGAGAATCCACTCGCTAAGAAGACTGAGGAATAATGTGCATCGTTGCAAAGCATACCAACTCGTAGTTATTTTTTTTTATCATTATGAGCTAGCCATTTTATACAAAAATTTAATTGAATCATTCTGAACTGGAATACCTATAGTCGATAATTATTTTTATCTTTACTAAGATTACGAATAAGAATATTCCAAAAACACATAGTGTGATTCATTACATGGTAAATACAATAATCTTTCTGATTAAACGTGCGTATTAAACAACAAAAACAAAGAACTTATCATTGATAGCAGACTGCGCCGCTCCTACACTAAGCGGTTAGCCGCTGAAAGATGTCTTTACATTTTTTGACGAACAAACATATTACACCACAGTGAAAACACATATTAAAATAACAAATATTACATCATATAGTAAACATTTAAGAAATTTACCCAAATCTTGCATCATACTTGCTGGACATAATGTAAATAAAGGTCGAAAATCGAAATAAGGGCAGCCGGTCTATCGTCTAGTGAATGGAAAACGGAAAAGCGCCTCAGCGGCTGAATGTTACACTGCTGCACCGACAACACGATTGTTTTGCACGCACACATGCAAATTAATACCATCTTGTTAGTATAATGTTGCCATATGGGAAACTTTCTCCTTTTACTGTTCTTTACTTTTCAAGATTTTTCTATTGCTTCATTGAAAAGCCATTTTCATAATGAAAACGATACGTACTAGTAGACACCTACAAAATAATAGGTACGATCGGGGAACGTTCTCGAAAGATATCGAAGGCATGCTGAGACGTTCTCCGCCAGTCTCTACTAATAATGCTGGTTTTAAACAATGGTATTATGAATTATTGTCATTTGTAAGTACCTATTGTTTCCCATAGTGATTAGAAGACAGTCGAACTACTAGTGAATTTACGATTTCTGTAGAAACGTGCGCGTTGATGTCTTTTGTATGGAAAATAAGTGTTACTTCAGAATGCTTTCATTTCCTTATTATTCATGACTTTCTATTTTCCTTATTTTATAAAAATACAAAATGAATAATTTAGACAGAATTTACCTGCCTTATTTTAATTTATTGCCAGTATACCGTACGTGTAAATCGTAACAGGACCGACTAGTAGTTCAACTTTTTTGCACGATAAAGTTTGAACAAGACAACCTCCTATTTACCATTTTCTGAGAAGAGGGTTTTTTATTTATCACGTTGGTATCACAAGCTGCCTCACGCACACATCGACGCTTCTATAAATAAACAAACCTCCTTCATAACCGGGTCGCGGCGCGAGTCTCTCCACCAATCACGTTTCGAGAAGTTTATCGACGCGCATGCGGTCACTGACGTGTCTCTCTGTATAAAAGGCGCGCGCAGACCGCCGCAGCCAACAGAACACATACAAAATCTCAAGTAAACGTTGTCAACCGTGACCATTCCAAGTTTTTCGCTTAAACGCCAAAAAATCTCAAATATGTCCGAAGCTTTCTTTGACGAGTACGACTACTACAACTTCGACCACGACAAGCACATTTTCTCTGGACACAGCGGCAAGCAGCGCTCCAAGCGGGAAGTGAGCGAGCACACCAACCACTTCGACCCGTCCGGACATTCCAGAAAGATCGTCACAAAGCTGCAGAACGCCGAGAACAATAAGAAGGGTTCAACGCAAAAGCACTAGATGGATATGTGAAAAGGACAAAGGCTTGAAGAAGGACTATTGATATGCCGAGCGATAGGGAGCTATGGCGGATCCCCGAGGAGAGTGCGGGGGGCCGCTCGTCGCAGAGATCACTGGAGCATCCAAGGCGGTTTCTTCTGTCTCCAGGCTTCTACCTGGCGCACCACTGCTTCCGCAGCCGACTGCCGCCGAAGCAGCAGAGGTAACCGCATCTCATCCACTACTTATTGGACATTATGGACACCAACACCGTTCCACGGACTGATCTCAACTCTCATTCGGGCTTGTTCTAGAGCCCAAATCTGCTGTGTTATTAAATCCTAGTTAGTCGATTACGTTAATTTGTATCTTTACTGGGGTACACCGACTGTAATACTAATTTAAGGTTAAGAAAAATAAAGTATTAAAATTAAAATTATGTCCGTTGTTTGGTTTTCCTCTACCTAGTTAGCCGAGGTCGTCGACGTGTGGGTGATAATGATATTTTCTGTTTATATTTATGCTGCCCACGTACCTATGTGCGTGTTTATACACAAAAACAACCTTGAGCCGCCGACTGAGGCGCGTCAGCTACTCAACCGCGCCGGTTCTGGCTTGGCCTTGTTAATATTATCAGCAGTTGTATTATAGAGTATTTTCATTTAACTGCGTAGTAGCTAAACTAGTAGTAATAACAAGTTGACATTTTCAAGTTGATAAGAGTTATGTTTAGAATTGATTTGATACAATACGACACACTTCTCATTCGAATAAAAAGTTAGAATAGATTTTTTATACGGAGATAGAGCTAGTTTATATTTACCTACCTGCATGTTTACTATAATTGTAGCCCGGCTTTTACTGATTAACCAAAATTCAATCATGATTAAGTAGTTTTGGGGTGGGATGGGATCTACCTCCTAGTGGTCACCCCGGGCAAAGGTAACACAGACTTGCCTGTGAATAAGTCCAGCTGAACGATCCCTACAAAGCGGTGGAAGGCTCCGCAAGGTGCCGACTGGCGCTCAACCACCCTCTCACAGGAGTCCGGCGCCAAACAGCTTGCTGTTTTCCGTCGCTGCGTGAGATTGCCAGTGCCATAACAGGCATCCTCTGGGTGATCTCGCTCCATCGTCAACTCTGTCACGGTCATCCCTGACCTAGTGTCTAGAGTCAAGAGCAAACCCATTTCTAATATTTTAAAATGTTCTCTTCTGTATAGCTAATAGTAGGTAGTATTTTTTCCTTGTGCTAAGTGGAGTGGAAACACTCCTATAGTTTCTCTACTCATACACGAATGAATACTTACTTGTCTAGATAGATAAATACTAATATAGAAACCTGCTGGCACTCAATTCAGTTAAAGATGACCTCCTTTTTTTTATGCGATTGTAACTGCAAAACAAGACATTTTCCTACGGTGAAACATAACTTAGTTTTTTACACTAAGTATTAGTAGTTTGAGTATTCTTCGTAATTTTCAAACACATCAATTCCAACAGTTTGTTTCTTTGTAACGGGTTTGAAGTCGAATTAGTCTCTAGAATAAGAGTTTAGAGTTTTCATTACGTGAAAACCGGGTGTAAGGGACAGCGTCCTGCAAACTGATAGGGGTTGCTCAGTCAACGAAACTTAACAACATTCACCAGGAATTACTTTCAGGAGATGAAAAAGAAATTACCTTCCCATACAAAATTTCCACCTCGATGAGACAATGCAAATTTATTTTCATTTTCTGAAAAAACAATCCTTTGGATAGTTGTTCAATTTCGTTGACTGAGCAACCCCCCCGGTGTAACCCCCTCCTATCAGTTTTCGAGACGCTGTCCCTTGCACCCGCTGTAATATGAAACAAACATCCTGCGGAAAAACATGGAAAATGCGCATTTAGTTCCGACCCACTTCCTTACATCTGCAGTTTCCAGAGATTTCCATGACCTACCCCATTACAGCTGCAATAGGACAAGCTGCCCCCGTGGTCTAGTGGCTAGGGCCATGGACTCCCGATCCGGAGGTCCTAGGTTCGATTCCCAGGGGGGAAACACAAAGTTGATATTTGAGAATTTATCACTTTGTGAATTTTCTCTAGTTTGGTTAGGACATTGCAGGCTGAATCACCTGATTGTTCGAAAAGAAAAAGATTTCGTGCTTCGGAGGGCACGTTAAGCCGTTGGTCCCGGTCGCTGTCTTTGATAGTGGTCGTTACTCAAACCATGTCAGAGGCCTGATAGTTGTGCTACTAGGCGGTTTAACAACTCTGACACCAGGGTTCATCGGGTCGATAGACTCGATACCCACTCGACAGAAGAAGATGGGACAAGGTCCCAGACCGAGCAACTCCACCTTCCATTGCATAACCATTTCACTCATTCATGGAGAGACAAGGATGGATTTACAGATTTACATAGTATTAACGGCCAACGGGCAACGGCCTCCTGAGTGTTGTTGCAGAAATGTTACAGGGTCTATTAATTCAAAATTGTACCCGTTGGCACATATACCCTAAACCTAGCTTATATCTGTAATACTAACATTAGATATTAAGGATAATTGTATTTACTAACACTTATGGATGAAAATCCGAAATAAACGTTTATTATTATTATTATTTTTGTTTTTTGGTCTTTACCATCTCGGATTTTTAGGGCCGGTTTTATAGCGCTCACGGGCCTAAGCCAAGTGGACGCTATTTTGTGTGTTATTGTTGTTGGGTCGAACTACTGTATTATCTGTAATTTGTAAAAACTTCCGGACTATTCTGCATATATTTAAAATGACAGCTTTTTGTAAATTTATGTAAGTATATTTTAGTAGATCTAATAGTTTCAGGGACTTATGTTATTAATGTTGATGAGCGAGAGAAAAACATTATTACAAACATAAAATGTGCCGGCTGTTATTTCCTCCCGGGCATGCTGTAAAAAACAGCTAAGGGATCCGAGGGTTTCAGTATATTGCAATTTAGGCGATGGGCTGACAACCTGTCACTAGAGCAATATACCTACAAACCTATCTTAAATAACGCTCAAAACTCTGTCAGACGTGGCGAAACGACCTTTATTTAGGTCGTTTACGCTCTGCCTACCCCATCAGGGATAAAGGCGTGATTATATGTATGTATGTAGTGTTGCTAAAACAGGACAAAGGATTACCGCTGTGTTTTTTGTAGCAAAAATGCAATCTGCTCATTTATCCGTAGACTGAGTTACTGAAGAAAATATTTTCCTATTCACAAAAATAGCCATAGCCCCCTCTTTGTCTAACCAGCTATTTGCATGCCTTAACTGAATGATAAATTGATGACACAGATAGTCATAGTCATAGTCTTCTATGCTGGACTGGGAGAGATAGAAAAACATAGAATGTTCCAGCTGCCCTTCGTCCCGGGCATGCTGTAGAAGTCAGCAAAAGGGACTAGAGGGTTACAGTGTATTGTAATTTAGGCGATGGGCTGACAACCTGTCACTATAGCAATACACATTCCAATATAAAATTGCCGTCAATTTTTGTCAGACGTGGCGAAAGCGCCTTTTATGAGGCGTTTAACGCTCTGCCTACCCCGTAAGGGATAAAGGCATGATTTTATGTATGTATGTATGATAGTCATAATCTTAATATTTAATTATATTGTTATTTTTCTAAGTAAGGTACCTACGTAGGTATAATTTTGTGCAATAGAATGATTTTATTGTAATTCGAAGTAAATTCTAGTTTTTTTTTCCAACCTAAGCTAAATTGTTTCGACCTAATCTTGCAAATTACATGAAAGAAATACAAATTTTGCAACAGTACTACAAAAACGTATGTATGAAATGCAATAACAGCTAAGTAAGTAATCGTAAAGAATCGATTTCCGCTACGCGCAGAGGAAGATATACTGAGTGTTGAAAAAAATTTGACCAAACATCTGTAACAATACGTTACGACCTCCTTACTTACATCTCATCTTTCACACTGACCTCCATTACCGAGACAAATTATAATTTAGAATCATTCACGTCATTCCAGCCCTTTTTACTCTCGTATAAACCAGACGAAGTATCATCACTACATAGTATAAAACAAAGTCGCTTTCTCTGTCCTTATATCCCTATTGTATGCATAAATGTTTCAAACTACGCAACAGATTTTGATGCGGTTTTTATGTATAATACATGCATAATACGTGGGACACTCAGAAAGTTTTGCGACACTAAAAAAAATTGTTCTACAGGTACATATATTTTTATTAAATCTTTTCAAAGTACTCTCCACCAGCCTCTATACAAAGATTCATGCGTCTGAACCAGTTTTCAAAACACTTTTTCCAGTCCGCCGTAGACACCTCGTTTACAGCCTGCTCGAACGCAGCCAGCGCATCTTCCGGCGACGAAAATTGTATACCCTTGAGCTGATTTTTTATTTTTGGAAATAAAAAGAAGTCACACGGTGCTAGATCATGGCTGTAAGGAGGGTGACCCAGGAGTTTGACTGGTGTGCTGTCCAGGAAGTCCCTCGTTTTGAGCGCGGTGTGTGCAGGCGCATTGTCGTGGTGGAGCAGTAGTCCGCGGAGCCCTGTGTTTGGTCGCTTGTTGCTCACAACAGAAAAAACTTCTGGTAAACATTTGGTAGTATACCATTCGGCGTTAATGCTTCTTTGATCTCGTAAGGGAATTGAGGCCAAGTGGCCAGTCAAATTAAAAAAGCTGGCGATCAAAATCTTCCCCCCGCTTCGAGATCGCTTCACTTTAGTAAGCGTTGGTTCATTTTGAAACACCCAATCTGTCGACTGGCGCTTGGTTTCTGGATCGTATTGATAAATCCAGGACTCATCACCTATTACGATGTCGTAAACACGCCGAGACGAGCCTGCTTCAAATTTGTTCAGCATATCACGGCACCATTCCACCCGGGCCTGCTTCTGAGCGTCGGTGAGGTAGTGCGGCACCCAGTGCGATACTATCCTCCTCACGCGAAGATGCCCTTGTAGAATCTCGTGAACGCTTCCCGATCCAATCTTTAATATGTGCTGAATCTCCTGATATGTAATTCGCCTATTATCTTGGATTAAATTTTTCACTGCTAGCACGTTTTCTTCCGTAATAGCCGTCAAAGGGCGACCGCTTCTTTCTTCATCCCCCAAGGTTGGTCGGTTGCCGTGGAAGGGTTTTCATCCATAAATGCCATTTGAAGTCTATCGAACGATTCATCCGATTTCAGGCGACACTTGAAATCGTAAAAAATCATAGCTTTAAAATGTTCCCGGCGCAGATCCATTTTTCAGTAAGACACGATACTTTGAATTGGCTCGCAAAAAATGTGGAGGGAAATTTTGAAAATGGAACACACATATTTTTACTTACAAGTAATCATATTTTCAAAAAAGATTCTAACCGGCCAGTCTGCCATATATAAAAACTATTTATCGCAATACTTTCTGAGTGGCCTGGTATAGTAGAGAAACACTGATGATTTCCGTGCGAAGCCGGGGTCGGGTCGCTAGTACTAATAATAACCTAGTTACTAAACGTACAATAATATATTTGATAAGTGCAGTGATTGTTTTGCTGTCCGAGAATTGTCTCCCTTTAAAGGGAACAATTTTGAGAATAAACCAAGCTTATTGTGTGTCCTAAAACCCCCCCCTTTTTAATTTATTCCTTCGCTTTTATTTTCTTATCATCTCATTAGGGTCCTCCGGACCAGGGAAACCCGGGGACCCGACACATCTATCCATGAAACTGAACAACTTTCCCCAAGGAACGTAGATCGGAAAACGTGATCCTCCCATAAAATTGTGCTAGCTATTCGAGTCATTTTGTATGGGAGGGCAATTGTATTCATATTTCGTCTTTCCTTGGGGAAAGTTAAGTCAGTTTATGCGTGAGCTCACTTCACATCCTAAAGTTTGGTTGGCAAAATATTTTACTAGCAGTATTTTGGTTTTTGGTTGGATAGGTAGGTATAGGTAGATACTTACATTTTGCATATCAGCAAATCAAAAACTATGTACGAGTAAGTAGGTATAGTATAATAATAATAGATCGGCCAACTGCGCAGGACTAGTTTTTAGTGCCCAAGTGTTTTTAAATATCTTATCCTGATGGGACAGATTGACTGACACGGCCAGAGAAAAATCAGGCGCAGGACCGACTATTTACATACCCATCCGACAGCATGGATCATCTTACTTTTCGGACGATCAGGTGATCAGCCTGCAATATCCTAACCAAACTAGAAACAGCAACACAAAATTGTCTTCCGCCGAGAATCGAACCCGGGACCTCCGGCTCGAGAGCCTATGGCTCAGACGGCTAGGCCACGGAGGTTCTTCTTCTTCTGTCTAGTGGGTATCTAGTCTATCGACCCGATGAACCCTGGTGTCAGAGTTTTTAACCGCCTAGTAGCACAACTATCAGGCCTCTGATATGGTTTGAGTAACGACCACTATCAAATACAGCGACTGGTACCGACAGCTTAACGTGCCCTCCGAAGTACGAAATCTTTTTCTTTTCTTATAATCAGGTGATTCAGCCTGCAATGTCGTAACCAAACTGGGGAAAAATTCACAAAGTGATAAATTCTCAAATATCAACTTTGTGTTTCCCCCCTGGGAATAGAACCCAGGACCTCCGGATCGGGAGTCCATGGCACTAGCCACTAGACCACGGAAGCAGTTAAGTACGGAGGTATAGTATAATAGAAACTTGCGTTTCATTTTCACACCCTATATACGAGTACATAATTTGCGTCACGTGTTCGCTACACGCTTTGCTACACGCGAAGTGTTCGACCAAGCGAGCGACGAACAGCATACCTGGCGATTACTTACGCCTTACACAACAACTTATGCCGGGTGTAAGGGACAGCGTACATACATACATACATATAATCACGCCTTTATCCCTAATGGGGTAGGCAGAGCGTAAACGACTTACACAGAGCTCGTTCCGCCACGTATGACAAAATTTTTAGGGTTTATTTAGTAGGTATATTGCTGTAGTGACAGGTTATCAGCCCATCGCCTAAATTGCAATATGCTGAAACCATCGGATCCCTTAGCTGGTTTTTACAGCATGCCCGGGATGAAATGCAGCTGGCACATTCTATGTTTTTCTCTCGCTCCCAGTCCAGCATGGGAGAAGAGCAAGGGACAGCGTACCGTCAACAAAACTGATAATCTTTGGAACTTAATACTAAACATAAAAAAAAACATTGACCTCCCATACAAATGCTTGAGCCGTTTTTTGGCTAATACTCGTATTTATGAAGCGATATCAAACTTGAGAGCAATATTAAGTATGGATTTGACAGACCAGTTTGTACTGAAATGACATTTCTGATAAGAACTCGAGCTCGCTGTCACTCATGACAGCTGATTATAACGCTTTTATCCCTAATGGGGTAGGCTGAGCGTTAACGACCTTAACAAAGGTCGTACCGCCACTCTGACACTCTGACAAAGTTTTGAGGGTTATTTAGGATAGATTTGTAGGTATACTGCTGTAGTGACAGGTTGTCAGCCCATCGCTTAAATTACAATATACCTCTTCTTATACCTACCAATATACTTCTTCTTCTTAGCGAGTGGATTCTCGAGTCGAACAACGACCGACAATATACCTAAACCCTCGGATCTCTTAGCTGGTTTCTACAGCATGCTCGGGAGGAAATGCTGCTGGCACATTCTATGTTTTTCTCTCCTAGGCCAGCATGGAAGTTTTTTTTTTTTTTAAGTTTAGCTTGTTAAAATACGGTCAAAGCAGGGTTGCGTAACATGTAGACATATTCGCCTCTTCATTCCATTTCTCTAGCCGTTGGCATGTGTATCTATAACAGACTATTTCGAACTTGGAACACATTTGAAGCCATTTTTTGCTCCACCTTCAAATGGCATACAGGCAGGTGGTCAGGTCATTGCACTAGGCGTTACTAGGCGCAATAATATCCATTACATGTACAGTACGGGGCCGTTAATTTGCACATCGACTTTGTAGAGAGTGATCTCTGTCGTACTTGTACAGCAACTGGTAAACTTCACAGTCTCTCTTAAAGTGTCGATCTGCAATATTAACGGCCCCGCACTTTAAGTACTTCAAGTTAAGTTTAAGTTTTACTTCTATGTAAGCTTCTATGAATATACCAAACGTGGTCTCATCTCACTAATACAATACAATACAAATATTCTTTATTGCACATAAACAACACACTGTGCAGGAACAAACATTACAAAACAGAGTACAATTAGGCGGCCTTATTGCTAGGGTAGCAATTTCTGCCAGGCAACCTTTGGGTAAAGGAGTAGTTTTCTAATATTATGCGGGGTAGTCCAGTTACTATTGTTATAAATTTAAATAGAATACAAAGACAAAGTACTTACTAGTTAAATAAATACGAATAGGTACAATAGACTAATACATAAGTACAATTATAATATAATAAACTAATATAATATGCTATAAGAGAGAGGAAAATGCAATATTTCATTTAGATGGGGAAGTGAGATTATGAAAAAAAAAACTAGATAATATAATTAATACACATTAGGTAATTACTTAAGTCAATCAGGTGCTATGTAGGAGAATGTAGGAAATATTTTTTAACAAGCTCTTTAAAAACTGCAATAGAGGGTGCCCGCTTGATTTCCCCAGGTGAAGAATTCCACAATTTGATTGCTCTCACTGTAAAAGAACTCGCAAAAAAATCTGTCTTGTGTGGAACCATATTTATAGTGAGATTTTCACTAGAGCGGAGATTACGAGCTAGGGTTGCAGAGTGGAAAACAAAACGGTCTTTTAGATAGGGAGGGGTATGATAGGCAAGGATAGAGTACAGAAGAGGCAGCCATTGAAGTTGTTGGCGGTAGTCTGACACATGATCATACTTCCGCAGACCAAAAATAAATCTAATACACAGAGTTTGCAGACGCTCCATCTTGTTCAGCAGTTGAACAGTCAAGTCCGGATAGCAGACATTTGCATAATCCAGTATTGGCAGTAAAAGAGATTGCGCTAAGGAGATTTTAGTTTAATACATACATAAAATCACGCCTTTATCCCTTACGGGGTAGGCAGAGCGATAAACGCCTCGTAAAAGGCGGTTTCGCCACGTCTGACAAAAATTGAGGGCAATTTTAGATTGAAAAGTGTATTGCTATAGTGACAGGTTTTCAGCCCATCGCCTAAATTACGATACACTGTAACCCTCGAGTCCCTTTTGCTGACTTCTACAGCATGCCCGGGAGGAAGGGCAGCTGGAACATTCTATATTTTTTTATCTCTCCCAGTCCAGCATGGAAGGTTTGGTTAGGCTAAGGAGATTTTAGTTTAATAATGTTCTAATACACAAGTTATAATAGAAAAAGTTTGGATTTTCCAACTTCAACTACCGGGCGGATTGGGATTAGCCCTGAAAAAAGACACAAGCTACTTTAAACCGCGGAAAAACCTTATTCCTACGGAAAAACGTGTGTGCGGTATTTTTGTTCTTAAAATGAACGTGAAATGAACAATAAACGGCTAACGATACACGTAATAACTCGTCTAATTTTAACTTTGGAAGCTACAGAAGTCCGCGGTTTCCTCGGCCAACATTGCTATTTATTATACCTACTACCAAAATCTAAAATACTCTGTGTATTAACCTAGTTTTCTGGCCAATAAAACGTTAAGACTCGGTTAAGGTCGTGCCCCCTAATAATATCATCTCTACTTTCGAAATGTTTCCGGGGAATTACTTTACAAAATTACAATCGAGTATTTTGGGGCAGGCATGCATATGGTAGGCAATTTTGGCTTTGTCTAACTAAGAATAGAATAAAGCATAGAATGTGCCAGCTGCATTTTCTCTGGAGCATGCTGTAAAAACCGGCTAAGGGATCCGAGGGTTTCAGTATATTGCAATTTAGGCGATGGTTTGACAACCTGTCACTACAGCAATATACCTACAAATCTATCATAAATAACCTTCAAAACTTTGTCAGACGCGGCGGAGCGAACTTTGTTTAGGTCGTTGACGCTCTGCCTACCCCATTTCGGATGAAGACGTGATTATATGTATATGTAGGCACTAAAAATATTTCCGATTCTGAAATTTAAGTCATGGTTATCATTAAGCCCTTGGTCCTTCTACCGACTTTTACAGTACCCATTGTCCTTTTAAGTTTCGCATTATCTGTCCCCAGATCCATACTGATGCAGAATGGGTCAGCGGTCGATGCAGCGATCGCAGCGATGTTCTGCAACGGAATCCTCAACTCGCAAAGCATGGGGCTCGGCGGCGGCTTCTTCATGACAGTCTACATCAGACTGGAGGAGCGGGCATACACTGTGAACGCGAGGGAAGCCGCGCCTGGTGCCGCCTCCAAGGACATGTATCAAGGGAACGGGGATCTTGCTATGAAAGGTATGTCTATCAAAGCATGGGGCTCGGCGGCGGCTTCTTCATGCGGTCTACATCAGGCTGGAGGAGCGGGCATACACTGTGAACGCGAGGGAAGCCGCGCCTGGTGCCGCCTACAAGGACATGTACCAAGGGAACGGGGATCTTGCTATGAAAGGCATGTCTATCAAAGCAAGAGGATCACTGGCAGATTCTTCATGACAGTCTACATCAGGCTAGGGGAGCGGGCATACACTGTGAACGCGAGGGAAGCCGCGCCTGGTGCCGCCTCCAAGGACATGTATCAAGGGAACGGGGATCTTATATGAAAGGTATGTCTGTCAAAGCATGAGGATCGCTGGAAGATTCTTCATGCAATCTACTTTAGGCTGGAGGAGCGGGCATACACTGTGCACGCGAGAGAAGCCGCGCCTGGTGCCGCCTCCAAGAACTTGTATCAAGGGAACGGGGATCCTGCTATGAACGGTATGTCTATCAAAGCATGGGGCTCGGCGGCGGCTTCTTCAGGACGGTCTACATCATAATGGAGGAGCGGGCATACACTGTGAACGCGAGAGAAGCCGCGCCTGGTGCCGCCTCCAAGGACATGTATCAAGGGAACGGGGATCTTGCTATGAAAGGTATGTCTTTCTAAGCTTGAGGATCGGTGGCAGCTTGTTCAGGACGGTCTACATCAGGCTGGAGGAGCGGGCATACACTCAGAACGCGAGGGAAGCCGCGCCTGATGCCGCCTCCAAGGACATGTATCAAGGGAACGTGGATCTTGCTATAAAAGGTATGTCTTTCAAAGCTTTGGGCTCGGCGGCGGCTTCTTCATGACAGTCTACATCCAGCTGGAGGAGCGGGCATACACTGTGAACGCGAGGGAAGCCGCGCCTGGTGCCGCCTCCAAGGACATGTATCAAGGGAACGGGGGTCTTGCTATGAAAGGTATATCTTTCTAAGCTTGAGGATCGGTGGCAGCTTGATCAGGACGGTCTACATCAGGCTGGAGGAGCGGGCATACACTGTGAAGGCGAGGGAAGCCGCGCCTGGTGCCGCCTCCAAGGACATGTATCAAGGGAACGGGGATCTTGCTATGAAAGGTACGCAATATATCGATACGATAACATACGAGCTAGTTTTATTATTTACTTAGTCAGTGTCAAATCCTGAAACGGACACTGTAAATATACAAGTTCTAAAACTTCCAATTATTATTGGTCACCACACCGGACCAGGCAGCTAAGGTAAGTTATAATAGATTCCGTGATTCGGTGGGCACGCTAAGCCGTTGGTTCCGGTCGCTGTCTTCCATAGTGGTCGTTACACCAAACCATGTCAGAGGCCTATTAACTGATTAAAAACTCTGACACCAGGGGTCGTCGGGTCGATTGACTCGATACCCACACGACAGAAGAAGAACGACTATATCTGCTCTGCGAAAAAGACCGTGTTTTGTTGTACTACTTAAAATTTGGGGTCACACAAAATATTCCTGCGTGTCTGGAAAATATTGATAATACATAAACAAAGCTGTTTAAAATTATTGTTACATTAATCATTTTTATCGACACAACACATTCTTTGTTTGAATCATTTGTTCAGTTTTAATTACTCTGCATTGTTCGTTCAACAATTGTGCAAATATTAAAGTTTTTAGTTTTAATAACAATTAAGTTTTGTTGTAATGGGTTCACCATCATGAATGTACGAGTTTAAGTAACTACAGGATGTAAGGGACAACGTCCCACAAACTGATAATGGTTCCTCAGTCAAGAACACGGAAAAACTTTCAGCAGGAAACTCTTTCAGGAAGTGAAAAAAAAAGTGTTTTTTTCATACAAATTGTCTAATCGAGGTGGACATTTTGTATGGAAAAGCCAATTTTTATTTTCAACAGTTCAGTTCGCGGGATGCTGTCCCTTACACCCGGTATAGCTACAGTTGCAATGTTGAGGTTATGAACCAGTACCTACTTACAATTTGTATCTGAATGCTATGTCATTGACAGTCTGCATTGTATCTAAGTAAGTAATTTAATTATAATATCTTATCCAAGATAATAGGTCATTCATACTTACCTATTCATACTGGAATGGGTGTGAAGGACAGCTGCCCGCAAACTGATATAGGGTTGCTCAGTCAACGAAACTGGACAACTTTTACGAAGAAACGCCGCAGAAAGTATGACTTACCCATTACAAATTAAAAGAAAATCATCTTTATGAAAGTTGTTCAGATTTGTTGGCTGAACAACTCCTATCAGCTTGTGAAGGTGTCCCGCCAAGGGCGGTTTAAACGGTTCAAGCTCTAATTATATTTGGTAAGTTGAAACGTGTAGTTGAATCTGCCAGTTGGCTTTCAAGTTGAAGTTCAAATTACCTTTCAGCGTGAATCAATACATATAAAACTGAGTACTGGAACCGTGTAAACGTCAACTTGAAAGCCAACTTACCAACTTGAAAGGACAGTTGTAGATAAGTACAGTGCATAAGTTGGTTAGTTGGCTTTCAAGTTGGTAAGTTGGTACATTTCGGCAAACTTTTTTCGACTTTGAAAGGCAACTTGAACTGTAACTTGAAAGCCAACTGGCAGAACCGTTTACACGTTTCAACTTACCAACTATACTTACAGTTTGAACCGTTTAAACCGGCCTTAATTAACATGAAGACATATACCATATGACATATTGCATATCCCAATAGTCATAGATAACCTAACCTAATCTAACCAACCATAATAATAATGACTATGACAAATCTTTGCTCTAAATTTAATTAAAATATCTTGGGAAAAGTTGTGTAAGTACCTATATAAAATACATACACAAGTTTTAAATAGGTATATGTTTTGAAACATCATCTCAATATACCAACATACATATACAAACATACATACATAAAACACGCCTTTATCCCTATTGAGGTAGGCAGAGCGTCAACGACCTAAACAGAGGCACAGAATAATAAATACCTCTATCGTTTCGCCACGTCAGACGTGGACTGTCAGACAATGGTATCAATTCGTAGTTGCAAAAATCACAACTTAACTTATATAAGTCTTATAGCTGTCATTTTCTATCATGAGACAACAGAAAGGGACGCCAATAATTTTAGTCAAGATTAAGTTAAGTTGTGTGCTCTACTAATCGAAAGCAATGACAAGTAGTAGGTAAGGGTTATTTTAGATAGATGTATGTACGTATTGCTATAGTGATTGGTTGTCAGGCCATGCCCTAAATTACAATACATTGAAACCCTTGAATCCCTTAGCTGGTTTTTACAGCATGCCCGGGAAAAATGCAGATGGCACATTCTATGTCCTTCTATCGCTCCCAGTAAGAAAAATAATAATAGCATAGTTAACATTTTGACAATTTGCCGATAAGCCAAACTTGTTATTGAAAACGTAAACAAAACATTAAAAATGCGTCACCTCACCTTGCTTAACACGTGACGAATTCAAGAATCGAATTTCACACAAACATTATTCAATACAATAGGTTTTCGACTCGAACAACGACGACCTGATGAATCCTGATGTCAGAGTTTTCAAATCGCCTAGTACCACACCTATTAGGCCTCTGACATGGATTGTGTAAAAAAAAATGCTTATTTATTGGTATCAAACATAAAGAGCTTTATGAAACTGAGTAATTCGTGCAAATTTCTCCGGAGCTTTCTCTCGGCCTGTTGGACCAGTAGTCGCACGCGCATATTAGCAGTCTCACGAGCAAACTCTCTGAGACAGATTTCATTTATTTGTTTGTCATGTTATTAGTCAGATAGTAGTCACTCTGTGTAAAAACCAATACTCTCGTTTAATTCCCGAAATTATGTAGCCGACCTCGTGAGATACGGGATAAAGCTAGGGAGATGATAAGTATGTATCTCAAACAATTTTCGGTGGCGGTGGCCGATTTCTTGCGATCAACCATGCGGGACTATTTTGTTTTTCCTGCTTTACTGCCGGGCATACTGTTGAAGACGCGTAAATGAAGGTTTCGATATTGCTATTTAGGCGATGTGCTGAACAAACAACCCATTCCACCTGAAATCACCCTCAATATTTGTAAGACGTGGCCACAGAATATTATAATAGTACAAACGTGGCTTCAACGCCCTGTGTAACCAATACATTACATATTATCAGGCATTTATCCCTAATGGGGTAGGCAGAGCGAAAACGACCTAAACAAAGCTCGTTCCGCCACATCAGAGAAGATTTGAGGGTTATTCCAGATATATCTATATTTTCTATAGTGACAGGTTGTCAGCCCATTGCCTAAATTATAATATACTGAAACCCTCGGATCCCTTAGCTGGTTTTTACAGCATGCCCGGTAGGAAAAGCTGCTGGCACATTCTATTTTATTTTTTTTGCTTCTAGGCCAGACTGGAAGTATCAAATAGGTATTTTTTTATGCAATACACTCAGGGTCATTCAGCCATGCACTGTAATACTAAATCTTGACTAAAATCAAATGGTCACCTGTCATTCTATATCCTAAGAGAATAGGGACGCCGTAAAATCCTTTCTTCTTAGATTAATCAAGGTGGCGCTGGCGCGCTCACCTTGATTAATCTAAGCCTTTCTTATTCTCTGACACTCCTAAATCGCTTATCTTCTACCGCGACATACCCACAATATTGTTTCATATTTAATAATATCTATAAACGACCTTATTGATAACTCTTTATGTAACCCACTTCATTATCACAGGTAATCACAAGACAGATAAAAGAAAAAATAAAAACTTGCTGTAAAAATATACTTTATTTATTATCCGTATAAACGCTGCTTCCTATAAAATGCTCACATAATTTTTTATGGGGACGCAAATGTGAATTTTCTTCTCCTGTAATAATTTCTTCGTGAACATTGTTTTTGTTCGGTTTCACCGACTGAGAAACCTTATCAGATTGCTGGAAATTGTCCCTTACACCGTGTATATAATACTAATTAGCCTTAGATCTATGTGATATATATATGCAATGATATTTTAAGATATCATTGTATATATGTATGTATGTCATGTTCATAATTTTTCATAATATTTAATATACCTATGTAACACATTAATGCAAAAAATATATAATGTTATTGGTACCAATTCGTACTTGTCAAAATCACGACTTAACTAATATAAGTCTATACTTGTCATTTTCTGCCATGAGAGGACAGAAAGGGACGCCAATAAATTTAGTCATGTGCGCTCTCAACTAAATCTTGACTAAAAATCATTCTTGTCCCTTCCTGTTCTCTCATGATAGAAAATGACAGGTATAGACTTATATTAGTTAAGTCGTAATTTTTGCAACTACGAATTGCTACTAATATTATACGTTTTAAACTACAATTACTTCCATGCTGGCCTGGGAGCGAGAGAAAAACATTGAATGTGCCAGCTGCTTTTCCTCCCGGGCATACTGTAAAAACCAGCTAAGGGATCCGAGGGTTTCAGTATATTGCAGTTTAGGCGATGGGCTGACAACCTGTCACTACAGCAATATGCCTACAAATTTAAATATCCCTCAAAACTTTGTCAGATGTGGCGGAACGACCTTTGTTTAGGTCATTTACGCTCTGCCTACCCTATTAGGGATAAAGGCGTGCTTATATGTATGTATGTACGTATGTTAAACTACATTGTGGCTGCCAAAAATGTATCTCCAGGTCAAACGTCAGAATCAGGAAGCGATGTTATTTTGGAATTCGTTAACACAATCAATCTATTATTGTAGGAGCTTCCTTGGCCTCGTAGTTATGTAGGCAGGTTTCGGTCAGTTCCGGGTTCGATTCTCGATTGAGTTTAATAGGTGCTACTTATTTGGTTACATATTTTACAAATGAAATAAAAGATAAATATCGGCGTAGATCTGTATTATAATCATACATATTTTTTAAACATGTAGTTACCTAAAAGTTATATCTTCTGTACCTATCGCAATTTGTCCATTAATTTAAAACAAAACTAGACGAACATACATATAAATTGACCTACATATTTAGGCAAGACGATACACAAATCGACGGTAAATATTATCAACAATACAAAAGACATTATCATACTTTAATGACCGTGATTATGTTAGTTTCCAGTAGGTGTTTTGTGGGTTCATTTTGGCTGAGCGTATTTTTGTACAAAATGGCCACGCACACGCCACGCGCCTGCGCCGCGCACGTTACGCACATGTCCGCGCAATCAACGCCCTTTTGCCAAAATGCATGAAACACGCATTCAGCTCGCGTACAGTACAGCCTTCCTAGAGAACACAGCCTCAAAGAAAAATCTATCTTCCCCAGGTCCCCAAGCAGTAGCTGTGCCAGGAGAGCTACGAGGCATGTGGGCCGCTTACCAGCGCTGGGGTAAGCTACCCTGGGCAAGTCTGATCGCTCCGACTCTTCAGTTCTGCACGGATGGTTTCACCCTATCTAAAGCCACGTACGACGGTGTGCAGAGCGCCGCCTGGCTTAAGAATGACCCTCGTATAAAGTACGTATGCCAATTGCCATGAATGATATAGATAGACCGCATGCCATCATCATCTCCCTAGCCTTTTTCCGTATTTAAGGGGTCGCCTACCCAATCTACTGGTTTTTATACAGAGCGACTGCCATCTGACCTCCGCATTGGGTATAAGGGAAACCAGAGCCAATCCTAAATTAGGTTTTTACCAGGTTTGTGGCAGTCAGAGTTTTCAAGCCCACAGCCCTGACCTCTTCATAGCTTACCGACTAATATCTACGATGCTAACCGGGACCAGCGGCTTAACGTGCCTTCCGAAACACTGAAACACTCGAGTTGTATACGACTCACCCATCCATGGCCTGGCCACGACGATGGTTGCTTAACATTCATTATCAGAATGAATAAGTTCTTACCTCTTGGCCAGGAGTACGTATCAATATTTCATAAATTTCATGAAACTGACAATATAATCATTCTAATTATTATTCATTGGTGTTTTTAGAAAACAATTCTACGACGCGGACAAAAACGACTGGCACAAACCGGGCACCCGGGTCAAACCCAGCGAGGAATTATGCAATACCTTAAAGCGGATAGCAGAAAATGGCGGCGACGAACTATACAATGGAACATTGGCTCGAGACTTTGCGGAAGACCTGATGGAAGCCAAAACCATCATCACCGAAGAAGACTTGAGCAATTATCAGTAAGTCACTTCCAAATCAGCAGAAAATGGCGGCGATGAGCTGTACCTACAATGGAACTCTAGCTCGAGACTTTGTGGAGATAATGGGAGCCAAAACCATCATCACCGAAGAAGACTTGAGGAATTATCAGTAAGTCACTTCCAGATTAGCAGAAAATGGCGGCGATGAGCTGTACAATGGAACCCTACCTCGAGACTTTGTGGAGATAATGGGAGCCAAAACCATCATCACCGAAGAAGACTTGAGCAATTATCAGTAAGTCACTTCCAAATCAGCAGAAAATGGCGGCGACGAGCTGTACAATGGAACCCTAGCTCGAGACTTCGCGGAGATAATGGGAGCCAAAACCATCATCACCGAAGAAGACTTGAGGAATTATCAGTAAGTCACTTCCAAATCAGCAGAAAATGGCGGCGACGAGCTGTTTAATGGAACCCTAGCTCGAGACTTCGCGGAGATAATGGGAGCCAAAACCATCATCACCGAAGAAGACTTGAGGAATTATCAGTAAGTCACTTCCAAATCAGCAGAAAATGGCGGCGACGAGCTGTACAATGGAATCCTAGCTCGAGACTTCGCGGAGATAATGGGAGCCAAAACCATCATCACCGAAGAAGACTTGAGGAATTATCAGTAAGTCACTTCCAGTTCAGCAGAAAATGGCGGCGATGAGCTGTACAATGGAACCCTAGCTCGAGACTTTGTGGAGATAATGGGAGCCAAAACCATCATCACCGAAGAAGACTTGAGGAATTATCAGTAAGTCACTTCCAAATCAGCAGAAAATGGCGGCGATGAGCTGTACAATGGAACCCTAGCTCGAGATTTTGTGGAGATAATGGGAGCCAAAACCATCATCACTGAAGAAGACTTGAGGAATTATCAGTAAGTCACTTCCAAATCAGCAGAAAATGGCGGCGATGAGCTGTACAATGGAACCCTAGCTCGAGATTTTGTGGAGATAATGGGAGCCAAAACCATCATCACTGAAGAAGACTTGAGGAATTATCAGTAAGTCACTTCCAGATCAGCAGAAAATGGCGGCGACGAGCTGTACAATGGATCATTGGCTCGGGACTTCGCGGAGATAATGGGAGCCAAAACCATCATCACTGAAGAAGTCTCTTTTGAAGAATTCTCCTTAAATGGTCAGAATATCTTGTTCTAATTATCTTCTGTAAACATTTTTATTTATAAAACTGTAACGAATACCTACGTATATATAAGTATTTTGTTTACTAACAAAATAGCAAGATTCGATAACTACTGTATCTTATTGACGTTTATAAACAAACTTATACCTACCTCTAGAAAGTTAACTGCGCATTATCCGCTTTTGCAGATAAATTGGTATTTATAGACTACCTAGAACATTTACTGGGTGTAAGGGACAATGATAGTTGCTCAGTCAATGAAACTGAACAACTTTCACCAGGAAATTCTTTCAGGAGATGAAAAAAAAATACCTTCCCATACAAAATGATAACCCCGATCAGACAAACCTTCTTCTTTTTCGTCGTCGTCGTCGTCGTCTCAGCGGATAGACGTCCACTGCAGGACATAGGCCTCCCCCAAGGACCTCCACGATGATCGGTCTAGCGCCTTCTGCATCCAGCAGCTTCCCGCGACCTTCACCAGATCGTCGGTCCACCTTGTGGGAGGCCTGCCTACGCTGCGTCTACCGTGCCAAGGCAGCCACTCCAGGACTTTCCTACCCCAGCGGGAGTCGGTCCTGCGAGCAATGTGCCCCGCCCACTGCCACTTAAGTTGAGCAACTCTTCGAGCTATGTCGGTGACCTTGGTTCTCCTCCGGATCTCCTCGTTTCGGATTCGATCGCGGAGGGAAACTCCGAGCATAGCCCTTTCCATTGCCTTTTGAGTGACCTTGAGCCTTCTTATGAGGCCCATTGTGAGTGGCCACGTTTCGGTTCCGTAGGTCATCACTGGCAACACGCACTGGTCCCAGACTTTTGTCTTGAGACATTGCGGTAGTTGTTTGGATGAGAAGATGTTACGTAGCTTCCCGAACGCTGCCCAGCCGAGTTGAATTCGACGATCGACCTCCTTTTGAAAGTTGGACCTACCCAACTGGACTTTTTGTCCCAGGTAGACATACTCGTCGACAACTTCCAGAGTAGAGCCTCCAACCGTCAGGGAAGTGGGTGCAACAAGGGAGTTTGACATGATCTTCGTCTTCTCCATGTTCATTTTAAGACCCACTTGTTGAGAGGCTCTATTGAGGTCATCGAGCATTGTACCGAGGTCCTCCAGGGTTTCAGCCACAATAACAATATCATCGGCAAAACGAAGGTGAGTCATATTCTCGCTATTGATATTAATGCCAAGATCCTTACAGTCCAGAAGCTTGAAGACGTCTTCCAGTGCTGCGGTGAACAGTTTTGGAGATATAACATCTCCCTGTCTCACTCCTCGCTGCAACTGGATAGGCTTCGAGTTCTGGTCCTGAAGACGGACTGACATGTTGGCGTTTTCGTACAAAGACTTCAGCACTTCGATGTACCGGTAGTCGATTTGGCACCGCTGGAGTGACTGCAGTACGGCCCATGTTTCGATCGAATCGAAGGCTTTTTCGTAGTCCACAAACGCGAGGCAGAGTGGTTGGTTATACTCTTCGGTCTTCTGTATAACTTGCCTCAGTGTATGGATGTGGTCTACGGTGCTAAAACCTTTTCGGAAACCGGCTTGTTCGGGAGGCTGGAAATCGTCGAGCTTGCGTGCGAGACGGTTCGTAATGACTCTTGAGAACAGCTTGTAGATATGGCTCAGAAGCGTGATGGGTCTGTAGTTTCTCAGCAAGGACTTATCGCCCTTTTTGAAAAACAGCACCACCACGCCTCTGTGCCATGCCCGTGGCGTTTTGCCTTCGAGTATGACAGAGTTGAAGAGCTTCTGCAGTGCTTTTAACATAGGTTTACCACTGGCTTTTAGAAGCTCTGCCGTTACTCCATCATCACCCGGCGCCTTGTTGTTTTTAAGCTGTTTCAGAGCCATACTAATCTCGTACAAGCTGACGTCCGGAATATCTTCCGTGTAGTGTCGGGTTAACCTGGCTCTTGGGTCTGCAGCCAAATTATTAACAGACGATCGTGTGGTAGCGTATAACTGCCCATAGAACTTCTCGACCTCCTCCAGAAGCTCTGGTTTGGACGATACGATTCTGCCATCATCGGTCTTCAACTTCGCCAACTGGCTTTGGCCTATAGACAGATCTCTCGCGAACACTTTGGAGCCTTTATTGCGCTCGATTGCCTCTTTAATACGGTCGGTATTAAACTGGCGTATGTCACGAGTCAAAGATTTGGAGATCTGCCTGTTAAGCTGCCGATATCGCGAAGTGTCTTCCGACGACTGCAGAGCCATATCGCGTCGTTCCTCCATGAGCTTCAGGGTATGGTCAGAGATTTTTTTGGTTCCTTTTTTACGTTTGGCTTTAAAGAATTTAGAACCAACCGTAAGGACAGATTCCACGACCCTGTCGTTATAATCGTCCACTTCCAAGCACTCACTTAGGCAATCAAAGCGGTTTTTCAGTTCGAGCTGAAAACTGTCAGGGTTTTGGATTTGGGTAGGTGCCGGTCGGAGCGTAGACTTCATCAGACGTGACCTCTCGGTTTTGACATTTAGATTCAATGTGCCTCTCACCATTCGGTGATCGCTGCCCGTTTTGAACGAATTGATCACAGAGACATCATTGAATATTCGCTTTTTGTCTGTCATGATGAACTCTATCTCATTTTTGGTGACACCATTGGGGCCCTTCCAGGTCCATTTTCGATGTGGCCGTTTCATGTAGAAAGAGTTCATCATAAAGAGTCCCTCCTTCTCCATGAAGTCGACCAGCATTTGACCTCGACCATTCCTCATCCCAGTACCAAATGGCCCAATTCTCAGCTCGTCACCGCATCGTTTGCCCAGTTTAGCGTTGAAGTCCCCCATGACCACCGTGTAATGGGTCCTGGAGGTATGCATGGCTCTAGAAATGTCCTCATACATCACCTCCACGTCCTCATCGGGTGATCTCGATGTTGGGGCGTATACCTGTATGACCTTCAACGAATAACGTTTAGTTATTCTGAGTATAAGGTATATCACCCTATTCGAGACACTTCCGACCTGTACAACGTTGTTCACGAGGGACCTGTGAACGATGAACCCGACACCATGTTGGGACAGACGTTCGCCCTCCCGGAAATAGAACAGGTTACCTGACTTAAGGACTATCGAGTCCTCTCCCTCTCTTCGGACTTCAGATAGCCCCACAATGTCCCATCGTAACCTGCTCAATTCCTCCTCGAGTTCTACCAACTTCTCATCCAATCGCAATGTGCCACAGTTGTAGGTTGCCAGGGCCAAGTTCTTTCGGCGAGAGGTCCACGCCGCCCGGAGATTTTTAGCACCCCTGGTCTCGGCGCCGGGCCGACTTTCGCCTAGATCGGCTCGGCCACCGGGGCCGCCGGGCACTTGGGGCCGATTTGCGATTGTACTGTCCATAGGGGGGAATATGGGCCGTTACCCACCACGCTGGCCCAGTGCGGGTTGGTGGGGCGCCAGAACCTCGTTTGTAATCCAGCAGGGTGCACCGCGAGCAGGAGAGGTTGGCTTAGGGCCCGAGAGATGTAGTTTGGGCCCCCTTACACCCCTTCTTTCTTCTTTTTCACTTCCTGAAAAGAAATCCTGGTGATAATTGTTCAGTTTTGATGGCTGAGAAACCCCTATCAGTTTGCGGGACGCTGTCCTTTACATCTCGTATAGTAGGTATATATATAGGTAGGTATACCTACTAATTAAGCTATTGATCAACTCCAAATCAACTAACATGGTAATAAACTTGCTAGTAGTATTTTTACAATATTGCTGATTTGTCCTTACCAAGATGGATAAAGTTACAAGTAGGTAGGTACCTAGGTAACAATAATTAGTAAGAGGCCTAGCTGTGGTAAACAGATACCAGGATTTTCGGGTCGATCGACTCAAAAAGCAACCCACACGACAGAAGAAGAAGTATTTTTGAACCCCTTGATCAGTCTGCATTATGCAGCATGAAGCAGACATACAGATTATGTAGGCAAAATATAGGCAAAAGGATAATGAATTTGAATGTGGATATGTTGGGAGAGGACGACCAAAAAAAGATGGATGGACTGCGTGAAAGATGATATATATATATATATACACCCAGGCCGATTTCGGCTACGGTGACTGCAATTAATCCGTAACAGAGGGACCATGGTGTTTTGCCCTATCATGTGCCCTTATATGGCTACAATAGCCAATTTTATTGGTAAACGTGCGCAAACACTGGCGACACGTAAGGACACCGTCTACAAAATGGTAAAGGATGGCCGCCGGTGGTCTGGCCTTAAGAACATCACGTTTCGCGTCAAGTTTCAGTCGCCTTTGATCCTCAAAGTCACTCACTTTCAAACGCACCAAGCGTCTCCATTCTGGACGACAACTCGCTCCCTCTTCCCACCTCTGAGGGTCAATATCGCATCGCTTCATGTGTCTTTTCTGAACGTCCTTAAAACGAAGTAACTGGCCGCCTTGTTTCCGCTTGCCGTCCTGGCATTCAGAAAAGAAGATGCGTTTTGCTACCCTATCCTCCGACATCCGCGAGACGTGGCCGCACCATCGGAGCTGTCGCCTCATCAGATATGACTCTATACCGTAGACATTCGCACGCCTAAGGACATCAGTGTTTCTCACACGATCCGACCATTTAATGTTTAGAATGTCACGTAAACATTTTAAATGGAACCTGTCGAGTGTCCGAATATGTTTTCGATACAGTACCCAAGTCTCGCAGGAGTAGAGCAAGTTGGGGAGAACAATCGCGTTGTAAACGGAGATTTTGGTAGAAAGCTTCAGATCGTGTGAACGAAATACCTTCGATCTTAGTTTCCCGAAAGCGGCTGCTGCTGCACCAATTCGGTGGTTCAACTCGGCTTCAAGGTCGCACTTGGATGTTATAGTGCTGCCTAAGTACTTGAATTTCTCCACCTGCTTCAACTCACTGTTTTCCAAGTATATCTTTAAAGGTTCAATGGATTCAAGAGTGCTCATTGCCATTACTTCAGTCTTAGCTACACTGATTTTGAGACCAAAACGACAACAAGCCTCATGAAGATTTAAAATCAGAGATTGAAGCTCTTGTGGAGAGTTGGCAATAAAACACAGATCGTCTGCATACATGATCTCAGTTATAATCGCATGGGACACTTTGGTGCGGGCCTTAAGTCTAGCTAGGTTGAAAATTCCTCCATCAGTCCGAAACCGTATTTTGATGCCAGCAGAAGGTTGTTTCAGGGCTTCACCGACTACTACTGCAAAGTAGAGCGCAAACAACGTAGGTGCAAGCACGCAACCTTGCTTGACGCCGCAGCTTACGGTGAAGAACTCTGACTGCTCACCGTTGCAAGTAACACAGCAAACCATATCGTCATGCAAGAGTCGAATCATACGAACAAACTTCTCAGGGCATCCCAATTTTGCTAGTAGAGACCAGAGAGCTTCCCGAGGCACACAGTCAAAGGCCTTCTCCAAGTCAACAAAGCATAAATATAAAGGCTGGCTTTGCTCTCGGTTTTTTTCCTGAAGTTGGCGGATCGAAAAAATGGCCTCACATGTACCTCTATCCGGACGAAATCCAAACTGGGTCTCCGGGAGTAGCGTTTCGGAGACTGGTAATAGGCGGTTGAGAAGTACTCTGGCGAATATCTTCCCAGGAACAGAGAGCAAGGATATACCCCGGTAAGAGTTACAGTCGGAACGGTCCCCTTTGTTCTTATATAGCGTCTGAATACGAGACATCTTAAACTCAGGTGGTACTGTTTCTTCGTTCCAAATGCGTTCGAAAAGATGCCAGATTACTGAGTGTAGGTCCCTCCCTCCGTACTTAAACAGTTCTCCGGCAATATTATCAATGCCAACTGCTTTCTTATTTTTTTGATCTTTGATGGCTCTAACAACCTCATCTAGTGTCAGTGGCTCTGCAAGTGCTGCGTGTTCCGGCAAAGATGGAATGGAAGCAATATGATCAAGATCTACCGACCGATCAACATTAAGCAGAGTATTAAAATGTTCTGCCCAGCGGTTCAGTATATCCTGCTTAGCAGTAAGTTTATGAGTGCCATCGAGGGATTTCAGTGGCATACTTTTTCTGACGGTCACGCCAATCAGTTTTCGTACTTCTTCATAAAAAATACCGAGTTGTTGAGTATCCGAGAGCCACTGAATTCTTTCAGCTTTCCCGAGCCACCAACTATCTTTACATCCCCTAGTAAGTTTTCTAAGTTCAACACTACTTTTTTTAATTTCTTCAGTCAGACCAAGGTAGTCACTTCGTCTTAATAGATCACGATGCTTTCCTAGCGCCGTAGTGAGGGCACTGTCATTTTGGTCAAACCAATCCTCGTTAATTCGCTTTTTAAGGCCTAGTGTTTGAGAGGCAACTTCGAGTACAGAGGAAGACATATATTTCCATTTTGACACTAGATCGGCATCGAAGGCATCGAATTCAGCAAAGGACGTTGCCAAACCATTTCGGTAACTTTCCAAAAACTCAGAAGATTTTAAGTAGTCCAAATTGAGGGATGTTGGTTTTGATCTGCAGGGCCTGCGTGGTGCATGAAGTCGCAGCCTCAATTTAGTGACTAAAAGTCTGTGGTCCGTCCAGCAATTAGCGCCACGCATAACGCGGGTGATGAGAACCTGGCATATGTCCCTTCTTCGGGTTATTGCGTAATCAATTAGGTGCCAATGTTTTGACCGCGGATGCATCCAAGTAGTTTTATGTTTTTCAGGGAGCCTAAATAGAGTGTTGGTGATGGTCAGATCGAATTGGGCACACAAAGTAAGAAGCAACTGTCCGTTGCTATTCATATTGCCTACACCATTTTTCCCAATTACTCTAGGCCAGGCATCGGAATCTCGGCCAACCCGGGCATTGAAGTCGCCTAGCAAAAGAATTTGCTCTCTCGGACGAATTTGACTCAGGCACTGGCAAAGTTCTTCATAAAACTGGTCTTTAACGCTGTCCTCATTTCCCATCGTTGGCGCATATACGCTTATCAAGTTAAGGTAATTGTCATTGTGTAGGTGCAGGCGGAGTGCAATGATCCGGTCCGAGATGTACTGAGGACACTCTGCAAGTTTTACAGCAATGGATGATTTTACTGCAAAACCTACACCTGAATGCCTGGGTTCCGTCGCCAATCTTCCCTTCCAGAAGAAGGTATAACCACCGCCAACTTCTACTATCTCGCCCTGATCAGCTAATCTGGTTTCACTTAGAGCGGCAAAGTCAACATTGTAGCGACCTAGTTCGCGAGCTACAACGGCAGTTTTACGTTCTAGGCATAGATTAGCCTCATTGTCAATAAGAGTGCGCACATTCCACGCGCCAAAAGTCAGAACAGATGTTTTTTCATTTTGTTTTTTATTCATGTGACGTCGACCGCAAAAAATGGGTAGCAACCGCGGCTGCTCAAGCACCCCATTTTTTGCGGTCGACGTCACATGAATAAAAAACAAAACGGGGGGTCCCCGTAGTGGTAGGACGAGCATTTTTTTGGGACACCTTTTCTAGCCCCCTCCTCGACTGAGCGAGGGGAGCAGTGCCTCCCTGAATAGGGCTGCTCCGTCACCTAAGGTGCTGCCCAGTCCACGCTGTCGCCCTAATGCAGCGCAGAAACGACCACTCTCCTTAGGTCGCCCACGTGCAGGCTTCAGACAAAGCCAGGTGTGCACCACAACCCGACCTCTCTACCTCCGCCCATCGCCGTAGGACTTGGTCATGCTCGGAGTCCGGAAACAAAAGCAGTCGTATACGCGTGACATATTTCAGTGCGTAAGTGGTTGCGCAGGCACAGACGCACTCTCTCGTCCTTACCCTTCTGAGCCCAATGGAGCAGAAGACTGCTACGATCGGTGGAGGGTTCAGATGCAGTTTCTGGCCGACAATCGCTGATGACCTCTACTGTCGCCCTTGGCCTTCAACAATGCCGTGCTGGAGCGTCACATCCGCCAAAATCCATTGCTAATCAGCGTGGTTTGCCTTCAGCGCCGAACCAGACTTTGTGCACATCGCGGGAGGCTACCGCGTAAAGGTCCGCACGCCGAGACGTGCGGGTCCCCCCTCAACCAGGTTTAGCCCACGAGCCGACGTGGTTTACCGGGGTGTGGCCGCTGCGCGCACTGCAGCTTCTTGGAGCCACTGGTGAGAGTTTATGGGCTGCCTGCCCCTGGCGATGCACTACCCTCATACTGAGGGTCGGCTAGTGACACCTAACGGGAAACCAGACACCCCACGACACCCCAAACACCACGACACCAGGTGTAAGGGACAGCGTCCCGCAAACTAATAGGGGTTGCTCAGTCAACGAGACTGAACAACTACCATAAGGATATTTTTTCAGAAAGAGTAAAAAAATATGCTTTTCCATACAAAATGTTCGCAAACAAAACCCCATCAGTTTGCGGGACGCTGTCCCTTACACCTGGTATTGTCTTAAACAGGTGTGAGTGTTGGGCTGACAGGGATGAATGGAAGAAGAAAACGTACTGCGCCGACCCCAAATAAATGGGATAAGGGCAAGCGAATGATGATGTGGTGGTCGGTCTGCATATATAACAAATTCTTATAAGCATTGAAATGCATTGGTACTTTACGGTAGATTAAAATAGCTCCGATAAGGCACCATAATACACGGCTGATGAAATGAAAGGAAACATTTCACAATACATCGCCATTTATTTTGTTTTAAAAACAATGAATAACACCGAGTGCAGCTGTGATAATATGGCGATAAATGAGTCACCTTTATCTTCTATAGATTTCTACGTATTTATATATTACTCATATTTTGTTACATGACATTTTTTTTTTTTTTCACCTCGCGCGGTGATACTGCAGGAAATAAGAAACCAGCTCCCATACTAACCCACTTTTTTGTTCTAGGGTTTTGAGCTACACTACATGTATTCAGTAGCTCAATTTAAATATTTCTAGTCCAAGACATATAGTTTTTTTTTTTATCCTGGGAAAGATGATATTTTTAGTTTTAAGCTGATTCTAAAAATATATCATACAGTTACACTACAGCTTGCTGTTTTGTATAAAATAAAAAATCATAATCATTCATTTTGGAACGCGCTATGTTGGGGCTGTTCCTGTCAGGAAACGGCTGAATGTTTTTCTCTAAACTATACGCCAAATGAGTTGCTACATTATCAAAATCTACGGGAATGAAAAGTTAATTTATAAAACAGCTATATTTCCATATAAATTTGTATCGATAAAAAAAATATCCCAGGATAAAAAAAAATCTTGGTCTTAAATATTTAAAATGACCTAATAAACATATGTAGTGAAGCTTAAAACCCTAGAATAAAAAAAATTGGTCATATCGCTTATTTTACTACAGTATGACTGTTGGGTGATGTTTGCTGATCCAGGCCCTGTCCAGGCGACGTCGTGTGTTTAAAAAATATTCAAAAAATATTCATTTCACTTATAATGTTCAGAAAGTGCCATTTTGTGCAGGGTGTAGACTGCACAAAATTGATTTTTCTGCACAATGGCAAAAACGTATCTACTTATAAATGCATCTCTTCTAAGGCAAAGAAAATTAGGCTATACAATAAGAAGTTCATAGAAAGATTTTTATTTTACATCTAATTATTTGCTTTTTGTGTTTTTTAAGACATAAAACGATATTATAATTTAAATTCAGGTACGAAAGTGTATTAGATTTATGAATTACAAAATTAGTTTAATTTAGTAGGCTGTATAGGTTTCCAGTCAAGCCTAATATTTCATGTTGGATTTAAAAAGTTAAATGGCGGAATGTATATTGTTTGCTTAACAATATTTTCGTAGTTTTTTTTTCAATTTGCCTCACAATTGAAGTGAAAAACAGAGTTTATGACTCATGCACAAACCAATTTTTCTCCTGCGGGCTCGTCGTAAAATCTACTATTTTATAATTATTTTAATTATTTTTATGATACGGTATATAACATTTTAAACAACAGGTACCGGCCTGTATCATAATAAAATTGTATCAGTTAAGTTTAAGTCAATACTAAACGTTAAGAGTATGATTATTGATAGCTTATTTATCGTGGAAATATACTGTAGGTACTCTAGGCACATAATTATGAGGGTCATGTAGGTATCAAATACTGATTGACTGGCATTGAAGTATTACATTACACACTTCAAAATACAATGTATGATGATAGAAAATAAAATGTATTCTAGATATATTCTATTATTAGATATTATTATTATCTGTGGAAGTCAATAGGTCTTGCTAAACATCAAAATATGCATTAATTTCCTAAATGTAGCTATAATTGTGTACTTAGTAAACAGTAAATTTTACGGAAATCATCTATCATCTTGCTAAGTTACATTGAAATCCTTTTAGCCGTTAAGGCGTGAATGAGACAGATAAACAGAGTATTATATTCACATTTATAATATTGATAGGTGTGTGGATAGTATTGAGTAAAAAAAATGCTTACTATATTTTAGGGTGTGCCCCATGAAACTGAACAACTTTTCACAAGGAGTATAGAGCTGGCCTGGGAGCGATTGAAAAACATAGAATGTGCCAGCTGCATTTCCTCCCGGGCATGCTGTAAAAACCAGCTAAGGGATCCGAGGGTTTCAGTATATAGTAATTTAGGCGATGGGCTGACAACCTGTCACTACAGCAATATACTTACAAATCTATCTTAAATAACCCTCAAAACTTTGTCAGACGTGGCGGAACGACCTTTGTTTGGGTCGTTTACGCTCTGCCTACCCCATTAGGGATAAAGGCGTGATTATATGTATGTATGTAAAAAATAAAAAAAATACTGGCCCTCTCTTACAAAGGCCTCAGCAGCTCAAGTCAATTTGTATGGGAGGTCCAGATTTTCTTTTTCATTTTTCGCCACCTATATTCCTTGGGGAAAGTTGTTCAGTTTCATGAGTAGAATCACACCCTCAAATATGGTCAGCTATTTTTTTTACACACTAGACTTATACCTGTTTTTTTTAATGAGAGAACAGAAATTGACAGCAATAGTTTCAGCAAAAAAATTGTGCCCTCCACGAATCCTTAGCTGCAGTATTTAACTCGTTTATTCTTACGTTTCCAGGCCAATAATTGAAGAACCTCTGGCGGTAGAAATAAACCAGGGCGACACATTGTACACCCCTCCACCTCCTAGCAGCGGGGTGATCCTGGCAAACATCCTGAACATCCTCTCAGGATACAACTTCTCCGCAGCCAGGTAGGTAGGCCAGGAGTAAAGGCGGATTTACACAGGGTAAGTGACTGACTCCGAAACCGACACAAGTCAGCGCGGACCCGAAAATATGCAAGGAAATTTACAAGTCAGCGGTGTGAAGTCAGCACTGACTTCTAAATTCCCATACGAATTTTCGGCTCAGCGCTAATTTGTCTCGGATTCGGAGTCAGTCACTTAACCCGTGTAAATCTGTCTTAGGGGAACTGCTACCCGTAAACTGATAAGGTGTTGCTCAGTCAACGAAACTGAATAACTTTCACCAAGAAATTCTTCCTTATACAAAATGGCGACCAAGATCAGACAGTGTGGGGAAGTCAAATTATTTTTCCATTTCCTGAAAGAATTTCTTCGTGAAATCTGTTCAGTTTCGGTGACTGAGCAACCCGTACCAATTTGCGGGATGCTGTCTCTTATTACCTACTGTTTCTATATTGCAAATTTTATTAGTTTCTGTTATTAAAAACTACTTTTACGTTCATATGAGAACATTATTTCATACCATATAAGCCGATTTATACTCTATGGTTTTACACTTTGTATGCTAGATTTTAACGTGCGTTTGTTCGTTACAGTATCTGTCAATTTTATCCGCCATACCTTATGACGGCGGATAAAAATGACGATAACGATAAAGCCCAAATAATTTGCACAACAAATGTACTCGGTCGGATACATTGAAATTCCCATACTTAATTTAAAGGTCACTCTATATGCCTCATCATCTCCCTAGCCTTATCCCGTATGTCACGGGGTCGGCTACCTAATCTAGGGGATTGAACGAGGGTACTGGTTTTTACACAGAGCGACTGCCATCTGACCTCCGCAACCCAGAAGGGAAACCAGACCCAATCCTCGATTAGGTCAGAGTTTTTCAAGCCGCCAATGCTTATACCTACAGTATAAATAAATATTTTCATGAAATTTTGTATAATTATGCAAGATAGCATAATGCTAAAGTGTATAAAATTTCATGAAGATCCATAAATTATTTATAGGGAAAACTTTATCCGTTTCGAGCGGCCTTGTGTACCATTTCCCTTGGCTGTGTGCATGTATTCTGGGAAATAAACAATTCTGATTCCAGCATCAACAGCACGGAAGACAAGATCCTCACATACCACCGCATCATAGAAGCCTTCAAGTTCGCGTACGGCACCAGAACGAAACTTGGCGACGCACAGTTCTTAAATTTGACAGAGGTTAGTTTTAACAATATGTACATACCGGGTGTAAGGGACAGCGTCCCGAAAACCGACAGGGGTTGATCAGTCAATGAAACTGAACAACTATCACCAGGAATTTCTTTCAGGAGATGAAATGATGATGATGAAATTGAACTTCCCATACAAAATGACCACCTCGATCAGAGAATTTGTATGGAAAACAATATTTATTTTTTTCCTTTCCTGAAAAAAAAAGACTGCTGATAGTTCTTCAGTTCCGTTGACTGAGTAACCCCTATCAGTTTGCGGGACGCTGTCCCTTACACTCCGTATAATCACGGCTTTATCCCATAAGTGGTGGGTAGGGCGTCAAAGACATGGTTTGTGTAACGACCACTATCAACGACAGTAGCCAGGATCGACGGCTTAGGCCTCCGAAGCACGAAATATATTTTCTTTCAGACAATCAATAATCAAAGTGGGAAAAATCTCACGAAGCGATAAATTGAAAAATTATATCAATTTTGTGTTTCCCCTTGGGAATCGAACCCAGGACTTCCGGATCAGGAGTCCATGGCTCAGACTACTAGACCACGGAGTCAGTCACAATTGAGCTTAGCGGTAAGGACTTAACAAAGGTACCTCTTCATCTTCCAGCTCATCAGGAACGCGACAGACCCGGAGTCAGGAATGCAAACCAGACTGCGTATAAACGACTCTAGCACCTCCAACGACACGTCCTACTACGGCGCTACTGAGTACCTCCCTCCGGATTCTGGCACGGCTCACATCTCCATCATCGCAGCGAATGGCGACGCCGTTTCCATTACCAGCTCTATCAATTTCTAGTAAGCACATATGCATACATAAAATCACGTGGGTATCCCTAATGGGGTAGGCAGAGCAAGTCTGTCAAGTTTTGAGGGTTATTTAGTTACAGATGATATTGTTTTAGTAACGGGTTGTCAACCCATCGCAAAAATTGCAGTAGGTACACTGAAACCCTCGAATCCCTAAGCTAGTTTATACAGCATCAGCTGGGACATTCTATGTTTTTCTATCACTCGCAGTCCAGCTTGGAAGATCGATAGCAAGCACGACTTTTTCTTATTGAGTTAGTTTTCGAGTCGACCAACCCTTGTGTCTGTAAAAGCACAGCAACTGAATGACGACTCAACGTGCCCTCCGAGGCACGGAATTTTTTTCTAACAGACAATCGGGTGATTCAGCGTGCATTGTCTAAACTGAACTGGGGACAATCTCAAAGTGTAAATCGAACCTACGCCCTCCGACTCGAGAGCTCAGACCATTAGACCACCGCTGTATACCGGGTGTAAGGGACAGCGTTCCAGTATCTACTGGGGTTGCTCAGACAACAAATCTGAATAACTTTTAACAGTTTTTTTTTTTTTCAGGAAATTTAATAATTTTTTGGATTTTCCATTTAAATTGTCCAATCGAGGTGGTCATTTTGTGAAGTCTTAATTTTTTATTCCCTAAAATAATTTTCTAGTGCAAGTTGTTCAGTTTCGTTGACTAAGCAATCCCTATCAGTTTCTGGTACGCTGAACCCCGTATTACTCTTCTAGCAAGGTCCACGTCTTATTGTTCTAGTGACAAGATGTCGCTTTTCATGGCTTCGTACCACTTCTTTCTCATTAATCGAGGTGGCTTATTGAAAGTATAAAGGTTCGGGTATATGGTTACTCAGTACAGCCACAGAATATATAATAGTACCACATACAGAAAGGACATTCACCTCCCTTCCCCAGTCCGACATACGTCACACTCCGCGCCGGATTGTGGGCCACATTGAGCGTACGCTTAGCGGGTATGGCGCGTGCATGTTTCCCAGTGTATCGGAAATAATTAAGTTCTGTGTTCCAAAGATGGTTAAGTACTGGAGTCATATCTTCTGGTAGAAAGACATCCGTACACGGAACACCGTTATGAACTTTTTTAGATTCCATAGTCAAGAGAGACGGTAAGTAAATTCATACAAAAAATGCAACCTAAGCTATTCTAACTATTCAGTTACAGTGAACTACTTTAAAACGTTGGTTTAATCAAGAACCAGATTAATCAAGAACCAGATTAATCAAGTGATGATTATGACCAGTAGGTATAACAAAATTAGTCAACCTTTATAACACGCACACAAACGCGTGCCAAGTGCAACATGCCGTCTGCCGATGTGTGACCAAAATGACATGGTAGTTAGGAGTGTCCGAGCTGTGGTACAGCCACAGAATATATAATAGCACTACATACACAATGGCCACTCACCCCCCCGTGTGGGTCACATTGCGGGTACACGCCTAGCGGGCATAGCGCGCGCATGTTTCCCAGTGTAAAGCAAATAATAAAGTTTTGTGTTCCAAAGACGGTTAGGTACTGTTCCGTGTAAGAATGTCTTTCTACCACAAGATATGACTCCAATAAGAACTTTTTTAAACTCCCAAGAGACGGTAAGTAACTTCATACAAAATATGCAACCTAATATTTTCTAACTACTTATTCAGTTACAGTGAACTACTTTAAAACGTTGGTTTAATCAAGAACCAGATCAATGCAGTGGTGATTATGACCGGAATTTGTCAACCCTTATAACACGCACACAAACGCAGTCCAAGTGCAACATGCCGTCTGTCAATGTATGATCAAAATGAGATTGTAGTTAGGAGTGTCCGAGCTGTGGTACAGCCATACTAATCGTCGAATTAGGATGGCAAGTGAAGCGTTGATCTATCTCGCAAGTTGTATCTCGGTTCGGTAGGTCCAAATTTTTCGACATCGTTCGTCTCATAAAATTCTTCAACTATGTCACGTCTTCGGCATTCAGAACTTCGTGTCGTAGATGATCCAGTTCGTTATGTTAGTTATCTACTGGGGTTGCTCAGACAACAAATCTGAACAACTTTTAACAGAAATTTTTTTTTCAGGAAATTTAATAATTTTTTGGATTTTCCATTCAAATTGTCCAATCGAGATGGTCATTTTGTGAAGTCTTAATTTTTTATTCCCTAAAATAATTTTCTAGTGCAAGTTGTTCAGTTTCGTTGACTAAGCAATCCCTATCAGTTTCTGGTACGCTGAACCCCGTATTACTCTTCTAGCAAGGTCCACGTCTTATTGTTCTAGTGACAAGATGTCGCTTTTCATGGCTTCGTACCACTTCTTTCTCATTAATCGAGGTGGCTTATTGAAAGTATAAAGGTTCGGGTATATGGTTACTCAGTACAGCCACAGAATATATAATAGTACCACATACAGAAAGGACATTCACCTCCCTTCCCCGGTCCGACATAGGTCACACTCCGCGCCGGATTGTGGGCCACTTTGAGCGTACGCTTAGCGGGTATGGCGCGTGCATGTTTCCCAGTGTATCGGAAATAATTAAGTTTTGTGTTCCAAAGATGGTTAAGTAATGGAGTCATATCTTCTGGTAGAAAGACATCCGTACACGGAACACCGTTATGAACTTTTTTAGATTCCATAGTCAAGAGAGACGGTAAGTAAATTGATACAAAAAATGCAACCTAAGCTATTCTAACTATTCAGTTACAGTGAACTACTTTAAAACGTTGGTTTAATCAAGAACCAGATTAATCAAGAACCAGATTAATCAAGTGATGATTATGACCAGTAGGTATAACAAAATTAGTCAACCTTTATAACACGCACACAAACGCGTGCCAAGTGCAACATGCCGTCTGCCGATGTGTGACCAAAATGACATGGCAGTTAGGAGTGTCCGAGCTGTGGTACAGCCACAGAATATATAATAGCACTACATACACAATGGCCACTCACCCCCCCGTGTGGGTCACATTGCGGGTACGCGCCTAGCGGGCATAGCGCGCGCATGTTTCCCAGTGTAAAGCAAATAATAAAGTTTTGTGTTCCAAAGACGGTTAGGTACTGTTCCGTGTAAGAATGTCTTTCTACCACAAGATATGACTCCAATAAGAACTTTTTTAAACTCCCAAGAGACGGTAAGTAACTTCATACAAAATATGCAACCTAATATTTTCTAACTACTTATTCAGTTACAGTGAACTACTTTAAAACGTTGGTTTAATCAAGAACCAGATCAATGCAGTGGTGATTATGACCGGAATTTGTCAACCCTTATAACACGCACACAAACGCAGTCCAAGTGCAACATGCCGTCTGTCAATGTATGATCAAAATGAGATTGTAGTTAGGAGTGTCCGAGCTGTGGTACAGCCATACTAATCGTCGAATTAGGATGGCAAGTGAAGCGTTGATCTATCTCGCAAGTTGTATCTCGGTTCGGTAGGTCCAAATTTTTCGACATCGTTCGTCTCATAAAATTCTTCAACTATGTCACGAAGATTATTCAGAACTTCGTGTCGTAGATGATACAGTTCAGTTAGTGCCATAAAGAAATTAAAAGAAAGATTTTGATCTGCTTTTTCCAGCTTCGGGGCTGGTTTCACCACCAGACGCACTGGCCTCCTGCTGAACAATGTGATGGATGACTTCTCCTCTCCCGGAGTCACCAACTACTTCGGCTTGAAGCCAGCTCCAGCCAACTTCATAGAGCCGTATAAGAGACCCCTGTCCTCTATGACGCCGAGCATCATCGTCGACAGAAACGGCAATGCCAAAATGGTGATAGGGGCTTCCGGAGGGACCAAGATCACTACAGCTGTGGCTTTGGTAAATACTAAGACTTTTTTACCGTTTTTGCACACATACTATTATACCGGGCGTAAGGGACAGCGTCCCGCAAATTGATAGGGGTTGCTCAGTCAACTACACTGAATAACTTCCACCGAGAAATTAATAAAAAAGCCTTATTTTTCACTTCCTGAAATTATTTTCTGGTGGATTTTGTTCAGTTCGTTGACTAAGCAAGCCTATCAGTTTGCGAGACGCTGTCCCTTACGCCTCGTACATAGTAAAGTCAGCAAAGGATGTATCTGCTCTGGGATTATTTCAGGAAATTACATTAATTATGATATTGCAATGAACATTATGAGTATGATTTTCATGTCGTATGCACGTATTCAGGTACGCAATTCGTTACTGCAATAAAAATACGACATTTCATGAAAATCCAAACGTAATTTACTGAAATAATCTCATGTTTCGAGCAGGCCTGCCCAGCAATCGCCTTTACTGACTGACATAACCGCTTTTATCCCTTACAAGGTAGGCAGACCGTTACACGCCTAGTAAAAGGCGTTTCCCAGAGTATACTAAGTCTATTACATAAACTAATGATTGTAATATTGTTTGCAGACAACGATTCGCATTCTGTGGTTTGAGCAGACAATAAAGCAAGCAGTAGATGAGCCGAGGTTTCACCATCAGACCATACCCATGAGGGTCGATTATGAATACGGCATTACGGAGGTAAGGTTTATTTATAGTACCTATGCTACGGCGTGTAAGGGACAGCGTCCCGCAAACTGTTACGGGTTGCTCAATCAACGTAACTGAACAACAAACAACAGGACTTTTTTCAGGATGTGAAAAATAATGCTTTTCCATACAACTTGTCTGATCGATGTGACATTTTGGAAAGGTTTTGTTTTTTCATTTCTTGAAAGAATTTCCTGGTGATAGTTGTTCAGCTTCGTTGCCTGCGCAACCCATATCAGTTTGAGGGACGCTGTCCCTTACACCCCGTATGTATGAGATGTACCACACTGAAGCGGCACTGTAGCTGCAGCGCAGCAGCGCGGTCTTCTTCTGTCGAGTCTATGGACCCGATGAACCCTGGTGTCTAGAGTTTTTGAACCGCCAAGTAGCACAACTATCAGGCCTTTACAGCAACCGAGACCGACGGCTTAACGTGCCCTCCGAAGCACGAAATCTTTTTCTTTTCGGACAATCAGGTGATTCAGCCTGCAATGTCCTAAAAAAACTGGGGAAAAATGCACAAAGTGATAATTTCTCAAATTTCAACTTTGTGTGTTCCCCCTGGGAATCGAACCCAGGACCTCCGGATCGGGAGTCCATGGCACTAGCCACTAGACCACGGAGGCAGCGCGGTAATGTCAGTTCAAACATTTTATCAGTTTTTGCCGCGCCGCCGCGCCGCTGCAGTTACGTCCTAGTGCGCTCAGACCTTTATATAAATCTTTTTCCGCAGCCCATCGTGGCAGGGTTGCGAGCCAAAGGGCACGCGATGAAACGGTACCGAGACCGGGGTTCCATTGTATGCGCGCTGTATAGAAACAGCTCCGCGATCATCGGCAACGCGGACTTTAGAAAAGGAGGCGACGTGTCCGGTCTCGACTGAATGTCGTGAGAGGAAGCGAGATGGAAAATATAAAAAGTGTTACTCATATTTATAAAATACTCGACTGACTATACGGGGTGTAAGGGACAGCGTCCCACAAATTAATAGGGGTTACTTAGACAAAGACACTGAAAAAAAAAATGGCTTTTCCATAGCAATTGTCTAATCGAGATAGACAATTTTTATTTTCACTTCCTGAAAGAATAGCTTGGTGGAAGTTATTCAGTATCGTTGACTGAGCAACCCCTATCAGTTTGCGGGAGGCTGTCCCTAACACCCGGTAGAATAATTAATACAGAGTCAGCTTCATGTGTTTAAACCTTTCGATAAACGCTTGAACAATTTCAAGAAGCAACCCCAGCGTCGACTGCATCGCCTCCCGTCTTGTTGTCGGCGCAGGCGCAGCGAGCACCGAACCGCAGTCGAACGTTAAACCGTGGGTCCTGCTCTCAAAGATTGTATGAAACATATATTCCCGCGGGGCAGAGGGGAAGGGCAATGTTTGTGAAACCTTTCCCCTCTGCCCCGCGCGGGTATGTTTCTTTATTTTTCTTTTTTTTTTGAGCGCTGGAGTCACGGCTTTACACTTGCAAAGACTTCTATAAACTGACGTAGACGCGGCTTACTAAACAAATCGTCACTCAAAAAGCAATCCGAAAAACTAAGACTATCATTTGTTCACGCGCTCTTGAAGTTCTGAAAGGAAGGGTGCCAATTTCCCCTCGTTGAAGCGCTTCAACTTATGGCGCATGGGCCGCGTCTACCGCAGTTTATACGGGGTGTAAGGGACAGCGTCTCACAATCTGATAGGGGTTGCTCAGTCAACGACACTGAACAACTTCCAACAGGAAATTCTTTCTGGAAGTGAAAAAAAAAAAATGGCTTTTCCATACAAATTATCTGATCGAGTTGGACATTTTATATAGAAAAGCCAATTTTTATTTTAACTTCCTGAAAGAATGTTTTGGTGGAAGTTGTTCAGTATCGTTGACTGAGCAACCCCTGACGCTGTCCCTTACACCCGGTATAGAAGTCTTTGCACACTTGACGCGTTCGTCAACTGAACCCACTTTTAAATTTGCATAGAAAGAGTTCAAAAAGTAGCCGCTGTAGTACTGTATTTTTGTGGAATTTTCTATGCCAACTTGAAAAATTTGTTCAGTTGACGAATACAAAATAAGATGTTTTTGTGAATCGTCAACTCATCCCGCGGGACGAGTTAGTTGACGAAAAACTCACAGTGACTTCCACCTGACGAAGACCCTCGTATAGGGTCGAAACAGGTCAAAAACCTCTGTTAACCCTACAATTTGAGTAGCCAAATAATTTAAAAATATGATGAAAACTGTCAAAACTTTACATTCTGTGTGAGAAGTATAATTTCAAAATATGATGGAAACTGTCAAAACTTTACATTCTGTGTGAGAAGTATAATTTCAAAATATGATGGAAACTGTCAAAACTTTACATTCTGTGTGAGAAGTATAATTTCAAAATATGATGGAAACTGTCAAAACTTTACATTCTGTGTGAGAAGTATAATTTCAAAATATGATGGAAACTGTCAAAACTTTACATTCTGTGTGAGAAGTATAATTTCAAAATATGATGGAAACTGTCAAAACTTTACACTCTGTGTGAGAAGTATAATTTCAAAATATGATGGAAACTGTCAAAACTTTACATTCTGTGTGAGAAGTATAATTTCAAAATATGATGGAAACTGTCAAAACTTTACATTCTGTGTGAGAAGTATAATTTCAAAATATGATGGAAACTGTCAAAACTTTACATTCTGTGTGAGAAGTATAATTTCAAAATATGATGGAAACTGTCAAAACTTTACACTCTGTGTGAGAAGTATAATTTCAAAATATGATGGAAACTGTCAAAACTTTACATTCTGTGTGAGAAGTATAATTTCAAAATATGATGGAAACTGTCAAAACTTTACATTCTGTGTGAGAAGTATAATTTCAAAATATGATGGAAACTGTCAAAACTTTACACTGTGTGAGAAGTATAATTTCAAAATATGATGGAAACTGTCAAAACTTTACACTCTGTGTGAGAAGTATAATTTCAAAATATGATGGAAACTGTCTAAACTTTACATTCTGTGTGAGAAGTATAATTTCAAAATATGATGGAAACTGTCAAAACTTTACATTCTGTGTGAGAAGTATAATTTCAAAATATGATGGAAACTGTCAAAACTTTACACTCTGTGTGAGAAGTATAATTTCAAAATATGATGGAAACTGTCAAAACTTTACATTCTGTGTGAGAAGTATAATTTCAAAATATGATGGAAACTGTCAAAACTTTACACTCTGTGTGAGAAGTGTAAAATTACCAGTGTAAATAGTAGATAGGCAGTGTAAAATTTCTCAGATACGCTTTTTCATATAGTAGACAACTTTAAATTAGTAGGATATACTACTATTTCTGAGAGTGTTAAATAGAATATCTCGAGGTGCTTTTTAACGATTTAAAAACTAAGGGCGTTTGTGTACTCAACCATTTTAGATTTGCGTCCTATGACCTTTCTAGGGCCGTATTTATTATCAGCTACACAGCGAGTTTGAGTTCGTTTTAGAAATGTCAATTTAGTACAAACTGACCTGTGAAATGCATACTTAATATCGGTCTCAAGTTTGAGATCTCTTCATAAATACGAGCCCTAGTAATTTGTATGACAGCTTGTGCACTCATCCATTATGTTTCATATGCTTTTTTTTTATAAGAATTGGATACGAATCTAATATAGATGAGTGCACAAACGCCCTAACAATCATTCCAATCCATGTTATAAAAGTAGCTTTGAGGCACCTAGCCATATTTCCCTGTGATGACCAGTTTATAGTTTTATTTGCACAACAGTATTAAGAATAATAGCCACAAATACTTATCATGTATTATTTTATTGGTATGAGAGAATAAACTATGAGAGAATAAACTTTTACACGTATGTTTTTTTTTCTTATTTCTAAGGACACTCGCTTACAGTATTTATATCTTTATGTCTTCCGAGTTCCCTCTCTTATTATATATATCTCTTCTCTTCCTCCACGCTGGACTGGGAGCGAGAGAAAAACATAGAATGTGCCAGCTGCATTTCCTCCCGGGCATGCTGTAAAAACCAGCTAAGGGATCCGAGGGCTTCTGTATACATACATACGGACGACCTAGGTTGTTTACGCTCTGCCTACCCCTCTAGAGATAAAGGCGTGATTAAATGTATGTATGTATTATATCTCTATTTTTCTCTATGACAGGTATTTCTAATTCCTGGCAGGGCTATAATAAGTACTGCTTGATATATATACACATCGACTGGTATTCATAATAATTTACTTTTTTTCTACCTACATACATAAATAACGAACATTTGTAACATTTTGCATTGTAATCGCATTGCACGAAATTAATTTATTACATTAGACATTTTAAATCATTACCTAATAAATATTAAAAGTTTATATGGGTAAATCCGTTCCACTAGTTTTAGTAGATACAAAATTTTACCTAAAATTATCTTATACTAAAAAACAGCTATTTTATAGCCCAAGTTTACAATAAACATAATTTTATACACATTTTACCTACTTATACACAGACCTAAATAAACTCTCAACTAAATAAATAATTCCATTACAAATATTTTGAAGTGACAACTTCATTCATCTTGACAAACCTAAAGAGATTTAAGAATATACATGAAACCGGGTTATCTATATTTTACGGTCCTGATTATTATGTAGAATAGCATCCCTAGTAATAAACCTCGGGTTTCTGAAATTAGGTAATGTATGTGTATATACCTTAATGCTACAACTTCACCTTTTACGAATAAACCATGATTTGATTATGAATACATATCAAATCAACGAATCTAAAATTTAAAGAGTTATTTAAGATTTTTTTTCTTTGACTATCCAAAAACCTATCTACTCACAGCGACTTTTAACACCTGCTTAAAACCTAGCACCCCCTAGCCTCCCCCTGGGGGGCCGCTACTGGCGACCCCCTGGGGGCCGCTATAACCCGAGACACGCTCTTGCCGCCTCCGCGGGGGCGACAAGCCGCGTCGACCCCACTAGCAAGGAGTTGTCGACCCCGCTAGTGATTATAGAAAGATGCAGCCGCTTGCATTGAATACAACTTAGGTCTCAGATTACTAGTATTGGTATATCTGAATGCTACAATGTCTCGTTTTACGGAGAAACCATGATTTGATTATGAATACGTTCAATAAGGTTAACAATATAAGGAATAATTATGATCTTTTTCTTCTGTAACTGCCCAAAATCCTATCCACAAACAGCGACTTTTACAATTCCTGTTTACAATCCTAGCACCCCCTAGCCTCCCCCTGGCGGGCCGCTACTGGCGACCCCCTAGGGGCCCGCTATAACCCGAGACACGCTCTTGCCGCCTCCGCGGGGGCGACAAGCCGCGTCGACCCCACTAGCAAGGTGTTGTCGACCCCGCTAGTGATTATAGAAAGATGCAGCCGCTTGCATTGAATACAACTTAGGTCTCAGATTACTAGTATTGGTATATCTGAATGCTACAATGTCTCGTTTTACGGAGAAACCATGATTTGATTATGAATACGTTCAATAAGGTTAACAATATAAGGAATAATTATGATCTTTTTCTTCTGTAACTGCCCAAAATCCTATCCACAAACAGCGACTTTTACAATTCCTGTTTACAATCCTAGCACCCCCTAGCCTCCCCCTGGCGGGCCGCTACTGGCGACCCCCTAGGGGCCCGCTATAACCCGAGACACGCTCTTGCCGCCTCCGCGGGGGCGACAAGCCGCGTCGACCCCACTAGCAAGGAGTTGTCGACCCCGCTAGTGATTATAGAAAGATGCAGCCGCTTGCATTGAATACAACTTAGGTCTCAGATTACTAGTATTGGTATATCTGAATGCTACAATGTCTCGTTTTACGGAGAAACCATGATTTGATTATGAATACGTTCAATAAGGTTAACAATATAAGGAATAATTATGATCTTTTTCTTCTGTAACTGCCCAAAATCCTATCCACAAACAGCGACTTTTACAATTCCTGTTTACAATCCTAGCACCCCCTAGCCTCCCCCTGGCGGGCCGCTACTGGCGACCCCCTAGGGGCCCGCTATAACCCGAGACACGCTCTTGCCGCCTCCGCGGGGGCGACAAGCCGCGTCGACCCCACTAGCAAGGTGTTGTCGACCCCGCTAGTGATTATAGAACGATGCAGCCGCTTGCATTCCTCCCCTGTGATGCCGCCTATTACGAAGATTATGACGGTAGGGTTGTCTAGTGGGTGCTTTGCGGAACGAGCCTTCTTGGATGTCAGGATGCTGGAAGGTGAGAAAGGTAATGTTAATGATTACTTAAAAAACACAAGATTTGCAGTAGAAGTAGGGGGCAGTAGGTTTTGTTTCATATAAGCGACTAAAGGTCAAATAACACGCCTCGAGCCTTGATTCTTATTTAGCACTGATTTGTAAAAAATCAAAGTGTTATGGCGGATATTAAACAGGTATATGACCAATTTTCATCCTTTGTTCTCGTTTTTCTGGCCAACTACAAACTGGATAACAGCATCAACTGTATGTATACCAAGTGTATTTGTATTATAGTATTACAATCTGCGCGATACTCGTTTTAAGTGTCCAAGAGTTTGCGCAACACACAAGAGCCCTCTCTTTTCTTTCAATCTCTTATTCTGATGGGACAGACTGATTGACACGACCAGAGCGAATCCAGACGCAGGACCGTTTATTTACATGTCCATCCGACAGCGTGGATCATCTTATTTTTCGGACAATTAAGCCAGCCTGCAATGTCCTAACCAAACTAGAAACGACAACACAAGTCCCCGCCAGGAATCGAACCCATGGCTGAGACCACTAAACCACGGAAGCAGTTAGAGTATAACACAAACTTGAGTCCGCTCCTCAGCAGATCCTTGATGCCCTCGTTCCTGTGCTTCAGGTCGGGGGTCTCCGGGCGCTGGTCATCCACCAGGTCTTCCACCAGCTGCTGCAGGACGCCACGGTACTCGTGACCCACGCCCGACTCGCAGGGTTTCAGAACGGAGTTGTATCTATCAAACAAAAAAAATGCCTTTAAAACATGTAATAGAAACCAAAAAATTGTACAGGAGGGATTTGAACTACGACCTTCGGCGAACCGTGTTTCGCTGTTCTAACCAACTGAGCGACCGTGCACTCAAATGACCCGGCGGAATTAGTGGTTCCATTCAAAGTTATGGCATATCGGCAGTGGCAAGATCAGCCCATGATCACCTAAATTTCAATTTACTGAAACTCAAAAGAAGCAATTGGAATATTCTTGTTTTCCATCGTTTCCAGTACTTACTTTACCAATATCTTTCTCATTAGCGCAACCTTCTTCAGCCTCGCCATGACCCCACCATCAGGGCTTCCACCAAGTCCGCCTCGTAATGCGTCTGCCTATGAAACTGGACAACTTTGGCCAAGAAACATAGGTGGAGATAAAAAAAAGGCCGTTCATACAAATGGCTCAAACTGATTGAGTTACATATGAGGCAATTTGTTTTTCATATATCGACTATCGGTACAAGCTGTTTGAGTCATTATGTATAAATCTATTTTTTCCTTAAAGCTTCTTCAGGAAAGTTGTTCAGTTTCATGTTTTTCATATATCGACTTGTGTCTCTTAGAGAAAGTTGTTCAGTTTCATGTTGTTCATATATCGACTTGTGTCTCTTAGAGAAAGTTGTTCAGTTTCATGTTGTTCATATATCGACTTGTGTCTCTTAGATAAAGTTGTACAGTTTCATGTTTTTCATATATCGATATGTTTCTCTTAGAGAAAGTTGTTCACTTTCATGTTTTTCATATATGGACTTATGTCTCTTAGAGAAAGCTGTTTAGTTTCATGTATTTCATGTATCGACTTGTGTATCTTAGAGAAAGTTGTTCAGTTTTATGTTTTTCATGTATCGACTTGTGTCTCTTAGAGAAAGTTGTTCAGTTTCATGTTTTTCATGTATCGACTTGTGTATCTTAGAGAAAGTTGTTCAGTTTCATGTTTTTCATGTATCGATATGTTTCTCTTAGAGAAAGTTGTTCACTTTCATGTTTTTCATATATGGACTTATGTCTCTTAGAGAAAGCTGTTTAGTTTCATGTATTTCATGTATCGACTTGTGTATCTTAGAGAAAGTTGTTCAGTTTTATGTTTTTCATGTATCGACTTGTGTCTCTTAGAGAAAGTTGTTCAGTTTCATGTTTTTCATGTATCGACTTGTGTATCTTAGAGAAAGTTGTTCAGTTTCATGTTTTTCATGTATCGACTTGTGTATCTTAGAGAAAGTTGTTCAGTTTCATGTTTTTCATATATCGACTTGTGTCTATTAGAGAAAGTTGTTCAGTTTCATGTTTTTCACATATCGACTTGTCTCTTAGAGAAAGTTGTTCAGTTTTATTTTTTATATATTGTCTTGTGTCTCTTAGAGAAAGTTGTTCAGTTTCATGTTTTTCATATATCTACTTGTGTCTCTTAGAGAAAGTTGTTCAGTTTCATGGATAGGTTCATACCTTGGATTTTATAGGATCCACACGCAGTATCAACTTACTTGACCAATATCTTCCTCATTAGCGCCACCTCCTTCAGCCTCGCCATGACCCCGTTGGCCATCTGCTCACAATCCTCCGGAGACATGACCCTGCCCTCCCACAGGGTCTTGGGCTCCTCGAACAACGCCATGCTGAGGGCTTCTACCAGGTCCGCCTCGTAATGCGCGTGGAAAGACACCTCGGTGCCAGTGAGAGAGTAAACGTGGATCAGCAGAGCTAGCAAGTTCTCTAAGGAGAGGTTGCGATCTTTTCTAGTTCTTATGAGGGTGCTGATCTGTAACGATAGAAAGGTACGCATTTATTATTTTCTTTCATTCGTATTATATGAAATAAAATTGCATTTTGAGTGCTAAAAATCCTCAAAAATATGTAATAAGTGAGGCGATATTATTATTGAATTGAATCCTAATCTTAATTTAGACTTGTCAAGCCCTGTGTAGTTCTTAAAACTACACGGCTAGATTTCGCTAACGTCGCTATGACTTGTACATAAAGAAAGGCGTTTGCTGTGAGTACCTCTGCTGTAACAACGTCTGCTATGACTGTGTCTGCTGTGACCGCGTCTACTGTAACCGAGAATCAGAATCAGAATCAGAAAATATTTATTGCAACAAACATGGTATTATAGATGACACAATTTATACTTAAACGAGTCTGCTGTGACCGCGTTTGCTGTGACTGCGTCTGCTGTGACCGCGTCTGCTGACTGACTGTAATCTTACCTGATGCAGTACACTGGTGGAGTCCCGGCTGGCGGCCAAGCTCTGCTGCACCTGCGTCTCCAAGCTCGTCAGCAAGTCCAGCTGCGCCTTCTTCGGGGACTTGAGCGTCTGCACCACCGCCAGGGCCTGCTGCAAGATCTACTGTGCCCGCGTCTGCTGTAACCGCGTCTGGGGTGACCGGGTCTACTATGACTGTGTCTGCTGTGACCGCGTCTGCTGTAACCGCGTCTGCTGTGCCCGCGTCTGCCGTGCCCGCGTCTGCTTTAACTGCGTCTGCTATGCCCGCATCTGCTTTAACCGCGTCTGCTGTTACCGCGTCTGCTGTGACCGCTTCTGCTGTGACCGCGTCTGCTGTGACCGCGTCTGCTGTGCCCGCGTCTGCTGTGCCCGCGTCTGCTTTAACTGCGTCTGCTATGCCCGCATCTGCTTTAACCGCGTCTGCTGTTACCGCGTCTGCTGTGACCGCTTCTGCTGTGACCGCGTCTGCTGTGACCGCGTCTGCTGTGCCCGCGTCTGCTGTGCCCGCGTCTGCTTTAACTGCGTCTGCTATGCCCGCATCTGCTTTAACCGAGTCTGCTGTGACCGCGTTTGCTGTGACTGCGTCTGCTGTGACCACGTCTGCTGACTGACTGTAATCTTACCTGATGCAGTACACTGGTGGAGTCCCGGCTGGCGGCCAAGCTCTGCTGCACCTGCGTCTCCAAGCTCGTCAGCAAGTCCAGCTGCGCCTTCTTCGGGGACTTGAGAGTCTGCACCACCGCCAGGGCTTGCTGCAAGATGCCCAGGTGACCGCTGATTATATCGTAGTTTCCTGAGGAAATAAACAGATGATACAAACGGTGAGAGAAACTGTTATTGTCATAATCATAAGAAATAGCGGCCACTTACGTACATACATATAATCACGCCTTAATCCCTAGTTTCAGTATATTGCAATTTAAGCGATGGGCTGCCAACCTGTCACTACAGCTTTATACCTACTTACATACAATCACGCCTTTATCCCTAATCTTCATACAAAGGTCGTTCCGCCACGTTTGACAAAGTTTTGAGGGTTATTTAAGATAGTTTTGTAGGTATATCGCCGTAGTGACAGGTTGTCAGTATATCGCTTAAATTGCAATATACAGAAACACTCGGATCCCTAAGGCGGTTTTTGCAGCATGCCCAGGATAAAATGCAGCGACACATTCTATGAAATCGAACCAAGGACCTTCATATCGGAAGCCCATGGGTCAGACCACTTAACCACTGAGGCAGTTCAAATTATGATAGAAATGAGTTTAATTTTAACCTACCTATAAATATCGTGGCGAAACGACCTTTGTTTAGGTTGTTTACACTCTGCCTACCCCATAGTAATACTTTATTGCATAAACACAAAAGAAATGTAATTTACAAATATAGTGTGCAAGGGCGAACTTATCTCTACCTCCCCATTAGGGATATAGGCGTGATTATGTGTATGTATGTATAAGTCGAACACGACTTCCTTCTGTGACTTATTTAGCAACCAACCCTTAGTAATACCACAGGGTGTGCACTCCATACAAGCCGCCGATTTCCATACTACAACGTTTGAAGTGGGTTTGTGTGTATGTGCCGCCATAGTCGAACCGGCTACCCTCTGGCGCGGGGGAGACAAGGTGAGGTACATTTCAAATCGGGGGTGGGAGTGCCTCTTCTTTAGCGTTATATATATTAACAGCCTGTGGTGTCCCAATGCAGGGCCAAGGCGTCCCTCCCCTTCTTCCATTTCTCCCTGTCCTGAGCCTCTTCTAACCAGTTTCGGGCGTGTGCGTCTAGCTCGTCTCGCCATCTTTTTCTGGGACGACCTCGTGCCCGTCTCGCGTTAAGAGGGACCCAATGTGTAGTTGTTTTTTCCCAAAGTTAGCGTTAGCTAATATAATATTTTCTTTAGTATAACTTCCATGCTGGACTGGGAGAGATAGAAAAACATAGCATGTTCCAGCTGCCCTTGCTCCCGGGCATGCTGTAGAAGTCAGCAAAAGGGACTCGAGGGTTACAGTGTATTGTAATTTAGGCGATGGGCTGACAACCTGTGACTATAGCAATACACTTTTCAATCTAAAATTGCCCTCAATTTTTGTCAGACGTGGCGAAAGCGCCTTTTACGAGGCGTTTATCGCTCTGCCTACCCCGTAAGGGATAAAGGCGTGGTTTTATGTATGTATGTATGTTTGGTATAACTAACCTTTGCAAGCCGTGATGATCTTCTCAACGCTCTGAGGCGTGACCTTCAACAGCGTTTTGGGACTGGGCGATTTCTGTACGTCCAACTTCGATAGCTTGTTGTAAAGGTCGAACATGACTTCCTATGAAGAAATAATTAATAATTTATTCTTCCACATATAGTAATATTTATTGAATGTCTTGTGAATCTACACAATGCTGTGACACAATGCATAAGGCTAGTTATTTTATTACAACTTCAGAACGTGTTACATAGGCGTAGACAGGCTTCAGTTTCAAGCAACCCAATTTACATGGTCATAAGCGCGTTTTTTTTTTGTGAAAACAGACCAAGTTCTATCGAAACTCCATTTGCAAGTACGTAACAGAAGATTTATAGAAATATATAGCAAGCGAAGCGAGCACGTTCTTTTTTTAGAAAATATGTCAAGTAGGTACCAAAACTGCTTGCAAGCAAAAGACATAGAAATATATCGCAAGCAAAGCGAGTACGTTCTTTTTTTAGAAAATATGTCAAGTAGGTACCATAACTGCTTGCAAGCAAAAGACATGGAAACGTATCGCGAGCGAAGCGAGCGCTAAAATATTGTTTTGAAAGAAATCAAGTAAGTGAAGAAATCAACTAATGAGTTGTCAAACATTGGTGCCTTGCAACCTGGATGGATTTCAGACGGAGGTTTGATTTCCCAATGTTAATGTTTATCGCGAGCTACCTGGTCAAAAACTAAAATACTTTTCTTTACCTTCTGTGACTTGTTGATCATGTAGTCGTATGTCTGCGCGCACGCCTCGTCATCCGGGTGGAGTAAGCAACCTGGACACAGCTGGATGTCCTCCGGGTGACTGTTTCTGGAAGCACATCTTCTTCTTAGCGAGTGGATTCTCGAGTCAAACGACCCGATGAACCCTCTTTTTCAGGTTATATCTAACTTTCTTTATAAGTAAGTAGGTACCTAACTGATAGAGGGTTTGATCTGTTTAGTCAACGAAATCACTACATAGTCACAAAATATATAATAGTACTACATAGTATAACGACATAGTATAAAACAAAGTCGCTTTCTCTGTCCCTATATCCCAATGTATGCATAAATCTTAGAAAATACGCAACGGATTTTGATGCGGTTTCTTTTAATGGATAGAGTGATTCAAGAGGAAGGTTTATATGTATAATACATGCATAATATAGTAAAGAAAAACTGATAATTGCAATTTAGGCGATGGGCTGACAACCTGTCACTAAAGCAATATACCTACAAATCTATCTTAAATAACCCTCAAAACTTTGTCAGACTTGGCGGTACGACCTTTGTTTAGGTCGTTTACGCTCTGCCTACCCCATTGGGGGTAAATGCGTGATTATATGTATGTATGTGGATATGGATTTTCAATATGACCGCGTGGCCCATCAGCCCCACATGCCGTGACTTCACACTATCACAGCTCAGACACTCCTAATTACAATGTCATTTTGGTCATACATCGACAGACAGCATGTTGCACTTGGCATGTGTTTCTGTGCGTGTTGTAATGGTTGACAAATTTTGTTATACCGGTCATGATCATCACTTGATTAATCTGGTTCTTGATTAAACCAACGTTTTTAAGTAGTTAACTGTAACTAAATAGTTAGAATAGGTTAGGTTGCATATATGGTATAAAGTTACTTACCGTCTCTCATCACTTAGGAATCTAAAAAAGTTCCTATTGGAGTCATATCTTGTGGTAGAAAGACATCCGTACACGAAACAGTACTTAACCATCTTTGGAACACAAAACTTTATTATTTCCGTTATACTGGGAAACATGCGCGCGCCAACCCGCTAAACATACCGACAATGTAACCCACAATCCGGCGCGGAGTGTGACGTATATCGGACTGGGGAGGGGTGTGTCCATTCTGTATGTAGTACTATTATATATTCTGTGACGCTACTAAGCAATTTCTTAGCAGTTGCAGACTTAGTCAGCTAGCAGCCGCGATTTATCGCCAAGATTCGAATTATCAAATCATCCTACGACGTATACCCACAGGCTCTACTATGACAAACTCACAAGCTGTTATACTTATTATACATACATATCACGCCTTCGTCCCTAATGGGGTAGGCAGAGCGTAAACGACCTAAACAAAGGTTGTTCCGCCACGTCTGACAAAATTTTGAGGGTTATTTAAGATAGTTTTTAGGTGTATTGCTTAGGTTGTCAGCCCATCGCCTAAATTACAATATACTGAAACAATCAGATCCCTTAACTGGTTTTACAGCATGCCCGGGAGGAAATGCAGCTGGCACATTCTATGTTTTTCTCTCGCTCCCAGGCCAGCATGGAAGTTATGCTTATTATGCATGTACTATTATGCATCTATTCATACTCTCCATTATCCATACTGATATTTGCTAGACTGGAAGCAGTAGAAAAACATAGAATGTGCCACTACTTCTTCTACTTACGCATTGGTCTCACAGAGCGGCGACATATCAACAGCGACTTCGTTGGAGTGCCCTGGGAACCTGGGAAGGACCGCCATCACCTTGTCCAGCACTGATTCAGTCGCATGACTCGTCACACCACACAGGTCTAGAGTACGGTCCACTATGATCAGGGACGCGGGGTTTGAACACATCTGCAAACAAAAATGGTTGAAAAATACCTCAACTCAACTGTAAGATATAATATTCATTGTAACGATTAACTGCCTCCGTGGTGTAGTGGTCAGAGCTATGGGCTTACGATCTGGAGGTCCAGGGTTGGGGGGAACACAAAGTTGATATTTGTCAAAGTTTTCTCAGTTTGGTTAGGACATTGCAGGCTGAATCACCTGATTGTCCGAATAGAAAAAGGATTCCGTGCTTCGGAGGGCACGCTAAGCCGTCGGTCCCGGTCGCTGTCTTTGATAGTGTTCGTTACTCAAAACCATGTCAGACGCCTCATAGTTGTGCTACTAGGCGGTTTGAAAACTCTGACACCAGGGTACATCGGATTGTTTGACTCAAGAATCCCCTCGCTAAGAAGAATATTCATTGTAACAATTATGATAGGTAGAATAGATAGTTCACAAATTGATAGTTTCTCAGTCGACAAAACCATGTAAAAAAGGTCATAATTTTACAAATCAATTCTTTAACAAACAAAAGAATTTTAGCTTTGTATGGGGGAATGCTTCCATGTTGGACTGGGAGCGAGAGAAAAAATTGAATGTGCTAGCTGCATTTCCTGGGCATGCTGTAAAAACCAGGTAAGGGATCCAAGGGTTTCAGTATATTGCAATTTAGGCTAAGGCTGACAATCTGTCACTACAGCAATATATCTACAAATCTATCTTAAATAACCCTCAAAGCTTTGTCAGACGTGGCGGAACAACCTTTGTTTAGGTCGTTTGCGCTCTACCTACCCCATTAGGGATAAAGGCGTGATTATATTTATGAATGGGGGAGTAAATTAATCCTTTTCATTTAGGAAATTATTATTATGTATAAGTTTCACTGTCAAGTGTTCCTTAGCATATATTAAAGGTATACTGTAGTAAACCAACCTTCCGCCTCCCGCTACAAACTGGTGAATTCTCCAAAATACCAGCTACCAAGGAGCTATAAGCGCCCATATAATAGATATCTTCTTTCAATTTCATAAACTCCATCATTGAATTCAAACTGCTAGCCAGCCTCCTTGCTTGAGATCTTTCATCACTGGACAAAGTGTATAAATCCAGGAAACTAGAGTCAGGAATCAGTTTGCCATCAAAAGTTGGATATACTTGATGGTATGGTGGTGTGAGGAACACAACATTTGTTGGTGCAATCGCAAAGATTGGTATGTGGACCACTTCTACTGCACATTGCTGAAAAATAAAATTGGTTTAATATTCATTCATTCATTCAAACCATGATAATACAGTTTACAGTAGTTTATGTTCAAAGCATGTTTTGTTCAATATAATCAAAACAGATACTCCAAATAATACAGGTAATTTTCAAACCGCTCCTCCAGGGGAAGTCCCCTAAATAATGAAGATAGACAATTTTGAAAGAACATTCACTTATTTTCCAAAAGAAGCGAAACTGCATTTAAAGAATTTCATAGTTGTTATTTTAATGCTGGACTGGGTGAGAGAGTAAAACAGAATGAGCCAGCTGCATTTCCTCCCGGGCATGCTGTAAAAACCAGCTAAGGAATCCAAGTGTTTCTGCATATTGCAATTTAGGCGATAAGCTGTCAACCTGTCACTACAGCAATATACCTACAAATCTATCTTAAATAACCCTCAATACTTCGTCAGATGTGGCAGAACGACCTTTGTTTAGGTTGTTTACGCTATGCCTACCCCATTAGGGGTTAAGGCGTGATTATATGTATGTATATTTAATGTTACCTCTTTCCCAATCCATTCTTTGAGCTTACTCTCAAGCTGTTTAGCGCACTCCGCCTGTCCCCTTCCCGCAGCTATCACATCGCTCACATCCTTCCCTTCATTTATCTCCAAATACACCACATCCAAACTGACACATGATATCAGGATGCAATGCGAGAAGTCGCTGTGGCGAATTATCTCATGTATTGTACATAGCTGAGTGGCCGTTGCTTGTGTTATGAACACGGCTTTCCTGTCCTCTTTCTTGGAAACCTGTAGGTTTGTTTAGCATAATTTCGTAGGACAATAGATGGTTAAGGTTCATATAAAGTTACTTGAAAAGGAAGTTTATGACATAGAAGTACAGCTTGCTTGTAGTTCTAAGATATTTAGTTTACAAGTTATACTTTATTACTATAGTTTTTTTTGGTTTTGATGTTTAGGAAATGAAATTAGTGAGAAAGAAAACATAGGGCCAAGTTAAAAGAGAGTAGAAGTTGGAGTAAAGGCTTCGGGGCACTATCTTCTTCTTCTTAGCGAGTGGATTATTGAGTCTAACAATGACCCAATGAACCCTGGTGTTAGAGTTTTCAAACCGCCTAGTAGTGTAGCTATTAGGCCTCTGACATGGTTTTGAGTAGCAGTAAGACTGTGACTGGGATCGACAGCATAATGTGCCCTCTGAAACACGGACTCCAGTTTTTTGGACAATCAAGTGATTATGCCTGCGATGTCCTAACCAAACAGGGGAAAACCTCACTTTGAGATCCCCCTGCCCTGGGAATCGAACCCAGGACCTCCTGATAGTAAGCCCATAGCTCTGACCAGATAGACTAGACTACACTATGAAGAGCATAGAAAAATTTATCAAAAAATATACTGGACATACAAAAAAAAAATTGGACATTTTAGTTTATTACAATCGCAAATAACTGCCTCCGTGGTCTAGTGGTCAGAGCCATGGGCTTACTATCTGGAGGTCCTAACACTGCCTCAGCGGGCTCCCTTGTATCACCTTGGTCTACCGGGTGGCATAAGTGAGCCCGATGTGCCGGTCCCAAGCCCGGACAAAAGTGGAGGGCTCCAGGGGCGCATCATATTGGACTAGATCTATTGTGATGCGACCCGTATCACCTCTTGCGGCAGCCCCGCACCCCTTAGTCCCCATGGACAGCGCGAATTGTAAAATTAATTTACCCCAGGAGGGTACCGCCTCAAGCGGAGAATCCCTCGCTGTGATGGCACCATCGAGTCAAACGCTGGATGATGCCACCACAGCTATCGTCCCATCGTATTCTGGGGGGGACGACTCTACGCGCACACTAGAGTACAGCCTGGAATTTGCGGCAGACCTCGAGTCGAGCAGGCGATTCCAGGGAGTTGGAGGAGGAATTGCGGCAGACCTTGAGTCGAGCAGGCTTCCAAATCCAACTCAGTAGATCTAAAAAGAGAAAGTTGCGGTATCGGGATACCCGAGACCAAACTATTAAAGAGAAGGGGGTCGAAGTACCTAGACGGGATCGACCCCCCAAGATTAAAAGGCAGGGCACTGATCCAGACGAACCGTCGCAGCAGCGCCCACCTAAAAAGCAGAAGGGGAAGACACAGGGTAAGTCACCTCACGACGGGCCAGCTCGCATAGGGTTACCACGACCCTCGACCAAAGGTCAGAGCGACCTGGCCGTCATGATCTGTAGAGAGGATGGCGTACCCATAGACGAGGAAGCAGCAGCTGAGATCCGTCACAAGATCAAAGTGATCATGGACGACGCAATTGAGGCTGAAATAGACGAGGACTGCCTGAGTTTCGCAGCGTCGGGGTTGGTGGCCGAAGGATTCTTCATGGTCACGCCCATCACGCAGCAGTCGAGGGACTGGTTCCTTCTAAGAGACTTAGGTATGTTCAAGGACAAAAAGCTCGTGGTGCGCAAGTGGAACAAACTCAGGGCATCAATCTTCCTTCCTGGCAAGAAGGAAGATCAGCCTAGAGATGTCCTGAAGACCCTGCGCATCCAGAACAAGAAAAAGACGGCACTGAGGATTCCTGAGTGGATTCTCATCTCCAGGGAGGATCTCCCTCAGGGAGAACGTCTGGTTATGGGAGTGCCTGAGGAAGCTTTTGAGGGGGTGGACTATGTGTGGCTAAATTTCCAGCTCACACAAGTTCAAGCCCGGGCCCACAGACCTAGACCCGACACAGACAAAGGACCAGGGAAGACACAGGGTGGGAGCGCGGGAGCGTTGTGCACCTGTAAGTGTACCTGCGGGGCGCAGAAGTCCTGCGGGTCGCTTCAGGACCTCGAGCCTGCACCCACTCCACAGAGCACAAATACACTGCAGGCACAGTCAGAGCATGATCCGGTAACGGACGACGACGACGTGATGGAGATCCCACTAGAGGGAGATCCTGCGTTGTCGAGTCCTATGGCCATCATCGCTTCTGACGACGACACCGACACAACATGACACACCCACAACCCCTAAACACACACACACAAAACACAAATAACACAAACACACCCCTTCACACACCAAAACTACACACAAATACCTTAAAGATACTCCAGTTAAATTTACATCATTGCAAAGAGGCCATGGTCGAACTTTGTCAATATGTAAATGCGAAGGGAATAGACGTTGCCCTGCTGCAAGAACCATACTCCTATAATGGGAAAGTGGTTGGCATTAACAGTCTGGGAGGACAAATCATCTACCTCGGTGGTGAGTCAAATCCCAGAACATGTATATATGCTAGCAACAGGACAACACAACTAGGACTAATACAAAGCATATGTTACAGAGACCTTGTAGCCGTTGAGATGAATATCAAAATGGCAAACGAGACTGAGAAAAGGGTAGCGTTGATATCTGCTTACATCCCTAGCGAAACGGATTTCAAACCACCCACGAAAGAACTAGAAGAAGCGGTCCAGCTATACAGAGGTAAGAATATTCCATTTATTGTCGGCTGTGATGCCAACTCGCACCATGAGGCCTGGGGCAGCACAGGCATAAATGAGAAGGGCGACCTTATGCTGGACTTCGTAGTAAGTAATGACTTAGACATAGTTAACATTGGCGATACCGCAACCTTTGTGACTAAGACAAGACGAGAAGTACTAGACATTACACTAGCTACCTCATACTTTAGCAACTACATTATGAGTTGGAGGGTGGACACGGAGGAAAGTTTCTCTGACCACAGAAGGATCACCTTTCAACTCGAATGTAGGATAGAAAAGACAATGATTAGAAACGCTAGGAAGACTAACTGGGACACCTTCGTTGAAATTCTCAAAGTAGGGACCCCTAAAGACAAAAGACCTCTAACGTCATAGACAAGTTAGAGGTAGATTCATTAAGACTAAATAAGACCCTAAACAAGGCGTTCCATGAATCATGCCCTCTCCAAGAATTGAGAACAGGTAAGGGGCAAAAATGGTGGAACAAAGACTTAAAAAAGAAGAGAAAACTAGCTCGCCGTAAATTAAGAACAGCCCTAAAAAGGGATGACCCGGCGAGCTGGGATGAGTACAGGAAAGCTAGAAATAACATGCGAAACACCAGTCGCAGAGAAAGCAAAAAAGGATGGCGTCATTTCTGTGAAGAAATTCACAACACACCACAAGCCGCCAAACTCATGAGAACCCTAGCGAAAGACACCACTTGCAGACTAGGAAGCCTAAGGATAGATGGGAATATCATTACCGTACCAAAATTAATTTTGGACATAATGATGAAAACCCATTTTCCAGAGTGTATAGAACATCAAGAAGAGCAACTCAACATCAACCCCAATACCAAGTGGGAAGAAGTTGATGAAGTGATAAATAAAGAAGCTGTAACATGGAGCATACTATCGTTCGCACCATATAAAGCGCCGGGACCAGATGGCATTTTTCCTAAAATGTTACAGATAGCACTAGTCCACATTATAGACGATTTGATTCACCTATACAAAGAAAGTCTAAATACAGGCTATATCCCCAAAACATGGAGGAAGGTCAAAGCCACCTTTATTCCTAAACCGGGGAAAAAGATTTATCAAGAAGCCAAATCTTTCAGATGCATCAGCTTATCGTCATACATCATGAAAGCACTAGAAAAGATTATAGACAGATTCATCAGATCGAAGATAAGCAGGAGTGGCAACCTGCTGCATGCAAATCAGCATGCATATATGCAAGGAAAATCCACGGACACTGCTCTTCATAACCTGATAGTCAAAGCTGAAAGATCTATACATAATAAAGAATACGCTATGGGATGTTTCTTTGACATTGAGGGTGCCTTTGACAAGGCGACCTCATATGCCATAGCAAACTCCCTAGAGAGAGAAGGAATAGCACAAAATCCAGCCAGATGGGTGATGAACGCTCTGAAACATCGTGCCATTACGGCAGAGCTAGGAGGTACATCGCACACTGTTCGAGCCAAAAGAGGTTTCCCACAGGGAGGCTGTCTCTCACCACTTATGTGGTGTCTTCTCCTGGATGACCTAATAAAGACTATAAACAGAACCATGGTATATATGCAAGCATACTCCGATGACGGAGTTATACTAGCTACTGGAAGAGAATTGAATATGATTAGTAATATCATGAACAGGACACTGAAACTGGTCCTTCAATGGTGCAGGGATAGAGGTTTAAACCTCAACCCGAATAAAACCAAACTAATCATCTTCACAAGGAAAAGAAATAAACATTTAGAACTACCAGTCCGAATCGATGGAGTTGAACTGGAAGTAGTAGAGGAGATAAGATACCTAGGTGTGGACATAGACAGTAAACTGCTCTTTAACACACTCATAGAAAACTCAAGCAAAAAAGCAAAGATGGCCTTAGTGCAATGCAGAAGAGCCGTCGGTAAGACATGGGGAATAAAGCCACATATAGTCCTATGGATCTATAAAGCTATAATTCTCCCCAGAATAAGTTACGGAGCAATAGTATGGTGGCATAGAACCTCTATCATCAAAAATAAAACAGCGCTGGACCAGGTCCAACGCTTAGCTGCACTGATGATCACTGGGGCAATGAGAACAACTCCCACAGCAGCCTTAAATATGAACCTGGGTCTCTATCCTATTGACCTACAGGTGAAGAAGGTAGCCTTAGAACAATGGTTTAGAATGAAGTTCTTTAAGTCTTGGAAGGGTAACCATCTGGACAAAGGGCATGTTAGGATAGACTCGGTGATAGGACAAAATATCTCGATGATTCTTGCAAACAACGATTTGATAGAGAAACAAGAGATTTTTGATTAAAAGTACAGAATACACATAGGCTCAAGAGATGAGTGGAAAATTCACACAGACAACCCGACAACGATCTGTTACACTGACGGATCTAGGAAAGAAAGCACCAAATTATCGGGGGCGGGCATTTACATAGAAAGCTCGCCACGTCTGCATAGAACAATACCTTTAGGAAAATTCGCCAGCGTTTTCCAGGCTGAGGTGCAGGCCATCCTGGAGTGTGCCGGCGAGTTAGAAAATATAGAACTGACACCAGAAGTCATAATCTATAGCGACAGTCAGGCAGCATTAAAAGCGCTCAACAAAACCTGTACAACCTCTGCATTAGTTAAGGAATGCAAACTGACTCTAAACAGATTATGTACCAATACTAGTATCACAATTGCCTGGGTGCCAGGGCACCAAGACAATGAAGGAAACGAAATAGCAGACAAATTGGCCAGGACCGGGGCAGATGAAACCTTTATGGGCCCTGAACCATGTCTACCAATTCCAGGCCAAATAACAAAAGGCGTTATTAACATAAAAATTAAAAACAATAGTAACAGTAGATGGAATAACTTACAGTCCTGTCGACAATCTAAGCTTTTCATAAAATGCTTAGATTTTAGAAAAACGCGTAGATTACTACAACTTAGTAAAAAACATATCAGACTCTTGGTAGGGTTACTGACAGGACATTGCGGACTGAACAAACACCTACACACTATGAGATTAATAGATAACCCAAATTGCCCTGAGTGCGGACAGGAGGAAAGTAGTCTCCACTTCTTAGCCGAATGTCCTAGCTACTCACTGCCAAGATGAGAATACTTAGGAACTGACAAACTAGAGACTGACTTAGAAAACATTTCCTTATTAGACATTCTGCACTTCTGCAGGGCCACCGGTAGATTCAGGGAGGTGACGCTGACGGAGCACCAGTGAACCCAGTGCTCCACCACTGGGAATTGGGTGAAATAGTTCCAACATCAGGAGCTGATCACCCGTCTGCGTGCATCGCAGCCGTCCCACCAAGAAGTAGAAGTAGATCTGGAGGTCCTGGGTTCGATTCCCAGGGGGGAAATTATCACTTTGTGAGGTTTTCCCCAGTTTGGTTAGGACATGATTGTCTGAAAAAAAAAGATTCTGTGCTTCGGAGAGCATGTTAAGCCATCGGTCCCCGTCTCTGTTTGATAGTGGTTGTTACTCAAACTACATCAGAGGCCTGATAGCTGAGTTACCAGGCGGTTTGAAAACTGACACCAGGGATCATCAGGTTGTTTGCCTCGAGAATCCACTCGCTAAGAAGAAGAAGATAATTGCATAAAAAAAGCCCTTCATTGCAAAAAGAATATTTTACAATTCAACCAAACATAGTCCATATGAATAGTTTCAGATCTTTAAAAAGCAGTCCAACAGCTCAAAAGTACAATGTTTTCTGGCTTAAGACAACCAAGATGAAGACTCTGGCCGAATTGTTTACCTCAAAAGGGGATAAGTTCTTCACAGCGACTGCTCCCCCGTTCAGCAAGTTGAACAACCCTCCATCCCCATGAAGGCATTCAGCGCTAGCATCGTCCAAGAAAACTGCAGCCCCGATAATCCGGTTATACACCTCCGACCAACACTCATCGGCGAAATCCTTCACCGTAACGTCAGACATTATGATGGCCAGTTGAATAAGTTAATAAACTGACAAAATTCACATCACAGCTGTTTATTTATTTATTTTGCAACAAAATTCCAACATCACCATCCAAACAATAACCTCAAAGCTCAAATTATTTTATTTTTTTATCGCTTTTCTGCTACTGGCAATGATACAGACAGAGATATACAACGCAGGTTCTCATACAATTTCACAGTAATCTATTTCCATTTAATATATCACTTGTAGCTAAAACTGCTTTTCTTTTAAAATATGTATGAAAAACAATCTGTCACTTTACTACTGCCATCTAGCAGCGAGTAGCAATATTACGCAATTTGACGCATGTTCCTATTCTCACTCATGCGTTTTCAATTTGCGTCATTTTTTTGACGCACCAAATCAAATCAAGCCAAAATTTTTCATAATATTTTGAGATTTTATTTTACCTATGAATCTGAAATTTTGAATACAGACCTATGTTTGTAATAGAAAGTCTGCTAAAGGCAAATAATGAAAATCGAAATATTTTTTTTATGTTTTTAATACTTATCACAATAATTTTGTAAACTAATATGCATGCCCCAAAATTCCACTATGGTTTGTTTTGACAACACAAGGGCTTAGTGTTCGTAACCGGAAGGCAGAGGGTTGACATGGGGGTTGTGGAAGAGGGACTTCTGGCCATCACCCCATGGGAAACGCTGAAAAGTAATAAATAAATATATTATATTATAGATATTGCAGAACAATAATCTGCTAGATAATGTTATAAAACTTGTCCAATACTTTTTTTAACACTAAAGTACATTTCTGTACTCACTCATAAATGTTTACTGATTTTGTAGTTTGTGAAAGAAAACAGTAGAAGAATATAATATGTATAAAAATGTCTGTTTACCTTTGTGCGGACTCTCATGTACTCATAGGGGACGAATGGTGGGGGGTCATGGTGCTCGTTCTGGTGAGCGAGGTAAGCGTTCAGCATGCCCAGACCAACAGCGGGGAATGCCACGAAGAAAGACAGCTTCTTCCACAGTTTGTGGCCACCTGGATAGGAAATTAATATGTTAATCATAAAGAAACTTACATGACACTTTCTGATCATAAGTTTTTCTGATTCTAAGCTTGAAAGGCTTATCATAGCCTTACTCACTACTATCATACCTTTTCTCTATGAATTTATTTAGGACATTGCAAATAAATAGCAGTGCCTTCTTAAACACAGATGGGCCCTTTTATTGTTGTGCATATTATACAAACAATACTGGGCCGATAAAGAAAGCAATAATTAGAATACAAGTATATTGAGGAAAAAATCAAGGAAAGCGTTAGAATAGCTCTGAAAGATAAGAAACCAATAGGTTATGTGGTTACATAATTTTGTATTTTTTGTAAATAATGTAAACGCACCTCCGTGACCGCCAGCAGTGGCGGCAACAGACATGGAGCGCGCCTGGCTCCTGAGGTATTGGGTCGCAGCTTTCTGCAGGATCGTAGCCATTTTCGCTTCTAGAATCCGACTCAAGCAGAAAAATTATACTTGTTCGATTGATGGTTCACTTGTCAAATATTTGAAGTGTAAATTTTTTTACGGCTGCGTTCACAGTGAAATGTAATAAGGCCCATTCACACTGCTACCGGCGTCGCGCGACGCGCCAATTTTTTTCATATTTGTTGTAAAGTCTCAACCACAGATGGCGTTAGGGGTACAGGATAAAAAGAACTAGCAATTTAAATATATTCTATTCCTGCCTGAGCCGTAACCTGGGCCCATCAGGGCATATACAGTATTATTCTTAATCTTTCCCTATAGGACCCATGACCGAAAAAAACATTATTGTATTGAGCTTCCGAGGACCACTATGCCTTCCTTTGCTAGTTGGGTGCAAAAGAAGGCATAATTAACAAAAATAAACAAAGAGTATTTGGAATGTAGGTATATTTTTATTATTGCTAAAAAAGTTCATAATTACGACAACAATGGCACCATGGAATGTTTCATATTTGATAAATGTATCACGATTATTTATTTAGTCTACTATAGCGATCTATTCTACCTTGTAGGTTACAAGGTGGGATGGAACGACCACCATATCTAAGTCAATAAATACTAAGTACATTTTCAAAACTTTGTCAGACGTGGCGGAACGACCTTTGTTTAGGTCGTTTACGCTCTGCCTACCTCATGCGGGATAAAGGCGTGATTATATGTATGTATGTACTATGTGTGTTTATTTAGAATTTCAACCAGTTTAGTAAAATTGTTGCAGACTGAATTATATTATCTTAGGAGAAAGATAACAAATTACCGAAGGCACGTACAACCTTCGATTTCTGTTATAGGTCGTTCCGCCCCATCCTATTTTTAGTAGGTGTACTAAATTGGGCAACTATAAAGATTTTTGATATGAGATTCAACTAAATTCCCTTTTGAACATTCAAGCGTTATCCACAAACATCTTGACCAAATGATGCGAATGTATGACTTGTTCCCATTTTCTTCGGTGGTCCGTCAGGAAAATGACGATTTAACACTTCTTTGGGTGATACCTGTAAATAAATTAATAGAACTTTAAACAAACAAAATTAATATCTAATATTAGATGTTAGAATATGAGATCAAACTAAAAACAAATTGAGTTCCATAAGGTACTAGGTGATGGAATGGACATGTAATTTTCTTTGAGTAAAACTACTTAGAGTAGGTACCTACTACCAAATAAATTTTATTCTATTTTATTCCCTTTAGGAAGGTACATTTATTATTCAGTGCTTCAGATGAAGACCGAAAATTTTATTCTACTTAAGATTAACTATAATATATTCCCATTTAAAGCCCATGAAGAAGGCGGACTGCTGCAGCTGCCGCAGGTTCCTCATGCGGACCCTCGGGTCGCGTTCTAGTGGCCGCGTCAGCCCTCGAAAGGCGTTTGACAGCTCGGAAGCACTGGCCGGTATAGGTACCTACTTTCCCTCCAGAAAATTCCAAACTGTTTCAGATTATCCACTAGTTTTCTATTTACCTTTTTAGCTTTAATATGTTCCCATTTAAAGCCCATGTAGAAGGCGGACTGCTGGAGCTGCCGCAAGTTCCTCATACGCACTCTTGGGTCGCGTTCCAGTAGCCGCATCAGCAGCCCTCTAGCGGCGTTTGACAGCTCAGCAGCACTGGCTGGGAGTGTGCCAGGCTGTTGCTGCAGTCTGCCAGAGAAGGTGAGTTTAAATTTAGAATTATTGTTTTTTTTCGTCCGCACTTTGCACAATATTGCGCGTTAAGACGGTCTTATTTGTCCGTACTCACCAAGAGCAATTTAAAGAGCGCGAATGATTGAATGATTTAATGAATGAATGGTATCGGTGAGGAAGCACCTTTAGAGAAATATTTTCCAGGCTACCTGGAATAAAAACCTGAAGACTTTACCTTGCTGTGGCAGTTGAAGCATGCACTTTGATCGGCGAATCTAAGCCGGTCTCAGGTCCAGTGCCTGATGCTGAACTTGGGCCTGCTGCAGGGGCTGGGTACTGTAACAACATACATACATCCATGAAATCACGCCTTTATCCCTTACGGGGTAGGTAGAATTTTAGATTGTAATGTGTATTGCTGTAATGACAGGTTGTCAGCCCATCGCCTAAATTACAATACACTGTAACCCTCGAATTCCTTTTGCTAACTTCTATAGCATGCCCGGGAGGAAGGGCAGCTGGAACATTCCATGTTTTGTTATTGCTCCCAGGCCAGCATAGAAGAACTGAAGTACTGTAACAAAACATACATACATACATATAATCACGCCTTTATCCCTAATGGGGTACGCAGAGCGTAAACTACCTAAACAAAGGTCGTTCCGCCATGTCTGACAAAGTTTGAAGGTTATTTATAATGTATTTGTATGTATATTGCTGTAGTAACAGGTTGTCAGCTCATCGCCTAAAATGCAACATACAACTGAAACACTCGGATCCCTTAGCTGGTTTTTACAGCATGCCCGGGAGGAAATTACATGGAAGGAAGGACATTCTATGTTTTTCTCTCGCTCCCAGTCCAGCATGGAAGGAATGTAACAAAACATCGGGTTAAAAATCACCTTTAGCAAGCTACATTATAGATAGCTTTGCTTTATACCGAGCGGACTGCCTCCGCGGTCTAGTAGTATGTAGTCTGAGCCAGGGGTCCCGATCTGAAGATTCTGGGTTCGATTACCAGGGGGGGAACACGAGGTTGGTATTTGTGGATACATCACTTTGTGAGATTTTCTCCAGTTTGGTTAGGACGATTTGTAGGAATCACCTGATCTGTCTGGAAGGAAAAAGATTCTGTGCTTCGGAGAGCACGTTAAGCCAGCGGTCCCGGTCACTGTATTTGATAGCGGTCGTTACACAAACCAGCTGTGATATTAGGGCGGTTTAAAAACTCTGTCACCAGGGTTCATCGGACTCATCGACTCGATACTCACACGAGAAGAAAATCAATTTAAATTTACTGCGAGTTTAATGATCACACGAGGGTTGAGGCAGCGCCCGCGCATACGTACAAGAGGATCATTATAATGATAACGACTTTCATACAACCTAATAATAGTTTTATAGGAGGTTCGATGTTGTAGAATGCAGAGAACCTAGCTGATTTTCGTCCCAGGATCTTTAATGTGCATTTTTTAAGGTGTATCCTGCCGGCAGATGAGCAGGTAGATTTCAAGATAGGCAAGCATCGCCCGTAATGCCTTAGAATATCGATCTAAATGTCGTTGCGTCCGTCAGCGCGTCAAAAATATGCGACAAGCGCACAAAAAATGTAATTCCACAAAAACTAGGAGTCGGATTTTAAAAAGCTATGTTGCGATTTTAGATGATCATAATTAGAGCCGTTAAAGCGCTCCTTATACGTGGGACACTCAGAAAGATTTGCGACACTAAAAAAAATTGTTCTACAGGTACATATATTTTTATTAAATCTTTTCAAAGTACTCTCCACCAGCCTCTATACAAAGATTCATGCGTCTGAACCAGTTTTCAAATCACTTTTTCCAGTCCGCCGTAGACACCTCGTTTACAGGCTGCTCGAACGCAGCCAGCGCATCTTCCGGCGACGAAAATTGTATCCCCTTGAGCTGATTTTTTATTTTTGGAAATAAAAAGAAGTCACACGGTGCTAGATCAGGGCTGTAAGGAGGGTGACCCAGGAGTTTGACTGGTGTGCTGTCCAGGAAGTCCCTCGTTTTGAGCGCGGTGTGTGCAGGCGCATTGTCGTGGTGGAGCAGTAGTCCGCGGAGCCCTGTGTTTGGTCGCTTGTTGCTCACAACAGAAAAAACTTCTGGTAAACATTTGGTAGTATACCATTCGGCGTTTATGCTTCTTTGATCTCGTAAGGGAATTGAGGCCAAATGGCCAGTCAAATTAAAAAAGCTGGCGATCAAAATCTTCCCCACGCTTCGAGATCGCTTCACTTTGGTAGGCGTTGGTTCATTTTGAAACACCCAAACTGTCGACTGGCGCTTGGTTACTGGATCGTATTGATAAATTCAGGACTCATCACCTGTTACGATGTCGTAAACACGCCGAGACTAGCCTGCTTCAAATTTGTTCAGCATATCACGGCACCATTCCACCCGGGCCTGCTTCTGAGCGTCGGTGAGGTAGTGCGGCACCCAGCGCGATACTATCCTCCTCACGCGAAGATGCCCATGTAGAATCTCGTGAACGCTTCCCGATCCAATCTTTAATATGTGCTGAATCTCCTGATATGTAATTCGCCTATTATCTTGGATTATTTTTTTCACTGCTAGCACGTTTTCTTCCGTAATAGCCGTCAAAGGGCGACCGCTTCTTTCTTCATCCCCCAAGGTTGGTCGACCGCGCCTAAATTCGTTATACCAACGATACACGGTTACCTTAGAGGGGCTTTCATCCATAAATGCCATTTGAAGTCTATCGAACCATTCATCCGGTATCAGGCGACACTTGAAATCGTAAAAAATCATAGCTCTAAAATGTTCCCGGCGCAGATCTATTTTTCAGTAAGACACGATACTTTGAATTGGCTCGCAAAAAATGTGGAGGGAAATTTTTAAAATGGAACACACATATTTTTACTTACAAGTAATCATATTTTCAAAAAAGATTCTAACCGGCCAGTCTGCCATATATAAAAACTATTTATCGCAATACTTTCTGAGTGGCCTGGTATCATCATCATCATCATATCTTTATTTCTAAAAACAGTATTACTGTATGTGAAATTGAATAACATATAAAATATTAAAAAATAAAATTAATAATTACAATAAAATTACCAAATAATAAATTCACAAAAAAAAAATGTCAATTCATAAAAAAAAAAAAATATTATAAAATCTAATAAAATAATAACAAGTCAAACAACACTACAACTTCTAGAATTCTTCAATGCTATAACAATTTTTTTCCAATAGTAAAAGTTTTAATTTATTCTTAAATATGCTGACACTTGTTATAACTCTCATTTCATTTGGTAGTCTATTGTACAATGCAACAGCTTGATACACGGAGCAGTACCTGGCTATATTAAGACGTGGTAAGATTATGTGGTTCAATTCTTTCCTTCTGGTATTTATTCGCAATAGCATTTCGTCATCAGATTCAAATATATGTCTATGTTTAATCAAGTCAACTAATATAACCAATATGTAAAGGCTAGGCACTGTCAGTATCTGATACATCCGGAAATAGTCCATGCACGATTCCCATGGAGGTATGCGAGCGATCGTTCTTATAGCCCTCTTTTGAATAGTAAAAGCTTTTGACATATTGTATTGGTAGCCATTTCCCCAATGTTTAACACTATAACGCAGTTTGGATTCAATTAGTGCAAAGTAAACTACCTTTAATTGATCTACCGTTAGTATATCTCTAAAACTCCTCAAAGCATAGCACGAGGAGCTAACTGACCCTTCCAATGCACTTAACTCAGGCTTCCAATTCAATAAAGAGTCTATATAAACACCCAAAAACTTAACTTGCTGCACAAACTCAACTCTTTGATTATCCAAAAACAACTCAATTGTTTCCCGATTTCCCGCGGTTGTCTTGAACAAGATAGCATTCGTCTTATGCGTGTTAAGCTGAAGGTCATTAACAGAGAACCAAGTATTAAAAGCTGATAAAGCGGCACCAGTCAAGTTTTTCAACTCCTCTAAGCTAGCGCCAGATAGAACTGCATTAGAATCGTCTGCAAATAATACCAATTCAGCACCAGGCACTTCAGAAACAACATAATTAGCCAAATCATTAATAAAGGCTATAAAGAAAATGGGACCCAAGATGGAGCCTTGCGGTACGCCCCTGTAAATGTTAACATGCTCCGAGGTTTCCGCAACTTCCTTTCCATCATTTCCAATTTTTCTTATCTCTACAAACTGTTTTCTATTTGTAAAGTAAGATTCTATAAGCTTTAGGACGTTGCCTCTGACACCATAGTGCTCCATTTTATTTAGTAAGATCGTATGATTTACCATATCAAAAGCCGAAGTCAGATCTAGAAATAAACCAGCGACTTTCAGGTTATTATTTAGTTTATCAACTATGACATTAATTAAAGCATCTATGGCATCCGAAGTCCCTATCCCTGGTTGATAGCCAAATTGTCTTTGGTTAAAGATTCGATGGAGATTAAGATGCATAACCAGACGAGATTTAATAATTTTCTCAAAATTTTTTGACAAAATTGGCAATAAGGAAATTGGCCTGTAATTTTTTGGATCCAGCTTACATTTCTTTTTATGAACCGGAAGTATTTTAGCAATCTTAAGCTGCTCGGGAAAAATACCTGCATCTATACAATGGTTAAAGAAAGAGGCGAGAGTCCTGTCTAGCAGGTCAATATTGTCCTTAATAATCGATATGGGTATTTCATCGTACCCACTAGAAGACTTATTCGCCATCTTTTTTACGATGGTAGAAATTTCACGTGCAGTGACTGTCCTAAATTGCATGTCCTCCTGAACTCTTATCGTATTTACCTGTAATATTTGCATAGCCGACAGTAAATTTCCCTCCGGTGAGGGCTTTTGATCGAGATTAAATTGATTAGAGAAAACTTTTGCTACCTCAAGGGGATCCTCCACTGTTTTATTATCTACTTTCAAAATTATACTATCTGCACTATTTACACAATTTTTTACTTTTTGGTTATTAACAGATTTCCAAATACCTTTAGCCGTATATTTCTCTTTGTGATTGTTCTAGCTTCCCTAAGCACTTTTCTATAAATTTTAATGTATGCAAATTTATATTTGGATATACTTATATCGTTATGTGTATTATCAGTATTGCACAAAACACGTTTCATCATACTTGATATTTTAATTCCTTTAGTAATCCATTTTGGCATTCCTAAAGTCTTCGTCTTTATTTTCTTCTTTCTTTTTCTAAAGCTGTTTCTAAACATAGATGTAAAGTTCTTTAAAAATCCATTAATTCCACATATTTTCAAATTTCCATTTAAAATCAGTTGCCTAAAAAGTTCATTGTTTGCTTTGCTAAATATTCTACGTTCAATAAATATAACATTTTCTATCCATTTTTCTTGTCTAATTCCTTCTATCATAAAACTAGCTGTCAGTGCCGCATGACTATCCGCAAGTCCAGAAGGAATATTTAATTAACGGATAAAAATAGTTTCACTTCCAGATTTTATTAGCATAGGTACTTATTTATGAACTAGAATATTTTCAAATGTTGCAATTGCAGGCCATGAAGTAATTTCTTAGATGTATATTTTTTTTGATTTTTCCAATGATTCGTTTAGGAGAAATAAGCTCTTAAAAACAACCATTTGCCGTTAGGAATCACCTTATAAGTTTTGTTACGTAGATCGATAAAAGATGTTGTTCCTATAATTCATGATTAATTTTCTTTAGGGCTTCTTAACCTACGCAAAAGATACCAAATATTTTTTTATTCAGTAAGGCTGCCTCTTATCTACCTTAGCCCACAATCTTTGGCCAGGCTGCCCTCTGGTTTCGTAAATGATAAACGACTCTACAAATAGATAACAAGATTTTGACTGGACTTTCTTCAAGTTTCCTGTTATGTTAAGAAGATTCGATTTCTATCTTAGTGAAACTGTTATTCGCACATATTTAGTCACGTGTTTGTGCTCATTTTAAGCATATAGCGTACCGAGTAACTTTGTCCTAAGTTTTTACTTGTAAAAGTCTTTTTTGTCACAATCACAACATGGTGAAGATGAACAATGCTATCTCACCGCGAGCAGTGGCGCCCTCACTCGTTAAAAAATCATAACTCGCAAAATATTGTCATTTTCAAAACTTTTCTCCGTCACTTCCTTTCATTTAGACGTAAGGATTTTTTTAGAAGTAACGAACTGAGAAGCAAATAGCACCGGGCAGTTACTATCGAAATTATTGCTAAAAACTCCACGGTACTATTTGCTCCCCAAAATATTACTTCTAAAAAATCCTTAGGTCTAAATAAATCTAAGGAAGTGACAGAGAAAAGCTTGCGATGCGCTGTGGCTATGTTTTGTATTGTTGATCTTGTTGTCTATCTAATTTCTTTTACTTTTTTGTAGTAGTTTTGCGTGTTTTGATGTCTGGTGCGGATTGGTGCCGAGACAAATTTTATTAAGTTTAGCGGCCCCTTTTATAGGTTAACCTGTAGAAATTCTTGTAATAAATATTTACAAATGAAAATGTCTATATTTTGCGAGTTATGATTTTTTTATGAGTGAGATACCGCTCGCGGTGAGGTCTCCAAAAAAATCTGTTACATGCAGTTCCTTTCTGTTCTCTCATCATAGAAAATGATAGGTAACGATTTAAGCCAACATTTAGTGTTATTGTCAAGATTTTGTACTCATTCGAATTTCCCGCTTGTGTTAGATCCTATCAAGCTACATCATCTCCCTAGCCTTATCTGGTATCTCACGTACCGGCTATCTAATCTAGGTACCACGGTACTGGTTTTTACACAAAGCGACTGCAATCTGACCTCCATAACCCAAAAAGGAAACCAGCCCCAATCCTTGATTAGGTCAAAGTTTTTAAGCCAAATGCTTAGCACTGCTACTTAGCGACTAATATATATGGTATTAAACGATATTAACCGGGACCAACGAAGTACGGAAAAAAACGCCGAATAAACATACCTACATACGTAATTCTAAAAGCGGAAAACACATTGGTACGTGGTGGGATTCGAACCACGACCTCCCGCTCGAGAGGCAGCGGCCCTATCCACTACACCGTCGGACTCTCTCTAGATCCTATCCAGCTACATATTTTAGTAAGTATATACTGATTTTGCAGTTATCGTCGTCATCGTGTGTGGTCATAAAATCAATCACTTGGTTGTTATCACTATAGGATTCTATCAACGCTATAGTGCAGCATAAGCCAATTTATTTAAAACCGTAATAAAATAAATCTTTCTGGCTACCCACACATTTTGACGGGTTTTCCACAAGTAGCCGGTCTAATAAGTTATTCACTGTCACTCATTCGACTATTAAGAACAAAGCACCGTTAGGATTAAATACTACTTTGGATAAACAGGGTCAACATGAGATGATGAGGACCCGGTTTGAAATTAGTATGGCGCCAGTAGACTAGGCGCCACCACATAACTTGTTTGATACATACATACATAAAATCACGCCTTTATCCCTAATGGGGTAGGGAGAGCAAAACTATCTACACAAAGGTCGTCTTGTTTGATAGTCTTCTGTAGACAGATTTCGGACAACACTCAACGTTTAATCTGGAAAAGTATAGAAAGGTCTAAAATTCCATGAATATTATTGGCTTTTCGATCATCATATCAGCTTTTTAGCCTTTTCCCGTATTCTGCCGTCGGACCTCCGCAACCCAGGGAAACCAGACCCAATCATAGATTAGGGTTTTGCAAAGGTTAGTAGCCAAACCACCACTCAAAGTTTTTTTATTCCTTTCAACTAGTTTCATCATCTTACTTGTACGTAGTATTATAGTTACTCTGTGATCATACCATAAAAATCTTTTTAAATTGCTTTTTATACATAGAACTATAGTACTTCCAACTCAGTTTTAGAATAAAGATAAACAAAGTTTCATGTCTTGTTATTCAAAAACACATTTCAAAAATAAATTATACGTGTTAGCTTATGTTTTCATATCGAATAGCTAAATCTTTGATTAAAAGACATAAAAGTTTGATTACCTTTATTCTAAAACTGATTTGGAAATACTATATTACTGTACCTTCAAAGCATCTATGGATTTAAAGGCCCTAAATTGCAAAAAAATCTCAAGTACGTCCCTGTCTCAAACTACTAATCAATTCTTATCTTTATCAGTTAGCTACCGAAACAGGTACAATGAGTGTTTGCTTTCCGATCCAGATCCAGATCTAGTCACGATCTGGCTGCGTTGTCGGCGCAGGCGCAGTTATTTTGTGGTTGTTAGATAGGCTTGTTTGTTCGCATTCACTTCATTCCATTACCTGTAGAACGAGAGACGACTGGCATTTTCAAAACCTTCATTATAGTCCATATAGACCATATTAGGAACTACTTAAGAGCCCGATGGTGTAGTGGATAGAGCCGCTGCCTCCTGAGCGGGAGGTCGTGGTTCGAACCCCACCACGTACCAATGTGTTTTTCGGTTTTCGAATTTCATATGTACGTTTATTCGGTGCTTTTTCCGTGCTTCGGAAGGCACGTTAAGCCGTTGGTCCCGGTTAATATCGTTTAATACCGTAGATATTAGTCGTTAAGCCCTTACAGAGGCCAGTGCTAAGCATTGGCGGCTTGAAAACTCTGACCTAATCTAGGATTGGGTCTGGTTTCCCTTCTGGGTTGCGGAGGTCAGATGGCAGTCGCTCTGTGTAAAAACCAGTACCCTCGTTCAATCCCCTAGATTAGGAAGCCGACCCCGTGAGATACGGGACAAGACTAGGGAGATGGAGACCATATTAGGAACTTTTTATAATGCACATCACACGATTACAAAAAAAATATGACGGGTTGTTTACATCGAAATTCTTAGGTCATTTTACTAGTACGGTAAGCCCCGGAAAATGCCCGGGCAGAACTGCAGCTGGTAGATCTACATATATACATACATGCACATAATCACGCCTTTATTCCTAATGGGGTAGGTAGAGCGTAAACGACATAAACAAAGGTCGTTCCGCCACGTCTGACAAAGTTTTGAGGATTATTCAAGATGGATTTGTATGTATATTGCTGTAGTGACAGGTTGTCAACCCATCGCCTAAATTGCAATATACTGAAACCCTCTGATCCCTTAGCTGGTTTTTACAGCATGCCCGGGAGGAAATGCAGCTGGCACATTCTATGTTTTTCTCTCGCTCCTAGTCCAGCATGGTAGATCTAGGTTTTTTATTGCTGCTAGCATAAAACATCTGATACAAGTAAGTATCCCATACAAAATTACTAAAGTATTCAGCCTAGTCATTTGTTGTCAGTAAAAAATACATAAATTAATAAATGATATTTTTAAAAGAACGCGTACCTAGTTCGCATACGAGTTATTAAAGACGATTATTGAAGGAAAGATAGAAGAAAGGAGAGGAAGGGGAAGGCCTAGAATAAGTTACATCGATCAAGTAAATAAAATATTAAGGCCAAGTCGTACCAGGAAGTCAAGGAGAAGGCGGAGTGCAGGGAGAGTTGGCGTTCACTTCATGTGTTCAACGACAAGAGCTGATCTCTTAAATGAATGATGATGATGTGCATACCTGGAGCAGGTTCATAACGGGTTACCTAAAAAGTTTGCTTCCTATATAACTGCTGCTGCTCTAGGTTTCACCTGCGGAAACAGGCTGTTTTCTTTCATATTTTGTTAACATTTGATCAGTCTGCATGAACCATCATAAACAGTTGTTTTTCTGTGTTTTTTATTGGCCCTTCTAATGTTATGTTGTCTTTGAAAGGTAAGGTAACGAATAAGGTAAGGTAAAGTTTATGCTATTTCTGAAAAATTTAGCGTTCTTATGGTGCCTGTCTTGTCTATGTCTAGTCGTTTTTTGATTTTATTCGTATCAAACAAACATACAAATGTCGATTTTATATTAGTACAGACTCGCGAAACGATCGACTTTGCGATAAAATCAACAATTATACTAACTAGTCGTTTTAACTAGACATTTGCTACGCCAAATTAAGTAAAAGAGCGGTCAATAAATGAATTAAAATAAATACCCTACCCTACATCAGTTATAACTGGAAATAGGTATGATAGGAGGTAGTTATAATTATAAACCTCATACATACAAGGTGTTTAAAAAATTCTCATTCTGCGACTTCTATAATATATAAAAAATACATTACTTTCTTTATTGCGAATCATAAACATTTTGCGCTGGTCTGGAATTGAAAAAAGTATTTAACACAATTAAGTGTGTGCTTTCTATCGCTTTTTGGGGTGGGATGGGATCTACCTCCTAGTGGTCCACCCGGACAACGGCAACACAGGCTTGCCTGTGAATAAGTCCGGCTGAACGATCCTAACAAAGCAGTGATAGGCTCAGCAAGGGGCTGCCCTCCACCGTAGTCCGGCGCCAAGCAGCTTGCTGTGTTCCGTCGGCGCGTGAGATTGCCAGTGCCATACAGCATCTTCTGGGTGAGCTCGCTCCATCGTCTACTCTGTCACGGTCATCCCTGACCGTAGTGTAGTGTGTAGAGTCAAGAGCAAACCCATTTCGAATAATAATAAATAAAGCTTCAAGACCAGCAAAAATAAAAACACCTACCTAGACATTTAACACACCTAGCCTAGGACGAAGATTGCCTGGATTTGGCCACCATAGGCAGAAAAAAAAACAAAGTACAGTCACAGAAATAGGTACATCAATCAAAAAGCTTAACAATCGTGCATCAGCATTATTTAGTAAACAATGCGATACCTGACTGATAGGCGAAAAAACAGCGGTAATTAACCAATTTAATTGCATTTTTTGTTCAAATACTGGCCTTACTTCATTGCACCTATAGCCAAGGTGAGAAATGCATATAAAAACTTATTTTGTTTACTGTTTTATTATGGAGAATCCAATCAATGAATCTTAAAAGGTCATTTTCTGTTCTTTTTATATCATAAATAAAACAAAAAAATTAAACACTGATATTTTAATTAATTTTCGAAAACGTTTTATGCGAGCAAAGCAATTACATAGTATTACAGGAAATCAAAATACGTAATTTTGGTGATATTACGTCAATAAACCGAAAATGAAGTCAATAGTGTTGTTTCCTAATATTATCTTTCTTTTACTTCTTCCATGCTGGCCTGGGAGTGAGAGAAAAACAGATAGTGCCAGCTGCTTTTCCTTCCGGGCATGCTGTGAAAGCCAGCTAATGGATCCGAGGGTTGCAGTATATCGTAATTTAGGCGATGGGCTGACAACCTGTCAGTACAGCAATATACGTACAAATCTATCTTAAATAACCCTCAAAACTTTGTCAGACGTGGCGGAACGACCTTTGTTTAGGTGGTTTACGCTCTGCCTACCCGATTAGGGAGTAGGCAGAGCGCAAACCCTAAAAGAGTACCCCAAAGGCGTGAATATATGATGTATGTATGGACTTCTAATTTGAGAAAATCAGAGGTTTTAAAAATGTGCGTTAGCTCAAATTAAAAATAGCGGTAACACCTTGTATTGACGACCAAAATGACAACAAAGCAGTTGTTCATAACTATTTGTATTTTAACCTTGATATCGACAACTTTATGAATGACATGACCTCTGATCTTCTCACCAGATGTGCTATGAAGAGCATTTCTTCATTGATGTCGCAACAACACAATACAAGCTAATTAGAAACATTGCGAGAGTATGTATGTCTGTCTGTCACAAAGCCGCGAAAGAAACCTATTCTTGACCAACCTTGAACTTTCGGCCAATACACGTGATTATTGTGTTGAAATTTCTATTATTGTATGTCCGAAATAATTGGAAAATGGTTAAGATAGGTACAGTTTGATCATCATCCATCACACAAGAATTTAGCACCAACTATTTGTATCTTGTTATTGTTCGTGGGTTTGAGTTTACTTTAGAAAACTAACTTACTTACCTAAATAAAAATGAAAATGTTAGAAAGCTACATGGATCAGAAATAACGTAGGCTACTTTAACCCGCAAAAATATCTTATTCCGAGGGAAAAGTCATCGTGAATCACCCTCAAAACTTGACTAAGTTGACGTCTAGTCAGACGTGGCGGAACGTCCTTTGTTTAGGTCGTTTACGCTCTGCCTACCCCATTAGGGATAAGGGCGTGATTATATATATATGAAATATGTATGAAAATTCATAAACCCATGTGTATCCGGGTGGGAAATGTATGGATCCGGATGGGATCTTGCACAATTTAAAACAAAAGTACCTATCTAATTAATTGTAAATACGTGATTATATGAATCACGCATTTATCCCTAGTGGGGTAGGCAGAGCGTAATCGACCTAAACAAAGGTCGTTCCGTCATGTCTGACAAAGTTTTGAGCGTTATTTAAGATAGATTTGTAGGCATATTGCTGTAGTGACAGGTTGTCAGCCGAATGCCTAAATTTCAGTATACTTAAACCCTCGGTTCCCTTAGCTAGTTTTTACAGCATGCCCGGGAGGAAATGCAGCTGGCACATTCTATGATTTTCTCTCGCTCCCAGTCCAGCATGGAAGCTGGGTGAATGATGGGATCTTGCACAATTTAAAACAAAACTAGCTACCTATCTTATTAATTTTAAATATGGGAATGTAAATCCGATGTGCTTGTACCTACATAAATTCCAATCAAAAAGGTGATAAAAGAAAAACCCGTACCCGGTGGGAGGTTGAGCATGCAACTAAAAATTTAGAAAGGTTTTGCTTTGCGGGCACCAATCAGGGTTATCAGAGGTTTTGGATTCTCCTGACATATCCGGCAAAATACAACAGAAATATGAATGATTTCTTACATTCTAGATACCACCGGCTGAAACTAACATCTATCTGTCACTTTCAAAATAATAAAATGTAAATAGGACCGGCGATTTATACTCTATGGTTTTACACTTTGTCCGCTAGATGTTGAAGCGCTTTTGCACGTTTCCCCAGTATTTCTGTCAATTTTATCCGCCTTATCATATGACGGCGGATAAAAATGACAGATAACGCATAAAACCACCGACCGGAGAGAATAGATCTCCTGTCGTTTTCCAGTGTTTTTAATGTGAAAGTGACAAATTGATTTTAATTTTAGATTTAGCAGGCCAATCTAGAATCGAGCCCTCAGTACACTTTTCCTATACATCTGCAGGAAGATATAGTGCTATTCTTACTTATATTTACCCATCATATGCCATGTGCAAAACCTACTGTTTCTCTCAAAAAATACATAATAGGGAATACTCATGATTTTTTTAAAGCTATTAGTAAGAATTATTGTCACCATAGATGAACGGATGTGAAGGAATTTTCGCAAAATATTCATTAGTTTAAGAGTTATAATGCCTTAAAGTGGTTAGTTAAAAAGAGAGGTCCGAACTGTCATGTGACGTCATAAGACAGGAGCGCCATACTAATTCCATATAGATTGTCGTTTCGAAGAGAGAGATAGATAGTCTATCTTTATAATGGTATATTTCGGTGATTTTTTGATCAAATTTATTTCTGTTTTCACTGTTCTTTTCATAATTTAAGATGTTTTTAGACAATAGGTTCAGGAACTGAAAATATGTTATATGCACGTTCTCTATTAGTTATTGCTCTTACGTACTTTAATAACTTCAAGCGAACTAACTTTAACAGTTATGTATTTTTATGATTCGCGCATCCTCATTACAGGCAAATGCTTGCGGCGAGAACGCAAATGGATATCCAATTATAACATTGATAAAACCATAAGGTACTCGTATGTAGCTCCAAATTCCGGCAATTTGAAACTTATCAATTTCATTTGGTATTCTTGCAACCCTAGCACAAACCCATGTGTCAACGACTTCCATTTAATTAAACAACGATCGCAACAGGTTTTATATTTGGATTAGACTCGTATTTTCATTTTAGACTCGTTTTTTTGTTTTAGAGTCCTCGGAATGCACCGACCCGCTGGGCGAAATATTTAGAATTTGTATTAATCAGTAGCAGCTTACGCATGCTATTCTGGCAGCGGAAAAAATACATTTAATAATAATACATATAATCACGCCTTAATCGCTAATGGGGCAGGCAGAGCGTAAACGACCTACACAAAGGCTGTTCCGCCACGTCTGACAAAGTTTTGAGGATTATTAAAGATAACTTGTAGGTACATTGCTGTAGTGACAGGTTGTCAGTTCATCGCTTAAATTACAATATACTGAAACCCTCGGATCTCTTAGCTGGTTTTTACAGCATGCCCGAGAGGAAACGCAGCTGGCAAATTCTATGTTTGTCTCTCGCTCCTAGGCCAACATGGAAGTAATTTAATATTAATAATAAGACATTTATTTCAGACCAGATTTAATGTACCAACTGTTTCTCTTCTTGAGCAACTAGACCACTAAAGAAAACCGAAGATTCGGTTCAGTACGCAATACTTATAGCTGACATCTTGTCACTACAGTTATACTTATTTATTGCCTGAGGGCAGCAACAAACAGGTGTCACTTACTGCACGCAAGGTTGCGCTTAACACGTCTGCCAGTACGCGCGCGTAGAGCGTAAGGTGACGCATGTGCGTTGTACATACATACATACATACATAAATCACGCCTTTATCCCTTACGGGGTAGGCAGAGCGTTTAACGCCTCGTAAAAAGCGCTTTCGCCACGTCTGACAAAAATTGAGGGCAATTTTAGATTGTAATATGTATTGCTATAGTGACAGTTTGTCAGCCCATCGCCTAAATTACAATACACTGTAACCCTTGAGTTCCTTTTGCTGACTTCAACAGCATGCCCGGGAGGAAGGGCAGCTGGAACATTCTATGTTTTTCTATCCCTCCCAGTCCAGCATGGAAGTAATGTGCGTTGTAGGCAATGCAAAAAGCATTGATAGCGTGTTGAGCGCAATCTTGCGCGCAGTAAGTGACACCTGTGTGTTTCTGCCGTTAGTGAAAATAACTTTACTTTTTTCTGTACTGTAGGTATATCCCGTAACCCGTAAGGTAAGAGATCATAGGCGTTGTTGTATACCAAACAAAAGAGAAAGGCTGAAGATTTGCTGTAATTGTAATTATATTTAACGGTGAATCTCCTAAACACACATTACTAAACTTAATTAATAGTTACATACGTGTAATCACGCCTTTATCCCTAATGGGGTAGGCAGAGCGTAAACGACCTAAACAAAGGTTGTTTCGCCTCGGCTGACAAAGTTTTATGGGTTATTTAAGATAGATTTGTAGGTATATTGCTGTAGTGGTTGTCAGCCCTTCGCCTAAATTGTAATATACTAAAACCCTTGGATCCCTTAGCTGGCTTTTACAACATGCCCGGGAAACACAGCTGGCACACACACCAGTCCAGCATGGAAGACCTTAATAGTTGCAGAGGTCAATATCGTTGTTATTATTACTAACTATCAAATATAGAGATCTAAGTTATTAATTTAGGTGCTTTCACTTCCATCTTACCGTTAGAAATAAGTGCAGTCAAACTAAACTAGGCAAGTAGTTAGTCCTCATCAAATAATAGATTACTTTTAAACTGACATGTAACAGTAAATACTGGGATTAAATTAAACTTAGCAACTTAAAATTTCGATCTAGGAGTCTAAAAGAGTACCTACATGAATATAAAATATTTTCTGTATCTAAACATATATTCAAAAAATATCTTAAATTATAATAACATCAGTGAATACAGAAATAAAATTGATCAAGAAATCACCGAGAAATACTATTATATAGCTAGAATATCCACTCTCTCTCTTCGAAATGACATTTTATATGGAAGAAGTATGGTGATCCTGTCATCTGACGTCATATGCTAGTTCGGATCTCTCTTTTTAACCAACCACTTAATTTATTTTGCGAAAATTCTTCTACATTTGTTTATGAATGGCAAGAGTTATTTTTCTAATTAATAATTTTAAAAAAAGTCTGCATAACCCTATTGGGAATGGGACAGTGGGACACCTCAGGCTGTTAATAATAACAAAATATAGGTATTTTGATCGAGCGATACTCACAGATAAAACTACACATTTCAATAGACCGGATATTACACTTATTGACAAAATTAATACTACAGCCGAAATAATAAACATAGCCGTGTCAAATTCACATAACCTACAGACTACAATACCAGAAAAAATAAATAAGTACATAAACCTGAAGGATGAAATTACACGCATGTGGCATTTGTAAAAAGTTACCGTTATTCCCATTGTTCTCTCTACCACGACAACTTCATCAGTCCCTGAAACTATCAGATCTACCAAAATATACTTACATAAATGTACAAAAAGCTGTCATTTTAAATACATGCAGAATAGTCCGGTTTTTTTTTTACAAATGACAGATAATATAATAGAGAGCCCGATGGTGTAGTGGATAGGGCCGCTGCCTTCTGAGCGGAAGGTCGTGGTTCGAATCCCACCACGTACCAATGTGTTTTTCGGTTTTCGAATTTCATATGTACGTTTATTCGGCGCTTTTTCCGTGCTTCGGAAGGCACGTTAAGACATTGGTCCCGGTTAATATCGTTTAATACCATAGATATTAGTCGTTAAGCCATGTCAGAGGCCAGTGCTAAGCATTGGCGGCTTGAAAACTCTGACCTAATCTAGGATTGGGTCTGGTTTCCCTTCTGGGTTGCCGAGGTCAGATGGCGGTCGCTCTGTGTAAAAACCAGTACCCTCGTTTAATCCCCTAGATTAGGTAGCCGACCCCGTGAGATGCGGGATAAGGCTAGGGAGATGATGACAGATAATATAATAGGTCAACCCAACAACAATAACACACAAAATAGTCGTTCACTTGGCTTAGGCCCGTGAGCGCTATAAAACCGGCCCTAAAAGCCGAGATGGTAAAGACCAAAAAATAATAATCCCTATTGCGACAAATTCTATGAAAGCATGAATGACGTCTTTTAAGCAGTTGCTGATAAAATGCGATATCAAATACATACGTGTCATACGTGCCACCTAGGTCTAAAAGATAATAGTACGTAAATTAAGTAATGTTATAAAAAAAAATCAACTGCCTCCGTGGTCTAGTGGCTAGTGCCATGGACTCCTGATCCGGAGGTCCTGGGTTCGATTCCCAGGGGGGAAACACAAAGTTGATATTTGAGAATTTATTACTTTGTGAATTTTTCCCCAGTTTGGTTAGGACATTGCAGGCTGAATCACCTGATTGTCCGAAAAAGAAAAAGATTTCGTGCTTCGGAGGGCACGTTAAGCCGTCGGTCCCGGTCGCTGTCTTTGATAGTGGTCGTTACTCAAACCATGTCAGAGGCCTGATAGTTGTGCTACTAGGCGGTTTAAAAACTCTCGACACCAGGGTTCATCGGGTCGATAGACTCGATACCCACTCGACAGAAGAATAATACCATTTCACTATCTCTTCATTGTAATAATCCTGAATAGAGAAGTTATTTTTTACTGTAAGTACGAGTATCTCGCGAAATATTTACCTATTTGTCGTTATGATTACAAACAAATAATAGTTTCCAAAGAATCAAACGACTTCACTATTGTATCTTAACACTCACTAACAAGCATGAAATTCAGATTTCGAAGCCTGCGAATAAAAAAAAATCTTTACAATTTATCATACCTACTAAAATTTATCTTTATTGGCCATGCGCAAGCCTAGATGCAACCACAAAGCTCTAAATGGTCATATACTCAACACTAGTAACATATATTTTAAACTCTGACACTGGGGTTCATCGGGTCGCCGACTCGACGAAGAAAACAAAATGTACATAAACAGTTTGATTTAACGGTGATTAAGTTTAGGTACACATTTCTGATCATAACAACTGGAGATTCATTTATGCAATTAACATTTAAAAATACTATAATGTAGATTTGCTCTTGACTGAGTCTAGTAAAATGACAAATCTCTAAACCTTTTCAGTTAGAAGGCGTAATGATCAAACGATTTCGATATCACTAGGTTTTACGCGAAATACTTGATTTTGACATTTCCCTACGACATATACAAATCAAGCAATACTGATCTCGGTGGCTTTGTGTCTTGCAACCGGCTGCGCCTGCGCCTCTGCGGTCAACGGCCTTGACATTGGCCCGTTTCGGTGGACATTCTGTACTCGTCTTTTCCTCAACTTCTGAGGTTCAAGGTTTTGTGACTTTGTTTATAGATTTGTCACCGGCAGTGACTTGACCACTATTTAGGAGTTACTCGTAAATGTTGAGACGGATGCGAAATATGTAGCTACCTAATCTAGCTACCCGCTGGCACTATCTAATGGCTTCGACTAAAATACCCAGAAAAAAAATCGACTGCCAGATTTCGGATCACTTGGAAAAAATCGATGATTGATTTAGCAGCAGCCACACTTTTGTACTTAAACCAAGTCAAGTTCTGTACATAACGGTCATTCTATATTGTCTACATAACAATCCAACGACACAAACTCTACAAAAAGAAATGCTTTTTGAAATATTTCAAGCGGCAATTCGATATATTCTGAGCCTATAGACATTATTTTTACAGTTGTTATAAATATCATGTTAAATATCTACGTCATTTCATCATCTCGTTGGGTGGCATTTTTGTATAAATTTTAGGTATTATTTTAAAGTTCTATAGTACTATTTTTATTTTAGAAATATTGTAGGTAAAATAATAGTGTTCTAAGTAAGTATTATTATCTGGTGGTAAGTAAAATGTGGCCGAAGGCTAAATAACGTATAATGATGATTATTATGGTATAATACGTAAATGTTCTGCGAATGAATAGAACATCTTTACAATACAATATACTTTATTGCACAAAAACACCGAAATTACAAACTACATAAACAGAAAAGTAGTAAAATTTGCGGACTTATTGCTAATGTAGCTACATCTTCCAGGCAACCAGGAAAAAGAGGAATAAAATATTTGACGCGGGTCAGTGCTACAGAAATTTAAATAAATTAAATATATATATACTCCAGTATACAACAAGTACACAAATACTAAATAGTTACTTTACCCTCGGCGGCATCTAAAAATAAGTCTTGTAGCGGTCTTGTAATATTCTTGTAATCTGGATCCCTGTGCAGCCGGTTTGAATAGATTTAGCAAAATTATACGTCTAGAAATAGACTAGACTCTAGACTCCGTCCAGTCCATCCAGTGACACTCATTAGCTGTCACTCGGAAGACAGCATGTTCGATTTCCAACAGTCTATTATTTTTTTAGTTCGTCTGGGTGCTAAGTTATCAAACGACCCGATAAACAAGTCTCTGATCTGTCATGGTTCAAATTTTTGTAGAGTAACCGAAAAAAAAGCAAGAATAATCTTTCTTATCAGACGGTCATGTGATTTTTGGATGTTTCAGCTAGCCTTAATCTAACAACTTGTTATTTTTTAACAGGGCTATGCAAACTGAGCCTAAGTCTAGCCGCGTAGTTATTCATCATCATAAATTTAAGACCCTTTCTCTTGTCAGTGGAGTAATGGCCAGCTTTAATTCTGTTCATATTACTCCTTTTTAGGGATATTTAGTGCGGTGGTTTCCCTCTTGCCTTCCATATCGCAGTATATGAAGCTAGTCCGCGTCATATGACGAACTTCCAGAATCCATTTCCTCGGCCTCCTACCAGTACTGGAGCCACCGCTGCCTGACACCAGGGGAATGCTTATTTAGTGGCGGCATTGACTCACTACGTCACAAGATCTTTTTCAGAAATTCGTGGCTTTTTTAGGAAAGCCCATCCCACTGGATTCCCCACCACATCTTGATGATTTTGCCGCTAATGATGGATCTTGTATCAGATGGTTGGATCGTGTATTCTGAATATTCTATATGTCACGACGCCAATGAAGACCAAGCTTCAGAAACATCAGGTTCAAAGTCAGCGTGAAGATAATTCAGATAATCATACCGACAGCCTACTTAAGCAGACTAGCTTAACATCTCTCCTCTCCCACTTAGAACACTTACAGTACCGCAAGCCAACTGATCGTTTACTTAACGATGTAATAACTCAGGATGAACATTTCCGTGTCTCGTCGTGACTGTTACTCAAAACACTAAATTGCCGTATCCTTGCGAGAATGATAATCTCCTTGGCTATTTTTTAATTGCGCATTAGCAGAGTGGCTATAGGAAGAAACTCAAGTCCTGAAACGCGAAATCGAACTTACTGCGATTATTTCACTGAAAAAAAGCGCTCCCAGTCCAGCATGGAAGAAATAGTAAATTCATAGTAGAGTCAAAACAATAGGTCATATTTGACATCTATCCATAGCAAAAATATGTCAGCATAGAAATGTGACCGTTAAAGATATGTCAAATAACGTGATCTTTTATCATAGTAATTTTAGGGTCCACAAGTTTGAATTTAGGAATCCATACTTCCATACTAATATTACAAATACGAAAGTAACTCTGTCTCTTTGTTGCTATTTCACGCCTAAACCGATTTTGATGAAAGCTAGTATAAAATAAAAATTGGTTTTCTGATACGAAAACATTAATCAGCTGATACCCAAAAAAAATTGAGTATCACATATGTATATTTATTGAGGAAAAGTTATTCATAGGAATAGATTGGAACATCAATGTTTATTACTTACACTAGGTATTATTTCACACCTGTGAGTTGACTCACAGACCTTAATAACTAGGAAAAAATGGTATTAATCATTATAATCAGAATTGAATTCCAAACATGAATTAGTATGTTTTTCTAAGGCAATGCAGGTAAAGTATTATATAGGTATAGGTATTATTATCGGAAAAACCAGCTATGTATTCGCAACTTTCCACCAAAACGGTTAAAAACTAAGACAATCAAAAACGACCACCACAAGATGGTTCTTCTCAGATTGGCGAGCGCAGTGGTGGGTTGGTGGTATACCGGATGTAAGGGACAGCGTCCCGCAAACTGATAGGGGTTGCTCTGTCAACGACACTGAACAACTATCAGCAGGATATTTTATCAGGAAGTGAAACAAAAAATTGCCTTTCCCATACAAACTGTCTGATCTGAACTGTCATTTTGTATGGAAAAGCCATGTTTTTTTCTTTCCAATACAAAAAAACGACTTAGAAGTTTTAATGTCTTTCCTAAGTCAAAAAATAGTATTATTTTAATATCATCTCCATCAAGACAGGTTCTCCATCAAAACAGCTTACTGCTCCTCTGCTCATTTTCTTTACTGTGACTTAATTATGTTGTTATTATTAACAAGTAACATCAATATGTATCGCCTGTCGTCATTTACCTACAAATGCAATTAAATCTGAGTCAGTACTGTCAGCACTTTAATATCATTTTAAACATATAATCGTCGTTTCCTGTTTATTACCCGACTGGCAAGGAAGGGTTATGTTATTCGCAAGTATCTTGTATGTATGTATGTATAGTTTGATATATACCTACAAATTTATCTTAAATAACCTTCAAAAGTTTGTCAGACGTGGCGGATCCACCTTTGTTTAGGTATTTTAGGGATAAATGCGTGATTATATGTATGTATGTAATTATATTTTTTTTCGACTGAACCTATCGAGTGGGGTATTAAAATAAAGGAAATTTAAATAAGATTGCAAAAATACATATAATTCATATGTTAAAGCAGAATTTTAGATAAATGCATTCTAAAGCCGTATATATACTAGACATACAGTCGGGTTAAAATACTTGTTTATGTTCTTGTTGATGTGTCATATTCTACTTTTGATAAAACTCTTTATATCTCTTTAGCATTGCATTTACTACGAACAACAATAACACAGCAGGTTTTGCCAAGTTATGGTAGGCATACCACGACATCGTCGCCAGAATTGAGATCATATAGGAATAGTAGAGTTGGATACCTACATTTCTATGGCCCGTAATTATAATCAGCTCTTGAGACTGACAGCAAGTTTGATTGCGTATCAGAAATATCATTTCAGTACAAAACGAACTGTCAAATCTACATTCACGATTGTTCTCAATACAAAGATCGCTTTATAAATACGACCCTATGTGTCTTGTCTGATAAAGAATATCATGTTTCATACCTGGTTGTACTTTTCTTTCGGCGCGGTACGTTTTTTTCTTCCATTCATCCCTATTAACACTCACACAGTTTTAGACACCATCCTTCACGCAGTCCATCCATCTTCTTTAGTCGTCCTCTCCCAACATATCCATCCACATTCAAATTCATTACCCTTTCACCTAGACTGACTTTTATATCTCCATATAACATATCCAACTTTTAAATCATCATAGAGCCAAAATATTTATATTTAAAACAAGTTGCTTTTCCGTGCTATGGTTTTAGGTTTTGTTGTATTGTTACCTAGGCAGATAGGCCTGTTACATAACATAACATAAGTTACGAGTGCCACAGTCATAATCTATTCTACAATTTAGGCATGCTAGGTTTTTTGTTCTAGATTACAATATTTCTAAAATTAGGATTCCGTAGAAATTGTTTAGATACGCAGCTCAAGTCCAGCGTTTAAAAGCTAATTAAGCGTAAAAACACCTTGTAATTTAATAATAAGTAATAGAATAGTATCAAATTATTGAAGCAGAACATTCAATCGTATATTATGAATATTTTAAAATAGTATGTATTAAATACTACATAAATATCTAAGAATCAAAATCGACAACTTATAGTATAAATTCAAGTTCACCGAGAAACGAAACTCAAAATAAGCGCTTCCAGTCGTCTTATATAATGCGAGATGAACTTTAGACTACCTGTATCAAAATATCAGAATAAATATATTGAGTAAAAGTGAGTTATGGGTTAGCTGGGCGAGCTTGGTACAGTTGAATTCTTTACTTACAGGCTAATGTCTTTAGGCTCTTGAAAAAATACAAAAAATAAAGTCGATTGATTATACTCTGTAAAATTTAGGATGGTAGCTGCGACAGATAACATACAGTCTCACTTCCGTAGGTAAGCTGGAAGAAATTTCTTAGTAGAAATAAGTTTTACCTGTTGTGTCGTTATTCCTTGTGTATTGTCTTTCTCATGTTACTTGTGTACAATAAACAGTAAATAAATAAATAAATACAGAAGGAAAACAAAAGAAAATGTATCTATCTATAGGAATTGCATCTGTCACAGTGGTCACAGCTACCATCCTAGATTTCTTTTAGATTATTTTTCATTGGGATACTAAAGGCTAAATAAGAAGAAGAAGTTTTCCGTATGTTGTAAAGATGTAGGTACCTAGTGTCAAAGATATTTTATATTTTACTTATAATAATATTATTATGGTCAAGATGTATTACATACCATCCTAAGAATTGTAAAAATGTAAGCAATTTATATGTGGTTAACCACCATAAACAAACAAAGTGGTGTAGTTGGATGGACCATAATAATAGGGGCAAAAACTACACAACTGATCATAATTTCCAAAATCTTGTACGTGGGAAACCCATGTCGAATAACCACGATATATTTAAAAGATAGCATCCACCATAAAGGAAACTAGGAGAGTAAAAAGAGAATTTCAGAAAGTCCGAAAAGTAAATCTATGTTTTCCTTACCTGTAAGAAGAAACATTTTAACAGCAGTGATGTGATTAAAGATCAGCATTTTCACTTCACTACATAGTATAAAACAAAGTTGATTCCCGTGTCTGGATATCTGTCTGTACCTATGTATGCTTAGATCATTAATACTACGCAACGGATTTTGATGCGGTTTTTTTCAATAGATAGAGTGATTCAAGAGGAATGTTTATATGTATATATACATGTATATTAATAGCAGAAAACGCTTATAAACCGTGCGAAGCCGGGGCGAGTCGCTAGAACACTATAAAGAAAACTATGTTCGTAAAAATAAAAAAATCGAAAAGGATTAAATGTCCTCAAGCCAAAAAGACAAAAAAGAACACATATACCAGCTGTTGCTTGCGATGGAAAACTGCTCTCTTTTATTTTCACAGTACCTAAATACAGGAAGTACTTATATAAAAGTAACCCCAAAATATTATCTAATATTTTGCATATTGCAAAGTTTTTGTAATACTACGCCATTATTTGTTAATCGTATGGCTTTGCAATGACCTCTGAAGCTTTTTAAAAGTAACGGCACTGCGGTCGAAAGTACGTAAATGTTAGCACAAGATAGGTCCCTAGAAACTAGGCAGTGAGATAAATTATGTTAGTTAGAAAGCCCCACACAAAATTTCGCCAATACATTTCAGTGGAAATTCCACCTTACAGGTGCACCTGTAGCCTGTGGTTTTTGTTTCCTGCAGCCGACTTTACACCAAGTTTAAACTTTACGGTCACGACTCGAGATAATTCCGCTTCGTCCATAATGGCCGCTACTTCCGAATCTCAAATGGTAATGATAATCTTTTTTGTGCGATTCGCAATTCGGAAATGACTAAGTTTATATTAATAATTGTTTTCGTGGTATTAAGTAGTTTATTTTTGACGCATCCTTGTATTATTTTATAAGTAATCTTAGCGCATTACGAGAAATGAGAATAATTTATTCTTCTACATTTTCCCTATATGTACTTATTGAATGTCATGTCATGTGTTATTGAATGATGCAAAAATTTAACTATATACCTACGAACAGCTTGCTAAAAGTTGTAACACAAAAATTCTGTGATAAAAGTCATAGCATTGAACCGACTTTATATTGAATTCGCCGTTTGCGTTCCAATAAACAGTACTTATGTGTGAAAGCAAAACTAATTGTATACAAAAACAAAACAAATAAAAATGCAAAAAAGCATTCCATTCTAGTCTAAAACAGGCCACGGATCAAGGTCGAAAGTGATCATGATTGATAAAAAAGATCAAAAACATTGTCTACATGTCAAAACTTAACTATAGCTCATTCGTCTATTTATACATGTATGTCAAGCTTGTAGACAAGTATTTGTATGCAATGTCACCAATGTTGACAAACTGACCAAAACGCGATTAACGCCAGTAACGGTATGCGGGTAACGGGTAAACCTGAACTTGGTCCATGATCACCTCTCGGTGTCCAACATGATAAACTCGAGGGCATAGGGTCTGATTTGATCAGTCTGACATTGCATGCTAACTTGTTGGTAAGCTTAGCTAGTCTTTAGCTAGAGCTGTTCGCGATAAAAGAGTATGTTAGGTTCTTGATTCTCTTGCTTAGGAATCGAGGATTTTGGTATACCGGAGATATTTTTGTTTGTCACACGTTATAGTATAAAACACACAACACAATGCCGTGGCAATTTGTAATATATGACTTTCCAACCAAGACCAGCATGGTAACGCAGTGAGCGTAATGGGCACCTATGCACCGGGAATGACCCAGGGCGGGCTTTTCGATTAGTTTCGATTAGTGTTAGTTTTTGGGTTGGCATATAATTGTATTGAAATGATTTTGTCAACAGTAATAAATAAAAAAAAATCTGAAACTAAGACCTGGAAGGTCCTGTACCTAAATTAGGTAAGGGCCAGATATGACTACAGCTGCCTAACACCCACTGCTGTGTATGAAATAAATGCAGCATTGTATGTAGAGAATGGTGCATGTTGAAAGCATGAGTGAGGATAAAGTAAAACAAATACAATCATTATTATTTTCTGCTTTTGTGCCAGCTGCATTTCCTCCCGATCATGCAGTACAAACCAGCTAAGGGATCCGAGGGTTTCAGTATACTGCAAATTAGGCAATGGGCTGACCTGTAACTACAGCCATATACAAATCTATCTTAAATAACTCATAAAACTTTGTCAGACGTGGCGGATCGACCTTTGTTTAGGTAGTTTACGCTCTGCCTACCCCATTAAGGATAAAGGCGTGATTATATGTATGTATTATTTGCAATAGGTTTACCTACATCTTGACCACTACTGACTGCAACATAGTAGACGAAGTAAAGGCTCACCTAGGCACTAGCATTCCTAAACACAGAACACTACATCAAGCTGTTAGCTGCCAATCTGACTAAATCCGACAGTGTGCTCCACCTTCAAGCTATGTTTTAACTCATACAGTTTAGTGCTGAACGTATGGGTTTACGGTAAAGCTAATTATAGTTTTACACTAGGTGTAAAGAGTAGTTTAAACTGGGTAGGTTCCAGTTCACAGCTATTTTAAACCCTGCTGTATTTAAATGTACCTCAAGTAGACCAAGCTAGAGCGTCTATGGTCTGATTAGGGATATCATAACCGGTATACATTCCATCTCGCTTCTATTACATACATACATTTAGTCACGCCTTAATCCATAATTGGGTAGGCAGAGTGTAAACGACCAAAACAATGGTCGTTCCGCTACATCTGACAAAGTTTTGAGGGTTATTTAAGATATATTTGTAGGTATATTGCTGTACAGGTTGTCAGCCCGTCGCCTAAATTGCAAGATACTGTAACCCTCGGATCCCTTAGCTGGTTTTTACAGCATGCCCGGGAGGAAATTCATATAGGGTAAGAATACGAACAAAATGGGCCCAAACACAAGGGGTTTCTTAATATTCATTGGAAATTTCTACCATCCACCCATGATCTTCTAGTACCATGATCAACTTGTAAGGGGATGTATTTTTTTATATAGATTTCGTTTTCCAACTTGTTCAGTTTCGTCAAGGGCGGATCCAGGGGGGGGGCACAAGTATGCACTGTGCTTTTAAGTATGTATTGTGATGGAACCTCTACAGTACAAGAACGTTCTGGGGGGTCACGTGATGAAGATGAAATACAGCTTAATTGTAATTTCGAAAACTATGACACCAGGGTTCACCTAGCTAAGAAGAAGATTGTAATTTAGTTACTTATAAAAAAAACATGTGCATGTGGATCAGGACAGTAGGCTCGATTCTAGATTCCACCGGCTAAATCTAAAATTAAAATCTATCTGTCACTTTCAAAGTAATAAAACTGAAAAAGGACAGGTTTTTACTCTATGGTTTTACACTTTGTCCGCTAGATTTTGACGCGCTTTCGCACGTTTCTCCAGCTGTCAATTTTATCCGCCATATCTTATGACGGCGGATAAAAATTACAGATAACGCATAAAACCACCGACTATAAATCAAAAACCAGAGAGAAAAGATCTCCTGTCTTTTTCCAATGTTTTTAGTCTGAAAATAACAAATAAATTTTCATTTAAGTTTTAGCCGCCAAATCTAGAACCGAGCCCATTGATAAGTTAATTTTATTATTATTAAAATATAATCAAGTCTCTTCCATGCTGGCCTAGGAGCGAGATAAAAACATAGAATGTGCCAGCTGCATTTCCTCCCGGGCGTGCTGTAAAAGCCAGCGAAGGGATCAGAGGGTTTAAGTATATTGTAATTTATAGCTGTCAACCTGTCCCTACAGCAATATACCTACAAATCTATATTAAATAACCCTCAAAACTTTGTCAGACGTGGCGAAACGACCTTTATTTAAGTCGTTTATGCTCTGCCTACCCCATTAGGGATAAAGGCGGGATTACATGTATGTATGTATGTATGTATATAATCAACTTTCTTGAACAGCCACAATACAGACATCGAAAACTTTGAGATTGAATTTGTAGAGCTTATAAGAACCTCAAGACCATCCGCCTTCAATTTACTCATATTACATTAATTTAATCACGCCTTTATCCCTAATGGGGTAGGCGAAAACTACCTACACAAAGGTTGTTCCGCCACGTCTGACAAAGTTTTGAGGGTTATTTAAGGTAGATTTGTAGGTTTATTGCTGTAGTGATAGGTTGTCAGCCCATCGCCTAAATTGCAATATACTGAAACCCTCGGATCTCTTAGCTGGTTTTTACAGCATGCCCGGGAAAAGTGTAGCTGGCACTATGTATGTTTTTCTCCCACTCCCAGTCTAGCATGGAAGAAAGCTTTATTTATTTACTCATATTCCACGTTGTTTACTTGACTCCATACACATTTTTCATTGGTAAGTACTACAGTTACACTGTTGCAAAAGAGCACGACCATGAATCGGTATTATTTACAAATTCTTCAATAATTGGATGTGCAGTGATAATGCGCATCTGTCGCGGGGTCAACGACCGGACAACACAAGACAACCTTCAGAACCTTTGAAGGTTCCGTCACCAGTAATTGGCACCCCCAATTTCATTGTGTCACTAGTCACTAGTGATTATTGCTGCCCATTGGACTCAATTCTACATACCACCGACTAAAACTAAAATTAAAATCCATTTGTCACTTTCGAAAAAATTGAATTGAAAAAGGACAGGCAAATTGTACTCTATGGTTTTACACTTTGGCCGCTAGATTTTGACGCGCTTTTGCACGTTTTCCCAGTATTTCTGTCAATTTTATCCGCCATATCTAGAAATTGACAGATAACGCATAAAACCACCGACTATAAATCAAAAACCGGACAAAATAGATGTCCTACCCTTTTCCAATGTTTTTAGTCTGAAAGTAACAAATAGATTTTAATTTTAGTTGTAGCCGGCAAATCTAGAATCGAGCCGGTAATTGACTTAATCCTCCGCATTAAAGAACTTTCAAGATCGTTTTCTTAAAATTGCTTGTCTCGCTTTTAAGGTATTTATGCAACAGTAACAGTTAATTATTTATTCATTCATGAAAATTGTTGTTCAGTGAAGCGATAGGGGTTGCTCATGCTCAGTCTACGAAACTGAACAACTTTCACGAATAAATTCTTTGACAAAAGGAAAAAGAGAGTGTTGGCTTTACCATTCAAATCATTCGATCGAGGTGGTAACACCATACTTCCAAAGATAGTATTGTAGATATTTCAATGAGGAATATATGTCTTATAGACACTTTAATTGTAGCTTTATTAGTTTTAGAGAAAAATTCAGAAAACTGAATTTATGGACACAAAGCGGGAAGGGAGGGATGGAAACAATTACTTTACAGCGTTTTAGTACTAGCGACTAGCCCCGGCTTCGCACGGAAATTATCAGTGTTCCTCTACTATATTATGCATGTATCATAACATATAAACCTTCCTCTTGAATCACTCTATCCATTAAAAGAAACCGCATCAAAATCCGTTAAGTAGTTTTCAAGATCTAAGCCTACATAGGGATTTAGGGACAGAAAAAGCGACTTTGTTTTATACTATGTAGTGATTTTGTATGAATAAGCTACACGCGTACCAAATTTCATGGTTTTATTCGGATGGGACCATAGCTGAGGCTAAGGAGACGAACTATGAAAGGATTTCTTCCTGAAACTTATTCAGTTTCGTGGACTACACAAAACAACCTCTATCAGTTTGCGGGATGTTGTCCCTTACATACTTTAGAATAGGTTCATAACACTGCTTGCTATTGACCGCTTGAAATATATATATTTGGTTAAAATTGTCCCAGTTGTTTAGATGTTCTTATAGTAATTTCACCCTGGCGGATAGCTATGGGAAGGTTAGGAAACTTGTATTCATTGCATTAAACTTAAATTAGATAATTATAATATCAAATTTGTTATTGTTTTCACATGTAAATCGGATCGAATCATAGGAAAATATAACGAAAATAAAGCACCGAATCAAAGAATGTATACTGTAAAACAATTTTTTATTGACGCGAAATAAACAAGTTTGTTTGCTAAATAGTTGTATTTGACTGTACCTCGGAACTTATTTGACTCTACAAGTCAACATGTGTGGATAGCTGATATAAGAAGAAACTTGAAAAATATTCATTCTGGCCTGGGAGCGAGAGAAAAACATAGAATGTGCCAGCTACATTTTCTCCCGGGCATGCTGTAAAATCCAGCTGAGGTATCCGAGGGTTTCTGTATATTGTAATTTAGGATACGATAGGCTGACAACCTGCAATATACCTACAAATCTATCTTAAATAACCTTCAAAACTTTGTCAGATGTGGCGGGTCGACCTTGATTTAGGGATAAAGGCGTGATTATATGTATGTATGTATTAAAAATACTTCCAAACAGTAAACAAGCCAAAGATTTGGCTTTCTCATTGCGGTATATCTTCCGTTTGTAAAAGCAAGGTTACACTTACTAGTTTTGATACTAAGACGAGTGGGAAAACATTTATGGGACGTAGTAGTTGGTGATGTGACAAATTTAGCACCTCGCATTTCGCAGAACTGGCCATGTATAAACTTGTACAAGCAAAGTACAAGCGGTGTTTGATTTACTGCTTAGTTTAAACCAGAAAAGGTGTCATTTTAAGTTCTTTTAACAAGTTGGGCACCTAAGTAGTAGGTATTAGTAGTTCCAACCCAGAAAGAATTTGGAATACAATAATGTACCTATTTAATAATACATTTAAGGAAGAACAGTGAAAATAGTTTTAAGACAATTCAGAACATTAAAAATTACACTTTACCTACTTGTCAGATTGTCAAATTGCGCTAGTCCAAAATCTTGGAAGAATCTAATTCCAATAGTAATAATAATCATACATTTCAAAAAAATCTAAAGTATTATTTTTATTTCTGTTGAAAGTGTTTCTTTGTGCAATAAATAATTTTGTATTGTATTGTGTTCTATAAAATTTTAGATCACAAAGCTTAAATAAGGACGCTCTCCTGTAACAGATTTTCGTCTACAAAATTACAAAAGCGTCTTATTAGTCAAGATTACAATCTATCGGACATTACCGATTAATATCGTCATAAAAACATTTGTCGACGGCTGACCCTTCAAAGACTAGCATAGTTGGAGATAATGCGGACTCTAGCATGTACAAATTGGAGAATTATGCTAAATATCTTGCATGTTTCCTCCATAGACAATTTACTACTCGGAAATATTACAGGCGCATCTTCGATGTCCTTGGTAAAGAATAGGTTTGGTACCTGCTTAGGATTTTCTAGTACCTAGTAAGGTTATCTACGTACATACCTAACCTATCTAATAAGGTGACGCAATAAGTAGCTGAAACCTCGTAAAGTTGAACATACATATAATCACATCTATATCCCTAATGGGGTAGGCAGAGCGTAAACGACCTGAACAAAGGTCGTTCCGCCACGTCTGACAAAGTTTTGAGGGTTATTTAAGATAGATTTGTAGGTAAATTTCTGTAGTGATAGGTTGTCAGCCCATCGCCTGAATTACAATATACTAAAACCCTGAGATCCCTTAGCTGGATTTTAGAGCATGCCCGGGAAATGCAGCTGGCACATTCTGTGTTTTTCTCTTGCTCCCAGTCCAGCATGGAAGAAAGTTAAGTTGAACGTAATTTATGCAAAAAAATTTGGAACTACCATTTATATAATAATTTATTTACTACACCAAAAACAATTTACAAAAAATATTGTATTTCTTCCAGGAAACCGTAAACCGTTTATTTCAAGTTTCAGATTGTGAAACTTCTGGAAAACCACCTCTTTTTTATTTGCATACTACCTAGTCTCTACAATTGGTGATGTGATGTGTTATGGGCTGACAATACGTCACTACAGCAATACAAATACATCTGAAATGCTCCCGAAAGTCAGACGCTACAAGAACGGATCTTATTAGACGTTTACTTTTTGTCTAAAAGTAGATGCCAAATAAAATCAGAAATGTTTTGAAACAAAATTATCATCATCATCAGATGTGATATGACGTATTTTGTGAAAAGATCCAATTTTTATTTGTTTTTGCTGTTTTCGGAACTTCCATTTAAGAAACACTGTTGTTAATTTTCGTCACCACAGAGGTTTTACGTCATAGCCCTAACTACACCTCATATTTTGGACATAAATGGAAATATTTACTTTTTGTAGTTTACTTACTGAACGTTATCGAAAAACATCAACGTTCGAAACCAGTGTCATTAAAATAATACTTCGGAGTACTGAAATAAATAGGGTCGGTCTGAGGTATTTTGTTTTTGCGAATCATCAACAATATTCTGCAATAACAAGATTAAAATACCCCCAAGAATCCAAATTAAATTCTAAGTTTTTATAAATAACAAATGTAAGTAGAATAACATAATATACATACATATAATCACGCCTTTATCCCTAATGGGGTAGGCAAAGCGACCTAAATAAAGATCCGCCACGTCTGATAAAGTTTTGAGGGTTATTTAAAATAGATTTGTAGGTATATTGCTGTAGTGACAGGTTGTCAGCCCATCACCTAAATTATAATATACTGAAACCCTCGGATCCCTCAGCTGGTATTTACAGCATGCCCGGGAGGAAATGCAGCTGGCTCATTCTATGTTTTTCTCTCGGAAAAGTATCAGAGGACCAAAAGACTTTATGTTGAAGTCAATCTCGAGGATCTTTACCTGATTTATTATACGGTATCCGTTCCTGAGTTGAATAGTGTAAGTAGAATTAGGAGAAGACGCAACGCAAATAAAAATAGACCGCTCCAAATGCACCGTCAATTACTTCCTACTGAAGCAATCCTAATGTAGCAATGAAGTCGTTATAGGAAAGACCAATAAAATTCTCTTTTTGAAATAATTTACAATGTTTTTTAGTAGAGTCAATAATGGCAAATCTCCTTGTTGAGATGGGCACGCGTACTCCGCGGCCATCTGAATTCCCTTATTGAAATAATTTACAAAGTTTTAAGCAGACTCAAGTAATTGCAAAACTCTTTGTTTAGATGGGGACACGAACTAGCTACATGATATCCTTTTTATGAAATAATTTACAAAGTTTTTTAGCAGAAACAGTGGCAATACTCCGTTCGCTCCGCGTACTGCCCATCTGAATTCTCATTTTGAAATAATTTACAACGTTTTTTGAGGGACGCATACTGGCTATCCATATTCCCTTTTTGAAATTTACAAAGTTTTTTAGCCGAGACAATGGCAAATCTCCTTGCTGAGATGGGCACGTAGAACGCCGGTGGAAGCGCCGCCTGCCGCGTGCACCGGAGTCAACGCGCCCGCCCGCGGTATAAATACGCGCGCATTATCAATCCGCCACCAATACATTGCCGGCCGTCAGACTGTTCGCATTTCAAATTTCAAACTTGGAATTGTGAACTTTTTAATTTAGTGTCAGTGCTTTAGCCAGTTTTTAAGGACCTTTTTTCAGGTAAGCTTTTTATGCGGATGATTATGAATTTATGAGACAACTATAAAATCAAAATCAATATTTATATCGCAGCGAGGAATTTAATGAATTAAAAATTTATCATAATTCCAATAGCAACAAGTTAGAATAAACTAATATTTAGTATTGAAAAGGTCAAACATGTTATTAAAATGTTTTATTAGGATATAAATAATTTACATGTACGGAAACTGAATGCACGTTTGCTGTAGAGCCTTAATCACAAAAAAAATTAAAATTGAATAAAAGGAATGACAGAGTAACCTTTAAATCTATGAAATGCAACAATTACAATGAACTTACAAGTACATTTTGCTTAGTAGGTGCCAGAGACAAGCCCTTTAAATTAGGGTGACCATTACCTCCTGCTGCGAAGGACAATCCCGACATATACTATTTTTACAGTTAGTCGCTAGTATTTTGGTTTAATGAGTATTTTAATAATGTGACAAATAAACGATACGTGTATATTCACGTATTTTATTTATTTGCAATGCAATGTACAAGTTATCAATATCACACAATTTCTATTAAAAAAAATGATTATGAAAAATAACATTTTCATATTCCGCGGTATCTAGTTAAAAGACCTTTTTTTTTAAAAAAATATTAATATCTATACCGCAGCAGTAAGATCTTTTTACGTTTTAAACGTTTGCATACGAGTAAAATCATATGTAAGATAGATCCAGCAAATAAACTTTAATGGCAAAGAAAAACGAATAACATCACACCCATAACCCTTACGTTACGGGATAAGCAAGAAGTGAAAGATTTTATAAAAAAAAACATTTATTTTTAAATAATTTCCGTTTCACTCATAATAATATTAAAGAAGAAAAGAGGACATTGGTAGCAATTCGTAGTTGCAAAAATCACGACTTAACTAAAATAAGTCTATACCTGTCATTTTCTATCATGAGAGAACAGAAAGAGATGGAAATCATATTAGTCAAGCATTAGCTAAGTTGTGCGCTCTTCAAATCGATAGCAATAATTATTTGAAACCTGTAAAAAAAACTCAGTTTTAAAGAAGTACAATACAAATGATTAGAATAAGTACGCGTGCCACTAAACTATGAAAGATGACTAATACTCATCATCTCCCTAGCCTTATCCCGTATGTTACGGGGACGGCTACCTAATCTAGGGGATTGAACGAGGGTACTGGTTTTTACACAGAGCGACTGCCATCTGACCTCCGCAACCCAGAAGGGAAACCAGACCCAATCCTAGATTAGGTCAGAGTTTTCAAGCCGCCAATGCTTAGCACTTGCCTCTGATATGGCTTAACGACAAATATCTACGGTATTAAACGATATTAACCGGGACCAACGGCTTAACGTGCCTTCCGAAGCACAATTTTTATTTTCACGTAAAAGGCTAGCACTATTATATATTCTGTGGTAAAAGTAGTAACAATTAATGCGCTTACGTCTAAACCCGTGGACAATCGATTCAGGGCGCAGGCTCGGTGCCATGACATGACTGCGCTTATACCTAGTACTATTGTACCGGGTGTAAGGGACAGCTTCACGCAAACTGATAGTGGTTGCTTAGTCAACGAAACTGAACAACTTTTACCAGGAGATTCTATCAGGATGGGAAAAAAATTGTCTGATCAAGATGATCATTATCCTTAAAAAAACAGGTGAAAGTTGTTCAGTGTCTTTATCAGAGCAACCCGTATAAGTTAGTGTTAAGCTGTCCCTTACACCCGGTATATTCTGTGCTTATACAGCAGATTGTTTGATAAAGGCCTTCGCAGGTCTAGCGGCAATCTAATCTAGGTACTGATCGAATGGGAAGGAATTTGTCTTGCATAATCTCGTTCTTATTGAAGTTTGAAAAGGCAGGTGCGTTCGATTAATTTATTGATGTTTTGCACATACATACATACATAAAATCACGCCTTTATCCCTTACGGGGTAGGCAGAGCGTCAAACGCCTCGTAAAAGGCGCTTTCGCCACGTCTGACAAAAATTGAGGGAAATTTTAGATTGTAATGTGTATTGCTATAGTTACAGGTTGTCAGCCCATCGCCTAAATTACAATGCACTGTAACCCTCGAGTCCCTTTTACTGACTTCTACAGCATGCCCGGGAGGAAGGGCGGCGGGAACATACTATGTTTTTCTATCTCTCCCAGTCCAGCATGGATGTTTTGCACAAATATTTTGTACCTATTGGAAATATAGGGTGTAAAAAAAATGCTGACCATATTTTAGAGTGTGATTATACCCATGTAACTAAACAACTTTTCCCAAGGAACATTGGTCGAAATATCAAAAATAAATTTGATGGGCCCATACAAATTGACACGAGCCAATGACACCATTTGCATGGGAGGGCTAAATTATTTTTTCATAAAATTAAAATTATTTTTTTCATATTTCGAGCTATGTTCCTTGGAGAAAGTTGTTCAGTTCCATGGGTAGAATCACACCCTAAAATATGGTCACGTACTTTTTTTACTCCTTGTATACTAAGGTAATAAAATAAAATAAATACTATTTTTTGAAACAGTATTTTTTCACTTCCATGCTGGCCTCGGAGCGAGAGAAAACATAGAATTGTGCCAGCTGCATTTCTTCCCGGGCATGCTGTAAAAACCAGCTGAGGGATCCGAGGGTTTCAGTGTATTGTAATTTGGGCGATGGGCTGACAACTTGTCACTACAGCATATACCTACAAATCTATTTTAAATAACCCTCAAAACTTTGTCAGACGTGGCGGAGCGACCTTTGTTTGGGTCGTTTACGCTCTGCCTACCCCGTTAGGGATAAAGGCGTGATTATATGTATGTATGTATTTTTCAAACTATAATAATATTGGTAATAATACCAGGATGTCAAGAAAATGGCGATTACTTCACAGACAAGAGCCCTGCTCTTAAATTTAAAGAAAGAAGAATAATAATATTAATTTCATATTCATTCCATTTGACCACTCTGCGGAGATCATGCCTAACGGCTGCTTCCTATGAGTTGGATTCCGTTCCGATCCAAACAAGCTAAGCTCACTTCTTCTTCTTCTTCTTCTTCTCACAAGAGCAAAGTACTCGCAAATGTCAAATATCTTTTATCTTGGCTCTACTGTAAGGGGTGTAAGGTACAGCGTCTGCGCGTGAACAGCAATCGCCAGGATTTTAGATCAGGAAATGGAAAAAAAGCATTTGGGTTTCCATACAAATGGTCTGGTCGAGGTGGTCATTTTGTAGCAATGTTTTTTTATTCATTAATTAAGGGTGAGTTCTACTGAACAACTTTGGTGTAAACTTATGAAATAAAATAGGTCTTCTAATGCAAAATTATATTTAAGTAGACTTTTTCCTCAAATTCCATCTAGAGCACCTCTTATTACGTAGGTATCTTAATCTCGTAAATTAGGCTCATGTATTAATTAATTAAAATATTTCCGGTTCTATGAGTCAATGTGAGGAATCTTTATACAAGTCCTTGATATCTGTAGAAGTGTAAATTAATTCAACATTAAGCCGTAAAGTAATTAAAAAACATGTTTGAGTTTATGTGCTACAAAATGTTCTAAAAAATATATTAAAACTGTTTAAAAGTACGTGCAACTTGTAAGATTTTACTTGAGCAAGATCTCGCATAGATATCTAATACTTCGTAAGGGACAGCGTCCCGCAAACTGATAGAGGTTGCTCAGTCAACTAAACTGAACAACTATTAGCAGAAAGTTTTTTCAGGAAATAAAAAAGTAAAGAACTTCCCATACAAATTGACCACCTCGATCAGACAATTTGTATGTTTTTTTTTCACTTACTGAAAAAAATCTGCTGGTAGTTGTTCAGTTGCGTTTTCTAGACAGCCCATATCACCCTTACACCCCATCATCATCTCCCTAGCCTTATCCCGTATCTCACAGGGTCGGCTACCTAATCTAGGGGATTGAACGAGGGTACTGGTTTTTACACAGAGCGACTGCCATCTGACCTCCGCAACCCAGAAGGGAAACCAGACCCAATCCTAAATTAGGTCAGAGTTTTCAAGCCGCCAATGCTTAGAACTGGCCTCTGTTATGGCTTAACGACTAATATCTATATCCGAAGCACGGAAAAAGCGCCGAATAAACGTACATATGAAATTCGAAAACCGAAAAACACATTGGTACGTGGTGGGATTCGAACCCCGTATACTATTAAATTATCTTGAAAAGAAACTTCATGCAAATAATTCAGCGTAAGCTTTTCAAGCACGACTTATTCTAGGATTCTATGATATTTCGTCGCTCTATCTACCCTGCAAATACACGAGTCCATGGCACAATATTCGATTTTCCAGTTCGTCTGTCCGTCGTGTCTCGACACCTGACTTGAGCTAACCGAATTAGTTCTTTAACGTGGTGTCCCAGAAAACGTGACCCTTTCTTACTCTACTTAATCCGCAAGGGATGTATGAACGAGTCTATGACACTATATCCGATTTTCCAGCCCGTCTGTCCGTCGTGTCTCGACACCTGACTTGAGCTAAGCAAATTAGGTTCTTCTACTAGGTTTCCAAGCACGTGACCCTATGTTCCTCTGCCTACTCCGCAAAGAATATATGCACGAGTCTATAACACTATAACCAATTTTTCAGTTCGTCTGCCCGTTATCTCAAGACATCTGACTTAGGCTAAGTGAATTTTCCCTTTCTTACTCTACCTAATCCTGCCTACTCCGCAAGGGATATATGCACGAGTCTATGACACTATATCCGATTTTCCAGTCCGTCTGATCGTCGTGTCTCAACACCTGACTTGAGCTAAGCAAATTAGATTTTCTACATGGTTTCCCAGCACGTGGGCTGGTTGAGTCTAGCGCTATATTGGATTACATATGGTTCATCCATCTTTACCTTATGAGATAGGTACTGTGAAGATACTATTTACCTATCATCCAAGAAAGAGAGCTGGTAAATAATATGTTTTTATTTACCTACGTTACGCAGTACGCATAGTTACTTATTATTATTATTATCCGCTATGACTCGTAACGATAATAGATCAAAGAATTTTGGCGTGTTGGCTGCGGTAGCTCAGTTGGTAGAGCTATCAAACAGTATTTAGATCACATCACAGGCTCAAAACCTGTCCAGTTAAACCTTTAAAATATGTTTTATTTGTTAGAGCAAATATTGTTTATAGATACTAAATAGTTAATTTTCTATTACATCACATAAATAAGCATTATTTCGAATTTCATATATACATATTTACCAGATACTTCCTACATACATACATATAATCACGCCTTCATCCCTAATGGGGTAGGCAGAGCGTAATTGCAATAAACTGAAACCCTTACCTGGTTTTTACAGCATGCCCGGAAGAGTTGGCATATTCCATGTTTTCTTTCGCTCCCAGTCCAGCATGGAAGATACTAACTAAAACCTAAAAAATAAACTACCGGATATTCCGAATCAATTAACGTAGCCTTAAACTTCTTTAGACACTGAGGTTGTTATGTTAGCATCATAATACTTCAAGGTGAAGAGATGACACCTTGAAAATTAGACCAATGCCGGTGAACCGTCACTCTGCCGGCTTTTTACCGCTTGACACTTTGTCACAATTATTGTCCGTCCGCTAATTTGCACTTTTATGGAAATTTGCTAAAATATGCTTGGACATTTTTGGCAGAACAGAATAGATTTGTTGATTTTACGCTGGACACAAATCATACATACATACATACATATAATCACGCCTGTATCCCTAATAGGGTAGGCAGAGCGTAAACACCTACCTACAAAAAGGTCGTTCCGCCGGGTCTGACAAGGCTTTGAGGGTTATTTAAGGTAGATTTGTATGCTGTAGAGACAGGTTGTCAGCCCATCGCCTTAATTACAATATACTGAAACCCTCGGATCCCTTAGCTGGTTTTTAGAGCATGCACCGGAGGAAATGCAGCTGGCACATTCTATGTTTTTCTCTCGCTCCCAGTCTAGCATGGGGAAAATCACAAATCGTAAATCCTATTTATGTAAAATTGTAGTCTTGTGACCACACGAACTGTAGAACTGATTGAGGCCTGATCATTTCTTTTGCCTTTTCTTTGACTATAGCTTCGAATAACAAAAGTTGTACACTTAAATTCAAATGTTCGTAAACATATTCTTCAAGAAGTCGATAATGTATATTTTTTTCGAGAACTAATTGTAGCGAAATAATTTAATAACTATATTGACTACATATACCTCTCGAATAAATTAATGTACAATTTATCCAACATACAGAATTAGCCTTGAAGTAGGATTAAGAACCACTCGAAGGGCGGAAGTAGCAATAAAAAATCGCAAAGGAAGCCCTTAGTCATTCCTTGCCCAGATTCGATTAGAGTGAAACCCTACAGTGAAAGTACTAAAAAGTATATAAAATACAATGAAGGTATGAAATATCTTATTAAAACGTTATCAAATATATTGGATCCAAAACCTGGGGTTAAAATATTGACTTCAATTTTCGTCTTAAAGTAAATAACAGACTGGAAAGAGATAGCAAACAGACAGAAGTACCTTCGAATTTATTAAACTGTTTTATTTTCTATACTCAAGACTTATATTTTATATGACTTAGACATAATTCGAGTGAGTCATATAAAAACATCGTTAAAATCTATTCTTAACCCTCCAACTGCAGTCTGCAGCTAATCGGTCCTACGATCGTTCTAATCTGCCTGCCCTGGCAGCTCGACACTGACATCTACGTACACCATGGCAAAACCGTGGCATGTATGACGCACAAACCGGTCACAATTTGCACAGTATTATACCATGTAAACCATAAAAATAACAAGATGCACAGACAATCAAAATAGCAGACAATAACTTCATTGCTGTGAAACTTTTGTCACCAAACTTGACTGGCAGACGACGCAAGAGTGCTCATATTAACTACATATTAACTACACTGATAAAAAGTTCGCGTTGTTATATGACGGAATCGTAGTAAATATGCGAGAGAAAAACGTGCAAAGCAGTATTTTGTTCCACAAGATTTCAGTTTGGTTTCAAACAAAACGAAAACTACGCACACGTCATGGAAGTAAGAAAATCATAGATTTGACAGCCACTATTGCTTAGAACTTTTGTTATGTGCACTTCTTCTTAGCGAGTGGATTCTCGAGTCGAACGACCCGATGAACCCTGGATGTGCACTTATGCGAATTATGTATGCTCTAATCGTCGTATCTACAAAATTTGCGGTAAATACAGTTTTCAGAGAGTAATGACATTTTAACTTATGAGTGTGCCAATGTGAGTCGTTAAGCCAATAATCTTTTATTTTACACAATTGGTTTTGAGTAGCGCTTCATCGCCAAATTACAAAAACAGGAAACAAAATGGCCGCGAGAATATGCATCCAAATTGGCATTCGCAACGGTCAGGTAAGTGGTCGACAACATGGCTAAGACACCGGACAGACACCTCCAATTATCTGACCATTTCCACGGACCACGAGACGAGTGGAACAATAGATAAGATCCGACCAAACATAAGGCATTTCGGACAACCAAGGACTAACAGAAGATTTATTCTAATGTAGCATATTTAAATTTGCTTTTTAACGGTCTGTGCATCCTATACAATGTTGGTACTTACGGAATATTTTCAAGTGGGAACAAAGATTGTAACATAAAGGTAACTGTGAACACCCCGAATGCGATGAGTCAAGGCAAGGATGATTTCGGTTTAATGTTTGATCATTTAGGTTTACGTAAATTATAATAATGTTATTTAAATCAACTCACTCGAATGTCACGCGAGCCAATTTGTAAAACGTGTGTTCGTTTAAATTAATTTAATTTTGAGGCATTATCATTTATTATAGCCACTTTTATGTAAAGGAGTTTTAAGTCAGTAGTCACAGTTATAGAAACTATTTTAATGTCCACCACACAAGCTGTTTTACGAATATATTTTTTCCTATCTCTATAGAGTGAGATTTTCCATGAGACGTGTGCATCGAACCGAAATCTATGTCTAGCGGTTTAAATACCGGTATAAAGAGAATGCAGCTGAATAACATACGAGATTTTGTTGACACTTCACACCTATGCTCGCCTGGTACCGTTAAGCCAACCATGATCATTTGATAATGTCAACAGAAATGTTTGCTTTCTGACATTTTTATTTATGGTAATAGTAACCTTACGAGGTAGGCAGAACGTGGACTACTAACTAAAAACGATCTTCGAAAGCATGACTTCAGAGGAGAAATTCAAATTTTCTTCCATACACCTATGTTACGGTAAATATGCAAAGTCTAAAAATACCTACCAAATTCTTATATTGTATACTGTTTGTGTAAATTTGTACATATTCAAATAAATAAATGCGTCCCATTACACAGCTATTATTTAGCCTGGCGAAACGTTATGTTCAAACACGTTTAGCCTTAAATTTGAATGATAAGCGTCTTTTCAAAACCGTGTAAATGTAATGTATTTCTAAATCACTTCAATCAATATGAAATGTTCATTTCTCAAGCTTTAGCGGGGTAATACATTTTGCTGTGTGATAATGTTCACGCCTTTGCACGGTTGTTGAAATTCTCGTATGTCGTATTCAAGTACCTAGAATGATACATTAGTTGTCAATTACAAGCAAAGTTAGGTTTAGGTGTTTCTATCATATATTTGGCAAATTTTAACCAGTGTCATGGTCATGAGGATCCTTTATCCACTCATTTTTATCGAATTTGTATTAGACGCTACGAGTAGTTTATTCGAACAATATCATATGCCTTGCTTTTAGAAATTACGTATGAATTAGAGTGATCATTGATCATTTTGTTTTAGAAGATGATGTCAAATTCTAGAAATACTTCTTCTTTTTATGTCAGAAATGAAAGTGTAAAATAACGAGTCTAACTTCACTTAGCTAGTCCCTGACCTTAATATTAACGAAGTAACAATAAATAGTCGCCAATTTGTCTCTTACTCTTTGGGTATGTATTTTTTATTGTCCATTGTCTATTACATTGATGTGTCGCTCATAATTTGCAGTGTTATTGAACCCGCTAAAGGTAAAGGCGCGTTGTTAAAATTCTCTATACATTTTATTTTAGGGTTTACTTTTATTTTCACTATAATGCGATATTTGACGATCACTAGCGCCGCCATGATCCAGAGGCTCACGATCCCGAGGTCCTGGGTTCGATTCCAAATTTATCACTTCGTGAGGTTTTCTCTAGTTTGGTTAGGACAATGCAGGCTGAATCACCTGATGGGCTCGAAAAAAGTTCCCGTGTTTAAAAGGGCACGTTAAGCCGTCGGTCCTGGTCGCTGTCTTTGATAGTGGTCGTTACACAAACCCATGTCAGAAGCCAATTAGATGTGCTATTAGGCGGATTAAAAACTCTGACACCGGGGTTCATTGGGTCGATCGATTCGATACCCACACGACAGAAGAAGAAGACCACCACCACCATCAGAATGGCTGGCTCACTTTTAGTTGCCAAGAATTGAACTCAAAAAACATCAACCATGTTTGAGTCATGAATGTCATGATGCATGAAAACATGCAAATTTAGTAAAATATACAAGTGATTTAATTTTAGCACAGCTAGCCATCAAGCAATCACCAGTTCAAAACACAATATGCCCTAAAACGGAAAAAACAATCGCTCAACGAGGCGGAAACAATTTCTGCAACTGCGTATACAAATGAGATGTCCCCCCAGCAGATAGGATAATGGCATCGAACTTGCATCTGTTATTGTGCAGAACATTCTAGAAGTGGCACTTGACACTGCAGCACATAATCAGCCACGTCCGCATGTAGGGCTGACGATAAAAAAATAAAATAAAAGGGTAGGTACTTGTTGTCTGGATATCATCACTGCAAATCTGTAGAGCTAAGCTTCATAATTTGAGGTCGTTATCTATCTCTAGTAATGAAACCATTCCCCTTTAGACCATCACTAAAAATCTGATCACTATACAATACAATACAAAATTCTTTATTGCACAAAGAAACACATACAACAGAAATAAAAATGAACAAACGTGACAGTACAATATAGGCGGCCTTATTGCTAAAGCAGCAATTTCTACCAGGCAACCTTTGGGTATAGAAATTGTACAAGCAGAAAGCGGGATAGTGCATATTACTACATATAATACTTGGACAATATTTACACACTATTAAATAAATATTTCAATAAAAAAATATACTGATCACTAAAATTTTCTACCGATATAAGAATGATGATGACCATAATCAGAATCACTCTCAGAAGAATTTACCAGCTAAAACAATTGCTGTAGAGTTGTGCTGTTATAAGTGTGTAGTGTGTATTTTTTTTCTGCGAAACGCCACTAGAATCAACCCAATTATTTTCATTCAGAAACAACATACATACATAAACTCAAGCCTTTATCCCTTGAAGGGTAGACATACCATAAAACGCCTAGGAAAATATATTTTCAAATATTGAAAGCAATTTTAGATTGAAATGTGTATCGATCGATATAGTGACAGGTTGTTAGCCCATCGCCTAAATTACAATACACTGACAACAACCATCTCAAATCTGATCGGAATTGTCATCTCTCATGTCTAAATGTTATTCCATGCTGGACTGGGAGCGAGAGAAAAACATAGAATGTGCCAGCTGAATTTCCTCCCGGGCATGCTGTAAAAACCAGCTAAGGTATTCGAAGGTTTCAGTATATTGCAATTTAGGCGATAGGCTGACCACCTGTCACTTTAGCAATATACCTACAAATCTATCTTAAATAACCCTCCAAACTTGTCAGACGTGGCGGAGCAACCTTTGTTTAGGTCGTGTATGCTCTGCCTACCCCATTAGGTATAACGACGTGATTATATGTATGTATGCATGTCTAGATGCAACGTACCAGATAATGGGACCGATCGCGCCCCTCTGACAATGAACGTGGGTTGCGGATAGTTGCACAACACAGTTTGTAGGCAGAGTTCAACGCGGTTTCAACATGGCTATGTTCATGCAGTTCGGCAGTACGACCGGGGAAGTCGACATACATTCTGATAGGTACATACAAACATAAAATCACGCCTTTATCCCCAATGGGGTAGGCAGAGCGCAATCAACCTAAACAAAGGTCGTTCCGCCACGTCTGACAAAGTATTGAGGGTTATTTAAGATAGAATTGTAGGTATATTGCTGTAGTGACAGGTTGTCAGTCCATCGCCTAAATTTCAATATACAGAAACACTCAGGTACACTGATAGGTACTACAGGATTATTATCGTGTACCGATGCGTTTTAAAAAAAAAATTATCTTGTAGAATAAAGTAAAACATATTTATTTGTCACCAATCAAGTTACAAATATGACTAGACGGCCTAATACTAGGCGGTTTAAAAACTCTGACACCAGGGTTCATCGGGTCGTTCGACTCAAGAATTCACTCGCTAAGAAGAAGTAGAAGTTACAAATATTTTCTTAAAGTAAATCTTATTATCTAAGAATTAAATGGCAATTTAGGCGACATAAATGCTATTATGACAAAGTTTGGATGATTCGATAAAAGAAATCATACTTAATATTCAAATTGTAAGGAATGCTAGATAAAAAGAGTACCAATTCAACCTTGACTTTTTACACGCTGTAAAAAATTAACTATGACAATGTCTGTTGATTGATAGCCTTTAGAAACGTGAGTTAGTTGCGCTAGAAAGTAGGTAGAATGAGAGCTAGAGCATAGGTCATTTTTTGCTTCAAACTTTGGAAAAAATAAATTTCTAGGTCAGATATATATAGCTAGACGGGTAGGCAATGGACGTGCTACTTGACTGATACTAGAAAGCTACGATATCTAGATTATTTGGTTTGCCGATAACTATACATATAAAATAAATAATTTGCATTTTTTTTGCAAATATGAAAAACGAATTGGATTCGTTCGTGATATAAAATGTCTTTGATTATCACCAAAATTAAAAAGGCAAAATTTATGTCAATAAAAAAAATGTGAAGCCGGTCCAGAAATGTATAGTAAGAGAATACAATTTTAGCATTACTTAAATATTGAAAAAAATACATATTTCCAGTACACGTCCAACAAAATGGTTCCTTGCATATAAAAATAATAAAAAACACGTTATAATTTATATTTGAATTGTCCCTATATAGGAATAGGGTAGGTAATATATCGTTATAATTATCACAAATTACGACAAGCCTCGATAAACTGTGACGTAGTTGTGAAAATGTATAAATTATGGCAACCGACCATTAGTTTTGTAACCTTTACGACTATTACGATAAGATGTCAAAATAATAAACAACCCTACTTGAATTCCATTAGAAAGACTCGTATATGTAAATGACATTCAACATTATCACAGATGTAAGTTATATTGTAATAAATATAGTAAATTTACACAATCTTCGTAATAAATGTACACATTCCTATGACGAAATGTGTGGATTTATATTGATTAGAGTTTCCCAAGTATTGCTCGGAGAAAGTTAAAACGTGTTTGGATTTTTGTCATTTCCATTTTTATGTCTATTGGATGTAAGTAGTCTTGCCTTGTATTGGACGAAAAGACCATTTGTATGGAAAAGCACGCATTTAAAAAATGTGGTATCTGCTAGATGTATACTTGTTATTGTAGAAATTTTCCAACGGGAAATAACATAAAAGTTGGCTTTATGACACAGAAGATGTAATTTTTGTATTTGAGATATAATTCTAAGAATTGAATCGGTAATTTGGAAATTCTTGAGTAGTAATTAATGTTAAATCGTCTCAGGAAAAAAACGGTTCATCTGAGAGATGTTTGCGCGTCGTGGCCTACCTGACGTTTGCCAGGGTTTTCAATAAGTTTAAGTACTAAATTGCATTGATATCTTAGCATCCTACGAGCTATATTAGTAGATTTTATTTATTTTAGTATTAGTTTTGAAGCTGACTGTTTTAGCACAAAATACCTACATTAATACACTTTTGGAGGAACGTTTCAATTAGACTTTACGTGATCGATCATAATTTTCTGCCCGCCAAATACATAACATCCCTCAATTAGTATTATTTCCACAAAATAATGTGAAGGAAATAATTACTACATACCTTTTTTATTACACTGTGGTGTAAATAGTGCAATCCTAGGTAATAGAATAGCATTAATATTACATCTTTATCTATTTCATATCGTCTTATGATAAATATAGGTTTGAATATCGATTATTTTTGATGTAGTGTTTTGAACTAGGTACGTACATACATACATATAGTCACGCCTTTATTCCTAATGGGGTGGTAGAGCGTAAACAACCTAAACAAAGGTAGTTCTGCCACGTCTGACAAAGTTTTGAGGGTAATTTAAGATAGATTTGTAGGTATATTGCTGTAGTGACAGGTTGTCAGCCCATCGCCTAAATTACAATATATTGAAACCCTCGGATCCCTTAGCTGGTTTTTACAGCATGCCCTGGCTTGCTCTACCCTGAAATGCAGCTGGCACATTCTATGTTTTTCTCTCGCTCCCAGGCCAGCATGGAAGGAGATATAAAATATTATTAGTCTTTTTTACGGAAATATCTAAGGCATTACCTAGAAATAAGCTTTGATGGAAGTAAATACCTAAAATAGATGCAATTGTATTAAATTCGTGATCATTGGATTGGATATGATCAATTACGTGTTTAATGTGTCAGAGTAAAGCGATCCTTCCGCAAGTCCTGAATAAATTAGCTAAATTACTTACAGGTTTTTAAAATGAGTTGTATAATAAAATAATTGATCATCTAAAATAAAAGTTTTGAGACTTTCGCGGTTGTTCAGACTCAGTCTGCTCGTGACCATGTCGCATGAAACTGCGATGAAATATCGAGGTAACAATAAATATAATCGTGGTAGTTAAGTGAACGGAAGTTCAAAATAATAATCTTATTGTAATCTAAAATAGATATGAAATCCTAAAGTGACAACCTGTCACTATAGCGATACACATTTCAACCTACGTTTTACGCTCTATCTACTTCATGCGGTATGAAGGCGTGATTTTATCTGTGTTATATCTAAAGTGAAGCTTAAAAGTTTGATAGAATTAGTGGCCGAAACGACTATAATAGATCGTTGATGCCCAGCTCTGTCTACCCAGCGAAGGATACAGGCGTGATTTACTGCGTTTATGTAATACCCACTTAACATATATGTACATACCGTACGTTCTTGTACCAATTGAAATTGATGTGGATAATGGCCCCCTGAGGTCTTCTTAATCATCTCAAGATGTTTTGCAGTTGCATCAGAATTGCCCCCACATCCTCTCCGCAATGGGGGAAGCATCAGATCAAGTGCATTCTAATTTTAAATATAACAGCCGTTACAATGCATTTGTGGATAAAAGAACTCGAATCAAAGTTGCATGGCAAGATCGATTTGAAGAGGCACTAATAATAATTAACATACAGATGAACTAATCCTACTAATATCATAAATGTAAGAGTTTGAATGTTTGGATATTCTGTTTGCTTAATCACGCTGCAACCAGACGGATAGGGATGCAACTTGGCACTCATTAACCTAACCTAACCTATAGTGTAGGCTCCGGAATAAGACAACCTATAGGTTAAGTTACGGAATAGGACATAAAATACTTTTCACTGCGGGAAAACCTTAATTTCCACGGGAAAAATCATTGAACACGACTGAAACAGCGGGCGGAAAGCTAGTAATGAATATACAATAGTTATTTGTTCAACTAAATTTTGGATAACGTAGCAAGTTAGGTCTAGGAGTGTTATTATAATAATATTTTAAACATATATATTTTTAAATTCAAATTAGCATAATAATTAAGTTAGTTTTAAATGTTTTAGTACATATAAGTAAGTTGTATTGCGCAGAGCAACTGATCTCCCATTAAACTTTTACGAAGTTTGGGAGAATATATTTATAATAGCATTGTACAACTTTTACAAATCTAGCTTAAAATAACCCTCAAAACGTTGTCAGACGTGGCGGAACGACCTTTATTTAGGTCGTTTACGCTCTGCCTACCCCATTAGGGATACAGGCGTGATTATATGTATGTATGTACAACATTTATATGATATTTTTTTTAAAAAATAAAACTTCGTTTTTACTGCGAGTGCTGAATTTGAATCCTAAGGCGTGAAATGAGTTCTTTTCGAGGTGGAAGTGGGAAAAATAATGAACTAATACGAGTAATAAAACAAATCATGAGCAATGACTGCGCCATCATCATATTCTTAATCATAATATTATGTGTTACGCATACCAAGGCATGGGCATTAAATCATGAGGTTCCATCCACAACGGTTACAAGGTTCTACGTAGTAATTACACCATAATCTAACTTTGGCCTATCTGCCAATGGCATCGCGGTCCAACCTCTCATATGCGCAGGCGCAGACTTTACTAAAACGTGCCTCTACATATACAGGGTGTAAGGGACAACTTGCCGCAAACTGATAGGAGTTGTTCAGTCATCCAAACTGAACAACTATCGAAAATAAAAAAAATATATACTTCTCGATCAGACAATTTGCATGGTGAATAAAAAAATGGCGATTCTTTCGGAAAAGTTGTTCAGTCTCGTTAACCGAGAGGAGATGACTTTGACCCTGTATGTGCAAGCTATGAGGCTTAACAAAATCGTGCCTCTGAATGTATTTATGCATTCTAATTACAGACACAAATAACTATTAAAGGTTCGTGATTGTGCATATTAAATGAAATGAGATTTCAATTAGATGGAAGCATAAATAGTAAATAGAATGTAATAACTATTATTAGTGTCTCTTCAAATCAATAACTTGCCATGCTACTTTGGTTCGAATTCTTTACACATAGATAAAATCACGTTTAGGTACACCTAATGTGGTAGGCAGAGCATTAACGATCTACACAAAGGTCGTTCCGCCACGTCTTATAAAGTATGATAGATTTTTAGGTATATTTCTGTAAAGACAGGTTGTCAGCCTATCGCCTAATTTGCAATATACAGAAACCCTCGGATACCTTAGCTGGCTTTTACAGCATGCCCGGGAGGAAATGCAGCTTTCACATTCAATGTTTTTCTCTCGCTCCCAGTCCAGCATGGCAGAAAATCAACCTTGATCACCGATTGTCATAGTAACCAGTATTAGACAGAATAAAGAGTCGAAATAACTACACGCTGGACCCAGAGGCGGTTCCCAAACCTATGAGTTTCGTAAAAATCAGCCGGCCGTAACGTGCGTGAAATGTTGCAACTGGAAAACATAATAGATGAAGGTCTAATGTTTCCACTGAACGATAGTTTACAACGTCTCGTTATTTTGATCCAATTAATTATTACATTTACAAAACATCCAATTTATAATGCTCATAGTTTTGATAACTCTATAAATAGAGTTATTATAATAATGGATCACATTTGACATTTCTTTAACACTCGAATTCTGGGATTGCATTCGATCTAGCATAATATTAAATAAAAAACTATTTCCCCCACCTTAAATGAGTTTACCGTGGGAATAAAGTGTTTTTCCGTGTATGTTGTCTTATTTCTAGGATCTAACCTACGAGATAAGTTTCGTCCCAGTCGGTGCATTAGTTCACTTAAAATATATATATATAATATATATATATGTATATATATAATCAAATCTTGGAACACTTGTTATTGTTATAGCTAATAAAATAGAAACAGGCAGATGTCTGTACATTGGAGATAAATAAGAACAAATAAATTTACGGGTCTCTCTATAAATGCAGTTATTAGCACTTTTGTCTGTCTGGATGTTTGTTCGCGTGACACGTAAAAACTACTGCACCAAATCGAATGCGGTTTTTCATTGTATTATTGAAGGTCTAACTTAGATACTCATGTTCCGTTTATTTATGCTGCTGATACATTATTACTATGGGATAAGAGATTATTACCTGCATGAATGTTACCTATTATCTTGATTATTTATAATATAATGACAAAATTATCTTTATCAAGATATAAACATCTTCTCATCGATCATTATAAAATTAACCTCAACATCAAAATAACAATGTTTGTCGCACCGATCAAGGAAAAAATTGGTAAGAAAATAATCATAAGGATAAAATAAATCTTCTTCTTCTGAGATTTTGCAGAGACTAAACTATTTCATAACGAACTCACTCCAAATTCTCAAAAACTCAAATGCACATTTAGCTTCATGACGTCTAAAATATACTGACGTGATGGCCTAATTGAAATTCTACTATAAAAAATATCTTGATTTTTAAGACCTTCTTCCACGCTGGTCTGTGAGCGAGAGGAAAACGTAGAATGTGCCACCTGCATTTAAAAACCATCTAAGGGATACATAATACATAGTATAATACATACATACATACTATAATCATGCCTATATTCCTAATGGGGTAGGCAGAGCGTAAACGACCTAAACAAAGGTCGTTCGCCATGTTTGAATTTTTTTTTGAGGGTTATTGTAGATAGTAGGTATATTGCTCTAGTGACAGATTGTCAGCCCATCGCCTTAATTGCAATATACAGAAATCCTCGGATCCTTTAGCATGCCCGGGAGGAAATGCAGCTGGCACATGTTTTTCTCTCGCTCCCAATCGAGCATGGAGAAAAATAGAAGAGATTTGACAAAAGCCGCGAATATTCTGACTGGACCTGTGACCCTTCGACGTACTTTTATGAAGGTATATGTGTAGTAGGTAGGTACTGCGGGCAGGCAATTTTTTTCATTGGCACAATAAATAAGCCGCGCACTCAATTGGAAGATTGGCCGCGTGTGGGAAGGCTACTTGCCCTCAGCCGGGGATATCCTTCCACAAAATAACGGCCATTTTATACCAACATATACCTATTACATATCTACATACATTAAGTCAAGTTACATCTGTGTTAGTAGGCAAAGCTTGAAACTCCTAGTAAATTCCTAGATTTCCTCTATCATAAAGTTTTAAATTCAGCCCTCGAACTGTTTAACTCTTCTTCTACGTAGTGGGTAATCAAGTCGACGAACGACAAAATAATTCCTATTTTAGAGTTTTTGGAAACTACCTAGGTAATAGGCCATGTAGGCAAGCTCCCTAAATAACTTTGGAACATTATAGATTCCACACATACATATAATCACGCTTTTATCTATAACGGGGATATCCAATATCGTAAACGACCTAAACAAAGGTCGTTCCGCCACGTCTGACAAAGTTTTGAGGGTCATTTAAGAAGATTTGTAGGTATATTGCTGTAGTGCCCATCGCCCAAATTGCAATATACTGCAACCCTCCTAAATAGCTTGGAAAATTATAGATCCCACTGCCATTAATAAACCCTAACTAAACAAAAGACTCTCCAATCTCTCCATGTTAATATTTGTGTTTTGTTTTTATATAAATTTTACATAATCTTTTTTTATCCACGATGTAGGGTAACGAAGTATGCAATCGACGCAATTCTGGCTGGGCAACGCCCCGTCGCTCATCCAAAGGAACCAGTTTTACTGGGCCCTTTATTTTATTTATATGTTATCCGCGAGGCTTATTGGGAATATCTGAGGGACGATACTTTAAATATAGAAGCAGAAAATTATTCTTGAATCAGGAGGCAATTTAGTCAAATTGATTTCAAAAACAATAGGAGTATTTTGTGCATAAGTTGATAAATACAAGGCGAACCTTTTTTTATCTAAACTAAACTATAAGAATTAATAAAATGTTAGTTGTATAGGTTTAGTTTGTAAAATATAGAGCTCAGAAGAATGGATTCATGATTATTATTTATTACATTTGCAAAAATCTTCAAGTGCATTTCAGTGAAATTTAAACAATGATATTAATAGCAACTTACAACCAGTAAAATTTTAGCTTTTTCTTATTTAATATTATACTGTACAAAAGGGACCAGCCCTGGGCAGGACTCGAACAGCAGACTAAAAAGAATCGATTATGTGAAGTAAGAAGAGGGGACGTAATAACAAGTAACCATCGGCTTACGAAACCGGCTCTCATTGCTACACTTGAACTTGCTGCGCCGACAGAAATAAAAACAAACGTATTTTTTTATGTGCGGACATCTTGCCCGGCGGGATACTGGCCGGTCAATTCGCTTTTTAAAAGTAAAGCGGAAAGTTGCTCATTAAAAAGTTAATGAACTCGCGCGCAAGATGACGCGATCGAAAATGCGATCGGATCAGATAAGTTTCAAATGCATTTTAGGTTCTCGACTTTAGTTCTCCCCGAGTTCAAATACATAAACTCACGCCTTTAAATCTTGCGGGATAGGCAGAGCGTAAAACAACCTAGTAAAATGCGTTTTCGCCATGATACATGAGGGCCATTTTAGATTGTAATGTGTATCGCTATAATGATGGGTCGTTAGCCCATCGCTTAAATTACTATACACTGTAACCCTCGAATACGGCCATAAAATACCTGTAATTTGAGTATTTTTATCATCTCAAATTAATACGCTCATAAATTGCGGAATGATTAATTAAAATAACTCGAGACAGAACATTTTATGAATACACGCAATAAAACTTGTACACAACGTCGTTGGACTGGTAAATCTGCATGTAGTGATTCACGGAGCTGCGCGTTGCATTCAAGTCGGTGATTGAATTGAATGAGGCCATTAAAATTCAGATAATGGGTTGGCTGGACATCCATATTGGTGACGCGCGACCGCATCCTGTGCGACCCTAGGCACGAGCTAGGAAGTGTCCATCATATAGCGAATTTATAATATCAATTTTATCTATTTTGAGTGCAATTAAATTATTGTTATACTCCTCTACGCAATCTCAAAAATACGTCAGAAGACCCCAGAGACGAGCTAGGAACTGTCCATCATATAGCGAATTTATAATACCGATTTATCTACCAGTGCTGATAAATGATTCTTACATTTCCCTATGCATTCTCAAGAAAACGTCAAAAGATCGATTTACGCTTCACTTCACACGGGTAGCTTTATAAAAATAGCAATTTGAAAGACGAATTATCCTACAATGTATAATCAATAATAAATAAGCACCTTACGGAAAGTCAGTCTTTGATTACTATTTTCAGACGAATGATAAAGAAACCAAACAAAAAGTCAAGCTAAAGCGCCCCTGAGGCAACAACCTCGAGATACGAAACTGTTCAGCAAAAAATCGCTATAAAAGGAATCACGGTAGATCAATATAATGATAACCTAGACGCTAATGCCTAGTTATTTAAAGCCGATTACCAAGCCGACGTAATCTATTCGCGGTGGCGCCAAACCACATTCCGACAGGAGCTGGGATATCGCCTTAATGCCCTACCTTCCAGTCCAGCCTGTCCACGCTATAAATAGCTCAGGTATATGACCCCATCGTAATGGAAAATAGATGAGCGATCCAGCAAAAACTAGATTGAGTTTTTATTTTAAGACCTTACTAACAATAACTTCCAAGTGGCTCAGCTGCACCGACCTAACTCGTACATAATAAATTATCACGCCTTCATGTGGGAGAGTATGACTGGCAGTGCGCTTTCGAAAGCTACGATATTATTCCATAGCCCACTTTCACAAATAGTTTACATCCTACTTATCACATCCAGTCAATTCAATGACTAGAAGATGGTTAACGGTACCCCAGCATATCGGGCCCTTAGATGATTCAGGCTAATAGGAAAATTGCTGCGAAACGCTGATACCGGCCGACGCGTAACATTGGCCTTACCGCACTCACGACTTGCAGACGTGCATTCAGTTCCACTATAATAACTGCGTAGTCTGTTTCGACAAACCACTAATTGTACGTTTTGTTCTTTACAGGATGAAGGTCTTATTATTATGTCTGGCCTTCGCGGCTGTGTGCTTGGCCATGCCGGTGGCCGAGAAGGAAGAAGCCGCGCCTGCTGCTGCGCCCGCTGTTGCACCCGCTGATGCACCAGCGCCTGCCCCTGAGGTTAAAGCTGATGAACCTGCACCAGCACCCCCCGCTGCTGAAGCTGCTGCCGAAGAGAAAAAACCAGAAGAACCGAAACCTGAACTTAAATCCGACGAAGAGAAAGCTCCTGAAGTAAAACCTGCAGCAAAGAGCGTTCCTTCTGAGCCTGCTTCCGACAATAAAGTACCTGAGGCCGCCAAACCTGAGGCAGCCCCTGAGAAAAAGGAAGTCGTTCCTGAAGTAAAGGCCGCCGAGCCAGAATCTAAACCTGAACCAAGCAAGCCAGAAGAGCCTAAGGTTGAGAATGCCGCTGAATCTAAAGCTGTTGTACAAGAAGTAGCCAAGGACGCGCCAGTCGGTAAGTCTGCTGACGAACCTATTGACATGGCCAGTGTAATCAAACCTGAAGTTGCGATTGCCGATGACGTTATTGACCCAGCTGGAGTAGCACCTGAGAACAAAGCGGAAGTGTCCGCCATAGCCGCTAAGAGCGCCGAACCCGCCCCTGTCCCTGAAGAAAAGAAAGAAGAGAAGAAGGAGGAGGCTCCTGTTGTTAAGGCCGAGGAACCTAAGGCCGAGGAACCCAAACCTGAACTGAAATCCGAGGAGAAGCCTGCTGAGAAAGTCGAGGAGAAGCCTGCTGAAAAAGTCGAGGAGAAGCCGGCTGAAAAAGCTGAAGAGAAACCTGCTGAAAAACCCGCTGACAAGCCCGCTGAAGCTAAGTCTGCTGACGCATCTGTTGAAGACACTCTCAGAGTAGTGCGCGACACTGTTGAAGACCAAAAGGCTGCTGCTGCCCAGGCAAAGGAAATCAAACCCGAAGAACCTGTAAAAGAGGCTGCCGCGCCTGAACAACCCAAAGAAGACAAGAAAGAAGAGAAGAGCGAGGAAGCCCCCAAAGAGGTCGCTGCCAGTGAACCGGTCCCAGAAGCCAAGTCAGCTGTGCCCGCTGCTGAGCCTGTTAAGGCTGAGGAAGCTAAGCCTGAAGAAGTAAAGCCTGAAGCTAAACCTGAAGAGTCCAAACCTGCAGCTAAAGAAATCCCCGTTCTTGGTGACAAGAAACCCGAAGAAGTGAGTGAAAAGAAAGTTGAAGAAGTGAGTCAAAAGAAGGAAGAAGTTGCGAGTGGAAAGAAAGACGAAATAAGTGTAAAGAAAGCAGAAGAGAAGCCCGCTGGTGACCAGCCCGCGCCAGACAGCTCTTCAAGCGAGGAAAGTGCTGAGAAGAAGCCAGAGAGCGCAGAAAAGAAAGAGTCAAGTGCCTCTTCCGAGGAGAGCAAAGAGGAATAAGTGAGAGGGTGAAACGTAGGCGGCAGGCGTGTGTCGACGACATCAGCACCTCGACACGCGCCCCCCGCCCAGCGGCCTCTGGCGGCCGCTCCGCGTAACAAACGTACGGTAGTGCATGGTGCGTGAATCGAGTGACTGACTGACGACCGTGTGAATAACAACTTTATTCACTAGTTTTAGAGACTTATTTAAAATAGCCGAACGAAAATTACGTTGTAATTATGTCACAGAGTAAATTATCGAATTTCCGGTACTATAAGTAAGAATTTAATAAAATAAATAAAATATGTTTTATAATAAAATTGCTGAATTTTCTTTTACCCATCCACTTTCAATCTATCTATATCAGATAATGAATCAAGCTAGAGCTTGATCGATTAGTCAGAATAATTAATTAGTCTTTGAATAAGATCTAGCATAATAAAATAAAATAATACAAGAAAAAAAAACATTTTATAACAAGCCTTTATTTTAAATACCCTAAAAAGAATAAAATAAATGTATCCTTTAAAACTTTTACTATCAATCAATCAATAACGTAATTTAATTACACAACTTTTATAGTATAAACAGCTTCCATGCTGCCTTGAGAGCGAGAGAAAAACATAGAATGTGCCAGATGCATTTCCTCCCGGGCATGCTGTAAAAACCAGCTAAGGGATCCGAGGGTTTAAGTAAATTGTAATTTAGGCGATGGGCTGACGACTTGTCACTACAGCAATATACCTACAAATCTATCTTAAATAACTCTCAAAACTTTGTCGGACGTGGCGGAACGACCTTTGTTTAGGTTGTTTACGCTCTGCCTACCCCATTTATTAGGGATAAAGGCGTGATTATATGTGTGTATGTATAGTATAAACAGATTTAAACCGTTTTTTTTCGGCTATACATATTTGCAATTTCCATCAGGTGTAATACAAACTGTTCAAGACAACAAATCTAATGAGATTAAATTTAGATATCTTAACACTTTACATGAGGGAAGATCCAGTAGCTATCTGTCGACTCCATCACGAGACCAGCTCAATGATATCATAATATTGTATTGTCATCGGATTTATATAAGTATGCAAAATTTCAGCTCAATCGGTTGAAGATACATTCATACATACATACATATAATCACGCCTTTATTCCTAATGGGCTAGGCAGAGCGTAAACGACCTAAACAAAGGTCGTTCCGCCACGTCTGACAAAGTTTTAAGGGGTAATTTAGGATAGATTTGTAGGTATATAGCTGTAGTGACAGGTTGTCAGCCCATCGCCTAAATTGCAATATACTGAAACCCTCGGATCCCTTACCTGGTTTTTACAGCAAGCTCGGGAGAAAATGCGGCTGGCACATTCTATGTCTTTCTCTCACTCCCAGTCCAGAATGTAAGTACAGGAGTACATGGAAGTAAGTCCAGGTTGAAGATAAAAACTTCAAAATTGAGTTGAAAGATTCCACCCGAACATACATACATTGCAAGTTAAATAAAAGCTTTTAATGAAACAACTATATCGGTCATCTCGTTAGTTGAAACATGATTCGTCAGTTTTAGTTTTTAATCAATCAGATTTTTCCTCATCACTGGTAGAATACACCTATCCCGTCCTACGAAAATCGTAAACAAACGACAACTTTGCTACTGATGGAATAGAAGACATCATCATCTTCCAAGCCTTATCCCGTATCTCACAGGGTCGGCTTCCTAATCTAGGTGATTGAAGGAGGGTACTGGTTTTCACACAGAGCGACTGCCATCTGACCTCCGCAACCCAGAAGGGAAATCAGACCCAATCCTAGAATAGGTCAGAGTTTTCAAACCGCCAATGCTTAGCACTGACCTCTGATATAGCTTAACATACATACATATATACATATAATCACGCCTTTATCCCTAATGGGGTAGGCAGAGCGTAAACGACCTAAACAAAGGTCGTTCCGCCACGTCTGACAAAGGTTGGAGGATTATTTACGATAGATTTGTAGGTATATTGCTGTAGTGACAGGTTGTCAGCCCATCGCCTAAATTGCAATATACTAAAACCCTCCGATCCCTTAGCTGATTTTTACAGCATGCCCGGGAGGAAATGCAGCTGGCACATTCTATGTTTTTCTTTCGCTCCCAGTCCAGCATGGAAGAATATAGAATAGCTTAACGACTAATATCTACGGTATTAAACGATATTAACCGGAACCAAGGGCTAACGTGCTTTGCCGGAAAAAGCGCCGAATAAACGTACATATGAAATTCGAAAACCGAAAAACACATTGGTACGTGGTGGGATTCGAACCACGACCTCCTGCTCTGGAGACAGCAACCCTATCCACCATTGGGCTCTTAATATCTCTCTCTTATTATCTCTTTCTGGAAGAAATTGCTGCTTAGCAATAAGGCCGCCTATTTGTACTACTATTTGTTTCATTTAATTTTATTTTCTCTTGTGTCTTTTCTGTGCAATAAAGTATATTCTTATCTTATCTTTCGGGATGGAATAGAAGACAATCTACCTAATATTTATCTAATGTAGGAGGAATACATATAATTAAGACTAATGAACTAACAGACATAGGCAATTCACATAGAAATAAAAAAGACAGATAATGATCAACCTTCGCGGTCAGTCAGACCATTCTTCGTTCAATATTATGGAATGGCCCTAAATGTTAATTTGCTGCCCATGAGGAAATAATAAAAGATTGTAGTAGCATATGTTTTGTCGGTATTGTATGGAAACTGCAGTAACGAAATTAAACATTTAAAATATCGCTCTGCGACTTGTTATTTGTACTATTGTACAGTCAACAACACCTGTAAGTAACAGGGCCGCTTCAAACCGATGAAGTTTTCTCGGGTAATTGTGTATGCTTTTTCATGAATTTTCGTGTAGTTGTGAGAGTTATTAAACTGTACAAATATATGAAATTATATGAAATTTTATCTAAATATGTAAATAAACACCTGAAAAAACTCCATTGCTTTGGAGTAGCCCTGTTACCCAAAAGGTGTTGTTGACTGTACCTATATGTTTTAATGTCGGGATATTTGTAAGAGGAGTTGAAGTTATTTAACTAAGTATAATGTGCGTCATTTAGTTTAATGATACATACAAAGTATTGTTCTTTGTTTTCAAACTTAGCCCATATTTTGGTAAGGTGAAGTTTCCTTATTCGTATCGTATTGTTCCTAAGTATTAAGGCTGTCCTGATAACCACGTCACATGCCTGGCTTTTTCTGTATCATATGACATATACACACACACACACACACACACACACACACACACACACACACACACACACACACACACAACACAACACAACACACACACTTAATATACATCCATGAGAGTTTGTATTTACTAAGCTTAGCATATTTCTGTTCGATTAGAATCTTAGCCAAGGTTAACCATAGCAATTTTTCCTAAAAATCATAGGCTCTGTATAAAGATAAGGGGCTGTTTACATTAGGACAGTGGTAAGTACAGTAAGTTGATTTTTGGCCGACGGCTTAACGTGCCCTCCGAAGCACGGAATCCTTTTTCTTTTCGGACAATCAGGTGATTCTGCCTGCAATGTCCTAACCAAACTGGGGAAAACCTCACAAAGTGATAAATTTAAAAATATCAACTTTGTGTTCTTCCCTGGGAATCGACCCAGGACCTCCGGATTGGAAGCCCATGGCTCTGACCACTAGACCACGGAGGCGGTTTGAAAACTCTGACACCAGGTTTCATCGAGTCCTTGTTCGACTTGAGAATTCACTCGCTATGAACTTACCAACTATACTTACAGCTTGAACCGTTTAAACTGGCCTGATTTTGTGCATTTTGTTTATATTTCATCTCGATTTCGACCTAAGAAGGTATATATATTCCTTAAAGTTGTTCTCTATCCACATCCCACCACATATAAGTTCTAAGTATTGATGTTGATGACTAATAATATAAACTTAAATTTGTGTTCCTCCTGGGAATCTAACACCGAACCACCGGATCACTAGATCACGTAGGCAGTTAAATCATCTACCTAGCCTTATCCCGTATCTCACGTCGGCTACCTAATCTAGGCGGAGGCAATTAAATGACTAATGTTATTAAATATACTTACTTAATTAACAAAACCTGTATTTTGGTGTATACGCCCGAAGTACTCATCAAAACAAATGTAAGACTAGGAATAGGAGCTAACACGTAGCGCAAACGACCACAGAGCACAATTCTTCCGAGGTGGGGAAACTTGGGGAGTCATCATGGCGACACTAAGGGCCGTATTATTTCAGTAGAAATGACAAAATACGTCTCAAATCATGAGACGTGAAGCCATTTAAAAAAAAACGTGTTCCCCGCCGCCTTCAGGAGCTCCTTTCGGACACTGTTTACTATAAACCCCTTTTTAATTACATAGAAAATACCGTGGACCAGTTATAAAGTGCAGTGAACTCCAGTGTTAGTGTTTATCAATCAACTGTCAACTTTCAAATATGAAAAATGGACTTATGATTTCGGCTGAAGGACTTGTTTCCATGCCAAGACACTAAAAAAAAAGCAGCTCTCATGAGTGACAGCGAGTTTGAGTTTGTATCAGAAATGTCATTTCAGTACAAACGGGCCTGTCAAATTCACACTTAATATTGCTTTCATCCATGCTGGACTGGGAGTGATAGAAAAACATAGGATGTGCCAGCTGCATTTCCTCCCGAGCATGCTGTAAACACCAGCTAAGGGATCTGAGGGTTTCAGTATATTGTAAATTAGGCGATGGGCTGACAACCTGTCACTACAGAAATATACCTACAAATCTATCTTAAATAACCCTCAAAACTTTGTCAGTCATGGCGAAACGACATTTGTTTAGGTCGTTTACGTCCTGCATACCCCATTAAGGATAAGGACGTGATAATATGTGTGTATGTATGTAATATTGCCCTCAAGTTTAAGATTGCTTCATAAATACGAGCCTAATGAAGCCATTAAAACAATAAAACCAATTGTAGGAATTTTCCGGTCGGTTCCTACAGGCCTAATATAGCTAACAATCCCGGTAAAATTAACATTTAATTTAAAAAAAAGAACGCATTCAAATCCATTAACCCGTTTGGGAGCTACGATGCCACACAGACAGATACACGTACATACATATAATCACGCCTTTATCCCCAATGGGGTAGGCAGAACGTAAACGACCTAAACAAAGATCGTTCCGCCACTTTTGACAAAGTTCTGAGGGTTATTTAAGATAGATTTGTAAGTATATTGCTGTAATGACAGTTTGTCAGCCCATCGCCTAAATTGCAATATACAGAAACCCTCGGATCGCTTAGCCGGTTTTTACAGCATGCCCGGGAGGAAATGCAGCTGGCACATTCTATGTTTTTCTCTCGCTCCCAGTCCAGCAAGGAAGAAGACAGATACACAACGCCGTTAATTTATAACACCCCTCGTTATTGAACGTCTGAGGTTAAAATGATTCTATACAATAGCATCACTACATAGTATAAAACAAAGTCGCTTTCTCTGTCCCTATATCCCTATGTATGCATAAATCTTTAAAACTACGCAACGGATTTTGATGCGGTTTCTTTTAATGGATAGAGTGATTCAATAGGAACGTTTATATGTATAATACATGCATAATATAGTAGAGAAACAAAATTAATTCCATGCTGGCCTGGGAGCGAGAGGAAAACATAGAATGTGCCAGCTGCATTTCCTCCCGGGCATGCTGTAAAAACCAGCTAAGGGATCCGAGGGTTTCAGTATATTGTAATTTAGGCGATGGGCTGACTACCTGTCACTACAGCAATATACCTACAAATCTATCTTAAATAACCCTCAAAACTTTGTCAGACGTGGCGAAACGACCTTTATTTAGGTCGTTTACGCTCTTCCTGCCCTATTAGGGATAAAGGCGTGAATATATGTATATAGTAGAGAAACACTGATAATTTCCGAGCGAAGCCGGGGCGGGTCGCTACTAAAAATATATAAGTAAACTTACCTCATTGGTCAGCATACGGCAGACCACGACACCAAGTGACCACCAATCCACGGCGTGACCATACGGCTCCCTACTCAGCACTTCCGGAGCTGCATACAAAATAACCCTCATATGAGTACAGTATAATAGAAGTAAATAATATAGCACAAGAGTTAAGAATCCTACAGGGACAAAGGTTTATAGTATACTGAGATACCAGTTTACAGTTAAAAATTCGGCCAAAACAATGCTGACCAAATAGAGGATGAATCTGTCCAAGAAACTGAACAACGTTCTCTAAGGAACATAGGTCAATATGTGAAAAATTTGGGCCTTGCCAAAATGACTCCACCAGTTGGCACCAAATGTATGAAGAACAATTTTTTTTTTTCATATTTTTACCGATGTTCCTTGGTGAATGTTGTTTAGTTTCACGTGTAGATTCATAACTTATTACAACTTATAGAAGTATAGCGAACATTATTTATTTATTTGCAATGCTCAGTTGTATGAACCTTAGTCTGTGTTTGATTTTTTTATTTTGTGCTAGGAGTAAAATTCAAATATTTAAGCATTTGTATCAACTCTAAAAGCTAAGAAACATTCACACTTCTTGTGCTCTACGCCACTAGCATTCCTCCATTCATACTAAATAAATAATTAATTTAAGAAATAAAATATAATTTAATTAAATTATAAATATCTGAATGGTGTACTTATGTAATAGTCGATGGTAGGAACAGCCGATGCCGAGTAGCACACGAAGTCTTCTTGGAAACACCACTTCAATTATTTGACTTATATAGTTTTAATGATCCGTTATCGATACCAACGTGTTTTACGGCCGGAAAACAGCATTTTCTTTGCAAATTAGGAGAGGTTGAAATTTCGGAACCGCAGATAATAACGTTGTTACATACATAAGATTTGCGGTTTACTTTCTTTAAAGTTGTAAGGTAAAAACAAGTTGATATCCATAACTCAACGCTAAATAAACGAACTTACGTAGTTTACGAAATACCGGGAGTAAAAAACAAATTCTGATCATAATTTAGCGTGTGGAAGTTGTTTAGTTTCATGGGTAGGATTGCACCTTAAAGCACAGAATTAATATAGTGCTACATACCTAAAGTTTGTTCACTATCTTTTTAGTCCCTATATGACAAATCGGCTCAAATTATCTTGCCAACTATATGATTTGGTAATATGAAAATATTTGTTTTTTTTTTCATGTACAAAAAGTATGTATAAGTAAAATAGAGCTGAAATTATTTACTTGTGTTAAACACACGTGTGCACGTGTAAGGTTTATTCGTGGTAGATTAGTTTTACTGTTTAAAAAAATAATTTATTTTATAATTATGACATGTTTGTACTGCAATTAAATTATGTCGGAAACTGTATTGTTACCAATGTCAATATTATTAATTTTGTTTTTATTTATAACTTTTTAATCTCGTAATTAACAAAAATGCAATATTGGGCACATGTTAGGATTCTGAAGATGGTAGAAAAATATAAAGATTGCTTTCAGAATTATCACTATAAATACATATAAAAATATAATATTGCATTTTCTATTGTTAGGGCGTTTTTGCACTGTTCCGTATTCGGTTCGTATCCGTGAAAAATATGGAAGCTGTCATACATTTTCGCGCCAATCCATATATTTTTCACGGATACGAACCGCGGCCTTAGAGTGACCATTTTTGGATATCGAAAACATAAAAGAAACAATCGCGTAATACTTCATCATTTATTCACATATTTATATAAATTATCACAAGACTAAGATTTTCCGCTTACTTTTGAACTTATACATCACAACATATACCATCTGTCTCGTTAATCGTTATATACTCTAATATGTAACAGCCGTTTTCATACACCTCCTGGGTAGAGTTGTATGCAACAAGGTGTAAAAAAAATTGCTGACCAATTTTGAAGGTATGAACTTACCCATGAAACTGAACAAATTTCTGCAAGGAACATATAGGCACCTGCTAAGGTAATTTTGTATGGAAGGCTTAATATTTCGACTTTTTTTACTAAGAGAAAGTTGTACAGTTTCATGGATTTTATTTCCACAAATTTGTCAGCAATTTTTTTCACATATTGTAGACTTGTCTAAATCAACGTTTTAAATAAGGCCAACGCGTGCAATAACCATATCTTTCTGTGCTCTTCACACACACGAGGGGAAACGAGGCACACATCAAAAACACAAGCGGATTAACGGAATTAGAGACCTAGTAAGGTAACATGGGATTGAATTAAGTAAAATAGTATAAGTTAATAGCTGTGATTTATTTCATTTTATGTTGACTTAGTTATGCTGACCACCAACCCGGTAAAATCAAAATCTAATTGGGTCTAGTTTCCCTTCTGAATTGCGGAGGTCAGATGTAAAAAACCAGGACCCTCGTTCAATCCCCTATATTAGGTAGCCGACCCTGTGAGACAAGGTTAGGGAGATGATGATTTAATTTATGAATACAATTTGATACGGAATGATACTATGGGGAAACACTACGAATAATGATGTCTGACTAAAAAGACTTACAAGACTTCTTTCATGCTCAATGAATATTTGTTTGTTCCCTTGTTATATCAAGTTTATCACGAAACCTGAGTTTTTTATATAAAAGTTGGTTTGATAAATGTCCCTGTTGCAAGTTAAAGTAAATCAGATCCTATTTGCCGTTAATCCACTTGAAATACAATAGAATCGAATATATTGTCGTATCACCAGATTTACGTACCGAATGAAAATAAATAAAAAAGCAACTATAAATATGTAAAGTTTTAGAACATTAGACAATTTGAACGTAATACAATTGAAGTATGTACAGCCTCATCTTTGGTGACAAAATAGTTCTGATAATCGTAGGCGAGTAGGATTTTCTATTGAGATGCAAAAATATTCTAAAGCTAGAGTCGTAAATTGAGGTAGGAGAGTAAATTAATTTAAGTATTGGATGGACTCATCACAGTCCGATAAAAAGATTCTTTTTTGTTTCAATATTGTACTCAAAGTGCCTCCATCAAGTCGACAACGACCCAATTTTCATAAGTTCGTTAGAGAGTAAATCTATTATAATGGGTCATGGATTGTCAATCTTCAAATACACGGAAAGGTATAAAAAGTGATCGTCTACAAAATAAAAACTAAATACATTAATATGAATGGGAACTCCTAAGTTAGTATCTTACAGGCTACGAGACTTTCCATGCACCATTTCTAAACTAACATTAATCCGTACACTAAACAATCACTGTTCGATCAATGATAAAGCTCTCGCGATTCAAACATGCGACAATCAAATATTTTAGATTCAGAACACCTTCATTATTCTGTACACCTCTCTTATTTACACTTTCTTCACATATGCTTATTTAGAATCTATTCACGTTAATGGCTCATAGATTAACCTACTCATTTACACACGTAAAATCAGTTTTTTTTTACATATTTTCTGCAGTTTCTCGTCAGCGATATCACAAAGCGATTTTAATATAAAAAACACACAATAATAGTCAAACGACTGTACTATATTACACTGAGTGTACATCACTCAATCGTTTTATAACGCGTTGTTGTTCAATAGTTAAACAATTTGTGCCACCATGTACCCAATATATCATTTATTACACTGGTGACCAACCTAGCCTAACACAGTTGCAACAAAAAAAATATTATTTAAATATCTAGGTAACTATAATCCTACAAACGTATCTAAACAGTGTGCATTGTTAATAAATTCTTCCCTATTTCTAAGATTTCCCAGTTAAATAAGGCAAACTTGAACTGAGAGCAGGTCAAACCTTAAATCATATAAATGAGTGGACACAATCAACCAGCTTGAGACAGAGCTCCGAAATCATTACAACTAAACATTACTTTACCGCTAAAGTTACAACAGACGAAACGTTATTTACTTATAATAGCTAAATATACTCATTCTAGCCGAAAGAACTAAATATTACTATCAGTTGTATCATATCTCAACACACAAATAAACCTGATAATACGAAGCGATCACACACACTAATAGGAAAATGTTACTGAAATGTTAACTACAGACTGCTCTATATACAAGGCGTATGTATAAGTACAATAAATGACTGCATTGCGAGAAAAGCGAAAGATTCAAGAAATGTCGATAATATTTTTAATTTTTAAATGATGAGTAAAACATATAAAATTTAAATATTTACACAATGTCAACAATAAAAATAAAATGTTGTAATTAAAATTAAAATATGGTCTGGTCTCTAGACGGTCACGGTCTACCGTGAGGACAGTTTCGATTGCGAGGTCCTTCTTGGTATCACATTGCCTCTTATATTGCAAATAACACTCAATTTACCCTTTCAAGATATCAATAATATAGGATCTTGGTCCTTTAGTAAGAATTTTGGGTCCGCATACAATATGCATCACAAGGAGAGCGTATCTCTAATGAGTTTCCGGACTGTGTTGCCGACGGAAGTGGGCGGGGCGCCGGATAGATTGTAGTGTATTTTGAACAGGTAAGGCTGGATATCCGAATACGACGTATCGAATATCAGATCGGCGTCGGACCGACTCGGCATCTTAGGCACGTACTCGTGTTTGTTGATGATCTCTGTGATGAACACGATTTTGTCTTGGAGCATCTCGACTACGCTTTCATGCTTACTGTGCATATCGTGGTCGTGGCGCGATTCCGTCAGCTCACAGAACACCGTCCAAACCTCCCAGGGCACGCATTCCGGTTGGAAAGGCCAGCGCGCGCGTCGCTTCTGAAAGAACTCCAGACTGATCGAGCCTTTAGGCGGCGAGTTCGACGCATCAGCCCCGCGCAACTGTTCGGAGAAATCCGATATCTCTCTACGCACGTTTCGCCCCAGAGCATCAGACTCGCAGCACACGTAAGTGAAGTCGATAAAGTCGCAGTCGACATCGACGTAGCTGACGGTGCGTATCGAGTAGCTCTCCTCGTTGTTGTAGGTGAACTTCCCGCTGGACCTGTGGAAGAGGACGGTGTGGAAGATGCTGGCGACGACCTCGTCGACCTGGCGGCCCTCCATGGCCAGCTGGAAGGTGATGCTGCGCGCGTTCATGATGCCGCGTCATGCGTCACGCGCCCGTCACTGCGGCTCCGAGCCCGCACCGACAGACACTCGCGGCCATTGCACTAAAATATGTGGGGAATATGCCGCACTGAAATGGAAAATTTTGCGCTTTAGTTAAGCGTCCGATCGTCTGCTGCTTCACTTTGATAAGAATAAACTCACTATGAAATGCAAGAGGGAATAATTTTCCTTCGTTTCGTAACCCTAAATCACTTTCTGGGTGGATTTGGAACTGGTGATAGAACCAATATACAATGAAAAAAATATATAATTTTACGCCACTTATCGTTATTCAAATAAGACTTACATTTCATTTTAGGAATCGATTTACAGCAGGTATGGTGACAGTAGAATAAATACAGGATGTAAGACTTTCATTTTGAAAGTTAATCAATGTCTTTGATTGACCAACCACTATCAGTTAATGGGATGTTTTCCCTTACACCTGGTATGAAAAGAGGAAGACGTGTTTCACTTACCTAGCTGCCTAGCTGTTACGATACACATTTTACATATAAAACTCGTGTCTACATACAAACAAACTCACCGTTAGCGTTAGCTATACTTATTATTCTTTGCCCTAAATCACTTTCTGGGTGGATTTCGTCAACGATTTCCCTTAAATGAAGAAACTATACAATATGCAAGCTCACCCATATAGTTGAGTGTGCCGCACAGCGTGGTGGTTCGGGATCCTATGGACAGCCACTTGGAGAGGCCGAAGTCCACCAACTGGATATGGTGATCCAAGTCTAGAAGGAGGTTCTCAGGCTTCAGGTCGCGGTATATCACGCCTGCGTTGTGGAGGAAGTCTGGAAGGTTGAAAGACATATTTTAATTTTCATAATAATTAAATAGATGCCTTCTAAAAAGACTGAATGCAAAACGCAAAAAACGGGACCCAAAAAAGTGGAAACAAAAAGGGGAGGCATTTTCCCAGCAGTGGTGAAGTGAAAGTGGGAAATTTTAAGAATAAAGAAGGTGTTGTCTTGTCATTTCTTCCATGCTGGACTGGGAGAGATAGAAAAACATAGAATGTTCCAGCTGCCCTTCCTCCCGGGCATGCTGTTGAAGTCAGCAAAAGGGACTCGAGGGTTACAGTGTATTGTAATTTAGGCGATGGGCTGACAACCTGTCACTAAAGCAATACATATTACAATCTAAAATTGCCCTCAATTTTTGTCAGACGTGGCGAAAGCTTACGCTCTGCCTACCCCGTAAGGGATAAAGGCGTGATTTGTATGTATGTATGTCTTGTTATCGACACGATAGAAGCAGAAGCAGTGGAACAAACCAGGCTAGAGAGAAAAAAAAACAATAAAAACTTCAGGTTATGTGTGATATTAGTCAGTACTGGGACTAAGGTCTAATCGCCGTAATTTAGGGTAAGCTCGTGCCCCTCGGTTTGGACGTATTGAGAAGTAACTCACACAATATAATAACGCCTTTATCCCTAATGGGGTAGGCAGAGCGTAAACGAACTAAACAAAGGTCATTTCGCCACGGCTAACAAAGTTGCGAGGGTAATTTAAGACAGATTTGTAGGTATAATGCTGTAGTGACAGGTTGTCAGCCCATCGCCTAAATTATAATATACTGAAACCCTCGGATCATTTAGCTGGTTTTTACAGCATGCCCGGGAAGAAATGCAGCTAGCACATACTATGCTTTTCTCTTGCTCCCAGTCCAGCATGGAAGATAATGATAACAATCATCAATATCCTGAAAAATTACGTTCTTCTTAGTGAGTGGATTCTTGAGTCAAGCGACCAGATGAACCCGGCCTGGTGTCAGTTTTCAAAACTAGTAGCACAGCTATTGGGCCTCTGACATGGTTCGAGTAACGACCACTATCAAAGACAGCAATCAAGTTACAGCAAATCGATCTTAACAGATTTTTCTTAGATTTGGGAATACTAATTTCTAACTTTTTACTGTAATAAGTAGTCTTCTGGATATTCAGATATCTAATGGTAAAAGGTTTCGATTCAGTCGTTTTTTAATTTATTCATCACAAATCTTTCCTCTTCATAATATTAGTAAGTATAGATACTTTCATGCTGGACTGGGAGCGAGAGAAAAATATAGAATATGCCAGCTGCATTTCCTCCCGTACATGCTGTAAAAAACCAGCTACGGGATCCGAGGGTTTCAGTATATTGCAATTTAGACGATGGGCTGACAACATGTCACTACAATATACCTACAAATCATTTTAAATAACCCTTAAAACTTTGTCAGACGTGGCGAAACGACTCAGCCTACCCCATTAGGGATAAAGGCGTGATTATATGTATGTATAAATGTAGAATGCTTATTACTATTTACCGTTATAAGCCCTTATTACTTACTTATTAGTACCGTAAAATCGGAATATGTAATAATGGGTAAACGTCGCGATGGCATGGAAATATATCGATTATTGAAATTGACTCAATACAATAATGATAATTTGCTTTATCTTACTCACATATCAAATCACCTAAAATGTAAATGACCAAACTACATTACTAAATTAGGCATAAAAAACTCATAAGAATGCATGAGTAATATTCAATAAATATGTAGTAAGCTGTCTTCCAGCTGCATTTCCTCCCAAGAATTCTGTAAAAATCAGCTAAGGGATTCGAGGGTATATATATTTTTTTTTATGGCTTCACATCTCGTGATTTGAGACTATGGGTTGACAACCTGTCACTACAGCAATATAGCCTAGCTTGTGTCAGTCCACTAATGTGCATAGGCCTCTTAAGGTTAGACACGCACTAGAAGGTAGCTGCAGCGGTGCGACACGGCGCGTACGTACGTACTGTCAAAATGTACTTACATCTGCCTCTGTTATTTGTGACTGCCTCCGTGGTCTAGTGGCTAGTGCCATGGACTCCCGATCCGGAGGTCCTGGGTTCGATTCCCAGGGGGGAAACACAAAGTTGATATTTGAGAATTTATCACTTTGAGAATTTTGGTTAGGACATTGCAGGCTAAATCACCGGTCCCGGTCGCTGTCTTTGATAGTGGTCGTTACTTAATACCCTGTTAGCCTGATAGTTGTGCTACTAGGCGGTTTAAAAAATCTTACACCAGGGTTCATCGGGTCGATAGACTCCATACCGACTCGTCAGAAGAAGAAGTCAAAATATGTGAACTCAAATGATATGCAGTTGCTGCACCGTGTCGCGCCGCTGCAGCTTCGTTCTAGTGCAGCCTAACTAGTATTGCTGATCGAGTGCCCTATCGTATTCGTACTACTAGATAGCATCGATAGTTACGATAGTACCGATACAATCGATTGTAATTTCTGAACGATAGTATTGATAGCCAACGATACTATCGATTGTTTTTTCTAAACGATAGTATTGATAGCCAACGATACTATCGATTGTTATTTCTAAACGATAGTATTGATAGCCAACGATACTATCGATTGTTATTTCTAAACGATAGTATTGATAGCTAACGATACTATCGATTGTTATTTCTAAACGATAGTATTGATAGCCAACGATACTATCGATAGTCACACCCTAAAATATGGTCAGCATTTTTTTACTCAGTGTACAAAACAATCGATAGTTTCGATACTATTGATAGGCCCATAGATTGTGTGAATGATTTTAGTAGAAACAATCGATTGTTTGGCTGCACTGGGTCTAACCTTTATGGCACGCTACTAAGTTCAATCTAGCCTTTCTCATTCAATCTGTGCTGTGCTGGCTGCCTTACGAACTTTTTCGCCCATCTATTTAGTTTTAGTTACACCTCAAGTCACCTCATCGACATTATTTTCCTGTTCCTCACTAGTTCAACTTTTATTTTCCTGTGGCCTAAGGTTGCCGAGAAGAAATTGCTGCTTAGCAATAAGGCCGCCTATTTGTTTCATTTTATTTTATTTTCTCTTGTGTCTTTTCTATCTTATTTTATCTTTTTATTGTAGCCTATAAATCGTTCTGCTGGGCAAAGGCCTCCCCTTTATCTCTCCAGTCGTCTATGTTTGCTGCCTCTGTCAGCCATTGTAGGTAGAAAGCATCTAGATCATCTCGCCATCTTGTACTGGGTTTCCCCCGTCGTCAGCGACCATCCTCCGGGATCCACTCGGTGACAGCTTTCGTCCATTACTCAGTATCCATGCGAACGACATGTCCGGCCCAATCCCACTTTAGTTGTTCAGATATTTTATCATAAAAATTAAAAAATACGTATATGGGAAAGACCACAGGAAAGGCTTACCTAATGCTACAGCAATCTCAGCGAGGAAAATCTTGACGAGTTCTTCTGGTAAGTTTCCGTACTTGTCGAGAAGAGCCAACAGTTCTCCTCCGGGAATGTATTCTGAAACTAAAGAAAACCAGCATTTTTAAACTAATTCTCATTTTTTATACATGAACCGGTTTTTTTATGTGTTTGCTCTTGACTCCAGTCTAGGTCGAGAGCGACTGAGAGGAAGAGAGAGAGAGATGCCTGTTCACTCTAACTTTGAAGTATTGGGGGTTGAATGCATTCGGAAAGGTAGTGAGTTCCACTCTTTTGCCGTGCGCATTATGAATGAGTTTTGGAAGCGCTTAGTCCGTATTGGTGGAATATCAACCAGTATGGATGGCCCTATTTATTAATCACTCGCATGTATTTTTCTTTATTCAAATGCGCATTTAGATTCGATCGTGACTCAAAAATACGGCTCCAGCTGCAAAGTTTCATCGGTGTAAGGGACAGCGTCCCGCAAATTGATAGGGGTTGCTCAGTCAACGACACTTAACTTACACTTAATCAGCAGGTATTTTTTTTCAGTAAGCGAATAAAAAAACTTTTCTATACAAAATGTTCACCTCGATAAGACAATATGTATGGAAAATCTATATACTTTTTCGCTTCCTGAAAAAAAATTCTGCTGATAGTTGTTCAGTGTCGTTTACTGAGCAACCCCTATCAGTATGCGGGACGCTGTCCCTTACACCTGGTATAACTAACACACGACGGCATATTTTTTTCGTCTCGTTTGTCACTATTTCATGACTGAAGCAACGAAAACTTAAGTAAAACCCATTTTAAAACTATATTATTTAAGGTCAGGCGGAATAAGCGAAACACACAGGGAAGTGAAACACTATATCAGGAGATTAAAAAAATGTATGGACAGCCAAACATTTCTTGTTTTGAAATCCTTGTAACATTTTGCAGATTCCAGAGACCAACTATTGTTATTAGGTTGATGACTCTCAGATATTTTGAAAGTGTTTCACTTACCCAACTTGACCTTAAATAATATTGTTTTAAAATGGGTTTTATTTAAGTTTTGGTTGCTTCATATAATGAAAATATAAATTTAAAAAAAGTACCTACCTAATAATTAAATGTTCACACTATTGACTGTAACGACGCGAGTTCGTTCTAGCACTGAACATTGTTTGTTGTCATGTCTATCGCTATCGGCTGACCAGGCCCCAAGCCATCCCCAACCCGACACCCAAACAAAAAAAAACAATAGCACATACAAAGAAGGACCCTTTTTGCGAAGGGTTTTCAAACAGGCACGAGCTAAAATTAAATGGCCGACAAAAAGAAAGAGACGGACAGACAACATTGTTCATAATCCCGTCACTGAGGGCGATTCGGTAAGAATACGACTTCCAAATCTCAACAAAAAATATTCTCATGATAGACAATGACAGGTCATCATTATCTCTCTTAACTGCCACCGTGGACTCCTGATCCGGAGGTCCCGGGTTCGATTCCCAGGGGGGAAACACAAAGTTGATATTTGAGAATTTATCACTTTGTGATTTTTTCCCCAGTTTGGTTAGGACACTGCAGGCTGAATCACCTGATTGTCCAAAAAAAAAAAAAAAGATTTCGTGCTTCGGAGGGCACGTTAAGCCGTCGGTCCCGGTCGCTGTCTTTGATAGTGATCGCACAAACCATGTCAAAGGCCTGATAGTTGTACTACTAGGCGGTTTTAAAACTCTGACACCAGGGTTCATCGGGTCGATAGACTCGATACCCACTCGTCAGAAGAAGATTATCCCTTTAGGCTTATCCCGTATCTCACGGGCGGCTACCTAATGTAGGTGATTGAACGAGGGTACTGGTATTTACACAGAGCGACTGCCACCTGACCTCCGCCACCAGAAGGGAAACCAGACCCAATCCTAGATTAGGCTAGTTTTCAAGCCGCCAATGATAAGCACTTGCCTCTGACATGGCTTTACGACTAATATTTACGGTATTAAACGATATTCACCGGGACCAACGGCTTAATGTGCCTTCCGAAGCACGGAAAAAGCATCGAAACGTACATATGAAATTCGAAAACCAAAAAACACATTGGTATGTGGTGGGATTCGAACCACGACCTCCTGCTCAGGAGGCAGCGGCCCTATCCACTACACTACACCATCGGGCTCTCTTTCTCTTCCCTCTCTCTCTCAGGTATGGACTTGCATTGCATTAGTAAAGTTGTGTGATTGGCAACGCCGAATTGCCCTCATTGTTTCTCGAAGTTGGGTCTTTAAACAAAGCAGTTGTCTATGTCTGGATGGGTGACCGCGACCTTGGTTAGCTACTTACTACCTGTCTGTAATCCTATCTAGCTTCTTAAAAACCCACAATAAACCCGGTTTCCGCCCTGTGGGTTCGTTTGCGTCTCTAAAACATTAAAATAAATCTAATGCATTGCTGTGTTATATTTTTCTGCCGTAACCTATACGTGCATATATAAATTGACTAAATACATTTCAATTATAAAACAAGCTCTGAATTTAAATTATCACAAATATGTGCATACATATTATTACTTCCAAGCTGGTCTGGGAGCGAAAGAAAAACATAGAATGTGCCAGCTGCATTTCCTCCCGGGCATGCTGTAAGATCCAGCTAAGGGATCCGAGGGTTACAGTGTATTGTAATTTAGGCGATGGGCTGACAACCTGTCACTAAAGCAATAGATATTACAATCTAAAATTGCCCTCAATTTTTGTCAGACGTGGCGAAAGCGCCTTTTACGAGTCGTTAAACGCTCTGCCTACCCCGTAAGGGATAAAGGCGTGATTTTATGTATGTATGTATATTATCACGCCTTTATCCAGAATGGGGTAGGCAGAGCGTAAACTACCTAAACAAAGGTCGATCCGCCGCAAATAAGCACTTATTTAAAATGCGTCAAAATGCAATCTTTGGTACTCTTTTCTACTCTGTGTTTGTTCACGTAATCTCACAATCGGATGTGTTTATTGCAGTAATACCGGAAAGGGCGAATTGCCATTTGACCCCCTATCCGGGAAGGGTACCTACCTAAATAATAGTTCGTTTTGCGGGATTTTAAAAGCGCCTTGTTTTTAAACACAAATAGACTGTAAATAAAAAAACAAACAAGGAAGACTATAAACGTTTCTTAACTACAAAATAGTTTATTAAAAATACAAAATAGTTTATTAAAAAAGTGTTGTTTCATATAACATGCTAAAAGAAGTGAAAAACATTTATATATATTTTAGCAGTACTTAACTACGTAACGAAAACAGTAAAGCAAAGCAGTGGCTCCCACACTAGGTCTTGCCTGTATCGTGGGCAGCCTAAACTAACTAACTTGACAAATTATAAAAACTAGCGTGGTGTCACCTGCTGCTTAATAAGTTTTCCCGTGGGAATAATGTACTTTCCCGCGGTAAAAAGTAGCCTATGTTACTCAGGGTGAAAGTAGCTTTCCAATGGTGAAAAAACTTTTAAAATCGGTCCAGCAGTTTTTGAGTTTATTCGATACAAACATACATACATACACTCACAAAAATACAAATCTTTTCTCTTTATAATATTAGTATAAAAGTATACATACATACATACATATAATCACGCCTTTATCCCTAATGGGGTAGGCAGAGCGTGAACGACCCAAACCAAGGTCATTCCGCCACGTCTGACAAAGTTTTGAGGGTTATTTAAGATAGATTTGTATATTGCTGTAGTGACAAGTTGTCAGCCCATCGCCTAAATTACAATATACTGAAACCCTCGGATCCCTTAGCTGGTTTTTACAGCATGCCCGGGAGGAAATGCAGCTGGCACATTCTATGTTTTTCTCTCACTCCCAGGCCAGCATGGAATAAAAGTATAGATAAGTATAGTAGATACGAGATATAACATAGTTTTAAAATATACCTTTCTTCAGCAGTTCAAAGACCCTCAAGTAACTGGCTTACGACAGCACAAACTCACAACTTCACAATAGTACAGACAACATTAGACAAATTGGCTTAGACTCTACTTATCTATACCAACCTATTAGTGATAATGCCATATGGTGATTTACTAATGCTACAAGAATAGTAATGACTTAAGTAAGATTTGTCTACACTATGTGATATAGGCGCATCCAGGGGGAATTTTGGGAGTTTTGGTACAAGGACATACATACATACATACATATAATCACGCCTTTATCCCTAATGGGGTAGGCAGAGCGTACACGACCTAAACAAAGGTAGTTCCGCCACGTCTGACAAAGTTTTGAGGGTTGTTTAAGATAGATTTGTAGGTATATTGCTGTAGTGACAGGTTGTCAGCCTGTCGCCTAAATTGCAATATACAGAAACCCTCGGATCCCTTAGCTGGTTTTTACAGCATGCCTGGGAGGAAATGCAGCTGGCACATTCTATGTTTTTCTCTCGCTCCCAGTCCAGCATGGAAGTAAAGTACAAGGACTGACAAAAAAGACCGCTTGATTAGCTCGCGTTGCATAGAACACTTGTGTCAGTTTGGATGAACCACCCCATTCCTAACAAAATAAATACTACTTGGCCTATTTTAATACTTATTTCATTATTAGGAAATTTGATTAATGATTATACAGAAGTAACAAACGCGGCTTTTTACCTGCTATCGCCGCCGGGGTAAAATATTCTATTCCATCTTTTGTATATCTACTTCAGAGAAAGACATAGAAAGTGCCAGCTGGAATTCCTCCCGGGCATGCTGTAAAAACCAGCTAAAGGTTCCGAGGGTTTCAGTATATTGCAATTTAAGCGATGGACTACAGCAATATACCTACAAATCTATCTTAGAAAACCCTCGAAATTGTATCAGACGTGGCGGAATGACCTTTGTTTAGGTCGTTTACGCTTTGCCTACCCCATTAGGGATAAAGATATGATTTTATGTATGTGTGTATGTATCTTTGATAATTTAGTCTTCATGCGTCGCTTGCTGCATATCAATTTATACGGCTTTCTTGATGTAATAATGATCCTAGTTTACTTTCTGTACATCATACAAAATTTCATCGATGAAATGAGTACAAACATGCGACAAAACAAATCATTAGACCAGGGATCATTAGACAATAATATGCACGACAATGACCTCTCACCGAATCGCAATCAGTCCGCGCTCTAATTCAATCTAATTGTGGATCAGTGTGTCACTCACTGACACGTTTAGTCAGTGTTAGACGCAATCTTCGTATAGCACATTTTAATTTTCATAATTTATAATTTGTATGTCGCAAGACCAAACATGGAGGACTCTTTAAATAACACTGACATCTGTATTTCAAATTTACTTATGTTTTACAAATTATATTTATCTTTATTCGTCTGGCGGATTTCTTCTTGAAAGATCAAGAAGGTAGTCGACCAACAACCCCATAAATCCTGGTGTCCAAGTTTGCAGACTATAAAGTCTCTAAATTTCGTGTACCTACTACTACCACACATCATTCTAAAGCATGAAGTTATATCAGACAATCGGGTGATTCAACCTAGGTACAATGTTCTAGCTTGATGTGAACTGTAACTGTGTAACTTTGTGTTTACTGCGGAAATCAAACTCACGACCCTAGGATCGAGAACTGGCGCATAGGTCCACTACTTTCTCATATATATATCTAATACATACATATGTACATATAATCACGCCTTTATCCCTAATAGGGTAGGCAGAGCGTAAACGACCTAAACAAAGGCCGTTCCACCACGTCTCACAAAGTCTTGAGGGCCATTCAAGAAAGATTTGTACGTATATTGCAGTAGTGACAGGTAGTGTCAGCCCATCGCCTAAATTACAATATACTGAAACCCTCGGATCCCTTAGCTGGTTTTTACAGCATGCTCGGGAGGAAATGCAGCTGGCACATTCTAAGTTTTTCTCTCACTCCCAGTCCAGTATGGAAGATATATATCTAATACCCATAGTATTAGGGTTCTGTAATGGTATAGCTATAACATTATCGTTAGAATAATTAAACTATGCACACATAGAGATCCTAATTATTACGGGTGTATTTTCTGTAAAATCTGGGTGTACAGGAAGTTTCTAAGGAAATAACCCTGAATATGGAAATGAGCAGTCGAAAAAAAACATGCGATAATGACCTCTATCACCCTTTAAACCGGCCAGCGATGTTCTGAACCGTGCCGCACGAAAACCGCGGCCTCGCTCTGTTTAGTACCCGTGACTAATACGAGTACCTTACCGGCTTTATTGTTTCTTATAAATACCTCGTTCTCTCAAAAGTATTTACGATAAAGTTTGGGATTTTGTTTCCTTGTAGGCCTCTGGAAGTCCATGGCTAGACTGAGGTCTCAAAGACAGGTCTCGCTCTGTTTAGTACCCGTAACTAATACACGTACCTTACTGGCTTTATTGTTCCTTATAAATACATCGTTCTTTCAAAACTACGATGAAGTTTGGAGATTTGTTTCCTTATATTTCCTATAGGAAGTCCACGCCTAGACTCACAGCCAAGATCTCAATGATAGGTCTCGCTCTGTGACAGATATTAAAGTACTAGTGACTAATACTCGTACCTTACTGGTATTATTCTTTCTTAAAAATACCATGATCTCTCTAAAGTATGATAAGGTTTGGGGATTTGTTTCCTTGTAGGCCTTAGGAAGTATGTATGATAGGTTATCATTATCAATTTATCCTTAATTTAACAGTACAGTATGGTCATTCTTGGACTGCTATTAGAGGGGGTTGGCAAGCACAGTGAAATATTTTTACAATGTTTTGATAAAACAAATAAATAATCAAAACCATGTTTAAAGACCTTTAGATGATTAGATTATGAGCAGGAAACAGGACCCTACGATATATTTTATCATTATCACTTTCATCACCATGCAAAATAGATTTCTACAAAATGGAACTGGTCTCAAAACTATATCAGTAGGAATAAAATATTCCAGACTTGCGTTTTGATAACAAACGTCTAGTTCAGATAACGCCGTGATAAAGTTCATGTATTTGGAACAACCACCTTCATTACAGGTCGCATTTTATCACTCATTCAGAGATAAACCAATATTAAATTAAAATGACGAATGAAGCAAATAGTAACGCATTTCCGGCATACATAACACGAAGATCTGTAGGATTTACAAACTATGCTTACTGAGTTACTGGTGCAAGGGACAGGGACAGGACAAACTGATAGGGATTTAGCCCTCTCAGTTGGCGGGAAGCTATCCCTTACGGGATGCATAGCACTCTAACCCACGATTTAATTTTGAGTTTTATTTTAACTACGATTATAGAAATACTCTTCATGTTGGACTGGGAGCGAGGGAAAAACATAGAATGTGCCAGCTGCATTTCCTCCCGGGCACGCTGTAAAAACCAGCTAAGGAATCTGAGGGTTTCTGTATACTGCAATTTAGGGATAAAGGCGTGATTATATGTGTGTGTGTGTGTGTGTGTGCAATTTAGGCGATGGGCTGACAACCTGTCACTACAGCAATACACCTACAAATCTATCTTAAATAACCCTCAAACCTTGTCAGACGTGGCGGTAACGACCTTCGTTTAGGTCGTTTAGGCTCTGTCTATCCCATTAGGGATAAAGGCGTGATTATTATATGTATAGAAATACTCAGGTCTTATGTTTGTCTAATATTGACAATGCAAAACACCGTGGTCATAAACAAAATCGGTTTACCATATTAATGGACAAAAATTACTTCCAATTCATGCCCCCATGCTGCCCCATACAAATAATGTGTCTGGAGGTCACAATTTCTCATTATTTTCAAAAAATATCTAAAAATATTTTCACTTCCCGAATGATTCATAACTGAGCAACTCCTATAAGATTTCGGGAAGCTGTCCCTTACAGCCGGCATAGTAAATTAATTAATTAATCCGTTAGTATCTTTCATATCGCAATGGCCGGAGTGTTTTTTCGTATGAACATAGTTATAAGGCTGAATAGTGACAAAAGCCATTAACTCTGAGGCGAAACCACAGGCCGAAAACTAATCAACAAATAAGTAAACAAACCCAAGAACCGGCCGTGACTCTTACTCCCCTATATTTAGATGCTGTTATCGTATAAACAATGATATCGGCCAGGCGCGCCAGAGTGACTCTCACTAGGCCACAGAGTGAACTAATGAGCTTCATCTTATATCTAGAACTAGCGACCCGCCCCGGCTTCGCACGGAAATCATCAGTGTTTCTCTACTATATTATGCATGTTTTATACATATAAACCTTCCCCTTGAATCACTCTACCCATTAAAAGAAACCGAATTAAAATCCGTTGCGTAGTTTTAAAGATCTAAGCATACTTAGGGATATAGGGACAGAGAAAGCGACTTTGTTTTAAACTATGTAGTGATGATTCAGTTCACATAAATAGACAAACAGTTAATTAATGAGCATTCTTTGAATAACTTTAACCTGGTATTGGGCTCGATTCTACACTTTTAACTGTCCAATATTTTACCTAAAATCTTGAATGTTGCCTGTAAGCACAGAATATATAATAGCACTACATACTATAAGTCTTCTTCACCTACATTACAATATACTGAAACCCTCAGATCCCGTAGCTGGTATTTACAGCATAATGCAGCTGGCACATTCTACGTTTTTCTTTACTTTTAACTGTCCAATATTTTACCTGTATTTTTATATGTATGACGTATACGTATGTATGTATATAAATACCTGATAACTAATATTATCTAATTACCCTGCACTTACAGGTCTACAAACTCTAGTATAGTAACAAGCTAAATTAATTATGTATTGTTTTCCTACACAATACTCTGTCAATAGAGCGCTATCTTAAAAAAATATGGCCTGTGTCCGCCTGCCTAGTTTATCAATTAATGACTATTAAAACTGTTTCATTCATACAATTCTTTATTAATAATAAATTAACCGAGTGAACTATTACGAATTTAGGTCAATAGCACTAACGCAATAGAATACTAATATAATATTTGAGTTTATTGATTCGTCCAGTCCAAATGAAGCCATGAATAGTATATTACTTTAGAAGTCGAAAAAGTTGCAATATATGGTCGAGTAAATTTGGAAGGCCGAGGCGCAGTTGAGACCTTCCAATGTATTGCGTTTTCGGATGAGACTGGTATAGTACTTTTCTCTCAGTTTTTCGAGGAAACAACAAAAATAAAAATAAACATTAAACTTGCTATTCCTCCATAACATTTTGTCATTTTTTGGATGGCGCCTTTGACAGGCGCATATTCCATTCATTAATTCATTTTTAAAAATTTGCATTCTGCCTTAAAAAAAAAAATATTGTTAAAACACCTAATCCAAAAATAATTTCCTGGAGAAAGTTGTTCAGTTTCGTTGACTGAGCAACCACAATCAGATTGCGATAAGCTATCCCTACATATACTGTAAGCTATTCCTGCTATAATGTTTTCCATTTCCAATATAATCACGCCTTTATCTCTAATGCGGTAGGCAGAGCTTAAACTACCTAAACAAAGGTCGTTCCGCCACATCAGACAAAGTTTTAAGGGTTATTTTAATTTGTAGGTATATTGCTGTAGGTTGTCAGCCCATCGCCTAAATTACAATATTCTGAAACCCTCAGATCCCTTAGCTGGTTTCTACAGCATGCCCAGGAGAAAATGCAGCTGGCACATTCTATGTTTTTCTGTTGCTTCCAAGCCAGCATGGAAGAAATTTCATTCCAATAACGTACGTGGATTACTGGATTTATACTCGAGTTTTACGACACAACAGAATATATAATAGTACTACAACGACACGCTCGGGAAGAGGTTCTTTTCCGGCTTTGTGTTTTCGAACAGACCCCACACGGGATAAGTCACGAGTAAGGAACTAATTGAAGGAGTAACTGCCTCCGTGGTGTATTGGTCAGATCCATAGGCTTCCGATCTGGAGGTCCTGGGTTCGATTTCCAAGGGGGAACACAAAGTTGACATTTGTCAATTTATCACTTTGTGATTTTTTCACCAGTTTGGCTAGTACATTGCAGGCTGAACCACCTGATTGTCCGAAAAGAAAAAGTATTTCGTGCTTCGGAGGGCACGTTGAGCCGTCGGTCCCGATCGCTGTCTTTGACAGTGGTCATTACGCAAACCATATCAGAGGACTAATAGTTGTGCTACTAGGCGGTTTGCAAACTCTGACACCAGGATTCATCGGGTCGTTCAACTCGGGAATCCACTCGCTAAGAAGAATACGGATAAGTCTATTTATAGTATTTCCAACTCAGTTTTAGAATAAAGGTAAACAAAAATTCGACTCTTTTACTCGCAGATCTTGTTTCTAAAGTTTTGGCTATTAGATATTACAACGTAATGAAATAGTAGGTTTAGTAGTTTAACTAATTTGCCAACACGTATCATTTATTTATGACATGTGTTTTTAAGTAAAAAGACATGAAACTTTGTTTACCTTTATTCTAAAACAGAGTTGGAAACACTATAGTTATAAAATACGTAATAAATTAGAAAACATCATATCTTAAACTCAATACAAATCGTGACTGTGTGTTCTTATGTGTGACATTATAACGTTATGGCAAGTAATTTGTGATGGATGTAATAAAACAAAACAAGTAAACAAAGTCTGCCACGTGGTCTTGTAATATATCGTCTCGTGTGATTAGAAATACTTCCATGCTGGACTGGGAGTGAGATAAAAACATAGAATGGGCCAGCTGCATTTCATCCCGAGCATGCTGTAAAAACCAGCTAAGGGATCAGAGGGTTTTAGTATATTGTAATTTAGGCGATGGGCTGACAACCTGTCACTACAGCAATATACGTACAAATCCATCTTAAATAACCCTCAAAACCTTGTCAGACGTGGCGGAACGACCTTTGTTTAGGTCGTTTACGCTCTGCCTCCCCCATTAGGGATAAAGGCGTGATTATATGTATGTATGTGATTAGAAATCTTGCTATTAAGATTTAGTAAGCCTTACGGAAAGAAGACTTATAGGCATCATTCAAGATTTTAGGTAAAATATTAGAATTAAGTTAAAAGTAACTGCCTCCGTGGTCTACTGGCTGGTGTCATGGACTCCCGATCCGGAGGTCTTGGGTTCGATTCCCAGGAGAGAAACACAAAGTTGATATTTGAGAATTTATCACTTTGTGATTTTTTCCCCAGTTCGGTTAGGACATTGCAAGCTGAATCACCTGATTGACCGAAAAAGGAAAGATTTCGTGCTTCGGAAGGCACGTTAAGCCGTCGGTCCCAGTCGCTGTCATTGATAGTGGTCGTTACTCAAACCATATCAGAGACCTGATAGTTCTGCTACTAGGCGGTTTCAAAACTCTGACACCAGGGTTCATCGGGTCGATAGACTCGATACCCACTCGCCAGAAGAAGAAGTTAAAAGTAAAGAAAAACGTAATATGTGCCAGCTGCATTTCCTCCCGGGCATGCTGTAAATACCAGCTAAGGGATCCGAGGGTTTCAGTATATTGTTATTTAGGCGTTTGGCTGAACACCTGTCACTACAGTAATATACCTACAAAACTATCTTATTAACCCTCAAAACTTTTGTCAGACGTGGCAAAACGACCTTTATTTTGGTCGTTTACGCTCTGCCTACACCGTTAGTGACAAAGGCGTGATTAAATGTATGTAACGTAAAAGTAACTATTACTATAGTTTGAACTAACTAACTAGTTGTAACTATTACTAGGCGGATTAAAAACTGACACCAGGGTTCATCGGGTCGATAGACTCGATACCCACTCGAAAGAAGAAAGAAGAACTATAGTTTGAAGTATTTTTGCATCCAAATTATTTTCAAACGGCAAAACTAATGATGCAACTTTGTAACAAAGAAAACAATGGGTTCGATTCTAGATACCACCAGCTATAACTAAAATTAAAATCTATCTGTCACTTTCAAAATAATAAAATTTAAAAAAGGCAGGCGATTTATATTTTATAGTTTTACACTTTGGTCCGCTAGATTTTAAGTTAATCTTGATTAATGGCTTTTGTGTAATCACCACGGGCTTTTTCAAGTTTCCCCAGTTTTTCTGTCAATTTTATCCGACATATGACGGCGGATAAAAATGACAGATAACGCACAAAACCACCGACTATAAATCAAAAACCGGAGAGAATAGATATTTCCTGTCTTTTTCCAATTTGTTTAGTCTGAAAGTTACCAATAGATTTTAATTTCGTTTTAGCCGGCAAATCTAGAATCGAACCCAATACCACGTTAAAGTTATTCAAAGAATGCTCATTATTTAACTGTTTGTCTATTTATGTGAACTGAATCATAGTCATAATATAATCAAGTTTGTTCTAGACTAAAATGATTTCGCAAGAAAAAAACATACATGCATATAGTCACGCCTTCATCCTTAATGGGGTAGACAGAGCTTTAACGACGTAAACAAAGGTCGAGGCGTCTGACAAAGGTTTGAGTTATTTATGATAGATTAGTAGGTATTATGCTGTAGTCACAGGTTGTCAAAAAAAAAACATAGCTATTTAATTGCTATGGTTAAACTTTATTAGGTTTATTTATTTCACAGATGTAGTTTCGCAAATGCTTCAATACTGGGAGCGAGCTGCATATCCCCCCGGGCATACTGTGAAAACCAGCTAAGGGATCCGGTTTCTGTATATTGCAATATAGGCGATGGGCTGACAACCTGTCACTATAGCAACATACATCATAATCATCGGAACCCTCTAAATTTGTCACTCATGGCGGAACTACCTTTGTTTAGGTCGTTTTCGCTCTGCCTACCCCATTAGGGATAAGGGCGTGATTATATGTATGTATGTAAAATAGCGTCGTATAAAAAAAAACACTATTGCTATGGTTAAACCTTAGTAGTTAAATTGAATTATACTAAAGAAAATTACGCATTATATTTAGTTAACGGTTATTGCGTCATCGTCATCGAAATCGTAACCTACTCGCATCGTACCTATACTTGTCTCATAGGCGAATTATAAGGTTTGATCGATGTAAGGGACAGCGTAGGGTTGCTCAGTCAACGGAACTGAACAACTATATCTGATCACTAAGTTCCTATTTTTTTTTTAGGGACTGACACAGACAACACCTAAGCTTTACTTGAATTCAACACTTCTCTATAGAACTCCCAACCGATTGTCGGTGATGGCGGCATTTCTCAGAGATCAGCCAACTAACTGTGCGGGATTAGTTTTTAGTGCCCAAATGCTTGCACAACACTCAAGTGCTCTATTCTTTCAATCTCTTATTCTAATGGGACAGATTGACACGACCAGAGAGAAATCAAGCGCATGACTGACTATTTACATGCCCATCCAAAAGCATGGATCATCTTACTTTTCGGTCAATCAGGTGATCAGCCTGCAATATCCTTACCAAACTAGAAACAACAACACAAAGTCATGTCCCCCGCCAGGAATCAAACCCGGGACCTCTGGGTTGTGAGCCCATGGCTTAGACCACGGAGGCAATTATGTAAAAACACACACACACAACACTTCTGTAAAAATGTATGTATGTTATCAAATAGCACTTACCAATGTAAAGTCTTTTCTTGGTCTGCCAGCGAGCGACAGCTCCCGCTATGAACAAATGGTGGCCAACCGCACTCTGTATACGCGCCTCCTCTTTCACTTGTCGAACTGCCCCCTCGCTTATTATCTGAAATGTAATCAACCAGTACAGAAAATAGGAAAAGGCATGTAGGCACTTACAAATATGGGAAAAATTTGTTCAAAATGATACAAATGAAAGGGGATGTAACGTTTTTGTATGGAGCCTGGCATAATGTGAACAGCAACCCATTTTTTTTTTAAAAGAAACATCTCAACCCAAGATCAATTCATTCGATTCTACGCACAAATAGAAATCAATACTACTCTTTGAGGTTTCTAAGTATAGAGTCGTCGAGTAGGTATAATTTTGCGCCGAATGATTTTTAAAATATAAGGGTTGCCATTCACACTATGCCTTTGCTTTGTGTATGTGTGGTATGTGTTATTTTATATTTCAGGTCTATGAACAAAAGAGGTATTCAAATTGAAAATTAAAAAGCTTTCTGGGATGACTTAACGTTATTATACCAAATAAATATTGCTCACAAAATCTTGTCTTGTTAGGATGTTAAGCAGATTAAGTGATCATATAAGCCTAGAATAGACAAAAAAATACTGCATAGTCATCTACATGATAATCTAAACTGTAAAGAGTATGAATTAATCATAAAGCAAGTCTGTTTTATGCCAATCAAATACTAGTTTACATTTTCACAAAAAACAGTGTACAAAAATCTTGTAATAAAATTCTAAATGAATATTGATCCCACAGAAGAAAAATAGTAAGACATCATAGCTAGTTAAGGGGCTTCTCTGGGCTAAGTGGCACCCTCATCAGTCAAAAAAATTAATCAAAAATCCGGTAGATCAGATTGAGGTTAAAACAATGAAGGTCAATTAGAACCTTATAAAGATGCAACTTGTAGTTTGTTGCAGTTACAAGTAGAAACATTTCGAAAAACTGCCACTTTTAGCTCTTTTGCTATCTGTAACTGCAGTGAACACTGAATTATTAATTTATAAAGCTTAAAATAAACTTCAGTACCTATTCTTACAATCTGGTCTACCAGATTTTTGATTAATTGCGTTTTCAGTGTGTAATGATTTTTTAACTGATGAGGGTGCTGGCGTGCACCCAGAATCCCCTTAATAATTTATTTTCTTAAGCAATTTATTGTGTTGGTACTGGATAGAGGTCATAAATTCTATGTGAATCATAGGTACATACACAATAAATTATTAAACAGCCATTGTTATCAATGCATGTAAAATCCATTTGACATAAACTGTATGAAAATAGGTCAATATGATAAGAGCTGTGATAATAACAAAATGCATTGGTTCCTACTTGCTGCTTACACTGTTAAGTATATTTTGAGCTTTTTTTACAATTTACAATTTACTGAGGCTAACATAATTAATTATAAAGACCTATTACTCCCAACAACACATATTCAAATAAATTTGAAAACAAATATTTTTTTAAAGATTGTTAGAAGGCCAGATATGTAAGAATCTTAGGTGAGGAAGTAACATAGAAAGGGAGAAAAGCTTCACATCTGATGAATGCTGAAGGTGTTAAGTCTATTCTGCACCAAAGTTTGACAAATAACTAATTGAATGGAATACTCAGATAGTATAAATAAATTTAATTAACATACCTGAGACTTGCTAAGGACTTTCAAAGCGTAATCCTTTTCTTCACTAACTTTTTTCACTTTGTAGACCTCTCCAAATGCTCCTTTGGCTATGGTTTCCTCAATTTGAAAGTCTTTTTGAAGTAGATTTGTGGTTATAGGGAACTCTGGCAGGAATATGGACTCCTTGTGAGCGACCGGCCAGGCAGTCTTACTTGCTTCCAATGGATTTGTCAGTGTCGAATCATTCCATCTGCAATATTCATTCATATTAATGAGCTTTCTGGGGTCAAGACTATGTTTAATTTAAGTTCTGTGGGCATACTGATTTTTGTATTTTGCAATCAATTTCTATGTTTACAGGTTTTATCTAGTTATGTTTCTTAATGTGTGAAATTTATAATCAATTTACAAACTTGCGTGCAAACATCAACACAAAACACATGCTCTATAAAATTAAACTGAGGGATTTGATATACTGTTATTAGGTCAGAGAGAAACGGGATTGTGATCCTTACCTGCGCCTGGAGACACGAGACCAAGGCCGCGACGCGCTGTATACCGACTGGTTGCTCGCCACAGACCTCCCGCTCAAGTTACCAACAAACGCAGACAGGCTGAACTGCACACAAAAATTCCATCACCTTGGAACACAAAGAACTGTCAAACCATACACAAACACCACGCAAACGGGCACACCTGCCTCAAACTCTTCACGCAACAAGCTGAACAAAGGATATTCACGCTACAACCGACCAAAATATTACGTATGTTCAGCTGAGAATGACATTAGCAAGTTTTCGTTTCATCATTACCTGACTTGAGAACGCCTGGCCGTCGCGGTCTGAATGCGCAGATTGCTTCTGGCGTTGGGTCTGGCTGCTTCTATTATGCGTATTTCCCATTAAACTAAATCAAAACTGTCCTCTCATATTCCAATCGATGATTTGCAGCTAGTATTTTTAATTTATTTTGCTTTTATTGTGTGACTCTTTCAACCACAAACCTTTTCCATCGACAATCATGGGCACAGACAAAAAATAATAATTGGTGTTGCTAACTATAAAAAAAAGACACGGTTCTACTATAGAAACTTGAATGCGTTGTGCCTCAGTAAACTTATGTATGATCGTGTAAAACGGGCTTTATTATTTTGTACAAAAAACTTTTTTATAAACATTTTCAAGATTTTTTAAAATTTGAATTAAGTGTTCATATAATTTATACAGTTTGAGTAAAAGCATTGACTGGTTTTATTTTCCTTTGATTTCGTTCTACTTTGAGCCTTTTCTTCGCAACGCGAGTATTTATTTTGTTTGTTATTCTCTCCTTTAAATAACTATTTATGCGCTTGATGATTCCCGCTGAAACTTCCACTATAAACACCGAAGAACTTAATCCCAAGATAACAGCGAAGCACTCGAAGATTGCTCTAAGGTCTGCCAAACTTAGCGCCTTGATAGACACCTCATCTTTCATGTCGCTGAATCTGTATTGCTCCCATTTTTTTATCAGGCCACCTTCAAAAGCTTTACGAAGATATCGATTGAAGGAATTCGTAAGGGGTGAATGCTTGTGTAATATCATATTCAGATAATGACTATGGATTCGATCCTTCACGACGTGAAGATATTGCTCACCTTTTTGGTTTAGAGCATTTCTTTCTAAATAACGGGCTACCGAACAATCCATCGGACAAAATCGACGACTATCATTGAGCATGTTGTTGACGCATCCGTCTATGCTTGGTAAAGAGACAAATCTGGAATTAAATTTTCTAAAACGTTCTTCGTCATCAGGTAGTAACATATCAGGAGATGCCATGCCTTCGATGACGTAGCCTTTCTCGATTATGTCTTCAAATGTTTCCACCTCCCTTCCTCTTTTAAGAGCAGTAAAGAAGGATACAATTACCGCTTGTATGACGAAGTTAATTACAAAGAAACCCCAAATTGATACAAAAAGATAAATCCGAAATGTGTTATTCTTAGGAGGCCGGTAAAGGCCGATGGATAAAACGTTTCTAAAAGTATTCACAAGGTCTTTACCAGCTTGGTCTAAACTAAACTTCCCTAATTCAACTGTATTGAAGATGAAGAACACGAACCAAATCATAAGAAAGCAAAAAACAAAGTTTATGAAGAGTTCAGCATTTGCTTCAAGAATCTTTTCATCAAACAGAACGGTATCAAACCCAGCACGATGTGATATAATGCAAACTCCACTTTCTTTATAGGCAACGCTCAAATCGACTTCAACGATCACAAGGTCAAATTGGTATACTGGAAAAATTATCACATCGGCTTGCCTTTTTGAAAAAGAAGAAATCTGTTGAATATTTCTGTTAAAGTCAAAACGATCTTTTATCACATCCTTTACGGCGTCTAAATTGATGGTAAAGTTCATGCGCTCGGCGGCGACTTTCCACACCGTTCCATCCCTTGAACCGAGGGTGTAGGTACCATTGTCGTTTATCGTAACCTTCAAAAACGGCATGACTTCAGCACCGCTACCCATCAACACCATTCCATGTAGATTTTTCCCTCTGTCTTCAAAAAGATTCGTTCGCTTCAAAGAACCTACATCCCCATATCCTATTCTTAAGGTTTCGTATCCGATACAAGTGCCTAGAAAGAATCTTCTTAATTTAGAATTTAGGGTCACATTTTGACATCCCAGAACACAGACGAAATCATTTCGATAATTTTGCACAGGTTTCGTAGCTTTAGTTTTCTTCCAGCAGCCAAAATGTCGCGACAGTTTGTAATTCTCGCCAACGTATGGACTGTAGACGGAGATTAACAGATTATTGTTGTTGTCATCAAACTGGACGACGATCCCGTTACTTATTTTGTAAAACCAGAATATCATGAAAATTTTAGGAATGTCCTCTTGTTCCTTAGCATGATAGTAAAGGAACGTGTTCGAGAGAGGGTGCCAGTGTGGAGAGGCCATAACTTTACGAAGCGTCTTTTCAAAACTTATGAAGTCCGGGCAGTTTAAAATGACCACGGTGGGATAATACGGTACTACGTTGTTAATGCCAACGTCTGTGCCGTTAGGAGGAATTAAAGTAAAAGTTAAAGGTAGATTTTTCATTTTAACGTAAAAGTAGTCGGGAAATAAGTGCCCGGCAAAGATGATGTTAGACCAGCCTTCGGGCCTTTGGTTCAAATATATTAAATCGCTCTGAAAATAGAATTAATTATTAGTCATGTAGGTACGTTACAGGAATTTTGGGTTATTGTCACTCCATTCTGTTAGGAAAATAAAAACTCTCAGAATACGCATTTTGTTATAAACGGAAGCGGCATCAAAAAGTAAATTATTTTCTAATCTGACTCTATTCTTTACAAAATACTATTATCTATTCTGTGCCCTATTCATTGCATTTTTAATAGAGGTTTCTAGAAATAGCGCCGTCTGTTATCGAGTAGCTGCACTACATAAATCAGGGTCGGGTAAAAACAGATTCGAGTAAGTTAGGTATTGATGGATACTTACAAGAAATTCTATTCGTTTTCTTTCTTTGTGTTCATTTTCTAAGTCTGATATATTTCCGTGAATAAAACATGGAAATAACATAAACAATATTAAAGCACTATCCCATCTCATGGTGAACGTCAAATCTACTCAGAAGGTAATTGAAAATTGGATAAGTTCCTTGGATCGAATATGATTGGATTGGTTCTCATTTGTTTGAGTGATATAATATTGATACAATCTGATAGATATTATAATATATTATATTACTCCATGATATTATTGAACAAAGCTAACACGGCTGTATTGAATAAATAATATCAATAATAATTTTGGTGTTATTCTGATCTGTATATAATTTGTACAATATGCCTACTTTTACAAGCTTAGATTTTCGTCTTGTGCATGTTCAGAAAAAAAGCTAGGTTCTTAAATTAAAACAAAAGTTAATTATTAATAAAATAATTTAATTTCTTGCTAAATACTATATAACAATATGATACATTGATTTAAATACAATAATAACTTAAATCTAATAGATAATTGATAGCAATTAACTGGTAACTTTTACCCTTATCCAATAACCTTTAATTAAAAATAATAAAAACAATTTATAAGGCAGTTGCGACCATATTTATAAAGTAGAAAACTATAGTATGATTAAATTTAAAAAATAACTAGTTGATTTTTAATCGGAATATTTAACTGGGAATTTGTTGTTGGTGTAAGGAAATAACTTCCCGCAAACTGATAGGGGTTGTTCAGTTACTGAAACTGAACAACACTCACAAATTAATTCTTTCAGGAAATAAAAAGGTAATTTTATTCCCTATACAGAACGATCACTTCGATTAGCATTGCATTATGCATAATGTGAAATAAATAAATAACTTAAGGAGGTGCCAAATCATTAGTTTCCTTCTTTTTTCATTTAATGAAAGAATTTCCTGGTGACAGTTGTTCAGTTTCGTTGACTGGTTATCCTCTATACGTTTACGAGAACCTGTTCTTTACACCTGTTATCATCTTTGATTTAAAAATCACAGCTTGGAGTTCTCCTTCCTATTCTCAAGGTATTTCTGGAGTTGTTCCCAAGCGCGGTCGATTTGCCCTTGCGTGTACTCATAGCTCCAATATGGGCTGAACACAACATTAGCTAGCGCCACTTGCTCTAGATTCGAAGGCTGGGAATCTATGCGTAGTCGAGCCTCTTCTTCGGTGAGGTTGTTGCGTTTCTCTAGACGTTTTACCGCCTGAAAAGAGAATTAAATTATTGAATCATGAACAGGATACCAAAGAATTTAATCGAGTGGCATTTGAATGAGCTACCGTGGAGCTACTGCCCGTTGTTTCTAGCCTCTTCACGTCAAACGTACATACATACATATAATCACGCTTTTATCCCTAATGGGGTAGGCAGAGCGTTAACGACCTAAATAAAGGTCGTTTCGCCACGTCTGACAAAGTTTTGTGGGTTATTTAAGATAGATTTGTAGGTATATTGCTGTAGTGACAGGTGGTCAGCCCATCGCCTACATTAGAATATACTGAAACCCTCAGATCCCTTAACTAGTTTTTACAGCATGCCCGGGAGGAAATGCAGCTGGCGCATTCTATGTTTTTCTCTCGCTCCCAGAGAACAATGTCAAACTTATCCTAAACTATACGGAATGTAGCTAAGATACTTGGCTTGTAAAACTGATTTGGTTTCATCCTTCATTCTTATATTATTGAAAAACAAGAAGAAGACTAATATTACAAATGCGAAATTATTCAATCACGCTTCAACATCAGGGCATATAAGTTAGGTCCTGGAATAGGACATAGGCTATTTTTCATCGCGGGAAAAACCTTCATTTTGACGGCAAAACTAAACCCACGGAAACCCCGCGCGGACACACTTATAACCTAATAAGAAATATACAACATGTAACAGAAAGGGTATAACCACCCGAAAGGATATGAACCAGTTTATAAAACTGAACAACTTTTCTAAAGGAACATAAGTTGAAAAACGAAAATATAAAGTTTGACTCCTCATACTACACATGCTTATCCGCTGATGCCTTTTGCATGGAAGGTCAAACGTTTTTTTTTTATTTTGTCCTATGTTCCTTTGTTCAGTTTCATGGGCTGGTTTATATCCTTTCCGGTGCATATTTTTCCCTTTCTGTTACACGTATTTGTATTTTTTTTGTATTTTATTTATTTAGGTTCACCAGCAGACACGTCAAACAATGGTCAAAATAACTTATTTCTAAATAGTACTGACACGCAATCCAATTTAGGTGACACAACATTTGCAAAAAAATAAACAAAACTGTAAGCAGAAAAAATACTTAATTAAAAAGAGTTAAACAATTATTTAAAGAATGATAAAATTCAAATCAATAAATAAATACACCACTAACTAAAATATAAAGCAAATATTAAATTAAAATTAAATTAAATCACTTACACTAACCAAATAAATAAACCAACTAAACTAATTAAATCAATATTAAATTAAATTAAAATAAAATTACGAAAATAAGGTTAATTATTAAATATAATTACACGTTGTGGATATACAGCAGCTGCTGTTATTGATATTGAACAGTTCTGTCCTGGCACTACGTGGTCCTACGTCTGTGATACTGACCTCTTCAGGAGGTATGATGACAGCCCACAGCTGGTGGCAGAAGTGGTACCACTTGGCTCGCACCATGACTGCCGCTTCCATGACCACCACTTTGTAGCCCTGCTCGCCTAGTACTTTTATCCTGCGCTGTGCTTCGGCTATGATCTCCGGCCAGATGATTTGGTTCAGTCTTTCTAGTTGCGCCTGCAAAATACATCAGAAGGTTATTGAAAAATATTCTTTAGATTTTCTTCCATGCTGGCCTGGGAGCGAGAGAAAAACATAGAATGTGCCAGCTGCATTTCCTCCCGGGTATGCTGTAAAAACCAGCTAAGGGATCCGAGGGTTTCAGTATATTGTAATTTAGGCGATGGGCTGACAACCTGTCACTACAGCAATATACTTACAAATCTATCTTAAATAACCCTCAAAACTTTGTCAGACGTGGCGGAACGACCTTTGTTTGGGTCGTTTACGCTCTGCCTACCTCATTAGGGATAAAGGCGTGATTATATGTATGTATGTATGTATTCTTTAGATTCACTACATACATACAGTCTCTCAAAACTTTGTCAGACGTGGCGGAACGACCTTTGTTTAGGTCGTTTACGCTCTGCCTATCCCATTAGGGATAAAGGCGTGATTATATGTATATATGTTTAAGACATCTTCTTCCATGCTGTCCTTTGAGCGAGAGAATAACATAGAATGTGCCAGCTGCATTTCCTCCCGGGCATGCTGTAAAAGCCAGCTAAGGGACCAGTGGGTTTCAGTATATTGTAATTTAGGCGATGGACTGACAACCTGTCACTACAGCAATATACCTACAAATCTATCATAAATAACCTTCAAAACTTTGTCCGACGTGGCGGAACGACTTTTGTCTAGGTTGTTTACGCTCTGCCTACCCCATTAGGGATATAAGCGTGATTATATGTATGTATGTTTAAGAAAGGATGAAATACCTTATCTCCAAACACGATTTCGCCTAGTTTTTTCCTGTCGACCTCGCCAGTCTCGGTGATGACCTGTTTGCCGAACGTTTCCGATATCGTCCGGTTGAGGGGAAGGCCCGGCTTATACAGTTCGTGGCCGATCAAGTCGCAGTTTATCACCGCTGCGCCTTTCAGTCTGGAAAATTTGCTTTGATATAGTAATGGGTATTAACCAAAAATGCATATCATTTCCACAATATGGACAACTGGGAACTATAATTGTTGAGACCTACACTACAGTCACGTTATACAAATACAAATTACAAGGTCCTAGTATTAAAATGGTATGTCGTAGTATTCAACCTAATCCAGGCATGCAAATAGTGGTTGGTACATTATTTTAATTTAATTAAACAAACATTTATACATTGACAGAGAATTGATGATTAAATAACTACCTACATAAACATTCATATAGGTATGTCAAATAAATAGTAATGGAAAGTGCAAATTAATTAAATTTAAAGTATGAATTACACTCAATATATTCAATGCCAAGGCTTAAAAAGTAGAAATTTATTATAACTATAGATTTCATTCATTCATATGAATTTTTCATAACATAACCAAGAACGATTCGCACTAAAATCTCCTGAACTTACTTTAGTTTTTCTGTGATATTGCTTTTTCCACTAGCAATGCCGCCCGCTAGCCCTATCACGTACGGCCAATCTGGAATGTTGGGGTTGTGCTAAAAAAAAACAATAATTCAAATACAAAATGAACATTTTTAAACTACAAAGGGGCTCTTATATTTCTAATGTGCAGTAGCGCACGACCATAAGTATTTTTGATTACCTCCTTACAAATCGTCTGCCCAAGGTAATTTTGAATACTAATATTTATCATTTCTGAAAAGAATTTGCTTGTGAAAGCTGTTCAGTTTTGTTTGACTGAGCAAACCAGTTTATGAGAAGCTGTTACTTACACCCTTTATTATTCAACTATGGAGGCCTCAATAAATTAATATCATTTAATACCGTAGATATCAGCCGTTAAGCCATATCAGAGGCCAATGCTTAGCGGCTTGAAAACTCTGACCTAATCTAGGATTGGATCTGGTTTCCCTTCCGGGTTGCGGAGATTATTCAACTATGGAGGCCTCAATAAATTAATATCATTTAATACCGTAGATATCAGCCGTTAAGCCATATCAGAGGCCAATGCTTAGCGGCTTGAAAACTCTGACCTAATCTAGGATTGGATCTGGTTTCCCTTCCGGGTTGCGGAGGTCAGATGGCAGTCGCTCTGTGTAAAAACTAGTGGGTACTGGTTTCGTGCAATCACCTAGATTAGGTAGCGGATCCCGAAAGATACGGGATAAGGCTAGGGATATGGTGGAGGCCTCAATAAAGTGCCCAGCAGTCGCATCCTCTGGTTGCTGGAGCTGACTTTAGCTTCTTCTTCTTCTGTTCTCTTCTCATGCGTGTTTTGAGCAAGTCCTATGACGTATGTGTCGAGAGGCGCGAGGCCATTTTTCTGACATCTCTTATCTATTTATATCATGATGTTTCTACACAGTGCTTCTACTATACAGCTAGTTATGTATTTACCTGTGGAGGCCTCAATAAGGTGCCCAGCAGTCGCATCCTCTGGTTGCTGGAGCTGACTTTAGCTTCTTCCTTCTCCGTCCGCTTCTCATGTGTATCTTAAGCGAGTCCTATGACGTAAGTGTCGAGAGGCGCGAGGCCATTTTTGTGCCGTCTCTTATCTATATATATCATGCTGTTTCTACACAGTACTACTACTATAAAACTAGCTTCCTATTTACCTGTGGAGGCCTCAATAAAGTGCCCAGCAGTCGCATCCTCTGGTTGCTGGAGCTGACTTTAGCTTCTTCTTCTTCTGTTCTCTTCTCATGCGTATCTTGAGCGAGCCCTATGACGTATGTGTCGAGGGGCGCGAGGCCATTTTCGTGCCGTCTCTCGTTTATTTTCGCGACCGCCTTGGCTGTTTCTTCGCTTACTACTATCAGCTGCGGACGGAAAGAGATTAATAAATTGGTTATTATTACAATACAAACTTATTTACTGCACGAAGAAACACATACAACAGAAATAAAAAGGAAAAAACGCGATAGTATAATAGACGGCTTTATTGCTAAAGCAGCGATTTCTATCAGGCAACCTTTTTTTTTATTCTTGAGTGAGAGAATGCAATCCCTAGGATAGATAAGTTTTTTGTTACGGGATTTTGTTGTATTTTATGAATACGTTAAATTCAGAAAGTACGAAAAAGCATTGCGTGATAATCATCCCTATATCCGCTTCGGGATAGGCAAATGTTAACAGCCTAATTTAGTCGTATTTTTTATATATAGTCTGCCCTTGAATCCTTAGATTTTAGAGTATACTTGGGAACAAAACTATCTCGTACATTATGTGTATCGTATTCAGTCTAATAAGATGAAAAATACCTTAAATATTTAATAAGTTTATATTAAAATGCATCGTTCTTCTTAGCGAGTGGATTCTCGAGTCGAATGTCCCGATGAGCCCTGGTGTCAGAGTTTTTAAACCGCCTAGTATCACAGCTAATAAGCCTCTGACATGGTTTGAGTAACGACCATCATCAAAGACAGCGACCGGGACCAACGGCTGAACGTGCCCTCCGAAGCACGGAATCTTTTTTCTTTTCGGACAATTAGGTGATTCAGCCTGCCATGTCCTAACCAAACTGGGAAAAACCTCACTAAGTGATATATTTACAAATATCAACTTTGTGTTTGCCCCCTGGGAATCGAACCCAGGACCTCCGGACCGTAAGACGAAGACTCTAACCACTAGACCACGGAGGCAGTTAATGCATCGTTACTAAGACAGCTTACTTGCCTGAAACCTAGGGTCATCTTTCGTCGGTCCATACATGTCCTGTATAGGCAGAACATTGTACTCCAAATCTGGATTTACATCTTTCAGGAAATTCAACACAGCTTCTATTCTTTTCTCTACTGGTTCTATTAACTCCCACAGCTTTTTGGCTGAAAGAAAATTGGAATGTCAAAGCTTAAGTGATTGTTCAGTATTTAGCTATCAATAAAATACAAACTAGCAGTTATTCACATTTTACAACTAGTCTTATTACAATAACCATTACAACCTTCTGGATCTGTATTAAGGAAAGAGCGAAAAAGGGAGATAGATGATTTGTTGTCGTCCTATGGTACAAAAGGCCCTTGAGATTTTCCTCTACTCCTCCCTGTTTAGGGCTGCGATCTTCGCTATAGCTATCTATAGTTGTAGAATATTGTTTTTTCTACTCCTACTCCATGCGAAACTGATTTTATACCAATTTAAGCTGATTCCAAGTCTAGCCTTACACTTTATCATATTGATATCGCAGACTCCAACAGTGACATGTTTTGTGGACCTCAGCACAGCCTGAGACAGCAGTATCTTATGGCCACTGTGCAGTCTATCGAAAGTCCCTCCTAGTGCTACGTAATCATAGGTCTTCACTGCTTCTTCACTCCCAGTTTGTGCGAGGGATTCAAGTGCATCTGAAATGGAACAAAATTAAATATAGTATGGGAATAAAAAACATTTTTGCAGGCAGTATGTACTCAATATTTACATAGCATTAGGCAACATTGCACTTTGTACTCTAGCACATAAAGTTTTATGTGTGTTACATTATCATTTAGTCCGATAATAAAATACCTTTCACAGTGTTTCATTATTTGTCTTTTTAATTATTAGATACAAGTTTTTCGAAATATTTCCATCCGCAGTTTAAATTATGAATTTTATTGTGGGAATCATAGATAATCTATAAGAAAGGAGGGTGGGAGCAGGATAATAACAAAAAGTAAATTATGTACTTCTGGATAGTATAGTTTACTTTATTGAAAGATTTTTAATGATCCAGTGGATTTTGTATCTAATTTATAATAATTAACAAAAATACATAACTTTCCTGTATATTTTGTCGGACTAAATACTGTAAACTTTAAGTGAAAAAGTGTGTCATCATCATCTCCCTAGCCTTATCCCGTATCTCACGGGGTCGGCTTCCTCATCTAGGGGATTGAACGAGGGTACTGGTTTTTACACAGAGCGACTGCCATCTGACCTCTGCAACCTAGTAGGGAAACCAGACCCAATCCTAGATTAGGTCAGAGTTTTCAAGCCGCCAATGCTTAGCACTGGCCTCTGATATGGCTTAACGACTAATATCTACGGTATTAAACGATATTAACCGGGACCAACGGCTTAACGTGCCTTCCGAAGCACGGAAAAAAGCCCCGAATAAACGTACATATGAAATTCGAAAACCGAAAAACACATTGGTACGTGGTGGGATTCGAATCACGACCTCCCGCTCAGGAGGCAGCGGCCCTATCCACTACACCATCGGGCTCATGTCAAGTGAAAAAGTGTGTATGACCAAACAATTATACATTATATCAACATAGATCTATAAGTATAAACATAGAAACTCACCAACACTCTGCAGTTTGCACCCTGCAGTCTGACTAGCTACGGCCTGCTTTAGTCTATTGACATTCTTCTCCAGTTCAGTCTCATAGAGTATTATATCAATGGGATTGTTAGTTTGGATGCTTTTGAGAGTGTCTCCTGGTCTCAGCATTAGTCTGACATCCAGGTTACTGCAGTGTGAAGTGGCCTGAAAGTTGTCACAGTAATGTTATATGTATAGCTAGATAGCAGACAAATTGGCCAGGACCGGGGCAGATGCGACCTTTATGGGCCCTGAACCATGTCTAACAATTCCAGGCCAAACAACAAAAGGCGTTATTAATATAAAAATTAAAAACGATAGTAACAGTAGATGGAATAAGTTACAGTCCTGGCGACAATCTAAGCTTTTCATAAAATGCCTAGATTTTAGAAAAACGCGTAGATTACTACAACTCAGTAAAAAACATATCAGACTCTTGGTAGGGTTACTGACAGGACATTGTGGACTGAACAAACCCCTACACACTATGAGATTAATAGATAACCCAAATTGCTCTGAGTGCGGACAGGAGGAAAGCAGTATCCACTTCTTAGCCGAATGTCCTAGCTACTCACTGCCAAGATGGGAATGCTTAGGAACTGACAAACTAGAGACAAAGGACTTAGAGAACATTTTATTAGTAGATATTCTGCAGTTCTGCAGGGCCACCGGTAGATTCGAGGAGGTGACGCTGACGGAGCACCAGTGAACCCAGTGCTCCACCACTGGGAATTTGGTGAAATGGTTCCAACATCAGGAGCTGATCACCTGTCTGCGTGCATCGCAGCCGTCCCACCAAGAAGTTGTTGAAGTTGAATGTTAGATGTATTATACTATTTCCAAATCAGATTTAGAATAAAGGTAAAGAAAGTTTTATGTTGTTTTATTCAAAAACACATTTCATAAATAAATGATACGTGTTGGCAAATTAGTTAAATGACTAAAACTACTATTTCAATATGTGATCAATCTAATATCTCAATCTAATATCTAAAACTTATTTTAGAAACATGATCTTCGGTTAAAAGAAATATATAAAACTTTCTTTACCTTTATTCTAAATCTGATTTGGAAATAGTATAGATGATAGCATACAATATGCATTTTCAATTAATATGTAGCAGTGTAATGCTACTTATATTTTGGTCATTTTTAGGCAAGAGTCAATTTGTCTGGTAAAGACAAAAAGTCCAATTATAAAAATGCCAGGGTATACCCCATAGTCTAAGATTTTGAATAGCTGTAACACTTTATAAGAAAAAAATAATACTGATTGTTAGTCAAAGTAAGATTAAAATAAGGTAGTGATAAAGCAATGCATGCATTATTCAAGAAATAAATATACTATTAAACTAGGTTGCCTACATAAAACTGATAAAAACGAATTATCTACTAAGTAATAAACCAATAAAATCTAACTTTCAAGCACAATTGTTAGCTTGATTAGGAACAAGTGTATAAACATAACCTATATAATCCATATTAATTTTACTGTTGCAAAATAGTAAATAAAAACACTCTCTTACCCTAGAATATAAATTAGCAATTTGCCTGCTGATGACGGGCAATGTTCCTTCTATGTTCTCATTGATTTTTACATACAATACTTTCTGTACGAACTTGGATGCTTTCTGGCAAACATTGTGCACCTTAGCTGCATTTGAGACGAAAATAAGCCCATTATTTGCCATCTTGTCTTCTGAAATTATTATAAACATACTGCATTAAGAATTTAATTTATACTGTATTGTTTTCAGTGTATTAATCTTATGTGCCTTAGGTTGGATAGTTATTTTTTCTGGTCAGTAAGATTTTCATAATCCTAACTAGAAGTATATACATTTAAGTAGAATATATTGAAGTCTCTGAGCATAATAATAACATTTATTTTTCAGGACTTGCATTCTCAAATAAATTAGAAACAAACAACAAATAGCAACAAAACTATACCTGTGTTACAAGAATTTGTCACATACAAAAACGACACACAAACAGAAAGCAACAACACTGTTATTGGTATGCCATATACGTTGATAAACATTGGATAATGGCGCTAAGGGTCAAAGGTTCAAAATAGTACACCCAGATCCACCAAACATTCTGTTAATTTGCTAAAATGAGAACGATAATGCACTGAAACCGTTCACAATTAAATCAATACGCCTATTTCATACTAAAACTAATACTTATGAATGTTATATTAGAGTATTAAAATCTGATCTATTACGATGTAAGTGCGAATGATAAGAAGCAATTTTTCTTTACAATTTGACGGGAAATACCGTTTCCGAAGTTGTATAAAGTTACTGTATTATAACTAAAAGGTAAATTACCTAGACGTTAAGTGTATTTAATATCAACTAAGAGGGTTTTTTCGCAATATAAACCGCAATAAATAAATATTCACTTTTAGTTAGGTTATGTTCGGTTTTATGTGAGAACACACAGCTACGTTTGCCAAGTTAGAAAGTGATGGCCTTACAAAAGTTCCTATTTTGCTGTCTCCCTTTAACTTTCCGAAATTTGGAAAAGTCGTAGTAAAAAGCTGTTTTTTGACAGATTGACATGAGGTGCTCGATTCTGTTAACGACTTACTTTTAAGGCCGATTCACACCTTAGCATCACTGTCGCCGTGGCGTCGTTCCGGGGAACGTAAGAGTTTTTTTTTATTTTGCCTTGCTCAGGTCTTTTACACTCTTTTGTAATACAGAAATGAGGTAATGCATGATCTTTTCTATATTTTACTTCTTTCTCTGGCTTTTGTGGTGGCAGACCTCCAAAGATCTGCCTTCAAGGAGTTCATCCAGCTATGACGCCGATTAGAGAATGGGGACAAATGTAAAGCTTATGGATTATTTTGCTCATTAGTCGACTTTGTCTCGGTCACCTCTAGTCTACACTTGAGTCAAGACAAGAGCAAGCACATCGCATATAAAGCCCCCAAGAAGAAAAGCACCCTGCTACTGGTACATTCTATAGGCAAGTTTTTTTATTCCTTTCAACCTATGAAAATAGGTATTAAAAACAAAGTACTAAGCATTCTTGAATGTTTATTTAAATACTTATCAACACGCATAGAAAAGTTATAGAACAATCCAGAATATCCAAAAAACAAAAAAACACTCTTATTAATACGATACGATGGGTAGAAACTTACGTAAATGCTAGCTGATGATTAAATTGATAAATCACCTTAAATATACATATATTTAAGGTACATACCTACTTAATAATAAAATATAATTAGCTACTAACACGTTTTATTAAAAACATTTAATTAAGACACGAATTAGGTAACTAGAGCCTAGAGTTCTAGAGTAGAGATTAGTACAATACAATGTAAAAAAATAATCTCTTAAAATGGTATTTAGTCTTAAAATTAATTGTAATTATAGAGAGAGTGATGCACAGTAATTTGTACTATTATTTAAAATACTTACTTAATTTATTAATTTAATTACTATCAAAGCAAAAACAGTTATTACTGGGTCATGAAGATAATAAGTTTGTTTCTTTAGCTACAGAACATAAGCCAAAATTAAAAAGAGGCAATGTAATTAACGTTTGTTCCAATAAAACACATACGTTTATTGAACTACTAATAACTGATTAAGAAAATCTCGGAAATAAAAGAATATCTTATTACCAATGTAAATAAAAATAAATGCCGTAGTACTTATACTATAATGTAGGAAAAATACAAAGAACAATGATTCCATAAAACATTTAGAACAGGGAAGATTTTCTATATAAAATCTATAGATTGTGACATGGCCTAAGTGGGTCCCCCATCAGTATAAACATCATAAATCACTGAAAACGCAGTGAATCGAAAAAGCGGTCCAACAAACTCAAATAATTGTAACTAAGACAATTTAGAACCTTATAAGTTAGCGATTAATAGTTCGTTGTAGTAACAGGTAGGAAAATTGAGAATAACTGCCAACAACGGCAATTTTTCTTTCTGTTACTACAAGTAACTAAGAAAAGCTAATTTATAAGGTTCTAAATTGTCTTTATTACTTTTACTTGAGTCCGTTTTTTCGATTCACTGCGTTTTTAGTGAGTTATGTTTTTTTTACTGATCGGTCGCAGCTTAGGCTATATCGCCACTTTAAGAAAAATATCTAGAATTACTTATTCTAAAACGTTCGGTGTTGTTGACTAGCAATACGATAACGTCGTGGGAATCACACTTGCAAACAACTCTTCATAAGCCGTGTTGTGCTGTGCTCGTAAGAATTCTTTGGCTGTGCCTAATATCATGTCCTTGGCATCTGAAAAATGTAAACAGATAGGTGTAAGCTAACAACTAAAATGAGTCATAGCTTCACAAGGTGAAACAGTTATAAAACCGTAGATATGGATTCTCAGTCTTGAATAAGGATAATGGTTACTATTATCGTGCAACTATCAAGAACTGATAACAAAACTGTATAAGTATAACAGATATGGGTAGAATTTAAGTTAATGTTATTTTAATACTATCGACTCTACTATTGCTGTAAAATTTGCAAATAAAAATGCAGGGAGATTTTATTAAATTTCATCCTGATATAACAGTGATACTTTTTTCTTGGAGTCAGCGGCGTCAGCGCCTATCGATACCTCGCTGTAACTTAACGAATTATGGCAGAACTCCCTTCCAACTACAATAAAAGTAGAGATGGAGGATAGTTACTTGGGGTCAGCGAATGTCCTTGAGCCTGATGCCCGCTTCCTCCGAGGAGTTGACGCGGGTGACCTCAGTGGCGTTGCTGGATCTGATCACCCACCGGCTGGTACCCTGAGCTGGTACTCCTCGGATCATCAGACTGGTGGTTTGCCCACTGGCCTTGTTGCGTCTCTTAGTCACCACTCTGTGACTGCTTGGATCCATCGTCCAGTAAGTTACCTGGGGTCAGCGAATGTCCTTGAGCCTGATGCCCGCTTCCTCCGAGGAGTTGACGCGGGTGACCTCAGTGGCGTTGGTGCTGGATCTGGTCGCCCACCGGCCCGTGCCAGACTCGGAGTATGCGCTGGTGCCCTCGGCTGGCACTCCTCGCAGTTTTGATATCCTGGTACACAGAGAAACACTTTGGTGAAAATAATTTTCTGAGAAGTCAGACAAAGCTAGATCGATGAGATTCGAATATTATGTTTTTTTTTATTTTATTAGAAATGAGACATTTCTCTAGACATTAGGTCAGGGTTGACCGTGACAGAGTCGACGATGGAGCGAGCTCACCCAGAAGATGCCTGTTATGACACTAGCAATAACACGCACTGATGGAACACAGCATCCAGCGTTGTTATATCCTTAACTTAAATAAAAAATGAATAAAGCACATCTATGTTTATTTGGATAAGTTTCCTATATTCTGCCTATCAACAGAAAAAGTATGGATTTGCGTACGCAAGCATTTATGGAAATCCAATAAAAATATGGAACATTTATCCTAGGTAGCTATAGGGTACCTAACCTATAGCCCTAGATAAGCACGATAACGACTAAAACCTAACACACCCCGAAGCAAACTCATAGCGTGAAGTATTCCTACTAAATATGTTTGAGTCTATTAATATTTCACCACTTCGTAGTTCACCACAAATGTAACTTAATCTTTTTCTCATCCCCTTCAAGCGCATTGCAAGCATGAAATCTCCCAGTAGGTATTCAAGCTTCATACTACCTATAAGTAGACCGACAACTAAGGTGGTTGTAAATGGCTGACCAGCAATTTAGATCCAGACATGCAATGAGCAATGCACGCGCCCCCATGCCAACAGCCTCAAGGGATTGTATAAAACAGCTGGAGAGCAAAAATCATTTTAGTTTATTCTTTTGCACTACAATTAAACGTAAATATAGACTAAGATATTATTAGAGAGCCTTATAAGAAACTGTTTAAGGTAATTTTCTAATAGATTTTTGCACTCACAGTACTTTTTTTTTTCGAAAATATTAGAAATAACAAATAAAATATTCGACCGCTGACGGGATCCCGTTTAAGGTAAAGTGGCATTAAATTATTTTTTGCTTTATCGTCAATTTACCCATCAAGAATTTACTTTACCCGATAATTTGATAATAAGAAATGAATACACTATGTTTTCTCCTCCGTGGTCTAGTGGCTAGTGCCATGGACTCCTGATCCGGAAGTCCTGGGTTCGATTCCTAGGGGGAAAACACAAAGTTGATAAATGAGAATTTATCACTTTGTGTTTTTTTCCCCAGTTTGGTTAGGACATTGCAGGCTGAATCACCTGATTATCCGAAAAAGAAAAAAGATTTCGTGCTTCGGAGGGCACGTTAAGCCGTCGGTCCCGGTCGCTGTCTTTGATAGTGGTCGTTACTCAAACCATGTCAGAGGCCTGATAGTTGTGCTACTAGACGGTTTAAAAACTCTTCATCGGGTCGATAGACTCGATACCCACTCGACAAAAGAAGAAGACTATGATTTGAATGAAAGCTACGATCGATAAATAATATTTATGATCGAATAAATAATATCCCTAATAAGAAAGTCGTAACCGCAGATATTGATCAATGATCACTGTAGATCTTCTATGCTGGACTGGGAGAGGTAGAAAAACGTAGAATGTTTCAGCTGCCCTTCCTCCCGGGCATGCTTTAGATATCAGCAAAAGGGACTCGAGGGTTACAGTGTATTGTAATTTAGGCGATGGGCTGACAACCTGTCACTATAGCAATACACATTACAATCTAAAACTGCCCCATTTTTTTGTCAGACGTGGCGAAAGCGCCTTTTACGAGGCGTTTAACGCTCTGCCTACCCCGTAAGGGATAAAGGCCTGATTTTATGTATGTATGTATGTATCACTGTAGACCTTGCTACGGCGTAGCAACCGTAGCAATGTTAAAATATTACAGCCACGAACTGTATAACTTATGTAGTACAAAAGAGGGAGTTATGTTTTCGCATTGAAAGGGTTAATTAATTATGTCAGGTCATTGTTTGTTTCTGTTAGTCATGATGATGATATAAGGCGTGGGGTGTGAGGCATTACCTATTATAACAATTTTCTGTACTACCGTACTACAAAGAGTTTTACGCCTACGAATATAGTTCGTTTTTTTAACGTTGCGTTATCGATACCAACGTGTTTTTCGGCCTGTCAACAGTATTTTATTTGCAACTTAGGAGAGGTTCAAATTTCGGAACCTTGCAGACCTTGTTACAAACATATGATTTGCTACCTTTAAAGTTGTAAGGAAAAAGCTGTTTATGGGCTGCAAAACAAATCGGTATCCATAACTAAACGCTAAATAAATGAACTTTAGCAACCAATAAACCTAGTCTATAGTACCAACTTTGTGAGCTGATGAGTTGTAAACCTTATACTTTGATTTCACAAGTTAGTTAATTAGTTTTAATCTTAAGTTACTAAAAACGTAAGGAGGACAAACTTCTATCACAGGATATTTTTATAATACGACTTTGACAAAGAGTTGGTTCTTTAGTTCGACGTTATTAAAAACTCTATCGAATTTTATATATTTTTCAAAATAGAGCTCTAGGACCACACCAGCCTTTATTGCTACGGACCAAACTGAAGGTCTGCTAATCCATGGTCTAATAGTCGGATCAATCACCACTCAATCATCATCAATCAATCGTCAATCAATCGTGAATCAATCATCACTCAATCGTCAATCAATCATCAATCAATCAATCAATCATCAATCAATCAATCAATCATCAATCAATCTATCATCACTCAATCATCAATCAATCGTCAACCAATCGTCAATCAATCATCAATAATTAAAAAAAACAATCAATCATCGACCAATCAATCATCAACCAATTAGCCATCAATCAATCATTTATAAATCGTTAATTAATCGTCAAATCAATTATTAAAAAATCAATTAATAATCGATCAATCATCAATCAAACGTGAAATGATGGTTTTCTCCGAAGCACAGAACGATACTCACTTCTTCCGCACCAAGTTGCGCACTTTGTTCTTCCACACGAAGATGAAGAAGATGAAGATGCCGAGCGCGATGTTGGAGAGGTCCACCACCACCCAGTACCAGTTGGTGCCTCCCGCCGCGAAGCTGATCACCTCCACCGACCAGTTCACGCCCATCACCACGAACAGCTTCAGGTAGAGAGCGTATCTGGGGGACAAAATAGAAACGTAAAAGTACTTACACATAAAAAGGATGGAAGCTTTTTTTTTAATAGCAATCGTCCGTTTTGGGACATTTTGCCAGTGTCACACGTCAATGGAAGCTGTGACTTAGCTGTGAAAAATACCGTTTATTTTTAAATCCTTCTGAATTGCATCTGTCACAGGCACAGCTATCATCCAAACTTTTTATAGTAAGAAGTAATTTAAACTCTCATTTATAATAGAACTGTTTTTTTAACAGCACAGTTTAGTTAGAGAGCGTATCTAGAGGAATAGTAGAAATGTGCGGATTCATTGCAATCTGGTCTGGCGGCAATTTAACAAATTTAATTTTAATTGTGTAAGTGTTTATGTTGAACATGTCCCTGAAGAGCTCCAGATGGAGTTAATAGAGCTGCAGTGTATTTCATTCAAATTTAAAGTACCTACATATTTAATTCAGATTTACTTGAATTCTATTCCAAATACGTCACAAATGCTGACTTTCCCAAAATCAGAGACCACGCAATAAAAATTACAGTACTTTTTGGAACATAAATCTTTGTGAACGGTTATTTTCACGAATGTATAACGTAAAATCATAAACAAGGACCAGAATCACTAATGAGCACCTGTTATCTAGCCTGAGAATTGCGACTACCCAACCCATATAGGGGCAGATATAGTTTAAAAAAAAAAAAAACCAATGTCAACCATTTTTAGCATGTAAAAGGTTCCTTATTTTGTTATAATTTTCAAATAAAATTAAACATATTTTTTGTTTGTAATTTTTTGTACCTAAATTGTGGCCCGCCGAATATTTCTTTAAGGATATTTGTCCCGCGGGGTCAAAATGGTTGAAGACCACTGATGTACGGTGTTCGAGATGGTAGTGCATATACAGTGCACCATTAAGTTAGATTTCCGCAAAATAAAGTCATTAGTTAATTACTCTTCGAAAATGGTTTCGCAAAGTTTCTGTTCTCCCAGTACAGTTAAGATAGTCAGAATTTATTATAAGTTTTATATAAGTTTAAGCTAAGCACGTTGAAAGCATTTCCGGATTAATAAAGATTAAGTAGCTTCTGCGTCTTATTTCTTCTTATTCGCCGAAATTATTTCATTTACGTGTTCTAGTTTTATTTTGTTTTATTGTCTTCGTTATTGCCACATGTTTTATTATTTCCCTTGTTTATTGGCAAAAAAATAATGTTTTTATTCAATCGTGAAATAACTAAAAGGCTTACGTAATGGCAAAGAAAATAAATGTAAGAAAACAAAACAAAAGAGCGGCCAAATATACCATTAATTCGCGTATCATATACTCTACTGTAACTGCCTCCGTGGTCTAGCGGTCTGAGCCATGGGCTCTCGAACCAGAGGTCCCGGGTTCGATTTCCAAATGACTTTGTGTTGTTTTTCTAGTTTCTAGATCACCTGATTGTCCGAAAAGTAAGATGATCCATGCAAATATGGATGGATGGATGGACATGTAAATAGTCGGGCCTGCGCCTGATTTTTCTCTGGTTGTGTCAGTCAATCTGTCCCATTAGAATAAGAGATTGAAGGAATAGAGAGTGCACTTGTGTGTTGCGCAAACACTTGGGCCCTAAAAACCAGTCCTGCGCAGTTGGCCGATCTCTGGGAGATAGGCCACCATCACCGAAAATCGTTGGGAGGACTATTATTATCATCAACTCTACTTAGCATTCACTTGTGTCGTCGCTATAATAAATGTATTGCTATTAATATCAGTAAGTTGAACTAGTAAAGCCATTTGTCTGTATCATTTGTGGGTTGCGGTTTCGAACATGCCGTAGATTATGTTACGTAATATTGGTTAGACATGATTATGTCTTATACAAACGACATAAAGGGTCTTCTTACTCTTACAAAACATATGGCATGTAATAATAAAAACAAAACAGTTTTGGGAAAAGTTCATGTGATTTATGGTAGGATTTATGATTGTTATAAAATGAAAATATAATTAATTATTTTTGTCACGTAGTGGTGTCTGGTGATAAAGCCTCTTAAAATCATTTATCCGTAGATATGTTTCCCTAAAAATATCGCATAGCTTAGCTAGTGAAACGAGGCTTTTTGACGTATGCATCAAAATGGCGGTTGGCCTGTCATGAAATCAGCGTAATATCTAATCACAGTCTATCTCCGGTGTACGAGACGCCGCCTCTTGTGATTCCACACAATGTTATGTTGTATACCAATTCAATTTCGCACAAAGCGCTACTATTACACATGTCAATGCGAACGGCTAAGGAGTTTCCAGACAATTATAGCTTGGAACTTATCAAGGCGAGAGTCAACAGACAATATCTAGGTATACATTCTCTTGTCAACTGAGATGGTGGGCCTATAAAAAAAAGCAATAATACTTAATAGTATATTGCTATCATACAAATTGCATACTGGAACTTCCATACTGGACTGGGAGAGAAAGAAAAACATAGAATGTTCCAGTTGCCCTTCCTCCCGGGCATGCTGTAGAAGCCAGCAAAAGGGAAAAAAGGGATTCGAGGGTTACAGTGTATTGTAATTTAGGCGATGGGCTGACAACCTGTCACTACAGCAATACACATTACAATCTAAAATTGCCCTCAATTTATGTCAGACGTGGCGAAAGCGCCTTTTAGGAGGCGTTTTACGTTCTGCCTACCCCGTAAGGGATAAAGGCGTGATTTTATATATGTATGTATGTACAAATTGCAGGCGATTTGGTGACTCGAATATTTTTTTATGATTGAAAACTTTTCTATTATGTCTTACGTAAGTTTCAATTACTATTTCCTAAGTAACAAAATGAGCTCTTAAACTTTTTCATACACAATTATTAACTACTGTGTACCAACCATTACAGATATTTTCAATGCCACCCGCCATTTTGACGACAGGTCTGCGGGTGGCGCTTATTTTAGATTTTTCTTCGTATCCATTGAGGTACACATTTTTATTTCTTAGGTACTAAATCAGCTGTAAATGATAGAACTACTTTTCAATCGATTTCATGACTGGCCACCCGCCATTTTAAAGCACATTTTTTTGATTACCATTCCCACGAATTAATTTCTTCTAAACAGTCTAGCTCTACATAATATTTATCTCATTCACGCAATCACCTTTACTTCCATGTAGAACCTTCAGGATATGCGACAGGAGTGACTTATGGTTATAGCTGCCGTAACCCGAGCTATTTCCGATAACATGAGTTATACTTGGAGATTCGAATAAGGGACTATTCCACTGGATTGGATGTGTCAGTCAGTAGTAATCTGAACGATCTCCCCATCCAGTGGTTGCGAACAATGATTGCAGTCCATAAGGACAGCAACTCACAGGCGTCACTTACTGCACGCAAGGTTCTGCTTAACACGTTGTCAATGCTTTTTGCATTGCCTACAACACACATGCGTCACCTTACGCGCTACGGGATACGCACTACTGGCAGAGGGATGCGCCGACGTAGAGTTCCTCGCTACGCGGGCGTATTGCGTAAGGTGACGCACGTGTGTTGTAGGCAATGCAAAAATCATTGACAGCGTGTTGAGCAGAAACTTGCGCGCAGTAAGTGACGACTGTGAGTTGCTGCCGAAAGACTAACGGCCTAACTATAGTAATATTACTTATAAACTAAGAAGTTTGCAAGGATCGTAGCAAATGGAAGGATCTCTGCCTACCACGCCGGGAAAGAGGCGTGACGTTATGTATGTATGTATAAACTCTGAAACTGTTGGACCAGATCCTAAAAAAACCTACATAAACCGTAAGTATAATTTTAAAAGTTTTATTTCTCTGCGGGGAAATGTTTTGTTTGTCTTTTTAAAGAAGGTATTTACATAACGTTTTGATTTACTGTTCTACCTTTATTTATTTTTAACCAAATGAATTCAATGGAGAAGCACCTTAAGGAAATTTCTCGAGCTGTATAAATCAGTGCGATCTATCTAAACCAGAAAGAAGCTCGAAAGGTATCCGTAATCTCGAACGTAGAGACCTCTGCTACGAGCTACGACGTAGCGATCGTAGCAGATCGCTACGAGAAATACGTAGTTGTGAAAAACACATTACAAATTCTTACAAAAATGACTCCATATCTTGAATTTGCAAGTATAATGTAAAATCTAATTTAAGATCATCATCATCTCCCTAGCCTTATCCCGGTATCACACGGGTCGGCTACCTAATCTAGGGTATTAAAAATCTAATACTCTTAAAATCGAACAAATAAAAATATTAGGAAATTATACAAATTCTCCAAACCAACATCGGAGCAATCAGTTATGCAAACTATGTAAATCCCAAGATTAAATTGGAACTTATTAAACATTGTGGAATTAGCAGGAATTGGATACCTACGCGCTGTTTCGGGTACTTTTACCTAAACATACATACATACAATCACGCCTTTATCCCTAAGGGGTAGGCAGAGCGTAAACTAAACAAAGGTCTTTTCGCCACGTCTGACAGAATTTTGAGGGTTAATCAAGATGGATTTGTACGTATATTGCTGTAGTGACAGGTTGTCAGCCTCCCAGTCCAGCATGGAAGACAAAAACCTAAAAACGTTGTATAATCTGGAAAGTTTAGTCGCTGTGAAAACAAAATGTCTTTTTTGATGGTGTTTCCGGAGTAGCGCACCTGGATACGAAATAAAGTTATGATTGCCGTTTTTCTTCCCTTCAAGTTAAAAATGTAGGCGTATTTCTTTGATTTTGTTAGTGTCAAAATTATTCTTGGCTGGTTATAAGTAGGTACTACATTTTACGACGCAAGTCTAGAGAAGTACTGCAATGCTATATAAAATAAACAACTGTAATAAATCCGCATAAAAAAGTAATATACCTACATTATCATTCTAATAACCATACTCTTCCATTCTGGCCTGGGAGCGAGAGAAAAACATAGAATGTGTGCCAGCTGCATTTCCTTCCGGGTATGCTGTAAAAACCAGCTAAGGGATCCGAGGGTTTCAGTATATTGTAATTTAGGCGATGGGCTGACAACCTGTCACTACAGCAATATACACACAAATCTATCTTAAATAACCCTCAAAACTTTGTCAGACGTGGCGGAACGACCTTTGTTGTTTATGTCGTTTACGCTCTGCCTATCCCTTTAGGGATAAAGGCGTGATTATATTGTATGTATGTACAAAAAAAAACAATTTTTAATTCGTATGCATAAGGATAAGACATAAGAGCAGCTCTCTGTAAGATTGAATATTTTCATAACAAAGAAGCCCGTACCTTTCCTTGTCCCTCTTAATCTTGTCACTACACGAAGACTCGGAGTTTTTCAAGATGGCCGTCTCTTGCCAGATGGATCTGATGCGATGCGCTTTTATAGCAACAAGAGTATATTTCCGTAAGATTAAATCTTTTCATAATAAAACAGCGGACCGTACGTTTCCTTGTCCCTCTTAATCTTGTCACTACGCGAAGACTCGGATCTTTTCAAGATGGCCGTCTCTCTTAGGCCCGTATTTGTAATCGGCACTTGAGACTGACAGCGAGGTTGAGTTCGTATCAGAAATGTCATTTCAGTACATTATGAACTGTCAAATCCAAACTTGATACTGCTCTCAATCTTAAGAACGCTTTATAAATACGGGCTCTAATCTTGTCACTACGCGAAGATTCGAAGCTTTTCAAGATGGCCGTCTCTTGTCGAATGGATCTGATGCGGTGCGCCGTGATAACATAGGAAGGGCTGTAAGATTGAATCTTTTCATAATAAATCAGTCCGTACCTTTCCTTATCCCTCTTGATCTTGTCACTGCGCGAAGACTCGGAGCTTTTCAAGATGGCCGTCTCTTGACGTATGGATCTGATGCGATGCGCCGTGATAACAAACAGAACCACGTTGCAGACCACTAGGATAAGGACCGGCGTGAAGAAGTATACCAGGTCGCTGTGCCAGTCTGAGGGGAAATATTGTAGGTATTGGTAGCAATTCGTAGTCACATATAAGTCTGTAATTTTCTAACTTGAGAGAACAGAAAGAAACGGCAATCATTTTAGTCAAGACTTTGTTAAGTTGTGCGCTCTACGCATCGATAGCATTATTGGTGAAATAAGAACCCAAAGAAAAAAAATGATTAAAAAAGTTGGGAAGACGAAAGCACTTTTGCTTTTGATAATTTAAAAACTTTTGTACACTTTTTGTGTTATTATTAACACGTACAACTTCTAGGTAAGTAGATACCTACCTACTTACTTTTGCTGAATAGAAGTGTTTATTTTAGCAAAAGTAAGTACATAGTAAGTTTACAAAACATCATATTACTTTTATTTAGCAGAGCAAAGAAAAATTCGACATTCTAAAGGCTTATACATACACTGCAAACATCCTGTGAATAGAATTATTAGAATAGAATTTGCCTCTACCTTCAAACCAGCACCTCTGGTTGCCAAAGCCAGGTCGAATGATGTTATCTGGAAGGCTGTCGTTGAACTGCATAAACGCTGTGACCCCAGTGAGCAGTAACGGAACGCCCCAAGCATACAGTCCATACAACAGGAACCTTCTCCTGTCCCGTTGTTTGCTGCTAGAGCCGCGATGGTAGCCACTACAAAAATAATAAAGGAATTCATTGAGCTATTCTTTATTAGCGGTACAGTCGCAGTCAGAATATATTTTCCACCCTAAAGTTTTGACTGACCACAGTGTACATTTTTAATGCAAATGTCAAAAATAAACAATTGACGTATGAAGATATCAACAAGATATCAATACAAGGTGATTGACACGCTTCTTTGCGCGGAAATTAGATCGAATTTAGCACGATATAAATAAAATAATATAAAGTGAAGTAAACATTTTATCTGACTGCGACTGTACATGACGTTGCACAAAAATACTAGGTACTTGGAAAATTAAACGTAAATCATCATGCTTTATGAAAATCTATTGGTTTTACGACACCAATCTACTGCTACTTTGCTACTCTACATCAAAATTTCCATTTGATACCTATGTTTGATCCCAGACCTATTTTTAAAGGAAAAATATAATTTAAAGTGTGTTTGTTTTTTATCATGAATACATATTACGGTATAATTTATTTATAGCTACGATGCAATAATGATTCAACAGATAAATCAGTTTACGTCATTTAAAAGAGCAGTCATTTAAAATTGAACAAATTTATAATGGAATTTATTGTATTGCACATTGTTTATGTGGAATTATTTCTCGAAAACTTCAATGAACTATTGTTTATTGTTAATTAATATAAGTACACATGCCTTACAACAACAATGATTCATGACATGACACATGTTTGGTTATAATCTTACCATTGCGGTTGGGAAGAAGCTACTCCTCCGATCCTTTCAAATCAATGGAAGCATGTACAAAATAATGTATAATATTTATTTAATTTTGCCTAAGAGAACAGAGACGATTAATTATGAAAGAATTTCTTGCTATGGGTTTAAAAAACTCTGACACCAGAGTCTGTCGGGTCGCACGAACTTAAAAATCCAATTTATAAAAGAAGAAATATCTAGACCTATTATATTTGAGTTCGGCATAGAGCCAAAATGAAGAATGTAGCGGATTGTGTACGTAGAAGTAAAGTATTTTTTTAACGTTATCGATACCAACGTGTTTTGCGGCCTATAAACAGATTTTTCTTTGCAACTTAGCAGAGGTTCTTATTTCGCAACCGCAGGTGATAACCTTGTTACCAAGATATGTTTTGCGGTTGACTTTCTTTAACGTTGTAAAGCAAAATCAGGTTATGGGCCGCAAAACAAGTTGGCGTCGATAACACAACCTTAAAAAATGAAGTAGAAGTGCTCGTTTAATTAAGTCTTTTTTAGATCAAAGATAATTTATTACGTAAGTAGTATTATTGTCCCATATTTGAGTGTTTAGAGTATTTAAATAAAAATAACGTAAGTGTGCTTAGATTTCAAAAAATCTTAAACTTTACATAATGTAATGTTGATTCTAAAAAATCTATTTAAAAATAAGACTGTGGTTGTATAGTATTGCATCGCATATTGTATGAAACAATAAGGACGTTAATGGAACTTTGATATATTACAATTTGCAATATTCCTTAGAATTTCAGAAAAGATTTTCGACATCAATCATCGGATTTTCTCCAGATTTTCTGTACGTATCGAATTTTCCATACGTAAAAGCCCAACTGAAAATAAAATATAGATTTCTCATGAATTTTATGAAAACACTGGAAGATATTCTTGTTTCACTGAGATATCTTTATACTTTTGCCTTAGAAACGACACACGCCAAAATTTGCATTATAGCTAATTTAGGCCCGTATTTATAATCAGCACTTGAGAGTGACAGCGAGTTTGAGTTCGTATCAGAAATTTAATTTCAGTAGGTATATTATGAACTATCAAATCCATACTTAATACTGCTCTCAATCTTGAGATCGCTTTATAAATACGGGCCTTAGCCCCACAGGGCGTTATCCATAAGTATAGTAAGAATGCATTTTGAACAGATTAAAAAATGACACTATTTGCTCATTCACGTACTATGCATAATGACTTTCTGATGTGAAACAGATTGCGTTGGTAATTACTGCCTATTAAAATTGTTTTAAGTGTGTTGTAAGTGTTTTCTTATCAATATAATGATAAACCGACATATTGTCCTAGTGTCTAAAATGTTGGTTATTTTCATAAAGACTCGTCCTTTAAACCGTAACAAAACTTCAGTGCTTTTTGTACAGTCAACTTCATAAGTGCATGGAAACGATAATGGCCACACTCCGCTACGCTAGCTTTAGAATTCTTTCTAATAATGGGTCTTATTTGATAAAATTGATAACCCCATAAGTAAAATTATCTACTTGCCACAAAAGTAACTCCAAATTCAGCCAGTTTTGTTTTATTAAAGTACATATTAGTAAATTAGTTTTCCCATGACACGCTTCAATTTTTCAATCATAACATCTTCATATTAAAATTTAGACCCCCCATAACATGCAATAATGTAATTTATGACATGCCTAAAACGAAACGGCAGCCCATTCCACTATTTACAACGGCTCTAGACCAACATGCCAATTAAAATATAGAGTGAAATATTACCGGTACTACTTTGATGCCAGATAAAACTATTTTTTTTAATTTCAAATGTCCCTTACTCTAACCTATTCATTTTCAACAAACAGGTTTTTATTAATAAACCAGTTAAAGAAAATAAAAATGGTATGTGTTTTCATCGTTTCCTTCATGGAGGTATATAATGTACTACAAGTTTTCATGTAAAACATGCAGTCAAGTAATAAACATTTATGAGAACCCGAAAATGTTCCTGTGGGACGCAACATTGAGATACTGAAAAAAGATGCTGTTGTGGTGTACATTGGTACAAATTCAACCAAAGTATCTTTTTGACAGAGGATTTCAAAATTTTAATAAACTTTTGACAGTGATAAAATAGTACCGGTATTTTTAAGTCGATTATTATTAAACAGTAAGACATCAAAATGTACATTTACATAGAACTTATAGTAATACTCGAACTGTACCACGGAGGGTGGCAGAAGCCTGGAGCCGGAGCAAACGTCCTGGAAACCATCGAATCGTTTATAGACAGGAGTCATACCAATGTTGTTTCTCATGGGCATGTATGTGGTGATGGATTGCCAGTGCCTTTGAGTCCTTTGAGCGCTCCTCCGTAAGCTTGTTCCGTGCCGTCAACCTTGGGTCACCTTTAGTCTGACTAGAGGCAAGAGCAAACCCAAGGTAAAAGTATACAAGAGGCTCGGAGGAGTTTAGTCACCTCTACTCGCCACGCTTACCGGTTGGCGAGTGAGGTGCCAGATGAAATATAAACAGGGCACGCACTTACACGTCATTATTGTATCTTATGAATAATCTGTCAGATTCATGAATACTAATAAATGTTTTATTAGAACTGGGTGCCGCTAATTTACATAAATTAACTGTACTAAGCACCTAATATTACGACAGCAAGGAATAGGAATTATTTCGAACATTCAAACGAAATTGCTACAGTGAAAGACATAACATTTTACTGCCTTTTAATTCTTTAAAGCCTCTCTCTGTCTCGATTTCCGATAATGTCCCTGGGGGCACGTTTTTTACTGCAACTGACAGTCTTTCTCTACTCAACTGAAAAAAAGTTGGGAAGCAATGTAATGTTGAATTTCTTTGAAACAATTTGTGTTCACAGGAAATGATAAAATGCCCGTTTTTGAAATAATCCGTTTTCTGTATATATGCGGGCGATGATCATCGTTTATAGTAGATCCATAGAATATATTATTAGTATTGTTAAAATAGGTACAACTATTATAACTTTAAAAAGTGACCTATTTATTTCTTTTAGAACATAAAGAATTTGAAATCAAAGTTGTAACCATGTCAGAAGGTTCAGATTGTCTTAAAACAGTAGGATTAAGTCATTTAGTAGCCAACGTTTTCACATTTCTGATTTGGTAAACACACATTGTCCATTTCAAAGCCATTTTATTCCACGTAGAAAAACCATTTGAAATGGTAATTAGAATGAGAGAGAAAGAAATAATAAAAGGGCACGATGTGTAGGCGGGTGGTAATGGTTATGTTATTTATTAGACGGACGGTTTAATTAATTTAATGTCAAAATTAATGCCTTTTACGATATTTTTTTTAATTTATGGGACGTATTGTAAACGCTTTTACTGTACATTTTTAAATATGCAAAAAATCGGGATGTTTTAGGACACAATTTTTCACTACGTCTCACATAACATAGATTTGTATGTGAGAGTTTAGACAGGGTTGTGTACACTTGTATATAATTTGTATATTGTATTGCTGTTTCTCGTCGCCTCACCGATACGATATCATTGTGTCCCAATGCAGGCTTAAGCCCAGGAGGACAAGCGGCTTTGTACAAAGCAAATCTAGACATTGTATTTTTAGTATTCAAATCGATGCTTTCTGAATAGAATTGTATCTTAATCACTGAGCCATTCTGAATAGCTTCATGTATATTGCATACCGTTTTCACCTGACAATCTCACAATGCATCGCTTCTGTTTAATCAAAACCGACCTAATTCTATTGTCTACCATCAATCTATGACCGAATTGATTGATGTCTTTGTATGGAGAGTAATCAAAAGCTACAGTCCATATCCAAGGTGCAGCAGTATGCAACTATGAACAAAAAGTTACTCTTTCAATTAGTGATAAGGATAATTTGAGACTGACAGCTAGTTTGAGTTCGTATCAGAAACGTCATTTAAGTACAATGTGGACTGTCAAATCCATACTTAATATTGCTCTCAATCTTTATTGTTTTGTAAATACGAGCCTTACCTAAGAAACGAGGAAGTGAAAGTTTATGTAGACTGTCATTGAGATATAATTATATATTTTTATTTATTATTCGATTGGCTGTTGAAAATGTCCTGCACGCACATAAAGTTGTCACGCACAAACGCAAAATGCATAACTAAAAGCCTTTTGTGTAGTTATATAATAATCTACCTATCAATTTAAGGCTCGTATTTATAAAGCCATTTCAAGATTGAGAGCAATATTAAGTATGGATTTCACAGGCCACATTGTACTGAAATGACATTTCTGACACAAAATCAAACTAGCTGTCAATCTCAAGTACTGTTTACAAATACGGCCCTAAGCCTCACTTCCGTAGGTCAGCTGGAAGAATATTCTTAGTAGAAATAAGCTGCACCTGTTGTGTCGTTATTCCTTGTGTATTGTCTTTCTCATGTTACTTGTGTACAATAAACAGTAAATAAATAAGGGCCCTTAAGATTTTACAGTAAATCACATACTTAGAATGTAAAGAACATACCTGAATGTTCTCCAAATGTCAAAACACATCACGTTGAGCCAGAAGAAACTCGTCTGGAAGGAGTAGTACACCACGAATGCTGCAACAAAGGCAATGAATGAACCACATGGTTATCGCAACTAATTATATTCTTTGTTGCTTTAAAAAATAAAAATACAGTTCAACTTAAAAAAATAAACAACAGGCGAGCTTATCTCTATAAGAGATCTCTTCGAGCCCACCTAATGGGGATAAAAGATGGGAAAATCACGGGAACAGATACAGTTAGCTTATACTTAGGCCCGTAATTATAATTAGCACTTGATACTGACAGCGTGTTTGAGTTCGTATCAGAAATGTCATTTCAGTGCAGCCTGCCAAATCTATATTTAATACTGCTCTCAATGTTGAGATCGTTTTATAAATACTAGCCTTAGAAGAAATTAAAGTGAGCGAATATTCAATATTTTTACCTCTGCTCATTTACGTAGTATGTGTTACATACAAACAAAAAAATAAGCGGAAGACGGCAAAACTTCAAAGAGAATCTTATATAAGATTTTGCCCTTGACCTTCTGAACACATACCTTATATTATGAGATTTTTTTGTAATTTCCGTTTCGTTAAATGAGCGAACTGGGGGGTCAAAAGGGGGTTAATAATCATTACCATTTTTTGCCCCCACGATTAGTAGGAATTTCTATGCGGTTCTGGAATTATGCTAGCAATAAAATCATTGTCTTCTATGCTGGACGAAAGAAAAACATAGAATGTGCCAGCTGCATTTTCTCCCGGGCATGCTGTAAAAACCAGCTAAGGGATCTGAGGGTGTCAGTATATTGTAATTTAGGCGATAGCCTGACATCACTACAGCAATATCTCAATCTCAATATAAAATCTATCTTCAATAACTCGAGGCGGAACGACTTTTGTTTAGGTCGTTTACGCTCTGCCTACCCCATCGGAGATAAAAGCGTGACTATTTATATGTATGTATAGAATCATATAATGTCTTGCCGGAATTGTTCAGTATTACCTTTCATCCTCATGATAACTTGAACGGTATATTCGGATACCAGTAACCTCATTTGCTCACCTACTGAAATTCAATTTTAAAGTTTATAGAGCAAAAGCGATCTATACCAAACTTGTTGCTAATAGTTTTCCCACTGCATGCAAGTTTAAGGTGCTTCCTGCCGGCAGAAAATATGCAAAATACGCACAAAAAAGCTAATTCCATAAAAACTAAACGTCGGATTAAATATAAGCTATGTTGCGATTTTAGATAATCATAATACGGCCATTTTCCCGAAGGAACCGCGAAAGCGCTCCTAATAGTTTAGAAGGAATATCAAATTTACTGATAAAAACAGATTTACTTCCTGATTTTTTTAGCATACTTATTTATGAACTAGAATATTTTTAAATGATCCAATGATTCGTTTGGGAGCAATATAAAATAAGCTCTTAAAAACAACCATTTGCCGTTAGGAATTAATATGACTTCCGTGTTTGGTTTACACAGGCTTTCCACAAAAACTATTTTGTAAAGGTCTTCTGTTGCGTGACTGGTCGTAACTTAAAGTTATCAGGAGGTCATGACTTTTAAACAAGCCTATCTAGACCTTAAGTTTAAAGCAATATCGTTCATTTTTCGATAATGAATTAGAAAAGGAATTTAACACGAATCTTAGACTTTCAAGAACCTACCAAATTCTCTTGAAATATTACATTGTTTATGCAAGAAGTTCTTGAAATATTTTAAAACTTTCCGGAGGCGACTCTAGCGATTCATAGCAGGAGTTTTGAGTCTAGAAATCAATAAAGCTCTCTTTACATTACCAGGCCTTGGTATATAAGCTGAAAAATCTGTAAATAATGGTAGGTAAAACCTCTTCCATACTGGACTGGGAGCAAAGAAAAACATAGAATGTGCCAGCTGCATTTCCTCCCAGGCATGCTGTAAAAAACAGCTAAGGGAGCCGAGGGTTTCAGTATATTGCAATCTAGGCAATGGGCCGAAAACCTGTCTCTACAGCAATATACCTTAAATAACCCTCACAACTTTGTCAGACGTGGCAAAACGAATTTTAGGTCGTTTATGCTCTGCCGACTCCATTAGGGATAAAGGCATGATTATATGTATGTTTGTATATAAAACCTTCTACGGATCGGCACGCGCGCTTATGTATCCTAATAGGGGTGCAATTTCGTTTACGATACATGCACTTGCACACAAGGCTAATACAGGGTGTGAGGGACAGCGTCCCGCAAACTGATAGGGGTTGCTCAGTCAACGAAACTGAAGAGCTACCACCAGGAAAATCTTTCAGGAAGTTAAAAAACATAGCTTTTCCATACACACTCGAGGTGGTCATTTTGTATGGGAAAGTAATTTTTCATCTCCTGAAAGAATTTCCTGGTGAATGTTGTTCAGTATGATTGACTGAGCAACCCCTATCAGTTCGCGGGACGCTGTCCTTTACACCCGGTATACCGTTGTTTATGACGTAATAATTATAGCCGGCTTATATTAGGCACTAGCGACCCCCTCAGCTTCGCACGGAAATAATCAGTGTTTCTCTACTATACTATGCATGCATTATACATATTTATATGTATAATCCTTCCTCTTGAATCATTCTATCCATTTAAAGAATTCGCATCAAAATCCGTTGCGTAGTTTCAAAGATTTATACATAAATAGGGATATAGGGACAGAGAAAGCGACTTTGTTTTATACTATGTAGTGATAGTGTGTTGCGGACTTATACTCGTACATAAGCAAGCTAGTTGCAAGTATATACATAATCTACATTGTAATTTACTGTGACTTTACTACCGCGCGACTTGATTTATTTTTATGAGATGCCCTTCGTAGGCCCGTATTTATAATCAGCACTTGTGAACGTGAGTTTGAGTTTTTATCAGAAATGTCGTTTCAGTACAAAATGGCCTGTCAAATCCATACTATCCATAATATCGCTCTCAGTCTTGAGATCGCTTTATAAATACGAGCCGTAGAGTGATACTTCTGTACTGTACCTATAGGTACTCAATGATAAGATGGATACCTTTCTATAAACTTCGTTTCTTGTATTTTAATGCAATAAAGAATATATATATATGGATAATATAAAGAAAACACAGAAGAATAATGCAATTCCGTTGTAGTTAGAATGACAATAATACCCACAATAATTCTTCCATACTGGACTGGGAGCGAAAGAAAAACAGAATATGCCAGCTGCATTTCCTCCCGGGCATGTTGTAAAATCCTGCTAAGGGATCCGAGGGTTTCAGTATATTGCAATTTGGGCGATGGGCTGACAACCTGTCACTTCAGCAATTTACCTACAAATCCTTTGTCAGACGTGGCGGAATGACCTTCTTTAGGTCGTTTACGCTCTGCCTACCCCATTAGGGATAAAGGCGTGATTATATGTATGTATAATATCAACATATCCCAATACAATCCAACCTAGAGACATAGAAGGTCCTATTATATCAACTCTGCGAACAAGGTAATGGACCAGTCTTCTTCTGTTGAGTGGGTATCGAGTCTATCGACCCGATGAACCCTGGTGTCAGAGTTTTTAAACCGCCTAGTAGCACAACTATCAGGCCTCTGACATGGCTTGAGTAACGACCACTATCAAAGACAGCGACCGGGACCGACGGCTTAACGTGCCCTCCGCAGCACGAAATCTTTTTCTTTTCGGACAATCAGGTGATTCAGCCTGCAATGTCCTAACCAAAGTGGGGAAAATTTCACAAAGTGATAAATCCTCAAATATCAACTTTGTGTTTCCCCCCTGGGAATCGAACCCAGGACCTCCGGATCGGCACGTCCATGGCACTAGCCACTAGACCACGGAGGCAATGGACCAGTGACCAGTGGACTATTGACTGATCACTAAAAATAATGGTAACATCCTTCTGTTAGAAGGAAATATTTGTTCATATTAAAATGACCTTGTACGTTTATTTGGTTAAAAGGTTAAGGGTTGAACCGGCCATATGAGACGTAAATCAAAATTGTCGAACCAACCAATGTAAAAGCGATAAAAATAAATTAATCGCTTCGTGTGAATCATCTATCTCTTCCTAGTACTATCACTCCGTTATTACATACATACATAAAATCACGCCTTTATCCCTTACGGGGTAGGCAGAGCGTTAAACGCCTCGTAAAAGGCGCTTTCGCCGCGTCTGACAAAAATTGAGGGCAATTTTAGATTGTAATGTGTATTGCTAATGTGTAGTGATAGGTTGTCAGCCCATCGCCTAAATTACAATACACTGTAACCCTCGAGTCCCTTTTGCTGTCTTCTACAGCATGCCCGGGAGGAAGGGCAGCTGGAACATTCTATGTTTTTCTATCTCTCCCAGTCCAGCATGGAAGAAACCTCCGTTATTCATTTTTCATATAACTGATTGCTTTTCCCTATTTACCTTGCATTTATTAGAATCCATGAAATACCTCCGTGGTCTAGAGGCTAGTGCCATGGATTCCTGATCCGGAGGTCCTGGGTTCGATTCCCAGCGGGATAACACAAAGTTGATATTTGAGAATTTATCACTTTGTGGAATTATTCCCCAGTTTGGTTAGGACATTGCAGACTGATTCACCTGATTGTCCGAAAAAGAAAAAGATTCGATTCGTGCTTCGGAGGGCACGTTAAGCCGTCGGTCCCGGCCGCTGTCTTTGATAGTGGTCGTTACTCAAACCATGTCAGAGGCCTGATAGTTCTGCTACTAGGCGGTTTAAAAACTCTGACACCAGGGTTCATCGGATCGATAGACTCGATACCCACTCGACAGACGAAGATAAGAATCCATATAGCATAGATGCTGTAAGAACAGGATAAACGTAAAATTTTATTAAAGGGGCACGCGAGAGAAAAAAGACACCTTTCACATTTGACATTTCTTTGACGCTCAAGTTACAAGGTTTATAGCTATATTTTACTGTCATATTTTTACTATGGTCACATTTCTAGTAGAACTGTACATTTATTTTCCTCAGTTCCGCCACTGAGTTTGTTTTTGTTCTCAATTTAGTTAAATTACACTTCTTTTATACATTTCGACATTACATTTATTTCCGTCACAAAATTTATAATGTGACAATTTATGTTACAAGTTTTGTTACACAAGTGCAAATTCGCACACCTGATTCTACTAAGTGACATTAACAGTTCACGCCACAATTTCACAACAGTTCCCAATGGACCTGTGAAATGTGACCTATTATCTTTGACTTTACTTAAAGTACAATATTCTTCTATCTGTCTACTAGTAGACACCTAGGTATTACTGTTTTTATGCTACGTGGTTTCTCCACCACCACCACCACCACCAGAGAGAGCCCGATGCTGTAGTGGATAGGGCCGCTGCCTCCTGAGCGGGAGGCGTGGTTCGAATCCCACCACGTACCAATGTGTTTTTCGTTTTTCGAATTTCATATGTACGTTTATTCGGCGCTTTTTCCGTGCTTCGGAAGGCACGTTAAGCCGTTGGTCCCGGTTAATATCGTTTAATACCATAGATTTTAGTCGTTAAGCCATGACGGAGGCCAATGCCTTAGCATTAATGCTTACATTGGCGGCTTGAAAAACTCTGACCTAATCTAGGATTGGGTCTGGTTTCCCTTCTGGGTTGCGGAGGTCAGATGGCAGTCGCTCTGTGTAAAAACCAGAACCCTCGTTCAATCCCCTAGATTAGGTAGCCAACCCCGTGAGATATGGGATGAGGCTAGGGAGATGATGATGCTACGTGGTTTCTCCTATACCTACATACGGATTCGGTCTATAGCGCATTTTCACATTTTTTTTTCATTTGAACATTTTCTCCTTCTCATTATCAGACAGAATTGCGGACAAAGTTGCATGTTGAAGGTTCTACTTGTAACGTTCTATAAAATTGTATCTCAACGCTGAAACATCACAAACCTGAAAAAAAAGAAAAAAGAAAGTCTCGCTGCTAAGTTTACTGAACATTTATCTTACTGTCGTTTATTCAGATGTACCGCGGTGAGTTAAAAGAAATACAGTGTGATTAATCTTCGTGTATTGTCTCCATAAAAAGGATTTTTTTTTACTGAAAATATTAAATTCGATCCAATGCGAGTGAAAAACACTGATATTGTTTGGAAAATCTTCTATTTTCTCAGATAGGTAACTATTATTGTAACTATTATCTCGTCTGAAGTGCCTATCAGACTCTAGTTAGTATAATTTTGGGTCTCAGGCAAAAAATGGAGAGTGATTAATATGATGATAAAATACCCTTTGAAATAATATTTTTTTTGACTATAGTCGAAAAACTGTGGGATGGTAGCTGTGACAATTTGTATAGATTGTTGATACATTTTCTTTTGTGTTCCTTTTTAATATGACTACACCAGTTAAGTAGCGCCCCCATTAGTAAAAAAAAAAACATAATTCACTAGAAACGCAGTGATAAATTGCTAATAACGGCCACCAATGGCATTTTATTTTCCTGTTTCTACAACGAACTAAGAATCGCTTATTTATAAGGTTTTAAATTATCTTAATTACTATTACTTGAGTCTGTTGGACCAGTTTTTCGATTCACTGCGTTTTTAGAGAATAGGGAATATGCATGACTTTTTTTAAACTATTAGTAAGAATTATTGTCACCATAAATAAACGAATGTGAAGGAATTTTCGAAAAATATTCCTTAGTTTACGAGTTATAATGCCTTAAAGTGGTTAGTTAAAAAGAGAGGTCCGAACTGTCATATGACGTCATAAGACAAGAGCGCCATACTAATACCATATAAATTGTCGTTTCAAAGAGAGAGATAGAAAGTCTACCTTTATAATGGTATATCTCGGTGATATTTTGATGAATTTTATTTCTGTTTTCACTGTTCTTTTCATAATTTAAGATATTTTTAGAAAATAAGTTCAGATACTGAAAAAATGTTATATGCACGTTCCCTATTGCATCTTTTTACTATTGGGGGCGCCACTTGGCTAGGATCGTCACGTTAATGGCATCTGTCGCAGCTACCATCCTAAATTTAAAAAGTAGTTATGTGGACTTCATTTTAAGGCCCGTAATTATAAACAGCACTTGAGACTTGCTGCTAGTTTTAGTCCGTATCAGAAATGTTATTTCAGTACAAAAGGACCTGTCAAATCCATAATTAATGTTACTCTCAATCTTGAGATAGCTTTATAAATACGAGGCCAAGTTTCTTATACCTAAAATGATACAAACCTCTAACGTGCCTCTATCGCTATCAAAAGTTTAAAGAATACATACATACATACATTAAAATAACACTTTTATCCCTTACGGGGTAGACAGAGCATCAAACGCCTCGTAAAAGGCGCTTTCGCCACGTTTGACAAAAATTGAGGGCAATTTTAAATTGTACTGTTGCCAACCCATCGCCTAAATTACAATACACTGTAACCCTCGAGTCCCTTTTGCTGACTTCTACAGCATGCCCATGGGAGGAAGGGCAGCTGGAACATTCTATGTTTTTCTATCTCTCCCAGTCCAGCATGGAAGATAAGTTTAAAGAAATGGTGCAATAAACACCTATAATGCGTAATACTGTTGTTTTGATCTGGTTTTTTTCTCAATACCAATATCCTGTTAGCGATGGCGGATGGCTCTTTCATCTTTGTCTGTTCTTATTTATGGTGTTGGCTTAGAAAACATTATGCTCTTTGTATTCGGATAAATTATATAGGTCAATGCTAGTAGTTACCAAAATATGGATAGTTGAGCTTAATTTAAATTTACATACATACATACATATAATCACGCCTTTATCCCTAATGGGGTAGGCAGAGCGCAGACGACCTAAACAAAGGTCATTCCGCCACGTCTGACAAAGATTATTTAAGATTGATTTGTAGGTATATTGCTGTAGTGACAGGTTGTCAGCCCATCGCCTAAATCACAATATACCGAAACCCTCGGATCCCTTAGCTGGTTTTTACAGCATGCTCGGGAGGAAATGCAGCTGGCACATTCTATGTTTTTCTCTTGCTCCCAGGCCGGCATGGAAGAAAATAATTTTAATTTCGTGCGAGTATTTGGATACAGATATGAGTGGTTTATAATTCGATTTTCTCGGTTATCATTTAGCTGTTACTTCCATGCTGTTCTGGGAGCGAGAGAAAAACATAGAATGTGCAGCTGCATTTCCTCCCGGGCATGCTGTAAGATCCAGCTAAGGGATCCGAGGGTTTCAGTATATTGTAATTTAGGCGATGGGCTGACAACCTGTCACTACAGCAATATACCTAGAATTCTATCTTAAATAACCCTCAAAACTTTGTCTGTGTTTAGGTCGTTTACGCTCTGCCTACCCCACTAAGGAAAAAGGCGTGATTATATGTATGTATGTATGTATCATTTAGCTGTAAATTCGACTGGCGATACTCGTTAAAGCAGAATAATTTCTGGTGATATGATGTTTTTTTTTTGCAATATTTTATAGTTATGGTTTTTTTTAACTGCCTCCGTGTTCTAGTGGCTAGTGCCATGGACTCCTGATCCGGAGGTCCTGGGTTCGATTCCCAGGGGGGAAACACAAAGTTGATATTTGAGAATTTATTACTTTGTGAATTTTTCTCCAGTTTGGTTAGGATATTGCAGGCTGAATCACCTGATTGTCCGAAAAAGAAAAAGATTTCGTGCTTCGGAGGGCACGTTAAGCTGTCGGTCCTGGTCGCTGTCTATAATAGTGGTCGTTACTCAAACCATGTCAAAGGTCTGATAGTTGTGCTACTAGGCGGTTTAAAAGCTGTGACACCAGGGTTCATCGGGTCGATAGACTCGATACCCACTCGACAGAAGAAGATGTTTTTTTTTGCACATGATACATAATAATAACTATAAATAAAAGTAGCCCTCCGCATCTGTCTGTGTATTATCTAACTTCTCCTAAACCACACAACGTATTTCGAAACGTGTAGGTATATTTTATTCCAGTAAGTTTTATATTTCTTCCATGCTGGACTGGGAGCCGGAGAAAAACATAGAATGCGCCAAGTGCATTTCCTCCCGGGCATGCTGTAAAAATCAGCTAAGGGATCCGAGGGTTTCAGTATATTGCAATTTAGGCGATGGGGTGACAACCTGTCACTACAGTAAAATACCTACATAGCTATCATAAATAACCCTCAAAACTTTGTCAGACGAGGCGTAACTACCTTTGTTTAGGTCGTTTACGCTCTGCCTACCCAATTAGGTATAAAGGCGTGACTATATGTATATAAGTATGCAAGTTGTATATATTACCATACAAATAAAATAGTTATTTATGTGCACAAATCAATATGACCGAAAACAAAAAAAAAACTTCTTCGAACCCGTGCGAAGGTGCGGCGGGCACTAGTAAGTAGTACTAATCTTATAAAAGTAACTAATAAGTTATAATATAAATTTAATTAAATTAATTAGTATAATATACCTATAGTATACTGTACCTAAATATTTACTGCACAGATTTCGTACAAAAAAGGATTCAAATACTACATACATACATACATAAAATCACGCCTTTATACCTTACGGGGTAGGCAGAGCGTTAAACGCCTCGTAAAAGGCGCTTTAGCCACGTCTGACAAAAATTGAGGGTAGTTAAAGATTGTAATTAGTATTGCTATAGTGACAGGTTGTCAACCCATCGCCTAAATTACAATACACTGCAACCTTCGAGTCCCCTTTGCTGACTTCAACAGCATGCCCGGGAGGAAGGGCAGCTGGAACATTCTATGTTTTTCTATCTCTCCCAGTCCAGCATGGAAGCAAATACTCATTATAAATAATAATGTTGCATTGTAGTCTACTAATTGAATACATTACCACCGAACAAGGTCTAGAGGAGTCCTATTAGATATTCTGTGGTCTAGTCTAGGCCACACAAAAAGATTCTCTATGAAACAAGACTACAAATAGTCAAATCAATATAATAAAAAATACTAGTTAATCCAAACGTGATTGAATTGAATTTAAGATATGTATCAGTATATTTGTTTGTATTGAAATATTTATTTAATAGTGTGTAAATATTGTCTAAGTATTATATGTAGTAATATGCACTATCCCGCTTATTGCTTGTACAATTTCTATACCCAAAGGTTGCCTGGTAGAAATTGCTGCTTTAGCAATAAGGCCGCCTATATTGTACTGTCACGTTTGTTCCTTTTTATTTCTGTTGTATGTGTTTATTTGTGCAATAAAGAATTTTGTATTGTATTGTATTGATTTCCTTCCATGCTGGACTGGGAGCGAGAGACAAACATAGAACGTGCCAGCTGCATTTCCTCCCGGGCATGCTGTAAAAACCAGCTAAGGGATCTGAGGGTATCTATATATTGCAATTTAGGCGATAGGCTGAAAACCTGTCACTATAGCAATAGAATATACGTAAAAATCTATCTTAAATAATCCTCAAAACTTTGTCAGACGTGGCGGAACGACCTTTGCTTAGGTCGTACACGCTCTGCCTATCCGATTAGCGATAAAAGCGTGATTATATATGTTTATGTGATTGAGTAACAAACATTAAAATATTCATACATCTAGAATTTATTTTACAATATTAGTTTTAAGACACTTTAGTTAGCAACAAAAGGTAAATTCTAATATGCCAGTTCACGAACATAATGTCATATCATAGTATAACTATAAATCAAATCTTTGGGGTATATTGACGACTGTCGAATTAGTCTATATTTAATGCGAGCTCAAATTTCATCTTACTGGACTAAGCTAAGTGCGTGGGTAGAAATTGCAGACAACCGCCTATAAATTTGGCTAACAAGTTAGTTAGCTCTTGTGTTCTAGTTAGAATCCTCACAAGCAAATACCAAAAAATATAGACATGGCGTATTCTTTTATACGTTGTGGTAAGTAAATAGTAGGTACAAGTGTACTGAAACTATAGGAAGCGTAACTAAACTAAGCTAATATGTATGTATGTAAGCTCTTTATTGTACCTTAAAAATCTTAAAACTAAAATACAAGAAGATTAAAACAATAGTGGCACAAAGGCGGACTTATCCCGTTAAGGTATCTCTTCCAGTCAACCTTTGATAAACCCAGAGGAGACAATTATGCTTGCAGGTAAACTAAGATAGGTACATGAAACGATTATATAACGTGACATAGACAAAATAATATACTTAATAACTCAAATTTGAACGCATAAATACTAGATATAAAGATATACAAAATAATGCTTAATATTATATATAATAAATATATATTTATAATATATAATAGATACCTATACACATCCTAAATATATATACATATATATCCGAAACATAAAATTATAAATAATATCCTAATAATGGTAGATCTTATAGAGGCTTTTACTTATACATATATATAATCACGCCTTTATCCCTTATGGGATAGGCAGACAGTAAACGACCCAAACAAAGGTCGTTCCGCCACGTCTGACAAAGTTTAGAGGGTTTTTTTTAGGTACATTGCTGTAGTAACAGGTTGTCAGCCCATCGCCTAAATTACAATGTACTGAAACCCTCGGATCACTTGCCAGTTTTTACAGCATGCCCGCGAAAAGCAGCTGGCACATTCTATGTTTTTCTCTTGCCCCCAGGCCGGCATAGGAAGGAGCTTTTACTTACTGTTTATGAAATTTCTATAAAAGTATTTATTATTATTTCAACGTTATATTATTATAATAAGTATTTTAATTTTCTGCATTGCATACCTTTGAAGAATTTTTTTTTCAACAAACGCGTAACATACCGAGTGTAAGGGACAGCGTCCCGCAACCTGATAGGGGTTGCTCAGTCAACGAAACTGAACAACTTTCTTTTACCAGGATTTTTTTTAAGATGAACAATTAAATTGTCCTTCCTATACAAAATGATCTCCTCTACAACCTCTTTCTGACAATTTGTATGAAAAACTAAATAAATCACTTCCTGAAAAAAAAACCTGCAGATAATTGTTTAGTTTCATTGATTAAGCAACCCCTATTAGCTTGCGGGACGCTGTCCCTTACACCCCGTATTTCTACGTTACTGGAATATTGAGGGTAGTTATACCCGGGACCAACGGCTTAACGTGCCTTCCGAATTATGGAAAAAGCGCCGAATAAACGTAAATATGAAATTCGAAAACCGAAAAACACATAGGTATGTGGTGGGATTAGAACCAAGACCCCCCTTCCCTGCTCAGGAGGCAGCGGCCCTATCCACTACACCATCAGGCTCTTCTTATGTTGATAAGTACATTTTCATATGTACGTTTATTCGGCGCTTTTTTCGTGCTTCGGAAGGCACGTTAAGCCGTTGGTCCCGGTTAATATCGTTTAATACCGTAGATATTAGTCGTTAAGCTATGCCAGAGGCCAGTGCTAAGCATTGGCGGCTTGAAAACTCTGACCTAATCTAGGATTAGGTCTGGTTTCCCTTCTGGGTTGCGGAGGTCAGATGGCAGTAGCTCTGTGTAAAGCCAGTACTCTTGTTCAATCCCCTAGATTAGGTATCCTACCCCGTCAGATACGGCTAGGGAGATGAGTAAGGATGAACAGAAAAAAAAACATTCCTTTCGGGCTGAATACGTCTGGAAACATCCTTGTACCTTATTATACATACATACATATAATCACGCCTATATCCCTAATGCGGTAGGCAGAGCGTAAACGACCTAAACAAAGGTCATTCCGCCACGTCTGACAAAGTTTTGAGGGTTATTTTACGATATGGTATATTGCTATAGTGACAGGTTGTCAGCCTATCGCCTAAATTACTACATACTGAAACCCTCGGATCCCTTAGCTGGTTTTACAGCACGAACGGAGGGAAATGCAGCTGGCGCATTCTATGTTTTTCTCTAACTCCCAGGCCAGCATGGAAGAAACCTTATTATTGTATTTTTTTTTTACTGTTAATGGAAGTAACAAAAGACATTAAGGAAGAACGTTAGTTGTTGACAGCACGCAAACTAGAACGAGCGCAAACTAATTTACTTGGATGACGCTTGAATTATCACATGACCCTTGGACGGTCAATATTTGGGAAAGTGCTTAGATGGTCTCTACTTAGTAAGTATAAATATATCTGCCATGTATGTTCATCATCTTCCTTACCAATATTATAAAAGAAAGTAAATTTGTTTGTAAATTTACTTCCAAGCTGGACTGGGAGCGAGAGAAAAACATAGAATGTGCCAGCTGCATTTCCTCCCGGGCATGCTGTATGAACCAGCTAAGGGATCTGAGGGTTTCAGTATATTGCAATTTAGGCGATGGGCTGACAACCTGTCACTACTGCGATATACGTACAAATCCATCTTGAATAACCCTCAAAACTTTGTCAGACGTGGCGGAACGACCTTTGTTTAGGTCGTTTACGCTCTGCCTACCCCATTAGGGATAAAGGCGTGATTATATGTATGTATGTATGTATGTAAATTTGTAAACGTTGAACTGATTTAGATGAAATCTGGCAGGATAGATGGTAACTACTTATTTCCTACGAAAAACCTAGAAAAGGCGGGCCGGAAACCTTGTAATAAATAACCCAGCTCCCGTTGCACGTCAATGAGCGATGAAAAATAAATCATACATATAATCACGCCTTTATCCCTAATGGGGAAGGCAGAGCGTAAACGACCTAAACAAAGGTCGTTTCACCACGTCGGACAAAGTTTTGAGGGTTATTTAAGATACATTTGTAGGTATATTGCTGTAGTGACAGGTTGTCAGCCCATCGCCTACATTGCAATATACTGAAACCCTCGGCTCCCTTACTGTTTTTTACAGCATGCCTGGGAGGAAATGCAGCAGGCACATTCTATGTTTTTCTCGCACTTCCAGTCCAGCATGGAATTAGTATCTGTCAAATTTGTTTATTGTTTTTTTCTATTTATTTAGAAAACATACAGTTATTTAATAACAATATCAAGGGAAACATAGAGTAGGTACAGTACAGTGTATAGTTAAATGTAAGTCTAAATCTAAGGCTCGTATTTATGAAGCGATATCAAACTTGAAAGCAATATTAAGTAGGGATTTGACAGGCCAGTTTGTACTGAAATGGCATTTCTGATACGAACTCAAACTCGCTGTCACTCATGAGAGCTGATTACAAATACAAAATATTAAGTAACTATGGCTCTTAATTTTAAAGCGATCTCAAACTTGAGAGCAATATTAAGTATGTGTTTGACAGGCCAGTTTGTACTGAAATGACATTTCTGATACAAACTGAAACTAGCTGTCACTCATGAGAGCTGATTACAAATACAAAATATTAAGTAACTAAGGCTCGTAATTTTAAAGCGATCTCAAACTCGAGAGCAATATTAAGTATGTGTTTGACAGGCCAGTTTGTACTGAAATGACATTTCTGATACAAACTGAAACTAGCTGTCACTCATGAGAGCTGATTACAAATACAAAATATTAAGTAACTAAGGCTCGTAATTTTAAAGCGATCTCAAACTTAAGAGCAATATTAAGTATGTGTTTGACAGGCCAGTTTGTACTGAAATGACATTTCTGATACAAACTGAAACTAGCTGTCACTCATGAGAGCTGATTACAAATACAAAATATTAAGTAACTAAGGCTCGTAATTTTAAAGCGATCTCAAACTTGAGAGCAATATTAAGTATGTATTTGACAGGCCAGTTTGTACTGAAATGACATTTCTGATACGAACTCAAACTCGCTGTCACTCATGAGAGCTGATTACAAATACAAAATATTAAGTAACTAAGGCTCGTAATTTTAAAGCGATCTCAAACTTGAGAGCAATATTAAGTATGTATTTGACAGGCCAGTTTGTACTGAAATGACATTTCTGATACGAACTCAAACTCGCTGTCACTCATGAGAGCTGATTACAAATTCGGCCCTAATAGTTGTTACTTATTAACAGTATTGGCAGACTTAACCTCGCATAATGGTAGATTACAGATAAATTAACACTTTAAATAAGAGAGACCAATCACATCAAACATAACAGCACCCACCTACAGAAGAACAAACAGGAAATACATTATTATATTAATTACTGATTTTTACAGAGTAAACTTATTTATTACCTCGTTCATCGGGTCTTTTAACTCGAGAATCCACTCGCTAAGAAGAAGAATTACCTCTTTCTTGAAAAAAAAATGCATTTTCATACAATTGTATGTCTGTCAACTGTCAAATTTGACAGATAAGATATGATAATAAGTGGCTATCGTCCACGCTCATGAGTAATCTGTGCTGTCGAGGCTGCATGCTACAGGGGCTGGTCAGTTTATTACATTGGTCAGTAATTTCTAAAACAAAATCCACTTCCATGCTGGACTGGGAGCGAGAGAAAAACATAGAATGTGCCAGATGCATATCCTCTCGGGTATTCCGTAAAAACCAGCTAGGGAGTCCGAGGGTTTCTGTATATTGCAATTTATTCGATAGGGTGACAACCTGTCACTACAGTAATATACCTACAAATCTATTTTAAACAACCCTCAAAACTTCGTCAGACGTAGCGGAACGACCTTTGTATAGGGCGTTTACGCTCTGCCTTCCCCATTAGGGATAAAGGCGTGTTTATATATGCATATATTGCATACATATAAATAATCATCATAATCAAATTTTTCAACAATTTGACAGATAGATATGATAACAAGTAGCTATCGTACGCGCTCATGAGTGTGTTAATGTGTGCTATCGTGGTCTTATCGATGGTACAGGGGCTGGTCAGTTAATCAAGTCATTTAAAAAATAAGTAGAAAGGGAAATCCCACTTGCTCTGAAATGACTTATTGCGATTCATAGGCTGGCACTGCCTCCGTGGTCTAGAGGTCAGAGCCATGGGCTTACGATCTGGAGGTTCTGAGTTAGATTCCGAGGGGGGAAAACAAAGTTGATATTTGTTAATATATCACTTTGTGAGGTTTTCCCCAGTTTAGTTAGGACATTGCAGGCAGAATCACCTGATTGTCCGAAAATAAAAAGGATTCCGTGATTCGGAGGGCACGTTAAGCCGTTGGCCCGGTCACTGTCTGTGATAGTGGTCGTTACTCAAAACCATGTTAAAGGCTTAATAGCTGTGCTACTAGGTGGTTTGAAAACTCTGACACCAGGGTTCATTGGGTCGTTGTTCGATTTGATAATCCACTCGCTAAGAAGAAGAAGACGGGTATTTTTTTACGTTCTTTGTACATTTTTGTGTGGGCGCCCTATCTGGCCTAATTTCATCGGTGTGTATGAAATTCGTATCTAAGTACGTATTCCATCAATGTCAGGAAATAATTAAAAACATACGCGTGTAGCGAATTATGTCATGTTTACCAGCGTCCACTCCCACCTCTTAATGAAATTAGGTTATTACACCTAATGAATTGTAGATGCCCCTATCACAGCCAATTAGGAAGCGAGGAGCGGCCGTAGTGCCAACTACTCTATTTTCATTACGTCAGACTGATTTTGTAGAAAAATAGCTTTTCAACCCGTGATTTTATCTGTAACGAAGGTTTTCTCGTGGGAGTTAGAGATTTTCACGCGATTTATCACGATACATATGTAATGTAGCTTATATATATGTCACTTTCTAAGCCTTAAAACATATCTGTGCAAAAAATCACATCAACGCGTGTCTCTTATTTAGGTAAAGTTTTTTTTTTATTAAATACCAAGAGTCTTTGTATTCCAAGACTAAAAATACAAGGCGAAGTTTTTCAGTAGACCGAAGTATAATATTTACTTGTCAAAAACTTCAACCTAAATATTTTTTAGCATCAAGAAGAACATATTTTTAGACGTGCAGTCTTATAAATAAGACGAAACTTGCCTCAGCTAGAGCGCTTATTTGTTTAGGTTGGTATATATATATATATATATATATATATATATATATGTATGTTTCTTCCATACTGGACTGGGAGAGAAAGAAAAACATAGAATGTGCCAGCTGCATATCATCCCGGGCATGCTGTAAAAACCAGCTAAGGGATCTGAGGGTTTCAGTATATTGAAATTTAGGCAATGGGCTGACAACCTGTCACTATAGCAATATACCTACAAATCTAACTTAAATAACCCTCAAAACTTTGTCAAATGTGGCGGCGCGACCTTTGCTTAGGTCGTTTACGCTCTGCCTACCCCGCTAGGGATAAAGGCGTGATTATATGTATGTATGTATATATGTATGTTATACATTTCTTTTTCGAGTCTGTGTCGTTAGGAAACTGAAGGTCATATCATACATACATCATAACGTAATATATGTGAGAAAATAGGTTTCGCAGTTAATCATTATAAAAACCATGCCATATTACTGTACCCTATACAGAAGATAAGGAACGATGTGCTGAAAACTGAAACTGAATACCCAGTCAAAAAATCTGAGCTTTCAGAAATAAATTCTTCAGGGAATTAAAAAATTACTAGCTGTAATCATCTTTTAGTCTTGGGTGCACCCTCCTTTATACCAGAAGTAAAAAAAAATTATGGACATATTTTACGGGGTGAACCTACCCATGATACTAAACAACTTTTCTCAAGGAACATGGTTGAAATATGAAAAACAATATTAGCTCTCCCATACCAATTTACTCCCTGTATTGTGATACTAGTGAGGATATTATTTAAAGGTACAGCGAAATATCCCAGAAAAAGATATTGTGGTACAGTCATCGTTTCTTTTAAGAGTGCGCAAAATTATTTTATTTTTAAAATGTACTTAAAAAATATACTGCGTGGTTTGTTTTGCGTTCCATCCATAAGAGGTAATGTTTTATTTCCAGTCGTAGCCATCCGTTGTCTGAACAAACAAACACACTGACAGACGAAGCACACCCACTTGCTTGCGTGTTTAACACATTTACGGTGAAAAAAAACGTGTCTCAATTTGTATGTTAAAGAGAACAAACATCTGGAGATATACAAATATTGTTACAGCAATTTGTTACCGGGTACAGATCTTAAACAGAAAGCAACAATGTATTCGGGGTATAAGGGACAACGTCCCGAAAACTGATAGGGGTTGCTCAGTCAACGAAACCGAAAAACTATCAACTGTATGCTTTTTTCAGGAAGTGAAAAATAAATAGCTTTTTCATATAAATTGGATAGGGCCGCTGCCTCCTGAGCGGGGAGGTCGTGGTTCGAATCCCACCACGTACCAATGTGTTTTTCGGTTTTCGAATTTCATATGTACGTTTATTCGACGCTTTTTCCGTGCTTTGGAAGGCACGTTAAGCCGTTGGTCCCGGTTAATATCGTTTAATACCGTAGATATTAGTCGTTAAGCCATATCAGAGGCCAGTGCTAAGCATTGGCGGCTTGAAAACTCTGACCTAATCTAAGATTGGGTCTGGTTTCCCTTCTGGGTTGCGGAGGTCAGATGGCAGTCGCTCTGTGTAAAAACCAGTACCCTCGTTCAATCCCCTAGATTAGGTAGCCGACCTGTGATATACGGGATAAGGCTAGGGAGATGATGATGATGATGATACTAGGTATTTTTAATATGGGTTGAGAGATGTTAGCTGGCTTTGGAAGCCTGATACGGCTGAGAGTGTTTATAAGATTTCCTTGCACGAGGATTCGGTTTAAAGCGGACCCACCCAAAAAGTATCTCAAAAATCTGGGAGGCCATTCTTCGAAAATACATCTTTATGTCCTAAAGGCTACATCCTAGTAAAGGAAATCTAATAAGTACTCTCAGCCGTGTTTTGATGATATTTGTCGTGGGCAGACCCCATTGTGTCAAATACATACATACATAAAATCACGCCTTTATCCCTAATGGGGTAGGCAGAGCAAAAACGACCTAAAACAAGGTCGTTCCGTGTCAAATATGACCTAATAATAGTAGACTATAGCGTATTAGATTTCGCACAATAAATTGGATACGTCTTATCTTATGTGATGTCATCATCATTATTTCCTTGCCCCTATCAAAAAAAAATATCCCTTAAATACAGTTGATCCAAATATCAAAAATTTAAACGTGCTCCCTGAAAGTAATCAATCATCTGGTCATAAATTTTGAAGTGTTTAGTTTGTTGAACATTTTTACATATACAAGGGGCGGCTGATATAAAATCTACTTTGTTAAAGAAAGTTTTGAAAATGAAACTGGCCATTGCAAAATCATATTCTATATTTATTCCTTTTTCAAAATGATGACGCTTATTTTTTTTCACCATGTCGAAAGAAAATTGCAAAATGATGAAATTTGAGCATCGAGCAGTGATTAAATTCCTAAGTAAAGAAGGAAATACGCCTACGCAGATCAGAGAGCGCATGTTAAAGGTGTTTGGTGATTCAAGTCCTTCTGAATTCGTCATAAAGTTTTGGTCGAAGCAATTTAAACATGGCCGTGAGAGCCTGGAAGACGACACACGTAGTAGACCAATTTCTGCTGTTACCGCAGATAATGTTGAAAAGGTGAAGAACCTGATTCTTGCAGATCGGCGAATCAAGCAGTGGGAGATAGCCAGAGATGTGGGCATTAGCAAGGAACGAGTTCATGAAAGTATTCACGAACATTTGGGCATGTCCAAGGTGAGCGCGCGTTGGGTCCCTAGAATGTTGATCCCCTTTGACAAACAAAGGCGAGTAGAATGTTGTCAGGCATTTCTAGACCTGGTCAAAGGTAAAGAAGAAGAGACTATCTCTCGAATTGTGACCTGTGATGAAACTTGGATTCGCCAGTGGGATCCGGAAAGCAAACAAGACTCAATGCAATGGAAATTTAAAGGAGAAAAGCCGCCAAGGAAGTTCAAGGTTCGGTCGTCGGCTGGAAAACTAATGGCCACCGTATTTTGGGATGTCGAAGGAATTTTGATGATAGATTATTTGCCTAAAAATACAACAATGAATGCTGAATATTATGCAAACTTGCTTGACCAGCTTCGTGAACAAATCAAAGAAAAGTGGAGAGGCAAACTCAGCATAGGTGTTCTGATTTTACAAGACAATGCTCCTGTACACACAGCCTTAACGGCGAGGTCAGCCCTGAGCAAAAACGGCTTCACAGAAATTAACCATCCACCTTATAGTCCAGATATGGCTCCCTGTGACTATTTCTTATTCAAAGATTTAAAGAAAAAATTGAGGGGTCGCAGATTTTCGACGGACGAAGAAATGAAAGAGGCTGTGACTGACCATTTTGACGAGCAAAATAAAAATTACTATTATAACGGCATGATGTCACATATTTGAAAATGTCATAAGTGTATTTCACTTGCAGGAGACTATATAGAAAAATAAAAAATAAACTAGCGATCAAAGTCTTTTCTTTCATAGTTAAGTAGATTACTTATAAGCCACCCCTCGTATTTATCGGGTAGGTACGTAACATAGTTTTATTATAACCTATGTAATGGTTTCTTCTATGCTGGAGTGGGAGCGAGAGAAAAACATAGACTGTGCCAGCTGCATGGCATGCTGTAAAAACCAGCTAGGTGATCCGAGGGTTTCAGTATATTGCAATTTTGGTGATTGGTTGACAACCTGTCACTACATACAAATCTATCATAAATAACCTTCAAAACTTTGTCAGACGTGGCGGAACGACCTTTGTTTAGGTCGTTTTCGTTCTGCCTACCCCTTAAGGGAAAAAGGCGTGATTATATGTATGTATGTTATGATCAAGTAGGGTAACTTCTGATAGTTCCTTCAATATATCTGATCAATAACTCACTGTGGGTGTACTGTACGTGACTTGGATAAATGCGACGATGGATTTTGGACTCCACAGGGATCGAGATACACAGGCATCAGCGATATTATTAAGATAGATATTTGGGCCTTATGAAGCAATTTACTTCCATGCTGGACTGGGAGCGAGAGAAAAACATAGAATGTGCCAGCTGCATTTCCTCCCAGGCATGCTGTAAAAACCAGCTAAGGGATCCGAGGGTTTCAGTATATTGTCATTTAGGCGATGGACTGACAACCTGTCACTACAGCAAAATACCTACAAATATATGTTTATCGCTTTGTACATACATTCATATAATCACGCCTGTATCCCTAATGGGGTAGGCAGAGCGTGAACGACCTAAACAAAGGTCGTTCCGCCACGTCTGCCAATGCTTTGATAGTTATTTAAGATTGATTTTTTACATCATGCCCGGGAGGAAATGCAGCTGGCACATTCTACGTTTTTCTCTCGCTCGCAGGCCAGCATGGAAGTAATAAAGCAAGCAATTATAATAATATTATGATATTCCTTCGGTTTATGATCATGCCACAATAAACATACAAATTGATTCGTTGGGTTGACTACAATAATAATAATACTAAAGTGGGTTAGTTTATTACCTACATACATCCCATACGGATACGGGGTACATAACATAACATAAAAATACTTTATTGCACGTATGAAAACAATCTTCCATGCTGGACTGGGAGCGACAGAATAACGAAGAATGTGCCAGATGCATCTCCTCCCGGGCATGCTGTAGAAACCAATGAGATTCGAGGGTATATTGTAATTTAGGCGATGGGCTGACAATTTGTCACTACAGCAATATCCAGTTCTATCTTAAACAACCCTCAAAACTTGTCAAACGTGGCGGAACGACCTTTGTTTGGGTTGTTCACGCTCTGCCTACCCCATTACGGATAAAGGCGTGATTATATGTATGTATGTAAGAAAACATATCATACATCACAACAGATAACAACAAAGACAAGTACAACATAGGTGGCCTTATTGCTAAGGTAGCAATTTCTTCCAGGCAACCTTTGTAGTAGTGGTTTGTAGTTGTGGTGGTAGTAGTGGTACGTAGGGCATCATCCATCTCTCCGATTTGATTTGACCATGTTTGACAGAACCATCAACAGAACTAAATGAACGATTTTACTGAAAGTAACAATAAGTCTGAGGAGAATAAAGGAGCGTTCTTATGACATAATATTTTATTGCTCCCAGATCTTTTACAGACTCTTTCTCAACTGAAATAGACTTTTGTAGCTGAGAAGGCTTGCTGAATATGCAAATAGACCAAGGCTCGTATTTATAAAGCAATCTCAAGATAGAGAGCAATACTAAGTATGAATTTGGCAGGCCATGTTCTGAAATGACGTTTCTGATACGAACTCAAACCTGCTGTCAGTCTCACGTACTGATTATAAATACAATAGAGCCTTAGGGTCGTATTTATTAATCATTCTCAAGATGAGAGCAATATTAAGTAGGGGTTTGCCATGCCGTTATGTATTAAATTTGACATATCTGATGGAATTTCAAATTAGCTGTCGGTCTCATACATACATACATATAATCACGCCTTCATGGGGTAGGCAGAGGGTAAACGTCCTAAATAAAGGTCGTTTCGCCACGTCTGACAAAGTTTTAAGGGTTATTTATGATAGATTTGTAGGTATATTGCTGTAGTGACAGGTTGTCAGCCCATCGCCTAAATTACAATATACTGAAACCCTCGAATCCCTTAGCTGGTTTTTACAGCATGCCCGGAAGGAAATGCAGCTGGCACATTCTATGTTTTTCTCTCGCTCCCAGGCTAGCATGGTCGGTCTCAAGTGTTGTTTATCAATACGGCATATTTTACGGCTTAGTATCCGCATATTTTACAGGACTTTCACCATCTTATACTTATGTTATTAATTCATAGAGAAAGATAAACATATTTCATATTGGTTATTGTTTATTATATTTACAATCATAGATGTTAACATAACCTATCAGTATCAGCCAGGCGAATGCTAAAGGTTCGATGAGTTGGAAACTTGCCAAAACTTGACGCCGTTCAAATTGAGTTCGTAAATTATTCAATTAAAACCGTTGTTTCATTAAATTTTGTTAAGTAGACATATAAGGTACTTGAAAGTAAAATAGAAATTATGTGGAATTTTAACATAAGTAGTGTTATGTCATTTCTGAAAAATGTAATACTAGAAACTATAGAACTCGTACGGGAAAGACTATCATAGTATGATATCAGATCGCTTGTTTAATCGTAAACATTCAATTTGAGATTATTTATTTTAAATGTATTGTAAAAAGATAAATTCAATTTAATTAATTGTGATTTTTTCGAACTTTCGTTTGTGACTCCGCACACTACACGCGCTATCAGCTGATGCATTTTGTATAGAAGGGCAATCTTTCTTTTCCTTATTTTGATTTATGTTCCTTTGTGAAAGTTTTTTAGTTGCATGGGCTGGTTCATATCCTTTCCGGTGCATAAACCCTTTCTATTACACGTATATTAATTTTGAGCATTTCAATTTTAACAGTTATGGCTATTGGTTATCCTAACAATAAAAACTACCAGAATATTGCATAATACTGTGGCTTCTCCAAGTTAGATTCTACAGAGGGCGCCTTCTTCTCTTAGCGAGTGGATTCTCGAGTCAAACAACGACCCGAAGAACCGTGGTGTCAGAGTTTACAAAGCGTCTAGTAGCACAGCTTTTATGCCTCTGACATGGTTTTAAGTGACGGCCACTATCAAAGACAGCGGCCGGGATTTCGGCGTAACATGCCCTCCGAAGCACGGATTCCTTTTTACTTTTCGGACAATCAGGTGATTCAGCCTGAAATGTCCTAACCAAACAGGGGAAAACCTCACAAAGTGATAAATTGACGAATATGATTGGAGTCGAACCCAGGACCTGTGGATCGTAAGCCCATGGCTCTGACAGCTAGACCACGGAGGCACCCACAAAACTGTAACATACGGTTAGTTGGATACTTTCGCTTACAGTAAAGATAGAGAAGTGTAGATTTCCTCTCTTATAAATTGTCTGACTCAACATGATTACGACGTCCGCAATTTAACAGACACTTTAAGCTGGGAATCACGCAACGCAAAAGATAATTTAAAGGAAACTAAACTGCCTGATAGTGATATCAGAGATAGTTGTTCAGTGAACTAAACTGAATAACTCTCACGCAGAAATTCTCGACCATCTCGGTCAGATAAATTGTGTGCGGAACCCATTTAAATTAATTTCCTGAAAAAAAATCTTCGTGTTCAGTTTCTGTCCCTTACAACCTACCCTTACACACTATTATATACACCATTATGTACGGAAAAGGTGAACCTCACTTGTGAGAAAATATTACCCATTTTTAAATCAGTCAGGGATTACATACATACATACATAAAATCACGCCTTTATCCCTAATGGGGTAGGCAGAGCGCAAACGACCTAAACTAAGGTCATTCCGCCACGTCTGACAAAGTTTTGAGGGTTATTCAAGATAGATTTGTAGGTATATTGCTGTAGTGACAGGTTGTCAGCCCATCGCCTAAATCACAATATACCGAAACCCTCGGATCCCTTAGCTGGTTTTTACAGCATGCTCGGGAGGAAATGCAGCCGGCACATTCTATGTTTTTCTCTTGCTCCCAGGCCGGCATGGAAGGGTCAGGGATTCCGAAGTTAAAATACTTGAATATTAATCATGGCCTTTATAGAACAAAGACGTGTTTTTTATCCTTCCATGCTAGACTAACTAAGACTAACATAGAATGTGCCAGATGCATTTCCTCCCGGGCTTGCTGTAAAAACCAGCTAAGGGATCCAAGGGTTTCAGTATGTTGCATTTTAGGCGATAGGCTGACAACCTGTCACTACAGCAATATACATACAAAATCTATCATAAATAACCTTCAAAACTTTGTCAGACGTGGCGGAACGACCTTTGTTTAGGTCGTTTAAGCTCTGCCTACCCCATTAGGGATAAAGGCGTGATTATGTGTATGTGTGTGCTTTATATACAAACTTACGATGATGTTCTTTATAGCCTGCCTAACTCAACGTTATGTGAGAGTCTCACTGCTAGACCCGAGAATAAGAGAGCTTACATAAAGAGCACAAGATTTATGACTTTTCATATGAAATCTTTTACGTTACCGCGGGTATTTCATATTTATGTTATTTTCTCATGTTTTCCTGGAGGAAATAACTTTATTGCGTATGTGCATGTATGTATTTTTTTATGCCGTTTATCCTCCCAGGATTTAGTTATAACAGCTCTTGGGAGTGATAGTGAGTATAAGTTCGTATCAGAAATGTAATTTCAGTACAAAATGGCCTATCAAATCCATACTTAATATTGTCCTCAATCTTGAGATTGCTTTATAAATACGACCCTTAGACTGGAGGATAACATCACTTACAGTTCGGTTATCGAGACCAAGAAACCCGAACGTGGGGTACCACACAGTATGCCATCAAACAGAAGTCAACATATCCTTCTATTAGAGAAATAGACTTACCGAGTAACAAACAGCTAGTTATAGACACGTTGACATCGCCGACCTGTAGCTTGAGATACGCCAACAGTGGATAGGCTATGATGAGCCCAGCACAGTAAGAGATGGCTTACTTTGGTTTACTTAGGCACAGGTCTACATAACCTAGATATGGAATAGAATCACCGAGTACCAAACAGCCAGTTATAGACACGTTGACATCGCCGACCTGTAGCTTGAGATACGCCAACAGTGGATAGGCTATGATAAGCCCAGCAGAGTAAGCGATGGCTTACTTTGGTTTACTAAGGCACAGGTCTACATAACCTAGATAGGGAATAGACTCACCGAGTACCAAACAGCCAGTTTTAGACACGTTGACATCGCCGACCTGTAGCTTGAGATACGCCAACAGTGGATAGGCTATGATGAGCCCAGCACAGTAAGCGATGGCTTACTTTGGTTTACTTAGGCACAGGTCTACATAACCTAGATAGGGAATAGACTCACCGAGTATCAAACAGCTAGTTATAGACACGTTGACATCGCCGACCTGTAGCTTGAGATACGCCAACAGTGGATAGGCTATGATGAGCCCAGCACAGTAAGCGATGGCTTACTTTGGTTTACTTAGGCACAGGTCTACATAACCTAGATAGGAAATAGACTCACCGAGTACCAAGCAGCCAGTTTTAGACACGTTGACATCGCCGACCTGTAGCTTGAGATACGCCAACAGTGGATAGGCTATGATGAGCCCAGCACAGTAAGCGATGGCTTACCTTGGTTTACTTAGGCACAGGTCTACATAACCTAGATAGGGAATAGACTCATCGAGTACCGAACAGCCAGTTATAGACACGTTGACATTGAGATACGCCAACAGTGGATAGGCTATGATGAGCCCAGCACAGTAAGCGATGGCTTACTTTGGTTTACTTAGGCACAGGTCTACATAACCTAGATAGGGAATAGACTCACCGAGTACCAAACAGCCAGTTATAGACACGTTGACATCGCCGACCTGCAGCTTAAGATACGCCAACAGTGGATAGGCTATGATGAGCCCAGCACAGTAAGAGATGGCTTACTTTGGTTTACTTAGGCACAGGTCTACATAACCTAGATAGGAAATAGACTCACCGAGTACCAAACAGCCAGTTATAGACACGTTGACATCGCCGACCTGTAGCTTGAGATACGCCAACAGTGGATAGGCTATGATGAGCCCAGCACAGTAAGAGATGGCTTACTTTGGTTTACTTAGGCACAGGTCTACATAACCTAGATAGGGAATAGACTCACCGAGTACCAAGCAGCCAGTTATAGACACGTTGACATCGCCGACCTGTAGCTTGAGATACGCCAACAGTGGATAGGCTATGATGAGCCCAGCACAGTAAGCCATCAGGCACATGCCGTGAAGGTTGCGTAGCTCAGGAATGAACGCGTAGACTATGAACGTCGCCAGCAGGAACGGCACGGATAGCAGGAGGCCTGGGAATGAGAAGAAGCTTAGCCAATTATTTCTTATAATATGAAATAAAGAAAATAATAAATTCGTTTCTGGCAGGACTCGATCCTGCGTCTTTGGAATGCCGGTCCATTACTCTACCAACTGAGCTACAAAAACGGTAGAGGGAGTGACGAATTTCTCATAGTATTTCTTATGTGTACCTCATAGCGACGTTAGCGACATCTAGCCATGCAGTTTAAGAACTACGTAGAACTTGACCAGTCCGAATTAAGATTGGAATTGGAATTCAAGTCATTGTTTCTTTCTGCATTGAGTTTTTTTATTAATTTTGCTGCGTGATGGTTCTGATTTAAAACTTTTAAATTAAATCATTGCTGCTGATTATTTTCATAACGATCAACGTTATTAAAATATGCCAGACTTCAAAGACTTGAACAACGTCACTACTCTTCGTGGAATAGTTTTTGCGATTTCCCATTTTCGTCGAAAAGCCAACTCTGGTATATGTGTGAGTAAACTGTGGTCAAACAGCCACATAGTATAGTCTTAGCACACATAACTTTTTGCTGCTTTATGCTCATATTTTCTCCCAGAAATTATTTCGTGCGTAGCAAAGGACTCTTATTTGCGGTGAAAGTCTCAATTTAGGTTGAATCGTCGTAATGAATGAATATGAAGTAGGCTAGCCAAATGAACACTGTCGTCAATACTAAAGCTGTCTACACTCAATGCCGCCGGTCTTGTCTCCGGGCGAGCCGGGCTTATAGTTACTTAGAGCTTGGAGTTATGACTGAATTTATCTTCTTGCAGGCTGCTTGTTTCTGCGTCTTGTGCCGCCGCGCCGGCACGCCAGCGGAATGTGTGTAAACCTTTAGCATAGCCGATGTAGAGCGAACCCGTTGCCCTCGGTCAGCGCCTGTCCACGCAGTATGTGGCCGGGGAGTGCCACTAGCTGGCTTATATTATACAATACTTACCGATAGCATAGCCGATGTAGAGCGAAGGAGCGTCGTCGACGACCTCAGGGTGGCAGACCAGCGCCACGAGCCGGCTGCCCTCGGTAAGGTTGGTCGAGCGCCTGTCCACACAGTATGTGGCCGGGGAGTGCCACTGGTGCTGGCTTATATTATACAATACTTACCGATAGCATAGCCGATGTAGAGTGAAGGAGCGTCGTCGACGACCTCAGGGTGGCAGACCAGCGCCACGAGCCGGCTGCCCTCGGTAAGGTTGGTCGAGCGCCTGTCCACGCAGTATGTGGCCGGGGAGTGCCACTGGTGCTGGTTGCCGATTATCTGGTACAGGGTCGCGTTCTGAAAAAACAAAGCACATTGAGGCTAGTATTTATAAAAAGTATCTCAAAATTGAGAGCAATATTAAGTATGGGTTTGATAGGCCATGATGTACTTGTAGCCGACAGATGGCGCCACATCAAGAAACACATGTTCTGAAACGCGGTATCGAAGTTTTCTCAGCGATTTGCAGATATACAAGTTTTTTAAATATTTTTTTATGGATAATATAAGTATGGATATAGTTACATGGTTTTATAGTTTTAGTCATAATATATTATTAGCGTTAGGTTAGCTAGAGTAAGTACTAGATTTAAGTAAGTCATATTTTAATAGTATTGTTACCTTTTAGAGTTAAGTTTGTGTAGTAATTAGTTATAATATGTAAGAGTTTTGTTATTTAAGAGCACTTGTGTATGTTGGGTAAAAAAAAATGCTATGGGCCCAGCTGAAAACCAGCGCTGCAGCTTTAAACTGCAGCATACGCTGAGTTGGGTAAACTTTTCAGTGTCCATGTTTTGTATTTTGTTTTTTTTTTTATTTTTTGTTATATCGGGTACTGAATAAATGTATTTTCTTACTTCTTCTTTTCTTTCTTTCTTTCCTAACTTGTCCGGTTGAACTCCAGTCCCCTGTTCACAACACCCGACCAGGCGGGTAGCTACACTTTTCCCAACCATCATCACTAAGCAAGTGAAATATGTAGGATGACAAAATGATTTTGATTCTCCGACCCGTCATAAATATTTCTCAAAGCGGTTATATATTCTTATATATACCAGGCGTAAGGGGCAGCGTCCCGCAAACTTGCTCAGTCAACTAAACTGAACAACTATCACCAGGAAATTCTTTCAGGAGACGTTAAAAAAAATACCTTCCCATACAAAATTATCACCTCGATCAAACAATTTGTATGAAAGAGCAATATTTTTTTTTTCACTACCTGAACAAAAAATCCTGCTGTTAGTAGTTCAGTTTCCTTGACCGAGCAACCCCTATGTTTGCGGGACGCTGTCCCATACACCCCGTATTGAGAAATGTTAAATCCAACATGTCTAGTCTTTAATGATGAAGACTGTTGTACTGAAAGAAGGCTCATCCTTTCCTGCAAGTAAGTTAGTTTTCCTTTTCACAAAGGAAGACGACAATAGTACAACTCTGTCTTACGAACTAATGTTTAAAAGTTTATTCCAACATGTCCAACATTCCAAGGAATTGTCTTACTTGGTAACCTCATTAAACTTACTGGTTAAGTTAGTACCCAAGAGATAATTCTAATTAATTCTTCTATACGCGGAAATAACAAATTGCAAATATTATACACATTGCTATTACTACGAATATGCTACGCCGCCGTAGCTTGTAAATGAAACCCAAAAGACGAAGTCCGAAGACCACAAAAGTTCAATAAGTTATAGGAGTATATGTTTATAGGACACTCTACACAGTTAGCATAAAACTGTGTGCATTTCTGAGCACCACACGAGTTAAAAACCTGATTTAATCTCAAACATAAACACAAAATAAGGTGTTCCACGTTTATATTTCTGCTTGGCACGATGATACCACTAGGAAATATGCCGCAGCTGCTGTGGCGTTTTGTGTTTTCATCTGTGATATTAAATTCAAAGTTTAATTTTAGACATTTAATTTATTTTTATGCCTCTGTTCTACCTGTCTTCCATTCTGGGAAGCGTGAGAAAAACAAAGAATGTACCAGCTGGATTTTCTTCCCGTGAATGCTGTAAAAACCAGCTAAGGGATCCGAGGGTTTTAGTATATTGCAATTTAGGCGATAGGCTGACAACCTATCACTACAGCAATATACCTTTACCTTGCTTAGGTAGTTTACGCTCTGCCTACCCCATTGGCCCAAAGGCGTGATTATATGTATGTTCTCCCTGGAATGGAGATGTCAATTCTAATTTATTTTATACACACTACAACAATTATTTACACGCCCGACCACCGTACTTCAGTTGTTTCTAATAATCTAGAAATACATTTGAAATAGTATTTTATAAGTATAAATAAACACGTACCGCTATTTAGTTAATAAATACTGAAACCCCATAACAAACGTGACCTATTTCTCCTGGCATTAAGCTTATTTTCTCATAGTATTTACTATACAGTGCCAATGTTTTAGTTTTATTTTCTAAGGCTAGGAATGCTAGCTTGCACGGGTTCGTTCTAAATATTCGAAGATCGATTTGTTTATTGTTCCAAATGGTTTGTTATTCCTGGTATGTATGTTTGAGAATCACCATATGTCGAAAGAGCTCTAGGATTTTACCCTATGCTGCGTTTTACATTTTAGTACGTTTATGAGAAGCAAACAATGCTTAGGACCTAGGTATGTTCCAACTTCATGGGTACAAATACAAACAAATACAAAATTGTTTATTTAAAAGGTCCAAGATTAAGTAAGTTAGGTTCATACCCTCAAGTATGGGTTAGCATATTTTTTCACTCATTGTATAGGTAAAGGGTATCCCGAAAACTGAAAGCTCGATGAAAGTAAATAACTTTCCGGAACTTTCGTAGTAGTAGGTAAAGTAAATGCAGTTTAATTTTTCAAATGCATTCTGTTCCTCCCAGCTTGCTCATAACAGCTGTATCATTGTGAAGTGTATGTTTCATTAGCTAACAACACAATGAAACAAATTGGGCTCGATTCTAGATGTGTCGGCTAAAACTAAAATTATAATCTATTTGTCACTATCAGACTAAGAACATTGGAAAAGGACAGGAGATCTATTATTTTCGCTTTTAGATTTATAGTCGGTGGTTTTATGCGTTATCTGTCATTTTTATCCGCCGTCATATGATATGGCGCATACATATAATCACGCCTTTATCCCTAATATGGTTGGCAGAGCGTAAACGGCCTAAACAAAGGTCGTTTCGCCACGTCTGAAAAAGTTTCGAGGGTTATTTAAGATAGATTTGTAGGTATATTGCTGTAGTGACAGGTTGTCAGCCCATCGCTTAAATTACAATATACTGAAACCCTCGGATCCCTTAGCTGGATTTTACAGCATGCCCGGGAGGAAATGCAGCTGGCACATTCTATGTTTTTCTCTCGCTCCCAGACCAGCATGGAAGTTTGTATAGATAATACGTACTTAATTTAATAGGTACATGGTTCATGTGTACGTCATCATGTCCCTAGCCTTATCCTGTATCTCACGGGGTCTGCTACCTAATCTAGGCGATTGGACAACTGGTTACACAAAGCGACTGCCATCTGACCTCCGCAACCTAGAAAGGAAACCAGACCCAATCCTAGAGTATGTAAGAGACAGACAGAAACCCTCGGATCCCTCAGCTGGTTTTACAGCATGCCCGGGAGGATTTGCAGCTATGGCGGATAAAATTGACAGAATTACTAGGGAAACGTGCTAAAGCGCGTCAAAATCTAGCGGACCAAGTGTAAGTCCATAGAATATTAATCGCCTGTCCTTTTTCAATTTTATTATTTTGAAAGTGACAGATTTTAGTTTTAGCCGGTGGAATCTAGAATTGAGCCAATTGCGCACTTATGCTTTAATTAGCTAACAACAGAAACATTGCGCGCTTTCATGAATATTCAATAAAATCCGGTTTGATTATTTTGCTGTAGTGTAACGTTATATATGAGTGGCCGAAATACCGAAGCGATTACGGATTAAGCACTACAACAGAAATAGGCATACAATGAAAAATTGTTCAGCTTTGTGAATCGATTTAGGTACGTGTCTAGGTGGGATAGGTAGGTACTATGGCCCGTATTTATAATCCGCACTTGAGATTGACAGCCAGTTTGAGTTCGTATCAGAAATGTCATTTCAGTACAAAATGACTTGTAATATCCATACTTAATATTGTTCTCATCTTGAGATAGCTTTACAAATACGAGCCAATGTATGCAGCATAAAACAAGGACAAAATAAGTATTGTTTGAGCTGAATTGTCATAAAATTTGGGGCTCATACACAAGTTACAGAAAACCGCAGCATTTTATTATAATTGATATTTAATCACTATACATACATATAATCACACCTTTATCCCTAATAGGGTAGGCAGAGCGTAAACCACCTAAACAAAGATCATTCCACCACGTCTGACAAGTTTTTAGGGTTATTCCAGATTGATTTGTATATTGCTATAATAATAGGTTGTCAGCCCATCGCGTTAATTACAATACTGAAACTCTCGAATCCCTAAGCTGTTTTTCACAGCATGCCGATGCAGCTGGCACATTCTATGTTTTTCTACCGCTCCCAATCCAGCATAGAATTTTAATTACGATTTTGTATAATAAACTATTTTGTATGATTTGGAGGCGGTAACTTTTTAGCTAAGCTAACATTTTATGTATTACAGTCAAAAACTAGGTCCGTTATTTGATCTCACGGGAAATATTGAAATGTAGGTGACCCATTTCAATACAATCAAAATCCCATCTTCTGCTCCCACGCATATGGTCCAGACAAAGTACACCCATACACATGGAGCCCGATGGTGTAGTGGATAGGGCCGCTGCCTCCTGAGTGGGGAGGTCGTGGTTCGAATCCTACCACGTACCACTGTGTTTTTCGGTTTTCTAACTTCATATGTACGTTTATTCAGCGCTTTTTCCGTGCTTCAGATGGCACGTCAAGCCGTTGGTCCCGGTTAATATCGTTTAATACCGTAGATATCAATCGTTAAGCCATGTCAGAGGCCAGTGCTTGAAAACTCTTACATACTCTAGGATTGGGTCTGGTTTCCTTTCTAGGTTGCGGAGGTCAGATGGCAGTCGCTTTATGTAACCAGTTGTCCAATCGCCTAGATTAGGTAGCAGACCCCGTGAGATACGGGATAAGGCTAGGGACATGATGACGTACACATGAACCATGTACCTATTAAATTAAGTACCTATTATCTATAAAAACTTCCATGCTGGTCTGGGAGCGAGAGAAAAACATAGAATGTGCCAGCTGCATTTCCTCCCGGGCATGCTGTAAAATCCAGCTAAGGGATCCGAGGGTTTCAGTATATTGTAATTTAGGCGATGGGCTGACAACCTGTCCCTACAGCAATATACCTAGAATTCTATCTTAAATAACCCTCAAAACTTTGTCAGACGTGGCGGGACGACCTTTGTTTAGGTCCTTTACGCTCTGCCTACCCCATTAGGGATAAAGGCGTAATTATATGTATGTATGTGTATGTATTATCTATACATATAATAAATCTCTAGAAGGGTCATGTCTGTACATTGAATATTTTTACAAAAAAAATATTGCAGCAGGCGTTATTAACAATATAAAGATCATAACGATAATTTTTAGAATTTTTATCTGTCTGTCTGGCTGGCTGGCTGTATGTTACCACATCACGCCAAAACTACTGAACCGATTTCGATGAAACTTTTTTGATTCAACTGTGTGTTACCCGAGTTGCAACTTAGGATACCTAAAATCACGCTACCTGACTTAGGGGGTTGGCAATTTCTTAACCGATTTTTATGGAACTTTTTTACAAACATTGAGTATTATTTGAAATCAAAGTTACGATACAAATAATCACGCCTCATGACATAGGAGAAAAAAAAAAAAATTGTTTCTTGCATAAATCTTACATCTATATAGGATAAGGCTCCCCAGTAAGTAGTCGAAGACACTTGTAATAAATAATCACGCTACCTGCGGACGACCGAGCGGGATCTGCTAGCCCGCGCCATGGGGTCCCATCCGGAACAACAGTAAATAGCTTTTACAAAATATCAGCAGATGGCGCTACGGGTAAGACGGGCAGGTCATTCTAAATAAAAGTTTACATAAAGCAAGTTTTTTGTTTCTAAAGCCAGCAAATATATTGTTTAATAAATAATTCTGATTACCCTGAGCATTAAAAATCGTATAATATGCTCATTTTTAAAAAGTTTTAGATTAAAAGTTTCTTTTCAGCGGCTACTCTAGCGACACCCACACAGGAGTGTCAAGGATATGAAGTTTTTCGATATTCGCTCAAACCCTAAACACATACAGGTAGTACCAACCATTCACCAATAGATGTCACTGGTACAATTATCGATCCACCGATGAAATTAATATACCTACATCGAGCGGTTGCCGTTTATGTGATATGACTTTACTTTTAGAGACGCTCGCACATTGAATTATGAAAATAACAATTAAACAAAAATTAAAGTATGAATATTGTATCTTATTTATAAAACTCACTTGCTTTCCGCCCCGCGTTTTCACCCGCGATTAAATGAATTTTCTCGCGCAAATAAAGTATTTCTCTGCGTTAACGGTTAGCCTGTTGCTATGTCACTCATACATATATACACATATATAATTACGACTTTATCACGCCTAATGGGGTATGCAATGCGTAAACGACCTAAGCAAAGGTCGTTCCGACATGTCTGACAAAGTTTTGAGGGTTATTTAAAGATAGATTTTAATTTTTAGGCAGTTTCATGTAGTGACAGGTTGCCAGCTCATCGCCTGAATTGCAATATACTGAAACCCTCGGATTGCTCAGCTGGTTTTTCCAGCATGCCCGGGAGGAAATTCGGCTGGGAGGAAATGTTATCAGCAGTGATCGGAATAGGTAGAGTATATTTACCTAAACTTCTAAAAAGAAGAGAGGAAAATGGAGACTTCCTTACTACTAAAACTTTTTCGGGACATCTTGCAGGACATCACATAAGTAAGCTAGAAATATACTTTGAACCATGGCATTTAATTCTATGGACAAATACAAGCTAAAAATATACTTGGTGATTTTCGGCTACAGTGTCACATTGCCTAGATATTTTGAATTAAAGATTCTCTTACTTTATAGCTTTAAAACGGCTGTGTGTAGGAAAAAGTGTTAAGGGAAAAAATTATCGTGTAATTTGTGTTCTATAATTTCTTTGTAGGTGTCAACATCGTTGGAGTTATAGAAACCAAGATATTTACGAAAAACCGTTTTAACGATATCTGACAGTTTTCATATTATGGACGATGTTAGTTATGTTTTAAGCTGGTCAACAAATCAGATAATTCAAAATAAATTTGAAAAACTTTTAAACATAATTCCGGACTACGATTTTATTACTGTTGTAATAAAATCGTGAAAATGAAAAAATTGTAAAGGGAATCGAAGTAGATGACGAAGTATTTTTTAAATATGCTCCTCTTACATCTGTAGATGTTGAAAGGTCCTTTTACACCTATTAGTGGATTTTAAGTGTAAAAAGGAATATACTTTAACCGGAAAATATAGAAAAAAAAATGCTCATCTACTTCAATTCCCTGCAAGAAAGCAATATTTCGTCAGTATCTTCAGATTCTGTCACTGAAGACGAAGATATTGACGACATATAAAATATATTATTTTTTAAGTAAAATTAATCGCGTTTACGATGTACCTTACGTGATCAGGTTTTTGGACTGCATTACATGAATAATTGTCTACTTTAATAAAAATAAGCTTTTATTTTAATTTTTATTGGTTCTTTCATTTATACCTTAAGTTACAAAAAACAAATTTAATTTTTATCATTAACAACTACAAAAAACAAAATTCATATTTCGAAAGAGGTATGATTGTTTCAGATTTGGTTCAAGTTGGCTGGCGTACGATCAACCGTGTGACGTTTGAACATGAAATAAATATAAAACAAAATATTACATTACCAAGACACATTGATCTAAAGATTGCGATTTGGTCGTTTGGCCATAGATAACCGGTCAAAAAGGGCCTACTATTCCTCTACTAGTTCTATTATGTGGCGTATAGTCACGTATAATACAGAAATGCATAAATTCAAGCCTCATTTCCTATTGTTCGATTATTTTATGACTTGCTTTATTTGCATTTGATTTTATCTTGCAAAGTTGACGGTTCGAAATTCGGAAACAAATTCCTTTCATTTACAGCACGTGTTTTTTCAGTGTTTTTTTTACCTGGAATAACTTTTCAGGTAAAAATAATTAGTGCAAGCCTTTTGACAATTGAGCTTCTTTTGTGTAGTTCTATTTAATCGCTTTGTTTACGAAGTTTTTGTTTATTTGTGAATAAACAGCACTTATTTAAAAGCATATTACTATCAGTGCAAGCCTTCTAACAATTAAAATTACTTTGTGTGTTTTATATCATACTCTTTACGGCGTTGTTATCAATGTTTGACTAAGGGGAACTTATTAAAAGCATCGGTTTATCTTAATCGAACCCAGGACTTTTCACAGATTTATTTCGGCGTACGAAATGGTGCCTTAAAAACACCAACCAGGAATATACGCTATTCAAGGTCAAATGTAAAAATAAAACAATTTTTCGTAAATATCTTGGTTTCTGTAGCTCGTACGATGTTGACACCTATGAAGAAATTATACAGCACATAATTTGCGTAATTTTTTCCTCAATATTTTTTTTCCTACACACAGCAGTTTTAAAGCTATAAAGTAAGAAAATCTTGAATTCAAAATATCTAGGCAATGTGACACTGTAGCCAAATATCACCAAGTATATTTTTAGCTTGTATTTGTCCATAGAATTAAAAACCATGGTGCAAAGTATATTTCTTGCTTACTTATGTGATGTCCCGCAAGATGTCCCGCAAAAAGTTTACGTAGTAAGGAAGTCTCCATTTTCCGCTTCTGTTCTTAGAAGTTTAGGTAAATATACTCTACCAATTCCGATCACTGGTTATCAGCCATAGCGTTATAATGTCATGGTTATAGTCAATCGATAAATAAAGTGTTGCCCTATACCCTAAATACCATGTGAAAATATTTCCCGAGGGAATAAGATCTTATCCTACGGTAAAAAATTGCCTTTGTCTGTTTCATCTATCACCATGCCACCACATTTCATCAAAATGCGTTCAGAATTTAAGGCGTGAAAGAACAACAAACAAACAGATAGACGGAGCTACTTTCGGATTTTATAATATTTGTATAGAGTATGGATAGTATGTATTTTTCTTACGATCAGCAGGAAAACTGTTTCTATATGTGTTTAATTTACCAACAACAAATCATTCACAATCTTCTTCCATGCTGGCCTGTAAGCGAGAGAAAAACATAGAATGTGCCAGATGTATTTCCTCCCGGGCATGCTGAAAAAAACCAGCTAAGGGATCCGAGGGTTTCTGTATATTACAATTTAGGCGATAGGCTGACAACCTGTCTTAGATAACCCTCAAAACTTTGTCCGACGTGGCGGAACGACCTTTGTTTAGGTTGTTTACGATCTGCCTACCTCATTAAGAACAAAGGCGTAATGTATGTATGTACAAAACATTGACATGGCCACGATTCGGCGTAGACTAGATTTAACTAACATAAAGAATATAAATATTAGATTAACTTACTTTTTTTCTCTCACTATCTATAAGAGCTATTTTTATATTATTAGTTATTTGAGAATCTTTAAAAGAATACATATTTTAATTAAAACATATTTCGAGTAAATTGTAGCTGTAATGAAAAGACATGATTGCCTGCTGCCTAAAACAAATCATATCGATTCTTAAACCTTGCTTGGTAACACCTTTTACTTCGATGTGTTCCTAAAATCTCAAAGATATTTATGTTAAATAGTGATAAAAATACATACATACATATAGTCACGCCTCTATCCCTAGTGATAAATATATTTTTATTAAATTAAAATTAACCTAATGAAACATACTTAAGTTTAAGTTTTAGTTGCTTTGAGATACTTGTCGTTAATTTTATTAAGTTTACCTATAGATTGTCTTCTGAAAGTTGTAAGCAAAATTCCGAAACTTGGTTTATTCCTAATTCAATGAATCTCAATTACTGACCCACTGTGCAGCGTTGGCTCCGCAAGTGGCGTCGTTGCCATTCAGTGCGGGCCCGCGCGCAACGTTGCCGGTCAACGTATGAATGGGTAAATGCGAATCCGCTCCGTTGATTCCGAAATTTGTAAAAATTACATACTTATATGTATGTTTTTTAGATCTTATTTCTCCTAAACGAATTAATGAAGAAATCATATATATATTTTCCTGCTAATTATGTCGATATTCTACTTGTTGTTTACGTTACTATTAAAAAAAATATACTCATTGATGAACCATAACAACTTCATGGGTAGCTTTTATTCGCAACTCAGTTCACCGGCGGGATGGCGCGTTGGTTAGTTGGTCGGGTTTCAGCGCTGTGATTATCCGGATCGAGTCCGATCGTTGATTGAAAATACAATTTCCTTTTTGTTAGAAATATTTATTTAGTATTAGTTTTTCTTTCTTTTACTTTTTAAGGTAAATATTTTAGTGTCATACAGTAGTACAGTAGTTCAATTTATTACTTTTAAAGTGTATTTGAGGCCGATTTCTATTCTATTAATAAGAACCATCTTGATAAATAAAAATAGAGGCTCAAAATAGTGATAAGTGGAAGGAGGCCAGGTGAATAAAAGTAAAAGTAACAATCGTGTAAAGCAGTTTATTAAATTTATAAATGATAGCACCTAATATGATTGTAGAGTGTACGTAGTCAGCAGAGGAGACATCTGGCCCGCTCGAAAGGAAAGAGATCATTTCAGGAAATTATTGATAAACTTTAATAAAATCTCGCTTATTTGCACGATTCACTTACTGCAATAAATATACTAAACCACATTAAAATTCATACATAATTTCCTGAAACAATCTCATCCGTTTCGAACGGCCCTGCCCTGCAATAGCGTTTGCTGACAGTACATAAGATAAGTTTCATTATTCAATCTCTTACAAATTACAAATTAAAACTGCTAATATCTGTGCTCTGGCGCAGCGTTCACTTCTCTCTTACCGCCATCTAGTAGTCTAGTAGAAAATTACGTACTTCGAACGTGCATTGTACCCACGTGGGGCCATCTGTGATCACGGCAAAATATTATGACCGAACACTTCCCGCCGTGGTCTGTCACGTGGTACCGTTGCGTCAGATTGTACTAAAATTTTGCGGCCCGCCATTCGGCCCGACTTATGGCGGACCAGTTTTGTTGTATGACATTAGGCATCTGTACTAGTATAGTATTATATTATCTGTGCCCGCGCGTGGTAGCTGAGCAACCCCTATCAGTTTGCAAGACGTTGTCCCTTACACCCAGTATGAGGGTTCGAATTCACTTTTCAATGCTATCGTTTCGTGGAGGGCACGAATTAAAAAACCATAACTCACTAAGACGCAATGAATGAAAATCCGTTTCAACAGACTCAAATAATAGTTATAAAGATAATTTAGAACCTTAGTTCGTTGTAGTAACCGGCAGAAAAACTGCGATAAACGACCACTAAGGGCAATTTTTCTAGCAATTTTAGTGGATTATGATTTTTGAACTGATGAGGGCGCCACTTAGCCTATATCACGACCGTCCCTTTCTGTTCTTTCATGATAGAAAATGACTGGATAGACCTATATTAGTTAAGATTTTTGCAAATACGAATGGCTACCATAATTCTGAACATAGATTTCGACATTACTCTTTGAAGAAGTTAAATTTATTGACTACTAGCGACCCGCCCCGGCTTCGCACGGAAATCATCAGTGTTTCTCTACTATATTCTGCATGTATTATACATATTATAAACCTTTCTGTTGAATCACTCTATCCATTCAAAGAAACCGCATCAAAGTCCGTTGCGTAGTTTTAAAGATCTAAGCATACATAGGGATATAGGGACAGAGAAAGCGACTTTGTTTTATACTATGTAGTGAAAACTTAAAAGGGAGTTTTCGGGTTTTCAGAAGACCCAATTTTCCAGCGTGGAAGTCCACACAAACAGGCAACAGCTGGTTTACAGCTGTTGTACTCATAAAAACAATGCTTTTTGTCAGCAGACCAAATCTCCATACAGTCGATCAAACTCTACATATAGAGAAGTAACAATACCTACTTTGGATTAATGCAGCTTAGCACATTACTTATAGACTAAAAATTCTTAATTTATCAACAAGGCAACTAAATAATATTTTTCACTTCTCATATTTTGTACAGGGTTTAGGCTGCACAAAATTTAGTTTTGTGCATAGGGGCAAAAACGTATCTAATTATAAATGCATCTCTTCTAAGGCAAAGAGAGTAAATCCTTCAGCCAAACACAATAAAAAGCTCATACATAGAACTTGTTATTTTATAATATTTATTTTAAATTATTGCCTTTTGTATTTTTATGATATAATATTATTACAATTATATTACAATTTAAATTCATGTACAATAATTTATTTATTTTTGTAATAATTTACAAAATTAATTTATAGTTCGCTGTATAGGTCTCCCGCCCAAGCCTAATATTTCATGTCAAAACATTTAAATAGTTAAATGGCGGAAATGAATTTATTGGTTAGTTTACAATATTATTGTAGAATTTTCTTAATTTTCATCGCAATCGAAGTGAAAAGCAGAGTTTACAACTCGTGCACAAAACCATTTTTGTCCTTGACTTCATATCATTCTCGTCCTGCGGGCTCGGGCAGATAAAAATCTCGGACAAAAATAACTAGTTTTGTGCACTTGTCGTAGATAAAGCAGAAATCAGTAACTTTTTTCAACATAATTTAGTCACGACGACAACGATATTTAAAACATATTTTGGGACTTTACCAGGCCTTCTATGTACCTATTGTTGTGGCTATCTTACATGACTCAAGTCAAGTTTATTTTAAGATAGGTTAACATTGTTATTGGTTATTTCCTTTCGAGTAATGACCAAGGTGCTAATGATGCATCACATTTGTGGTCAGTATAGGTACCTACATATTTGTTAAGAGGATTGTGAAGATGCAACAACTATTTAAAAAAACTGTCCAATAAAATTTATATATACATACATATAATCACGACTTTATTCCTAGAGCGTAAACGATCTAAACAAAAGTCGTTCCCCCACGTCTGACGATTTTTAGGGTTATTTAAGATTTCTTTATATTATTTATGATATTTTGTATATATGATTTGTTTATATTGTTGTAATGACAGGTTGTCAGCCCATCGCCTAAATTGCAATATACTGAAACCCTCGGATCCCTTAGCTGTTTTTTTACAGTATGCCCGGGAGGAAATGCAGCTGACACATTCAATGTTTTTCTCTCGCTTCCAATCCAGCATGGAAGACAATAAAATACAATTTATTGGCATCTAAAATTCGCAATGCGAAGATTCAAATGCCAATAAATTTTATTGTTAGCAATATATCTTAAAAAAAAAAACTTAAATACTTAGTTTTTAAGTAAACAAATAATTTCCAGAAAATATAGGAATCAGACGAACCGTTATCGCTTTTTGTATGGAAAGTTGCACCTTCACACTCTTCTTAAAATATAGGAAAAATAAAGATTGCATCGGAAAAATAACTACTAGCTCTATTAGTTAACCTGTGGTTAGGTATAGTATACTACATACAGTTTCTACTTCATTAGTTAGTAGGTAATTCGTTGGTAGGTAAACAAACATAGAGTTGTTTAATTTGGGCAACTTAACGCGAGCCAAAAGCACTTACTGATGGATTGCCTCGTAAACCACGAACGAGCGTAACCAGCCGGTCCCAGTATTAATGTCACAAGTCCCAATATTGTGACTAAGTGCCCAGTTCAGAGCAAGGACAAAGTGTGTGTTTGGTTAACCAAAACATGACGTGACAAACTCCACGGTAATACTAATTTTATATTAATTTCGAAGAAGAAGAAGAAAAATTAAAAAGTTGTATTTTTGGGTATTTGTTACTCAATCAAGCTACCAGCCACTGGATGGAGGTTGGAACATAGCATAGCCTACTTATTTTCCGGGGGAAAATTCTTACGGGAAAACTCATTTATCTGAGGATGACATCGCGAATCTGGCTTCTCGCTCCGGACGCTGTCTTTGAGCTTTATTGATGTTTGGTGAGGACTCTATAGGCTGATTATGATAGAAGACTTAGGCCCGTATTGATAAACAGTACTTAAGACTGACGTTCGTACCAGAAATGTTATTTCAGTACAAAATGGCGTGTTAAATTCATACTTGGTATTGCTCTCAACAAATACGAGCTTAAGTCATACAAGACAATTCAATGGTGATTAAATAAACAGTTGGACTTGTTCGAAATAAAACTTTCGAACAACGTAGAAAATTAGCATGCACTTTCCTGGAACAATTTGCGGGCGCGAACTCGCCCAAAACTTTTTCATCGGTAAATTTTACCAAAAGCTATCCAAAAGTAGATAGAACATATTTTTATTAAGATTGCTTTTTACGTATTGTACCTACTTTAATTGTTTATGCTATTTCCGAATACAGAAACCTCGAATTATTGTCAACATTTCTTAAGATGTTATCAAGGAAGTATTCTTACCTCTTGTACCATAACTTCATCTCCATATTCAGTATCCACTATGAACCGAGTCTCGCACTGCTTTGCATTGTGCAAGTAGAAGAAATGCTGACTGGCATCCACATTGGTCAGCTGACGACCCTTATACACTGGTGGTCTGAATGGATTCACCTCTGAATCGTCCGTAGCAGCACAGTCTCTATTTATGAGCATTTCTCCGTTGCCACAGCACTTCCAAAGGCAGATCCTGTTGATACAAGGACACCCATACCGGACATCCTGGCCTTCTTCAGTCGTGCCAAACCAATGGCCGGTAATGTACTCCACATCTTCAAATAAAACTGAACCATTCTCGTATAAAACACCAGCAGTTATATTCACGCTTTCGATTTTAGGGCACAGTTCGCTGTTCACTATATGCGCGATTAATAACACAAACACTAATTTTAAATACATTTTCAAATCACTTATCACCACTTTTATTGAGTTAAGGATTCTCCAACTAAAAGCCGTATCATTTTCGAGTAAACTATTTGATAAGTTAATTGTGTTTTAAATTGTAAAATGCGGTGTGAAATGCGATTTTCGTATGGTTATCGCGGATGAATCGCGTTATCTTGCTAGCGAGGTGATTTCATGTGTCATGGTTTGTTGTGATAAGAGATAAGAGCTCGCAGTAAGCCGCAGGGTTTCTTGAGGAGACGTCTGCGGTTTGCGGTTCACGTCCTCCAGTCGCGCGCTCTGCTGCCCGACTGGCCTAGTGGCTACTGCGATGCTGGAAATTTGGTCAACTCCTATCGTGGTTCGCACAAATGCTGGACAATACGCGTCTTTACTTAAGGCGTTTTAGCTAACAGGTAGAGCACACATACACACACAATATGTTAGTTGGAGTACCTATCACAGATATACCTTTTTATTTCTCATATTCGCCCTATGTTCCTTGTTGAAAGTTGTTTAGTTTTATGGGTTAAAATATGGCCTCCTATATTTTTTACTCCTTGTATAGGACACCAATCAATCATATGAGCGTATTTATTTAATACGGAATATATTTAAGAAAATCAAAAGTTAAAGAGTATAAGCCCCCTGCCGCCACCACAGCCGCGACCCTCAATGTGTAACGTGCCCTCCGAAGCAAAGCATAGCTAGTCATCTTACTTTCAGGCTCAGAGCGTCAGAAAAAAAGATGATTCAGCCTGCATTGCCCTAACCAAATCGGGAGCAATCTTGATTTTTGTGAGTATTTGATAAATTCTTTGTTTACCCCCGTGGGAATCGAACCTGCGACACCCGGACCAATATTTACTGAATATTGAGGCTAGTTTTCCACTAGTTAAAAACAAGAACGTAACTTGACTTCAGAAACATCTAAATATATTTATTTTATTAGTCTTCTTCTTCTGTCGAGTGGGTATCGAGTCTATTGACCCGATGATCCCTGGTGTCAGAGTTTTTTTTTAAACCGCCTAGTAGCACAACTATCAGACCTCTGACATGGTTTGAGTAACGACCACTATCAAAGTCACCGACCGGGACCGACGGCTTAACGTGCCCTCCGAACGACACGAAACGAACGAACGAACTCTTCTTCTTCTCGGACGAAACGACACGAAATCTTTTTCTTTTCGGATATTCAGCTGATTCAGCCTGAAATGTCCTAACCAAACTGGGGAAAAATTCACAAAGTAATAAATTCTCTAATATCAACTTTGTGTTTCCCCCCTGGGAATCGAACCCAGGACCTCCGGATCAGGAATCCATGGCACTCGCCACTAGACCACGGAGGCAGTAAATATTTTATTAGTAAGTTACATCGATCAAGTAAAAGAAAATATTAAGGCCAAGTCTTACCTAAGTACCAGGAAGTCAAGGAGAAGACGAGAGAAGAGTACAGGGAGAGTTGGCTTTCACTTCATATACTCAACGACACGAGCTGGGCTTTTAAATGAATGATGATGATGATGATAGTAAGTTGGTATTTAGTTTTAGCATGGGTCTATAACTATGGTAATTATAATTATTTATCCTATCATGCTTTGTAAGTTTCAATACCATTAGTATTTGAAATTCGCGCCTATTTGTGCGCTGCGGCCTTTATCTACTCGAGCCAGTCGATCGTTAGCAGAATCGACACCGTTCAAGAATGGTTGTTCGTTTCATTTCTACACAAATGTGAACAGTGTTTATTAGTATCAATGAAATGAACGTTCTATTCTATACAACTTATTTGGGAATTTAAAATATTAAAATGGCAACACTGAATAAACTCCTGATCTGGAAATTCCTGATAAATAAAACTTGATGACAAGACAAGACAAAAAAGATATAAATATCACTTTATTCATTTCATTTCTTCAGAGTTTGGCTGTCGTTCAGGTGTGGTTCAGGTAGACCTGTCCATACTTTTTGTCGTGTGCTTTTAAAGCTTTTATATTTACATGTAAGTAATTGATTTATACTTATTTAAAACCCTTATTTCTTTATTTATATATGACGTATTTGTTTGTGTGTGCATTTTAAGATCGGGATGTTCTGGTGTGGTAGTATTTGTGCAAAATAAAATGACCGACCAATCTGACAGTGACTATTTATAAATAACGCAACACAGCAAATTTCAGCACAAGCAGCAAAACAGCAAATATATATAAGCAATACACATATATATATTTCCTACATTTCTGCCTGAATCCCGGCAGGAATTTAGATGTATAGGAATTTCTATAAATACATTTTTTTTTTCGTCTCAAATATTTAGTGGTCTAGTGGCTAGTGCCATGGACTGCCGATCCGGAGGTCCCGGGTTCGATTCCCAGGGGAAAACACAAAGTTGTTATTGAGAATTTATCACTTTGTGAATTTTTACCCAGTTTGGTTAGGACATTGCAGGCTAAATCACCTGATTGTCCGAAAAGAAAAAGATTTCGTGCTTCGGAGGGCACGTTAAGCCGTCGGTCCCGGTCGCTATCTTTGATAGTGGTCATTACTCAAACCATGTCAGCGGCCTGATAGTTGTGCTACTACGTGGTTTTAAAATTCGGACACCAGGGTTCATCGGGTCGATAGACTACTCACTCGACAGAAGAATTGGCTACTGGAGGTTAGACCTAGAGCTGGTATTACTAAAAGTTGATTCATAGCCATACAAGGAATAAAACATGCAGGTGATATTTTAGGGTGTGATTCTACCCATAAACTGAACAACTTTCCCCACAAAATATAGGTCGGAATACGAAAGAGAAAGGCTGTCCCATACAAATAGTGTCAGCGGTTTGAGTCAATTTGTATGGGAGGCCCAGGTTTTTTTTCATATTTCGACCTATGTTCCTCAGGAAAACTTGTTTTGTTTCATGGGTAGAATCACACCCTAAAATATGGGCAGCAATTTTTATTCCTTGTATAAACTCCCGGTATAAAGATTCCATGCTGGCCTGGGATCAAGAGAAAAACATAGAATGTGCCAGCTGCATTTCCTCCCGGGCATGCTGTAAAAAGCAGCTGAGGGGTCCTTTCCCTACAGCAATATGCCTACAAATCTATCTTAAATAACCTTCATAACTATGTCAGACGTGGCGAAATGACCTTTATTTAGGTCATTTATGCTCTGCCTACCCCATTAGGGAAAAAGGCGTGATTATATGTATATATGTATAAAGATTCTATTTTTTATGATTACAGTTGAAAAGTCATGGGGCTGGTTTCAGCAATCGTGGTGGGTACGGCAGGGGGCATTGTAGTGATGACTGGAGGGTTGGGCCTGGGGCTGGTGGCGCCAGCTCTGGGCTTCACGAGCGGAGGCATCGCAGCCGGCTCCTGGGCTGCAGGGGCGCAGGCCTATTTCGGCAACGTAGCGGCCGGAAGCATAGTAAGCAAGTTGACGAGCTTGGCTATGCTCGCACCTACCCCATAAAAGGTCAGTAAATAAACTTGTTTTATATCTGAAAGTGGATTATTAATAAGACACCAGCACAAAAATAGCTTCCATGCTGGACTGGGAGAGATAGAAAAACATAGAATGTTCCAGCTGCCCTTCCTCCCGGGCATGCTGTTGAAGTCAGCAAAAGGGACTCGAGGGTTACAGTGTATTGTAATTTAGGCGATGGGCTGACAACCTGACACTATAGCAATACAAATTACAATCTAAAATTGCCCTCAATTTTTGTCAGACGTGGCGAAAGCGCCTTTTACGAGGCGTTAAACGCTCTGCCTACCCCGTAAGGGATAAAGGCGTGATTTATGTATGTATGTATGTACAAAAATGACTAAATGGATTTATGTTGATTTTATCTTAGTATATTATGATTTAATCTAATCATGCTAGAACCGAAAGAGACAACTTAAAATACCATGTTTTTTGTTGTTGTTCTTAATATTCTTCCATGCTGGACTGGGAGCAAAACAAAAACATAGAACATGCCAGCTGCATTTCCTCCCGGGCTTGCTGTAAAAACCAGCTAAGGAATCCAAGGGTTTCAGTATATTGCAATTTAGTCGATGGGATGTCAAGCTATCAGTACAGCTACCCGCAAAACTTTGTCAGTCGTGGCGGAACGACCTTTGTTTAGGTCGTTTATGCTCCGCCTACCTCATTAGGGATAAAGGCGGGATTATATGTATGTACCAGTGTTCTTAATATTATGGTTCTTAAATATGATGATAAATACATTTTCCTCTCTTTTCAGGTGCACCATAGCATCAGGTTGACTCCACATTGACACACACAAGATGAAGTCAGTCGAGTTAATGATTAGAGCTTCGTACCAGTTAATTAATTTATGTTTTATATAATATAATCTTATGTTGACAGCATTTTATGTGTATTTTTTTAATCTAAAATAAATGTATGTAGCAAAGAACCATTTGTTGCTTTATTCCATAAGCTATTTGTTTCGTTATAAATCTTTTTTTTAGGGTTCCGTACCCAAAGGAGGAAAACGGAACCCTATTAGTGAGACTTCGCTGTCCGTCCGTCCGTCCATCTGTCACCAGACTGTATCTGATAAACCGTGATAGCTACAGAGTTGGAATTTTCGCAGATTATGCATTCCTGTTGCCGCCATAACAACAAATCCTGAAAACAATAAATTTATAATTAAGGGGCTCGCATACAAGCAACGTGACTTTATCTGTGTCACCGCAGGCTGTATCTCATGCACTGTGATAGCCAGACAGTTGGAAGTTTCAACGATGATGCATTTTAGATGCCGCGCTATAACAAACACAAACAACAAATTAGTATTTTAAACTTAAATTAAATAAATGTAATTAAAAAAAAAGGAAATTAAATAAATATAAATAAAAAAAATAAAATTAAATAAACATCAACTTCTTCTCATACAACAACAACTGTGATTTTCTGTCAATCACCAGGCTCACAGGCTGTATCTCATGAACCGTGATAGCTAGATTTTTGTTGCTACTGCAACAAATACTAAAAATATAATTAAATATGCTGCTTCTATGCTGGCCTGGTAGCGAGAGAAGAACATACAATGTGCCATCTGAATTTCCTCCCGGCCATATGTTAAAAACAGCTAAGGGATCCGAGGGTTTCTGTGTAATTGCAATTTAGGCGATGGGCTGACAACCTGTCACTACAGCAAAACACCTACAAAAATATATAGAGAAAGCCCTCAAAAGTTTGTCAGACGTGGCGGAACTACCTTTGTGTAGGTCGTTTACGCTCTGCCTACCCCATTATTAGGGATAAAGGCGTGATAATATGTAGTTTTGTAGAATTGAATAAATATTTAAGGGATTTGTTATGGGAGCCATCCAATAAACATGTTTTTATGCCTTCTCTTGTTTGGTATTAAAAACAGCAACAGATAAACGCTTAAAATATTATGTGCATCTAACGTCCTTGCGCGTAACAATGTAACATCATAGCATATCATAATCTGATGATGGAGATTGATAATATCCACACTAAAAGGTAAAACTTCACCTAAACTAAAAGGTTCACTGTTCCAGCCATTCAACTGTGGAACAAACTGCCGAAAACTATACAAGACAGTCCCTCGAGCTTCACTTTTAAGAAGAGACTGAAAGAGCATTTCATGACCTCTCTATGACGTATATAATTATATTTAATTTTATCATTTATATATCATATGAATATATTTATGTGTATTAGTTTATTATAGTATGTTTATATGTGTGTATTATTATACATCAATTTGTAATTAAATTATACTAACTGTATCTGTTCCCGTGAATTTCCCATCTTTTATTCCCATTAGGTTGGCTGGAAGAGGTCTCTTATAGAGATAAGCTCGCCTGTCGTTTATTTTTTTTAAGTTGAACTGTATTTTTTAATTTTTAAAACAATAAAGATTATAATAATAATAATAAAAAGGCGTAGGGAATTCACGACCCCACCGCCCACCACCTCGGTGCACATTCAGTCCCCGGGGGGGCAGCTTGTGTGGCGAGCTGATGGTGCGTGGCGACACCCCGGACCCCCAGCTCTGAGGGCCCGTATTCATTTGGCCCTCACCTCCTGGCTTGCCTTCGTTGGCCGTCCAGGAGTGGAGTTCGCAAGAGCGGAACCTTTGCTCCAGGTGGAAGTGTAAAATGTCATAACGCCGGGGGCCTCCTGGAACACCACGATCTGGCGCCCGCAGTCTCACCCCTGATAACCTTAGTCGCCCACACGATGTTGCCCTCTTGTCGTTCCTTGCGTTCGGCCGTTTTAGGGGGCCCATAATAGTGAGTTGGCGAGTCACCGTCTGCCGAGATTATCGAGATTGAGACATTTGATTTGGCAGGCGTCCCGTAGTCTCGATCAATATCCCAGCAACCGATCCAGCTAAATCCCTTCCCATAGACCTAGTTCTCTTACCATTATCTGCAATAGTCCTTGCATCAGGCGGGTGCTGGCTCTGGTTGTATTTCTATAGTGCAAGCAGAGCGAGTATCCGCGTGATGTACACATCACTATACATTATTTGGTATAAAAAGGCCTCTGCGCTGTTGGCTTTGGCCCCACGTACCTATGCCTCAAAGGACCGGGTCCCTGTGGGCCCGTGATACTGAAAAGTATACCAACATAATAATAAAAAATGTGGTCACCCTTCATTGCAAATTCATAAGAAAATAGTTAAGTATTGTTATTTCAAAACATATGCACTGCTGAACTGTACAGATATATTTAGAAGACATTTCTGTTAAATGTTGGTGTCTCTGACTTTTGATTCCGTTAAAATCTCAGTAAATCATATAAAAGTAGAACGTCAGGATTGAGGAGCCAAAGAAAATTCGTTCACCTACAAAATTTACTCTGTTTTTCTATTTTAATTCATTACTGCAAAATAAAACACACCACCTGCTAAACGATCATTAGGGCGAATATTTTAATTGATAGCTCACTTCAATGGAAATGCACCTCTAGAGTATAGATTGAGGAGCCATACTAAAAGTATTATATTTTTTTTGTAATTTCAGCGCTACAGAAGCCAAATTTTTAGAAGATACTGTACATAATTGCTGCTAAATGATGCAAATTTTCAAAAATATTCATCTATTACTCAACGAGTTCCACTTTTGAATTCATATAACTAGGTACAGATATATTTTGCTGCTAAATCCGGAATTCGTGCTGCAAAATCAGTTACATTGCGCCTAAATAATGATGAGAAAACCTTTTAAAAATACAATACAATACAAAATTCTTTATTGCACAAAGAAACACATACAACAGAAGTAAAGAGGAACAAACGTGACAGTACAATATAGGCGGCCTTATTGCTAAAGCAGCAATTTCTACCAGGCAACCTTTGGGTATAGAATTTGTACAAGCAGAAAGCGGGTAATATATGATAATATATGCTACATAAGATAGGATACTCTATGTTATATATCAGAGAAATTGGTAGATAGAATATCACTACATACGAGGGGTGGCTGATAAGTAATCTACCTAACTATGAAAGAAAAGACTTTGATGGCTAGTTAATTTTTTATTTTCCTATATAGTCTCCTGCAAGTGAAATACACTTATGACATTTGCAAATAAGTGACATCATGCCGTTATAATAGTTATTTTTATTTTGCTTGTCAAAATGGTCAGTCACAGCCTCTTTCATTTCTTCGTCCGTCGAAAATCTGCGACCCCTCAATTTTTTCTTTAAATCTTTGAATAAGAAATAGTCACAGGGAGCCAGATCTGGACTATAAGGTGGATGGTTAATTTCTGTAAAGCCGTTTTTGCTCAGGGCTGACCTCGCCGTTAAGGCTGTGTGTACAGGAGCATTGTCTTGTAAAATCAGAACACCTTTGCTGAGTTTGCCTCTCCGCTTTTCTTTGATTTGTTCACGAAGCTGGTCAAGCAAGTTTGCATAATATTCAGCATTCATTGTTGTATTTTTAGGCAAATAATCTATCATCAAAATCCCTTCAACATCCCAAAATACGGTGGCCATTAGTTTTCCAGCCGACGGCCGAACCTTGAACTTCCTTGGCGGCTTGTCTCCTTTAAATTTCCATTGCATTGACTCTTGTTTGCTTTCCGGATCCCACTGGCGAATCCGAGTTTCATCACAGGTCACAATTCGAGAGATAGTCTCTTCTTCTTTACCTTTGACCAGGTCTAGAAATGCCTGACAACATTCTACTCGCCTTTGTTTGTCAAAGGGGGTAAACATTCTAGGGACCCAACGCGCGCTCACCTTGGACATGCCCAAATGTTCGTGAATAATTTCATGAACTCGTTCCTTGCTAATGCCCACATCTCTGGCTATCTCCCACTGCTTGATTCGCCGATCTGCAAGAATCAGGTTCTTCACCTTTTCAACATTATCTGCGGTAACAGCAGAAATTGGCCTTCCACTACGTGTGTCGTCTTCCAGGCTCTCACGGCCATGTTTAAATTGCTTCGACCAAAACTTTATGACGAATTCAGAAGGACTTGAATCACCAAACACCTTTAACATGCGCTCTCTGATCTGCGTAGGCGTATTTCCTTCTTTACTTAGGAATTTAATCACTGCTCGATGCTCAAATTTCATCATTTTGCAATTTTCTTTCGACATGGTGAAATCAAAGCCGCGCCAAAAAAACAAAAGCAAGCGAAAAAAAATAAGCGTCATAATTTTGAAAAAGGAATAAATATAGAATATGATTTTGCAATGGCCAGTTCGATTTTCAAAACTTTCTTTAACAAAGTAGATTTTATATCAGCCGCCCCTCGTATACTTACTTAAATGATACTTATAAATTAGACAGCTACACATTAAACATTATTAGCTAAATAGTTCTTGTTTGCTCCTTAAACGATTCGATAGACGGAGCTCGTCGAACATTCTCGGGCAAGGAATTCCACAGTTTAATTGCCTGTACCGTAAAAGATTTAGCGTAGAAATCAGTCTTGTGGGAAGGTAGGTTTAAGGTGAGATTGTTACTGGAGCGCAGATTACACGTCAGAGTAGAGGAGTGGAAAATGAAGCGGTCTTTAAGGTAAGGCGGAGAATAGGGATTGGAAAGGATAGAGTAAAGAAGAGAAAATATATGGCAGTCCCTCCTACGGGATATTGGCAGCCATTGAAGCTGGGATCTATAGGCAGAGACATGGTCATACTTCCGCAGACCAAAGATAAAGCGGATACATAGATTCTGCAGACGTTCGAGCTTGTTCTGAAGTCCAACAGATAAGTCAGGATAACAACGAAAAAATCTGATGTGGCTCCTCAATCCTTACGCACATCAATTATTTACAGAATATTGAGTTGCATAATTACTTTGAAAATAATTAATTAAAATAAAATAAATGTTTATGGGGGGATCCCCATACAAAAATCAGATTTCTTTGCCGATTTTTTTCAGGAGATGAAAATAAATCGACTTTCCCATACAAAATGACCACCTCGATCAGACAGTTTGTATGGAAAAGTAATTAAAAAAATCCTGAAACAATTTCCTGGTGATAGTTGTTCAGTTTCGTTGACTGAGTAACACCTATCAGTTTGCCTTGCACCCCATATAACATTAGTTCGGTCGGAGAGTCAATTTCTTCACGTATAATTTAGGAATACTTACTATTTTAAATTTTCATATATATAATAATGTAAAGGTGCTGCGTAAAATCTCCTGAGCTTTTTATTACACTTGGTTAAACAGTAGTATATTTGCCTGGCTCACAATTCCGAAAACCTTTGTAAAGTTCGTATCATGGCAATTATTTAATTCAAAGGGAGTCCCCTTGGCTTGAAGGAGGTGGTGATTTCAATGGCACCGTTTCCACTGTCAGTATTATCGCAAGATCCGTGACCTTGAGTTTGGACCACTGTATTTGGGTGTATATAAAGTCGTGACTCCAGCGCACCAAAACATACCACCGCGGGGCAGAGATGGGAAGGGTTTCACAATCATTTACCTTCCCCTCTCTGCTCTGAGGGGGTATGTTTCGTGTAATCTTTCAATCAGAGCAGAAGTCACGGCTTTACACAACCCATCTTCAACCCATGCATGGTAGCCAAATATCAAATCGGATCCGATTTAGGAAGAAGTGTTTATTATCCATAAATCCCGCTCTACGCTGTTGCGTTGCGCGGGCACTGCGTAATCTGCCAATCGGCAGCGTTTGCACTGTCAGTATTCTCGCACGATATTTGGATTACGATCCGAATATCATGAAATTATTGATAGATCACAATAGGTATCATTAGTAATACTGTTGGATTTCGTGATCCTGAGATCCAGTGGGCGTGGCATCAAATAACAATAATTATATAAATTATTTAAAATCTTGATTAAGACAACGAATCATTGAAATCTAACTGGTATGATCTACCTACAGTTGGTTTTAGTCCCAGCAAATATTTTATTCCCGAGGGCAAAAATATTTTTCGGCGCTAAAATGTAGCCTTTGTATTATTATTACTGGTTATAATCCAACTGTATACGAAATTTCAGTTTAGGTTACAGACAGGATAACGGGTAGTGTAAATACAACCCCATTAGAGATAAAGGCGTGACTATATGTATGTAAATACAACCACACGGTACGATCTGAACTTAGTACTGACGTCAATAATATAGATGCAACCTTGATCCAACATTGATACTTCGTATCGTGATATTATCACGGTAGCGCGTATATCGTCGAATATCGCATCAGTATTACGTACAGTGTAATAGCTGTCTTTAAACCTTCTTATCAGTACACAAAAAAATAAGTATTATGAAAATGGCAACACCGCATAAATTCTTGATTCGAAAATTCCCTCTGGTCGCTCAAATATTCATCAGTGCTGCCAGATGCGGCAATTTATTGCCATTTAGGCTATCTCGGAGGATGCTGTGGCGAAGTAGGTTATTTTTATCATATAGTGTAAGAATATGAAAAAATGGGCCCAACATAAGGGATTTCTTAATAATCATTGGAAATTTCTATCATCCACCCTCTTTGTCTCAAGATTTTTAGATTGAACCAAATTATTTAAATAACATCCCTACCAAATAGAGTCTTAATTGATAGGTCTCAAGCAATTAAAGTAGTAGCTATTTAGACTATTCGTAAATTATTTAGGCTATTTTAGACTATTTCACCTTGGGCAACTTTTAGGCGATTTGAAATTGACTTTTCGGCGATTTCATACTAAAAAGACTTGGCAACACCAATTTTGGCAGTCGTCTACTTTCTATCACTGACCATATAATCACTACGTTTTCTTTCTATCTCTGAGTTCAGTGCGTTCAAGTTTTACCTATTCTTCATGTAAGTAATTACTTCTACTTTTTATAATATAACTCGGTATTCACTCGGACAGGTATTTACGGTATTTAGCTAAGTTTGCATAAAGATGTTCTGGTATTTTGGAGTCAGTAACAATGACTGACCATGGACATATTATGGACTCCCTGGACAATGCAGTCAAATGTTCACTGGACATTTTACATACTTTCTCTGCCCTTTCCCTACCTTTTAGGAGTTGTGCGCAGGTCGTTTTCAATGCTATATGACTTTAGAGGCTTATCGACCGCAATGTAAAACGTTCTGAGAGTAAAACGTCCGCAATTTAAAAGGTATACTAGTTTTCAAAGCTAAAGAATCTCATTACTAAACGTTCACAATGAAAAACGTGCTCAGAGCAGAAAGTCGGCAATTTTAAAACTTAGCCGTGATCTACCTACCTACCTATCTACCCACTATTCCATTTTTAATTTACAGTTAAAGACATGGGGCTGATAGCTGCTGTAGTCGTGGCTGCTGTGGGCGGCCTCGTGGTGGTGACAGGAGGGTTGGGCCTGGCGCTAGTGGGGCCCGCTCTGGGCTTCACCGGCGCGGGCATCGCAGCCGGTTCCTTGGCGGCGGGGGCACAGGCCTACGTCGGAAACGTAGCTGCTGGTAGTATCATTGCGAAGCTCACCTCAATGGCTATGCTCGCACCTACACCTTAAAAGGTAGGTTACATATTACATGCACACTATCATGCCTGTATTTCTAATGGGGTAGGTACAACATCAAGAACCCAAAGGTTCGTCACGTTCTGCCACGTCTGACAAGTTTTGAGGGTTGAGTATTGCTGTAGTAACAGGTTGTCAGCTAAATTACAATATATTGAAACCCTTAAATCCTTTAGCTCTTTTTTACAGCATGCCCAGGAGGAGGATGCAGCTGGCACATTCTATGTTTATCTATCGCTCCCAGTCCAGTATGGAAGCAGGTTACAGATTATTTTGTAATGCACTTGCCTGGTATTATGTATAACATATATATTAATCTTCTCATACATATATAAAATACTAAATTATGAATCTCTTTTTCAGGTGCACCATAGCGACCTGAAGCTACATTGCAAGATAAAGTCGGTCAAGCTAAAATTATTTTTTAAATAATTTCGCTTTCTAATTCGGCATAAAATTTACAAAAATAAACTGTATGTAGCAAGGAACTTTCATTTATTAATCCATCGCCTTTTCTTCTTAGAAATTTCTTACCTATATATCAGGGGATACACAACTAAGCTGCCTGTCCGGTAGTACGGTTTTTGTATACGGGTATGCGACCCAGGTTTCCCGAGCCACAAACCCAGTCCTCAGAGGCAGTAGTATCCTTACACCTAGTTTCCTTTCCCAACTCATATCTGTCCTTTCCCAGCCACCTTTTCCTTTCCACCCTCCTTTGTCCTTCCCCCTCCGCCAATCTAAGGTCTGTCGCGCCGATGGATGCATGGCTAGGGGCGAGCCTAGTTTTAAGCGTGCCGATGGCCCTGGGACGGGGTGACCCCAGATCAAGGCTAACCTTGTCCTGGTAAGCGGGGCTCTGCAAGGACCGACATATGAGTGCCCTCGCTGCTCGTGGGAACGCAATGGTTTTAAATTTTATAAAAACTAATAAAAAAGGCGGAGATGTAGAATTTCGCAACTCATGACGTCACGTTTCTACCGGGTGCGGAACGCGGACCACTTGCTACGATGAATTTTAGAGGAAGTATGGCGGCTAAAATTGACGAGGTATGCCAGTTGATGGATGATAGGCGTATAGATGTACTGTGTGTGAATGAGACAAAGCGGAAAGGGTGCGACCAGACGCAACATGGACCCTACTTAGCGTATTGGTCTGGGGTTCCCAGTACCAACAGAGGCTCTAAGGGAGTTGGTGTATTCCTTTCCGCACAAATGGATGAATGTGGGACTGAGTATGAATGTGTGAGCCCTCGACTTCTCTGGCTTAGGCTGAAGGTCGGAATCACTCGTATCTTCATCCTAGGTGTATATGCACCGACGGATGTGGGTAGGAGTGGATCCACAAAAGCTAAAAAGGAAAATGAGGAGTTGTGGGAGAGTGTAAGTGATCTTTTGAAAAACTGCAAGGCCAATGAAAGGATCGTAATGCTGGTATTAAGCGTGATGGGTATGATAAAATCCTTGGAGCGTTTGGTGACGAAAGGATAAATGAGAATGGAAGGAGTTTGTTAGAGATCTGCTTGGAGTGGAATCTTTTTGTGTCGAATACAATGTTTCAACACAAAAAGATCCATACTTATACTAGAGCAGTAGGATCCTTAAGAAGCATGATAGATTTTGTGATTGTGGATAAACGACTAAAAAAGAAAGTTCTGGACACTCGGGCATATCAGGGTGCCGGAATCGACTCGGGCCACTTTCTGGTGATATCACGTATAAGTGGTCTCTTCAATCGATGGAGGCACAGGGTGAATCAGCCAACTGCCTCCGTGGTCTAGTGGCTAGTGCCATGGACTCCTGATCCGGAGGTCCTGGGTTCGATTGCTAGGGAGGAAACACAAAGTTGATATTTGAGAATTTTCACTTTGTGAATTTTTACCCAGTTTGGTTAGGACATTGCAGGCTGAATCACCTGATTGTCCAAAAAAGAAAAAGATTTCGTGCTTCGGAGGGCACGTTCAGCCGTCGGTCCCGGTCGCTGACTTTGATAGTGGTCGTTACTCAAACCATGTCAGAGGCCTGATAGTTGTGCTACTAGGCGGTTTAAAAACTCTGACACCAGGATTCATCGGGTCAATAGACAACTAGTGTTCTAGAAAGAGTGAAAGTATACATTTTGCAAGAAAAAGATGAAAGAAAGGAATATGTTAGAAGATTGAAGGATGAATTTAGTGGTTTGAATGAGATGTCTGATATTGAAGAAGGTTGGAAGGAATTTAAGGAAAGAGTGCTGAAAGTTGCTATAGAAGTATGTGGAGTTTCTAGACGTTCGAAAGGGGATAAACAGAACAGTGCATGGATGAGTAAAGATGTGCAAGAAGTGGTACAAAGAAAGCAGAAAGCGTGGTTGGATTGGTTAGCAACCAAAACTAATCAAATAATGCAAAAAGCGACAGATGACGATGTAGATAAAGCACGAAAGGAGTACAAAGTATTGAAAGATGAAGTAAAGAAAGCAGTGACTAGAAAGAAAGATAAATATAAAGACGAATTTGACAGGAGGCTTTCAGAAAACTTTCGGTCCAACTTAAAAGTTTTCTGGAAATCCATAAGGACAGCTCGCGGTAAAACTGTTACATCCGAGCTGAGTAGGATTCGAAGCCAGGATGGTAATATTATAAAAGGTGAAGAATACGTGTTGAGTAGATGGAAGAAATATTTCGAAAGTTTATTTGAAAAAGAGGAAGTATTTACCATTCCAGAGGTAAATGAAAGTCAGAATGAAAGCGAAATTGAAATGGATGAGAGATTGTGAAAGCACTGAAAAGTATGAAGTTGGGTAAGTCTGCAGAACATGATAGTGTCTGTCGAAATGCTGAAGGCTGGCAAAGGAGTCGTTGCTAGTCAGCTGTACTGCCTTTTCAACCTGTGTTGGAGAAGCGGCCAAGTGCCAAGAGATTGGTGTAAGGCTGTTATCGTACCACTATACAAGGGGAAAGGGTCACAGCTTGACTGCAAAAATTACCGCGGTATAAGCCTTCTCGGCGTCGTCGGCAAACTGTATGCAAAGGTATTGATTAAAAGAGTGACGAAAGAAACTGATGAAATATGGGATGCACAAGCAGGATTTCGTAAGGGGATGGGATGTACAGATCAGGTCTTTTCGTTGCGATGTATAACTGAAAATACTTGGCTTAAAGCCAAAAGTTTATTGCGCATTCGTGGACTTAGAAAAGGCCTATGATAGAGTGGTGAGGAATGAACTGTGGTTGGCGCTGTCCATGCATGGGGTGAACAGTATTTTGATACGAGCACTGAAATCCTTATATTCTTAGACCACATTCATTATCTTTCAAATCTGTCAAAAAGCTATCCATGAATAGGTTAAACACCCATGGAGACGCTACACATCCTTGTCTAACACCTTTCTCGATGTAAAACAATTCTGTGTACGCCCCGTTAATCCTTACACAAGCACTAGACTCCTTATAATATAAGATATGTATCGTCTTCATGGCTGTTTCCTATTCATGGATAGCTGTTTGACAGATTTGAAAGATTGTGGTCTAAGAATGAATGAGTTACTCGTCAAATGTCTTCTCTACGCTGACGACCAAGTTATACTTGCGTCCACGGCTGAAGAGTTACAGGAGATGGTAAATAGTATGCATGAAGCTTTGAAAAAGAAAAGAATGAAAGTGAATGTTAGTAAAACTAAATCAACGGTTTTTGAGAAAGAGGAACAAATGACAGAGTGTAACATTCTGATACGAGATGAAAAAGTGGAACAAGTGAAAGAGTTTGTTTATTTGGGTTCATTGTTTACAGCAGATGGAAAGTGTGATAGTGATATTGAAAGAAGAGTGAATGCTGTTAAAAGAAGTTTGCAAGGACCGTAGCTAGTGGAAGGATGTGATCTCTGCCTACCCTTCCGGGAAAGAGGCGTGACTTTTTTTTTTTTTTTTTTATTAAAAAATGGGTTTGCTCTTGACTCCAGTCTAGGTCGGAAACGACTGAGACGGAGTCGACGATGGTGCGAGCTCACCCAGAAGATGCCTGTTCACTCTAACTTTGAAATGTTGGGGGTTGAAGGCGTTCGGAAACACAGACGCAGGTAGTGAGTTCCACACTTTTGCCGTGCGCATTACAAAAGAGTTTTGGAAGCGCTTAGTACGTATTGGTGGAATATCAACCAGGTATGGATGGTATCCTGCGGTGCGTCTAGATGTCCGATGGTAGAAGGGAGCTGGCGGGATAAGGTCGTGGAGCTCTTGAGCACACTCACCGAAGTACAGCCTGTAGAAGACCGACAAGCAAGCAACCTTACGGCGATGTTCCAGGCTATAAAACTTGGCTTCCAGCAATTTTTCGTCACCAATAAGCCTCTTGGCTCTGCGTTCCACCGAATCGAGTGCGGCAAGTTGGTATTTGGCTGAGCCATCCCAGAGGTGACTGCAATAGTCCATGCAGGATCGGACTTGTGCTTTGTACAGGGTTAAAAGCTGTCCAGGCGTGAAGTATCGCTTCACTCTATTCAGGATACCCAGTTTCTTGGCCGCTGTTTGTGCTTTGTATTCGATGGAAGCGCCGAAGTTTAGACTAGATGACAAATCCATGCCCAGAAGCTCAAGTTTGCCAGCTATAGGTACTGATGTACTTCGGAAAGTAGGAGTCTGGTTGAAAGGACTCCTTTTGGCGGTAAAAAGACACGCTTGCGTTTTGTTGGCATTAAAAGAGACCAAATTGTCATCACCCCACTGGGAAACATGACTTAGGGTCAGATCTAATTGCTCAACCATGGCTCTTCTCAAGGAAAGTATTTCTTCCCTGCTGGTGTTTGCGCTGGATAAGTATCTCACCAAAACCGTACTATCATCTGCGTACCCAACAATACCTGGCCGAAGAAGGTCATTGATGTGCAGCAGGAACAGAGTTGCAGAGAGAACAGACCCCTGAGGAACTCCGGCGTCAATAGCCATCAAGTCAGAGTAGCAGCCGTCAACGACTACTCTGATCGACCGTTCACTCAGGAAGTCAGAAATCCAGCTACAAAAATCAGCTGGGATGCCATACGCAGGAAGCTTGTTTAGCAGACTTGTGTGCCAGACTCTGTCAAAGGCCTTCGAAATGTCAAGTGAGACGGCAAGAGCTTCGCCATGCTTCTCAATGGCCTCACCCCAGCAGTGCGTAACATACACAAGAAGATCCCCAGTTGACCGTCCCCGGCGAAAGCCATATTGACAGTCACTGAGGAGATCATTGTCTTCGAGGTAGGTCAGCAACTTACTGTTCAGTACCTTCTCCATGACTTTGCATAAGATGGAGGTAATGGCAATCGGTCTGTAGTTGACAGGGTCTGAACGGTCGCCTTTTTGGGGACCGGCTGAACATTCGCAAGCTTCCAAGACTTTGGCACAGTTCCTTTTATGAGAGAAAGGCGGAACAAGCGTGTCAACACAGGAGACAGTTCGGGCGCACAATGCCTCATGACTCTTGCTGGGATGCCATCAGGACCACTAGCTTTATTCACGTCCGGACTGCACAATACTCTTCGGACCTCTTTAGTGTGAACTGCGATCTTCGGCATCGAAGAATCGCATCGAGGTACAGTAGGTGGTAGCTTAGAGCCAGCATCCAGACGTGAATTGTTTGCAAATAGCGACGCAAATAAGTTTGCTTTGTCAGATGCAGAGTGAGCCAGCGACCCATCAGGTTTCAGCATTGGAGGCAATGATGGACGACAGAAGTTTGCTTCGACCGCTTTTGATAGGGACCAAAATTGTTTACTACCCGGCGGGTGTGATGCCAATTTTGTCCCTATACGTCCGACATGGTCGAAACGTGCCTTACGCAGGACCCGCTTGCAAGACCTAGCGGCGGAATTAAAGGCTCTCTTCTTCGCGCGAACCCTACGTGCTCTTACTTTGCGGTCACGGGCTTTGACCCAGGCTTGGTAAGCAGATTCTTTACGAGCCTCAGCGTGGGCGCATTCTGCGTTATAAGGTCGGGTTTTCTGACCGAGCGGCATATCGGAGAATGGAATAAAGTACTCCATTCCCTGCCGTATCACGTCCGTGACCGCATCAGCACAACACGAGGGGTCACCCGAATAGAAGCACAGTTGCCGCCACGGGTAGAATGACATCCGTACACGGAACAGTACCTAACCATCTTTGGAACACAAAACTTTATTATTTCCGTTAGACTAGGAAACATGCGCGCGCCATACCCGCTAAGCGTACGCTCAATGTGGCCCACAATCCGGCGCGGAGTGTGACGTATGTCGGACTGGGGAGGGGAGGTGAGTGTCCATTCTGTATGTAGTACTATTATATATTCTGTGATACAACCACAACACTATGAGATACACACATAGGTTTCTTTCAGCACAACACGAGGGGTCACCCGAATAGAAGCACAGTTGCCGCCACGGGTAGGATGCAAAAAAGTGCCGCATCTCATCCCAGTCTGCCAACTTATATTTCCAAACTCGTCTCGTGCCACTAGGGCTTTCATCCGGAGACGAGCATATCAATATGGATTTCACCAGACAGTGGTCGGAAGTTCCCAATGGGGCAGAGACCGAAATTGAGTGACTGTCTGGATCAGTAGTTAGCAGCAGGTCTAAGCAGTTGGGTGTGTGGTCGTGAACATCCGGCACCCGCGTTGCTACATTCACCAGCTGGGTAAGATCTAGCGATAGTGCAAATTTGCGCGCCTCTATCCCAGCATGGTCGGTTTTCCGGTACGGGAACAACCATTCTTTGTGATGGGCATTAAAGTCCCCCAGAAAAACTAGCTTCGCTGTTGGGTACCGCCGTTGGGCTACGTCTGTCGTCTCAGCGAGGTAATTGAAGAGCGCTGTCGTCTCCTGGTCGAGACGCGTGTTGCGATCGGTAAACACCGATATAAAGGAGTTTTTCCATGCCTGTATCCACCAGTATCCATATGGCAGAAAAACCCGATTTTTCAAAGCAACGGAGACGCCGACAACAAATGTCATCGCGGACATACACACAGACCCCAGATTGCTTCTTAAACTTGTGTTCAAGAGAGTAACCCGGGTAGTTGAGGTACGCCACGTCCGACAGGGTTGTTATCTTCGTCTCCGTTAGGAAGAACAGGTGCGGCTTCTCGGTCTCGAGGTGATGATGGACCGGACCGAGATTTGAGTGCAGTCCCCTGATATTGGTGAGGTGCACTTTAAGTGGGAGGAAGTGCAGCCGTTGTTTTACCCTATTCTTCTTTTTAACTTTTTTCATGGTTCGGAGTGTTGGTGGGGAACAGGTCGAGTTGTCGAGGCGCTGGTCAGTCAACCTATTGGGTCACTGGAGGCAAAAACCAACCGATGGGGAACTCATTTGGAGACTGCGGGGACGCCCGAACCCCCCCAGATATGGCCACCGGGTCCTCCCATCCAGTCGCCGGCTGGCACGGTGGAGCATACTGGGATTTTTCGCAAGTTGGCGGGGCAGCCTTTGGCACGTGGCTGGCGTGCTACTTGGGCCCCCTACTGACTGCGGTCGGCCAACGGCTGGCACCGTGCTTCGGATCCCGCTACCCTTCATAATGAATTACCCTGAAAAGTTATTTCCCAGAGCCCATGACCGGTTCTGATCTGCGCAACTGACATCCTTCCCCTCCCCCAGTGGCCAGTGGACGTTATATATGTATGTATGTAATTTCTTACCTTGTTATGGTTTTAAGCGTCATTTCGTTGTTAGATAAAAGAAACCTATGTGTGTATCTCAAAGTGTTGTGGTTGTATCACAGAATATATAATAGTACTACATACAGAATGGACACTCACCTCCCCTCCCCAGTCCGACATACGTCACACTCCGCGCCGGATTGTGGGCCACATTGAGCGTACGCTTAGCGGGTATGGCGCGCGCATGTTTCCTAGTCTAACGGAAATAATAAAGTTTTGTGTTCCAAAGATGGTTAGGTACTGTTCCGTGTACGGATGTCATTCTACCAAAAGATATGACTCCAATAGGAACTTTTTTAGATTCCACAGTGATGAGAGACGGTAAGTAAATTCATACAAAATATGCAACCTAATCTATTCTAACTGTTCAGTTACAGTAACTACTTTAAAACGTTGGTTTAATCAAGAACCAGATTGATCAAGTGATGATTATGGCCGGAATTACAAATTTTGTCAACCCTTATAACACGTACACAAGAACAAGCCAAGTGCAACATGCCGTCTGTCGATGTGTGACCAAAATGGCATGATAGTTAGGAGTGTCAGAGCTGTGGTTGTATGATAGACCCGGTAAGTCTAAAAAAGACTTCTAAAAATATTTCGCGTTCAATTTATTAACCCATACATTTTTTCATAATCACAGCAAATCTTACAACAAAACATGAACAAAACACAATAAATAACATTGAACAGCAATATTAGGTTCCCTTGGTATACAGTTCGTGGTAGAGTCCCTTTGCTTGCAACAGATGCGTGTGAGTGCCGCTCTCGAACACACGACCGCGCTTAATGACAAAGATGGCGTCGGCGTCGCGGACCGTGCTCAGTCGGTGCGCGATCATCACGCACGTGCGTCCCTCCTTAGCGCGATCCAGTGCTTCCTGCACCACCTGCCAAAAATATAGGCTACAGTTTACTATCAAGATAGGAAGCATAGTAAGACACGACCGCGCTTACTGACAAAGATGGTGTCGGCGGCGTCGCGGACCGTGCTCAGTCAGTGTGCGATCATCACGCACGTGCGATCCTCCTTAGCACGATCCAGCGCTTACTGCACCACCTGCTAAAGCAGTGAGTGTAGCGAGTCAATTCCGCCACTAAATAAACAAACATTCCCCTGGTGTCAGGCAGAGGTGGCACCAGTACTGGTAGGAGGCCGAGGAAATGTATTCTGGAAGGGCTCGTGTCCAGACTATATGACGCGGACTATCTTCGCGATTCATATATTGCGGCGTGGAAGGTAAGAGGGAAACCACCACACTAAATTTCCCTAAAATTCCCAATATAAATAGGATTAACGCTGGCGATTACTCCACCGACAAGAGCAAAGCTCTTTAGTTTATTATGATGATGTGTGAAGATGAACATTCCGTACTGAGCCCACGCGTTTGACTAAGGCCCGATCGCTGTATTCCAGGGTAGGGTCGTGCTTCTCGTTGGGGACGTAAGTATATGAGCTGATGATTATATGTAGCATACAGCTAAGTTACCTTTTCACTTTCAGTGTCCAAAGCGCTTGTAGCCTCGTCCAGGAGGAGAATCTTCGGTTTCCGCACCAGTGCTCGCGCAATTGCTATCCTCTGCTTCTGTCCTCCAGATAGCTGAACACCTTTCGTGCCTATATTTGAGTCGTAGCCCTGTTACACAATAAGTACGTATTAGAATCATGGAGACATGTAATTTCTAAAACGTGAATTTAAGCGAATTTCAAAATTCTTCGTCTTATCGAGTGGGTTTTCGAGTTAACGAACCCTGGTTTCAACCACAGTTTTAAACCGAATAATCCGATCCTCTGAAAAGGTTTGTATAAAGATCGGGATTGAAGACATCGACCGGACCCAACTTCAAACATTTCTGTGGAGTCCTTCTAAACATACCTTCCTTTTACCTTAAAAAACTTGGGAGTGATACCTTAGGCAGCGACTGGATTAAGCTTTGTATATTGACCTTTGTAGCAGAAGCAATTATTTTCTCGAGTGTTGTCCCCAAAGTTTGTCCTGAACCGACCGCATAAAATACCCTCCTATCTACCCAAATAAACTCAGATATTACCTTGGGCAGCGATTGGATGAAGCTGTGTATATTGGCCTGTGTAGCAGCAGCAACTATTTCCTCATCAGTGGGCTCCCGCGAGTTGTCACCGTAGGAAATGTTGTCCCGAACCGTCCGATCGAATAAGACTGGCTCTTGAGACACCAGGCCGAAGCTTGCACGGATGTCTTCCAACAGCAGATGGGATAGGGCGATGCCGTTTAAAGCCTATTCAAGAACAAAAGGGGAATATTGTTAACCATTAGAATTTGTGTCCATCAACGTTTGGGAATGAGGAAATTAGAGGTTTAGTTTAGCAGTTTTCTTCTAACAGTAGCTTCCTAAAATAAACTAAACTCCTAAGTCGAAGTTTCTGCGATGCACTGCGTTCAAGTTGTCCAGTTGCATTTAAAACTTCGGTTCTCTACTGAAAACATCCAAGCAGTAAGGAACTTTCGTATATTTCACTTTTGTGCGAGTGCGAGCTCCCCATTTCTACGAATGCTTATGTTAGCCAAATGGCCTTAATTATACAACTCCTCAAAGGGGGGATTATGACGTCAGACATCTGACTTACCACTACACCGGCTTCAGGGTCGTAGTATCTTTGCAGCAGACTGATCACAGTGCTCTTGCCACAGCCACTCTCTCCCACCAGCGCGATGGTTTCTCCGCGCTTGATCTAAATAAAAAATCTATGATTTTACACCTAATTGGAAAACGTTCTATTAAAATGTACAATAGAAGAACAGACTTCTCAGGAGAAAATCCACAAAGTAGCCAGAACTTTTGTGTTGACGTCAGTAGCTTCAAGCCTACTGCTATGCTTGCAAAAGAGGTTTTGCCACCAGCGATACTTACATCAGAAACGCACGCGACTGCAATTAGTTATTGCCATATACGGAAGGCCGTGTTGCTCTAAGGTTATTACATACATACATATAATCACGCCTTTATCCCTAAAAGGGTAGGCAGAGCATAAACTACCTATACAAAGGTCGTTCCGCCACGTCTGACAAAGTTTTGAGGGTAATTTTAAGATAGAATTGTAGGTATATTGCTAGTGATAGGTTGTCAGCCCATCGCCTAAATTACAATATACTGAAACCCTCGGATCCCTTAGCTGAGGTTATTGCCATTTAAGAAAACATAAGCGCATTCAGAACTCTTTATTCATTCCTTTCTGATTTGGTATAACTTACCTCAAGATTCAACCCTCGCAGTATTTTAACGCCAGGCCTAGTTGGGTACCGAAACTCGACGGCTTCAAAGCTCGCATCGCCGGTACTTGTCTAGAATACAATCAATATTAAGATTATCTCTAAAATAGAAGTATTTATTTATTTGACAGTTTATTGTACACAATAAAATACAAAGGACATATACATATAAAACAAAGACAGAACACGCACAGCTTATTTCTAAAAAGAAATCTCTTCTAAAGATCATCAACATGCTATTATTTTAGTATCCGGCTACTTCTTCAAGGTTTGTGCCTACTGCTCTTTGGAAAATGAACTGGTGGTAATAGTTCAAGTTCTGCTCATTAGTTAAGCTCTACTTAAGCTGGGGTAAGTATAGGTACATTTTACAAAAAGTATCCGTAGGTATTTAAGAATCAATAGCTTTGGTCAAAAACTTCTAATACTAACAAACGGCGTTATAGGATTTGGAGGATCGGTGATGATCGGTTCTGTCTTGAGAAGCGCCACGGCTCGAGCTGCAGCTGTGATGCCATTCTGGAAGTCTGGATAATACGTCGACATGTTTTGCACTTGACCGGCAGCCATTTGTAGACTCTGCGTAGCACTGGGTGAACAGAAAGTATAGAAATCCATGTTGCAGTGCCTTGAAGTGCCTATCAATGAATTTGATGGCAATTGGCAGCAATTCTAGACGCACTATTCCTTAGTTAATCCTTAGTAATTTCTTAGTTAGCGCTGTCACTTTCTTAACTTTTACTTAAGAACAGGATAGCAAATAAACACATGATTTTGACATTCCTCATGACGTAAGACGCTTAAAATAAGAACTGAGCATAGAGCATGCTTCCTTATTTTACGTCAAATAAGCAGTCTTATGTCAGATTAGGAATTTTAAAGTCATGTGTCTATTTGCTATCCTGTTCTTTTGTCAAAGTTAAGAAAGGGAAAGACAAGAATTAGAATTAAGATTATGTCGCCAGAATCGACGACATTGCCTTCTTTGGACCATAAGCCAAATAGCCGGAACACGCTTTTTTACCGATGGCACCTTACACCCTGGCAAAACCTTTAAAACATTTGTTCATCCAGGTTATTGGTACTCACACAAAAATCTTCTGATAATGCGCGCCTTCAGAGACGATAAGGTGGCACCCAAAGGTAAGCGTGGTCGCGTTAATGAAGTTGAATATGGAGCGTCCGAGGCCATTAACGATGCCGCGGCAGTGGGCGGAGCGCTTGGCGGGCCCAAGTGCCGGCGTAAGTTGCGCCACGTACTGCTCCACGAAGCGCTGCTCGCGTTGCAGCGACGCCACCGTGCGGACGTTTGATACCGCCTCGAACGCTATCTACGCAGACGACATAAGATGAATATGGAGAAGCCGACACCGTTGACGATGCCGCGGCAGTGGGCGGAGCGCTTGGCGGGGCCAAGTGCCGGCGTCAGCTGCGCCATGTACTGTTCCACGAAGCGCTGCTCGCGTTGCAGGGACGCCACCGTGCGCACGTTTGATACCGCCTCGAACGCTATCTACGCAGACGACATAAGTTGAATATGGAGCAGCCGAGCACGTTGACGATGCCGCGGCAGGGAACGGAGCGCTTGGCGCTTGACGATATAATAGATCGTGCCTTTGCAAGTTATGCAGATTCTTACACATGTCACAGAATATATAATAGTACTACATAGTTATGTTATGATGAATCTTCTATGCCAGCATGGAAGTGAGAGAAAAACATAGAATGTGCCAGCTGCATTTCTTCCTGAGAATGCTGTAAAAATTCAGCTAAGGGATCTGAGGGTTTAGTATATTGTAATTTAGGCGATGAGCTGACAACCTGTCAGTACAGCAATATACCTACAATTCTATCTTAAATAACTCTCAAAACTTTGTCATACGTGACGGAACAACCATTTTCTAAGTCGTATACGCTCTGCCTACCCTATTAGGGATAAAGGCGTGATTATATGTATGTATGTTATGATGAGTTGTGTAAACTCTTGACTCTAGTCATAAGTGATCGAGAGAGTCGACAATAAAGCGAACCTTAAATGCACTGGCATTCCTACACGAGGTGCGTAAAATAATTATTTGAGACAAAAGCACTTTGGTCTTGAGCCAGGCAATCACTAAAGTGTTCTTAGGAATCAATTTCGAAATTATTTGACTTTGACTTCCCTTACAGTGCCTACCAGTTCCTCTCCAATTAATTTTTTTTACAGAGGATGCGTCAATGGTAAAAGAGTCGCCGTGCAAACAAAAAACACTAAATACCTTCGTACTGTTTTTGACAGCTTCAGCGTTACCGAAGGACTCGACCAAGGCCAGCTTACTCTCGTAGTAAACGACCACCGCCAGGAAAGGCGCAAAGGCCAGCGCTACAAGTGCGATGCGCCATTCGGCCAGCCCTGCGATCACCAGCGCCCCTCCCACTGCTCCTATTCCTTGTAATACCACCCCAATACGCTGCCCAGTTGCCTGCAAGGATATTTTCAAACTAGTTTGTTTATATTCCACATACATTTGCATCCCTCAGGGATCAACAGCCTAAGTACCTACCTAACAGACGTTTATTTCTCATGTCTGACAAAAGCTGACAAACAAAGAAACGTGTAACGACAAGATGTCAACCTGCTTCCTCTGCTGGTTTTTACAGGATGTCTGGGAAGTTAAGCACCATCCAGACCTTCCGATCAATCCCAAATCGGACAATGTGTAGCGAAATAATCCGACCGTTCCTACTAAATCGAAAATGTCCGATTACGCGACAAACTGTCCAATTTTGGCTTGATTGGAAATTACGATCAGAAGCTCTGGATGGTCCATTAAGAAGCTGGAACACACAATGTCATAATCCAACTCAGCCCAGGATAGAAGTTAACTACCTACATTGTAAGTACCTAAGGGGTAAAATTTATAAAATTATAGAACATAAAATACCATACTCAAACCTTTCATACTTTGTAGAACTGCGAGCATATATCAGCATTCAGCATACATACAATCAAAGCTACCCACGAGTTCGAGTTCTCAGTATTTAAATTGTTACTCTGGCTAATCAGAAACACGTGTCAGCAATCAGTAGGAAATAAAATATACATTCGCAATCTGTGTTCGCAATAGGGGCACGATAGTTGTCGCTCACGCAACGAGACTGAACAACTATCTGCAAGAAATTCTTTCAAGAAATGGTTTTTTCATAAAAGATGTCTGATGATCGAGGTGGTCATTTTGTATGGGAAATGCAAAGATTTTTTTCATTTCCTGAAAGAACTTTTTTTTTATAGCTGTTCAGTTTCGTTGCCTGAGCAACCCCTTTCAGTTTACGAGACGTTGTCCCTCTCACCCGGTATAATTCCGTCGGCACGGCGGCCACCGGTTATGTTACTGTCACTGCCAATACAATCTTATCCAACCCAGGGGACTGAGAGAGTTCTGATCTGAATGCTCTAACCTGTCGTACATAAGCAGCGTCTGAAGAAAGCTTAGCGCACAGAGCTCCGGTAGCGTTGTCCTGCTGGTCGAAGAAACCAATATCCTGCTTCATCAGATGCCCAAACATAAGGATGCGTAACCTCTCAGTGAGGTACGCCCCTGCTATACCAAAACATACAGTCTGCAACACGATACAATGTTATTAGCTCATACATGTGTAAGAAAAGATTTGTGGAAATGGGAACTATAACAACCATACTTCTAGCTTTTATAGCTTTTGGTTCTTGTGGCGCGTCAGTTTCAGTGAAAAAAAGACCTTTAGATCCTGAACAAGGCACAGAACTTGTTTTTGTTTTTATGGTAAGTTTTACCGTAAGTTCACCGTCTGTATCCTGTATGTCTTAAGCCGTGACTCCAGCGCTCAAAGAAAACATGAAACGCAAAAGTTTCACAAACATTTCCCTACCCCCTCTGCCCCGCGGGGTTATGTTTCGTGTAAGCTTTGACAGCAGGAGTCACGGCTTAACGAGGTGGGTAGAGTGCCCATGACCTCACAGAGTGGGGTATTCCCCACATCTGGCAAAGGTTTGACATGGTCTGAGGGTCATTTTAGAAAGAACGAACTGCATATTATATTAGTTCAAGGATAATATTCTCATTGTGAAATATCTTTTAAAATTCACTAAAGCAATGTACATCTATCTTAAATAACCCTCAAAACTTTGTCAGACGTGGCGAAACGACCTTTGTTTAGGTCGTTTACGCTCTGCCTACCCCATTAGAGATAAAGGCGTGATCATATGTATGTATGTATGAAATATGTTTCCAGAGAATAATATTTCAAAATTTCAATGATTACATAAATAAAGGGGCGCATGTTGATAATTTAAATGTTACGTGATGTTACGTATGAAACTGATAATTAGATATTTTTAATATTACCTGTATTAGATTAGTTAGCCCAATAGCAAGACCGAGTATAATGCAAAACAATGATACTGTAGTTACTGAATTCATAAGCATATTCGCATCTGATTTTGACATGGCCTGCAAAAAAAAAAATCTTGGGCAAAAAAGGCATTTTAGCCATAAGTGACATAAAATCTTTATTGTTGAAGACATGATGTGAAATCCATCATCATCATCGCTTGAAACCTGGTCAGTTTGGTCAGCAATGGTGGTAACCGTAGGTAGAGCTAGAGCATCAATCTTGCTTACCCCAAGTAGAGTACCAAAAATAACCATGAAAACCGGCATAGCCAAACCGGTGAGAGCTGAGAAGAAGCTTCCAATGGTAATAGTTTTCCACTCAGGAGCGTTCAGCTTGATCAGAGTACAAAACGGCAATGAAGGAGGTTTATCTTTTTCATCATCCGATTTCTGGAACAAACTTAGTATTTTTTCACCTTTCATCACTCTTTGCATAGCAAGAGGAGAACTCACAGACTGCACACCTCTCCATTTTCGAATGCATAAAATCATCTAAAAAGCAACAACAAGCATCTTCTCGGTGTGGTTCCATCGTCGACTCTGTATATGTTATAAAATCCCTTCAAGTTAGAATCCAATAATAAGCTACATCATTGTGATAAAAAAAAACAAATGAATTGACTTACCAGAATATGGTTTATTTCATCCTCGTCATCAAATTCAGACACCACAGAAACTGCATCGTAATCTAAAAAGATAAAAAATAAGACAATACCTAACATGATGCAGAAGTTAATTTATTTAGAAGACCGCACCAGAATAGGTAAAATCTAGCAGAGATTACTGAATTTGTGCTAACAAATTAGGTAGCTTCACTGTTTTGTAGCGAAATTTTAAATATATATGTTTTTACAGTAATCTCCACAGCGCTTCACCAAGTCTGATCCAGGAGGTTTATACCACCATGGGCTGGTTTTCCACTCTCCTTTTCTTCAGTCTCGAGAGGTTGCTGAAGTTTGACCATTTCGTAATAAATGCCTTGCATCTTCATTAAGTCTTTGTGGTTTCCCTGTTCCACCACTCTCCCATCTCTTAAAACATATATCACGTCTACATTGCGGATAGTTGATAGACGATGAGCTACTATTAATGTCGTGCGTCCTTTTGCAGCCTATAACAATAAATTGGTTTTAGTATTTTTCATTTGCATACATACACTCCTACGAGAAAATTCACAAACTCCGTTAGAAACTAAGAAGCAGAAATATTACTATTTTTACGTAGAAAATTTTAACGGTTAGGAAGTAGTTACGATCTGTTCATTTTTAGCACCTTATCTGTTCCTTTGTGTCATCAATGTATTTCTAAGAAACCTGGTGCTCTATCTTACCAGAAACTCAATCACAAATATAACCTCAGAAAATTTACTTACGGTATCAAGTGCTCTTTGCACTTTAGCTTCGGAAGAGGTGTCAAGCGCGCTAGTGGCCTCATCCAGCAACAAGACGGGTGGGTTGCGCAGAAGTGCTCGTGCAATTGCTATCCTCTGCTTCTGACCGCCAGAGAGAGACGCACCACGCTCTCCAACCAGGGTTTCGTAGCCCTGAACGTGCGGAATATGACTAAGGTGTCGAAACAAGTCATCATCAAATGTACAAAATGGGACTCAAATCACGTTATAGCCTTTATTTTTTTTCCTAGCCTGGCTTGTTCCAGAACTGGGCAAAGTCCTCCCCACATTTTCCCTGTTTTTGTCCTACCTATGAAATTTTTGGATAAATTTTCTTGAAGACATTCAGCTCATCACGCCACATCTTTCGAATCCATCCTCTTCACCAAAGTACTAGTTATGACTATTAATAGGTACTTAAAACTATTCACACTGCAGACACGAAGTCAGTAAGCCTGCCAGTCCAGCACACTTTGTTCTGTAGTTCCTTATTTAGCTACCTTGGGTAGTCTTCTTATAAACTGGTGCGCATTGGCCTGTTTGGCAGCAGCCTCTATGTCCTCGTCTGTGGCCTCCTCGCGGCCGTAGCGGATGTTCTCGCGCACCGTCGTGTTGAACAGCACTGGCTCCTGGCCCACCAGCCCGACCTGCGCGCGCAGCCACCGCACTGATAGCGAACGCACGTCGTTCCCATCAAAAAGTACCTGTTAAAATTAGGTATGGATTTTGTCACTGAAAGTATTCTCATCCATTTTTTAAAGTTCTGGCTGCTATCTGCTCCTCTTCCTAAGCATAGCATAAAATCGAATAGATGTATATGAGGTTTTAATGAATTTCGATAATTAGGCGATGGGCTGACAACTAGTCACTACAGCAATACACAAATCCTTCCGGTATATCTTCGTCTCACAACTTGGTGGCGAAATCAATGATATAGGCGTAAGTATATGGAACCCCGAAAATACCTTGCCCTCGATGACATCGTAGTAGCGGCAGACGAGCTGGATGGCTGTGGACTTTCCGCAGCCCGAATGACCCACCAGCGCTGCGGACTGCCCACGATTCAGGCTCAAGTTTATCCCGTTTAGCACCTGTGATTATAGGAAATCTTTACAGTGATTGTTGTCCATCAGGACAGGATCATCATTTCTTTTGATTCGAACGTGGAATAATCGACCTACTTTCGTATCGACTCCTTTATGTACCTACCGTGTTTTACATCCCATTGAAAGTTAACTTGATTTATTGAAAGATACTAACAGTAATATCTGGCCTAGCCGGATACCGGAACACCACGTTCTGGAACTCAATTCTCCCTTCCACCGCTTGAGGCTTCAGCCCCCTGTCCAGCAAGGGATTAATGGTGGGCACCATGTCTATCAGGTGAAAGATGTGGGCTCCGGCTCCTCGGGCAGAACCGAACGAGCTTACCAGCATACCTGTCATGCCGAGATATTGCAGTCCGTTGATTATACCTATGAACACCTGAGAAAGACATCCTTCACTGAAATTATTGGAATAATTTGAATGAACTTGTAAAATATATAGGACAGCTCGCTCCATCATCGTCTCTTCGTCTCATTCGCTCCCGACCAACAAACCCATTAAAAAAATACTTTAGTCTCTCGACTGACGCTTTTAGCCTTGTGAAATATATTTCCCGTTGATACAATATACCATAGCCCCAAGTTTTTTTTTTTTTGTTAGGGTCAAGTTAGTCTTCTCTTTTGTATAAGACGTTCCATAGACAGGCTAGATATTTCAAGCAAATAGAATCACTTACTGAAAACATAATTTCGGCGTTGTAGTTCTGAGGTTCATGGACGATGAGGTAAGTCCCGAAGTAGAATGCCAAGCCATAAGAGGAAAATATGCACACAAACAACAAAGACATAGTTAAGCCCGTGAACAATTCTGCAAAGAATTATAAGGTCAAACGTCTTAAGGTTCGAAAAATTAGAAGTCAGGCACTTTATTATTGTGGAAATTATTAGTGGTGCATCTTTCTGTGTCAACATATTACCCGAGCCTAGAGCCAATCAAGAAGATATTGAAAAACGACAGAAAGAATGCAGAAGCAACAAAAAAAACAGAGCAAACATACTCGTATAACAATCAAGTACAAACGTCTGCATACCTTTTTTGATGTCAGTCTTTCTGGCCGCAGAAAGGGGCACATTGTATCGATCCAATTCCTTCTTCTGGCCATTGAAAGCATACACAGTGCGTATTGAGCTAAGCACCTCCTCGGCTATGGCGCTAGCTCGACCACTCTCTTCTGCCTCCTTCTTAGAGAGACGCTGAGCAAACTGGGAAAGTAACATTAAGGTAATGTTAAGGTAAATGTAGTTCATTCCACCAAATAAAGGATAAATAAGAATCTGGGATGTATTAATTGATTCGGAATATTTGACGTACGATCTCTTTTTGAAGGTTTCTTTGTCTTCTAGAATAGGAGATTGAAGGAATAGAGAGAGTATCTCATGTGTTGATCTCACTGAGTTGGACTGGCGTTCCGGAAAATTGGTTGCGATGATTGGGAGGGTACTGTTCATATTTTTATTTAAAGAACAAAAAATGCACACACACTTTTCCAGTCAATCCTACTAGAAGGAAGGAAACCGGTGCCGAGACGAGACATAGTAAAGCAAGTTTCCAGCCTCTCATCAGCGCCATGATGACACTGCTCAGTCCGCAAGCCACGTAGAACACCATTGCTGACAACTTGTCTCCTATACCTTCCTCCAGCTTGATCACATTTCTGCAATAATTATAAATCTTCAACTGAACTTTGTTTTCACTCGTGACCACTTCTTCATCGACTGTTCATCATCGTCACTTCTAGCCTTATATCTCATTTTCGAAACTTGGCCCTTTCTTGGACACTATGATATGTGGCACATTAAGATGGTATCATCATCATCATTACATAGTATAAAACAAAGTCGCTTTCTCTGTCCCTATATCCCTATGTATGCATAAATCTTTAAAACTACGCAACGGATTTTGATGCGGTTTCTTTAAATGGATAGAGTGTTTCAAGAGAAAGGTTTATATATATAATACTTGCATAATATTGTAGAGAAACACTGATAATTTCCGGGCAAAGCCGGGGCGGGTCGCTTGTAAATTAATACGTTATACTTACTCGGAGGTTTTAGAAGCGAAATCACCACTTTGACGAGTATCAAAATATGAGAAATCTTGATTTAGAATTGATTTCAGATATTCTTGTCTTATTTTAAATATCTGAAAATATAATAAAAATAGTATAGCTATATTGGACGTCCTGAAACTAAGCGGGACTATGATGTTCGTAAGAAAGCGGGCAGGAATTGGATGAGAACGGCTGAAGACCGAGTTGAATGGCGTGCCATGGGAGAGGCCTATGACCAGTAGTAGACTGATGTAGGCTGATGATGATGGATGAGTATAGGTAGTTTGGATATGTACTTTGATTTAAAAAAGGGTTTACCTGATTGATGGCAGTTATACTCATGAACGCTGATCCAATATACGTGCCAAAAAACACGATCACTCCAACAGAAGCACCTTTCATGGCAAATCCGTGAACGTAAGATAGGAACGTGGCATCATTAATGATTCGTTTTTCGTAATCAATCATCTTTTGTATCAGTCCAGCCACGATAGTTATTGCGTACGTCAAACTGATGCCAGCTAACGCAGAGGCCAGAAATGCTAGAGCTATGAGGAATTTGTCACATTTTGATGTAAACCTGAACTGAAAATGAAGTTTCTAATTAGCAGATTGGTATTGAAAGTAAGTCGATAAGAAGTATTAAATTTGTATCAACGCGTGCCAACCAAACCAAGATGGCTGGCCTAACGTGTGTTGGTTGAGTTGAGTGTTGCAAATAAAGACACCAAAAGCTGCGATGTGACCAAAGACGATGTCCACGACAGGGCGAAGGGAACAAGGAAAGCGGACCCCGCAAAAAACAGGAGACTACGCAAGGAAGAAGTAGAATGTGGCAATTGTGATGGCAACCAACCATGCGGTCTACCTGTTTATAAGTGGGCACTCACTACCTATCTGGCATCTGTCGCAGCTATCATCCTAAATTTTACAAAGTCAAGTGGTACAGCAAAACAGATTGCTCTTCGTAAGATGAGACCTAAAGTGGATTGACTAGGTTTTGAGTAAAATAGCAAGTAAGACTTATTAAACATACCAGAGTAAGATATGATATACTGGGAACATGGTCCTCTTTGTCTTTCTTTTTAGAATCATCGTTAGAATTCGATTTGTGTAAAATCCTCATTTGTAGTTTCTTAACGAAAATTTTATTGCAATAGCTAAACTGGAATTTTATTTCCTGTAAAATTTTAAAATTTAGTATTTCAAAATCCAAACCCTACAAATTCAAGTGTCATTTTTTAATAATTTGTCGTCTGTCAGTCACCAATCATCATAGAGCGCGCCATAGAGCAACGCTGCTAACACAAATAGTTAATGGTACCAATTCGTAGTTGCAAAAATCACGACTTAACTAATAACTATACCTGTAATTTTTGTATCATGAGAGAACAGAAAGGGACGCCAAAATTTTTAGTCCAGTTTTAGTTAAGTTGTGCCCTCTACGAATCGATAGCATTATTCCAAAATTCATTGAGACTTCTTGAATAAAAACTACACCTTCACCTACATGATGTTTATATTAACTGAACTAAGTAGCAGATACTTATTCTAATAAATATTTATGTTAGTGTATCTCCCCTGTCTGCTAAATCCACCTAGGAAAGTATTCTGTGCGGCCAGCTCCATTTTGAATCTCCCGCCTCAAAGATAACCTAAACGATTGCCTTCTGGCCATCTGTTTTGAGATATCCCTGTCGAACCGGTTGTTTGTCGGCACTTATATTATACGGCAGCCGTCAGGTGATAACGAAAAAACAACATCGTGATAAAAAACCGTCGATAACAGAACAGCTCTCAGTATTTACAATGGTGGTCTCAAGGAAATACGTGGTTGTGGCGCCGTTTTTCGGTGCCCCGAAGAAAACAGACTTTAAAATCGTAGAGGAAGAGCTACCGGCGATTAAAGATGGCGGTAAGTTATTATTACAGCGTCTAGTGACACATAAGTGAGGAGTTAAGCAAGACTCAAGGCCAAGGCCGTATCGTATAACGTCATTTTCATTTGACTATTATACGTTCTTGTTTAGTTTATTTTGCTTATGATTTGATATGAATGCGACTTCTATCAAGAGTGTTTTTGAGTTTATATACCGATGGACCCCCGGGTATCTGAATTTTAAAACCACCCATCAAAAGCCCGGTTCATGGTTTTTGTGGAAATCCCTATCAAAGAGAGCCATCGGGACCGAGGCGGTTGAATGCACCCTCTGAAGCATGAAATCCTTGTTCTCGAATGGTGATTCAGGCTGCATTGTACTAACCAAACTATATTTACATACATACATATAAACGCTTCGTTTGGGAGCGAAAGAAAAACGTAGAATGTGCCAGCTGCATTTCCTCCCGGGCATGCTGTAAAAACCAGGTAAAGGATCCGAGGGTTTCAGTATATTGTAATTTAGGCGATGGGCTGACAACCTATCACTACAGCAATATACCTACAAATCCATCTTAAATAACCCTCAAACCTTTGTCAGACGTGGCGGAACGACCTTTATTTAAGTAGTTTACGCTCTGCCTACCCCATTAGGGATAGAGGCATGATTATATGTATGTATGTATGTATTTTAGATTGTAATGTATATTGCTGTTGTGACAGGTTGTCAGCCCATCGCCTAAATTACAATACACTAACCCTCGAATCCCTTTTGCTGACTTCTACAGCATGGCCGGAAGGAAGGGCAGCTGGAACATTCTATGTTTTCTTATCTCTCCCAGTCCAGCATGGAAGTAAGTAAACTGTATTTCTTTTTCAGAATTCCTGGCTGAGGCAGCTTACTTCAGCGTTGATCCTTATCAACGGATGAAACTGAGTAATGTTTTTCCTACTGATATGATAGGAGGACAAATTGCCCAGTACGTATTGATACTTAAGATATTAAACACGTTATCATCGATAAAACTTTAATTTTCTAAGCAAAAGTATCATACACACGATGCGCGCGAAAATTCAAGAGGCGGAAACAGTAGTGATGCGCCACAGGGCTTCTGTATATCTGTGATCGCAGCTAGTGTTGCGCCGTTTTTCGTTTACTTTTGTTACTGTACCGAGGTATAAGGGACAGCGTACCGGAAACTGACAGGGGCTGCTCAATCAACTGAACAACTCTCACTAGGAAATTTAAAAAAATGCCTTTCCCATACAAATTGTCTGATTGAAGTGGTAAAGATAAAAGATAAAGATAACAGGCATTAATTTCCACATTAACACAATTATAATATTAATACAAAACAATCGTTCAAAATCTTGACTTAAAGCGGTCATTTTGTATGTCATTTTTTTATTATTTCCTGAAAGAATTCCCAGCTTCTTCTGTCGAGTGGGTATCAAGTCTATGGACCCGATGAACCCTGGTGTCAGAGTTTTTAATACGCCTAGTAGCACAACTATCAGGCCTCTGACATGGTTTTGTGTAACGACCACTATCAAAGACAGCGACCGGGACCGACGGCTTAACGTGCCCTCCGAAGCACGAAATCTTTTTCTTTTCGGACAATCAGGTGATTCAGCCTGCAATGTCCTACCCAAACTGGGGAAAAATTCACAAAGTGATAAATTCTCAAATATCAACTTTGTGTTTTACCCCCTGGGAATCAAACCCAGGACCTCGGGATCGGGAGCCCATGGCACTAGCCACTAGACCACGGAGGCAGTTATTCCCAGATGAAAGTTATTCAGTTTCGTTGACGGAGCAATCCCTATCAGTTTCTGGTATGCTATCCCTTAAGCCCGGCATAGCATAGCATTATTATTGCTATCTTCTCCATTCTATTCTTTTCTTTTTCAGGGTGACAGAAAGCAAGCACAAGGAGTATAAAGTGGGTACCTGGGTGATGGGCCACTTCGGGTGGCGAACGCACACAGTGGTGAACCCGGTGGAAGATGAAAAGAAAAGTGGTCAGAAACCGTTCCTGTACGCTTTACCTGACTTTGGAGATCTGCCTGTTTCTTTAGGCCTCGGCGTGTGTGGCCGAGTCGGGTAAGAAAATAAATGGCGGCAATGCGTTTGCGAACAAAATCATTAAATCTTGACTTATTATCTGTCATTTTCTATCATGCGAGAACAGATTTAGTTAAATTGTGTCCTCAAAGAATCGGACCAAAATATACAATACAGGGGCTTTGGTAAACGGATGCAAACCTCTCGTAGGGCAATCATCAGCCTAGGTTCTGAACAACTTTTGGTGTAGTCGCGACTTCTGGAAAATCTCAATTCAATCATTTGATTTGAAACCATTGTCTCCGTTCTTAATCCTAATATATAATAATAATAGATACTTATGTACCTAACATTCAATAACTTTCCCTTACCACATTTTTCACAGAAATACCGCATACTTTGGCTTGACGCAGCTTTGCCAGCCCAAGCCTGGCGAGACGGTGGTAGTGTCTGGAGCAGCGGGTGCTGTCGGCTCCCACGTGGGACAAATTGCCAAGATATTAGGTAAAATTACACCATCTTAGTCTACACTTCGTTTTACAGGGTGTTTGGGAACTTTCTAAAAATATCTCGTGCGTGGGGTATCTGTCTGAACAACTTATATTATTCCAGGACTTTGAAAATGTACGGGGTAAGAACAGCTTCCAACAAACTGTTACCCGATAGGGGTTGCTCGCTCAGTCAACAAAACTAAAAATGAAAAAAATGGCTTGCCATTACATCTGATCGAGGCGGGGAAGTCTAATAAACATTTGATTTGTTTAATTTCCCGATAGAATTTACATACATACATATAATCACGCCTTTATCCCTAATGGGGTAGGCAGAGCGGAAACGACCTAAACAAAGGTTGTTCCGCCACGTCTGACAAAGTTTTGAGGATTGTTTAATATATATTTGTAGGTATATTGCTGTAGTGACAGGTTGTCAGCCCGTCGCCTAAATTGCAATATACAGAAACCCTCGGATCCCTTAGCTGGTTTTTACAGCATGCCCGGGAGGAAATGCAGCTGGCACATTCTATATTTTTCCCTCGCTCCCAGTCCAGCATGGAAGTATAGATATAATTAGATTTCCTGGTGAAAATTGTTCAGTTACGATGACGGAGCGTGACGGACCCCTACCAGTTTGCGGGAGGAAGATGTTCCTTCCCTTACGTCCGGTATAATCATTTATTCCAGGATGCAAGGTAATTGGCTTCGCCGGAACAGACGCCAAGTGCGAATGGCTGGTGAAAGAACTCGGGTTCGACTTCGCCGGCAACTACAAAACCGGTGACGTCGGCAGGATCCTGGACGAGCACGCTCCTAACGGCGTCGACTGCTACTTCGACAATGTTGGTGGAGATATGAGCAGCACGATCATCACTAAGATGAATCAGTACGGGAGGGTGGCCGTTTGCGGGTCCATATCGAGCTATAATGAAACGGATCCCAAGAAAACTAAAGGTAAGATAAGGAGATTGTTTTTTTACTGCCTTTGTGTTCTTGGGTAAGGTTGATGAGGATTCGGCATCCGCACGCTCATAATGATTTTTACATATCCTCATCCGCTATCCACGTCCTCAAAACCACAACCACATCCTCTAAGATTAAGAGGATATGTATGAGGATTTTGTTTCGCGCATAGCAACAGCGCAAGAGGGATGGCGTCCGCGCTGCGAGCGAGCCGGCGTATTTTATTATTGCACAGGTGGTTTCATTGCACACAAAAAAATAAGTATCAGGATGCATAGAACAAAGTCGAGACACATTTACCTATATGAACACACAAAAGAAAAAAAAGATATAATAATCTGTTTAATTTTTAACTCTCTATATTATTATTCTTCTATGCCGGACTAGGAGCGAGAGAAAAACATAGAATGCCAGCTGCATTTCCTCCCGGGCATGCTGTAAAAACCAGCTAAGGGATACGAGGGTTTCTGTATATTGCAATTAAGGCTGACAAACTGTCACTACAGCAATAAACCTACAAATGTATCTTGAATAAAATAACCCTCAAAACTTTGTCAGACGTGGCGAAACGACCTTTGTTTAGGTCGTTTACGCTCTGCCTACCCTATTAGGGATAACGGCGTGATTTTATGTATGTAATGTATGTATATTATTAATCCTCCTACTTATCTGTTTCCGCATCCTCTTCCGCATTCTCCAACTTTAGTCTTACTTAATACATCCTCATACTCATAGCCACATCCTCATCAACTATGGTCTAGGGAGCCTGATTTGTAAGTCGTGAGATATATATGAAGACTACAGGGGAAAAACAAGGAATGTCAGTAAAAAGTCGAATATAAACTAATAATGCCATCTAGTGGCTTTTGCGTGTACCTAAACCTCAGCAAAAACTCAAAAAACAACAATCGTCGATGTCGAAGTTACAGCCAGTTAATTGGTTGCTTGGAATTGGCAAGAATCGTGAACGTCCACGCGCAAACATACAAAAATAGGGAATGTCACTTTGACAGCTCGGCCGCCGGCGCCATTGACCTGACGTTTATCGATGGTTGTTTTTCAGTTTTGTGCACCTTATGGCACCTTATTTCTTTCATATTTGCATATTTTAAAGGATTTGTCGCATAAATAAGTTAAAAAATCAATAAATATGCCGAGTAGCAGTGATGAAAATACGCGAGTGAAATCACCAGAACGAAAAAAAGTGAAGAAAGGACGCGTAAGAGATGTGCTGAAAATAATAAATTTACAAAGTCACGAAAGTGGCGAAGACTGTGGTTGTAAACGTTTGAAATGCTTTGAAACTGTTAGCGAAGTAGAAAGGCGCAAGCTTCTTAGTAATTTGAATAGCTTAGAATCAGTAAATCAACAAAATACTTACTTGGCTTCCATGATATCGGTCCAAAATGTTAAGCAGCGAAGATCACGCAAACCAGTTGGAGAGGCAACAGGTCATGATTCCTCATATTCGTACATCGTGAAAGTTATCAGAGAGGAAGTTTGCGTGGAAATTCCCATTTGTTTTAAAGCCTTTTGCTCAATTTATGGGATAACCAAGGCAAAAGTGCAGTATCTCCAAGCTAGCCTAAAGTTTTCTGGTATTGCACCGGTAGATAAGAGGGGAAAACATAATAATAGGCCAAATAGATTGCAAAGTGATATACTAAATGATATTAAAGAACACTTAAAATCTTTTAAGGGACGCTCCAGCCATTACAGTAATAAAAAGACTGCAAAAATTTATTTGCCAGAAGAATTTGATATCAAGAAGATGTATACTCTTTTCTTAGAGAAGTATCCACAACATAAGTTGTCCTATGAGGCATATAGAGCAGAATTTAAGAAATACAATATTTCTTTTGGCTATCCAAGGTCGGATACTTGTAGCACATGTGATAGAATAAATGCTGAATTGAAATCTTTAGCTAAGCAAGAGAGCACACCAGAAATCAAACAAAAATGTAAACAATTGGAAACTGAAAAGAGATTACATCTCGCCAAAGCTGGGGTTTTCTATGAGAGAAAAAGGAATAAAAAAATTAAGGCAAGAAATGATTGTGAATTTGAAGCTATTGCAGTTGACTATCAAAAAAATGTTTCATTACCAAACATTACAACGAATGATGTCTACTATAAAAGACAACTGTCTATGTACACCTTCAACATACATGTTTTATCAACTGGACAATCATACTTTTATTGCTACCCAGAAACTACTGCAAAAAAGGGATCAAATGAAGTGATGTCATTTCTTCATCATTTTATAATCAATTATCTAGATAAAAGAGTGAAGCAGCTTAGCATCTTTTGTGACTCATGCGGAGGACAAAATAAAAATTACAATTTGATAAAATGGCTTCATTTTATAACAAACCAAAGTAACTTGCTGAATCGGGTAGATATTACATTCCCCATTAGAGGTCATTCTTATATGGAATGCGATAAAAACTTTGGTATAATAAAATTGAAAACCAAAATGGAAGTGCCATGCGATTTTTACGAACTTATTGCAAATGCTCGGGCCAAACCCAGTCCTTTTCAAGTGATAAATGTTGAAGAGGATCCACGGATTGTCAGGGATTGGGCTGATTTTCTTAAAGACAATATGTTCAAGAAAACATGTCCGTTTAAAATTCAAGAAATCAGAGAGATATATTGCTCATCTCAACAATCATATGTTTGCCATCGTAGTAATTATAATGGCCTGTACTCAAAGGGAATAATAATTGCTGCAAAAAAGAAAGGTCAGCACACTCAAGTGACTCAATCATTATGTCAAGGCAAAGAATTTTATTTGCCAAATGCTGCATATGAAGGTATTCATCTTTCTTATTATCTGTCTTGTATTATATTAATTAAAAATAATCTACTTGATATATAATATTGTTTTCATGACTCTGTTTCAGAACCTATACCGATATCAAAAGAAAAGTACAACGATCTCCAAGTACTGAAGAAGTTTTGTTCAGAAGAAGCTCAAGTTTTGTTTACTAATCTACCACATTTAACCTAAGAAGAAAGATGATTGATAAAAAGTGCAACAATAATGAATGTCATTGACATTCATTGTGCTTGTACTTTTCTGTGTGACTATGGTATAGTTTAATAAAAGTTATCTAAGAATTTTATGTATTTTTTTACTTTTTTTTAGTTTAGTATTGAAACATATAACTATTCTGATTAAATAAATACAAATATCTTGCTTTATACATTTAGTTAAACAGAATATAGACTTTAATTTGGTTTATTTTAAGTTTATGTAAATTAAGTTACAATTGACATTCCTTGTTTTTCCCCTGTAGTCTTCATATAGTCTTAAAGCAACACGGCCTTTCCGGACGAAAGGCCGAAGGCCGTATTGCTCTAAGTACATAGTCGATATGGTATATTACATTAGTTCCAAATTACCTCATTCTTTGTATGTATAAATGAAGTTGATTCGGAGGGCACGTTAAGCCGTACAGTACCTACCGATCAAAGCCCCTTATAGGTGGATTTTCTTGTCGCTCTGCTAACCTCATAAGGCATATAAGGCGCGATTGTATTAAAGTATAAAAAAGAAAATATTAATTTTCAGGTATTACATTACCACCGCGTTTTCTTATAAAGGAACTACGAATCGAAGGGTTTATGGTGAACCGATTTGCACCACGGACCATGGAAGGAATCAGTCAGAACCTGAAGTGGGTAAAGGAAGGCAAGCTGAAGTATAAAGAACATGTTTTCGACGGATTCGAGTCTGCAGTGGACGCTTTCACAGGAATATTCGAGGGTGTAAATACAGGAAAGACTATTATTAAAGTAAAATCCTAAAAATAAATATGCATTTCATTTTAGTAAATCAACGGTTAAGTTGTATTTTTTGTTTTTTTAATTGTGTGCCACATCATCCCACTGCTGGGCAAAGGCCTCCCTCTTCTCCTTCCACTGGGATGATGTGGGCTAAATAAGATAAGAAGAATTGTGTGCCAAGAAATGAAAAAGAGCTTGGTTTCCTCTTGAAGAAGAATTGAAAATAGTGAAGATTCAACTACTCTCTCCTGCTGTGGTAACTCAGAGGACCCTATAGTCTCATCTTAATTGACCTTGTCTTAGTTTTCCCCAAAATACAAATCTTACCCTTATTTTACTTCTTCATCAAGCTTCGTTACTAAAATGATTAACTTCTGTTTTAGTGAATTGAAAAATAAATACATTTTAAAGTAAAACATATTTATTACATCTAGAATACTTACATGACTAAAAAAAAATTTTATTATTATTTCCTAACTAAACTAAGATAAGTCTAGCCTTAAAAATAATTATTTAATTACAATTAATCAAATATTACATGTACTGATAGTAATGGTTACATATTGTAAGCCCGAAATTTTTAAACCACATTTTTCATATTTCCGAAAACAGTTCGACATTTTTTACTTTCCTTTTTTTTCGATTTCTCGAATTACAAAATCCATATTAATAAAATCCGGAATACTATTTAAATTTTTTTTTCATTTAACCACTGATTTATATCACAGATAATCTTTTTACCATAGTGACGAAAACCACAGATAAACTTTTTACCATAGTGACGAAAACCAAATAGATCTTTACTCCACCATTTTGACGAAAACCAAATAGAACTTTACTCCACCATTTTGACGAAAACCAAATAGAACTTTACTCCACCATTTTGTTCTCCAAATATAAGATCATTTTAAATCAAGTGCAAATATTGAGACGTGCGAATCTACCCATGAAACTAAACAACTTTCCCTAAGGAACATAAATAAAGGTTTGGGATTATATTAATATATCAACCAAATTATCTGTAAAATAATACTACTGGCAACCATTTTCATGATAATATAAAATTCGGAATATCGAAATTCGAATGTACGAAATGGTACCGATAGTAATCAAATAAAATCATAAAGATATTGAACTAATGTACACGAAGGTAGGTCCTTAATTCAATTTTATAATTATTTTTGTCTAATTATCGTTACTTAGAAACTTAGTCTGCTTAAGTTTTCGTTTTCTAGATTTACTTTTATTAGGTTCATAAGTGTTAAGAAAAAGTTCTTCATATACTAAACTATTCGCTGCTGGTGATAAAAACTGTGAAATTTCTAGATACAGTTGTTTTTTAGTAGTTTCCTCATCTTCTTTAGTTTGAATTCCAACAGTGGTCCTTGCAGCTGGTGGTGCCTGAAGTATCTTTTTCATATCCAGAATATTTTTAGAATTTTGTGTTATTTTCGTTAGTAAGTTATCCTCCATCTTTCTCAGTCTGGCCTCCAAAGAAGCCATATTGTAATCATTGAGACTGGGTATGGCATAATCTTTGGATAATTGTGATGATACTTTTTCACTTTTTAAGTTACCTTGTAGAGAGACCCTTCTTTTCATTATTGATTTCTCCTTTTCATATTCCATAATTTTACTTGTGGTTTGTACATTTTCTCTCTTTTGACTTTCAATAGATTTGTTAATCTCATTAATTGGTTTCTTTGGTGTATCATCTAGACAAAATTCTATCATATCTCTTAATTTTTTATTGAACTGTCTTTTTTCCTCTATAGCAGCTGCTCTTTCTGGTGGCATCTTATTTTTTAGGAGTGATTTAGATGGTGATTGATTATTAATCTTATTTATTTCATCATTTTTATTTTTCAATGGCAATGTTTCTTTAAGGACACTCTGAGATTCCAAAGGAACCAAATATGGATGTAATTGGGAGCTATCAATAATATTTTTCTGTTGAGGGCTTTGATTGTGTACTTGCACATTACTGTTATTTGGTTCAAAGTTTTTAGCACCAGAGGGTAAAATAATAGAGGACTGCTCAGATAGTATGTCTTGTGGATCAACCATTGTTTGAGGATTAGTTAATATATCTTTAGTTCTAGTAATGGCAGTGCTACCATCGGTTGGACTGCGAAACAGAACTTCCATATTTTCAACATTATCTATATTTTTGTTACGAGGCTTTATTATTGAATTTGGTGGAACCGGTTTCAGAGTGCCTGTAACTGCAACTGGTGTAGACATTTTCTTTTCTGATATAATATGAATCTTTTTCTTCTTTGGTGGCTCTTTTGGAAGAGATATTTGTTCAAACTGTATCCTTTCATCTTTCAAATCTACAGGAATATATTCTTCGTTAATATCTACGGGTTTCAATTCATTTAATATGAAATGTTTCTGATCTCCCTCGGAATTTATTAAGAAATCACCATATTTTACAGAAAAATTCTTTTTCTTTTCAGTACATGAGAAGTTATCATTCTCAATCTCATCTGGGGCAATGGGCAACACCTTCATATCATCATCATCTTGTTCTAAGTCCGGGGCATCACAGAATGGTCCGTTTTGTGCTGGTACTGCATTAAATTTAAGTTTATCCATCTGAAAAGGTACAAATTTCTTTAATAAATTTTAAATACTTAGGTCAAAATATAAAAAAGTAATTCTTTAAAGCTATTTTCGGAAATGAGATGCTTCAACCATAATATTTGTTTTTTTTTTAAAGTAATAATTATTGAAGTAGTATTCTATTATTCCTATTATGGTCCGGATATACCTTTTAAGTTTCGCTGTAAGTAAAAAAATCATAACTCAGTAAAAAAACAATAAATTCAAAATTGAAAATTTGGTTGAACAGACTCAAGTAATAGTAACTATTAATTAACTGTTAATATTAGCATTTCTTAGGTTGTTGTACGAATAGGTAGAAAAATTGCGATCAACTGCCACCAACTGCAGTTTTTCTCTGACCGGATTATCAAGTCATTGTTAGTGAGTTATGATTTTTTTTACTGCTATGGGGGGGGTGCCGCTTAGACTATATTGGGACCTTAATGAGAGTATATTTATAAGTTGTGTCAATAATTACCTTAATATTCATGAAATCCTGTGGTATGAAATGATGCTGGCACACCACCCTATTTTTAACTTGAGACAACTTCAGGTTGAGGAAGTCTTGACGTTGAGCATTGGTGAGCCACTGGTGGCATCGCAGTTTGTCGAATACCGGATAGTGGAACATGTGTGTCACACCATTTGATCGCATTGTGCAATTGCGATATGAACATTTTGCTCCACCCATTTTGATGTGTTAACTGAAATTAAAGAAGATATTTGGTATAGCTTGCTAGTTTAGATGCAAAGTGAACTGCGAATAACACATACAGATTCTATTTAAACTTACTCAATATTCAGTCAAAATTCAATTAACTGTCTATTTATTACGAAGTCAACTCACTCAGTTTGGGTTCTGTGCAATTCAAGACACAATTTTGTTTCTTGCAATTTTTCTTACAAATTGGGTCTGTTGTTTGGTCCACAGATGTTATTGGCTCTTAGCTGAAAATATACATTCAAATTATAAGTTATAGTAGTTATTAGTGGATCCTACGATGATATTTAATGTAATTACTCAGAGCTGGGTTGTTGCTCTCCCAAGCAGTACCTATTTAAGATAAAATGTTATAATGAAACATGTCGGAAGGCACTCAAACTTTATGAAAATTTACTGCAAATTTTCATTCGTGATTAAGCTCAATATTGAATTAAAACGAAGATAAAATGCATTGCTTTAAGTTTACACCTACCTCATAGGGTTTGTTGTAATATAAATACAAAAGGTAAAACGAGATTGTTTACCTATCACAATTATTAAATATTCTTTAAATTAATGAACAGTACACACGCTTAACAATTTTATCTTGCTCGTACTCAATTAAATAAATCTCAGACAAGGCAACGCAAATCACCGCAAACGTAAATTAAGAAATTTTACATAATTTAGTGTGTGTTGCCAGATAGCAATTACCAAATTATCATTTACTACTCGCGACGAAATGAGTTATGGGAAAACTCAATAGGAAAATAAATCTTGTTTGTAAATAAACTTCGGCGGTATTAAGTATATATCCTATTTCAGGACGCATCAACCATGTGTTGATCAATTTCTTATTAAATAGTTTCATACAATCGTAAGTAACAAAAATACTTAACAGCTGAATCAAAAATATTCCATACAATGCGTCAAATCACCTAATCTGGCAGCACTGCCACAGACAAAAAAGAACCGCGATGGCCGATGACGCTCTTGATGATGCCTCTATCTTCACTCATGCGCTTTTAACTTGCGTACAGCTATCCAGAAGAGCGATTTTAAAAAAAATAGATCTAAAATTATATGTATAGGTGGTTTTATTGAGCTGCTTATCTGAAAAAGTATTTCTACTCGACAATAGATGGCGTTAAAAGCCAAACAGCTCTACATTTTCCAAAACTTTCTTTCCGCGTGTCTGCATGTGTGACCAATTTTTTTAAAAGCCTTTGTGGCCGCATTGCACTATACAGATTGAAAAAAACAATAACAAAACGACTTTCCAAAAAAACAAAAGATATGCTTTCTCCATGCAAAAAAGTATTTTGCACAAATTGTTTTTTTAGGTTGTGCAAAGCTGTTATTTTTTTAACACCCTGTATTGGGTATCTAGTTATCAAGTCTGCTAGTCAATCGTTCTGTATTGGGTATCTAGTTATCAAGTCTGCTAGTCAAGCGTTATGTATTGGCTGGATCGTTATGTCAACAGGTATTGTTTAACATTAGAGCAAGAGCGCCCCATGATGCCACCCCATAAAACGGACCGCCCAAAGCTACGGTGGCTCACGTTCCGCCCGCCCATGGCAAACTTTGACCTTGACACACGCTCCAAACCTATATTTACCAACCATTGCTAACGTAATCTCCATTAGTCAGTCGGTTCCGTGCCTTGGGACAGAGAACTTCCTAAATTACAGGTGTATTAGAACATAACCTGCCAAGTTATTGTTATGATATCTGTGAATTAAAACAGAACTGAAGAAATGTTTCAATAACGTAAGCAGGAATATAATAACTGAAAGTTAATAATATATATTTTTGGCCCTTAGCCAAAAACTGAATCTTTGTGTGTAGTGTATGTAGGTAACTGAAAGAACTAGGGAAGTAACCACATAAACGGTAGGTACACACTGAACCGAACTGAATGAGGAGATTTTGATCAGTTTATAAATAGTGGAATAAAGAATGAAAACCTACATATATTAGAATAGTACCAAGAACAATTCAATGAAATGAACATAAAAAAATGAAACTAATATGAGCACTAAAATGGCTCGAAGTTTAAACGAATCTGTAACGGCTGAAATGATTGAGGTCAAAAATTGTAAAGAGAATGATTTCCCGAATGAGTTTCCACTTAACACTACAACATCAAAAGAAACAGCAACAAATAAAGACAGGTACAGAACTAAACTACCATTAAGCACCAAATTTAGTTTGGAGTAAAATTGTTTTAGCAAAATATTCGATAAATAACTTTCTCTTAGCTCTACCGTTTCTGTTTTCAGTGGCGAAAATACAAATAAGAAAGAGGAGGTGGTACCCACTATATCTTTCATAACATTAGTAAGTTGATTATGAGATTTCAGATTTTTCATAAGGTACCTATCTCTTACGCGGTCAACTAATAAATTAATTAAATTGTGCCTGTTTACAGTACAGATTCGCAGATGAAAAAGACAAGATATCCATCATCCTGTCGATCTTATTCTCAATCCTATGTGGGTGCTCAACCCCGATCAACACAATCCTCTTCGCCGACCTCCTCCAAGCCATGGTCGTCTACGGAATCACTCTGATCACTGGGATGAATGGGGTGGACGAATTTATGGAGGCAGTCAAGCATTTCGCACTGTGGAACACGTTGGTCGGGGTAGCTATCATGGCTCTGACGTACGGAGCCACACTTCTGATGAACATGGCTGCTTACAACCAGGTAATGAGCAATATAGTATTCTCAAAATTCGACATTCGAAAAAAATAAATTCGCGATGACAATTTATTCTCCTAGAATATTAATGTTTTCGTAAATAAAATTACCCATCCATCCGCTCATACAAAATTAACAACGAACCTGATTGATTTACTATACAGGAAGCTTTTGTTTACCAGATTTACCGACTTCGCCAGGCGTACTTAAAAGCAGCTCTAAACCAAGATTTCGCATATTTTGATTTACATAAAACGGGAGATTTAGCATCGAAAATGACAAGGTAACGACTGGACGAGGAAAAAATTCATCTTCCTATTTTAATTTTAATTCTAATCTATTGTAAGTAATTGTTTATTCTGTCGAGTGGGTATTGGAGTCTATCGACCCGATGAACCCTGGTGTAAGAGTTTTTAAACCGCCTAGTAGCACAGCTATCAGGCCTCTGACATGGTTTGAGTAACGACCACTATCAAAGACAGCGACCGGGACCGACGATTGTTTATTTGTAGAATGAGTTGCCATTCCTGCGCTTCAAGGTGGTTTCAAAGCGTAGTTTGAAACATTCATAAAAAAATCAATAGGCTTCTTGTCATTAAACTATCATTATACATGCTAACGCAATGCGCGAATTAACTAATCAATACATCAATGCCAACAGTGACGTCATAAAGGTGGAGGACGGTATAGGGGAGAAGCTAGCCACATTCATCTTCTTCCAGACGGCTTTTATTAGCTCGGTGGTAATGGCTCTCATCAAGGGGTGGAAGCTCACCCTGCTTTGTCTCATCACGTTCCCAGTCACTATGGGTCTCGTGGGAATAGCTGGGTTGGTAAGCATTTAAATCATACACCAATTTTTGTGTTACGTCTTTTGGAAAAATGTTTTTGAGTTTTCGATTCGGGATCATCAATAAATTGAAAATTAAGTTTCTCGAAAGACTCACAATAAAAGTATACAATATTTATTCATAACTTCGTCTATATTATTACTTTATCCATATTAATACTAATCCATATCTATAGTAATATTATAAAGAAGACAGATTTGCATTTTTGTGTGTGTGTGTGTATGTTTGTAACGAATAAACTCAAAAACTACACGACCAATTTTTTAAAAATATTTTACCATAGGAAAGCTACGATCACCCTTAGTAACATAGGCTACTTGTTACTACGGCAAAACACTTAATTTCCATGGGAATACATTTTTTTAGCAGCGGGGTGGCACCGCTGGCAGAAAACTAGTTCATAATATTTGTACGTATATATTACGGAGTGTAAGGGACAGCATCCCACAAACGGATAGAGTTTGCTCAGTCAACGAAACTGAACAACTATCAGCAGGATTTTTTTCAGAAAGTGAAAATATTTTTTTGGTTTTGCATACAAATTGTCTGATTCAGGTGGTCATTTTGTATGGCAATGTCATTTTAATTTTTTCACTTCCTAAAAAAACATTTTGTTTCGTTGACTGAGCGAGCAACCCCTATCAGTTTGAGGGACGCTATCCCTTACACCCGGTATATTCCTCCATGATAATATTAATTTGACATAAAAACCCTCTTGCGTATAAAAATCAACAAAAATAGTTTGCGCCCAACGTGGGGCTCGAACCCACGACCCTGAGATTAAGAGTCTCATGCTCTACCGACTGAGCTAGCCGGGCTTGTGTTTTACGTGCGAAATTGCCCACTAGAATAGAAACATCTTAAATACTATTTTTAGCTGCAGCCAGAAAGAGATACAAGGTCAAATGCTTCAGTTAAATCTGAGAGTTTGGATAATACACGATACCGAGCGATAGGTATGTAAAGTTTAAACAGTCTGAATTAATAATAAGTCGGATAATGAAGTAAATATGACCTGAACCTACGTACATACATACATATATACAATCACGCCTTTATCCCTAATGAGGTAGGCAGAGCGTAAAGGACCTAAACAAAGGTCGTTTCGGCACGTTTGACAAAGTTTTAAGGGTTATTTAAGATATGAATCTAAAATATGTTTTACGACATGGAGAAAATCTGTTTGACCATACACTTGTATCTACGCTGATGTACTCATAGGTAATTGATATAGGTTATTTCATTAGGCAAAGTAGGTACACTTTATAAATAATCTTTAACCGTTTATAACTAAATATTTTTTTACACAAATGACTCAACAGATAGCTTCAAAGTTGTCTAAATCAGAAGCAGTAGTGGCAGGGAAGGCCGGCTCCATAGCCGAAGAAGTGCTTTCATCAATCCGCACCGTGTACGCCTTCAGTGGACAGAAGACAGAGGAGAAACGTTACCAGGGACAAGTGACAGAAATCAGGAGCATTAATATCAAAAAAGGTTACTGTTCATCTTCTTCTTCCAAATCATCACATAAACCCACAGATTTGAAAATCTATCCTGCAAGTTAGAGTAGGACTTTAAGAAGGCATTTAAAAAGACAGGGAACACTTAATTTCCTTTGCTTCGTATTAGTTAGGAAACTAACTCTACAGAGTATTTCAAAGCTGATAGTTTTGCTTCTGAAATTAAACATTCCCCAAATAACAAATTTCCAATTTCAATTTTTATCTTTTAAGGGTTTTTCAGTGGAATAGCAATGGGCATGCTTTTCTTCTGCATCTTCTGTTCTTACGCGCTCTCCTTCTGGTTTGGCTACCGGCTGATGCGAGACGAACCTCAGAACTACGACGTTTCTACTATGGTCGCTGTAAGTTGTTCTTTAGCATTTGTTTTACCCCACCTTATGTCCTCTACGGAACCTTTTCCTTGACATTTTCAAGCTCAACTTCAAAGAAATGGACGTATATTACCTACTATATTTCTTTTTAACAGGTATTCTTCGGGGTGCTGGTGGGGTCTATGAACTTCGGCATATCCTCAACATTGATGGAAGTGTTTGGCGTTGCGAAAGGAGCAGGTGCACAGATCTTTCACCTCTTGGACATCGAACCAACTATCAATCCAGCCCTCAACGAAGGCGTGATACCAGATACAATCGAAGGAAACATAGAGCTAGAGAACGTCGTGTTTCATTACCCATCACGACCTGATGTTCCTGTGAGTTTCTTTGTCATGAATTCCAGGATGCAGTGAAGGCACTGTTAAAGCTAGATTTTTAAATTACCTACAGGTTTTGAAAGGCGTAAACCTGAGTGTGAAACGAGGCCAGTCTGTTGCGTTGGTGGGACATTCAGGTTGCGGGAAATCCACCATCATACAACTTCTATCCCGGTACTATGATGTCATCAACGGAAGTGTAAGTCAGAAGTTCTATTTATATAAATGACCATTTAGATCAGATAAAAAAATTACGCATATTGTATTCTAGGTCTCAGTAGATGGGAACGACGTTCGTTCGCTGTCTGTGCGGTGGCTGCGCGCGCAGGTCGGGCTGGTGGGCCAGGAGCCGGTGCTGTTCAACACGACGGTGCGCGACAACATCCGCTACGGCCGCGAGGAGGCCACAGTCGAGGATATAGAAGCTGCTGCCCGTCAAGCTAATGCGCACCAGTTCATCATGAAACTGCCTAAGGTAATCCCATGCCCCACAACAATATCTATGAGATAGCCTGAAACGCTTGCTAAATACGTTTAGTATTTCATGTTACATTCACAGGGATATGATACGCTGGTTGGTGAGCGCGGTGCATCCCTTTCTGGAGGACAAAAGCAACGCATTGCCATAGCGCGAGCACTTGTCAGAAACCCACGAATCCTGCTGTTGGATGAGGCTACGAGCGCTCTAGACTTGAACTCTGAGGCTATTGTTCAAAAGGCTATTGACAAGGTATACTTGAAGCTGCATGTTAACATTACAACCACATATCACAAAGAAATCCAACCCTTGATTACAACTTTCAGGCTCAAGAAGGAAGGACTACAATCGTAGTAGCACATCGTCTTACGACAATAAGAAATGTAGATGTGATATATGTGTTCAAAGATGGTGAAGTGGTGGAAATAGGTAATCATGTCGAGTTGATGGAGAAGAAAGGACATTACTATGACATGGTAATGATACAATCTTCCACTTACACGCAAACTGAAGGTAACCTACACGAGATTTAAGTCATTTAATTATTTGCGAATTACAAAATTTATGTCTAAACATAGTTGTATATTTGTTTAGGTGGTGATGGTAAAACCGCACATACCTATTCGAGTTCTGAAAAAAAGATAAAGAATGAAGATGACGAAGCAATAGAGTTTAAAAAAGATGTATGTAATATACCTATTGAATATTCATATAATAAACAAAATAGTCAACAAGGAAAAGATGCCATTAGATGCCATTTACCTTTTCTAATCTTGCAGGACAATGAAGAAAGTTTGGAGATGCAAAATATACCATTCTCACAAGTGCTGCTTCTCAATTCTCCCGAATGGAAATCTATATCTCTTGCGAGTATTAGTTCTCTTCTTAGCGGCATCGCCATGCCAATATTAGCTATAGTTTTAGGCGACTTTATCGGGGCACTTTCTAATCCTAATGAGGCTGAAGTGAAAAAAGATGTAAAAAGATATGCCTTGATCTTCGTGGCTGTCGGAGTGTTCTCTGGTTTTGCCAATTTCATACAGGTACATTAACTCTCTAAACTTAGATAAGAATAACTACATGTAAATTATGTGCATAAGACATTTTGTTAAACATATTTTCAGGTGTTCTTCTACGCAATAGCTGGTGAATACTTGACAGAACGTTTGCGGAATCTTATGTTTGGAAAGTTGCTCACGATGGAAGTAGGGTTCTACGACAACAAGAACCACTCCACGGGAGCCCTCTGTGCAAAGCTAGCTGGGGAAACAGCTGCTGTTCAAGCGGTAAAATTTCGATTAAACAGTTTAAGGGGAGGTAGGCTATAACGGAAACCTTATAGATTCGGCATGTAATAAACAACACCATGCTCATGAAAATCAACCAACAAGATTTCTGTCCTAATCCTTTCAGAGTTAGGTAGACTCTTGTTTTGGCAGTCATGAGGTCATTTAATTGCCACCAATTCTCTGGTGAAAGTTGTCCAGTATATGATTTACTAGATGGTCTTTTTCAGAGTAGGTATAGTTCTGTTTTTATAATCTGAACAGATGTTATTTTCAATTTGCAGGCTACCGGTCAAAGAATAGGCACAATATTAAATGCCATAGGAACCCTCTCATTCGCACTGATATTAGCATTGTACTACGAGTGGAGAGTTGGATTGGTTGTGTTAATCTTTGTTCCAGTCATCTGTGTTGTTTTGTACACTCAAGGAAGGATGATAAAAGCTGAATCTTTTGGAGCTGCCAAAACCATGGAAGAAAGTTCAAAGGTGTGTGAATTGTCTTCGCTTATAATAAGTATTTAAAAAGAATCATCCTTTGAATCAGTCGGTATTGATCATAACTTGGTTTCTTCGAATCAATCAAGAACAGAACCAAAGGAGTCGATGTTGCAAGTAAAAGTGTATACGAACGTGATACTGCACCTAGATAAGTGTTGGATCTGAATATTTTTCAATTTTCCAGATAGCGGTAGAGGCGGTAGCTAATGTGCGTACAGTAGCATCACTCGGACGAGAACAACAGTTCCTAGCCGAATACGCTGTGCTGCTTGCACCAGCGCTAGTCTTGGCGAAGAGATCAGCGCATATACGCGCCGTAGTCTTCGGCATATCTCGATCTCTTTTCAATTTTGTCTATGCTGTCTCTTTGTACTACGGAGCGACGCTAATCGTCAACGACAATGTTAACTATGATCTGGTACTCAAGTGAGTACTTTAGACTTTTACTTAAAACCACTCACAAATTAAATAACATAAGATACCGTACTTCCATACTGGACTGGGAGCGAGAGAACAACATAGAATGTGCCAGCTGCGTTTCTTCCTGGGCATGCTGTTGAAACAAGCTAAGGGATCCGAGGGTTTCTGTGTATTTCAATTTAGGCGATGGGCTGACAACCTGTCACTCCAGAAATATACCTACAAATCTTAAATAACCCTCAAAACATTGTCAGACGTGGCGAGCGACCTTCGTTTAGGTCGTTTACGCTCTGCCTACCCCATTAGGGATAAAGGCGTGATTATATGTATGTACGTATATACCGTAACCTTTTTCCAGGTCCGCCCAAGCGCTACTAATGGGCGCTTCGTCAGCAACTCAAGCACTTGCCTTCGGACCTAATTTTCAAAAAGGGTTGAAAGCAGCAGGTCGAATTATAGTGCTCCTCAATAGACAGTCCAAAATCAATGACCCCGAAAAACCTCCTCGCGATAAGTTTGTAAGTGAAGTACCTACAATATATTCCAAGTAAAAGGATATTTCATATATTTTTAATTGAACGAAATCCCTTTAATACTTTAGGAAGGATTAGGCGAAGCGAGGCTTGAAGCAGTACACTTTCGATACCCAACGCGCAGCAACATACCAGTGCTACAAGGATTAAACCTTGAGGTTGAACGAGGAAAGACCATAGCTCTGGTAGGAGCCAGTGGATGCGGCAAGAGTACTGTCATACAGCTGCTGGAGAGATACTACGACCCTGATGAAGGGATTGTGGTAAGTGAAATAAAAGAGTGTTACGGTGAGAATTAACTGAGAGGGCATCATTTAATCATGTTGATGAAGAGAATTCAGTTTCTTAACCGCTTTTAACTCATTCAGAGCGAATGTCTTTTAGTAATTCACTTATTGTTGAATGAGCGTAAATCATCAAATCAAATCAAATCGTGCATCAATTTCCTCTTTCAGGCTCAGGATGGTATTTCTATAAAAATGCTTCGATTGGAGGACGCAAGACGCCCTATCGGCTTCGTACAACAAGAGCCCATACTCTTTGATCGCACCATAGGAGAGAATATTGCGTATGGGGACAACTTAAGGAAACCAACGATCGATGAAATCTGTGAAGCAGCGAAACAGGCCAATATTCACAACTTCGTTGTATCTTTGCCTATGGTATGATTTATTCTGAAAGCAGGACTACAGTTTTGTCATACTATCTACCATACATAGTTTTACCCAAGTTTATAAAATGTTGTCCACAGGGTTACGACACGAACATCGGTTCGAAAGGAACTCAGCTGTCTGGCGGGCAAAAGCAAAGGGTAGCGATTGCAAGAGCACTGATCCGAAGACCACATATGCTGTTGCTGGACGAGGCTACCAGCGCGCTCGACACCGAGAGCGAGAAGGTAAATATCACGTAAAGATCTCATCATTCCAGTCGTTTTTAAAAAGGTAGTGTAACATGCAAGGAGTACGGATCCTATTTGCAACGTGAAGAATTAGAAGCAAACTCACTCAATGAATAATATACGATATTGACCTACGATTAGCGAGGTACCACTGCGTTGGCTTTAGTAAGACTTTGGCAAGGCCTTTGACTAATATAGGTTTCGTCTAATTCCAAATATCTGACCACAGGTGGTGCAGGAAGCGCTTGATCGTGCTAAGGAGGGTCGCACGTGCGTGATGATTGCACACCGACTGAGCACGGTCCGCGACGCCGACGCGATCTGCGTCGTGCACGAGAGACGCGTAGCCGAGAAGGGCACACATCATGAACTCATACAACTTAGAGGACTCTACTATAATTTGAACCAGAATACGCTGTAGATGTGAATATGAAACGAGTTCTTCAGCTTATGTATTTTCGTGCATTCGCTGCGAGAAAATATGGCACAGTTGCGAACAAAATATATCGCATGTACCTATCATGAAAAGATAACTGTAGCATACCATCAATATTATTGTTCTATTATCAACTGAATGTTACGACTGGCCATTACTAGTTATAACGATAGATAAGTGTAATAAAAATTATAATTTTTTTTTGAGATTAATTTTATTTTTTTGATAGTCAAATTTAAATATTTGGGCTCAGTTCAGACGGCCCAGTACAAAATGTATACAGTATGAATTTCAGACAACCGGGACGCACTAAACGTGCACCTTTGCTGCTGACAGATAAACCTTCACTTCAGGCACAGCTCGGACACTCCTAACTACAATGTAATTTTGGTCATACATCGACAGACGGCATGTTGCATCACTTGATTAATCTGTTTCTTGATTAAAGCAACGTTTTAAAGTAGTTCACTGTAACTGAATAGTTAGAATAGCTTAGGTTGCATATTTTGTATGAAGTTACTTACCGTCTGTCATCACTTGGGAATCTAAACAAGTTCTTATTGGAGTCATATATTGTGGTAGAAAGACATCCGTACACGGAACAGTACCTGACCATCTTTGAAACATAAAACTTGATTATTTCAGTTACACTGGGAAACATGCGCGCGCCATGCACGCTAAGCGTACGCACAATGTGACCCACAATCCAGCGCGGAATGTGACGCATATCGGACTGGGGAGGGGAAGTGAGTGGCCATTCTGTATGGAGTACTATTACATATACTCTGCTTTCGGGGTGTCTCTGAACGGGCTGGATAAAAATTCCCCTAGACGAAATTTTGTCTGACAGGCGCCTCGCCTCTGAACAGGCAGGATAATTTTTCACCTGGCTAAAACTCGAGCGGTTCAGCGGCTCTGAACGTACCCCTGACTCTAAGGCCCGTATTTATAAACAGCACTTGAGAATGACAGCCAGTTTGCGACCGTATCAGAAATGTCATTTCAGTACAAAATGTCCCGTCAAAGCCATATTGCTCTCAATCTTGATTTCGCATTATAAATAAATAGTATTAATTTTACGATGGTATCATCGCAGCATTTAAAAAAGTAAGGTCAAATACTTATAAGGAATTGGAAACATCCCCCTGAACGAATAAAAATGGCGTAGGAATACTTTGCTTCATAACTAGTAATCTAGGAAATGAAGTAGTGCATCAATTTAATATGTAACGTAGCGTGGTAGCGGCGTAGAATACTGCCACCCCATTTCTACTCATGGGGGTCGTAAGAGGCGACTGAGAGTTATATCTCCCCCCCTAAGAACCGTTAATCGGGGGAACAGCATTCCCAAGGAGGGTTAGCGTCAGGCAGGCGGCCGGCTGTAAAATGTTCTGCCGAAACCTATTAGCAGTATGAACAGTACGAATAGACATATGAGCGATAGGACTAGGGCGTTCCCCGGAGGCGACGCGCAGGGGCAGCACCCGGCTCCCGTGGGAAATGGGCTAGGGTTGTTGCACCTTCCGCAGCGTGTGCAACGTAAGAAGCTAGCACGGAAAGAGAAGGAAGTAAGGTTGAGGTTAGCGAGTTGGAATGTAGGAACGATGACTGGAAGGGGAAGAGAGTTAGCGGATGTATTAAAGAGACAAAGGATAAACGTAGCTTGTTTGCAGGAGACTAAATCGAAAGGTGCGAGGGCTAGAGAGATTGGTGAAGGATATAAGTTTTACTACTGTGGAAGTGATGGAAAGCGAAATGGTGTTGGGATAGTGTTAGACAATGAGTTGAAAGAAAATGTGATGGATGTTAAGCGTGTAAGTGACCGAGTGATTCTAGTGAGAACCATGCTGAATAATCTAGTTCTTAATATTGTTAGTGTGTATGCTCCACAAACAGGTTGTAATGACAGAGTGAAAGATAAATTTTGGGAGGATTTTGACAGTGTTATGATGAATGTTTCAGATGGGGAAGAGATTTTTATAGGAGGTGATTTTAATGCACATGTGGGACGAATGAAAGACGGTTTTGAAAGGGTACATGGAGGTTGGGGGTACGGAAGCCGAAATGGCGAGGGCGAGACTTTGTTGCAAACTGCTTTTGCCTTTGACCTGGCTATAACAAATACGTGGTTTAAAAAACGAGACCAACACCTCATAACATACAAGAGCGGCCACCACTCGACTCAAATTGATTATTTTCTTATAAATAGAAACAAAATCAGTTGTGTCAAAGACTGCAAAGTGCTACCAGGCGAAGATTTAGTCTCACAACATCGGCTATTACTACTGGAAGTTAAAGTTAATGTCCAGACCAACAAAAGCAGGATACGACCCCCACCCAAAATAAAGTGGCATATGCTAGAAAAGAATGATTGTGCGAATGAATTCCGAGAGAAAGTAGTCAATAAAATGATAGAAATGAAGGATATGAATGGTAAAACGGTGAATGAGTGCTGGAATAAGATGGCTGGTTGTATAAGGAGTGTTGCGAAAGTTGTGTGTGGTGAGTCAAAAGGAAGAGGCATGATGAATAAAGAAACTTGGTGGTGGAATGAGGAAGTACAAAAGGAGTTGAGTGATAAAAAGAAGGCATTCAAAGAGTGGCAGAATACGACCAGTGGAGATGATAGAATGAAAGAGCAGAAGAAAGTAAAATATACAGAATGCAAGAAGAGAGCTAAACGAGCTGTGGCCATTGCTAGAGCTGAGGCACAGGACAAACTGTATAAGTCATTAGACAAATCTGAAGGCCAGAAACAGCTCTACCGCATGGTACAAATGAGAGAGAAGAATGCAAGGGACCTATCGTATGTAAAATGTATAAAAGATGAAACTGGACGGGTTTTGACGAATGACGAAGAAATAAAAGAACGTTGGAAGATTTACTTTCAAAGGTTAATGAATGAAGAGAATGATTGGAGCGGTAATGTGAGGGACATACCGATAAATATTGGACTAGTGAGAGAAATAAGTGTGGATGAAGTAAAAATGGCTGTGCGAAGTATGAAAAATGGGAAATCGGTTGGGCCAGATGGAATACCAGTTGAAGTGTGGAAGTTATTGAGTGCGGATGGGTGGGTGTGGCTGAGTTTATTTTTCGGTAAGTTGTTGCAAGAAGAGACGATCCCTGATGAATGGTGCAACAGTTTACTGGTGCCCATCTTTAAAAACAAGGGTGATGTGCAAGAGTGTAACAACTACCGAGGAATAAACCTCATGTCACATACTATGAAAGTTTGGGAGAAAGTAATAGAAAGAAGAATAAGAGAAGAGAGTGATATAACACAAAATCAGTTTGGGTTTATGCCAGGTCGAGGGACAACGGACGCCATTTTTGCACTTTGCATACTATGCGAAAAATACAAACGTGCTTACAAAAACTTGCACATGGTGTTCGTTGACCTTGAAAAGGCATACGATCGTGTACCCCGAGAGATTGTGTGGTGGGCTATGAAAGAGAAAGGCGTGCCCGGGAAGTATGTGGCGCTAATTCGTGCTATGTACGAAAAATCCTGTACTCGTGTCCGGTCAGCTGCAGGCACTAGTGACGAGTTCGGTGTGGCTGTAGGCTTACACTAAGGGTCGGCTCTAAGTCCTTACCTATTCCTGTTAATAATGGACGCCTTGACGTCCGATATTCAGGAAGAGGCACCCTGATGTATGCTGTTCGCCGATGACATCGTTGTCGTCTTCGCGTCGCTGTCTCTTCTGCGATTTCGGCGGTTTCTCCAGTCCTGTGGCTATGACCCTTGATAGGGTAGCAGTACCGGTCTGCTCCGACTTCAATTACCTCGGGTCACAAATTCAAGGAGATGGTGATATAGACATAGCCGTTACGCACAGAATTAGCGCAGGATGGATGAAATGGCGACAGGTTACAGGAACAACTTGCGACCCCCGAATGCCCTTCAGGCTGAAAGGGAAAATCTATAAGAGCGTCATAAGACCTGTCGTCATGTATGGATCAGAGTGTTGGGCTATGAAAGTGATGGATGAAAGAAAACTTCATGCTGCGGAAATGCGAATGCTGAGATGGATGTGTGGAGTAACAATAATGTATAAGATAAGGAATGAGTATATAAGAGGAAGTCTGAAAGTTGCGCCAATTACCAACAAAGTAAGAGGAAATCGCCTTGCGTGGTATGGCCATGTTATGCGGAAGGATGAAAGTCATATAGGCAAAAGGGTAATGAATTTGAATGTGGATGGATATGTTGGGAGAGGACGACCTAAGAAAAGATGGATGGACTGCGCGAAAGCTGATATGTCTAAAACAGGTGTGAGTGTTGAATTGACGGCTGACAGGGATGAATGGAAGAAGAAAACGTACTGCGCCGACCCCAAGTAAAAGGGATAAGGGCAAGCGAATGATGAGTGTGTTTGACCGCATAGGTTCAAATAAAATTTACGACTTAAATAAGCTTATTCGATGATGGTATCATAATTTTGTAATACCATCGAATAAGCTTATTAGGTACTATTCATGCCCCTCTTGTTGTCTTCTCTGGTCCCACGTTGGGCTACGAAATAACACAACGTTTTTATCTTTACTAATCGTGAATAATTAAAATATCCTTAAAATACAACTCAAAATGAAAAGAATAGTTTGTCGAAATTGGGGCGTACTCATAATTGCCATCTTTGATGTCCTCTAGGGTTGCAAATCGAGCATGCTTAACCCTTGGCGTCTTCGTGCAATACTATTATCAGTGGTGATTATGGTACTCTTGAGTATCATGTTATACTATAAGGTCACCTTGGTATATCCTCATCAAAGTCTGGTGTCTGCTTTGCCAGACGCTTTGCAGATTGTTAATGATGCCTTGCAATATATTATTGACTTGTACTACGTCAATAAGAACGATAAAAACACTTATTCAGAATACTACCGCCAATACGCGATCATCGACTCCTTCCTCAAAAGACAGCCTGATCCAGAAGTAAACAAGAAATTGGCTAGACTCATCGGCTCTTCGACTCATGGCTAGGCTGATCGCTTACAGTTTGATATGCTCTTCATCTTGATGCATCACTGCGAGTGAGCGTATCGACAGACTGATCGGATTGTTCGTCTAAACTCTCCAGTATCAATTACATTGTATGTTATAACATAGATTCTGCTCATATTTCTGTCATATGGGTTATCTCCGAAAACCAATAATTTGTTTCACAGAAGCAAGTTCAAGCCGCTATTAGAGCTTCGAGAGCTGGTAATATCAAGACCAGTATCTTTCAATGTGGCATACTTCTTCCGGCTGGAATACCCTGCACTCACAGGAATACTCATACTCCATCATACTGTTCCAAAGTTCTGCGTTTGTGGTTCGCCGAATCACCACATCACTCTATAGAAAAGATAAGTTAATTTGTGAGCAGTTCACAAAGCACAAAGTGCACAAAAGAAAACTAAAAAGCTAGCTGCGGCGAAAGATGGAAAACACTTGCTAATTGTCACGATCCTCAGTATTGAGGGAATTATAAGAAAGAAAAGGATAACTCGTGAAGTCGCGGATGAAACCGCGATATGGATAGTTAGCCATATCTAAAAATAAAAGAAATAAACAGCAGGTGCTCTACATTATCTAAAACTAGCTTCAGTCTCCCGCGACCACGGTTCCTGTAAACAGTTTGGCTTCCGGGTTTTACAATTTATTAAAAACATTTCTAAAATACGCAATAAAATTGTTTTATTTAAACAATTAACAGTTGTGCAATTATTAAAAAAAAACACTTAATTATTATGAAACAGTGAAAATATTTATCTTGTCGATAATTTTATTTATCGGTTTGATAAGGGTGTCGCATTGTCTCGTGTCAATAAAATTATGCGTATCTTTTAAATGAAATTAATGATTATTACTGTGCAATAATATCCTTAGTTACTTAGTAGAAAAAGAATTGTCATTGCATTACCTCGACTGAGATACACGTGGGAATGGGGCCCTTGTGGTGAGGACCACTCTGCGAAGATCATGCCTATGAGCTGCTCATAGAGAGTTGGATACCGTTGCGTTCCAACAAGCTAAGCTCACAAGAGCAAAGCACTCGCTAAGTTAGTAAGTAAGTAGGTACTGCAAGAAGGTGAAAAAGAATAGGTACCTTCTTCATGATACTGTTAGTAAAATTTTGGAACGTTGAAGCAATAGGTACATACTCAAAGTTGACAAGAAAACGCATCTGCCTGCACATTGCTCGTTCTGCACTATTGAAATAAAATTGATAAATAAACCCGTAAGCATTGTATGCTCAATTAGATATTATTTTTGAAGTTTTGGAACTTTATCTCGTTTTCACTTCATTTACCTATCTAATTGAGTCAATTGATCCGTTCCAGTGTGCCAGCCAGAACTCTGGTGAATCAATTGATTATAATTGATTTGATTTGTAAAGTTCTTTATTATCATAAAATACTTACGCTATACAAAAGGTTCGACACAGTCATAACCTAGTAAAATCATACAATACAACACAAGAGTATTTCATCGGTATAAACCTCACAGAAACTTTTAAAATGGGAGATGAATATATCATGTATACCTAGTCACTTTCACAATAACATTATATTATACACACTTTTAGTTAAAGGCGTATTTTTAAATACTAACAATTAAAGATTTACGCTAAGGGTTTAGTCATATTTCTACTAAGTGGGTAGCCGAGCGCAGCATACAAGCCCAGAGGTAGCCGCGGACGCAGCTACGCGTCATCGTAGTGGTCGAGCATGTAGTGATGGGGTAGCCGATATCGTTTGTAAGTATCGATATATGGTAAATTGTTGTATCGTGATCTGCATATACAAGTATATTCGTGTGTTTTGTGTTCTTAGTATAGAAGTTACGAGTACATACATACATAAAATCACGCCTTTATCCCTTACGGGGTAAAACGCCTCCTAAAAGGCGCTTTCGCCACGTCTGACATAAATTGAGGGCAATTTTAGATTGTAATGTGTATTGCTGTAGTGACAGGTTGTCAGCCCATCGCCTAAATTACAATACACTGTAACCCTCGAATCCCTTTTGCTGACTTTTACAGCATGCCCGGGAGGAAGGGCAACTGGAACATTCTATGTTTTTCTTTCTCTCCCAGTCCAGTATGGAAGAACCGAGTTACAAAGTTACGAGTTATTTTAATAATATAATCTTTTATTACAGGGAGGCCTATATCAATGTGTAGTAATTTTAAATTTGTTCGAAATGTGGTATTATAGGAAATTTTAACAGGTGGTATTATAGGAAATTTTAACAGCTTTGTTTTGAATTATTTGAAGTTTCAAGTAATTTATTTCAGCAGTGTTACTCCAAACTGGGGCAGCATATGTAATACATGGTCCAATTAGAGTTGTGTATATTTTAAGTTTAGTCCGTGGTTCTAATTGACATCGTCTGTTAAATATTGGACTTAAAGCATTTATTGCTCGAATTCCTTTCAGGCGTATGGCTTCTACGTGTGAAGTTCAGTTGAGTTTGGCATCTAGTAGAACACCCAGATATTTAACAGATCGCTTCCAAGGAATGTGGAATCCATTAATTTTAATTGTTCTTTTTGGTAGGCTACGTTTTCTAGAAAACATTATACATTAGCTTCTGTTTTAGTACTATTTAATTTTAATTTCCATTTAGAGAAGTAAGCTGAGAGAAGGTCTATAGACATTTGGAGTCGACTAATAATAATATGTTCGCAGTCAGATGTAGCAAAAGAGGCTGTATCATCAGCAAAGCATGCAAGTTGTGTATGGGGTTGCTTTGGCATGTCATGTAAGTAGACCAGAAATAGTAAAGGCCCAAGCACTGAGCCTTGCGGAACTCCTGCAGGTATGGGCATCAGTTCAGACTGGCTACTACCAATGTGAACTCTAAAGTGACGGTCTGTTAAGTAACATTAAATTATTTTGACTACTTCAGGAGGTACGTTACAAGATATTAATTTGTGAAACAAACCACAGTGCCACACTGTGTCAAAGGCCTTTTCTATGTCTAATAGGAACATGCCAGTTGACTTTTTCATATTAAGGCCATTTGCTATATGTTCGCTAACCCGCGCAAGCTGCTGTACCGTAGAATGGGAGGTCCGGAAATCAAATTGCTCACTAGGAAGTAATTCCTCGACATATATTAGTATGCGGTCTCGGATAATTTTCTCAAGTAGTTTATCTAACGCAGGAAGAAGGCTTATGGGTCTATAGTTAGATGGGATTGTGTCATCTTTACTTGGCTTTTTAAGAGGGATCACTTTAGCCATCTTCCAGACTTGTGGGAAGTAATTTAAAAGCAAACATGAGTTGAATATTTTACATATCAAAACAATACATTTCTGTGGTAGTCTCTTTAAAAGCATGTTATGAATATCGTCAAATCCAGGTGACTTTCTATTCTTCAGACCATGAACATGTTCCCATATTTCTCTAGGGCGTACCGCATGTAATAAGTGATTTGGCCCGTGCAAGTTATTTAAGTAATCAATTGAGCTTTTAACAGTTTGTTCAATATCAGAGTTATGTACATTTGTTGTTAGCTTCATATTGTTATAGAAGGCTTTTGCTAATACATTGCACTGCTCAACAACGTTTTTAGTTTTCGATTTGTCAGATTTCTCTAGAGGAGGTATAACAAGAGGTTTACGATGTATTGACTTAGTTATTTTAAAAAGATCCGACTTTGCATTCTCAACTTTGTCCATTTTTTGGGATCACAACTTGTCGTTATACTTATGTATAGCCACATGTATACGTGCCTTTAAATTGTTTATTTGAGTATTCAAGTCCCTACGAAGTATTTGCTGGGTACATCGTTTTAAGCGATTACGTAGGTTATTTTTTAAATATATAAGTTTTTTGATAAAACGAGGAAGGGCCCTGAACGCATTAGTATTGTCACTAGAAGGTATGGCTACATTTCTTGCATCAATCATACTCTCAGTAAGCATTTTAATGTTAGCATCTATTTTAGCGATAGAATTAAAATCACTGCTATTCAAGGTAATATGGTTATTTAAGTAATTCCGATATTTGTGCCAGTCTGCTTGATCGTATCTATAGATAGTATGGTTTAAAGTAGTACGTGGTGTATGCCCTATGACTTCAAAATAGACAGGCAAATGATTTGAAGACAAAGCTGTTAACGCATAGAGAGTATCAATATTAGGAACATTTGCAGCTAACACAAGATCTGGATTTGACGGGATCTGGAATTGATTATAATTGCAAACCAACATAACATAGTGACGAATGGACACCATCAAAGAGTGTCTGTCGGTATCGGTAACTCATAGCAAGCAAGTTTTTTTTCTAATCAACATAATAATTAAATTGTGATAAATGTGTTTGTTACTCTTTCCATATCGTAAGAAGGATGAGAAGTGATTTAAGGTATTCTGGATGAAACCGCGATTGCTTTCAGTGTTTTTATTTTCAGTTCACGTTGCATTAAAAACTTTGGTATAAGTAAGTAGTGAGAAATAATAATTGCATAGTAGACTCCTAACCTATTACAATGTCAACACGACTTCTCATTATGTACGGATACATACATATAATCATGTCTTTATCCCTAATGGGGTAGGCAGAGCGTAAACGACCTAAACAAAGGTCATTCCGCCACGTCTGACAAAGTTTTGAGGGTTATTAAAGATAGATTTATAGGTATATTTCTTATATTTATAGGTTTATTCTTCCATGCTGGACTGGGAGCGAGAAAAAAACATAGAATGTGCCAGCTGCGTTTCCTCCCGGGCATGCTGTATAAACCAGCTAAGGGATCTGAGGGTATATTGTAATTTAGGCGTTGGGCTGACAACCTGTCACTACAGCAATATACCTACAAGTCTATCTTAAATAACCTTCACAACTTTGTCAGACGTAGCGAAGCGATCTTTGTTTAGGTCGTTTACGCTCTGCCTACCCCATTAGGGATAAAGGCGTGATTATATGTATGTATGTTATAGGTATATTCCTGTGACAGGTTGTCAGCCCATCGCCTAAATTGCAATATACTGAAACCCTCGATTCCCTTAGCTGGTTTATACAGCATGCCCGGGAGGAAATGCAGCTGGCACATTCTATGTTTTTCTCTCGCTCCCAGTCCAGCATGAAAGAAATATGTACGGATGCCTGCAGATAAAAGGATGGATCAAACATTAAACACGTCAACCATCCTAGTTTGCGGTAGATTGCTAGATTGTACATTATATCTATATAAACGCATATATATTATCAAAGATAACTTGTAACGATAACCAATATCAAAAGATATCGGGAATCGGGCAGGGGTGCACGAAATTTATTAGCATTTGTAAAATATCGAATTAAAATTCTTGCACAAATAAGTGTAATAAAAACAAAAGTGAACGGATATTAAATGAATCAAAATGTTTCGAAAAAACAAAGGTTTGGATAGTAGTTTCGGTAAAAAGACGTATCATGTGAACGATTTGAGCAATGTACAGTTTACACCACCGAAGGAAGAAACCAAAGATAAAGATAGGTAAGTACCAAGCGTCCTACTTTATCTACGAGTACATACATACGTGGGACACTCAGAAAGTTTTGCGACACTAAAAAAAATTGTTCTACAGGTACATATATTTTTATTAAATCTTTTCAAAGTACTCTCCACCAGCCTCTATACAAAGATTCATGCGTCTGAAGCAGTTTTCAAAACACTTTTTCCAGTCCGCCGTAGACACCTCGTTTACAGCCTGCTCGAACGCAGCCAGCGCATCTTCCGGCGACGAAAATTGTATCCCCTTGAGCTGATTTTTTATTTTTGGTAATAAAAAGAAGTCACACGGTGCTAGATCAGGGCTGTAAGGAGGGTGACCCAGGAGTTTGACTAGTGTGCTGTCCAGGAAGTCCCTCGTTTTGAGCGCGGTGTGTGCAGGCGCATTGTCGTGGTGGAGCAGTAGTCCGCGGAGCCCTGTGTTTGGTCGCTTGTTGCTCACAACAGATAAAACTTCTGGTAAACATTTGGTAGTATACCATTCGGCGTTAATGCTTCTTTGATCTCGTAAGGGAATTGAAGCCAAGTGGCCAGTCAAATTAAAAAAGCTGGCGATCAAAATCTTCCCCCCGCTTCGAGATCGCTTCACTTTGGTAGGCGTTGGTTCATTTTGAAACACCCAAACTGTCGACTGGCGCTTGGTTTCTGGATCGTATTGATAAATCCAGGACTCATCACCTGTTACGATGTCGTAAACACGCCGAGACGAGCCTGCTTCAAATTTGTTCAGCATATCACGGCACCATTCCACCCGGGCCTGCTTCTGAGCGTCGGTGAGGTAGTGCGGCACCCAGCGCGATACTATCCTCCTCACGCGAAGATGCCCTTGTAGAATCTCGTGAACGCTTCCCGATCCAATCTTTAATATGTGCTGAATCTCCTGATATGTAATTCGCCTGTTATTTTGGATTAAATTTTTCACTGCTAGCACGTTTTCTTCCGTAATAGCCGTCAAAGGGCGACCGCTTCTTTCTTCATCCCCCAAGGTTGGTCGACCGCGCCTAAATTCGTTATACCAACGATACGCGGTTGCCTTGGAGGGGCTTTCATCCATAAATGCCATTTGAAGTCTATCGAACGATTCATCCGGTTTCAGGCGACACTTGAAATTGTAAAAAATCATAGCTCTAAAATGTTCCCGGCGCAGATCCATTTTTCAGTAAGACACGATACTTTGAATTGGCTCGCAAAAAATGTGGAGGGAAATTTTGAAAATGGAACACACATATTTTTACTTACAAGTAATCATATTTTCAAAAAAGATTCTAACCGGCCAGTCTGCCATATATAAAAACTATTTATCGCAATACTTTCTGAGTGGCCTGGTACATACATACATATAATCACGCCTTTATCCCTAATGGGGTAGGCAGAGCGTACACGACCTAAACAAAGGTCGTTCCGCCACGTCTGACAAAGTTTTGAGGGTTGTTTAAGATAGATTTGTAGGTATACTGTTAAGTGACATGTCCAGCATGGAAGCAGTCCAGCATGGAAGCATACGTATACGAGTAAGCTATTATAATATGCATCTATGATGTTTGTTTCATCAGATTAAACGTGTAACTGTAACACGTAGGATCGTATCTGAGCAGAATAAGTGCGAAATAAGTCTTTCTTGATGATATGGTCTCCGAACTATATTTTACTGATTATAAACGGAGTGATCATAAAATTGTCGCCTGGCTTCCGAAAGGCGCACCTAATATGAGGCCACTTATTGTAAATTGCAAAAGCCAGTATCAGATAGCTGAGCTTTTGTTTGTGTTACCCATTTGAATGCTAAGGTAGTTTTATCATCAGTGATCGGAATAGGTAGAGTATATTTACCTAAACTTCTAACCTCACTTCCTTACTACTAAAACTTTTTGCGGGACATCACATAAGTAAACTAGATACTTTGAACCATGGCATTTAATTTTATGAAAAAACAAGCAAAAATATACTTGGTGATTTTCGGCTACAGTGTCACATTGCCTAGATATTTTGAATTAAAGATTCTGTTACTTTAAAGCTTTAAAACGGCTGTGTGTAGGAAAATATGATAGGGGACAAAATTGACGCGCAATTTGTGTTGTATAATCTATTTAAAGGTTGGTGTTATAGAAACCAAGATATTTACAAAAAAACGTTTTTTATCTTGAACTTGAATAACTTAAGAAGAAGGGAAAGACTATACTTTCCTTGAAGTGCCCTTGTTTTCTTTCTATCTATATGTTATATATATCATGTTTGCTGTTTGTGTAAAAGTGAACCAAATAAATAATATTAAAAAAAATATGAGGCCACTATGATGAGCTACAACTAATGCAATACGGGATAAGATTTGATCCTTAGACCTAAATATTATGATAAAAACTTGATAGGGCGCAACAGCACATCATAATGTCGGATTTTCAAATGGTCATCTTTCAATCTTGGCTATTTCAGAACAGTTTTTGATCGAGATTTTATATTAGTGTAGGTACATTTAACTCTTATTAATATAGGAAGATCAATAGAAGAAGAAGACCAAGAATAGCTAGATGTAGACGCGCATATTATATTGAAAAGAAACAAAATCATACCAGGCAGACTGTCTATCGACATGAACGTTCGAGTGAAAGCATAAAGTTTCTAAAATTGTCATCATCATCTCCCTAGCCTTATCCCGTATATCACGGGGTCGGCTACCTAATCTAAGGGATTGAACGAGGGTCCTGGTTTTTACACAGAGCGACTGCCATCTGACCTCCGCAACCCAGAAGGGAAACCAGACCCAATCCTAGATTAGGTCAGAGTTTTCAAGCCGCCAATGCTTAGCACTGGCCTCTGACATGGCTTAACGACTAATATCTACGGTATTAAACGATATTAACCGGGACCAACGGCTTAACGTGCCTTCCGAAGCACGGAAAAAGCGCCGAATAAACGTACATATGAAATTCGAAAACCGAAAAACACATTGGTACGTGGTGGGATTCGAACCACGACCTGTCGCTCAGGAGGCAGCGGCCCTATCCACTACACCATCGGGCTCAGAAAGTAAGGAACGAAAAAAATAAAAATAGAAAGAAAGTTTCTAAAATTGTATCGGTATTATATTTTATGTATAAATTGCAGTGAGGAGACCGAAACAAAGCCCGAGGATGTTCCAACGATATCCTTCTTCACATTGGTAAGTTTTTATTAATGAAAATTGAGTAGGTAGGTATTCTAATCAAAGCTCTTTGCGTTCATGCTTTGATTAGAACAGAATGAAAAGAATAATACTCGTAACATGACCTCCGAAAATATATGGAAAAACGTAATAATGATACCGGTGTTTGTTTTTAATGGTTACAGTACCGATTCGCGGATACAAAAGACAAAGTGTTTATCATACTGGCCATCATATTCTCAATACTATGCGGTTGCTCTACTCCTATCAACACGATCCTGATCGCTGATCTGCTGCAAGCCATGGTCATCTACGGCATGTCCCTCTGGCAAGGGGTGGACGGCAGCGCCGACCTAATGGCAGCAGTCACACACTTCACCATATGGAACTGTACCGTCGGAGCCGGAATAATAGCCCTCACTTATGGAGCCACTGTGCTCATGAATTTGGCTGCTTATAACCAGGTAAGATTTATTTATGATGCAAGCTGTATTTACATTCTACAATGTGGACTTCATTATGGTTCACTTTGTACTCACCAGCGAACTTAAGCTCCATCACAGAATTATTATATTATAGCTAGCCTATTAGATCCCACTGCTGGACAAAGGCCTCCCCCGCGGTCTTCCACTCATCACGGTCTAATGCAACCTCAGTCCAGTCTTTCAGATGGGCGCCAAGCAAGATTGTCACGCCATCTTTTTCGGGGTCTACCTCTTCGCCGAAAACCGCCTTGAGGTACCCAATTTTCCGTGACGTGCTTGGCCCATCGATCCGGGTGCATCCAACAAACATGTCCAACCCTACAGTTATACTAGTTATGCCCGTCTTGGTTCGAGGCCATCACAGAAAAACAGATAAACATGATCAGAACGTATTGTAAAATATTATTTTGCCTTTGACCAGATGTACAGATTGCGGCAGGCGTACCTCAAAGCAGCTCTGAATCAAGACTTCGGATATTTCGATTTGCATCAAACTGGGGACTTCGCATCGAAGATGACCAGGTCTGATAATAAAATCCATTGTTTTCCTCCTGTATTCACAATTGATGGTATTGGATTGGTAGCCAAAAGAAAGTCGCAAAAATGTTGGTCGTTCGTCAGCTAGACGGGTAGTCAACATACGGGTAGTAAGGCTGTCGGGAAAACACAGGCCAAAATCATGCCATGAAAAAGAGGAGACCTATAGGCCTGTAGTCCGTGAATACGGGCTAAAATGATGTTGATGATTCACAATTTTGAGTGTTTCAACGACTCAACCTTCTGTTTTTCAACAGTGACGTAATAAAAGTGGAGGACGGTATAGGGGAGAAGCTGGCTACCTTCATCTTCTTCCAGACTGCTTTCGTGAGCTCGGTGGTGATGGCTCTCATCAAGGGATGGAAGCTGGCTCTGTTCTGCCTCATCACCTTCCCTGTCACTATGACCCTCGTTGGACTTACCGGACTGGTTGGTATACCTACTGGTTTTATTATTATTTTAAGTCGTACCTACTCTAGGGAGGGTCTTAGATTGGGCCGATATTGTTTATTTTTTTTAACGAACATTGTCATAATTGGTTATATTCGCGTATTCTTTGGAAAGCAAACTTGAGATGAAGGTTCTGCCCGAACGGTGGCAATTTATTTATTTAGCACGAAATTTGGTCCATGTTATTGCCTGAAGAAACAGAGGAGCTATTAAATAAACTTGAGCGACTTCAAAATCTGTGTATACGCTTCATCTTTGGACTGAAGAAATACGACCATGTCTCTCAATTTCGTTCCCAACTCAAGTGGCTCCCAATCCGCTTCCGCAGGAATACTCATATCCTTTGCACCCTTTATAATGTCCTCTACAATCCTTCTTCCCCTCCCTATCTCCGTGAGCGTTTTACATTCTCACGTCCCTTGGATAAGCCCTGTCGTTCAAACGTCAGGACTCTTCTTTCCATCCCCTCCCACCGAACCCATTTTTCTATTCCTATTCCTTTACTGTTCATGCAGTCAGATTATGGAACTCTTCCACCGACAGTTCGTGATAGCTCGTCTATAGCTGTCTTCAAAAGACGAGTTAAAGAGCATTATCTTTCCCTGTCAAAGTAATCCGTGTTTAGGGTATATATTTATGTATATATTTGTATATAAATAGCTATAAGTATTTATTTATTTTTGATTATGTATATAATTGAAAGTATTTATTTATTATATGTTAATATTTATGTAAAAGATTTACATTATATAATTATTTTACAGTAGTATTATCTTATTGATATTTATTAAATTTTGTGCACGTTTTATCCGCGTATCTTTAAAATTATCACTTCTGTAGGTCTGCTGTAAGAAATTTCTTTTTAGAAATAAGCAGTGCCTGTTGTGTCTTTGTTTTTTATGTCCTGTGTTTATGATGTTTTTTGTGTACAATAAATTGTTAAATACTATGCTTAAAAATACTAAGAAAGTAGATAGATACATATATATTTTTTTAATGTAACGAAATACTTTCTAAAACAGGAAAGCTCTTAGTTTTATCTTGAGCGGCAATTAGTAATTTACAACATATCAGTTAGCGTCAAAAAAAAAATGCTAAAATTAAAGAGCGCCCAACGTGGGGCTCGAACCCACGACCCTGAGATTAAGAGTCTCATGCTCTACCGACTGAGCTAGCCGGGCTTACTAGTATGTTCTCAAATAGATTAACTGCAGACTGCAGATAATAAATCTATTATTCCAAGTTGCAAAAAACACAGTTGTAAAAAAATCGCCCAACGTGGGGCTCGAACCCACGACCCTGAGATTAAGAGTCTCATGCTCTACCGACTGAGCTAGCCGGGCTTGCTGTATCACGGTGAAATAACGACTAAGGTGATGTAAGACAGCTCCGTGCTATATACGATGACAACGTTGGCTAAAATACAAAATGTTTATAACTAGATAAATCGCTCAGAGCGGAAACAGACAATTTATACTTTTTTAATTTGTTCAGGTGTGAGTGCAGGTCAAGGCTAAATTAGGTAAGTATAGGTATTGATAAGAGGCTAACTGTACATCGTACTAAACTACAATCCAAATAACGATCGATTTGTTTACCAGATAGCATCAAAGCTGTCCAAAAAAGAAGCAGTAGCTTCAGGAAAGGCCGGTTCCATAGCTGAAGAGGTGTTCTCATCAATACGTACCGTGTACGCATTCAGCGGACACTTCAAAGAAATAGAGCGCTACCAGGGACACGTTAAAGACATCAGGAAAATTAACATTAAGAAAGGTAAGTTGAATATGAATAAGATCCAAATATTCATTGATAAACAAAACAATTAGATCCAACCACGTCCAACAGACGTCGTCTGTCAAAGAACTACTAACTCTGACATGGTTTTTGTAACGATCACTATCAAAGACAGCGACCGAGACCAACGGCTTAACGTGCTCCCCGAAGCACGGAATCCTTTTTCTTTTCGGACAATCAGACGATTCTTCAGATAGCATTGTCCTAACCAAACAGGGGAACACTCAAAATGAACAAATATGAACTTTGTGTCCCACGGGGAATCAAACCTAGGGCAGCCCATGGCTCAGATCACCTAGGAGGCAGTCTTTTAGTTCATTGAAGTAAAATAAGTGTTTCGTGATCAGGATTTTTCACCGGCTTGTCGATGGGTCTGCTATTCTTCTGCATCTTCGCTTCCTACGCGTTCTCCTTCTGGTTCGGCTACCGGCTGATACGCGAGGAACCCGAGAACTACGATGTCTCTACTATGTTAGCAGTGAGTATAGGAAACACCTGTCCATATCAAGCCATAGTCGCAGTGGCGTAACTATACCATGTGAGGCCCGTGAAAATAGTTACGATGGAATTTAAGGTGCGTCAGGGTAAATAAAACTGGATTGGGATAAGACCGGATAATTCAAATAACTCCCAAACTAAAGATTTTTTTTTATACTGACAACATAATATTTCAATCTGCCCCTCCCTTTGGTCTGCGTCACAGTGATAGAGCATACATGATTTTTAGGCTCAAAACTAAAACTCAATATTTTCGTGTGCCAGTGAAAATTTGACCTACTCCTAGATTTTTGACAACCTTATGTTAAATGCCATTGAGTAGCTTTTAGAACATAGTCCAAATTTACCCCACTATGGTTCGGTCTTTTCCTGGGATTTTGAATTGCAAGCCCAATCTTCACATTAGTGTAACTTATAGCATAGTCGCTTGCATGTCTAGATATCATGTTGTTTTCTTTGTGTGCGTTCGTCACTATGGAATACACCTTCCCCTTTTCATTGAATGTGAAGACACAAGTCTAGCTAGTCTAATAAAAGCTTTAATTTTTCTCATTCAGCTGAGTAAAGTGCTAAACTCAGGGGGTAACCGACGAAAAAACATAAGTGGAAATAAAACTATAAATTTAGGTAGAAAAAAGAGACTTAACTTTGCAAAGCGAGAAAACAAAACGCAGACCATGAAGATCATATCCGAATTGGCAAATGCAAAATGCACAATCCGCGAAATGTCCTTTAATTCGGCCAATGAGCGTTGTAAGATAACCATTTCGCGGACTTTAATACACTAAATGGCCAACTGTCGAAGTCGTTGTAATTCCAGGTGTAAGAGACATTAAAATACCTGATGTAAGGGATAGCGTGGATAGGCAGAGATCTTAACAAAACATTAAACGATGAAGAAATGTTTACTCTATTGACAGGTATTCTTCGGAGTAATGATGGGATCCATGAACTTTGGAATTTCCTCCACTCTTATGGAGGTTTTCGGTATAGCTCGTGGCGCTGGTGCCCAGATCTTCCACCTGCTCGACAACCAGCCTACAATCAACCCTCTACTCAACCAGGGAGTCGTCCCGGACAGTATTGAAGGCAACATCGAGCTCAAGAATGTCGTGTTCCATTATCCTTCGCGACCTGACGTGCCTGTAAGTTAAAGCTATTGCATACATCGGACGCAAGTCTTGCATTTACAAATATTATCATAAGACCAAACAAAATCAATAAAGTAACCAATGTGATTAAAACTGGTCTGTCCAACCAAGATCTAAATAGACAAATGAATATGCGAGGACTTTATTTGTCCTTATAATTATTATCATATTTATCATTCAACATGAGAATCACTCTGAACGCATCAGTCCAGTCTCTGAAGGCAACATCGAGCTCAAGAATGTCGTGTTCCATTATCCTTCGCGACCTGACGTGCCTGTAAGTTAAAGCTATTGCATACATCGGACGCAAGTCTTGCATTTACAAATATTATCATAAGACCAAACAAAATCAATAAAGTAACCAATGTGATTAAAACTGGTCTGTCCAACCAAGATCTAAATAGACAAATGAATATGCGAGGACTTTATTTGTCCTTATAATTATTATCATATTTATCATTCAACATGAGAATCACTCTGAACGCATCAGTCCAATAACGTGTACCCAGATAACAAACAGTTGTAGGTACAATAATTACTTCTTAATAGGGTCAACCCGCCAGTGAATGAACACCCAGTGGATAAACACAAACAATATTTTTTATTGGAATAAAAGTCTACGACATAATTATATTCATTTTCAAGTTGAGAATATTATATTCTAAATGTATAATTATTATCTACAGTGCTTATTGTCCAGTTGGTAGTGTTCTAATGTCCATTCACTGTTTCAGGCCATTTTTTTGATATTTTGTTATAACTGAAGACACAAACAAGATATATCCGGAAATTAGTTTCTTAATTATTAACTGAGCTTGCGAACAAACAAAAAAATAGTTTCTATAAACCAAACATAAAAGATATGCATTTAAATTGTTTTCGTCCATTTGCTCTAAAACCTACATTCACACTTTTCGGTCCTTATATTCGCACTACGCCAGCAATTTCTCCAAACTACAACAATGAAATTGACGACCGCTTAACGAAGTCTTTAAGGACACATTAGTAGGGTTTAGGTGTTTTTAGTTCACATTATTGATTATTTTAAGGCTAAAATGCACATACAACTTTTTTAAATTTACAATATGGAATGAATGAATTAATGGAATATCAAAGGCGCCATGCAAATAATAAATGTTAAAATATTATGGAGCAATCGCAAGTTTGATGTTTATTTTTAGGTGTATTATTATAGTTTCTTCGCAAAATGAGAGAAAAGTACTATACTTCTTTCAGACAAAATAGCAATTTAAGGTCTCTTTTGCATTAGAAGACCTTAAATTGCTTTTCTTTTCGACCTTGGAGTAAAGTACTATTTTATTCTTAACCGTTCATTTACTGGTGGGTTGACCCCACTTATCTCTATCTGCCTAACTATACATTACTATCACATTACAATATTACGACTCATTGTATTTTACTGAGAGTTAGGATGAGGTGTCCGAAAATTCGAATCTTATCATAATAATCCTTGCATTAATATCTAGAACAAAACATGAGGTTGTAAACTGCTGAAAGAACACAAAACAGTACAAAAACAAGTATTTTAAAAAGAGTTTAAATAAATATATTGAATTCTACATTTAATTACCTATTATATATAGTGGGGTATCAAATTAAAGGTACACCTATAGGTTCAGTCGCAAAAATATATTTGAAGACTTGCAAAATTGGCGCCACAAATTCGCCATTATAAATATCTAAGAACACTTTGGGTGTTTGAGACTATTCAAACAATACCCTCAATTATAAATTAACTGGACTTATTGAGACAAGATTGCTTAAAGACAGAAATAAACTCGTTTCAGATTCTGAAAGGCGTGAACATAAGTGTAAAGAAAGGCCAGTCAGTAGCGCTGGTAGGACACTCAGGGTGCGGAAAATCTACCATCATACAACTGATCTCCCGGTACTACGATGTCATCGACGGAAGCGTAAGTATAGTTCTAGACTAATTCTATCTAGAACATTGAAATTGCGTAATCTCATATAAATACTTTATCGAATATTATATGGCCAAAGTAAGCTCACCAATCAGGAGGAAGGTATTGATTAATCAAAATAATAAAATCAATAGCCAAATGACTCTGCCGGCCTCTACAATTTGTAGAGGAACATGAAATTTTTTTAGAACCTGATGCAACTTAATTGTTAATGAACCAGTGCAGTACCTCTAAAAGTTGTGCGCTCACTGACCCAATATACCGGATGTTGACTGTAAAAAGAGCCTCGACGTGTATCGGCAAAGCTATGGGAATATCGCAAATCTTCTCCAGAGGATTAGACAAGACGCCTGATGTACCCGAAGTAGCTAAAGTATACTTTAACATGTTAGGTGTCAGTGGATGGTAACGACGTGCGTTCGCTGTCAGTGCGGTGGCTGCGCGCGCAGGTTGGGCTGGTGGGCCAGGAGCCAGTGCTGTTCAACACGACGGTGCGCGAGAACATCCGCTACGGCCGCGAGGAGGCCACAGACGAGGACATCGAGGCTGCTGCCAAACAGGCCAATGCGCACCAGTTCATCATGAAACTGCCGAAGGTTTGACATTTAAGAGACTGTTTGAGTATTAGTCCACGTGGCTGGACGCCAACACAGTTCATCACTAACAGCGAATTATTTAAACCTTCTAAACTATCTTATCACACAGGGTTACGACACTTTGGTCGGCGAACGCGGTGCATCCCTCTCAGGTGGTCAAAAGCAACGCATTGCCATAGCGCGAGCACTCGTCCGAAACCCCCGAATTCTGCTCCTTGACGAAGCCACGAGCGCTCTCGACTTGTCTTCCGAAGCAAAGGTCCAAAAGGCGCTAGACAAGGTAACAATTGAACTGAAGGTGGGGATAGGGCCTAAGTGGCGCCCCCATCAGTTAAAAAAACATAATTTATTAGAAACGCAGTGTATCGGAAAACCGGTCCTACAGACTCAAGTAATAGTAGTTAAGATAATTTAAAACCATATAAATTAGCGATTCATAGTTCGTTGTAGTAACAGGAAGAACAATTGCAAATAACGGCCACCAAGAGCAACTTTTCAGGGTTTTAAGGGAGGAAGGGGGCGCACTCAGCATCTATAGTCACTTAAATGAATTAAACTAACGCACGTGATATTCAAATTTCCAGGCTTCAGAAGGAAGAACTACAGTCGTTGTAGCACATCGGCTGACAACGATAAGAAATGTAGATGTAATCTACGTCTTCAAAAGCGGTGAGGTTGTCGAAGTTGGCAATCATGATGAACTGATGAAGTTGAAAGGACATTACTACGACATGGTCATGCTGCAATATTCCCCAGACTCGGAAACAAAAGGTACTGATCAAAACACGTCTATTAAAAATAAATGTAGTGCATACGTAGACATAGTAGATTGGAAACAGTGATTTTACGTCTAATTATATTATTTTAGATGGTCAAGCACTCAAACGTGAAATTTCTGTAAGAAGTGAAAAGGAAGACGAAGACGAAATATTCAAACAAAATGTAGAAGTAAGTTATCAAACCACGGATATTACTACTTTAAATTTATTTGGCATAAGTAATTAGGTAGTCAATGCAAATAACTATGACTTTGAAACTTTTCAGGCCAATGAAGAAGACAAAGCAATGGAAGAAATACCATTTTGGCGAATAATACGTCTCAATTCTCCTGAATGGAAATCTGCTACATTTGCAAGTGTTGCAGCTCTTTTAAGTGGAGTCGCTATGCCAATACTAGCAGTGATTTTGGGTGACTTTATAGGGGTAAGTAAATTTTGTACTCGTTTGCCCAAACAGACCATGTTGAGCTAGGTCGCATTTTCGAAACGTAAAGTTGGACGTCCCGTACTGCGGTTCAAAGACTGCGCAAATCGCAATATGATCGCATTTAACATCGACCACAATACAAGGGATATCGCTACAGATCGCGATGAATGGAGAAAACTCATCTATTAATTCTTCTATTCTGGCCCAAAAACGAGAAAACCGAAACGCTCGCGCATATGATTCCGTCGCAACAGTCTCAGTTCGCATGCCGTAAGTGCAGAGCGGACGAAAGTGTCGTTCGAGAAACGGTCTATTTAGCCACGCACGAACGACAAAGCTCCTGTTGCGTAGGCCAATAAAATCATCTAGGCCTAACGATGATGATGAAGTACCATTTGCAGGTTTGAATTAATGTAGGAAAATTATATACCGTGAAATTATTATTTTTTGCAGGTGCTTTCTAATCCGGATCAAGAAGAAATTGTGGCAAAAGTTACACAATTTTCTCTGATATTTGTGGGAGTAGGAGTATTTTCAGGAATAACCAATTTCATACAAGTACGTACGTAGTAAGGTGTCAAAAGCTTTACATAACAATGAACCATAATGTACATAATTAAATCCTTAATCTTGTTTCTTAGGTATTCTTCTATGCAATAGCTGGAGAGCATTTGACGGAACGTTTAAGGAACTTAATGTTCGAAAAGTTACTAACGCAGGAAGTAGCGTTCTACGACAATAAAGATAATTCTACAGGAGCACTTTGTGCGAAGTTGGCCGGAGAAACAGCTGCAGTTCAGGGGGTGCGTTTCTTTTTTATTTCACTAAAAGTCCATATTATGACGACTCAGATCACTAATCCTTTTTTCTTTGTAGGCTACTGGTCAGAGAATAGGAACGGTATTAAACGCTGTGGGTACCCTCTCATTTGCACTGGTGCTATCAATGTACTACGAATATAGAGTCGGATTGGTTGCCCTAACATTTGTACCTCTCCTTGCTGTTATCTTATTCAAACAAGGCAGAATGGCAACAGCAGAATCCACTGGTACCGCTAAGACCATGGAACAAAGCTCAAAGGTATGAGTATAATTGTTCGAGTTAGCAACTGGACTGAAGACATGTTTCTCTTTCTCTTTTCTTACGTTTGAATACTGTATTTTTCTAGGTGGCCGTAGAGGCGGTGGCAAACGTGCGCACCGTAGCCTCGCTGGGTCGAGAGCAACAATTCATCGCTGAATACGCGATTCTGCTCATACCCGCATTGCAACTAGCGAAAAGTGCGGCACATATTCGTGCTGTGGTCTTTGGACTGTCGCGTGGTCTCTTCAACTTTGTATATGCAGCTGCTTTGTATTACGGCGCAACTCTAATGATCAACGACGGAATAAGTTACGATGTTATTTTCAAGTATGTTTCTGATATTTTGCCTTTTAATTTTGAAGCTTTTAGGTAAGTACAATCTCTACAAGATTTTCCCTTTTCCAGAGCGGCACAAGCATTATTAATGGCGACATCTTCAGCATCAAGTGCCTTCGCCTTCGGCCCCAACTTCCAAAAGGGAACTAGAGCTGCAGGGCGTGTCATAGTGTTACTCAATAGAGAATCCAAAATCACTGATCCGCCTCAACCTGCTGTTGAGAATTTTGTAAGTGTTTTTTTTTTACTAAGTTTAGGCCTGATCTTTGTCTGTGGTTTAGGTACCTATGTGTGACATCTCATCACATAAATAACATATTTGTGGTATTCTAGAAAGGATCAGGCGAAGCAAGTCTACAAGGAGTACACTTCAGATATCCAACGCGCAGTAACATTCCAGTGCTACAAGGTTTAGACCTTGAGGTAGAACGAGGAAAGACCATTGCTCTGGTAGGAGCCAGTGGATGCGGCAAGAGCACCGTCATCCAGCTGCTGGAGAGATATTACGACCCTGATGAAGGGATTGTGGTAAGTGTCGCTTTTTAGGCTTTCAAGGCGAGAGTATTGTTGTGTTCCATTTCATAAATATTATTTGAAAGCTTCACACATCTTCTGAAACTTAGTCAACAACCAAGTCAGATCTGAGCAAGGTCCATGGGGAAAGCATGTGCCCATGTGTACATGTGCATTATGCTTATTTCGATGGTGTAAGTCCCTTCATCGTGGGCAAAGAACTCAGAACTAAAATTATAAACTCCCGCTTTCAGGCTCAAGACAGTATTCCCCTGAAGAGGCTTCGATTAGTCGACGCAAGACGAGCAATCGGCTTTGTGCAACAAGAGCCTATCCTATTCGACCGTACTATAGGAGAGAACATCGCGTACGGAGACAACTTGAGGAATCCAAACATTGACGAAATCTGTGATGCAGCGAAACAGGCTAACATACATAACTTTATTTTATCTTTGCCTATGGTAAGAACTATAGAAATCAAATCAATTATTGTATGTTTTTTCAACTTGCAAAAAGTTTCTTGACCATTATGTTGAATTTAATCTAATGTTATCCAGGGTTACGACACGAACATCGGTTCGAAAGGAACACAACTGTCTGGCGGGCAAAAGCAAAGGGTAGCGATTGCAAGGGCACTGATCCGAAGACCACAGATGCTGTTACTGGACGAAGCTACTAGCGCGCTCGACACCGAGAGCGAGAAGGTAATTTGTCAAGTTATACTGATAAGATGGAGAGGAGGATTTATCAATTCATTCAGGGGCTTTGGCAACCCATTGGGGTAGCAGATCCAATGTGGAAGATAAAAGTGATGCACTTGCACAGCTTAGAAAACCCAAGGCCTTGACCACAAACCGATTGACGACCTCTGACATGTTGAGAAATCGAAAATATATTTGCAGGTGGTGCAGGAAGCGCTGGATCGCGCTAAGGAGGGTCGCACGTGCGTGATGATCGCACACCGACTGAGCACGGTCCGCGACGCCGACGCCATCTGCGTCGTGCACGAGGGACGCGTCGCCGAGAAAGGCACACATCATGAACTCATACAACTTAGAGGATTGTACTACAACTTAAATAGATCGACGTATAGTTAGGTATACAACTATTCTTATGAGCTGAACCAATAATTAATCATCTATACGAATATTATAATAAGGGAAAGATTTGTATTTTAGGTGTGAATGTTTGTAAAAAGCAACTGGACCGATTTCAAAAATTCTTTTACCATTAGAAAGCTACGTTCACCCTGAGTAACATAGGCTACTTAATAACGCGGGAGAATATTTAACTTTCATGGGAAAACTGATTAAGTAAGCCGCGGTCGAAACTGCGGCGTATAAATGGCTAGTATTTTATACAGAGATTGCAGTGTGGCGAGGTTAATATTTCCACATACAAAATGCACATAAAATGCATTTAGACAACCATACTTTAAAGTTTACTTTATCTTAAGTGCATATAAAATTAAATGAATGTCCAACCTCATTGGACGCAAACTCTTTTGTAAATATATTTTTCACTACTGGCAGATTATCAAACTGTCATTCTTGTACAGACGCCACATCTCTTGTTACTTGGTTATTTCTTGCGATTAAAACGTAGTGATTATATGCTCAGTGATTTAGTGATAATGATAACAATACAGAAGTCGTATTTTTCAGCCGCTCGAATCATAATTCGCATACGTAAAAGTGCCATCCGGATGCAATTGCCATACAATTTTGAATGCGAATGTTGCTCTTTCGTATGCGAATAATACGGCTCCTGATATCTTGAGATGTGAAGCATTTTTTTTTTTAAATGATATGTTTTATCGCATTGACCAACCTGTACATTCTGTACACCTGTAAATAGCACGCAGCAGTTTTACTTCACCACTATCAACCGCACGCCCTTCTCGCCAAAAATTTACTTATTTTTTAGAATTTCGTTTTTTTTTAAGTCATTTAGTATGATGAATGATGCAGTGCTGATGATACTTGTAAGTAGATATATTTTTTTAAGATTGTGATAATTATGTGTACCTAGGTATATTTTTTATTGTATTAAAATGTAATATAATAAATGGATTTATATAGATTTTGTTTTTTTTAGTTATAATAACAACCAGATTTCTAGCATTTTTATTTCTAAAATACCTATTGAGTTGCCCCGTTTATACTATGCTTATGATTTATTCAAAATAATATAATTATCAATCAGATTATGTTTGTAACATCATAATCATATTAAGGGTCACTTGAGGTAGGGAATAAACCTACGAGGATAAACATAAAATACGTAAATACAAACTTAATAATAACTAAGTAATAAATAATCCTACTGACTAACCTTGACAAATTATCATATTCTATCTGCATCTATCCATGCTTCTTCTCGTGTTCAATCAGCCACACCTTGAGAAACCACCTTTAGAGTTGGATGCTACGAGCCGATGGCATGGAATCACCAGCAAGTGTGCGTTGGCCTCACATGCGGCACCGACAGCTCGAGAGTGACTTGCAGAGCGGCCCAAAGCCTTGTTCAGGTCGCCGTAAGACTGGGTAGAAGAGTAGGGAAGCTCTTGGAGCTTGCTATACTTCCTAAATGATGAAAATTATTTTTATTATTTTTTTACATATGAGAAAATCAAGAAAGAGCAAAAGCCTAAAAACCTTTCTAAGATTGTTTGATTCACTGAGTAATTCATCGTTTTATTTACTAGGAAGCAAAAGTGCAGAAACTTATAGTCATTGTTTTCTGTTTACTTACTTTTTAAAACTCTGAAACAAAAGTTTTGATAGGAATCGTAAACGTTTTTAATTTTCCCTCGAAATAATCATTTAGTTCCTGTTCTTATCAGAAGCTCGTTCTTTTTCTCTACAAAGTTGCAAGACAGCTTGTCAGCTTCAGTCTGAAGTTATTATATATTATTATATATATATATAATATTCTTGAGTCTTTGAAGGAATCTATTTACAGAAAATCATCATCTGCCACAGCAATTATTTAACCCACAGTCAATTTCACAGGCACAAACTATACGGGTAGCTTCCTTTGAATATTTAGTTATGGACTTAGAAAGACTCATATAAAGCCGTGACCCAGCTCACCAAAACATACCCCCGCGGGGCAGAGAGGGGAAAGGTTTTACAAACATTTCCCTTCCCCTCTCTGAGGGGTATGTTTCGTGTAATCTTTCAGAGCACGAGTCACTGCACAGAAATAAAAATAACACAGTACACTACTAAAGGTCAGATAAATGAAAATGTTTTGAACATAACGAATTTATCACAACAATCTGTGATCACAACTAAAGCAAAATGGGAATCCTAATTTTTATTCTTTTTTTTCTCAATCCTCCACTTTGGGGCACTTTGACAGTGTCACGTCATTTAATTCTGTGATGGCAATGTTTTGGCTTGGTTAGATTCTTTTTTATTTTGACATACATATAAAGACATGAAAAAAAAAATAGTGACCGTATCTTCACCGGTGCACTTTCAAGTTCCGGTTTCAATACTGCTGAAAGATCAAGTTGAAATATTGAGATTTACTTACGCGATTCTCACACTAGTCAATTATCTGCCCTTAGGATCTGCCTGCTCGAGCGCCATTGTTTGTGATAACTGTTTTTACACTGTGATTTTTGTTCTTAATAAAATAAAGCGTTGTACATATACAGGGTGGCCAAAAAGTCGTGGATCAAACGAAACAGGGAGATAAAGGAGGTAATTATTTAATAAAAAATTTTAGCCACCCTGTATACAACTTCCGAACTAATCCAGTCGGACTCAGGTCCCCTGGTCACAACACCCGAACAGGCGGGTCGTCACTCGGCCAACTGGCCTCTCAAGGAAACGCTCCTAAATTGGTGACCCCGACGTGATGGAAGATCTGCAACCAAGGACCACACCAACACCACTAGACGTCACCGCCAACATACAACTTGGACTTCATCATCTCAGCGCATCCAGCCTCATCGTCACAGCAACCATCTCTAGTTCCTGGCACCTTGTATGGCTCAGCATCGCATGGCTCAGCAGCCACGACTGTCGACACACTCCAGCGTGCACGCTTGCTCACCTCTGCTCGCCGCAATGCCCGACTGCACACAGATGAAGCATCACGACATCAACGGCTGTACAAGCGTCTACGGTATCATCCGCCTGTCCAAAAAAAGGGGGAGTACTGTAGCGGACATAGATGGCGCCACATCAAGATACAACAGTCCTGAAATACGGTATTGAAGTTTGCTCGGCGATCTGCATATATACAACTTCCGAACTAATACAGTCGGACTCCGGTCCCCAGGCTGGCAGGCCTTTCAAGGAAACGCTCCTAAATACTTGTTGTTTAAATAAAACTATACAAAGATGGAATATTTATTATTTTTATTGCTCACTAGCGACCCGCCCCGGCTTCGCACGGAAATTATCAGTGTTTCTCTACTATATTATGCATGTATTATACATATAAACCTTCCTCTTGAATCAGTCTACCCATTAAAAGAAACCGCATCAAAATCCGTTGCGTAGTTTTAAAGATTTATGCATACATAGGGATATAGGGACAGAAAAAGTAACTTTGTTTTAGACTATGTAGTGATAAAGTGGGTTGATTACAACATACAGCCAATCCTTTTTATACGAGGGTAGATTGAAATGTATTCGGCCTGACCAAGAAAATAAACACAAATAAAATTTATTATATTTTTATTTTTCTACGTAATCAAGTTCAATCTCAGAGTTCAATACACTTACGCCATCTCCCCTGCCAAGCGTTTAGACCTTTAAAAAAAATAGATTCTTCCATAGAGTCAAAATACGCGTCGACAACGTTGTACTGCTGCTTTGACTTCATCGTTTGTGGAGAATTTCAAGAGAATTTCTGACCCCCCAAATCACAGATAACAGAAGTACCAATGCTTTTTTAAGTTAGGGAACACAAAAAGTCGGATGGTGCCAAATCAGGTGAATAAGGCGGGTGCGGTAACAATTCAAAGCCACTGTTACTAATTTCAGCCATTGATTGCACCGATGTGTGAACACGTGCATTATCCTGATGAAACAGGACTTTTTTCCTCAGTTTTCCAGGGCGTTTTTCTTTAATTTCCTCACGTAAACGACGTAGTAAGGTGCAGTAGTAATCAGAGTTTATAGTAAGGCCCTTTTCAAGATAATCTATCATAATTATACCCTTTGAGTCCAAAACAAAATTGACTTAGCCTTTTTAGGGGGTGGTGAACCGGGTCTTCTCTATTGCTTCGATTGTTGTTTTGTTTCCGGTGTACTGTAATGCACCCATGTTTCGTCCATAGTAACAAAACGATTCAAAAATCATCTGGATCAACTTCAAATAATTCCAAACAGTCGCGTGAAATAGTCAACCGCGTTCTTTTTTGTTCCATTGAAAGCAGCCGTGGGACCCTCCTCGCCGAAACCTTGTGGAAACCCAATTCGTTGACTATGATGTTTTGTGTTCGTTCATAGGAGATGCCTATAATCTCAGCTATCTCCTTAATTTTCTAAATCTGCGGTCTCCTATAATTAAATCCAGTACTTTCCCAATATTTTCCTCAGTAGTGGAGGTTGAAGGCCTTCCAGGGCGGGGTTCGTCTTTCACCCTCTCTCTACCACACTTAAATTCAGCTACCCATTTTTTGACTGATGAATATGACAAGGCGGAATCACTTAAAGTACTGACCATATCTTCATGGATGGCCTTCGGTGATAACCCCTTCTTATGGAGGTACTTAACAACAGCCCGCTGCTCAATTTTCTCCATTTTCCGAAATCACGTCGGATTGCTTGATAAATAAATTTATTTAATCACAAGTAATTATCGCACACATTTGAAACTTCGCACAGTTCGCAAGTTTGAACTGAACTGAATTATGGAGTAGTTTCGATTTTTAAAATTGAGTGGTTCTGTGTCAGGCCGAATATTTTTCAATCCACCCTCGTACACTGTCATATTTTACACTTTTACGGCAGGCTTTCCAGTGTTTTCAAAGTCTTAAAATTCCTACTAAAGCTTAAACCATATTATCAAAGCCTTTATATTCTTTTTCTTGGTATTCAAGCTTTACTTCACGTAACCAGCAAAATCAATTTACAGGCTACCGGTTAAAGAATAGGCACAAAAGGAACCCTCTCCTTCGCACTGATCCACTACGAGTAAAACTTTAGCAGGTGTTTATTCGGAAGAAAAAAATATGAAATAGAAGATTGATTTTAGAAAAAAAAATTATAATACATTTACGTGCAATATTTGCTGCTTAAATAGGCCAACGTCAACAAGCATTGAAACCAGCTACCAATTTATGCTAAAGAAATCTACACGTCATGTCCTATTTTGAGGGCACACTGTGTGATCCTAGCATTATATTACGAGTGGAGAGTCTGATTGGTTGTTTTAATATCCTAATAGGTCCGCCACTGACCACTAGATGACATTATGTAAAATTATCCTACCTGACCTAAACAAAGGTCAATCCGCCACTTCTGACAAAGTTTTGAGGGTTATTTAAGATAGATTTGTAGGTTTGTTGCTGTAGTGACAGGTTGTCAGCCCATCTACTAAATTACAATTTACTGAAACCCTCGAATCCCTTAGCTCATTTTAACAGCATGCTTGTGAGGAAATTCAGCTGGCACATTCTATGTTTTTCTCTCGCTCCCAGGCCAGCACGGAAGAAAAAATACATCGCTGTTTAAAATCATAACCACCACGCGTACGGAGTCGCGGGCACAGCTAGTATGGCATAAAAAGTCAGAGTATCTATTTGAAAAGCTTACCTGGATACGAAACATTACACAAAAATGTCTCCGTTCTGTTACACTAAACTTGCTGACGATTCCTCACCCTAAAACCACTAGATACATGCTTCAAGTTCAATTCCGCTCGAATTTAAAACGATTTACCCCCACCGCTAAGAAATAAAATTAGTAACGAATGTTTTAAAAGTAATTACAAAGCAGCTCTACTAAAACGACAACTTGCCACAGAAAACTTGAAGCGTCCGGACTGCAAAGATTTACATCTTAAAGATTTTTTTTTATCTTCTTCTTCTTCTTATTTAGCCCACATTTTTTTTATCGCCAAATTAAAATCATAATCAAATAACCCTATATAGATTTTTTCATATATATTTACACACACACACACACTCAATTTAATTTTGTTTCATTTTAACTTTCGAACATTATAAGAGTAATTTTAGGAAAAGGCCCTCTATGTCAGAACCTCCCTCCCGCCTTACAACTTAGGCAGAAGGGGTTGGCTGAAAATCAGCATTGTATGGAACCGCATCGCTCCATGCAAGAATAAGCTGAGACAGCTCCTTTTGCCTGACTAATTCTGTATAATGTTTTAGTTCTAGTTTAACTGTACTTAAAATTTTGGCAATAAATTGAATATTTATTTGTATTAGGTATGCGTATTTCGATTCGAATGAACCAAAAATACGGCCCCTGACCGTACCCCTGACTCTAAATCGTGTATTAATTTCACGATGATAAGCAAATTTTAAAAATATACGATACGTCTACTACTCTCATTTTAAGTCTCACTTCCGTAGGTAAGCTGGAAGAAATTTCTTAGTAGAAATAACCTGTATCTGTTGTGTCGTTATTCCTTGTGTATTGTCTTTCTCATGTTACTTGTGTACAATAAACAGTAAATAAATAATAAATAAATAAATACGGATCAAATTCGAATAAGGAATTGGAAACATTCTCTGTACACGAATAAAAATGGCGTAGTAATACTTGGTTTCATAGCTACAAACCTAATCTAGGAAATGAAACTAGTGTAATCAATATACGTAATATGTAATGAAGTCTGACTGCTATTGCATTGGTTGAAATAAAATTTACGATGAAAAGTGCAATTACTATATAAGTTTTTTCGATGAAGGTATCATAATTTTGTAATACCATCGAATGATTATACTATTATTAGATACTATTCATTCCTCCCTTGTAGTCTTCTCTGGTCCCACGTTGGGCGCCAACTACCCAAAATCACAACATTTTTGTCTTTACTAATAGTGAATAATTAAAATATCCTTAAAATACAACTCAAAATGAAAAGAAAACTTTGTCGAAATTGGGGCGTGCTCATAATTGCCATCTTTGATGTCCTCGAGGGTTGCAAATCGAGCAAGCTTAACCCTTGGCGTCTTCGTGCAATACTATTATCAGTGGTGATTATGGTCCTCTTGAGTATCTTTATGTTATACTATAAGGTCACCTTGGTATATCCTCATCAAAGTCTGGTGTCTGCTTTGCCAGACGCTTTGCAGATTGTTAATGATGCCTTGCAATATATTATTGACTTGTACTACGTCAATAAGAATGATAAAAGTATTTATTCAGAATACTACCGCCAATATGTGATCATCGACTCCTTCCTCAAAAGACAGCCTGAACCGGAAGTAAACAAGAAATTGGCTAGACTCATCGGAATATTCTTGTTGATTTGGTTTACTAATTTTGTGATGCACGTTGCTGCAGTACTATACGAATTTATCCCGGAATTCGTATTAATTATTTTACCCTTCCATTTATTTGTATTACACAAAATGTTGACGCTATTGTACTTGAGTGCTCATACAATACGCATAGAACGTCGCCTGAAGATGGTCGGGGATTTGGTCGAAGATTGCTACGATATGGATTGCTCTTGGCAAAATATCAACGCCGTGAATGAATACACAAAGCTCACAGCACGAATTAGAAGTTCACCAGAAGCGAAACAAGAGCCTACGAAATATTTGTCGCAATACCAACAGAAGAAAGTTGCAGGTCTGAGTAAATTGTATCTTATTTTGACTGAGCAAAGCGAACTCGTAAATAGTATGTATGGAATCAGGGTAAGTTTATTATTTATCTTTTACTATAAAGAAAACTTTTTTTACACTAGTTCCACTATATATTATTTATTAAACCGACCAAAACTCAAAAGGTTTTGCCTGATGATGGTGTAACGAAACCGGTCGCTTTAATAAATAATATATGATGGAACTAGTGTAAAAAGTGTTTTCTTAATAGTATACTATGTAGTTCCATCGAGAAATAACAACACAAAGTGTAACATATTTATCTTTTGATTTCGTGTCTCGATATAGTTGTCTAAAAGCTAGCCAATTATTTTCAGATGTTGCTTCTCAGTTTGAATCTTACCATTGATATGGTGAGGTTCATAAACAGCATGTACAGATACGTCAGTGGTCAGGAGGTAACTATCATTTAGCATTTTAGAAGAAAGTAGGAAGGTTAAACATTTTAGCTGCTTCTCCAACAATCGAAGAGAAGCAGCTGATAGGATAGATCATCATCTCCCTAGCCTTATCCCGTATCTCCCGGGTTGGCTACCTAATCTAAGTGATTGAACGAGGGATTGGTTTTTACACAGAGCTACTGCCATCTGACCTCCGCAACCCAGAAGAGAAACCAGACCCAATTCTAAATTAGGTCAGTTTTCAAGCCGCCAATGCTTAGCACTCCGAAGCAAGGAAAAAGTGCCAAATAAACGTACATATGAAATTCGAAAATCAAAAAACACATTGGTACGTGGTGGAATTCGAACCACTACCTTCCCACTTAGATGGCACCGGCCCAACCCACTACACCATCGGGCTCTCTGCTGGTAGGATAGATAGAAGAACATAAATCTTGAAAGAATCTATTGGCTTAAAAAACAGGACAAATACTTGCAAGTTGTTGCTAAAATCAAGCTAATTGTATGTTTGCTAATGCTTTCAAATATGGAATTGACAGTTTAGCCGCACGACATATCCGATGGCCACAGCCAGTCTTGCGCGTACTTTGACATGTATGGCGATGCTGTTCAGCCTGATGCATCACTGCGAGCGAGCGTACCGACAGACCGACCGGATCGTCCGTCTGTGTGATCGCGTGCTAATAACCAGCGGCAGTGGTAAGCGTATCATCAGCGTCGCTTACTGTCTGATATGCTGTTCAGCCTGATGCATCACTGCGAGCGAGCGTACCGACAGACCGACCGGATCGTCCGTCTGTGTGATCGCGTGCTAATAACCAGCGGCAGTGGTAAGCGTATCATCAGCGTCGCTTACTGTCTGATATGCTGTTCAGCCTGATGTATCACTGCGAGCGAGCGTACCGACAGACCGACCGGATCGTCCGTCTGTGTGATCGCGTGCTAATAACCAGCGGCAGTGGTAAGCGTATCATCAGCGTCGCTTACTGTCTGATATGCTGTTCAGCCTGATGTATCACTGCGAGCGAGCGTACCGACAGACCGACCGGATCGTCCGTCTGTGTGATCGCGTGCTAATAACCAGCGGCAGTGGTAAGCGTGTCATCAGCGTCGCTTACTGTCTGATATGCTGTTCAGTCTGACGCATCACTGCTAGCGAGCCTACCGCCAGACTGACTGGATCGTTCGCCTGTGAGACCGCGTGCTGATAACCAGCGGCAATGGTAAGCGTACCATCAGCGTCGCTTACAGTTTGATATGCTCTTCAGCCTGATGCATCACTGCAAGCGAGCGTACCGACAGACCGACCGGATCGTCCGTCTGTGTGGTCGCGTGCTAATAACCAGCGGCGGTGGTAAGCGTATTATCTGCGTCGCTTACTGTCTGATACGCTGTTCAGTCTGATGTATCACTGCGAGCAAGCGTACCGCCAGACTGACTGGATCGTTCGCCTGTGAGACCGCGTGCTGATAACCAGCGGCAATGGTAAGCGTACCATCAGCGTCGCCTACAGTTTGATATGCTCTTCAGTCTGATGCATCACTGCGAGCGAGCATACCGACAAACTGATAGGATTGTTCGTCTCAACTTTTAACAACCTTCAAATGAGATGCATGCTTTACATGAGTGGGATGGTCCAGTATCAATTACGTTGTCTTTGACATAGATTCTGCTCATATTCCTTTCATATGGGTTCTCTCTGAAAACCAATACTTTGTTTCACAGAAGCTGAAGTTCAAGCCGCTGTATCAGAGCTTCGAGAACTGGTAATATCAAGACCAGTATCTTTCAATGTGGCACACTTCTTCCGGCTGGAATATCCTGCACTCACAGGAATCGCAGCTACCGTCGTCTCATACTCCATCATACTGTTCCAAAGCTAAGCTTTGGAACCACATCATCGCTATAGAAAAAATAAGTTAATTTGTGAGCAGTTCACAAAGTACATACATACATATAGTCACGCCTGTATCCCCAAAGGGGTAGGCAGAGCGTAAACTACCAAAATGAAGGTCGTTCCGCGTCTGCAAAGTTTTGAGGGTTATTTAAGATAGATTTGTAGGTAAATTGCTGTAGTGACGGGTTATCAGCCCATCGCCTAAATTGCAATATACCGAAACCGTCGGATCCCTTGGCTGGTTTTTACAGCATGCCCGGGAGGAAATGCAGCTGGCACATTCTATGTTTTTCTTTCGCTCCCAGTCCAGCATGGAAGAAAGTACAGAGTGCACAAAAGAACACTAAAAAGCTAGCTGCCGCCAGAGATTGAAAACACATGCTAATTGTCACGATCCTCAGCATTGAGGCAAGGATAAGAAAGAAAGGGATAACTCGTGAAGTCGCGGATGAAACCGCGATTTGGAAAGTTAGTTATATCTAAAATAACAGTAGGTGCTCTACGTTATCTAAAACTAGCTTCAGTCTCCCGTAACCACAGGTTTCACAATTAATTAAAAACACTACTAAAATCCGCATTAAAAATTGATTAAATTAAATTATTGTGCAATTATTAAAAAAATCACTTAATTATTATGAAACAGTGAAAATATTTATCTTGTCTATAATTTTATTTATCGGTTTGATAATGGTGTCGTATTGTCTCGTGTCAATAAAATGATGTGTATCTTTTAAATGTAATTACAACGAACTATAAGTTGCAACATTATGAAGTTCTAAATGACCTTCAATTGCGTTAACCTTAATCTAATCGTCATATAGTCACGTCTTTATCCCTACTGGGGTAGGCAGAGCGTAAAAGACCTAAACAAAGGTCGTTTCGCCACGTCTGACAAAATTTTGAAGGTTATTTAAGATATATTTGTAGGTATATTTCTGTAGTGATCGGCTGTCAGCCCATCGCCTAAATTGCAATATACTGAAACCCTCGGATCCCTTAACTGGTTTTTACAGCATGCATGAATCTGATCTACTTAACTTTACTAATTATGATTTTTTGACTGATGACGGCGCCAGGAGTGCCCCTTAATGATTTATTACGGCGAAATAATATCCTAAATTACTTAGTACAAGAATTGACATGATGATTTATTACGGCGAAATAATATCCTAAATTACTTAGTACAAGAATTGACGTTGCATTATCTCGACTGAGGTACACGTGGGATTGGGCCTTTGTGGGGAGGACCACTCTGCGGAGATCATGCCTGACGGCTGCTCTTAGAGAATTGGATACCGTTGCGGTCCAACAAGCTAAACTCACAAGAGCAAATTACTCGTTAAGTTAGTAGTTACTGTAAGAAGGTGAGGAAAAAAAGGTAGCTTCTTGGTGATGCTGTTAGTAAAATTTTGGATCGTGAAAGTAATAAATATCTACACAAAGTTGACAAGAAAACGCATCTCATCCACATTGCTCGTTTTGCACTAGTGAAATAAAATTGATACCTAAACCCGTATGCATTGTATGCTCAGATCGAGAATTAGTTTTTGAAGTTTTGGAACGTTTTTCTCGCTTATCACTTCATTTACCTATCTAATTGAGTCAGTTAATCCGTGCCAGTGTGCCAGCCAGAACTCTGGTGAATCAATTGATTATAATTGCAAAACCAACATAACATAGTGACGAATGAACACCATCAAGGAGTATCGGTAGCTCATAGCAAGCAAGTATTTTTCTAATAAACATAATATTAAATTGTTGTAAATACCACATCACGCCAAAACTACTGAACCGATTTTGATGGGACTTTTTTTATTCTACTGTGTGTTACCCGGGTTGCAATTTAGGATACCAAAAAACACGCTACCTGACTTAGGGGGACTTAGGCAGGAAATTGAAATTTGGCTGTTTCTTAACCGATTACTATGTTTTTTTTCATTCGACTAAGCATTATTTAAAATCAAAATAACGATACAAATAATCACGCCTCATGACTTAGGAGGTAGGTAGGAAATTGATTTCGGTCGTTTTTAACCGATTTTGATGGAACTTTTTTTGTTTGACTGAGCATTACTTAAACTCAAAGTTGCGCTACAAATAATCCTGCCACCTGTCTTGGGGGCAGGCAGAAAAATTAACTCTGATCGTTTCTAACCGATCTTAAAGAGACTTTTTTTGACTGAGTTTTTTTAATTACCTGGTTACAGCCTAGGTTAGAAATAATCACGCAAACACAACAAACGCAAACGAACAAACAAACAAACGCAGTTTGTATGGAAAACACGCAGTGTCGAACATAGCGAAAACGCTTCGTGCGGGATCTGCTATACAAAAACAAAGATCAGACAATGCGAAACGCGCGGGTTAGCAGATTCCGGTACTACGCGCGGAGAAGCGTTTTCAGTAAGTTCGACACTGCGTGTTTCCCATACAAACCGGGCATACGAAGTCGCGGGCACAGCTAGTTCTAAATATTTTTGTGTCGTCTACAATAATAGATTAGAATATAACATACTGTGTGTAATATCGTTAATATCTATACACCTGTAATATCTAGTGACCCCTGGGATCGGCGAAGTCGGCGGCTTCCAACGCGGTAAAAACTCAAAAATTCATCAGAAGTATTTGTAATCCCAAGAAAAATCTCACCACCGCGATCTAAAAATATCGCCAAATCGTACAGCGACATCTGTAAATACACGGTATAGATATCTTTTTATGTATTTACAGTAAAAACCATGAAAACCTAATCAAAACCATTAGCACTTATGGTTTACGAAACGTTAAAGCATTTATAAATTTGATAGGTCCGCCACTGACCAATAGATGACATTATGTAAAATTTAAAAACAAAAATTACATCTCTGTTTAAAATCATAACCATCACGCGTACGATGTCGCGGGCACAGCTTGTATAAAATAAGCCATAGTGGCCCCAAATGGGACTGGGGAACACCAGAACTAATAAATTTATATTCAGAAATATACCCGCATGATACCTACAGTTTGGGATCCCTTCTCTACATAAGATTTTATCCAACGGAATAGATCGCAGTGTTTACCGAGTCGCTAAAACTTGAAATAGGTGAAAATAACTGCCTCCGTGGTCTAGTGGCTAGTGCCATGGACTCCCGATCCGGAGGTCCTGGATTCGATTCCCATTGGGGAACACAAAGTTGATATTTGAGAAATTATCATCTTTTTCCCCAGTTTGGTTAGGACATTGCAGGCTGAATCACCTGATTGTCCGAAAAGAAAAAGATTTCGTGCTTCGGAGGGCACGTTAAGCCGTCGCACTGTGGAACGTAAATCGGGTTTCATAGACTTAGGGACTTGAATTTTTAAGTGCCACTTTTTTTGATGAAAATGGATACTGTTCATCATCATGATCCTCAAAAACATCATCTGACTTACTTTGACTTTGTATTTATTGAATAATAATTTTTTTACGAAATATTTGTATGGAGCCCGGATGAAAAATCAAGATATCTCCAGACCCGCAGAATTTCCCGTTATATCCTCGCACACTATTTTAGAACTAATTATTTATGATTTTTTGACATACTACATATAACGGTATCTTCTGCGGAACTTTTTTTAAAAATACGAAAGTGATTTGTATGGAACCGCAACAAGAATAACTTTTTTTTACGGATCCGCTGGTCATACTACTATATCCTCGTACGTGTTTATAGAACTATTTTTTTATGATTTTTTGACATACTTGATGTTACGGTCTTTGCGGGAAATACTTTAAAAATATGAAACCAAATTTGTATAGAGCTGGGAAGAAAAATACCTATTTCTTCCGAACCGCAGTTCATACCGTTATGTTCTCGCACATTGTTATAGTACTATTTTATTATGATTTTTTGACATACTTCATGTTACGGTATCTACTGCGGAAAATACTTTAAAAATACGATGAAACCAAATTTGCATAGAGCTGGGAAGAAAAATACCTATTTCTTCCGAACCGCAGTTTATACCGTTAAGTTCTCGCACATTGTTATAGTACTATTTTATTATGATTTTTTGACATACTTCATGTTAACGTATCTATTGCGGAAAATACTTAAAAATACTAAGCCAAATAATCTTCATACATACATACAACAGTATTTACTGCGGAACTTCACATTTTGTGTGGAGCTGGGCTGGAAGCCTGGAACGAATTACCTGTTGTGTTCTCATTCTCTGTGTTTTTGTTCTGTTTGTGTTTCGTGTGTTGCAATAAATTGGTAAATAAAAAAAACATGTATATCATTGTTTTTCCGAAACCGTAGGTGATACGGTTATAATCCTTGCATACGGTTATGTATGGTACTATTTTCTTCCCAGTTGCATAAATACTTATTTTTAAAATAGTTTCCGCAATAGATACCGTAACATGAAGTATGTCAAAAAATCATAATAAAATAGTACTATAACAATGTGCGAGAACATAACGGTATAAACTGCGGTTCGGAAGAAATAGGTATTTTTCTTCCCAGCTCTATGCAAATTTGGTTTCATCGTATTTTTAAAGTATTTTCCGCAGTAGATACCGTAACATGAAGTATGTCAAAAAATCATAATAAAATAGTACCTACTATAACAATGTGCGAGAACATAACGGTATGAACTGCGGTTCGGAAGAAATAGGTATTTTTCTTCCCAGCTCTATACAAATTTGGTTTCGTATTTTTAAAGTATTTGCCGCAAAGACCGTAACATCAAGTATGTCAAAAAATCATAAAAAAATAGTTCTATAAACACGTACGAGGATATAGTAGTATGACCAGCGGATCCGTAAAAAATAGTTATTCTTGTTCCGGTTCCATACAAATCACTTTCGTATTTTTAAAAAAAGTTCCGCAGAAGATACCGTTATATGTAGTATTGCAAAAAATCATAAATAATTAGTTCTAAAATAGTGTGCGAGGATATAACGGGAAATTCTGCGGGTCTGGAGATATCTTGATTTTTCATCCGGGCTCCATACAAATTTTTCGTAAAAAAATTATTATTCAATAAATACAAAGTCAAAGTAAGTCAGATGATGTTTTTGAGGATCATGATGATGAACAGTATCCATTTTCATCAAAAAAGTGGCACTTAAAAATTCAAGTCCCTAAGTCTATGAAACCCGATTTACGTTCCACAGTGCGTCGGTCCGGGTTGCTGTCTTTGATAGTGGTCGTGTTACTCAAACCATGTCAGGGGCCTGATAGTTATGCTACTAGGCGGTACAAAAAGTCTGATACCAGGGTTCATCGGGTCCATAGACTCGATACCCACTCGACAGAAGAAAAATAAAATGAAAATATTCAAATATTCCCATAATTTTATTAATTGTATTTAATGGTAAACATAACAAAACAAAAGAAAAAATAAGGGCGCCTTCTTACGCGTATTAACTGAGGGGATTATTAATAATACCAATAATATCCAATACATATACATTTAACTTTACTTTGTATTTTAAAACTTAAAATAAAACGGGGTAATAATGTCTACGCAATGACCAACCGTTACATTATTTCATTTAATTGTGCTATTTTGCGATTTATTTCATCGTCGATTTCCTCATATTTTTTGGACTTTTTGGTTTTCTTTAAAAGATATCTATGACTTTTGTTTCTTTGCACAATACATCTAGTAAATGTGCCAAAGTCGGTTTCTTTCGCCCAATGTACCGATTTAGTCTGCTGTGAAATCCTTCCACATTATAAGTAGTACGGATTTTTTATTTTGAGCAACAGCATACCTTTTCGAACTCCGTCTTATTCAACCACTGATTCTTGAAATAACTGTAAAATTTTATTATTTCATCACCAGGCGGGCACATTTTCATTACGTACTGTAACCCGCTTCGAAAATATTGTTTTGGTAAGCGAGCTAGTCCTGCGCATCTCGCCACGTGTCTCCTTTTTACAGAAGTATTAATTTTTAAACTTTTTGCTTTTCTGTACAAGCATCTGTTTAAATGATAGAAACATCCTTTCACGTTGATTTCTGGATAGACTTTTTTAACGGCTTTCATTGCCGCTGTCTTGAAATCCATAGTATTTTTTTGTGACCGCCATGTGGGAAATTTTACTTTTAACAACCTGAACAGAACTTCATAAGCCTTGAACTTTTTATTTGGTAGCAGACAGTAAATCAACGGAATAATTAACCCCGTAATTTCATCATAACCGTGTCCGGTGTATATTTGCTTGAATGCAATTGGGCACGAGTTAAAAGTGCCATCGGCCAGTACATGCTTATATCGCTGAATAATTGATCTAACTTTGTTGTTACAAAATATATAAATGTCGTCATCTTCATATTGTGCCAGAAGAAACTGATGGTTTTTTTTAGGTAGCTTAACTTCTGTACATGAATTGAAGCGCACGCTTAGAGCTCCTAGCTCTTTGTTTCGATGGTTATAAAATCCCGTTTTTATACTTTCGAATGCGGGGATTTCTTGCAAAATATTAATACCCGCGTTTTCAAGATTATTAACCATACCATCGTATTGTTTTTGTATTGAGTCGAAGTTTTGACTAGTCTTTTGTTTGGCTTAAACAATTCTTTCAAAATTTTATTATTGGCGTGACTTTCTTTACATGTATCTAGGTGTATTTTATTATCTTTTACAAGTTCATTTCTGTTATTGAGAGTTATACTGCCTTTACACCCACTGTTATTATTAAAACACTCCGTTGGAATATTCTTTTTTCCAGTGGTATCTGCGACCATTGTGTAATAAAGATCTTCGCCCTCTTCGCGTCAAAATAAAGTCTACTTCTCTGACGCTCATTACTTCCGTTGAATATTTTTCACTTTCACGCAAAAAAAAACGAGTAGGAAATAAAATCATTATTAAATCCCACTCCCTACAAGACATAAGTACAATTTATTCTAAACAGTGACATTGTCATAAGAATTATCACAGATACTTCATGAAGGATTTTTCATAAGTGGTCTCTAGAAGCTTCCTGTAAAGAGGTTTGTGTACCTATCCGTCTTCATTTGAACGAGTTACTTCCGAAGAATTAAAAAGTCCCCTCCCGTAACTCACTTTAAGTTTCATGCTACGTAACCAAGTATCGTTTAAGGAAAAAAACCTATTCCTACATAACTAGTATCGTACAAGGACGAATTATGTTTAGTTAGTAACTAGTTACGTAGCTCCGGTTTCGTAGGCGGCCGAAGGGGGCGAAACCGGTATGAACAATTCAATTCAATACTTTATTTATAAAACAATAATTTCACACGTCACATAATGCATTACTTATAACTTAATTACAAAATTTGTTTTAGAATTAGTCATGGCATGTCATTTTAAAATACAAGATAATTAATCACTACATAGTATTAAACAAAGTCGCTTTCACTGTCCCTATATCCCTATGTATGCTTAGATCTTTATAACTACGCAACGGATTTTGATGCGGTTTCTTTTAATGCATAGAATAGAATAGAATTGAATATAGTTTATTTGCACAAAAATATGGTACATTAAAGATAGTTAAATTTTACATTCGTCTCACATATTTCTACCTTGGTAAGGCATGCAAATTTTCATAAATTTTGAATGTAGATACTTAATTCTAAATCTTATATTAAGTAATACAACTAACAATCCTAACAACAACAGAAAAATTAAAATCAATAATAAAATTTCAAGTACTACAAAATAAATACGATATTAGTTTTTACTACATAAATTCTGCGGTACATTAAAAATCTCACTAACAGAATAAAATTGTTTTTCCTTTAACCACTCCAACATTTTTTTTCCAAATGAAAGTCTTGGCAATTGTTTGATATCAGTTGGAATGGCATTATAAATTCTTAAGCACATTGCATTACATTGATTTAAATAAAATGACAAATGTGGTACACTATTATATACTAACGTATTCTTATTTCGTACATTCCTGTTATGCACGTCCCTGTTTTTTTTAAATAATTCAATGTTATTTCTTACAAAAGTAGCAACTTCAAAAATGTACATGCAAGGGAGTGGCATTATACCTAGCTGCTTAAATAAGGGCTTACAAGAATCACGGGGTGATTTGCCGCATATCGCTCGAACACATTTTTTCTGTGCCCTAAACAATTTAATGATATGCGTCGAGTTTTCCCAAACCAAAAGTCCGTACTTTAGAAGTGAGCTTACGTAACCGTGATACGCTGTGAGATTTGTTTCGATGGCGGATATGTACCGAAGCCTATTTAATACATGGACATACCGATTCAATTTATCACATACAGTTTCTATATGGCGATGCCAACTACAGCTGTCATCTATGAAGATGCCTAAAAACTTAGTTAAATTAACCTCTTTAATCCTAGTCCCATTAAAGACAATTTCTAGATTTTGTTTCTTTTGTCTGTTAGTGTCAAATTGCATATAGTTTGTTTTATCCAAATTAACTGTCAAATTATTTTTCTGTAGCCATGTAATTATTGAATTTATTGTATTGTTAATGTCTGTTTCGTAGCTTCTAAGATTGTCATTATAAGGTATTATTACCGATATATCATCCGCAAATAAAATGCATTTATGTTTTGTTACATCTGGGAGATCGTTTATATAGAGCAAGAAAAGAAGAGGACCCAGGACACTTCCCTGCGGTACACCACATGCGTTAACTCTATATTCTGACTTACTTGACGCCAAAACAGATTTGTGGTTCAAGTGTTCTATTTCTACCGCTTGTGTTCTGTTGGATAAATATGAAGATAACCATTGTAGAGCCTGTCCCCGTATACCAAGATCGTTTAACTTTGCGAGTAATAAATCATGTGAAACGAAATCAAAAGCACGCGTCATGTCAAAGAAGATTGTAGATATTGGTATACCAGCATTTACATTCTCTACAATTTCACGGATCAGGTGAAAAACTGCTAATGTTGTAGATTTATTGGCTTGGAATCCGAATTGCTCTCCTTTTAAAACCTTATATTTGTCTATAAATCCTAACATACGCAGTTTCATTGCCTTTTCAAAAAATTTAGAGAGAACAGGGACCAGTGTTATTGGCCTATAGTTTTGGATGCACGTTTTTGAGCCCTTTTTGTGAAGAGGTTTTACAATAGAAATCTTCAATAAGTCTGGAAATATACCTTTCTCGAACGACAGATTTATGAGATATGTCAATGGTGCAATTAATTGTTCAGCACAGTGCTTGATTACCTTCGTAGGAAGTTCGTCATATCCGGTCGCTTTGGTGTTATTTAGTGCTTTAATAATGTTTCTAATTTCGGAAAATTCAAATGATGCTATGTATATACTATTTGCTAAGTGAGTTTGATTTGTATTTTCTACAGAAGGACTTACTTTATTTGATGAGTTAATCAAATAGTTATTAAACCCATTTGCAATAGAGGACGGATCAGTTATTAATTTATCATTTATTACTATATTATCGAGTATAGAGTGATTCAAGAGGAAGGTTTATATGTATAATAGCTGTGCCGGCGACTTCGTAGGCCCGGTTTGTATGGATAACACGCAGTGTCGAATATACTGAAAACGATTCTCCGCGCGTAGGAGCGCGATGTGCTAACCCGCGCGCGAAAGCGTGTTTCGCATTGTCTGATCTTTGTATGGAAAACACGATTCCGCGCGCGAGCTAGCAGATCCCGCTCCTACGCGCGGTGAAACGTTTTCAGTATGTTCGATACTGCGTGTTTTCCATACAAACTGGGGTACTTACTCAATATTAGAATTATTTGCGTGATTATTTCTAACCTAGGCTGGACACCAGGACTCTCTCAAATAAAAAGTCCCCTTTCAGATCGGTTAAAAACGATCAAAGTTCAATTTCCTGGCTACCCCCTAAGTCAGGTAGCGTGATTTTAGGTATCTTAAGTTGCAACCCGATTAACACAGTTGAATAAAAAAAGTCCCATCGAAATTGGTTCAGTAGTTTTGGCGTGATGTGGTAACATACAGACAGACAGACAGACAGATAGATAAAAATCGTTTTGGTCTTAATACCGTTAATAATATCTGCTGCAATTATTTTTTTGTAAAAATATTCAATGTACAGACACGACCCTTCTAGAGATTTATTATACACGCATAATGTAGTAGAGAAACACTGATGATTTCCGTGCGAAGCCAGGGCGGGTCGCTAGTTTCATTTATATAATTTCATCTATAATAAACGTCGACAACCTGGCAGTTTTTGTCCATAGCGTCCAAAATTACTTCAGTGAAAGACAGTAAGTTAGTTTCTACAATACGTCTAAATACGTATAATAACCATGCTGATATTAGGTATGATGTGTCGACGCACAGTTTGAGACAGATCATCTGTATTTTTTTTTTCAAAATTTTACCGAATTGACATAAATTTGAAATCGGTCTGTATTTTTCGATGTCCTGACTTGGTTCACCCTTTGGTTTAGGTGTAACTAAAACTTGTTTCCAAATTGAGGGAACATGACCCTCTCTAATTGATTTTTATAAATAAATATTGTGATGAATGATGTGGTGCTGTTCATACTTGTAACTAGGTATTTTTCTAAAGATTGTGTTAATTGTATATAGAAATAGAAATATTTTAATTAAAATATAATAAATGGTTTTAAATAGATTTTTAGTGTATTTTTAGTCATAATAACAACCAGATTTTTAGCACTTAATTTTATTTCTAAAATACCTATAGAGCAGGCAGCCCTGTTTATACTATGCTTATTACTTATTCAAAAAAGTTTGTAATATTATTAATCAGATTATGTTTGTAATATCACAATCATATTAAGGGTCACTTGAGGTACCCCTAGGTCATAAACAAATTGTGTAAGTAAATACAAACTTAATAGTAGCTGAGTAACAAAAAATCTTACTGACTAACCTTGACAAATTATCATATTCTATCTGCATCTATCCATGCTTCTTCTCATGTTCAATCAGCCACACCTTGCGGTCCACTCCACTGCTGAAACCTCCTTTAGAGTTGGAAGCTACGAGCCGATGGCATGGTATCACCAGCAAGTGTGCGTTGGCCCCACATGCAGCACCGACAGCTCGAGAGTGACTTGCAGACCGGCCCAAAGCCTTGGCCAGGCCGCCGTAAGACTGGGTAGAAGAGTAGGGTAGCTCTTGGAGTTTTTGCCATACTTCCTAAAAAAATGAAATTATTTTTATTTATAATTTACATGAGAAAATTAAGAAAGAGCAAAAGCCTGTAAATCTTTCTAAGATTGTTTGATTCATTAAATGAATAATAGTTCGATTTACTACACAGCAAAAGTTACAGTCATTATTTTCTGTTTACTTACTTTTTGAAACTCCGAGCCGAAAGTTTTGATAGGAATCGTAAACTTTTTTAACTTTCCTTCGAAATAATCATTTAGTTCCTGTTCAAATTTCATCAGAAGTTTGTTCTTTTTCTCTGCAAACTTGCAAGACAGCTCGTAAGCTAAAGTCTGAAGATTTTTCTCAATTTTTTTAGAGTCTTCGAAGGAAACTATGTACAGAAAATCATCATCTGCCACAGCAATTATTTTACCCACAGGGGAATCAATTTCACAGGCACAAACTATACAGCTAGCTTCCTTTGAATATTTATTTATGGACTTAAAAAGACTCATTTTTAACTAATTAATTTATTACAGAAATAACACAGTACCTACACTACAAACAAAAGTTTAGATAAATGAAAATGTTTTGTAGTGATTATATGGTCAGTGATGTTTTGAATAAAACGATTTTTTTTTTCTATGGCGTGATGCGGTTTGCGCATTGCCACTTACAAATATGGGAAACAGATTTCAAGGGAAATTAAAGGAAACGGCATTTGGAAAAGTTTACTAAGGAAAGGAAAAATAAAATTAAATACGAATATTATATTAAAGAAATATGATAATAATTTATAAATAAAATAGTCGTTAAAGAAGGATATTAATCGAAGTAGGAAAAACAAAACGATTTAATCACCACCAAAGCGAATTGTACCCAAGAATATTACTTTACCTACAAATTCCTTGATTGTACCCTAGTACAGTTTTTATTCATCTGTAGCGAAATGGTTGTTTTTTCTTCACCCAAGGGTAGTAGCTCTTACTGTAGCCTAAAATAGCCTTAATAATTTACGGATAGTCTAAACTAAGATTCTATTTAATAGGCATGGTATGTAAATAATTTAGTTCAATCTCAAAATCTACAAGTCAAAGAGGGTGGATCATGGGAGCCATGTACAAATTCCCAATGATTATTAAGAAACCAGAATATTAATATTGTACGTTGCAATTAATTAAAAAAGTATTTGTTGTGCCCCTTTTTTAGAATAGAATAGAAGAAATTTAATTTGGTAATAAATGTTTCAAAACATAAACTTGTACTTGTACTTGTGTTTAAATTCACTTAAAGCTTAATAAAATTTATACCAAAATGACTGCCACTCTGCATATTGTCTTGGTTTTTTTTAGGCCCAAAATGCTGGTTTTCCGTGGCCACCGGTTCAAAGCGCATCAGAGCGCTAATTGACATTTCCATCAGAATAAGAATTTATAAACAAAGTAATTAAAATAACAATAGGGTAATTAAAATAACAACTAGGTAACAACAATCCAACACAAATAAAATAAGAAATCAAAGCAACATAAATTAACAAGTGGAATGATATAAAATGAGGTAACAATCTTTAATCTTAACGATGGGCTGACAACCTCTCACTACAGCAATACAAATTGTTACAATCTAAAATTTGCCCTCAATTTTTGTCAGACGTGGCGAAAGTGCCTGTTACGAAGCGTTTACGCACTGCCTACCCCGTAAGGGATAAAGGCGTGATTTTATGTATGTATGTATCTTTAATCTTCGACCCGCTACTAATTCTTTAACACTATTGTAGACTTAATAAATATTTTTTAAACTTCAACTTAAAGGTAGGACTACTAGTTCCTGATCGGTGATGGAATATTATTCCAACACTTAGTAGCGGAATAAGAGAAACTGCTACGAAACATGGACGCCTATGTTTAGGACAAATCAGCCGAGGAGAACCTCTAACTGTATGTAATGTAATAAATAATCAATCAATTTATATTTTACAATAATTTACAATTTTCAGCAGGGAAACAAAATGTAATGTCAAATGTAAAACCATTCTTCGCAATTCGTCATAAGAAAGGGACATTTTGCGAAGTAACAGACATTTGTAAATATTTGTTTCATATTTGAATATTACGTTGCCTCCGCTCGTCATCGTCGCGTCCTCGGCTGCAGGTTACTGTGAGGTAACTGAACGCAGATGGACGGCACTTTCAGCGGGAGGCAGGGAGTGACCATACTGTACGCTAGTACTATTTATTATACTGTGGCTGCACTGTTTTCAAGTTGTTTTGTTTTTTTTGCTCGCATGATGGGAAGGCAAAAGCGTGAGCCCATGCAGCCTAGTCTTCTGTATATACATTTCTGTAGTTACCTTAACCTAATCCAACCTAGGCAAACCTAAAAGTCATTAGAATGCACATTCCAATGCTCAACCAAGTGCTCAACAGACTTTTACGCGGGGATATCAATCCGAATCATACAATAGCGCCTTCCTTTGCTTCTTACTCCCGCCATATTGCTCCTCGCCAGCAGATTATGATTTTAAATTCACCCTATTAATACAATAAACACTGCAAGGAACTAATTTAGAAGAGCGAGGAACAAAGTCTGTCTAATTTTTCATGTTCCCCGCGCAATACCTGAACCTAAACTAACCTAATCGAGAACTCATTAGAATGCAAGTATAGCACCCACATTCTAATGCTCTATGAAGATTTACGTGGGAGTGTCGAGTCGAACCATATAGGACTTCTGTACTTTATTTCTCACTTCCACCACATTGTCTTTTACTACCGGCACATTATTATGATAATCCCACAATACTATTACAATAATAGCTGCGAAAAACTAATTTAGAAAACCAGAAACTTAATTCTAACAGCGATTCGTTTTGATTCCCGCGTGGAAAGAACTTTTTGACATGAAAAAAAAAACGTGACCGTATCTTCACTGGTGCACTTTCAACTTACGGTTTCAACACTGCTGAAAGCTCAACTTAAGCGATTCTCACATCTATATATTGTCGCAGGCCCATCGTATAACTCGTCTGAATCCGAACGGCCTCTTCCATTTATAAAGATGAATACTTTTTACGTTCTGCTACCCAGGCCAATTTGTAATAACTGTCTTTACACTGTATTTTCTGTTCTTAACAAAATAAAGAGTTTAGAAAAAAATGTGCTTGTTGTTTAAATAAAACTATAGGTACCTAAAGACGAAATATTTATTATTTTTATTGTTCATAAAGTAGGTTGATTACAACATACAGCTAAAACAAACCTGCCGTAGACTGAATCCTTTTTATAGTTACATTTCACAGTTTTACGACAGCCTTTCCAGTGTTTTCGCCTCTTAAAATACCTACTAAAGCTTCAACCATATTATCAAAGCCTTTATATTCCTTTTCTTGATATTTAAGCTTTCCTTCACGTAACCAGCCCAAATTTGCATTTATGCCTTCGTCCCAGCGCTCTGTCCAGCGATTTACTAAAAATCCTTCCATTTTCAGTTCTTTGAGAACTATAGCCGGCTGCAGAATAGACACTGAGAAAAAGTTTTGCTAGTTTAGGTATACACATTCAATGATAAAAATAAAAATCACTTCTATAGCTCAACCCAACGCAATGGTTTGTTATACTGGGTGTAAAGGGACAGCTTCCCGCAAACTGATTGGGGTTGCTTTGTCAACGAAACTAAAAAACATTTACCAGAAAATTCTTTCAGGAGATGAAAATAACAATTGACTTTCCCATACAAAATGACCGCCTCGATGTATGGAAATGCATTTTTTTATTTCCTGAAAGAATTCCTGGTGATAGTTGTTCAGTTTCGTTGACTGAGCAACCCCTATCAGTTTTCGAGACGCTGTCCCTTACACCCCGTATATAATATTGTTATAGCTATAAACCCCTCTTAGCCATGACATACTGCTAAATGGGTATTGTAGATGGTATTGTGTTTTGCTGCAATTACTATTCTCTGAATCCTTCGATTATTTATGTTTATAATTAATATACTGGGTGTAAGGTACAGCGTTCCGCAAACTGATTGGGGTTGCTAAGTCAACGAAACTGAACAACTAGCAGGTTGTTTTTTTCAGGAAGTGAAAAAAAAAATATTTGCTGTTCCATAGTTTCTGTCAGATCGAGGTGGTCATTTTGTATGGGAAGGACAATTTTTATTTTCATATTTTTTTCGAATAAAAATCCTGGTGACCGTTGTTCAGTTTTATTGACTAAGCCCTATCAGCCTATCAGCCTATCAGCTTGCGGAACGCTGTCTCTAAAACCCGGTATATAGGTTCCAGATCATTATGGAATAAGTTGGAAACGAAAGGGCCTATTCTTGCCTACCTTTGGGTGGTTTGGAATCATTGTATGAAGATATAGATCCACACACAGCTATTCTTCCGTACTTATTCATTGCGTTAATAATTGTTGAGCTTATTTCACCACCAACCTGCAAAAAATATATTGCAACATCAAAACTATGTAGAATGAAAGTTTTATTAATTTTAATAGTTACAGTAATGACATAATACTGGATTTCAGTGTCCCTACGCTAAAAAGCTACATATTTTAACTCACATTATCGAAGTAACAATCAACGCGTTTAGGACAACCTTCTTTTAATGCAGTTTTGATGTCAACAGTTTTATAATTGAAGGCCCGGTCAAATCCTAATTATTTTCCAGATATTTACACTTTTCATCCGTTCCAGCAAATCCAACTACACGACAACCTTAAAGAAAAATAAATATAGGTAGATATCATTTTAAAATTGAAAGTGATATGATAATATTCTTTTGTACAACATGAATGCAATAAACATTTGAGTATCTAGGTGTTGAGTATGAAGTAATAGGCTTGGTGTGATATTTTATTAAGTGATTTTATTTAATGATAAAGTAGGTATACAAATACATACATATACATATAATCACGCCTTTATCCCTAATGGTGATGTTAATATACATAGAGAAGGTAACGAGTAAACTTTATCTTCACCAAGGATCTAAAAAAGTCGTATGTGGGCCTGGCCCGTGGGGACTCAGTATGCACAAACAGTAACATCGCCTGAGCACCGCTCTTAAGCCACAAATTCGGTTACGCCCGGAGCGCATCCGATGTTAACGGCAAAATTGCAAGTTGTGCAGTGCAAAAAATAACTTCAAGTCTGAATGATGGTTTCACTTATCATCGGTAAGTACTAAACTTATGCTTTATTCTGGCAAAACAATATTAAATCAATATTTATCCAAATGCATCAACGCGATCACTTCAACCTGTAACTCAGACATTGTCCTTCAAGCAAGTAAAGCCGAGCTTCGAAACTATACTAAAGTAGCAATGAACGTAATGCTAAACATACGCTCACTTTTTGCCTTGTATATGGTACGGCTGCTGCTCCGTTCTGCAAGCGAATAAATCGTCAATGTAGTTCTGTACGTATACATGCTACGCTGCGAAACGCGATTGGCTCACGTCAAAAGTGTGAGTAAACGCGTGTTCGTATTGCAGTGCACATGTATTTGTAAGTTTCGAAGGAGACAGCCGGACCTAAACAACTGGGCATCGACACTATATGTTTCCCACCTGTCTGACGCAAGAAACGAATGGCAACAATCCTGTTCCGATGACCTCCCAAAATCTGTCGACACACAAAAAGGATGGGACGAACCACTCTGCAAACGACCCAAAGACGTTTTGCTGAATGACTGCCAGGATTTAACAGACCGAGCACGTTTGCTAGCTGTATCCGAAAAAGAGTCAGGCTATTGGCTTCAAGCTCTACCATCCCCATCTTCAGGCACTCTTTTAGACAACACTACGCTCTCTTTATCAGTCAGCCTACGTTTAGGAGTTAAAACAAATCAGCTCCACTTCTGTAACTGTGGCCAATCTGTAACCGAACTGGGACATCATGGATTATCCTGTCAGAGGAGTGCGGGCCGGATATCACGCCATTCCTCCATGAATGATATCATTAAGAGAGCCCTCGGATCTGTCAGCGTTCCATCGGTCCTAGAACCAAACGGCATTGTGAGATCGGATGGAAAGAGACCCGATGCCATGACTCTAGTCCCGTGGAGTCAGGGGAAGTGTTTGGTGTGGGACGCCACATGCGTTGACACGCTGGCGCCGTCTCACGTCCATACGACTGCGAATTCCCCAGGTGCTGCAGCAGTGTCAACTGAACAGGGTAAACGGAGAAAGTACCTGGATCTAGGTGACAGTTACATTTTCCTTCCAATTGCTTTGGAGACGATGGGTTCATGGGGCCCTAGCGCCCGTTCTTTTCTAAAAAGTATTTCAGCGCTCCTCATCGAAGCAACGTCAGACCAAAGAGCAGGCAGTTATTTTGCACAGCGTCTCAGTTTTGCTGTGCAACGTGAAAACGCTGCTGGCCTTCTGGGAACGTTGCCTCGATGCGGTGCCTTAGAAGATATATTTAATTTGTGAAATGCTTATTTTTATATTTTCGTGGGTTTTAATAAAGACGAAACATCAGAAAATACAATATTCCTACTATTTTTAGATCCGTGATCTTCACTTAAATACATACACTCACGCCTTTATCTCTAATGGGATAGGCAGAGCGTAAACGACCTAAACAAAGGTCGTTCCGCCACGTCTGACAAAGTTTTGAGGGTTATTTAAGATAGATTTGTGGGTATATTGCTGTAGTGACAGGTACATTTACATACCCATTAATTTTCCGATTTGTCCAACGTGAGACCCCACTGCACCAGCGGCGCCAGTTATGACAATAGTTTCACCAGCTTTTGGTTGGCAAATTTCCTTCAAACCGAAATATGCTGTGTTACTAAAAACAGAACAAAACAAAAATAAGAATAGTTAAACATTAAAATCCGTCTCTGAGTCTTCTTACCCTGTAAGTACAAAAAGTTATTCATTGCTTGGAAAAAACTTACCCGGGCATTCCAAGAATTCCCAAAGCGAGAGAAACTGGATAAGGACTAATATCTGGCAGAAGTGTTAAAGGTAAAAGTCCAGCAGTTTTCTTTTGAGGGTCACAGACTGTATGCGTACGCCAACCAAATGATCCACATACATATTTTCCAATAGGATACTCAGCATTACGACTCGCTATAATTCTGTAATGTAAACGTGAGTAATATTTATAAAAATACACATAGTATTTTATATGAAATATAGAAAAAGTTATTTCCCGCGGTATAAAGAAGCTTTTATTACTCACGATGAAACTAGCTTTAACTGCCTCCGTGGTCTAGTGGCTAGTGCAATGGACTCCTGATCCGGAGGTCCTGGATTCAATTCCCAGGGGGGAAACACAAAGTTGATATTTGAGAATTTATCACTTTGTGAATTTTTCCCCAGTTTGGTTAGGACATTGCAGGCTGAATCACCCGATAGTCCGAAAAAGAAAAAGATTTCATGCTTCGGAGGGCACGTTAAGCCGTCGGTCCCGGTCGCTGTCTTTGATAGTGGTCGTTACTCAAACCATGTCAGAGGCCTGATAGTTGTGCTACTAGGCGGTTTAATAACTCTGACACCAGGGTTCATCGGGTCGATGGACTCGATATCCACTCGACAGAAGAAGAACTAGCTTTCTAACGATGAGAGAATTTTTAAAATGGTAATAAGTATTTTTTTAATTTACTTCTTTATAATGTAGAAATAGAAAGTATAGCCAGAGATCAATTCATGTAAAAATGTGTAATCTGCCTAACTTACTTGGCAACTTGGCCACCAATCATGTCAGTAGGTAGCTTGTAGCCTATCATATATGCTCGCATATATGGATCGACACTCAGATATTCAGCTTCGGTCAGGATTTCTAAAAAATAATTAAGTTAGTAAGTACTCTTTATTTATTACTTGTTTTGAATGTTCAATTATTTTTATTAAATATTTTCAAACTCCAGAAGCTTTTAACTTATTTTTATTTATTACTAGCGTTTTGCCCCGTGGTTTTACCAGCGGCTAACTCAAATTTACGGTAGAAATATGTTTTTCCCGTGTTACATTTTCCCGCAGTGAACAGTATCCTATATCAGTTTCCAGGTTCTAAACTTCCCACTAATTTTCAAATAATTCGGTTCAGTTGTTCGTCAGTTATAAAAAGTGTAATGAACACGACTTCTTTTATATAATATTGAAGAGATATATATAACATTAATAATACAAATTATGTATTGACGTCATTAGCTCATCCAAATTGCTTTACAATTTGTACCTACTTAACGTAGTTAAAAAAAATACATTTTAAATAGATGGCGTTATAAGCAGTATTCGGATTTGCATTATCGCATACATACCTCCATCCTTCAAATCAGGTATATCTTCCTCTACAATTTTAAAATCTGATTTTTTCGGCTCCCCTTGAAAGTACTTCGTTAGTACATATTTTTGTGCTTTAATTTTAGGAATAGCTCCAGAAAAAAGACGTTTTGATACATGATAACCAGTTAACACTTTTGTGAGCATTTTTTTATTGATGAATTTGGGTTTGTGTAGAAGTATAAAAAATAGATCTGAAAAAAAAAAATTATAATCAATATTTTATTGTTCCACAAAATGAAATCGACAATCAGCACACATTCACGCTCGAGCAAGCAGATCTGCTTCTAATATGAGAACCGCGATACCGATACACATGCTATGCATGTCAAATTAAAACAAAACAAAGCTAAAAATCGCAAGATGAAAGCGCACTAGTGATAATTAGCCCAATGGGACGTCACTATACCACAGATTAAAAAAAATATATATAAAAAAATGGCCGAAGTATTGTTTGGGATAGTCTGAACAGTACTACAATGAAATGCTTTTCGATTTGTAGATGTCTTCTGAGCCTACTTATCGCAAAATAGATGGAAATTTGTGTTTACATAATATAATATTGACCATGTAAGAGGACTTAAGTGTAATTAATAGTACAAATAAGTAATGGCAAGACGTGTACGGGCATATATCTGAGAAAATAATCTAGATTATGCCACAAAAATGAGTTCTGTTGAAAAATTTAACTGCATTTTCTGTCAGGATTCCTTTGATAGCAAAGATGAGCTTCAAATACATTTCAGGTAACAAAAATATTTTCTCCATTTTGTTTACAAGCGACAGCAATCCCGATAACTAACTCTCGCTTCATGTCTCGTTCTTTTAGGAAGCACGGAGATCCAAAATTCAATCAGAACTTAAAGAATAAGCCCCAGGCGGAGATGGCGGGGACTTGGGACAAGGCCGATGATGTGGAGATGGTGAGCTGTGACGTGTGTGACGAAGTGTTTCCTACAATATCGAAAGCGATAACTCACAAGCACAAGACGCACCCTGACCACGACGCTAAGTACTTCTGTCCGTGGTGCGGCAAGCTGTTCACGATGAAGGTGAGATCTCCCGAACGTCGCGCGACGCTACACTCGTGCGCCGGTACCTATTGCGCCAAAAGCGACCTCTGCCCTCCCCCCACCACTATTTCTTTCTTTGGTTTTTATCTGTTGACTTATCCTTTTATCTTTCAATAATAGTTCTATCATGTATTTATTGTTTTACTGCCAAAATTATGAGATATTCATTGAATGATATCCTAAAATATGATGAAGGCATAACTAATGAATAATCTAAACATTTCCTGTATTTATGATGAATCAAACAAATAGTTATTGCATGCCCATGAAATTTTACTGTTTCTCCAATAATTAATGATGAGCTTACCTAGTTTTAACCTCATTTGGTATTTTTCAGCATCTATACAACAAGCACATACAAAGTATGCATGATGCTAAAGAGCAGACGGAGGAGATGGGATTTCACTGTGACTACTGTGAGGTTGACTTCTTTGTTCCCTCGGCCATGGTCTACCACAACAAATTCTTCCACAGACAAGACACTGAGCTGGCTGCTATAGGCCACTCAAAAAAACTGAAAATGTTTATTCAGGTCATTACTATATCATATCAATATTGAAATATTTTAAATTATATTCAATAAACTCTTTACCTTATGTTAATTTGATTGTTTCAGGAGCCACTACAAGTATACTACTGCCCATTTTGTGGTGAAGAATATTGTAATAAAGTGAACTTACATGTATGTATAATCTTTCTTTTTACCTTTTAATGCTATAAATACAAATACTTAATACAGGATGATACAAAATATCCTCTTAATGATTTTCTTGAGTTTGCTTTATTCCTGTAGAACAAATTTTGGGTTACAAATGGTCAGGCATTATAAATGATGGTTTTGTCTTTCAAACAACGAGGGGAATTACTTACTTATGGTTTATTAATACTTACAGAAACACATGGGTGATGATCATATAGATGAGAACCAAAGTCCAGAAGATGTGCTGCGCTGTCCTCTATGTGAAGCAGTGTTCTATCATCTTGATGCATACGAGTTGCATCTAACATTTCATTCAACAGAAGACCAGTACAGTGAGGAAAATGAATTGTAAGATATTTTTTGACATATTTTTAATAGATAATAATGAATACCATGTAGAAAATAACCATACCCAAATCCAGTTTATTTTGTAAAAGAATATCTGTTTACATATGACTGTATATTTAGATTTAGATATAGACTGTAAATTTGTCTGTGTATTAATATTATTTTCTTCCATGCTGGACTGGGAGCGAGAGTAAAACAAAGAATGTGCCAGCTGCATTTCCTCCTAGGCATGCTGTAAAAACCAGCTAAGGGATCCGAGGGTTTCTGTATATTGCAATTTAGGCGATGGGCTGACAACCTGTCACTACAGCAATATACCTAAAAGTCTATCTTAAATAACCTTCAAAATTTTGTCAGACGCGGCGGAACGACCTTTGTTTAAGTTGTTTACTCTGCCTACCCCATTAACGATAAAGGCGTGATCATATGTATGTAATTCCATTGTGATTAAAGACCAGAATACATCTTCATACAGGTCTGATGGACACTAAAGATTTCTTAAAAAGCATATTTAAGTTGCAAACTGAATATCCAATGCATGTCTATCAATGTAGCACTGCTCTATGTAAGAATTGTAACCAATATGTAATTCCTATAAGCTGTATCTATGTTGTGTCTTATTAATAGCCTAATTTATTTAATTTCAGGATTAAAGAAATTACTGAATTTTCCCTGGAAACCGTGCCCCCTATTATGGAAAAAGTAGAGAATGAATCCCAAGAAGATGAGCCTGGAGCTTCCATGGGAATTGTAAGATATTTTTAGCCTTTTCGTATTTTTAATACCATTATAAAAACTTTATTTATTTTCCTTGGTACATACTGCTTCCAAGATAATTTATTTTAAATGAAGCATGTGACAAAAATATTACACATGTCGAAATAAAAAATATTTTAAATAAGAGATCTTTAGGCCCGTCTCTACAAGAAATAGACCCCAGTAGTTATTTATTACATTTACTATTATTTCAGGAGGAACTACTGCAACAAGGCATGAATGATTCAAATGATAATGAAGGTAATGATGAACCACGAAAAAAAAAGAAGCACAAGAAACACAAAAAATCTAAAAAGACCATTACTTTGGATGAATTCCTTAACATGCACTCTGATGTTTTAGGGGAAGGTTTAGATGTCCAAGGCATAGTAGAGGTTCCGTCACAAGTAGTCACTAAACAACTCCGAAAACCTCAGCAGCCAAAATTAAAGCCAGGACCCAAACCTTTACCAGCAGAATTAGCTAAATTAAAGAAGGCAGGATTAGTCATAAAGAAGAAACCATCTGCTTTCCAAGGCATGAAAATAACTAACAAAAAGCCTATAATAAATAAACTACAAATAGTAAATAAAATAACTCCATCACAAACTAAACCTGAAGTAAAAAAATCATCAAATGACATCTTATCTAAGATTCTTAGTCAGACAAACAGTCAAATAAAAATAGTTAAAAAATCTGCAGAAAGCGTTCCAGCTTCAGGAATATTGCCTGCTAACACAGAACCCACTGAAAATGAAAAAACCGAAAATATGAATGAAGAAGAAGCTGATAATCAAAAGTCCAATAATGAAAATGGTGATTTAATTGGTACAAATGAACCTAATAATGACAAAACAGTAAAAAATTACATGACAAATAATATGGAAGATGATTGCTCATCACATGAAATATCATCACAAGATTCAGATAATCAGTGCTTAGCTAAAGTTATTGCTAATAATAGTCAATTGAAAAAAGATAATACAAGTAAAGATCCTCTTGAAGAAGATGCAGAGGAGGATTTAAGCAGAGACCTCAAAGGCATTCAACCATCCAATGATGTTGCAAAAACTACTGCTAATAGAAATACTATAAATACTTTACGAAACATAAGCCAACACATTACAATAAAATCGGTCCCATCACCAAATAGTGTCCAAAAACCGTCTTCTCTAATGGAAAATACAAATGATGAAAATGTTGATGAATCATCTAATGAAGATCTTGAAAATATCAAACTGAAAGAAAATACGGAAAATACCAACAATCATCCTTTAACAGCTTTACAACGGTTAAGTCACCTCACAGTAAAATCTAATAAGCCACCACCAATACAAATGCCCAAAATTGCCAATCTTCCTAAAGTTATAATGTCACCTACCATTCTGCAAAAAGACACTGATAATAACAAGACTGCAACCTTAGATTTTGATGACGATGAACAAGAAGAGGATGAGACTGAACTGCCAAAATCACTTAGTTCTGCTGTAAAAAATGATCAGAATTCTAAAAATATCTTAATACGAAATAATCCTTTAAAAAATTTAGGTAAACATATTACAGTAAAGTCAATGCCACCTTCTCCAAATAGTTCCATTAAGTTGACTGAAAACCCAGACTTTAATGAAAATGATTCTGAAAATGAATTAGATCTCCCACATTTCAATGTTAATAAAATAAACGAAAATATTGCTAAAAAACAAATTGCAGTTAAGAGTGTTACTAACTTGAGGAGCCCAAGAACACAACTTGGTTCACAGAATCAATCGCCTAAGGTACAAATACAACTGAAAGAGAGTGAAGTGCAAGGCAATGAACTTGTGCTTTACAATCCGAAAAGCGAGTCAAATGAAAATATTTTAAAACAGCTACCTAATATTTCTGCTAAACCTATAAATGTCGCAAAAAATGTAACGCAAAAGGTTACAGTACAAACCTCAACTCAGTCAGTAAATGTACAACAAGGTAGCCTTATTAAAAATAGTGTAAAGAAGACAGAAACACAGAAGAAGGAAGAAATAGAAATATTTAATATTGATGATTCTGATGATGAAGAATCTGGTCCCCAAGAACAAGCTTGTCATCAGTCTAAAAAACCTCCCGTACAATCCTCTAACAAAAATATTGAAAATAATAGTGTACAAAACAAATCCTTAGCAGCCCTTAAAAACCTTAGCAAGCACATTACTATAAAACCCAAAACAACTAAAACATCAACAGATGAAAGCTTTGAGGATGAGAATGAAATGGAAGAGGAACCACTTGCTGAAAATTCTGACTTTGAAGATCACGAAGCGATATCCCAATCATTAGATAATGAAATCAACAGTATTCTTCAAAATAAACTTAAAAGCTTAAGCAACTTAACAATGAAATCAAAAATGTCTTTACAAAAAAACACTGCTCCAACTTATAGTTCACCGCAGGTTAAAAATAATGTACATATAGAAGAGTATGACAGTGATCCAGATCCAGATATACCGAAAAAAGTAAAAATTACAGAACTTCCTGATGATTATCCTAGCGAAGAAGACATTCCATTACAAAAAAATGAAAATATGCAAAGAATAGATCACAATGACGAGGGGAGTAACCAAGAAACATATGAAGATGATGAAGACATTGAAACACTTATAAAACCAACAACTTTGACAAAATCGACACCTAATTTAAATAAGAAACCGCCTGCTTGTTTAAACAAATTGACGAATTTAACTGTAAAATCCCTTAGAGACAATAAGGTTGATCCAGAAGGTGAAGAATTTCCCGAAGATGTTAGCGAAGATGAAACTGTAATTCCGAACAAAAATAAACAGCTATCTATACGTCAATATAAGCAGGGTCCCCGTATTGATGGAAGTCAAGAACAACCTAAGAGGCCCGTTAAACAACAAGTACGACAAACAGTTAATAAAAACGCGTCCACATCTTCTAATCAAATGAACACTGTTAACAAAGAAGTGACAGTACAAACATTTCAGTCACAAACCGTTATTCAGGAAATCACAACCACTGTTACTAAAACAATTAGAACAGTAAATCAGTCGTCTAAACAAGAATTCCAAAATATTAGCCAAAACATGACTATGCCTGTAAGGCCTCAGAAAATTCAAGGTATTCGCCCTAATCAACAAATTAAAAACTTTCAAGGTATGTCTGTTCGGCCAGCAACTCCAATAAGGCCGAGAATGCGAAATCCAGTAATAACACCAAGAGCACCTGCAGTTTGCAATGTCCGGCCTTCAAGTCAGCTCGTGCCAGTGAGGCCAGGCGTAAATGTTGCGAGACTTAGTACTCCAAGAATGCCCGTTACAAAAAAAGTGGCAACACCCGTGACTGGCAATTTGAACAAGCCAATGATTGGCAAGCCTTTAAAAATTTCGCCGAATGCAATGATGCCCTTTAATAAAAGGCGTGCTTCTGATGAAGCATCAGGGCCGTTTAGTTGTTTTAAGAAGCCAAAAGAATCGCTTTTACCTGGTCATGGATCTTCACATTTCGACAATGATAGAGATTCTGCTGTGCAATACGCTTCTTCGTCCCACATGAGCAAATCGAATTTTACAAGCATGACAAAGACTGTTAAAGGGAACACTGTGGTAACATCTACGCAAATGAAGTCTGAAGTTAGCGCAAGTTCAGAGCAACTGAACAGGCTAAATAGCATGTCGGGCCTGAAGGTTGTTAAAACTAGTCAAGTGAAGCAAGCCTCAAAGGTAGAAGAAAGAGTTGACGTGAGTCCGGCGAAACAAAACGCTCTCAGTGCTATTGAGAAACTACAAAGGCAAGGTTTATTAGTAAAGAAACCTCGAATAGAAGAACCTGAAGACAGTGATCATCATGAACATTCAAATCCTGATGATGACGACGATTACTACGATACATAATAGTGAAATAATAAACGGCAATAATTATTATTTATTAAAACTTACCATTAGCAATTTTTCAGACAAAGTAGATATCGTAATTATTATTTTCAATTACTTAGAATGTTTAATATTTTTGAGTTCCTGACATCCTACTTAATATCAGCTGATTTTGTATATTTATTAACTTACCATAGTTAGTAGGACTCTACTCTAATGTTATAATGATAACTGTGTAGGCACAAGGTTGTATAAATGTATCTTGATAGAATTAACGAATTGTAAATATTATCTATAAGAATTTAAGGAAATAATAGATAAGTTAACCTACATTGAAGTAACTAAATTTTGTTATAGAAGAAGAGAACTTTTGGTTATTTCGTTGTATAACATCTTAATGGTATTTAATACTTTATTAAAAACATGCCGCGACTCTCAAGACGTGTATTTTTATTTTCTGAATATTTTAAAAGAAATACTTAATATCCACTCAGTGTCAAAATGAATCTTAAGAAGGGAAAAGACAACAAACGATTTCAAACTCATTTTAAAAAAATAAATAAATAAAATAAAAAAATCTTTATTTTAGGGTACAAGCCCCATACATTGCATTACATGACATTAATTTTACAGTTTACATTTTTAAATATTTAATTTTTAACTTTAATCATTACATGGACATGTTCACAATACATTTTATGACACATAACGTACCAGCTGTTTTTCTCACCGGGCATGTTGGCCTAACGTACACAATTTTAATTTTACTTTTATCCTGACAGTTCAATAATATAGTATAATACTTTGATAAGATTAATAGTATTCAGTGACTTTGATAATACTTTGGCGCCGAAAGGTCAGAAATGGTAAATGATGATATGCATTTTTTGCTGAGAAATCAGAGGTAATATTAAATAAATCTTCAAAAATAATACACCAACAATATGTTTAGTAATAACTGTATTTATTTACATAGATAAATATTAACACTGTTAGAATATATTCTCAAACACCATGGAATACGAAAATATAAATTGTATGTCTTATCTACACATTATTAAATAACATTGATACTGGTAGGTAAGGTAAGTATGATGCTCATTCAACTTGCATAGCTAGTCAAATCACAGAATTAAAAGTTTACTCAGACTTGTTTTCCACTTTATTCTGACGCCATTTTTGATCCTGTAATAAAATAAAATATCAAAATTGACTAAAAGTAATTGGTGTCGCCAAATTTCCCTTTACAAACCACAAGTAGGGTTAATTTATGTGTATTAATATTAGTATACTTGTAAAAAACTAACTTGTTTTAACTCTTGTTTTGCTAAGTTTTAATTAATAAATTAATTTCCTATATAGGGAGATACGTTTCAAAAAGTATGTAGTATTATAAAAATATGTCTAAAAAATACATGCTTGCTAATAAGTTCTATAGATATAACAACTATAATCTAGTTTGGACATTCACTACCACACCAACAAACATACCTTCACTACAGAAATACCAACATATCCAAACCAAACTGCGTGCAGTACAGTATGTATTATTCAACAACCACATTAATTGCTGGAACAATGGACATACTACAAAGCTTTCTCTATAAACTACATAGCACCAGCATATCTCTTTCTCACTGTATCTCAGTAAGTGAGAAAGAGATGCATTCCAATAATTCTGAATCTCTAACTTACCGGCACCAACCACACCTATATTGCATAACATAATTTTGTTGTAAGTAGAAAACCTTTAGCAACTTTACCACCAAAAAGGAGTGATGAGAACCCTGATTTAATTCTAAAGAATTACAAAAACCTAATATTAATTAACCCTTTCACAAACAAGTTAGCAAAGCATGTTCATATTAGTCAGACAATGGTATCGAATTTAGCTTAAGATTGTTTTTTATTAACAAAAAGGTAGTTTTCTCATAAAAATACCTACTTTTCATGGTAGGTTTCCAAATCAGCAGTTTATCAGATACCTATCCCATCTTATTTTAACGGCCTAATCATTGATTTCCCACCTTTAAGCAAGCAACATCTAAAAAAAAGGTGTTACGAAATTGGAGTGGACTTCTTATAGGCGTGAATGTAGTTTCTTTGTGATAAAAACAACTTTGTTATTGTTACAATCACACTTCGGCCCAACTTCGGCCACTTGCTTCTTCCCTTTTTTTTTCTCATTGTCTATGGAGAGTTGTTTTTAATCGCATGAGAATACATACACACGTAAACCCTGTACGTAAATAAGACATGGCTTTTTGAAAAACGTTTATGATCTAGCCTTATTACCACAAAACAAGTTACTTAAACCGTCCCAAGCGCCGATAGGGTTTTTAGCTGAAACGTACCAGAACTGCCAGCTCGTTGGAGAGTCTGTATGCGATTGCTCGCAGCTGGTATTTTAGCTCCATGCCGCCCTTGGTTTTCTTGTACAAGGTTTGAAGGATGGTGTACATGTTGCAGCAGTGCAATATGAGAAAACAAGCCGCCAGGTATGGCACCTAGCGCAAAACAAACAATGACGGTCAACCACGGTACATTATGTGGACAGAAGTGACTGATAGCGCACGCATCAGTCGTGATATTTGCTAATAGTACCTAAAAGTACATCCAATAATCAAGATCACACAAAAAAAAACACAATCAGCATTTTAGTTTCATTCTATTACTTAAACACATTTATGTGCCCTACTGCCGTTGCTATCAATCACTAAAGTCCTATATAACGTGGTCAACCAAAAAATAAAAATAGCAAATTCTGTCGCAACTGAAAAACAAGTTTATTACCCATAACTAAATAACGTCTATTACAAAATATGGAAGTTATAAAGTAAACGAAATAATTTATACAAAGCATGTTAAGTACACTAACTTATACATCACAATGTTTTATTTACTTACAAAATATACATATAGCTATTTAAGCGTTTTTTTGTAGTTGGACATTTATTGTGGTATGTTTTGGTATGAGAAATACTTAAGTTCCAAGAGTCTTACAGCCTCAATTAATATTTCAAGGGCAACTTTTTACTGGCGTAAGTCTCCGATATATTGACCCAAGAAACATAGGTCATACGTATAGGCTACATGTTACTTTGTTTACTAATAAAAAGTCACCCTATATCAGAAGTATATACGAAATATATACAAAAGTAACAAATAATCAAAATTTAAATTATGACTAGTTTCATTATCTATTTGAAGTTGAGTAATTTATAACATAAACACAAAAAAGTAGGTGATGTTATTTGGAATCTATAAAGGTGTATCGGTTTTGGCCATCTTAAGACCATTTTTGGCCATTTGATATTTTAGTTAATTTGTAAAAAGTTTAGTATTAAAGTAGATTTTTTATAGAATTTATGAATTAGTACAGTTGTACAAATTGAATTTATAAAGTCTTGCGCACATAGAAATATTTATACAAAGTGGGATTGGGCCGGTCACGTCACTCGAATGCCAGATGTTCTATGGGCTAAAAGAACCACCTTATGGGAACCCGCAAATGCTAGGACACGACGTGGATGACCCCGAAAGAGGTGGCGGGACGAACTAGACGCACACATGACCGAATGGCGAGACTGGCACAAGATCGCGAAAAATGGAAGGAAGGGAGAGAGGCCTTTGCCCTGCAGTGGGACACCACAGGCTCTTAAATAAATAAATAAATAAAACTTTGAAAACAAAGTGGCCAAAAAAGGTACACTGGCCTAGACCGGGAAACCCCCTAAGAGTAACTAGATTCCTTAACTTTAATTAAAAAGTTGTTTGTTACTGATGACGACGCTACTCCAACTACTATTTTAAACATATTTTGTCCTCGTATTTATATTTATTTCTATCAAGCAAGATTCTAACCCCAACAGATAAATAAAAGAGCCCTGAAAATAAATACCTATAATCTATACCTCTACAATACACACAACCAAATACACAAATTAAATATACATCTTATTTTTACATTCACATAATTTTATATTTAGATTGCACTAACAACGAATCTTGTGTTTGATTTACTGTGCTATGTGGTCGAAGATTCGTATTGTAAGAAAAGACGAATCAAACCGTCGCTTTAAATGACGACATATAGAAATCAAAAGTGTTTTGTACCAGATATAATTAGTCAATGTTGCATTAAATATTAAATATAATATAATAACATCATATCCTAAAGATACATAAATGTTTAAAAAATATACGAGAATTTTGAGTACTTGAATATAAAATATGCCCCAGATCTTGAATAATAAAAAAAACCCTAAAGTATGAACAGTCTGTACAAACTTGTAACATTTTAGTTCGACATTTTGTGCTTTTTCTATATATAGGTTCGTTTTTGAATGATCTATCAGTAACCATAAAATTCAGATCTGTATATATAATAGTACTTAACTATTGTGAAATGCATTCTAAGACATGCTTGCACAGCACACACTCAATCATGCAACATCAGCATAACAACAAATTAATGCAGAAAAAAACAGTTTTTCCAGTTTCTTTTCTTTGTAAAATATTGTTGGCACAATTGTTTCATTGTTGATGTAAGTAGTTTACAAAATAATTATTCTAGGCGTCTATGTGGTGTTTTCTATTGGAATAAATAAATGCATGCAAAATTGTTTAAGTTTAATTTCAATTTTCTGATTTCAGCATTGTTCACTGATGTAGATGAGCCCAACAAATAACTATTTTGTGAAAATAGAAATGCATCTGTAATGTTTCGTCTGCATGAACAGCTATAATGATTTGGACAACTACATACTTATTGTATTTGAAAACATACATAGTCATAATTATAAAGTCACTTCGTGTCGACTACAGTGTCGACTTTTTGACCTAACATCATGTCACAATCATTTGTCAGAAAAAGAGACGATATATTCAGTAATATGTGTGTAGCAATAAAAATATGTATAACTTGTGGAATGCTGCTTTAAAATAAATTTAAAATATCATTTACTCTAAAATTTGTACGAGTGACTGTTTGAAATCGACACCATTAATAACATTGACAGAAGAACTAATATTTTCTATACCAAGCTAAATTTTATTAATATTACAAGTGCATTTTACTTTAAAAATAAATTAATAATTGCAACATAAAATGACTATAGCCAAGAACGTTGGTCCACAGAAAACATTACATTCCGGTAAAACATTCGATTTCCTTTCAGATATGCCACTCTAATAAACTTAGCAAGTTAACACAGAATATGACAGATATTATTACGAATACAAATGAAAACTATGAGTATTCTGTTTTATACTTACGTTATACCATTATAAAAAGAGATTCTCAAGTTATTATAACTTATAACAATAGATGATCCGGCAGAGTCTATTAAAGTGGCATAATACAACAAAGTAACATACACAAGTGTATCCGAACAATATGGAAATTATTATTTTCTGAATGTCGAATATTGAAGAATATTTGTATTTACACAGTTCCGTTACACTCGATATGTATTATTTACATATACAATATTTACTACCACGTCACGCAAGTCCTTAAATTACAATCATCATAATTCAAAACATAACTACTTACACGGAATGGATACACGCGTCGGCAAACGTAGTTTTGACATTGTAACATTTATTAGTCGTTGGAATAATGAATTAAAATATAGAAATCGATCAGTTTCAAACGCCCATACTCTACAAACATAATACCGTGAAAAAATATCGTTATTTACTTAGTCACTTAGTTCATAAAAGCTGCCTAATTAATGAAGAATGCGCAAAACTACCATGTCCGAACTTTTTCCAACATGGTCAATGTTTATATAAAAAGTTGTAAAGACTTCCTTACAATCGCAATCATATTATTTTAATGCAATGCCAATATTTAAATAAAATGTGCACATTTAATGCAAGTGCACATTTTCTGTAAGTGCACAATTGATGCCAGTGCACTTGTTAGTAAGCCGTCACCCGATTTGCCGACGCGCCACCATGCCTGCCACGTGCTTACCGCCTACTTCACTGAGCCACCAAGCTATCTGTTCACCCGGTTAAAATTGGTTCTGGATAAAACCGTTCACTGATTTTAATTTCAATTAAGCTGAATCACGCAGTTTGATAGAAAATGTATTAAAAAGTTTGAAAACGTTAAAACTGTTAGGATACAGGCCTTTTACAGTCATCTTTTGTTCTAGATTAATAACATTTATTTGGCACCGGCATTACCTAGGAAAACTACCAACTTCCGACTGATCAGATATCTTGAAAAGCTTGTGATATATACTATAGTTACCGGCAAACTTCTTGAGCATTGCGTAATGGGGAATGGCGTTATACGGGAAAGTTTATGCATATAAAATACTTTCTCTTATTTTTTTTAACATGAAAATAAAGAAGCTACGTGTTTCACTCAGGTGGAATTTGAACCCACGATCTCTAAGCAAGTTGACCACCCAGTGAAACTTATAACTTCATTGAAACGACAACGTGAGTGTCTGCGAGTTGAACTTTTAGCTTCTTTATTATAATGTTCAATTATCAAAATATACAACGTGTAACAGAAAGGGTATATGCACCGGAAAGAATATAAACCAGCCCATGAACCTGAACAACTTCCCCAATGGAATATGTCAAAATAAGGAAAAAAACGTTTGTTTGACCTATGTTACAACCTTTCTGTTACACATTGTAGATAATTTTTTTGTTCTTAAAATTAAATTCGTTCGCTTTTTGCTCGAGAAGTTGGCCGGCAGCATTAGAATGCGTGCTCCCTCTGTCCGCCGGCTCAGTCGTAGGATACCTGTTCGTTGAGTTTCTGCGGAATCACCATGAGCGTGGTGGCGGTGTTGCCAATGCCGAGCAGCAGGAACGACAAGCTTAACGCGTGCACCTGCCGTCGGCCCGTTATACGGAACATATGCTTTATATTCAGGCGCGAAGAGTTCATTAGGTAAACATGGGGAGGTGAATTTATTTTTGTAATTTCATACAGGGACAAGATCTCTTTAGACGAGATACAAGACAAGAGAGTTTAAAAATGGCGGTTTATACAAATTTACAGCATAAAATTAAATTAAGCGGAACTATAGTGTTTGGTTTTACAGTTAGATTTCTTTTTCAATTTAGCTAAAAATATTACACGAAATGCCAAAAAAAATTACTAAACATGACTTCATTTTAATTTATTGCCCAACAAAATTATCATAAAACGCCATTTTAGATTGTTTTTTTTTTTTAATAATACCAGGTGTAAGGGACAGCGTCCCGCAAACTGATAGGAGTTGCTCAGTCAACGACACTGAACGACTATCAGCAGGATCTTTTTCAAAAAGAGAAAAAGAATGGCTTTTCCATATAAAATGATCACCGCAATCCAACAATTTGTATGGAAAAGCTATTTCTTTATCTGTTTCTGAAAAAAATCAGTTACCATCCTGCTGATAGTTGTTCAGTGTTGTTCACTGAGCAACCCCTATCAGTTTGCGGGACGCTGTCCCTTACACCCCGTATAAAAATCGATAAAACATACCTGCCAGGTGGCATCAGGGTGGTAACTGAGTTGGTACAGCGTCACCGCAACATACAGTTGGAAGATGTATCCACCGAAGAGGAAAGGCAGAAGGTAGGACAACCCACGCCACATCCACGAGTGGAATCCTTCGATGGTAATGTCCATGTTATGCCTCGCGCCAAGCGCCTTTAGTCGGTATAACACACCGCTTTGGTATCTGAACTGCATGAATTGCACCACGCCTGGAAGACAAATGTAGACATACATAAATAATCACGCCTTTATCCCTAATGGGGTAGGCAGAGCATAAACGACTTAAACAAAGGTCGTTCCGCCACGTCTGACAAAGTTTTGAGGGTTATTTAAGATATATTTGTACGTGTATTGCTGTAATGACAGGTTGTCAGCCCATCGCCTAAAATACAATATACTGAAACCCTCAGGCCCCTTAGCTGGTTTTTGCAGCATGCTCGGGAGGAAATGCAGCTGGCACATTCTATGTTTTTCTCTCACTCCCAGTCCAGCATGGATAGATAGATCACCCTAAGGATGCTCTCCATCATCATACTCACTGATATACGCGATGAACCACAAAGAGGTATGCTTGAACAGCTCCCAGGGCTCGTTCTGCGGCCAGATGAGCAGGATGCCCGCCACCAGCCCTTGATCCTGCACCCTGAGGATGCTCTCCATCATCATACTCACTAATATACGCGATGAACCACATGAAGATATGCTTGAACAGCTCCCAGGGCTCGTTCTGCGGCCAGATGAGCAGGATGCCCGCCACCAGCCCTTGATCCTGCACCCTGAGGATGCTCTCCATCATCATACTCACTAATATACGCGATGAACCACATGAAGGTATGCTTGAACAGCTCCCAGGGCTCGTTCTGCGGCCAGATGAATAGGATGCCCGCCACCAGCCCTTGATCCTGCACCCTGAGGATGCTCTCCATCATCATACTCACTGATATACGCGATGAACCACATGAAGGTATGCTTGAACAGCTCCCAGGGCTCGTTCTGCGGCCAGATGAGCAGGATGCCCGCGACCACGGTGGAGACGAAGTGGTGCAGCCGCCACCAGCCCTTGATCCTGGAGCCGTTAACCTTGAGGATGCTCTCCCGGATCGTGAGCGTGCAGTAGTACCACACCAGCAAGAAGATCATTATCAGTTGGAGAGGTCTGGAAAATGATTAAAAGAATAAACAACAGTACTAACAATATTCTTTATTCGTGTGGGTTGTCGGATCGTACGGCCCGATGTGAACCCTGGTTTAAACTGCCCAATAAACGATCGTCTTACTTGACAGACAACTAGGTTATTCAGTCAGCACTGTTCTTATCAAATTCACAAATTGATAATGAACTTCATGAACATGAGATACATGTATCTCCGTAGGAATCGAACCCATAAACTCCAAATCAAGAGGTTTTTTCGGAACTCTATTTCACGGAAGTACGTGTTTTTTTCTAAAGAATTCAAATTTTAAAATTGGATTATTTTATCTTTGTAGACCATTTTAATGTTCTATTACATGCAATAAATTTCATGTTACGCCATAATACATTCCATGTTATGGTACGATTAGTATCTAGGCAGGTTACAGTAAGAACCTAGCTGCCTATGTTATGTACGTAATTCTAGCAATTTAAACCCTACTACGGTTTCCCGTAATCAACTTAATGAAATCTGTGTACGTACTTATTTTGATTTAGATAGCTGTAATTTTGTTGCGAAGAGGGTTATCATTCAATCCTTTAATGGTTAAAGTAAAAGAAAAATCACAAGGAGGAATAAAAGTTTCTTATAGGTTTAGTTAAAAAAATATAAATAAACAGTCGAAAAACATTATATTTTACAAACGAAAAAGTTTACGCGACTAGGGCTCGACCCCAAGACCACGGCGATGCGTGCCGCGGGTCTATACAACCGAACTATCGCATGCCCAAGCCACCCGTGGGAAAGTCCTGGGCTCTTTCAACGTCAAGGTTGGTCAAGGTGTGCTCGAATGCCTCTCGCGTGTTTTAGGTTTATATATTTTTTTGTTAAACATAAAATACTATAAAAATATACCAGGTGTAAGGGACAGCGTTCCGCAAACTGATAGGGGTGGCTCAGTCAATGATACCTAACAACTTTCAAGTTTTTTTTTTTCAGGAAGTGAAAACAAAATGGCTTTTCCATACAAAATGTTCACCTCGATCGGACAACTTGTATGGAGCCAATATTTTTTAAATCGGTAGATACTGGGTGTAAGGGACAGCGTCCCGCACGAAACTTTCACCAGAAAATTCTTTCAGGAGATGAAAATAAAAATTTACCTTCACATACAAAATAACCACCTCGATCAGACAATTTGTATGGAAAACAATTTTTTTCACTACCTGAAAAAAAACTGCTGATTGTTGTTCAGTTTCGTTGACTGAGCTACCCCTATCTATCTGCGGGACGCTGTCCCTTACATCCCGTATATAAACAATTTAACATCAGGTTCCATACGTATTTATTTTTATTCGCATACGAAAGAGTAGTATGGAAATTGAATGCGAATTTCGATTCGAGTGATTAAAAATTATAGCTCCAGTTTTTTGTGAATACTTACCTGAAGTCTATGTACAGGTTCATAACGGCTAAAACAAATGCGATTGCGCTCAGCACCAATTTGAATTTTTCGTACTCATCTTTGTATTTGAATCTGAAATCATAACACATAATATAAAACAAATATGTGGAGAATACATAAGAAGTGTTTACGTTTTATACAGGGCAGACATGGGGGCAGAGTTCAAAAGATCATTCAGACTGATTCACATTTAGTACGCATCTTTAGTGCAATGTTTGAATTGAATAAGAATATTCGCATAATACTCATCTTACCGACAAGAAATTCTTTGCTGTTTGACCTATGGGACTATGACATAATATGTCCCTTAAACATCTAGCCATGACGTAGATTTGTATGTGCATGTGATTGTGGTACGGCTCTGACCATCAAAATCGCTACATATTTTTGGCTACAATTTATTAATTACACACCTACATACTGGTAAAAATCATAACAAACAAATCATACAAACTATCAATAGTTTTGCGATAAAAACATAAAATGCTGACTCATGGGAAAAACCAAGTAACAAGTCAAATCCACGCAAGATTTTTTTCTATACCTTCTATAGTTCGATACTTACTTGTCGTTTTTGTTGAGTATGGAAACATTCACGTTGCCTAGTATTATTTTGAGATATAAGCTGTTCTGTTTGGGTAGTGTGGTCTCTATTTCGTGGAGCATCGCTTTTCTCTTCATGATCTCTTTTTCCAGGTTCGCCACGCGCTCATCTTTCGTCAAGCCTTTCTTTTCTAACCTGTCCATGCAAAATAATACGTATATTAATTATATTAAATTTATACATGGCTAGGCAGAGCGTAAAACGCCTAGTCGAAGGCGTCCTGGCCACGTCTGACAAAAGTTGAAGGCAGATTGTAATGCAATGTGTATCGCTGTAGTGACAGATTGTCAGCCCATAGCCGAAATTACAAAACACTGTAACCCTCGAATCCCTTTTGCTGACTTGTACAGCATGACCGGGAGGACAACAGGCAGAACATTCTATGTTTTCAATCGCTCCCAATACAGTATGAAAGAAATATACGAATTTTAAAAGAGGAAAGAAAAGACAATGGTAAATGATTACTACAAACTTTATTTATGTAGGGTTTCATTTCATTTAATAATTATGTACAAATTGGTAAGCTTCTTCTGCCGAGTGGGTATCGAGTCTATGGACCCGATGAACCCTGGTGTCAGAGTTTTTAAACCGCCTAGTAGAACAACTATCAGGCCTCTGACATGGTTTGAGTAACGACCACTATCAAAGACAGCAACCGGGACCGACGGCTTAGCGTGCCCTCCGAAGCACGAAATCTTTTTTTTTTCGGACAATCAGGTGATTCACTCTGCAATGTCCTAACCAAACTGGGGAAAAATTCACAAAGTGATACATTCTCAAATATCAACTTTGTGTTTGGGAATCGAACCCAGGACCCCCTGGGAATCGAACCCAGGACCTCCGGATCGGGAGTCCATGGCACTACCCACTAGACCACAGAGGCAGTTTAATTGGTAAGCTTAGAAAACCGCAGGATTAATTTATAGATAGAGCAGGCGTTAGTTATAATGAATGGTCTTGGGTCGAGCCGTCTGACAACTTTCCCAGTATTTTACCGCTTTTATGTAAGTACTACATAAAACTACTACACATACTACTTTGTAGTGGTACTAGTTAATCAACAGTATGACATAAATACTCGTAAGATTTTCTATAACATGTTCTTCAGCTAGAGATGCCTACTTTTATACTCTGAACCAATTAATCCTTTCGGGTCACCTTACTGGTCAATACAGTAAGTATGCCTAGAGAGTTGGTACATTTAATTAATTTTTGCTACCTCGGTGCTCACTGGTAGTCATAAATTGATATTTTAACTTTTCATACATACATATAATCAGGCCTTTATCAACTTAATAAAATAATAATGGGGTAGGCAGTGCGTAAACGACGTAAACAAAGGTCGGCCAAGTTTGACAAAGTTTATTTAAGACAGATTTGTAGGTATATTGCTGTAGTGACAGCTAGCCTATCGCCTAAATTGCAATATACAGAAACCCTCGGATCCCTTAGCTGGTTTTTACAGCATACCCGGGAGGAAATGCAGATGGAACATTCTATGTTTTTCTCTAGTTCTCCCAGTCCAGCATGGAAGTATGATTTTTATAAAATTTGTATTGATACGCGATTGACCGTACCAGTTACATATGTAGTAACTTTCCCCTCTGTCAGAGGCAAAGGAAATCACCAATTGTTTTATTGCATACAGCATTATCGGTATGACTGTTTATTAGCAGACAAGAGCATTGCGTAACTACTCGCCTTAGCCATGCCCTGCGCAGGTTCATACAGCCACGTCTAGAACGATTTACACCTACTTCCTACAATCATTTATTAGTTTTAAACATTGTAATAATTTTGTATCTATACTGAGGCTGTTGGAATGAAAGAAAAATAGAAATTGCTGCTTTAGCAATAAGGCCGCCTATATTGTACTGTCACGTTTGTTCCTTTTTATTTCTGTTTTGTATTGTATTTTGTGTTGTATTGTATGAAATCTATTCCGGGTATACTGTAAGAACCAATAGAGAGGTTTAATGAGTGAATTGCAATTTTTGAGAAATGCTGACAACCTATCAGTATACTCGTAGCAACATGCTGCGTACTTTCCTTTGACCTTGTCATAAGTAACAAAGACGCCCTTTTATCGTTGTCGCTGTCGTTGACGCTCTGCCTACCCATAAGTATGTAATGTGATCATCATCTCCCTAGCCTTATCCCGTATATTACGGGGTCGGCTAACTAATCTAGGGGATTGAACGAGGGTACTGGTTACACTAAGCGACTGCCATATGACCTCCGCAACCCAGAAGGGACACCAGACCCAATCCTAGATTAGGTCAGAGTTTTCAAGCCGCCAATGCTTAACTTAGCTGGCTTCTGGCTTAACGACGAATATCTACGGTATTAAACGATATTAACCGGGACCAAAGGCTTAACGTGCCTTCCGAAGCAGAAAAAAGCGACGAATAAACGTACATATGAAATTTGAGAAAACACATGGGTATGTATGTGGTGGCTCTATTTTAACATAATTAAGTATACTGCAATTATCTCTATCGCAAGTCTCCTGCGGTTAAGTTTATCTGCAGCAGATTGTAAAACATATGTCCCAATCACCTTTGCTCGTTGATTACGGTATCAATCGCGTTACCAACGCATATCCTTTTCTTATCTTCATTCTAGTGATTTGTTAATCACCCATTATTCTTTATATATTCGCCAGATCAAGGCATTTGGTAAGATTGAACTTTAATACATAGGAACAATCACGACTTTTCTATGAAAAGCAGAACAAAATTTATATCCTTATACCTATCTACACGCGCACCATCTAATTAAGAACATTCTTACTTTTCGATTTCTTGCTCATCATATTGTCTGTCTAAAATAAAAATATGTGATAGAATTATTCCGACACGAGTATTAGTTACGGAGATATAGAATTGCATGCTGTAAAAACCAGCTACGGGATGCGAGGGCTTCAGTGTATTGCAATTTAGGCGATGGGCTGGCAACCTGTCAGTATAGCGATACACATTTCAGTCTAAAATAGCCCTTAAAACTTGTCAGACGTGGCGGAACGACCTATTCTTTGGTCGTTTACGCTCTGCCTACCCCATTCGGGATAAAGGTGTGATTATATGTATGTATGTAGATATAGAATTATTTTAAATGAGTGCGTAACCCTAGCCGCCCGGTGACCGGCTTGGTTTGCTCGCGGCCGCTAGCTAGTATGTAGCACTCTTTACTTTTACTAGATGTAAACATAGCAAACTGCTGTCGTTTTATCTATATTCGTCAGACTTTTCATGCATACTCCTAAACTTAAGATCTCCTGTCCTGGTCCTGATTTGATACTTTCCAAATTCAAATTAAACTCGTAAAAGATATATTGAACAGTTGTTTACCAATCAACTGTGATATTGCTAACATATATCAATATGTTATATCGTGTTGTTTGGTTAACATTATTACAGAAGATTATGATGTCAACAACAATCTAGATAGATTATTAATGCTAGTATTTATAACCGCTATTCCGAGCAATATTATCAGCAACTTCTGATAATGTACTAAAATTTTGACCTGGTCATACATAAAAAGACATAATTTAGTATTTTGTTATAAAACAATGGCATTTGAAAAGTCGATAGACCAACGTAAAAATGCAATTTGCTGATCAAAAGAGAAGATGGTTTCAAAACCCACCTCTAAATCTGGCTATGCCCATGTCTAATCGCAATATTATGTATGAGCAGTAAAAAACGCCAAATAAGAACTTTCAAATGTAACAATTTCCCTGATATTATGATGATAAATGAGTTAGAAATTATTTTGAAGAAACGACGAAAGATAAAACTAGTTAAAAACTAAAACAAGTAAGGTGTGCAAAAAGGAGAGCATAAGAGATTAAATAATATCAGTCATATTTTAAAATACTTTCATGACCAGATGTTTTATATATCCTTTTATAAACGGAAACTGGCTTCCTAAAGATATTACTCTCAATAACACAAATAGATTAACTCTGTTTAAATTACCTCAAAAAAGATACATACATACATACATATAATTACGCCTTTATCCCTTATGGGGTAGGCAGAGCGTAAACGACCTAAACAAAGGTCGTTCCGCCACGTCTGACAAAGTTTTGAGGGTTATTCAAGATGGATTTGTATTTTGTACGTATATTACTGTAGTGACAGGTTGTCAGCCCATCGCCTAAATTGCAATATACTGAAACCCTCAGATCCCTTAGCTGGTTTTTACAGCATGCCCGGGAGGAAATGCAGCTAACACATTATATGTTTTTCTCTCGCACCCAGTCCAGCATGGAAGAAAAAGATATTGCATGATAATTTGTTGTAAAACGGTACATACAAAATTTTAGGTAGATAGAACCACCTTTGCATATAAATAGGCTGTAATTAATTTACTATCATTTTAATAGTTACAAAATAAGCTATTTACTAGCGACCCGCCCCGGCTTCGCACGGAAATTATCAGTGTTTCTCTACTATATTATGCATGTATTATACATATAAACCTTCCCCTGGAATCACTCATCTATTAAAATAAATCTTGGCTGGTTTTTAAGCATGCCAGGGAGGAAATTAAGCTGGCACATTCTATGATTTTCTCTCAAACCCAGGGCAGCATGGAAGCAGTTTCACTTGGTATTTGTTGTTAGGAATAAGGCATTTTCCTAGCTAATACAAGTAGCTATACTTATTATCTTACAAATAGCTTCTTAGTTGTGAATTTAAAATTACGAAGTTGCTGCAGAACCAAATTATAAACATATAATATGTTTGTGAAAAAATCTTACCTTTTGAGAGCCCCATTAATAACGCTCAGTCGGTATCTCTGATGGTGCAGCTCTTTGAGGCAGGTTCCCTGAAGCTCTCCCACTTCCTCCAGCTTGCCCACATATTGCTTATTTACAGTCTGAAACAAGCACGAGCAGCTTGATGCAATGGGTGATTATGATTGACACTATGACCTCTTCAGGTCTATTACTAGTATGTCATGTTATAGTATTATATTTTATAGGTGTATATTTTTATCTTCTTCTTAGCAAGTGGATTCTCGAGTCAAACAAAGACCTGAAGAACCCTGGTGTCTGAGTTTTCAAACAAGATAGTGGCACAGCTAATAGTCCTCTGACATAGTTTTGTTTAAAAACCACTATCAAAGACAGCGATGGGGACCAACAGCTTAACATGCCATCCATCTTTTTACTGTTTGGACTATCAGGTGATTCCGCATGCAATGTCCTAACCAAACTGGGGAAAACCTCACAAAGTAATAATTTGACAAATATCAACTTTGTGTGAATTCATATTTTTATTATACCTATTGTTTAAAAGTTTGTCTGTTTTGAGGTAGTTCTATGGTGTGTTCAGGAAATTATTGATAACACACAATGTTGATGGATGTCTTCTACAATTTTACTATATTAAATTCATTTTTATTAAATTCTATAGCAAGTTGTAAAACTCTGATATTATTTATACCAAACAATGTTTACAAACATAATTAATTACATGTGTTTGCTATTTATTTTCTAGCACTTTTAATTTACATTCTAAATAGTATATTTTCAATTCATTATAGCTATGAGCCATTATCTATTGGTTCATGTGTTCAAGGTTATAATTAAAGTGTATTTTTGAAAGATTTCTAATTAGTAAGCGTATAAGCTGCTCAGCCACCTAATAAGTTAATGTATTTATAATATAGATAATTTGTTTAGGACCAGAATATTTAACCACTTGCTAAAATAGCATAGGTAGATACAGGTGTTTTTCACAGTATCATGTTTTCGTGATATCTTTTATTACAGAAGATTAATATGCAAGATTTCTGACTGAAACAAGAATAATTTAAATTAACACCGTAGAACTAATAAAATGAATAGATATATCGTAAAATAAAGAACAAAAATCGAAACATAAGTTTAGCAGATAATGTACCTCGAGACGCTTATAATCCGCCAGCAAATCCTCCCATTCTTTGAGACACTCTTCCACATCCATTTTAGATACAACACAAGCTGAGCACGGCCTAAAATTCACGTAAAATTCGAGAAACTCCGCTGCTCACTACTTCGTCGCCTAAACGGACATTGATGTCATTGACCATCTGTCATTCTTCTCCAAAAATACGTCATACTGATATGTCATCGGTGCGTCCTTTTTACATCAAAATTGTTACAGTTAATTTTGCGAAATGTAAGATCAGACTTGGATTATCTGTTGCACTTCTACACAGCACGATATACATTGCTGTTTTCGTTTAGCTGGTGTGTTGCAAATGTTGACGTCGAGCAGCAATGGATATTGGAGGTAAAAGGCCGTGTTTACACCCATGCGTTTTTAACTTGCGTCCATCTCCAAAGCAGCGATTTAATCAATAAATAAAACAAAGTAGTGTGAATGGGTGGTTTTTTTGAGATGCTAGTCTGAAAAGTATTACTAATCGCCAATAGATGGCGCTAAAATCAATGATCATTGCTCTCCATACTTGAACGATCAATGATCATAGCATCAACGACAACGACACGAACAATCACCAACAATAAACAAATTCGATGGGATGAAGGGTTCAATCGACGACCGACTCGAATAATGGAGGTGTTAGCTTAGTGTGCCATTTATTTATACGTAAATTACAGGATACATTACCCCACAAAACTGCCAATGTTTTTGTAACTGACTTTTCTTCCTTCAAAGAGACTAAAGGAACTACTGGGACGAAAAAGTCTAACTAGTTCCTTTAAGGGAAAATACCACTCAAAAACGATAAGAAATTAAATACGAATAAAAATAAATACGAATTAAAAACTGCGATAGTAACTTCAACTTTTAGTTCTTTGGTGTTTCCGTGATGATTCCGCCAGTGTCAAGTTGGTAGGGCCTTTTGAGGAGGTACGCCTATTACAATGCTTTTAAGGATATGTATCTGTGAGAGAACAAGGGTAAGAAGGATGAGGTAAAAAGGAAAAAAAACGGAAGGGATTGACTGCTGGTTTACCTAAATGTGCGATAGTAATTTATTATAATAATATTAGATTATTTTTGTCATTTCGGATCACTGAGCATATAATCACTACGTTTTACTACGTTTACGTTTGTTTTGGATGACAATAGGGAATACTCATGATTTTTTTAAAACTATTAGTAAGATTTATTGTCACCATAGATGAACGGATGTGAAGGAATTTTCGCAAAATATTCATTAGTTTAAGAGTTATAATGCCTTAAAGTGGTTAGTTAAAAAGAGAGGTCCGTACTGTCATGTGACGTCATAAGACAGGAGCGCCATACTTATTCCATATAAATTGTCGTTTCGAAGAGAGAGATAGATAGTCTATCTTTATAATGGTATATCTCGGTGATTTTTTGATCAATTTTATTTCTGTTTTCACTGTTCTTTTCATAATTTAAGATTTTTTTAGACAATAGGATTAGGAACTGGAAATATGTTATATGGACGTTCTCTATTGTCAAACTTGGACCGGCCATATCTCGGAATCTGTCAATCGTAGACCACTAGTATACCAGGTGTACAGCGTCCCGCAAACTGATAGGGGTTGCTCAGTCAACGACACTAAACAACAACCAGCAGGTTTTTTTTTTATAGGAGTTGAAACAAAAAAATGGCTTTTCCGTACAAAATGTTCACCTCCATCAGACTATGTGTATGGAAAAGCCATTAATTTTTTCAGTTCCTGAAAAATAAAACCTGCTGATTGTTGTTCAGTGTCGTTGGCTGAACAACCCTTATCAGTTTGCGGGACGCTGTCCCTTACACCTGATATAGGAGAATCTGAAAGGTTTTGACAAGATCTTCATTTCGGTTGACAGCTGTCAAACTTTAAACGGCTATATCTCTGGAACTCGATTCTAGACTGTTGGTGTGTAGGGAGCAATAATTGGCCTTGACGAGGACATAATTTCATATGACAGCATATGTCCCTTCACTCTAGTACTTCAGGATCGATATTTTCCGAGATATGGCCGTTCCAAGTATCATAGCTGTCATCCGAAATGTAGAACTCGTGAAGGCCTATCATATTTTGTCCTTACACACTAGACTAGGATCGATAGATTCCGACACACATACACTCTCCGTGTACAGATTCCTCACACACCCTGTATTGTATATAGTAAATCCTAAACATCTTGCAGTACTGTACGCATATACCATAACAGTTGTCCCATTCACCCTGTATAGTGCATTGATTGCGAGTCGAGTTCAAAATTTTGACTCAGCGACTCGTGTTTACGAAAAGTGTTAATTTTCATAACTGTAAGTCGTAAATTAAGAAAGTTTAAGCAATGTTGTGTACACGGAAAGAGCTCCAGAAAAAATCGTATTAACTACACACAATTTTTAAATAATCTAAGATCATAATGAAGACCTGAAACTAATCTTCAACATATAATTATTTCGTATTTTTTACGTATCGATAAGTATACCTTTTAGGTAGAAATAGCCAGAGAGCCCTTTACAAGACCTAGTTCCCAGTAGTTTTTTTAGTCCCTTTGAATAGGTTTTAAAGGAACTACTGGGACGAAAATGTCCCACTAGTTCCTTTAAAGGAACTAGCAAAGGAACTACTGGGATCAAAGGTAAAAGTGTACACACAGTTTGACTGTGAGAGCGGAATCACAGAATCTTTCAACCTGCATTGTCCTAACCTAACCTAACTGGAGAAAAAAAAGTGAATTTACCATGAAATACCCAGATATAAAAAAGTAATAATGATTATGTTAAGAAGGTAATGATATTGTAGGGTATGAAAATAATAACAAAACAAGGTCTAAAATAAATTAGATATTTAATTGATTTATTTACAGAAAATGATAAACCAATACCTATTAAAATTTTGGTTGTTTAATTATTTAATTTAGACGAAATACAGTGGTTATATGATGAGTAAGAACAAAATTCTCTTGGTTAAGAGTATTCCCTGTGAATATCAATCGATCATCTAAGTAATGTTTTGGTGCTCAAGAGAATTTTGCCGATGTGGATATACATATTATGTCGGTAATTATTATCCTTAGAATAAGCATATTATCATGACATGAGTGCAAATACCTACTCGATAATTGTAATACAAATTCTTATTTATTTAAACGTACAATAATTTCGCAAGCTGTTATCAACAATTTGCCTTACGTTACCTAAGGAGATTGTATAAATGCTATGCGGAACATTGTGATATCAATAAAAGTGAAATTCGATTACATATTTTGCCTTTTGTTGTTATTTATTTATAGTTACAATTAGATTGTAAATGAAGATTGTCCTACACATAGATTTCGTAGTGTTTACATGACTAGAAAATAACGTTTCATTTGTAACCCTACGGTTCTAACAGGGTCTATACTAGATACACTCTAATAAGTTTAAATTGGATATTTCTTCAACACTTTTTAGTTACTTAGCAGCATACAACCTCCTCGGTCACCGTGTATTACGAATTTACATCGAATAAGCGAATATAATGGTTCCATGACGTGACATTGCACACCGCAGCACGAAACTCTTTCCTTCGCCTTGTACTACGTTTGACAACACAAGCTTGGCTTGGTTCCATGAGCAAAGAGACACAGAAACCCGGTGCGTCAATATCACGGCTTTTACACATTTTATATGTATGTAATGTACATGGTATCCATGCGCTAATACGGCAAAGCTTCTAACAATATGACCATATCATACTAGACTACAAACTACCACTAATATCTAGTAAAAATATCGGGCAACTAAATTCCTCAATGCCGTAATAAATAACTAATTTAAACCAACATAATAGGCTTCAATTAAGATTTATCTTTGAATCTAGCTACCTCAAACAGTATTGAAAATTAAAAATAATAATTATATCACACACTTTAATTTACGTAGGATTCATAATCATAATGCAAATGAAACGTGACATACACATTCAAACCGGCATGACGACGTTCAACTTAGATGGATCGTGTAATATCACTAATCTAGCATTCCGATGCGCTAGCCACGTGGGTTTGAGACAATCAGAATAAACAAAACGGTAGATGTAAATAAATAATTAAATCATTTTAAAATATAACTCTCTAACTTATAGTTAAAGTTTTGAATCGCCAAAACTTAAAATAAGTCTCTATGAAACCCGCGTACGATGTAAAAGGCGATCTCTAGAGGTGACCGGGGGGACACCTCGCGGCCGACTCTAGCTCGTCCCCGGTGACGTCATAGCTGCGGTTGGTCGCGCCAACCTGCACAATGATCGCCACGGCGCTGCGCGGGCTGCGCGGGCTGCGCGCGCTGCGCGGGCGGCGAGGCGAGACAAACACACACAGCTCCACTATATGTACAAAAGGCAATAAAGATGAACTTGTGATCCGCGTCGACGCGACCTATTCCGAGACGATTGATTGTCATGAATAATCATCGATATCAAATTTAAATAAAACTAAATTATCAATAAACAAATCGAGGTACAAATTTTCCTAGAGCGGACATCGTGTAAGAAATCTTCAACTATCCATACGAAATAAAATTTATATCTAAACGCGCTTACGAATAAACAATAACTATAAAATAAAACAGAATAATGAAAATGTTAAATTATAACACAGCTTTTACTCCTCACTCCGCGTTCCGATCGGGTACGAGACGAATGCTACGTCGCTGTCCGAACATTATAACTCGGGCATCTCGATTACTATAAGCTTTAACTATACAGAAACTATCTATGAGCCATTACAATTTAATGGAATGTGTGAGCCTAGAAGAGAGGGAAACTACAGATTTGATATAAGGGTGAGAGAGACATAGCATCGTCGAAAGTACGAGGAAAAACCACAATGAGCTTAAGGAAGAAACGATAAACTATCAAAACTATTCTCTTGCCTTAATGTTTCGACCATCAATCAATTCGCAACTTATTGCTCTTGCAGCTATTTAATGTGAAAAATAATGATAAAGATATCATCGGTGAGTTTAAGTTACTAAAATGGCAACGCGCTTAGCGGCACTCCCAAACTTTGACGGTTTGATCGACGCTGCCCGATATCACGAATGGCAAGCTCCTGTGGAAATCTGGAACAAAGAGAGAAAGCTTTGTTAGAATAAAATACATACATACATAACAAATATGCGAAAATCACATTTCCCCATTGATCAAACTTCGAATAAAAATATTAGAGTAAAAAATATTTTTAAAGAATATCTCCGTCCCCCTGTCTTTGCCACTCCATCTCTCTAACTGTCATTCTGTCACTACATATCTGTGTGTCACTTTATATCTCTGTCTGAAACTATATTTTTGGCTGTCATTCTGTCACTATCTCTCTAACTCTCTGTCTGTCACTCTATCTCAGTCTGTCAGTCACTTTATCTCTCTGTCTGTCACTCGCTGTCTGTCACTATCTCTGTCTGTTACTCTGTCTCTGTCAGTCAGTCACTTTATATCTCTGTCTGTCATTCTGTCACTTTATCTTTGTCTGTCACTCTTTCCCTCTGTCTTTCACTCGATCTCTGTCAGTCACTCTGTTCCCTATCTGTCACGCGATATCTGTCTGTCACTCGATCTCTCTGTCAATCACTCTGTTCCCTGTCTGTCACGCGATATCTGTCTGTCACTCGATCTCTCTGTCAGTCACTCTGTTCCCTGTCTGTCACGCGATATCTGTCTGTCACTCGATCTCTCTGTCAATCACTCTGTTCCCTCTCTCCGTGTGTAGGTCACCGACCGATGCTGGTGGCGAAGTGGTGGTGCGCGTAGAGCGTCTTGAGGCAGCGCGTGTGCGCGACGTCCCACACGCGCAGCGTCTTGTCGTCGGACGCGGTGAGCAGGTAGCGGCCGCCCGGGTGCCACGCCAGCCCGCGCACCCAGTTGTCGTGCCCCACCAGCGTCGCCAGGCACTGGCCCGTGCTCACGTCCCAGATCTGAAAGTTTCATTTCATTTATTTATAAATTACACATTCAAGTACACAGTCATAACAGGTTTGCACCTAATTAACTATGCTTAACACTAAAATAAATTACCTAAGTACATACTGTAAATTTTACAGTCAATATTAACAGTCAGATATTTTTAAATCGATTATGTCAAACTTATAAAACAATTGTCAGATACATGAATTAGAATATGGTCATATTGTGAATTAGAAGATTATCACAATTAGAATAAGACAATATAAGTTAGGTTAAGTTGTGTCACAACATCATCTTAACCATATCCCGTATCTCACGGGGTCGGCTACCTAATATAGGTGATTGAAAGAAAGTTGCAGAACCTATAAGATAGGTGATAGCCTAGTGACGCTTACAAAGACCCTCTGGTTAACAACAAATTGGACCTTACAAGAAAGTATTGTAGAACATAAAAAATACTGGATTATTTAGGTGTATCACAACATCTTTTCTGCATTCTATGAAATAACCGCACGTAGGTTGTTCTCTTCCATGCTGGACTGGGAGCAAGAGAAAAACGTAGAATGTGCCAGCTGCATTTCCTCCCAGACGTGCTGTAAAAACCAGCTAAGGGATCCGAGGGTTTCTATAAGTATATTGCAATTTGGGCGATGGGCTTACAACCTGTCACTACAGCAATATACCTACAAATCTATCTTAAATAACCCTCAAAACTTTGTCAGACGTGTCGGAACGACCTTAGTTTAGGTCGTTTTCGCTCTGCCTACCCCATAATCATCTCCCTAGCCTTATCCCATATCACACGGGATCGGCTACTAATATAGGTGATTGAACGAGGGGTACCGGTTTTTACACAGACCGACTGCCATCTGACCTCCGCAGCCCAGAAGGGAAACCAGACCCGATCCTAGATTAGGTCAGAGTTTTCACTGGCCTCTGATATGGCTTAACGACTAATATCCACGATATTAACCGGGACCAACGGCTTAACGTGCCTTCCGAAGCATGGAAAAAATCGCCGTAAAAACGTATATATGAAATTTGAAAACCGAAAAACATATTGGTACGTGCTGGGATTCGAACCACGACCTGGAGGCAGCGGCCCTATCCACTACACCATCGGGCTCTCTTAGTAAGTTGTGTCAGAACATATGGAGATGAATAAACGATGGAGGTTAAGCCGTAATTTCGAAATAAATGTTCAACGACGATGACGAACATACCGCATAGAATCACAGATCACTTATACTGGCTAATCATACTGCAGTGTCAGTCGGATGTTGACACCAGAGCACAGCTCGGACACTCCTAACTACAATGTCGTTTTGGTCACACATCGACAGACGGCATGTTGCACTTGGCCTGCGTCTGTGTGCGTGTTATAAGGGTTAACAAATGTTGCTATACCGGACATAATCATCACTTGATTAAACTGGTTCTTGATTAAACTAACGTTTTGAAGTAGCTCACTGTAACTGAATAGTTGGAATAGATTAGATTGCATTGTATGAAGTTACTTACTGTCTCTCAACACTTTGGAATCTAAAAAAGTTCCTATTGGAGTCATGTATTGTGGTAGAAAGACATCCGTATACAGAACAGTACCTAACCATCTTTGGAACACAAAACTTTATTATTTCCGTTACACTGGGAAACATGCGCGCGCCATGCCCGCTAAGCGGACCCACAATGTGACCCACAATCCGGCGCAGTGTGACGTATATTGTGAGGGGAGGTGTGGGTCCATTCTGTCTGTAGTACTATTATATATTCTGTGACCAGTGATCACGATCCAGCCAGCTTGTTAAGACTTCACGATCCAGCCAGCTTGTTGAGACTGGTCTTTCTTATCGTAGCTTATGTGTCTATTAATACAATACAAATATTCTTTATTGCACATAAACAACACATTGTACAGGAACAAACATTACAAAACAAACAGAGTACAATTAGGCGGCCTTATTGCTAGGGTAGCAATTTCTGCCAGGCAACCTTTGGTTAAAGGAGTAGTTTTCTAATATTTTGCGGGATAGTGCAGTTACTATTGTTTTAAATTTAAATAGAATAGAATAGCGCATATCTATTCGTCCATGCTATCTTCCATGCTGGACTGGGAGCGATAGAAAAACATAGAATGTGCCAACTGCATCTCCTCCCTGGCATGCTGTAAAAACCAGCTAAGGGATTCGAGGGTTTTAGTGTATTGTAATTTAGGCGATGGGCTGACAACCTGTCCCTACAGCAATACACAGATCTATCTGAAATGACCCTCAATACTTGTCAGACGTGGCGCAATGACCTTTGTTTGGGTCGTCCAAAAGGCGCTTGCGCCACGTCTGACATAAATTGAAGGAAATTTTAGATTGTAATGTGTATTGCTGTAGTGACAGGTTGTCAGCCCATCGCCTAAATTACAATACACTGTAACCCTCGAATCCCTTTTGCTGACTTCTACAGCATGCCCGGGAGGAAGGGCAACTGGAACATTCTATGTTTTTCTTTCTCTCCCAGTCCAGTATGGAAGAAAATATTGTATGTGTTTCTTTGTGCAATAAAGAATTTTGTATTGTATTGTATGACGTGGTTACCTTGACGGACTTGTCCCTAGAGCCGCTGGCGAGGAAGGGCCCGGTGTGCGAGGCGCGGCGGTTGTCTCCGCCCGAGGCCTCGTTGATGGCTGCGGCGGCCGACTCCGGCGCCCACGAGACGCATTCCACCACATGCTCGTGCTCGCGGAGCTCCATCTAGCAAATATAAGAATAAGAAGCTGTTTAGCGATCTTCCATGCTGGACTGGGAGTGCAAAAAGAACATAGAATATGCCAGCTGCATTTCCCCCGGGCATGCTGTAAAAACCAGCTGAGGGATCCGATTATTATGTCTATATCAGGGTTCTTATTATTAACATGGTTATAACTTTTACTCATTCTGATCAAGGGAGAATGGGCACTAACATTTGTACGACAGCCTAATACAGAGTTTATACAAAAGAGTTTCGTGTTTACTTTCTAACAGGTAGGCAGAGCGTAAACTACCTAAACAAAGGTTGTTCCGTCACGTCTGACAAAGTTTTGAGGGTTATTTAAGATAGATTTGTAAGTATATTGCTGTAGTGACAGGTTGTCAGCCCATCGCCTAAATTACAATATACTGAAACCCTCGGATCCCTTAGCTGGTTTTTACAGCATACCCGGGAGGAAATGCAGCTGGCACATTCTATGTTTTTCTCTCGCTCCCAGGCCAGCATGGAAGAAAGATCGGCTTTAACGTTTTAAAATATTGTAATTTCTCACGCACAATCTTAAACCCTATTTACACGTTTCTAGTGTGTAATAGTCGTGTTACTAGATGATAAGCGAAATATTCCTCTGTTTACAAAACGCTTTAAATAGTATTTCTTCCATGCTGGACTGGGAGTGCGAGAAAAACATAGAATATGCCAGCTGCATTTCCCCCGGGCATGCTGTAAAAACCAGCTGAGGGATCCGAGGGTTTTAGTATATTGCAATTTAGGCGATGGGCTAACAACCTGTTACTACAGCAATATATACAAATCTATCATAAATAACCCTCAAAACTTTGTCAGACGTGGCGAAACGAGCTTTGTTGAGGTCGTTTACGCTCTGCCTACCTGTTGGAAAGTAAACACGAAACTCTTTTGTATACACTCTGTATTAGGCTGCTCTTTGGTAGGTTAGTCACTCAGACAGCTGTCATGTATCATGGTCATACGTTGGACTAAATAAAACCAAAATAATCTCGTTATTCTGCTATTTGTCTTGACCAATACCCTTCACTACCCCATTAGGGATATAGGCGTGATTATATGTATGTATGTATGTATGTATGTATGTTAGAGACCGGACAAAGAGGGGCAGCTGTAAGCTAATATTGTTTCCAGCTCGCATAGCGTGGCGCCAACTGCGCCGGCATAGCCTCGTGACATCGTCTTAGCGCGTTGTCTTGAGAGGATCTACCTGGAATATGCCCGAATTTGCCCGAAATTACATACATACGTATAATCACGCCTTTATCCCTAATGGGGTAGGCAGAGCGTAAACGACCCAAACAAAGGTCGTTCCGCCACGTCTGACCAAGTTTTGAGGGTTATTTAAGATAGATTTGTAGGTATATTGCTTTAGTGACAGGATGTCAGCCCATCGCCTAAATTACAATATACTGAAACCCTCGGATCTCTTAGCTGACTTTTACAGCATGCTCGGGAGGAAATGCAGCTGGCACATTCTATGTTTTTCTCTCAATTAAGGATAAAGTTTTGGTTGTTATTAATACACCATTTGTAGTGTATTCTAGTCGCAGTAACAGCATTAATGGCCACGTGCTGTGTGTCTAAAATGTACCTTCCTTCTACGGTGGTTTGTCGGGTTGAATTGCCCATCAAACCCTCGCTTCGGTTTAAACCGCAACTGCCTCCGTGGTCTAGTGGTCAGAGCCATGAGCTTACGATCCGCAGGTCCTGGGTTCGATTTCAACGGGACCAAGTTGATGTTTGTCAATTTATAACTTTGTGAGGTTTTCCCCAGTTTGGTTAGGACATTGCAGGTTGAATCACTCTGTCCGAAAAGTTAAAGGATTCCGTGTTTCGGTCGGTCCCGGTAGTTGCCTTTGATTGTGGTCGTTACTCAAACCATGTCAGAGGCCTTATGTATGCCCTGTGCTACTAGGCGGTTTTAAGTCTGACACCAGGGTTTATCGGGAGTGCACTCGTTGAGAAGAAGAAGTTGAAACCGCCTTATGGTGTCCGAAAAGTTAAATGATTCCGTGTTTCGGAGGGCACGATAAGCCGTCGGTCCCGGTCGCTGTCTTTGATTGTGGCCGTCACTCAAACCATGTCCGAATCCTAATAGCTGTGCTACTAGGCGGTTTAAAAATTCTCATACCAGGGTTCATCGGGAGTTCAATCGCTAAGAAGAAGAAGTTGAAACCGCCTTATGGTGTCTGAAAAGTTAAATGACTCCGTGTTTCGGAGGGCACGATAAGCCGTCGGTCCCAGTCGCTGTCTTCGATTGTGGTCGTTACTCAATCCTGTGCTACTAGGCGCTTTTAAAAGTCTGACACCAGGGTCCACTCGCTAAAAAGAAGAAGTTGAATCCGCCTTATGGTGCTCTGTCGTGGTTCGTACCTTGCAGTTGTTGGATTCCGTGTTTCGGAGGGCACGATAAACCGTCGGTCCCGGTCGCTGTCTTTGATTGTGGCCGTCACTCAAACCATGTCAGAGGCCTAATAGCTGTGCTACTAACGGTTTTAAAAATCCACTCGCTAAGAAGAAGAAGAAGAAGTTGAAACCGCCTTATGGTGCTCTGTCATGGTTCGTACCTTGCACTCGTTGGTGTCCGCGTTCCACACGCGCACGGTCTGGTCGTTGGAGCCGGACGCGAGCAGCGCGCCGTCCGCACTCACGCGCACCATGCGCACCCACTCGCGGTGCCCCTTGTATGTCTTGATACAGTAGCTGAAACATACATATATCATCATCATCATCTCCCTAGCCTTATCCCATATCTCACGGGGTCGGCTACTTAATCTAGGGGATTGAACGAGAGTACTGGTTTTTACATAGAGCGACTGCCATCTGACCTCCGCAACCCAGAAGGAAAACCAGACCCAATCCTAGATTAGGTCAGTTTTCAAGCCGCCAATGCTTAGCCCTGGCCTCCGATATGGCTTAACGACTAATATCTACGGTATTAAACGGTATGAAACATACATACATACATACATAAAATCACGCCTTTATCCCTTACGGATACGGATGCCTCCAAAAGGCGCTTTCGCCAGGTCTGACATAAATTGAGGGCAATTTTAGATTGTAATGTGTATTGCTGTAGTGACAGGTTGTCAGCCCATCGCCTAAATTACAATACACTGTAACCCTCGAATCCCTTTTGCTGACTTCTACAGCATGCCCGGGAGGAAGGGCAACTGGAACATTCTATGTTTTTCTTTCTCTCCCAGTGCAGTATGGAAGTTAGTTAGTTAGTAGCTGAAATAAACCAGTTATGTTTATTCACAATTTGTAAGGGTACAGAGAGTTTACACAGTTCCGGTGTCTATACTATTTCCAAATCAAGCTTCCTCGTAACATTCAAAATAGTCCCTCTTACTTTACTTTCAAAAAAAGACTGAAAGAGCATTTTATGTCCTTACCATAATGTTATATTAATATAATCGTATTTTTATAACTAACTAACTTTTTTTAACTTTCATGCTGGACTGGGCGCGAAAGAAAAACATAGAATGTGCCAGCTGCATTTCCTCCCGGGCATGCTGTAAAAATCAGCTAAGGGATCCGAGGGTTACAGTATATTGCAATGTAGGCGATGGGCTGACAACCTGTCACTACAGCAATGTACCTACAGATCTATCTTAAATGACCCTCACTACTTTGTCAGACGTGACGGATCGACCTTTGTTTAGGTTGTTTACGTTCTGCCTACCCCATTAGGGATAAAGGCGTCATTATATGTATGTATGTATGTTTATTGTAAATTTAGCGGGGTACAGAGAGTTTACACTTTGTTCATATTTATATATAATTCTATTATTTTAAGTGCTGTTCATTATATTCTATTGTTTTTATTGATTAACAAGCGACACGCTCCGGCTTCGCATGGAAATCATCAGTGTTTTTCTACTATATTCTGCATGTATTATACATATAAACCTTCCTCTTGAATCACTCTATCCATTAAAAGAAACCGCATCAAAATCCGGTGCGTAGTTTTAAAGATCTAAGCTTACATAGGGATATAGGGACAGAGAAAGCGATTTTGTTTTATACTCTGTAGTCAATTGTCAGGGTACAGAGAGTTTACACTTATTTAGTGTCTATACTATTTCCAAATCAGATTTAGAATAAAGGTAAACAAAGTTTCATGTCTTTTTATTAATTATCTTTAGCTACAGGGATGCAGGGAGATAACCTTTAACTTAAAAATGTAGTTTATTCAATGAATTAAAAGCTAAATTTAGTTCTAATTGACGTGACTAATCCGATGCTAGGTCTAGAAGTAACGGAATAGCGAGCGGTCTTGTCTGTTTCAGTATAGCATTTCCAACTCAGTGTTAGAATAAAGGTAAACAAAGCTTCATGTCTTTTTATTAATTATCTTTAGCTACAGGGATGCAGGGAGATAACCTTTAACTTAAAAATGTAGTTTATTCAATGAATTAAAAGCTAAATTTAGTTCTAATTGACGTGACTAATCCGATGCTAGGTCTAGAAGTGACGGAATAGCGAGCGGTCTTGTCTGTTTCAGTATAGCATTTCCAACTCAGTGTTAGAATAAAGGTTAACAAAGCTTCATGTCTTTTTATTCAAAAACACATTTCAATAATAAATGATACGTGTTGGCAAATCAGTTAGATGACTAAAACTACTATTTCATTATGTTATCCTATCTAATAGCTAAAACTTGTTTTAAAAACAAGATCTATCGATTAAAAGACATGAAATTTTGTTTACCTTTATTCTAAATCTGATTTTTTCGCTTAATATGGGATACATCTTCTAGTGATTAATCCCGATCAGCGATATAAAAAAAATTATCGAGGTTTTCGTGGTTTTAGAGGTATTCACATTATCGACCGAAGTTTACTAACATATAGGCGAGCGTAGCGAGCTCGAGATTTTAAGTTTCTGATCGAAGTCAATCAACTTATATTGCGAGCGTAGTGAGAGCATAAATTCACGTTATTGGGACTTTCAATCGCATTTCGGGACAATTCTGGTGGGTCCCGGTCATCTGGCAACTAACTATACGTGAGACTGTAACGGAACGTGAGATTATGACACTTTGTATTTATGATTTATTCCTACTTTTGTTTTTCTCTTATTATTATTATATTTTTTAATCAGGCAGGCAGTTGTAGCAACTGATAGTGCCTGTATCCCACTGTTCACGATTTGCTTGTCTTATTGAAGTTTTGTAGGTATTTGTCCAATTTGTTCATAAAGACATTTAGAACTCAGTTTAAGAATGAAGAGTGTCTTTTAATTAAAGATCTTATTTCTAAAATAAGTTTTAGCTATTAGATATGACAACATAACGAAATAGTAGTATTAGTGATTTAACTAAGCGTGTAATTTATTTTTGAAATGTGTTTTTGAATAAAAATACTGAGTTGGAAATACCATAGAGTCGTTCGATTATGACGAGGCTAGTTTCTAAGCTGAGACTACATACCCAGTGGCGACCTCCCAAGCCTTGATGGTCTTGTCCCGGCTGGCGGAGTAGACGATGTCCCCGGACGGCGAGAAGGCCACGGAGGACACGTTGTGGTCGTGGCCGTGCATCGTCTTCACGCACTCGAACGTCTGGTTGAAGTCCCACAGTTTGATCGACATGTCGGCACTGCAAGATACTGTAAGGAAGAGAAACGGTTATTTTTATTTATAAAACTTTATGCACAAAATGTTACATGGGCGGACTTAACGCCAAAGGTATTATCTACCAGTCTACCTTAGTAACATTGTATGTTTAGTAAAAAGTTCCGTATGTTTTGTTGCGAGAGTGAAATAAGTCATTGTACGTTTGATATTTTCACGTCTAGGGTAAATTATAACAGCTGTAATTAAATCATTTAAATAAAATGGTAATCCATTATAAATCAACTACATATTATTTTCTTTTAGTATAATATTACGATAAAACATCCTACAATGCAAAGAAAAAACATCTTTAAATAGACTCAATTGTGCGAAATGACTATTCTCGGCTGCAAATCCCCGAGGAAATCTCGCGAGATCTGCTCAATATTCCATCTAGTTTGATTACCGCCGAAAATAAATGTGTGCGGGTTCATTCGTAAAAAGAAAATACGTGAAAGAATGTTGTAGAACCTCTAAGATAGTTCTAGCCTAGTGACGCTTACAAAGCCTCTCTGATTATAAACAAATTGGACCTTACAAAAAAGTATTGTAGAAAAAAAAACTGGATTATTTAGGTGTATCACAACATCTTTTCTGCATTCTATGAAATAAATGCACGTAGATTGTTCTCTGCCATGCTGGACTGAGAGCGGGAGAAAAACAGAATGTACGTGCTGTAAAAATCAGCTAAGGAATCCGAGGGTTTCTATAGGTATATTGCAGCTGACAACCTGTCACTACAGCAATATACCTTCAAATCTATCTTAAATAACCCTCAAAACTTTGTCAGACGTAGCGATACGACTTGTTGTTGTTTAGGTCGTTTACGCTCTGCCTACCCCATTAGGGATAAAAGGCGTGATTGTATGTATATACAACATCTTTTCTGCAATCTATGAAATAACTGCACGTAGATTGTACCACTATTTACGTGGTCAAAAAAGCCGTAAGGCTTAAGTGGGACTGGGCTGGCCATGTGTGCCGAGAGATGGGTCAAACTAGCCACAAAATTAGTCCAACAAGAACGTCGGCGCAGAGGGAGGATGCGATGGCGGGATGACTTGGTTGACTTAGAACCCAACTAGTCAGAAACAGCCATGGATCGTGTTGCCTGAAAAGAGGGAGGCCTTCGCCCAGCATTGGGACACTTTAGGCTAATATAATAATAAAAAGATAGTTCCATGCTTCCTTCCATGCTGGACTGGGAGTGAGAGAAAAACATAGAATGTGCCAGCTGCATTTCCTCCCGAGCATGCTGTAAAAACCAGCTAAGGGATCTGAGGGTTACAGTATATTGTAATTTAGGCGATAGGCTGACAACCTATCACTACAGCAATATTCGTACAAATCTTTCCTGAATGGCCCTCAAGACTGTCAGACGCGGCGGAACGGCCTTTGTTTGGGTCGTTTGCGCTCTGCCTACCCTATTAGGGATAAAGCGTGATTATATGTATATAAAAGATAGTTCATTAGCTAGGACTCACCAAGTAGTTTCCCGTGGTGGTCGAAGGCGATGTCCTGAACGGAGTCGGTGTGCCCCTTCAGGGTTCGTTCGTACTCGCCGCTCTCGAAGTCCCACACCTTGATGGTCGCGTCCTCGCTGGATGAGACCATCAAACTGAACACTGGGTGGAATATTACCTGGAAAATTATACGATTGCGTTCATCAAAATGTAAAACAAGAGGGCATCATCTCCCTAGCCTTATCCCGTATCTTACGGGGTCGTCTACCTAATCCTGGGGATTCTTCTTTTTCTTTTAATAATAATAATGATTTTTAAAACGCGGTTCAGAAACAGATATTTTCTTTAATAATGTTCATGTAGGTATGTAATGGAAGAAAAATGGATCTATAATTTTGGAGATCATCGTCATCATCTGTCGAGTGGGTATCGAGTCTGTCGACCCAATGAACCCTGGTGTCAGAGTTTTTAAACCGCCTAGTAGTACAACTACCAGGCCTCTGACATGGTTTGAGTAACGACCACTATCAAAGACAGCGACCGGGACCGACAGCTTAACGTGCCCTCCGAAGCACGGAATCTTTTTTTTTTTTCGGACAATCAGGTGATTCAGCCTGCAATGTCCTAACCAAACTGGGGAAAAATTCACAAAGTGATAAATTTTCCAATATCAACTTTGGTGTTTCCCCCCTGGGAATCGAACCCAGGACCTCCGGATCGGGAGTCCATGGCACTAGCCACAAGACCACGGAGGCAGTTATCCCGGGGATTGAACGAGGGTTTGGTTTGGTTTTTGCACAGAGCGACTGCCATTTGACCTCCGCAACCCAGAAGGGTAACCAGACTCAATCCTAGATTAGGTCAGAGTTTTCAAGCCGCCAATGCTTAGCACTGGCCTCTGATATGGCTTAACGACTAATATCTACGGTATTAAACGATATTAACCGGGACCAACGGCTTTACGTGCCTTCCAAAGCACGGAAAAACACCGAATAAACGTACATATTAAATTTGAAAACCGAAAAACACATTGGTACGTGCTGGGATTCGAACCACGACCTCCCCCGATCAGGAGGCAGCGGCCCTATCCACTACACCATCGCGCTATGTCAAAATGTAAAACAATAGGTGCGACATAATATAGTTTGACAAATTGGCCTCTAGATTTGGAAAGCCGACCCAGCGTTACATAGATGTAGTTTCTCTTGTTTTTTATTGATTTAAATGTTTCAATTTATAATCTGTTTTATCTATCGCAAAAATAAGTATTGCATGCAGCTAGTGGAGCTTTATTTACAGTATTAAGAAACCAAAATAAGTTTTAACTATACTTGGTAAATATTTCATACGAATGTTGATAAGTAGGTACCTACTTCAACGCGGAAGTTTCTAAATATGGTATGTTCCGCTTTGTTACAAATATGGTAAATTCTGTAGTTATATGCTTAACATATCTTGACAAATTCAAAGATGAAAGCGCATTCTTTTTTTGAAAATATCTTTAAAGCTGAATGTATTTTAAAGGTACGAAATACACAAAACAGGAGCCATATTTTTGAATCGCTCGAACCGTAATACGCATACGAAGTCCAACATACCCATGGCAATTTGTAAGAAAATCGCATGCGAAAGTTACTTTTACGTATGCGCATTGGAGTTCGAGTAATTCAATAATACGCTTCCAGGTAGTAACATTGTATTTTACACCTGCAAAATACAATGTTTTGATACCGCAGTGTATAAAATCGACTGTATAATTACAGTTCACAAAAGCGATTGTGCCGCGCTGATTGCGAGAATTGAACGAGCAAAAAGCACAACAATGACCTAAACCTAAAACAATAAGCCGATAACTGTCGACTCTTCGACAACTTTCATTCGCGTAGAAAGTTATATCTTCTTTTTATCGTGTAGGTATAGTAAGACCGGTAAACACGCTAAGCTTGTAAAGTTACTACGTCCGTTGTGTTGCGGGATAATTTACTACGTACTACATTATGAATAATGCCCTTGTTTAATGAAGTACGCAACACACGCGGTAATGGAAATAAATATCCCTCAGTTATGCATATCCCTAAGCTCCCTTTTAAAACCCTCCATAAGAAACGTGGAACGTAACAAATATGTCTGGGCGCCTGTTTAACCAGCGGTGTTACAGTATTTGATCTGCCAAGCCTGCCCTACAGTAAATTTTCTTTAATTATTTATTTTGTTAATTAACTGCCTCCGTGGTCTAGTGGTCAGCAGAGCCATGGGCTTACAATCCGGAGGTTCTGGGTTCGATTCCCAGGGGAGGAACACAAAGTTGATATTTGTCAATTTATCACTTTGTGAGGGTTTCCCCAGTTTGGTTAGGACACTGCAGGCAGAATCACCTGATTGTCCAACATGAAAAAGGATTCCGTACTTCGGAGGGCACGTTAAGCCGTCGGCCCCGGTCGCTGTCTGTGATAGTGGTAATTTCTCAAAACCATGCCAGAGGCCTAATAGCTGTGCTACTAGGCGGTTTGAAAAGTCTGACACCAGGGTTCATCAGGTCGTTGTTCGACTTGAGAAACCACTCGGTAAGAAGAAGTAAATTTTCTAGATAAAAGACTTCAACGGTTAGTGTAGAAGAAACAAAGCAGAGAAAACAACGCAGTGATTTGAATGATTCCACATCAGTCAGATCGGGAGTTTCAAGTTTAACCAATAGACTTAGAGGCAGGGAAAGTTTTATGACACCCCTTTCAGACCAGTTCCGATGAGAATCTTGCTATTGGCATCTATCATTTTAATTGGCTGACTATTAAAAGGCGTGCACAATGAATAGCTCTAGGCAATATATCCTGGGCTACAGATATTGGAGATGTCGTATATCAAAGTTATAAACGCTTTATTCATATTGATATCTAAAAGAATGTTGAAGACAGGATTTCTTTTTTATTATTACGCCGTAAGATTGGTAAAGAAAGATATAATGTCGACTGAATTTAATAATGTTATACGTCTACCAAATTTGGTTTTATGCAATTTTTTGTTCAGTGTCCGAGGTCCAATAGAGGTATTTCGACATCAGACAAGATCATCGATGGCTTTTATATCTAAAAAAATAATAAATGGTGCAGGGAATTCCACTGCGAGTATGGCAAATACCCATTGGGGGAGGCTCATGTCCTGCAGTGGACATTTGGGCTGATGCTGTTGTGGTTACCTTAGTAATGGTGGCTCGGTGGCCGGTCAGACAGAACTTCTCCGGCGGTCGCGGGATCCACTCGGCCGGCGTGCGCTTGGCCCGAGTGGGCGCGCCCTCTATGAACTCTTTCTGGGCTTCAGACAGCTTCGACTCCAGTTCCATCACCTGAAGGACAAACAAGGAATAGGTTATTAAAAACAGGTATATTATATCACCTGGGAACCTGCCAATGACAGAAAACGACGCATATATAAAAAAATATGGCGAGAACTGGCGCTAAACCGTGATGAATGGAAAGGACGGAGAGGCCTTTGCCCTGCAGTGGTGTCCCACAGGCTCATAATAACATATATATCACAATTCTAAATTTACCTACTACAAAAAATACAAGATTAATTCTTGACACTCTTGTCTTTGAGGACTCCATGTAACAGTTTATGTATTAGGAAATTATGTCTTTATTATAAAAAAATATCAACTGTACAGATTTTATTCTGTCTCAGATTATACAGAAATCCTTTTACTACAGGCGAGTATTTGCCCACAACCAGCCATCAACATAATAAATAGTGACACACATTTGAAAACATTGTCACTAGGTCGGCAAGAAACATGATTGATTGACTTTAAGTCGATGTTGGTTTGACAAGGCAGGCCAAGTGTCCACCGTCTAACTAATAGAACTGAACATCTATCAAATCTTAACCTATTTCTATGCTAATACGAATAGTTGGGCGCTTTCAGCCAAGGCCGGCACGATCGTAAACAAACGCAAGAATTCTAGGCCAATACTAGTGCAAGGTTTGTGAGACGAGCGCATCTCTGATTCACTGCGTCTAGTTTTATTGTTTAGAATCGCTTTTATATCTGGATCGAGTTGTTCGATACTTGTGGTCTCTGTCGTTGTATTTGTATCGAAGTTTATACTAAATAGCTACTAGAAAGATAGCACCACCTTCCATGCTAGACTGGGAGCGAGAGAAAAACATATAATGTGCCACCTGCATTTCCTCCCGGGCATGCTGTAAAAGCCAGCTAAGGAGCCAGGAAGAAGGATCCGAGGGTTTCTGTACCAATATTGCAATTTAGGCGATGGGCTGACAACATGTCACTACAGCAATATACCTACAAATCTATCTTAAATAACCCTAAAAACCGTGTCAGACGTGGCGGAACGATCTTTGTTTAGATTTTTACGCTCTGCCTACCACATTAGGGATAAAGGCGTGATTATATGTATGTAAGATAGCACTGTTAAACGTTTCTTTGAAATATGCAACGACGAGCGGATCGCTTACCGACATGAACACTAGGCACACTCCTTTTTTATAAATACATAAAAGTAGGAATAATAATAATAGTTTAAATTTTAGTTAATAGTTTGATTATAGTATTAAATATTATTAGTTAAGGAAGAGCGGTGCCTCCCAACACAGGCAAATGTTTGCTTACTGGGAGACTCCATCCCTTAGTTTGTAAGTGAACTGAAATTTACTTAAATAAAGAATTTTGTATTTTGTATTGTATGAACAGCTCGTATTGATTGTATGATGCAGCGAGTGTGAACTTTCGATGTAGAGCAAATTTGCGAGAGACTTATCCATTCTTCCATGCTAGACCAGGAGCGAAAGCAAAACATAGAATGTGCCAGCTGCATTTCCTCCCGGGCATGCTGTAAAAACCAGCTAAAGGATCATAGTGTATTGCAAATTACGCGATGCGCTTGATAACCTGTCACTACAGCAATATACCTACAAATCACGCCTTTATCCCCCAATGAGGTAGGCAGAGCGTAAACGACCTAAACAAAGGTCGTTCCGCCACGACTGTCAAAGTTTTGAGGGTTATTTATGATATATTTGTAGTGTAGTTAAATTGCTGTAGTGACAGGTTGTCATGTCAGCTCATCGCCTAAATTACAATATACTGAAACCCTCGGATCCCGGAAGCTGGTTTTGCAGCATGCTCAGGAGGAAATGCAGCTGGCACAATCAATATATTTCTCTTGCTCCCAGTCCAGCATGGAAGAATAGCAGAAGAAACAGATTTCACAGTCATTGTAAATCGAGCTAACTACTTGTCTCCCTGCAAGTCCATGTGTGTTTTTTTTTTCCATTCGGGCCTGGGAGCGAGAGAAAAACATAGAATGTGCCAGCTGCATTTCCTCCCGGGTATGCTGTAAAAACAAGCTAAGGGATCCGAGGGTTTCAGTATATTGTAGTTTAGGCGATGGGCTGACAACCTGTCACTACAGCAATATACTTGCAAGTCTATCTTGAATAACCCTCAAAACTTTGTCAGACGTGGCGGAACGACCTTTGTTTGGGTCGTTTACGCTCTGCCTACCCCATTAGGGATAGAGGCGTGATTATATGTATGTATGTATGTATGTAAGTCCATGTCCAACACGCTGATTCATATTCAGCCCGGCGGCGACCGATCGCCCGGCGGGATAATAATCGCGGCCTAGATACGCGACACGGATCGATCGAATCTAGCTAGAAACCGTGCCGAGTCATTAGGCTTTTTGTATCCGAACGAAAGTGTTCAATCGGGACCTGTTTAGTGAGCTTTGACAACCCGCTCGTTAATGGGTCATTATGTAAGTAATTGTATGTAGGCGTTCAAGGTGTTACAGCTCGTTTTCAATTAGAAAGAATGATCGTCTTCTTCTGCTGTGGGTTGTCGGCGTTTCGAATGACCCGATGGAACTGGTGTCAAGAATTTCAATACCACCTTACGTGTCCTTAAAACCTAAAATCTTAGCCCTCAACACAACAACAGCCCACAAAAAGGGTAAAACTGATAACATTGTTTCATACGTCTCAAATTTAAAATGTTTTATGCGTGTTTACATTTTAAACTGTCTAGTAGTTTTGGTCTCAGTATATTGTAATTTAGGCGATGGGCTGACAACCTGTCACTACAGCAATATACCTACAATTCTATCTTAAATAACCCTCAAAATTTTGTCATACGTGGCAGGACGACCTTTGTTTGGGTCGTTTGCACTCTGCCTACCCCATTAGGGATAAAGGCGTGATTATATGTATGTATGTAGTAGTTTTGTTAGTTTAATTTAAAACGAACAAAACTTAAAACAGGTAAAATACATACATACATATAATCACGCCTTTATCCCGAATGATGTAGGCAGAGCGTAAACAACACAAAAAAAGGGCCATTCCGCCACGTCTGACAAGTTTTCCCGGGAGGAAATGCAGCTGGCACATTCTATGTTTTTCTATCACTCCCAGTCCAGCATGAAAGAATACTATATTAAAATATGACTTTTTAACACCCTGTCTAGCGTGGGATCTCACTTACAAATTACAACACACCTAGCGCAATTAATCATGTTTTGGTGTTTATAAATAGATTACAGGTGTCATCAATTACATTATAGAGAGTAAAGTTGCGTAAGAGTAAGTAATTTATCCTCTTCGGATAATTTAATTTGAAATCCGCCCATTACATGTTCGAAAGGAAATAGCAGAGTATAGTATAGCGTGCGAGTTGAAGATATTAAAGGAGTATATAAAACTGGTTACTCAGATCATAAATAGCATCATCCTAATTTCGTGGATAAGGCAAATTCAGGGAATGGGTAGGTACGACCCCAGCCATCTACTTATGAAAAGCTCATTCTGTGCAGAAAATATATGCTCGCATCGCACGCACATACTTAATCAGACAGTTATGTAAGTGGATTAAACTGAACTATTTCCCATGCTGGACTGGGAGCGAAAGAAAAACATAGAATGTGCGAGCTGCATTTCTTCCCGGGCATGCTGTAAAAACCAGCTAAGGGATCCGAGGGTTTCAGTATATAATTTAGGCAATGGGCTGACAACCTGTCACTACAGCAAAATACCTACAAATCTATATTAAATAACCCTCAAAACTTTGTCAGACGTGGCGGAGTGAACTTTTTTTTTTTAGGTCGTTTACGCTCTGCCTACCCCATTAGGGATAAAGCCGTGATTGTATGTATGTATTAAACTTAAAGGACATTTACCTCTTTTAAATCGAAATGGGTCATAAATTCTTGCTAGTTTCTCTATATAAAATCATAGTAATAAATCTGGTAGTCAAAGGTGGTGACTAAGCCTTATTACGTTTATTCTTGTAAGCCTATTAGACGGGCTGACTGTTCTAAAACTGTCACCGCTGCGAGAATCCCTACTAAGGTAGGCGTCAGCGGTATCCCGCGGCGATAACTGCGTATGTACCGTTTTCATGATCCCCCCGTGAGAATCCAACATAGTGAGAAGAATTGTGTAAGACATATGATCACGCCTTTATCCCTAACGAGGTAGGCAGAGCGTGAACGACCTAAACAAAGGTCGTTCCGCCACGTCTGACAAAGTTTTGAAAGTTATTTAAGATAGATGTCGTTATATTGCTGTAGTGACAGGTTGTCAGCCTATCGCCTAAATTGCAATATACAGAAACCCTCAGATCCCTTAGCTGGTTTTTACAGCACGCCCAGGAGGAAATACAGCTGGCACATTCTATGTTTTTCTCTCGCTCCTTGTCCAGCATGAAAGAAATATATTAGTAACATAGGGGAACATTGATCTACTAAAACAATATTTGCAATTGGAACAAAAATATTTCCGCTTCAAGACCGGGATCCTTGTATGAGGAGCATTTATTTTGTTAAACATAATCATCACAATCATACCGATACGAGTTCAGTTTGGCATCAAATAAGAAAATATTTTCAAATGTATTTTCCCCAAAGCCTATTAGTCTCTGGTGCACACGACTTATAATAGCAAAATATGGCTAATGATGAACCGAAGATTGCCTTTGGCAGGATTAGCTCTTAGGACCAAAGGATGGATTTATAAAGTCATGTCACACAGATTTTTGCTTTCTACCTCTCTCGGTGGTTAATTAAGATGTTCGAACTGTCATACCTTCTTCTGAAGCCTGATGACTGAGGTCCACTTCTTCTCCAGCAGTCCGCCGAACTTGCGGTCCATCTCGCCGGTCATGTCAGCCTCCTTCTTGAACGCTTCCAGCGCGTCCGTGTACCCATTGCTGCCTAGGTAATCGGCGATCGCTTTGTTCCTGTAACAATAACAGACATGTACGTTAAACTTTGCCGATGCATTATTTTTCATAGTGACGAAACGTTTCGCAAGATATTTTAGCAAAATGGTTGATGCAGAATAGCGGCGATTTAACATCAAATACCTGCGGCGCAGTGAACAATGCCCCACTTTGTTCATGTCAAACGAGCTTTTGGCGCGAAATGGCCTCTCCAGTCTACCTCAGTACCTATTCATTCCGGGATTTGGAACCAACCTGACTGGCAAAGGAGAGGTTTTTGCTCAAAACCAGTAAGTTAATGCTTCCGTAAGTCTCAAGTGCACCTTCCGTGACGACTTAAGCTTACCATTCCGGGTGTATTTGCCTAACCTAACACGTCCCACTCGTTAGAGCTTAACCACTTGAGCTACGTAAATTACACATGCTAGTTTTAGAACGGTGTTTCTCTATGGAGTGAAATCTTTTGCAGAAACTTGTGATATTCGCATATCTTTCGCAAACAAATGCAATTGTCTTGTCTGAAGATAAGCAGCAAGAGCTGGTCGACTACAATAGATGAGAAATGGGTTTAATGGTGTTCTGGGAACTGGTTAATAATTTATGCGATTGTTTGGTTTTGATCGACTCTAATGCTTATCAGAATAGAAAGATTTGAAGGAATTAAGATGTTCCGCCTGTATTATTTTGTTGTGACCATGGTGCCATTAGACATACACAGAAATATGCACAAAGAAAAACTTTGAACAGATATTTCCATCCATCGTTCAAGTTTCTGCCAGACCGAGAATCGAATCTAGAACTGTTTACGCTGAATAAGCTGTGCAGGTCAAATTGTTAATAACCTACGTTAATAGATTAACATATAATGTACGTAATTAAATCAACTCGTGAACATATAACACAGCAAATGAGATTGCAGACGCAAAAACGGTAGGTAAAGTTACGAATATAATTAGAAGGCAACCAAGAACCATGAAAACGGATGTTTTTAGCGTAGACGTATAGCAAGACATACATGAAGAAATCTGAGTAAAAAACTGACTAAAAACACAACATCTGATGTTGGTACTTCCCGGAACATCGGCTTGAAAGGGAATCCATGTTGAGCTGGGACATGTGTGCACTTAATTTACTGCCGCCCTATATTTCGATTGCGGATGCTGTAATCTGAGAGAAAACAGATATTTCAGCGGATATCAAAGAACTTGGAAGTCGTAATATTAGTAACTAATAAGAGAAATATGTAAACTGAATACACGAGAATTTTTGTTTTATCAAAGAAGCATTAATATACCTGGCATATTTTGAAGCTTAAGTAACTAGGAACGAAAGTACAGTGTCAATCTCTTCAATCCTTGCAATATTTATCAAGTAAAGGAGCAAAGTTGGCAGGAAGTGGCCGTCACATCCAAGTTCAGTCGTAAAGTGTGTTCTATACTGTCATAAAAATGCAGTGCTACAGGAAATAGAAAACTTGAATCCTGCAGCTACAGGAAATATCAGCAAACTTGCTTTCGTAGTAAGAAGTTTGCTTTATTAAACAAAATCATTTAAAGTCGGACAAATACTGTGATCGGTTTAATCTAAATTTAAAGGGACAAATCAATAACACATTTGCTCACAATGTTTAACAGCATGATTATCGCATTACCAATAAACTCAAAACCCTTTCAAGGTAATTTCAATCAGCTGTTCTATGATATAACATCTCAACAACGGAACGAAACGGTAATCGACGAGGTCAAACGTAAGTGGTGGGAAAATTAAGCTGCACGTTTTGCAGACCATACAACATCCATACAATCTATAATTCCATTCACACGGCTTCCAATTACGCGGCGCATACGCAATTATGGATGGAACTTGCTGATATGCTCAAATAAGAGAACTATAGCAAATGCCTGGTTCTAAACATAAATCATAATGCGCTCAGCTAAAGAGCGTCTGTGTTTTCGAATGCATACAATCGTCAACTCTTCAAAGTTAAAGTGAACAGGTGTCTTCTAGGTGAGCTCGCTCCATTGTCGACTCTGTCTCTATCGTCTCTGACCTAGACTAGAGTCAGAGCAAACCCATTACCAATTAAAAATAAATGAGAAGGAAGAACAGTAGTTTGTCAACCTTGTGGTAAACATGGTACAGATTACATAAATTGATAAAAAAATACATACAAATACATATAATCACGCCTTATTCCCTAATGGGGTAGGCAGAGCTTAAATGACCTTGTCAAATATCGTTTCGCCACGTTAGACAAAGTTTTGAGGGTTATTTAAGATAGATTTGATCACTACAGTTTGTCAGCCCATCGCCTACATTGCAATATACTAAAACCCTCGGATCCCTTAGCTAACTTTTACAGCACGCCCGGGAGGAAATGTAGCTGGCACATTCTATGTTTTTCTCGCACTCCCAGTCCAGCATGGAAGAAATACTACTTAAAATAATTTTCTATAACACGTTTTGTAAACAAAGGAATATTTCGCTTATCATCTAGTAACACGACTATTACACACTAGAAACGTGTAAATAAAGGGTTTAAGATTGCGCGTGAAAAATGACAACATTTTAAAACGTTCATTAATAATAATTTACGCACTTAAACAGTAAGATACTAAACTGATGTAATATACAGGAAATATTTTAAGTAGGTATTGCAAACTAGGCGACGTCTTTGCAACGAGCGTAATTCTAAACAATTATTATAATAACCTGCTATGACAAACGCGAGAAGTGTTATAGATCTCCTTACGCAAAGAATAACTAACACTTACTTATTTCATGGAGTTTTACAAAGTTTTCGTAAGAGAAGAGCTTTATAATCACAATTTGGGAATTCACGTTTGTTTGTGTTGTGATCATAATATTTTGCTCTTTGACCACATCAGGACAAGAAGGTACTATTCTAAACACAAGAAATGTAGATTTATTAATGTGAATTCCTAAATATGTGTTTCCGAATATATTTAATTTTCTGGTCCATGAAACTGAATTTAGACATTCTACTATTAATATTAATAATGTTATTAGCCGCAACATAATTAAATAACAGTCGAAAAAGTCTACGACCTACTTAAACCAGGGATTTTCACCGAATATGCTCTAATTCCATAAGCTCCCTTGTCACATCGTATCATTTCATATTCACCAGACATATTTCACGCGCGTACGTACACACAGTATTATTTACTAGATCACTGCTTGCCAAAAGTTATTCCCAACAAAAACAGATTATTTTGAAATGATCTTTTTGCTCACATATCGTAGGAAAAATATGTGTAATGGAAATTATATTATGTTTTATTAAAAAAAATGGCTATTGATAACGGCGCTACCGTACCTACCTAATCACCGCCGGCCAAAGGTCAGCGTCCTACATAAACCTCGGTTTCCGAGTTCAAGCCGAACTTGCCCCAATTCGATAAGCCGCTTTTGCCATGTCGCCTTATAATGACTGGTATCCGTAAATTATCAAGCTGCTACATCATTCCGATCGAGACTCGACATTCCGACTGTCGATGGCGACTTCCTTCATTGCCAATCAGATAGTGATGCTGATGTGATTGACGACAGATAAACCCTTTAAAAACCTCGGTTTCAGAGTTCAAGCCGAACTTGCCCCAATTGGATAAGCCGCCCTTGCTGTGTCGCCTCATAATGACTGGTATCCGTAATTATCAAGCCGCTACTTCATTCCGAACTCTCCACATTGTCGACATTCCGCCTGTAATGGCGACTTCCTTCATTGCCTATCAGATGGTGATGCTGATGGCTGATAAACGTATCTTTATCGCTCTATTCAGTAAGCCCATGGCTTTACCCAATAAATAATATTTTTCAATTACTATCATTCGAGGATTCTAGCTTCTACGACTTTTTATGTTTCTATAGTCTCTTTGAGCACACTCAAAGGCTTTTTTTTTTCGAGAATGTCAATAACTTTATTTCTGTTTATGACACAGCGACTTACTAAGTAGATGAGGTCACCCAAACCAGCTGAGACTGAGAACACTTTAGCAGAGCGGTTTTGTAACATTATGTAAGGCCGCAACAAAATATTTTAAGCACCGATTAAGAACTGGAAGAATTTGCAAGCTGAATGAGCAAATGAACTCATAATCATAATATTACAATAAAAAATCAGGCAGATACGATATTGCAAATATAACTACATATTATATTTATACTATAACTACATAGTATATTTGTACATTGCAATCATCTACATCTTGAGCTTCACTTTATATATATTGAACACTTAAGTGAAAAGGTATTGTCCTTTGAAATCTAGAAAATCAAAATAGTGGGTCTAGCTCTAACCACTCATATATAAACACTATGTAGCCCTATAAATCACAGGCTTCCATATTGTTTAGAATAAAAATAATAGCTCACTCCCAAAGAAAAAACAGGGCTAACAATAAGTACAAACACCTTGAATGACACGTGAAGATAAGAGAACGCGATTATTGCAACTCATAATAATGAGAGTGTTGCCTGTTCAAGTTACACTGATTGTATTCACTTGTTTACGACGTTGGGCTATAAAAATCATAGTCATAATGTACTCGAGAAACACGCCAGATGTTAGTTAACCTTCCTAACACCAGTTTGTATTTACGACGACATTAATATAAACTTCCTCTATATTTTTTTCGTATTCGCGTTCATAGATTTTACCAAGAATATATAGGATTGTAATGAGCCCACATTGCATGATGTTGTGTTTGGCCTTTTTACTTGGGACTACGTTTTGCTGCATTGACGTCACAATCAAGTCTCGTATTCTTGTAAATCTGATAAAAAGTTACAGTGACGTAGGTAGAATATAAGTTCTCACTTGTATCTCATTCATGAGACGTGAATTACTCTACAATGGCTAATTTACATTTTCACTGCGAGTTTCTCTATGGCTGTAAAAACTTAGTAGGTACAGTCAACAATTCCTTTAGGGTAACAGGGCCGCTCCAACCCGGTTAAGTTTTCTCGAGTTATTACTTATGTTTCTTCATGAGATTTCGTATAGTTGTGCAGGTTATTAAACTGTACAAGTATATGAAATTTTATCTAAATATATAAATAAACAGCTGAGAAAACTCCATTGGTTTGGAGCGGTCCTGTTACCCTAAAGACGTTGTTGACTGTACTTCGAGTGCCCTCTAGCCGTCGTACTTGCCATATAAATTGAACGACCAAGGGATTGTTCTCGATGCCACTTTCTAAGAGAAATGCTCTGTATTGCAAACCTGTACACCTCGGGCTAGTAAGTTTATTCGGTTTGCATTGTGAGGTAAAACATAGTATAAGTTACAATATCATAACTTTATGTTCCATTGTTCGCACGCATTTAATGTAATATTTTTATGACGGTGTCGTTTTTATGTCGCCGCAGGGAAATCGTAAATGCAATCTAACAATAAGCAAGCATGTACGTCCGTATCTCGATTGATACGATGACTTTACTATGTGTTGTACTATACTCTCACTTACACGTTGAAAACTTGAAACCGTATTGAATGACTAATGCTATATACAGTCCCAAACTAATGCCTTAACAATACAACTTTTTGCAATATTATTCGCACCTAAAAGATCCTAGTTACCTATCACAGCTAGGACAAGTCATCTCAAATAGAAGTCACTACTTATTTGACGCAATAAGTCTCCAATTTCAACAATAAGAAGTACATTAGCATACTAATATTACATATCAGTTGTTGTAATCAAAGAACAAACTTTTTGGATAACGTATCGGTTTACTTCCTACAACTCGTGCCAGAATCTTACACGTATACAAGATAAGATGTTTGACAATGAATGAAGTGACTTTATTTTAATCCAAACATTAGGTTTACCTATAAAATACATTGATCGAAATATTTCGAATATGGATTAAATAAATATTAAAACCTGACTAGTAAACTAGTAAAAGGTTCAGTAATCTATCCTGGATAGTGTTGAACGTTGTACCTAGTGGCTAGGCAGTCTTGCAACGGCAGTACTGCAGTAATTAACAGCCGAAATTTTAATAAACGGCATAGGCATCATGTAATTTGCCTTTGTAAATGTACCAAGCCGTCTGCGACATTGATATCAACTGCTCGCTCGTTACCCGAAAGAGCGCTCATAAACTACATTATCACGCTCATAGATCACGCTGCATTTTTTCCGTGCTGTATGTATATGTTGTCAGACCCCACGCAAAGTGTGTGGACACTGGACAAACATGTTAACACAACAAAGGCCTCGCGTTTTACGTCGTGTTACGTCATTTATACTCCTAAAGCCATACGCAGTGACTCAATACACTATCTGTTTCATTCAATTACGTTTGTAATTTCACGTCTTTGCATTTGCTTTCCAAGAATGATGTTTAGTACCAGAGATGTGCCCGTAAAAAAAGATAATGATACCATGGCGAGGTATACGTTGCTTTCTCGTAGGAGGAATTCGATGTCATTAGATGAAATAGTTTATTCGAGTGATGAATGAATGAATAACTGCCTCCGTGGTATAGATGTCTGAGCCATGGTCTCTCGATACGGAGCTCATGGATACACAAAATAGATATTTGTCTTTTCATCACTTTGTGAGACTTCCTCCAGTTTAGTTAGGACATCATACATACATGAAAGACTGGTCTGTAGGAAAAAATATTTCGTGTTTCACTTTGTCTCGGTCGCTGTCTTTGATAGTGGTCATTACAAGACAAACCATGTCAGTAGAATATAAGCTGTGCTTTAGGTGTAAAAAAACTGACACCAGGATTGACACGTTCGTGGCGGCGCCTAGTAAAATCCACTCAAAGAAGTAGAAGAAGAATGAATGAGCGAATTAATTTCATTTCACTCAATTCGGTCGGCAGTGGCCGTGCGGAGAAACTGAATCGATTCGAATGAAACAATCTGCGCTGCGGGCGACCCTATTGTCGGCGTGGGACCAATCGTGTTCAGTTATTCTGTGCAAGTGAAAACAACCAACTATGTATTGTATTGGGTAACAGCAAGTTTCTAACATAAAAATAAATAAACAAATACGATCGATAGGCAGTACAAAAAAATCTAAACCGTCATTCATTCTAATTCTATTATATATATTAAATACAAGTGTTCGAGGTCAGCTAACGTACGCACGTACTTCTTTGCACTTCTACTATTTGAAGAGATTAAAATGATTTTTTTTGCATTTATAAGTTGTAACTTAGTATCAATTTAACGGCCTACAAATTTGCTATTCAACGGTGAAAATAGTTTTTCAATTGGAACAAGGACTGCTGAGATATGAAGAAAAATATTTTAAATTAAATCTTCAACGGCGCCGGACCTGACCTACAACAACAAAGCAGACCTCATCGTGCATCGCCGAGTGTGCTCCCGAGGACCAACGAGTGAGCGGGGTCAACGACCGCCCTTGGCCGCCGGACGCAGGAGCGTAGCAAGCACATAGCAACGTGCGTAGCGGCGTCGTAGAGGACTGCTACGCTGCTACGGAACAAACTGACGCATTACTTGAAGATCCATCGATAGCCAGGTTAGTGCTACGCGCCGCCAAACACATAGTAATATTGGAACCTGAGAAAATCAAGTTTCTTTTTGGACATTTTCTGTGCTTTGCTTTACACCGATTACTATTACTACGAAAGATTAGAAACATCATCTATAAACCACGGAACTCTCAACCTTTCAATATAATGGAATCAAGTAGTCACAAGGACGACAGTTCAGCCGCTAGCCGCAAGGTGGCAGCACTTTGCATCAAGTGCAACAGTCAAGATGATAAGAAAGCACTGTTATCATGCTCACAATGTAAAAAGGTTTTCCATTTTGATTGCATAGGCTTCTCAGAGAGGGTTTATAGGCTAATGGATAAATCAAAAAGGGACAACTGGATGTGCATAATATGTAAGCAAAAGGTACAGTTGGGTGCCCAAAATTTGCCTAAATCTCAACAATCAAATAAAATTCAAAAAACGAAAACTCTTGAGTCCATCAAAGCGGACCAAAAAAAACCTGAATCAAGCCCTACTATTCAAACGTTTTCAACAAACTCGCCACTGAAAAATCCCATCCGTGAGCCTTCAGATGCGTCAGGAGATAACGATAGAACTGCTCTTCACACATCTCACTCGTCATCAACAAGTGACACATCAGAAGATCAAAATATCACGACATTAGGAGGTTTTTCTCTGACTACAGACATAATAAACGACGAAAATTTATCTGTATCAGTAAAAGAAAAAGGTTCACAAAATGACAGCCAAATCGATTATGTAACACAGAGGAAAATGAGAATTCATTTTTCGCAATTCAGCCTCGACGATTCATGTCTTTCCTATAACTATACTAAAACACCTACATTGGAAGATGCTAAATCAAGACAAAAAATGTATGACTTAAAACATAATCTTGATAAGGCAAATAAATACATAGATCAACTACTACTCGAAATGGTGGACATAAAAAAGGAAAATGAACGATTAGAAAATCTTACCAACAGTTTAAAAAAAATATGCTCAGATACAGAAACACCTTCTCCAGGAATACGTAATCATTCTTTTAATAACAATGAACAACTACCAATTACCATGGTCGATGCCAGTATATCGAAGCGATTTTTTTTACCCACGAGTACACCTCTAAAATACACCACTAAAAACGCATCAACTCAAACTCACGAAGTTGAAAAAACAAATAGAGCACCAGTACTTAAAACATCTCAAACAAACAACAAAAAAAAGAAAATAAAAAAACTGAGACAGAAGATACAAAAAATGGTTACAAACTTAGCAAAACTACGAACCGAGAATGACAAATTAATCACAGAAATAGAAAAAATTGTTTTAAAAAATAAGCATATTGTAATCGACTTACCTTATGACGAAGAAGTAGCCAAAAACAGCCTACATAAAAATAAAATATGCATATTAAGCACAAATAAAAGAAACAAAGTATTACAAATTGCTGAGAATATTTTTGCAGATAAATACCAACTTTGTCACTATCTTATGCCAAATCGTGGAATAAAACAACTATTAGACGAAATAACACACAAAATATCAGACTTCACTATTACAGATTACTGCATTATTTTATTCGGCGAAGAAGATTTTTATTCATCAAACAACTACCAGGATTTAGTATTATACATACGAAAGGCTTTACAACATATTCGGCATACGAACATATTAATCTGCTCACCAACTTACAAGTGTGAAAGATATGCTAACATGTTTAACTGGAGAGTAGAAAACTTCAATAAACTACTTTATCAAGACTTCACATCAGATGAGTATGCATATCTGATAGATTCTAACCTAAACTTAAAATATGATGAAACTATGTTTCACCAACGCACTGGAAATTTGAATAACCTTGGTATAAAAACAATTTTTGATACTGTTTCTAAAATAATAACAAAAAATGAGGAATGGTACTATGAATCAACATATTGTGAGCGTGAACGTCAAAATCAAGAAATTAACTCTAGACAGATAAAAAATCAAAAAGAATTAAATATTCAATTAGAAAACAGTAAACCACTGGAAAACGAAGAACAATTAAGCGAAAACCAACAAACTCAAGAACAAATCCAGTTTTTTCGGTAGTAACGAGAATGTGTTTACTATATTACATTTTAATATTCAAGGTATAAAGTCAAAGATAGATGAACTTGAAATTTTAACATGTCAGAAAAATGTTGATGTTTGTTGTTTTAGTGAAACTTTCTTAAAAGAAACTAATGTGTCTATTATGCAGATAGATAATTATAAACAAGCTGCTAGTTCATGTAGATCAAGACAAAAATGTGGTGGTGTAGCTATTTATGTAAGAAATTCAATCAATTTCATGAATCTGAAATGGGTTTCAGATATGTACATTGAAAAACATTTTGAAAGCTGTGGTATTCAGATTCCAGAACTAAATTGTATAATTATATGTATTTATAAATCAACAAGTGGTAACTTTGATATATTTATGTATAATTTTGAATGTTTGTTAAATACACTGGTAGCTAAGAAAAGAAATTCCTCAAAAAAGGTCTTTATTGTAGGAGACTTCAATATCGATGTTCTTGTAGAGAGTGATAATGATAAAAAACAATATACAAAAATAAAGCAAAAGAAGGAATTTCTCAGTACTATGCAAGCTTATAAGTTTCATCCGACGATTTCGGAGCCGACAAGAATCACTGATCATTCTGAAACTTGTATTGATAATATTTTGACAAATATCAAAAAATATAAAGTTGAAGTTTTAAAATTAGAATATTCAGATCATACAGCACAACTAATATCAATTCCAACAAATGTATCTTTTCGTCAAAACTACTGGTATGTTCACAAAAGAAATCCAACGATGTATATCGAGATATTTGTGAAATATGTATCAAAAATCAACTTTAGTAATGTATACCAACAAAAGGACCCAAATTTAGCATATAAACAGTTTATGGAAATATTTAATCTATTATATGAACTTTGTGTGCCCATAAAAAAAGTCAAAATTACTTATAAGAGGCAGCCAAATTGGAAAACAAAAGGAATACTTATAGCTAGTAAAACTAAAAGAATTTTCCATCTACAATCACAAAAAAGTAAATGTTCAAAAATTAAATACTCTTACAAAAATTATTGTAAAATTTTTAAGCGGGTAACTAATAACTCAAAGTCATTATGTAATATTAAGTACATAAATCAAAGCTCCAACAAAAATAAAGCTACATGGTCCGTTATAAATCAGAATACAAAGGCCAATAACACTATAAGAGAAACTATTAAATGTATTAATAATAATGATTTACTGATAAATGAACCTAATATTATGTCGGATACATTAAATAAGCATTTTATTAATTTATGTAAAGCTCATACACCTAGTACTAATTATAAGCCAATAGCTCCAGCAAATTGTAAAAGTATGTTTTTGACACCAACTGATACATGCGAGCTAAAAAAAGTTGTAAAGGGTATGAAGAATAAAAAAAGTGTTGGCTTTGATAAAATTCCAATACAAGCAATTAAAGCAAGCATAGACTATATAGCAGGTCCCTTAGTACACATTATTAATTTAGCTTTTGAGTGTGGTTGCTTTCCAGATGATCTCAAAAAAGGAATAATAAAGCCTCTTCACAAAAAAGGAGACAAAACGAATATGAATAACTATAGGCCCATAGCTTTGTTACCAACTTTCTCAAAAGTTATTGAAAAAATCTTATGCACAAGACTCGTTTCATTTTTAAACTCGCAAAATATTCTAAATCCAAATCAGTATGGCTTTCAAAAACAGAAAAATACTATCCAAGCTATTTTTAAAATTCTAAAACAAGTATGGGCTGCAATAAATAATAAAAGTACATGTATTGGAATATATCTAGATTTATCAAAGGCCTTTGATTGTGTATTGCATGACATTTTATTGAAACAATTAGACAATATAGGTATTCGTGGAAATGTGTTACGTTTTATCGAATCTTACCTCAAAAACCGGGTTCAAGCAACAGTTATTGACACTTACAATAAGGACACTAAGACAATTGAGACTATTCAATCAAGTTATGAAAATGTTATATTAGGCGTGCCCCAAGGAAGTGTCCTGGGGCCAATATTATTTTTAATTTATGTTAATGAATTACCATTAATTGTTAATCACTTATGTGTAATGTTTGCAGACGATGCTACTATATTTATACCAAAAGAAAACAATTGTGACTATATAGAAGAAATAAATAGAACTTTAGAAACTGTTGTAGACTACTTGGAATCAGTAAATTTAAAAGTAAATTTGGATAAAACAAAAATTGTTCAGTTTAGAAATTATAAAAAACAACATTATGATTTGCACGTTGTGAGCCGGGGCGAACAAATCCATGAAGTAAGTGAGATAAATTTCCTAGGTGTAACTATTGACACCCATTTAAACTGGAAATCTCATATTGAAAATATCAATAAAAGAATAGCTAGTAGTTGCTATGCCTTATCGGTTCTAGCTAATGTGACGTCCACTGATGTAGCCAGAAATGCGTATTATGGCTTTGTTTATCCCCTGCTCACCTATGGAATTGTTTTCTGGGGAAATTCTGTCAATGTCCAGTCAACGTTTGTTATGCAAAAAAGGTGTTTAAGAACAATATACAAAATGCAATTCACAGATTCTCTAAAATCAATATTTATTAATAATAAATTCCTCACATTGACATGCATTTATATTTTAGAAATTTGTTTATTTATTAAGAATGACCATGAAAATTTTGTAAAAAAATCTGACATTAGAAATAATTTGCGATCGTTTTATACCCATGACATATGTATTAAATCATCGACTTGCAATATAATGTATAAAAGCACATTAATTACGGGTATTAAAATTTTCAACCACCTACCTGTCTCGATTAAAATGCTTGAAGGTATGTCATTTAAAATTAAACTCAAGAAATGGCTTTTGGAAAAGGGATTCTACAGCTTAAATGACTTCTTTGCATGTTCTTAACTTATAATATTTAGTTATTAAGTCAACAGCTTTATAATATTGTAAATGTATTAGGTGCTAAATATGCTTTGCTTATTATTGTACGCCTGAAAAAGGCAAACTGTTGATACCATTGTTCCACATTGTACCATCAAACAACACAGTTAACAATAAAGAATTATCTTATCTTATCTTATCTTATCTTATCGACAAAACACAAACTTTTAAAAATAAAATTTAAGAATAGTGCGAAATTCTTTCGCAGCGCATACAGTGGAGAAATATTTTCGTCGACATGCCATTGAGATAAGTAATCCTCAAATTTTATGAGGCGAAAGCGAAGAAGACAATTTTAGGCAGACTAATGGCAGAATACAATCCTAAACTTCCATGCTGGACTAGGAGCGAGAGAAAAACATAGAATGTGCCAGCTGCATTTCCTTCCGGGCATGCTGTAACAACCAGCTAAGGGATCCGAGGGTTTCTGTATATTGCAATTTAGGCGATGGGCTGACAACCTGTCACTACAGCAATATACCTACAAATCTATCTTAAATAACCCACAAAACTTTGTCAGACGTGGCGGAACGACCTTTGTTTAGGTCGTTTGCGCTCTGCCTACCCCAGTAGGGATAAAGGCGTGATTATATGTATGTATGTATGTACAATCCTAAACTATGACTATAAACTATCTGATTCCTGATAGATAAACGTAGTTAGGCTCTATAACAATAAACTACGACTAGATCTAAATTGATAATATAATACTCTGAAGATACTTGAGCAAACTTATGCAATATTGTTAAGGAAGCTTATCTGCTAGACATTATTTTAATGTTATCGTAAAAGGTGCATTAACTTTGTGTTGCAAAACTCTCAGTAAATTAAGACTATAAAATAAATAAATGTACACTAACATATAAATCAGAGTTAGTTGGGTGTTATGAATCGTCTAACTAATGCCTATATATTTCAAAAGGAAGATTCTTCTTATTACCTCCAAACACACGGTGCAAGCTATGACTTCTCCTTCTTAGCGAGTGGCTTCTCGAGTCAAACGACCCGATGAACCCTGGTGTCAGAGTTCAAACCGCCTAGCAGCACAGCTATTGAGCCTCTGACATAGTTTGAGTAATGACCACTAATGAAAAAAAAGTGATTAAGCTGCAATGTCCTAACCAAACTGGGGAAAACCTCACAAAGTGATAAATTGTTAAACATCAACTTTGTGCCCCTCCCCTGGGAATCGAACCCAGGGCCTCCAAATCGTAAGCCCATGGCTCTGACCACGGAGACAGCTATGGCAGTCTGAACCTGACCAACCTTTATTATAGAAAAGCATAAGCCCACTTTAGACGTACTAGCGAAAGTAGATTGGTGTATGGAGGAGCGCGGGCGCAAGTTAGGACTTGAGAAACTTTCACGGTACGTTTCCGTCGTCCAGTTGTGATTGCAGGGACACGTGCCTTAGTACCCACTCACTAGTACTAGTTACTACCAATCACTAGTAGTAAAACTGCTAGCTTCGAGCGATAATCGGGAAATTATTCAACTACAGTGTTGCCAAGTCTTTCCAGTATGAAATAAGACAATTCTAAGTCGCGTTATAGTCGCCCAAGGTGAAGTAGCCTAAATAATTTACGAATAGTCTAATTAGCTTCAATTTTAAATGCTTCAGACCTATCCCTTAAGACTCTATTTAGTAGGGATGTTATTTAGATAATTTGGTTCGCTCTCAAAATCTTGAGTCAAAGACGGTGGATCATGGGTGGATGGTAGAAATTTCTAATGTTTATTAAGTAACCCCTTGTGTTTGGGCCAATTTGTTCGTATTCTTACCTTTCAGGATAAAAATAAATAATTTCTTCCATGCTGGCCTGGGAGCGAGAGAAAAACATAGAATGTGCCAGCTGCATTTCCTCCCGGGCATGCTGAATAAATAATTTCTTCCATGCTGGCCTGGGAGCGAGAGAAAAACATAGAATGTGCCAGCTGCATTTCCTCCCGGGCATGCTGTAAAAATCAGCTAAGGGATCCGAGGGTTTCAGTATATTGTAATTTAGGCGATGGGCTGACAACCTGTCACTACAGCAATATACTTACAAATCTTTCTTAAGTAACTCTCAACACTTTGTCAGACGTGGCGGAACGACCTTTGTTCAGGTTGTTTACGCTCTGCCTACCCCATTAGGGATAAAGGCGTGATTATATGTATGTATGTAAATAACCTACTTCGCCTATTATTATTTTTAAGTAGCCTAATTTTGCTTAATAATTTTTGGTCGCCCCAGCACCCTCCGAGGTAGCCTAAATAACGATAAATCGCTGCACTTGGCAGCACTGGCCAACTAATATTAAGCGCTTGGATACGCTGCCGGTGTCAACATCAACATCGTGATTGAGAGGAAACAGAAACCAAAACATGGTTTAGTGGTTAGACAAATTGCTTATCTGATGTTGATCTATATCACGTACATACAGATTAAAATCAGATTAGCGACTACTCCTAAATTGATCAATTATGTCTCAACATGGTCTCAACTATCTAAAGAATCATTACGGAAGCTATTTTAAACCAAGAAACAGTTATTAAAACAGTTAAATGAGTATTTTTGTTTACTTTCCGGGATCACAGAATGGTTTTATAGAAGAATTTCGGTATTTCGGGAGAGGTGCCAACTAGATAACCCTTCCGAATAGACCAGTCGTTGACAGTATCATTAGCTTATCTATTTCCCGATGGAATCATTTATGTATTTCTTCCATGCTGGACTGGGAGAGATAGAAAAACATATAATGTTCCAGCTGCCCTTCCTCCCGGGCATGCTGTTGAAGTCAGCAAAAGGGACTAGAGGGTTACAGTGTATTGTAATTTAGGCGATGGGCTGACAACCTGTCACTAAAGCAATACATATTACAATCTAAAATTGCCCTAAATTTTTGTCAGACGTGGCGAAAGCGCCTTTTACGAGGCGTTAATCGCTCTGCCTACCCCGTAAGGGATAAAGGCGTGATTTATGTATGTATGTATGTATGTATCATTTATGTAATGCTTAACGTTTATAGCGAGTGACTAAATAAAGAATAGCTGCCATGCTGGACTGGGATCTATAGAAAACATAGAAAATGCCAGCTGCATCTCCTCCTGGACATTATAACGGATTCGGGGTCTGACAACTTGTCACTACAGCAATATACAGATCTATCAGAAGAAAACCCTTATATTTGTCAAACATCGCGGAACGACCTTTGTTTACGTCGTTGACGCTCTGCCTACCCCATTACGGATTAAGGCGTGATTTATGTATGTATGTATTTATAGCGAGTGACGAAATAAACACGGCCAAAGCCGAATTAGTATAGCTGCCCAGCCGGTTCAATGCCATTAATATTATGTGACAATCAAACACATTTGCAATTCTAATTATTCTAATTTTATTCTACGATAGATTTGATAAAGGATTGTTCGGCAAGCTTACGATTAAGGTGGCGATAGAGCCTAAGTGGCGACCCCATCTATAAAAAAATCAAAATTGCTAATAACGACCACCATCTGCAATATTTCTTCCTGTTATTACAATGAACTAAAAATCGCTAATTTATAAGGTTCTAAATGAACTTTATAACTATTACTTGAGTCTGTTGGACCGGATTTTCGATTCATTGCGTTTTAGTGAGTTAGGTTTTTTTACTGACTGGGGCGCCACTTTGCTCCTAGAGTCAACTTAATATTAGCAATATGTTGATTAATGTTGCAATTTTTTAAGCAGCAAAAAATTGTTACACTTGTATGGACTCTGCGTAGTAGACAGGTAAAAAGCGACTTCTATTTAAACCCGGACGTTAGGTATTTAAGTAAGAACTAATTAGACCTAACTCGTGAACTAAACCTGGGAGAAATAATCAACTACCAGTAGAAGTCAACTGCCTCCGTGGTCTAGTGCTCAGAGCCATGGGCATCGGACGTACTGAGTTTGATTCCCAGGGGGGGAACACAAAGTTGATACTTTGTCAATTTATCACTTTGCGAGATTTTCCCCAGTTTGGTTAGGACTATCCACCTGATTATCTGGAAGAAAACGGGTTTCGTGCTTCGGAGGGCAACGTTAAGCCATCGGTCCCGGTCAATGTTTCTAATAGTGGTCGTTACAGGCCAATGTTGCTCCACGTCCGCAGGAAACACCTTAAAAACCCTACACGTGACCCCCGGTGGTGCTAAAGGGGCAACAATACTGGCTGCTGCACTGTCCCGGACCTCGCAGCAAATAATGCCATACGATAAATAAAAAAATAACTGTTCGAAGTGACTAATGCATAAAATTACATACATATGCATAATAATCACGTCTTTATCCCTAATGGAGTAGGCAGAGCGTAAACGACAAAGGTCGTTCCGCCACGTCTGTCAAAGTTTTGGGGGTTATTTAAGACAGATTTGTAGGTATATTGCTGTAGTGACAGGTTGTCTGTTCATCGCCTAAATTGCAATATACAGAATCTCTCGAATCCCTTAGCTTGTTTTTACAGAATGCCCGGGAGAAAATGCAGCTGGCACATTCTATGTTTTCTCTCGCTCCCAGTTCAGCATGGAAGAAAATGCATACAAATTCGAAAGCTGTTAAGTTGATTATGTACCTATGATTACAGATGCGTCATTCTGTCGTCAATAATAGAGCGGCACATAAAGACTTTGCTAATAGGAAAATGCTTAGAATGATGCGTATCATTCACAAGGTTAGCTATGTTGATGCATTATTCATGTCTGTGGTAGGAATATACATTTTCTATTAACCGCAGAATTCACCAGACTAACATGTCCCAACAACATCAGATTTGCAGGCATCGTGGTCAAACGTTACCATTAATATTCTCAAATATATAGTTTCATTCAACATTGCATTTCAAGGCATTATTTCCATGCTGGACTGGGAGCGAGAGAAAAACATAGAATGTGTCATCTCTGTCACTACAGCAATATACCTACATACAAATCAATCATAAATAACCTTCAAAACTTTGTCAGACGTGGCGGAACGACCTTTGTTTAGGTCGTTTACGCTCTGCCTACCCCATTAGGGATAAAGGCGTAATTATATATATGTATGTATTTATCATATGTATGTTAATCAGATTTGCAAGCATCGTGGTCAAACGTTACCATTGATATTCTCAAATACATATTTTCATTCAACAATGCATTTCAAGTCATTATGAAGGGCTGTTGTGTAGTAGACTGTGTTGTATACTACGTCAGCGTAATCAATAAGACCAGGCTGGAAGGCGCCTTGTTCAGGAAACGAGTCTAAGGGTGTTTTTACACTGCAATAAAAAAAAACATTTATAACGGATATGGATGGGGGCATAAGCTGTCATACATTTACTACATACATACATAAAATCACGCCTTTATCCCTTGCGGGGTAGGCAGAGCGTTAAATGCCTAGTAAAAGGCGCTTTCGCCACGTCTGACAAAAATTAAGGGCAATTTTAGATTGAACTGTGTATTGCTATAGTGACAGGTTGTCAGCCCATGGCCTAAATTACAATACACTGTAACCCTCGAATCCCTTTTGCTGACTTTTACAGCATGCCCGGGAGGAAGGGCAACTGGAACATTCTATATTTTTCTTTCTCTCCTAGTCCAGTACATTTACTAGGAAGGCCAAATCGGATACGAGTGCAAATACGCCCTTCGTGTATGTTCATTGTGTATGAAAGGAACAGTGTTTCAAGATCCTCACAAACTGAGCAACAAATTAAACAATTTGTATCGGCGAACCGGGGTCGGTTAAAGTGTAATAGAGCCTAATTAATCAGAATAATATTATCGCCTATTTTTTTACTTCCATGCTTACTGACTTGACTGAGAGCGTGAGAAAAACATGGAATGTGCCAGCTGCATTTCCTCCCGGGCATGCTGTAAAAACCAGTTAAGGGATCAGAGGGTTTCTGTATACCGCAAATTTAGGCAATAGACTTCAGCCTGACACTACAGCAATATACCTACAAAACTATCTTAAATAACCCTCAAAACTTTGTCAGACGTGGCGGAACGACCTTAGTTTACGATGTGCCTACCCCATTAGGGATAAAAGCGTGATTATATGTAAATATGTATTGGGGAAACATGGATTGTATGCAGGCTTTTGGTCACTGCAAAGTTTTTTTACACATAGAGATTTGATTTCGTATAGCAAGTAAACATAATTGAAATAATCACAAAAAAGAGCAAAGGCGGGTCTCTAGCTCTAGCTACATACATACATAGCGTCACGCCTTTCCCGGAGGGGTAGGCAGAGATCACATCCCTCCACTTGCTACCGTCCTTGCAAACTTCTTTCGCTTCATCTACATTCATCAATCTTTTCTTGCACGCTCGTCGGTTTAGAGCTCTAGCTATCAATTCATATATTAGATTCTTTACTCAATTGTATAGTATAGTGGCAATACTGTACCAGAGACATAGACACATCACATGGTTATGTGTCATGTCCACGAGTAGATAACGGTCAGTTTCAATGACCGTTGATAAAATAACTGCCAATTGAGGACTCAGCTAATAAGACATACGATGTATTTATCAAGTTCAAGAGAAGTGATAGAAACTATACTAGGTACATCTAGTAGTTTCTTGAAAAGACAGTCAACTACATTCAGATAATATTCTGCTTCCTAGAATCTGAAGCTTGACTGTATGGTCTATAAACAAATATAGAGAAAGTAGTGTGCGTAACAAACAGTAGAAAAAAGATCGATAAAAAACATTCAACGAACTCTCGAGCCTCCACACAGGTCGTAATGGAATAGTCTAGTTTACTGACCTGAATTAGCAAAAATACGTTTAACAGACGTCGTCTTCAATGAAAAGTAATAACAACTCATCATAAAAGCCATTGAAGATTTTAGTAGGGGGCTTGGCATGAATTGAAAAAAATACAGCCATGATTAAACCTATGCCAATCGACAGATAATATTATTACAATTGAAAAGTATTCCTTGGTAAAATCTCGTAAAGTAACGCTGAACAAATATAAGCAGTTATTTTATATTTTACAACAACAATTTTTCAACATAGCCAAAACTGTGCCAAAAATCTTAATGGCTTTTTGAACATAACGGGACAGAGACAACGGGAGCCACGTATTCTGTCAAGTAATCGAATATGTTTCGTTTCCATGAGTTAATAGAACAGACTCAATTACTGCCTCATATGTATGGAAAGCACGTAACGACGAATTTGCATGTGCATACGTGACTTGAAATATCGCGCGACTACTGTTTTTTTTTGGAGACCTTGCGTAAAGATGGGGCAGTACTTTTAAGTGTTTCAAGTTCCTTTATTAACAACTTCCTGACATGCAAGAAATTTATGTGTGATTAACTGATCAAGAATTTCACTCCCAATATATTCTTAAGTTCTAGAATAAACGAAGGTCGCTCGATATTAAAGGAAGCTAAAGTTCTGAGGTATAAAGAGAACACCTTGCATTTCCCAGACAGACTCATGCCATTTTTAGCAGCCGATACACATAATTTATAGTGCAGGTTTGTCGCATAGAAAAAACTGCAGCTTTTTCCAATACAAATACGACGCATTTCCGCAAACATGCACTGCTATTATATCAGTGCGTACATATATAGTTACTGCGCATTGTTTGGTACTGCAGAGAGTCATATGAAAGGCGTTTCGGGAACCGAATATAAAGTTATTCCTCGGGATAAAAAAAACACTCTATTTTGAGTCCTATGTCGTGTATGTTTAGGCTATGAAATATTTTAATTCCTCTTTTTCTTTACTTTTCAATAAGATGTTGAGATTAGGCCGGATATAGTTCAGCAAAAAGTGTCTACATTTGATACGCAATTACGTTTTAATTGAGACTATTACCTCAACCTTGGAGTTGACGGGGGTTAAGAATGTTTTTCATTGGTTGTTAGCTCCGGTATCTTGTTATCAACGGAGATTGTGTCTTGGGGGTTGGTGTTAGGGTTGTTTTTGTGGTTTGGTGGTAGGTGGGAGGGAGTGCAGAGGCGGGCGCCCACGCGATCGTATCGATCGCCAAGGCGCCGGCTGGCCGCTACGTCAGCGCCTGACTGCGTCATTGTGAATCCTTTGCCACCGACCTATTCAATCAGCCTCCCCTGAGGTTTCAACAGATAATAACTATATTCTTCTACTTTGAATCGCGAAGATTTTATACGAATAATAAACAGAGACTATCATACATAAGAATACATAATGACTCGCCACATGGTTAAAATGTTAATGAAGAAAGTTTTTACGGACAATTTACTGAGAAGTTTCAGAGTAGAGTACACAAGGGTTTACTTTTGTCTAAAATGAAAGTTGTCGGCAAATGTTAGTTACGTTTCGTGACCGTCACCAAAACATTTATTGTGTATCGTGACGCGATGCTACGGTAAATGCTAAGGGTAAACGTGTAGTAAAGAGGGGGTGCAGGAAAAGATATAATGGGAAAACCGAAATAGGGGAATGAAATACTATCAACACGCCATTTGTAAAGGGAACAGGTCACCGACTCGATATTTAGAAAATTAATACTAATGATGTCGATGTCGATCCCCTGACATCAAAAGCTACGAACGAAATTAATAAACGACGTCAAATTGTTTGGAAAGGGACCGTATCTAGCCAGGTAATTGAATTACATTCGTGACCGGATACGTTAATCCTTCCAAGTAAACCGGTGAATGTTTTGCATAATTGGGCTTTAAATTTCTCTTAGGGAAAAGTCTTCGAGAGCTCGAAACATGGACAGAATTAAAGGCTGGAGGAAGTGGCGGAGACTAAATTATTGCTTTGATAAGAATTGAATCGTTTCCGCCAAAAATATCGACAAGTAAAAGCGACTCTAACTGGATTAAATATGAGCTAATTTTGTAGTTTGTAAATGAAAGAATATAGAATTTTCTGCAATTACTTAGCTTTAGAGACCAGCCTGCAATTTTACATACAAGTGGGAAGTTTACAGTGGGATTTGTTCTGTGGAAAGGCATGCGGCAGAATAACTACTTCGGACCGGGGAGGCGACATTCCTCGAGCAGAGGCCGTTTAGCACAACGAGGCTCAGACCTGGGACCTTATAATCACTCAAAATGCCCTCTCAGCCTGATGCGGACAAGAAATGCGCACAGTTGCCGACATGCTGCGAGAATCTCATCACAAGCAATCTGCTTTTATGAGCCTGGACGCCTAAGTACAGTTTAATAACGATTCTCGGCCCGTCGTGTACACAACATCTCAGTGAAATTGTAGAAAATTATAGCTAGATACGTCAAGACCCGTTATGATCTACTGTAGCTTTCTGCATTGCGAATGTATAAAGGTAGTTTGGTAGTGATGGTCTTTGTTAATTCACTTAGAGAGTCGGTCAGTCCGTCACTCGCACGCGGCCAACAATGGACTACAGAACAGGTTGACATTGATGCAACTAGTATATCTTGACGATGACTCACCCACCCATCAACCTCCGTATAATAACACGTTATATGCAACGTACAGCGGAAAGATGTACTACGAAATCGGAACGACTTCAAGGCCTTTCGTATCAACTAAATATTTTAAGGCTGAACTATTTTCGACGCTATTGATTACTTTACGTATTTTTAAACGCCGCTACCTGTTACGTCAATAGTATTTCAAAGTTCAATGAATAATGCCCAGTTATGTCAAAAAATCGTTCAGACACTTTCTATCATATCACAATGTTGCATAACGGAGATTATGATCTTGATCGATTATGGTAATAAAAAGTGACGTAAGCGATTTTTTGTATGGTGTTTGTACCCGAAGTTAACTGTCAGTGGATTTGGTTCATTGAGACCCATAGGTGGTCTCGTGACTAGGAATGGGCGTTGAAATAGATGGTTATCAGTGTATAATTTGAATACATTACCCCTGGAGCAATATGCCAGTGCTGGTACACTTTCACTGTATCCAAACACCCAAATCAGTTGTTGCGTGTTCGGTATTTCTCGTTATAACAGATTTGGACGGCATCTTTCAACATTACACTCGAGTGAACATCATACAGACACGAGTGGTAACAGCACTCCAAAACTAGTTATAGTTTTATTAATACAAAATGTACAGTACATACATCCCTCACTAGGTAGGCAGAGGCTAAAACGCCTCGTAAATGGCGCCTTCGATACGTCTGACAAAAATGGAAGGAATATTTGGTATTGTACACATTTTGAATCTAAAATTGCCCTCAATTTTTGTTATTGACGATGAAGTGACAGGTTGTCACTTCATCGCTCCTAACTGATTTTATTCAGCATGCCCAGGAGGAAAAGTGGCTGGCACATTCTGTGTTTTTCTATCTACCCAGGTCAAGTATAAAATGGTGTATATATAAATGTGGAGCTATATTTTGTACGGAGGCCTATTTTAAGCGTTGGTAGCGTAGCAGTCATAAATAAAGGGCACCTGCTTTCTACTTGTTAATGTTTACAAGAACCAGTTAGGTAGATCTTAGCGACTTTAAGACGCATCAGGCACCTGCTATTTGCTAGTATACATATAATCACGCCTTTATCCCTAATGGGGTGGGCAAAGCGTTAACGACCTAAACAAAGGAAGTTCCGCCACGTCTGACAAAGTTTTGAGGGTTATTTAACAGGTTCCCTGTCCCAAAAAAAAATGTTGGTACAAAAACTGTCACATGAATCAAATGTGATTCATCGGACAGGGAACCTGTTAAGATGGATTTCTAGGTATACTGCTGTAGTGACAGTTTGTCAGTCCATTGCATATATTACAATATACTGAAACCCTCGAATCCCTTAGCTGGTTTTTATATATATATATATACTTTATTGCATAAACACAAAACAGCATGCCCGGGAGAAAATGTAGATGGCACATTTTATGTTATTCTTTCGCTCCCAGGCCAGCATGGATGTGGTTTGCTAGTATAAGATGAACAAAATACTGTATGAAAATAATGTTTATAGTAAACAGACAAGCAATTAATAAACGAATTAATTTATAGGATTAAACACGAAAAAAATGCATAGGAACGCCGTCGGTAGCGACCGGTAGCTTCTTCTTATCTTATCAAAGTTTTATCTAATGAATTGCTTATTATCGTACTCTTGAACCAATCAAGTCAATAATCTGTAATCAGGCGATATTTTACAAATTTATGGCGTGAATGTTCTTTATGGTAAACTTGACATGATCATAGATAGCGAGACGATGCAACTTGCGTCTGAAGCATGAAGTCACGTCTTTCAAATTAATTAGCTATCATTAGCGTAAGGAAACCATCATGTGTAATGGCTCCAATCACTCAGCTGCTGTCGGCATGCATAACAATGCTTTTAACGGAAATCTTCGGAATCAGAACTATCATGGACTGCATCCATTAGGTGAATAATTCCTGCCAGCATTAATTTGTGATCGTTATTTTTAATCAACCGAGTGGCTAGTTCAGCGACCCCGATTCGTAACGCGGTGGAATCGAACGGAACTCGCTGCGGTCCCGTAAAGGTATATGCCGAGATTGGCCAACCAGGAAGGTATCTGTCAAAATTACGAGTCGGTGCGAATTCGCTCGATAGCCACCACGCCGCAATATCACGTAACAGCCACATGTACGGGGCGGTTGTCACCCACCGAATTAAATAATCGCTTTACTTTATCTGCGCGTTTATGTAATCATGCCATTTATAATTCAGGCAGGTTACAGCCAAAGAATGCACTTGTTCAACAATACCGTGTGAATTGTATGACCACACTTTGTTCAGCCGTTCTATTGGAATAGATCGGCTCTCCTTTCACTTCGTGAGGCCGGCTAAAGGGTACGGGGGAATGCCATGGCATTTTAGGTCAAGAGTCGACTTGTACAATGAAACGGTTGATGACACAATTGTATTATGCTGCACTATTTAAATACGCAGATGGACTCAAAAGATTGCGAAAGCGAGAGCTCGCCTTAAAGAACATCCCACACGCTGCTTATTAACCTTTTGAAATGAGTTGTTTATCAAGATTGCTGTGTTGATTAGAGGAACAATCACAACACTCATCAAGTGTCACGTAATCCAGCGATATGAATTTGCGATAGTAAGGGAGTCGGAAGAGATGGCTGCGGAAGGCTTGGAAATGGCACATCAAGCCATCAAGCAGTAATGGCGGAATGATGGGGCGAAGGTTCAAAGAAAGTTGGTGTAGTGAAGGCGCCGAAGGCGGGGTCAAAGCCCGGCGGTATTAGAACACTGTTACTTTCAAAGGTCGCCAGGGCGCGCTACCGAACGCCATCATTGCCTAGGAAGCGGTAAACAAACAGTACTTGACGAGTAGAACAGTTTGTTGGACGTGTTATGAAGACCTGATGAGCTTGTTACGTGTTCTCCAGTAATAGTTTCCTTTCTAACACAGGGGATATTGTAGCAATCACAGAGCCTACCATTTCTCAACCTACAGAAATCTTATAACTGATTTCAATAAAAGGGCAGTATGTTTCATAAACATGTGCCTATGTCTAGCAGTTCAAACAATAGATTATTATGTACATTCTACTGTGCAGACGTCTTGCCTGGTAGATGTAAGGAAATCAGTCGTACTGTCAATACAAACCTTACTGGATTTTAAACAATGAAAGACTCTAACTTTGTGGTTTGGTTGAGCATTAAGGACACTGGAAAAGCCTATAATTGGATAAAGTCGGATAGCCTGTTATTTATATGACAACACACGTATTTTTTTTACAGAGTTTTAAAAATAGACACTACCAAACTGTAAAAGAAAATCTGTGACATCTTGTTTTATTCGAATGCTTTATTCTATCTCATCTGTTAGTTAGAGACAAAGCAGGCGATGTAAACTTGTCTAGATAATGCCAGATGGTTATTAGGGGGATGTATTTTAATTCTCAATATTTTAAAAACATACGATACGAGTATATAGTATTTCCAATTCAGTTATAGAATAAAGGTAAACAAATTTTCACGTCTTGTAATAGAAGATCTTGTTTCTAAAATAAGTTTTAGCTATTAGATATGACAACATAATGAAATAGTGGTTTTAGTAATTTAACTAATTTGCCAACACCTAACAATTATTTTTAAAAAGTGTTTTTGAATAAAAAGACATGAAACTTTGCTTCATTCTAACACTGAGTTGGAAATGCTTTAATCAAACAGACAAGACAAGGAAGACATTGTTGTTAACATTGATCGTAAACAGAACTTTGAATCTCTCTGAAAGGGCCGTAATATATCTGCTTCCTATTTTAAGAAAGTAAACTCCTGAAGACAAAACCCTGAAAGTAGATTAGCGATACTCGACTGTTGCAGAAAATTTCTAAAGCAAAATACAGGTAAAGTTGCGTTAGTACCGACCTTCAGCGCCGATTGCTTGACCGAATTCATTGAAACTTGATTCTCTTGTTCCAAAAACGCAATCGTATAAGACAATACAATTGTAGGGCTAATGAAAATTCTACAGCCTCGATAAATTTGGTCCTTAACGAAGCAACTTAAGGACGTCTGTTTACCTTGTCTTTATCAGAGAATAGTTTTTTTCTTTATGTTTGCGTAGGACGCTCAAGGTGTTTGTACGATAATGTGACATGTTTGGTGCTAAGTGTAGGTATATGTGTCAAGTTATGAATTAGAAGATAAGAGAAAGGAAGTATGCGTTTGGGACTAGCGTCTTTAAGTCTCCCGGGTTATTTAACTTCTTAAATCTGTATATTACGCAAAGTCGCTCAGAAAATAAACTTTATTACTATCTAGATAGATTCTAGTCCCTTGACTACCTCTATGATCAAAAAGCTCCCTTTAAGTTTGCTGTAATAAAGCTGTTTTGGTAAGTTATGTTGAAATCGTGAGTGCACACGAAACTTCTATTTGGAGCTTTGCGACAAAGCAGATGTAAACATGCCGCATTTTGATTGCCTAATTATATGCATACTACATATACAAACAAACATGTGTACATACAAATGTTCTTCTCAAGCGAATGTGGCCTGGTTTTGTGCAAAGAAAGGATTTAGCGAAATGCCGACATGCTACACTACAATCAGTTTCCCTAGAAGCACTGAGAATCATGATCGTTGCGTTTTCCTAATAAGAATAGCAGTCCACAGACCAGTTTGTTAAATACATCGAATTTTAGGAACCAACATCAAGCATTGGACTTGCGACTTTAGTGCGTCTTCCTCTTCTATCGTGTGGGTTCTAACCCTGATATCAGAGTTTTTAAACCGCCTAATAGCACTGCTAATAAGCCTGGTTTGCGTAACGACCACTATCAAAGACAGCGAAAGGGACCGACGGCTTAACGTGCCCTCCGAAGCACGGAATCTTTTTTCTTCCATATAATCAGGTGGTTTTAGTGGGTGAAATGAATGACTCACACTTCCAGAATTTTTCTGGAAGACAGCAAGACTACCTTTTCAAAACCTATAACGTATTTATAACCTAGCCAAATCAAGGTGTACTTACAGCTCCTCTCGTTGTCGTTGTGACAACACCATTTTCATGTTGGTCGGTTGTCGCTGCTCGCGGCGAGGGCTCGGTTTGCTGCACAAGAGTCTTTGGTGTTCACGCGGGCGACGGCAGAAGTGCCGTTGCCATTATCACACCTGGGGACAAACCAACACACATGTTAATATCACCTTTGTCTAAGAGAGTTGTAGATAGAACATTTCAATTGGAATGATAGGGAAGATCTGAGTCACGACTTGTTTTAAATTGATTTTGATTATTACTTACTTACTGACCCCACGACCCTAATTTCGGAAAGAAATATCTACAACTACATGGAGAAAATCCATAAAACATAACGTGGTTCAGTAGCAGTAAAATAAACGTAACAAAAATCAGCTGATAGAAGAATCAATTAAAACTATAAATAATAGTGGTGTTACATTACGGGGTAGGCAGAGCGTTAAACGCCTCGTAAAAGGCGCTTTCGCCAAGTGTGACAAAAATTTAGGGCAATGTTAGATTGAAATGTGTATTGCTATAGTGACAGGTTGTCAGCCCATCGCCTAAATTACAATACACTGTAACCCTCGAGTCCCTTTTGCTGACTTCTACAGCATGCCCATGCATGCATGGTGCTTTGTTGCTTTAAATAACTGGCAAAAAACCCTGATTGAAACACAATTTTATTCAACCCTGATAGTTTCAAATTAAGCCCATCTGGCTAGAAAATAATTACAGAGAAATCTCTATAAACAAGACACTTTGCAAAAAGGTTAGCTAATATCATTGTTAATTCCCATGTACTCAAAGTTTAACCTTCCTCTTCCTACTGTTATAAAAGATGTCAACATTCTTCTATAGGTACAATGTTTTAAGTATGGGAAATTCTTGGTGCTTCAAAATAACTGTGAAATGAAGACAATGGTGTCTCATGAAGCCGTTAAATTGAGGTGAAAATGCCTACAAAAAGAAACAAAACAGCAAGATGTTTGCACAAGGTCAGAGATCATAAACATGTTACCACATTATCCTCTATTTCATATTTATCACAGGTATTAAAATACGGTATATGTAAAGTAGCTTATAAATATTTCGATTTTAAAATTAAGATAGGTATTTTCTATAAATTATAGTTTAGTGCAGATCTGATTGTTAGGGAAACTACGCAAGAATTAATTTTGAATACAGAAGTTTTCAATGGGTGAGAGAAAATAAATTTAGCTGAAAAAATAACTAGCATCTTAACTATTATGAAGTAATAGGTACAACAACAATTTATTAGATGCAGGAAGTTCTCCCATTCACAAACTCTAACCCAGTAGAAATAAAGTTCAGAACATCATGTTGTAACCACAACACATGACATAACAGTACAATGGTATAAACTGAGTCATTGACCAACTTGTGTTGTGGGTTGTGAGTGCATGCACATTGTTTGTATGATCAATTATTCTACAGGTTTCATTGGCCTATCAACTTTAAATGTTTATAACTATCCAAAATTACCTAAAGTTGAATCAGAAAGGTAAAAGGATTATCAATTGAAGTCATTAGTATCAAATATTTATGTAAATAAAATATATTTTAAGTAAATCTTGGATTTTTTAAAACTTCATTTATAACTATTAAGCTTGACAAAATAATATTAGTTTGTACTGAAAATCCTAAAAACCTATAACTCTAGATGAATTTCTATCCATTAGGATTTATTCTATCTATTAGGATTTTCAGTAAAGTTGAGAAATAAAATATTTGCTATAACAAATATTTCAACAAGCTATTTCTTGCTACTGTCTACAGATTTCAGAACTAGGTTAAGAGATTCCAAGTTTAGCTTAGAACCCAGTAGTTCATAAGTAGTTCTAGTTTTTTAATGTACTGCCAATCAATGTATTTTAGGACAATAAAGATTTTTTTCTTTAAAAAGATTAGGTTTTACTTTCACCATGTTACAAGTCACATAATACTATGTTCCTTCTTCCTACCTAGCATGTTTCATTTACCCTGCTCAGTATGTTTATTCTACTTTACAGGTTTCCCATTAGCAAACAGTTTAAAAACATCGGACATGCACAAGCTTTGTAATTTGAGATAATCAATATTATGGCTTCTATGCCAAGGGCAAATCTACAACATTTGGCCGGCCACTCACATGAAGCCTTTTAATGCTACTATGGGAAGAAACATTTGATAATGTTTGAATTACAATATTCAGGGTTATTGTATCAACAAGGCCAAAATGTAATCTTAGTAAATTTAATTTTTGTGTTTATGAGCATTATTGGCACTGCTTGTGTGGCATAGGGCATGGGATGTCTTATAAGTTGTAAACAACGCTTAAGAAAAGGAAATTTGATTTAGGTTTAATTTTTGATAATTGCCCTGCAGTGGGACACCACAGCCTCTTAAATAAAAAAAATAATAATAATTTTGATAATTTCAATACATGTATTCATAATATAACCTTGATCATGGAATTTATGTATTATATGATAACATCTGATCACCATCTATGGCTAGAATTATATCATGATATAAATTAAATTTTTAAAAAAAATTATAAATTATTCATTACACCGTATGCCTTACGGGTTTGCACCAGAGGAGTAACTAATGCTACTGGTGATTAATAGGGTGTATTTACTGATTAATTTTAGTTTTAACATTCTGCAGATAGGCTACATACTATTGATTTAGAGTTAAGTGTAACATTCTGGATCTAGATATTTTGCTTTACAGCTAGCAAGAACTAAGGAAGGTCTTTTTCAAGAATGCCCAAAACAAAAACTGGTATTACTCGAGGCCTATCACAACAACTAATTCAAGGTTTAATAGGGGAAGAAAACAATTATTCGCAAATATATTAAAATCAGCATTGGAATTTGCACCAAAATGACTCAGAATCAAATGTCAAAATCCCATTGTAAAACATGTCAGTATGTTATGCCACATCAACGAAAGTGCGAATTTCAGGATAGTTCGGCGACGATGGAATTTGCTGCGTTGCCAAAATGAACAATTATCAATAGAATTTTATCTAGTAAGAAAATAATCGAGACGAACGGCCATATTGAACACATAACGAAACGGATGAGACACAGTTCACGCGCAGAGATTTCAAAATACCACCTAACAATTTGAATAAAGCAAAACTACATAAATTAATACTTACAAAACGAAAAAGCACTAGAAAATTACACTTGTGAACGAAATAAATATCACACACTCGACAAACACACTTCACACAAGACCCGAGGCAGAAAACCGTTTTCGTTGCAAAGGCTCAAACTAGACTCGACGTCAAGTCAAGTTTCGATTTTTGCTTTCATTTCATCCTACAAGCACAGGTAACGCCATCTATCGTTGATGAGCTATACATTTTTATCTAGAAAGAGATGTAAATATAGATATTTTATATGAAAGAAAGAGTACAAAAATACGTTTAAAATCCATAGACAAAGTTTGCTGTCCAATGATCCGGTGTTTTTCCGGTTTTCTTGTTTCCTCGTATCAAACGGATATTTGTACATCACTATTAGGTTCTTTAAATGGACCATTTTGTAAAACAATAAATAAATAACAGATAAAAATATTAGTTAAATGAACACTACTAAACTAACTAATCAATCTAAATAAAATTTTACCGTATTGTATACTCATACCAGAGACGGTATTTACAATAAATTTATAAAAATAACAAAAAAACTAAAGAGATAGGTCACTTAAATAGCCCGCCCCGTGTAGCCCCCCGGACAAAGGTGCATATCATACTCGCCGCGTTTCTTTCCATTGAATTGCGATGTACAGCTTTTGGGCCAGAAGTGACCCGGAGCGGGGTCTTGACCGCTTTCCCTGAGTCGGTGGCCCAGTTCAGAAATTAATTTCTTAGTATCCTTGCCTCAGCAGCCGGTGCTTTGCACTGCGATCGGTACGAAACAGTAGTAAATGGCGAACGCGGTAATTTTTTACGTTTTTTGGCTGTTGCGAACTCGGAAGCCAAGCCCGCTAATTTTGTTGTGCGACCAAGGTCGGAGATAGCAAATGTGTTGACGCACGTAACGTCGCAAAATAAGCACTTGCCTTTCTGCCATGGCACCAACGTCATCAGGTCTTTTGCCATCGGTTCGGCTGAGGCGTGGAGGCTCACGTACCGACGGGATTTCGGCTGAAAAAAGCGCTCTCCAGACAATGTCATTGAGTGCGTGGTGTCTCGGGAACCTTTCAGTACACCGGCAACAGATCAGCGCGTGGTGACCGTTGGCCTCGACAATGATGCCGCAGATGCATACATCTAGTTCACAAACATCGCAGCCCAGGCGGAGAAAGCAAGGTCCCCATACGTGGAGAAGGCAAGGCATACAATCAAGCTCCGGTGTCTGGCTGTGAGACCACCCTGAGTCTCACCTCGTCAACGTCAGTCACCCCACCCAACAGCTAGCTAAGGACTCATTTTGCAACCACGTTGTACCAAGGACGCTGTATCTCAGGCGTCTCGGGGGCGGTCGTACCTGTGTTTAGGGCCGCACAAGCCTCCAATGCCTCGGCGTTGGCGTCTCATCGCCATTTGATGATAGAATGATAGTGGTGAGGCTCGGTACTTGTTTGTTGTGATGCGCATTTTTTTACACTTGGGTATTTGCCGCGTATTACTGGATGCAGCCTGCAGATCTTTCTTTTCAGACGCATCCGAATTCATCATATGAAATTGTATGAAAAGACAGACTGGTATTTTTTTTTTGCGAATTTCAGGTACCTATGGTCCCTTGGTTTGGTATAGTACACATGCATGCCGCGCCGCATGCAGCGTTGATGCGATGCGGTGCGGATAGATATACGAGGCCATCAGCGTTTACGGCGCCTAGTGTCACGTCTGCGGTGCGGCCCAGTGTGCATTCACCTTTACTTTTCAAAAGTGCCATAGTATCTGTTACTGCTATTTAAAACTGTTACGTGGACTATAAAATACCTTTTAACAGAAGAAGTGACTGCGATACGTACTCAAAACAAATGTCCGATTCGTGCGCCCATTTCGTAAGTTCCTCAAACGATAATTCCGACGCCCTCAAATAATATATTTTAATATATTGTGGCAACTGTGTACTGTTAATTTGTTTGCATAAATAAGGAATAGCAACAAGGTTTCTATAACTCGACTGCGGATTATGAAGTTTTGTACCCATACGTAGACCATTGAGAGGAATCAAGTTTCGTTATAAATAATGGTGTTTGCATAAGTGCTACAATAATACCCGACCAGTTAGCGAGGAAACGTAAACTATTCCTATCAGTGTTCTGTGTGGCCGTGACTATGTCAGTGAGTCGTGATCAGCAGCGGTACCTTTCACCCAGTGATTGAATTCGGGTTCTATCATCGATGTTTAGCTCGTCCTCGTCAATCCACGCACGGAGCCCGGATGCTGACTTCGAGAAGAAGTGTGTGCGATGGTGATAGCAAAGAGGAAAATGAAGAAAGTTAAACCACAAATAGCAACTAGTAACAGTAAACTATTCAAGGAAATGGACTACCAAATGAACAACACTATCAAGAATATGGACTATACCTGGACACCTGGTCCTGAGCCTCCTAATAACCAGGAGGCGGGAGTTCCTAGAGCAATTTTTATTCCACATTCAAATTCTTTGCCATTTGAAGAGCGGCGCGTCACTTTAGAGCAACCAGTCAAGGTGAGAGATCCTTTTTAGCACTTTAAATAAGGTTGCTAGGGTAATAATACCAGCCACATATACAATGTGAGAAAGGGTATAAGCACCCTGAAGGGTTTGAATTTTCCCATGAAACTGAACAACTTTTCCCAAGTAATAGAGGTTAAAAGATTATAAAATATTTTTTGACCTCTCATACAAAATAAATCATTAATAGCACATTTAGTATTGGAACTTGAATGGTGCCCATGTCCTGTTTCTTATTTCCACCTATGTTTCTTGGAAAAAGTTGTTCAGTTTCATGGATAGGTTCACTCACATCCTTGCTTCAGAGTGCATTTACCTTTTCTGTTGCAAATTGTAATTCAAAAATGCTGTGAATAACACATACCATTGCAAATGGCAAGTGTGGTATGCAATGGTACAATTTCAAGTCTATGTAGAACATTTCTTATGCTTTCATTGTATGTAGCAGTCTAATTCACACCCATTTGTTATGTCTAGTACTAATGTAAAACATTGCTAAACAAATAGCAACATTAATGTTATTACAGAATAAATGTAATATTTAAACTGCACACTTAGTGGCAAGTCCGATATAACTATTGATTTGAAAAATTAAATTCAACAACAAATGGACCATAATTTCCTTGGTAATACAGCGGCTAAGGGTTAAAATCAAGGCAAAGATTGCATACTGACATGATGGGATGAATGTGTCACTTACTGGTAGGAGACATTGTAAAGTAACTTTGAAGAATTGTTACCCTGGTGGTTACACTTTAACGGAGTGCAGAAGGAGTTGGTTATGTTACTATAGTAATTGGAGGTGGAGTAGTTTTGCACTGACACCTACTTACACATTTTACTGACTCCTTACCTTAACCTGGGGCTTATTGAGGTTATCTGTAGGTATTCTGATGCTTAAATAATTTTCAGAATGTCTCAGTAGTCAAAGCTTATTGACTATGACTATGTAGAATGAAACAAATAATTGTTTTTTGTTTTGAGTTTATTTTAAAATTGAAAACAAGTCTCATAAGCATTTCTAAATCTATTTATAACCACTACAAAATTTTATAAGTATAACACACATAACAATACACACCTATGTGTGTATTTCAAATAATAAGACAAAAAAAATATTCAAGCTATAGTATTATTAACAGTTGGTTCAGTAGTGTTGATGTTGAGCAATGTAATGTGAAGCAACCAACTAATTTGCTGTTTTTACATAGCAAATTGATACTGAATGACCTTGCATGTGCAAGCTAAAATTAAATCCTAACCAATTGCAAAGGTGTTTTTATCCTACATTTTAGAAGGTATGTATGACTATGATTCTTACAAACATATAATATTAGATCCAATTTGCTTTATAGATATTATTCCTTTTTTTATCTTTCATGCTGGACTGGGAGCCAGCGAAATACATAGAATATGCCAGCTGCATTTCCTCCAGGGCATGCTGTAAAAACCAGCTAAGGGATCCGAGGGTTTTGGTATATTGCAAATTTGGCGATAGGCTGACAACCTGTCACTACAGCAATATACCTACAAATCTATCTTACATAACCTTCAAAACTTTGTCAGATGTGGCGGAACAACCTTTGTTTGAGTCGTTTACGCTCTGCCTACCTCATTAGGGATGTATGTATTTATTCCTTTTGGAAGAAACACCTCCTTGATGTGTGTTTTGTAAAGAAAGTTAAAAAGAATTTTGGTATGTTTAGTTCGATCAGACATTCTAGCTCACAGAATTATAACAAGTGGTTTTAAATCCAGCAATAGCAAATTGGTTCATTAATTCATTTATACTTTCATTCACTATAGTTTAGCCATGCCAAGAACTAAATTAACTCTTATTAAGAGGTCAGTGACCTCGTTGTTTTGAGAGTCAAAAATAGCACTACCTATGAAGCTAGCCTATCTGGCTATCTATGAAGTAATTGTAGTATTTATGAACCTTCTAGTGTCTTTCTAATTATTTGGATGTAATAAATAATAACAATAACATCTGATATACTATAGATACACTTATAACTCTTAACTTCCAATTAATACTAAGTTTTTATGAATTAATATGAATCAGCCAATATTGCTTTGTCAATACTTTCATGTGTATTTTCTTAATCTTATCTCCTAGTTAGTTTGATAAAGATTTATCTTGATTTGTTATCTATTGTATGTTTCTATGGGTATCCACCCAAACTTTTGGTGTAGAAGATACAGAAATATCTTCTTATCTCTTATTTTTTTAAACAATGATTTTACCTATATAAGGGACAAATAAGGTCATATTTTTAATATAAATATTTGATCATATAATTATGTTTGTCTTTAATCTCGGGTTAACGTAGTTTCTTGCAGTAAAAATAAAAGAAATAGAAAATATTTATTTGCCACCAAATTACAAATATTAACATTTTAAAGGTTACAAATGTGTTCTTAAGCGACAAATGGGTCACGCTCAGCATAATATGATCATTCCGTGTACAGTAAATAGATCATGCATGATCCAGTATTACAAATTGTAGTATAACCAATTTATTTAAATTAGAAATTGCTCATCGTCATCATTTATCATTTTAATGGTTTATCATATTTTATTTACAATCATTAAAAATGTCGTATCAATGCGTTGGCTCATCCTGCTTAACTTTGATGGACGTGTCTACGCGTCGAAACATACGCTTTATGCAACCATTGTTCCAGATACGATTCGTCAAATAACAAATTTCTTTAAAATGATGACAGTTTTGAAATTGTTTCGTACTATAAGACCAACTGTTCGTTTATTCGCTGAGTTCTATCTTAAATTATAAAAAAGCATTTTCGTACATAGGTTATGCATATTTTATTACGAAAATTCTTTCATAATAAATGTTTGTCTCTTCTGTGACATACATCTTCTTCAAGATTAAAATAGATTTGGTTAAATTATTTAACAAATGTATAAAAAATACTTAGATTCGCTGACGAGGGTATAGTATTTCCACCTCAGTTTTAGAATAAAGGTAAACAATGTTTCATGTCTTTTTGTTCAAAAACATATTTCAAAAATAAATGATACTTGTTGGCAAAATAATTAAATTACTAAAACTACTAATTCATTATGTTATCATAACTAATAGCTAAAAAATATTTTAGAAACAAGATCTTCGATTAAAAGACTTGAAACTTTGTTTACTATAGTCTAGCTAGAACGACTAGCTATATTTAGACGTGTAAAACAAAAATCGAAACGACGAATAGGTACTTTTATTACGTTGCGCTTGCGTCGCGATATGCGCTTGCGCGATGACAGGTCAAATTATGCTAGCCATACATAAGCAACTTTGTATGCAATTCAGGCATCTGCGAGACTGCGTGTGTGTATGTGTGTTTGTTCCTGTGACTCATAGTGACCCGAGAAGCTTGTCTTGGGCACAATTGTGCATCGGCAATTAAATCTAATGAGATTAAATTGTGCTATTTCTGACCGTACATCTGCTTAGTTAGAAACGGATTCTTATCAATTTTATGACCGTAGTTACAGGAAGTTTTAAGTTTTGTTGGAAATAATCGTTTGTGTACATCCTGCCATATTGTATTTGGTTTAAAAAACCTTGCTTAGCGTTCTGATTTTACTGATATACTATCTGTTTCAAGGAAGCCATAGGCACATACTAAGAACACCAAGATTAAAACCAGAACTAATATTAAGCTAGGAAATTATTATCTTCCATGCTGGACTGGGAGCGAGAGAAAATCATAGATTGTGCCAGCTGCATTTCCTCCCGGGCAGCTGTAAAAAACAGCTAAGTGATCCGAGGGTTTCAGTATATTGTAATTAAGGCGATGGGCTGAAAACCTGTCGCTACAGCAATATACGTACAAATCTATCTTAAATAACCCTCAAAACTTTGTCAGACGAGACGGAACGACCTTTGTTTAGGTTGTTTACGCTCTGACTACCCCATTAGAGATAAAGGCGTGATTATATGTATATATGTATTATAATCGGTTAGTTTTTCCGTGGAACCGTACAAGGCAAACACCTACAAACTACGCTGTACCAGCCGCCAAAGTAGCCGTAACTGTTTTGTAACATGAGAAGTAATGCAGTTGCTTGCTCGGCTGGGTATCTAAATGTTGCGCCTGCGCCTGCGCCTCGCTCTAAGCACTAGTATAGTTACTGGCAGACTTCTTGAGGTAGAAAGCTAAAGATTACACCTTTAAAATTGCCTGCCTCCTTGGTCTAAGCCATGGGCTCACGATCCGGAGGTTGTTGATTCGATTCCTAGTGATGGAACACAAAGTTGGTATTTATTAATTTATCGCTCTGTGAGGGTTTTTCCAGTTTGGTCAGGACATTGCAGTCTGAATCACCCGATTGTGCGAAAATAAAAAGGATTTCGTGCTTCGGAGGGCACGTTAACCCGTCGGTCCCGGTCGCTGTCTTTTATAGTGGTCGTTACTCAAATCATGCTATTAAGCATAGCTGTGCTACTAGGCGGTTTGAAACCTCCAACGCCAGGGTTCTCTTGTTCGATTCGAAAATCCTCTCGCTAAAAAGAAGATGCTATGCATGCTTGAATAAGCCATACTACGTCAAGTTAATTGCCGGGACCTATACTTATTACTAGTTGCATTTGAAACTACAATGTTTCCAGCTGTTGACTGTTGACCTTGCTAAGCTGAGACGCGAGTTGCATGCATACTTAAAAAGAGATCGCGCACTTGACTCAATTTATCGCGTTTATTTTTCATTCATTCATCTCAATTGAAGTCAATACGACTTCTTATGCTGCAATACTGCATACATATAGTCACGCCTTTATCCCTAACGGGGTAGGCAGAGCGTAAACGACCTAGACAAAGGTCGTTCCGCCCCGTCTGACTTAGTTTTGAGGGTTATTTAAGATAGATTTGTAGGTATATTGCTGTAGTAACAGGTTGTCAGCCCATCGCCTAAATTGCAATATACTGAAACTCTCGGATCCCTTAGCTGATTTTTACAGCATGCCCGGGAGGAAATGCAGATGGCATATTCCATGTTTTTCTCTCGCTCCCAGACCAGCATGGAAGAAAGAGTAATCTTGAAGCGTATGAATATCATTTCTGCGTAATATAGATTTATTTATCTTTCAAAGACGCGTTGTTTATCAATCAGACAATCGATGATTTCCACCAATGTCCCCTTTGTTAGAAACGATAGGATAGCATCTGCGCTTGCGATTGTAGTTTATTCTCAGAAGATTATGACGTTGAAGGAGATAAGAAAATCGCACGGATAGCTTGAACAACCGATCCGGTTTAGTTGGCTCGGATCACGATACCATTTTTTTGGTATATAATTTGTTTATACATACATATAGTCACGCCTTTATCCCTAATGGGGTATGCAGAGCGTAAACAACCTAAAGAAAGGTCGTTCCACCACGTCTGACAAAGTATTGAGGGTTATTTATGATAATTTTGTAGGTATATTGCTGTAGTGACAGGTTGTCAGCCCTTCGCCTAAATTTCAATATACTGAAGCCCTCGGATCCCTTAGCTGATTTTTACAGCATGCCCGGGAGGAAATGCAGCTGGCACATTCTATGTTTTTCTCTCGCTCCCAGGCCAGCATGGAAGAATTTGGTATTTATTTGTTCATGATCTGATTTAACCTGCACGATTACTTCTTACCTACTCGTGAGTTTTGAAATATAACGTTAGATTACCGAATAAATCAGAATAACCAGAACTATTACGCCTACAGTCTGGCTGACATCTCAATCTGCACTTTTGCCGGAGATTTGCTAATAAAGGATCATTGTTTCGCATTAGCTCCTCGGAGAAGGAAGCCGTTTGATTCCTAGTACAACGAGAATATCAATGCAGCGACGTAGTTAGGATCCCTGCACACGAACTGTAATGATCAGAGGTCGGAAATTCGGGTGCAAAAAAAGTAAAAACCCACTGTTGGAGCTACTAAGAGTTGCTACAACCACCTTTTTCAAGATTTTTAGGGCCCCAGTTTATTTTTCTTTATTAAATTGTTTTAGTAATGCCAATGTGTTCTTGCGCGCGTGCGTCAATATAAGTCAAAACTGTTTGCAATTTTTTTTAATATTTGTTTTAATTTGAAAGATAAAAGTAGAAATGAGTTTTCAATGTACTGAAAAATATTAAAAATATAAAAATATCGTTTGATTGTTTGATATTTTTATTGAATACTCTTTATAAATGATTTCCACAATGCTTTTATTATTTTTACACGAAAATTTGAATGGGGCCCTTGGGGGCCCAAAAGCGTTTTATTTCTTTAAAAAAAATTGCGGAGAAAATTAAAATTAAAATTCGTATTTGGCAAGGTTAAGACAAGATAAACGCTTTTTACTCTTGTATTTTTTTCTATACGGTTGATAGTTTCAGGATAAATTGATGTTGAAGTTAGCAGGACACAATCGTTCAAAACCAAGCAAAGTAGTAGTTTTTATGGTAAAATCGTCTAGGTTAAAAAGAGATAGGCAAGGCACTTCACTTTCTTGTTATTTTTTCTCTACGGTTGACAGTTTCACAGTGAATTGATGTTAAAGTTGTTAGGACAATTTTTGGGCCTCTCTCTTTGAGTATGTGCGACAAGGTCAGCATATTGACTGTATCTGTCTAAGTGCGTTTAAGATGTATTGTCTTAATTTTTGGTTTGTAAAATATGGCAAGTACACAAAATCAAAAGTGTATTACATGTAACCTAGTATCAAGTATTTTCTCTGATATACTTATTGGAAACCGGCTAACCCAGGGAGGGTTTCAGTATTGTATTTTAAACGATGGGCTGACAACCTGTCACTATAGCAATATACAGATCCACCTGGAATGACCCTCAAAATTTGTCAGACGTGGCGGAACGACCTTTGTTTAGGTCGTTTACGCTCTGCCTACCCCATTAGAGATAAAGGCGTGATTATATGTATGTATGTACTTATTTGTAAAATATAAAATAAAGACGAATCCGGTAAAGTTCTTTTTATATGTATATATGCGAGTGCTTGACTGGTCTTATTTTAAGGATTTAGGTGCTTACAATGAACCTTAATAGTTTCACAACGAAAGAAAAAAGTATAGTAATGTTTAAGCAGTAAAACGCTTTGGGGCCTTCAGTGTGTCCAGGGAATTTTAACATCAATTCACTGTGAAACTTTCAACCGTAGAGAAAAAAATCTTTCTTAAAAGAGAAGTGCCTATCTCTTCTTAACCTAGCTGATTTCACCATAAAAACAACTACTTGGCTTGGTCTTGAACAATTGTGTCCTACTAACTTCAACATCAATTTACCCTGAAACTATCAATCGTAGAGAAAAAATGTCAAGAGTGAAAAGCGTTTATCTTGTCTTAACCTTGCCAATTACGAATTTTAATTTACTCCGCAATTTTTTTTAAAGAAATAAAACGCTTTTGGGCCCCCGAGGGCCCCATTCAAATTTTTGTGTAAAAATAATAAAAGCATCGTAGAAATCATTTCTAAATGGTATTCAATAAAAATATCAAACAATCAAAATGATATTTTTATATTTTTCAGTATATTGAAAACACATTTCTACTTATATCTTTCAAATTAAAACAAATATAAAAAAAATTGCAAACACTTTCGACTTATATTGACGCAAAGAACACATTGGCATTACTAAAACAATTTAATAAAGAACAATAAACTGGGGCCCTAAACATCTTGAAAAAGGTGGTTGTAGCAACTCTCAGTAGCTCCAACAGTGGGTTTTTACTTTTTTTGCACCCGAATTTCCGACCTCTGGTAATGATACTGCTAAATCGCTGTTGAGATGCAGTCGACAATCAGTATTTACAGTTGTGCATTCTAATGCATTTAGCATTTAGGAACTCTAAACTAACATGTAGTTCGCACAGCATGTTTTGCTGTATAAACAATTTAAATAATAATAGGGTTTTATTTCTCAAATAGATGTTTAGATTGTTTGCGCTCTGCCTACCCCGTTAGGGATAAAGGCGTGATGATGTATGTATGTAGATGTTTCAGATAAGTTGGCTGTTGGCTTTATTCAATCACAATTCCTGTAGTTTCATTTCTGTTATTCCACGTGATATATGTTTCGTTGTAGTCTGTTTGTTCGAATCTTTAGTCATGCGTGTGCCTGAGCAATTACACAGCGAACAAGCTACGTCAAGTGTGAACTGACCGGTAAAAACAACATCGGAATTTATAACAAAGGAATTATGTACATACTCTGCCAGTTATGTAATCTAATCTTACACCATCGGGCTGTCGTCTCCACGCAATATTGTGACGTGTGGCATACGGTGTTGCCGAATGTGGGTTAGTGAAAACGTCACAACTCATTCATAAGTTTACTACAATCCATTATCGGTATATTGTGATTGGGAAAACTTACATTAATAAGCTTCTTATGTAGCGTGATATGATAGGTAGTTCGGTATTTCCTAGATTTTTTAAATTTCATATTCATTGTACTTCTGATAGAACACGATTCTAGATCTTGTACGAATATCTAGTATTCCGCCATCCTTAATATTTCTTACCCTCTCGTGCAAAGAGCCAGTGCATTATTGTTTCTAAGCTTGCGATGCAATAAATATACTTCAACCCTTCTCATATTTATCTATACTTGTAATAGAAAACTTTCTGCAAAGAACAACACATTTTCTACATTCGTGAAAATTATAAAACGAAATTTTCTTTTTGTTTCACGTACGTATAAATAACATTAGTTCTATAAATAGAGAGAAACTAATTACTCAAGAGTATTAAAATATTTGCGAAATATTATTATCTCGGTTGCCCGACGAAATAGCACGTTGTACGACATTTTGTAGTAGGTATTTAGTAAATTAGCATTAACAAATTCTAGTTTTTTTTTTAGATACGGAAGATCCTATTTTGCTATAAGTCAGTTATTTTTAAGGAGCATTTTTTTACGGTGCGACAAGTTCATAATTCATCCCAATTTAGGCATTACTTACAATGTTTAATAGAATATTAATGAATGAGATGTCTAGGATTATAAAAATAAATGTTCTACATACATACATATAATCACGCCTTTATCCGTAATGGGGTAGGCAGAGCGTAAACGACCTAAACAAAGGTCGTTCCGCCACGTCTGACCAGGTTTTGAGGGTTATTTAAGCTAGATTTGTAGGTATATTGCTGTAGTGACAGCTTGTCAGCCTATCGCCTAAATTGCAATATAAAGAAACCCGCGGATCCCTTAGTTGGTTTAACAGCATGTCCAGGAGGAAATGCAGCTGGCACATTCTATGCTTTTCTACCAGTTCTGCATGGAATAAATATCCTATTCTACATCTTAGTTATTTTAAATCTCTTGAAAAAATAAAAAGAAAATGTCTAGCTGATCATCATCGACTCTATCTTCTAATATTATTGTTCCTTCCACAGATCGGACGGAATGTGTACCGAGCGACGCCTAGCCCCACGAACACCATTTTCGAGTGCCGCGTACTGTCCAGGCACCATGCGACACTGTACTATGACAAGGGACACTTCTATCTCGTCGTAAGTACATTCAACTATACGTATATAAAAAAAAATATGGAGGGCCCGATGGTGTAGTGGATAGGGCCGCTGCCTCCTGAGCAGAGAGGTCGTGGTTCGAATCCCACCACGTACCAATATGTTTTTCGGTTTTAGAATTTCATATGTACGTTTATTCGGCACTATTTTCGTGCTTCGGAAGGTACGTTGGTCCCGGGTAATATCGTTTAATACCGTAGATATTAGTCGTTAAGCCATGTTAGAGGCCAGTGCTAAGCATTGGCGGCTTGAAAACACTGACCTAATCTAGGATAGGAGGTCAGATGGCAGTCGCTCTGTGTAAAAACTAGTACCCTCGTTCAATCCCCTAGATTATGTAGCCGATCCCGTGAGATACGGGATAAGGCTAGGGCGATGATGATATTTAAAAAACATGGCACCTGTTTTGCTATCTAGAAACTATTATGACCAATTACAAGAGAAGAAGATACAGAGATAAAGGACGTTGCTCACAAAAAGACTGGCCATTATTACACCGACAATAGTGACATTCTTAATTTAATCATCATTGCTATTTTATGTTTAACAATTACTGTCAGCGGTTCTCGCACCCATGACCACGATATTTCATGCATCAAACAAAGATCAGAATTTCGTAGGGGTGGCTTGAACACGCGGTAGCTCAGTTGGTTAGAATTATTATAGAACCACAGCACGGAACATTGGGTTTGAGTCCCGCTCGTATTTCTATATTTCTTTTCTTCAGTTTCTATATTTTCATAATTTTATATATCTAATTGTTTTTAGAGGCAAAACAAAAGTTTACAAATGAATGTAGAGAAGGAAACTATTAAATCTTAGCGAGATTTAAGATATATTCGTGTCTTTAAAAGACAAAGCTGTTCTATTGATCTTTATCGCCGATAAATCTGTCACATTTAACATTGTACTGACCATTCGAGATATTGGGCTCGTTAAAAATAGCGCCTACGCCCGAGTATTTTGGAAAATTTACTTCTGGAATTCGGCACAACTATTTTTGAATCGCGTAAAACCATAGTCAAGCATAGTAGGTAAAGGTGGTATTTGTCACTGTATAGACATTACTTCCAAGCTGGACGGGTCGCTCCCAGCGAGAGAAAAACATAGAATGTACTAGCTCCATTTCCTCCCGGGCATGCTGTAAAAGTCAGCTAAGGGATCCGAGGGTTTCAGTATATTGCAATGTAGGCGATGGGCTAACAATACAATACAAGATACTTTATTGCACAAAGAAACACAAATACATACAGCAGAAAAGTAAGGAACAAAACAGTACAATATAGGCAACCTATCACTACAGCAATATACCTACAAATCTATCTTAAATAGTGGCGGAACGACCTTAGTTTAGGTCGTTTACGCTCTGCCTTCCCCTATAGGGATAAAGGCGTGGTTATATGTTTGTATGTATGTAGACATTGTGAGGCAATGTCGCCGTACTCTTAGTGCTACTAGTTCTAAGGTACTCAGGCCTGTGACCTATTTGTTGGAGACGAAATGTAATATAATGGTAGGTAAAATGAGTTTTCGTAAATCTTAACCTTAGCCGCTGTCGTAAACACACTAGGCGTCGTAATATATTGCTGATTGGATCTTTTCCGAACCGAACATTACTTATTTTCTGAATCCTTCAGATCATTCCATCTCCAGATTTTTCTACCAGTTAGAAACATAATAACCTTTGAGGGTCGTGATCTCTACAAATAATTATTTCGTGGATGAGTTTCTGCCTTCTTCTGCTTTGATGAAACTGGTGTCGGAGTTTTCTACCGGGAAACTATCCGTAGATAGCTTCCATGCTGGCCTGGGAGCGACAGAAGAACGTAGAATGTGCCAGCTGCATCTCCTGCCGGGCATGCTGTAAAAACCAGCTAAGGGATTCGAGGGATGACAACCTGTCACTACAGCAATATCCAGTTCTATCTTAAACAACCCTCAAAACTTGTTTAACGTGGCGGAACGACCTTTTTTGGGTTGTTCACGCTCTGCCGAACCCATTAGGGATACAGGCGTGATAGTATGTATGTATGTATGAAACTATCCGTGTCAGTGTCAGGTTATCGCTAATAAGCTCGCTTCTTAGCGAGTGGATTCTCGAGTCGAACGGCGACCCGTAGAACTCTGGCGGCAGAGTTTTCAAAACCGCCTAGTAGCACAGCTATTAGGCCTCTGACATGGTGTGAATAACGACCACTATCAAAGACAGCGACCGGGACCGACGGCTTAATTTTTTATTTTTTTTTCTTTCTGAACAATCAGATGATTCAGCCTGCAATGTCCTAACCAAACTGGGGAAAACCTCTCAAAGTGACAAAATCCCAGAATCGAACCCAGGACCTCCGGATCGTAAGCCTATGGCTCTGACCACTAGACCAAGGAGGCAGTATATAAGCTCGCGAAAATGCATCTCTAATTGTTTTAGCTGTACCTAGTTGGCTTTCTTCCAATTACAGATTCGTTTGAATTTCACACGTTCATCGGTCAGACTACACATAAATCATTCATTTACAACTCTCGATAGTTGATACTTATACTGTGCTAATGTAAGATAGGTTTCTTTATTTTGCCAATGTCTTTTAGGTGATGGGTTGATAATCTGTCACTACAGCAATATACCTACACATCTATCTTAAATAACCCTCAAAACTTTGTCTGATGAGGCAGAACGACCTATGTTTAGGTCGTGTACGTTCTGCCTACCCCATTAGGGATAAAGGCATTATATGTATGTATGCCAATGTTTTTTTCTGAAATCCGTAATCAATTCTATAACTATCCCAAAGTAGATTGCAGTACAAAGAAACGAATACATTTCTTTGATGGGGCCTAGAAAATTGTACATACATACATACATGATTTTCCCTTCTTTCATCCTCATTAGGTTGGCTGGAAGAGATCTCTTATAGAGATAAGCTCGCCTATTGTTTTAATTTTTAAGTTTACTTTTATGTTTAATTTTTAAAACAATAAAGTATTTAATACACATAAACACGCCTTTATCAATAATAGGGTAGACAGAGCGAAAAAGACCTAAACAAAGGTCGTTACGCCACGTCTGACAAGTTTTGAGGGTTATTACAGATGATAATGATGTACATAGAAAATTGTACATACATACATACATATAGTCACGCCTTTATCCCTAAAGGGGTAGGCAGAGCGCAAACGACCTAACAAAGGTCGTTCTGCCACGTCTGACACAGTTCTGAGGGTTATTCAAGATAGACTTGTATGTATATTACTGTAGTGACAGGTTGTCAGCCCATCGCCTAAATTACAATATACTGAAACCCTCGGATCCCTTAGCTAATTTTTACAGCACGCCCGGGAGGAAATGCAGCTGGCACATTCTATGTTTTTCTCTCGCTCCCAGGCCAGCATGGAAGACATAGAAAATTGTACCTTTTTCAATTTAGAATATTAAACTATATAGTGTTTCTTGGTAGAGGTGACATGTTAAATTATATCTTCAAATCTTTACTTATAATTCCAGATCAAAGATTGTCAGAATTAACAAATAAGCGCAGACATTTTTCTGTGACTGTAGCAGCGTAGACCCTACCCAAGGCGGGGTTTTCAATGCTATGCGAATTACCTTGTACCTATTCATGTAATGAAGGAAAGGGTGAGGGCTGAAAATCGGTGCCAACTGTTCACCCTGGCAACATGTTGACAACAACTGATTTCCCCATCTTTATGGCACTGTTTTTACCTATTTTTCTTATGACATGACAATAAACCCTTTCTATTACTAAGAAAACATAGAGCTTATAAATCCGGAGTGCATTGCATGCTAAGTAATAGGTAATAGTTGTTTGTTACCTGCATCGATTTATTCCTTCGCTGAGTAATATCCTGTTCATGGAAACTATTTATTTGTTTGAATGCAGTTTTGCATAGTTCCCTTCTACTTCCAAAGCAAAGCTAGCCGTTTGTAAAGGGTTTTGTTATGATACATATATATAATCACGCCTTTATCCCTTATGGGGTGGGCAGAGCGTAAACAACGTATATAAAGGTCGTTCCGCCACGTCTGACAAAGTTTTGCGGGCTATTTAAGACAGATTTGTAAGTATATTGCTGTGACAGATTGTCAGCCCATCGCGTAACTTACAATATACTGAAACCCTTGGATCCCTTCGCTGGTTTTTACAGTATGTCCGAGAGGAAATGCAGCTGGTACATTCTATGTTTTTCTCTCGCTGCGAGGCCAGCATGGAAGAGGTGATGATATCCTTAGCTAATTAGAAATGCTCACGTTTTTGACCTAGTATGTAAATTTTTAGTAAATAAATAAGTACATATTAAATTAGTTCGTTCTCCTAGCGGGGAGTACAAGCTTTATAACGAGGTTATTATTTTAATGGGATCTTACCACGATATTATTTTATGTGGTGTACCAAAATTTCAGCGTTGTTGCAAGCCCCGTGATCACGAAATATTAGGAGCTCACAAAATATTGTCGTGGTAACAACCCATTAGAACGAATACAAATTAAAACGATACCTAAGTCTTATGTATCTTAGAATATAGGGAGTAATAAAAATGCTTCTTCTTGTTCTTAGCGAGTGGATTCTCGAGTCGAACTACGACCCAAAAAAGTCTTGTGTCAGAGTTTTCGACTTAGTTTGAGTGACAACCACTATCAAAGACAGCAACCTGGACCGACGGCTTAACGTGCCCTCAGATGCACGGAATTCTTTTACTTTTCCGACAATCAGGTGATTCAGCCTGCATTGTCCTAACCAAACTGGGGAAAATCTCACAGTGATAAATTGACAAATATCAACTTTGTGTTCCCCCCCTGGGAATCGAACCCAGGACCTCCGGATCGTAAGCCCATGGCTCTGACCACTAGACCACGGAGGCAGTTAAATAAATGCTGACCAATAGAGTGTGAATCTACCCATGAAACTGAACAACTTTCCCAATTGAAAAGATTGGCCCTTCCATACAAGTGGTTTATACATATATAGGTTTTAATTTTAAACGCTACGGAAACGTACCTAAGCGGAAAACTAGTTAACATTAGCATTAGGAAATCAATCCGCAGATATGTAAACAATGTGGAAGTCTGTTTGTAAATGGGCAATGTGATGTGAGCTGCTCGCACGCGCAAGTACACGTCTCTCGCTTGTAGGGTTGCCAGTTGCCGGTTGAAGTCACCAAGCCGGACTCAACATCAGCCACAACAATCCACTGCTGGACATGGGCATCCCCAAAATTAGGGGTATCGCCATACTCACCACGCTTGGCGGGTTGGTGAGCGCAGTAGAAATTTTCCTTTCACAGGGAACGCTGCTGCCCATTCCCTGGATTTATCCCTTAGTCGCCTTTTACGATACCTACAGGAAGTTATGGGATGATGCTATTCTAACCCGGCACCACACGTGGACAGCCGGGGGGAGAGCCGGACTGGTCAGCCAGTTTTGCCAGAGTTTTGACTATCAATACGGACGGCTTGCCTGCCTGGCGCTCTAAAAAACGAAAATAGTAACTAAGCCTATATGTAAGATGAATTAATGAATTTGTTCTTCCATGCTGGCCTGGGAGCGAGACAAAAACATAGAATGTGCCATTGCACTGCATTTCCTCCCGGGCATGCTGTAAAAACCAGCTAAGGGATCCGAGGGTTTCAGTATATTGCAATTTAGGCGATAGGCTGACAACCTGTCACTATGGCAATGTACCTACAAATCTATCATAAATCATAAACAACCCTCAAAACCTTGTCAGACGTGGCGGAACGACCTTTATTTAGGTCATTTACGCTCTGCCTACCCCATTAGGGATATAGGCGTGATTATATGTATGTATGTATGTATGTATTTGAAGGTTTTGATGATAACATAAGTATTATGCATTTATTTTAATAAAAGTAACGTTACATATTTTTATATGTAATAAAGTATATTGGCAGTTTTTTTATAACTTGTCTGGATATAGAATTAGTTGTATATGTGGAAATCCTTTGAGTTGTCCAAAAACTTGAAAGGCCAGACACTGATTTGTGTTTTCTACAAAGTCTGATATCTACTTGACAACCCTATTGCATAAAGACAAACCTTGTTTCCTTTAAATCACTAATTGACAATAATACCAACTTTACAGCAGTAAGTATACGTGAACGACCCTGAGAAATAGCACTGATATTTTCCACGGCGTTCCTCGAAAGAAAATCCTGTTATATGCGGTTTTGTATTAGCATTTTAATCGACTTTAAATCTCCAGGCCAGATTCCGTTACCAAGATCGCAAATGGAAAAGTTTGATAATTGAGTCGCTCTGAAATTGAAACCAAATAAGTTTTAAAGTTGAAACTTCAAGTATTGCAATAAAAACCTCGCTTGAAGACCTACAAACTAAACTGCTAAGTTCTCGAAAAAAATTTGAAACATCATTATTTCGATTGCCATTAATCTATTTTGGTATGGGCAACTTGTGTCCAGCAAACATTTTGCAAAGTTTTTGTTTTTCTTATGTAAAACCGCAGCTGTTATACGCGTATTTCGTTTTGTATATTCGGTTTATTTGTCCCTTCATCTCATTTATTGTTATGGAGAAACTGTTCACATCCCCAGCCTTCATCCTTGAATGGATGATATTTTCAGTAATTATGCATCCTTCTATAGTATGAAGACACCCCATTATAATGATGCATCCTTTTAGCGACATTCTGATATGTCCCTAATGTTTTGCCCTGTTCTATGAATACGTGCACATAACTGAGCATTCAATTGGCTATACTCTATCTATAGATAGATAGGTACAGCCTGTCTATTGTTTAGTAGCTAACTCGCAAGCCGACTCGGGTGTAGGGTGACGATGAGTTGAACACGATGTCACAGTAAGGTGCTACCTAGCGGAACTTTCGTTACGCAAAAATAACTATAAAGCCGTGACTTCTGCACTCAAAGATTACAGAAAACATACCCCCGCAGGGTAGAGAGGGGGAGGGATATGTTTGTGAAACCCTTCCCCTCTCTACCCCGCGGGGGTATGTTTTGGTGCGCTGGAGTCACGGCTTTGCAATACAATAAATTTATTTCAGATTTACTTCCATAAAGAGTTAGTAATACATAAACAATCCTACAGACTAATGTTAGTACTTACAAATATGTGCTTGGCTTAGGATTTACATGTAATTTGGTCCAGTGTTCAAAGAATGAACCCTGGACCCTATCATCAATAATTTTCAGTAATTTTTTAGTAATACATTCATGCACATAGCGTCTTAATGATATTTGATGCCCAAAAATGTCTAGAGTTTGATTTGTCTGATCAATAATTAAAGCATCATCATGATCGTGTTAACATTTTAATTAAAAACAGTGTACCTTTTTCTCCCATGCTGGAGTGGGAGTGAGAGAAAAACATAGAATGTGCCAGCTGCATTTCATTCCCGAGCATGCTGTAAAAACCAGCTAAGGGATCCGAGGGTTTTAGTATATTACAATTTAGGCGATGGGCTGGCAACCTGTCACTAAATAACCCCCAAAACTTTCGAATCTGTCAAAAGTCAGTCTGCCAATCCACACACGCTGTCAAGATGCCACACGGTATAACGCAAGGTATAGCGAATTTGTACATACATACATATAATCACGCCTTTATCCCTAACGGGGTAGGCAGAACGTAAATGACCTAAACAAAGGTCGTTCCGCCACGTCTGACAAAGTTTTGAGAATTATTTTAGATGGATTTGTAGGTATATTGCTATAGTGACAGGTTGTCAGCCTATCACTTAAATTGCAATATACCTGAAACCCTCGGATCCCTTAGCTGGTTTTCACAGCATGCCCGGAAGGACATGCAGCTGGCACATGTTTTTCTCTCACCCCCAGCATGGACGCGAATTTGTAAACCTGTCAAATTCACCTTCGTTTAATGGGCACATAACGTCTGCCAATCCTCACACGCTGTCAAGTCTATTACACACACTGATTGAATCGTTAACTTGGAACAAGTTCGGCGATCGAGTTGGAAAGCCTGAAATTGAAACGAAACTAGTTTAGCTGCTGGAGTTTGTAATAGAGAACTATAATTACGATTCTTCCATGCTGGTCTGGAAGCGAGAGAAAAACATAGAATGTGCCAGCTGCTTTTCCTCCCGGGCATGCTGTAAAATCCAGCAAAGGGATCCGAGGGTTTCAGTATATTGTAATTTAGGCGATGAGCTGACAACCTGTCACTACAGCAATATACCTAGAATTTTATCTTAAATAACCCTCAAAACTTTGTCAGACGTGGCGAGACAACCTTTGTTTATGTCGTTTACGCTCTGCCTACCCCATTAGGGATAAAGGCGTGATTATATGTATGTATGTATGTATAATTACGATAACTTCAATTCACTCTTTCGGTCTCAACTTCTAAATTGTAAACATTAATTATTATATTGTTTAAAACGTTTTGAAACCTACCTTAATTCTGCTTTTAATATGTTAAACTTCGTAACTGGCTAGATTAGTTTATAACATTTGTAATGTAATTTAAGAATATGTGCTGTGAAGTTTACAATAAAGGTAAATTCAATTAACTTCGGTTTTATTTGGTTCGCTTTTATACCTTTTTAATATGTCTCTGATAGTGGTCGTATCACAAATGTCGTAGGTTATTGGTCATATGATTTATCAGGTCTTTCAGCGACTCGCCAACGCTCAAGATAAGAAAGATTTCATTCATCTTTAGATCTCTAAATGAACTACAGGTAGTTCATTTAGAGATCTAAAGATGAATGAAGCTAATTCTAAATTGTTGCTATGGACGCTCATATTACGCGCAGACATAGCTATAACATATGTTGTTAACAGTTTTTGGTCGATTCGATATGCCCAATATGAAGCTATAATTTACGTAATAAAATTTTGTCGCGTCTCGAGTCTCCATGCTGGACTGGGAGCGAGACAAAAACATAGAATGTGCCAGCTGCATTTCCTCCCGGGCATGCTGTAAAAACCAGCTAAGAGATCCGAGGGTGTCAGTATATAGCAAATTTAGGCGATGGGCTGAAACCTGTCACTACAGCAATATACCTACAAGTCTATCTTAAATAACCGTCAGAACTTTATCAGACGTGGCGGAACGACCTTTATTTAGATAGTTTTCGCTCTGCCTACCCCATTCGGGATAAAGGCGTGATTATGTATGTATAAGTCTATATTTTATCACACATTAACTTCTAGTTTTCTTAATTTTAGTAACAGAATGCGTACAATTTTACAAAATCACGTTACCTCTTCATTTTAGGTGTAGTAGATGAATGAAGACATTAATTAGTGCAGATTGTCTACCAATCATAACACTTACAAAAAATCGATGGCGGAAAGACTCTTGTGACAATTGTAACGCAACGCTATACAACGTTCACTCACACTTGTGTTTTTATTATTGGTTGTATATGTATAGTGGCGTAATATATCCTAAATGAAGCTCATCGCTTTCATCCCACATTTCGATTGTTTTGGAACGGTTTGGGCAACCTTGGGCGAGTGGCACTTAAACTCGTAATAGGCCCACTCTCACTGCCGCCCACCAATGATTTCACGAGAACCTCTTGTCTTTATGCTAATTCGGCATAAACTGTTCCATTGCTTGGCGTAAACGAAAGGATTTAGTACGATGAATCTGGTCTCTTGAACTTGATATTGCCTCTGCTGGACAAATATGTTATTCTGATACATTGCATTTAGTATTTATTTATAATTATGATTTCACATAGAACATAACATCTAATTTTGGTGCCATTAAACCTTTGAAAGGTTTGTCTTGACACTGCACATTTCTAGCAAGTTTCTAGTTAAGTTACTATTATTTATTATTGAGCAACATACATAAATACATACATATAATCACGCCTTTATTCCTAATGGGGTAGGTAGAGTATGGCAAACTCCCTTCTTTCCACTCCACTCTACACGTGCCAGCTCACGCAGTTCCTTTTCACGTAATTCACCATGCCACCTCTTTCGGGATTGACCTCGTGGCGTTCTAGCGTTGTTGGTCGATTTAGGGGGGTTAGTGCTAAATATCACTACCATTATTATTACGATACTTTCTTGTAATATTCACTTTGGCTCTACACATTATTCGAAATGTAACCGCGCTATATGTAATGTGCCACGGACTGAATCGCCTAGTCTATATGTTTTTTATACAAGCAATAAGATAATTTTCTTGGGCTTTGATTGTTCGCACGCGACTGCATTTCGCTTCACGGTTCAGTGATATCAAAGAGGGAAGAAAAGAGAATGTGGGGCAAGAGGCAAGACTACTAATATCTTTAAAAAAAAATAAGGTCACAACAAATTGCTCTACATAGCGATGTGATTGTTTGTATAGACAATTTTTACTTTCTATTTTTCTATTTTTTTTATTTTCTATTTCTTCTAAATTTCCACCCAGTTTTAGGTATTGATCTGCTCATTACCGAGTGTTTCATAATCACAATTAACAAATAATATGAGAGCATTATACATTTTGTAGTTCTTTACGTTTCTACTTAGAAAGTAGTTTAGTTTCACCGTCAAGTTACTAGGTACTGCCTTCGTGGTCTAGTGGCTAGTGCCATGGACTGCCGATCCGGAGGTCCTGGGTTCGATTCCCAGGGGGGAAACACAAAGTTGATATTTTTGAGAATTCATCACTTTGCGAATTTTTCCCCAGTTTGGTTAGGACATTGCAGGCTGAATCACCTGATTGTCCGAAAAGAAAAAGATTTCGTGCTTCGGAGGGCACGTTAAGCCGTCGGTCCCGGTCGCTGTCTTTGATAGTGGTCGTTACTCAAACCATATCAGAGGCCTGATAGTTGTGCTACTAGGCGGTTTAAAAACTCTGATACCAGGGTTCATCGGGTCGATAGACTCGATACCCACTCGCCAGAAGAAGAACCGTCAAGTTTACACCCTTTCTGATTTACGGGTATTTAGTAACACCCTGTATATTCTATACCTCTCATAGTTTGTCGATTCGTTTGTTTGTGAACAATCCTTTCTTTGCGCTGCGTTTACCTTGTTTTTGTAGTCACACGGCAATACGTGGTCGCACACAAATAATTATATCATGTTGATCTCGGTGTCATGTTGTTCCATTAAGTGTAGTAGTTTCTTCCTTTGTCTACTGTTAATTACCTATGTTTGGTTTGTGGTATGAGAACTGCATTGAAAGGCAGTTGAAATAGTTATTTACCCAGTGAAACTATTAGTGGGCAGTACGAGAAAACACAGGCTCTAGCAGTTATTTACTTTTCTAGGCTACATATGGCAGTAGATTTAGATTTCTATTAAAATGTTAGTTCCACGCTGAAGTTAAAGTCACATGTTTTGTATTTAACTCAATTCTGCAATATCATTCTGACTTTGGTTTGTGGTTATATACGTACCTACTGGAATAATAACACTATCACGTGTTTGACTGACGAAGACAATAGGTCAGTACAGGTAATTAGCCAAACATTAACACGGTAGCCTAAAGGAGCATTCCACGGATTATACAACTTTTGAATGACTTTCTGAAAATGTTAATACGTGTATGTGAGATGTAAAAAAATCAAGATAATTCTTTGAAATTTTACGCTGATAAAAATATTTTTTGATAAATTAACCCTAACCCTATAAATTCCAATTTATTTCAAAACCATCGTTTTCGTCGATTGTACGCGGAGAAGTTACCTATATTTCTGTAGTTCGTTTTAGGAAGATCTTGAACTTTCGTCCCATTTGTAATTGACGTTTCGAAAACTAGTAAATCAAACTCTTATTTCAAAGCAAAATTAAAGTAATTTTTTCCTTCAATCCAGAATTATGATGTCAGATATGATACCCTACTATGGCTGTCCCGCACAAGACGTTTGAATGTTTACATTCACTTTTGCAAGATATGAGGGTAGATTGATCTAATATTTTTACGTAGCAAACAGGGTTTATTAGTGACTATCCACTGAGCTAACCAACACCCAGTTTGTAGTTTTGATATTTTGTATATTGGAATAAATTATCCCTGTCCCGCACAAGTCGCGTGTTTGTGTGCTGTCTTTATGATCGTTGTTAACTATGGCGGACCAAAGCAAGTCTAATAGAAATAAAAGATATTACGAAAAAAGGAAGGAGGAAGACCCTGAATACCGAAATACCGAAAATCAACGAATTAACGCTTTAAAAAAACGAAAGAAGGATTCCATGACTAAAACAGAATTAATAGATATGAGAACATATGAAAGAGAAAAGAAAAGAAGACAAAGGGAGCAAAAACGTATTCAGAGTAATACTTCGAATTCAGGTAAACATTTTTTTTTGTTGAATAGTTTTAGATAAGAGCTACAATTATCCTACTAATATTATAAACGCGAAAGTTTGTAAGTAAGTAGGAATGGATGGATGTGTGTTACTCTTTCATGTCTAAACGGCTAGAGCTATTTTAATCAAATTTGGTATGAAGGTAGCTGACACTCTGGATTAACACAAAGGCTACTTTTTACCTCGGGAAAATGTCTGATTCCCACCGGAAAACTCAGTAACCCGCGGTTGAAACCGCTGGGCGGAAAGCTTGTTTCTTTATAATTATGTAAATTATAAAAGGTCATCTCATATTATTTTTTAGATTTACCCACCACATCATCGGCCTCTCAATCCCAATCACCTTCAGAACCGTACAAATGCCAATAAACAGCTTCAAAAGCTATCAAAAAAGCTATACAGGCTCTGCCAACTTCGCCTTCAAAGCGTGATTATATTATAAAGGGTTTGTGCCGCCGTTTTGAAATCAAGCTAGCTCAAAAAATGGAAAGTAATTTGGCAGATATTGATGAAGAGGATACCCTAGAGTATGACGAACGCATTTTCAAGATGTTTTATTTTCGTCCAGATGTAGTATACACCTGTACGGGATGAAAGATTGCATGACATCCTGGAAAACTGGTAAAAAGGTGTCACTGCAGAAACATTATCTGACTATGTTTTTAAGGGAAGCATTCCATGTTTTTAAAGAAGAGAATCCTTCGGCAAAGATCGGATTTTCCAAATTTTGCGAACTGCGTCCAGAAAACGTACTGCTTTTGAAAGATACTCCCTCCGAACAATGCAAATGTAAGATTCACGAAAACTTCACGTTAAAATTAGTCATTACGTATCAAATACGATTCAAGCTTTTGGGAAACAGTTTTGTGTAGCTCTTCTTTAGATTCACCATGCTGGAAAAACAATTGTGAAGAGTGTTGTAATCTTCAAAAGCTGATTTTACCAGAAAATATGCTGCAATCCATCGTTTGGAAGCAGTGGGAGAAGGATGCAAATGGAAGGTTAAAACTGGTCCTTCATGAAGATATCACTGCTGCAGTTGTCGATAAGATCAAGGAAGAGTATCCAAAGTTCATTAGCCATGTGCATTTAAAGAGAGTACAGAGCGCTGAATTTGAAAAGGATAAAAAATGTAATTCTACAAGGATTCTTCAAATTGACTTCGCAATGTCATTTTCTTGCGAATATCAAAATGAAATACAAAGTGCACTCTGGGCACGGTCAAGTGTACTATTGTTTACAGCTGCAGTTTTTTGTAATGGTCAATGCAAAACCTATTTGATTTGTTCAGATTGCCAGAACAAAGATAAGGACACTGTTTATGTTTTTGTGAATCATCTCTTTAAAATTTTACTAAACGAAGACAACTCTGATTCCATTCAAAACGTGATATGGAGTGATGGGCCTGCTTCAGAATTTAAAAACAAGTTTATGGTCCAGTTGCTGCATTATTTGAGTCTAAAATATAATAGAAAGTTTATTTGGAAATATTCAGTGATTTCCCACGGGAAAGGGGTGGTAGATGGTGTAGGAGGGAATGTTAAAAGACTAGTTAAGCAAAAAATGCTCAGTCAGGCTGGAATCGTAGTCCAATCCGCACAAGATTTTTTCGAAGTTGCTTCAAGTGTGATTAAATCTACTAAAATAATATACATATCTAAGTCTGAAATTACTTCACAAATAAATGCGGATAAACCCTGGTTGCAGGTTAAGCCTATTCCAGGCATTTCAACCTTCCACAACATCACCTGTGCCACTAATGAAGTACGCGCCAAAACACACGCTCTAAATGAGGAAGTTAAAACTTTTCTTATATAAATAAACTTTTATTTTGTTAATTTAAGAGGAAACTTTTGATTATTGTAAGAATAAATGAGAAAAAACTCGTGATGACTGTTATTTTACTAGTTGGATTCGTACTCGTCCCGCACAAGACAGGGCTGTCCCGCACAAGACGGCGCAAACTTTCTTCATTATATACTCGGTGTTTATAGTAACTGGCTGTTTCTTCATTCTTATATACTCTTTAGAGCAAGACCTACTAGTCATATAAAAATCGTTTGGTTATTCCTTTCCAATTCGCTAATATATCCGTTCGAACATGCTCTTGGAATAGGGCGGTAGATTCGATGTCCCGCACAAGACACATTTTTGATCTCTTATAAATATTTATTCCCACAATATTTTTTGTAAAACAGGTTATCATAATATTTGCAAATGTATCATTGTTCAGAAATGCAAAACGATTTTTACGTGTCCATGTCCATTATAATTTTATAGGAGCTCAAACTCCAAAATGTCGTACGACTGTCCCGCACAAGACCGTGGAATGCTCCCTAAATATGTATATTTTTTGTCGTCTGGTAGGACCAGACTATAAGCTTATTTTTTTCTGCCAAAATGTTATGTGTTACGTATGTATTTATATATTCTTGTAGATAAAGAAGCATGCAAATAAATGTGATATACTGAGCTCCTCAATAACATGAGAACATACAATAAAAATACAATCAAAACAGAAGTTGAAATCTTAAAATTTAGTCTATAAATGCTACAAAACAACGGGTTTCAAAATGATATTAAAATAATTTATATTTGCATTTTATTGTAATAATAATTGTACTTATAAAGTTATTATTATTAAAATGTTATAGGTACATATATAAATATACAACTCTAACACCTTCCCAAAAAAAAATTGCCATTTGTTGCATGTACAAAAGTGAGACCGTTTGTACGTCGTGAGGAGTGCGTGATGTTAATTGATTGTGTACCTACTTGACTTGGTCAGATCCGCAATAGATGTTATACCACGAATATTGCTCTTTTGTACTATAATTACCACATAATTACGAATAAGATACATTTGTTACTATGTTTGTGTTTGATAATCTCCAAAACTGCCTCCATGGTCTAGTGGCTAGTGCCATGGAATCCCGATCCCGAGTTCCTGGGTTCGATTCCGAGGGGGGAAACACAAAGTTGATATTTGAGAATTTATCACTTTGTGAATTTTTCCCCAGTTTGGTTAGGACATTGCACTCTGAATCACCTGATTGTCCGAAAATGATTAAGATTTCGTGCTTCGGAGGGCACGTTAAGCCGTCGGTCCCGGTCGCTATCTTTGATAGGTGTCGTTACTTAAACCATGTCAGAGGCCTGATAGTTGTGCTACTAGGCGGTTTAAAAACTGACACCAGGGTTCATTGGGTCGACAGACTCGATACCCACTCGACAGATGATGATGATGATCTCCAAAATTATAGATCCATTTTTCTTCCATTACATACCTACATGAACATTATTAAAGAAAATATCTGTTTCTGAACCGCGTTTTAAAAATCATTATTTTCTATTCAGCTAATTTATTAGCTTTTATCTCACGGCATGATAGTACGTATCATAATTGCAAAGATCGAACGTTGTTTATGTGTCGAATGATTTAAAGAGTCAGTCGGGTTGAGTGCGATGTCGTAAGATATATAGGTTCATTCATTTACCTAATGAAATATGCGGGTTTTGTTGATTTCGACATTACTTTAGTATTAAGATTTCACCTATGCAAATTTTAGAGGTATACATACATACAAATAATCACGCCTTCATCCCTAATGGGTTAGGCAGAGCGTAAACGACCTAAAGAAAGGTCGTTTTGCGACTTCTGACAAAATTTTGAGGGTTATTTAAGGTATTTTGTAGGCATATTGCTGTAGTGACAGGTTGTCAGCCCATCGCCTAAATTACAATATACTAAAACCCTCGGATCCCTTAGTCGGTTTCTACAGCATGCCCGGGAGAAAATGCGAATGTTTTTCTCTCTCTCCCAGGCCAGCATGGAAGAGAGGTCTACAGATGGGTTATTATCATTAGATTAAAAAAAGTGTTCTAATTGTATTGTGTGAGAAATAATCAAACAATCGTCTTCCACAGCTGTTTTGTGATTAATTCTTCTTACGCTTTGAGCAAAACCCTTATCACTACCTGATTGATGACTAAATAAAGTGTAAGAGGGTCGTAGTGATTCATTTTAGAAAACAAGACACGTAGAAGTCCGATGATACTGACAGGTTGGACAAGTTGCTTAAAATCAATGTAAATTAACGCAAACCTTATTAAGTTTGTGCTAAGAAAATGATCTTAAAAGCGGAAGTAAATACTAATAAACAAAATGAATGATTTTCAAACCTGGTTCTGTACGCATAAGGTTTTATTATAATAAATAAATAATTATTTATTTCAATTATTAAATACCTCGTAAGTATTAGAATAGAATTAAAGTTAGACTCTCAAAATCTATCATTCTGCTTCCTTCGTTGTTTAGTAAAAAAGAACATTATAAAAGAACATTAAATAATAATGCATTGAAATGCCAAATACTACTATCTAATCTAAAATTCTCCTATACACGTTCCTGCAACCATTGTTTAGTTACCAAACGCAAATAGTATTCGTCATCTATTGACAATTCTTTGTTTGTTTGTTTACAGGACAACCAAAGCAGCAACGGCACATTCATCAACAACAACCGGTGCTCCATATCCAAGGAGCAGGAGCCTCATGAAGTGTTCTCCGGTGACGTCGTCCAGTTCGGCATTCCAGTTGTCGAGAATGCCGGCAACTCGGAAAAGGTAGAGGTATAAATGACTTTGCTTACTAATTTGCGTGTTAGATTGCGAAATAAAAGACTAAATTAAGTGGCACGATCTTCAATAACAACCGGTGCTCCATATCCAAGGAGGAGGAGCCTCATGAAGTGTTCTCTGATGACGTCGTCCAGTTCGGCATACCAGTTGACAAGAATGCCGGCAACTCGGAAAAGGTAGAGGTATAAATGACTTTGCTTACTGATTTGCGTGTTAGATTGCGAAATAAAAGACTAAATTAAGTGGCACGATCATCAATAACAACCGGTGCTCCATATCCAACGAGGAGGAGCCTCATGAAGTGTTCTCTGATGACGTCGTCCAGTTCGGCATACCAGTTGACAAGAATGCCGGCAACTCGGAAAAGGTAGAGGTATAGATGACTTTGCTTACTAATTTGCGTGTTAGATGACTTACTTAGATAGAGCGATTATAATGTGCTGATTTTGAGGCGACTTTTTGGACTGATAAAATCTATTTCGTTGCGACACGCAAAGCTGATGATAAAAATTACCTACATTCTTATTGTATTGTGGCTCTTTCTGTTTCTTTTGGTTTCGAGATGTTGTCTTATTTTGGCGTCTTACTAATTTACATACATATAATCACGCCTTTATCCCTATTGGGGTAGGCAGAGCGTAAACGACCTAAATTATGGTCGTTCTGCCACGTCTAACAAGTTTTGAGGGTTATTGCAGATGACTATGAATATCGCTAAAGTGACAGGTTGTCAGCCTTACTAATTTACACTTACTTAAATTGATTCCTTGTTAGAACAGTATATGTCAGGCCTGTCTACTTCTTTCCGTAGTTGAATCACAGTGAGTATAGTAATTGTAAGTAAGTAGTAATAATAGTTACATGTTCTTTCTTAGTTCAAACCTTCGGTCGCAAATAGCCAGCATAATAGGAGAAGGAATGTTATCTGTCAAATGCAATAATAAGCCGTGAGTCACTATTGCTTCTGATTGGCGACCGGGCTTAGATTGTCACGTTCAAGGGTCACAATCTCAACTCGCCAGTCTGAGCAGTGGTCTGAGCTGGATTAAGGTCACTTAATCATTCATTCCCCATTTGGCTGGCTAGCTGTATGCCCTTTATACATACATAAAATCACGTCTTTATCCTAATGGGGTAAGCAGAGCAAAAACAACCTAAACAAAGGTCGTTCCGCCACGTCTGACATAGTTTTATTGCAGATGATTATGATGTATATTGCTGTAGTGACAGATTGTCAGCCCATCGCCTAAACTACAATATACTGAAACCCTCGGATCCCTTAGCCGGTTTTTATGGCATGCCCGGGATGGAATGCAGCTGGCACATTCTATGTTTTTCTCTCGCTCCCAGGCTAGCATGGAAGAGCCTAACTCCTTTATGCCGATTCTTATAACATCATATTAGCACTATCTAATTGATTCTGTATCATGGTGGTCAATTCTAAAAAAACGTTCTCCCTAAACAGATAGTCTCTGTCTAAACAGATAGGACCAATTAAAAATACTGCCTGAGTAGTAGTCTGAGCCTTGGTTTTGATTTCAGCCTGTTCGTGAAGTTGTTTGGTTAGGATAGTACAGGCTAAATCAGTGGTGTGTAAAGTCAAATAAACAAAAAGGTTTTTATAGACTTTTCCGAACTGTACATACATATAATGGACCGAAAATTAATGTGTTTGATTTGGTCAATATAAGATTGCTTACCTATGTAATAGTAACCTACTCACATAATAATCTAGATATATCTAAGAACAATGCACAATCAATCCAATCACGAGCCTGTAAATCAGACTTTAGTCGTAGATAATCACAGTCCAGAGCAAAGGCGAGTCACGCACGCTGAATCATGTTTAGATGTTGAATTAGATATGCTAGAGACACGGCCAGATCAGTCATCGAGAGCACTGACAATCCATTTAATTAGAAGGTGTCTTAGCACCTTCCATGCTGGCTTGGGAACGAGAGAAAAACATATAATGTGCCAGCTGTATTTCCTCCCGAGCTTTCTGTAAAAACTAGCTAAGGGATCCGAGGGTTTCAGTATATTGTAATTTAGGCGATGGGCCGACAACCTGTCACTACATTAATATACCTACAAATCTACCTTGAATAGCCCTCAAAACTTTGTCAGACGTGGCGATATGACCTTTGTTTAGGTCGTTTACTCTCTGCCTACCCCATTCGGGATAAAGGCGTGATTATATGTATGTATGTTTCTTAGCACTTTCAGCTCCCTTCAAATTCCTTGTATCAGCGGTGTTATTTAAGAAAATACAAAAAATACATATAGTCTAATAAATACTTGAATTCACCTTTATGATAATGGACTCAATTCATATGGCCACATAAGAAACATTTATCGACTTGTTGAAAAACAAAATCTAGGAAGGTTTCTGTGACAGATATCTATAGATTTCAGATATATTTTCACTTGTTTTTATTTCGAAATGGCATCTGTCGAACAACAAACCGATGAACCCTGATGTCAGAGTTTTGAAACAGAGGCCTAGTAGCTGTGCTACTAGCTATGTACACGGTTTGAGTAACGATCAAAGTCGACCAGGATCGACGGCTTAACGTGCCCTCCGAAGAACGGAATAATTTTTCTTTTCGGACAATCAGGTGATTCAGCCTGCAATGTCTTAACCAAACTGAGGAAAATCTCACAAAGTGATAAAGTGACAAATATCAACTTTGTGCCACGGAATCGAAACCAGGATCTCTAGCTCAAGAGCCCATGGCTCAGACCACTACAACACGGAGGCTGTCACAGTTATCTTCTTAGATGTTATAGAGTATAGGTGTTATCAATTTATCATATCAACATTGACCGGACAGTCTTGTTTGCCATTGTTGCATAAAAGACTGCCGAATGCTGATTGAGCTATGCAATACGGGTCGTCAATCATGTATAGTCGATGTTGAATTAGATAGGCCAGATCAGTCATCAGGAGAACCGCCTATCAGGAACTGAATAAAGCGTAGCACGTTCGTTGTGGCGCCTGCGTCTAATCGATTTAGCTGGTTAAGCAATCATGGATGTTGTAGGTTGATCTAACTGAAGTCTCCAAGTACCTACCTACAAATCTGACAAAGATTTGGGAGCAAGCATGTAAGGTCGATTGCTTACAATGCTTAGACAAGATTTTACATACATACATACATACATTCACGCTTTTATCCTTAATGAGGTAGGCAGAGCGAAAACGACCTAAACAAACTGTACATATAATGGTCGCTCCGCTACGTCTGACAAAGTTTTGAGGGTTATTTAAGATAGATTTGTAGGTATATTGCTGTAGTGAGAGGTTGTCAGTCCATCGCCTAAATTACAATATACTGAAACCCTCAGATCCCTTAACTGATTCAAGATTTTACAGATAGAAAATGCGACGTCTATTCATGCTGGACAGCATAGTAGTCCGAAAAATATACAGCTACATTTGATTGAGAGCCTATTATAATATACAAGTACATGAACCTATAATTGGATGCGATTGATTATGCATTGTCTAGTAATTTAATAGTTATTTATGTCTCTCGGATTGTATGAATCAGAATGCGAGTAGTGGCAGACACAATGGCGGTATATAGGCATTCTAGAAATAAACCAAGTAAATCGTTCTTAATAATTTTGAATCTTATAAAATGCAATGAAAATTAAGTATATTTTGTAAAATAAAAAGAAGTTTGTGGGGTCCATGTGGCGATAAAGTCTTCTTTTGTTGTGTTGTCGGATCGGTCTTCTTTTGTTGTGTTGTCTGATCAGACTACCTTATTAACCCTGGTGTCAACCGCTTCATCAACGACCGACAGCAATGCGCCTTATTTTAAAAACAAATAGAGTATGATACCATCCCAATGTTTTTGTGTGACCAACAGGCTCCTAGAGAACAATATACTAATCTCAGCTTTGTCATTTCCAGAACACATTTCCTCCCGTGGTGGCGTTGCTCAAGCTCTTCCATCCAGATGGGAAGGAGGCCAAATTGTCCTTCAATCCCACCATGACCACACCACTGCATCTCAAGGAACTATACCAGCTCAATAACTACGTTCAGGTAAATATAATAAATACCAGGTGTATGGGACAGCGTCTCGCAAACTGTCAACGACACTGATCAACTTCCACAAGGAAATTCTTTCAAGAAGAGTAAAATAAATTTGGCTTTTCTATGCAAATTGTCTCATCGAGGTGAACGTTTAGTATGGAAAAGCTAAATTTTATTTTCGCTCCCTGAAAGAATTTCCTGGTGGAAGTTGTTCTGTGTCGTTGACTGAGCAATGACTGACCAACCCCTATCAGTTTGCGGGACGCTGTCCATTACACCCGGTATAATAAATACTTACTTTCTTATTTCTGGCCACATACCGCCAATAAGCTCTAAAAACTGGAACATTGATTTACCCCGGGTGTAGCAGGTAACAGGCGGCGATGGATGATTGTTTACCATCTAGTGACCCTTCTCGTCCGCTGCCCCCTTTTAAATAAATTCTATACATACATAATCACGCCTTTATCCCTTACGGGGTAGGCAGAGCGTTTAACGCCTCGTAAAAGGCGCTTTCGCCACGTCTGACAAAAAATGAGGGCAATTTTAGATTGTAATGTGTATTGCTATAGTGACAGGTTGCCAGCCCATCGCCTAAATTACAATACACTGTAACCCTCGAGTCCCTTTTGCTGACTTCAACAGCATGCCCGGGAGGAAGGGCAGCTGGAACATTCTATGTTTTTCTATCTCTCCCAGTCCAGCATGGAAGTAAATTCTATACACTGTCCAGTAATTCCTAACTATTATAAAGCAGACTATTCACGTTTTACTTACGTGCTCTATCAGTATATAATCGTAAAACTTGCCGTGAATGTGAGTTTTACTTATGATGCCGATCTATGTATTGAGAAGCCTAAATATGTTTTGATTGTTGAAGCTTGTATAACCGTAAAAACTTGCCGTGAATGTGAGTTTTACTTATGATGCCGATCTATGTATTGAGAAGCCTAAATATGTTTTGATTGTTGAAGCTTATATAACCGTAAAAACTTGCCGTGAATGTGAGTTTTACTTATGATGCCGATCTATGTATTGAGAAGCCTAAATATGTTTTGATTGTTGAAGCTTGTATAACCGTAAAAACTTGCCGTGAATGTGAGTTTTACTTATGATGCCGATCTATGTATTGAGAAGCCTAAATATGTTTTGATTGTTGAAGCTTATATAACCGTAAAAACTTGCCGTGAATGTGAGTTTTACTTCTGATGCCGATCTATGTATTGAGAAGCTTAAATATATTTTGATTGTTAAAGCTTAATAATACGTAATACAAGATTCCATTTAAATGAAGTGATCTATTTCAATGCTTTGTCTTGATCGATATTATTTCGTAATTACAACTTACAGCTGATTTATCGAGAACGATATCGTAATTATTGTGCTATTTTATTGACTTGATTAATTAACCCTTCTAGAACACATTAAGTCAGTCAATCAATGGAATAATCGAGAGTGGAGGATTCTTAAGATAAATTAACAAATATCAGCTTAGTGTTGATATTTGTTAATTTATCTTAAGAATCCACTCGCTAAGAAAAAGAAGATAGTATTAGTATTTTTTAAACAAGAATTTGAACTTCTTTGCTGGTATTTATCAAGAAAGCGGTTTTCTCCTATAATCCTGTTATGTTATCCTCGGAATCCCCTCCCCTCCTGGGAATCGAACCCAGGACCTCCGGATCGTAAGCCCATGGCTATGACCACTAGACCACGGAAGCAGTTACTAATACTATAACACCGCACTTGTCAGCTTATTCTGCTTAGCGTTTATCCGGCGTGTATAGTGTTGGGGTCCGCTTTTTGATTTCTACTCCACTTTGTCCGGTCTTTGACAACCGCTGGTGTAAGATCTTTCTCTTCCACGTAAACTTGTATAATACTTAGTTAATAAATTTCCAGGAAGCGATCCAACGCGAGTCATCACTAGAAAGTCGTCTGCGTACTCTGCGGGAATGCGTCGACCGGACTAGATCAGAGGCTCGAGCGTCCTGGGAGCTGTTTGTAGGAGAACAGCGACTGTTGATGCGGGTTCATACACTCGAGACCATGCACTCTATGGGGAAACAGCCGGACGCGCAGCAGATATCCCAGCTACTCAACGACAAGAGGAACTATCAGGTAAGATCCTTTGACTAGACTAGATATTAGACCTGATTGTAAGCTCGGGCGTCCTTGGAGCTGTTTTTTAGGAGAACAGCGACTGTTGATGCGGGTTCATGCACTCTACAGGCAAACAGCCCGACGCGCAGCAGATAGCGCAAGACAAGAGGAACTATCAGCTAAGGAGATGCTTTAGAAGAAGTTACTGAAATGTTTAATTCAAATTGAATGTCTATAAAAATGTGGACGATGATGGTTGGAGACTTTTGTGGTTGAGTAGGTGTATTACTGTAAACTGCTCCCACCAACGCTAATGCGATATCGTTGAGCAGCATTTATCCTATGATATAGTTACTTATTGGTTCTTGGAGTAAATTAAGCTACTTAATAGGAAATTTCTTACATGCTGGCCTGGGAGCGAGAGAAAAACATAGAATGTGCCAGCTGCATTTCCCCCCGGGCATTATTGATTTGGTGGTATGTTATCTCATTCTCAATTTTCTAAAAGATGCTTAAACTGTTTGCAGGAAGTGGCACAAGAGAGTCTCCGCGCGGCGCACGAACAGCGACTGGCGCTGGAGGAGACCCTCGAGCGGCGCAACCGCGAGGCGGCCGCGCTGCACCAGCACAACTGCGCGCTCCGCCTCGCCGCCAACAACGCGCTCCAGGAGCTGCAGGTAACTAAACCATACATACATATATTAGCCTAGGAACAATCCTGAATTTTTGGAAATAATTCGCGATCAGCCTGAATTTTTTGTATTGACTATTTTGAGTAAATCTAAAAACCTATATTTTCGAATCCGCCATATAGATGGACCGGAAGTTATGGAAAAAAAAAATGCATCAAAAAGTAATGAAATTTTACAGCAAATGTAGTATAAGTAATTCTTTTGTAAAAATGTTTTTGTCTAGGCTAAGTATAACTAACGGAACCAAAATCCACCAGTATATATAACAGGAACGAAAAAAATATATAAACAACTTCTCTGTCCGTTTATCTCGAAATATCGCGAGTCAAAATAAAAATATAAGATTTTTTAAATTATGATTTGTAAATACATAATATTTATGTCCATTTTATTAAAAATCACCCCTACTTTTACTCAGGAAGATAGCCAACTCAATTTTCATTCTTATCAAGAACAGCAAAATTATAGCAGTTTTAAATATCGACAGACTTTTTATTTCAGACCCTAACAATGTTAATAATATGAAGATCCGCCACTAGTTTAACTTTTAAGTATATTTTTTGCGAATTATCAAAAGCTACAAAATTAAGGTGCGTTCACACACACCATCGCCAACCGTCGCGTCGCACGCAACCGCAACCCTTTAAGAGCGCCGACAAAGCGTGCGCCGCGCGCCCGCCGCACACTGGTCCCAAAATAAAAAAAAATGGGACATTAAGAATTTTCGGATCAACGGTCAACGGATCAGGCATATTTTTTTTTGTAGACAGCTGATGCAATTACAAAGCACTTCTATAGATTTAGTTTTTTCCAAATATGCCGTATCTACAGAGATAAAAAATAATTATTATTTTTTTGTATGAAAGAAATCATAATTTTGTCATTTTCTTCCAAGATTCAAACGTATTCAAAATAAATCATAGCACAGCTTATAGAGGGACTCTTGTCGTACATTATTGTCATAGACACTCAACTGCGCTTTTTGCGCCTTTAGGAGCTGCAGGCACTTTATTTTTTTTGGTCAGCGGATGAGACTGATTTTTTTTGTAGACAGCTGATGCAATTACAAGTAACTTTTATGGATTTTGTTTTTTTCAAATATGCCTTATCTACACACAAAAAATATAAATTATTTTTTGTAGGGAAGATATCATAAACTTGTCATATTTTTTTTCAAGATTCAAACGTATTCAACATAAGTCATAGCACAGCTAATAGAGAGACTCTTGTCGTACATTTTTGTCAGACACTAAACTGCGATTTTTGCACCTTTGGGAGCTACAGGTACTTTAATTTTTTATGTTTAGTATAATTCATTTTCAAGTATTTCATATGGATTTAAATAAATATTGTTAAGGATAGACAAATAATAATGATTCCTTTATTGACAAGTAAAGTAACTCTTACTTATGTCTTATTCAGAAAAATCCTATATTTACTGAAACAAATTAAAGTAGTAATCTCAAAACAGGTACGTACAGGTAAATTATTTTGACTCATCTAGTTTACAAACATCGTTTGGTAATGACTCATTGCCTAATTACCTATATACTTGGAATTTGGGCTCTGTTTGTTATTCAGCGCTAGCAAACACTTTTAAAACGCTAAATAATAAATAGGCACATAGATTGCAATTCAAATTTTCCCTTCGTACTTTTACGGGCTTAGGACCGTCAAAATACAAACTTATATGATTATATAGGTAATGTATTAAGGCGTTCTTAAAAAATTTGAATTACCTATAAGGTTTAAATACATTTATTATTATTATTATTTTTTATATACAGAACATCAATTAATATTAAACGCCGTTACACCATTAAATCTATAAAGGTATGTCTCGGTACTAGACATTCCTTTTACAATAAATAACTTTGAAATTAAAAACCTAAATAAACTATGAACTTAAAAACTTAAATAAACTAACTAATACCTGATTACAATGTGATTCATTGTAACGGATCTTGTGGGAGGTTATTCTCAATGTCAACGTATACTTCTTCCTCTTCAGTAACTTCTATTCCAAGGTCGTTGGGCGAATCATCCTTGAGAAGATTTTCAGTTTCTTCGAACCTGTGCTGTTTTTGAATTTTGGTGAACTTAGGTCTGATGTTCGTAATGTACGGATCCGAGCTGATTAATAGCTGGTGTATAATGTCTTCGTTTGTTTGAATTCTGCCTATCTTTCTCGTATGCTTTTCTCTGATTGAACGAAAGTCTTTATTTCTTGCTTCTGACGCTTCTTCGGACATCATACCAATTGGGATAAAAGAAAAGTGCTGGCAAATGTCTGCACCATGCACTAAAAGTTTATGTACACTTGAAGGCATGTAGTACCAAGAGTAATCCCTGACATAAAGTTCCGCTGTTTCTCTGCAATAAATTCTAAATCTATCAATATCAACATTTCTTCCAGAAGATAAAGCCTGCAAAATTACTGCAAATCTCTTTATTAAATCACTGTTGACTCCCGTTATCTCTGATGACCTTTCGTAATCTTTAAAAAACCGCCGAGCTGTATTGCCATCGTTTGTTATCCCAAAGCCTTGTTAGACGATATCAATCATCAAACCAGTTACAACAAAAAACTCATTCTGCGTCAACTCTTTTCTTGTTTTTCGTAGCAGTTTGTTCTCACATCTTCGAGCGGCCCATTTTTTTAAATCTAAGTTGTAAGATATATGCAAAATACATTCCATGCATCGCATCCACATGTGAAGGGAAGATAAACCATATTTGTACATATCATCGTTCACTGGTTTGTTAAAAACGTGGTTCAAGTTGTTCATTTCTTTCGGAGTTGTTAAGCATATGTTACAATTGACTGCAGAATCTGTCTCAGAAAGTGCTGTGCATACTTTGCCATCGATCATTGTCATATGCAACTCATGATAAACTTCAAATTCGCCATTTAATATTTTCGTTGGTATAAGATTCTGAATTTCTTCTTCTATTGTTGCTTCAACTTGCTGAATATATTCTTTTGTTTCTTGTTTGAATTCAAACATGATCGGTCTACAATAGCTTGTTGACGAAGGGCGCGGATTTTCCTATACTATGACATCGTCATCACTCATAAGGCGAAGTGGTACAAAACTAACCATAAATACAGAAGATTCTGAAAAAATATCACCAGTTGTTTTTTGTTTATAACAACTTTGTGACGAAGCTCCATCACAGCCCCATTTACTCACTAGCTTCAAAACACCACTATTAATATTCGAACCGGTCACTTTCACAATCTTCTCAGCAGTTAAATCTAAAACTGCTTGTAATTTAATTTTCGCTCCTGATTCTGATATGGTAATTTCTTCCTTTGCTGGATAACATCTTTCTTCTTTAACAGTAACTTATGGTAAGATGGAAAAACCGCTATGCCATTTGTATTTAAAATAGACCTCAAAGTGAGATACTGCCATTTTGATAAACTTAATGCAGTGACAAGGGCTAAAGTTTCTTCCTCGGGAATCGATTAATTACAGTCTTTGAATAAAAAGTCACTTACTTCTTGCAATTTTTCTGGCTTACCAGAGAGGCACTTAATAACTTTAGCACAAACGGTGCGCCCGTTTTCTTTCAGTTTTTTTGCAAGGGCATAGAACAGTTCTTCTTCGGAATGCTCCAAAAGAGACAAAGAACGTCTTTTCTTCTGTTTATTTAATTATTCTTCAAATGGTCTTTTATTTCTTGTGCTAGGGGTATTTGTAGCAGCTTCTGATGTAGATGCACCCGCTTCCTCTTCATATGATAATTTATGCTCTTCTTCTACTTCAACATCTTCTATGGTATATTCTGGATCAAATAACATAGGGAAATTCACCGAAGTAGAAGTTGGCCACACAATTTTAGACTCCAACCACCTTTTGTTCGTAGTTGATTCACTAAAGCGATTGTTCCTACTTGATTTTTCCCATCTTCTAGCTAGGTTTGATTTTTCCCATCTTCTAGCTAGGTTTGACGTGTAATTTTGGCAAAACTTTTTGATAATACTGAACTCTTCTTTTGAAATTTCACTAGGAATATATTTAATAATGGTTTGAAACAATAAATCGCTATTTTTAAGGCACCCACTTTTTTACAAAAATTTAAAAATATCTAAATTAGTTACAAACGTAGCCATTTTAGTAAAAAAATACAAAAATAATTATAAGTATTATAAAACTAAAAATACATGGTGATAGTTGATGAAAAGTTGTTGTTTTTACGAGCACAAGACGCGTAATGAACAAAAACCGATCGCGCAAGCCTCATGTTACTTCAAGTAGTAGGGGTAATTAGACAATGAGTCATAAAAATGCTTGCAATACGGATGACTCACGCAATAATTTACATGTACAAACACGTGCGGTTTAGAGATTTCCACCATTGTCAATACATTACCAATATTTAGTTTATTTGAGTTTGAATATGACTTGTCGAAGTCCGTAAAAGTACGAAGGGAAAATTTTAATTGCAATCTATGACAAAATAGATCCCAAATCCCAAGTAATGGAGTAATTAGACCATGAGTCATTACCAAACAATGTTTGCAAACAAGTTGAGTCATAAAAAAATTTACCTGTACGTACATGTTTTGAGATTTCTGCTTTAATTAAGTATATAATTTAAAAAGGTATTTTTTTAAGAATAAGACATTAGTAAGATTTACTCTACTTGTCAGTAAAGAAAACATTATTATTTGTCTATCCTTAACAATATTTATTTAAATCCATATGAAATACTTGAAAATGAATTATACCAAACATATGAAATTAAAGTACCTGTAGCTCCTAAAGGCGCAAAAAGCGCAGTTGAGTGTCTATGACAAAAATGTACGACAAGAGTCCCTCTATAAGCTGTGCTATGATTTATTTTGAATACGTTTGAATTTTGCAAGAAAATGACAAGTTTATGATTTCGTCCATACAAAAAATAATTCATATTTTTTTCGTGTAGATAAGGCATATTTGGAAAAATAAAATCCATAAAAGTTATTTGTAATTGCATCAGTTGTCTACAAAAAAAACGGACTCATCCGCTGACAAAAAAAATAAAGTGTATGTAGCTCCTAAGGGCGCAAAAAGCGCAGTTGATTGTCTATGACAAAAATGTACGACAAGATTCCCTTTATAAGCTGTGCTATGATTTATTTTGAATACGTTTGAATCTTGCAAGGAAATGACAAGTTTATGATTTCGTCCATACAAAAAATAATTCATTTTTTTTCTGTGTTGATAAGGCATAGGTAATTAGAGAGCCGCGTAAACAAATAAACTTGTTGCATTGCATGCGTGCGGCTACGATCCGCCGCGCCCGCGCACCTCCCCCACCCCGCGCTGTCGCCCCCACGTCCCGCGCGCTCCCCTTGCACGCCATAGTCGATTAAATATTCATAATTGTATAAATAATATAGTTAATATGGGCGATTTTTTTATAATGTTATTTAATATATCTTAAACAGAAAGTCCACATAATAAACTTTGTTGCTACTATTTTTTCACGGATTTTATTGGCACTTTTTCTTTTTTTATATAAGTTAACTTATTTAAGGGCGATTCTTTCACAATTATGTTAAGAATAATATATGAAGTGCTAGACACTTGAAATTAAATTGATACCTTTTTTTAACAAAACGCTACGAATTAAACAAACAATTCGGAAGTATTTTTGTAAACACAGATATGTTTCATTAATAAAAATAGGACGATTATATATTTGAACGGTCGGGAATAATATTGAGATGAAATGTTGCAAAATAATAGGGTTGATAACATTTTTGCTGTGTTCCTACGGAAATTAAATAAATTTATTATTATTATTATTATTTGATGCGGCCAGAAAATATGGCCGATTCCCTGCAAATTTAATTTTACACTGAAATAGCTAACTATTAAAACATGAAAAATTGCTGATATAGAATTTTTGTTTAATGTCCATACAACGGATTAAAATTGATCCCAGGCTATATGCATTGTCTAGTAATTTAATAGTTATTTATGTTTCTCGGACTGTATGAATCAGAGTAGTGGTAGACACAATGGCGGTATATAGGCATTTTAGAAATGAACCAAGTAAATCGTTCTTATTAATTTTGAATCTTATAAAATGCAAAGAAAATTAAGTATATTTTGTAAAATAAAGAGAAGTTTGTGGGGTCCATGTGGCGCTAACGTCTTCTTTTGTTGTGTTGTCTGATCTGTCTTCTTTTGTTGTGTTGTCTGATCGGACTACCTTATGAAACCTGGTGTCAACCGCTTCAAAGGCTTATACATATGTGGCGTGTCGCCTATATGTGAATAAACATTATATAGTGAAAAGTGAAGCTGCATTTTGATTTGCTAACCGCTGCGGCAGAATCCTCGAGCTAAGGTACCTACCTCACTACTACACACACTGCTTCGCTTTACATACATATAATCACGCCTTTATCCCTAATGGGGTAGGCAGAGCGTAAACGACCTAAACAAAGGTCGTTCCGCCACGTCTGACAAGTTCTTAGGGTTATGTAAGATAGATTCGTAGGTATATTGTTTTAGTGACAGGTTGTCAGCCCATCGCCTAAATTACAATATACTGAAACCCTCAGATCCCTTAGCTGTTTTTTACAGCATGCTTGGGAGGAAATGCAGCTGGCACATTCTATGTTTTTCTCTCGCTCCCAGGCCAGCATGGAAGAAATTAAACCATCATACATACATACATACATATAATCACGCCTTTATCCCTAATGGGGTAGGCAGAGCGTAAACGAACTAAACAAAGGTCGTTCAGCCACGTCTGACAAGTTCTTAGGGCTGTTCCAAAGCTAAGCTTTGGTAGTTTGCTGAATCACCACATCATCACTATAGAAAAAATAAGTTAATTTGTGAGCAGTTCACAAAGTACATACATACATATAGTCACGCCTGTATCCCCAAAGGGGTAGGCAGAGCGTAAACGACCAAAATTAAGGTCGTTCCGCTACGTCTGCAAAGTTTTGAGGGTTATTTAAGATAGATTTGTAGGTAAATTGCTGTAGTGACAGGTTGTCAGCCCATCGCCTAAATTGCAATATACTAAAACCCTTGGATCCCTTAGCTGGTTTTTACAGCATGCCCGGGAGGAAATGCAGCTAGCACGTTCTATGTTTTTCTTTCGATCCCAGGCCGGCATGGAAGAACCATAAACCATCATCCTCATCATCATCTGTCTGTGTCAGTCTACTGCTGAAACAATGCCTCTCCCATAGCACGCCACTGAGCTTAGTCTTCAACAGTTCTCATACAACCCTTGGTCGCTGCCTTAAGCCTGCTACACACAGTGCTACGGCACGGCCGCCGGGCGAGAAGGCATGCTGCTCGCAGCTCAAGGTTACTTAGCATGCTTCTGCGGCTTATCCCTTCGGACATGGCCAGCGTCATGTGTTTGGGAACTTGAAAGAACATCATCCATCGTCCCACTCCCACCCCTTGGTCGCTGCCTTAAGCCTGCTACACACAGTGCTACGGCACGGCCGCCGGGCGAGACGGCATGCTGCTCGCAGCTCAAGGTTACTTAGCGTGCTTCTGCGGCTTATCCCGGCGGAGATGGCCAGCGTCATGTCTTTGGGAACTTTAAAGAACATCATCCATCGTCCCAATCCCACCTAGTATCATGATGACCTACACAATATTATGAGAGCGCGATGGTGTAGTGGATAGGGCCGCTGCCTCCTGAGCGGGAGGTCGTGGTTTGAACCCCACCATGTACCAATGTGTTTTTCGGTTTTCGAATTTCATATGTACGTTTATTCGGTGCTTTTTCCGTGCTTGGGAAGGCACGTTAAGCCGTTGGTCCCGGTTAATATCGTTTAATTCCGTAGATATTAGTCGTTAAGCCATATCAGAGGCCAGTGCTAAGCATTGGCGGCTTGAAAACTCTGACCTAATCTAGGATTGGGTCTGGTTTCCCTTCTGGGTTGCGGAGGTCAGATAGCAGTCGCTCTGTGTAAAAACCAGTACCCTCGTTCAATCCCCTAGATTAGGAAGCCAACCCCGTGAGATACGTGATAAGGCTAGGGAGATGATGATCAGCAGTATAACGAATTCTTATGGGTGGTGGTTTGGAGACCTATCATGTAAGGTGGTCTTAGTTTAGGCTTCAGTCTCCCTCAAATGTAAAATGACTACTTCTGTTCCTACTTAACTTAATTTAACTTGTATTTTTTGTGGAGAAAAATAAACAGATATTTATTTTCATTATACACCGGGTATAAGAGACAGTGTCCCGCAAACTGATTATGGGGTTGCTCAGTTAATGACACTGAGCAATTTCCACCAGTAAGCTCCATACAAATTGTCCGATCGAGGTGAACATTTTGTATGGAAAAGCTTTTTTTTTTTCACTTCCTAAAAAAAAAACTGGTGTAAGTTTTTCAGTATCATTGTCTGAGCCGCCCCTATCAGTTTGCGGGACGCTGTCCCTTACACCTGGTATTATTATTATAACCTTGCTAACTGTCCGTATTTGTGTATTACAGAAGCTGGCAGCGCGGTGCGAGCGCAAGATGTGTGCGGCGCGGCTCGCCATTGCCGCTGCGGAAGAACGCGAGCTGTGTGTCCGGAACCAACTGCCGCTAGCAGTAAGTGTTATTTACTACATCAGTTACAGATGGAGGCAATCTTTTTGAGGGCAAGTGAGTTGGAGGCAATCTACTGTCTTTGTCTGTTTGCCTCCTGCACTGCCCTCACAAATGAGAGCGGTGCGGGAGGCAAACGTCAACCGATCAACTACTCAATCAACAACTGATTGACTTTTCCGCCGTCCGAAGTTACTTCCAAGAACAGCCGGACAGTAGCTTTTGGATAACTGGAACACTGAGTACAAACTACTATTGAACTTATTCTATTTCATTTTAGTTACTTTGGTTTTTCTTTAGTTTTTTAGTTTGTTTTTAAGATAATTTTACTTTTCTTTCCAGTATTCAGTACAAAACGGAGAAGCGAAGATGTTGATAGTAAGCACCGACAGTAACAAAGTGTTGGAGGCGAAGCGCGGCGGCAACTTAGAGGACGCCGTGAAAGCTCTGCCCGACTACATCAAGCTGTTACTGCCACAAACCGTGCTCAACAAGGTAACATTTTAAATAAAGTAGCTCTGAATTGTAGCTTTCTTCCATGCTGGACTGGGAGAGATAGAAAAACATAGAATGTTCCAGCTGCCCTTCCTCCCGGGCATGCTGTAGAAGTCAGCAAAAGGGACTCGAGGGTTACAGTGTATTGTAATTTAGGCAATGGGCTGACAACCTGTCACTATAGCAATACACATTACAAGCTAAAATTGCCCTCAATTTTTGTCAGACATGGCGAAAGCGCCTTTTACGAGGAGTTTGACGCTCTGCCTACCCCGTAAGGGATAAAGGCGTGATTTTATGTATGTATGTATGAATTGAGCCGTTTGCAGTAGTCACTGAAATCAGCTGAGAAACAGTGTTGCTCTTTAGGAGCTATAATACACTGAGCTTTGACCCTCTGCATCACTTCAGCACACATTCAACAGAATGTAGGCTTGTTTGTCTTATTTTTGTGATGACTTTATTTCATGTCTTCTTTCTTTGTGTTTACGTATTGTTTTGTGTGTGATGTTTTTTATGCAATAAATTTTATTTCTATCTAATATTTCGAAAATCCAATATGGCGGATTTAAGATGGCGGCTGAATCTAAAATTGCTCCGATCAAGTTAAAAATCGACTTACTTGTTGAGATTTTTTAGTTAATCAGGTACGATTACAAATTGTGGCTCTGAATTGGGGTCTTTTAAAATTGTATTTCGGAATTCTACAATCGCAGATTAAGATGGCGGCTGAATATTAAGTTGCTCCGACCAGGTAAAAAAATTGCTTGTAGGGATTTTCGGATTCGATTCGACTAACGAAGCCCAAGAGATACCATACATATAAGCCAAAGAAATTTAAGTCGTTTGTTTGTATTATTTCAGGTTGGAATAAAAATGATCTCTGCGGAAGGCAAATCAGCGAAAGAATTCGATACGATATTGAAGAAGAATAATATCTATAATTTAGAAGCAAGAGGTATGATATCTATCATTTTTTTAAATATTTATAGTCCATTTTAAAAATGAAACATCACGTGCATCGTCGTAATTGTTATATTTTTTTCAAAAAGACTGAAATTCTTGTCCAAAACGCCACGGATGTTATCTTATTGGCTTACTTGCGTATTTTACTTACTTATCATTTTACTCCTCTCCCGTTTACAGAGAAGCAAGCGACTGAAGAGGGCGTGAGCAGCAGCGGGGAGGAAAAAGCCAGTGAGCCCGTCGTGCCCTGCACCGACGACGAGAAACAAGCACGGCTCAACCACGGTCAGTATCAGCATGCTTGCTTACAGAGAAGCAAGCGACTGAAGAGGGCGTGAGCAGCAGCGGGGAGGAAAAAGCCAGTGAGCCCGTCGTGCCCTGCACCGACGACGAGAAACAAGCACGGCTCAACCACGGTCAGTATCAGCATGCTTGCTTACAGAGAAGCAAGCGACTGAAGAGGGCGTGAGCAGCAGCGGGGAGGAAAAAGCCAGCGAGCCCGTCGTGCCCTGCACCGACGACGAGAAACAAGCACGGCTCAACCACGGTCAGTATCAGCATGCTTGCTTACAGAGAAGCAAGCGACTGAAGAGGGCGTGAGCAGCAGCGGGGAGGAAAAAGCCAGTGAGCCCGTCGTGCCCTGCACCGACGACGAGAAACAAGCACGGCTCAACCACGGTCAGTATCAGCATGCTTGCTTACAGAGAAGCAAGCGACAAAGAGGGCGTGAGCAGCAGCGGGGAGGAAAAAGCCAGTGACGAGAAACAACACGGCTCAACCACGGTCAGGAGTCGTATTTTTGAATCACTCGATCTCCAATGCGCATATGAAAGAGTAACTTTCAAATGCGATTTACACACATTTTTATTCGTATGCGCATTAGCTTTCGAACGGTTCAAAAATACGACATCAGGCATTATTGCTTACTCAAATATCTGGATAGAAGTACTTCGGAATTCCATCTTTAGGACTAATCCTGTCAAAGGAATTCTCCTAATCACTTTCGGTCGTATAACTACACTTCCAAATACAACTATATATCTGATGTAGCTAAGTAAGCCTCTAGCCATTAGCGTCTAGTCTAGCGGTCAGAACCTAGGGATCTCGAGCTGTTGTGCTAGCATACTATACTGCCTCCGTGGTCTAGTGGACTCCCGATCCGAAACACAAAGTTGATATTTGAGAATTTATCACTTTGTGAATTTTTCCCCAGTTTGGTTAGGACATTGCAGGCTGAATCACCTGATTGTCCGAAAAAGAAAAAGAATTTCGTGCTTTGCCCTCGTTAAGCCGTCGGTCCCGGTCACTGTCTTTGATAGTGGTCGTAACTCAAACCATGTCAGAGGCCTGATAGTTGTGCTACTAGGCGGTTTCAAAAACTCTGACACCAGGGTTCATCGGGTCGACAGACTCGATACCCACTCGACAGAAGAAGAAGCATACTATACATACTTCCCTTACGTTTCGTAACACACTCTACCGTGAAAAATGTCAGGCGTTGTTCACAGTGGACAACGCACTCGTTGTAGACAAAATTAAAAAAATCCACGCAGAGGGCCTTATTATCTGAAACATTCCTGTTTTTAATTTGAATAGGATGTCCATTTCTTCCATGCTGGCCTGGGAGCGAGAGAAAAACATAGAATGTGCCAGCTGCATTTCCTCCCGGGTATGCTGTAAAAACCAGCTAAGGGATCCGAGGGTTTCAGTATATTGTAATTTAGGCGATGGGCTGACAACCTGTCACTACAGCAATATACTTACAAATCTATCTTAAATAACCTTCAAAACTTTGTCAGACGTGGCGGAACGACCTTGTTTGGGTCGTTTACGCTCTGCCTACCCCATTAGGGATAAAGGCGTACTTATATGTATGTATGTCCATGCCTTATCTGAATGTTTTGTATTTCAGAATCGGAGACTGAAAGCTCGAGTCCTTTAGACGGCGATTTGCACGCGGACAACAACGCCAACTCTACGTATAGCGACCACGACACCAGGGAAGATTCACCGGTAAGTGTTCAACTGTGGCGGCGCGCCTGACGATAATAACATGACACGCAAGACGACTTTCTTCTATGCTGGACTGGGAGCGAGAGAAAAACATAGAATGTACCAGCTGCATTTCCTCCCGGGCATGCTGTAAAAGCCAGCTAAGGGAACCAAGGGGTTTCAGTATATTGTAATTTAGGCGATGGGTTGACAACCTGTCACTACAGGAATATACCTACAAATATATCTTAAACGTGTCGGAACGACCTTTGTTTAGGCCGTTTGCGCTCTGCCTACCCCATTAGGGATAACGGCGTGATTATATGTATGTATGTATGTATATCTTAAATAACCCTCAAATCTTTGTCAGACGTGGCGTAACGACCTTTGTTTAGGTCGTTTACGCTCTGCCTACCCCATTAAGGATAAAGGCGTGATTATATGTATGTATGTATGCAAGACGACCGAGCTGCGCACACAATGTAAACATGGATACGTCATATGAAGATCAGCCAATCAGTAGCCGAAGCCTTAAACGCGGTATCGAAGTTACTCCGAGACATAGCATAAATAGAAAATCAACGGTCTACCAACCGGACCTGATCCCCGAGCACAACACCTTGCTCGGAGAGGATTCCCTTTTCCATCATTGCCATTGGGCCAAATGGCCTTAAACAAAATCCTAAAACAACTATATTTTTTTATTAACCACAACGGTCCACTGCTAGATATGGGCCTATTGAGGGGTGATTTTCAAAATCGACACACTTTTCAGGCGGATTGGCTAACGCAGTACAGAATTTTTCATTCATAGGAAACGCTGCTGCAGGTTCCTACATCCATACGTATAATCACGCCTTTATCCCTTATGGGGTAGGCAGAGCGTAAACGATATAAACAAAGGTCGTTCCGCTACGTTTGACAAAGTTTTGAGGGTATTTAAGATAGATTTGTATATTGCTGTAGTGACAGGTTGTCAGCCCATCGCCTAAATTACAAAAAATCCTACTAGAATTTTATCTCCTGGTGAAACGTCGGGTTCTCATCTCATTAGCATTATAATTTTAGCATCAAAGAAAGGGATTGGGTTTAAATAAGATACATACATATAACCACGCCTTTATCCCTAATGGGGTAGGCAGAGCGTAAACGACCCAAACAAAGGTCGTTCCGCCACGTCTGATAAAGTTTTGAGGGTTATTTAAGAAAGATTTGTAAGTATATTGCTGTAGTGACAGGTTGTCAGCCCATCGCCTAAATTACAATATACTGAAACCCTCGGATCCCTTAGCTGATTTTTACAGCATGCCCGGGAAGAAATGCAGCTGGCACATTCTATGTTTTTCTCTCGCTCCCAGTCCAGCATGGAAGTAATTGGGTTAAATTTGGGCTCAACATTTAATTTTCCAATTCCAGAGCAAAGGCGGCGTGGAATACGCGAATATCCTGCGCGTAATGTCCGGCCTCAACGACGAGATCAAGACTCTACGCGAGCGCCTCTCCGCCATCAGCGCAGAGAACGAACAACTTAGAGCAGTGAGGGATGAGCTACTGGCTTGTGTGGTTGATGCGAGAGAAAACCCGCCACCGGCTGACGAAGACGCAGCTCAGTTGAAAGCCAAGATCACGGACCTGCAGGTAAATACATAAGCTATATTATAGAAGACGACAGTTGGTCTTTAGAGCAGATAACGAACAACTTAGAGCAGTGAGGAATGAGCTGCTAGCTTGTGTCGCGGACGCGAGAGAAAACCCTCCGCTAGCCGACGATTGAGAACTAAGATCACGGACTTACAACTGTCTCCGTGGTCTAGTGGTCAGAGCCATGGGCTTACGATCTGGAGGTGCTGGGTTCGATTCCCAGGGGGGAACAAGTTAATATTTGTCAATTTATCACTCCGTGAGAGTTTCCCCAGTTTGGTTAGGACATTGCAGGCTGAATCATCTGATTGACCGAAAAGTAAAAGGATTCCGTGCTTCGGAGGGCAAGTTACGCCGTCGGTCCCGGTCGCTGTCTTTGACAGTGGTCGTTACTCAAAACCATATCAGAGGCCAATAGCTGTACTACTAGGCGGTTTGAAAACTGACACCAGGGTCATCGGGTCGTTCAACTCGAGAATCCACTCGCTTAGAAGACTGACTTACAGGTGAACATTATGCGCCCTGTACTAACTACAACGTTCTAGGAGCTACGTCAATCCCAGTGTTACTCCGCAGTTTAGATATGGCAGTACGGAGTACATCGACCATTACAAAATATCGAGGTAGTCATAGTAAACATTATTGTTACGTTAACTAATATAGAGGTGAAGTCAGAAAAGTTTGTTTTCAAATTGACTTCAAGTTCAAGTGCAGAGAAGAGCAACCAAAATGGTCACTTGCCTTAAATATAAAGAATATGACGAACGCCTTAAATTACTTGGATTGACGACATAGGAAAATCGGAGACAACGTGGCGATCTCATCGAAATAAATTACCAGAAGAAGTGATAAGTGCTCCCTCAGAGAACTATTTCAAAAATGGACTGGACAAATATTTATTAACTCAAGTGCAGTGATATACACGCATCAGCATTATATGCTGCTAGTGCTGCTAATAAATAAAATAATAATAAAATAAATCTAGATAGATTCCTTAGATCCGGATAGGGTTTCCAAATAAAATTACACAATTTAATATTTATTACAAAACATTTTATCAATTCCCAGGCCCAACTGACCCGCTCGAACGTGACCGAAGAAGCGAACATGGCGGAAATCCAGCGGCTCGCTTCAAGCGCCGCGGAGATGCAAGCCGAGCTAGCCTTCCGTCCCACACGAGCGGACATCGACGACTTGTCAGCGGTCGTCGGCGAGTTGCGGAGAGAAATACTCGGCAAGGAGCAGACTATAGAGCGTCTGCAGGACGCGATGAATCGGGATGTAGACACAGTTGAATGTGGCGTCGAGACCTCCAGCTCGCTCGAGGACCTTCATGAACTCACTGAAAAGAAAGAGGTAATTATTGTATTTCGAACTTTGTTTTGTTCTAACCCTAAAATCTGTTGAAGAATTATTACCGTTGTGCACTTTTACTTGAAATTGAAATATTTTATCGAAAGCTTGTAATATCCTGTCGAAATTTGTAATATCTTGTTGAAAGTCTGTAATACCTTATCGAAAGTTTGTAATATCTTACTGTAGGTCTGTTATCCTTATCGAGAGTTTGTAATTTGTTACTGAAAGTTTGTAATATCTTTTAGTTCGAAGATTCGTAATATCACATCGAAATTTTGTAATATCATAGCGAATTTATTGTAATATCTTACCAAAAACTTGTAATATCAAAGGTATCAAAAATGATTGTCAGAAACTTTCTTTCTTTCTTTCTTAAAAATTGTAATATCTTATCAAAAGTTTGTAGTATCTTATCAACTGCTTGTAATATTTTATTGAAAGTTTGTAATATCTTATCGAAAGTTTGTAATAATTTTCTCGTAGGCTTACAATATCATATCGAAAAATTGTAATATCTTATCGAAGATTTGTGATATCTTATCGAGGGTTTGCAATATCTTATAGAAAACGTGTAGTATCTTATCGAAAGTCTGTAATATTTTATCATAAGTTGTTACAGACTTGCTAGTTTGTAATATTTTATATAAATATTGTAATTATGACAACGAAAGGTTGTAATATATTACCGACAGTTAGCTTCTTATATTTTGCCAAAATGTTTTTCTATTTTAGCTACTTACCAATTTATTATTTTATCAACTTAACTCATCCATTGTCCCCAGGTGGTGGAAGATCTGGACACGGGCAAGATCTCTGCGGAGATCGACGAGATGTTCCGACTGGACTACGAAGAAGACGAGGAAACGGACTCCGCAGCCACAGAGATCAACAACGACATTACATCCGCAGAGTCCAGCTTCGTCAAACTAGATGACACTTCGCGGCTGCAAGTGGTGCTAGCTAATGGGTCCCTACATGCGTTAGAGGAGGAGCTAGTGAGGGCTAAGGAGCGTTGGGCGGAGGTTGCAGAAGAGAGAGCGAGACTTGCCGCGCAGCTCGCGATGTTGCAGAATAAACCGCCCTCGCTCTCTCCCGTGCACATCGTAGCCCTCGCTATGCCGGTGGTCGCGGCGGCCCTTTACTACCTCTTGCTGCCCTACATCTCCTGATTGACGGCCACCTGGGACCCTCCCGGGTACGCGTAACCCGCGTCTCTCGAGTCGAGAACTTTCGGACTCTTCTCTCAAATTCCTCGCTCATTTTTATTAAAAACTTCTTTATAAAAACGACTTTTTCGACTTCGATTTGATAAATTCGAGTGTGCGTGCGTTCGCGTCCTTCCGATGTTGGTACAGACGGAGGGAATCTTCTTGAGTGTGTAGCGGCATATGTCAAACGTCAACTGATCTACCAATGATTTTGACTCCCCCGCTGTTACACCCCGCACCTTACACTGATTTACTTCAAGTAGTTTTCCTCTATCTGTACCGTGCTTATATAATATACTATATATTTTCCCGCTCGCCGTAAGACGCGATTATTTATCGGAGTAGTCTCTACGAACGGGCCCGACGATTCTTAGACCGCGCAGTGTACTTATCTTTTATAATAAACGATGTAATTTAGAATATTGCACACGTTTTAGTGATAGCCTCTGTTCTCCAATAAATGGGGTTTAGGACATAGAAACATCGTTAAATATTGTAAAGTAAAGATATTTCTTACATATAATAAAAGTTTATTATATAAATGTCTGTTAAAGAAATACTCTTATAAAAATGAGATGTTTTTATGGATTTATATATCTATATTATAAATAGACTCCTGCTATAAAACTGCCTTATTAATCCGACATGCGCGGTCTAGGAATTTTCTGGTCTGTGCATCTACAAAATAGTTTAATTTAGCTTATAGTGCGCGTGCGGCGGGCGCGGGTCGGGGGAGGGCGGGGGGGGGAAAGAGGAGGGGCGTGTGACGTCACGCGGTGAACGGAAGTGCCATGTCAGCGAGTGGCGTTGTTATAGCCTGTATGTATATATCCCTAGTATTGTTCTGTAAAAAGTGTCAGTATCGTATTTGATAGAATATAAAATTGATTGTTGAATATCTGCCATAATAAATAAACTTGTACATTGTATATCTTAAGGCCTAACGACTGTCCTAAGTTTAAATTATTGTTGTGCGAGGTGTTTCGGAATTCTCAGCGGACCGGCCGGTCTCCCTTGTTACTAGATAATGATAACCTTCATAGTGTGTTCATCGATTAATTAATTGATTATAAATATATTTTATAGGGTTGTTTCGTTGGGAGCTTGACAGAGCTATCGCCATATCGCTAGCGCAAGTCGCATCGCTTTGAGATCCGCACGTATGAGTAACATATCAAGCCGGATAGTTGGCCGTTACACACTTTCGAATCGTTTGCATTTTCTAGTCTTTAGAATTGACGTAGTCTTTGTTTCACCGAGTTTCGAGTAATTTACAATTTTATAGCTCGTATTCCGTATATAACGGTAGAGCTGACCCCTCGTCTCTTTGGACGCATTTATGATATGCCTCTGTAATTCTGAGGTATTTCGATTTGAGTTTTCATTTATCATGCATGGAGGTTTGCCATTTTGGTTTTCATTAGTGCCAGTTTTGTTTTTAGTTCGTGATCATCGTGAAGGTGTAATTTTAGTTTTGGATGCGGTATTTTTGTTTGATGGCGTTTAGTTTCGCCCGAGATCGCTTAGCTCTGTGATGTAAAGGCCAATAGATAATTTTGTAACAAACTTGTATAACTAACAATTAATTATATCTTTAGATTATTGTAACTTTACCACGTTGAAAGCCACTGTCGAAATATTTATTATTTAATTGTTGCACTGATTTTTGTTATGTTCGATGTTTTATTTGTGTTTAAACCACCTTATTGTAAATAGATTGTATCTTATACTCGTTCTATTTTTAGTTTCATGCTGTCGAAGACTTTTATGTTGTATTTTATGATTAAAATTAATAATTGCATTCAATGTGGATGTACTGATAAATTTATTGCAAATAATATTGATTTGTTTAAACAATGATATTTTCTTTCTCTACTGTATTCCCCACATACAAAACTGTAAACAAAACTCTCACGTAAAAACATAGATGTATAAACTAAGACGTCTTTGTTCAATAACAGCTATCATTTTAATCTGATATGATACAAAGTTTCTTTGTTCTTGAAATGTACAAAATACTCAAAACAAAACTAAAATTATTGAAAGATTTATAAATGCACACGTATACAAAAACACTAAATCAGCTATATTGTAATAGTTATAGCATATTTACTTGTCAGATTGTGCGATACATAAGATAGAGCGAGAGAGCGCAAACTAAACTTTTGCGCAAAAGTTTAGCGCAGGTATGACGCAGAGGCATGCTATGGCGGCTGAGTAAGGAAAAAAAGTCAAAAAAATATTTTTTGTCGTTTATGAACATTTAATGTAGCATCAGATTATATTTTCAATATTTGCATTCACATCTTAGATTGTATGTTACGAGTGCGAAATAGAGCGAGAGCGCGCCACCTCTTGCGCAGCAATAGCACACAGGTATGACGCAGGCGCAACAATGGTGGTGGTCAAGTAAGCTAAAAAAAAACAATTTCATATTGAAGCTTATCAAATACATGTTATACCCAAAAGTAGTACTGTAGCCTATCTTATTCACTTGTCAGATTGTGCGATATATTAGATAGAGCGAGAGCACAAACTCTTGCTTGCTCGGTACGACTGTGACGCAGGCGCAGCAATGATGGCGGCGGCTGAGTAAGCGGCGCGTCATCGCCCACCGGCCACCGGCCCACCAACCTACAACACACTACTATTTTTAAACGCCTACGAAATACATTTACTTAGTTTTATAATAATACTAGCGACCCGCCCCGGCTTCGTACGGAAATTATCAATGTTTCTCTACTATATTATGCATGCATTATACATATAAACCTTCGTCTTGAATCACTCTATCCATTAAAAGAAACCGCATCAAAATCTGTTGCGTAGTTTTAAAGATTTATGCATACATAGGGATATAGGAACAGACAAAGCGACTGTTTTATACTATGTAGTGATATTCGTCACAATATTACAATTTACATACAAACATAAACTCACGCCTGTGAACCTTACGGGGTAGGGAGAGCGTCAACATTTTAAATAAAATAACTTTTTCGCCACGCCTGACCAGTGTCGAGGGTGATTTTCAGCTGTAGTGATGAGAGAGAGGTTGTCAATCCTTTACCTAAATTTCAGTACACGGAAACCCTCGAGTAAAACCTATTTACTGATTTCTACAGTAGGTATGCCCGGGAAGACAAGCTGGAAACTTGTATGCTATATCGGGCCTATTTCAGCATAAAATTTTCAAGTTTGTATTATGAATGTTAGCAAAATCTCAGTGTTACGTATGAGTAGTTATTAGCTTACAAAACATTTAACATGTCGGTCATTATCACGTCACAGCCATTTCATTATCACCGAGCATAGGTTATCTGACATGAACCTTCACCGGGACGAAATTAATGATGATGTCAAAATGGTGGAGTAGTCTCCAAGTGCATGAAAATACAAGATTTGAAATACATAGATTTAAAGGCTTTATTGCTACAAACAAGTAAAATTAATTTCATTACAAATATCGACGATGAAGTATTATAATAACGTCCTAACTTCAAAAAGCTGATTTTAAATAAATTGAAAAAGAAAACGATTATTTTTTATAGTACCATTTTGTTGATAGAAGCTTTTAGCAAGATTTATTTTGCCGTCAAACATTGAGAAATCACGAGCGATATTCTACTAGGGTCACGAAGAATGGTTCTACATACGAGGTTTTACATCAGAAAGTAAAAATTGATAAAATGTAAGCTAAGAAGACATATAAATACGAACACATACCTACAACGGAAATATAAGAAACAAATGAACCATAAGTAGTACACAGTACATACAGGCGGCCTTATTGTTAAAGCCATTCAATTTTATATCATGTATTTTGCAGGTAAACTATACACACGATAACAATACATGCGAAATTACATTGGGATGAATATGGTTTTAAATGAAAATAATCATCTTAATAATTTAAAACTTTTCCTCCTAAAGATAGTTTGCAGATTGAGCGGCCTCAAAGGGACGAGGGCTGGCCCAAACCACATCAATCTTCAAGAACCTCTAACAATGACCAATTGCCGTATACAAAAGGAAACTGGAAGGAACAGTGGGTGAGTTGACATTCTGCAATAATTAGAACTTAGATACTTCATAAAAAAAAAGTGTAAAGACAATCTCTTAGCTGCTACGAAGTGGTTGGTGATCGTAGAATAGACGTATAAGCGATACAAACGGACGAAGATCCCACCGACCCGCTTTGCAACGGCCGAACTGGGAAGTTCGTCCGGGCGTAGCACTTGATACTTCTTCTTTCTTGATATTTTCTTCGCCATATAAAATCTTTCTTCTTTCTTGATATTTACTTCTCGATACAAAGCGATGCGTAGCACTTGATACTTCTTCTTTCTTGATATTTTCTTCGCAATACAAAACCTTTCTTTTTTCTTGATATTTACCTCTCGATACAAAACGATGCGTAGCACTTGATACTTCTTCGTTCTTGATATTTACTTCTCTTCTTTCTTCCATGCTGGCCTGAGAGCGAGAGAAAAACATAGAATGTACCTTCTGCATTTCTTCCTGGGCAAGCAGTAAAAATCAGCTAAGGGATCCGAGGGTTTCAGTATATTGCAATTTAGGCGATGGGCCGACAACCTGTCACTGCAATAAACCTACAAATCTATCTTAAGTAACCCTCATAACTCTGTCGTTTACGCTCTGCCTACCCCATTAGGGATACAGGCGTGACTATATATGTATGTATATTTACTTCTCGATACAAAACGATACGTAGCACTTGATACTTCCTTCTTTCTTCGTCATGCAGATATAGAATCGTTGATACTTTCTTCTTTCTTCATTATACAGGTATCCTTGTCGTTTCGTTTTTTCTTCGTTACTCAGTTTAGTAGTTGAAGCTTTTTTCTATCGTCATTATCCAGACAGGATTGTTATAATCAGGACCTACCTATAATCCACCATGTAATCCACATTATATTGAAAATGTTTAAAAGTTTAACATACTTAGCTTTTTTCTCTGGGCCCCATTGGGTTTTCTTCTTTTGTTCTGATGATTCTTCTGATCTGTCTAAGCATTCATATTCTAAAATAAAATCGCAAAAGGAATCAACCTTAAAATGAATCATACATACGTATAATCACGCCTTTATTCCTAATGGGGTAGGCAGAGCGTAAATGACCCAAAAAAGGTCATTCCGTCACGTGTGACAAAGTTTTGAGTGTTAATTAAGATAGATTTGGTATATTGCTGTAGTGACAGTTTGTCATAATTGAAATATACTGAAAACCTCGTATCCCATAGCTGGTTTTTACAGCATGCCTAGGAGGAAATGCAGCTGACACATTCTGTTTTTTTCCCCCGTTCCCAGGCCAGCATGGAAGAATAAATAAAATGAATCATACATAGTATTTATATAGTAAACTCGCGTTGTTTTTCTTTCGAACCAGAAATGTAATAAATATGTATCATCATAAGAAATGCATATTTTCCTTGACAACGCCTCTACATTGCTAACTTATACCTATACCTAGGTTGTGTTGTTAGTTGCCATGCATAGATAACCCGCAAGTTACCATGCGCCCGCGCTCACACGGCTCGACTCCACAATAATTTAATGAGATTATGTTATGAACTCTATTATGCATGGATTAATGAATCCTCGCCAAGATCCCACATAAATACATGCGGCTACATGAAAAACTGGCGGGGTGCACGAAAGCCTTTTGCAAGCGATAATATTTTTAAATAAGTAGTTGCTATGTTTCATTGGAAAATCGAGTAGTATCTGACAAATTTAAAAATAAATACTATATTTGGGTAGAGGGAGGCCTTTGCCCAGCAGTGGGATGATGTGGGCTAAATAAGATATGATAAGATAAGATTTGGGCATAAACCCTTAAACTTGCACATAGGGTTGAGGTTGGTTTCCTGTTTGTTTTTTAGTATTCATTAGGTTGCGGTATTTATTTTTCTAAGGTAACAATTAAATTGATTTCCTACTTATGTAGTTAGAATTGAGAAGTTAATTATAAACGATTTAATACATATTTATTTAATCCGAGCTGTTTAAAAGCACCTTTATTGTAAATAAAGTAATAATCAGGTACACGTTTATATTTTTCCGCATCAATTATAATTTAAAACTTCTAAAATAAATATTACTAAAATATCCAAAATGCTTGCATGTGACATTGAAGAAAAATGTAGAGTCAGACATGTTAGTCAATAACATACGTCAAACAATATTCGCAAATAGCATACAAAATAAATATGAGTAGGCAAGCACTTATGTATGTGGTAGAAAAATATAAATATATAGATAGAAACAACTGCTAAAATTATTTGTGACTATATCAATTTGAGCATTAAAGCGAGCATCAGCAAAACTAAGTAAAAGAACGTGAAATCGAAAATTTAAATAAATAAACAGAAGATTCACCTGTAAACGGTGGATGCTAATGAATGTTATCTTGAGTGCGAGCAGTGAAATAATCGCGGCTGCCTCCGTCGACCTTCGGCGGTCGCAAGGCGAGCGATTGTCCGCGGCGCGGCGGCGGCGGCGGTGAGGAGCGCGGCGCGGCGCCGGCGTCGGCGGTGAACGAACTCACCTTGACAAATGCACCATTTGGCATTGTTCGCGGGAAAACCGGCGGCCTTGCGCGCGCGTCCGACCAATCACGGCCTTTCGCGCCACAGCCTGCGCCCGTTTTGGCGGGAACCACTCGTCTGAACTATCGACGGTGCCGCTCGGCGCGAACCGCGTCAGCAAACGATTTCAGCGTGACAGACAAGCGATGAGCCTTCTATTGCGACTGTGCACTTTACATACATACATACATAAAATCACGCCTTTATCCCTTTATTTGTGCTTATATGGAACTGATTCATTCAGTAATGAGGAGTCTCGCCTTGTTCCGCTAGCGACTGATTGAATTACGGGTAAAGAACGATTATTTGAAGTTTTCAACGCCCGAACAATTGCTCTATTAATTACGAGGCAAAAAGCGGTCTGGTGTTGTAACACGCATAGATATTAGTGATTTGGTCACGGCTGAGCGGTGGAAGCGCACGGACTAATGGAACTAGTATAAAATATAGCGTCTGCTCTTTAGTCGGTACTGGGAAAAAAGCCTTCGGTTATTTAGCATTATTGATTGCAACATGCCCAGCAGAAGTATTACAAGAACGACATGAATATATGAATTCGCAACAAGCATTTTACAACTAAGCTTTTAGTATAGATGTCTGACTAATACTTTTATACTATACGTAGTTACATAAAAACATTATACTTACGAAACTTTAACAGTCTACAATATTTGAGCATTTAGTAAGCAAAGGGGAGCATTAACGGGTAGACAGACATGCTACAAAAATTATAATAAAATAAGCATGCAATCATTATACAATAGATATCAAAATAAATGCATTTTTAAATTCTCCCGAAAAGCAGAGCGTTTGCTACGCAACGTCTACGCTAGGCTCCCGATATTGCTACGCCGTAGCACAATTTGTAGCCAAATTGATGGGTGATTATTGTTTAAATATTTCACGTTTTTAGGTGCACTTTGGCCATCACTATGTTTAGTGTATAGTAACTAGTCCTTTACCCAAAGGTTGCCTGGCAGAAATTGCTACCCTAGCAATAAGGCCGCCTAATTGTACTCTGTTTGTTTTGTAATGTTTGGTTCTGTACAATGTGTTGTTTATGTGCAATAAAGAATATTTGTATTGTATTGTATTGTAGTATAGATTATTGTATAATATTTCAACGTGGAACATACAAATAGAAAATCAAGTTAAAACTCCAAATATATAACTGTTTTTCACAAAGAAACTTTCATCCTAGAAATAGGATTAAAAAATACATAGTAAAATGTCATAGTAAACAAAATATCAGCGAAAGATTGGTAAAAATACCAGTAACACAAAGCAGGAAAACTAAAACATTTGTAGTTTTGATTACCCGCATCCCATAAAGCTAATTTTCCGAATCATTAATAATGATTGTGGCAAACGCCTTCACATTTGCAAAATGTAGGGTCATCGTACATTTCCACAGTACGACTAAGCTTTATATGAATGTGGGCGGGGCGCTGCATTGTATGGAGAACTATTCTTCTTCTTGTGTCGTGTGGGTTTCTAGTCAATCGACCCAATAAACCCTGATGTCAGAGGTTTTAAACCGCCTAGCAGCACAGTTAATAAGCCTCCGACATGGTTTTGTGTAACGACCACTATCAAAGACAGCGACCGGGCACGGCGGCTTATCATGTCCTCCAAAGCACAGAATTCTTTTTCTCTTCAGACAGTCATGTAATAAATAAATTGACAAATATCAACTTTGTGTTCACCCTGGGAAACGAACCCAGGACCTCCTGATCCTAAGCTGAGCCATGAGCCGTGGTCTACTACGGAGGCAGTTGGAGAACTGCGAAAAATGGATTTGACGGCATTAGTTCCTTTTCTCGCCACGGTCATTTAAAACCTTGTCGTACTATATTTGCAGCACCGTATAATTTAGTTCTGCAGCCTTATTGTTCGGTATTTTTATTTTATGTGGTATTTTTTACCGACTGCATTAATCAGAGTCGATCCTTTCTGTCTGACAGGGGTCTGCCGGGTCTGTCTTAATATGGGTTCAAGTTAGGGTTTAACTCAATCATTGCGATATCTGAATAGCGCCTGAATCGTGGATTTAATAATTTAGGTTAAAAAATATATCATAATAAGTATGCCTATCTTGTATTTTTCCACAATTTCAGTGATGGAATAAAGTGTGATTTACTTAGTATAGTATTATATTATCTGTGAATTTACCTACTCTTAATTCAAGCTCATAGGTGCAGAGAGAGTAGAGAGAGAAATTTCAACTTTAAATTTAATTTTGCGTTTTTTGACAAGTAAATGAATGAATTATGTACATATTCGAAGAATAGATTGGTTATCAACATTCATACCACTTACTGTTTACTTTCTAAATTTGTTGTTGACAGTAAAATTTCGTTCCTGCTACGGTCTCTGTCTTATGTGGGCGGATGGATGTTGAGTTGGCATGTATTAGGGTTTCTAATTAATGTAATCAACTCCAAATATCGCATTTATACCCGGCTATTTAGCGGACCTGAACCGTTTTGCTTATATGGTAAGGAAGGGTCCACCCGTTTTTTATAAAATTCCAATGGAGCTATATAATTAACTATTTATGGTTTTACGACTATGGTTTGTTTCATATACTTTTATTTCATGTTTACTTGTCTTATTTTATAGGGTCGCATATGAAATGTGGATTTATGTTTAAGTTTTTATTTTACTTTTTAACCTAATAATCTATCGGTATCGCGTAGAATCGATCAATGTATTGCATTTAGTACATATTTCTAAAATTAAACACTGTCCTATTACGAAAGTATGAACAAGATATTTAAAAAAATATTTTATATTAAATAAAAAATCTTTGTAGCCTAAACAGTTTTCCTTGTCCCCAAACAAAGCTGCCTGACAGATACGGCCTCGCCTGTTCCAGTAGTGACTCACGCGCAGACATTCGGTCACAACCTGCGCCTGGGCAACTGACGGTTTGCTCGCCGACAATGTTATTGCTTTGTGACATGTATAAATGATAGATTTATGGCCTTTTAAATAAGATATCTTAGAGATTAGTTGCTTATTAGTATAACCAGTTTGGTGACTGTTTTGTGTTGACATTCCCAACAAATCTCCGCTACCTACCTATCTTGATTTGAATTAATTTGGAAAAGTTATGTTCCTAAGATACACGCGGTGTTATAAAATACATTTAAGTAACTCCGGAGTAACGGAATAACGGAATAACTCATTACGATACTTGAAAAAGGATATATACAAAGTAATTTTAACAAAAATGAAGACTATAACTAACTCTATCTCTCTGTCATTGTTTTATTACCTACAGGTATGTAGTACTATTATATATTCTGTGCTACAAGTATAAAATGAATGTAATAAAAGAAATATGACAACGTGGTATAATGCAGCAGATTATGTCTTTACTCTCTCCTAAATCTTGTTACTGTCTATCAATTTCGCTTTATACGTCAATGGTAGCAATTCGTAGTTGCAAAAATCACGACTTAACTATATAAGTACCTGTCATTGTCTATCATGAGAGCACAAGAAGGGACGGCAACAATTTTAGTCAAGATTTAGTTAAGTTGTGCCCTCAAGGAATCGGCACCATTGTAATTCAAGTTCGTAGAATCACAATGACGAGGAAAAGCGTCGTCACTAAACAATTAAATTAACTACCGCTACAATGTAAGACAACTTTGCCATCACCTCGGAGGACAGATTATCATTTCGTAACAAGCATTTATATTGCTGTACCTATTCTGAAGCGCTTGCGCAGGCCGCAGTGCGCAGGCGTGAGTCAGGGGTCGTTCACCCCGCAATACCTAGCCGCCATTGCTTCGCGCCACTTTTTATGACATCTTCTTACGAGCTGTACATTGTTACTTAGTATCTCGGTGTTATGGCTCTATGTATATAGAGAATGTTTTTGAGCTACATTTTGAGTCTCTACATTTTTAGTTATCAAACTTCTCGTCTTCTTTGTTATTGTAATAATTTTGAATTGTATTACTCTTCTGATTTACCTACTTGTACTTTAAAAAAAACAATACGGTAGCTAAATAACTGTTCTAATTCTTGTACTTCGAAAAGGAACATCATCGTAGTAGGAACTCTATTCAGGAAAATATATCACCAAATATATTTACCTTGTATTTATTCATGCTGGACTGGGAGCGAAAGAAAATCATAAAATATGCCAGCTGCATGTCCTCCCGGGCAAGCTGTAAAAACCAGCTAAGGGATCCGAGGGTTTCAGTATATTGCAATTTAGGCGATGGGCTGACAACCTGTCACTACAGCAATATACCTAAAAATCTTATCTTAAATAACCCTCAAAATTTTGTCAGACGTGGCGGAATGACCTTTGTTTAGGTCGTTTACGCTCTGCCTACCCCATTAGGGATAAAGGCGTGATTATATGTATGTATGTATATGAATTTATTCAAACGAACCATAACCAATTACTTACTTTAGTTGGTGTAGGGTTTGTTAGTTCTAAATAGCTAAAAAGAAATCCTTATGGTGTATGTAGGTAGCTTTATAGGTACTATCAATTTAACTCTATCTTTTTAAACGCGAAAAAGAGAAGATTTTTAGTAGTTCTCAGATTATTTGTATTTTTGTAACGCATAAATTAAAATCGTTTTATAGCTCTAAATGCTTTAATTCTCTTACAAAAGTTGGGTTGGCTGGAAGAGATCTCTGTGTAGAGATAAACTCGAGATAAATGAGTAATCAGTTTTCTGTTTAACAAAGAATACATACATATAATCACGCCTTTATCCCTAATGGTAGGCAGAGAGTAAACGACCAAAGGTCTTTCCGCGACGTCTGACAAAGTTTTGAGGGTTTTTTAAGATAGATTTGTAGGTATATTGCTGTAGTGACAGGTTGTCAGCCCATCGCCTAAATTACAATATACTGAAACCCTCGGATCCCTTAAATATATATATATATATATGCTTTAATTGCTTATTTTTTTTATATTAGGTAACATACTTAGTTTCATTACCGTGTTGAAAAAGCAAAACGGTAGGCGGTTTACTAGGCGTGGTCAGTGGTCAAAATAATGAATATGTAACAGTTTGGCAGTCTGTGCATCCGGGACGGGGCTGACTCAAACGGCCTCGACTCGCTGTTACGAAAATATGCCTATATTGATTAATGACGGCGTCTAGGTTACAAAAAAGTAAGACGTAATACCTAGAATAACTTGGCTAAGGCCCGTAATTATAAACCGCACTTACGATTGACAGCCAGTTTGAGTTCATATCAGAAATGTCATTTCAGTACAAAATGGCTTGTCAAATCAATACTTAATATTGCTCTCAATCTTGAGATAGGTTTACAAATACGGGCCTAAATCTCCGGAGCTAATTTATTTAGTTTGATTAGAAAGAAAATAAAATGCTGTTTATTATTTTGCATAACAAGATTTAAACTAGGAAAAATACAAATATATATACATATAATCACGCCTTTATCCCTAATGGGGTAGGCAGAGCGTAAACGACCCAAACAAAGGTCGGTCCGTCACGTCTGACAAAATTTTGAGGGTTATTTAAGATAGATTTGTAAGTATATTGCTGTAGTGACAGGTTGTCAGCCCATCGCCTAAATTACAATATACTGAAACCCTCGGATCCCTTAGCTGGTTTTTACAGCATACCCGGGAGGACATGCAGCTGGCACATTCTATATTTTTCTCTCGCTCCCAGGCCAGCATGGAAGAATACGATACAGTTAATATGTCAAATTTATATTTCACTGCCTAACATGTTATGGATTTTATTCAATTATATCTAAGGTATTTATCGTATAATTAATCTGTCCATAAAAACGGAATAGAAACTAGAAAAAGGACTTACATACGAAAATTAATCCTTTCCTAACATTCTTGACTTGTAATTGTAAATTTGTCATTTATTTTGTATCCTATTTTTCCTAGCACAACAGTTGCTTGCGAGAATTTTCAGTTACGAACCTGTAAAGAAATATTTTTGCACAAGATTTTTGTTCCCATACATACATAAAATCACGCCTTTATCCCTTACGGGGTAGGCAGAGCGTTAAATGCCTCGTAAAAGGCGCTTTCGCCGCGTCTGACAAAAATTGAGGGCAAATTTAGATTGTAATGTGTATTGCTAATGTGTAGTGACAGGTTGTCAGCCCATCGCCTAAATTACAATACACTGTAACCCTCGAGTACCTTTTGCTGTCTTCTACAGCATGCCCGGGAGGAAGGGCAGCTGGAACATTCTATGTTTTTCTATCTCTCCCAGTCCAGCATGGAAGAATGGATTTTTGTTCCCGGGTTTTTATAAGGCCATTGACCACACGTGGGACGTTCTTCCGTCCGTTTGGTTCTGATTTAGCATTCACCTCGCGTACTGCTCGCCGATTGAATTAGATAATTTACTGCGCCTATAAGGAACCTAAGAGAATAAAAATAAACTACATGACTTTTCCGAGAATAGACTTAATGGTTTTTGCGTCCTTGGAAGAAGGGGTTTGATGATTTTATTTGCGAAATCTGTCAATTGTGTTTTTTACCGACGGCAATTTGAGTCCAAATAGTAGAGAATAAATATAGTAAACATATCTTATTGTTTAAATTTTTAAACAATAAGATATGTTCTTAAATAGCTGATACCAATGCAGACTTATTTATTTTTATTTTACTCTTGTGATATTTTTAGCAGCACCGTTGTTTTGAACTTTTACACCTGAAACAAAGAAAAAGGGACATTAGAATCCTTGTTTTCAAAATTGTGACATAAAATCGAATAAAAAATGTAATGTAGAATTTGCACTATACTCTAGTTTAGATGTTAAATCTAATAGTAGCTACATGATTGAAATCAATTAAGTTACTTGTCAAAAGTCAGTTTATCCAAGAGCAGGTAAATATCAGAAGCATTCAAAGGCGCATAAAACACAAATTATTTTTAAAGACTAGGTATTATTTTAAAATTCGAACATCCTCACGTTTTGGCAATTTGTTTTCCAAGAATCAGGCAATGGACTAGGCCGTACGCAGCCAAGTGTGAATTTAATCATAACTAGTTAGTTCTTTACGCGCGTGCGCCGGTATTCTCAATAACTACATGATGTCACCCACCTGTAGGTTAGGTAGTGAGACTGACTAAGACAACCTGTTTTCCTTTCGGGGTTTAATTAAGGTTAATACCTACATGAAAATGTGGTTTACATATCTATTCGTAGAATTCTATGAGGGTGAATGCTTATGAGCGGCCATCTGTATCTATTATTTTGAAAAACATTTGAATATTTAAATACATTTATTGTACACAAGAAACAAGGATAGTTTCAAGTTATTTTTATTTGTGTAAGTGAATAGAACTTTTCAGGTTGGATTTTCATTAAATTAAAAGCGCATTTTGTAATAAATTAGTCACTATACTTAGAATACTTAAATCAATAACTTAAATTTTACATAGAGCGATCGAACATATTTAGTTTTTTCATAATGCGTGATAATTTTTATCCAGAAATAGCAATAATAATACTCAGCAGTTCATTATCTCCTATTTTCCATTACCTTATCTTATTTACCAACAAACAGGATGTAAGTGCTTACCACAGTGCTCACTTCCGAAAAAATTGCAGATACCATTTTTTTTTCATTCTATCTTGAATCTTTTTCGTCAAGCGGTGTATATCTTTACTGAGCAGTTGCTCATAGGTAATTCAATTCAACTTTTATTTCAGTAAACTTATTGTACAATATACATTATCATAACTGGAAAAACTCCCAAGTCGATAATTCTAATTACAAAGTAAAACAATCAAATACATCTTAAAATTTACCCATACATACATAAACTTTACGGGGTAGGTAGAAGGTAAGGTGGAGAAGGCATTTTCACCACTCTGTTTTTTGGATACGTGTTGTTCAATTTCAAGCCAGAAAAAATGGCCAATTTATACTACACGCCATGCAATGCCTAATCATAGGCGGCGTCATTTAGTCCACCGGGCTATGTTCACCCACTTTTTTACATGTGAGCAGAGCAAATTCCCGCGGTAATTTGGTACCTAATTACTCGATAGTAACTAGACACCTTACTGACTTTTGCACATAGATATTATGCGCACGATCCAAGCCAGACTAAATGGTCAATTTACTCTACCTACTATATTATACGCTATGTAACACCTCGGCGTCGTGTAATAAGTCCACTGGGCTGTGTCCACCCACCTTTTGGCACTCTTGCGGCGCCAGGGCACATTCCCGGGGTAATTCGGGACTCAGTGTCAGCCCCGCGGCTATTATTGTGGCAATGCGCACTGTACTGTACACCTCCGCTTGTTTATTACTGTCTCAACTGGACGTAATTATAGTCAGGTATGTGTTACTGTAAAAGCCCGAAGAGTGGTAAATCCTAGAATATACTCCAGAGTCCAGAAGTCATATAATTGTCGTGCACAGCCCGTAAAAGCACTTTTTTGCTTTGAATAAATTTTAAAGAAAACTATGAACTGGAAAAGCATGGCAGATTCAAAAGAATGCAACATTTTTTGTACATAATATGAAATAAAAACAATAAAACATTTTGTGCTTGCTGTGTTCCGTCGGTGCGTGAGATTGCCAGTGCCATAACAGGGTCATCCCTGACCTAGTGTTTAGAGTCAAGAGCAAACCCATAACTAATAAAAAGATAAACAGTAAATAAGCAGTCGATGTAAAATAAAGTAAAAGTTCAAACATAATGGAATGCAACCAGTGAATCATCGAGTCTGTCTATTTGCATTAAATCTCGCGAATGGGCCTCTCTAAGTCGACTTAGTCCCTCTGACAACCATTTGACAGATATACTCTTCGCAGTTGCCACAGCGCATCTAAACATTGTGATATATTGCGGTTACTGTTTATAAATAGCCGTAAGCTTACTGCAGATGTAATGAACTTTCGTAGCTAATTATTATCATCAAAGATTGTTGTTCTTATATCTAGGATCAATTCTCTATTATCAACTTTCTATTATGATTTTTATAACGACACGATAGAAAAACATAGAATGTTCCAGCTGCCCTTCCTCGGGCATGTCGTAGAAGTCAGTAAAAGGGATTCGAGGGTTACAATGAATTGTAACTTAGGCGATGGGCTGACAACTTGTCACTACAGCAATACAAATCATTACAATCTAAAATTTGCCCTTAATTTTTGTCAGACGTGGCGGAAGCGCCTGTTACGAGGTGTTTTACGCTCTGCCTACCCCATAAGGGATAAAGGCGTGATTTTATGTATGTATGTATGTTGGTAAGTCTACGTATTTTATTTAACATATTTACTTTGCGCTTGTAATATAATTATTTAATACCTAAAACAAGATATTAATATAAAATACACTTAAGCTGAACTTGTCATAATTAGAAACACCATTCCTAATAAATGTGCCCACAGAAACCAAAATTGTCTTTCAGATATTTCTATAACCTATTCTATAATGAAGCTAAACTTTTCAATGTTATAAAAAGTATACACGAGCACACGCATTTCATCACACAACAATTTTGCACCATCTTGTCCAACATCAGTGCTTCATTATATTTAATTTGCATGGCATAGATCATTGGCGACGCATTAGCTGCGCGGGTGTTACTAGAATCGGCGCCAACGCAGCTGAAACTCTCACTCTCATTTTATGCAGACGACATTTGGCTGAGTGCTAAAATGCATAAACGTGTACCATGTAATAGTTGGAGGTGCGATGACAGAATAATGACTCGAAGATAAATTATCAGATGTATTCTTTCACTGTTTAATACATTAGCTACGGGATTTTGCTACGGCGTAGTACTGTCGTAGCACATTAGGTTTTGAAATAAATGGAAGATCTAAGTTTTGATTTTCATTATTATTTTCTTCGTATGTTTTTATTCGTAACACCATATTGTGTACGAAAATGATGCACCACAACACAAAATTTTAAGGCATCTGCTCTTTTTTATTCAAACTCTTTTCTGTTTATATTTACTTACTCCATCGAAACGGGTGTTAATATCTATGTGTTGCACTTGAAGTATAATGGGCTGTGATACTATTGAAATACTATTATGACGATTCTTTTCATACATGTTTTTTTTTATTTGAAATGGGTTTGTTGCTCTTGACTCCAGTCTAGGTCGGGAGCGACTGAGATGGAGTCGACGAAACTTAAATGCCTGCCCGGCTATTGTACAATATCTGATCTATTTCTAGTGACATATACATACATATAATCACGCCTTTATCCCTAATGGGGTAGGCAGAGCATAAACGACCCAAACAAAGGTCGTTACGCCACGTCTGACAAGGTTTGAGGGTTATTCAAGATGGATTTGTACGTATATTGCTGTAGTGACAGGTTGTCAGCCCATCGCCTACATTGCAATATACTGAAACCCTCGGATCCCTTAGCTGACTTTTACAACATGCCCGGGAGGAAATGCAGCTGGCACATTCTAAGTTTTTCTCTCGCTCCCAGGCCAGCATGGAAGTGACCTCGGGTTTAAACACATCGAACTAGTACACTCTCACTATCATTTGGCATCTCTCATCTCCGATACTACGATGCACTTATACGTATTTATAGTCCTATATGTACTTATATGACTTGTGCACTTATGTCGATTGCCATGTGCGAGTGACGACATAATGATCCCTGTAATTAACGGTTTCAAGCAGCATTGGATGTCTAGGCGACAGAAGATTAATTGCTGTTTCCGAGATACATGTCGCCTTTGTGAGAGTAAAACATATAATGATGCTTAGAGGTAATGAATGGTGACTAAGGGTTATTTTTACCCGACTGCGCAACGCAAAGGTGGGTAATGTGTTTATCAGCAGTTTAATCGTCAGTGGCGTTCTAGAGACCAAAAGCATGGGCCGATTTTAATGATTCGTTTTAACCATCTGAGTGTCACTGAAGACAAGATTTTGTCAAAAAAATAATAATTTTGGCGATAAACAGACGCTATTTTGTGAAAATGGAAAAAAAATCGGCGACCTATACCGAGTGGGGTATCATTGAATAGGTATTTGAAAACCAACTAAAGTTTTTAACATCGTTTTTCTTTTTAAATAATCGCTTAAGATCTATAACGATTTAAAATTTTAAAGCTCACTTTGTGTTCTACGCAGTTGAGGCTTTGAACTTTTTAAATTACTTGTTTGTATATGTTTTAAGAAGGGTAAGAGTGAAGCTTAGTTATAATTTAGAATTATAAGACCACTAGCTATAAATATTTCGATATTAGATCTCTTTTGCGATGATTATTAGGTCAAGTAACAATGATGACAATGATCATGTTTTCAGCTCAAAAACACATCAATCTCGCTACTCAAATTAGTAAATGTGACTATTAAGATATTTACAATGTATACACAACAGCGTCTCGCAAACTGATAGGGGTTGAACAGACAACGAAACTGAACAACTTTCACAAAAAAAAAACCTTCCCATACAAAATTAACGACTCGGTCAGACGAATTGTATGGAAAACCACTTCCTGAAAAAAAATCCTGCTGGTTGTTGTTCAGTTTCATTGACTGAGCAACCCCTATCAGTTTACCTTACACTCCGTATTGTTGTGATGTGACGATTTTTTTTAATTCATTTATTTTTTGCAGAATAGTATTAGTTAGGATTAGGACACTCACTTTTTATATCTATTTCCGCGTCAGCCGTTGTAGAGCACAGGTGGCGCCCTCAATAGTAATAAATTAATTGTGTCTAAAATACAATCATTTTCATGAATATATTACGATTGGGGATTGCGATTGGGGACAATCGCTATGTATTGCAAATGTGCTAAAAGTGGCCATTTTTAGCGTATGTACAATACATAGCAGGTATATTATTATATAATGAATTATAAAAGGGAGAATAAGTTGCGATTGTTGTTAATCGTAAAATATTCATGTTTTTTTTTATTTCAGGCACAATTAATTTCAAACTGATGGCGCCACTGTCGCAGCTCTCGAAGCCCCTTAAACTAAGTCACTGCACGCACGAGCGCTGGATCCATTAATATGTTACCAACAGACAAACAGAACGACATGAGTACCAATACTAGCATGCAATTATGTTCACTCTCGCTGTCATTTGGCAACAGCATTATTGTTTATGCTAGTGACCTGTTGACAGAAATTCTACTAAACTGCGCATCTGTGACTTTGGCTGCAACATCAATACAACGGCAATTATCGCTTCAAAGTATTTTTATATTTATTTTTACAATAGCTTCTCGCCCCGTTGTTTCACTCGTAACTAAATTATGTTTCTCGTATTTTTTTTGCGGTAAAAAGTAACTAATGCGCTTCTCCATGTTATCATCTATCATAATGCTAAATTTCATCAAAATCCGTTCAGCTGTTTAGGCAATAAAGAGCAACAATCTTCTTCTGTCGAGTGGGTATCGAGTCTATCGACCCGATGAACCCTAGTGTCCGAGTTTTAAACCGCCTAGTAGCACAACTACCAGGCCTCTGACATGGTTTGAGTAACGACCACTGTCAAAGACAGCGACCGGGACCGACGGCTTAACGTGCCCTCCGAAGCACGAAATCTTTTTCCTTTCGGACAATCAGGTGATTCAGCCTGCAATGTCTTAACCAAACTGGGGAAAAACAATGAAACAGAATTACTATTGCATTCATGTAATATTAGTACGGATATTTTTACATGACTGTTTTTGTTCCAATATGCAAAATGTGTTACGTTGGAAGGTCAAACGAAAGACGATTCACTTTCTCTCTCAGTTGGCAGCTTTCGTTTCATGCATAACTCATAACGTGGTTACTTTCGATCAGCGAATGACAAGGGTTTATCATGATTAAAGTGTGTATGTGTATGATGTTTAAAAATATGATTAAAAGACAATTAACTTGCAGATTTTTTGTCATCTAGAATCTAGGAACCCAAAACACGTAAACAAATGGCTTATTTTCGGGAGACATGACATTCCAATTACTTTTCAATCACATTTAACTTAACACCGTTTGAATGGTAGTCTTATTTATGTAAATGCACATATGTATAGGCTAGGCCACTATATATACTACAATTAGTAACTAATTATTAATCTCATTTTTACGGGAACCATAAAAATACTGAGCGTAGAGCTAGAAATCTTCCAAGCTATTTCAAAAGAACCACCACATCAAATGGTATTTTATGAACAGCTGTTTGACGCCCACATGGAACTTGTTATGAGTTATCACCTGTACTGGCACTCCCTAAGACATTGTTGTCGGCATAAAAACTAGTCCCTCAGCTGTTTCCAAGATCCGGGCGTGGTTACCTTCAGCAAGATAACCATCAGTAGGTCTTTAACCTTACTTAGGAGGCTACATGTCAAACATGTTCATAATTATGTTTAGACCAGTGGGCATCCTAATTATTTTACTACAAACATACATACGCCTTTATCCCTAACGGGGTAGGCAGAGCGTAAATGACCTAAAGAAAGGTCGTTCCGCCACGTCTGACAAAGTTTTGAGGGTTATTTAAGATGGATTTGTAGGTATATATATTACTGTAGTGACAGGTTGTCAGCCCATCGCCTAAATTGCAATATACAGAAATCCTCGAATCCCTTAGCTGGTTTTTCAACTTGAACGACCCGATGAACCCTGGTGACAGAGCTATTAGGCCTCTGACATGGTTTGAGTAACGATCACTATCAAAGACAATGACCGGGACCGACGGCATAAAGTGCCCTCCGAAGCACGGAACCCTCTTTTTTTCGGACAATCAGGTGATTCAGCCTGCAATGTCCTAAAAAAGTGGGGAAAACCTAACAATGATAAATATCAACTTTGTGTCACCCCCCCCCCCCCCCCCCCGCCTTGGAATCGAACCCAGGACCTCCGGATCGTAATCCCATGGCTATGTCCACTTTACCATGGAGGCAGTTATTTGACTGATTTTCAAAAAATTACAGGGCATCTTACAGGTATGCAATGTACAAATACATTTCTTCCTAGATGTTTTGAGTAACAAGCGAAGAAGAATAATTAATTCGATACTAAGGTGCGATATGTAATGATTCGCCTGGAACATATTTTTTTTTAGCAATACAATGGGCACGATTCTTGATACCACGGGCTAATACTAAAATTTAAATCTATCTGTCACTTTCAAAATAATAAAATTGAAAAAGGTCAGGCGATTTTTATTCTATGGTATTACACTTTGTCTGCTAGTTTTTGACGCGCATTTGCATTGTTCTCCAGTATTTCTGTAAATTTTATCCGCCATATCATGACGGCGGATAAAAATTACAGATAACGCATAAAACCACAGACTATAAATAAAAAACCGGAGAGAATAGATCTCCTTTCCTTTTTCAATGTTTTTAATCTGAAAGTGGCAGATAGATTTTAATTTTAGGTTTAGCCGTTGAATCTAGAATTAAGCCCAGTAATGTTTCTTATAACGCATAAAACCACCGACTATAAATAGAAAACCGGACAGAATAGATCTCCTGTCCTTTTTCAATGTTTTTAATCTGTAAGTGCCAGATAGTTAATAATTTTAGGTTTAGCCGGTGAATCTAGAATTAAGCCCAGTAGTGTTTCTTATGCCTTCTGTTTCCAGAATTTGTTCCGACCAGTTTCCAACTTAAGTATACAAATAAGTAAAATACTTGTAATTATAGAGTGTGAGAGCAGATCTAAACCCGGCTGACATACCCATGAACATATGTTCGGGGCGTTGGTCTGGCCAATCCCAAAGAATGTCGCTGTCAGTACCGAAACCAGTTTATCAGCTGTTCTCTCAACGACCCGGGTTATCTAATTTTGATGCTTAAATTATGAACATTGAGGACCGGCAATCCTAAAAGTATACTTTGAATTTGGCAGCAGGTTTTTAGAAGAAAAGCAGGTTTTTGGCAGACTATATTGTTGGTTTTCTTGTTCTTTTTGTGTTTGTTTGATCTAAGCTATAGGTATATTTATTCTGTAAACTGTTTCTTGATAATATATCTAATTACTAAATAATGAGTTTATGATAAACGAATGGGTGATTCAGAAAATTACTTACGAATAACCTACGTTGCAAAATCTTTTAATTCAAAAGAAAAAGTACTTTATAAGAATGTAATTCAACTAATGCCAGTAGTAAATTGATAAATGCGCCCAGACGGTAATGACGGCCACGCCCATCGACTCCCGCGCAGTCAGCCAGTCACTCCCGGTTATAATAATGAGCGCATTTTTTGTACCCGGCGGCGTTCCCTCAGGAATGCGGTTGCTGTACCTGTTTCACAGCTGATGTGAGGGTACGTGGCTGATAAGTACTACGGTCTATGGGAGAACTTACCCAGGGATCAAAAACATCGAATCATACGCATAATAGGCGAGCTATTCGTTCTGTTACTACTAGAGACAGACTGGCGTCGATTCTCGCAACATAATCCTAATTCTTAGCTAGCACTGTCACTTTCTTAAGTTTGACAAAAGAACAGGATAGCAAGTAAACACATGACTTTGACATTTCTTATTTGACGTAAGACGCTTTAAATAAGAATGAGCATAGAGCATGCTTCCTTATTTTACGTCAAATAAGCAGTCTTATGTCAGATTATTAATGTCAAAGTCATGTGTTTTTTTGCTATCCTGTTCTTATGTCAAACTTAAGAAAGTGACAGCTAAGAATTAGAATTAGGACTATGTCGCGAGAATCGACGCCATTAGCAAAATAATTGTCAAATACCAGTACGAGAAATTGTAGGGAAAGTGAAACCTGTCAATAAACCAACTAATAACCTCAAAAAACAAATTTATGAATTGATTTAAATAGTGATCCATTGAAACATGTGAAATTTGTTGATTTGCTTGAATGTAAAGTTCAATAATTCCCTAGCAATAACGCATAGCAATCACTTGTCGGAATTCATAACGCTTAGAAACTTATCGCTCTTTCTATCACGATATTCTTTTCTCCTACTAGCTGCCCTATACTTAACTAGCCATCATGTTAATGGGCTTTCGTGAGGCGCTTATAGTTTTTGCCGTCGGTGCGGCGTTCCCTAAGGAATGCGGCTTCAAACCTGTTGATCAGCTGATGTCTGCGCCCGCGCATGTGATGTAACTACGGACCGTTGCCTTGTCTATGTGGATAGGGAGTAGCATAGACAATGCATGTGTGTGTGTGTTGTCTACGTTTCGTGAGGGAATTTTGTAATTCCGGATAGAGTTTTCTAAGTGGAAAATATTAACTGCATTTTCCGATAAAAGTAGGTAGGTTAGTTAGTTAATAGGTATCGATGGCAACGATAATATTTAGGTAGCAAAAGATAGAGTCAGTTAATTAGGTATTCAGAATGCAAAGCAACTAGAACTCTACATACAAGTTTGCATTTAAAAACAACGAATACGTCAACTTAAATTCATCTACGTGGGTAAACCATTCTAGTATTCGGCGAGTAGTTAAAATTCCACTTACAGTGTCCAAAGAGCACAGGAAACAAGTCGAGCGCGTGCACCGATCTCTAGCGACAAACGAATTATCTAATTCCACCGAAATACCAGCTGATAGTGACGTCACCCGTGACACGGCTATTATCGGCCGCTGACAACGATAACACGTACGCACACATGCACACGGTCATAACACACATATACGTAGCTATAAAGGCCACCCATATGTTCTATGCCGGCTCCAAATGCCGGCTCTACGAAATCAGCTGAGGTTAGAAATCTAAAGTATGGTGTACGTTTTTTTAGAATGTTCTAGTCTAGAGGTATTATGATACCTCTTAGCATACTATGTATAAAATAACAAAGGATAGTAGACTCTATCAAGATACTGTTAGAGTTTCGTGTAGAAAATCAAAGATATACATACTTATAAGTAGTATGTCTTACTTCTCCGACTTGCCATATTTGTAACTGTAATCAGTTCTGTAAAGTCTCCTATTCGTTAATAGCCAATCTGATTTCATATTATCTTTGTTATCATTATAATTGGCAAAAGATGACTGTAGAATTATTTGAGTTTGCTATTTTCCTTGTAATTATTATCTGAATGAATTGGACTTTCCTGAAAATTTTATTGTCACATAATTCTTCATAGATGTATGACAATGCGATAGTCCAATCAATCAATCAATATCCTACAAATACGTTACAATAGCATGATACGATTGATTATAGACGATTGTAGAGTTGCAATATTCTATAAAAAACACCTGTACAGAAAATTCTACTTGAAAAAAATATAATTTGATGTGGGTTTTTCCAGTTAGTGTTAAAATATATTTTAGTACTAATAAGCAGTAACAATAAATTTATAGTTAAAATAATGATTTTTCTAGTACGCTATGGTCGGTGTTCAGCGAGTCGACTCAGGCGCAGTTTAACGTCCTAATTAAGGCATTCTCTCGTCTGCCCGTCACAGTTCGTTAACTGATTAGATTGGTAGCGGCGCGGGCGCAGCGGTGGTGCTCTTCAAAAATTTCACCGCTGTAACACATTTTGGACATAATTTTCTTGCATTTTGGCACTCATTTCCGTAATGTAGAGTCTAACACACATTTTGGACGAGAGTTTTCTTTAAATTTGGCACTCCTTGCGGAATTGTACGTACAGTCTAGCGGGGTGAAAATAAATAGCAAAAAGCAATAAAACAGAGTTATAACCTTATCAGCTTCTTGATTTAGACTTTAAGTGATATCTTAAATATTTGACCTTGTATGGGAATAACCGAACACAGAGACACTTACATTAGACACTTAAAAAACTCAAAGATTTATTCTTAAAAATCATGAATATGTTGTTTTTTATTCTGTAACTTTGATGGTTCTACGAGAGCATCATATTCATTATGATACAACGTCTCAAGGTAATCCTAGCGGGAGTCTTCATAATTTATTCTCGTCCTGAAAAAAAAAAATCGCCTCATGTTTTAAAATATTACAGTGGGTTCATTGACTGATTGATTAATTCATCCGAAGGAAACTTATACCCACCACATTGTGACAACTTATATTTATATATTCATTAGGTATATAAAACAGGTACTTTAAAAATATATTTGTTGGAAAAATCATATTTGGAAAAAGAGAGCTTTTTAAAGGGATCTTTTATAACGGGTGTAAGGATAGCGTCCCGCAAACTGATAGGGTTGGTCAGTCAACGAAACTGAACAACTATCACCAGGAAATTCTTTCAGGAGATCAAAGAAAAAATTGGCCTGCCAATTTGGTATTGATCAGACAAATTGTATGGAAAAGCATCAATTTATTTTCGTTTCCTGAAAAAAAAACCTGGTGATAGTTGTTAAGTGTCGTTGACTGAGCAACCCCCCCCCCCATCAGTTTGCGGGACGGTATTTTATAGCTATAAAAATAAAATGACAGATTGTTATTCGAGTCAGAACATTGAATTATTGATCACATCATATGTAGATTTCTTAATATGATTCCTCGTAATTATTTTAACAAATAATTATAAAATCACCATTCGTTTGTACGACTTAGCAATTTTATTTTGTATTTTTGCTCAAACATGCAAATGTTTTGCTCTGCGCGTCTATTTTAAAAACCGTATGATTCTGTATCGCTTGCATCCCTGGATCTTAGCCAAAAGAAGCCGGAAGCAAAATAGGCGTAGGGGGTGTACGCATTTTTGCACATTCCGACTCGTGTGTTGCTTCTGCTAAATATACAAGTGACGCGCGTGACGTACCCGTGACGCCACGCACACGCAGCACTGAATCACGCGCCTACTTCTATCCTGTGTGGGATATGATGTAGATTGTCTATTTTCTCTAGTTTTTATGGACTATTATGCTGCCTACGCTACACTGACTGGAATTTATGCTGCATCTTTTTGACAGCCGGATAGTTATTGTCCGACGCAATTTCCCGGCGGTCTTAGTTCCAAGGTACAAGGAAATAAATTGTAAATTAGATTCCTAGTTATTTTTGAGTGTCACAATATAATTACAAAAAGAAACGTACTATGTTCAATTGAGTGAGTTAGAACAATGCGAGTGGTTTCAAGTGAAATTTCAGTATAAAGTAATAGAGGTTGAGTAAACTTCTGTAATCATAGGCACAACACATTAATTCTTTTGAAGTAAAATGTGGTCCGTCCGCACCATTTATATACTTTAAGTTCTTCCAAATTCTAATACGCATATTGATGCAAATCTCCATAAAATGCATATTCTGGCTGCATACGTATCTCGTGTCAGCTATCAGAAAGCAAACTCAGCTCGCTTTATCTGATAACTCCGCCGCTCTCTACGCGACCGATAATTACAAACATGCCAACTGTTTCGACTCTAAGGCCCGTATTTATAAAGCGATCTCAGGACTGAGAGCAGTATTGTATTGTATTACCTATGGATTTGACAGTTTATAATGTACTGAAAAGACATTTTTGATACGAACTCGAACTCGCTGTCAGTCTCAAGTGCTGATTACAAATACGGGCCTACATTCATTATCTCTTCTTGATAAAGGGTAATTCTTATTTTTTTTGCACATATATTTATAATAAATGGTTAAAAATACGTTAAGGGATTTATAATTTTTCACCCGAGTAATTTTTTAGGTTTCTTTTCGAAAATGTATTTTATATGAAATCGTGTTTAAACGAGTTGAAATAAAATATTAATAACATCACCAGTATTTATCGAGGTAATTACTGTTACTTACGTAGACTAATCAACTTTAAAAATAAAATTTCACATATTATAATAAAACATACATGTTTTACGAAGGTAAAGTGCGAAAGGTGGTCAAAGACTTGGAATGGGTGACCGGTTCAGTATGACTCATTGTTAGACAGGACTCCTGGCAGCGAACTTACAAACCGTGCTCTGAGGCTTGATAGAGTTCTGATTCCAGTCTTAGAAAATTGAACTGAAGGTGGTCAAAGATTTGAAATGATATGACCGGTTCAGAAAGCCTCCATTCTTAGATAGGACTTTTGTGTAGACCGCGCTCTGAAACTAAATGTAGTTTTGAAGATCTCAGTCAGACTTAGAACATTAAACAGAAGTGGGCTTGGAAATTTACATACGGATGATGATTCATTCCTAAACAGAAGATTGGCAGGTTACAGCCGGCCTAGGAACCGGCTTCAGTCATAATGAGCCATTATCTTAAATCATCCAAAAGTTGGTCTAAGATACCAGTAAAACTAGTTACCTATTTATTTATGTGTTAATATTGTGATTTATTCTGTTTTAGTTTCGAACATCTCTAAAAATTACGTCAGAGTGCTGAACAGTTTCTTTGTTGTGTGTAAACGTGAATTCGATCACAAACCTAAAATTAATAAGATTGCCATAAAAATGTAGAGTCATTTGCACTGTATCTTTATACGTATTTATACGAGTAAGAAGTTAATAAGAATTCCGAATTCAGAATCAGATTTATCGTTCCAAGTTTACTTTGTTATTCAAATACCTATTCTATATTCTACTTGATTCCAGCGCCGGTGTTTGATAGATCGCCGCCGCGACAGGTCTCGACATGAAGCGCGAGGCGATCGCCCTCCGGGTCTCCGGGCTCCGGGGTCCTCCCGATAACCCCGCCTTATAACTTACCACTTTTATTGCCAATACTAACGATAATGTGCTTCTTACCTACTTAGAACAAAGAAAAATCATATTTGGCATGAATCCTTATTTGCAAATGATTGACTCTACATTTCAGGTCACGACGCGTGTTGCTAAGCCTCTTTGCGGTTAAATTTCAAGGAAGTTTTTAAGGAAAAATATTGTTGTTTTTGCTTCACCGGCGTACAAGATTTTCAGAGTATGTTGTGATTTACGTATTTTATCTTACTTTAAACAAAGAAAAATTGCTAACTATTAAATCTAGATAGCGACTGGTTTTTCGTTTAGTTTACAGCTGTATACCAAAATTTAAACCTAATTTTAGTTTTAGTAATGTTTTGTTCGTCATTGAGTCATGATACCTATTTGGAATTGTTTAATATAGTGTCGTTATCAGCGGCAATGTCGTCGGGTTCAGCGGCGGCGAGGACGCGAGGTGCGCGGGCGCCGCGGCGGCGCTGACGTCACTCGCATCGCACTCGATTGTCTCTCCATTCTGTGGAAAGTCTGCCATCCTCGCTCACACCAAACCGTGTAATGATCGACACTGATGACCTTTTTGGACTACAAAGCGACGCGCGGCCACTGGCAGCCATCTTGCAGCGATAGCACATGGCGTGCTCGCACGTTAATTAACTAGAGACGAGTTAACTTCATTAAAATGAATCCGTGCAATTTGATTATCTTCAATTTATTCGCAATCTGACTCTTTATTGTTATGGGGGAGTCGCGTTTCTGCCTACGTTTTGCGATCGGACGTTTGTCGTATCAAGTGAGTCAAATTACTTTGAGCGGCGGCCGATCGCCGACACATTGCGCATGATAATTAATGGCCGCCGGAATTATTTATGACGGAAGACGCTTACGTCAGAGGAAGCGCTCTTTCTACCGCCTCCAGTGGTTGAGGGAGACGGATAAAAAGACAAGCGGAAATGCCTGTCCGTCTGTCAATGCGGCGACAATGTCGTGCTATTTGCGTTAAACGAGCGATTTATTTCAGTCGGTCGTGGCGTGAACGTCCGCGGCGGAATTTCGGCCGTGAGGAATCCGATTCCGTTAGCTGCAGCTCGAGCCGGCGAGCAGCCGCCGCGTGGAGACTATAGGCCCAGATACGTGTTGCCGGGCGCCGCGCCGCCGCCGTGCCGCCGCCGCCGCCGCCGCCCGCCGCGCGTGCCAACACCCTCGAGTGACAATGCCATTATTTGTACAAAAGGAAAATTCGAGAGGCCGCTGACTCATCATCTTGCAACACCGGCTTAATTTAAAATAAAATATAATACACTTGTCTGATTCCGCCACTGAATTTTTTTCAACTTTCATTTCCCGTCACTTCCGATATAAAATTCGCGAAGGCACTTTTATCATATCTTCTTACCTTAGAGGCGAGCATCCACTTGGCTCCAGCGTCCAGCGACGCCACACAGCGCGGCCGCCTTGACGGCGCGGGCGGTCACTTACAGCATTGTGCACAGTAAAATCCGATCGTAAATCACACTGAAAACGGCGACGGCCGGCCGTAGCGCCGGCGGCTGGCGACGGCAGGCGGCGGCGGGCGGAGGCGCGGCGTGCGTTGGACAGCCGCGCGCTCACGGAACTGACTGCGCCGGCGCTCCATTTGGGTCACTGTCATGTCTTGGTGGGGCGGACACACGTTCGCCACTGAAAAATTAGCGAGTCGCGAACTCGCGAATATGTTTCATCGTCGCGGGCGTTTTCCCTCCAAGACGTGCACCAATGCGCTGCGCTCGCGCCGTTCACTCTTCGCGCCGACGGTTTTGGCGGCAGCGCGCTCTCGTAGCTGCTGCGTTAGTCAGCCTGCGTCTACGGCGGCGCGGCTCTACCATTGACGTCAGAACAACCATTTGAATGGTTAGGTTATACTTTTAGGCCTACAACTAAAAAGGCTAATAATTTTTTCTCTCTATTTGGCGCTATGTTTGTGCCATATTTTCGATTTGTCTTTCACAATATAAGTACTGTAGAGTTTAGATAAAACTATCATCGATACTTACGTAGATGTTACATAAGATAACAGGTATTTTATCAGATGTATTTGGAAGTTTTACGAAATCTGTATTCATATTATAGGGACAATTATTAGACTAGATTTGTAGATTGAAATAAATTAGCTTTTAGTCTACATTTCATTGTGTAAGATAAGATTGACATCTCTCGTAAAAGTCTCGTAAACTTCTTCATAAATTACTGAGTAAATTATGTCTTGCAGCAATATTTACTGGAGCAACATGTGATACCTACACTATTCTCTTTGTTATGTTTTTATAGGCTTTCATTTGGATATATGTAGAAATTTGATGACTCTACATTCATTGCTAAATCATGATGAAAAATGTCTATTTCCAAATATCGTGTGTCCATGATATTTTTGTGAATTCTTATTTAAGAGGTAATTTGTCTTTAGTGGTATCTACTCATACTATTTGAATACATACATACATACATACATATAATCACGCCTTTATCCCTAATGGGGTAGGCAGAGCGTACACGACCTAAACAAAGGTCGTTCCGCCACGTCTGACAAAGTTTTGAGGGTTGTTTAAGATAGATTTGTAGGTATATTGTTGTAGTGACATGTTGTCAGCCCATCGCCTAAATTGCAATATACAGAAACCCACGGATCCCTTAGCTGGTTTTTACAGCATGCCCGGGAGGAAATGCAGCTGGCACATTCTATGTTTTTCTCTCGCTCCCAGTCCAGCATGGAAGTAATAGTCTATTTGAATAGAGGTATTTTTATTACGAAATACAGTGCGTTACATATCTAATAATATTATGAATCTGATGGTTACGTTGCTTATGTAGAAGTTAGAACACAAGTGCTGTTGTAGAATTTGTTGGACATTATTCATATGACATGTATTTTTAATAGTCAAATAAAAATAACGATAACGCAGTATTTTTTATACGATAAAATTTTAATTTAACTTACAAGATACTGATAAAAAATAGGATAAATCTATCTATGTCGTCTTTACTTTATTCTAGAAATCAATATTACCTAAAAATTCTAACCTTTACGTACATGAAGTGTGTATTTATTTTTGTTATTTAGGATTTGCTCTACATTTTATTAGGTATTTAATAGTTATCTATTACAAAACTGATTTGAACATGATTTACTACTTCCTTCCTTCTCAAAAACTACATTGAAACTACATTTAAGCGAAAGAAAAACATAGAATGCGCCAGCTGCATTTCCTCCCGGGCATGCTGTAAAAACCAGCTAAGGGATCCGAGGGTTTCTGTATATTGCAATTTAGGCGATGGGCTGACAACCTGTCACTACAGCAATATACCTACAAATCTATTTTAAATAACCCTCAAAACTTTGTCAGACGTGGCGGAACGACCTTTGTTTAGGTCGTTTACGCTCTGCCTACCCCATTAGGGATAAAGGCGTGATTATATGTATGTACATTTAAACAAGTTATTCTTATCGTTCATTTATTCATTCACAAAACCCGTATGGGCGAATGGGCGAGTGATTTGGAGAAAGAACTTAACCATCATCTATTCCCATTCATGCTATGGCGCCGGATCGTCTGATGTCGGCGTTCTGGGCAACACCATGGCAACCACGGATAGTGGGATGGGATTGGTTATGGGAGAAAACATGGCTGGTCGATTTACTAGGATTCAAACTTTTTTCTTAAGTCAGTTACGTAATTCTTATATGAAACACACACATACATACACACAAAAAATAGGCTACACTTTGATTATTAATTTCTACCACCTTATATTATATGGCTAATAGATGATGTTATAGTTGGCTTATAGGGTGTAACTTCTTTCTTTGATGATTTTTAAAATATCATAAAATTTCATCAATGCATACGCATATTTGTTTTTTTTTTTATTAAATATAATATTAATTTTATTGCATGCATATTATAACGAATGAAGTTAATAATTAACGTGTTACAACTTTAATATCGGAGCCAAGATCCACTTCGGGTCGCTGAGCCAGCGAAGTAAGTAAGTAACAACCGTAATACTCAGTCCTCCATCGTATATTTTTCTCTATGATCCGTGAAAGTTTGGTCCATGGCTCTATTGATAACGGTGGAATATTCGACCACCATAGCAACCATAGCTCTATCGGCTCAAACAAGATTGATGGATGGTAGAATTATGGTATAATTGAAGCTGTTATACTGAGTACGGTGAACTTTGATAGATATCGTCAATTAGACGGATAGATGGATGAGTGATGGATAAGTTTCAAACAAGTGCGTTTGGGCCGCATTTATAATCAGCTATCAAGAGTGACAGCGAGATTGAGTTTATATCAGAAATATAATTTCAGTACATCCTATCGAATCTGAACTTAATGTTGCTCTCAATCTTGAGATCGCTTTATAAATAAATACGAGCCTAAGTGTTCAGGTATAAGGTAACCAAAAGAATCTAATAATAAAAAAATACATTTAAATATCTCGGGGCAATAGTGTCCCATCCAAGGTCCCGTCCTGTCATTATTGTACAAAATTTACTTATTATGATACTAAATGAATGTGGGTCTAAACATGATGGTTTTGATCCTTTACATTAGAAAATTGCATGTCACCCCAGATTATTACTATGACACATACACCATACTTCTACAAAACCAACTTGATATATCATAAATCATTCAACTACTTACAAGTAGGCAAATATTATATTTATTTTGTTTAGTTTTTAGCAATCAGGTTTAGCAAACGCCGCCGTCGCGTCGGTAGCCAAAATGACCGTACCTTAAAATATTTGTCTTTTAAAAGAAAGCACCGTTATACTCAGAACAAGGGCGGATCCAGTATTTTTTTTCTGGGCAGGGCACAAGTATGTACTGTGACGGAACTTCTACAATACAAAAAAACATATACATATACATACATACATAAAATCACGCCTTTATCCCTTACGGGGTAGGCAGAGCGTAGAACGCCTCGTAAGCGCCTGTTTCGCCACGTCTGACAAAAAATGAGGTCAAATTTTAGATTGTAACGATTTGTATTGCTGTAGTGACAGGTTGTCAGCCCATCGCCTAAATTACAATACACTGTAACCCTCAAATCCCTTTTGTTGACTCCTACAGCATGCCCGGGAGGAAGGGCAGCTGGAACATTCTATGTTTTTCTATCGCTCCCAGTCCAGCATGAAAAAAACATATACATACATATAATCACGCCTTTATCCCTCCTAATGGGGTAGGCAGACCGTAAACGACCTAAACTTAGGTCGTTGCTCCACGTCTGACAAAGTTTTGAGGGTTATTTAAGATAGATTTGTAGGTATATTGCAAAAAACACGTGCCCCCCTAAATCCGCCTTGACTCAGTATACCAAAGTATAATCAATTGAACAAATTTCATAAATATGAACAGTTAAATATTCCATATTCCATTGTTTGAAATAATTATTGAAATGTGTAAATATAGACTGCGTTGATGTCTTTTGTATGGACGCCGACTTCCGGTGTCATAGCGCCGTAGGCCTGTTTGTTCTCTTCGGTGCACTTAAAACAATTATACAACTATTTGAGAAGTGGATTGTCCTAGTTTTCTTTATGTTGTTTGTGACTCGTTTTGTTTGATAAATGAAATTCTTTTTCTTTTGTTGTCTTTTTAAAACATTATAAATATTAGATGGCGTCAGCGAATTAATATTTCAAGGTACGAAATAGGTGCACGACAACAAACCAGTTATATGGTTTATATTAATGTTATTTTAAAATGGAAAATTTTAATATAAAAATATATAGTCCTGACATGCTGGACTGCGAGCAAGAGAAAAACATAGAATATGCCAGCTGCATTTCCTCAGGGGCATTCTGTAAAATCCAGCTAAGGGAACTGAGGGTTTCTGTATATAGCAATTTAGGCAATGGACTGACAACCTGTCACTACAGGAATAAACGTACAAATCTATCTTAAATAACCATCAAAGCTTTTTTCGTGGCGGAACGACCTTTGTTTAGGTCGTTCAAGCTCTGCCTACCTCATTAGGGATAAATACGTGATTATATGTATGCAGTCCTGATTCTAGGCGAGAGATTTAAGCTTCAGCCTACTTCCTATCACTGATTGAATCAGAGAAGCTTGGTTCCAGGATGGTGGTGGAACAGGCGGATCCTAACAACGCTAATGGATTGTTTTATCATCCAGGTACAAGCTTTAAATAAATTGTAATCCGAAGTGAATTTCTTTAAAATGGTGTCACTATAATTATTAATTTAGTGTTGTGAATATGCCACCTCAGAATAGCTTCAATCAACCCATTCCAAAAAGTAGTAATAGGTTAATAGGTTGGCAATTCATTAGGCTAATAAAAGAGAACAAATTATGATATGGAACTCATACATAATTATACGCCCATCGGTCAGTCATGTTTGCTACCGGTCAGTCCACATTCCTTCATAGTTTGTTTATCATTTGATGTAAGCATGGAAAAAGTTTTAACTATTCAAAATAAGTAAAATTTGTTTCAGATAACCTTGGATCCAATATTTCAATCAAAAATATTTTTTTATCGTAGAGATAATCATATTAATAATCAGCTAAGCAGCATCCTATTTAGATATGATGTCAAAATTATAAGTATTTTCATAGACTGTCAACACAATTGTCATAATTTTTAATTATCCTTGAAATATATCTTTTTTTTTTATTAGAATTTTATTACAATAAATGACCCTTATACAATCTATAAGACATCGCTAAACCCGTAATAGGTTTGTCTCGATGACTATCCCATGATATGTATCCTATGTTTCAAATATTAAATAATGTTTTCATAAACTAACGTAACCAAGGGGACTCTCTGGATGCCATTTATTATTTATAGTTATTTTTAAGTTTTATTTTGTATTTTCTGTGTATTTTTTGTAAATAATAAAGTTTTTATGCACTTACAAGCTAAGTACTTATTTAGCCAATTTACTTCCATGCAGGCCTGGGAGCGAGAGAAAAACATAGAATATGCCAGCTGCTTTTCCTCCCGGGCATGCTGTAAAAACCAGCTAAGACATCCAAGTGTTTCAGTATATTGTAATTCTACATCGTCTACGATGGGCTGACAACCTATCACTACAACAATATACCTACAAATCTATCTTAAATAACCCTCAAAACTTTCTCAGACGCGGCGGAACGACCTTTGTTTATTCCGCTAACCCTCTGCCTAACCCATTGGGGATAAAGGCGTGATTATATGTATGTTAGCCAATTTCTTTTATTTGTTTTAGCTCTTCACACAGCACTTGCACTACTTTCACAAATGTTTATGTATTATGCAATATTTTTGCTCTGTATACGAGTCTACATACATAGAAACATACATATAATCATGCCTTTATCCCTAATGGGGTAGGCTGACCGTAATCGACCTGAACAACTGTCGTTCCGCCACGTCTGACAAAATTTTGACGGGTATTTAAGATAGATTTGTAGGTAGGTATATTGCTGTAGTGACAGGTTGTCAGCCCATCGCCTAAATTGCAGTATACTGAAACCCTCGGATCCCTTAGCTGGTTTTTACAGCATGCCCAGGGGGAAATGCAGCTGGCACGTTATATGTTTTTCTTTGGCTCCCAGTCCAGCATGGAAAAAAGAACGAGTGTCGATTCTTGTAACTGTAATATGGCACCGACTACAATGCTATTTAATCAAACAAGTATGATAAACAACACTCAAAAACCTTAGAAATTAAATTCTTAGAGGCCGGGTCTAGATAGGGTTACAGAGTCTATACTGTGAATTTAAATAAGTTTTTTTTTATAATAGATGATACATCAAACTGAATCCCTTGAAAAAACTTATAATAAGCTCTATGGATCAGACCCTAATAAGATCCCTTTGCCGTGGAATAATTGTATCTTTTGAAATTGTTGTTTATGTGATCTTTAAGAAATATCTAATTACGTCTTGTTTAAGATTTTGACGGGTATAAAATTTTAATATAGCGCCATTTCAATAATGAAATGAACGATCTTAACGATCGACACGACAAGAAGAATAATGGCAGCCAGTTGTATGTTACATGAAGTTTAAATTATTTGTACTATAATGAGCATTTATGGAATGATTCAATAAAAAGCAATTTAAGAATAATAATACAGTAAGCTCACCACCTGTTGGCGCACATAAAAATCAGTGTTGAAATTATGTCTCCTCAAAATGTTTGAAACAAAAACTGGTTTTGGAACCTCACTTCAGTGCACAAAAACTGGGCACCTCGATCGGTGTGTGCGGTGTTATGATCGAGTCATTCACGCGTCTGTTTGGCAACACATTAACAATGCGTCATCCTTGAAAAAAAAAGCGCGGCAAAATGGGTGTCTGGGCGGGGCGCGGGCGGAGGGGCGGGGGCGGCGCAGGGCGTAGCGCCCTCGGGCCCGCCCCCTGACTCACGCGCTGACGCCGCCGCCGCCGCCGCCGTCGCTGCGCCCGCGCACAACGCACAACGCTCAACTGACCTATTCTCACCCACATTAAACTCATTTAATTATCTCAACACACTCGCTGATAAATAAGAATCCGTATTAAAGACACGCTTGGACAAAGGCCAGACAGATAGAATGTATTAAAAGAATAATCAAAAGTTGGCGAACGACGATGACTCATTTAAAAACCTGTCTAAATCTAGTCGAACATCCGTGTCCAATTCAGACAGGTTCGATGAGATTCGTAGGCCTAAAACGTAGCGCTGGTTTTTGGCCACCAACATTTACTATTTCTTATTTATCCAATTTTACTAGCCCTCTAAGGCCGCCTATATTGTTCTGACACGTTTGTTCCTTTTTATTTCTGTTGTATGTGTTTCTTTGTGCAATAAAGATTTTTGTATTGTATTAAGAAAAATATACTCTATTCTTAATCCACTGACAAGAGCAGCGCTCTTAAGTTTAAGATGATGATGACTCCATAAAATCACCCATGCAGATGGAGTTACTTTGTTGTAAATGTAAACATAGTTAATAATTATTATTCCTCTGATAAATATCAACCATATTTTTTGTAATTGTGAATTAAGCCTGCGTTGATGTCTTTTCTATGAACACTTCAAACGGTTCACAGCATTGTTTAAGTTTTTTTTACGAAACGTATTGGTTTTCTCTTTAAAAATTCTCACCAACTTTGTATGAAAACTTATATACATTTCTACAGATTATTATTTGCATGTGACTTACTTAGCTATAGTTTTAGGCTATAATGGAGATTATTGGAAGCCATGCTGAAAGTTACATGTTTATGAGAAAAATTATAACACCGTTTTTTTTTTGTAGTTTCTACGTAGGATGTCGTCACTCTAAAAGAAATGTTTATTAAACATTTATATCCGTTGTTTTTATTTATATATTAATAATAGAATTAAAAAAATACTTCCATGCTGGCCTGGGAGCAAGAGAAAAACATACAATGTGGCAGCTGCATTTCCTCCCAGGCATGCTGTATAAACCAGCTAAGGGATTCGAGAGTTGCAATATATTGCAATTTGGGCGATGGGCTGACAACCGGTCACTACAGCAATATACCTACAAATCTATCTTCAATAACCCTCAAAACTTTGTCTTCGACCATTGTTTAGGTCGTTTACGCTCTGCCTACTCCATTAGTGATAAAGGCTTGATTATATGTATGCATGTGTATGTTGGATATTTTATGACGTGCATTTTTAGTTAAAATATTGAAAACGTAGTTCTCTTTGAGATAGAATTTTGATCTTATTTACAAGATATTTTGATAAAAATAGGATAAACCAATTATTCATGTCATGTTTACATCACCCTAGACTAGAATACTAAATATTAGCTAAAAATTCATACTCCATTTTTTTTTCTCTATTTATTTTTGTTGTGTATAGTTTTTTGCTAATATTAAATTACGCTAATATTACATTACATACATATAGTATGTATGTATAAAAACAAAATACAAGTACATAAGCGCAATTTCATAGCCTGAAACAATCAGTAAAGAAATAAAAGTCTATTTATTCTAAAACAATCCTTGTGATGTATTTTCAAGGCTAATAGATACCGTACCAAAATGCCAATGACCTTGAGTGTCTTCTCATATTTACAGATATGGTGACAGTGTTGCGGTAGGAATATTTTAATGAGAATATTTTTTTAAGAATAAAATAAAGTGGTCCCGAGAAAAGTACTATCGCATAATACAGTTTTGTAAAAGTAATAATAATATAAACATTAATGTTGTTTTTTTGTAAAAATTTAAAAAGAGAAGGAAACTTTAGTAATCTTTTTAAATTAGTTATTGCAAAATTTTATTTGAAGCTTTAAGGAATAACTTATCATGAAGAGTACATTACCTTAATTGTATGTATAGCCCTGCCAAGAATTAAAAATACCTGTCATTTCCATGCTGGCCTGGAAGCGAGAGAAAAACGTAGAATGTGCCAGCTGCATTTCCTCCCGGGCATGCTGTAAAAGCCAGCTAAGGGATTTGAGGGTTTCAGTATATTGTATTATAGGCGATGGGCTGACAACCTGTCACTACAGCAATATACATACCTACAAATCTATCTTAAATGACCCTCAAAACTCTGTTAGACGTGGCGGAGCGACCTTTGTTTGGGTCGTTTGCGCTCTGCCTACCCCGTTAGGGATAAAGGCATGATTATATGTATGTATGTATGTCATTGAAAGAAATAAAGACAGAATAAGAGAGGGACTTATGCACTTCCTATTAGCCCTTCTCTATGGTACCTCTATGACAGGTATTTAATTCCTGGCAGGGCTCTTTTTTCTTTTCTTTCTTCTCTTTCTTTTTCTTTTCTCTTTCTTTTTTCTCTTTCTTTTTTCTCTTACTTTCTTTTTCTATCTTACTTTTTTTTTACTTATAAATAGGCCACCCGACCCGAGGTACTACTTATATGTATTAGTTAGTACTTATGCGTCTTTAAATCTTATCTACTTCCAACTCAGCTGCCTACTTTGTAATCTATGGCCCAGTAACAGGTGACTGATATGATAACGTAAATTATTACACCAAGCAGCTATACAAACATTATTGAATCATATAAGAATTGTTGTCATAAATATGGATTTGCATGTCAAGTATATTCTTATGACCGTGTTTCGTTAAAAAGACGGTCACGGCCATTTTAGATAAGATAATTAAAATTATAGGAAGTCTAAAAATTCTGGGTAGTAGTCGAAAAATATATCTGTCTGTATTATGAACGCAATCTAATTCAACGCTTCCATGCTGGACTGGGAGCGATAGAAAAACAAAGAATGTTCCAGCTGCATCTCGCCCCGGTCATGCTAGGGATTAGAGGGTTTCAGTATATTGTAATTTAGGCGATGGGCTGACAACCTGCCACTACAGAAATATACTGCAAGTACAAAACACTGCGTATTTAATTATACATACATACACAACGCCTTCATCCCTAACGAGATAGGCAGAGCGTAAACAACCTAAACAAAGGTCGTTCCGCCACGTCTGACAAAGTTTTGAGGGTTATTTAAGATAGATTTGTAGGTATATTGCTGTAGTGACAAGTTGTCAGCCCATCGCCTAAATTGCAATATACTGAAACCCTCAGATCCCTTAGCTGATTTTTGAAGCATGCGTGCATGTGCAGCTGCTTTTTTTTTCCTCGACTTCTTCATCTGCCCTCGCCCTGCGGGCTCGGGCATATAACGATCTCGGATAATAATGACTTGCTTTATGCACTCGGCATAAAATCTACTATTTATTCTTAAGAGAGGCAAAGTAGCTTTTTAATTATTTAGAATAAGGCAATGGATGGGATACGGTTTCAAAGTCATATTTTGACATAAATAGCAACCATTTTTTTTCTCCCATAGCATAAGGGAAGGCGAAAACCTTGATCCCATGCAGCCTAAAATTTAAATTTTGTGACGACTTTTTTGTTACGTTTTACTTTTTGTTATATTTAAAAACTAGATTATGATGTTGTCTGTAATACTACATACTATATACATATTATACTAAAAACTATAAAATAAATAACATTTACTATTAATATTAGAATAATATTTTTTTTTAGGTGTTGTTGCAATTCCAAAACGCAACTTAAAAAATAAACAAAATTTTCTTACTGGAAGTGGGAAAAGTTGTATGTATCACACGAGAGCAAATTCATTTACATCTCGTGCTTTGAATCCTTTGTTGAGCTCAGGATACTATTGTTGAATCACTCGCGTCGCTCGTCATTCAATTTTAGTATCCTTCGCTACCTCAGGATTCAAAATCAGCACTCGCAGTAAAATCGAAGTTTGCTCTCTAGTCGAACAAATAACTATTAACGTTATTTTTATTTTATGCGTTTTGCCGTGGGATTGTAGATTTTTTTAGGAAACTTGACCCTTATTTCAGGACCTATTCTATTTATATTTATCTGTTTGCTTGTTTCATCCTAATTTATCCAGTGTGATCAACGAGAAATTTTCAAAGTTTCTAATTTGTAATTTTAATGGGATTATGTATATATCTACGTAAGTTTGAACTTTTAATATTTGGTTTGAAACATAAGGGTTATACGATACAAAAATGGGTCTATTCTATAATGTTTGTCCAACTTCTTTGTAGGGCCATGTTAATATAGAAACTGAGGGACGTTTTGCATATGTAAATGTAGTGGTTTTGTAGCATAAAGACAAAAAGCAAACTACAAAAATCCCTCCTATTGGATTATAACAATTTTTTTGTGGATACCACAAACTATAATCGTCTTCGTAGGCAGAATATGATAGTTTATCCATCATCGACAATAAATTGGATTGTCGAACGATGCATGCGTCGGCCGGGGCTACGACCGCGCGCGGATCATTGACCGCCAAACCGCGCCAATCCGCCATCTTGGATCTTGCCCGTCACGCGGCGCGCGCATTGTCTTCTGCAGCACTTGCCGCCAAAATCTTTCATTGACACGCTACGGTGCCATAGCCTCGAATAAATTTAATGCTGAGGAAACTTCGAATTATGCTGTCTTTTCGGCAAAAGAAATATGGAAGTTTGTTACTGAAACCGTACAGAAAAGACTCAATCAGAAGTATTAAATATATTAAAATACAAGTATATATTTGAAATATGGCATGGAACAGGTTGTATGGGATGGGACAGGTTGTATGATAGTTTTAGATATATGAGGCTTCATTCATATTTTAGTCAAATGATAGAGCCATTAATGTATCGATTTCGTTTTTAAATTGAGATACTTTCCCCTTACTGGCTAGGTACTGCACTGTTGAATTTGACAAGTGGGTTAAGATATTCCAGTTAAGGTACTCGTATTCAGTGAGGAAACTGTGATTTTTGAATTTCAATTTCACACATCTATATTTCAGAAGAGACAACTTATCAACGAATATATACATATTTACAGTTTGAAAAATTGAGCGGTATTATTTTGTGAAACTTCCAACTGAGATGAATGGTGCGATTTATAATTAATTACTTCGTTATAAAACAAGTTGGTGAAAGATTACTTTCGTTCGTTTTCACTTGAATAATACATTAATATCACGCCTTTATAATTTACTTGGTAGGTATGGTATGGATGTATAAAGTATTGTCTTCATAACTTATCTCTCCAGCTGTGTCAGCGTATTACGGCTGACACACTCTATTGACTCCGACACAGTAGAGAAGCAGCCTTTATAGTATGAAGAGAAGTAGCTGCTGGTACATTCTATTCATTTTGTCGCTTCCATTTTGTTGACTAAGACTTATGTAAATACTTACAGCAGTTTTTTCTTTCACCTCAATTTGCTGAACCTGCATAATTCATCGGTCAATGAATAAGTCATTGCATGCAGTCTTACCGAATGAATGAATGATGATGATATTTAATGTATTTTTTCATCGGATTGCGTCACAGTTGTCAAGTTTCATTTCACAATGGCCGACACGTGGCATCCGTTTTCATACTTTCGGAGTCAAACATTCAATGACCTATTGAAGAACGGATGTGCGGGATTTCCATTTTCGTACTGTATAAATTTTTCCAATTAATTCGATTAGTACCATATTTCTCTAGAAGTATTTTTTTTTTAGTTTAATGATGGTTCTTCTTATGTTATTTGGGTGCTAGAACACTATGGTGACATACATACATGCATATAATCACGCCTTTATCCCTAATGGGGTAGGCAGAGCGTAAACAACCTAAACAAATGTAGTTTCGCCACGTCTGACAAAGTTTATTATATAATTATAGCTATACTGCTGTAGGGACAGGTTGTCAGCCCAATATACTGAAACCCTCGGATCACTTAGCTGGTTTTTACAGCATGCCTGGGAGGAAATGCAGCTGGCACATTCTATATTTTTCTCTAGCTCCCAGGCCAGCATGGAAGCAAAAGTATGGTGACAGAGTTTTTAAACTGGTTGGTGCGTTACGATCACGCACATTTTGACTTGTCGTACGAAGCAAGGAATTCTCTTGCCAGACAATCCTTGTCCATAAGTTCAAACCAAACTGCATTGATCTTTGGACAGTACCTCAAACTCCGTCACATCAAAGCATTGGTTGAATTTTATCCGCACTGGACATGAAAGGGCACGAGTGGAGTGGAATGTATTTGTCCGGTCACAAAAAGCTTAGCACCGGCGTCGATAGAGCTATCTTGCGCGTACGCATGTAGGTGACATTCCGGGGAGAAACTAGTTGCGCTGCATTCACTGTTCTTGTACCGTTGTTGCTAGCTGCCAGTGCATTAAATGCCCAGGACTTTCTTGAGACTCTGAACAATTTGTTATGCTCTTTATTAACTCTATAGTCTTGAATGGTTATGGACAATGGCCACATCCTTTAGTAGCATTATACTGCTTGGCAGAAACAGCTGTAATATTCTGAAATGGTGCCTTAAGTTTAAAATGAGTATGCTCCGCTGTGGGTGATCTGTTGTAGATAAGTTTGTAGCTTTCTTTACTTGATACTCAGTTTGTTCAAACAATTTCCTCCTTCATCCGATTGATTATTCTTCCTAATTCCAAGTGACAATGACAACTCTACCCTGGCCTAATTATTCTCAAAGCCAATAATACAGCTAATTGGCTGCGGTGATTTCACCGTTGTTACTGCGAACTGTAAAGGGAAGCCGACTGGGCCCGGGATGCGGGACCGCAGGGCATTTGCCTGAACCCTGAGCGATGATTAAGTTCCTCGAAACGCTGATTCACCACTGTTTGTGTCACAGTTTGGATGCACAACAAAGGTCGCTACTTGATGTTAGTATGTATGTCACCATAATCCAGTCTTCTTCTTAGCAAGTGGGTTTTCGTGTCGAGCAACGAACCGATGGACCCTGGTGTCAGAGTTTTGAAATCGCCTAGTAGCACAGTTCCGAAGTGCTTCGGAGGGCATTTTTTTTTCGGAAAATCAGGTGATACAGCCTGCAATGCCCTAACCTAACTGGAAAAAACCTCACAGTCATAAATTCACAAATATCAACTTTATGTCCTCCTCTGGAAATCGAACCCCGTACCTCCGGATCAGGATCCCATGGCTTCAGACCACGGAGGCAGTAATAATTTGTATATATTAAACATTAGAATTTGCATATGATTATAATAAAAAGTAATTTTCAAACTGTGAACTTTGAAGGGAATTCGATGACTGGGATCGGATCGCTGCCTGTTAGCTCGAACCCGAAATGTTGATTCACTTCTGTTTTTGTCGCTGCCTGGATGCACACATACACAACACACTGCATACGATTTGTGGTTTGCTTGTTATTGTAATGGGTAACAAATTTAGGATTGTTTGTCTTGTTTGTATTTTTTTATCTCTAGTTATTATTTCCTCTGATCAATTTATCACGTTATGTCATAATTTTTAAATGTACGGGGTCTCTGCCATGGACGAATTGCCTCTACATAAAGCTAGAAAATGTCATTATAATATGATTTAATTTTATCAAAAATCTTTTAAAGTTTACTAGGGAAGTAAAATACTTAGATAGATTCTTGAGTCTTTTATTGGCCCTACGTACTACTCGTATGCAGCAAATTTTAATCATTAGTATTCATTCAGCGGAAGTGTCGAATGAATCACAGGCAGTGTGATGTCAACAGGTCCAACTCCAATTTCACTGGCGATCCAATATTGCCTCATTCACCTCATTGATAGTCAACTCAGCGTGCCGAAACGACCGGCAAATGGTTCGTGGCACTTCTAGAACAATCTCGCGCGAGAATTGTAAACAAACGATTATACTTTGATATTGCAAGTGCTTCGTTTTTGTTAGCTTAACTTGTTTGGATCAGAACGGAATCCAATGCTTTAGGAGTAGCCGTTAAGCATGATCTCCGCAAAGTGGTTTTCCCCGCAATGTCCACATGTGCGGACACTTCCGCATCTGATAAGTCGAAATTAAGACGAAACAGTGGTCAACAAACGACGAACCGATGGGTTTCGTTTTCTCTCACAGTCATTGCAAAGGCCAAAGTGCTTTTACACTATATACTTTGACTTGTCGAATCATCTTCCCGACAAAGTATGTTTGGCAAAATTGAATTGCAAAGGAAATGTAGTTATTTTTCGCAGGAATGTAGAATTGCGGTTACAGCTCAATTATAGAATAATGACATCGCACAAATAGCACAGCTATCATGGTAGTGATAGCACATAATTAGATGACTATAATTATAGTTCTTGTCTGGTGTGGACAGGCTCTCACGTAGGCTACTTTTCATTTCAGTGCCCAACCATAAATTCACATTATCATCTAGGGTGGATGTCGATTTTAAAGGGTTTACATTCAGAATTGAGAAACTAAGATCTAGTTTTCTGTATAGATTAAATCACGTATAGATTAAAATGCTTAGATGGTGTAGTAACCTTCATTACTTAGAGCTAGAGGAGACATTATAATTAGGTTCGTACATTGTTCAATTAAAAAGTGCTCTACTAACTTGCATAGCAACCAAATGCAACGGTATCTGCACCCGCAAAACAGACTGCATTGGAAAGTTCGTACTTATAACACGTAAAAAGTTTTGGAAAGTGGCTGCAAGAAGTTTGTGTTTTTAGAACCGAGAAATGAGTGCAAGCCGGGGTCGTAAAGCACATTAAAATAATCCACCCAGCGAGTGAGCGGCTCCTGGCCACGGAGCGTGACGACTAACCGGCGTAATTTTTTAATTTCAAAAATAATTAGGTACCTCGCGGCATGTCAGTTAATTAAAAGAATATTTACCGACGCGGTTACCTGCATTAGAATTACCTACTCGGCGCTTAGAAACCACTGAGATGCATATTGGATAGAAACTTGCGAAATGTAGAGTCATCGTACGTAGGTAAAGATAGCGGCAAGGAAAGCTTAATGAAGCGAACGCCTTAAAATCGATTTCAATTATGGTTAGCATATTAACCAAACGATATTGAGAATCTGATTAGCGCAGCTTTCGGATCATCTGCTTAACAGCTAGAGACGCAACGGTAAACAAGACAAGAACAAGATCATAGCCAATCTCGGATCTGTGGTCTCGAATCACCAGGAAACATGGTCTACGAGGGATTAATTAGCTAAGTTGCTAGCAGTACACGTTCCAGATCAAAGCCGGTACAGACGGGCGGCTAGACGGCTGTGGGTGCTGAAGAGGGGGGAAGTGGGGGGCTGTTACGTCATCAGGTCGCATCCGGGTTCGCGGCCGCCGCACGCGCCGCGGTCTATTGTCCGAATAAGCAGGTGGACCACTCGCTATGATAAAAACTGCATTCCTTTGAGATCCAGAACTATCTGATGGAATCTATGATAGATAGAGGTTCAAATTGAAGCAGCGTTTGATGTAGAGAGCGTGTTATTTGATGGTAAATTTTAACTTTGTCTTATGATTATGATATGACATGACAGTGCTATCGATTCGTAGAGCGCACATCTTAATTAAATCCTGACTAAAATTATTGGTAGGTATCCCTTTCTGTTTTCTCATGACAGAAAATAATAGGTAAAGACTTATATTAGTTAAATCGTGATTATTGACACTACGAATTAGTACCAATGAGACAAAGTTTGGTATTGTCGATAAAGTCATCCATCTTCTGCTAAAAGGACAAAATGTCTGTTTCAATATCTGTCTGATATTCTCAATCTCAATAAGAAAAGAAAAAAGCATTCTTCGAGACAAATACCAAACGAAGGTTGAATTGAAAGCATTAATGGTAAATTTTATTGACTCTATCAAGTTAATACCCTGTGAAGCTACGAGCGGCTCGACTCGAGGTGTTTGTTGCCTGTTGGCTGTTGCTAGGTCGTCGCGGCCCTGGCAATCGGAAATTGTCTAAATTCTAGGCCACGACTGAACATCACGGCGTCACGGCTTGCCTTGCTCGCCGTCTCACTTGCACAACTCCAAACAATACGGAAAAAAGGCTTCTATAGAAAAGGAGCGATTTCAAACGTAGAGCTGTTTCGTATCAAGTTTACATAATTCTGAGTTGGCTTATTTTCATATGAACGTGACGAAGGTTTTGTAATAGGAATTTATTTAATTTGAAGAAAGTAATAGCGCGAGGTGTTAAGCAGGAAATGACTAAGCTTAGTCTTTCTTCCAATAAGATTTTTCTTCGAGCATTATAATAGAAAAAACCTTCTAAGTCTACGTTAAACTGAATTAACACCAGACACAGACACCCCGATTGGACCTCAGACCTCTGGTTACATTTCACGATCAACCTGGTCTACTACCCTTTTCCCAAGTATCTTTGCTGTGCCATATGGGCTGAAGTATGCAACCCCTTTCACGTAATATATTTTTTTACAGTAATCAACATTGTTAGGAGTTCTATTTTTAAACTTGCCAAGGCCGCACTTTCTCAAGCGGTTGAATACCGGGACCCATGCACAGCTGGATCCCATAGTCATGTTATGCGACATTCCTCGTGTGTTCACCGCGCGGATTATCTAAACTTGCTACAGCCTTCAAAACCGCTTCCAAAGCGTGCATTTTTTTCGCCATCCGCAAGCCGGTTACCGGTTACCGAAAGGCCGAAAGTTGCTCCAGCGCATAACGGCACACGGCGAGAGGTACCGAGGCTGGGAGTGCGGGACCGAGGGATCGGTCGTGGGAAGCGCGCAGTTCCGGCTGCGCTACTTGAGCCGGGCCTTTCACCGCGCAAGGTCGCCCCGCGTCCGCGCCACTTTCTTTTATATAACCAGCTTGCGTCGGCGCAGGCCGGAATGCGACACCCGAATTTATGGCGGTGACGTCATCGGGTGATTCACCGCACCATCGGAGACCATTCCTACGCCTATCGTGATCTGATTATCAAATGAGAGTAATCCAACTAAAATGGTAGTACGTGAATGTCATTGGTCTAATTTGTTAATCATTCGACTCTACAGTCTATTTCATGCATAGATTTCATGTTGCTATAGCCACAGATATATAATAAACTACATACTATAGCTTAAAACATTGGATGAATACATACTTTCCCTCTTCTTCTTGCTTCTTGTACAGCTACGTAGCATCCTCTTAATGTTAATGCCACAAACATAACCCCTCTTGTTGTTCATGTAATTTATTCTCTAACCAGCCTCCTAGCTCTCCATTAAGTCAATCAGCCTAAAACTGACCGTTCTTCTCCGTACCATCCTACCTGTCACCGGATATTGCCAAATAAGCTTAAAAAATAACGGCAACCGGAGCTTGAGGTAGAAAGTGAGGATATCAAATAAGAGTTATCCAACTAAAACGACAGTCGACGAATGTTACTTGTTCACTATCATTCGACTACCATCTCAAGGATAACTATCATTGTTACATACAAGATAGAGGTACTAACATATGGCAGTTAGCCTCCGTGGTCTTGTAGTCTGAGCCATGGGGTGCTGATCTTGAGGTCCTGGGTTCGATTCCCAGGGAGGAACACAAAGTTGACATTTGTCATTTTATCACTTAGTGAGGTTTTCCCCAGTTTGATTGGAAAATTGCAGGCTGAATCACCTGATTGTCCGAAAAGAAAAAGGATTCCGTGTTTCGGAGGGCATGTTAAGTCGTCGGTCCTGGTCACTGTCTTTGATAGTGGTCGTTACTCAAAACACGTTGTAAGAGGCCAAATAGCTGTGCTACTAGGCGGTTTGAAAACTCTAACACCAGGATTCATCGTTGTTCGACTCGAGAATTCACATGCTATGAATAAGATCTTGTTTTCCATGTACTTAGTTTCTTCTCCAGCTAGCCTAAGTTCTTAATTTAGCCTAAACTCAACGGACCGTTCTACACTGCCATCCTGAATGCCTGCAACTGGCCGGATATTGCCAAATAAGCCTAAAAAGCAGCGGCAACCGGAGCTAGAGCTAGAAAGTGAGGGGCTGTGAGCGTATCCGGTCCGTCGCGGCACTGCCAGCGACACACCAGTTATGTAATGTCATCGGGTCGACCACTTTGCACGTGTAATCGCTACCAATACCAATAATAAAAAAGTTTTAAATGTTTACACCTTGTGGATGTCTTCAAACTTATCTAATGGCAAAGCCTCAACAGCCTTTAAAGCGGTTTTATCAAAACATCCAGTTTTTTTTTCAGGCCCGGCAAAAAGCAGCTCGTCCACTATTTGTTTCCAAAAATTCATAGTTATTTCGGTCATGTATTCAGAAGACAGCCGAATAAATTGGAAAAGCTGATCGTCCTAGGAAAAGTATCAAAAGATCATAATGATCCCGTGGTAAAGCACCATCAATAAAAACAATTCAAACCACCAGGAAGAAGGTAGTTCAAACCACCAGATTCAGAAGCTTATCAGAACAAAGTCTAATCAAACTCGACCCTCAGAAATTGAAGATTGTACGACAACGAAGAGAAAGAACCTACGTAGTATGATAGTTTGAACTTTAGTTTCCCGATACTGAGGTCGAGTATTCGATGACTACGGGGAGCAACTTCAAAGTTGATATCTTTTCCCAGTGACCATTTTGCGCGATCTTTTCCCAGTTTAGTTAAGCCAGTGCAGGCAGGAATACCTGATTCTTTAGTGAGAATAGCATTAAGGAGTGACTGAACCTAACCAGACTGCCTTCTGGCTGCTTAGAATTTTTTATCTAAAAGTCGTCAAGGAAAGTAGTTAATTCCGAAATAAAAGCACTATACTGCGCTGTTCCTTCACGCTTCACGATTTTATTCAAATACTAAAACTTCTTAAACTATTTTTGAATTTACCGCGTTTTAGTTGCTTTCAGAAAAAGTCATGACTTTTTTTTCGAACGAGACAGTAAAGTGATAACAAAATAATGTGTTCCTAAAGAGACTCATCGATCCTGCACACAATTTGCGCAAGCAGTTTTGTGGGACCCTTAGTCTGAGGACTATTGTTATAGATTTAAGTTTATTGTTTAATGATAATTAATAATTACAATACGAAATTGTCACATGTAAACGAACCTACAAACGCTTTTTATACATAGTTGTTGCGTCAACCACAGTGACAAAAAGAAATAGCGCTGTACACAATTGTGTTTTTTGTCTCTTTTTAGAGTTGCGCTACAATTTAAATTTGACAAAATAAAGCGAAAAAAAGCGCGCATGCGCGAGCGTCGCTTTTGAACTGTCATGTCAACTGTCACTAATGTCAAAGTCAGCACAGAATATTTTGCGTGGTAATTTTGCGATTTTAATAACAACAAAAATCAGCTAAAAATTTAAATATAATGAGTACAAGGCGTTTTGTCTTGCAGGGTAATTATTTTTAAATAATAATTTATCTAAATAAGTTCAAAATTTATGAAGTAACCTTGAAGACAACCTCACCAGTTCACAAAGATTCCATGATGTCCAAGTGACCTCACCTCTCAGTGCTACTCTATTTCCACCGATGTTCTAATGTTGTGCTTTGGAGCCGTTTAACACTCTGCAATCGTCATGGAACGCACAGTGAGCCCTAAAAAGAAGCTGAAAAGCCCAAACATTGATCCTACTGCTAACATCAACATCAAGACTTCTGTCACGTATGTATCTGAATTATACCCTCGAATGAAATAATTCAAGTTAATAACGACCTATTCTAGTTGTTCGTATAAAACAATTGACTATTCTATCTAGAGGCACTTAAGTTGAACTTTCTGGACTATAAATCCAAATAACTAAGCTTAGTGTTGTTGTATTTCAGCTGTGCCAATGTTCCCGAAAGTCTGTTTGACACAACATCAGCAAAGAAGCACTTCACAAAGTTTGGGCGTGTGCAGAAGATCCGTTTGTTTCCCAAGCGGCAGATGTGTATTGTAGAGTATGACCAGCCAATATCAGCAGAGAAGGCAGTTTTAAATGCTGGTGCATATGATGGATTCATGTTTGATGTTACAAGGACAAAAGCTAGAGTGTAAGTATATCATTAATATCATGTTATTTTACATTAATAAAATTTTAGGAATAAAAGGTGTAAGTGGCTGTGTACTGAAAACTGAAAACTGTTGCCTAGTCAACTGAAGAATTTTCACAAATCAAAGCTGTCTTTTTATACCCTATGCAGTGAACTGTTTTCATATAAACATATTATTGTAGACGAAAACGAAGCAAAAAGGAGGATGATCCAGATTGGGTTCCGGATTCTGATGTTGAAGACGAGTTATCTGCTATGAGTGGAGCTCCAACATACAGGGTCACTCGCAAATGTAAGTTGTTTGCATGAATTATAACCTTTTTTACTATTTAACAAGAGTCTAAGGGGCAGTTTACATTAGGACAGTGAACAAGTTGAGTAAGTTACCTTTCTAGTTGACGTTTACACAGTTCCTGTAAATGGTTCTATTTTGATTTAAGTTGAATGGCAACTTGAACTTCAACTTGAAGCCAACTGGCAGAATCGCTTACATGTTTCAACTTACCAACTATACTTACAGCTTGAACTGTTTAAACTGGCCTTAATATGTAGTAAATAATGCATTATTTTTACTATCATGAATGATCATGTTAAATTATTATTTCAGCTATGAATTATATTTATTACATCTAAATTATATAACATAAAAAGATATCACAAAATTGACTGAATATTTTTATGATAATATCTTTATTTTGATTACAGCAATGGATACTGATGCACCAGCACCCTTGAAACAACCAATCAAGAGGACAATCAAGCAGGATCAAATGAAGAGAACAGTCAAACAAACTCTTCTGAAAGCCAAACTACCTGTGAGGGAGAAGAGACCTGTTGTGTAAGTTATTTTTTGTTGTTTGTAATGTTCCTCATACATACATTCATACAATCACGCCTCATCCATAACGGGGTAGGCAGATCGTAAACAACCTAAAGTTCGTTCCCCCACATTTGAAAAAGTTCTGAGGGCCATGTAAGATCCATTTGAGGTATATTGGTGTAGTGACAGGTTGTCAGCCCATCACCTAAATTACAATATTGAAACCCTCAGATCCCTTAGCTGGGTTTTACAGCATGCCCATGAGGAAATGCAGCTGGCACATTCTATGTCTTTCTCTCGCTCTGTTCTAAGGCTATGTTCCACTATGAATAAATAATTGGCTGGTGCTTAGTAGAAAAGAACTAGTCTACATTGAAACTCAGATTGTACAAATGTTACCTTGAATCAACCATTTTAATATGATATGTGATTTCTAGGCCTGGTTTCTTTCTGCTAAGTACCAGCTAATTTTATCTTCTTGAATTATATTAGACTCGATATTGCGGGTCACATAAGTTTACCATTGCCCAACTTTTTCCCCTCCAGTTCACAGCCACCAAGTGGCAGGGAATCCCCTGTGCAAGTATCTCTCACTCAAACCAGTCTGGGCACTACGGAAGCTGCTGCAGAACTCAACCAGCTGCGGACCAAGGTGTCTCTCACTCCAGATGAACAGTGGAGGATACTGGACGCTAGAGACAGGTAATAGAATTGATCTTGGTATTGATTTTGAACCATGAGGCTGGTGAACTATAAACTGTTCGTATTTTTGCGGCTCACTGCTTTTTCTTAAAAACTTAGCAGAGGTTCAAATTTTATATAGTTGACTTTCTTTAAAGTTGTAAAGCAAAAACAGGTTAAGGACCGCAAAAGAAGTTGGTATCGATAATGCAACGTTAAAAAATAACGGAGCATAGAAAGATTTGTTTGTACCCTCATAGCAATTTTATTTTTTTATTTGAATTTTCATTTGATTTTCTAATTCATATGGGGTGCAAGGGACAGTTGCTCAGTCAACGACACTGAACAACTTCCACCAGGAAATTCTTTTCGGAAGTGAACAAAAACATTGGCTTTTCCATACAAATTGTCTGATCGAGGTGGACATTTGCCTTTGTGCCAGTATTGTCTTCGTTCTTGTATTTTAGTTTTAAGGTTTTTAGGGTACAATAAAGAGCTTACATACATACAAACATTTTGTATGGAAAAACCAATTTTTATTTTTACTTCTCTCGGTGACAGTTGTTCAATGTCGTTGATTGAGCACCCGTATCAGTTTGCGGGACGCTGTCCCTTACACCCGGTATACATATCTTGTTTGTTTATAGAGTACTGAGAGCATGGGGTGGTGCCGGGTCCCGGGTGAAGGTCGGCGGCGCTACCATAGGCACCTGCCCAGACATGTGCCCTGAGAAAGAGCTGTTACAACGACAGGCGGAACATCAAGTAAATATACATATAATCACGCCTTTATCCATAATTGTTTAGGCAGTGCGTAAACGACCAAAACAAAGGTCGTTCCGCCACGTCTGACAAAGTTTTGAGGGTCATTTAAGATACATTTGTAGGTATATTGCTATAGTGACAGGTTGTCAGCCCACCGCCTAAATTGCAATATACTGAAACCCTCGGATCCCTTAGCTGCTTTTTACAGCATGCCCGGGAGGAAATGCAACTGGCACATTCCATGTTTTTCTCTCGCTCCCAGGCCAGCATGGAAGAAAAACATCAAGTAAGTTTAGTTTTTACTGTCGTGAACTGTAGAAGTAACTGCTGAAGTAGAGTGGATAGTGTGGCAGGCCTAAAGAAGCTTGTTTACTATCGATTTAAAGAGATTATCTTTGTTGATTTAGTTGAAGAGCCCGATGGTGTAGTTGATAGGGCCGCTGCCTCCTGAGCGGAAGGTCGTGGTTTGAATGCCACCACGCACCAATGTGTATTTCATATGTACTTTTTTATGTGCTTTTTCCGTGCTTCGGAAGGCGTTGGTCCCGCTTAATATCGTTAAATACCGTAGATATTACTTGTTAAGCCATATCAGAGGCCAGTGCTAAGCATTGGCGGCTTGAAAACTCTGACCTAATCTAGGATTAGGTCTGGTTTCCCTTCTTGGTTGCAGAGGTCAGATGGCAGTCGCTCTGTGTAAAAACCAGTACCCTCGTTCAATCCCCTAGTTTAGTTAGCCGTCCCCGTGAGATACGGGATAAGGCTAGGGAGATGATGATGTCTTTTCCCCTAAACGGTCATTTTTACATATGTAACCTCTTGTCTTATTCCCTAAACGGTCAGGGTTACATATTACCACGGCCTACAGGCAAAACCGCAAAACACAACTTGCCAGAAACTTGCATACCTCACAAAATCTGCCAGTTAAAGGGTTTAAAGAGATTATCGTTGAATAGAATAGAATACCGTTTATTAAAGGTTCAGCACAATACAACAACATGAAAAGTAAAAAAAGACAACAACTATAAAAAAGCTGAGTAGTTACAAGTTATCGCAAGTGTACCGCACCCCTTAATAGGCCCTAACTCAGCATATGCTGTGGTACAGAACGCACTTTTTTTTTTACCTATTTGCACCATACTACAAAGTGTATATAATGCGTCACCGGACCACAGAATATATAATAGTACTACATACAGAATGGACATTCACCTCCCTTCCCCAGTCCGACATACGTTACACTCCGCGCCGGATTGTGGGCCACATTGAGGGTACGCTTAGCGGGTATGGCGCGCGCATTTTTCCCAGTGTAACGGAAATAATAAAGTTTTGTGTTCCAAAGATGGTTAGGTACTGTTCTGTGTACGGATGTCATTCTTCCACAAGATATGACTCCAATAGGAACGTTTTTAGATTCCACAGTGATGAGAGACGGTAAGTAAATTCATACAAAATATGCAACCTAATCTATTCTACTATTCAGTTACAGTGAACTACTTTAAAACGTTGGTTCAATCAAGAACCAAATTAATCAACTGATGATTGTGACTGGTATAACAAAATTTGCCAACCCTTATAACACACACACACAAACTCATGCCAAGTTCAACATGCCGTCTGTCGATGTGTGACCAAAATGACATTGTAGTTAGGAGTGTCCGAGCTGTGTCCGGACTAAAGGTGGGGAGTGCAGAACGCACCGCAGCGCTGTTATTCTGTTGTTGTTGATTTAGTTTACTTTCGCCGTACAGGTGATGACGCTAGAAACCGTCCCGGAGTGCGAAGGTGAGTTGGAGCCTGACGTTGGTAGTTTGTTTACTCTGGCCAAAATTCACACTATCGGTCTAGAGGGGTAAGGAGTAAATGTCATAATTGCACGTCCAGAGGTTGTTTCGTCCAAGGCCCTAACTCAGCATATGCTGTGGTGCAGAACGCACCTTTTTTTTTTTAATCGACCTATTTGCACCATACTACAAAGTGTATAAAATGCGTCACCGGACGAAAGGCGGGGAGTGCAGAACGCACCGCAGCGCTGTTATTCTGTTGTTGATTTATTTTACTTTCGCCGTACAGGTGATGACACTAGAAACCGTCCCGGAGTGCGAAGGTGAGCTCGAGCCGCTGCGCGCAGTGAAGCAATACTCGCGCAGCTCCGCCGACCAGGAGATGCCGATGTGCTACGAGCTGCGGCCCGCGCGCGTGCTCATGCGCACCACCGCCTACTTGCTGAGGGAAGTGGCCGACACGCCGCGCCCGGTGAGTCAGTTCAGCCTGCATTGTCCTAACCAAACTAGAACAATACATGTAATCACGCCTTTATCCCTAATGGGGTAGGCGTAAACGACCTAAACAAGGGACGTTCCGCCACGATTGACAAAGTTATGAGGGGTACTTTTTGGCAAGGGACAATTTAAACTATTTATCACTACATAGTATAAAACAAAGTCGCTTTCTCTGTCCCTATATCCCTATGTATGCTTAGATCTTTAAAACTACGCAACGGATTTTGATGCGGTTTCTTTTAATGGATAAGAGTGATTCAAGGGAAAAGTTTATATGTATAATACATGAATAATATAGTAGAGAAACACTGATGATTTCCGTGCAAAGCCGGGGCGGGTCGCTAGTATATTATATTTGGATCATTGACACGCAGAAGAAGGGGTATTTGAAAATAGATTTGTAGGTATATTGCTGTAGTGACAGGTTGCCAGTCTATAACCTAAATTACAATATACTGAAACCCTCGGATCCCTTATCTGGATTTCACAGCATGCCTGGGAGGAAATGCAGCTGGCGCATACTATGTTTTTATCTCGCCCTCAGTCCAGCATGGAAGTACTAGAAAAATCTCCGTGATAAATTAACGATAATCAATCTTGTATTGGAATCGACCTCTGTCGCACGGACTGTTTACCTTAGCCGATTTTTTCTGGTGGTCATTCGACTTATTTAGGAGCTCCTCTCGGACACTGTTTACTATAAACCCCTTTTTAATTACATAGAAAATACCATAGACCAGTTATAAAGTGCAGTGAACTCCAGTGTTATTGTTTATCAATCAACTTTCAACTTTTAAATATGAAAAACGGACTATTATGATTTCGGCTGAAGGACTTGTTTCCATGCCAAGTCTCTTTAAAAAAAATAATCCCCCTTATTTTTTGCAGGTGTCACTTGCTGACTGGTTCCATTTCATGTGGGACCGACTGCGAGGGATTCGCAAGGACATCACACAGCAGGCTCTGTGTTGTGCAGGTAAAATCGAATTCCGTTCATTAGCTTTTATTCTTTGCTTCAGCAGGTGGGTTGGAAACTGCTCTGGCAAAAACATTATCTAAAATTGGGTCTGGTTTTCTTCCTGGGTTGCGGAAGTCAGGTGGCAGTTGCTCTGTGTAAAAACCAAAATCAAAAAATTGGGAAATTGCTAGGGAGTAAGATGAGTTTTTATTCTTTACATACATACATATAATCACGCCTTTATCCCTAATGGGGTAGGCAGAGCGAAACGACGTAAACTAAGATCAATCCGCCACGTCTGACAAAGTTTTGAGGGTTATTTAAGACAGTTTTGTAGGTATATTGCTGTAGTGACAGGTTGTCAGCCCATCGCCTAAATTGCAATATACAGAAACCCTCTGATACCTTAGCTGGTTTTTACAGCATGCGTGCATGTTTTTATTCTTTACATCCAAAATATAAGTATCTACTTGCGTGTTTGTTTTATTTCACTAGCAGATCTGTTGTTATTGTCTCTCTTCCTCTTGTAGAATCTATCCGCCTAGTGGAGATGTGCGCTCGGTTCCACGCGCACTGCGCGGCGCGACTCGCAGACCTGGAACACACGCAGTTTGACCAGCGGCTGAACACTGATAACCTCACCAAGTGTCTGCAGACATTGAAGCATATGTATGCAGACGCAGGACAGGAGAGTAAACCTTGCGAGGCTGAGTTTAGAGGTTACATCGCCTTGCTTAATCTTGGGGATGCCAACTTTTGGTGGGAGGTACGTGTTGCTATATCTACAGTAATTAGTCTGTTACAGTATAACAATACAGACAACCTTACAAGTGTCTGCAGACGTTAACGAATTTGTATGCGGATTTGGGACAGGAGAGTAAATTTAGAGGATATATTGCCTTACTCAATCTCGGGGATGCCAACATTTGCGTATTGACCATATCATACACACTTATGGTTTATGACAATTTTGATATGATTCGTTTTACGTAAATGTATTTGAATTCTCATTCAGGTATAATTTTTGTTTCAGATCAAACAACTTCCAATAGAAACACAAAAATCACCGCCTATAATATTTGCCATAAAAGTATTCAACGCTTTAGACAACAATAACTACGTGAAATTCTTTCGGCTCGTCCGAACGGAAGCCACTTACCTACAAGCCTGCATCTTACTGAGATACTTCAACGACGTCCGTGCGCGGGCTCTGGCTCGCGTCGTCAAAGCCTTCGCCCCGAGGGGAGGCTCCAAGTACCCCGTCGAAGAATTCATGAACTACCTCTGCTTCGAGTCCATGGAAAACATGAAATCTTTCATCAACCACTATGGATTGAGATTCGCGAAAGACGAGAGCGAACTTTGTGTCATACTTGACAGGAATCAGTTCTACGAGGACAGCGATCCCTACCCCGTCGCTAGAGCCGTGCGACTCATTGAGTCGAAACGGAACTGCTCCGTCGGAGAAGTGATAGCTGGAGGTGCCCTGCCTGCATATAATCCCAACATAAAGCTGTATACGAGCTTTAACAAGGATGGCAGACTGAAAGACACCGCCCTTATCGCCGAAGATCTAGGATACGATACCAAAAATGACAGCAGAAAAGATGTCAAAGCTTTAAAAGCAGAGATACAGAGATTGGCACAAGGTGGAAGAAATTATGGTATTGCCGAAAGAACTCCAGAGAAGACTATGCTTTTCGCGAAACCTGATATTAGAACACTGAGTCCTGGAAGAACATCACAGCTTATTGTAACACCGCCGAAAGACACGAGTCTCAATAAATCATTCTCATTCACAGCTGCTATTCCAGTAGCATCGGCAGATGTAATCAAAAATTCGCCAGAGAAAGTATTTGTTTCTGAAACCAAAAATTTATTTTCGTTTTCTAAACCTCAAGACACTGGTGCTACTAATAATATATTTGGAGGAAAAGATGCAGGAAATGTTTTCAAGCCAGCAGGTAATACAGTGTTTGGCACGAAACCTGCTCAAGATAGCAGCACTCTGATTGGAAGAAAAAGCAATGAAAATAAAGACCCATTTCCAAATGTCCAAAATTCATTCAAAAAACCAGAAGAAACTACCGTTTTCAAGAAATCTGAAGGCGGTAAAACTGTATTTGTTAGTCAATTTAATACTGAAACTAGCAATGGAGATATCAACAAAAATATTTTTGCAAGTGCTGCAACTCAAAATGCATTCGGTAAAAACATATTTGCGAAGGCTGCCAATTCGCAAGATGATTCGAAAAATCCATCAGCCATATTTGGAACTTTTAATAAGCCTAATGTGTTTGCCAATACTAATAATATTTTTGCACAGCAAAATCAAACTGAAAATCAAACAAAATCTGTGTTCCAATCAAATGGAGATATTTCGCCAGGCTCTTTGTTTAAATCGGCAATAAATAGTGAACCCAAACCATATTCTATATTTCAAAGTAAGAATAAAGTTTTGTCGGTTGCAGATAATATTTTTAATTCGGTGAATGCACCCAAGAATACTGTTTATGAGTTTGACCAAAATGACGACTCAAATGAAGAACAATTGAAACAACAAAGACTTGAAACAGAAAGGGTCAAACAAGAAATGGAAAGAAAAATACAGGAAAGCATGCAAGAAGAGGAAGAAAGGAGAAAACGCTTAGATGAAGATAAACGCAAAGAAGAAGAGAGTAGAAGACAAGAAGAAGAGAAAAGAAGACAAGGAGAGCTTAAACAGATTGAAGAAAAACGAAGGAAGGAAGAAGAGAGAAAGCAAGAAGAATTACGAAGAAGGTTAGAAGAAGAAAGAAAGTCTGAAATGAAAAGAAAAGCTGAGGAAGAAAAGAAGTTTATGGAAAAGATTGAAAAAGAATCGTCACAACTTACCCAAGAGCTAGTGAATGAAGTGAGAGAAGAAACTGTCAAAGAAATCTTAAATGACGAAATGCAGAAAATGAGAAATCTAATAAATTATTCTAGTACTATGTCTGAAGAAATTTGTAAAGAATTATGTGAAGAAATTACTCGCTCTGAAATAAAAGCTGAGAAGTTATGGTGTAATAAATTGCAGAAAAAATGGTTTAATGTTTGGAAAAATCAGTTCAAAAGAAACTTAAAAAGGAGACATCTTCTAGATGATACACCTGTGTGGCTAACTGAAAAAACGCACATTGAAGAGGCGAAACGTTTGAGACGCTTAGTAGAAAATGTTGCCTTGAAAAATATGAATGCTATCCATCAAGGGTATAAGTTTAAAGGTGAGCTTAAGCAGTTGCCAGCACCTGAACCTTATAATATTATGGAAATCATTAGATCACCCTTATTAAAACGCATGAAACAAATAAACTATCCATATGACAAGTGCTTCTTCTGGAAGGTCACACTTGTTTCACCAGGAGAAATGAAATGGTTATGTAGAAAAGTAGAAATTGAGAAATGGTTACATGATGCATTCAGTGACAAAAAAGAACATGACACCTCTAACAGTCTGATACATGTGCAAAAGCAATCATGGAATCACTTGATGGATTTTGCAATATCAGTCAGTTTAACCAGTCCACAAAAGAAAAATATTTACAGTGAAGCAATGGAAGGAACTAATGGGATACTATATTATGTTACCGAAAATGATTGCAACTTTATTAACACTTTGGAGGAAAGTCTGAAGCATAAATACCCTTATCAACACATACCTGTAGCCATTATCATTCCGAAAATGCTAGATACCTCTGCTCAATCAGCAATTCAAGTGTCCCTGGATAACCTAGTTAACAGAAATATAGTATCCTGCTATAGGATATTTACGTTAGATTCCCAGAATATCACTAATTCATTGAATACCAGCACTAAAAGTGCTCTCAAGTGGTTGGCCAAGAAGTACCCACCTATTCCACAACTGGAAGTTGATCATTTGAAATCCATTTGTCAAAGGTATCTTGGCAATGAAATCTGGTACAAATTAAAATCAGAACAAGATGGGCGCGTAACTTCCATAAAAAAAGATTTACATAAACTAGTCAGTTGTTATAATGTAGCTGTTGATAAATTAACAGAAGCAATCACAAATGAAGATCTCTTCAACCACCCCAGTTTTCCATTAGAGTTCAATGAGTACCTGGATCATACATCCCCATATCCTAAACCATACGAATTTATACCGACGAATGCTAGAAACTCGGACAATATATCGGCAATCAAAGATATGCTGAAAAAACTAAAATTACCGAACCCAACATCACAATTTCAACCCATTGATGTTGTAACCATGCATTCCCAGATGCAGAAATATTGTAAACAAATAGGATGGTTTGAGGACCCTGAACAAGTTGTGTGCAAAATAGTTGCCAAACTTCCAACTCAATTTGCTGATATTAATATGCCTCGTGAAAGGTTTAGTGAGATCTTCGAATATTATGATCTCCTAGACTTTTTAAATATATTGGTATATGAGAAAATTTGTGGACTGAAAAATTTCGATAACAGATTTGCAGTTTATGAAAAATCTTCACTATATGAATACAGGAATTTCCACTGGTTGTATGAAATTGATGTTATAAACAAAATGAAACATAAGCCTTTGGACTATGAAGATGATTTAGATATGTATATTGAGGCCAAAAGGCGTAAAATAACTATGGATTCAATGGAGTACCTAATGCTAGAAAATAATGATTGCACAATGGTTGAAGAAAACATTAAAGTGGCCAATGAAAGTATATCTAAAATTAGTAATTGTAAAAAAGCTGTGGAACAGCTAGAGGAACAAATTGATTTAGAGAGAAAGAAATCAATGGAATTAGAAAATTTGTTACGATCTGCTCTTTCTAATGTTTAGTAGTTCCTTTATGTTGAATTATATTTTTGTAATGATTGATTAATGTTGAAATAAAATCTTGAGATTTTTATTGAATTGTTTTATTCAATGCAGCCTTTTGCAATGTATTGTTTGGTGGAAAATTGAGAAATGAGATATTTACAAGTTAATTTAGTATAAAATGAACTTATCCATAGCTATTGTCTTCTTGTTGTGGTTGTACCACTTTCAAACAAGCATCAACAAATTCTGTGAATATTGGTTCGACCATGTATTCCTGCATCAACTGATCAGGATGTGCAGAACCATCTAAAATTTTCAATATTTCCCTCACATGAGGATTATCTAAACATTTCTTTACTTCTGCTGATTGTTCTGAAACAAGATAAATATATTTTAAGTATCAACAACTATGTAGTGATAAAAGTAGTCTTTTTCTTCCTCATGTCAGAAATTATACAGATATGTTGCTTTGCTTCGTTTTGTTTTTTTCTTTTAAATAGCAATTACTCCGCCCTGCACTTGTCTCTCTGGCCCACAGTTTGTTATAAAATATTTGGCGTTTTGTACTAACCTAGTAATTTTAACTTATCCAGAGGCACAGTGTCAGCTGATGGAAACTCGTAAACAACACTGCGTTCTTGAGGCTGTTCTTTGGATTCACTCAATGGGACCGAACAAGGCTTCTCTTTGTGTGTTTGGCAGCAAGGCACTGAGCAGCTGAAAAAATATATCCTTATAAACCCGTAGAATATTAGGTTGTCTAAAACCATCTATAATAGGAGAGCAAGGTGTAATATATCAGAACATCAGGTACTCGTATTTCAAAGATAAGTCTGGTCTAAAATCAGTGTATGAATTCGTCACAGTAGATAGTTGCCTTCTCTCTGTTACAGAACTAAGCGGCATAGCACAGGAAAACGATAGAAAATTGTTTTAAGCAGAAAATAAAGACATGCATACATAATAGAACAATAATTACGTATTTTCACACTTACTATGGTTGCCGACATATCGGACACTTGTATTTAGAATTTTTTCCACATTCCACACAACTCATAATGTTAAATATTTTTGAATTATAATTGAAAGTTGATATTAAAATAAGAAACTACAAGCAACAAAGCAAGTAAACAAACACACGTGCTCGTCGAATGTTTTTTTTTTTTTTTTACAGTTTTACCATTAGGAAAGGCAAAGACCATGAGCCTATGCAGCCTAGTCTTCTGTAATTATTGAGTTATCTTAACCTACGCTAGATAAACGAAAAGTTTATATTTCAATGTTATCAATCCGAATCGTACGATAGCCCCTTCTTTTGCTTCTTCGTCTTCCCATATTGTTCCTCGTCCCTTCAGCAGATTATTATGTTAAATCCACCATATTAATACAATAAACACTGCAAGGAACTAATTTAGAAGAGCGAGGCACAAAGACCGTCAAATTTTTCATTGTCCCCGCGCATTACCCCAACCTAACCTAACCTATGAAAAAAAAAAGCGCGGGAAACGTCGTCGGTGGCGGTCAAGTGATTTTGGATTTTTCGTTTAAAATATTATTTCTTTATTTATTTCTCATTACAATAGGATCAGTTAATTCATAAAACTTGTAATATAGTAGTGTAGTATTGTTTTCTTAGCTTTTATGTTGTATATATTCTCTTTTAAGTGTAAATATTTTTCACCTCTGATTGGTAAGTTTTTGTATTTTATCTATTAAAATGCCGCCCCCGGATGATCCCGGAGGCACCGTTGATCCTGGAGGGACAAATGAAATGGAGGTTGCGTATAATGTTAGCATTTCTATTGAACAAAATAATGATGCTAGTAGTATGGACACCGACAGCTCGGTCAAGGACTCGAAACAAAACTTGCGCAAACGAATCTCTTCCCGTCGCGTTTGTAGACAATGCAACAAAAAGCGCAGTAAAGCCCGTAGTGGTAAGGATTTAACAGCCAATGACTGCAATTGCTTAGAAGATTTATTTAAATCTTCGCAGAATGATTTGCAAACTCAACAGCAATCGCTTTGTACACAACATGCTAGACCAAACTCGGATAATATTAATGATACTCAGAATAAGACAGATAACACCTCGGGAAATGACACAACAAAGTCTCAAGAAAATTCTAACCCTGCTCGAATAAGGTATAAATCATCTGATGCTGCTCCCTTTGTCGTCCATGTTCAGCGAAAAGTAATGTCCCCGAACGATAATGTGACACTGCATCCGATAACATTTGGAAGATTTTTAAAAACAAATGCTTTTAGGAACGTTATTGACGGTAGCTTAAAGCGAATTGGTAGGAACAGAGTGTCCATGTCCTTCTCAAACTATGAGAATGCAAATTCATTTGTTGATAGTCCATTGCTTGAGACGAACAATTATAAAGCTTTTATCCCTTCATTTAATTTAACTAGGATGGGAATTGTTCGTGGAATTCCCGTGGATTGGTCAGAGGACGAAATTAAAGAAAATGTTAGTGTCCCTGTTAGGTGCGGGGAAATTCTAAAAGTGAGACGTATAAAAAGGAAAGTTACGATTAATGAAAGCTCAGAATTAAAACCAACCGAGACTGTTGTTTTCACTTTCGACGGACAAACTTTACCAAAGAGAATCTTTCTCTGTTATACTGCTTTGCCAGTTGATTTATATATATTTCCAACAATCCAATGCTTCAGGTGCTGCCGTTATGGCCATGTCAGAATCAATTGTAGAGCAAAGAACCCAAGGTGCTTCAAATGCGGACAGGAAACTCATGAGGGTAACAAATGCCATATAGAAGACGATAACATCAACTGCTGTTTATGCAATGGATCCCATACTGCCACGGATAAGAAATGTCTGGAATTATCTAGACAAAAAATGATTAAAGAGACAATGGCTAAAAGCTGCTTATCGTACGCAGATGCTGCTAAATTGCACCCAGAAATTTCCAAGAAATCTAACGCTGATGCACTATTATCTGCGCCAAGTATTCCATCTACAATATCTATTCCCAATTATAATGATCTTTCTACTAAACAGAGTACTAATACTTCGTACAATAAAACTGTATTTTCCAAGCCACGTGTCCCTGCTTCTCCATCCTCTAAAGGATATGATGTCGCTGCTCACAATGCCCTTATTAAAGATATAAATTTCCCACCTTCGCCTAACGGCTGTGCCTTGGTATCAAAGAACAACGATCCCAATAAAATTCATCAGTTGATTCTACAATACAACAAATTATGCTTCTTCTTAAATCATTACTTCATTCAAATCAGTCACCGTCCCACGCCGCCCCATCAGTTGATGTTATCATTTCTAAACCTTCCAACAATGGATTCCCAATCCAAAATTCTTCAGTGGAACTGCAAAAGCGCAGTTCATAAAAAACATGAAATAATCTATTTAATTAACTCTTATAGGCCATTTCTCTTGGCATTACAAGAGACTTGGTTAAAACCGGTATCCTTATTTAGGATACCAGGTTATGCTTGCGTTAGGGAAGATCGCCAGGATGGATATGCTGGTGTTGCCCTATTAATTAAACACTCTGTCTCATTCACTCATTTTCCTATTCCTGCTCATAATAATAATTATTCTGTTATTGCTGTTATCATCAAAAATATATGCTTTGTGTCATTATATATACCTCACCCCACTGTTGCTATTTTCTATGAAATAGACCAGATACTTTCTTCTCTTCCTAGACCTTACATTATCCTTGGAGATTTTAATGCCCAACACGAGTCATGGGGAAGCTCTAATCCAAATCATTATGGTCCAGTAGTTCTTGATTTAGTGGACACCCACAACATTTGTATACTAAACACTGGTTCAATAACTCGCCGAACTAGTCCTGATGAAGGTTCCAGTGCTCCTGATCTTTCTTTGTGCACTCCTAATTTAGCGTCCTCTTTAACTTGGCAGACATTACCATCCACTCATGGTAGTGATCACTTCCCAATTTTAATAAACTTTCCACTTATAGTAAGGCCTGTGCAGAAACGTCAACCACGATTAAAATATAAATTAGATAATGCTGATTGGGACAAATTTTCACAAAAAATTGAGCTTAGAATTTCATCTCTTCCAAGTGTTAATCAGGGATCAGAACCTTTATGTGCAGCTGACTTGGCTAAAGTCGTTAGTGAAACAGCCGATGAAGTATTCCCAGTTAAACGCTGGGGTAGAGATTACATTCCGTCCCCGCCATGGTGGGATAAAGAGTGTTCTGAGGCAGTTAAAAATAGGAAAGAAATGGAGCGCAATTACAATGAGTGTGGCTCAGATGCTAATTTTAATTTATTAACTAACATACTTACTAACAATAATAAATTGTTTAAAAAGAAAAAGTTTGACAGTTGGAAGTCTTTTTGTTTATCTTTATCCCCGGATGTTCCTTCATCAGAGGTGTGGCAGAATATTAGAAAGTTTCGATCCGCTTTTAAGGAGTCCTCATCCCGTTCTTTTCCTGCGCACTTAGCTAATGCTTTCATGAATAAATTGGCTCCACCCACAGTTTCTGAGAATAAAATTTGGCTTCCTCCTTTATCTTCTATTACTTGTAACTCTGAGGGACTCAATGGACCGTTTTCTCTAGTCGAAATACAGGGAGTCTTATCCAAAGTCAAAGATTCAGCCCCTGGCTTAGACGGGATTCCCTACTCTTTTTTATCGCATCTTGGTACTAATTCACTCTCTTATTTTCTAAATATTATCAATTCCATTTTAATGACAGGTAATATTCCACCCGATTGGAAATCTCAAGAAGTAATTCCAATTTTAAAACCTAACAAAAACTCATCAGATCCCTCATCATCAGAGGTCGGAAATTCGGGTGCAAAAAAAGTAAAAACCCACTGTTGGAGCTACTAAGAGTTGCTACAACCACCTTTTTCAAGATTTTTAGGGCCCCAGTTTATTTTTCTTTATTAAATTGTTTTAGTAATGCCAATGTGTTCTTTGCGTCAATATAAGTCGAAACTGTTTGCATTTTTTTTTTATATTTGTTTTAATTTGAAAGATAAAAGTAGAAATGAGTTTTTAATGTACTGAAAAATATTAAAAATATAAAAATATTGTTTGATTGTTTGATATTTTTATTGAATACCCTTTATAAATGATTTCTACAATGCTTTTATTATTTTTACACGAAAATTTGAATGGGGCCCTCGGGGGCCCAAAAGCGTTTTATTTCTTTAAAAAAAATTGCGGAGAAAATTAAAATTAAAATTCGTATTTGGCAAGGTTAAGACAAGATAAACGCTTTTTACTCTTGTAATTTTTTCTATACGGTTTATAGTTTCAGGATAATTGATGTTGAAGTTAGCAGGACACAATCGTTCAAAACCAAGCAAAGTAGTGGTTTTTATGGTGAAATCGTCTAGGTTAAGACGAGATAGGCAAGGCACTTCTCTTTCTTGTTATTTTTTCTCTACGGTTGACAGTTTCACAGTGAATTGATGTTAAAGTTGTTAGGACAATTTTTAGGCCTCTCTCTTTGAGTATGTGCGATAAGGTCAGCATATTGACTGTATCTGTCTAAGTGCGTTTAAGATGTATTGTCTTAATTTTTGGTTTGTAAAATATGGCAAGTACACAAAATCAAAAGTGTATTACATGTAACCTAGTATCAAGTATTTTCTTTGATATACTTATTGGAAACCGGCTAACCCAGGGAGGGTTTCAGTATTGTATTTTAAACGATGGGCTGACAACCTGTCACTATAGCAATATACAGATCCACCGGGAATGACCCTCAAAATTTGTCAGACGTGGCAGAACGACCTTTGTTTAGGTCGTTTACGCTCTGCCTACCCCATTAGAGATAAAGGCGTGATTATATGTATGTATGTACTTATTAGTAAAATATAAAATAAAGACGAATCCGGTAAAGTTCTTTTTATATATATATGCGAGTGCTTGACTGGTCTTATTTTAAGGATTTAGGTGCTTACAATGAACCTTAATAGTTTCACAACGAAAGAAAAAAGTATAGTAATGTTTAAGCAGTAAAACGCTTTGGGGCCTTCAGGCCCAAAAATTGTGTTCAGGGAATTTTAACATCAATTCACTGTGAAACTGTCAACCGTAGAGAAAAAAATCTTTCTTGAAAGAGAAGTGCCTATCTCTTCTTAACCTAGCTGATTTCACCATAAAAACAACTACTTGGCTTGGTCTTGAACAATTGTGTCCTACTAACTTCAACATCAATTTACCCTGAAACTATAAACCGTATAGAAAAAAATACAAGAGTAAAAAGCGTTTATCTTGTCTTAACATTGCCAATTACGAATTTTAATTTAAATTTACTCCGCAATTTTTTTTAAAGAAATAAAACGCTTTTGGGCCCCCGAGGGCCCCATTCCAATTTTTGTGTAAAAATAATAAAAGCATCGTAGAAATCATTTCTAAATGGTATTCAATAAAAATATCAAATAAAAATATCAAACAATCAAATGATATTTTTATATTTTTTATATTTTTCAGTACATTGAAAACACATTTCACTTATATCTTTCAAATTAAAACAAATATTAAAAAAAATTGCAAACACTTTCGACTTATATTGACGCAAAGAACACATTGGCATTACTAAAACAATTTAATAAAGAAAAATAAACTGGGGCCCTAAACATCTTGAAAAAGGTGGTTGTAGCAACTCTCAGTAGCTCCAACAGTGGGTTTTTACTTTTTTTGCACCCGAATTTCCGACCTCTGCTCATCATACAGACCAATAGCTCTTTCATCAGTTTTAATGAAAATTACAGAACATTTAATAAAGAATCGGCTAGAATGGTTTATTGAGTCCAAGGAGCTATTAAGTAAAAATCAGTTTGGTTTTAGGCGTGGTAAAAGTACAATAGATAGTATTGGTATTTTTATAACTGACATTAGACTTGCATTTTCTTGTAATGAATCTGTGGTTGCAGCTTTTCTTGACATTAATGCAGCTTACGATAATGTTATTCTAAGTATACTATTACAGAAATTAAAATTTTTGAACGTCCCAATTCGTCTATGTAATTTTATCATGAATATATTGACAGAGAGGAGTATTCATGTTTTTCTCGATGATGGTAACAAGGAGTCTAGAATAGTATGTAGAGGTCTACCTCAAGGCTCTGTGTTGAGTCCTATACTTTATAATATTTACACATATGACTTAGATTCTTCACTTAATAATGATGTCAGTGTACTCCAATATGCAGATGATTTGTTATTATATTGCACAAATAAAAAAATTGAAAAGGCAAGTTCCTCACTAACTAATTCTTTGAAACTTCTAAAAAGATGGATGGACCGAAACGGACTTGATTTATCTCCCTCCAAAAGTTCAATAGTTTTATTCTCGAGGAAACGACTTCCTCCTCCCGTCTCAGTCCGTTATAACGATTCTGAAATCCCTGTTAAAGGTCACACAAAATTTTTAGGTGTAGTATTAGATTCCAAACTTACCGGTACTCCTCATTGTGAGTATATTTATGCTAAATGCGAACGTCTATTGAATATGTTAAGATGTCTGTCTGGGGTTTGGTGGGGTGCTCACCCTTTTTGTATGAAATTAATATATAATGCTGTAATTCGCAGCGTTTTAGATTATGGTACTTTTTTGCTCGAGCCGGGTAGTGTAGTTGCCTGTAAAACACTTAACAACATTCAATCGAAAGCATTAAGATTGATTACGGGAGCTATGAAGTCAAGCCCAATTAATGCCCTGCAGATTGAGTGCTGTGAACCACCCTTACATTTACGTCGCCAGTATCTTTCAGATAAATTTGTTTTCCGTTCTCTTCAACTTTCTCACCATCCCCTCCATTTTAAACTCAGAAGACTCTCAGAGTTAATTAATGAATCTGATTATTGGACTCATAAATCGATACCATGCCTAGTACAAAGTTATCAAAAATTTAATTCTCTGCAGGCTCCTACTCATTTTTCTCCCTGTTACCCATTATTTTGCAGCTCTTTCAAGGCTTTAGTTTGTGTTCCTAATGTTGTTCTAAACTTAGGTTTAATAAAAAATGATATGAATAATAACATTAATTTTAACTTTTTACGGAATAGAGAATGGGAAGATTATCATTACATCTTTACGGATGCTTCCAAACACTCTATAACTGGTCCCGTGGGTGTCGGAGTTTATCACACCCAGTACAAAATTATTCAACAAATAAAGTTCCCACCTGAGACATCTGTATTTACAGGCGAATGCTATGGTTTATATAAAGCGGTTGAGTATGTTCGTTTAGCCAAACTGAAACAGTCTGTTATTTTTTCTGACTCCATGAGCGCCTTGCAAGCATTGGCTAAATATCCTTTCAATTGTAAAACTATATTTCCTATATTAATTGATTTAAGAAAGATGTTGTACGAATGCGCTACTCAAAACTTTAGTATATTTTTTGTTTGGATACCGGGTCATAGCGGAATTACTGGTAATATTAAGGCAGATCGCCTTGCCAATGACGCAATTTTATGTGGAGACTTGTTTCCTTATAAAAATTATAGCCATGATCTAAGTTCTTTACCTGCTTGTGACCTCTTAGAGACTTGGGGTCAGATGTGGTCAGAGAGCTCCCAAACAAAAGGTAAATCTTATGCGCAGATTCAAACCAACATTTTGCGCAAGCCTTGGTTCCGCAAAGTTCAGCTTGGTAAACAGGCTACTAGTATCATTATTCGTATGCGACTGGGCCATGTTTGTACGCCCAAACATTTACATAAAATTAACATTGTTGATAATGATTTGTGCGAATGTGGGGATGTTGGGGATCTAAATCATATTTTCTTCTCCTGTCCAAATAACAATAGATCGTATTTTAAAAATAATTTACTTAATTATAATGTACCTTTTCCCACTTCGATTAATGTCCTTCTTGTATCTAACGATTATTTTATATATAAATTTTTATCATCTTTCATCTCTTTGAATAATATTCGTATTTAATATTTATATCATTTCCTAACTAACTGATCCTAGATTTTTCCAAATTCCGTATCATTTCATTTCGTATCCGTTTCCCGTGTTTGTAAATGGCAATGCGCAAACCGCGTCACGCCAATAAAAGAAAAAAAAAAAAAAAAAACCTAACCTATAACTCATTAGAATGTGAGTGTGGTGCCCACATTCCAATGCTCGATGAAGATATGCGTGGGAGTGTCGAGTCGAACCGTATAGGATTTCTGTACTTTATTTCTGAGTTCCACTACATTGTTTTTCACTACCGGCACATTATTATGCTAATCCCACAACATTATTACAATATAGCCGCGAAAATATTATTTAGAAAGCCAGTCAGTCCTACCTACAGCGATTCGTTACAATTCCCGCGCAAAACTCCGTGCTTAATTGACATTTACATTTCAGCCCATGCAGCATAGGAGATTGAGAATCAACTACTCATTGGAAAACCCCGCAAATCTATACGTAGGTATATCAAAAAATATGTAGAGCCTTCGTAGTGTAGAGCGAAGTTTGTGTGTTATTGATGAAAGACTGGAATTCAGAATTTTATATGCGGTATATTGCCTTAGCTCAGATGTGAATTCCGTTTTATCCAAACATAATTATATTATACCTACGTAGGTGGTTTTGCAAATTAGGCAATAAAATAAATAATTTTGTTATTTTGCGTAATTTGCAATACGTGCATATAATAACTTGATGAAAATAGAACTCCGACGTATTAACATTGGACGGAGCTCATGTATAAACCATGAAAAGGACAAGAAGACACCGTAATATTTATCAAATGATTTTATTTGTTTCATTCTTATCTGCAATATTTACAAACTTAGATCCTATTAACTTACGCAATCCTATATTGTATGATTTATAACTAAAAATACAACATAACTTATGTTTAGATGTACTGTCATGTAGGTAGCTAGGTACTTTAATTAATTCATCTAGATCTAGAGCTACGCTATCGCAGTGATCGATGTTTCTGCTAACACAAATAAAATTTCTTAGTGAGTTTAATTTTGTAGCTAAAGCTTTTAAGATTAACCTAGAGTTGCGATATGGCAGTGAAAATATTAAATTCGTCATTTCATGAGTAAGTGGAGTTTGAGACTTTATTCAAATTGGTCTATACTTACACTATGTAGGTAGTACTATTATATATTCTGTGCTTACACGATAAAAACAAAATAGTGATATTTGAACAATACGCTACGTATACAGCTAGCATTCGATTTGGTATTTGATCATGGCATTGAATATATCACCGACGACAATAAAACATAAAAATGAAGATTAATTTTCGAGTCGCTTACAATAAGAAATTCATCAATGTCATATTTCTTTGCGATATGGTCCCATTTATTTTTGTACAACGTACCGAAATGCATGGTTTGCAGTATTTATTAAAGTTTCAAAGACTATTCAAAAGTACTGTCTACAGTCAGTTCCTAGTAGGCAGGCGGGTCTGTGTTTGCTGACGTAGTAACTAGTTTCTGGTGGCGGCTAGAGCGATGTAGCGTGCGCGCAGGTGGTACGCTGACGTCTTGACTGGCACTGGTGGGTATAATACTAATGTAGTCTACAGTTCCTCGTGGAAGGCGGGTCTGTAGTCGCTGACATAGTAACTAGTCTGGTGGTGTGGCGCCAGTGTCGGCGGCGGAGAGTGCGAGGTAGCGCGCGCGCAGGTGGTGCGCTGACGTCTCGGGCTGGCACTGGTGGGTGTAATACCAATGTAGTCTACAGTTCCTCGTGGTAGGCGGGTCTGTGATCGCTGACATAGTAACTAGTCTCTGGTGGTGTGGCGCCAGTGTCGGCGGCGGACAGTGCGAGGTAGCGCGCGCGCAGGTGGTGCGCTGATGCCTTGGGCTGGCACTGGTGGGTGTAATACTAATGTAGTCTACAGTTCCTCGTGGTAGGCGGGTCTGTGGTCGCTGACATAGTAACTAGTCTCTGGTGGTGCGGCGCCAGTGTCGGCGGTGGAGAGTGCGAGGTAGCGCGCGCGCTGGTGGTGCGCTGACGTCTCGGGCTGGCACTAGTGGGTGTAATACTAATGTAGTCTACAGTTCCTCGTGGTAGGCGGGTCTGTGGTCGCTGACATAGTAACTAGTCTCTGGTGGTGTGGCGCCAGTGTCGGCGGCGGACAGTGCGAGGTAGCGCGCGCGCAGGTGGTGCGCTGATGCCTTGGGCTGGCACTGGTGGGTGTAATACTAATGTAGTCTACAGTTCCTCGTGGTAGGCTGATCTGTGGTCGCTGACATAGTAACTAGTCTCTGCTGGTGTGGCGCCAGTGTCGGCGGCGGAGAGTGCGAGGTAGCGCGCGCGCAGGTGGTGCGCTGACGTCTCGGGCTGGCACTGGTGGGTGTAATACTAATGTAGTCTACAGTTCCTCGTGGTAGGCGGGTCTGTGGTCGGTGACATAGTAACTAGTCTCTGGTGGTGTGGCGCCAGTGTCGGCGGCGGACAGTGCGAGATAGCGCGCGCGCAGGTGGTGCGCTGATGCCTTGGGTTGGCGCTGACGTGTGAAGATACCCTTCTTGTTGCCGCCCACGCGGGTGTACGCTGGGGAAGAAATTAATGGTAAGTTGACTGCAGAGAAACACGTTGTATAATACATAATTGATTGTACTGACTGTAATAATTTTAAATCTTACTATCTTTTACCGAACTCAAAACATGTTACAAACTTATGTTCCATAGAACACCAAATAATTGTAAGCCACTCACTTTGTGCTGTCATGAAGTCCGCAAAGTTCCAGATGAATTCACCATTGAAGAAGCCATCCCGCCGGAGTTTGTCAAAAGCTTTGAAGTGCTCAGACATCAGAGCCACTTGGTATTCCTCTGACCACACGTACTCGGGTAGCTGACGAAATAAAATTATATTAGTTCTAGATCAAGTCAATTTAATTCTGATGAAATGGAAAGAACAGAGAGGTGGATCACTACTGTTATATTTACCTACGATAATTACCTTATATTTAACTTTAGTAATCGGTTGCCTCTTTATTTAAGGTGGTTCGAGAGCTGCGACAGAGGCGCCATCAGTTTTAAATTAACATACAGACATATAATCACGCCTTTATCCCTAATGGGGTAGGCAGAGCGCAAACGAGCCAAACAAAGGTCGTCCCGCCACGTCTGACAAAGTTTTGAGGGTTATTTAAGATAGAATTTTAGGTATATTGCTGTAGTGACAGGTTGTCAGCCCATCGCCTAAATTACAATATACTGAAACCCTCGGATCCCTTAGCTGGATTTTACAGCATGCCTGGGAGGAAATGCATCTGGCACATTCTATGTTTTTCTCTCGCACCCAGACCAGCATGGAAGTGCCAGACCAGCATGGAAGTGCCAGACCATCATGGAAGTGTACATTTAGTGTTTTAAATTAATTGTGCCCGAAATACAAACATTTCGTATTTTAGACAGAATTAATTTATTACTACATACATACATACATATAATCACGCCTTTATCCCTAATGCGGTAGGCAGAGCGTAAACGACCTAAACAAAGGTCGTTCCGCCACGTCTGACAAAGTTTTGAGGGTTATTTTAAGATAAATTTGTAGGTATATTGCTGTAGTGACAGGTTGTCAGCCTATCGCCTAAATTGCATTATACTGAAACCCTCGGATCCCTTTGCTGGTTTTTACAGCATGCCCGGGGAGGAAATGCAGCTGGCACATTCTTTGTCAGCCTATCGCCTAAATTGCATTATACTGAAACCCTCGGATCCCTTATCTGGTTTTTACAGCATGCCCGGGGAGGAAATGCAGCTGGCACATTCTATGTTTTTCGCTCGCTCCCAGACCAGCATGGAAGTTTATTACTATTTATTATTATTACTACCTCATATGCTCTGCTACCACTTTAATTGACCAAAATCACCCTTAAGTTAGTCCTGATGAATAGCTTTCGTGTAATCAGCATTTTACCAATGATACGTAGAAGTGTACGTAGTATTATAGTTACTCTGTGCTAGAAGGAAATACAAGCTGGGGAGGATGTACAATTAGACATTTAAATTGACCGCCAATTGTATTGTCATTTAAGTTGTACTAAAATGTGTGTAGGTGGCGCTGCATATCGTATTACGTGTTTAATTTATCATTAATAATTTTAAATTATTTTAATTTAATATACTATAATATAATATTTAATAAACTAATTTAGAATAGTGTCAAAAAAGTGCGAAAAACGCACAAAAAAGCTAATTCCATAAAAACTACGAGTCGGGTTAAAAAAAAGCTATGTTGTGATTTTAGCTAAATCATAATACCTACGGATATTTTCCCGAATTAACCGTGAAAGTGCTTCTTATAGTTTAGAAGGAATATCAAATTTAATATTACAGCTTTACTTCAATTTTTTTAGAATACCTATTTCTGAACTACAATATTTTTAAATGTTGCAATTGCAGCCTATGAACTAATTTCTTAGATGTATATTGTTTTACAATTTCCCCATGATTCGTTTAGGAGAGATAAGCTTTAAAATCAACCATTTGCTGTTAGGAATCAGCTTAGGCAGTATCGATAGATTTCCAGGTTCGTGGTACCACCCATAGTAGCGGTTGAAGATCAACCTCCCCTCACAGGATGAAGAAACAAAGGCTCAGCTCCCTTAGACCACAGAGGCAATACTCAACTCACTCTATGCAGCTCGTCGAAAGTAGGTATGATGCTCCATACTCGGTCATGATGACTGGTTGTTGTGAACTGTCTCCAGGATTTATCTTCCTCGATCACGTTGCGAGCAATGTTAGTCAAGTCAAGATAGTCATAGCATAGTTCAAACTTATATCAAGATCAGAGCAGACTAGGATACTCACTCTATGCAGCCCATCGCAAGTATATTCTGCTTCATACTCTGTTATGATGACGGGTTTTTTGTGAACTTGTCGCCAGGATTTAGCTTCCTTGAACACGTTGTGAGCAATGTTGAGAAGGTTCCCAGGATCGTGGTACATACCACACATTGTAGCGGTTGAAGCTAAACCCCCGACAGGATCAAGAGTCAAAGCATACTCAAAGTCTCAGTTCACTTAGACCATAGTGGCAGTGTCTTTAAATATCCATACTCACTCTATGCAGCCCGTCGAGAGTATCTGCTCCATACTCGGTCATGATGACGGGTTTGTTGTGAATCTGTCTCCAGGATTTAGCTTCCTCGATCACGTTGCGAGCAATGTTCAGCAGGTTCCCAGGGTCATGGTACCATCCGTTGTAGCGGTTGAAGCTAATCACGTCTAAATGCCGCCCCTGGATACATTGGATATGGAATGTGTTAACACTAACAAATTCTAAATTGTGAAATCACAAATTTGAGGAAACGTTCTTTTCTGGATTTGTGCGGTAAAAGGTCGACTTAGACGTGATATGCTTCCTGGCCGATATAATAGCGTCTGCTACTTACGAATACTTCTGTTGATTTTCAAGGTGTAGGTACCTATAGCTTAATGCTTTCTTTCTTCATGCATTTCTACCAGCTCAATATCACACCTACATGCTACGTCTACATGCATTTCGGACTCTCCAGTGCAACTCACCCTGTGCAACCCAGGAATAGTGTCAGCTCCATACTCTGACATGAGAACAGGCTTGTTATGCTTTAGGAACCAGCTGGTCGCTTCGTCAATAACCTTCTTGGTAATGACGACGAGGTAACCAGTGTCTTCGTACCACGCGTTGTATCGGTTGAAGCTTATCACGTCTAAGTGCCGCGCCTGAGAATATGTAAGATTTTGCAAATTTCTTCATGCAAAAAAATAGCACGATACGTAATCCAGAATAGAAAGCTCAGGCGTTAAAATAATCTTTGCCTACTATTAAGAATATAGGAGTAAGTCACGAATAGGAGTAAATTTATAAGCAATAACAAATCATGAAAAGCTTGTAAAATATATCAATGTTTGAATAAAATACTCACGGCTCTATCTTGGTTGTATGGAACAGCAATAGCAGCTGTAACAGGCCTTGAAAGGTCCATGGATTTTACATGTCGGACTACGTCCCTGAAAGACACAAATCAATAAATCATGCTATTTCAGTAACTCTTGGAGCCTGATGGTGTAGTGGAGAGGGCCGCTGCCTCCTGAGCGAGAGGTCGTGGTTCGAATCTCACCACGTACCAATGTGTTTTTCAGTTTTCGAATTTCATATGTACGTTTATTGGGTGCTTTTTCCGCGCTTCGGAAAGCACTTTAAGCCGTTAGTCCCGGTTAACGTAGTTTAACACCGTAGATGTTAGTCGTTAAGCCCTGCCAGAGGCTAGTGTTAGCAACCAGTACCCTCGTTCAATCACCAAGATTAGGTAGCCCACCCCGTGAGATACGGGATAAGGTTAGGGAGATGATGATTTCAGTAACTCTTCGTTAAGAAGTCAAGCCTAATTTGAGAAAAATAGTTCATGGAAGGGCCAGTGCTATAAAAATATCTTCTGGGTGAGATCGCTCCAGCGTTGACTCTGTCACTGTCATCCCTGACCTTGTGTCTAGAGTCAAAAGCAAACCATTGGAGCAAACCCATTTCTAAGAATAAATACATCGGGAGCTGGCAAAGTATGAAATTCTATGGAACTTACGCAAAATAAGCATCAGCTTGTATCTTGGAGGTCCTGGGCTCGTTGGCGATGGACCACATGATCACGCTGGGGTGGTTCTTGTCACGTCTGATCAGTTCCGTCAGGGATTGTTTGTGTTTCGTCAGCAGTTTGTCTGTGAAGAAGCTGAAATAAAGAAAGTCGTTAGCTAAAGATGAAGAAGAAATGTAAATAATAGTCATCCCAACCGATTTTCGGTGATGGCGGCCAATCCCCCAGAGGTCAGCCAAGTGCGCGGGACTAGTTTTTAGTGCCCAAGTGTTTGCGCAACACACATGTGCAATCTCTTATTTTGATGAGACAGATTGACTGACACGACCAGTGAAAAATCAGGCGGAAGACCGAAGAAATGTAGCAGTAGCAGGACCGTAATATGACACACACATGTTTATGAAAGCAATGTTACCGATGTTGTCCAGTTTAGCAAGTAGCGAAATAAGTGGGAATGTGCTGAACATCATACATACATATAATCACGCTTTTATTCCTAATGGAGTGAGCAGAGCGTAAACGACCTAAACAAAGGACCATCATGTCGCCCGTAAATAGGAATTCTGCTGTGAGACTATTGTTAAGTGGAAATCACTGTAGGAAGTCACTAAATTAGGCGGAGTAACGAAACGGATCAGAGTCCTAGGCACAGGTAGAAGAAATAGGAAACAATATATTACATAAAATAAAGGTACTCATTATCATGATTGAAGAAAAATGCTAAAAAGGAAAAGGATGTAATACCATACGTGTGAATTTATCATGTTACATACATCTAATCATGCCTTTATCCCTAATGAGGTAGGCAGAGCATAAACGACATCCACAAAGGCCGTTCCGCCACGTCTGACAAAGTTTTGAGGGTTATTTATGATAGATTTGTATATTTATTGCTGTTGTGACAGGTTGCCAGCCCATCGTCTAAATTGCAATATACTGAAACCCTTGGATCCCTTAGCTGGTTTGTTCAGTATGCTCGGGAGGAAACGCAGATGGCACATTTTATGTTTTTCTCTCGCTCCCAGGCCAGCATGGTAATCCTAGGAACGGGTAGAAGAAATAGAAAACAATTTATTACATAAAATAAATTTATCTACTCTCATATAGTAATGTTCGAATCATAAACTTCTAAACGAATTTATAATAGCATACTTTTTAAACAGAATGATGAAAAAATTAAAAAGTTTACTTTTCGTTGCATCTTAGTTTACTTTTCATTGCACCTGCCTTATCAAATTCTAACAAAGATGTAACGCAGAGCAAAATTTATTTGCTGGAAGCAAGGAAAGATAAAAATCACACAGTAAATACCAAAAATTCCCGATTCCAACCCAAAAATCTGTAAAATTATAATAATCTATGGTAACGGCGCATGCGCGGTGACGGTTTTCTGCGCGCTTAATTTTGCCGCCATTTTCTACGGTGAAAGGTTTTTATTGTTTGTTTATCGCGCAACTCAAGGAAGAATTAATTGACTGTTTGTTAAAAATGTGCGACTCTAGTGAGGAATATATTAATACTCCACCGGATATTTTAGATGCCGCTACGGAAATTACCAATAATTTATTGCTCGCCAAGTCAATAAAACTGTACGAGTAATGCTTCCAAGAATTCAGGCTATGGAAAATGCAAAAAGTATGAGATGTGTATGAGAGTAGATAAAATAGTGTATGCAACTGCACATAACTAGGTATTACAATGCTCGTGATACCATTGTAACCACACTCGCATTGTAATACCCTTCATTATGCAACAGTTGCATAAACTACTATTACGCATTTTTCTTCTTCTTATCGTATCGATCGTAATGGCTTAAATAATTTCGACCAGTACTCTGCCAAACGCACTGCGACATCAGTGGCGTTGTAATGATTGGAGAATAATGCTAGGAAGGAAAGGGATGTAATATCATAAGTGTGAATTTATCATGTTACAGACTGTATCATGTTTCTTCCATGCTGGACTGGGAGAGATAGAAAAACATAGAATGTTCCAGCTGCCCTTCCTCCCGGGCATGCTGTAGAAGTCAGCAAAAGGGATTCGAGGGTTACAGTGTATTGTAATTTAGGCGATGGGCTGACAACCTGTCACTACAGCAATACAAATCATTACAATCTAAAATATGCCCTCAATTTTTGTCAAACGTTGCGAAAGCGCCTGTTACGAGGCGTTTTACGCTCTGCCTACCCCGTAAGGGATAAAGGCGTGATTTTATGTATGTATGTATGTATGTATGTATAGACTGTATAATGAATGGATATACATACTCTGTGTCTCCACTGGGACACTCGTCAATGATCATGATGCCCTGTTCGTCGGCTATTTGATAGATTTCTTCGGCGTATGGGTAGTGGGAGGTTCGGAACGCATTGGCTCCGACCCATCTTATCAAGTTGAAGTTCTTCACCCAAAGAACTGGATCCCAGCCTTTTCCTCTCAACTGTGAAGAAATGGAGAAAATATGCCGGTTGTAAGGGACAGCGTACTGAAGACTGAAAGGGGTTGCCCCGTCAACGAAACTGAACAACTAACACCATGGAAATTCATTCAGGAAATGAAAAAAAAAAAGACTCTAAGACTTTTCGATACAAAATGACCACCTCGATCAGACAATTAGTATAGGGAAGCCATTTTTTTCATCTCCTGGAGTACTTAATTTCCTGCTGATAGTTATTCAGTTTCATTGAAAAGCAACCCCTTTCAGATTTCGGTACGTTGTCCCTACATTACACCCAATATATCAAATACGTGAACGTCAATATGATGGAAGTCGTCAAATATTTCATTCTTTGATTAGTTAATACTCACGTCTGAGTCTTCATGCATGCCAAATCCTCGCATGTAGACAGGTTTCTCATTGAGGTAGATGGTAGAGTTGGACCATGTTACGGTCCTTATACCGATCTTTTGCACGTATGTGTCTATCAATTCTCCACTAGATTTATCTATCACAGATGCCTGCAACAAATAAAATTTGGATGAAGAATTGGAGATTGAATTATGTACCCAAGAGACAGGTTATGGTTTTAGTACAATTACCTTAAAAATATACAAGTATCCTGGATCAGGATGCATAAGATGAGGCCACCAGAAATTGGCATTTGGCACCTCCATCAGACCAGCGCATTCATCTAAGGCAGCAACTTGGAGTTCATTCTTGTCGTAGAGTTGCACAAGGCATTTCTCATCGCCAAGAATTGGGCCTTTGAAGGTGACATTATAGACTACAAAACCTGTAAGAAAAATGGAAATGATTACCAGTTCAAGGATTCCTATCTCGTTTTTTGGGATCTTAAACTAAAATCTATGATCCTACCAGTACCGAGATTGAAGATAGACTGCAGGGTAGAAAGCTTTAATTTGTACCTGTTTATCAGCTTCCAGAATATTTTGGAGAAAGCCTTTTGATAATGTAGAAGCATAACAATCGTCTCAAGATTTTAAATTCTAATTCAAAGATTTTTGACTCTCTATTTTAATAATAATGGATCATATATACCAGTATGCCCCTGTATATCAGTGTTAACGATGACATCATCTATGTATATCTGCGGCGTGGAGTAGAGGAACACAGTCCGGTGGATGCCAGCGTAGTTGAAGAAGTCGAACGTGTAAGACAGTTTTTGACGAGTTTTGTTGCCCCTGTAAGAATAGTAAGAACAATAAAGCTTTTGTGGTTGATGTTTATCAGAGATACAGCAGTTTGAGGTCAACTAAAAAAAGCCTATATGTACAGTTCAACAATGTCGAAATAATTTTGTTTACATGTCAGGTATTCCCCAGATATGAATTCCGCAATTCATCTTTTAATTACTTGTTCTTGACGCGTGTGCAAGCGAGCGTGAACCCTTTTAAATATCCACATCCGTATTAAGATCAATTACCCTTATTTGTGACCCTATGTTAAGCTTCCTTGGCCCTCGCTAACTAAAGCGTCTGATTCAAATTAAATTTATTCTTTAGCCTCTGGATCTGGTTTCGTTCAATTTATACGTTTAATGTCATTTATTGGTATATGTATATTACTTCGATTCTACACAATAGGGGCAATTAGTATGCGCACAAAAGTACTAAATCTCGAGAGATCAGAAACGACAACAATTTAAGTCAAGATTTAGTTAAGTTATCGGGTCGATAGATTCGATACCCACTCGACAGAAGAAATTAAGTTGTGTCCTCAAGGAATCGGTACCCATGTTCATCATCATCAATCAGTCATATTAATATATATTTAAATGATTTTTTAAACTTATCCAAGATTGCATTTAGTCAAGTTTATGTGACATTTTAGAAGTGGCTTTTAATGCTATTGAATAAGGTCAAGTCAACCTGATTCTTTAATTTTCTTCGTTAATTTTGTGGTCAGGAAAATTACGTCAGACGTAGACTGGTTTGAGTGCATAATAAACACTTGAGTGTATCCACTTTTATCAAAAGTGCACTTATCCCAAGGTTGGCAGTACTTATGACATCGTTTGAGATTAACGACCCTTTCGTAGAACTCTAATACCAATCCATCTAGAGATTCTAGGGAGTATTTAATTTACGTATTTTCAAGATAGATAGATAGGTTTTATTCATATTTCTACAAAACACTTGTACATTTCGCAAATTTAAAAAGACATATACAATCTAACAAACAGATAAACCAAAGTAGTTTACAAGACAATCAGAACAGACAGGAAGGATATAAACTTCAGTACTGCACACTAGCAATGCGCCTATATGGAACGTAGGTACGACCGTCATCGGTTAAGTAAAGTAAAAATCCTTTTGTACAGTAAAAACTTACGGGATAAGATCACTGACGCTGCCCTGCGGTATGGTGTCGCTAAGCAAGGTGTTGTCGACGGCGACGGTGAGCAGGTTGCTGCTGTTGTGATGCACCACGTCTGTGATCTCCACCTCGAATGGGAGATGGCCGATCTCGTGGAACGTCACCGACTTGCCATTCACCCACTGGAAAAGAAAATACATAAGTGACACCGCTTGGCCTCTTGTCTCATTTGGTCGACGTCGATATCTCTAAAGATTTGACATTGCTATTGATTTATAGAGCGCACAACTTAACTAACACTTGAAAGCAATTATTGGCGTCCCTTTCTGTTTTCCCATGACAGAAAATGACAGGTATAAGTATACACTCATATGAGTTAGGGCGTGATTTTTGCAAGTTCTACGAATTGGTTCCATTGACTTCCCAATTTTAGCGCTATGTTTGGACAGTACCTAACACATCAGGAAACTTTATATAACGGGGCAATAACCACTATACCAATTGCAAGTATATTTTTCAGTACCTACTTAGTGTGGCATTTGATAAGTTATGAATGATATCATTCCACAGATTCTTCGCCATTAACCATAACGATACCATCTAGTTACTTAGTGCTTACAATAAAACCTACCAGCGTGTTGATAACCTTACAGCGGTTGAGAAATAATAGCTTTATTACTATTATTACGATGGGAACGAGAAGCTATGAGATTTACAGAACAGACTGTTTCTAAACGACAATTTGCTGATTGTGACATGATAGCGTTCGGCCACGACCCATGGGTTCCCACAATAGTTCTATGTGAAAAATTGCAAGCTCCATTGCTTATCAACTGAGAAATTCTAGATGACAGAATCTGATGTGTACCCTATGATGTACCATGCCGTATTACCCAAGCCTTGTCAGTGGGACTATGTACATGTAGTGTAGTTCGTTTACATGATTAGGACTTACGCTACCGGATAAAATTACGAAAAATAATTTGATACTACACACTAAGATGAGGAGTATCTACCGCAGATTTTAAAATAAAAGAACATTGAATAATACACAAACATTCGTTGCGGATATAAGTTTGATCCTATTTATTTTACTCTGTCTATCACACGATTTTTTATATCATTTATCAGTAATAATATGTCATAGACATTGTCTTTTTAGTAGAATTACAATAGGCAATTTACAGTAAGTATTGACCAACATGTTTAAATATTTATTTATTCATTCACCACCTACTTTTTCCTCAGCAATTTTATCGCAGTAATGTGGCTCTACATTTCTGTTACATTTGTTTTCTCTATCAGTATACTAAGTATTTGCCAGGTTACCCAATACTAGCAGCATTCTAGGTTATCTGACACCCAGTGGTGTGCAATGTTTGACAACCTATATAGTTATACACCTATTATTGGTATGTACGTTTATTGCTTTGTGAGTTTGTGACTGAAGATAAAAACCCACAAAATAGTTATAATGCAAAATTAAAAGATAAACTACTATTATGTATCATAAAATGAACATACATACATATAATCACGCCTTTATCCCTAATGGGGTAGGTAGAGCGTGAATGATCTAAACAAAGATCGTTCCGCCACTTCTAGCAAAGTTTTGAGGGTTATTAAAGATAAATTTGTAGGTATATTCCTGTAGTGACAGGTTGCCAGCCAATCGCCTAAATTACAATATGTTGGTTTTTACAGCATGTCCGGGAGGAAATGCAGCTGGCACATTCTATGTTTTTCTCTAGCTCCCAGTCGAGCATGAAAGATAAAATGAACAACTAAGCAAGAATGGTAAATATGGTGTTTATGTTTGTGGTAGGTAATGTTGCATGTGTTGCATGAAGAAGAACCAATTTAAGCTAGGGTAAATAATTGTTACTAAAGAAAGAGAAGGTTAGTTTAGGAATCTTTCTCGTATGCAGGACTTAATTACAAATTTGACAGGATGTATTCATGTTCATAAATATAGGCAGACGCACGTATAGGTTCATAAAACTAAAACACATTGCCAAGAACTAAACTAAAATTACACTTATATGGATATTGAAGAGCTTAACTTGAAAAAACGATATTGTACGAGTCAAATTGAAATCACTACATAGTATAAAACAAAGTCGCTTTCTCTGTCCCTATATCCCTATGTATGCATAAATCTTTAAAACTACGCTACGGATTTTGATGCGGTTTCTTGGTTTATATGTATAATACATGCATAAGATAGTAGAGAAACACTGATGATTTCCGTGCGAAGCCGGGGCGGGTCGCTAGTAAGGTAATAAAATCATCAATCTTTAGTACAGTTACATCAGGTGGGTGTTACGAAATCGCAACACATTGACATTCTCAATGAAATCCTGATAATACCACTAACCATATGAATGAGCCAACGTCTCATTCTTGTGCAAATTTTAAGTGTACAGTAATATTATCGACTCGTATGACGGTATGACTAATAAACGACAATGAACTGATTTCGTTAAAAATCTTCTGTAAAATATGTGTAATCCGAAAATTTCGCACGGTTTCTTAACACGTATGCACAACAAAGTTTTTGGAATTGTGGTTTAAGAGGAAGAATATAATTAATACTATATTATGTGCTATGCCAGCATCTATATTCGTAAAATGGAAACAAAAATTAATATACCTAAGTTGTGTTAAATGTCAGGATATAACTACCTTCATACTGGGATTTTGATTGTGAAATTAGCCACTGGAAAACAGTAGCGAATTTCTGAGAAATTTGAGAAAATAACATACAAAAGGTTCTTGTTTTTAAAATAGACAACAAAGTAATTAAGAACGTACATATTTATTTAAAACTCGATAAGTTAAAACAGCGAGTCTTTGTTATGATTATTATGAGTTATGATTCAGTAAAACTTCCAAACTGACAATGTTGACTATTTACTGATAGAGTATTAGAACAATGTAATAAATAATAAAAAAGTAAGGACGTAACAAATGACTTCTTTGTCCGTAGAGATAACACGTTTCCACGTTTCACAAAAATAATGTAGATGAAGTGAAGTAATAATAATAAAGTTTAAGACATAAAATGGACATACATATAATCACGCCTTTATCCCTAATGGGGTAGGCAGAGCGTAAACGAACTAAATCAAAGTCGTTCCGCCAGTTTTAAGGGGTTATTTAAGATAGATATGTATATTGCGGTAGTGACAGGTTGTCAGCCCATCGCCTTAACTACAATAAACTGAAACCCTCGGATCCCTTAGCAAGGTTTTTTTACAGCATATAAAATGTTCAGCATGATTATTTAGAACTAAAATAGAAATTCTAAAGATTCACCCAAGTTTAAATAAACCATTCTTTCATTTTTTATAACTTGTAACTTCCAGGTTTGTGACAATCAAATCTTAGAGATCTCTCATCTTATCGTAACCAGATTACAAGAAAACTACATTACCATGATGACTAACCATAATTACCACGTAAATAACAATTAATACTGACATAATTAAAAGGGACACGGAAGCAAACAGAATGTATAATTATAAAATCTACATTTTGTGTCAAAAAACCTATTTTGATAAGTGTTTATTTAAAAATAATCAAGGGCATTGATCAATCACGAAAGGGTGGCGAAGCGAAACAATATAACCAGAGAACATGGGAGCCGGATTTAGATAATTACACACTAATTAAACGGGTTAAAAACAATATTACCTATATCACGCTTTTAAGTTCTCCTAAAACGCCTTAAACACATTGTTTGAAAGGTTAGTGAATTTATCAAACAGTTCCGGTATAGTACTATAATTTTTAAGAACCTAATACATATTAGAAAAATAATAATAGATCATTAGATCTTGTGTCATGATTAGGTGGTTCAATGATTACGTATAAGGTGATACATATCATATGTACCACCTACCTATGTCCTATATTATGTCATGTGTTCTGAATAAAAATATATATATATATACATACAAAAACTATCCTGAGACATATTTTCAGTTGTACGAATTATCATCAAGCTATTGTCAGACAGAAATAGAACTGATCTGATAACTGACAACATAAACATTCGAAACCAGATACACTTCAATTTGGGACACTTTTGTGGGCGTTAAAGATCATTCAATTCAATAAATTGCATACCGTCTAATTCTACGTGTAAGATAAGCTTACATACTGGTAGGACAAATCTATATTTGCTTATCCAAGACCACTTAGCGCGAAACACATGTTCATGCTGCTATGATAATAGCTGGCTATATGCTATGCTATGATAAAGGATAGGATACCATTTATTTTACTTTGAGCATTAAAATTCATTAAGCAGATTATGCGCACAAGATCTAAAGACAGCTGTGAGAATGTCAGCACGTGACAGGTCAGAAGGAAGTTGATTGAGTAATACCGGTTATATTAAGCGAGGTCAGTGAATCCTGCCCTCTAATCCACTTCAGAGCATAAGAGCAGTTGTATGAATGACGCCCGCAGCACGACACTTTCTACTAGCTACCTAGTAGTAATGATACTGTCTCAGGTCACGCATAACCTCCCAACCTCTGGCAATTTCGCTGTCTCAGATGTAACTTGCGTGTTTGAGAAAAACGCTGCTTTGTTCCAACTGCAAATGTCTCAATTATTTGCATTTGCCTTGCAAGCGATCTCAGATACAGATATGAGATTCTGCACTTCATCAATTTAACATATTCTGCACGTTTTTTTGCAGTAAAGCCAGTTTCATTTATAACTTTACGGAGGACTGTATACCTATGATACCTCATATTATTTGAACTGCCTTTGAGTAAATTTAGTTCAAAGTTCATCGGTAGTCTTTGCTTTCGTACCGGCACCAGGTCAGCTGGGTCTATGTCTGGCAAATTGGCCAATTATGTCAATTGCGTAGCGACCAGGCACCTCTACCGGCCAGCCGGCCAGTGCGAGCTGGATAGGTGTCGTACTGTGTCTGCTACGCAAACGTGCAAACCTGTTCCCGCCAGGCTTGTATGCTTGTTACGAAATTAATACAGACAGGCTAGTAAACTCACAATCTTGAAAATATACGCCGACGGACTATAATTTTAAGTAGCCAAACATTTTGTAAGACAAGGGATTCAATCAGAAGTTCAAATATGCCGATCCCTTAGGATGGGACTCCAATCTAATCTGGAGCAATGCCAAAGCTGAAGACTCTAATATTTATCCTAAAGGAAATAGGATCCGTCCTATCCAGTGCCAAAGTCAATGAAGCTACAACAAAACAATGCCTATAATGTAAATAACGAAAAAGTTTTTATACATTTTAATCATTTTATTTATGTCCCGTATCAAGCCGTACAATAGTAGCTAATCATAATAATAAACTAAACGGTAGTTTTTAGGTACATAATTCAACGGTGAGAAAAACTCATTTTGTTTTATGTAAATGATAGATAAAATCAAAACAGGATACAAAGAAAACATGATGTAACGCGGCTATAATTTACATGTTAATTACTTCATATCAAGTTGTATCTTCTTATTGGCAAACAAGGTAATACCTATAGGACAAGGAACTCCAGACTAGCTAACGATATGGTGTAGTATTTAATTAAGATACTTGGTTTATTTAATCCGCCGCCTCCATAATGTCAGACCGTAGGTCAGAGGTCGATTTGATATGATGATTTTCTCCATAAGTAATTATTGAGGAGTTAAACTTCGTGTGGATTAGAAAAATAGGATTAACCGACATAAAGCAGATATCCACAGTCTACATCTTTTATTTTATCATCCTGAAAATTTTCAGGGACGAAGGGATTATAGATATGTAATGTACAAAGCGAAGTTAAAGTTGAGGAGTGATAGTTAAATTTATATGACAAAATGAAACCGTCGTTTCACTATTTATAAAATACTAGCGACCCGCCCCGCCCCGGCTTCGCACGGAAATTATTAGTGTTTCTCTACTATATTATGCATATATTATATACATATAATCCTTCCTCTTAAATCATAGAATGATCTATTAAAAGAAACCGCATCAAAATCCGTTGCGTAGTTTTAAAGATTTATGCATACATATGGATATAGGGACAGAAAAAACGACTTTGTTTTATACTATGTAGTGATTCGGCAACTCACTTGTGGGTTTGATAGAGGTCTTCACTTCGACGTTTCGACCCTATACGAGGATCTTCTTCAAGAGAGAAGAAAGTCACACTCCTCCGCCGTCAAGGTGAACGTCGAGGTGAATACTTCTATCAAACCCACAAGTGAGTTGCCGAATATTTTATAAATATGAACAATTGAACAACATAGTGATAAACTAGTCGTTTCACTGTTCACCAGTTTAAAATACTTCTATTATTTACAGTATTACAACGTTTCTCATTTTATTGCAATATTTATAGTTCACGATAAGTAGGCTGTGTGTTTTTAGTTGTGACTTGTGCTACAACAAATCCTTAGATACTACAGAATACTGCAATAGCAATCGAAATAGAGTTGCAACGAAGATGGATTTGACATGGATTATGACTAAATGACTAGGTTCCAAGTAATAAAAAAAAATTTGGTCTTTTTGTTTCTTTTCTGCATCTTGTGATTGTGAATTGACCCTTGAAAGCCAGGTTTTTCTGATAATTTCTCTCAGATTCGCCTTGTAACAAATAGTTTGACTTTTTTTATAACTCATGGACGCTGTACAAAAAATCTCACAATAAACAGCATCTCAGCAACATTACTGAATCTCGATAGCTTCATGTGACATTACATTAAATATCACTTACTAAGTCTCATTCGTCTTTGGTTTCGTGTCAGAGTTTCGGATAGGTATTTCTTAGCGCTTTTCATACGGTAATATACTTTTTACGTTACACATTTACAACTTCCTGGTTGGTAGACGTATACATAAATCGTGTTTGCCAACGACTGAAAACTACTCAACTGACTTAGCACCAATTTTTTTTCTTCGAATTAATCTATAGATAACATCGATTATTGTTGTTGATGGTAAAGACTTTATAGGAAAATAATAATTGAGCCACAAATATCACGAAATATTTGTCGCTATTGCCATATAGAAAAAGTAGTAGAAGAAGAAGAAGAACTTACCACTTGCGCCGCGTAGTGCACGCTACTAAACCGCAGCCAGACGCGCTGGTTGTTGCGCGTCCACCACGACGGCACGAAGAACCTTCTATCATACCACACCAGACCCACGTGGTCTCGCAGCGATGCGTCCTCGCCTATGTCATTGTAGGAAGACGGTACTGGCATCATGATCACAGGACCCGTCTGAAAACATTTGGAAAATGTTACGGTGCCTTACGGAGTATAGTTTCGATCTCGCAATTTTAGGAGGACACGTTAAGTCGTCGGTCCCGGTCACTGTCTTTGATAGTGGTCGTAAGGTACATAAACGATGTTCGAGGCCTATTAGCTGTAGCTCCTAGGCAGTTTAAAAAAACTCTTACATGGTTTAACTGGTCGTTTGCCGACTCGGAAACCCACTCGATAAAGAAAAAGAAGAAATTAAACTATTTAACGGCGAATGTGGATGTAACTTTTCTTACCTTATCGAGATCTGTCTCGAACCATCCCTTCCTGTACCCGAACTCTGGATCCGCTGGAGACTTCCTGAAGTTCCATATTCCATTTAGCACTTTTAGATCCCTAGTTTCACTCGCTTGAGGGTACAGTGCTCCTCCCAAGTTAGAGGTTCTTCGTTTCTGAAGGTGGTTGATCTCGTTGGCACTGGCAGACCCTGGCACGACTGCGTTTACCACTGATAGGGCGGTGGCCACGAGGAGTAGAGTCATCTTTGGTTGCATAGTTAGTTTGGTATCTGTAAAAAAAATCTGTTTTATTTTATTAAGCTACTCGTAATCACTACATAATATAAAACAAAGTCGCTTTCTCTGTCCCTATATCCCTTTGTATGCTTAGATCTTTAAAATTACGCCACAGATTTAGATGCGGTTTCTTTTATTAGATAGAGTGATTCAAGAAGAAGGTTTATATGTATAATACATGCATAATATAGTAGAGAAATACTGATGATTTCCGCGCGAAGCCTATTTAAAAATAAAAGAAACTCAAGATTTTGATCTTTATTTCAGTGATCTCTACATTTTTAAATGATGATTTACCTAATCATTCAACAAAGTTTCGTTTAATAAGTAATAGCAGAACAATTATGTTCATGCCTGATTAAAGTTCATTGTCGAAGCGCTCGTAACCGTCTATTACAACAGTATCCAGTTTGATTGTTTATTAATGAATTTGCAGTAAAAGTGAGGCATTTACGACGTGAGACGAGACGACGCGGCGCCTGCGCAGCCAGCAACCTTGCGTGTTATATAATCACTCGATAAATGATTGATAACGGATCGATATTATACGCAAGAGAGCAAAAAGTGCTATAAGACAGGCACATAAAAAAATCTTTTCTACACCATATTTACGGAGACATTTTAAGTACTATAAAATGTATCTATGCATTTCCGTTTTTCACATTTTGCTCTTATTATTCGAAAAAGAAAAACAGGTTAGGCTGTAGCAAAAAGAAATATCCAATCCTCATTATATCTACAATGGAATCGAAGTATATTGATAGGTATAAGAAAGTGATAGTAGCGGAACTGATTGCTGCTAGACCTTAGCTGGAAGTGCCATCGATAATAAGCTATTGTTAGCTTTCTTCTTTGTTTTCAATTTCCTTTAATTTCTTGCGCAAATTTTCACTTAGTTGTTTGGAGTAATAATAACAAAGTTCATTATATTTTAATGAATTATAGGATTAATGGAAAGATGTCTTTAAAAAGTCATAAAGAGCATGATAATTATAGAAAGTAATTAAACAGAAATATAATATGCTCAATCCGATAATATTACAGGAAAGAAAGTACGTCACCACAGTTTATACCGCAATCGCAACGAAAGTAGGGCTGACTCGGAAGTTGACTATGATCATAGAATATATAATAGTACTACATACTATGACTATGACGATACTATTATGATGTGACATCAAACAGAAGTGTTCGCTCTTCTGAGTTGTAGCACTACACATTTCATTCATAGATTCAGATATATTTTAGTCAAATTTATATAAAACATACAACAAAATAATCAAAGTTCCGAAATATCAGATGGAAGGGACAACGTCCCGCAAACTGATAGTGGTTGCTCAGTCAACGTCATTGAACAACTATCAGCAGGATTTTTTTTTCAGGAAGGGAAAAGAAATGGAATTTCCATACAAAATTTTGCAAAAGGTTGCCTGGTAGAAATTGCTGCTTTAGCAATAAGGCCGCATATATTATACTGTCACGTTTGTTCCTTTTTATTTCTGTTGTATGTGTTTCTTTGAGCAATAAAGAATTTTGTTTTGTCTGTATTGTATGTTTATAATGCAAAGTTTTTTTTTCACTTCCTTAAAAAACACCTGGTGATAGTTGTTCAGTGTCGTTGTCTGAGCAACCATATCAGATTGCGGGACGCTGTCCATTACACCCGGTATTGACGCAGTACAGACCGTTAACCTGCCGTATCATATCTACTATCAAGCTAATTGTAGCGCTCATATGGAGCGCGCAACGTAAAAACAGTGTAATAGTTACGAACAAAGATGCGGTACACATAATGCAGATTACATGCATTGATGCGTGTGTTACAAAACCCTGCTTTCTACCGCATAGACAAAGCATGCGCCCATGCGCCTGATCAACATGCTGTGTGTACTGCTAGTAGTACAATAGTAGATAATAATACAGGGTGCAAAAGGACTCCAGAACTGAAATCGGTTGATCTGTCTACGAAAGTGAACAACTTGCACAACAAACATTTATCAGGGAAGGAAAAAAGAACGACGAGTACAAAATTACTACCTTGATCAGGCATTTACTGGTGTTCCTACTTATCACTACATAGTATAAAACAAAGTCGCTTTCTCTGTCCCTATATCCCTATGTATGCTTAGATCTTTAAAACTACGCAACGTATTTTGATGCGGTTTCTTTTAATGGATAGTGATTCAAAAGGATGGTTTATATGTATAATACATGCATAATATAGTAGAGAAACACTGATGATTTCCGGGGCGGGTCGCTAGTAATAAAATAAAAAAGAAACTAAAATTTTCACGAAAAAAAACCCAGTTGTGTTTCTTTGTGAAAGTTGTTCAGTGTCGTTGACTGAACAACTCATTTCAGTATTCGGCAAAGCTTACACCCTGTATATTCAGTGCCCTGTCCATGCGCCTGATCAGCATGCACTGTAGGGGGAGCATAGTGGCCGTACGAGGAATGCAGATGCGCGCATGTGCGTGCTTCGAGAATGAGAGCACTTACGGATGGTAAGCGACGTGGATTTCGTATGTCATTGTTCCCAGATGAAGCTTGAAGATTACTTAGTATCACAGATATGCAGTCTGCATATACACGGAATTGTTACTTAGAAATTTCATGAGAAGGCCTCTTGGTAGAGTTGAGACGGATCACGAATGGATGGGAAAAGGGTAAGCGACCGGCAGGTCAGGTGTTTCTTCTATGCTCGCCTGGAAGCTGCATTTCCTCCCGGGCATGCTGTAAAAATCAGCTAAGGGATCCGAGGGTTTCAGTATATTGTTATTTAGGCGATGGGCTGACAACCTATCACTACAGGAATATACCTACAAATCTATCTAAAAACACTCCAAAACATTGTCAGACGTGGCGGAACAACCTTTGTTTAGGTTGTTTACGCTGTGAGTACCCCATTAGGGATAAAGGCGTGATTATATGGATGTAGGTCAGGTGTTGCGACCAGAGTACCGAGAATTGACCGGATTTATAATTATTAACTTGAATTTATCTAGAACAAAAAAAACCAGAAGGCATTTCCTGAGACAACCGTGCAATCTTAGCGATAGATAAATTCAATTTGGTAAAATAATGTTCAGCAGTGTCACACGTACGTTCTACAGATGGTTCCTAGCCTGTGACTGTCTGAACGTTCAGATAAAGAAAATTGAAATTGAATTGAAGAATTCCGTTTTGACGTTAATGAACGTCTGTCCCATAAATTATACTACCATAATTGTGTGAAAGTTTTATCGTAATATTAATAGTAGCAAAAAATATTAAAGATAACATTTTGTTTAGGATTTTAATCACCATCCAAATAAAAATAGACAAAAGTTTATTTTTACCGCGAAATTTATTATGGTCACAAGTAGACTGCGTTATTTGCAAAGGATAACTAAACATTTGGACAAATTGTAAAGCCATATGACGTGGGATAGTAAATACGATGCAGTCATCTAATGAATACAATTATTTGAAGCAAATATTATATCGTGTAAAATATCATGTTATTAATTTATTTATATTGAGCTATTGTAAAATTATGTAACTATTCAGAAACATAATAAAATCATTCAGATTCAGAATTATATTCTGCTGTAAAACTTAACTTAGTTGCAAGAGAGCATCGTAATATTTATACCTATGTCTCTTGAGAAAAAGAGCTTTGAAGTTTATGAAATTTCATCGTATGTATACCCCCAGTATAAAAGGTTACTTGACCTGCTGGCCACACTACCTACCAAGGAAAGATTAATTGGAAATGCGTGATTCGAGCGAGCAAAATCATGACTTTGAAATATGAAATTTATACCCATCTAAATATACATTTCGTAAAGTATTTTCTTTCATTAAACTATAGGTCAACAGCACTGCCTTCGACCTCTGGAAAAGTTCAGCGCCCTCTAGCAAAAAATATTGACATATCCAAACGAAAATAATTACGATTACACGAAAACTCAATTAACTTTGGAAAAATATTAACGTGTTTAAGAGGTCATCGTCTCCGGTGATGTAATCCCTTGGGCAAAAAGTTGCCAATACTGTGGTTGTGTAATTTTGCTATTCGACGGGTTGCTCGCCGTTTAATAACCCTTAATCAATTATGCGGTTACTATGATGTCACAAGATTTAATAGATTTTATGAGAGTAAACTGTGGACACAGATTTTAAATCCCCAGCGTCACCCCGTCAATCTTTGTAGGTTTCATAAATCTGAGTGAGGCATGCATGCATGCCGGCAGGCAACTAACCAGCAGTGCTTTCTGTGAATATATCAATCATCAAAAATTATTTTCTTTCTTTCTCATCATAACATCTCGCACTATTCTCGTCAATCCGCTTGCCAAGCATGAAAAGTAACCGTTCCCATTTTGATAGAGATCACGGATACCATACGGCAAAGCACAGTTTCTGTCGGCAGCTTATCAAGCCGCATTTCCATGGCGAGCGCATTAACATTCCCAACCCCTCATCCTGCTAGTTCAATGCGTCCATTGTGCCCTGGAATGCTTTATCGAGGATCTTTTTCAAACAACTACACTCCTAGAGAATAGTGGATGGACAGCTTGCTAGCTTGTCCGTAGGTAAGTGTAATTTTGAAAACTAGATTAAAGCTACTTTATGATTGGAATGTATATCGAAAAATCTAATAGAAGTAAGAATAATAGGCCTTAACCTACCTACCTAGTAGGTATGTGTATTTTTGTATGTCATAGGTATTGGATATTATTATTGGTTACATGTCATACCTGTAACAACGGTCAAATAAAATAAAGTGATTGCTTGCTACTGTTTTATTATGCAAAATCATGAGCCTATGATGGTACAGCAACTATGGATGTAACCGCGGTGGGAATTTAACTTAGTTATGCATACAAACTTCAACGCTAAAGCACATGCTTGATGTTTGCGAATACACAAGAATCATCAATTATTGAAGCTACAGTAAAGATAAATTCATTATTACAATATCACAGATAGGTACAGTTTGCTCACGGCAGTAAATGAAATGATCGGTTATTTACCTACATATAGTACCTACCGCGATTAATATTCGGCAGAATTATTCGATAAACAAGTACTATAAATAAATGTATTTTATACATAAAATATGTAGGTTTTCCTTCTTATTATGTTACCACACGGCGTAATATTTTTTTAGTTATTAATTAAAAATTTATCGTAAACTTATCAGCAAGAAAACCTTCCAGAAAGGAAATTGCCCAGGACTTGTATTTATTTACACCGTATTCTTAAAACTAGCTATTCTTTGCAACATTTATAATACTTTATCTGTTTTATAATGGTTCATGGTAGTTCTACGCATTTGCTTTGCGGTCTAGCTAAGCTAGGCATCATTTAGCGAATTTATCGTGAGATCGTGCATCCGTGGAGCGGTACAAAATTAATAAAAGCTTGCAGTGTGAATCGCCTTATTATGAGTAACATGATAACCATAACCAATACAGATTATTATAATTGACACTCAAGGATCTTAAATTAAATGAAAATGTAGTTATGTCGCCGTACACAATAATAAGGACTAAATTTGCCGGAGTAGATAAATCCCATACAAACGTAGTTTCGCTTTTATTCCTAAACAGCAAAACCAAACTTAACCAAACACCGTACACATGACCAAATGCATCATATATGTGCTTCTAATTAAGTTTGGTTTGAAAATATTGCATAAACAAAATAAGACCGAAAATACGATTTTGTGTGAAAATTGCCTAAAATTAAATTTGCTTTTTAATTTTGTACTAGGTTAATATTTTCAAACCAAACCTAATTAGAAACATTTATATGTTGCATTAGATTACGTGTACAGAGTTTGGATAAGTTTGATTTTACCGTTTAGGAATAAGATCGAAACTACGTTTATATGGGATTTGGCTACTCCAGCTGACCCTTTAGTTGTTTGTGTCTACAACAACATCGAAACTTATGTCATATTTTACACAGATTTGTGTAGTTGTCATATACTATTTAGGACGCACGATATAATAAATAGGAACCTATATCCTTGTAGTTTATATAATAAAAGTAAAACGTGGGATCGTTCCGGCCAGGGCTCCACGGACACCATTTTAACATTCACAGGTACTATCATTGGTACCAATTCGTAGTTGCAAAAATCACGACTTAACTAATATAAGTCTATACCTGTTATATTCTGTCATGAGATAACAGAAAGGGACGCCAGTAATTTTAATCAAGATTTAGTTAAGTTGTGCGTTCTACGAATCCATAGCATTATTATCATAGAATTACATTCTACTAACTTGAAGTAACTATAAAACATTTGCTCTACTTTTGCAAAATATATTTAAAGATCGGAAAGAGACAATGTGTATGCGGTTCCAAAATAATAATCTTAAAATGTGTTAATAATAATAAATAATTTCTAAGTTACTTAGTTACTAATTATTAGCTTCATAACCATTAGCATAGATGAAGAATGAAGAATACCAATCAATGGCTTTATCTTAGAGATAACATAATTAGACAATATTTGAATAGTTGCAGCTACAAACGATTCATTACGCTTAAATAGGCAAACTAATGCCCCACTGAACTAGCTAATGACCATAACCATTTGACTACTTCTTAAACATTGAACCATAACCATTCCATAGCACTAACAAAGAAAAAGGTTGTACGGGGTAATTAGTCAAGTTAAATAAGTCCTTTGTAGTACTGGGTTTAGTGCATTGCTGACGTGACCCGTTAAGCCCAATTAACAGAGCTGACTCTAAAGAGTCATTAGGGTAATCTACCATAATATCTCTCACCGTTGTCTCCTTGAACTATGACGTGGAAAGGGATAGCTTCATCGTTGACAGCTAACGCTAAAGAAGAGGCACTTCTACCCCCGATTGGAATTTTACCTCACCTCGTGACCCCCGCGCCAACGGGTACGCGAGCCGGTTCGACTAGGCGGCCAGCAGCACATACACAAAACCCATTTCAAACCTGTACGAACTCGTTATTGCGCATGTAGTACGAAAATCCGGCGCTTGTATGGAGTGCACGCCCTGTGACATAGGCCTAAATACTAAAAATAAATCAGTCCTGACTAAATCCCTACTGACAGCAATATAAGAACATAAAAATGACCAGATGCTTCTCATTCCGTGACTCCGTCGAACGTACCTAACCTAGCATAACAAACTGAATGATCACGGTAGCTCAGTAGGCAGAGCGATGGAACGATATTTCAGCGGTCATAGATTCAATCCCTGCCCTATTTTTCATTGCTTGTATTTAAATAAGAAACACTATGGATATGGAAACTGTTTGGTGAAAATGCCTTAAAAAAACCCTCGACACAGCATACTAAATCAGCGTAAACTATTTCTTTATTAGGTACGGCACGGGTGTGGTATGTGCTTAATTACTTGTTGAATATAGGCTAATGCTTTTGGTATTGTTAGTGAATATTATTTTGGCCTAATGAGTGTGTGGTTTTAGTTGGAGCATTAGGTCAGTGGTCGATCACAGCAGGTTTTTAAAAAGACCTTTATAAAGTAATTGCGGTCGATAATATTAATTTCGTAAATATTTTGCCACAATAACGAATACGTTTATAGATGCACGCACACAGCAAGTAATACGTAGTAGATATCTATCTATACCTGTATTTTTTTGAAAATCATTGTAAAGTTCTTCCATGCTGGCCTGGGAGCGAGAGAAAAACATAGAATGTGCCAGCTGCATTTCCTCCTGGGCATGCTGTAAAAACCAGCTAAAGGATCCGAGGGTTTCAGTATACTGTAATTTAGGCGATGGGCTGACAACCTGTCACTACAGCAATATACCTACAAATTTAGCTTAAAATAACCCTCAAAACGTTGTCAGACGTGGTGGAACGACCTTTATTTCTGTCGTTTACGCTCTGCCTACCCCATTAGGGATAAAGGCGTGATTATATGTATGTATGTATGTATTGTAAAGTTGCATGGCATTAATAGGCCGTTGACGATATATCTTTCTCGGAACGAATACAGTCACTTTATTTTATAACATTTATTTAGGTTGGTTACATGATATAGGTACTTAATACCAACACCATAAACAAGGATGTTAATCCCCTAAATAGGGCTTACGATGCGTGGTACGCAGCTATTTGAGCCATGGGTTTGTTAGCTCTGTGTCCACCTGGCAACTGCGAAACTAGGTCAGGTTCCTACTTCGCCCTTAGCTGGTCGAGGATTATCGTGCATGGTTACTGCTGACCGGAACGTGGCTACACGTGACGAGGAACGAAAGTAAAGTTATTTAAAACAAAACAAATAAGTCATGTTGATGTAGCTCAATAGAAACGTCGGGTAAAGGTATTTTATTTATCTTATTACCTATCTAAAACAATCCGTGCTTAGACCCGATGCGATGGAATAAAATTATGTAGGGAGAACAAATAAGTATGTATTGTACTGCAGTGCTTATCAACTAGGACGCATTGTAATCTCTGATTATAAGTCAAGTGTTTATTTATTGAAAATTGAAACCAATGTTGTGTTGTACTAACTGCAAACATGAATAATCTTCTACTACTCAAATGAGTTCAGATCTACAGTTCAATGTACCGTCGTGTGAAGCCCTAACGCGTGCAATTATCTCATGAGAAAGATTGTGGGGACAAAAAATGGCCGTGCCAATCCACATCTAATCGATCATTCCGAGATTCAGCTCTAAGCGGCACGCAAACAACTGAGATAAAGCAACAGACAAACTTCACGATCTTGTAGCGGTGGTTGCCATGCCATAAACTCTCGTATATCACTTCAAAATAAGAGATAAGTAATCGCTTTCGTGTAATGCCTCCGTGGTCTAGTGGCTAGTGCCATGGACTCCTGATCCGGAGGTCCTAGGTTCGACTCCCAGGGGGAAACACAAAGTTGATATTTGAGAATTTATCACTTGTGAATTTTGCCCCAGTTTGGTTAGGACATTGCAGGCTGAATCACCTGATCGTCCGAAAAAGAAAAAGATTTCGTGCTTCGTAGGGCACGTTAAGGCGTCGGTCCCGGTCGCTGTCTTTGATAGTGTGCTACTAGGCAGTTTAAAAACTCTGACACCAGGGTACATCGGGTCGATAGACTCGATACTCACATCGACAGAAGAAGAAGAATCGCTTTCAGAAGAAAACGTTGAAGAACGACAACGTTGCGCTCCAGCGCGATCTACTTGTACCTCTGGCCAAAAGACAAATGCAACCCACTATAATATGCAAAATTCATAAAAGAAGATTACAAAAAAAATATATATATAATATACAAAAGCAAAATGTATGTAGTACTCTAAGATAGTACCTATGTGAAGTAAAGGAGTACAAAGTGTAATATTGTCAACAATATTGTGATGGGGAAGCCCGATGGTGTAGTGGATAGGGCCGCTGCCTCCTGAGCGGGAGGTCGTGGTTCGAATCCCACCACGTACCAATGTGCTTTTCGGTTTTTGAATTTCATATGTACGTTTATTCGGCGCTTTTTCCGTGCTTCGGAAGGCACGTTAAGCCGTTGGTCCCGGTTAATATCGTTTAATACCGTAGTTATTAGTCGTAAAGCCATATCAGAGGCCAGTGCTAAGCATTGGCGGCTTGAAAACTCTGACCTAATCTAGGATTGGGTCTGGTTTCCCTTCTGGGTTGCAGAGGTCAGATGGCAGTCGCTCTGTGTAAAGACCAGTACCCTCGTTCAATCCCCTAGATTAGGTAGCCAACCCCGTGATATACGGGATAAGGCTAGGGAGATGATGATTGTGATGGGGAGGGGCCAGGAGTATACCGATAGCACAATAGCTCCTTATTTAAACCCTAATATAAAAAAAAACTTCACTGCCTACTTGGAATCGTGATGAAGACTGCTTAGGAGTGCAGTTTATTTGATCCCTAAAAATATTAGAGACGTAATGCAGTCGTTCATCTGTGGAACTGCTCGTCTGTAAAGACCATAAGTAAGTGCTGCTGACTGAGTGATGTGTCCTCCATATCGTTCGCCTCAAGCCAGCTTTGATAAATTGCTCGTTAAAATATATTTGGAAAATAGGATATGTTATTTTTGATAAACAAAGTCGCTTTCTCTGTCCCTATATCCCTATGTATGCATAAATCTTTAAAACTACGCAACGGATTTTGATGCGGTTTCTTTTAATAGTTAGAGTGATTCAAGAGGAAGGTTTATATGTATAATACATGCATAATATAGTAGAGAAACACTGATAATTTCCGTGCGAAGCCGGGGCGGGTCGCTAGTTGACAATAAACTAAAAAGTATGGTTTTCTTGCGTACCATATAGCTATTGTTACTGCAAAACAATTCCCGTATATTTTTTCAATTGATAAAATATTGCAACGAATCACCACGGCCTTACTCAATATATTTCAAAACAAATATTCTATTACAAGAAAATTACAAAATTATCCACAGATCTGCACAGCACAATGCTAATATCTTTGTCTCGAAGTTCAATTTTTGATCTATAGTTTGAGATTGGCTTTGGTTTCTGCCAATATTGGGTTCTTTATTGTAAGTTATGTAGGTACTACTAGGTAGCTATGTTAGCTATTAGGAGTTGCGCACGGTACGAAATTGGACAAATATCAATCCGCTTATTGGACTACGCTTGAGGAAAAACAGATGTAATGTTATGAGAGACAGTTCCTATCTGAATAATACAGATTGTACATTCATTCGGTTTTCATGGCGTATAAATAATGTTTAAATTAATAGTTTTGTTATGTGTAAGAAGTAAGTATAAAACATTGACAGGCGCTCATATTTTTATTAAAATATCCTTTTAAATATGTTCTTTTCAACATACATACATACAATTTTATCCCTAATGAGGTAGGTAGAGCGAAAATGATCTAAACGAAGGTCGTTCCGCCACGTCTGACAAGTTTTGAGGATTATTTTATTACAGATGATTATGACGTATATTGCTATAGTGATAGGTTGTCAGCCCATCGTCTAAAATTGCAATATATTATAATCCTCGAATTCCTTAGCTGGTTTTTACAGCATGCCCGAGAGGAGATTCAGCGGGCACATTCTATGTTTTTTTATCAAGAATTCTTTTCAAATCCTTAAATATTACAAAACAAAAATAATTTTGTTTACTTCGGTAAAATATAAGTAGGTAGTTGGTTTCAGTACTTCTATACTGGACTGGGAGTGAGAGAAAAACATAGAATGCGCTAGCTGCATATCCTCCAAAGCATGCTGTAAAAACGAGCTAAGAGATCCGAGGGTTTCAGTCATCATCATCCTAGCCTTGTCCCGTATCTCTCGGGGTCGGCTACCTACTAATCTAGGGGATTAAACGAGGGTACTGGTTTTTACACAGAGCGACTGCCATCTGACCTCCGCAACCCAGAAGGGAAACCAGACCCAATCCTAAATAAGGTCAGAGTTTTCAAGCCGCCAATGCTTAGCACTGGCCTCTGACATGGCTTAACGACTAATATCTACGGTATTAAACGATATTAACCGGGACCACGGCTTAACGTGCTTTCCGAACCACGGCAAAAGCGCCGAATAAACGTACATATGAAATTTGAAAACCGAAAAACACATTGGTACGTGGTTGGGTTCGAACCACGACCTCCCGCTCAGGAGGCAGCGGCCCTATCCGCTACACCATCCGGCTCATCCGAGGGTTTCAGTATATTGCAATTTGGGCGATGGGCTGACAGCCTGTCACTACGGCAATATACCTACAAATATATCTTAAATAACTCTAAAATTTTGTCAGACGTGGCGGAACGACCTTTCAGTCGTTTACGCTCTGCCTACTCCATTAGGGATAAAGGCGTGATTATATGTATGGTTTCAGTAAAAGAGTTGTGTACGCAGAGTACAGAAGTTTTATTTTAAGTACTTAGTAACGTACCTACTATCTAACCAATTGTATTGAATCTATTCAGGAAGTACATTAATAATATTAACCATGACTTAAATTCAATTATTATGCGCCCTATATTTTAATAACATATGTATTGTTTAGGATACAATGGCGGCAATTCTGATTGTACTATTTCTTAACTGTAAGTCTAACGCCTAAATTACAAAGTACAGAAACCCTCGGATCCCTTAGCTGGTTTTTACAGCATGCCCAAGAGGAAATGCAGCTGGCACATTCTATGTTTTGTTATGTAATACAATATTACACGGATTTTGTTATGTAATATAATAGGAAAAGAACTAATCGAAAGACCTACTTTCAGTACCTACCGATAAAGTAGTTGTTGGAGTCGATTGTCGCGATATAATTCTTAGCTAGCGCTGTCACTTTCTTAACTTTGACATAAGAACAGGATAGCAAATCAACACATGACTTTGACATTCCTTATCTAACATGAGACGATTTAAATAAGAAATGAGCATAGAGCGTGTTTCCTAATTTTACGTCAAATAAGCAGTCTTATGTCAGATTAGGAATGTCAAAGTCACGTGTTTATTTGCTATCCTGTTCTTATGTCAAAGTCAAGAAAGTGACAGCGCTAGCTAAGAATTAGAATTAGGGTTATGTCGCGAGAATCGCATAGAAATAAACATAATAAGTATAAAATAATTTCTGCCTTTGATCCCAGTGTTATCTTTTCATTTATTCCACGAACCATTATTTCTGTTTATATTAATCAATTGTTTGTTAATATTACCTACACTAATTAAAAATCTATAAAATTAGTCCATTCACATTTCATCTGTAATAAACACGTAATGTGTTTTAATTATGCTTATTATGTTAGATACCTAATTAAAATATATTTTTAAAACAAAGTAAATATTTAGCAATTTTATTTTGACATGTTATATTATTAAAAAAAATTAAGCATTGGACTATTTATAATGTGTATCAATTTGTAAAATAACTTGTTACTTACTTATAATAAATCTCTAGAAGGGTCGTGTCTGTACATTAAATATTTTTACAAAAAAATGCTGTAGGCATTATTAACGATATAACAATTATAACGCGTTTTTTTTTAAATTTTGTCTGTATGTCTGTCTATCTGTCTTTACGTTACAAAATCACGCCAAAACTACTGACCCGATTAAGATGGTACTTTTTTTATTCAACTGTGTGTTACCCGGGTTGCAACTTAGGATACCTAAAATAACGCTACCTGACTTAAGGGGTAGGCAGGAAATTGAAATTTAGCTGTTTCTTAACCGATTTTTATGAAACTTTTTTTATTTAACTAAGTAAAGATACAAATAATCACGCCTCATGAATTAGGAGGAATGTAGGAAATTGAATTTCGGTCGTTTTTAACCGATTTTGATGGAACTTGTTTTGTTTGACTGAGCATTACTTAACTTAAAGTTACGATACAAATAATCACGCCACCTGACTTAGCCTTACCCTGCCTACCCCGCCAGGAAATTGAACTTGCGTACGAAGTTGCGGGTACAGCTAGTTTGATATAAAACTGATTTGGTTTCGGCTACTACCGTTGTATGCCACTGAACTGAACAACTGAACTTGTGGGAATAGAGGCCAAGAAATAGTAACATCTACATAGCTAGCATGGTACAGTACTTACATAAAATGTTACTAATTAAATAATAATCATTATTATGGATTTTTTTATTTACCAGCTATTCAGCTAATAATAAAATGTAAATGCTGTCATGCTGGCCTGGGAGCGAGAGAATAACACAAAATGTGCCAGCTGCTTTTCCTCCAGGGCATGCTGTAAAAACCAGCTAAGGGAGCCGAGGGTTTCAGTATACTGCATTTAAACGTCTGGCTGACAACCTGCCACAACAGCAATATACCTACAAATCTATCTTAATTATCTCTCAAAATTTTGTCAGACGTGGCGGAACGACCTTTTTTAGGTCGATTTTTAGGATCTTATTTGGTTTTTCGCGCCTTAGTTTTGCGCATTAGGGATAAAGGCGTGATTAAAATGTATGTATGTAATATTAGTTTATCATCACTACATAGTAAAAAACAAAGTCGCTTTCTCTGTCCCTATATCCCTATGTATGCATAAATCTTTAAAAGTACGCAACGGATTTTGATGCGGTTTCTATTAAAAGGAATGTTTATATGTATAATACATGCATTATATAGTAGAGAAACACTGATTATTTCTGTGCGAAGCCGGGGCGGGTCGCTAGTTAGGGATAAAGGCGTGATTATAATGTATGTACTTATGTAATATTAGTTTATTAGTTATAATGTTTGTTTTGATATTGTAGGTCGGTCACCGTGATATACGATGACTAACTGATTATTTTGTAACCATTATAAGTGTTTGTTAAGTTGACTAATTTTCCATAATGATACGTATTATTGTAAACAAGAAATCATATTATCAACTTACTTCTTATCTACTTATCAACTTATATTTGGAAGTATAGGCCATCGATCTCTGGCTATAAAATTGACATCTTGGTCATGTACTGCCTGCGTTACTTTTAAATTTTATAAATAAAAATATGTCATAAAATTGACCACTAAATATAAATAGTATCGACAATAAAGTTAAGTTTTTTAACGTTGCGTTATTGAAATCAACGTGTTTTGTGGCCCATAAACTGCTGTTTCTTTGCAACTTAGCAGAGGTTCAAATTTCGGAACCGCAGACGATAAACTTGTTACAAACATATGTTATGCGGTTAACTTTCTTTAAAGTTGACAGAATTAACAGTTTATGGGCCGCAAAACAAGTTGGTATCGATAAAGCAACTTATAAAAAACGGAGTATACAGACCGTAGTGCATGTAAGGTACATGTATTTTATTACCTATATGTTTTCATTTTTATATGCTATGAAGTTGTTTTATATTACATGTAAATAATGTTTGCATTGTATTATTTAATACTTTCTGTATTTTCATTGAAGGCCACATTAGGTATTAAAGTATCAATGATATACTGCTTTATAATATAACTGCTTAGCTTCGTTTGACTATGGCAAACTACATAGCAATTATATATATAAGCGTATAGTTTCAAAATTACGTCAATATATTATGATGATGATGATTACATGTGTATTTAATATTTTTAAATAAAAAAAATAAAAAAGCCTTCAAATATCTTTAAAAAATTCTCATGTATGTTTTCATCGTATGTTGCAATGTTTAGCAGGATGATCACTTCGGATAATTTTCAGAATAGTATTGAATCGTATAGTTCTTTTGCAGTGAATTAGTGAATTTACTAAACAAAAGATATTGTAAAACGAAACCTAAAAATGTAAATCTAATATTATTTTTTACTTACATAGAAATATTTGTGAAGATGCAAAAAGTTTCGGAATAACAATAAGTTTATTCACCCGCGAAACACAGCAGAGCGCGACAGATTTTTGATCGTTTTACTTTTTACTCTCTTCATTTGTTTACATCACAAAATGTAAAAAGTGAAATTCAAAAAGTTTCTATATTTCCATTCAAAACAATCGCGAGTGCGCCTTCGATGCAGGCGCGAATTTTGAAATTGGAACAGGCGCGTTCACCGCCAGACGCGTGCCGGCGGACTGGCTAGTGGCTGGATGTAAAACTTTGTTGTCAGATTGGAACGCACCGGGGCTAACCAACCGAATCAGCAATACCATTAATTCAGTAATCCTATAGCCAACAACGGTGCTATATAACTTGGACGGTTGTTCAATATTTCACTTTCTAGGCAAGGCGTGACTGCATCGTTCCAGACTGGAGCGATAAAAATAAGTAAGTAGGTAACTGATCGAAATTATAAGTAAATAGGCCACACAATGAAATAAGCAAAGCATTAAAGCTTGTTCTTTTTGCATTTGTTTGGAGTGGTATGGGATTTACATCCTAGAACTAGAACAGGTGACAGCGTTCGGTAATAATAGACGAGTTTTTGGACGAGATCTCATAAAGTTGGTTATCTCTATACATACCCTTTTTCACAGCATGACCATCCTGCATGACACAAGTCAAATGCATATTTTTTTTTGACAGATATATAAAAACATGTTTTATTTCAGATCAAATTACATTACAGTCATGTTAGAAATTATTGGTCCATATATAATTAAATTAAGTTTAATTTAATATTTATATTAAATTGATCAATTAGTTAAATAATACTTATGTTATGTAGCATAATATGCATTATTACTAATGTTTTTTTTTTTTATATTTGATAGGCAATCATTTGTCCGCCATCTCACGTGATGGTAAGTGATGATGTAGACTATGATGGAGCATGATTGCCTAGAAGATGCCTGTTCACTCTCGCCTTGAAAAGGCCCAGGTTATAACGTTCCGGAAATAGATCCGCAGGCAGGGAGTTCCACACTTTGGCCGTTCGCATTAAAAATGTAGAAGCGTACCGCTTTGTGCGAAAACTTGGAATGTCGACAACATAAGGGTGGAATCCCAACCGCCGTCTCGTACCCCGGAGATGGAATGGGGAGGGGGGTATCAGGTCATGAAGCGATGCTGCACATTCTCCGAAATGTATCCTGTAGAATACAGACAAGCAAGCTACTTTGCGACGATGTACCTACTTATACATTACATTGTTGTCAAAAAAGAACAGATCCAAATATTATACATTTACTTTGACTTTGATATTCACATTTAATTTTAAGATACAATATCCATTCACAATGATACCTATTTAACATATTTATAAGAAGTAATTTAATAGAGGAGAGAAGTATAAAATTGACAAATTCAAACAGTGGTTTTACAAAATATAAACATGATGATCATGACTCATGATATAAAGGAATCACTTTCGCACATGTGATATTTTTTATTTATTTCTTCCATGCTGGCCTGGGAGCGAGAGAAAAACATAGAATGTGCCAGCTGCATTTCCTCCCGGGCATGCTGTAAAAACCAGCTAAGGGATCCGAGGGTTTCAGTATATTGTAATTTAGGCGATGGGCTGACAACCTGTCACTACAGCAATATACTTACAAATCTATCTTAAATAACCCTCAAAACTTTGTCAGACGTGGCGGAACGACCTTTGTTTGGGTCGTTTACGCTCTGCCTACCCCATTAGGGATAAAGGCGTGATTATATGTATGTATGATATTTTTTATATTGGCTACCTGCTGTCAGGACACTCAAGCTATCTGAAAAATACTATTGCAGATCCATCGAAAATAAAAAAGTAACACTCAGGCTTTCAGATGTTATAATAATCGATGAGTGTTTATGTTCAAACCTTTAATTTTTCATATGAACAAAACTCTACCTATACTATTTCCAAATCAGATTTAGAATAAAGGTAAACAAAGTGTTATGTCTTTTTATTCAAAAACACATTTCAAAAATAAATGATACGTGTTGGCAAATTAGTTAAATGACTAAAACTACTATTTCATTATGTGGTCACATCTAATAGATAAATCTTATTTTAGAAACAAGACATAAAACTCTGTTTATCTTTATTCTAAATCTGATTTGGAAATAGTTCACAGTTTAAATAACAATTTAGCTAGGTAAGTATACTAGTTCTAAGAATATTTACAGTAGAGCACTTGGGAACCTTAAAGTGAAAATACGAAGCTATTATGAGAATAGAACTCACAATAATTAAATTACCGTTTCTCACACAGAAAATTCCTTTTCTTCTTATTTTCCCTGATTCAACTAATGAGAGATGAGCATTGATATTTGATATCTAGAAATAGAAACTCGTAAAATGCTTTTTAAGTATGTAAGTTCTTCTTCTAAAAATATGCATATGTAAATTCTTCTTCTTCTTCCATGCTGGACTGGGAGAGATAGAAAAACATAGAATGTTCCAGCTGCCCTTCCTCCCGGGCATGCTGTTGAAGTCAGCAAAAGGGACTCGAGGGTTACAGTGTATTGTAATTTAGGCGATGGGCTGACAACCTGTCACTAAAGCAATACATATTACAATCTAAAATTGCCCTCAATTTTTGTCAGACGTGGCGAAAGCGCCTTTTAAGAGGCGTTAAACGCTCTGCCTACCCCGTAAGGGATAAAGGCGTGATTTATGTATGTATGTATGTATGTAAATTCTTCTTCTTCTGCTTAGCGTTTTCCCATCCTGATGCTGGGGTCCGCTTTCCGTATGTAAATAGTTTTAAGTATGTAAATTGAGCTGAGAAATTGTAGTAAACTCGAAACAAGAACCCTGGTGTCAGAGTTAGTAAACCACCTAATTGCACAGCTAATAGGCCTCTGATATGTTTTTGTGTAACGACAACTATCAAAGACAGCGACCGGGACCGACGGCTTAACGTGCCTTCCGAAGCACGGAATCCTTTTCTTTTCGGACAACCAGGTGATTCAAACTGGGATAAACCTCACAAGGCGATAAATTGACAAATGTCAACTTTGTGTTCCCCCCTGGGAATCGAACCCAGGACTTCCGGATCAGGAGCCCATGACTCAGACGACTAGACAACAGATTCAGTTGAATACGTATTGATATAAAATGTGTTGAGAAATTGTGATAAACTCGAAATGTGTAAAATGGATGACGTTGATGTCTTTTGTTAACGAATATCGTAGCGTCGTCATAGGTCGTACTATGTAATTATTATTCTTCTTCTTTTGTCGTGTGGGTATCGAGTCGATTGACTCTATAAACCCTGGTGTCAGAGTGTTTAATAGGCTTCTGACAGGGTTTTGTGTAACAACCACTATCCAAGGCAGCGAACGGGACCGACAGCGTAATGTGCCCTCCGAAGCACGGGTTTTTTTCTTCCAAGACCGAAATCCATATGGACATAGCGAATCTATAAGTGTTCTTAGAATCTTAGGCGACTATGCAACCCAAAAAAAAAACATGGCAGATATTTCTAGGTATTATACGAGCTATGTACGAACTATGGTAGGTATTAGGGAATTAGTAATCGGTATAATGTTTCGGTATCTATCAGTAATCATGTTAATATTATCTCATGTTTAATCTAAGGCAGTCCTAGTCACGAGATAAGTTATGATATGAATTAAGTAGGTAGGTTTGTGTGTAATTTTCTGTACTATACGGAGTGTAACTGCCTCCGTGGTCTAGTGGTCCGAGCCATGGGCTTATGATCCGGAGGTCCTGGGTTCGACTCCCAGGGGGGACATACAAAGTTGATATTTGTCAATTTATCACTATCAGTATTATGTTATCAGTTATTAGGATAATGCAGGCTGAATCCACCAAATTGTCTGGAAGAAAACGGATTCCGTGCTTCGGAGGGCACGAAACAATCGGTCCCGGTCACTGTTTCTAATAGTGGTCGTTACAGGTGATGTTCCTCCAATGTCCGTAGGAACTACCTTATAAACCCTACACGTGACCCCGAGTGGTGCTAAAGGTGCAATAAAAAGTTTCGTTCTTGACGATGCGGGCTTGATTTTCGGGATTACATGAAATTAAACGCTTATGACGATTTACAGACTTCTTATTTTATTGACGTTCGAATTACAAACGTGTGACAGCGTCCACGGACCTCTACTAACGGCGTTTTCTTCTGTCTGCAGACCAGCAACGTCCCGGCGTCCGACACTCACAAACTTCCTTTTGCCGCGCAGTTTTACTCTGTCTACACTATTTCACACACAGCATTTATCACTGCGACTGTACTTTAGTAAAGTGCGTTTACTATAACGTACTTTACTAAGTGACTGTACTTTTCACTACCTTTTATTTCCACTTTCTTTCTCTTCTTCCTTTTCCTTCTCGTACCATTTCAAACTTAGAACCACTGGACCTCGCAGCAAATAATGCCATACGATAAATATATAGTAGGTATGATGTGTCTCTGCTCTGCTCTCATCGCATTACAATATGAAGGCATAATAGCAAAACATTACAATATTATGTACTATCTTTTTGCTGTGCGGTTTCACGTTTCATTTTTCGTGCGAAGCCGGGGCGGGTCGCTAGTGTGTAAATATTGCGTAACTATAGGCATTTTAGCAATTCAATTTTGTAGTTTATTATTATTAAAATTCTAATAAGCATATTTTCTCTTTAGGACGAATGGTATCGATTTTGGATAACATTCGTTTTTATTTGTCACTCTCTTAGTTTGAAATACCATATGTAAAGCGTCCATCCCGGGTCTCGCTACTCATCATTACTATCTTTAAGCAGCATTCATAACGCATTTACAATTTGCCTTCAGGTATTATGACGTCTCTTATTTATGAAAATGTCATAAATAATTTAAAAGCTCAGAATCGACACTATAAGTTAAAAAATAAACAACCTGTTTGTTACATCACTGCATACTATAAAACAAAGTCGCTTTCTCTGTCCCTATATCCCTATGTATGCATAAATCTTTTAAACTACGCAACGGATTTTGATGCGATTTCTTTTAATGAATAGAGTGATTCAAGAGGAAGGTTTATATGTATAATACATATACCTATAGTACAGAAACACTGACGATTTCCGTGCAAAGCCGGGGCGGGTCGCTAGTAATGTATAAGTTATAAGGTTCGATTATGAATAAATGAATTTTGTATACGTATATAAAGCCTTTATATTTAAGGTTGCTAAAGTTTAAAACATGTGGTCCTACAATTTAGTAATCAACTGGAAATCATTCGAAAGAATTGCAGTTAAAGTTATGCCACTATATTCTTAAAATATTATCGTCTATCCCTTCTTTATTATAAGCAAATAACTTGCCTATCCACTTACTGATAAACCCGTAAGCAAAATAACAATACACAGAAATGGATAAGGAATAGTTTACTCCTTGGAAATATGTTGTTGATAGTTAAAAATGATAAGTAGTGCTTCCAAGCAATTACTCTTTTCAGTAATAATTTCTTTCTATAGGCAAAGAAAAGATGATCACACCAAAAATATAAATGTAAAAGTGAAAGCCAAGCTCATGGTGGTCTTGTTGCGTGAATCGCACAAAAAGTTGAGAGATCTAAAAAGGGAGCCAAGTCTAGGGTTTTCTTATAGTAATTCTTAGCTCTTCAATAAGGTTCATTTCATGTAACTTGGCTGTTGTAGAGAATAATTAGACCTGTCACCTGCAACGCCACTATACACTATCATTACTTTTTGTAGGTAAGTAAATAATTTGATTCTTACATATTCATCATGCTTTTTTAAAATCTATTGTAATTTATAATATATATTCATTTTGAATTTGAACTTTCTATGACACCCACGATAACACCCAACTTTAATTTTGTAGGGTAAAAAACACTTGTATGAGAAGGTGTCCAAAAAATAAGTTTTTTTTTGTGTGACCATTATCCACCATTTTTTATTTTCTAGTACTCCTGATAGTGGGTTAGGTATTTAATTATTTATTTTGTTTTTTAAGAACGGAGACTTTAAATGCAATTATCTCGAGAAGGACACATTTAAGGCACTTTCTTTCAATGAAACCTCTACTTATTTTATGAGACCTGTCAAACGATACCCCACTTAATACAGTAGTAAAAAAATAAAAAATAATGTCCCCCTTTCACTTGTATGGGAGGAGGTCCTCCCATACAAGTGGTATCCCAAGAGGTTGCCGAACATCTTATATCCCCGGCCTTACAAACGATTGCACAGAGCTGTTAAAAAGGTACGAGGTCATGTACAATAATGACCCTTTTTCCGAGGAAACCACATTGGCTGGTGAGGAACTGTTATCGCAAATAAGCGGAAACCGTCGCGAAGCGTGGATCAGCACTGTCACCAACATCGACATGACTCACAACAGTAAAAAAGCCTGGTCTTCGATTCGCAGGCTCACTAATGATCCACCTCCACCCTTATCCCCCAGCCAGGTTACCGCCAACCAGATAGCACACCAACTCCTATTAAATGGCAAATTGGGCCGGTCTGCAAAATGCCCAACCCTAAACAACTCTACGGGTACGTCCAACCAAATTAGTACGCCCTTTAGCCTAATTGATGTTGTTGTAGCTATTAAACATCTTAAATGCGGTAAAGCCTCGGGAATAGACAACATCTCTGTGGAGCAAATAAAACGTCTCGGGCCGGTTGCTGTATCCTGGCTTTTGCAGCTGTTCAACAACTGTCTGGAATCTGCTCAAATACCACGCATCTGGAGAAAGTCAAAGGTCATAGCGATACTGAAGCCAGGGAAACCAGCAGACAATCCTAAAAGCTTTCGGCCAATATCCTTATTGTGCCATACATATAAGCTATTCGAGCGATTGCTGCTGTCCCGACTCACAGGCTTTATCGACCCTAAACTAATCCCAGAGCAAGCAGGTTTCAGACCAGTCAAATCATGCTGCAACCAGGTTCTCAAGCTCACGCAACATATTGAAGATGGTTTTGAGTCAGGGATGATAACAGGCGCCGTATTTGTAGACCTTTCTGCAGCTTACGATACGGTGAACCTCAACCGATTGTTGTGGAAAGTGGACACCATGACTGGTGATCGTAAGTTCGTCATGGTTCTCCGAGAACTCCTCCATAACCGTCGGTTTCAGGTGCATCTTCTCTCTGACAAAAGTCGTTGGAGGTCACAAAGGAACGGCCTTCCTCAGGGCAGTGTTCTGGCGCCGCTCCTATTTAACATCTACACCAACGACCAACCGTCGAGCATAAATACGTCCCGCTTCTTATACGCAGACGATCTGGCGTTAACGTCCCAAGGCTCCAAGTTTGAGGAAGTCGAGGCTAATCTCACTGCAGCTCTCAACGACTTGAGCAGCTACTACGAGGTGAACTCACTGAAGCCAAACCCTAGTAAAACGGAGTCTTGCGCATTCCACCTGCGCAACAGAGAAGCAAAACGTAAGCTCAACATTGTGTGGCAGGGGGTACCTATATCGCACGGTGACTTCCCAAAGTATCTTGGCGTTTCCCTTGATAGATCCCTTACTTACAGTAAAAACTGCGAAAACGTCAAGAAAAAAGTGCACACAAGGAACAACTTGCTTCGTCGCCTTATTACAACCAAATGGGGAGCTACGCCGCGCGTGCTGCGGACGACAGGGCTAGCGCTTGCCTTCTCAGCTGGCGAATACGCCTCCCCTGTATGGGGCCGCTCTGCTCATGCCAAGTCAGTGGATACAGCTTTAAATGACACCTGCCGGATTATTACTGGTTGTCTCAAACCGACCCCGGTTTCAATGCTGTACCCACTGGCTGGAATAGCACCGCCAGATGTCCGCAGGGCTGTGGCTAGTTCCACTGAAATGGCCAACGCAGACCGTGACCTACGCCACCCCTTGCACGGCTACAATCCTGTGCCTCAAAGGTTGAAGAGCCGCCGTAACTTTTTCAAGTGCGTCACTCCGCTTACCAACGAACCCGCACAAGCCAGGTGCAACCTTTGGCGTGAAAAAGTTTCTCTACCTGCCCAATTTGTCCCGCTTTCCGAGAATCTGCCTCCTGGGCATGAACTGCCGTGGCCGATCTGGAAGTCTTTAAATAGACTTCGGTCTCAGGTCGGCAGAAGCAAAGATAACATGGTCAGGTGGGGATTCTCGGGAAACTCCGAGGTCGACTGTGTTTGCGGTGCATTTCAAACAATGGCACATCTGACATCGTGTCCTGCGTGCCCTAATACCTGCACGCAAGCGGATCTAATGAACGCCAGCCGATCCGCAATTCAAGTGGCAACGTTCTGGGCCGCCACATTGTGATAGTTACGTGTTCCATCGACACGATAAGAAGAAGCTGCATCAAAACAGGATGTTTACGTCCCTCCTGAATTCGAAAACAACTCGAGGGCAAAGTACTCCTCAGAGGATAAAGGTCCATTTACAGTTCATGTCACAAAAATGGACTTAAACGCCCCGGATAGATCTATCAAGCTGCTCAAGTTTGCACAACTCCTATTCAAAAACAAAGTGGAGGGCATAATTGACGGGAGTGTCAAGTCTCTTAGCCGCAGTCGAATTTCCATAGATTTTAAATCAGCTTTGTCAGCAAACAACTTTGTCGAGGTTACTTTTTTGAAGAATGAAGGTTTCTTGGCTACAGTCCCACAATTTCAGGTTACCCGCATGGGCGTGGTTCGCAACATTCCGGTAGAATGGACTTTGGAAGAGTTGGTGGATGGGTTAAAATACCCCCCTAACTGCGGTCCAGTTACTAAAGCAAGGAGACTGAATTTAAAAAAATACATTGATGGATCTGTTGTAGTGTCCCCATCAACCACAGTAGTCCTGACATTCTCAGGCCAAGTTTTACCTGAAAAAGTATTTTGCTTTTATTCCTCTCTGCCAGTAACTCTTTATAAATTACCAACGATTCAATGCCGCAAATGCTGTCGGTTTGGCCATATTCGTGCTCATTGCCGGTCCAAGGCTCGTTGCTTCTCATGTGGTCAGCAACATGAGGGTGGTGACTGCAATGAATCTCCACAGAATTGTTCTTGTCTGCTATGTGGCGGCAATCATAAAGCTAATGATCCAAACTGTCCCGAACACATTAGGCAAAAATCAATTAAAGTTGTCATGGCTCAAAAGAATCTCAGTTATTCAGAGGCATCAGTTGAAGTCCCAGCATCACGCAAGTCTTTTGCGGAGGCTTTAGCAGGATCCTCTCCATCTCAGAATCCTCCTACATCTTTCTCATACAAGAAGTCATTTTACAAAGAACACCGTCCCCCTCCAACCCCGGTCAAGTCATTCGATAGAAGAGCACATCTTGATATTATCTCTATCCCATCTTCCTCACAACAAAATGGATGTGCTTTGTTAAATGAAACCCCTCTGCCTGGTTCACCAACTCCAACACTTACTCCTAATGACAACTTAATTGAGTCTTTGGTTGTTGTTATGTTAAACATTTTATCCAAATTTTCAGATGCTTTACCGCCCCACGTCACTGATATTTTAACTGAGTACCTCTCTGTTCTGGCTGTCAAAAATGCACCCTCTATCCATAATTCAGTGGAACATCAAAAGCATCAATAGTAAGAAACATGATTTATCTTTCTTGATTAATAAATTTAAATCTGTCATTTGTGCCATCTCGGAAACATGGCTGTTGCCGGATTCTATCTTTAGATTCCCAGGTTTCTCCTGTTTGCGGGATGACAGGGATGACGGTTATGCAGGATGTGCAATTTTAATTTCTAGATCTATTATCTTTTCCCAAATTAATATTCCTCCTCACGATCCTGGTCTTCACATAGTTGCTGTTAGATCTTTTAATATTTCTTTTGCATCTATTTATATTCCGTATCCAAATGCACAATTAATTTTAGAGCTTCAAGCCATTCTTTCCTCTATTCCAGGTCCATTGGTCATTTTAGGTGATTTTAATTGTCATCACTCTTCTTGGGGCTCTTTTAAGTGTGACACTTTATCCCCATTCTTTTTTGATCTTCTTGATGCTTTAAATTTATGCATTTTAAATGATGGTTCTGTAACGCGTAGGGTTTCTCCAACCCAAAGTGCTGGGGCGGTAGACCTTTCTTTAGTTTCTCCCTCCCTTGTTATGTCCTCTTCTTGGCAAATTCTACAAAATAGTTATGGTAGTGATCATTTTCCTATTTTACTTTCTTTTAATAATATTTCCTCACCTAAATTAGATTATCCTCCTCTTTTAAAATATAGACTTCAAAAAGCAGATTGGAGCAAATTTTCTTCAATAGTTGAAAATAGTGTGTCTTCCCTTTCCGTTATTTCATCCAGTAATATTTTGGAATCATATCAAAATATTGTTTCAACATTAACATCTGCTGCTGATCAATCTATTCCAATAAAGAATTCTGCTCTTAATAAAATACCATCACCGCCTTGGTGGGATCCTGAGTGTACTTCTTCAGTCCGCAATCGCAATGAAGCTGAAAACTTGTTTGTGGCAGATACATCTATGTGTAACTTCCTCAATTTTCAAAAGAGTAATGCTCTATGTAAAAGGCTTCTGTCAAAGAAAAAACGTCAGGGTTGGAGTAATTTTTGTAGCTCCTTATCTCCGCGTACTCCCTCAGCTGTGGTTTGGAGACGCACTAATTCTTTTCGTAGAGCTCGTTCGGATCCTAGCATCTCTTCAAACGACTCCTCCTTATGGCTTCCAGATTTTATAAATAAACTTGCCCCTCCTTTTGTCCCCACCTTGGATTGTCTTTCTCCTTCTTCATTTGAGTCTGTTAGTTTTCATGAATTTGATAATGATTTTCCTTATTCTGAATTATGTTGCGCTCTTGATAATCTTAAGGATTCATCTCCAGGTATTGACGGAGTACCTTATTCTTTTATAATTAAATCCCCTCAATCTGCTAAAGAATATTTACTAAATCTTTATAATTTCTTTTTTAAGTTTAATATTGTTCCAGATTCCTGGAAATCGCAAATTGTAATTCCAATTTTAAAACCTGGAAAATTAGCATCGGATCCTAATTCATATCGGCCTATCGCATTATCGTCCTGTTTAGCCAAAATCTTTGAACATTTGATTAAAAACAGACTTGAGTGGTTTCTTGAAAACAAGGGACTTCTTTCAAAATTTCAGTTTGGGCTTAGACGGGGTATGGGTACTCTTGATAGCCTGAGTATTTTCACAACCGATATAAGAAGAGCTTATAGTGATAATGACCATGTCATTGGTGTATTTCTGGATATATCGGCGGCTTATGATAATGTTTTGCTCCCAATTCTCAGGCAGAAGATGCATTATCTGAGTATTCCAGGGAAGTTAATTAATGTAATAAGCAGTCTTTTCATGGGTCGTTCAATTGCTGTACGGGTAAACGGCTCCCTTTCTTCACATAGATATATCTGGAAGGGGTTGCCGCAGGGCTCAGTCCTTAGTCCCTTATTATACAATGTATACACTTATGACTTAGACAGAACTGTTCTTAGTTTTTGCAACATCTTACAGTACGCTGATGACATAGTCTTATATGCACGCTCTTCTTCATTTGAATCTGCTACTTCTCGTATTAATTCTGCTTTATTTTATTTGAATAATTGGCTTGTAGATCATGGTCTTTCTCTCTCTGTCCCTAAGTGCTCCGCTGTCGTTTTTTCACGGAAGAGAGTCATTCCTCGTATTGAAATTTTAATCGATAATCAGCCTGTTCCAATACAAGAAAAAGTTAAATTCTTAGGTGTTTGGCTTGACTCTAAATTGAGTGGGCAGCACCATTTAAAATATATCGTTGAGAAATGCGAGAAAAATATTAACATTATTAGATGTCTTTCAGGTGTTCGTTGGGGTTCTCACCCTTATTGTCAAAAGCTTTTATATAATGCTATCATCCGTAGCCATTTTGATTATGCCGGTGTTATTTTGGAACCATGCAATAGACTTGCTTTGGCAAAACTAGATAGAATTCAAGCAAGATGTTTAAGAATAATTGTTGGCGCGATGAAATCATCTCCTACGGTAGCTCTTCAGGTAGAATGTTTGGATCCTCCTTTGCATCTGAGAAGACAATTTTTGGCAGATCGTTTCTTTTTTAATATTGTTCAATTTTCTGAGCATCCTCTCATCGATAAATCAGTTTCTTTATTGGATAAAACCATAAACTCGTCTTATTGGCGTTCTAAGGAAAGTCCTTCTCTTGTTAAGTCCTTAAGTAGAATTGATATTAACTCTATTTTTCAGACTGACAGGAATCCTATCTTCAAATTTAATTTTAATTCCCTCATATTTTTACCCAAAATTGTGACTGGTCTGGACATAGAGAAGGGTTCCCCTGGTGCTAACGTGCAATTCAACAAGATTGTTGACAGGAATTGGCCTGGTTGGTTTCAATTTTTTACAGACGCTTCAAAGCTTACAGATTCAGATTATGTGGGTTCAGCGGTATGGATGCCTAAGTACCAAATAGTTTTAAATTTTAAATGTCCCTCTCAATTTTCCATATTTACTGGCGAAGCTATAGCTATTTTGGAAGCTGTTCTTTTTATTGAAACCAATAAGCTAAATAAATCCGTCATATTTTCAGACTCTCTAAGTTGTTTACAAGATTTGCTAAAACTTCCGTTCCATTCAAAAAGTAATTTTATTTTAAGTTTAAAAATTAAAGATGCTTTATTTCGCTGTCACAACTCTAATATTGATGTGGTTTTAGCATGGATCCCCAGCCACAGTGGCATTACAGGTAATGAAATAGCTGATTCGTTTGCCAAGCAGGCCATTCAGATAGGTAACAATAAATATTCAAAAATTTTTGCTCGAGACCTTCGCTGTACAGCCAAACCTCATTTGCATAATAGTTGGCAATCATGGTGGCTATCGCCTAATGTATCTGATGGTAAGCATTATCGAGCAATTCAACCTTCCATACCTTCTGTTCCTTGGTTCTTTAAATTTCGTGATCTCGACAAACTTATAACATCAATAATCATTCGTCTGCGGTTGGGTCATGTCTGTACTCCAGTATTTTTATCCAAATTACGTATTCGCGACCATTCCATGTGCGAATGTGGTATGGAAGAGGGTACTGTAGATCATTTATTTTTTAACTGTCCAAATTTGAATGTTTCCTTATACCAGTTGCTCCCTAAAAATATTCCTCGTCCTGTTAATGTCAGCTTTTTACTAACACTTGTCCCGTCTTCGTTTGTTTATACGTTAGCCAAGTTTATTAAAATTAACAATATTAGATTATAAATTGTTATGTCTTTCCATATGTTATTTAATAAGCCCACTCTTACTTACTAATTTTATGTCTTGTTTTAGGTTGGACTGAATGAAACTACTGGAAAGTGTCAATGTTTATACGTTTTTTTTCTTTATGTCAGTGTTTTCTTTGAACGGTGACTTTGGCAGAATCATCGTCTAAAAACGATGGAAGCCAATAACATTTAAAAAAAAAAAAAAATATTTATTTTGTTTTTAAAAACGGCGACTTCAAATGCAAATATCACAAGAAGGAAGGACCCATTGAAGGCACTTTTTTTTTCATAAAAACCTCTACCTTATTTTATAAGACCTGTCTAACGATAAGCCACTCAATATAGTAGTTAAAAAAATGCCCCTCTTTCACTTATATGGGAGAAATCATTATTTTAATTTTTCTTTTTACATTTCTAACCTTGAGTCATTATAATCGATCTTTATATCAAATATCAGCTCCCTAGATCATTTGGTTTTTGATTAATTGATTTTTGATGATATGTATGTCAGTCAGTCAATCAATCAGTCATAAAAATAACGATTTTTCAGAATAAATATTTAAGTAACCGTTTGATCTATGTTAATAATTAAGTTTTCGAGTTATGAAGGGGTCAAAAGTGGCTCCAAATGGTTTCTGTAAATATACACACGGTGCTGCTACCGCGTGTCTAGATATTAGCTATAGGTAAGACCAGAAGTTTGAAAAATGATTGAAACACTGGGCTCGATTCTAGATTTGCTGGCTAAAACTAAAATTAAAATCTTTTTGTCACTTTGAGTATAAAAACATTGAAAAAGAACAGGAGATTTATTCTCTCCGGTTTTTGATTTATAGTCGGTGGTTTTATCCTCGTTCAATCCCCTAGATTAGGTAGCCAACCCCGTGAGATACGGGATAAGGCTAGGGAGATGATGATGATGGTTTTATGCGTTATCTGTTATTTTTTTTCCGCCGTCATATGATATGGACATAAAGTGACAGAAATACTGGGGAAACGTGCAAAAGCGCTTTAAAATCTAGTGGTCATAAGTATAAAACCATAGAGTATAAATCGCCTGTCCTTTTTTAAGTTTATTATTTTGAAAGCGGCAAATAGATTTTTATTTTAGTTGTAGCCAGTATAATCTAGAATCAAGCCCAGTATTTACTTAAATTATGTAATTTTATTATTACTACCAGTAAGTTCCCTTCATAGTGAGTGAAAGAATAGTAGGAATTGCAAAAGTAACTGTGACAGTGGGTAAGTAGGCGGCAGGAAGTAGAGTCGAGCATGAACGAAAGTAACGAAAGGAAAAACAATTGCAATTTTTCACGATTCAGTGAAACTGAATTCAAATGCGACAGAAAACCCAACAAGTAATTATGCAATGCAATCGAAATTTATAAAGGGCTATGCATACCGTGCATGACTAGTCTATCGATAGAACTGAACAACTTTCTTTCTCCATATCAAAGAAAATATAATATTAGCTAACGCTAAAGAAGGCATGCATCAAGCTAGCATCCCACCCCCGAATTGAAATATGACCTCACCTCGTCTCCTATGGCGTACATAGGGTACGCGAGTCATTTCGACTATAATATTTCCAACTCAGTTTTATTTTAGAATAAAGGCAAACTAAGTTCCATGTCTTTTTAGCGAAAATCTTGTTTCTAAAATAAGTTTTAGCTAGTAGATATAACAATATAATTAAATACTTAGTTGTTGTAGTAATTTAACTAATTTTGCCGACATGTATCATTTATTTTTGAAATGTGTTTTTGGATAAAAAGATATGATACTTTGTTTACCTTTATTCTAAAACTGAGTTGGAAATACTATAGGCGGCAGCACACACACAAAACTCACTTCAAACCTGTACGGACACGTTATTGAGCATGTAGTATGAAAAAGACGGCTTGTATGGAGTTCATGTCCTGTGCATACCAAGAAACAGGTTAAAAAAATAAAAAACAATTGGCCCACCCTTACAAAATAACCCGAGCCGCTTAGACCATCAATGGGGGGATGATCCGCTTAGACCATCAAATGGGGGATGAGCCGCTTAGACCATCAATGGGGGGATGATCCGCTTAGACCATCAAATGGGGGATGAGCCGCTTAGACCATCAATGGGGGGATGATCCGCTTAGACCATCAATGGGGAGAAGAGCCGCTTGGACGATCCACCCATTGTATGAGAAGATCATTTTCTTTTTCATTTCTGATCCATGTTTCTCAAAGAAAGTTGTTAAGACACCCTAAAGTTTAGTCAGCAGATTTTTATTCTGGGTATTAGGTATTCAGCATTTTAATCTACAGCTTGTAAATACGTTGAGTGCGTGTCATCTTGGCAAGGTCGCCGGTTCAATCGAGGTCGAGGTCGTTCCTGCCGCGCCCAAATCTTCATTGTCCCAGCCAGCGTGCCTTTGAGCTGGGATCGGCCGCACACAATCGGGATCATACCACGGTCATGTCATATTATCGTTGTGTAGAATAGCAATGCATACAGCATTATTTCAATGCTGGCCTGGAAGCGAGAGAAAAACTTAGAATATGCCAGCTGCATATTCTAAGTTTAAAGTAAAAACCAGCTAAGGGGTCCGAGGGTTTCTGTATATTGCAATTTAGGCGATGGGCTGACAACCTGTTACTACAGCAATATACCTACAAATCTATCTTAAATATCCCTCAAAACTTAGTCAGACGTGGCGGAACGACCTTTGTCTAGGTCGTTTACGCTCTGCTTACACCATTAGGAATAAAGGCGTGATTATATGTATGTATGTATGTAGACTAGCAGTGAAATCTCAGCTATTGAGCTCGATTCTAGATTTGCCGGCTTAAACTAAAATTAAAATCTTTTTGTCACTTTTGTACCAAGGGCCGTATTTGTGATCAGCTCTCATGAGTGACAGCGAGTTTTGAGTTTGTATCAGAAATATCATTTCAGTACAAACTGGCCTGTCAAATCTATACTTAATATTGCTCTAAAGTTCGAGATGGCTTCATAAATACGAGCCTAGAAACATTGGAAAACGACAGGAAATCTATTCTCTATAATTTTGATTTATAGTTGGTGGTTTTATGCGTTATCTGTCATTTTTATCCGCCGTCATATGATATAGCGCATAAAATTGACAGAAATACTGCGGAAACGTGCTAAAGCGATGAGGCCGCCTATGTTGTACTTGTCTTTTGTTGTTATCTGTTGTGTTGTATGATTTGTTTTCTTACGTGCAATAAAGTTATTTTAGTCGGTGATTTTATGCGTTATCTGACATTTTTATCTGCCGTCATATGACATGTCGGATAAAATTGACAAAAAAATCGGGGAAATGTGCAGGAGCGCGTCAAAATTTAGCGGACAAAGAGTAAAACCATAGAGTATAAATCGACTGCCTATTTCAATTTTATTACCTATTTTGAAAGTGACAGATAGATAATTTTAGTTTTAGAAGGTAGAATCTAGAATCGAGCCCAATATCGCATCATACCAACCAGCAAAGCACATCGCTGCAGATCAACCAAAGGATATCAAAGGTCTGTATGCCTGTCACTTACAGAAAGTCAGTAGATCTGTTAGATTCTTGTTGGTCCTCTAGCAGCCAAGACTTTACCGACTATACGGGGCGTATAGGACAGCGTCCCGCAATCTTATAGCTTTATATTTCACTTATAGCTATTTACTTTAGAGGGTTGCTCAGTAAACGAAACTGAACAACTGTCACAAGGAAATTCTTTCAGGAAATAAAAAAAAAATGCTTTTCCATACAAGGTGTCTTCTTCTTCTTAGCGAGTGGGTTCTCGAGTCGAAACTGTCTGATCGAGGTACTTATTTTGTATGGGAAAGTATTTTTTTTTCATCTCTAGGAACGATTTTCCTGGTGACAGTTGTTCAGTTTTATTGACTGAGCAACCCCTATCAGTTTGCGGGACGCTGTCCCTTACACCCGATATGTACCTAGGTTAGGTACAAATATTTTTTTGAGCGTTGTTCGTACCTACTTACCTATACTCGTGCCTATGTTATGTTGCATTCATTTTATCGGTTCGCTGCTCCATACTTATTGTTTATTGTATTTTATTTTTAAAGTCCCATAAAGCAGTATCTGGAGGCATGTATTGGCAGTTTTTAGCTCAAATCGATATAAAAAGTAACGGACGGCTCATAAACCGAGCATTGACAGCTTCGACGTAAAAACTTTATGGATGGTTGATGGTTGCGAATTCGACGAAGAATCTGATCCAAACGGTATATTTATTTATAGGTCGTACGTAAACGTATGTACAAATGGTTATTACCAGGGAGGATGTGCTAACTAAAACTGTTATTTTAGAGGGAATATTATTTCATTAAACTCCGCCACCCGCTACACTTTAACGAATTGTCAAATCCCCATACAACCTGATCGATTGATGTGATAAATGATTGCTATCGCAGCAATTACGCGGCTGTTGCTACGGGGCCTGAAAACAAAATTAAACTGTTTAGTTTATTGCAACATTCTGTTCTGATTATCGGAATACCCATAAATAATTCAAAATGCCGCTATGGTGGTTATTTTATCATTAAAGAGGTAAGATGATACTGAACATTATTTTGAGACGTTTAGCCATGAGCATCGGTGGTTCAGTGGTAGAATGCTCGCCTGCCACGCGGGCGGCCCGGGTTCGATTCCCGGCCGATGCAATCTCTTTTGAATCGATTTTTATTGTTTTTACAAAAACGTTTTTCAGTCGTTTTTTGTTTTTTTGCTGAAATAAAACAAAATAATTATTTTGTTTTATTTCGGCACGAGCGAGGAACGGTCGCGAGTCGGTACACAAACTTTGTCAGAGAAGGCGTTTGTAATCTGTGCCAGAATTCATTGGGTCGTGTGACAACTCAAAAAACATAATTCGAACTTTTTCAAAATATTCAAAAAAAGCTCTCTGCCGAAACCCGGGATTGAACCGGGGACCTTTAGATCTTCAGTCTAACGCTCTCCCAACTGAGCTATTTCGGCTGTGATGATGAGTTGAAATTAGTTTACTATGTCATTTATACTTTAAATAATTTATTAATTCGTGTTATTTTTATTTTAAAAATATAGTTGTTACTACACTTATAGGAGTTCGAGAGATGCGACAGTGGCGCCATCAGTATTAAATGTATTGTGCCTGAAATACAAACATTTTCATGAATATTTTACTTTTGGCGACAATCGCAACTAATTCTCTATTCTATAAGCAATTGTCGCCAATCGTAAAATATGTATGAAAATGTTTGTATTTTAGACACAATTAATTTATAAATATTGAGAGCGCCACCAATGCTCTGCAACATATTTGGTGTACTGCCATCTATGATCTTTCTTTGAAACCACTTGATAAAACACTGACATCTATACTACTTGGTGTGATAGCAGAGGTAATGATTCAGCTACTTACTACTAGATGGCAGTTTATATTGTAATTAAGCTTCTCACTAAGAGATGGCGCTAACAAGTGTAAACAAGTTATGATAAAAACAGGAAGCAAAAGGAGTATTTTATAAGAGTATTTATTTTAGGCTGTTGTTCATTTCAGAGCAATACTATATACGTCCCATTATACGGAATGTAAGAGACAGCGTCCCCTAAACTGATAGGGTTTGCTAAGTCAACGCCACTGAACAACTATAAGCAGATTTTTTTTCCAGAAAGCGAAAAAAAATTGCTTTTTCATAGAAATTGTCTGATCGTTTCGTCTCCTGAAATAATTTCGTTGTGATAGTTGTTCAGTTTCGTTGACTGAGCAACCTCTATCATAGAACGCCTTACAGCCAGTATATAGTATTGACAAATGATTCTTTGTATGAAAATGTATGAGATGTACCGCACTGAAGCTGTAGCGGAGCGGCGCGGCGCTTAACAGCGCGGCAATGCATCGATTCGTAAAGCGCACAACTTGACCAAAACTTGATTAAAATAATTATTGGCGTGCCTCTCTCTGTTACCTCATAATAGAAAATGACAAGTATCTACGAATTGGTACCAATGTCAATTGATTAATTTTGACAGATTTTGATTGGTTGTGCTGACAAATCCAATGTAGACGTCCATATTAAAAAGTGTTCCGAAACTATTTCTGGATAAATTTATCGTTATTAACAAATCATTAATCATTAAATTCTGAATTTTTGAAAAAGGAAAAGGTGCAAATACCTAATGCTTTTCTGGTTCTGGAGGTCCCGGTCCCGGCTATCTTTGACAACTTCTTCTGAGTCATTTATAATAACATCTGCCACTGTCAAATATTGTTAGGCACTTTAAAACTCTGCTAATTACTTCTAAAGATTAAATTCTAAAAATAAAGGAATCTTGTATTCACGGACAGACGAGCTCGTGGGTGTAGCTTACAGGATAATTGGACCAGTCACAGTCCCTGGAACCACAAAGAAAGTTACAGATAATAATAATAATAAAACTAGTCTATGCTTTGGTTGCTACAAGTGCGACAAAACCCTATCTCTTAAACTAGGTAGACCTGTATCTTAAGAGATAGTGTTCGACCAATTGAAAAACTAAAAATACAACCAGCGAGTGGAGTTTCACATTGTCAATTTATGTTGAAACAATAGGAAGGTATTCAAGGTAATAATATAATATGTGTGTAATGTGTATATTACTTTTTGATGCTTTCATTCAATGAAAGCATCAAGTCTGCTTATCGTAATTTGTACCCGAACTACACTACATTTAAAAAATAATATCATACCTGCTGTGGCAGCTTTTGGACGTTTAGAAGTGAAAAATCTGAAGACTTATACGTTTAGGTAGCTTAGATAATTTCTTAAATTAGGCCGCTGTTATATCTAATCATCGTCATCATCATCCTAGCCATCTCCTAATCTAGTAATACATACAAAACATTGTTTGAATTCAGAGGGTCTCAAATAAAAATCTTCCATGCTGGACTGGGAGCAAGAGAAAAACATAGAATGTGTCAGCTGCATTTTCTCCCGGGCATGCTGTAAAAACTAGCTAAGGGATCCGAGGGTCACAGTATATAGCTATTTAGGCGATAGGCTGACAACCTGTCACTACAGCAATATACCTACAAATCTATCTTAAATAACCAAAACTTTGTCAGACGTGCCGGGTCGACCTTTGTTTAGGTCGTTTACTCCTTACCCCATTACGGAAAAAGGTGTATGTATGGAATAAAATTTCCCAATGGTATCAGTAGCGAGACATTTAACAGACAGACAACAACAAAATTATCACTATGACTCAACCTATGAAACATATTACAAAAATGCAATAATGTTTTAATTATTGATAGGAAAAAACACTCAATTAAATAATAATTATTACAGTTATCTATTGCTTGCATCCTGCTGATTAGAAATTTATAGTCTCATTCATAAGGGTACTGTAGATTTTTTTATTATAGCATAACTAAACCATTTTATTTTAACTTGCCCAAAAACATTAATTAAAAGTCTAACTAAAAGTTCAATAAGTAAAAGAATACTTCCATTACCCAGTTCGGGAACTTTTAACGAAGTTCATTCAATGTTTTGGATATTTAAAAACAGTAAAAAGAATCGCCCAACGTGGGGCTCGAACCCACGACCCTGAGATTAAGAGTCTCATGCTCTACCGACTGAGCTAGCCGGGCTGTGGTACACGACACGAAATTAGGGATTACGTTCATTGACCCACATTTTAATCATAGATTTTCTATCGCATAAATTGTATCCCATGTGACTTACATAATAATTTCAAGGCCAACAACGTTACGTTATCAATAACCTATTTTCTGGGCCTCATTTGGGCTATTATTGATATTATTTATATTTACCTAGCTGATAAGCTGGATCTGTAGCACAGAATATATTTAATAGTACTTTGTAGTCAACTTAGAATTACTCTTCATCATCGTATAAAGTCTGTCGTAGGTCTCGGTTTTAGTTTCTATTGCCACGGAAATGTTCATGCATTCATTAATTACTGTGACCGCGAAGATTTAAAATTTCTGCTCACCAATGTATTCCAATAAAAGAAAAAGAATTTGAAATAAAGAACCGACGAATATTTCTTCCATACTGGACTGGGAGAGAAAGAAAAACATAGAATGTTCCAGTTGCCCTTCCTCCCAGGCATGCTGTAGAAGACAGCAAAAGGGATTCGAGGGTTACAGTGTATTGTAATTTAGGCGATGGGCTGACAACCTGTCACTACAGCAATACACATTACAATCTAAAATTGCCCTCAATTTATGTCAGACGTGGCGAAAGCGCCTTTTAGGAGGCGTTTTACGTTCTGCCTACCCCGTAAGGGATAAAGGCGTGATTTTATGTATGTATGTATGTAATATTTTTTTACTCATCGATTGGCGCCGGCACTGGCCACATCAGTATTCAGCCAGCGCATGCAGCAGGAAGAGGCACGAAGCTCGATCACAGTTAGCTTTTACTTAGCAACGCCTATCTACTTATTACCTAGCGAGGTATTCGCGACGGACCACACGTGTGGTGACCTAAGGTAATTATTTATAGCACCTGTCATCGACAGTTTTAGGACGTCCGCTAACTTGACTGACATCCACGCGTTGGGCCCGCTTTTGTATTCGTATACAGGGTGTAAGGGACAGCATCCCGCAAACTGATAGGAGTTGCTCAGTCAACGAAACTGAACAATTATCAGCCGATTTTATTTCCAGGAAGTAAAAAATATTAATTTAACTTTTCCATATAAATTGTATGATCGAGGTGCTAATTTCGTATGAGAAGTTAAATTAATTTTTCGTCTCCTGAAAGAATTTCCTAGTGAAAGTTGTTCAGTGTGGTTGACTGAGCAACCCCTATCAGTTTGCGGGACGCTGTCCTTTACACCCGGTATAACGAAGACAAATGCGGACACTCCCTAAGATTGCGGACACTTCCTATTCCCACATATTTTCTGATCGAGATGGTCATTTTGTATGGGGAAGTCGTTGTATTTCCTGATAGAATTTATTTGTGAAGGTTGTTCAGTTTTGTTGAATGAGTAGCCCTGTATATATTTTTGGCTAAATTCATATTCGATTTCCCCTTCTTCTTCTTCTCGAGTCAATGGCTTTAAATCGTTGACAAATTTCCCCTTATTATACTCAAACCAAAATCATAATTTTTTTAACCCCAATACGAACACACCATGCATAATAAAATATGCCAAGTCATGTCGAGTAAGCTCACGGCTTATAGTGAGGGGTTTCCAAAAATGATTCATTCATTCTCACCTAGTTAGGTATTACTTTACTTTGTATTTATTTACGTAAGCAACGTGCTTCTGCAGAATGTTTTCCCGGATTTCCGATCATCTGAATCATCTGACACCGTTAAATGAGTGAGGTGATTGTGTATTGCTATTGGTACCTTCAATCACTCTCATACAGCACTTCTTAGCTTTAAACATAGGAGTAGTGTAAATAAAGTTAGAGGTACCTTTATACACTATGCTGTATGACGTACAGAACGTTAAGGGGATCCCCGGTGCACTCCAGCGCCCTCATCAGTCAAAAAATCATTGCTCACCGAAAACGCAATTAATCGAAAATCCGGTAGATCAGATTGAAGTATTTTTTACTAAAGTATTTTTTAAGCATTAAACATTAATAATTCAGAGTTCACTTCAGTTACAGACAGTAAAAGTGCTAAAAGTGGCCGTTTTTCGCAAATTTCCTATCTGTAACTACAACGAACTATAAGTTGCAACTTTATAAGGTTCCAAATGACCTTTATTGCTTTAACCTCAATCTGATTTACCGGATTTTTGATTGATTGTGTTTTCAGTTCATTATGATTTTTAGACTGATGAGGGCGCCACTTAGCCCAGGGAAGCCCCTTAATGATGGACCTCTGTGCCTAGCTATAAAATTGGAAACAGCTGCCATGTCCCCATGCCTAGACAACCAAAAATCGGTATGTATAGAAATCAGTAGAAGGAAAGTGCAGTCTGATACATTTACTTCCATGCTGGACTGGGAGCGAGAGAAACACATAGAATGTGCCAGCTGCATTTCCTCCTGGGCATGCAGTAAAAAACAGCTAAGGGATCCGAGGGTTTCAGTATATTGCAATCTAGGCGATGGGCTGACAACCTGTCACTACAGCAATATACATAACATAACATAAAAATACTTTATTGCACGTAAGAATACAAATCATACAACACAACAGATAACAACAAAAAACAAGTACTACATAGGCGGCCTTATTGCTAAGGTAGTATACGTACAAATGTATTTTAAATAACCGTCAAAACTTTGTCAGACGTGACGGAACGACCTTTTTTTAGGGTGTTTACGCTCTGCCTACATATGTATGTATATGGTATGTATGTATATGATATGTATGAATTTGACAGTCATAGCAAAAATGCCTTTACAGGCCTGTTCATGCTCTGCCTCCGCCTTACCTTCAAGGCGTTAAAGGCGTGATCGTGTGATGTACATCGTATTAACTTTATATAATGTAACTTTATGAGAATATTCAATTCAAATTCAAAATATTTATTTCAGAAATCATAGTTCCATAGAAAATTAATAGTTTATCAATAAAATAAAATTATATCAATAAAATTAAATTATATGCATCTATTAATGTCACAATAAAATTATAAGAGTAATTAATTGTAATGTCATGTCAAAAGGAATAAAATTGAAAAGTTTCTATTAAATAATACTTATTAATTAATTAAATAATTAACTAATTAGATAAAAACCAGCCTTCCAATACAGCCGTCCAGTGACTTGCAATGGGACACTGGAACTTACCTCCGACTACCCTCAGGATAGTGTTGGTGCTGCCTTGTACTCTGCTCATCGGCGACGCCACTTTCTTGCGCATGATCGCAAGAAAGTGATGTTATGAGTCTATGTACCAACTGGCGAAGCCTTTTAGGGTCGTATTTATGAAGCGATATCAAACTTGAGAGCAATATTAAGTATGGATTTGACAGGCTAGTTTGAAATGACATTTCTGATACGAACTTAAACTCGCTGTCAATCATGAGTGCTGATTACAAATATGGCCCTTAGTTTCGTACCTATTGTAGACATACATACATAAACCACGCCTTTATCCCTTACGGGGTAGGCAGAGCGTTTAACGCCTCGTAAAAGGCGCTTTCGCCACGTCTGACAAAAATTGAGGGCAATTTTAGATTGTAATATGTATTGCTATAGTGACAGGTTGTCAACCCATCGCCTAAATTACAATACACTGTAACCCTCGAGTCTCTTTTGCTGACTTCAACAGTATGCCCGGGAGGAAGGGCAACTGGAACATTCTATGTTTTTCTATCTCTCCCAGTCCAGCATGGAAATTATTGTACACACTACACTTTGTGGTCTGCAGTTTTCATGATGCATGAGTGTGCCAGTTGTGGGTTTCCCAGTGACTCAACATGCGTCAATAGGTAAAAAAATAAAACGAAATAGTTATAATCTGCATGTTCGTGGTCTACTTGCAGGAAGGTAACCTTATTGTGGTACGTGGTGTGGTAGGTGACACAGAGTTGCCAATAAAGTAATTTATTTATTAACATACAAATAATCACGCCTTTATCCCAAATGGGGTAATCAGAGCGTAAATGACCTAAACAAAGGGCGTTTCGCAGAGTCTTACAAAGCTTTGAAGGTTATTTAAGAAGGTTTATAGTTATATTGCTGTAGTGACAGGTTGTCAGCCCATCGCCTAAATTGCTATCAGAAACCCTCGGATCCCTTAGCTGTTTCTTTACTACATACCTGGGAAATTAAATGCAGCTGGCACATTCTACGTTTTTTATCTCGCTATCAGTCCAGCATAGAAGACGAATATTTATTAACAATGACACAAAATATTAAGCGGATGATATTTCCATTATTAATTGTCAAACATAAGAGTTTGATATCCTAGCCTAGATGTTATGATGATAGAGCAATGATCATACAATTTGTAAAGATTACAAGATGGAGGGGAGGATGGTACCAAAATCAATCATTTGTGACTTCCTCCAAGTAGGGAAGAAAGAAGAAACATCTGCAATAAAAGATTGTTAGATGTTTTACTAATTATAGGATCATTGCTCTTTTATCATCATCTAGGCTAGAATATCTAACTCTTATTTTTGTCAATTAATGATGGAAATATCACCCACTTAATAGTTTCAAACATAGATATCTACTTTGTTTTTTTATACCAAGGTTATACCCATCAAACTCAGTTTATGTTTATACTCAGAGTTTAATTTCTAAATTAATTCCAAATTGTATTATTTTGTGGGGGCAGGCCTGGTGACCTATATTACGGGTTATTACAACTTAGTTTAGGCATCAGCCATCCGCAAAATACAACGGATAAATTTAAATTGTAATTGTAAAGTGCTCAACAAATTTTGTGGTACGAAATAGTTCGGGATAAAGGCGTATGTAATAAATAACTTTTTTATTTATTATTTTACAAATGCTATCTTGAATTCAATTATGGCATTAGTTCCTTCTATCCAGGCAGCCATCAATCCTTTGACCGCCAAAATTCAACCATGAAACATCTAATTTCATCTCATCGGCAGTTTCTCTCCCTGTGCGCTTGCGCAGAATCGTTCACCCCTCTTTACGAGCAAGCACGATGTTTTACGATCGCTTACGACCGGCCTTAACGAGGGACTTGATGTTCCTTTATTGTAATTAATTTGAACGAACGATGACAACTGCCACGCTGATTTCTCCTGCACTTGTCTTTCGCCAGAATTCAGTGGTTAATTAATGTTTATGTCTAGTAATAAGATTGTCAATTGCAGTGGCTTTGCGAGTTGTCATCTGCATTTGAACTCAGCCCTGTCATATCATATGTCATGTCTGTCATATTCATATTATAATTTTGCAAAGTTAGAACTGTTTACACAAAATATATTATAGACACGAAAAACAGATCTAAAGTATTTTCTACCAAAATTAAGAAATTACCGAAATACTGGGTGTAAATTCTGGCTGGCATTTTTGACTATTTAGTCTATAGCGTTGATTAAAGAGCAGTAGCAAGCCAATACGTAATTTTTGCCTTGAAATAGACAAAAAATATTAGAAAAGTAATTATAAAACATTTAGGTTCTTATTAAACCAAATAGTTAAATTAATCAAAATTTTACAAATATGTAAATATGACAAATAAAATCGCCAAATATGCTCAAACAATAATGATGATAAGTAATAGAATGGACTCGGTATTTCTCGCACGGTTCATTGATATGCATGTCAGAATATAAAATTGGATTAATTTTAATTTTTAATAAATTGGTAAATCAAATTATGATTATTTGTAAATTTTTGATAGATTTTGGATATATAATTTTTTTCGCTTTTTTTTTATGACTTCATTTTATTTTTTGTGTGTTGATTAATAATTTGAATTTTTGTATTTTCGATTTTACTTATTTATTTATAATTTAAATTTTAAATGGTAATATTAAATATGCCTTTTTATCTTTTTAAATTCACAGTTTTTATAATTTGATTAAATATATTTGATTGATTGTCAGACTAACATAATATTAAGTTAAAATTGTTACTAACATCCAATAACATTTTTTATTTATTTATTTATAATAATAAAATACAAACGACTGGACACAAATCAATAATATATAATATTCCTGTAAAATTAAAATACAAACAGTAACATAACCAGGTGGAAATGTGCTCTTAACACTGGCCGCGTTTCCACGTTGGATGGAAAGCGATATATTCTGCATCAGATACGATCTCGAGACACGTCTCAAGCGTCTGCATAAATTGATTTAATACATACATACATATAATCACGCCTTTATACCTAATGGGGTAGGCAGAGCGTAAACGACCTACACAAAGGCCGTTCCCCCACGTCTGACAAAGTCTTGCGGGCCATTCAAGAAAGATTTGTACGTATATTGCTGTAGTGACAGGTTGTCAGCCCATCGCCTAAATTACAATATACAGAAACCCTCAGATCCCTTAGTTGGTTTTTACAGCATGCTCGGGAGGAAATGCAGCTGGCACATTCTATGTTTTTCTCTTACTCCCAGTCCAGCATGGAAGATTGATTCAAGACCGTAGTTAAATAATAGGATGATTAGGATGTGTGTGATAAACAATACAAAATAGTGTCCAATTATATTTAGCTGATGAAGGTTTGAACGTGACTGAAGCCAAAACACGCAGTTGATCTCCTGATATATCCAGCATAATAACAAAGATCATCCTAAGTTAATAGCGACTGAAGAGATTACGCAGCTGAACTGAGGCTTTGAACCGATTTTTTTACATTTATTGTAAATTTTTTCTTCCGTTCTGGCCTGGGAGCGAGAGAAAAACATAGTATGTGCCAGTTGCATTTCCTCCCGGCCATGCTGTAAGAACCAGCCAAGGGATCCGAGAGTTTCAGTATATTGTAATTTAGGCGACGGGCTGACAACCTGTCACTACAGCAATATACTTACAAATCTATCTTGAATAACCCTCAGAACGTTGTCAGACGTGGCGGAACTACCTTTGTTTGGGTCGTTTACGCTCTGCCTACCCCATTAGGGATAAAGGCGTGATAATATGTATGTATGTATGTTGTAAATTGGAAGTATAGCCTGCATATTTCAACAACCGTCTATTTCAATATATCGGTAGGTTGTACATTCATATAATCACGATTAACTGCCTGCGTGGTCTAGTGGCTAGTGCCATGTACTCCCGATCCGGAGGTCCCGGGTTCGATTCCCAGGGGGCAAACATAAAGTTGATATTTGAGAATTTATCACTTTGTGAATTGTTCCCTTGTTTGGTTAGGACTTTGCAGGCTGAATCACCTGATTGTCCGAAAAGAAAAAGATTTCGTGGTTCGGAGGGCAGGTTGTAAGCCCATCGCCTTAAGTGCAATATTGAAACCCTCGGATCCCTTAGCTGGTTTTTACAGCATGCCCGGGAGGAAATGCAGCTGGCACATTCTATGTTTTTCTTTCGCTCCCAGTCCAGCATGGAAGAATTCAAAGTGTACTAGAAATAAATCTATATCTACATCACTAGTTCACTACATAGTATAAAACAAAGTCGTTTTCTCTGGCCCTATATCCCTATGTATACTTAGATCTTTAAAACTACGCAAAGGATTCTGTTAATGGATAGAGTGATTCAAGAAGAAGGTTTATATGTATAATACATGCATAATATAGTAAAGAAACACTGGTGATTTCCGTGCGAAGCCGGGCCGGGTCGCTAGATCTGCTAAATCGAGCGCGGAATCGTTTTCCATACAAAAACAAAGATCAGACAATGCGAAACACGCTTCCGAGGGCGGGTTAGCAGATCCCGCTTCTACGCGCGGAGAAGCATTTTCAGTATGTTCGACACTGCGTGTTTTCCATACAAACTGGGGTACTTACTTAATATTAGAATGGTTTGCGTGATTATTTCTAACCTAGGCTGGACACCAGGTAAAAAAATAAACACGGGCGTACCAAGTCGCGGGCACACACAGCTAGTCCCTAGTATTAACTTAGAATTGTTGTGTTCATTGAATTATGAAGTTATTGTTTTAATTCCATATTTGGTGATTTACAATTGCGGTATGTGGTTGATATTATTACAATGTGGTTATCCTGTAACCGAATATTGTGTAATCTATCTGCTGTAACTGTTATTTAGGTAAATTACGAGACTAATTACAACAATATACCTACAAATATATCTTAAATAACCCTCAAATATTTGTCGGTCGAGGTGGAACGACCTATTTTTAGGTCGTTTACGATCTGTCTACCCATTAAGGATAAAGGCGTGGTTATATGTATGTATGAATGAAAAAAAAACGGTCGATAATGTTAGAGTTATACAGGGTGTAAGAAAAGTACCGCGTTCCTTTATTTTTTTTATTATTATTATTTTATTCGTAAAACAAAACTTTGTTACGCAACCCTACGGCACACATACGTACCCCCGCCGCCGCTGCCGCGCCTGTGTGCGTGTAAAGATAGCGTTACTTGTTTCTTTTTGACAAAATTAAGAAGAAAGTAATATTTTTATTTAGTTTATTTGTGTATTGTGTTGTATATCACTAATACATTACGTGATTTGAAGGAACATAGTACTTTTTTTACACCCTGTATCAGTACCTAGTTGCGTAGGCCTGACGCTTAGGCTCGTATTTGTAAAGCTATTTCAGTATATTGCAATTTAGGCGATGGGCTGACAACCTGTCACTACAGCAATATACCAACAAATCTATCCTAAATAACCCTCAAAACTTTGTTAGACGCGATGGAACGACTTTTGTTTAGGTCGTTTACGCTCTGCCTACCCCATTAGGGATAAAGGCGTGATTATATGTATCTGATGATTGAGAGCAATATTAAAAATGGATTTGACAAGTCATTTTGTACTGAAATGACATTTCTGATATATACCAACTCAAACTGGCCGTCAATCTCAAGTGCAGATTATAAATACGGGCCTTAAATTTATTAATCACAAAATTGATTTTTCGTTCCAGCGGTTATGGGTTAGATCGTTTCCAGTTTAGTTAAGATAAGACAAGCCTTGGGAAACACAGATATCCAGTACGATGGATTCTATAATTTAGTTAGACAGGAGGGCACTGTTCCACGAGCTACAGGAGCTATGAATGATGTTGGAACATTCTAGAAGAATTAAATATGCCAGTGAATTAAATATGCCAGTACCTAAGTTAGAGCTTCTTTTTTATTATCAATTTTTATTTTTCTTCCATGCTGGCCTAACATGGTAAAACATGTGCCAGCTTCATTTCCTCTCGGACATGCTGTAAAAACCAGCTAAGGGATCCGAGGGTGTCAGTATATTGAAATTTAGGCGATGGGCTGACAACCTGTCACTACAGCAATATCTACCTACAAATCAACTCTCAAAACTTGGTCAGTCGTGGCGGAATGACCTTTGTTTAGGTTGTTTACGCTCTGCCTACCCCATTAGGGATAAAGGCGTGATTATATGTATGTATGTAAGTTAGAGCTTCACCCGGAAGTAGAACCCTTGCCGCACAAAAGTTGACGTGTCCAACGTTCTTTACGAGAATTTAAATTTGGAATCAGACGTGTGCAATTTTATGATTTGTTTATGCCTTCCGTCTTCCCATTCACACTTTTCCTTGACTGTATTGTATGACTGTTGCAGTGCATGAACGACCGTGACGCGTAATAAACGCTTGTTATGGTTTTACACCTCATTACTGACATGGTGCCTACTTGTCTTACCATACATACATATAATCACGCCTTTATCCCTAATGGGGTCGGCAGAGCATAAACGTATTTTTTTGTATACAAAGGTCTTGGGGTTATTTAAGATAGATTTGATGTAGTGACAGTTTGTCAGCCCATTGTTTAAATTGCAATACTGAAACCCTCGGATCCCTTAGCTAGTTTTTACAGCACGCCCGGGAGGAAATGCAGCTGGCATATTCTATATTTTTCTCTCGCTCCGAATTCAGCATTGAAGAGTCTTACCTTCTTCTTCTTGTCTTACCTTCCTTGTATATTCTACATATTATACGTACCTATAGTTAATTAAATGTTTGTCCCTGGCGTACTTCAGATTCTTATTTGACAAAAGCATATATAGACAAAGATATATAATATATATATTTATATTAAGACTAGCTGTGACTTCGTACGCCCGGTTTGTGTGGAAAACACTCGCAAACAGTAAGTACCACAGTTTGTATGGAAAACACGTAACGAACATACAGAAAACGCTTCTTCGCGCGTAGGTGCGGGATCTGCTAGCCCGCGCGTGGAGGCGTGTTTCGCACTGCTCTTTGTTTTTGTATGGAAAACACGATTTCGCGCACGAGTCAGCAGATCCCGCTCCTACGCGCGGAGAAGCGTTTTCAGTATGTTCGACACTGCGTGTTTTCCATACAAACTGTGGTACTTACTCAATATTATAATGGTTTGCGTGATTATTTCTAACCTAGGCTGGATACCAGGTAATTAAAAAAACTCAGTCAAATAAAAAGTCCCTTAAAGATCGGTTAAAAACGATCCAAGTTCAATTTCCTGCCTACCCCCTTAGTCAGGTGGCGTCATTATTTGTATCGTAACTTTAAGTTTAAGTAATGCTCAGTCAAACAAAAAACTTTCCATCAAAATCGGTTAAATACGACCGAAATTCAATTTCCTACCTACCTCCTAAGTCATGAGGCGTGATTATTTGAATCGTAACTTTGACTTTAAATAATTCTCAGTTGAATAAAAAAGTTCCATATAAATTGGTTAAGAAACAGCCAAATTTCAATTTCCTGCCTACCCTTTAAGCCTCATCCTAAGTTGCAACACACAGTTGAATAAAAAAAGTCCCATCGAAATCGGTTCAGTAGTTTTTGCGTGATGTGGTAACATACAGACAGACAGACAAAAATTCGAAAAAAAATCGTTTTGATCTCTATATCGTTAATAATGCCTGCTGCAATTTTTTTTTTGTAAAAATATTCAATGTACAGACACGACCCTACTAGAGATTTATTATATGTATAGATAAAGTTTTGAAAACTGGGTAGGTATATCTGTATTATTTTCATACGAAAAAGAAGAAAATAAAAATTTTAACCCCTCAGTTCTGTTGATCAAACTGTTTTGTATATGAGGGTCAAAAACGTTATTTATGTTTAAAATGTTCTCAAATGTTTTTTGGCTAGTTCTTCTGTTTCTTACGCAGGATCGTATCATACTCTAAACAACTCTGATCAACATTTTTTTTCTTCCATCGCCTTGAATGGATGTCAGTTGTATGCCCGACTGGAAATATGGCGAGACTGTTATCAGAGCCCCCTATGAGTGGTCGACAGGCGGGTCCGCGCGCTGCTATCTGCGTGCGCGCACAATGTCGGTCGGGGGTCGTCGCTCTGGCAATTGTGACAAATTGCAAGCATTATCAATCGCACTGGCCACTATACTGGTGCGCTTGATGCTAGTAGAATATAGCTGTCAGAGTCTTCTTCTTTTGCTTCTTCTTATAAGCGTGTCGATGGAACACGAGAAATTACACCGAAATCGAAAACCTACTTGATAGCAAAAGAAGCGGCTGAATTCTGGGCCGGTACTTTTGCTATCAAGTAGGTTTTCGAGTTGATCTACAACTCGATGAATTTAGGCCATGGGCTATCCGCTTAAGAGACCAAGGTTTTAAATTGGCAAATAAGGGCTGAAAGAAGTAATTTTATTTGATCCCGTGATGAGTCCTCAAAATTGACTTGAGTGGCTGAGGAATAAAAGTTGCTGGAGAACGATGGCATTTGATTCCCATGTCATACATAAACAGCAATGGATGTCGAGTGTTGGCTGTCGCACCAGTGATGATATCGCCTGATGTCTGACAGTGACCTGTCATAACTATTTATTATATTGCTTCTTTCCCTCAAAATACGCAAATATAATTATGGTTTCACAGTTATAGATAGGAATTATTTTGACTCAACATATTTTTTCTTTTTTATCCAACTATACAATTAATATTATGAGTTGCACTTCAGGTTCGCACTCTATCCATTAATCACACTTAGGTTTGGAGGAACAATTTGTTACCCCTATCAAATCTGATATAATTGTATTACACATCCAATGCCTACTCACCTTAGAAGAATCTTAATGAACCACAAAAAGAAACGATACCTAAGTTAAACATAAAAAAAAAACATGCATGTGATATAAAAAAATAAGGAATCCGTCAGTTTCTTTTAAACGCCAAAATGTGTATAATTTAATACAAAACATTATAATTATCTTAACATCAGAAGGAAGGCCGTGAATCAACTTGACGGTTTGCGGAATCGTAGCCTCCGAGAGATCATTTATCAAACTTACACAAAAACAAACAATATCAAATAGGTTTGATATTTACGTAGGTATTTTTTTCTCAGAATCTCTAGAATCAATCTTAGGTAGGTAATATTTAAATTCGAATTGTGTGCTTTAGAATTTGGTCGTTACAAAATAACTATGACTTCCGCAATCTAGCAAATTGCAGCCAGTATTAAAGATAGTTTCTAATACTGTCATTACTGATGAAGAGAGTTTTATTAGACAGTTGATTTCCTCAGTAAGTAACGTTGACTAATTCAGGTGGCTCTATCGTCTCTATTTACCGTTGATTTATGTAGAGAAATATCAACATTTGCGAATGGCAACGAATGGGCTCGATTCTAGATTTGCCGGCTAAAACTACAATTAAAATCTATTTGTCACTTTCAGATTAAACATTGGAAAACGATAGGAGATCTGTGTGAGGATACTTATTTGACTAGGATACTTATTTGACTAGATTTGCACTATCCCGCTTACCGCTATGCATTTTTCTTTCACCCAAAGGTTGCCTGGAAGAAATTGCTACCCTGGCAATAAGGCCGCCTATGTTGTAGTTGTCTTTTGTTGTTATCTGTTGTGTTGTATGATTTGTTTTCTTACGTGCAATAAAGTATTTTCATCTTATCTTATTTTTTATCTTATCTGTTCTCTCCGGTTTTTGATAGTCGGTGATTTTATGCGTTATCTGTCATTTTTATCCGCCTTTTATGCAAACCCCATTTTATTGCCAAAAAAATCCTAACCTTACCATGTATGTATATTGTACAAACCTGTCAATTTGTAAGAAAGCATAGATATTTATTTAAATCTAATAGGGAATTGAATCCGAACTACAGACTGCGTGGCGAGGATCTCCTGGTGCAAACAGTGCATCCAAGCCTATAAATAACAAAAAAGAGCCCTATGTATAGAAGAATCTCCATCTACAACAAATTGCCAGATAATATAAAAAGAGAAATTAAATACCCAACATATATGACAAAACTTAAATCATTTCTACTTGAAAAGGCTTATTATACTGTCGATGAATTTATGTGTGATAAAAGTATAATAAACAAATAAATAAATTTAATAATATGTAGTTGTAATAATTCGACATGTTTAATTGTTTTTAATGACTATTGATGTTTATTTAAACTTTTACTAATATGATTTATTGACACTATTGTAATGTTTTAAATTGATTTGCTAATTATATTGATTGTTAATATCTTATTATGATGTATTAGACTGTAATTATGACAAATATGTTATTTATGCTAAACTGTCTCCTCTCTCAATCTTTGCTATGCCCTAACAGGGTGCATGTACCAGACATATGTATATATATATAGACCTTTTTGAATGTACATGTATTGCAATGAATAAATGAATTGAATTGAATAAAATTGACAGAAAACTGGGGAAACGTGTAGAAGCGCGTCAAAATATAGCGGACAAAGTGTAAAATCATAGAATATAAATCGCCTGTCCTTTTTCAATTTTATTATTTTGAAAGTGACAGATAGATTTTAATTTTAGTTTTAGCCGGTGGTGTCTAGAATCGAGCCTAATGTAAGCTTTAGTGAACTTGACCCGCAGTCCGGTAACGGTTAACCTCAAATACAATGCAAATTACTCTCTTATCCTAAATAGGCATCGCAAGTCTCTTCTATACAATACAACCGAGTATCGATTTTTTGCTGCTAATTTTGTAACCTACTGTGACACATATTTTTATAATTGGACTTGTGACGGACAAGGCCAGACGACACATGTCTTTGGACGATGCAAATTAATATTAAATGCCTAAATGGAGAAAGTAATTGTGTCCTTATCCTTTCCTATTATCTACGGCTCTACATATATACATATAATCACGCCTTTATTCCGAATGGGGTAGGCTGTACGTAAGCGACCTAAACAAAGGTCGTTCCGCCACGTCTGACAAAGTTTTGAGGGTTATTTAAGATAGATTTTTTTGTAGGTATATTGCTGTAGTGAAAGGTTGTCAGCCCATCGCCTAAATTACAATATACTGAAACCCTCGGATCCCTTAGCTAGTTTTTACAGCATGCCCGGGAGGAAATGCAGCTAGCACATTCTATGTTCTTCTCTCGCTCCCAGTCCAGTATGGACGGGCAAGGTTAATATTAAATGCCTAAATAGAAGAAATAGAGAAAGTGATTTTGTCCTTATCCCTTCCTATCATCCACGGCTCTACGGCTTGCTATTACGTTGATGAGTCACCACTTCATCAGTGGTACTAGATACAGTATTTGCTGCTACAAGAGAAAGGGGTCATTAAGCTAAATCAGAGGCCAATACAAAAAGAAGAAGAGACAGATGAATCAAGTTGACTCATTCATAATGTTGTAGCTAGATAGTGGTAGTGTCTAGTTTCTGTGAATTGTAAAAGGTCCGGGTAAAATTTGATTAAATTCTACGTAAGTACATACACACATATAGTCACGTCTTTATCCCTAATGGGGTAGGCAGAGCGTAAACGAGCTAAACAAAGGTCGTTCCGCCACGTCTGACAAAGTTCTGAGGGTTAATTAAAATCTGGTTAAGGATAAAAGCTGGATAGTGGTAGTGTCTAGTTTCTGTGAATTGTAAAAGGTTCGGGTTAAATTTGACTAAATTCTACGTAAGTACATACATACATATAGTCACTTCTTTATCCCTGATGGGGTAGGCAGAGCGTAAACGAGCTAAACAAAGGTCGTTCCGCCACGTCTGACAAAGTTCTAAGGGTTAATTAAAATCTGGTTAAGGATAAAAGCTAGATAGTGGTAGTGTCTAGTTTCTGTGAATTGTAAAAGGTCCGGGTCAAATTTGATTAAGTTCTACGTAAGAACATACATACATATAGACACGGCTTTATCCCTAATGGTGTAGGCAGAGCGTAAACGAGCTAAACAAAGGTCGTTCCGCCACGTCTGACAAAGTTTTCAGGGTTAATAAGGATCTGGGAAAGGATAACAGTTGGATAGTGATAGTGTTTAGTTTCTATGAATTGTAAAAGGTCAGGGTTAAATTTGATTAAATTCTACGTAAGTATAGGTATCAAATGCATTATAAGCATGCGTAGGTACGTGGTGGAAAGTCACGTCGCCTAGCGCCGCGCCGGCACGTTTTGTGCCATAAGCGAGGGCCATACAAGCCTAATACAGCCAGTGGCTCTTTGCAGTACCTACTATCACTACTGCAGCTACTTGCTATACTTTGATACAAAATACAGGAGTCAGTCAAATATCTAGGAACAAGAAAATATTTGACTCCCAAGGGAAAATTCGGTAAAACTTATGAAATGAAATATCGCGCTGGTGAAACAGTGATTTGAAAATTGATTAAAAAATACAAATAAGTAAGTGTTTTTTCTTTGAAACTACTTAGTAAGTATTTAGACAAATCTCTACGAATTGATAGATAAGTTACCTGGAAATTATTGATCACGGGAAAAAAAGTGATTCAAACCTCAAATAATATAATTACGTTCATATAGTCACACCAGAGAAAGCCATAGACCTCGTAATGACTATGACTTAATCTCCTTAGAGCGTTAGTCAGTCGCTAACGGTAGAGGCTGTTATGTGGGTCAAGTATACTGGGAATTAGTGGCCGGGTCCACCTTACTCATATCATGGTATGAATGAGCTATTGCATACATATTCCTATTGGATGTAGCGATACTGTCTAAAGTGATGAAGATAGTTTTATTAGACAGTTGATTTCCTCAGTAAGTGACGTTGACTAATTGTGGGGCCTCCGTCGTATTTCCCGTTGATTTATGTAGAGAAATGTCAACAGCGATATATAAGTACACACCCATGAAAGCGAAAATATAAAGCCCATGCATAGACTTTTGTAATATGGGGATTTAGTTACCAATTTTGTTTGTGTAATAGACATCCCACCAAAAACATAATTGTTAAAGTGAAAGCCAAGCTCATGCCGCCAAAAAATTGTGAGATCTAAAAAGGGAGCGAAGTCTAGGCTTTATTATGGTAATTCTTAGCTCTGACATGGTTAGGTATTTTGATTATGTTTTTGTTTTTAAAAACGGCGACTTTAAATGCAAATGTCTCGAGAACGCTCATCTCATCATCGTCATCGCCGCCATAGTCATCATCGAAGGAACAAAAGAACGTTAACGTTACCATGAAAATATCATACTTACTAACCAATCCCCATACTTCCTCATTTCCCCGCGTTTAGTCCGGTGACGCATTATATACACTTTGTAGTATGGTGCAAATAGGTCCATTAAAAAAAAAACTTACTCATAATTTGCTGGCTGAGTCGATTCATTCACGGTGAAATCTTCTTTTCATATTTCGACAACAGTTGTGGAGCCGTATTTTTGAATCACTTAATCTCCATTGCGAATACGAAAGAGTAACTTTCGCATGCGATTTTCATACAATTTACCATGCGAATGTTAGTCTTTCGTATAAGAAATCGATTCAGTGATCCAAAAATGCGGCAAAGTTTACCAACTTGTGGAGCTCTTTCAGTTTCACAGGTCCATCTCCATTGATGAAAATGCGAAATAAATTCATACATACATACATACTATCACGCCTGGATCCCTAATGGGGTAGGCAGAGCGTGAACAACCCAAACAAAGGTCGTTCCGCCACGTCCGACAAGTTTTGAGGGTTGTTTAAGATTAGATATTGCTGTAGTGACAGGTTGTCAGCCCATCGCCCAAATTACAATATACCCTCGAATCCCTTAGCTGGTTTTAACAGCATGCCCGGCAGATGCAGCTGACACATTCTACGTTATTCTGTCGCTCCCAGTCCAGCATGGAAGCTAAATAAATTCAACGTCGTTTAAATGTTAAACCATATCAGCGGTTTGTATCTTAGAGAAACAATCACTTAAGTTACCAACTCTGTGCATTTCGAAATCCGTTTTAATAGTCTGTAAACATTCGTTGAGCAAAATTTGAACTTTGGAGCTTCTAATTAGATCGCTGTACTTAGATCTTACCTCACCTGCAGCTGAAAACAAAGTTAAGTAAGATCCTGATACTATTTTGATGCAAATACTGTCTTATCTCCGTTTAATTTTAAATAAAGGAAACACATTTGTAATTGTATCTAAAACGGAGTAAGATTAAAAGTTAAGATCGACAGATGGTTGGTAATTTCGTGGGCAAAATATAGGATCCAATATTTTTTTTTTAATTACAATATTTTGTAAGTCTTGTCGTATTAAAATACATGTTTAGAAACGTTGCTTCTTGCCTGTGTCTTGGCTAGTAAATAACAAAGTTTCTTTGTGTAGACGATTTTTTAAATTTTATTATTAGTTTTGGTATCTATCTATCAAACATTTTAAGCTCATAGGCCCAGTGATCATGATCAACTAATTATGCTATGTATAATAATATGTCGTCCATGCTGGCCTGGGAGCGAGGGAAAAACATAGAATGTGCCAGCTGCATTAAAAAAAATAGCTAAGGAATCCGAGGGTTTCAGTCTTTTCAGTATATTGTAATTGAGGCGATGGGCTGACAACCTGTTACTACAGCAATATCCTGCAAATCTAACTTAAATAACCCCTCAAGACTTTGTCAGACGTGGCGGAACGACCTTTGTTTAGGTCGTTTACGCTCTTCCTACCCCATTAGGGATAAAGGCGTGATTATATGTGTGTATAATATTTTATTGTATGAATGTTACATCCTAGAAAATAGATACTATTAATGTGATCTCATTTACTCATAAACTCTTAAGGGCATCAATGTCCTCCCTTTTATGTTTCAGGGCTCATTTCAATCACAGCACAACTGGTAACAATTTAATTGCTATAAATAATTGCAAATGGCCGTTGTAACGTTCTTTGTCCATATCCCATTTAAGATTTGTACCATAATGAGGCAGATAAATACACAGCTCTACCTGTTTGGCCAGATTTAGCAACTCACTATACCTTGATAGATTGTCTACTTACTACCGACAGAATAAGTGGCATTCTAATATATTAGTTTTACTTAGTTAAATTACAACAGAACAGGAGTCGTATTTTTGAACCGCTCGTATCCGAATTCGCGTACGAACTATCAACATTCGCATGGCAAATTGTATGTATGTATGTAAGCTCTTTATTGTACCTTAAAAATCTTAAAACTAAAATACAAGAAGATTAAAACAATAGTGGCACAAAGGCGGACTTATCCCGTTAAGGGATCTCTTCCAGTCAACCTTTGATAAACCCAGAGGAGACAATTATGCTTGCAGGTAAACTAAGATAGGTACATGAAACGATTATATACCGTGACATAGACAAAATAAATTAATAATGTATGTAATAATTGTATGAAAATTGCATGCGAAACTTGGTCTTTCGTATGCGCATTGACGACGAGTGAGTTTTGTACGAGTGGTTCAAAAATACGACTCCAGGCTTGCCTTATATTATTGCATGTGTGATGCGGAGTAAAAAACAGCCTATTCCAATTCTTCAACAAAAGGCAACTAAAACAAAATACATACTTTACATGGCGAGCAAATAACCTCTTTAACACTCTTCCTAATGAGTTTTATCTTGACTTATTTAATACTAGTTGCGAGACATCGAGACGCTTACTAAGGCTCGTATATATAAAGCGATCTCAAGTTTGACTGCAATATTAAGTATAGATTTGACAGGTCATTTTGTACTGAAATGACATCTGATACAATCTCAATTTCGATGCCAGTCTCAAGAGTTGTTTATTAATACGGGCCTTAGTCAGTTATTTTTTAAAGGTGATCAATCAGTTATCGATTAGCTTTTCTTCTTTAACTTGTGATTTTGTGTGCTTTATTTGTTATGTAACTTTTAATTCAAATTTGCTGTGTGCATGTAGTATATATATACTTTATTGCATAAACACAAAAGAAATGTAATTTACAAATATAGTGTGCAAGGGCGAACTTATCTCTATGAAGAGATCTCTTCCAGCCAACCCAATGGTAGTAAGAGAAAGTGAATAATTTTGAGGGGACAAGAAAATGCAACATTAACAGAGACTAGTAAAACAAAAAAATCAAAATACTTACATACCCATACATAGAATAAATATTACTATCTTAAATAAACAAACATATATACTAAACAATATATTGATACATACATATACGAATAAACTACATAAATACATACATCAAAATTGTTCAGTTAGGAAGTGCTCTTTTAATATTTTCTTAAAGACATTCACTGAGGGACTTTCTTGAATTGTCTTAGGCAGTTTATTCCACAGTTGTGCAGCTTTTACAGAAAAGGAGTTGAAGAAGAACTTGGTATTCCAGCACCTTAGTGATGCAGGCGCGCCTAGGGCTAGTGTAGTTGTTAGTTCTGAGTTTCTTTTTTTTATTATTGTGATATGTATGAGTGAAAACCTATGATGGCCCTCTGTTGTTAACTAATAGCTAACTATTAAGCATTTTGCTAATTTAGCTGTTGGTTTTCCTAAAAAAAAAATGTTGTTCAGCGGTCAGGAAATGAATAGCAGCTATCTTCTTCTGTCGTGTGGATATCGAGTCGATCGACCGGATGAACCCAGGTGTCAGAGTTTTTAAACCGCCTAATAGCACAGCTAATAGACCTCTGGCATGGGTTTGAATAGCAGCTATGAGAATGTTTTATCTTTTTAGGGCTTTATCTTTTATGTATGGAAAACACGCAGTGTCGAACATACTGAAAACGCTTCCCCGCGCATAGGAGCGGGACCTGCTAACCCGCGCGCGGAAGCGTGTTTCGCATTGTCTGATATTTGTTTTTGTATGGAAAACACGCTTCCGCGCGCGGGCTAGCAGATCCCGCTCCTACGCGTGGAGAAGCGTTTTCAGTATGTTCGACACTACGTGTTTTCCATACAAACAGGGTTACTTACTCAATATAAAAATGGTTTGCGTGATTATTTATAACCTAGGCTGGACACTAGGTAATTAAAAAAACTCAGTTAAATTACAAAGTCCCTTCAAGATCGGTTGCAAACGATCGGTGATCAATTTCCTGCCTACCCCCTAAGTCAGGTAGCGTGATTTTAGGTATCCTAAGTTGCAACCCGGGTAACGCACAGTTAAAGTTCCATCGAAAACGGTTTAGCAGTTTTAGCGTGATGTGGTAACATACAGACAGACAAACATCGTCCGATCGTCCGAAAGAGTACTAGAGAGCAGACGTGTTATTAAAAGTTCCGTCAAAATTTGCGTGAAAGAAGTGTAAAATTTTAGATTTGAATAATAATTTTAGTGTTGAAATATAGCTGTTAAAATTCTGCGTACAGTGTGGGAAACAGTTTCTTGATTGAGTGCTTAAATTTTGAATTATAAGCTTAAAAGCGAATCTCAACGGCCAAACCCTGACCTACCTCACACAAAGCTACAATAAGGAGCACCTGAGCATACGCTGGCGAAAAGCACCGAGATCACCCGAAAGGAAGCCGAGCAACCAGGTCAGTGACCTAGCTCCCCACTCCTCAGACGCAGAACTGCTTGCAAACTTACACTGTTAGCTACCGGTGCGCTATTTCAAAGCCTCGCCTACTGTCCATCGTGGTGTAGCGGTTTATGGTGTGGACTGCTGTGCTGAAGGTTCCGGGTTCAAATCATCACCGTGAAATTATTTTTGTTTTATTTTTCTATGTGCCGAACTCAAATACATCATATTTTGTTTACATTGATTTTAAAAGAGTTTAATAGCAGAGAAAAGCACTATAGAAAATATTATGTCGAGTAAGTCTAATACGCATACTAAGAATGTTCCTTGTTCTAAGTGCAAGGCACTTACTAATAAAAGAAGAATTTTAGAGTGCTCGGTTTGTAAAAATACCTATTGTTTGCCTTGCGTAAATTCTGAAAAGTTATTTAACTTAATAAAAGATAAAGCGAAATGGAGATGTCCTATGTGCCTCTCGCAAAAAAAGAAGACTATGGAGACTTCCTCTTCGTCCGTAACTAAAAAATCTAAACAGGTACGCAAACCGAAAGAGAAAAAATCTATTCTTAACACACCATCTAAGCGATCTGTACCTGAAATAAAGAATTCACATGACCTACCGACAGATATAGTATCACCTATCATAAACAATGAGGAAAGTTTTGTAATAAATTTACCCACGCAAAACTCTTTTGACAAGCTGTCGGAGGATGAGTTGTTGCAGGACAGTTTGTACGCGCAACAGGAAAATCATAACAGCTCGGGTTTAAACAGGAGCTGCCCAGATTTACGACCTGACAATAATGATGATATGGAAAAATTGAAACTTCAGATTAAAGAATTACAGAAAAAGATGAAAACTTCAGACCGAGTTATAGAAAAAACTCTTGCAGAAAATTATGCACTCAAAAATGAGATTGGTATTTACAAGCTTAAAGTGGACAAGCTGATGAGCATTTGTAAATTAACCTCGAAAGACTCTGCAATTAAAATTAAAAAGGATCTCAAACAATCACATAACTTAACTTCATCGCCAATGACTTTAATAAGGCGCACGCTGGAATCGGAATTCTCTCCACATCAAGGTGCGATAAACACTAACACTGAAAATATAAACAACGTCGACTGCACTTCAGATTCAGACTTATCTCTATACGATGCTATAAACACCGAAGGCCCTCAATCAGATCACTCCCTGGAAGATAGAGTTGATAACACCTCAGGCTCCCAGCTGGATCTTTCATTGGAAGATAGGGTATTGTCAGACCGACTAAAATCTAAAAATGCCATCCCAAAAAAACATAGAGTTTTACTTTTAGCTGACGAAACAGGAAGAGGTCTGCGAAACATACTAGAAAAGTATCTGGGGTCGGACTATGAAGTTTCCTCAGTGTTGAAACCTTTTAGTAGCTTAGAACATGTACTAAAAGGAAGCACCTCAATAGTTAGTAACTTCAATAAAAATGATTATGTTATTATTCTAGCTGGATCACATGACCAAAATATAATAAGGTTACAATCAGCTCTGTATTCTTTTCTAGGTAATTACCAAAACACGAATATAATAATTGGAAAAATATATAATAGCGTGTATCTCAATGAAAATAAGCTGAATGAAGTACTTAGGATAATAAGTTCGAATATTGACCACTTGTTGTTTTCGGAATTATATGTCTCTAAAAGTAAACGATTAGATAGAATAAATACTTGTAGAATAATAGTAATGGACATTATAAAATTAAATTGTAAAATTAAGAAAAACTATTTAAATGACTCTAGTAAAGGATTGTCTAATGTGCAAACACAAACGGAGGAGCTGTTTTTTCGAGACTAATGTAAGTTGAAATGTGAGGGACGAGACTAATGTGACCCTGTTATCTAATATAAGTAAATTGACAATATTTCATCAAAATGTATGTGGAATAAATACCAAGAAAGATCAGCTAGAATTATATTTGCATGATGCTGAACCAAAACCAAATTATGTATGTATCACAGAACATTTTTTAAATGATTGCTCTATTCATGCACTGAATTTGGAAAATTATGAGTTAGTTACATACTTCACTAGGAAAAATAAGATCAGGGGAGGATCGCTTATATTAGTTCAGAAAGACATTAAGATAGAGGTTCTGGATTATTGTGAGAGACTTAGCAAGTCTGAATGTTTTGAAGTATGTGGAGTTAAAGATTTGGAAACTAATCTACACATATTCTGCTGTTACCAAAACAATACAAATTGTGATGCATTTATGCAAAAGCTTGAATTATTATTACAACATTTTTTCAATAAAAAGTGCGTTATTTGCGGAGATTTCAATGTAGATTTAATTGAATCGTCTGATCGTAAAGACGAATTTATGAATCTTTTACAATGCTTTAACTTCAGACCTCTTGTACATGAAATAACTTTTTCTCGAAATGACTCACAATCGTGTATAGATAATTTTTTGACAAATCTTACTGATGATGACATACAAAGTATAATCGTAGATAATAATGGACTATCAGATGGGCATAGTGCATTACTGGTAGATATAGCGGCTGAGTCTCAAAAATCAAATCATAGAGAAAATATAATTTATACTATGAAGCGAAGATTTAGTAATAGAAATGTATGTATCTTTCGTAAAAATATTTTAGAAGTTGATTGGAAACAGGAAGGTATAAATGGATTTTTAAAAAAGTTTAAAATAATTTTTGACAAAAGTTTTAAAAAAACCAAAATTAAATTGAAATTATCAAAAATAAAAAAATTGAAATGGATTACTAATGGAATCAGAGTCTCAAGTAGAATGAAACGTGTTTTGTATCCAATTAATAAAAATCATGCACATCAAAGTCTATTGAAATATCGCAATTCATATTTTAATATCTATAGAAGAGTTCTTAAATGTGCTAGAATGCTTAACGTACAGTCGGAAATAAATAAGGCGCAAAACTCTGCAAAAAGTATTTGGAGTGTAGTAAACAAACACACTAATAAAAAATCCATATGTGCTACACAAAAATTTATTCTTAAGACTAACTCTTCTATTTTATCTAATCCAGAAGATATAGTAAATGAGTTTAGTATGCATTTTGACCATAGTGACGCGTTTACTCAAAATAATATAAATAATACGGCGATGGATTCTATAAGAACTAACATTAATGTTATAAAATATGACATGAATTGTAGATTAACTAATTATATTGAAATTTCTAAAATAGTTAAGGGTATAAAATCCAAATTATCATCCGGATATGATGACATTCCTATTACTGTAATAAAAGAAAACATCGACTTGCTTGCGAATCCATTAGTGCATTTCTACAATATGTGCATTAAACAGAGTATTTTTCCAGAACAACTAAAAATAGCGAAAATCATACCAGTTCACAAAAAAGGAAGTCGTACAGATGCAAAAAATTACAGACCAATTTCTCTATTGCCAGCAATTTCAAAAATTTTTGAAAAAATATTAAAATCTCGGCTACTCTCACACTTGCACGGAAATAATGTAATAAATCCGCGGCAATACGGGTATCAAAGTGGAATCGGAACAAGCAATGCCATAGAAACTCTAGTCACTGATGTACTACATGAAATTAACGAGAAGAGGAAAGTAGCATCTCTGTTTCTTGATCTAACCTCCGCTTTTGATACAGTAGATCATAACATTTTATTAGATAAGTTAGAACACTACGGTGTAAGAGGTAGAGTTCTTGATTTATTCAAATCATATCTATGTAATAGAAAGCAATATGTGTCAATCAAAGATGTAACAGATATTGCATTTGAAAAAGAATTTACCTCAAAAAAGGTTACAATTACAAGAGGAGTACCACAAGGTTCTGTATTGGGTCCTATATTTTTTATTTTATTTATAAATGATTTAATAGAGTATGTTAATAATACTATTCCCGGAATAAAGTTAGTAATCTTTGCAGATGACACTAATGCAGTTATTTCCAGTAACACTTTAGAAGGTCTAAATTTAAAAGTGAATGAAACTCTAGAAGTCTTTCATCAATGGTTCACACAGAACAATCTAAAACTCAATACAAAAAAAACAAACTTGATATTATTTAAAACGACAGCACGAAATACTGATAAACTCGAACCAATTTTAAATAACGAAGCTGTCAAATGTGTTGATAAAGTTATGTTTCTTGGAGTGCAAATTGATCGAGAGCTTAATTGGAAATCGGAGTTAAATAATATTGAAAGTTCAATTAGTTCTGCATGCTATGCCCTCCGAACCCTAAGAGATGAACTTACAACTGAACAATTAAAATTGGTATATTATGCTTTGATTGAGTCTAAACTAAGATATAGTATTAGGTTATGGGGAAATAGTTATGATTATAATATAACAAAAGCCTTTGTGGCTCAAAAAAGAGCAATTCGTACAATGGTTCGCATACCTCCTTGGGAAAGCTGTAAAGAACACTATAAAAAATTAGGTATACTAACCGTGCCTAGTTTATACATAATGGTTTTGCTTACAGATATTTTTAAGCAGAGACATATTTTTGAGACCGATGAGGAAATGGCAATTAGATTAGAAACCCGTAGAAAAGACCTGGATAATGTCATTCAACCGAGACTGTTAATAGTTAAGCATTGTAGTAGATATCAAGCTGTTCAGTTTTATAATAGATTGCCCCAGGAAATGAAAACAATTAATAAATTGACTATTTTTAAATATAAATTAAGATCGCTTTTACTGGAAAAATGTTGTTACACACTTGATGAATTTTGAACGCTTAACTTGTAACTACCTAATTGTTAAATAATATTATCATTATTAAGTTTTTGACATTTATTATTAATATTTTGACATTATTTTATTTTTTTAGGACATTTAACCACTTGTGATTGTTTTCATTATCAATGTAATTTTTTTATAATATTAACTAAGATTACTTAATTGCATGTTGTATTCTTGTATTTGATGATGATGATACTAATAATATTGTATTCTCTTTTTCTACTCAAAATGCTATTTCGAACACAATGTACTTTGTTGCGAATAAAGAACTTGAACTTGAACTTGAACTTGAACAGACAAAAAATCGAAAAAATATAGTTTTGATCTTTATATCGTTAATAACGCCTACTGCAATTATTTTTTCATAAAAATATTCAATGTACAGACACGACCCTTTTAGAGATTTATTATATGTATAGATAGATATACTTGCAATTATCACTTGGTGAAACGCCATAATCACTTTCGTGGATTGATGTATGTAACAACACTTGTACTCGTTTCACAATAATTTCGTTTATTCGCCGACCGGTTACACTAATACAGCCTTCAGGGTGGGTTATTTACAATTTACAATGGACTTGCGTATGTTATATATTTAAACTTAAAAAGGTTACGTGCAATACAATCAATGTAAACATTTTATTGCACCTAGCCTTTTTAAATTTTAGTACAAGTGTTGTTACATTCATCAATCGCCGGTTGGGATTCCACCCTTATGTTGTCGACATTCCAAGTTTTCGCACAAAGCGGTACGCTTCTACATTTTTAATGCGAACGGCCACAGTGTGGAACTCCCTGCCTGCGGATCTATTTCCGGAACGTTATAACCTGGGCCTTTTCAAGGCGAGAGTGAACAGGCATTTTCTAGGCAATCATGCTCCATCATAGTCTACATCATCACTTACCATCACGTGAGATGGCGGACAAATGATTGCCTACCAAATATAAAAAAAAAAAAAAAAAACCCGAAAGCTAAATCTTTTGTTTTATGAAGATCCTTCCTTGGTTTTACTATCATCAGCATATTTAATACCATCAGTATTTTTTTCAGCTACACCTATATCATGTTATGAATCACTTGTTTCTTTAGTAATGTAGGTCACCGCTTAGCTGTAATCTGTTGAAATATTTACGTAGCTTTCTGTAAGTGAATGTTATCTATTGTTATCTAAGGATATATATTTTCAAGACACTACGAAGTAATGATTTATATTTAAAGGAAACATGAATAACTGATTTATTGGAACCATTACACATATTGTTTGATTTCACCTTATATAAATGGCAATCAATGTCAATAAATTTTGATAAATCACTTATCCGGCGGAAACAGAAATAAAAGGAAAAAGTTGCATAAATAAGTTGAGAAAAATACATTATAAATGTCCGAAAATTGTCTAATATCTTTAACATTTTGAAATCTAGGATACAATTTGAAATGTTATTTAAATGTCCTAAGTTCAAATGCAAATACAGGAAGCGAGTTCCAGATGCAATTTAAATACGCTTAGCAATATCAGCGAGGATCTTGTAAACAAATGGTACAATCACGCGCCGCGGCGTTGCACCGCACCGGTAGCAGCAAGCTTGGGGCTCGGGTCTCCGTTTGGAAATCGTCTAATCTCGCTACGACTAGAGCTGCAGTCGGCGCGGCGGCTTCATCGGCTGCACTTGCCGCAAGTCTAGACTAAACACACCGCAGGGCATTCTATATATACTCAGGTTACCAAACTGAAACAAGGAAACCTCCAGACAACTTCATCCTTAAATTTACTGTGCGGACTTTTAAAAGATAATCAGCACCTCTTCAGACAGGTCCCGTTAAAGGCCCTATACTGAATGAAAGACCACTCCCGTCTTTTGTTTCCGTTCTAATATTGTGTTAATTGCTTGCATTCGATTGTCGAATTGCCGACAAATAAGTTCCCCCAAATAATCGCGCACAAAGACCATACAGAAGGCCGGAGCACAAAACAAAGGCAGCCACGCAAAAACCGAAAGAAATTTTAATCAAACGAAATTGCTCCTTGTACGCACTTCATTGTATGTCGACAATAATAACCCACAAAGCGCCACGCACACGTGTGGAGGCTCGCCGGTGCACGCAGACGAGGCACGCACACTAGCACACTCGGCGCATGCTAAAGTTCAGTGTAGTCTGTCGGAGTCGGAGCCGGCCCGAGCTGTGCCAGAGCCCCAAGTTTTAGTAGAGTCGCGCGTGGTCGCGGTGAGCTCGTGCCCGCTACACGGACGCTCCAAACACTGTTTATTTTCGCTCACGAAACAATCGGACCAAACTCAACTTCGAAAACAGTGCTCATAGTAAATTATAAGCGATAGAGCCTGCTATTAATGCTCTCATCGGTATCTTTATTGTTGTTCTACTTATCGATTTTCTTAGCCGCTAAACGAATTAGTTTTACCCTACGATTTCCGAGTTCGTTCGTTCGGTGTAAGTTTCAGTGCGATCTGTAAAGTTGTTAGTGCTTTCAGTGTCAGCTGTGAAAGCTTCGCCGTCTCGCTCTGTTGTGTTGAAAGCGAAAGGAAGCCCAGTCCGCGGGAGTTTGTTTTGTTCTATGCTTTTCTTCAGACATCGAAGCTAAGAGTGGATTTAGAAAACGTAAGTTTGTTACTTCAATAATTTACTGGGGCATTCCACGAAAATTTCGGGTACGTTATGCCGTTTTTCCGTTTTAGTTTTGAGATATGGCTTTTGTTTACGCATTTAATATATCGCATAGGTATCACTTTGTGGTCTGCCAACTATAATGCGTATTACGAAAAAAATACAAAGTAGTATTATTGAAAAAAATAACTCCGTAACGTGCCCGACACCCCTGTGAAATGCCCCTACTTCCGTTATCATTATCTCAGTGACAGTAGTAACTGATTTATTGTTTGTTTTGTTTTCTTTGCACTCATATTCATTTTAATCATCATCATCTTTAATACTCATTGTATTCTTACTAGATTCAAATATGACAAGATATTTAACTGACATTTTAATTTGAATATCCTCTACCACAAAAGCAAGCTCTACACAACCTGCAAGCCGCAAATAAGAAAAAACAGACTACCATATTTCACGGAAAGCCCGAACCATCCTGTTCCAAAATTCGGAAATATCACGCTGACTTTGCGATTTCATTTGCACTGTGTGTGTGTGTGTGTGTGCATCTATGCGTGGTCGTGTTTGTTATTTTATATTAGTAGATTAGTGCCGGTCATGTGGACTTCCATAATTAACCCAGCGTCAGTTTATAAATAGTGGCACTTAGCCGTGCTTGCTCCAACTTACGCTTGTAGAAAGCTGTACTAGTATTATCCTATGTTCAACGAGCTTTTGTTTAATGTACTCGTATGTATGTTGTTGTGGATTTTAATATATGGCTGTAATATGTCTAGTTTTAGTTCAGTACCTTTGTTTTCTTGTAAACATACAGTTTCTCACACGTTTTCCTGTCATCCTTATTCTTAATGTTTCAATTTGCGTTTTCTGTATTCCCCAGTAATTATTGTCAATAAGATGTTTTCTTATGTTTTCCTGCCTGGCCTCCATAGTTTGCAGAATACAAAAAAATACATTATGACGTCGTTAATTATATATCTTGTTCCATTACTGGCATTCCTTTAACATACAAGGAATAAATATCTGCATTGTGGCTTTTTCTAATACGTAAGGCATTTCCCATCATTGGTCATTATTTAAACTTTCAGTCTATATATACGTTATGGCATAATGTTATATTATTCATTCGGGTAAATGTTGCCATAAGGTATGCACATTCATTGTGTCATTCTGTACATTCAGTGATATTAGTGTTTTGAGTATTGTCATTGCGAACAAGTTCAAGGTAAACACCATCTACTTACTACTTTTAGCTTGTGATTTATTAGTAGTTTCCATCCCATCCCATTGGATGTATCACAATTGAATAAAATTAATTAAATTCAGAGTCTTCTCAGTCCAAATAAATTCTTAGGATAGTTTTCATTGCATAATTTTAATGGTTAGGAGTAATCATCAATTATATGTATACTGTACTATTATGTTTTCATAAAAAATAATTTTGTATTATTTATAAACTTTGAATTAACATGTATCCCTGTGTAAAGAATCATTTCTCCATAAATTAAGATTGATGTGAAGGGCAGAAGCTATCTCGTCAACATAATTAATATTATCGGGAGGCAGTTCAATATTATGTCAGTGTTTATCGACAGAGCTTCTTGTGAGAGCTTTCTTATCATTAAATATCCTGTTTTCAATGTTATCGTTGTTTATTTTTGTTTCCATGTTTTTTACTCGACGTTATAAGTACATTGTATTTTATTAGTTTGTCTCCTTTATAATTTTATTTAAAATATATCATTACAATTTTCATAATCAAATTTATGTTATCCAAAAGCAGCATACAGTTTGATAATACTTATGAAATAGACTAAATACCTTGTAATATTATTATAATCTGATGTTAAGGTGCCAAATAAGTATATGAGTTTTACTTGAGTTAAGATATTTTTAATGAAGTCTTACATCTTGTACATGTATGTGTTTACCGCTGAATGAGGCTCTGAGAATTTATAATTTTGGATTTCATCAAGTTTGTCAAACTCGAAGATAACTCGCTTGAGTGTTTTATAGCTTTCAATAAACGCACTAGGTCAATAACCGCCCGGTACTTACAAGAATGTCATTCTCATAAAGATAGGAATTGATGACACACTTATACCTATAGTAATCTATTATTTCAGCACCATACGTTTTATGTCTATCATAAACAAAATTGCAGTTAGGTACATTAAAACTAATGTTTTCATGACCTACTGAGGTATAGCCGCCGCGAAGATAATGCTTTTTACATACAATATTTCACTCTTTCATCCCAGACTGTCTCTTATCGCGATCATCAAACATTATATTTGTGTTGTTGCAGAAATCACTTCGATATCTTGTGCATACAAGAATATTGTAGAGAACAAACAGCCAGCGCACCGCCCACGTCGCTCTGATATCGCTGTGCCGCGTTCCGGAGAGAAATTATTCTGGCACACGGCGACAGGAAGCCATCGATAAGGCTGCCTGCGCCCGCTCCGAGCCGCCAGAACATGCTCAGCTGACACCTGCTCCCGCAGACACTCACCATGCACCGCGCCCCCACTGCGCCCACCACCGCGATACAAGACACCGCTATACAACCTCAAGCTGAACCAAAGCCAAGAGAACAAATACCATCGCCTGACAGGAGATTAAAAGCACAAAACGTAGCAAATAATAGAAATATGGCCAATCATTCCAGTGATAACTTAGATAAAATTGATGAATTCATCGATTTAGATAGATGTAGGATTCCAAATAAGGAAAATATTGAAAGCCAAATAGAATACGAAAGGCGGTGTTCCTTTACGGTTGGAGAGACCGATCGATGCGGATTGCATAAGAAAGAAGACGTATACGGAAATGAATCGATTATCAGAAAGAGGGTAGAGGTCGACGTATATGGTGGAGCAAGGCGGGCCGCTAATTTGAAATTCAAATGCGTGCGGGATGCGCAGGAGTGGATGGAAGCTGTCGGGAGAACAATGGGCGTGCGGGTGCGCGCAGTGGCCGTGTTGACGCTGTTGATGGCGATGCTGGCGACGAGCTGCGCGGCGCCGGCTGTTGCTCCGCGCACACGGACCACACGGAACGCACACCATGACAAATCAGTGGTAAGTTTTTCTTTTTATTCATATAAATCACAACAAAAGCGTCAGCGACAAAAAGTTGCTTTTACCTTACGAGTTAAATCACCTCGATCTCGGCTAAGCGCAGCTTTCGTAAATAAAATAGTATACGAGTAGAATAATTTACATGTAGTAGCGTCTTCACACTCGCCTTATGCATACTAAGCAGCGTTTTGAGATGTCTTCATAAGTCGAGAACTTTGTCTCGTCAGAGACTCGCCGAAAACTGGCTACTTATTATACGGAGGTTGTCTGGGTTATCTGGATCTTATTCTGACTTAATGTACGACCATTATGCACTTTCCTTTTAAGCTCCTTTGTCGTGCTTCAATCTCAGAAGTTTCAAACAATCGGTTGCGCGTTTATAATTTTTTGTTCTAATTTATCTACTAATACCTACACATATTTGATGTCTTTGATCACCCCGATGAAATTACGTTCGTGCAGTTATGACCGAACGCGGGATATTTCCCGTGCCCACATACCCTCAATAATGCAGGAGACTCGCGGAGAATGCCGCTCTTTTATCCCAGGAATGTTTGATTCTCCCTTAAAGGGTCCTTTATCCACTGACGGATTAAACGGCCATTTTAGGCGTATTTCCACTGAGTGCTGGTATGGAGACAAAAAGCTGGCGTGTCCTATTACATTAGTGGCAGTGTCAGACGGACGGGCCGTTTTCTTGAGATTAATGTGCTAAGTGACGAGTGGGAGGCGACTCGTGGCTCCTCGCTATCCAGAAGACAGTAGGACGTCATTTGTTTCTTGGGCTAGCGAAAGGCGTGAAAAATCGGACAAATTTCAAGTTCCCGTCAAACATTCATCTTCTAAATGAAAAGCAGGTAGGCATGCTAATAATTACTGATTTCAAGAAGTCAAGTTTAGCGTTCTGCGTTAATTAACAATTAGTAGTTCTGATAGGATACAATCTTTGATTGAACATATTTTAAAAGTTGCCTATGCGTTCACACCAAGACAAATCAGTGTCTTCAGTAGGATGAATCAAGTCAGATTTGTAGCTGTTTTAATTACAGTGTAAACACGGCGTGACCGCGCCTGTTAGCGGCTTCCTGCGCGTACGCCGCGTGTATCTAGGTCGAGTTTGCGCCCAACCAAGCTTATGTAAGTGATAACTGCATGGAAATGTTGTATGCAATATGTGCTACTAGGCACATATACATTTTTGAAAATTCGGAAACTGCAAGTGTTTTATTAAATATCTATGTAAAATCTGTCCAAGGAACAGAAATGCTTTGGTACCAACTTTAGACAAACGCCCTTAAAATATTAAACAGCATATAAATTAGATATTTTTACCTTATTTTATTCATATTCGTGATGCAAACATTAAGTCTACTCGATTGCCGACCGATGTCGAATGCACATAATTTTTCACTCTGTATTCCTTAAAATACTAGTCTAAAACCGTATCCGATATGAAATGCAACGCGTTTTTCATGAAAATCTTTTACAAACATTTTTCAAAAGATTTTCTATTCACAAAATGTGATTTTTACTCAGAAGCGAAGTCGCTGCATACGAATGTGTTTCTCACCTCAATAATGTATTTCCTTGCGAAGGTGGTTTCGTTTCGCATCTTGTATTGAATGGACTTCTTCCACCGAGACAGGTATGAATGGTCAGAATTTCAATGCATCTTCGACACGAAGTTATGAATGAAGTTTAACTTACTACAAGTGTTGCTGATGCAATGCGAATCATGAATTTATTACTCTGTAACTATATAGTTAGGTATATTTATTACGTTATTGTAGATTCGCAGATTTTACCGTAGACTATTAATTAGGTAACGATGATGTTAGGTATTTGTATATTTTACTAATCAATATAGGTAAATACATGCTTCAAAGAAAAAGGATCTAACAAATATTGCACTTGAGGCTCAAAGTTCGTACTCAGTAAAATTTACTAACAAAATATTGTTGGGTTTGGCAAAGCTCCAATTTCCTGAAAAGTCGAATGCTCTCGCAATTTTTAATATCTTTGAAGATTCAACCGTTTCTCTCGTAAAATAACGTAGATTGTGGAAAGCAGATAATACGGTATGCTTGATTAGTGAACGAGTGTAGGTAATATTTGTGACATTAGAGCGTCCAAAAACTCTTTTCAACTGTCATTCATTTCACATATTTATTATTCAAATCAAATTATAAGCACAATGTTATAGGATCCAAGTATCTATCTATCACAAAACTATGATTATATTTTTTAATTCTGATAAATGAAATTATTATCAGTACTTTTTTATCTTTTTTCTTTCATGCATGATCATTTTCTCACAGTCCGGAGCGAGAGAAACATATAGAATGTGCCAGCTGCATTTCCTCACGAGCATGCTGTAAAAATCAGCTAAGGGATCCGAGGGTTTCTGTATATTGCAATTTAGGCGACAGGCTAACAACCTGTCACTACAGCAAAATACCTACAAATCTATCTTAAATAACCCTCAAAACTTTGTCAGATGTGGCAGAACGACCTTTGTTTAGGTCGTTTACGTTCTGCCTACCCCATTAGGGATAAAGGCGTGATATGTATGTATGTCTGTCTGTAAAGAATGAGTGTAATTTCCCCGCCACCTACACGCGCAATAAAGTTGCAACAAACACGTAAATGCAGTTGATTGCACACCCTGTACATTATACAGGACCACGTGGGCAGTGCGTAGTTGGATACTATGGATATATCTACTTATAACAACAAACATCACTTAAACAAGTGCATATAGTTGCCTAGAAGTAGAGACATGTTCTTGACTAAATACATTTTTAGGTAATACTTGTAAATCGTAGGTGTGTAAATCGTAAAGAAAATTGAATGAAAGCTTTTGTTCCAACCAAAAATAAGCAATATCTGTGTATTTACACACAAAATATACATTATATTGTATATCATGTAGAAATAAAAACATAAAATGAAAAATAAATGCATTTAATTTTTCTTTGTTGAACTTATTTTGTCTGTAAAGTCCCCAATATATAGTGTGAATATTTTATCTCGTAAGTGGTGTAGCACTCATATCAGTTGTAAAGGTCTTCGCACAATACACTGAATTCTACCACGCATCGTACACTTTCTTTCAATTTAATGTTATTAAATGCATTCTTAGTAACTAGATGCAAAGCTCACATTTTACTGTCATACTCTGATTGATAAGGTAAAGTCGGTGAATTTTTTGAATAAGTCTTCTTCTTCTTCCTCGCCTTATCCTGTTATTTGGGGTCGGGTCTCCTCGTTCTCAGGCGCCAGGACACTATCCTAGGTTGTCTGTGTGTCCAGCTGGGCCCACTCCATGACCTTGGCAGCGGTTGACCACCACGTGGTCTTCGGTTTCCCTCTACCCTTCTTTTGTTCTGGGATGGCTAACAAGTAACAGTAACTTATCGATAAACACTACAACGGTATATCATAATATTTGTGATCGCAGAATTTGTGCGTCTTTTTTATAAAATCAGTTAGAGACGGTGTAATGTGCGATAACCTTGAAATAAAAAGTGGTCTGTTTCATGTTTGTCCGCCTGTGTCTGTCATACATGGGTATGGCATGTATCTAGATCTAGTATTATTTTAGAACAAAGCCATGTCTGGCTGCAGATCGTTACTCGGAGTTGCTTCTTAGATGCCGCTCGCCGCGCAAATATCCTGCAAAATGCAAAGATATGCATTGTCTAAGGCACCACATCCAGCTTCTGCGAGACCATTTGTATTGTTCGACTTACTTTATTCTTTGTTTTGAACGTTTGTTCTCATCTTCAGTAAGCAGACTGTGATGATAAGTACAAAGGTTCCAAAAGATTCGCCCAACGTGGGGCTCGAGAACCCACGACCCTGAGATTAAGAGTCTCATGCTCTACCGACTGAGCTAGCCGGGCTTGATTCTTTGTACTCAAATAAGTTGTATGAAAGTAAAAGTTTTTATTCCAAGATATAAAAATATTTAGGTATTGTTATAAAAATAGTCGCCCAACGTGGGGCTCGAACCCACGACCCTGAGATTAAGAGTCTCATGCTCTACCGACTGAGCTAGCCGGGCTTGCTACTGCGTTCTGAAATAGTTTACCTGTAGATAATAAAGCTTTTACTGCAAAATGTAAAAAGAAACACAGTGGCAAAAAACAAGCGCCCAACGTGGGGCTCGAACCCACGACCCTGAGATTAAGAGTCTCATGCTCTACCGACTGAGCTAGCCGGGCTTGTCATCGAGCTTCCAAATTACCAATAACATTCCTCGAGACGATATCGACGCTCATTTTTTTATGCACTTGGTGATAATTACGCTTGTGGTGTAATAGGCATTTATTCTTTACTTCAGTTCTTGAGATAATAAATAGATGATAATATCCACTGTGAATGTTTTTGTTTGGTAGTTTATGAGCTTTCTGCTCTACATTTTCGTATAATACATGTTAGAAGTATTTAGTCAGAGCTAATAAAAAAAAAAAATACGCTGTTACAAATTATAAACCGGTATAAATTACTCAAGGCTGGCACACTCGCAAACAAAAAACTTAAAGGCACTTGTCCAAAACTAGTTCATAACTCGAACAGTCACGTCACGTAGTATAAGGAAAAAGAATAAGCTGAAATAATTAATATTTGGGTCAATCATATCACGTTCATATCATAATCATATCTTCCATGCTGGACTGGGAACGAGAAAAAAACATAGAATGTTCCAGCTGCATTTCCTCCCTGGCATGCAAAAGCCAGTTAAGGGATCCGAGGGTTTCAGTATATTGTAATTTAGGCGATAGACTGACAACCTGTCACTACAGCAATATACCTAAAAATCTATCTTAAATTACCCTCAAAACTTTGTCAGACGTGGCGGAACGACCTATTGTTTAGGTCGTTTACGTTCTGCCTACCCCTTTAGGGATAAACGCGTGATTATGTATGTATCATGTCACGTAGTGTGAAGTAAAGAATTAGCTGAAGCACTAGTTGGAGGTCGGCAGCAATGACCCGAATATCAGTCGAGTCTATCTGTCGGCTCGATGTCCGCCAATCGCAACACGACTCGTATCCTGTCCATTCTACACTATACTATGCTCTACGTGTATAATTGCATATAGTAAACTATACTGGGTGTAAGGGACAGCGTCCCGCAAACTGGTTGTTAGGTCAACGAAACCGAACAACTAGGAAATTCTTTCAGGAGATACATACATACATATAATCACGCCTTTATCCCGGTATTTGATAGATAGTGAATCGTTGCTATTGCTTAATCTGACATGATCGATTCGTTCGGCATCAAATACAAAATACGGTGGCTGTATGGATTGTGTATGCGCAGGTGTCCCTGTGTTGTGATGTTATTATACAAAAAAGCCATATCATGTTCCCTTTCACTATTGGGACGCTTATGTTCGAGAGATCATAAAAAATGCGCCAACTCCTTCAGTAGGACTACACATTTTTTGACATACATACATTTAGATCCAATCCCACGTACATGTAATCACGCCGTTATCCCTAATGGAGTAGGCTGAGCATAAACGACCTAAACAAAGGTCTTTCCGCCACGTCTGACAAAAAATCGAGGGTTTATTTAAGATTGATTTGTACATATATTGCTGTACTGACAGGTTGTCAGCCTATCGCCTTAATTGCAATATACAGAAACCACAGAAACCCTCGGACCGTTAGCTGGTTTCCACAGCATTCCCGGGAGGAAATGCAGCTGACACATTCTATGATTTTCTTTCGCTTGCAGTCCAGCATGTAAGAAATACACACATTTTTTAAACTTGTCAAAATCTAAATCCAAATTGAATGTTTCTAGCCCAGCAATAAAAATTCTGTCACCAAATTACAAATCAAAATTTAATGAAAACCGCCTCTGTCGTTATGATCCTGCAGCCAACTGTTCTGGTAATTCCTCATTAGCATGTCAAAGAGTGGGAGCATCACGGTCCAGAGCTCCATTTGTTCAGAGAGCTGCCTCCATGAGGATACAAAGGCTACGATATTATACAGGCTGAAAATCTCTAAAGCTATATATGTAGTACTAGTATATATTCTGTGGCTATACTTAAAAAAAAGAATGTTGTAGAACATTCAGTTTGATCTCCATTTACTATTTATAGGAGCTATCGGGCATGTCATATTAAAATTAAATTAAATATCCATATCTAGTCCAGCAAAATCAATATATCATTTTTCTTATCATGTTTATTTATTAATGGTTTATTAAATCAAATGACTAATTCTATATTTAAATAAACTATACCCAAACACCACACAACATTGAAGAAAAATAGAGCCCCTAAAAGAAAAGGTCACTACACATTACTACACAACTGATTTACTTTGTGTTTTTTTTATTTCTTTTTATTTTTAAAAATTCTACGCAGTTTGTGTCAGTCTTGTATATGAGATGAAAGCTCTTGGTAGCTAAACAATGCCTTGTGTATAAGATTACTGTAACGGTAAAGTATAACTGATTTAACATTTGTTCAATTTGAAATAACATCTCCCAAAGTCCACAAGATTGAACACGTAAAAAATTACGCATTACTCAATATGACTAATTTTAATGACAACAAATATATTGTGTGTTACTTCCTTGAATAAAATGCATTTCAACGAATCTCCGAAGTATGACAATTAATTATTTAGGTCACGCTTCTTTATTGGGCCATGAATGACATGAAACAAATTTTCATATGTACGCAGATGATTTATTGCGAAAAATGATAATGATTGCATCAACAAATATGTGTGAAAATTTTCATTTGCGCATTTTAGCTGGATACATTTTATTCATTTATGTTTAATAAATGCCTTATTTTGCTTCACATGAATACTTACGACTGTTATACAAATTAGTGCAACAGTTTTAATGCAAGAGAGAAAATAACATACATACATACATATAATCACGCCTTTATCCCTAACAGGGTAGGCAGAGTGCAAACGACCTAACAAAGGTCGTTCCGCCACGTCTGACACAATTGTGAGGGTTATTCAAGATAGATTTGTATGTATATTGCTGTAGTGACAGGTTGTCAGCCCATCGCCTAAATTACAATATACTGAAACCCTCGGATCCCGTAGCTGGTTTTTACAGCATGCCCGGGAGGAAAAGCAGCTGGCACATTCTACGTTTTTCTCTCGCTCCCAGGCCAGCATGGAAGACAAATAAGTAATGTTTAATCCAACCCATCCCAAATTATTCCAAGAATCCAATTAATTATCACGACATACAAAATATTGTTATGATTTCAAAAAATTATGCACTGTTTTCATAGTGACCCAAAATGAGTTTAAAAACTGCAGTTGACTAACTGTTCTAGATGGCAGACGATGATAGTGGACAAACAAGTGTTAATCCTCACTTCCACGAAATTTTACTCATGACCATATTTTATTTGGTGAACAAAAATGGACTCATTTTCTGTTTAAAAAATAATGTCAGTTCAGGTGTGTTTCACACTGTTATTGATTTGTATAGCTCGTGATAATGGCAATCTTGTCCTTACACATGTTATTGTAGATTAGGCACGCATCATCGTCTTTCTCTGTAGCTTATTATTATATTAGTTCCTTGGACGAATCAAGTTCCTTTTTGTCAAGTGTACCTACCTATATTACACATGTATTAGTATAATATTCTAGTCTAGTATAACATTAATCAGGCTTGTTACTGACTGGATAGATTTAAATGAGTTCATAATCATTTGATTTTACGTCATTCCTATTAGCTTTTTGATAGTATTTTTTAAGTTACATTATATTACATTCCTTCGGTTAATTCTACGATACAGTACTAACAATTTTCCTGTTTATTTAATACTAGTATTTTAAATTATATTTTTACGAATTGTCCTGTGTGCTACTATTATTGAACTACTGGGCTCGATTCTAGATACCACCGACTAAAACTGAAATTAAAATCTATGTGTCACTTTCAAAATAATAAAATTGACAAACACAGGCGATTTATACTCTATGGTTTTACACTTTGTCCGCGAGATTTTGACGCGGCTTTGCATGTTTCCCCAGTATATCTGTCAGTTTTATCCGACATATCATATGACGGCAGATAAAAATGACAGATAACGCATAACCACCGACTATAAATCAAAAACCGGAGAGAAAAGATCTCCAATCCTTTTTTAATTTTAGTTTTAGCCGGCAAATCTAGAATCGAGACCATTGTTTATCAAACAGGAAGTGAATCCCGAGTCCTGCTAATTTTTATACACTCGCAGTGCAATGCATCTCGGCAGGCACGCGGACCGGAAACGTCTCGGACAAATATAGCCCAGACAGGGACGGATGCACTAAGCTATCTGCAAAAATGTGTACTAGAGGGAGACGAGAATGTTTTGACAGATCCTTCTTAAATAAGCTCGCAATGTTGTTCTGTTTACTCGGGAATTAGTGGCAATAAGACTCGTGTGTGTAATTAGTTAAACCACGACAATGTTGCTAATTCTTAACCTTACTCAGTTCAGCTCTTGAAATTTATTGAACTTTTCACCGACAAAAAAAAACATTGTAGAATATTATGTTTATTTTGATAATACAATGTTTAAAACAGCTTTGTTTATTTCGTAATTCGGCGAAGAGATAAACCCACTCGTTTTATTCATAATGGATTAATTATATAATTTATTTGAGCTTCGTTAAAACAGAAAACAAAGGTTATATGACTTTGATATCTAGTACAACAATTTTACGTGTTCTTTTAGCACTACATAGATCAATTTGAATATCAACAATACATTATCGAGCTAACTGCTTGATCCAATGGCGTTCATTTTCCATATCGTACATAAAATCATCATTATCAGTCATCACTGGCAATCCTCGAATCAGTATGCGTTGCTCGTGGACCATTCATTTGAGCACCGGACTTTCGGCGCTGTTCCGGTGACTCACGCGCATCCGATATTAAAAACACTCGATTCACACCTTTATTATAAACGAGGAAAGTTCAATTTTCGCCTAGAATGTAAAGACAATCGTATACCGCTTCTCCATTGTTATTCTAAATTTGTACTGAGTGTTATATATTTAGACGATTTTTTCGATTTGATGTCTCTGACGCAGATTGAGTGACCCACTTTAGTATTTCTGGTGCAACATTCTTTGTTTATTTGTTTTGGACAGCGGGAGAGAAAGTTATAAAGAACTGAAATAGTTATAGTTGGCGATTCTTTTCAGTAAGCCAATACAATTTTCAGCATAACAACAATTTTTATTTCAAACGAATCTGCTGTCCCTACGATTTTAATTTAAGTAGGTAACTAGTTAAATTAATCAGCTGTTCGCTGTCATCTTTAATTTACTTTTAAATTTTTGATACTATATCAGTATTAACGAATACCTTTAGATATTTTTGAAGTTACTTTTCCAAAAACTTATAATGACGTCTCTCAGACCAAAGTATACACTTAACTTTTGGTTCTTAGAAATGTATGCTCTAATTGGCTGTCTAGACTTTTTTGTTCGAATAGACTACAATCATCCGACTATCGTCATTATATTATTAACCTAATATATTTTTCATAAAAAATATCAAATAAATTACTTGTACCAAATATCATTTCTATTACAAATTAATATGAATAAAACTTGTTTGACGTTATATATTTTTATTATAGTTTATCGTTAATGTTGTCTAAATGATCGCTTATCAAATTATCGCCTAAAATTAACTATGTATTACACTCTCTTTTTCAATGCAGTTAGCTAACAACTGCCAAGAGTTCTTTGTAACTCCAGTTGCTCTACCATCAAGCAAGAAAGTACAATCTACCAAACAGCTGTAACTGTAAAAACGATGTATCAAGCTTGTCATGCTTCACTTAATGCAGGCAATACTTAAGTGCATAGGTGTACTCAGTGTCATGTCGCCAAGCCTTAAAAGTGCATACTGCATTCTCCCGCCCTTTTTTATAATGGTCAAGTTTATTGTGTGGACGACGTTCGATCTTTGTTTCTTTCATAGAAACGTACGATCGTGATTATAATGAGTATTTTTATTTTATTTTATATGATTCTTTCACATGCTCCATTTAATACAGAAATAGCGTGATACGGGTATGGTCACCATATCATATTTTAACTCATTATACTAATTGTGCGACTTTTTTATTTATGTCTAGAGAATATTTTACCCAGAAATATTGGAAGTAAAAATAATGAAAACGCTAATTATTAAGGAAGCAATAAAGGGAATGGTTCACCATTAACCTTAATGTTAATGAAACTGAAAGCAGCCGAAACAGTTGAAGATCATAGATAGTCCGCGATAGTTTCGAAACCCAAACAGTAGCGTTGCCAAGCGCAGCCGGCGGACGTTCACACCGCCTTCATAAATAAACTCGAATGCAACTCAATAACGCAGTGAATATAATGCATCACGACGACTGCCGGCGCACGCGCAGGCAACTATCTATAAGCTTAGAGGACGAAGGGGGGGTTAGAGGGCAGGGGGGCTACCTGGACCGAATTCTAAAATTAACGGGCCACACTTTCACTGCTCCCTGGGCGTGACCCGAGGCCCAGATCAGCTGATGCCGATGGGCGGTGTGATACACAGATATGATATACAGAAAATTAACCGTTAACTCAATTATAAAACTCGAAATTATTTATTAATCGAGATGTGATACATCGACATGGACATGGCTTTTGATTAAGCTCATCCGATTAATAAAGAGTTATTCATCAAGGCTCATTTATGCTGAGACTCTCTCAGACGAATGCCATGGAATCAATACTCTTCAGTCTCGAGTCTACCCTAGCGAGTACCCATAAAATATTCCTTAGTTTTTATCAAACGATCGATGTTTTCATCGGAGCCGGGTTTTATGGCTGTATGCGGCAGCTTGTAGAGCACATCACTATACTATACTAAAGCTGTGTTTGTAAAGGCCGGCGAGAACCCCCGGTATAAATAGCATGGCGCCCCGAGGGTGCAGGGAACCCCACTCGTACGTAATATATCGAGATATGGGATTCTGGACACACCCTTATACACCATGCAGGTATTTTTAATTGTCTCTACATTTCAGATATATTGGTATCTTCCTTCTTCTTAAGCGCTTATGCACTTCCTTGTGATTAATAGACGTCGCTATCAATTCGTAGAGGGCAAAACTTAACTAAGTAAATCTTGACTAAAATTATTGCCGTCTCTTTCTGTTCTCTCATGAAAGAAAATGTGCAATGTCAAGATTTTCGATTCGAACCACGAATTGCTACCATTGTATTTTGATTTATTTTTAATGGATAGCTCTTTGACTCTACTCTAGGTTTTAACCTAAAAACGTCATTGAATAAACTTACCCAGAAGCCTTCAAGCAAGTCACTTATTTGGATACCTATGTCTATCTGCAATCAACTTCCATGCTGGACTGGGAGCGAGAGATAAACATAGAATGTGCCAGTTGCATTTCCTCCCGGGCATGCTGTAAAAACCAGCTAAGGGATCCGAGGGATTCTGTATATTGCAATTTAGGCGATAGGCTGACCACCTGTCTACAGCAATATACCTACAACTCTATCTCAAACAACCCTCAAAACTTTGTCAGACGTGGTGGAACGACCTTTGTTTAGGTCGTTTACGCTCTGTCTAGCCCATTGGGGATATGGGCGTGATTATATGTATGTATTTATCTTCAATCAAGGATAGTTGTTGATTGTCAACTGCTACAAGAAGCTGAATAGGCCCTTGTTCAACAAAGTTGACGGTGATGAAGGAGCCGATTGTTTGAGCGTCCTATCTCGAGGCGTGTGAAAGCGATCGCTCTCAACTCTCACCAGCTTTATGGAGCGGAATATGTTTATAAATTAGGACCAAGTATAAACAATGTTTTATGACGGTACAGTCAACCAACATACTTCCGACAATGTTGAGTACAATATTATGTAGATCGAAACGTACAATATTTATTTGACATACATCATCATCATGTAGGTCGGTCTCTTTACGTAGTTTCATGCTTCTAAACATATTTAATTTATGTTATTCTTAAGGAAAACTCATTAAACCACGCGGATGACACCGCGTTCCGGAAATCTGTTTTACTACTTACGTTTTAAGATCTGCTTTAATGTATCAGCTATTTTACGTTATTTAGGCAATAAATTGACGTATTCTAATGTAATTCTTCCTTGCTGGACTGGGAGCGAGAGAAAAACATAGAAAGTGCCATCTGAATTTCCTCCTAGAACTGCTGTAAAAAGCTGCTAAGGGATCCGAGGGTTTCATTATATTGCAATTTAGTCGATAAGCTGACAACCTGTCACTACACCAATAGTGACAGGTTGTCAACCTGTCACTACAGCAATATACTTACACATCTATCTTAATTAACGCTCAAAACTTTGTCAAACGTGGCGGAACGACCTTTGTTTAGGTCGTTTACGCTCTGCCTACCCCATTAGGGATAAAGGCGTGATTATATGTATGTATATAAAATGACGTAAACAGATAACGTAGAGTCGGTAAAAATGTTTGTGACGTACATTCTCGAGCACAAGGCCGAGCGCCTTGACCTAGACTTGGGAGATAGACGCTGATAGTTCAACGCACTTGCGGACAGGCAAATTGAAACCATTTATTATATCGCGACAGATTGCCTATTGAAATGTTTTAAGAGTTTAATGCACTATTGACACAGAAAGGTAATTGTATTCATCATAAAGTTCTTCTTTCGGAAAACAATGTGTCGGTCCTTGTAAGTGCTTAAGTAATAAAACGCTGTTTAGGGCACTAAATGTGCCAACGCCCGCTGGAAGCCCTAAAAGTCTATCTACACGATCAAGGAAGCTCTACTCACCATAACCTTCAATTTCCTACTTAGGGCGGCGATGGGCGCCATTAGCGAGCGTAGTAAAGGGGAGGGGTAGTGCACGCATGTTCAATGAAGCAGGGCTCCTCAAACTTATGGTGTGACGTACCTCTGTTAATAGAAAACTAGCCCTTAGGTTTAAAGATTCTTTATTCTCATTAAAGACAACGTCACTTACATGAGAACAGATATAAAAAATAAAAATAATAGTCGTTCGCAACGCACTTTACAATGTTTTTTTGTTGATAATACAAATAACTGTCTCTCAATAACAAAATACATAATTATTTAGCTAATTAATAATATATGCTGAGCTAGTTTACTTTTAAATTGATTAAAAGATTTAATGGATTTTATTTCCGAAGGTAGATTATTAAAAGTCTGTGCACCGCCGTAAGTAACCAAATAATGATTAACAAAAAGTGATGTTCAAGACCAAATCTGACCACTAATCAGTAAAAGTAGCTAAACATAAATAAATTATTAAAAGTTGGTGGTCATATTTGAATTCGTATGCGTTTATGGTTTAAAACAAACCCAGTTTAAAAAGAAATAGTAGGTAGTTGTAATAGGTAATTGTAAATATATCTAAGTGTTTTAGTCTCGTATTTATAAAGCTATCTTAAGATTGAGAGTAAGTATAGTAGTAAAAGAGTAGTATGGATTTGACAGGTCCTTCTGTACTGAAATTTCTGATACTAGCTGTCAGTCTCAAGTGCTGTTTATAATTACGGGCCTTAATGTGTTTAGCGGACTTGATTGCAAATTGAGTGGACTCCAGGTGTGATACACTAAATTAATTCTGATTCTAACTAAATGACAAGCCCCTCATGTCTTGCGTGCCCCGCTTTGAGTAACCCTGAAAGGAGGATCGGTCGGAGGCCGCACAATGCCACCACGGGAAACGCAATCGATAGAGGTCGACGACACGGGAACTGACCTTTGAACTTCCCAGCTGATCGCACTTATTTGCATCTAAAGTGACAGCCGATTAACAACCAAAGTGGACGCACTTAAGATTCCAATTTCGTCAATCATGATTCTGATTCGTTTCGCAGTGATAACTTCTGCTCAAATTATAATCCTCTTTGAACGTGTTCGCAACAGATTTTTGCAAAAAGGGCTTTTGATAAATACAAAGGAGAAACATGTTATATTGTCCTTGAATACAGCACCCTTGTTTACATTCAAAAGAAACGAGTAAGGTAGTTTTTGTACTACAAATGTTTTTGAGTTGTCGACATGTGTTCACTTGCTTTCGGTAACACGTCTTCGTTGTAAACGGAAATATTTCGCTCAAATGTTTTATTATGATGATGTTTTTTTGTAAGTAAAGTGAAGATAATTATATGAAGCTTATTCGCAAGGGCTTGAACGTAATGTACTACTTTGGCACTCTGCCAGTGGCGCGTGAAATAAGCTATTATGTGGTCCTTTTGTGGTGAAAATGTTCGACTCATTTGCTAGCTACTTAAAAAAAACGCAAAAACACTTTTGTACGTCTAAATTTACGAAAAGTCTTTTCTGTTTCGCTGAATTTGAAGATTTGGCGTTAACGCAGTCATAAATTATTTCAAAATGATTTGCAGCAAATACCGATGTCATTACTTACTGATATTTAATGGGGTTTGAAGAGATAATAAAGTAACTTTATCAATATTTCATACTCAGACGAAGAATGCGGTTGTCCGTTGCATTTAATATCAACAACACATGCTTTGCACCTTTGACTGCACCCGAGTCATAATACCTAATCTTAATTTGTATATTATAATAACATTGTCCAATATAAATTTGATCACACATCTAAAATAGCATTCAAAATACTTCTCATTTAAAATATTTTCAGACCGATAACCAAACTCTTGCGTTCAACTTTAGAACCAATAATAAGTATATTTTTAGGATTCTGTTCTGTGTTCAAGCATGTTGCAAAATACGTGTATGAAATGTCCTTTGTTTAAAAGAAGAAGCCTTTTATTATCGAAATTCAAATTGAAGGGTAATAAATTTGACTGAAGATAAAATAATTTAATTTCTTATCAACAACTATTACTTGAGAGACTATGTATAGGTAGGTTGAGTTAAAGCTTTTATAAAACTAAGGCTCGTATTTATGAAGCGATATCAACCTTGAGAGCAATATTCAGTATGAATTTGACAGGCCAGTTTGTACTGAAATTACATTTCCGATACGACCTCAAACTCGCTGTCACTCATGAGAGTTGATTATAAATACGGCCCTAAGACTCTACATAAACTGATTGATGTCGATAAAATGAACAGTTATCGACTCGATAAAAGCAAAAAGCATTGTGATTGTATGATTCATCTGGCAAGACCGCGACCGCGACTTACGTAAGATATGGGTCGACGAAAGTTTTCAACCTTTGCTTTTGCTGCCATTTTCTTAATGACTGTACCAATTTAATGCGTATATCTGTGCCACATTAAGCGCGAGTAGTCAAATGGTTAATGCTTATTCATTCCTATACCGAATGTTAAGTAAAGCAACCATCACCTTGCCTAGGCCATGGATGGGTGACCGGTAGTGGTATATGCTTCGGAAGGTACGTTATTCATTGGTCCCGGTTAATATCGTAGACAGGTATTTATTAGTCGTTAAGCCATGTTACAGGTCAATGCTAAGTTTTGGCGGATTAAAATCTTTGACAGCTGGGTTGGCTGGGTTTGACACCATGCAAGAACCTAATCTAGGGTTGGGTCTGGTTTACCTTTTGGGAGCGGAGGTTAGATGGCAGTCGTTCTGTTTTCGTGAAATACGGGTAAAGGCTAGCTAGATGAGATATCTGTGCCACATTTTCCTGTCTTTAATCCGAATTGCGATATGGTAGTCATAAAACGTATTTAGAAAGTAGTTAAAATACGGAAGACGATTGAGTACTAGGGCTTCCGCTTGGCCCTTACTTTGAAGATTGTAAGTATAGTCTATTTTTAGCTCATGATATACGTCTTGTTGAAGATTTATGGCAGTTTCCTTTGACCCACATTTATCTTCTCAGTGCTGAAAGAATCATTAATTATTCTTAATTAACATCTTGTCCTTACACAATTATAAACTTTGTTTTTATATCCTTGTCATGTCTTTCCACTTACATTTTTTTAAATATCTTTGTATAGTGCCTTATGCTTAAACGATAGTTCAACAAATATTAATTCAGTTCACATATTTTTTCGACCAATATCTCAAAACCTTTAGTCCCAGTCAACTGAACAACTGAACCAATATTGCCTGTATAATTGAATCAACCACATACATAACATAAATCACGCCTTTATCCCTTACGGGGTAGGCAGAGCGTTTAACGCCTCGTAAAAGGCGCTTTCGCCACGTCTGACAAAAAGATTGTAATATGTATTGCTATAGTGACAGGTTGTCAGCCCATCGCCTAAATTACAATACACTGTAACCCTCGAGTCCCTTTTGCTGACTTCAACAGCATGCCCGGGAGGAAGGGCAGCTGGAACATTCTATGTTTTTCTATCTCTACCAGTCCAGCATGGTTGAATCAAAGACCCAATGTTACTACTTATTGCTTCATTAGAGCTTCAGATACCGGACCGGCAGTGCTTATGTATCTTAATATCGCCATTTGACACTATTAGATATTGGATACAGGAGCTGGCATTAGTAATAAAATTATATCTGATGATAAGGGGGGTATTTTAATGGCGGAAAGGAAATTTTATAGAAATGAAGTTATAGTTATAGGAATGAAGTTCGTATCGCATTTTTAATAGTATTTTTACAATAACTGTAAACATTTTGGCAAGATAAGTATGAAAGGAAATGTTTATGGGGTATAGTTAATCAATTTTGCATAGATATAAATTTATTTTAGTGCAACTACTAAAAGAAATTGTCATTTTTGTACTTAAGTATTATTTAATGTATTCGTATAATTTATAGGATCCGAGGGTTTCTGTATACTGCAATTTAGGCGATGGGCTGACAACCTGTCACTACAACAATATACCTATTTAAATAACCCTCATAACTATGTCAGACGTGGCGGAACAACGTTTGTTTAGGTCGTTTACGCTCTGCCTACCCTATGAGGGATAAAGGCGTGATTATATGTATGTATGTATGTAAATTTAAAACATAGTACTATTTATTGTCAGCAGAATAAATGCTATTTAACCTTATTATTTACAGTTTTTTTAAGTTTTATTTTCTGTATATTTTTTGTAAATAATAAACACAACCATCTATGACATCAATTATATTTGACACTTTGTATTTTGATGTTTGTAATCAAATCATGAATGAATAATAGAAAAGCAATCAACTTGATATCAAATAAAAATATCTATTGCTTTTGAACATTTTAACACATAATGAGCGAGTAATCACATGTCGTTCATAAAATATTGATATGAAATAACAAATTTTATAACAACTGTTGTTATTCATTGATATCAACGTTTCTAATCTGAATTATTATCACTAGAATAGGTTGGAAAGTTCAATGCAACTTGACTCAGTCACCATAAAATACAATATATATATACGTAGTATTAAATTCAACATTGGTTTACATTATAGGTACTAAATGATTTTTCTACAGATGAAAAATTAAACCTGTCACTACTGCAATATACCCAAAAATCTATCTTAAATAACCTTTAAAACTTTGTCAGACGTGGCGGAACGACCTTTGTTTAGGTCGTTACCCTCTGCCTACCTCATTAGGGATAAGGGTGTGATTATATGTATGTATGTATAAAAAATTAAACAACTACCGTTCTTCGGTACATTGGTCATATTTAAAAAAAATATACCAGTTTCTGCGAATGACTGATCATTCGATGCTTTATTAACAAAAATCACAATTTAAATAATACTTAACTAAACTTAATTTACTGTAAATAAAAAATATAAATTATAAATTTATTCTGCTCAGTGAGTTGCGTATTTTAGAAGTTGTATCTTTTCATGGAAATATGATAGATGAGTTTTCATAAAAACTTGGGGATAAAGGCGTGATTAAGTATGTACGAGTATGAATGAGTTGTCATCACATAGAAATTACACTTTCTTTCTTCCATGCTGGACTGGGAGGGATAGAAAAAATATAGAAAGTTCCACCTTCCCTTCCTCCCGGGCATGCTGTAGAAGTCAGTAAAAGGGATTCAAGGGTTACAGTGTATTGTAATTTAGGCGATGGGCTGACAACCTGTCACTACAGCAATACACATTAAAATCTAAAAGTGCCCTATTTTTTTTGTCAGAGTTTTACGCTCTGCCTACCCCGTAACGAATAAAGGCGTGATTTTATGTATGTATGTAGAAATGACACTTTTGAAATCACCCTTTTTTTATCAAAGTCTCAGAAATGACGACTATGGTTTACCTATTATAAGATTCCGTTAACTTACTGCCGTAAATAAACATTAAACAAACCAAAGTTACAGACAGAATGCTAGTTAAAATACTTGCGCCATTTCCAAACCAGATTACTCACAGATTACAAATTTCAAATGAAGAAAATAGGATTACTCAAGCTGAAGCTATAAGTTGGGTAACACGATTATTTACAGCCAGCTCTTAAGTAGGTGCTACTTATACTTAAGCTTTGGGATTGGTTGGTAGTTGCTTAAAACATTCGATATTAGGTATGTCGCCATATTTGGTAGTAAAATGCTTGATTGATGCGTAATATCTACCTACCTATATTATGTAGTTAATTACCAATATATCTGAACTATTACGTAAACCCTAAGTCAGGAAAATTTATGCTTTTCCTTGGAAGGTTTTGTCGAAGCTAAATAACTTTGGTCATATTTTATATTGTAGGTTTCTATTATGTAGTACTAAGTATTTTATTTACACAAAAGCTACGTACCAGTGATAAAACTGATGTTCATAATAAGATCGCAATACATATAATACAAATAATCACGCCTTTATCCCTAATGGGGTAAGCAGAACGTAAACGACCTAAACAAAGGTCGTTCCGCCACATCTGACAAAGTTTTGAGGGTTATTTAAGATAGATTTGGAGGTAGGTATATTGCTTTTGAATTTCACAAAACCTAATAAGCCTGTAATTGATATGAATTAGACATTTATATCTATTAGCAATCAATCACAACCACTGACTACTGTGGCTAGTCAATGATTGTGGCTATTGGGCTGGATGGACCATGCCTCCGCTTATAGGTGAACGACTTCTTTATTACCGTGACAATGGGCTCGATTCTAGATTTGCCGGCTTAAACTAAAATTTATTTGTCACTTTTAAACTAAAAACATTAGAAATATATAAATAAATATAAATATAAAAATTTGTTTATTTCATTAACTTAAACAACATATATGAAATATAGGGGTGTTACCTCCATTTAGGCTAGAAAGGGACAGGAGATCTATTCTCTCCGGTTTTTTTATTTATAGTCGGTGGTTTTATGCGTTATCTGTAATTTTTATCCGCCGTCGTATGATATGGCGGATAAAATTGACAGAAATACTGGGGAAACAAAAGCGCGTCAAAATCTAGCGGACAAAGTGTAAAACCATAGAGTATAAATCGCCTGTCCTTTTTCAATTTTATTATTTTGTAAGTAACAGACAAATTTTAATTTTGTGTTTTAGCCGGTGGTATCTATACGTAGAATTGAGCCAATTTATCATTTACTTAAGCGATAAACAATAAAATTTGACTTTAGACTTTCGCTCACTATCTTACCTTTGAATATACATAGTAGGGTATGATAGAAATGAGGACTTTTACAGAGCTTACTAAAGGACCACGCAGAAAGGAAAGGAAAAGTTCTGCGATTGATGTCAAATGTTTAAAAAGAAAAATCTCGCTCAGTAAAAGTCTTAAAGCGGAGATCTAGGAAAACCACCAACAACTTCTATCTTCTGTATCTTTTTAAACACATTTTCAATACTTTGAAAGCTCGTTTAAGTTCATCGTGTTTGCAATTCAAACTTTCGCCTTTGAAGATGAATGTTCAATAAATTATCAATTGCAAGAGCTGTAAAGATTCACTGCATGTTCTGCTGAAGGTTTTTATGGACCACTTGAAAGTATTAAATCTGCGGTAGTAAAGATTGGGTGTAACGTGCGATTATGGTAATTTAACAAGTCATGAGTGTTTTCAGTTCATATGAGTATGTAAGATGTTCGTAACGGTTTAGGAATGAATATTGGTTGATAAAATTGTGTTCCTCGTCCTTTCCGTTTGAAAAAGTTAGTTTTCCGAATTACCCGATGATTATAGTTTTCATATTTTACGGAGGCAATTTCTGAGCTAAGATTTGTCTTAAATACCGTATTATTGACAGAACATCGCGTCTTTCATTAATAATCATTTTTACATGAAAAAATTTATTGACAGTTCAATAATCAATTTCATGAAATTTAATATCTTATCATTTTTGTTGAGGAAAGAATTTTGTTTTCTTTGTTTTCAACATACTTACCTACAAAATAGCCAACATATAGTCACCCACGTACGGTTTAATAAATGCACCAGCACCGGCTACTACACGTTTATTGGTATAATGCCACCACCATTGAGCAGAATACTAGATATAGTATCAGTTTTTTTTGTGACACACAGCACTGTATCAACCTAAATATACCTATGACCCACGTGTAGTCACGTACGTTCGGTTTAATAGATGCACCGGTCGGCTACTACGTTTATTGGTATAATTCGATCAGTGTGACTGCTGTCGTTTATGGCCCGGGCTTTATTAGCAGTGCGGGCCACGTGTGCGCCTCTTAATCATATCTGGCGCCTGCAACCGTTTTATGATTCGTTGCAACTGTAGCTAAGCTCGTTCTGGAGGTCGTGGGTTCGATAGGTAGAGGTACCTAAGTATATTAGAGCGGCAACACAAAGGCGTCACGTACTGCGCGCAAAGTTGCGCTCAACACGTTATCAATGCTTTTTGCCTACAACACACATGCGTTACATTACGCTTTACGCGCTCGTACTGGCAGACGGATGCGCCGACGTAGAGTTCATCGCTATGCGCGCGTAGAGTGTAAGTTGACGCATGTGTGTTGTAGGCAATGCAAAAAACATTGACTGAGTGTTGAGCGCAACCATGCGCAACCATGCGCGCAGTAAGTGACGCCTGTGTGTTGGTGCCCTTACATGGATTAAAAACTCTGACTCCAGGATACAATTAATCGATCGATTTGAAACTCAAACGACAGAAGAATTACGGTTATCAGAAGAACATATGCGTATAGGAGTGTATAGAGACGATAAGATATTTGTCAATTTTAATAAAATCCATTTCATGCACGATCTACAACTTCTATGGACCGTCAGAATTGCCGACGTATAGCAGTGAATATCAAATTTCTGTTGTTGTAGAAAATATCCTTAGTCTAGACAGTATAGTAGTTATGTTATTTTAAAGTAATCAGAAAAAAACATATCTGATCAAAGATGTTCTATTCAGTACTATCTATGAATAAATTGGTGCTGATACCATCACTTATTGTCGAGTAAATAGCACGAGTGGGTGGGTCGTAATGTCGTAAATACAAATCGAGTATCATCTACGTTATAGTGTTCTCATTAGCACTCGTGTTCTCGTTATCTCGGTGTGATGTCGTTACATCTGTTGTGGCTATCAACACCTTCCACTTTTTTTACTACATACATATTATATGTAGTTACTTTGGTAGGTAAGCGTATTACAAAATAGAAGAAAATACCGCGTGTAAGGGACAGCGTCCCGCAAACTGATACGGGTTGCTCAGTCTCACTGAACAACTTTCAACAGGAAATTCTTTCAGAAGATGAATAATAAATTTAGCCTATCCATACAAAATGGCCACCTCGATCAGACAGTTTGTATGGAAAAGCTATTTCTTTTTTAATCCTGAAAGAATTTCCTGTTGATAATTGTTCAGTTTCGTTGACTGAGCAACCCCTATCAGTTTGCGGGACGCTGTCCCTTACACCCGTTATATATATAGTAGATGAGGAAAAGATAATGTTTATGTACGCAGCATAGTAAGCATTACCTGGCAATAAGCTCTTATTGTACTTTTTTTATTTGTTCATACAAATATTCATAAAACAATTCAAATCATCATTGATTTAGAAGTTTTATTCTTATTTTGCGTTACTGTGATTTATTTTGAGAGTTTACTTCATTACTTACCTTCTCAGAAATTCAGGTCGAATATTTATGATTTTCATGTAGACTAATCTAATATCATAAAATATTTATTAGTACCAATGATCCACTCGTAATTCTGTGATTTATTTGAATTCTTAAATAAAATATTGATTTAGCACTGTTTAGTACGTCTCTTGAATGTTTGAGTAGCTTACTCTGAATGAATGAAACAGGGTTTTTAAATATTTGAGTGATTACGTGGATTTATTATTTTGAAATTATTGATCCTTCAACGCAATTTTTTTTTTATTTTATCACTAAATGACGAAAAAGTGTTATTCATACTGATAAATTAACGACAATTCACTTGTATATACATATATTTTCGTAATATTTATTTGACTGATTTAATTTACAATGCAGTACTGAGCAAAATAAAAGCAGTAGGTAGGTACAACTATTCTTCGCCTGTATTATTTTATTATGATAAAATCACGATGCAACTAAACGTAGCTATCGTTGTAATACTTCGAATCGTTCAAAAAACAAGTAACCGAATCATCTAAAAAATATTTATACGGATGGAATGCAAGATCGATAAATTTGAACAGTGCAGATCTACAACACAGGATAATAAACGGCAGTCCAGGAATCTCGTGATTAAAACATTGAGACTTTCGGAACACGTGTATTTTATGACTCCGATGGCGCCGAACGAATGATTCAGGAACCGTGATGCAGACAACCGAGATCACAGTGGGCGTTTTTCCAATAGACGGTACGGCGACGGCGCGGCGACGGTGCCGTCACGACGCCGTGGCTCTGTTTCTCCACTAGACAGCACGGCAACGTCCCGATAACGTCCACCTAGTTCCAATCTCGCAAATATTTTTTCACAGTAACTAGTCCTAGCACAGGCCTAGGTCTTTCTGGACTGTTACTGCACACCTGCAATTTGTAAGCGCTTAAAAGTTCCATCTGTAATTAGTTATTTAAGGTGAATGATTTTGTAATTTAATTTTGCATGAAATAAATGAAATGAAATGAATCTGAGCGCGCAAACACATGCGCATGCTTCGTACGAATACAAAACACATGACGTTTGGCTGGCCGGCGACGGTACCGGTGGGAATAAATGCCGTGCCCGCCATTGGAAAAGCGTTCCATATCAATAATTTCATTGATTTTCATAGATTATCTCTTCCACGGTAACGTTGACCGTGCCCTGGCGTCACCGTTGCCGTCGCCGTGCCGTGTAGTGGAAAAACACCCAATCGTGGATCATATCCGTAGGAGACATGTAGATTCGTACATCGCTCTCTACAAACTTGAATAGTTATTTCGTAATAAATTAGTACGTGTTGCGTTATTGAAAAATGGTTTCAGATAAGATACTAGTAATCGTGGTTCTCGCTTGCGCCAAAACGTGATATTTAGATAAGATGTTCGTAGGAACTCTTCTGGACGATCGAACCCAGGACCTACGGATCGTAAGCCTATGGATTTGACCACTAGACCACGGAGGCAGTATCTGTAGGAGTTGTAACAGTGCACATTCGTGTGTACATACATATAATCACGCCTTTATCCCTATTGGGGTAGGCAGAGCGTAAACGACCTAAACGAAGATCGTTCCACTACGTCTGACAATGTTTTAAGGGTTGTGTAAGATAGATTTGTAGGTATATTGCTGTTGTGACAGGTTGTCAGCCCTTCGCCTAAATTGCAATATCCTGAAACCCTTGAACCTGATTTTTACAGCATGCCCGGTAGGAAATGCAGCTGGCACATTCTATATTTTTCTCTCGCTCCCCAGTCCAGCATGGAAATTATATAGCTCCCGACAAACTACGTAGAATAGTTGTTCCGGTGTCTCTTGCCATCGGGACTATGATTCGAAATACTTGTAGTATGGGGGGTAGTTTAGACCTGCCACTGGCGCCAACTCTCGACTCACAATATCGGAAATATGATTTCAGTATATTAATGGATTACGGAATATTACGATACATAACAGCTTATTTTAAATAACAAAACAGATATACTTCCATGCTGGACTGGGAGAGATAGAAAAACATAGAATGTTCCAGCTGCCCTTCCTCCCGGGCATGTTGTTGAAGTCAGAAAAGGGACTCGAGGGTTACAGTGTATTGTAATTTAGGCGATGGGCTGACAACCTGTCACTTTAGCAATACATATTACAATCTAAAACTGCCCTCAATTTTTTTTTGTCAGACGTGGCGAAAGCGCCTTTTACGTGGGGTTAAACGCTCTGCCTACCCCGTGAGGGATAAAGGCGTGATTTATGTATGTAAAACAGATATTAGTCTACATACAAAAATTGGTATTAAGAATATTGCAACAGTACTGCTACGATAGTACCATTATTTATTACCTTTATATTGTGGTACTGTTTTCTTGATTAATCTAGTGGTATTGCGAAAGCCCAGCAGTCCAGGATATCAGCTGTCCGTTAATCGGCTTCATTTACTGGTCTCAGTGGCCGTCGTTGTAGATTTATCGCTTTATTCGTCGTCGGTCGCTCGTGAATCATTGTCTCGACTATTGTTGCAGTGAAATCAATCCATTAAGAAATGCCACTCAAATTTTGACAGACGTGGGGGAAAGGCTGCAGAAACTCTGCCTACCCGAGATACAGGCGTGATTATATTTATGTTTATCACATCAAGTAATCGAAAAGTCCAGCAGTCCAGGATATCAGCTGTCTGTTAATCGGCTTCATTTACTGGTCTCCGTCAGTGGCCGTCGTTGTAGATTTATCGCTTTATTCGACGTCGGTCGCTCGTGAATCATTGTCTCGACGATTGTGTCGCTGAGCCAGTGAAATCACTCAGTACGCGGTATCGTTCGGTAATAGGGTAATGCACGTTCGTTCGCTTGCTTCATTAGCTGAACACAGCTGGACTGGGAGTTAAAGAAACATAGATCGTACCAGATAAGGTGACCCAGGCGATAGGCAATACTAATAGCTACGAATTGCCACTGAAACTTTTTTATTCAAGAAAATAACGATTTCAGATACTATACTCAAGTTTTTGACGCACTGTCTATCCCATAAGAAATACAGGAGTATGGCCTCTCAGCCGCTAAATATGTCATAACCAGTTGATCTAGGTTCTTAGTCTTGAACACAGGCTCTTTATTAAACACATCCTGACTGAAATCCGAGACTTACAAAAAAACCAAGATCATTCCCTCACTGACAACTTAGTGTTATTGATGTGTGTCCGTGTGCATGTCACAGTTCCACCATATTCATATCAATCTACTACGTAATTTGTAGTTGTAATGCAATTGGAACCGCAGGATGTGACCCGTCAACCCATTGAGCTTTTTGCTGCGTCTGCGCAAGCTTTTCAAAGCTCTATTGTTATTGTATTAAGATTTGTATTGCAATAAAAATGTAGTGAAATCATAACTAGCAATGTTATATTAATTTAATTGATAATTACTCTACAGTTTAATATATAAAGGTAGAATATATAGGTAGAATAGAAACAGATATATGACCGTCAAATTTTAACAGAGACTACAGGTCATATTTATAAAGATGTCTCAAGATTGACAGTAATATTAAGTATGGATTTGTGTGGCCGTTTTCTTCTGATACGACTTTTCTAATACAAACTCAAACTAGCTGTCACTCTTGAGACCTGATTATAAATATGGGTCTAACTATTGTAATATACATAAGAACTTTACCTATTCAAACTTTTAAACAGAAACCGATTCTGTACGATATTATCATCACTTTTATAGGATATAATCATGATGGTATTTTTACGGCCGAAATCTCGGGACGTCACTCGGTACGGTCTTTTATGGCTAATCAGATACCAGATAGTCACTCTCGTACGGGAAATTTCGATGGAACTCTGTATCCCAGATTTTGATGGAATCTATATGGACCGATTTTAATACGTTATTATCGAAGTCCTATTTATTATCGAAGAATTTGATATGAAATTGACTTGAACGTTGTTTATGGTCGTTTTATACGCGAGCTCATCACATTTTTTAGCATATAGCATAAAGCTGTCATACGTTGATTGAAGCTGATACAAAAAAAGCCTAGCTTTAGCTGATACAACACATATTTGATGAAGCTTTGATAGCATGAAAAGATGATATTTTTAAAATCATGCAGATAAATTAGATCCAATGACTCTTTTTCGTCGATTCTCTATTCACGCCTTTATCCCTAATGGGGTAGGCAGAACGCAAACAATCTAAACAAAGGTCGTTCCGTCACGTCTGACAAAGTTATGAGGGCCATTTAAGATACATTTGTAGGTACATTGCTGTAGTGACAGGTTGTCAGCCCATCGCCTAAATTGCAATATACTGAAACCCTCGGATCCCTTAGCTGGTTTTTACAGCATGCCCGGGAGGAAATGCAGCTGGCACATTCTATGTTTTTCTTTCGCTCCCAGTCCAGCATGGAAGAAACATGTTATTGGAATAAACACATTAATTTTAAGTTTGAATGTTTATTTTACACGTTAGGCCACTGAAATCCTTCCTGGTACCAAAAAAGGGGAGCTTTACGGCTTAACGAGATTTCTATGCATCCGAATATCCGATGATGGATCTTCTACAAAACTTGATCTATTTAATTTTAAATACGATGATGACTGACAAGGGTATGAGCTCATATATTTTTAAATATAGCATAACACGTTCTAGTGGAACTTTTAAAAGAACTTTAACATAAAATTGTAGTTTAGATTATTGCTCCCTGTCATTTAAATGAAGTTGTGTTGTCTATTCAAATAGAATGAGAAAAGATATACATTTTTATTAATAAAACTGTAAAAAATACCCTTTATATCTCTAGAAAAATAAAACTCCCTTGTATTCACTAGATATTTCTTAAGAATTCCTTTTCTTTTCTTTTGAGGTCAATAATCTCATTTTTTTTATGAACTCACTAAACATTTTTAAACAATTAAACTCTTTATGTTATCGTGTGCCCAGAAAACGTCATAAAGTCACTATCGACGATGTTTACCTATAAAACTACATCATATAATCGGATAGTTTGTAACGAGTTCAAAGTGCTGTTTATGCCCACCCATCTATCAATCAGGTTTAATGGTAGCACGGAACGCACGGCAGATTTTAGTTACGTAGTAATAAAATGTTAAGTATTATGTTTACAGGGTTAACTGAAAAAATAAGCCTTCCATTTGTCATTTTAGCTCTTTTACAGACTTTCATTTAATAAAGTTTTATTATAGCCTCGTATTTTTTTGCGATTATAACGAATACTACCTACACGTTTCAGAATATAAATAAATACTAAAAAAAACTATTAAGGTCCATGCTTCAGCGATTGTGTTTCAAAGAAAATCGTTTAAAAAAACCCTAGAAATACAAACCGATACGGGCTTAAATAAATGCGAAAGAATTAAGACTGAATTCCACAAACGAGATATCGATATTAGCTATTATCGAGACGTCCAGACTGTTCCAAGAAAAACAATGAAAAATCCTGTAATAACATGAAATCTGCATGAAACGTTGGACAGATTCTTGGAAAATATTTTTATGTGGCTGCCCTACCTCGTCATATAACAGACTGAACTTGTCGTTACACTTTATGAAGGCGTTTATCCCATTGGGGCTAAAGTTTCACTATTTTTAGTTTATTTACCCGCGCCTCGTCTACAACCACTATAAGACTTTTTTTACCATTGAAACTGAAAACTTCAGCCCGTAGCGGCACCATTCAATTAAGTCTGTAACTTAAACGAAAGTTTGTTCCGAAAGTGCAATCACTCCTGCAAGTTGAACATAGATTAGACGTGTTATCTAAATTGCATGCTAAAGAACTAATTAAGTACCGACGCGATCTAAATTAGACGAACAAAATAGAAAAGGGCGGCTATCTTTGAAACTCCTATTTGCGGGCCGCCACTAGTCACTTTGTCTCGTAATTTGTATGGAAATTAGTGTACCTTTCCGTGCTTAGAAGTTTATAACCGGGCTTAACTCTAGACGACTTTTGTTGGCGACTTTTTGCGTCGTAAATTCTCCGGGTTTAGCCCATAAACGGGGAAGCGCCTAGCTAGACGTAGTTGGTTTTCACACCGAGGTTTTTAGTTGTCTGAGCCGTTAAACCACAGGGAATGTAAAAACTCCCTTAAAATCTTCAGACAAATCTCTATCAGTGATTGTTTTAAAATCTTTCGATTTGTTTTTGCTACAGAAAGCTATCTTCAATATTGAAGACACCGAACCATTCATACTTGTTTAAACTTTGTCTTATATCTGCTTCTGTTCGTATCGACTGCAGCATGGTAGCAATTTTGCACCTATTGTATAGACTTTGGATTTCTTAGCATAAATCTGCGAGCTCTATATCTCTTTGTGCATTATTTAAGGAGCAGCATGCAGACAGGCCGTTGCTGCACAGCCATTATTCATGATATCTTTTGACGGTTTACCTCTTTGCGACCATATTTCATAGAACTGCGCAATTGGGCGCTCCGTTCACTGGCAAATGCTTCGTGTCTCCTTAATTAAAGTGCACTGACTCATACATTTATTTTTCTAGCTTTCCGGAGGTTATGATCGTTTATTGTATGAAGTATGTTCTCATATCGCGCTGTTCCTTCATATGAAACGTTTACGACCACATCGCGTATCATATGAAATAATATTGTCTTCAAAATTAAATTTGGAATCCTCTTTTATTGTTTTACTGGCTGTTGTTTTACGAGCAAGGATTTTAGATTTTACTCTATGCTGATGTCTCCTCTTTATTCCTACTAGACAAAGAAAGAGTAAGTTTAGCTGGGAAAATTATTGATAATTTGGGATTCCCTCAGCCTCCTTTGTTTTCCATGAAACCTCACTTCCTTCTCATCTCCCAACAAGCACAGGAAGATAGTAACTAAGTATGAAGATCGATCGATAAGGTTTCCAGCGAAGTTATTACATAATTAATCCAGTGGAACAATGGATGTCCGGCCGCTGGTCCGCTTGGGCCACGTCACTCGCGTCTGGCCGGCTTCCTCCACTAGCCAACTCTTTGTCTTTACTTTACTGGTACAACACTACAACTAGCAAGAGAGAAACACTTCCCTACTGACATAAGTACGCCCAACACGAGCTAAAAATGCTTTTGTAAACATTTTTCTCCGCTCAAAATCTACTTCAGCCAGATAAGAATTTTCTTTACACCAAGGGAAACTAATGTAATGAAGTACATGTACGTAACCTATATTATATATCACGTAATTTATATACTTTAGTAAGGTAATTAGCAATCATGAATTATAATTCACACACTCTAATAAAAATATGTTTAGATAAGAAATAAATGATGAAGTCCACAACATAATTCATAAAACCCCAGAGAATCTGTGCTAGCGAAAATTAAGCTGACTCTCGTAAAAGCAAACTCAACAAAAAGCTAGCCCAAAATGGTATGAAATAAATGTTTTTAAAATATGCATGGCTTGCTTCGTTAAATTTAAAATAAATAAAGGTGGGTTTTATAAACTCTTCAACAGAGCGATGATGCCACAAATAATGGGGTTTCTACCGTTAATTGAACAATAAAATTTATATCGCGTCAGTGCATTCAAAGTAAGCACCGTGATGCATTTTGCATGCGCTTTCATTTGCATTGTCGGCTCGTAGCGCTACTACGAACTCACTCACTTCTCGCACACTTCACATCTCTGAAAATTATAATTTCGTATCGGTTACTTCCCTACGCTACTTTCAGTTTACTTGTACACTACATTAGAATTCGGATTACATTCATCTTGCTCTATATTTACTTTTTATTTTCTTATTGACTTACTTCTTCGTACTGAAGATCTCTGTCTAACCATTTTCAAGGACAGTATAATTAACGTATAAAAGCCACAACACACGCTTATTATTAATCGCAATTAAAGCATAAGAGGGTGACAATGGTAGTGGCTCCGGGATGGACTCAACAATGATCGCATAAAAAGTTTGCCGAAAGAATTATGCAGGCAGTAAATAATTGTAAAGAGTCCGTTTGTGACCCCCCATAACCCCCCGCGACCCCCCGGAGTAGAGTATGCGCGGGTGGCGGTGACGTTGTGACATAAACTAGATTTATCACCGCTTGTCGGACGATTTGTGTGGCGATTGTGGTGTGATACATTCATATTTTATCATTTAAATTGCCATATAATTATTGGTGTTTTCAACTCGCTTCAATATGTGAGGATCTTTCTTTTATAAAGGTCAGCCGCAAGTGTCCTTGTGTCATGTCAGCAACTTGTGAAACGTCAAATTTCTTGGTATTTACAAGTATATGAACTGGAGTCAAATAAATAACTTCAAAACTGTACCACTCGCTCTATTTACTTTTATTTGCACTGAATTTATTAGGACCTTATGAATTTAATAATTAATTGTTGATGGATCTCCATAAATGTTATACCTTACAATAAGGCTTACCACATTTCATCCATGCTGGACTGGGAGCGAAAGAAAAACATAGAAAAAGCCAGATGCATTTCCTTCCGGGCATGCTGTAAAAAACAGCTAAGGGATCAGATGGTTTCAGTATATTGTAATTAAGGCGATGAGCTGACAACCTGCCACTACACGATATAAATTTATCTTAAATAACCCTCAATTTTTTGTCAGACGTGATGGAACGACCTTTACGCTCTGTCTACCCCATATTATTAGGGGATACAGGCGTGATTATATGTATGTATGTATGTAGAATTACCAGAACATGTAGTCTTTAATTTAAACTTTTTTCCTTTAATGTAATAGGAACATGGCGCAACCCTCATTTGCGGAACACCTGCATTCAAATAGATTATCAGAATCTCATAAAGTTATAGCTAAACGTGACTTGCAGCACGGAGTCCTACTTCTTCTTCTGTCGAGTGGGTATCAAGTCTATCGACCCAATGAACCCTGGTGTCAGAGTTTTTAAACCGCCTAGTAGCACAACTATCAGGCCTCTGACATGGTTTGAGTAACGACCACTATCAAAGACAGCGACCGGGACCGACGGCTTAACGTGCCCTCCGAAGCACGAAATCTTTTTCCTTTCGGACAATCAGGTGATTCAGCCTGCAATGTCCTAACCAAACTGGGGAAAAATTAACAAAGTTATAAATTCTCAAATATCAACTTTGTGTTTCCCCCCTGGGAATCGAGCCCAGGATCTCCGGATCGGGAGTCCATGGCACTAGCCACTAGACCACGGAGGCAGTTAATCGAAGGAGTCGTACTGACCAATAAACTAAACCTGATAGGTACCTACCTAACTAATATTGAATGCAAAATTTGACTGATGGGTGTTCTTTATCACTACATAGTATAAAACAAAGTCGCTTTCTCTGTCCCTATATCCCTATGTATGCTTAGTTAGATCTTTAAAACTACGCAACGGATTTTGATGCGGTTTCTTTTAATGGATAGAGTAATTCAAGAGGAAGGTTTATATGTTTAATACATGCATAAAACAGTAGAGAAACACTGATAATTTCCGTGCGAAGCCGGGGCGGGTCGCTAGTTTGTAATATAATAAAATAAATAAAATATTCTAGTCTTCTTCTTAGCGAGTGGATTTCCGAATCGAACGACCCGATGTATCCTGGTGTCAAAGTTTTGAAACCGCCTAGTAGCACAGCTATTAGGCCTCTGTCGTGGTTTGAGCAACGACCACTATTAAAGACAGCGACCGGGACCGACGGCTTAACGTGTCCTCCGAAGCACGGAATCCTTTTTCTTTTCGGACAATCAGGTGATTCAACCTGCAATGTCCTAACCAAACTGGGGAAAACCTCATAAAGTGATAAATTGACAAAATATATCAAGTTTGTGTCCCCTCCCTGGGAATCGAACCCAGGACCTCCGGATCGTAAGCCCATGGCTCTGACCACTAGACTTTGTTACCTACCTAATATTCTAGTGAAAAAGCTTGTGCGCAAATCATAACCCACTTGACTCACGAGACTGAAGACTCACCGGTAGTGTCGATTCAGTTAGCCCACAAAATAATAATCAAATCTAAACCTGTCAATGTCTGTCATGAAAGAAAATAAAGTTACGGAAGATACTAAATTTTATTTGGTGCTGTCAGTTTGAAAATTTGTTTTTTTTATTTTTTAATAATTTAACTTTTTATCATTACGACTAAAACTGTATATATGTGGCCTCGCGACACAAAATAACTTATTTAGACTTATTTTATTTAAGCCGTGTTCTAACCGAATCGACACCATTGTTGTTTCTTACGCGTCATCCTGAAACGCGTCCAACTTGCGCGCATATTCGCACTTTAGTCATCATATCCTCAGTTTATTCGCACCAGCTACACACTTCTTACTTCCGTATGAAATTCCTTTCTGAGAATAACAATTCTGGAAATAGTGGAAACTTTGTTCAGTGGAAAAATATGTATAATTATGACTGAAAATGCCGCCATGGTCTAGTGGTCAGAGCCCATGCCCTCACGATCCGGAGGTTCTGTGTTCGATTTCCAGGGGGAACATACAAATTGATATTTGTCTACTTATCACTTTGTGAGATTTTCCCCAGTTTGGTTAGGACAATGCAGGCTGAATCCACCTGTTTGTCTGGAAGAAGAAGGATTCCGTGCTTCGGAGGGCACGTTAAGCCGTCGGTCCCGGTCGCTGTCTTTAACAGTGGTCTTTACACAAACCATGTAAAAGGCCTATCACCCATGCTATTAGGTGGTTTGAAAACTCTGACACCAGGATTCATCTAGTCGATCGACTCATTACCTACACGACAGAAGAAGAAGAAGAGGACTGAAAATATATTTTCATTCTGCTGAACTGTAATCGACAAAAAATAAGAGAGTCGGTAGAGTATGAGTAGAGTAGTAGAGCCGATTCATTTCCCGGGCGTACAGTACCGTAAAGGAACCTAAGGGGTTTATTTAGCATTGGGCTCAATTCTAGATTCCACCGACTAAAACTAAAATAATCATATAATTTATTATTATTATAATCTGTCACTTTCAAAATAATAAAATTGAAAAGGGACAGGCGATTTATACTCTATGGTTTTATACTTAGTCCGCTAGATTTTGACGCGCTTTTGTACGATTCCCCGGTATTTCTATCAATATTATCCATCATATCATATGACAGATAACAAAACCACTGACTATAAATCAAAAACCCTAGAGATTATATCTCCTGTCCTTTTCCAGTGATTTTAGTCTGAAAGTGACAAATAGATTTTAATTAGTTTTAGCCGGCAAATCTAGAATCGAGGCCGTTATGCTATTTAGATGACGAGCGCACCACTTTAATAATACACAATCTTATCAACTTTGTAATTTTTAGACATTCCATTTTCAAATTTTAAATTCATTTCATACATACATACATAAAACACGCCTTTATCCCTTACGGGGTAGGCAGAGCGTTTAACGCCTCGTAAAAGGCGCTTTCGCCACGTCTGACAAAAATTGAGGGCAGTTTTAGATTGTAATATGTATTGCTATAGTGACAGGTTGTCAGCCCATCGCCTAAATTACAATACACTGTAACCCTCGAGTCCCTTTTGCTGACTTCAACAGCATGCCCGGGAGGAAGGGCAGCTGGAACATTCTATGTTTTTCTATCTCTCCCAGTCCAGCATGGAAGTATGAAGAATATAATTTATTTCATACATTTGCTGAATGAGACACGAGGACGTGTTCTTTAACTAATTTCCCCAAGGAACATAAGTCGTTCGATATAAATCCTTACACGATTTCCAATAAGTTGATAGGTTTCGTTTTTTTTACGGAGTCTTTAATCTAGTCTAGACCAGTCGTGATTGAGACAGTGTCACAATTGAACAAACTCTACCTCTAAAGGCACTTACGGAACAGAGCACTCTGTTCGAGTTATATACATTCAACATTAAAATAAGATATGGATATTTCTTCCATGGTGGCCTGGGAGCAAGAGAAAAACATCCCACGTCCCGGGCACTCTGTAAAAAACAGCTAAGGTATCTGAGGGTTTCAGTATATTGTAATTTAGGCGATAGGCTGACAACCTGTCACTACAGCAATATACCTACAAATCTATCTTAAATATCCACCAAACTTTGTCAGACGTTGCGGAACGACCTCTGTTTAGGTCATTTACGCTCTGCCTACCCCATTAGGGATATATGTATGCATAAATTTTGACCGAAAACATCAAACTTATCTCTTTTCATACAAATTGGACGTCTTCATTACTCACATTCAGCTCGCAGGTCGTAAATTTCACGAATCACTTCTTGTTAAACATAAACGATGTAAACAACACAGTTTCATTCTGCGATTAACATTTTAAGCGGCAGGAGCTCTGTCTCTGCGTTTACGATTGTTAATGTACGCATAAAGTCACGCCTGTATCCCTTATGGGGTTGGCAGACTGTCAGCGGCTAAACTAAGCAGTTTCTGCGTCGTCTGTGATTTCAGATATAATACATATGAATGCTATAGTGATAGGTTGTCAGCTCATAGCCTAAATTGCTGTACGCTGAAATCCTTAGCCACTACCATGGACTAATTAGTAACCAGTTAAGATTCCCGGGAAGAGAAATAGCTGCGACATTCTATGTTTTTATCACTCCCAGTCTACAATGGAAGAAATCACTTCTTGTAAAACATAAACGAAGTAAACAACACATTCTCAGGTTATATTTTATGCGGCAGGAGCTCTGTTTCTGCGTTTACGATTATTATGACTATTATAAAGGTAATATTTCTTACGACTTCCTTAATTATAATTCAGGTTCTTTTACGTCCATAAAGAGCTTTTCACCGATTCCAGGATTGTAGAGTGCTGTGGTTATATCTTTATCCATCTTATCTTTGAAATACAAGTATAGAGTGCTTACTACAGAATAAATAGAGCGATTGTTATTTTAGTAAAAAGTTTTTTTTTTTTTTATTTATCAATGTTTTTGTGTCAGTATGACATTCAAATGTCCTAGCCAATGTTATTTAATCAATAACAAAATTTATTTTAATTAATATACACGTTAGCTTTCATAATAAATAACTTGGGGCATAATAGTAAGCCTGCTGTTATGTAAAAACTTCGTCTGAAATGTTAATTAAAGCATACGGTATGTTATGTAAATAATGTAACAAAGTAGCTGCGATGTAATATTGTTATCCATTATTTTAACTTGCGTCAACATTTCTTGGAACTTTGCTTGTGACATATTTGGAGCTTTATTCATATTAATTATGCTAAAATAATATTAAGGACCCGTTTAATATGTGTAACACGTGACGTAAGATTACACAATTAATCATGCACAGAAGTTTTAAAAGAAAGTAAAATAAAACCACATTCTTTTCATCATATTTTTTTAAGATTCATGAAAATTAAAAGAAAATGGTGCTTAGATACTTTTTATTCGAAACAGAAAATTTTATGTTTTATGTAAGAAAGATTCAACTTTGTTGTTTGCGGAATCTATCGGTTCGCGTTTGTGTAAGTATCGACTTTTGTAATATGTAAAGTATTCAAATAAATTACAATGAATACAGTTATATAGAAATGTTTAGGAAATACTGATATGTTTCTCTCAGTTTTATGGGCTTGTTGTAAACGTTGGCGCAGGGTGTTTGAAAAACAGTGTTTGTTTAGTAAAATCCGCTAAATAGATGCGTCGGCACGCGCGATAACTTCATCACGAATATATTAATCAGACTCATTAGCACAGTCTGCCTGAGTCGACTCTGAGCCTAAATTAACATCACGAGGAATAATTAACATTTAGGTTCGTGTCTTTTGTTTAAAATTAATATTATGTGATTTGAAATTATATGAAATAAGATGAATTATGATCAAAGTTATTGGATATGACATAAGATCATTTATAAATAATTTCTCTAAAGTGACCAAAATCTAACTAATCTAGGTATATGTTGTAAAAGGTTGATTAAACCATGCAAACCAAAGAAAACATTATAATTTGTTCGAGACTCTACATTATTGGTTTTTGACAGAAAGTCAAAAGCACAACAACGTCATCGTTAAAGTGTATATTTTTCACACTACATCTCCATATCAGAGATATTCGCTGGAAATTAATGAGCAAAATGTAAAACCAGTAATATAGCTTGAGTCTGAATATCCGTGGATGAAATGAATGTTCCCATCACACTAATGGAAACAGCAGGGCGATGCAGGACCTCGTACATGATCCAATATTCATGATTTGGTCGGCGCAGGCGCTGGCGCTGGTAGCATGCTAATGCACGCCTACTTTTACTTACCTACGCATCTTTGCTTAAAAGCTCTACGTTTTAAGACGCACTTTTGACGTACTTCGATTTGGAAGCCTACTCAATAAGAAAAAGAACTTGACAAGTGCAAATGGAACCCAAGGATATCGTACAGTAAGGCAGAATACATGTTTATCATTTGGTGACTACATAACAATGCTTTGTTCAGTAGTTTTAAAATGATAAACATGTATTTTGTCTACTCTTTGTCCTAGCCATGTCCTAGCCTATTCCCATTGTTTGGACAAAAATTGGGCTCGACTCTATTTATTTTAAATAATTAAATTCATATTTCTTTAATACATACATATAATCACGCCTTTATCCCGAATGGGGTAGGCAGAGCGTAAACGACTAAAACAAAGGTCGTTCCGCCACGTCTAAAGTTTTGAGGGTTATTTAAGATAGATTTGTAGGTATATTGCTGGTCTGACAGGTTGTTAGCCCATCGCCTAAATTCCAATATACTGGAACCCTCACATCCCTTAATTCAAATTTATTTAATACAATTTATTTTATTTTTCAACCACAGCTTATGCAGTAATGTGATTATGGTATTTCAATGAAAAACATCTTGTTATTATTGTAATTATTATGTAGATAGAGCATCCCAAGGAAGTGAGATATTGAGGTCATGAGTCATCGTCTCCGCGGCGCCTGTTGCATCTCCTCCCATAACTGTCACGGGGGATGGTATAATGGTTTCACTAAAAAAACATAGTGTAAATAAGTCAAAACAGCGTCGTCTATCCAATTAACTTTGACCTACAAGACACTAGGTATCGAAACGTATATTTTTAGGAGATTTAGGACAACATTATCAATGTATAACTTTCTTTGTTCTTTGTATCGGAGACTTAGAGATTTATTGAATATTATATTTGACGAAAATTTATTATTTTCACGAATTAACTATCACATCGGACACAATATCTACACAAAAATCATGGGTCAAAACAGTAGAACCCTCTTTTAAAGACAATTAGTTTTATCATAAAATCTAAAGGGGCTCAAGTATTGTGTTTTCGCGAGGGTCCTGTACCCTTTAATCATGAGAACATCATATAAGTATTATGCCAATGAAGTGCTATAGTATTATTTGATAGGGATCAAGGCAATGACTCAACACATCTTCCTGGCGCCAGTCTCATCCAGATGACTTAACAAACCTTAAGAGGTTGAGACATTGCTATCAATTCGTGGGGGGCACGACTAAACTTAATCTTGACTAAAATTATTACCGTCTATTTCTGTTCTCTCATGATAGAAAATAACAGACAGACCTATATTAGTTAAGTCGTGATTTTTACATCTACGAATTCCTACCATTATTCAGAGTTACCAATAGTATTCAATAGTAATAGTATTCAATAAACTATTAACATAGAATAAGTCACATTTGACAGCCCTCAATCCAAAGCAGAAATATAGCAGTATAGGAAAAAAACTTCCGAGATAAACTCTATAACTTGAGCGTTAAAGAAATGACAAAACAATGAGATCTTTGGCTCTATTTATAATCCAAAAACGTAAACAAAAGTAAATTTATAAGTTTCATAGTTATAACGGGGTCGGAAAGAGTCAACTCCCCATCTCGTCGTCTGACGGATCACATCGATCGAAGGGACATCGGACGCAAGGGAGTCGATTATTTTTCTTCGAGAGTGAAAGTTTGTCGAGACTTAAATTGGCAGCAAAATGTTAGTAGAGGTAATTTACAGAGTCAGCAGCCGCAAAAGGCGAATCCACAGAAGACTATTTTGTGACGAATGTATTTTTAAATTTAATAAAACACGCTTTGCCATTTTCTCAACATTTCATAGCCATTTTCTCCGTCTGTATTTTCTCTATCTTTCCACACAAAATGTTTACTGAATTTGTAGAATATACGGGGTGTAAGGGACAGCGTCCCCCAAACTGATAGGGGTTACTAATTCAATGACACTGAACAATTATCACCAGGATCTTTTTTTTTAGGAAATGAAAGAAATATTTGCTTTTCCTTACAAATTGTCTAATCGAGGTGGTAATTTCGTATGGGAAGGTCAAATTTTATTTTCATCTCCTGAAAGAGTTTCCTGGTGTAAGTTGTTCAGTTTCGTTGACTGAGCAACCCCCATCAGTTTGCGGGACGCTGTCCCTTACACCCGGTATACATTTGAACCCCTGTCTGCACTTGTTGGTGTGTGGCCTGAGTTTTGACAGCCCGCGGGTACACGATACGAACCACACGTGCGAGCTTGAACCACAACATTATATTTGCACTTCAAATCATACGTATCACGTTTATTCCCAATCGATCATTCAATTTTGCAACCGCAAATTGATGGTGGCACTGCGCTCGTACGTCGAATTTGCACGGTTAGTTTATTTTAACACATAACATTCGGTAAGCCCACTCGAGTGTAGCGGGTTCGAGTGCCGGGCCGTGCCGATTACTTACACTGATTGCTTTTTTCTTCACCTTGTTATATAGTCACTTGATACTTGACTGGCGTTTCTCGAAATCTGATAAGCAACGCGTTTTTTTTTCACACTTTTACTCTTTGGCCCTTTCGTTTTTTTTTCAATTCTGGGAGCTTTATTAAATTAATTGTCTTGTATTAATAAAAATAATTGACCCCTCAACCCTCATGCTTTTTGAGAGCTGTCTGTTTGCGTAGATATTAAGCTGAAGTTTTAAATTAATCTGCCCAACTAGCCATGTGGATACGAGTCCTCTATTTTTAATACGAACTTTGGGTAGAGCTTTTTCTAAAAACATACATATATATAATCACGCCTTTACCCCTAATGGGGTAGGCAGTGCGTAAACGGCCCAAACCTAGGTCATTCCGCCACGTCTGACTTTTGAGGGTTATTTTATTTGTAAGTATATTGCTGTAGTGACAGGTTGTCAGCCCATTGCCTAAATTACAATATACTGAACCCCTCGGATCCCTTAGCTGGTTTTTACAAGATGCCCGGGAGAACATGCAGCTGGCACATTCTATGTTTTCTCTCGCTCCCAAGCCAGCATGGAAGTAAGTTCTAAAAAACCAGCCAATTTTCTATCCCGTCAGTAAGTCTACCTTTTTAATTATCTAATTAACTAATGGAAAACAATCTCATTGTACACAATATCTTAAACAGAGTACCAGGTGTTTGTATTTTCTATTAAAAAGCTGTCGGTGAGTCAGTGAACTCCGGAATTGGCCTGCCGCGTCCCAACTCCCAATGATTAATCACACAATGGGACCGGACTCTTAAGGGTCAGTTTACACCGGGAAGCGACACGACACGACGCGGCGCGAAGCTGCTTGAAGATGCATCTCCTTGGTCTCGCTGTACCACGAAGTGACAGGTTGCACCGCGCGGCGCAGCGCGATACCGCGAAAAATTTTCAAATTCTGTCCATGGAAAACGTCTTTGCATAGTAAATAAAGTTTTATTTTGCTATCGATTCGTTGAGGGCACTACTTAACTAAAACTTTGCCAAATTTATTGCCGTCCCTCTTTGGTCTATCATAATAGAAAATTACAGGTATAGGCACGATATTACACGGTATAGACTTAATTAAGTCGTGTTTTTGCAACTACGAATGGCTACTATTGTATCACGCTTTTCAAAAGTGAGTGCCGCGTCGCATCGTTTCTTAGTCTGAACTGACCCTTACACGACCAAGGACTTCAATCTTCAACTGACAAAGTCCACTTACAATTAATAGACGAGATAAGTAAACTGCAGTTTCAGAGCTAAATTAATATAAGTTGGTGTGCAGATAGATTAAATCTTGCCGCGATGTAATGGAGCTGTTTCCATGAGCTATGATTACGTAGTTGTAACTTGTAACTACAGATGTTGAGGGTATGATTACCACGAGGATGCAAGGGTAATTTTCTTGTAGATAAATGAAAAGTTCTCGGTATTCTGTTCAAACTATTACAAACCGTTTAAAGACGTACATTTACCTATGTAACTACATTAGTTTTGACAGGTTTTTATCTTTTTAAAACTTTTACAAGTGCATTGTATGCCATGCGATATCTAAATGAAAGCAAAAATGAAATGTGTTAAAAATTCCTTTACTTTTCAACGTCTTCTCCGATAAGACTTAACTTAAAGTGCTCAGAACTGAAGTGGAAACTCAATTGACATTTTTGTTTAGAATTTTTAAAAATGATAAAGAACGTGTCAATCAAAGTCAAAGTCAAATCATTTATTTCCAAATAGATTCCTAAGAACACTTTTAGAAAGTCACAAGCGAGTCTATTACAAAGAAAATTAAATTATATCTGTGTCACAAAATAAAATAAAACTATATCACAATGAAGAAGAAGCATGAGAAACTCGCACTTTGCGCCCCTTCCTTCGTTTTATCTTATTCTTACTTTTGTAATAGTATGTCTCTGATGAGAATGCCTAAGTCACAGACAAAATGTCCCTTACAATAATATTTTTTGAATCGTATTTAAATGCCTTGGACTGCATAAAGTACGGAAACCCTTAAAGTGCATAAGAAGGCAAGTCAACAGCCAAGCCAATTGTGCTTACAACTTGCAACATCGCCGTCTGTCTATAGATAGTCTACACATAGGAAGTAGGAGGTCTGTCACCCCGCAGGCGGCAAAGCCATTTGTTTACGCAATCCATTGAAAAGCGTGGTACATCGGAGTGCGGTGTGGGCGCCCGACCTTGCCGCACCGTTTCAGTTTGTGACCTCCAGCCACCAGCCATATGATTCGCTCGGGTCGTTCACCCATTTGTTTAATAAATTCTCAGCGCGAAACGTCTACTGCGACAGGGACCAACTTACCAGTGCAGCTGAATGGCGCTACAGTCGCTGCTTTCGCCCGTAGTGATAGCTTTAAAAATTTAAAGGAAAAGAAAAGTTCTGATTTTCGCCACCTTAATAGATAAGTTTGGCGCTGAGGGTATGGCAACGGCGTTCGACCTAATTTCGAACGAAACACTGGCAGTTTAGACTGGCTTTGATGTGACCGCAGATTTGTCAGTAGTAGCAGTAGGAAGTGATATACCTACGTGATATGTGTGTTATTCATCACACATAAACATAAAGTGATGTTCTAAATTGTTTTTTGACAACTAGAATCGAAGTTTAATGTTTTGAATAATTAGTATTTTGACAGTTTGCGAAGATATTTAATACTATGACTTTGATAATTGTGTAATTTTTTATATTGTTTCGATGAAAGTGAATTTACGCGGTAAGCTCACCTGTTGTTTATAATTAGTAGAAAATAAAGTGAAAACGAGAGTCATATCTTTAACCAGGTGTTAAACATTACCATGACTCAAACGAGAAGTTTATGTAGAGATACTAATAAATAATAAAACTTAGCGCGCCTGTGGGTATTTGCAATATTTTACATTCATCCGAAAGTAAGAAGAGTTTGGTTGTAAATTTATAAAGTATTTCAAACACTTGTCCCCTAACATTTTTAACGTCATTATTAGGTAGAGCATAAATTCGTGTGAAACTTCTGGAATTAATTTGTAAACAATTTTACTGTAAATTACATGTACTTTTAAGAAAATGCTGTAAGTTTAATGTGAGGTAAATGCGTAAATTAAATTTAATGCAGAATGAGAAATTGTAGACAATCTGTGGTTGCAACTTAATAGATAGTCGAAATGTATACGATTCAGTTTCAAATAACAAAGACAAGATCAAAACCACTGCACTATTTGTACACATAATTGATGGTAATAACTTTATTTCAAATGCAATCCGTCTTTGATCATTGTTAAAGGACTTATAGGTATTTGACAAGATAATCAAATTGGAATTATAAATCTCATATCTACGGCTCAGACAAACCGATCTATTATTGGCTAATTCTCCAATAGCTTCGTATATTATACAATATATTATACCTAAGTCACCCCGAATAAAACAAAGGCCCATTAATCTTAGACAAAACCGCGATCTACTAGGCTACTTCTTGATTGACAGCTACTATATCTAAGCTGATAATGCCCATGATAATGCCAAGCTGGCGACTAGTACTAGCCACTGGTCTACCAGTTACTGGTTAGTCACCATAACGAGCGATGGTGATTCAATAACAGCTGCAGGCGAGTATGTACCTAGTATCGACTGTTATGGATACGGTACAAAGAACTGCATTGTGATGTTCGGTTAAAAAGTATGTATTACTTTTATTGAACAAAATGTTCTCTGCTTATAAAATCTAGACCGCTTTACTTTCTTTGCTACGAAAATAAGGATACGAAATCGTAAATATATACGCATGGTGCTTATTTGAGTAGATACATACATAAATCACGCCTTTATCCCTTACGGGGTAGGCAGAGCGTTTAACGCCTCGTAAAAGGCGCTTTCGCCACGTCTGACAAAAATTGAGGGCAATTTTAGATTGTAATATGTATTGCTATAGTGACAGGTTGTCAGCCCATCGCCTAAACTACAATACACTGTAACCCTCGAGTCCCTTTTGCTGACTTCAACAGCATGCCCGGGAGGAAGGGCAGCTGGAACATTCTATGTTTTTCTATCTCTCCTAGTCCAGCATGGAAGTAATTAATGTATTTTTTAAGATGAATATTATTTTACCAATATTTTTAAATGTATCATACTTGAGCATTAAATCTGATTTAATAAATATTTTACTAACATATCATATGATAATGATAATATACTAACTACATTTCATTCATATTATCATATATGTATTATCCTCTTGACTTTTGTGATTACCTATGTCATTTTTGGTTTGATTGATTCCACAGTTGAAATTATATGTGACTGTAATAAATACTTACGATTTAAGACCTTTATTTACGACTCGTCAAGCACGATTTAAGACTCGCTGTGATCATAAAAAGACTTTTAAGTAGAGAAGACTAAACAAGGACGCAGCATGCGGGACAATGAAATTGTCATCACATCGTTGGAATGTCACGAATCAAGCGTACGCTAAAAAAAATAATGTAAAATGAATGTACATTCATTTCGATCTATACTTATAAGAACCATTGAAGTAAAAAAAATGCACCAAAAAAAAACATCTAGACGAATTGAGAACCTCCTCCGTTTTGAAGTCGGTTAAGAAAGGGAAATGTACCTTCTATAAGAGGGCCTAATATTAAAAGGACCTAACTAGCACGTATTTAGATAATCACATAAAAGTTTTATATCGATTTTAACCTTAACATATACATATATTCGATAAATAAATACCTACCCTACCGGTCCTGCCAACTCATTATTAACGTCTACATAGTTAAAAGGCTTGTATCAAAAGTCTGCTCTATTTTCATCTTCACTTTCCTCCAATCAGACGTAAGGAGCTTGTCAAATACCAAGACACTCGGCCAGTTTCTTTTACTTGGTTCACGAGGTTTTCAGGGTGAACAACCTCGTCGCTCCAATATGGCGAGGGTGTAAAAAAAACCCCGGCTCCCGTGAACCTGACAGAGGACCAGGCCTGCAGGAATGATGGCACGTTGCTCTGTGGACATTGCTTTATCAGGAGCGCTCCATATAGGGAAACCAGATACGTTTATTTGTAAGTAGTGTGAGGTTTAGTCACGCATTATAGGGGTTTTGTTAAAACAGCAGTTATTTATAAACTAGTCTTCACTTTTGGAGCTGTAGTGAGAATTTAAATTGATGCGCGAAACTCCAACATTTCATACCCATCGGCTATCGTAGCATTACTTGACAAAATATAAGTATTCAAATGTATGGACTGACCCAATAAAATAATATAATAAGTGACCCTATTATGCTATGATGAAAAGTCTAGGGGTAATCCCCACGAAACGCAAATATTAATTGAGACAATTTTGAAAAGTATTTTTCGGTTTATGTGGGTTAGTAACAAAACAGAACATAGAGCATAACATCAGTTTAAAAAGAGACGTGTAAGTATGTACAGGCAGGTCCCTGTGGACTGGAGGCCTCAACGTGCCTCATGCCTTGGATCTTTATCGGGAGACCCCGGTCCGTATACGGCGCCGAAAGAACGGATTACATATGGACGAACAAGGAAAGACTGGCGTGTAATCGGGAACAAGCATCGTAACTTGATCACTGTTTATAAACCTGCTGTAAGTGCCTAATCCAGTAGGTATTAAGGTTCTGTAGTTGAGGAATATTCAGCTCGTTCTTGCTGTTAATGTCCTGTCTCAACAGCTCTGTCATTTTAGAACCTATTCTTATTTAAAAGGAATAGCGTAACTACAGAACTGTAAGAGGTTTTCCGATACACTCTTACCCAGTTATTTTAAAATATCCAATATTTTGTTTTTGTTGGCATAGCGGTTCTATTTCATACAGATTAATATAATACCTCGAGCACGCTGGCAACATAATAAAGTGTTTTTCTGAAAGGTGAATTCGTGTGGGCTGTAATAGGTATCAGACAACAACTTTGCATATTGTTCGCAGGTCGCAGACGTTCACTAGGGCAGAGAGGATTTCGACCTATTGGATCACTTTATATAGAACTCGACTTTTAGCTAATTATAAAGCTTTTTCTAAATTAGCAGCCGTTTTACTGAATTCAGATATATCAATGTTGAGTCAAAGTAAATTGAAATCTTTATGAGCAACGCGATCGTTGAGTTTGGAATCAGATGGAGTGTAACTTTTTAAGACCAAAACGTAAACTTTATTAGGCACTTTCATCAAAATGTTTACACGTTACGTTGTTTGAATTTAATTCCATGTTTGTTCTTAGATCTGATTTATTGTAGAAAAGTAAACATTGACCTTACTTATAATATTTATTTATTTTTGAATTGGGATCGCTTCTCTACTCTAGGTAGTGGTGACCATGATAAAATCGACGATGAAAGACCCGGCAATCCCAAACTCCGACAAAACGCAGCTAGCCGTATGGCATCGAGAAAGTGGTCCTAAGGTTTGCAGACCTTACACACTTACCACACACAACTATCTAGTCCTATCTTGAAACGTTTATTAGGGCTTAATGCTGTGTAACCGTGTTTTCCGCTAGAATGTAGATATACCACCCCAAAAATAACGATAAATCTTTTTTACAACCTATGCCTTTTAGTGCGGCTTTTATAAATGCTTCACCTCCTAATATTAATTTAATGGATTTAATAAATAATTTTTCATAGACCTCAAGCAGTTTTAGTGCAAGCAAAATGCCGTTAAACTATCGTAAATGTTTTGCAATATCGTGTTGTGGTTTAGCAATATTTGCAGTTAACCGTGCGACGTTTACGATATTCATATTTTGAGAGAAAATCTATTAGAAGCTTAGCTTTATTTTACCTTAATAAACAAGTTATACGCAAACAAAAGTATTCAAATCTCTAGGTTGCAAATTATTCTACGCATTAAGATTATTACGCCCTAAAAGTGAATGACTACGTTGAAATTATTCATTGTACCCAGAGGACCCGAACAATAGAATATGTATTTACCTGAACCTACAACGAGCTTGCCCGCTTGCTTATAAAATTATAATTTTTATCACTTACTAGGTCTACAAAGGGTAAAATTTACAACACAAATATCAGTGTTTATAATACAAGTCAACATTGTGTTACATGACTGTTTGTCAATACAATTTTTATTTTTAAAAGAATAGGTGTATCATATTTTACGTCCGAGTGGAATATTTTTAAGTACCTAAGTGCCAGAGGTTCAGGTGAGCTCTATTTGAATAAATTGAGCACGAATTTTACTAAAACTGTAATTATCTAAAAAGCTCTAGCTGTAATAAACTTTATATTAAGATTAACGTTTCTATTGCCTTGCAAATCAGTGGATTTATTCCATTCAGCAAGAGAGCTTTCGCAATCAGTGTTAAAAGTTTTAATTTTGTCTAGACTACTCCACGCGATCAACAAGTCTATTAATACTTTAATAAATTAAAAGTTAAGTAGGTGCGTGCAACAATTTTACTTGCTTAAGTTTGAGTTGACATTAACTGTGAAGTCAAAAGATTTTCTTCGTGGCTTAAGTTTTAAGCAAACAAAAATTTCAAACCCTTCTGTGGCAAGACTTTCTAGCAAGTATTTTAGAATTAAAACTTGTTTAAATGAAAATGGTTTAGTAATGCAAGTTGATTGTCCTAGTGAGGGCTAAAGGGCATTTCATGACCGTAGAGCGGTGGTTTTCCTGTTTTGATTGTAATTAGTGCAAATGCAGTGCATTTGCATGAAGCATGGTTCTGAAAACCCCACGTCAATAACCAACGGAAACTACCAGGTGATCACACTAACATACATATATAATCACGCCTTTATCCCTAATGGGGTAGGCAGAGCGTAAACATCCTAAACAAAGGTCGCTCCGCCATGTCTGAACAAGTGTAGAGGGTTATTTAAGATAGATTTGTAGGTATATTGCTGTAATGACAGGTCGTCAGCCCATCGCCTAAATTACAATATACTGTAACCCGCGGTTCGCTTAGCTAGTTTTTACGGCATGCCCAGGAGGAAATGCAGCTGGCTGACATTCAATGTTTTTCTCTCGGTCTCACTCCAACATGGAAAAATCATATTTATATCCATACAATTTAAAGACGATAATGCAATATTTTACCCCATCAGCACTCGGACGCAATTTCGCTTAATTTCGTGTGTCACTGATCAATTTGAATTTCAAATCCGCGCTATTGTCCGTCCCTCCAAAATATGAGTGAGATTAGTGTAACGTGCCCGATTGCCGGCGGCTGACGCAGTGACGCGCGACAGCGCAGCAGCATTATGATAATGAATCATATTACGATATTACACGTTTTATAATTATCTTTTATCTATATCACGTATGATTTGACTCAAAGATTTTATGATTTTTCATGTAGGTTAACAATCATTAAAAAAGTCTTATTCCTTGGTAAAAATATGCAGTTTCCTGAGCTCATTCACTTTTCTGAATGCTCAGCCCAACCCTTCTGCATAATATATTAGGTACGTAACGTGACCTTTTCCGTTACTCCCTGGATGTATACGCTTTAATATCCGACATCGTTGCTTTTCCTCGTTTTGGAAGCGTAAAAGGAAAGCAACAATATTAAACATACATACATTCATACTATCACGCCTGTATCCCTAATGGGCTAGGCAGAGCGTTAATGAAACAAACAAAGGTCGTTCCGCCACGTCTGACAAGTTTTGAGGGTTAAGATAGAACTGTATATTGCTGTAGTGACAGGTTGTCAGCCCATCGCCTAAATTACAATATACCCGAATCCCTTCGCTGGATTTTACAGCATGCCCGAGAGGAGATGCAGCTGGCACATTCTACGTTATTCTATCGCTCCCAGTCCAGCATGGAAGCTCGACAATATTAAAGTTACGCTTAAAAAACATACTTTCATTCAAATGTGTAAACCAACTTAACTTCCCTAATATATTTAGTAAACAATCATAAATGTGAGATATGTACTCTTATACCGTTGTTTGACCCGTACGTGATTGAAGTTGCAAAAAAGTATAATTTACTTTTGCCATTGTGTTCGCTCCAGTCCACCGAGACATTCTCAGAAGAGAGTATTTACCGAACTGGCGAGGAAAAATCCCTCGGTCGGTAATGATTTGTTATTGGACACGGAAATGATATCCCCCAGTTTATGGCGATTAAACGTGCCTTATATTGGTGTAATGACTCTGATTGGACGCCCAATTCCTGCCCAAACGGTTGTCAGAATGCATCCGAAATGATAATTTTATTAATGATCTTTATTGCCGCATGACTGATGATCAGTGCGCATGTAATTTGAAATTAATTTAAAGAGTTGGAACTTCATTCAACTGTTTCACGTAAAGTTAAAATATAACAACTACCTACGGAAAGTTCGCCGCTGTACTTTCAATACACTTTCAAAGATCTATCAGCGAAAACTTACGACGCGTTTTGCGTAACAATAAATGACAGTCTGTCAGATAATTCTGTCGTCAAACATTCCTTATTTTATGATAAAATACATACATACATACATATAATCACGCCTTTATCCCTAATGGGGTAGGCAGAGCGTAAACGACCTAAACAAAGGTCCGCCACGTCTGAGGATTATTTAAGATAGATTAGTAGGTATAATGCTGTAGTGACAGGTTGTCAGCCCATCGCCTGAATTGCAGTATACAGAAACCCTCGGATCCCATAGCTGGTTTTTACAGCACGCCCGGGAGGATATGCAGCTGGCACATTCTATGTTTTTCTTTCGCTCCCAGTCCAGCGCGGAAAAAAATAATTACTTATTATAATTACTTATTTATTTATGATAAAATAGTTACTAATAATCAATTGTTGTGATTCACTCCACATAGGTGCAAGCAAGTGGATCTATTGTTGTACTGGCGAAAGCTTTTAGTTAAGCTAACAAGTCCTCCCACGCGTCTGCTTACTGTTTATTTTCGTCATCTGTGCGTGGACAGATGTTCGTAACATTGCTCGATGACCTACTAAGGATGATTAGCGAGCCTTTGCAAAAACTTATGAGCAGTTGAGTCATCGTGATCTAAGCGCGCTTTGCTTTCTCAAGCAATTTGTCTTTTATTATCGCTCTACAAAATTCTGATACAAAACATAATTGTAGGTAGCGTTGCCAGGTCCTCATACCGAAAAGCCGGACAGAGCTGTGAGTTTGGCCTAACATTTGGGTCAAAAAGCCAGACATCCTGCATTTTAATTTTTTTTTGGCCTAACATTTTGGTAAAAAAGCCGGACACTTTGCATTTTAGGGGATTTTTTGGTATTAATGTAGAAAATTAATGAAAACCAAGCTTTTTTGATAATTTACAATAAAACTAATGCCAAATTAGTCTAAAAGTACTTTATTATTAATCAGTCGAGTCGAATTCGGTCTCGATGCGCGCGAATTTTGAAATCTAAAAAGCCTAACAAAAGCCGGACAGGCCGGACGACGCTTATTTTGGCCGGACAGGCAATCAAAAAGCCTGACTACGTCCGGCTAAAGCCGGACGCCTGGCAACGCTAATTGTAGGTAATGCTTACCTTACTTAGGGCCATATTTATAATCGGCTCTCATGAGTGACAGCGAGTTTGAGTTCGTATCAGAAATGACATTTCAGTACAAACTGGCCTGTCAAATCCGTACTTAATATTGCTCTTAAGTTTGAGATCGCCTCACTGGCGGAATTATAATAAAAGCGCCATATAAAAGAAATTGAATTGAATTGAGATCGCTTCATAAATACGAGCCTTAGATTGGTGATTAATCTTCTATTCTTTGTTTGCGTAAAAAGCGTGTTTTTTGAAAGCGCCAAAATTATATTTGGCTATATAACAGTTACAACATATTTCCATGCTGGCCAGGGAGCGAAAGAAAATCATAGAATGTGCCAGCTGTATGCCCGGGCATGCTGTAAAAATCAGCTAAGGGAACCGAAGGTTTCAGTATATTGTCATTTAGACGATGGACTGACAACCTGTCACTACAGCAAAATACCTACAAATCTATCTTAAATAACCCTCAAAACTTTGTCCGACGTGGCGGAACGATCTTTGTTTAGGTCGTTTACGCTCTGCCTACCCCATTATATGTATGTATAAAATAATTACAGCGTTTTACCATTACAACCAAGTCATTAATACCAATAGCGCGCAAGGGAGTGACGCGTGGAGTGACAGTCGATGTCATCGGGGTGCAGGGATGCATGACCCCCCTTACCCCCTTGACCCCCCTGACCCCCCGCGTTGATTAGCCGGCGATGACAGCGCGCAGTAATGACGCCGGCGCCGCGGACAATAATGACGCGACGTACGGAAATGATTCCCAATTCTAATTATTGGGAGCAATGTAATGGAAATTGATGGAGTGGTTTGGGCGGCCACTTTGTTATTAGAGAGAAGTAAAGGTACCACCGTTGCTGGTAAATTCAATTATTTCAATAATTGCTGTCATTTTTAAACTACTTGATTCTTCCATGCTGACCTGGGAGTAAGAGAAAAACATAGAATGTGAGAGCTGCATTTCCTCTCGTTCATGCTGTAACAACCAGCTAAGGGATCCGAGGATTTCAGTATATTGCAATGTAGGCGATGGGCTGACAATCTGCCACTACAGCAATATACCTACACTACAAATATATCTTAATTAACCCTCAAAACTTTGTCAGACGTGGCAAAACGACCTTTGTTTAGGTCATTTACGCTCTGCCTACCTAGGGATGATGGTACGTTTTATTTTTTTCGGGGAAACCATTTCTTTATATCTCATATATATAGCTGACTTTGACACGGTATAATTTAGCACCAGCACTTGCCCTGTTTAAGACGCGAATGGTAATCTGCTGGAACTAGCTCAGGCTAATGGGGGGTTGTCAATTAATTAGCCTCTGAATGCGTCTCTGTCACGACACCTTCGTTTACTTGCTTCGTCTGAAGTGGTCTGGTGTCCTAGTTCGCTAAACGGAACAGCGGTGGTGTAGTAAATCAAATTTGTATAGTAATTATTCGTTTAGTTCGCAAATGTTATTACATACATATAATCACGTATTTATCCCTAATGGGGTAGGCAGAGCGTAAACGATCTAAATGTTATTAATTGTTATTTAATTGCATCATAGGTAAAATTTTATCGTAATTATCATGATACATAATATCACACAGCTTATCTACTTTACATAATCACACAGCTTTATGAATAACTTTTTTGTACCACCTTTATTATTATTCAGTGCGTCCAGCTTACTAAAGAGAAGACTTTACAATTAAGTGTGTCAGAATCATCAACATGAGCCCCACGACGTCAAAAATATTTGACTTTCCATCCTCCCATTATAGAAGTCACACAGATTTTTTAGGGAGTTTAGATTTTTTAGGACCGAAAAAAACACTTATAATAAAGTTAACATACATACATATAATCACGCCTTAATCCCTAATGGGGTAGGCAGAACGACCTAAACAAAGGTCGTTCCACCACGTCTGACATAGTTTTGAGGGTTATTTAAGATAGATTTGTAGCTATATTTCTGTAGTGATATACAGAAACCCTCGGATCCCTTAGTTGGTTTTTTACAGCATACCCGGGAGGAAATGCAGCTGGCACATTCTATGTTTTTCTCTCACTCCCAGACCAGCATGAAAGAAAATAAAGTTGGCAACATAAATAAAGGATTTAAGGCGAGTTTTTCTTTTCTAATAACTGATTATTTATTCTCACAACGTCATACATCGTAGCCGCTCTCAAGTGTCGGCCTCTCTGATAACATCAACGATTAGCACGGGACCAATTGGGAAATAACACGACAATTCATAAATTACAAGCAAAAACTAGGTTATTAATGTTATTATTTACTACCTGTAATTCCAGCTAGTGAGTTAATAAAATAAGTTTGCAGTTGCTGAATTTTCTATGAACTAAGTAGGGTATATTAACATAACATAGTAAATGCTATAATTGTCACATTTAATTCTACATAAACTGTGTTAGTGTAACAACATTTTTAACCACATTATATTTACATACGGCTTGTAATTACAGGTTAGTGGCTTTATAATGATTAAAAAAAAACATGTCTACTTTTGTAAAATAATACTTTTGATAGACGTCCAAAATTAGCAAAAGATTACGTACCTATTAAAGAAAATTTACCTGCCCTAGTTTTAATTTTGTATCAGCTACCTGTGTGGTAAAATATAATTAATAAAACGTATGTACTAATTATCTAACAATTAATTTGTTTGAGATAGGTTTAATGAACGACTCTACAAACCCTGCAAAGAAACTATTAGTTTGTTATTGCTGTATATGACATTAGTAATCATATTCGTCTGAGATATTAATATTAATGATACTTTTTATTGCATGACTATTAATAATGGCACATAGAACTACGTAATATAAGTCAAGAAGGCAATTAGTTTGAGTATTAATTCTTATTAATGACTTGTTAATGACCTAAATATTATTAATCAAACATGATTAAACGACATACATACATTTAATCACGTCTTTATCCCTAATGGGGTAGGCAGAACGTAAACGACATAGTGTAGTGAAGTAAGATCAATTTGCCGGGAATATAATCAGCTGTTCTATTTTTATGTTCATTTTATTAAAATTTTAGAAAGTGGTCGGATCAAACTAATATAAGTTAAGTTGTGTCTACAACAGAATGGGCACCAATATTGCAACTAAAATTATTTTTTTACATACATACATACATACATATAATCACGCCTTTATCCCTAATGGGGTAGGCAGAGCGCAAACGACCCAAACGAAGGTCGTCCCGCCACGTCTGACAAAGTTTTGAGGGTTATTTAAGATAGAACTTTAGGTATATTGCTGTAGTGACAGGTTGTCAGCCCATCGCCTAAATTACAATATACTGAAACCCTCGGATCCCTTAGCTGGATTTTACAGCATGCCCGGGAGGAAATGCAGCTGGCACATTCTATGTTTTTCTCTCGTTCCCAGACCAGCATGGAAGTAAGTATTTTTTTACTTAATATTATATTCCAGTTATTGCCCATTACATCGCGTCAACAATTTACAACTGGCGCTTATAGTGCGGAAGAACACGATACGCAGTAAATCTCTCTATCATTGACTATCGCCGATCGGCGTTAACCTAATTGTGGGTATTTGCATTTTATGGATATGGATAGCATCGCTCTATCCAGGGCAGTGGGCAGGTCTATCCAGGACAGTGGGCAAAGCGGCTCTTTAGGGCAGCGGCGACGCCCTAAGGGCTGGCTGACACCTTAGATTTATAGTGTGACTTGCACTATTAAAGTCTAGTTAGAATATATTATAATCTAGGCAGTCTAGTTTATGCCTCGTAAGTTAGGTTTCGTTTTATTGAGATAGTTTATAAATGTGTCTTGTATTTCATTCACGATTACAAATTGGTTCGGTTTATGATCGAAATTTGAGTAAAATGAGCACTAGAAGATTATAATGATGAAATCGAACGGGTTAGTTAATGTAATCAGTTTTATCTTACCATAATATCTTATATCTTCGATATCATATTTAAGGGGTAGCAGTTTGAAGAGAACTTGTTACAATATAACCTAAATTTAATTAAGGGACTTCGAGAGCTGCGATAGTGGCGCCATCAGTTTAAAATTATTTGTGGGTGAAATTCAAACATTTTAATGATTTTTTTACGACTGGCGACAATCGCAACTAATTCTTCATTTTATAATCTATTATTTAATAATTCACACTAAGTATAAAAGTTTTGTATTACAAATGTGCTAAAACTTTTACGGCCACTTTTAGCGTATGTACAATGCATAACTTTAATGCGAAGTGTGAATTATTATATAATGGATTATAAAATGGAGAATTAGTAGCGATTTTCGCCAATCGTAAACTATTTGTATTTAAGACACAGTTAATTTATAATATACCTTCAAATTTACCTTAAATTACCCACCCTCAAAGCTTTGTCAGACATGGCGAAACGACCTTTGTTTAGATCGTTTACGCTCTGCCTACCCCATTAGGGACAAAGGCGTGACTATATGTATGTATGTATGTTAATTTATAACTATTGAGGGCGCCACCTATGCTCTGCAACCACCTTAAGGCATAATCTTATTCGAATCTATTAAATTAGAATCTGAATGCGGCCCAATTCACTGGAAACTGTTCCTCCTGAAACTCACTTTACTCTGACTCTGCAGGTAACATGCAAATTAATTCAGATTAAGGGGAGGGTAGGGTTACTACTACCCGCGCCAAACGTTCTGTCCAAACTTAACATTAGTAATATCTAATCTTATTGATATAAGTTCAATAGAGGTTGTGTCTCAATAAATTACCTTACCTATTTAGTTGGTAAGTATACTGTACCAATATAGAGCAATGGTGATCGATTACATCTGAAGGGCTCATACCTATACAATGCTATCGATTCGAAGAGCGCACAACTTAACTAAATCTTGATTATAATAATTGGCGTCCCTTTCTGTTTCCTTAGCTTCACATATTCGAAATGGGAATGTTTATAAAAAAAATATGTCTTTATTTCAAAAGTCATGCGATAGAAATCCGAGAGCTGTACGACATCCTTATTTACTTGTATTTCAAAATACTCCACGAGTCATGAAATATGACAAAAGTTGCATAGCCTTGAGGGTCAGGATTTTCAATAAAATACCGAACACTTTCAAATGTTTAAATAGTAGATTATTTAGAATTAAATTATATGAATGGCTTAGTGAAAAATGCTACTATGACATCAATGAATTGATAAATAATTAGTTTAGTGACTCAGGTATATTAGCTTATGATAGATATGACGTGACATAAAAGAATGATTATTATATTTGTAATTTTGTTAACTTCTTAATATTTTCAAAAGAAATTTACATGCTAATTATAAGTTAGCTAAACATGTAAGCACTACTCAAAAATGTACATCTTTATATACCATGTTTATGCAAATAAAGAATTATTGATTGATTGATTGATTGTTCTCTCATGACTAAAAAAATACAGGTAGTAATTTTTGCAGCTACGAATTGGTACCATTGTCTTCCATCAGGTTTCATATTTATATGACGCCGTAAAAGGTGAAAATAATGACAAAGCCCGACCTGACCTGTACGAAACGAAAATGTTGATTTTAAAAGGCCAGGTACTAAATAAACACCGAATTCTGTATCCCTGTTTAAGTGAAAGGAGTGAATAATAGAAGCAGATTGCTAAACGGACTCTTTATTATTACACGGCAAAGTTGCAGCGTCCTCCGCAAACAAACTTATGCTTACGCCGGAGGGCTTTCCAGATTCGGCCGTATAATTTCATGATAATTGACTAAGGGTGGTTAGAATTAGGGTGCGTGATGTTAAGGCATATTTATGGTTTCGTATGGAGGTGCTAGTCACATGTAACTGTAAATTGAATGTGATTATTTTGGTCTTCTTCATTGTTTTGTAAATTTTATCAAATATAGTCGAATGGGTCCTGTAACTCTAGTAGATATATCTGATATAGGTACATAGTGGGATAAGTATTTCGGAGTTCTTCTTCTTGTGGAGTGAATGACAATCAGTCTCTGCGCCCAAACAGAGGCCTTTTGGTTGTCGTGGTAGGGTCCTCCTGCGTAGTTGAAATTGAAATTATTACCGGATCAGCATTTTTATAAGAAACTAGCGACCCACCCCGGCTTCGCACGGAAATTATCAGTGTTTCTCTACTATATTATGCATGTATTATACATATAAACCTTCCTCTTGAATCACTTTATCCATTAAAAGAAACCGCATCAAAATCCGTGACGTTTTGAAAGATTTATGCATACATAGGGATATAGGGACAGAGAAAGCGACTTTGTTTTATACTATGTAGCGATGTTTTATTTAACCTTTTTTTGGTCAGTCCCAGGAGCTTTCGTACACAGTTTGTCTTTATATCTATTTAACCATCTCTTTGTGGTTCGTCCAGAACCTCATTAAAACGATTGTAGCCCTGTGTAATTAAAAGAAGCGGATGTTTGGTCGCCAGATAGAGTTTGCTCGGGATGAATAGAGTCGTTTAATGTAGACCACGATTTAATATTCCTTTGAATAAATTTGGATGGGGGTTTGGACTTTTGTGGAGTTATTACGTATTATATGGGCCGGGTCTCTAAATGACATGTAAAATCCGATTGTTACGAAATTCTTTCTTTGCTTAAAACAATGGGTAATATGCTTACGTCACTTTGACGGACGTAAATATTCCTATTTTGAAAAAGTGACAGGACTTGTTTAGAAATGTAGCGTATTGTTTATCAATTAGCGTTAAAGATTGCGTTTCGTTTCCCTAACTTTTAAGATCATCATAAAAACACTTAACACTGGCACAAAGTATTCTAGTGCCACAAACTATTTTTTTTAAAGCAATCATCGTTACCAAACGTATTTTTATTATTGAACAAAGTAAATAAAAATTCCTTTCTTCTTTTTCAGAAAAGTTACCTGGAGAGGTTCGGCTATCTGAACAAAGACAGCCTGAAAGTGGCCAATCTAGTCATGGGGGAGGGAGAGTACGAAGATGAGCTCAGGATCGCAGTGAAAACATTACAAGTAAGTTCAGGCAACTCAATTTAAAAAATGTTTTTTTTTTACAGTACTGACATTATTTCTTTGTACTTACATACATACATACATATACATATAGTTACGCCTTTATCCCTAATGGGGTAGGCAGAGCGTAAACGACCTAAACAAAGGTCTTTCGCCACGTCTGACAAAGCTTTGAGGGTATTTAAGATAGATATGAAGGTATATTGCTCAGTGACAGGTTGTCAGCCCATCAGCTAAATTACAATATACTGAAACCCTCGGATCCCTTACCTGGTTTTACAGCATGCCCGTGAGGAAATGCAGCTGGCACATTCTATGTTTTTCTCTTGCTCCCAGGCGCTGGCAATGGAATATACTTAGCAATGGAAGAAACTTCTTTGTACTTTGACCTAGCAATTGGTAAAAAAAAAATTTAATAAATACGGTAATAAAAGTTTTGCGCCTCGCAATGAAGTAGAAACGGTGTATTTTCCCACAACATAAGTAACTTTCAGTTGACCAGCAATCTCTTCAAATCAGTGTTTATTAAAAAGTAAAGTTACACATCTACCTGTTCTAATTTTTTTTAAGCAGTATCTAAGTACATTTAAAAATTACTTCTTCACTTTTCAGGAATACGGCGGTATAGCTGTAACCGGCGAAGTTGATGCGGCGACGCTGGAACTGATGGGAAAGAAGCGATGCGGACGACCAGACGTGGAGCCAGGGTTCACGGAGCACCGGCGGAAGCGGTTCGTGGTGCAGGGCGAGAAGTGGAAACACACCAATTTGACTTGGAGGTAAGTTCTAAACAACATTATTTTTCGTAGATTATTTGTAGTACTAGCGCCATCTCTTATAGATTAGCAGAACTATATATTTAGCCTCATCTATGTTTTTTATTGGAACCATTTATTACAGCGCCATCCATGGATTTTTTATAAAACTAATTTGATTAGCAGCGCCATCGTGTATCGAGTAGCGGAACTTTTTAGTAAACGCGCCATCTAGTGAACGCTATGCAAACAATAAGTACGCTCTATTTTCGAAAGATGTCTCTGAGTGCTGCTCGAAAGTGATCGTAATGTGGGGCAATAGCTCTGATACTACTACTTGCACGTAGTATTATAGTTACTCTGTGCTACTACTATTCCGTCTATAAAAAATGCATTAGAATTATACAAAATATAGAAATATTAGAAAGTTGTGAATTTACATTTTAGAAGTCTGCAATTTTGTAAAAAGAAATCTCAATCTCTTCCCGGAATATACTAGACCTACGGCATAACGACCTGCAACCAGGTTAGATGCACCCTTTTCTAAAATGGAATTATTCCACTCAAGTCCCTTTTCAATGGCAGTATAATATTTATAATAATAAACTCCCAAATTACGTCCAATCAATATCCAATCTCGATAAATTTAAATGTGCTGTGAAAAATACTCTTATAAAAATATGCTGCTCCACAATAAGAATATTTTAGAAGATAATTTTTATACCAAGAAATATAATTTATTGTCATAATATATGATTAGGTGCTATGTAGGAACCTAAAATATTATATTCTTTATTGTATACAAAAAGGTTACAATAAATAATCAATATTAAATTTAGTTCACATAGGTGAGCTTACCTCTATAAAGAGATCTCTTCCAGCCAACCTGTAAAACTGAATATGAGATAACAATATATACGGGGACAAGACTGTACACGCAATAGACTTCTACATATACATATAACCTAGAACCTACATAAACATACATATATTTTACTTAAATAAACATCTATAGTATATAATAATACATACATATAGTAATACATACACCTACATACATAAATACTAATTTTGTTGCGATATTGCTCTTTCACTCTTTTTTTGAAAGAGGATATAGATGGACAGTCTTGAACTGTCTTCGAAAGCTTGTTCCAAAGTTGTGCTTTATATATTAATAGCGACTCGCCCCGCTTCGCACGGAAATTATCAGTGTTCCTCTACTATACTATATGTATTGTACATATAAACCTTCCTCTTGGATCACTCTATCCATTAAAAGAAACCGCATCAAAATCCGTTGTGTAGTTTTAAAGATTTATGCATACATAGGGATATAGGGACAGAGAAAGCGACTTTGTTTTATACTATGTAGTGATAGTGATGTAATCCTACTTAAATTGCGCGACCCTTTACAGGGTTCATATATTTATAACATCTTTGTATAACATGAATGCAAATAAATAATTGAGAATTGAGAAAAAAAATATCCCACATTTTGAATAATTTTCTAGGATTATTATAGATTTATGATAGATTTTTACAAAATTATTACATACATACATTTAGTCACGCCTTTATCCCTAATGGGGTAGGCAGAGTTTAAACGACCTACACAAAGGTCGCTCCGCCACGTCTGACAAAGTTTTGAGGGTTATTTAAGATACTTATATATTTTGTAGGTATATTGCTGTAGTGACAGATTGGCAGCCCATCGCCCAAACTACAATATACTGAAACCCTCGGATCCCTTACCTGGTCTTTACAGTATGCCCGGGAGGAAATGCAGCTAGCACATTCTAGGTTTTTCTCTCACTCCCAGGCCGGCATGGAAAAATTAAGACATGGAAAATGTTTTATGGGGACATTTTTGTACGAACCTTGTTGTGTAAAAAAAAACTGTGCCATCTTGATAGGGTAAGGTTATGGTGCGAACCCAAGTGTCTACGTTACGTGTAGGTAGGTATAGTGAGATAGTTTACCCAATTTGAGAACAGAAACTGATAAGGTGGTCTTGTAATAAACCCAGGGCTCACGCAGAAACGGTCTGCGCGGTACTATTTGCTTTAGGGCTCATAAAATTGATGACAAATAATAGTTAAATCACGGACCTCGTAAAAGTTACGACGCTTTCCGTGTGGCTTAATTAAAAGAATATGTCCTTTGTGATTTTAGTACGTAGAAACTCATATGCTTTAACATAATAAATTGCGTTTGTATATTTTGTACCTATAGAAAAACATAGAATGTGCCAGCTGCATTTCCTCCCGTGCATGCTGTAAAAACCAGCTAAGGGATACGAGGGCAGTATATTGCAATTTAGGCGATAGGCTGACAACCTGTCACTATAGCAATATACGTATAATATCTTAAATAACCCTCAAAACTTTGTCAGACGTGGCGACCTTTACTTAGGTCGTTTACATTCTGCCTACCCCATTAGTTATAAAGGCATGATTGTATGTATGTATGTACCTGTAAATATATCTAAGTATAGAGTTAACAAAATCTTTAGTGTCTCTTGACAGTCTGGTAAAATATTTTTGATAGCTATAAAAAAAAATGGAGATCGGAAAATATATTGTTTCATAGTTCCCGAGTTGTTCCCAGTGGTACAAAATGCCCCAAACTACCCTATACATTGATAAAATTATATTGCTACCACGGCCCATCCATTAACGATTGCGAAATAAACTTCTTTGCATGTTTAATTAGGTCATAGCTAAACGGATTAGCCTGTCAGGTTTCCAGACATAAAGTTTATACTGGAACTATCGATTTAATTTTATTGTTTTAATTAATCTAACCTAATGGCGAGTCCGTGTAGGCACTGAAATAGATAAGTATAGCGATGGTCGGGCGCTTGCGATGCAACCTAGATACCGCTCGCCACCATTGTATCGTAGCTTGCAGGGTTTATTCAACTTTGCCTCCCAGGAGTGCGCCAGCCGCCCGTATCTATTTGAAGTGAAAACAACCACGGAACACGCGGATAATTTGAAAAGTTCACAATCACCTGCACCGACCGCAGCTTCAGCACAATTTCCTGTCGAATTAATGGTCTGCCAATATTGTAGTCCTCCATTACAGCTTGTTGTGCAAACGGGCAATAAAACGAGCAGCGCCATCTCGCGGGGGGTTTACGAGAGCGCGGCGCCGGTCGGAGCGCGCGGCCGACGAAGCGCGCTTTTACGTAAAAGGAAAATTCAGCCGATACTTTTGGCTTTTTACAGAAACATTGTTTGGATGCACTCAATGCTGATGGCGGCTGAAAGGTGCGCACAGTGCTCCAAACCGCGCTCATTAGGATTCGCTTCGATGTGGGATATTATCAATATGATCAGTTTATTCTTTTTTGCTATATAATATCCTATCAGAAAATGCTTTCATTATACTTAGCTGAATGAAACCGTAGGTAACTGTTCGCTAATGAACATCGCCGCTCCACGCTTTTATTTACAACAACAGACAGCCCCCTATCTTATATGAATGCAATAAATTATATCCACTTGTTGCGCGGAACAGTGAATAAATGGGTGAACAAACGGCTCGTTGCACCTTCAATAGCGATATTACATGGAAATAGGGTATTGTTTCTCGCTGCGTGTGACAGCACTGACAGCGAGTGACAGCGCCGCGTGCGCTGCTGGGCTGCTGTCAACGACACGCTCGCGCCATTCCACGATTATCTGAATAAACTACTTGCTGATACAGTGTAGGTAATATTTCTGTTCCTGAGAATACAATGTATTGTTCAGGTAATGCTATCTGAAAATGCAGAATATTTTGTAGATATCGAATAAGACCAGTAAAGTATTTTTTACAGGATAGCTATGTTATTTTTTTTAAGAAATAAGAAAAAAACTTTTTATACCTACAAGCGTTTGTTTTCCAGTTTTGAGGGTAGGTTGATTTTAATTAAAGAAGCAGTGGTTTTCTAATTTATGAACTCCGGCCTGAAAATGAGATTATTAGGAATTAAAACGTAACCCTCCAAAAGAATGAGAATAAAATGCCCACAACACGACAGATAGCAAGCAGGGTCAGGGTGTGGCCTTAAGCGCGTTATCTTTCTACTCTAACAGGATAAATAAGTACTTTAGGGCAATAAACTAAATGACAAGCCATTTATTAATTGTAGTGACTTAGCCGCCCCTACCTCACCCCGCACTCACCACCCCCCCGCGGGCAGAACTAGGGCGACATTTCAATATTGAAGGCATTTCACAATTTCTATTGCTATTTACGACTGAACGACGTAATAAAGAGCTTATTATGCGTATATTGAATGTAGTAAACTGACATGGAATTTTGTGGATCATTTTATTAGAAGAACATTATTGTAACGCAGTAGCTTTTAATGTTAGGGGAAGCTTATGCTAAAATACGTACAGATTTTTGATTTACCCAGAGCCCAGAACCACAGACCACAGCCAGGGTTTGTATTATTATTTCCTGAGTAATAAATTATTTTCTATCCATAATAAGACGTTGGAAAGTGATTAAATGGGAACGCTTCTTAAACATAAACTACGATCGTAAAAAGATGTTATGAGGAGAAATTTAGATAAGAGGATAGCCAATAAAAGTAGTTTTAGCACATAGCGTACTACTTAAACAGCTCAATACATAAATCCTATGTTCGAGGCACGCTCGGGTGATGTGTTCTAGACCCATCACGGCATCAGGGGCGCATTTCGCGTCATAAAGTTTTACGCAGCGTAAAATTTCGCCACGTGTGGCGCCACTATCGCTAAGTGCATGCCACTAGCATGCGGAATGATGGCGCGCCATGCAATCCGTGGAAATAAAATTTTTGAACTTTAATATTTTTTTGTGGGTTTTAGTGTGACGTCTAATTGACAGTAACTTGCCAAACTTGCTGCTTTACGGAGAATCAACAAACGCAGAAGTAATTTATCCGACAATAATTTAAACGGGCCAACTTTCTCTTGAACTCATATTACCTACCTATGTCTAGGAATTCCCAATAAACACTGGCTATTAGATCTCCATTTATAAGAGCTCTACAAAATAACATATAGCTAATATTTTTAAATACTCATCAGCATCCTTTAAAATGGTTTGCGTACGAAACTGAAGGATCTACGTCAAAAATGTTTCGACACAGAGTCTAATTATTCAGACTTCTCAAAGACCCTGTATTTTCGTTTTCGTCTGCTCAGTTCGGCTGGCCTCATCGTCATCTCGAATGTCACAAAAGGCGGCCGAGTCCCGATAGCTACCAGCGACCGTGCCACCCAGCCCCGGCGTCCCCGGCGCAAAATTTGGTTGACGGGTACGCTTTCAGGAAAACAAACAGAAAGCAATTTTCCAACGTATTGTATTTCATGTCCTGCGCAACGACTTTCTACTTTGTACACTACATTTTAGCTGTAACTTATACTTTCGACATTTACCTATTTACATAAAATGAGCACATTTGGATAGGTACCTAACTAATCTCTAACTCGTATATTCCCTAAACCAAACCTAACCTATCTCGTCTCAAAAATATCATAATAAGTAAATTATTGTAATTCCCGCCGCGGTTTTAATTATGTTTATAATAATTATCGCAAAAAGAAAGCTCCACCATTCTTTTTTTCGTAGAAATGTAATTTGTATGTTTTCAGTTTATATATAATTTACAAAAACCGAATAACAACAACGAAGATGAAGAACAAAAAGGAACATTGTACCCCTGGTGGGACTCGAACCCACAATCCCCGGCTTAGGAGGCCGATGCCTTATCCATTAGGCCACAGGGGCTTGAACAAAAAGGGTGAAATAAGCGATACACTTCTACTGCGCCCTTGGAACATTTCGTAGCTTAAACTGAAGTCACAAAAATATTTCTTTCATTTAGTTTCTAGTTACCCACGCCTTGTAAATTGCGTCGTAAACTATAAGAACTAAACTAAAAAGAAAAAAACAGGGTCTATAATTAAAAAAAGGGGCCGCCCGAACAGGGACTTGAACCCTGGACCCTTGGATTAAAAGTCCAATGCTCTACCGACTGAGCTATCCGGGCACATATGTAGCTGGTTGAAATTACGCATCCTAATCTTGGTGTCGATTAAGTCATTTTAGTTTTGATTTATTTTGTACCGAATGAATCATTGTTTCGTGCTTCTTCGAACGATAAAAAACCGTTGTTGTTTGATCCTTGAACTAAACATGCAGTGAACAATGTAGTCTTTATACATATTTACAATCGTAATAGCTCAGAAATGTATTGTCTGTCTGATGAGATGCCGAAGATATTTTTCTAAGTATGCAGGATTTTTCTCTCCTTTTTCTTTTCATTGTCTCGTTCAATGAACTTTGTAGGAAAGTTAGAGCAGCGCGTCATGAGCTCACGTGACCTAATGAGATTATCTGTCAGCCTGGCGCTAAGTAGCTCCTATCTAATGTAGTGGTAAAAGAAGTTAAGTAGGTAACCAATATAGTACCTAAACGTGTACATACATATAATCACGCCATTATCCCTAATGGGGGAGGCAGAGCGTAAACGACCTAAACATAGGTCGTTCCGCCACATCTGACAAAGTTTTGAGGGTTATTGAAGATAGATTGGTATATTGCTGTAGTGACAGGTTGTCAGCCCATCGCCTAAATTGCAATACAAAAAAAAACAGCTAAGAGATCAGATACCCTCGGATCTCTCAGCTGGTTTTTACAGCATGCCCGGGAGGAAATGCAGCTGGCAAATTCTATGTTTTTCTGTCGCTCCCATTCCGGCATGGAAGAAACGTATAATATTTCTTTATATTTACTTAGGTATAGATAATATCAGATTATTTAAACCATCGTAAGGAATATTATTACTAGGTAAAGGTCTCTTATAAGAATCTGGTTCAAGTACTGAAGGACCTACTCGTAACTACTATTCTAATTAGTTTTTTCGCCCACTTGTTTTCAAACAAGATTATATGTATGTATGTTTTCAAACAATTTGTATGGAGAAGTTTTCTTTAGATTGCTTAGCGGTAGCTAATATTAGATTTTCTTTGTTTTAGTCGTAAAAGCAAACTCTTTAAAATAACCCTGTATAAAATAGGCACAATGATTGAAGCAAAAAGTTTTGTTTTCATACAAACATACATAAATTCACGCCTTCATCCCTTATATATAGGCAGAGCATAAAACGCCTCGTAAAAGGCGCATTCACAAAAAAATTTGAGCAATTTTAGATTGAAATGTGTATTGTTGTAGTGACAGGTTGTCAACCCATCGCCTAAATTACAATACACTGTAACCCTCGCATCCCTTTTGCTGACTTCTACAGCATGCCCGGGAGGAAGGGCAGTTGGAACATTTTATCATTTTCTATCGCTCCCAATCCAGCATGGAGACCTTGTTTTTCCTTTTTCCTTGTTTTTCACGGGGAAATAATTATCTGAAAAATCCAGTAGAGATGAGGTGGTGGTATTCTAACCGAGCACCACACGAGCAGACGAATTTCAATTTATTTTCTACTCTCTATAATCCAAAGAATAATAAGAATTTAGGAGCCGTATTTTTGAATCACTTAAACTCCAATGCGCATACGAAAGAACAACTTTCGCATGTGATTTTCATACAATTTGCCATACGAATGTCAGTCTTTCGTATGCAAATTCGATTCGAGTGATTAAAAACTGCGGCTCCTGGACAGTGACAATGTTAACTCAGTTGTATCGGTATTCTTGTCCCTTGTTCACTTGACTGTACCTACTTACCGACCCACCGTCATACCGGTGAAGTGATCTTCCTTGTGGACGCACTCCGCTATAACTACAAAGCGTAGGGAGTAGGGAGCAGGAAGGGAATAACCCGTCCCTTGACCAAGCAGGGAAAACACTAGAAAGGGGAGGAATATACAAGTTGAAGTTGGCTATTTATTCTCCTCAACACAAAATTTAAATAGAATCTAGTCTAAACTTATTTAAATGGGTTAGCTTTTGACTCTAATTTTCAATTACGTTTACAAGTTACAAAATCCGTTTACTGATAGAGTTTAGATTATAGGTATTTGTGCCAAAGTGCGTTTGTAAGATTTTCGCTCAAAAAACAATTTACTTATAGAGTTGATAGGTAGCTTAAATAGGTTTGAGCCATGGTTCTAACGACTTTCAAAAGACAAATAAAAATACCTATTCACAGATATCATAATACTGAAAATTCTGGGTGTAAGGGATAGCATCCCGCAAACTGATAGGGCTTGCTCAGTCAATGAAACTGAACAACTTTCACCGGAAAATTCTATCAGGGGATGAAAAAGTAAATCGACCTTTCCATACAAAATCCAAATTTTCTTTTGTTTACTTCCTGAAGTAAAATCCTGCTGGTAGTTGTTCAGTTTCGTTGACTGAGCAACCCCTATCAGTAAGCGGTACGCTGTCCCTTACACCCCGTATTACTACCTTCCTGATTTTTTCCAATCTTAACAAATACCTTTTACATGGAGGCTTCAAAGGTGTTATTGAGGGCGATGTTCTATCATTCATTCGCCTGTGAACTATGAATAGGCGAGGTGCAGCCGATCAATAAACCAGACTGCCGACTTCTATTCTTACATAAACAATGTTACTACATGCATATTCCCAGGAAATATAAAGGTTACATGTTTTTTTAAGTGCTTAATTAAGTACAAATATTTTAAGGTTGAGCTGTACTTCTGAAATTATTGAAAAAATCACTGTAAACATAATGTCAATATACGTATACGGGTGTAAGGGACAGCGTCCCGCAAACTGATAGGGGTTGCTCAGACAAAGACACGGAACAACTTCCTCCAGAAAATTATTTCAAAAAGTGCAAATAAAATGGCTTTTCAATAAAAATGTTTCATGTTTGATCGACGTGGACATTTTGTATGGAAAAGCCAATTACATAATTTAATTATATTATTATATAACTCAAAGATATTTTAGCTTATCATTCGATCAGCTTAACTCTTGTTGGATATATGAAGTAAACGCCAGCTCTACCTGCATTCCGCCTTCTCTTCTCTTTGACTTCCTCGTAACCCACACGAAATGACGTTGTCACTTTTGTAGGAGGTTCAATTTATTTTATTAGTTTTATTTTACTATTTTTAGTTGGAAAATTGTATGAGTAAACCCTTCAAATATTTGTACTTAATTCAAAATAACCTTATGTAGTAATTGCATTTTCTTGCGAACAAAGGTCGAACCACTACACTACAACCCACTACCACTTTTCTCCCGAGTCTGAGCTGAGTCACCAATGTAGGAGGTTGTTATACATACATACATACAATCACGCCTTCATCCCTGATGGGGTAGGCAGAGCGTAAACGACCTAAACAAAGGTCGTTTCATCGTCTTACAAAGTTTTGAGCGTCATTTCAGATAGATTTGTAGGTATATTGCTGTTCAGCCCATCACCTGAATTGCAATATACTATAACCCTCATATCTCTTGGCTGTTTTTTACAGCATGCCCGGGAGGAAATGCAGCTGGCATATTCTATGTTTTTCTTTCGCTCCCAGTCCAGCATGAAAGAATAACACGTTGTTATAACGTTATATAATAAGGGGTTGTTATAACGTTAGTAAATGACGAACCACGTGAATACACTGCCTACTAGTCACTAGCTACTAGCTACTACCTAACTATTTCTTAGACCTAGAATGTCGAGCTTCATTTGATTAGTCTGCGCATATCGGAGGTCTAGAATCAAAAGCTTACGTCATAAAGTGGCTAGTTTGTAATTGGAAATAAGTGATTTCTTATTCCTATTGCTAGACCTAAGTTCAAGAAGCACTTCAATTCCACTTATATTTCTCAGATTTATTAAATGGCTTTACAGCGGCACTAATATTGATGCTTAATTAGGTCTATTTATATGCCTAGAAATTTCTTAGTTTGTAAAAGGGAAAGTGTGCCAATTTTAAGCTGACTTATTGAAGCCTATACAAGTGCGAAGTGTAATCGAAACGGGATTAGGAACAACAGGATTAGGAATAGACAAAATTCTCAGATTACTTAAATTTGTTCTAGTATACAAAATGTAACAGAAAGGGTATATGCGCCCGAAAGGATATGAACCAGCCCATGAAACTAAACACATAGGTCAAAATACGAAAAATACAAACTACCTTCCATACAAAATTCAGCACATAGCGCGTGTAGTATAGGTTTTTAGTCCAGTGACGCATTTGTGGTATGGTGCAAATAGATCAATTAAATAAAAAAAAGTGTAGTGGGAATTCAATTTTTTTCCGCATTTCGATTATCTTCTTCTTCGTGCTTCGGAAGGCACGTTAAGCCGTTGGTACCGGTTAATATCGTTTAATACCGTAGATATTAGTCGTTAAGCCTTATCAGAGGCCAGTGCTAAGCATTGGCAGCTTGAAAACTCTGACCTAATCTAGGATTGGGTCTGGTTTCCCTTCTGGGTTGCGGAGGTCAGATGGCAGTCGCTCTGTGTAAAAACCAGTACCCTCGTTCAATCCTCTAGATTAGGAAGCCGACCCCGTGAGATACGAGATAAGGCTAGGGAGATGATGATTTCGATTATCTTCTTAGCAAGTGGATTCTATTTTTCGACCTATGATCCTTTGGGAAAGTTGTTCAGTTTCATAGGCTGGTTCATATCCTATCGGGTGCATAGCATATCCCGTTCCTGTTACACGTTGTAGAATATAATGTTGCACACTGGACTAAGAACAACGTGGACAGAGATAACGAAGTAAGAATATTGTGTTACGCACCGCAGCACAAGCCGAGCAATACGTCCATTGCGGTGGCCTTTCCTTAGCAATCACAATGTTCTCGGAACCTCACTCGGTTTACACACTGCTGGAGTCCTTATGATTTGAAAGTACCTCGATAGTTGCTTTCAGAATTAAAAAAGATATGGTAGGTACACATAGGCCTGTATTTATAAACAGCACTTGAGAATGTCAGCAAGTTTGAGACCGTATCAGAAATGTCATTTCAGTACAAAATGACCTGTAAAACTCATACTTAATATTGAGATCGCTTTACAAATACGAGCCCTAGTAAACAGTGTGTTTTAAAGGCAGTGCAGTGTTTTGATAGCGATTTTTTACAACAGTTTTGAAAATGTGACCATCACTTCATAGTATAAAACAAAGTTGCTTTCTCTGTCCCTATATCCCTATGTACGCTTAGATCTTTAAAACTACGCAACGGATTTTGATGCGAATTCTTTTAATGGATAGTGATAGGTAATTCAAGAGGAAGGTTTATATGTATAATACATGCATAATATAGTAGAGAAACACTGATTTCCGTGCGAAGCCGGGGCGGGTCGCTAGTACTACAATGAAGGTTCATCCCATGATCCGATCCACCAACAACATATTGACTAATCAGTCTGTCAGTTACAGGAGATATTCATACCTACACCTATTTATAAAACAAGGCAACTGTGATAAGTAATACGATAGCTAGGTACATTTCGTAAACTCGTAGCAATTTCGTAGCTCTCTCGTAGCTCTTTTTCGGTAATTTGTTTTATATAGCTTTTTACAAAAGATCAACCCTTTTTTTGGACTATATTCCTCATACAAAATGAGGAAATACCGGTGATCTTTCCAATCTTCCCACGCCTACTACACGCGTAGCAATATATTTTAGCAAAACGTAGACTTGATTTATACCTCTTACATACATACATATATTCACCCCTTTATCCCTAATGGGGTAGGCAGAACGTAAACGACCTAATAAAAGGTTGTTCCACCACGTCTGACAAAGTTTTGAAGGTTATTTAAGATAGATTTGTAGGTATATTACTGGAGTGACAGGTTGTCAGCTCATCGCCTAAATTACAATATACTGAAACTCTTGGATTCCTCGCAGAAAATTCTTGTCGGCATAAAATTTTAAACGTATTTCCTACAATTCTTAGGATAGGTATTACACGTGGCAAAGCGCAAAGTTAGAAAGGCTTGTCCACTATCCAGTGCGGTGTTCCCGTAACAATCAGTTCTCGGAACTCACAGGATCGAGTTACCCGGAGACTTGCTGCTAATGTCACCGGCTCCAGTTCCTGATTCCCTCCGTCGGAAACTCTGTGGCTCTTATAAGAGAACCTTGTAAGACTCTTATAAAACTATACAGCCGCATAGTTTATGTGGATGACGTTATCAGGGGGTGAGGATTCTCTTTGACCCCGTGAAGATGAGCAGGTTTGACGTGATCGAATTTAGATTGTATTAATCTTTATTCAGTATCTTGTGATTCGTTATTTATTTATTCGTTTACCGACGCCTCGTTTCAGTCCTTGCAACGGTATTATTTGAAGTTAAGTTGAAGCCATGTTGCAAGAAAAGTTTAGTTTGGTCATTTGTGTAGTTCTTACAGTTTATGCAAGTCCTGTTTGTTCGAAGTCTAATCACAAAAAGATAGATGAGTAGTTAATGCAGCTAACTGCTCGTATCTGCAATCTGCGGTACATAGCTGTTATCCGCTCATGTAAATCAGGTTCAAGTCTGTCTGGTGACGACAGGCGCGCTCGCGAATCTGATGAACAATCCCATCTTCGCAAGGATGCTCCTGAAATTCCAATTAAGGAGCACCTTGCACGTAAGAACAGCATGAGGAGTTCGTGGGTCGCTTGCACGCAGGCGATCGCTCACTTGCACTTTTAATTAATTTATTTATCGGGTTCGCGGATCGACGGCGCAACTCGCGCTGGCGCCCCGCCCCGCCTCCGGCTATAAAACCCGTCGAAGGCCGGCGACGTCCGTCAGTTTCTCAGGGACGGCGGCGGCGCGGGTGGTGGCTCTCCCGGCCCGCCCTGCCGCCCGCCGGCGCGCGTCTGCCAGCGCCAGCCGAGCGGGGTGCCGGCGGCGCCGGAGCGCGGGGCTGCGCCGCGACCTTGAGGTGAGTGTTGCACGCGCCCTAAGTTTGTCTTCCCGTCTCCAGTCAATAGGCTCGACCGACCGCCTGCCGCGCGCTGTACTACAGCTGTTCCGCTTGATAACGTGTCATTTACTCGCTTATCCTATCATTTTGTGTCACTTTTCCATTTAGTCTTCACTGCAGGCGGACACTTTGATTTCAGCGGAGACTATCATTATATCCAGTGCAGTCTTGAGTTCATGGCATGTACTTCGTAAAGTTTTGTAGCACATTATTGGACAACTTATTTCCCCTTTTAGTCAGTCAGTTTCAGATTTTCCCTTTCAGTTTCCGGTCCAAGTTTCATAATTGTTGTATTTACACCGCACCTGTGCCTGTGTCGGAATTTATGATAATTCGTTCCTCATCCTAAGTTGTACCTATATTTTATTGTGTTTATCATCGAAAATTACTTTTTCATTTTCTTTCGTATCGGTTTTCCGATCTTCTGCCGCCGATTAATTGAAAATCTGCGCTCGAAGGAAGTCTATAATTTACATTAAAAAAAATGTGTTTTTAGGAGTATAGTGTGTTTGCAATTAAAATCAAATCCGTTTTTTTTTCGTTAAATTGGACAGTATTATTCTGGTTCATGTAAGACTAACAACTTAATCGTTCAGTTCGAGTTCGCTGCTCGGCATATTTCACTAGTCCGCGCGTAGTGGAGTGCGAACAAAAAATGTGCGGGTGTCGCATCGCGCGATAACATTCATAATCCGTCGGCCGCGAGACGCGAGTCGCTAGTCGAAGGAAAACCTATTCGAATTTCTCGGAATATGTGCGTTCGATTGGAAAATTCGACGATCTGTTTAATTCCAAAGTCGTATTTTTCTATGTGTAGAGTAGGGAGAGAATGATAGAAGACATTAATATGTTAACGTTTGCAAAAAATATTTTTAATTATCGCATTTGCATTTCCGCAAACCATATTCGCCTTGTCGGGTATTCATAAAATGGAAAATTACCATTTCCTGTATATTCGACATCAGATGGACACTATAGGCTAGTATAATAATATCGTTCGACAACGAGTCAGATCCAAATCGAATGTTTCGAACGTTTCCGATGGTGGCGGGGAATACCCCACCGCGCCCGTGGGGTTTGCACCAATTGAGTTTCGTTCGAATCGGAACCCTCATAAATCGGGATCTGTATGGAGGATAACTAAGTGCTACCACAGTTTTTCGAGCTTTAACTCGCTTCCGGCCGGTTTTTACTGTAATTTTTTATCCGGAAATAACTACGATTTGATTTCAAAGTAAAATCAAATTGTAAAGCTTTTTCGAAATTCACGATTTTATTCCGTGTTTATTCCATTGGTACGCTGAATAAATATGAGAGCGCACAAAAAGTACGTTAACTCTTAATAAATGAAATATGAAAACCATCTGAGCGTACTTAACACAGAAAAATGGAAACTTGTTACTGGCTAAAGATTAATCCAGCTCCACATTAATTGCTAGAAACTTTTATTGACTATAAGTAAATTCGATTGCATAAAATGAATTAACTTGTTAGTTTTCTTAAAACGAATTAATTACATCAAAAGAGACAAGTAACAATTTAATCTCTACATTACGAACTAAAGGATAAGATAAGAGCTTTCTTACTAAACTCTCACGGATTACTGCATCCCAATGATCTTAAGGAAAAAGCATGGCGTCTCATCTTGGTCGGTGGCCAAGTGTAGGCGAGCAGTAATTACAGTCGCAGGGCTCTTAATTTGCTTAATTTGCCCGCCTCCGCTAAATCGCACGATTTAATAGGATATCTGAATGATGTGCATTGTTTTAAAACGGTCCCTGTCTGTTCGGAACAGCCCCGAGACGACTTGCCCTAAACGCTCGCAATTTCCACAGAATTACCGCTTGTCTTCCAATACGAAGCCAGCTCGTTAATTTGCAAACAAGAACCCAACATTTACAACGACAAAACGGAGTAACGGGTTAAATAGCAAAAACAAAGAACGAAGTCGAAAAATAGTTTCGTTTTATTCTACAGGCCGCGAGTAAGTTCCTTTTTCAAATATAAACAAGAGAACAAAGCTTGCGTGTTTATCGTTTAAAATACCAAGATTAAAGCACCAAATATTTGACGAAAAGAAAAAAACAGCCCTATGCAAAATTAAAAATTTAAGCTTTTGTTGAAAACAGCGGAGTAACAACAAATTATGTCGGATTTCGGGTCGAAATGGAAATATAAAAAGTGTAGAAGGTATAACAGAAAATAATACGTGCCCTACTCAAGATTGCTTTCGTGTGGTTTGCAATAAAAGCCGTACAATTAGAGATGCGGGTATCAGTAACAGTTACACAAGATACACATTTTATACGTACATACATACATATAATCACGCCTTTATCCCTAATGGGGTAGGCAGAGCGTAAACGACCCAAACAAAGGGTCGGATACACATTTTATATCATCAAAATAGGAAGATTATTAAATGTATTTTCCGTCAAATAAAACCGCACCGTTTTTCTAAAAGCGCCAATTGGCTCGAAAGAAAACTCTATTCGATAAAAAAAAAATGTTGTGTTTTTTGTAAAGAAAAGAAAAATTAAAAAGAATTCTTCTACAAGTACTTACATAATAATGAATACGGATAGGTATCGGATGTATAGAAACATATTGTTGTTATTCTTTAATAACAGTACTTACCGAATTTCGATCTTGTCCTATCTCTAACACCAAGTGTGTGCTCAACCGTGGAGGCCTGTATTTAGAGCATGAATTTTAGATACGTGTAACCGAGGACAATATGGTCGAATGTAGTCGGTCCTCAGTACACGGCGGCAGGTGCGGGGCCGGCGGGTAGCGACCGGCGACCCGCCGACCGGCGGGCGGCCAGCGGCGGCCAGCGGTCACACCAAACACTTTATTTATTCATGCCTGCACCGTGCACTGGGCCAAAGTCCTTTGTAAACGAACAACAAATACGCCGAAAATAAATAAACATATGTACTCGGCAAATATTTATTTTTAAATACGACGCTTTTTTCACGATAGTTTTTTAACCTGAATTTAATTAACGAAACACATTTTCAACGAAAATCTTTATTTTTCTTTCGACCGAACACAGACACCGTTTAAAACCAACGTAAGGTGTTCTTCAACTAACACAAACACAAGACGAAAAAAATGTGGAAACTAACGAAAGTTAGGGCGAATTTTCCGCTGAACTCAACTTTTGGGAACAGAACACGGCCCGCTGGGCTACAAGGGGGTCGGCAGGCTGCAGCTTCCACAGAAACCGGAATAAACAGCCAACTGAAATTTCTTTGAACTCAAAAATCTATGAAAGTACCTTAGCTTGAGTCGCGTAAACAACAAAAGAATCCGAGAGTTCTCAATCTCGACTCGGTTTAGGTGATCTCACAAGAAAAGTAATCATTTTATCTTTCTTTGAAGAGTGCTTTGTTATATTTGTATATTATGCGTATTCGGTGTTACGTCTGATACATTGGTATTCTACCGGTTGAGTTTGTTGAAGTCTGTATTGACTTTGGGGGAGTCATTTCAGTTGTTTTCGAGTTATCAGTTCCGTGCTGAGATATCTCTACCTCCTGGTGGCTCTAGGGCTGAGCACGTCTTACTCGTTGCGAATATTAAGATTTATGTTGTTCAGCTCGCGCCTAACTCAAAGGGAACAGGGATAATATGTCACTATGAGTTTAAGGCTTGGAGTTTGGCCGTTTTCTTAGTAATTAATGGGATGCTAAGTATTTACGGTACTAACAACTAGACGAATATTATTATGTTTCTTAATAATGTCCCTATCAATTTTTACCTTAAAAACCTTGGTCTGTTGTGTGGGTTACCTTAAAAAAACTTTATTGAACCACACTTATTCGTTGATAACAACTTCAGTTACTAACTGGAAAAAATTTAAATATAAATGCCGAAAAGCACTTCATATGAACAAATTCAAAAGAGTGTAACAAAAACAGCCTCCGAGCACATAATTTAGCGTCTCCAGCCAAATATACGGCGCAAAGACGACTAATTTAATAGGCGCGCCTTGTGTATTGTCATCGTAATAAAAATACGATAAGGAAGAAGCCAGCCGCGATGGCCGCAATTAAAGAGAAGCTTCGTCTACCTTAATGCTTTATTTAATTGTGTGATACTGAGGTTCGTTAACGGTAAAAGTTGCCGCCAGGTGACGCAAATTGTAATAATTTATTCCATAATTTTGGAGCACTTAATTTTGAGACGCCACATCGGTAATTTGTACGAAATTTACGTTTACGTGTTACGCTGGAAATTTTCGAGTGTATGCTGTTTTTTATGGCTTTTAACGAATTAAATTCGTAATTTTATTACATCACAACATTTAACCTCTTTTTGACCAAAAAAAAAACACAAAATTTTACTTCAAAGTTAAAAAGAATTTTATATTTTGTAAACACAAAATGCTTTAAAAACTTCGAAGAAAGAGCACAATCAAAATTGTTTACATCTTGGCTTCAATTTGCCTCGCTCTATCTTCTCATAAGACTGCATGTTCGTCTGAGTATATTAAACTACTTTCAAAACATGTTATATTGCACGATGAACTTAGAACATAAAACGGGTAAAACTTACAAAATGAAAAAGGGTAACAATCAAGTTATGAAAAACTCTACACAGATAAATTCATACTTATTACACTTAGAAGTTTAAAAATAATAAGACGCGTCAAATGTTCATCATTTAAATTGGATAAATGTAAAGAAATACAAATTTCTTTCATAAAATCTCATAACAAAAGAACCTTTTTATAGCAAGTGAAATAAAACACTTGCACTGCCATATCCACTGCAGTAGTATTGCTAAAAAAACAGGCATTCCTGTGTCAAACTTGCTACGAGCGGAGACTACGAAGATCGCTATCCACACTGGCGATACCTTCCATCAACCACAGCCGCAGTTACTTGTACCACATATGATAGTTTTATACAAAACAAATGAAATGAAACTCTTGCATTGCTATATCTACTGTAGTTGCGCTAAAATTGCACAGACATTCCAGTGTTCAGCGCAGTACTCCATCAAACTTGCTACGAGCAGAGACTACGGAGATCGCTATCAATAGAAGCGGAAATTCTCATCAACCATAGTCGCAGTTACTTGTACCACATTCATTAGCTTTATCAATAGCAAGTGAAACGAAACTCTTGCCCTGCTATATCTACTATAGTAGCGCTAAAAGAACACAGACATTCCAGTGTTCATCGCAGTACTCCATCAAACTTGCTACGAGCAGAGACTACGGAGATCGCTATCAATAGTAGCGAAAATTCTCATCAACCATAGTCGCAGTTACTTGTACCACATTCATTAGCTTTATCAATAGCAAGTGAAACGAAACTCTTGCCCTGCTATATCTACTATAGTAGCGCTAAAAGAACACAGACATTCCAGTGTTCATCGCAGTACTCCATCAAACTTGCTACGAGCAGAGACTACGGAGATCGCTATCAATAGTAGCGAAAATTCTCATCAACCATAGTCGCAGTTACTTGTACCACATTCATTAGCTTTATCAATAGCAAGTGAAACGAAACTCTTGCCCTGCTATATCTACTATAGTAGCGCTAAAAGAACACAGACATTCCAGTGTTCATCGCAGTACTCCATCAAACTTGCTACGAGCAGAGACTACGGAGATCGCTATCAATAGTAGCGAAAATTCTCATCAACCATAGTCGCAGTTACTTGTACCACATTCATTAGCTTTATCAATAGCAAGTGAAACGAAACTCTTGCCCTGCTATATCTACTATAGTAGCGCTAAAAGAGCACAGACATTCCAGTGTTCATCGCAGTACTCCATCAAACTTGCTACGAGCGGAGACTACGGATATCGCTATCCACACTGGCAATATCTCCCATCAACCATAGCCGCAGTTGCTTGTACCTTATTCAATAGCAAGTGAAATGAAACACTTGCACTGCCATATCTACTGTAGTAACGCTAAAAGACTACAGACAAAAGACATTCCAGTGTTCAGTGCAGTACTCCATCAAACTAGCTACGAGCGGAGACTACGGGGATCGCTATCCGCACTGGCGTTAACTCCCATCAACCATTGCCGTAGTTACATGTAGGTTCATATGAAACACGTGCGCTGCAATATTTACTGTAGTTGCGCTAAAAGAGCACAGATATTCCTGTTCCTGTGTTCAGCGCAGTACTCCATCAAACTTGCTACGAGCGGAGACTACGGAGATCGCTATCAACAGTAGCGATAATTCCCATCAACCATAGCCGCAGTTACTTGTACCTTATTCAATAGTTTTATTAATATCAAGTGAAATGAAACACTTGAACTGCCATATCTACTATAGTTGCGCTAAAAGAGTACAGACAATAGACATTCCAGTTTTCAGCGCAGTACTCCATCAAACTTGCTACGAGCGGAGACTACGGGGATCGCTATCCACACTGGCGACAGCTCCCATCACTTGTAACCACAGTTATCTACACGGACTTTATTTTGTGGCAGTGAAAGTATTTTATGTTACTTGCAATTGATAAAACTATTGAACAAGGTGCAAGTAACTGCGGCTATGGTTGATGGGAGGTATTGCCAATGTAGATAGCGATCTCCGCACTGGCAATACCTCCCATCAACACTTGCGGTAACTCCCATCACTTCTTCTGTCGAGTGGGTATCGAGTCTATCTATGAACCCTGGTGTCAGAGTTTTAAAAACGTCTAGTAGTGCAACTATCAGGCCTCTGACATGGTTTGAGTAACGACCACTATCAAAGACAGCGACCGGGACCGACGGCTTAACGTGCCCTCCGAAGCACGAAATCTTTTTCGGACACAGGTGATTCAGCCTGCAATGTCCTAACCAAACTGAGGAAAAATTCACAAAGTGATAAATTCACAAATATCAACTTTGTGTTTCCCCCCTGGGAATCGAACCCAGGACCTCCTGATCAGGAGTCCATTGCACTAGCCACTAGACCACGGAGGTAGTTACTCCCATCACTTGTAACCACAGTTATCTACACGGACCTTATTTGAGCGTTCAGTATACCTATTAACAAAATAGGATTATTGGATCTTCATTAGTAGTTCTATTATATTTTTTTATATCTTTCATCAATATTGTAATGGAACCTGTTGAACTGTTTTAATGAAATACAATTTTATTGGTAGTATTGGATGATGAAATTATTTTATCCAACTACTCGATATCTATGACAATCAAATATCTATTTGCTTGTAAACGGAACGACCTTTGTTTAGGTTGTTTACGCTCTGCCTACCCCATTAAGTATAAAGGCGTGATTTTATGTACGTATGTATGTATGTTATTTGGTACGTTGACGCTCTGCTTACCCCATTAGGGATACAGGCGTGAGATTATGTATGTATGTATGCTGTAGATAGATAGGTTTTATATTTATTTTTCTCAAATTTATATTTTACAGCGAAAACTGTAAGTACAAGTAAATATTGGGACTAGGATCATAAGACAGTGTTGGAAACGTGGACTCGATCATAGAATACAACCGTAACGGTGGGTTTACAGTCGGGGGCCGCTCTCGATTCGAAGGTGATTTGAATTTATTGCTAACAAATGTCTTCTTTTACCTTCCGAATTCATTCATATCGAACGACCTTTTTGATACTTTTTATTATCTCTCCAATAAATAGAAAACGTCATATTAATTGGTCTGCAATTCAAGAGAGAGAAATGATTTAAACAAATCAATTAATTTAACTGGATTAATTGAGTTAAGTTTCACAACAGTTAGTAGCTCGCATTTGTTACTTTTTAATTAATTACGCGTGATAATGTGCTACTATACTTAATTATCGCAAATAAATTTAATTTCGGAACGCGTTGCTTATTTAACGTGACTAGTAACTAGTCATTTATCATCCGAATATTTAGATTAATTTTCTCACAAAGATATTATTACATTACTAAGTAAAATTTGCTCGTCTCAAAGTCGAATGGGCTCAAAGTTATTTCAAGCCTTAATCATGTAAGTTTTCATATTTTAAGTAAGACTAGATATCGGGAAAAAAATGAGGTCACATTTCTTACATTAAATAACCATTTCATAAACCTTCTTCTTCTTCTGTCTTGCGATGACAAGACAACAACTTATTTTCTTTTTCTTTAAATTTCCCTAGCCCAGTATTCGCAACCCTGACAGCGTTGTCAGTTGCCTGCACTAACTGCGCTCGCGAGCAAGTGGTGGGGCATGTGGGGCAAACTCTCAAATGGGACATGGTCTGTGGGTTTACCCCGCATTTGCATCGAAGGTCCGTCTCCCGTAAGGCGATTATGTTTACTCCGGCTGACTTGAGTTCGGGGCCCATTTAAGGACTTTCATAAGGACTCATAAACCTAGTAGAACGCTTACAATCTCTGACATACCTACTACACGAGAAAAGAAGGACACCCTTGCATAAAAATAATATATTCCGTTGTAAAACCATCCTCTCTTTGTGCCTTGCGGTCTCATCAACGAGTTGGCTCACAACAAAGTAGATTGCATTAAAAAGATCGCATCGTTAACATGTAAAGCGGCGACCTATTGACTCGGCCCGACTGATTGGCCAGCAGTTGATTAAGGGAGTTTATTTCAATAAACCACCGAGCTGATTCCTTGTTAATTGCTGCATCACGTCGGCTGCAATTGGCTGCGACTGCAACTTGCTGCATCCACGGAAGCAACTGCCTGTGAAAATGCATATTGTTTATTTGGAATCGCGATCGGGCGACTTGTTTCAATAAATTGAAGTTGCTGCAATTAGGATCACTTTTAATTGTTTTTCACAATTTGTGAACACTTGCAATCATGTTGCTTTATTAGAATATCTTTGTTTTTATTTCACTCGTTAAAAAATCTTCCGTCGTAGAAAAAAACCACTCAGGTAGTTTTTTCTTTCAGTTGTTTAGTCTACGGTATAAAACAGTGTTGAAAAAGTAAATGTAATGAAGAACTAACATTCATGGATTATCCAGAAAGCTGTCTGGCCACGAGACACGAGTAGAGAGAGAGCTGCGGCGAGTCCCCCCCCCCCCGCCTTATTATGCGAGGTCATTGTGTGCGCTGTCGACACTCCGCAAAAATCACACCCGAATGTAGTGCCAGCTTTCTTCTCATTGTTGTCACTGAAATTCTCCGCCACCGTCTTAAAATATGCCATAAAATTTGCGAGCAAATGCTAAATTATTCGGTTCTGCCCGGGAAACACGAAACACCTTCAACGTTACAAACGGTTAAGGTCTCAATTAGGATTTGACAAGGGTAATCCGGTCCAGAGCCAGCGCATAAACTACACGCTACGCGCTACGGCGTAGGCTGATTACTACGATGGCGCTAACAATGGGCCGGCCAATCCGCTTGGCGCAAACTCAGCCAGATCGGGTTCAATCAAAGCACCACCCGGCAGTCATGTTTACGTAAAATTGAGCAGAATCAATTTTCGTTGGCTCACTTAAAATTCGAACACATTCGTCGATTTCCGGCAGCACATCGCACATTTCCTGCCGTCTAGCGAGCGTGCAGCGGCAGCGCCCGCGCTGGGCCTCGTTTCCAAACGTTTGCGCCATTTTTATTTCATCATTATTCCATTTTCAATTTCTAGCGTGAGCGTCGTCGGCGAGATTGGTGCGTAAAAGTAGCGTAAACATTCGAGCGGTTGCGGAGCGGTTACTCCCGACTGTAACCAGTTTATGGCGGTGCAGAGTGTAAAGAGATAAGGTTCTTTATGTGTGTAATCATTTTGTGTTACGACGGACTTCGCCGCTCGTGAGTGTTATTAAGGCGTCTGTCCCCGCCCGCACCCGGCTGCACGCTCTGTGATTTTAAAGCGCACAATGTATCAAAAGGCTTACACTACAGCGCAACCCGCTAGCAAATTTGCACTCACAAATTAGTTCTCAGCTCAACCGCTTTGTACGTTTAACTAGCAATTCTGCTTCGTTCCCTCATTGAAATGAATCATAGAAATTAAACGCTTCTCCCAAAATGGAATATAAAACCGCATCAAAATGGTAATTTTGCCAGCCAATTAGGATACGAAAACGAAATGTGTTGGGAAGAAACAAAGCGTGAGACATCACTTTCAGCCTCGCTGCTGGTGATTCCGCTGGTTGTATTTACTTTTACTGCCAATAACTTTTAACTATACGTCCCGCTTCCCCCGGCGCGCTCGGCGCTGCACGTGTGTCGTACCCGCCATGGATTGGCGCGCCGTGATTACAAATTTAAGCAGTCCCGGCTAATATGAATGACAACGGGCGAACCTACTCGACATTCATTTCCCTCGGCGCACCTCTCTTATAATAACTTACACGGCAACTTCGCCTTGAGGCACGTGTGCGCTGCTACGTGCGCCTGATGGGATCAGCTTATCCACGACTAGACGACGTCTAACCAAATTACAATAAATTACTTTTAAATAATAGTACAACTCATGAAAAAGTAGCAAACGAACCAAGTTTTACTTAGTCCCAAGATAACCCTCTTCTTATGATTACGTACGTTCAATTGAATAAAAGTGTGTATACGTGCCCCTGAATGGGGTGAAATTACCGGCAGACTACAATTTCGGCGTTTGAATTGCCTAGCTGCAAACAATTTTATACATATCTGATGAAGGTGCAGACTTTGGCGCCCTATAATCCAGATTCGACCCTTGAATGCGAGCGAACGAGCGGGTGGCCGCGGTTAGAGTGGCCCTTCAATCAGCCCTTCCTTGCGGCGCGGGCGCGGCGCGGGGGTCGTGCGGGGGCCGAGCGGGTGTCGTGCGGGGGCCGCGCGGGACGCGGGCACCACGAGGACCTTTGAGCTACAAGCTCTTTGACACGAGCCACTGGCGCACTCTTCAAGTAATGATTCATTCTGCTGATGACTGACGCGGCTAATGCGGCAGTTTTACCCTCCTGATATTTGGTTAAGGATTAAGGATTCGAACGCTCGAAATTAGATTTTGCGGTCTCGTCTTTTTTAAGTTCAGAAAGAAATTCTTTTTTAGATTTCGCCTCCGAGTATAAAAAATGCAGCGTCTTTTTCAATTGGAACGTTGGAAATAACAGGCGGCCGGCGAAGGCCTACATTCTGTTTTTGATTAACTTTAATAAACCGGCTTAGTGCGGCTTAATAACGTGCAAGTGGATCAGCGGCGGCGGATGAATTAAAACCAGCGAGTGAATGGTAGCGGCGTACGCACCGCTGCGCCGCGACAAAGTCACCCATTGTGCCCGGAATTCACCAATTTTGCAAGACAAAAGCGATCCTCTCGCGATCGCTCTGTGTACATAGTATAATTCCACAATCGATACTCAGGAATTATTTAATCCGTCGCTCGACTGCTCCTTTATACCGGCGCCAATTGAAAAATCGCATCGCTCCACCCTGTAATAGAGCCGCCGTAATAACAGCGTTTATGTACGCAAACGAGGACAATGTTTGCACTGTAATTTATAGCTCTCCCGACAATTTGTTTATGAAAAAGGATGGTACAAAGCGCCTACCTAATTAAGTCCACTTCACTGGTATATTTCCACATTTTTCTTTGGCATTACTTTTGACAAACTCCTCTGTAATAATTGTTTTAATCTACTAAAAATTCCAATTAAAAGTTTTTTATCTCTTTTGGAGCTTAAGACTCGGTTAGGAGGCAGCGAGAGAGGCTCGGAATTGTCGGCTTTTATTTTCCGTCTGTTAAAGCTGGTGTTAATATTATAAATGTTTAACGTCTTGGTAATATTTTGCGGTGTAGACAGAAGCTAGCTGAATTTATAATGTGTTGAGTAACGTCGATAGTATTTTCAATATACGGAATGTTGAGGGGTGTTGGAGTACCAGGAGTGCAGAAGCCACGGGAGTCAATAGGACGTAATGTATTCAGTCGATATGAGCATGCGAGCATGGAGGCGGCGGGCGCGCGCGTCGTTATCATGTCAAAGAACTAACGCGTAGCCGGACTCAAAGACTGCGATGCGGTTTGATGTCAGCTGAGGACGGTACAAAAAACTCGATCATATATTGTACGCTAGAAAAATCATGTAAGAATTTCCACTTAACCCTTCTGCATTCTTGAGATTTAGATAACAGTAATCGTCATATCTAAGAGTACGACATTCCTACTGTACGCCTCGCATCACAGCATAAAATAATAATATAATACATCTCGGATGATGTTGGAGTTTATGTAAATTGTAATACACGGCAAGAATATTTTGGTTCGTGAAACGTCCATTCGTACAACGCCTTATGAGAGCGAAAATAGAGATCATATTTGTCACATTTAAATATTTCCTCAGTGGAATAAATTCTACAACACTATGATAACACTTTACTCTCTGAGCTTTAGAGCTTTTTAAGCCACCAATTTATACTGAATAGAACTACCATTGCCTAGCTGGAAATATGACGTAAATATTTTAAAACAATATGCCAAGGTATTTTTATTATCATATTATAATTATGAACAAGAAATGTGATCGCAACAGTGTCGCGCAATTGTAACGAACTATTTTATTGGCTACATAAACCATGAATTTAAATTGAAAACCAAATTACGGCTATAAAATCTCTCTTTCTTCGGAGTACTGTCTTTAGAGAATTAAGCAGTTTAAGAGACGTCTATGTAGGAATTCATTACCTACTACTCCTTTTGTTGGTCGCAAGTTTCATCATCTATTCTATTAAGAATAAAAGAAGTGAAAAAAATCCAAATAAGAATAAAAAGAAATGAGAAGGTATTTTAAAGTTCACAATCAGAATTAGTACCTACGCCTATTTTAATTTTTAAAAATGTGGCTGGATAAAACACCTTAAAAGACAATGGGCATAGTAGGGGACACGAAAAAATCTCTACATAACTACTACAAAGATTAAGGCCCGTATTTATAATCAGCACTTGAGAGTGAGAGCGAGTTTCAGTTCGTATCAGAAATGAAATCACAGTACAAAATGGCCTGTCAAATCCCTACTTAATATCACTCACAATCTTGAGATCGCTTTATAAATACGAGCCTAATATAATGTATGTCCCTATCAAAAAATATCAACCGATAACAGAAGAAAAATGTTTGTTGCCTCTTCTTTTTTTCTTTGTTATTTGGGATGAAGTATAGGCAGGCAGGAGCTAATGCAAAAGTCAACTTTTTACGTATTCAGAGCATGCCCCTATTAACGACTAGTCACCGCTGGAGATATTACCAAAAAGATAATGGCTCTTTGCGGAATTCTCGAAGGAAAAGGAATTCTGAATAGATCACGTTTGTTATTACTATTCTCTAAAACTTTAAAGGCCGCTGATAATTTTACTTTTGTTGCTGTTACTGAATTTAAAGAAAATTTATTAACAAGTTATATTATGTCATTGGATGTGTACGTCTAATACTGCAGAGTAGGATATCAGATATTCTTCCATGCTGGTCTGGGAGCGAGAGAAAAACATAGAATGTGCCAGCTGCATTTCCTCCCGGGCATGCTGTAAAATCCAGCTAAGGGATCCGAGGGTTTCAGTATATTGTAATTTAGGCGATGGGCTGACAACCTGTCACTACAGCAATATACCTAGAATTCTATCTTAAATAACCCTCAAAACTTTGTCAGACGTGGCGGGACGACCTTTGTTTAGGTCGTTTACGCTCTGCCTACCCCATTAGGGATAAAGGCGTGATTATATGTATGTATGTATGTAGGATATCAGATACATAATAGAAAAATACATGAAAGTGCTTCCCACAAAAAAAACGCAAAATTATTACTGTTTTAAAGTCGTCTTCGATTCTTCCATGATGCACTGGGAGCGAGAGTAAAACATAGAGTGTCGTAAAAACATAGTCTTATCCCGTATCTCACGGGGTTGGCTACCTAATCTAGTAGAAAACATAGAATGTGCCAGCTGCATTTTCTCCCGGGCATGCTGTAAAAACCAGCTAAGGAATCCGAGGGTTTCAGTATATTGCAATTTAGGCGATGGGCTGACAACCTGTCACTACAGCAATATACCCAAAAATCTATCTTAAATAACCCTCAAAACTTTGTCAGACGTGTCGGAACGACCTTTGTTTAGGTCGTTTACACTCTTCCTACCCCTTTAAAGATAAATAAAGGCATGATTATATGTATAAAGTCCTCTAAAATGATTTCAAATATTATCTTCCACAATTATTAAATCTGATATCTAAAATTAAAGCATTACTTTTTGAGGAAAACCATTTCATATATTTTTTTCGCATTGAGTAACCGGCGGAAGTTGAGTTTTATCGTCGGAACGAGGAGTTTATCCTTCTAACACCCGCGAACATAATTAAAGTATGAGCCGCGAAAATTCCGCAGTTAACGAAATTCTCTCATTTACATGAACGGTCAAAGTATTAATTTCACCATTAATTTTGACTAATTGCGTTTCGTCATAAATTTAGCGAAATAACACTCTCTAAACTGTATTTATTTCTTTTTTCCGACCACATGTATCCGAGTTGCGCCTAATTGCTATAAAAGCGAGTATTATGATGTATGGACATGAAAATGAATAGGGTACGTAGAGCAATTTATAATTATTATTTTGATATATTACGGCACAATTTATTTCTTAATGAAACTCTGCCGTAATTAGTGCGAAAATGAATCAAATAAGTATCGTGTTTAATTTGACTGTGGGTTGTATCTTTGTTGTAAACCGCTGCCGCTTGTGTGGTGGGTGAGAAGTTATATGAGGAGTGATTGTTCACTTCTGCTAGCTTTGTAACATTTCAACTCCTGGAGTACATAGAAACAATATAAATTGGATATAAAACTGGTTATGATTTTAAACCGCGCCCACACTTTATAAGGTAGGAACGCTTGTAGAAAATATATTTTACATATCTTTTGCTCTATAAGTGTTCATGGTTTTCCTAAAAGCTGGGTTGTTATAGGCCATAATTACCCTAGGACAATAATGACATTTGAAATAAGAACTGTTATTTCGCTAGATGTCAAAAAACTATTTTGTAAAAAGTTAAAGGTCCTATTTCTATTTTATCCTCGGAATTGCATATTTACTCCAATCGAAATCGAAAATCCAAAACGCAATTGTATTGGAATTCACGGAAATTTTATTTTAAATATCGAACCGGCCAGTATTGTTTGTGTCGAATAAGGCGACAAAAAAATAAACTTAATAAATTAAATATATTTTTAATCTGTGCTTTGTATAACCTCAAAATTAGAGTTTGTCGATTTATTACTCAGTATTTCATTGTGAAACATCAAAATATTTTAACAATCGGTTCGATGTACAATATGCCTACTCGAATTAGATAATGTTTCTTACGCGAATGGAGATGTTTTGTGATGGACGGAGGGAATACTTTATAGTGAGTTTGTTTTGCTTACTTGTTCAACCATTTTTCATACTATAATGCTCTTAAAATTTCCTTTATTTGAACTCATCTTTCACTCGATATGTAAAGCATAGTAATAACCTAGGGTTTAAGCATCAATTGCATACTCGTACTATTTATCTTTATTTATTGTACAGATCAAACTTCTAATAACTTTTATATATTTAAATGACAAATAATAATAATTTATCAAAGTACTTATCACATAACTTTAAATAAATTGAACAGTGCAAATACACACAGTGTTAATTGTACTTTCTTGCTTCCAGGTACGTACTACTTTGTTGTGACAGCAACCTGCAAATAGTCTCCAAAAAGGTAAGTTTGTTCTGCGTCGACATATAACTTTACTTCAACTTAAATACACTCGCTATTTTGAGAGCATAAACGAATTGAAATTTGGAACAAGTTTTTGAATTATTTTAGCCAGATTTATCTAACTTTCAATAATTCTTTTATAGTTGTTAAATTTAAACTATTAAATTAGTAAACATCAAAAAGATACTTATTAAAAGAAAATATCGTATCAACTCATTTCCACAGAAAACTGAAGAACTGAAATAAAAATCTAGAATTTAAATTGTGATGCATTTCAAAAGTTAGTCGTTGGAAGTTTCCCCATTTTACCAAGCCGCAGACTGTCAAATGATTATCGATACATTCCGACACCGGACCGGGAAGTACGGAACCTTGACTGTGAGAAAAATATAGAAAGAGCATTGGGAGGTAAAATTTGAAGCCTCTAATTTGATTCCAACATTGTTAGGTCTTTGATAGATCCCAAATTATTCTACTACATAAAACACATAAAATGTCTTGTATCAAAAATGTATGACATACAAAATATTTTACCGTAGACATAACTAATGTAAATATTGAATACAGCGAATAAATGCTGATCCTTAACTATAATCTATTGTAAATATTGGGTACAAGGAAATTACTGCACTGAAACTAAAAAATATTTTAAATTAAATACGTTTATTACTCTTGATTATTTGATAAAATGACCTTGTCACATGTATATTTTTCCACAAATGTAAGGTTGACCAGTTGTCGTCCTCGCTGGAAGCCAGCGTCCGGCACCGGCCGAAATATACTTTACTGTCCTTCTTGATAAATTGTCCAATGATGTTTTATATTGATTCCCAATGGTTCCCGAATAAATAGGAAATGTAGTTTCATTCTAAACAAACAAATAGGACCAAGGTCCTGTAATTTAAATTTCTTTTGGTGGCTTCATGGGTCTTATAGTGCCACATGTATGGTATACTTTTTACCTGGCAACTGGTCAAATTGTTGTCCTCGTCGGAAGCCAGCGTCCGGCACCGGCCGAAATATACTTTACAGTCCTTCTTGATAAATTGTCTAACGATCTTGTATATTGATTGCCACTGCTTCCCAAATAAATAGGAAATGTAGTTTCATTCTAAACAAACAAATAGGACCAAAGGCCATGTCATTTAAATTCCTTTTGGTGGCTTCATGGGTCTTATAGTGCCACATGTATGGTATACTTTTTTCCTAATCTAAGGTTGACCAGTTGTCGCCCTCGCTGGAAGCCAGTTTCCGGCACCGGCCGAAATATACTTTACAGTCCTTCTTGATAAATTGTCTAACGATCTTGTATATTGATTGCCACTGCTTCCCAAATAAATAGGAAATGTAGTTTCATTCTAAACAAACAAATTGGACCAAAGGCCATGTCATTTAAATTCCTTTTGGTGGCTTCATGGGTCTTATAGTGCCACATGTATTGTATACTTTTTTCCTAATCTAAGGTTGACCAGTTGTCGTCCTCGCTGGAAGCCAGTTTCCGGCACCGGCCGAAATATACTTTACAGTCCTTCTTGATAAATTGTCCAACGATCTTGTATATTGATTGCCACTGCTTCCCAAATAAATATGAAGTGTAGTTTCATTCTAAACAAAATAGAACCAAAGCCCCTGTCATTTGAATTCCTTTTGGTGGCTTCATGGGTCGTATAGTGCCATATGTATGGTATATTTTTTTCCTAATCTAAGGTTGATAAGTTGTCATCCTCGCCGGAAGCCAGCGTCCGGCAGCGGCCGAAATATACTTTACTGTCCTTCTTCATAAATTGTCCAATGATGTTTTATATTGATTCCTAATGGTTCCCGAATAAATAGGAAATGTAGTTTCATTCTAAACAAACAAATAGGACCAAAGGTCCTGTAATTAAAATTCCTTTTGGTGGCTTCATGGGTCTTATAGTGCCACATGTATGGTATATTTTTCTCCTAATCTAAGGTTGACCAGTCTATTGTCGTCCTCGCCGGAAGCCAGCGTCCGGCAGCGGCCGAAATATACTTTACAGTCCTTCTTGATAAATTGTCCAATGATGTTTTATATTGATTCCCGCTGGTTCCTGAATAAATAGGAAATGTGGTTTTGTTGTTTGCCCCGATCTATTATCCCGGTGTTTGGTGAAATGTTTTAACTGACCGCTGCTATTTGAGGTTAGCTCTCAGCAGCGATATTTCATAGTAGATCTACTGAATGCTTATGTATATCGCACTCAGTATTAATCAGTTATACAGTAATAGTGTCGATTTGAGCAAACATATGTCTAAATTGGTCTAAAATTTGTTCTGTCTCTGATTAGAAATAAAAGCGAGACTGATAACTGATACCAATATATCAACATTAGTTTATTGAAGGTATGTGCTAGCTGGAATGCAGTAGATATATACAGATGTGCATATGGTGTGTTCGACTGTTCGTGACTTCATTGACCCTCATGTATTTATTTTATTAAACTTTCCCTTTTACTCTATCTTGCTTCCTCATGTGAAACGTAACATACATGTTTTCGCAGAACAGCGCTACGACGACGTAGCACTTTCAAACATACTTCAGTGAGGCAGTATATTTATATTAAAAAAAAACTTTATTCAGAAAACTTTCTACATGATATATTCTTAGATGTAGGAAATTGATATATTTTTACAATTGGTAGTTGACGGTATAACTAGAATGGACACATCAAAATATATGGAGCACTATGTCGGATTAGCAGCAGTATCGTTAAAATTACTGCTTTAGCTCATCCGCTTTTTATTTCATAGCACTACCGATTGACCAAACAAAACAGCAGCTCTTTAAGGTGCAAACCTAAAGCACTACTTCAGTTGCATTTAAAAAACTTACTATTCCTTACTAAGACTGTTAAATGTAGAATAATAATATTATTTCTGCCACGACACCATTTAAAAATACAACTGTATAAGAATCGCGGTCGTTCCGCTACGCGACGCGTAGCACTTTGCTACGAAGTTGACCTCTCTGACCGGCATAAAAAGCAACATCTATTCTTCTGTAATTTTTTGCTATAGGGAAAGAATTAATTTAGTTACAGTCTTTTATCCAAGTTGAGCTCTTGAATTAATGCATTAGATATTTTTATTTATTACAAATAAATCGAAGCCATAATAAAAATGTATAATTAAAACACTTTGTAACATAGTATTGCAAACACGATTTTCATTCATATCTCTCCTGTGAATACCGTCTAATCAAGCAAGGCCTGACATCTCAGATATGTTCCGAGAAGTGGCTACCTCTGTCTATACAACTTCCTGTATACCGGAACCTTGCGGTCGCTTTCACACATGACGCAATCTCAGGCTTACGTGCACTGTCTATAATCTGGCTGTCCCCACATTGCTGCAACATTGCCGTATAATGCAGCCGATTGAGATTGCATGCGATTTACATAAACTGTGGTTGAGAGTTCAACATTGATCTCGGCAGGATTACATGTGCGGATATTATTCCTGCGAACCGAACGAATGGATTGTAAAAGTAACATGCCGTAATGTAGAAGGGAAAAGAAACACGCCAGTAGTGTAAGCGCCCCGTCTTAAAATTTTATTTGCTTGCGAAACTCGTATCTAACATCCAGCGATGATATGAACGTTTTCAATCTGAAATCTCTGAACTTTCATATGAATGTATCTTCAGTCCAATATATTTCATCATTTATTCAAATTCACTCTGAAAAATTTGTTGATAATTTTTTCGCAAGGTTTTTGTAACGATATTCACCTTCATTTTTTTTTCAACGGCCCGCAGGGATTATTTGAAATAACTGTTTGTGGAAGCGTCTAGAAATATTTTTATATTGGAAATGCTTTATTTTATTTCTCCCCTGAAATAAAACTACGTCTGAAGATTCTCGCTGAACTAAAACTATCTTCAAATAAAGATCAAATCGAGCAAAAGCTTATGTCTGGATATGAGAAATCTTTAGTGTGATTTCATATGGCTGCACTCTTATAAAGATATTATTAACTAAATATTTTGATCTTTCTGAAACAGTCCTATACGATTTATCTGGGCACGAAGGATTTGTATTATGATTCGCGAGGGAGCACACAAACATCGCATTTATATCCAACGGACCGCCAGATTATTAAAACATCTAATTTCATATATGACTCGTTTATGAACCTTTTTGAATTTTGTATTAGATGGGCACCGGCCGTCCGGACGAAATCTGTGAGTAGGGCGGCCGCAAGTCGGGTGGGCTAAGCCGAGCGAGCGGTGACGGAGCCGGCGCGGCGCGGGACCGCCGCGGAGCCACCGCGGCACGTGTGAGGAATGCGGCGCGAGCCCGCCTTATTACATACGTGATTCTTATTTATATTATATCGCATCGATATCGAAGGATTAACGCGCGCCTTTTAGCGCTTTTAGTGCTTCGAAAAATCTTTATAAGTATCTTAACGGCGCGAGCAGTCATCGGGTTTGACGAAAAGTTTATATTTGTCCATAAAACGTGCCTGTGTATTATAGCACTTAATAACGATTACAACAAGAAATGTATGTTATGGAGAAGCGCGAACTGAAAGTACACTTTACTGTTAAAAGTTTACTCGGGTAAGTATGTTGCTTCATTAATTAACCAAAACTACAACGTGGTACGTTAAAAAGCGTCCATGTATCATAGTCGTGACTGGTGCTGCGCGAGCGAAGTTGCTGGGCAATAATTTGGGCTTTATTTGCGTTCGGGCCATTAGTGAGTTAATTATTCAGTAGGTCGGAACTGCTGGCGGTGGCTCGTGCGGGCTCGCCAGTGGGCAGTAGCGGTGCCCCCAGTGCCCCTGGTGGTGCCCGCAGTAGCCAGCCGCATTTGTACGGCTAAGATCTGATATCGGGGTCACCACGCTTGTACCCCAAACGCGGCTTGCATTACTAAAATTCATTTACATGCCGCGGCCCACTTCCGTCTTAACTAAATTTGACTGCTTCATAATTTAGATGTTTCGTGTTAAAATGTAGAGTTGCGACAACAATAGCTGCACATCAGTGTGAATTAAGGGCAAGGTTGATAGTAATCATTTTAAAAACATTTTTATATATTTTGAAGTAGAATTTGGTACAACAGAACTTAGTGATAGAAAAGTTCGATAGTTGGTAGAGAAAATGGATAAATTTCAGTTGCCTGCTACGCGACCGTCCTGCGGCAATATTCATAGATTTAAATAGGGCGATGAGTAGTGGAATAATTTGTGGTTATTATCGAGATATGATCTAATTATTTAGTGCGGCGTGACAACGCTATCGGCCGGCGGCGGGCGTCGCGCGTATATCATCGCGCTCAAACAAAGCGCTCATTTCGACAATGCTGATATTTTAGCACGACCATTAACCGGATTTGAAAAGTTAATCTAGCATGTTTTTATTGTGGACTTACCATGTTGAGCCATTGCGGTCAATATAAATTAGGAACCCAAAATTTCGTTTTCGAAAATAATGTAAATAACTCGTCAAATTAGGCAAACGTTTAGAGGCAATTATTACTTTCGCGTAGTGTTTGTTGTAGCACACAGTTAGTAGCGGGTAGCGCTCGCAGTACAAAGGCATCCTGAGTGTGTTGTGTGTAAGAGGCGCGGCGCGGCGCGGCGCGGCGGCGGGTGCGAGCTGCGAGCGTCTCGTCGCCGAGACTCAGCCGTTTCACACTCTGCCGACAGGGAGATAATAATTTATTCAGTGCAAACTCGTCCTCTCTCGCAACTTAGATTGGACTTAAACGAGAATGTTGTGAGCTCGTATTATGCTTAATGAAGTTAAACATGTCCCAAACAGGGAACTTGACGATAGACTCGGGACAAAATTACAATGTCGCGCAGAAATTACACTCGACGACCTCTCGCCGGGAATATTGAAGATTGATGATGGGTTTTGGTTACGAAAACGTTGATTTAGGATGCTACGGTACAACGTTAAAGGTATAACGCGTTAAGTTTATTGACCCGAAAGGTATGCCGCATAATTAGGGAAAATCAATATACCGGCGGATTTTCAATCAAGCAAATCGAATCTTTATATTCATGGAACTCAAATGTATGTAATGTAATGTAATGTACGCAATATGACCAAGATGATTCAAAGAAACTCACCGCGCTTTCATCTCACGCTACCCCTGACCCTCGGATTAACATCGTATCTACTTCTATATGATATATCTTGTATACTTAAAGTCAAGTTATTTCACCTTTACTTCGTAGCAATTTCTCCGGCACGCTGGAAAGTTAAGTTATTTCGTTCCAAACTCTATTTCACACCTCATACAATAACTTTGGCTGTTGACTTACAGCGTGGGCTGGAGTCTGTGTGTCCATAATTCGCTTGTATCCGCTTGTATCGTTTCTGCGCCGATGCCGCGATGTACGGGAATGGTCCAGTGTTGGCACGTGCCGCGTGGCGTGGCGTGGCGTGTGCGTACGACGCCCGGCCAGCCCGCACCAAATTGATAGTTTCAGCGGCCACTCTAATAGCAATAGTTCGTGGCTACATTTGAAGTTAGACGGGGCAGCTAAAAGCCCATTACAGACGGTTCGTATGAATTATTTGTAGTGGCTGGGCACGCGACGGCACCTAATCGAGTAAATTATTGTGCCAGCGATACGCCCGCTCTCACTACGATACTAGTTTTCGCAATAATTTGGGACTCTAATAAATTTCGCTAATTTGTAAACGAATTTAAATCGGTCAAGTATGCAATTTTCGAAATCTAGCTTCGTTTCGTTTAGGTTTTTGCTGTAACGTAAATTATGTATTTCATATAGAAGAAGCTTTTAGGTAGAGGCAAACTGCGATAGATGGTTAGCTTCGAGTTAGGTACTCTGCAATATTCCAAAGAAAAATAAACAAACACAGTTCCATTCAGAAATCGGGAAACATTGCACTTTGTGAATTCCGGCAATATTTCATGTCTGTCTTTGAATCGCCTAATATATTCACATAAAGCCTGATGAAATCGTGACGTCCTGAAAAAAAATACCCAATTAAACCTCAAGTTTAGTGCTGAGGCTGTGGAGTGGAAGTTGGCAGTTTGTTATAGGCCCGATACACGCAAAAGCTCTGGGACTCGACAATCGAACGCGAGCAGTAGCGTCAATTCTAGTTATTGTATGTAAAATATATTGCTTTTTTTTTCTCTAGTATATCTATAACAATATTACCAATGAATAGAACGGGCCTCTTTTTCAATGGATTCTCATTTTTCATACATTTTTGTTTTTACCAACAGCAGGGCTAACGTAAAAACACCCATTATGTATCAACATATAAAACTAAGCGTGTCCATATACAAAAAAAAAACATTCGCATATCCGCCAGCTATTCTTTTTATTTGAAAATCTCTCTTCTTTTCTTCTGCCTTCTCCTTTCTCTGTGACTGGGCGGTATAAGTGGGACGACGCTACTCCGTCCCGCGGCCCTTCTAAGACAATGACACTGTGGAGTCGCTCTCATGATTAATATTGTTCTGGATTTCAACGAGAGCCCGGGAATGTCGAGTTTACCTAATTTCCGTCCTAACATTCCGCTACGGTGACAAGCTTATTTTGAAGCTATCTACTTTCTACAACTTGTGGTTTGTTGAAACTAAGTTTATTCAAAATTGGAATAGAATATAAAAACAGTATTTAGTGTGACATGGTTTTGAGCTACTCGTGTAAGGGTATGTAAATGGAAGTATGTCGCAAGTGAGCGTGTTGAATTGTTGATATTAGTACAAACTGCCATAAAAACTTACGGCGCGCGAGCTCGTACGAGTGTTTGCTTTTACTTTTCGTTTGGCGCTAAATTTTACGAACGTGTATTTAACAAAACTGTAAAATATTGCCGTGTTTGAATTTGTAATTGCCGTAGAAAAAGACATATGTTTCATGCTAATTAAAGTTTCGCAGTAAAATACGAACTTAGCAAGAACTGTCGTCGATTCTTAGAATTCGTTTAATTTCCGGTGTGAGGTACAACATCCGTGCGTGAATTCGACCGAACGTCCTACCTAACCCCGGTGACCGTGGGCGTGTGTGTGAAGCCTTATCCTTCCCCGTGGCAGCTACATCGGCCCGTTTCACACTCCGCTGGGCACGGCGGCACGGCGGCACGGCCAGGCTGGGAACGAGAACACACAACACTTGAGATTTTACCAAGTTTCGCGAGCGTCAACTTTGTGTAAGCAGAATGTTCGTCGTGTTACCAAGCCTACCTTCTTCGTATTTATTCCCAGCTTGCAAATTGTTAATGTTTATTCGTGTTGAACAAACGATTATTCCTGAGAATGTTGACATATGCTCTTGGATTGGATACCCTTTGGTTAATTTATTAAAACTATTTGAAACTTACAAGTTGGTTGGCATCCATGGTTGGCATCGACGTTTTTATTTAGTAATTTGAGCTATAATTTTAATCCATACCTCAAAAACAAAATTTACATATTTCCAGCCAGTTCATCTTTTGCTTCATGTTTTATATTTGAGTATAAAATATGCTTGCTGTCAGTAACATGACGGCAAGAGGCGACAAACGCGCGACAAGACTGTACTTCCGGTAGCGACGGAACTCGCTCCCCGCGACAATCGCAGCGATACTCTTTGTACCATAGTACGTATATCCGCGTATTATGATTATGAATACCTTACCTTACCTTCAGTTTAGTACTTAGCTTTTTAAATGTTAGTGAAATGAAAATCTAGTGTATGAATTATAGAAATGTTACACTAATTTCACAACTTTTTAATTCTTTCGTTTTTAAGTCTTTTTTTCGTAGACATATTTATAATACTGCGCTAATGTTCAGCATTTACAAATACCTTGAAGATGCTACCCTCCGAAATGGTGAATTCAGCCGTTCAAGTAAGATAAACAAATAAATAGATTCGCGGCTCTCACGATGTGAGCTTATAAATAATAAAACACCCATAAATCTTCGCATATCAATGTAGCTAATATAAGTAGCTGATATTTAGATGACACGCTCGGCAGACTACATTGTAACTTAAGTATCTGTGATTATATAGCTTGTCGATCGTAAACCTAAACCGCAACCACAAAATTTATATGAACACTAAGTGTACCATAAAATTAAAATATGAAAACCGTCTCTTTGCTCGTATGGAAATTTGTTTCTACACAAACATTTTATTCTTTATTGTTCATAATTATTTGTTATTCTTTAGATATTTCAAGAATAATTGTTGGCCATAGCGTGAATTTAGTATAATACGAATATTCCACAAGCGAAAATTCAAGGTTTCATACCTTAATCCCGCATCTTACGGTTCTTAGAACTCCTTACCAAACAGAATTCTTAAACTGACTTACTGATTTTCATATTGAACTAATAATTTCGATTAAAATAAAGGAACTTTTTTAGAAAAGAAAATATACCAACGGCTTAAAAGTGGATCCGCCGTATAACGAGGAACCATTAAACGGGTATATTGGATATTGGAATGCGTAACACACACGTACAATGTTCTAAGCCAATTAGCTAGTCATTTTTGCAGTGGCATGGGCGCGTTCAGTAGAACTGGTCTGAACCGGCCTAAGCCAGAATAAGCCGGTTATGTCCGCTCGAATCTAATTAAAGGACACAGTGTACGTCCGAAAATGCTGACGTGCCGTTTGACGCTTTTTTCCACATAACGATACCGGCGTAATACCCTCGGCTAGGGTTGCCAGGTGCCCGAAAATACCTGACAGAATCAAGCTTTTAGAATACTTTTTTGGTTGAATTAGGTTCGGCGTGCGGTTTTTCTAGTTTAGGGTAAACTAGATTATTTTTGGCAAGCACACATTCAAAGTGTTTTTTTAAAGCATAAATTGGTAAGTTCCTACCTACTATGTTTGTTATTGCAGCTTAAAATGTTTATTTTATTAGCGTGTGTGTCCGAATTTGGACATGTTTTAAACTGACTAGATTAGATAGCCGGGTGAACCATCATCCTAAGATTTGTCAACCCTACCCACTACGCAATTTCTACTGTAATCCGTCCGAGTTAAAACCGGGAAAGCAGGGAAAGAAGTAGGAATGAATAATTTGATCAAGTAATGCAGCAACCGCAGTCGCTCAAAATGAATACAATTGTTTTGTTTTCCCTTGGTAAATTTATTCCTTGTTTAGAATAATGAAACGGGCGTATTCGCTCAGGGAAATCCATTCTCTAACAATTTAAGACGGAGCTGTGTAATGTATAGCAATTTTTCTTGTATAATAAGAGTAAATTATGTTTATATGAATGTGCTGTATTCACGAGCGTTTTAAAATAAAGCTCGAGTAGTAGCTGGTATTATCCTACCGATTTTTATAATTTAATTGAAGGTTGTCTATGCTTTTACGCTGATGATTAGTAAAATAACGTTTAAGTAATAGCAGGTCGACCCATTTTGCTACCGGTGAGCTTTAAGTCATGCGATATAGAGAGTTCAAAACTATTTCAGAATTAAAAAGACTTGACGTGCGTCTTTACAAAGTATCAGGAGTAACTCTGTTTTGCTTTGACTTCCTATAAATATTTAATTCTTCCTATAAATTAATTTAATTAACTTTGTATAAAAAGGCAAAATTTTCCAATTTGTATACGAGTACTTAGCATAATCAATATCTACTCAAATAAATTTGAAATCAATGTATGAGTAAATTTGCAGTAAAACTAAATTATTCTCTCGTAAGAGTATCTTTATAGAAAGTAATATTATATGAAGAGATATTTGTATGGGAAACGCGTTTTATAATGATAAATATTCAAAGTTATCTTTAACGAACCAGAATTTACTATCTAAGCACTAAAACATATTTTAGCGGCGGCTATTCGACGGATTCATATTCATTTTTACGAACTCTACCGATAAAATACGATGAGCTCTGTTTATTTCCAACTACTATTCTTAAAAGTTTATTTTCTAAGTTTATCGGTAAGTAAACTAGAACGTTAGAAAAGTTAACTCACCGGGAAGTTAAGAAAGCTTTAGCAAATAAAATAAAAAAACACTAAAGACTTTGTTGTCCCCTGTGGTTAGCTAAAAAGTCTCTAAACAGAACAGGAACTCAGGAAATCAAATATTTATTAACAAATTATACGGCAAATGCGCATAAACTAATGTGTGGTGCATTAGCTTTATTGTTCGTTATAAGCTAACTATACACGTGCTAGCATTGAGATCCTAATAAATGCAGAGCAGCCAATTTTCAGCCATATATTCAACAAAAATATAATTAATATTGCGGTTTTGCGCCTCTGCATACAGCTTCAACGGAGCAGCCAAAATTACAGACAAACCAAAGACAAATAACCTTTTCTCCAACATCCCTTGTTTTTGTCCTAGTTTGCAGAACCTACTAACAGTGCAAACATGTCTGCTTAGATAAGTCTACTTCCCACATCAAGCACAATCCAATCTACATTATTGCAACTCATACGTTCTCCAGTACATTAATCGCTGGCGCTCATAACCGATCCACGTACCACGTAAGGTATACTACCGTCGTACGACATTAAGTAAAAGAGTTTCGTGAGCTGTAATTTAGTAGAAAGCATTGAAATATTCGTGTATAATCTGAATAACATGGCGATATGAGCAGCGGGCCCCGGGAGTACGGCGCCCCGGTCTATTCTATCCAATATTAAACGCCCGGGGAACTCCCAACCGGAATATTTTAGGTATTACGCCACCGCTTTTGCAACATTCTATAACGTAATTTGTACGAAAGTGGTTTGACGCACGCAGGTTCAAACGTAAAATGACCAAAAATAGGTGGTGACTCTACCTTCTTTAATTAAAAATATCAATTAAAAAGTCGCAACTGAAATTTGAAGACCTCGTATCTTTGAAACAGTTTGATTTTGGCGTTGACACTTTGCGTACCCCGTACGTAATACAAGCGTGATTTTATAAATGTAGGCAATCTTGAGCACTATTCTTAAAAATAGTTCTGCGATTGTGGGTGGTAAGAGTAATAAAATAAAATAAGATATATACAATTCTCGTTGCCTGTGACCCATGTGTGGTGGCGGCACATTGCATATCAAAGTAACACATCCGAGAAAACCTCAATTTTTCGGACCTTCCTAATGTAATTTTTCGCCTTTCCGTTTTCCCGCCCAAAAGTTAGATCTTTATTGAAATATTGGATATCAAGTACGGTAGAGTTGTTTTTATTATTCAAAAGTTTGCCGAATCCTTGGCCCTTGGATAAAAGAGACATCGAGTTTGTTTTGATTTTTATCCAGAAATTGGTTTAGCGTAAAATAAAAGGAAAGGGTAATATTGATAGTGTCAAGACAAATATCCTCCCGTCCTTGCCGCGTGATATAAGGCCGCTTGAGTATCGAAGATTCTAAGCTTCTTTTATATTATTTCTTTTACACTTAAATAAAAATACAAGTTAAAAGTTTTTAATCATATTTGGATAGCAACCCATCTCTTTCCGCGCATTCCTTAAAAGTCGATAAGGTCTTCGTCTGTCGAGTGGGTATCGAGTCTATCGACCCGATGAACCCTGGTGTCAGAGTTTTTTTCGATAAGGTAAGATCCTCAAAAGTTGATTATTTCGGGAACAGGCAGTATCGTTCCCTCTTTGAATATATTATAATGATATCATACCAAATATGCCAAACAGTCAGGCAGACCAATATGACCAATTATTTCAGTTTCTTACTATCCGTCCAATATTCGATGATATTTGACAACTCATATTAATTGTATTTAATGAACAAAAAGTTATTATAAATAAAATACCCAAGATGGCAACACTAACTCTTTGAATTGCTAAATTGTACCTGTTTTGCATACAAATTTCATTAGCTGTCAGATATTATCATTAATAGTGGACGATAGTCAATGATAAAAGTTTTGATTGAAGGCGCGGTATTATAAGTAGAATCTTGATTGCGTCCCCAGCGTATTGATTTGTAAGAGGAACTTGGGCGGTCGCATAGCTGCGGTCGGCAACCCGAGCCAGCGGAGCACCGAGTATCGATGTCGGGGGATCGATTCCCGTCCACGCTAAAAATATCGCCGCATTTAATCGACTCGCTATTAATTACAGACCCCACTAGAGCAATTCGCTATTAATTAAAAAGTCGGAAATATCATGTTTTTCATCTATGACCAATTAAGTTTTATTTTCAACGACTCTACCTTTCTTTTCAATAACGATATCTAATCAACTATATTAATACTTATTGTTTTAGTTGTTCTTTGATGTTACATTACTACAGTTAATTAAACTTCGATAAATATCGATACTAAATATAGGCCTGCCTTTAATCACCCTCTGTTATTTACCAGAGATCGTGCGATAAAGGAAATTAAATTAAATAACGCTTCGGTTCTGAAATGAGTAACTCAGTAAACGCTTAATTTTACGTCCATTTTCTGACGTTATAAACGAACTCAAAAATAAAGCCAGTCCGATTGCCTGTCTACTTGTTTTTAAGTAAAAATGAAATATCTCTTTAAAAAGATCGCAATATTTTCTGCTTTATTTTCTACTTTTATCAATACGTTGCAAGTCACAACTAAAAATAAACTGTTATTGTCTCAGTGTAAATCAATAAGGCTTTATTGGTACTCAATTTTAGGAAGATTTTACAGACTAATATTCACTTGTGTTTTTATTCGTGTACTACAGACAACTTAGTAAACAGAGGAGCTCTCACACATTCCTCCGCTTAATGAAAGACTTCTGAAAAATGCTCCCTGTAAAGCGCTTCAAGAATTCCCTTTTAAAATAAGGAAGCTCGCCGAGACAAATTTCATGGCGTGCCTCAGAGCAAACCACTCAGCTGGTGGTTTTTGCTTTTATTTCTCCGCGGGCTGACACCCGATCGCTTACGGCTCGGTGTCACTTCGGGACTTGATTTATGCGACCAATATGGCGGCCGCTGTCACTCCCCGCCCGGTATCGAGCCATCGAGCCGCTCATATCATCTGACGTCGTGCTTGACCAGATTTAGAAATTACTTCGGCGACTTTATCCGCAGTCGACATGTGGACAGTGGAGACTGATAGCTGTAATCGCTATCTGCACACGCTTGCGCTCGGCGAGTCGACTTCTTTTTTCCAAAATGGTCCACAGTTAGTAGATTGTATTCAGCTAGTTTTCTACTCTATCTACATCTACGTGTTTCATAGAGTCAAAGTCATCATAGCTTTTACACAACAAAATGAACTGAAGGTAACTAAAGCCTACATCTACCCGAACCCAAAATGAATTATAATTCAGCCGCTGCTAAAATATGTAAATGTAGTTGGGCATGTTCCTTAATGTACAACTAATTTGAAAAGTACCGGTAAGGTAGTGGAGACAAACTTAATTTACCGTAATTTGTACTGCCGACAGCGCCTGCGTTTAACTGAATTACAGTACAACTTACGTACTAAGGTATTAGATACTGAATCTTAACGCGAAGAGATAAAGTTTGCAGAAGTTTAAATTTTCACATTTAAAATAATGATCTTCGTAGCTACAGTTGAATTCTCTGTATTTCACGTAGAAAGGCAACGAAGTCAAAACACTGTCAAGCCGAAGTCTCGCGAATAAAAAATAACAATTCGAGGTGTAATAAAAATAAATTTAAAATTAGAAGGGTCTTTTATAGGCGACAATATAAAGGAGGCAGGTAGGAAGAAGACACCTCGGGCGTTGTCAGACGGCCGCTAAGTAGGTCGAATAATGTGACGGCTCGCCTCGAGTGCCCTCGGCGCCCGCGCTCGAGCACCCTCCACAACATGCTCCACGCTAAAATCGCTTGATTTGACATGATTTTTAAATGCTGATAGCGCTATTGAATTTTTTCCTTAAATTTAAATTTTCGTACTACGTAGCTTACTCATCATATTGAGAATAACCGAAGAAATAATAAAAGCAATTTTACATCCGGTCACCCCTAATCGAATCGTTTGCGTCGCTTTTCACCGGATCCGCCACAAAGAAGTTGACTGATCGACAATCGGACATGGGAATGAATAATGTAGTCGCTTGCTCCGGATTTGCGGCGACTAATTGTTTCGGGATATCGGCAGATAGGCGCTTGAATTCTCCCGCAGTCGTCGCTCAGAGCATATGTACGATATATGCTACTGTGTAGTGTGAACACAGGTACTTACAAGTACATACAACTATTTCTGTAGATCTTTTACTATATTTGCCGTTCGACAACTTTCACATAATTTAATGGTTGAGTAAATTATTTGGTGTTTCTATGGGTACTATTTTTTCAAAGATATCAATTTACGCCATTAGTAAAACAGCAAAGTGCATTAATCAAAATTTTACTTGTTTTAAAATAAGGACGGACCTTAGACACAATCTAGAATATATCGGTGAGGGTGGTTGGCGGCTAGAGACTGGCTGTCACAGCAGTTCGACGTGCGCATCGCTCACACGCTCTGACGGACCGACTGAATTGAGAAATTGAAACGCCATAGCCCAAAAAAGTCCTTCTCACACCCGTAGATTGCTTCCATCCCATCAAATTTATACCTTATCCTCTGCCTACCTTTACCACAGATATAATATTTAGCGAGAACACGTAAAATTCCCGGCTCCAATTTAATTGACGCGGCGTCCTGCCCCGTGCCCGCGCGAGGCTGTGAAAATGTAAAATAATTTCCAGTCGGTGTTCCTCTCCATTTCACAGACGCGGCCGGCTAAGACGAGTGTTTAGAGCGCTTGATAAATTGGACCCCGAATCGATTTATGGCAAAGTCGCGTTTAAACGAAAATGAAAAATTCGCGAAATCTGCTCGAATCTTATAATGGCCTTTTCATCAATCAATACAATGAAATTTGGAAATTGACAGCGTCTATTATTTCGAGATCAAGGGTGTGATTTTGGAGAAGCTTGGTAATTTACGAATTGTCTCCATCATTTTTGTAAATTAGCGTCATTTTTTCGTGATAACTTTTTAGCTTTAACAGAGAAATCTTTCGTCTTTTCCATTGTTCAGCAAATAAGCCTAGTGGGTGGACAAAGGCGGGTTGTCGCGACGAGGAGCACGTAAGGGCGGGCTTCCGCCGCGCCAGCACTCCGCGGAGGTGGCTGGAGCCGGGCGGAGCGCTCTCGGCCCGAGTCGAGTGCCGTCGAGAGCCCCACGCCGCCTCCGCCGCCTCTACACCCAACCGAGCTGACGAAGCCCCGAATAGCTGAGATTATTACGCTATGCAGCCGCTACAAAATAGGATGCTGCGGATTATGCGCTGCTGTTGGCACGTATGCTTACCTACAAATAGCGCGGATTAAAACTTGCTATCGAGTTCCAGAGCTCTCTTATCCTCGCCGCTGCTGCGTCTATCGAAATCTGAGCGCTCTTAAAAATTGCATACAAGGCCGTTTTTAAAATATTTAATCCAGCATGGTGGTATTTAACAGTAAAAACAAAACGTACCGCTATTTTTGGCCCATTTAATAGGGTTAAATCTCAGTTTCCTCATTACTGAAAATAAATGTTTCTTTCATAACTGTGTCATTTTAAAACGGCGGAAATCTGCTCGTTATAATTTCATGAGAGTAACCTTTGGAAAAGAGCGGAAGAGAACAGAGGAAACTTGATTAAAATTTAAACAACTCACGATTTTAAATTTTCTGTTATTGCAGTGCAAATTTAATATTCAATTTGAAGCGAATAACTCTGGTGGCGACAATCTGAACAAAAAGTGTTCAGCGTTTGCAATTAGACGCGCCGAGGCCAGTGCAGTACGAACACAACATTTTTCTAATGAGAAACGCAGTGGAAAAACAAGCTGTTTATTTATATGTCAACATCTTGGAAAAGGGGGACTATTTTTAACTAGCTCTATTCTATGAGCCAGATAATAGTCTTGTTAGGATATCACAAAAATCAAATTTTACCTTGAATTATAAAACAAACAAACACATTGTAGCATTTTACATTGTAGCTGCGATTACCTACACACACAGGTTTCTTCCACGTGTAACGTAATTTTGGCAAAGTGCCTGCTCCGAATACAGTGACGCGTAGAACTTGCTACGCCGTAGTAGTTACACGCGTAGCTCCAAGCTACAAAAAAACCGGACAAAGTAAAAATCGGTACAAATACAAATAATTGCCCGGTAACTATAAATGAAAGAAGTTTGTCAACTAAGATCATTTTCCCGTAGCCGGGGATACCCGGGGACCAATAACCCAACCGATCATTAAGACTTCCACAATTTTATTTCAGTCTCTTGATACACAAGTATCTTTTTGTCAATCTTTGAAAGAAAGGGTATTTTATTTTACAAAACGTCAATTGAAACATGATTTGGATATTCTGTCCGTATCTCTCACAGAGTATAACTAAGCCTCATACTATCCAACTTCAATCATCAAAAGTTTGAAATATCAGTTCGGAATGCGAGTATTTCATTTCGAGGTTCCTATCCCCGTTCTCTTTTGAGTAGTCCAGCTCCAGCGTGCGTTACATTTAGGCCACCCTCACATACCTCCGGCCAGCAGCCGTGGATATAACTAGATTACGCTTTACATCCAGCTTCAGGCGCGTATAAATGCGGTTATCACAATTATCCTATGTTCAGCCAAACTAACGAGCGGCTTTCTACCAGGACTATGTAAACTGCGCTTTTTGCAATGTCCAACAAAGAAATTTAATCAGAATAATATATTGTTGGAATGTGTAGACAATGCGCCATGTTGATTTTCTTTTGTAAGCTCATAAGCAGCGGTGACTGGGTGGATGCGGACCGCGACTTATATCTTTACTGTTTTAAACTTATAACATAAGTATTTCAAAGTTTGCAAGGATGATTTACCGTCACAGTTTCACTTTATTTATACTAGTTATGAACTGTTTTAAAAACCTTCTTGTTTATTGTTTGTGTAAAAATATATATAAATACCTACCTAAATTGTGGTTCTGTGGTGCTACCCAGAAGCTTATTATATGGCAAACAGCCAGCCAAAAAGGACACCATTCAACTACATACGATAACCTTACTAGATAAAGAAGGTTTCCTATCACTCGACTAATAAATGATTGACTTTTATTTAGCCATCAATCTTCATTATCTGTGCTACCCCCACCACATACAGTACGACAAATCTTTAAATGAACGTGGGCGGGGGCGCTGCAGTATAGGGTGAACTGTCAAATCTCAAGGTGACGGCGTTAGTTCCTTTTTTTCGCCACTTTCACTTATAGCTTGGTCGATACATTTTCTCAATCCTTGTAGTTGGGGTATTGCAGTAGATGGCGCCACGCTGCGCGTCGCGGGGCTTCCCCTACGGCTCTAATGGACGCAGGAAGGCAGCTCGCGCGCCGGGGGGCTATTACCAACGCTCTTATCCAACTACAGACTTTCTTAATAACCGACTTAGCTCCAATAATACGGCGATACTGTTTTCCAGAGAAATTATTTCGTTCTGTTTTGCTTTTTGCGGGGTCTCGATAATTTTATTTTATTTCATGATTCTTGAAGTTTTAACTATGTACTATCTGCGATTGTTTGATTAATACTGAAAAAGCACTTCGTGGATACAATAAAGTCTTTGTAAGCTGATCTCTCAGAAGGCATCTGTTGCTATAGTAACCGAGCCTATCAACTTAAATTGTTGACCAGAATATAAATTCTTGTCCAGTTATTCTACAACTACCGGCATTCATAACCTTGGAGTACCTACAAACTAAACTCAATAAATCTGACGACTCAATACCACAAAACAAACTATTTCTTAACATATGTTACTCGCAAAAATAATGCTCATAAACTTACTAAGTCATTGAGAGCATCCAACACGGCTTTTCCGCAGTATTGCACAACCTGACGCAACTCCCCAACGCAACACTCCGACACTCGACTATTCTCGCTACCAACGCAACCACCGACTACAGACTACATCTCACCAACCGTCACGCACAACTGTCAACTCTATTCATTCCACATCAAAATACCGACCTTCACAAGCAGCGCATACGGCTTCTCCGCAGTAATGCACAGCCTGACGCCAACATCCCGCCTCGACACTCCGATATTCGACTATCCTCGCCACCACCACAACCGCTGACTACAGTTCACCAACCGTCACGCACAACTGTCAACTCTAGATTCATTCCACATTAAAATATCAACTCGCATACGTAAATGAAGCGTGGAATATGCTGCCAACACGGCTTCTCCGCAGTATTGCACAGCACGGCCTGACGCCAACTTCCCGCCTCGACACTCCGACACTCGACTATCCTCGCCACCGCCGACTACGGACTACAGCTCACCAACTGTCACGCACAACTGTCAACTCTATTCATTCCACATTAAAGTACCAACTCGTTCTAACCGACTAGTTATTTAATTCTTTGACAACGATGTTTCACAGCCACTTAAAACTTTTGAGTGAATAACAAATCTCCTCCGAAAAGTCTATTTCGCGAAGTTGGCCTGTTAAATTGTTTGTAGGAAGACAGAGGAGCTCTTTTAAAAAGTTTAAGGGACAAAAAGCGCATAATGGGATCAGGTGGTGACTGTTGTTTAGAACTCTGCATTGGTTCACTTCACATTGGCTATGTGGGAGATGTTTGCTTTTTCGTCCTGTACTTTGAAATGCAACACTTGTTTCGCTTTGTACAAAACTCGTACTCATATGCTGAGATCGTAGATAGGTAAAAACCTATCTAATTTTGGAACCTAAAAAGGTTCCAAAATTGTGGTCGACCTTTTGACTTTAACACCGTAAATTTTAGACTAGACCAAGTAGTCCGTACAAAAAAGAAAGAAGCGTTGCCTTGACTTTATATTTGACAAACATAATGTGACACCACAGTGTAGCTCCTAATTATAAAGCAATTTCAAGATTGAGAGCAATATTAAGTGTGGACTTGACAGACCGTATTGTAATGAAATGACATTTTTGATACAAACTCAAACTCGCTATCATTCTTGAGAGTTGATTATAAACACGGGCTTAAGACACTATTTATCTTATTATTTTCATGAAATGCAGTATCCAGGGTGGATATATATTAGACTTTATCGGTGTTATGTAATACGCAAAGCTATTATTCCTTTGAAAGGAAAATTAGGGCAAATTCCGATACGAAGCAACGACCACAGCGCCATGCTCACTTGGAGTTTCCTTAGACCCATCCATTATCTATTATTGTAGAGTGTAATGATGTAACTAATCTTTACCTTATTGTTTCAGGTATGTACCGATATACATCTTCTAAAAGGAATGTTGATGGGTAAGTTTATTCATTGTTGGTTTGGGTAAACTTTTATTTATTTATTATGGAATATTTTATATCCGTATTGCTTATCTAGAAAAAACAGCGATAGAAAGTCTATAATGCGTCAAGATAAGTTCATGTATAATGTACAGTAAAGACAAAAAGGTAAGAATAAATCCATTGATTCCACATTTGAATTAACCATAAATACGAGGAAACGTCGAAGTGGCAAGTTGACAAAAAGCTTCCTGTGATTGATGCTTCGCTCCCCTCTCGCGCCGATCCGAACTACAATAATACGTACTTGTTTCGGATATGTGCCTGTAACTTGATAGTATTGATATTGGAACTCGAAAACTAATAGCATTTTGTTTATAACTGTACCATTTTTTTTTTCGTATAATAGAAATGTTTTAACCGTCATCGTCATTTGTTTCGAATAAAAAAATATATGCAAAATTATCTGAAACATGTCAGCTTCCTATTAAAACTTTTACACGAAAAATATTTCAGCGTAAATAAGAAAACACCATTTCCTTAATTACAGTCTCACCTTTTCTTATAATACCTTAAAAAGGACACAGAGCCACAGTATCGGCTTAATCTACAATGACAGCCGCCAACTTTGATTAGGGAAAAATAAACTCGACGACAAAAAACATCTGCACTGATAAAGCCAGGGTGAAGGAACTTCGCGAGCAATTGTGTATTTATTTAATTAGTGGCGCAGTTGACAAATCCATTTAGAGCCGACTAGAGGCGGCAGGAGGCGTCGTGGCTAGGCTAGGCGAGGCGCTGGGTGACTCTGCTCTATCTTTTGTCGTCTGCGCCTGAGACCAATCAATTACTAACCACCAGTGGGGAGTTGATTACTGCCGCGCTGATAGGGACTTACCGATAGCGACGCCTACGTAAAGAATTTACCAGGAAAAAGAAACATTTTCTACGTTAAAGCTAGAAATTAAACCTCAAACCTCTCACGCTCGATTTTACTTGTCACAGTTCATAAAATAAACTTCCATTGAAAGGCGACAAGAGATCCCTTATCTCGGTTACGGCCGCTTTGAATAACGATCCAAAGTGTAACCCCATCGCCCAAGCTCTTTGATGTCCTTTAATTATAAAAGTTTTTCCGTAAAGAGAGCCTTTGCCCACACCCCTCCCCTCGGCGCACACACCCGCTGACTTGTGGTTCCACTTAACATGACTTGTACATTTACGTTACAATCTCCTTTCACCACTCGGGCAAATGTCCCTGAAAAGACAAATGACAAACGCGCCTTTTACTTTTCCGGAACAATGCTGATATTAAACATTTCTATATTACATTTATAATTATAGAAAATGTCGTGTTTGCCAATCTCACCACGTTCGCGCACCCGTACGAGAGACAAGATCCGTGTAAGGGAAGCGATGGGATGCAAATTGTTGGTTCTATTTTACATTCGCATCGTCTTTGACATCACGTCGCTCGAACTACGTAAAGTTCATTTATCAGGGTCTTACGTACTACCATTTATTGTCGAACGGCGCAGAGTTCGCCCCCCAGCTATTCCAAAAATGTAATCGAGTTCTTTATAGTTAGGAGGGATCGCGGTAACGATTTTGTGTCGAGCTAGTGTCTTTGGACTGGCTTACAAGTAATTTACCTCTTGTATTCCATCTTCGTCCTGTTTTTATTCAAATTTGTGTTCCTGCGCTGGTTTCAAAAAACCTGAAATTTTAAAAATTCTCTGACATTTTTGCTAAAGAAGAGAAGCAGCTTGTCCGGATGACACTCGAGCACGTATTCCTTCCGCAGCAACACTTCTCGTCAAGTTCGTGTTTCATCCCGATTCAGATACATTTGTCTACATTGCCCCAAGAATTGCATTTTCTTTGAAATCTATTGCATAATTCCATCTGACAATTTCACAGAAACGTACTTCCCGGTTTGTCATAAGGATATCTGAGCATTATTTAAATTTCCTCCAGAAGGAAGAGAACGAATATTTGAAAGGACGCGAGTGTCCGCAGTACACTCCATAACAAATTCATAGCTGTATTCAAATAAAGGGCAAAAGAAAATAGAGTTGTGGCTAGCAAAGTAGGGCGCGGTGGGCTGGGGTAGGTATCGATCAGTCGCTAAAACAGGCCCGGCCCGACGCCGTCTGTCTAGCGGTGCCAGCGGCCTAGCACTAGCACATCGCCGCTAAATAAAGCCACCTGCAGCACTCTGCTCTCCTGGTACAATGACCCACTAAAGCAATTCCGGGACATTTTGATTGAAACTGAAATAGCATCGTGTTTTCCAACTGGACTGGATTGCAGTGAAATTCAGTGCTAAATCTGGTCTGTTACAATAAACACTGTTGGAACTTGGAACTGACAGTGCTTTATTGAAAACCGAGTACTTGAATATAACTTTTATCAAACGTTTGATTCACTGTCACCAAATATTTAGGATAAATATGGTGTCAAATTGAATATAATAACTAAATAAAAGTAATGTGAGCATAATCCATTTATTATTCAAACGGAAAATAGAACAAACTCGAAATGTCTCGGATTACTAATCGATGTGGGATTTGTTTTACTTGTGAATCGAATCCCCTCATTATTGTCCAACGTGATGAATCATCCAAGATAAACGCTCCGACACAGAGTAAATCAAGCGGGAGCATCGAACGTACCAAAAGCTTTTATGTAACATACAAACACATTTTGTTTTCCGACGGTGCCCAAATTTGCATTTAAGCGATCGTTAATCGTTCATTTTGTTAGTGCACAACTTATTGAATGGAAAATGAGGATTTAATTATTCAACACATAGAATATAAAAGACAGTAAAAAGGGACACGGGTGTTAAGGTCACAATACTGTTAGTTTTACAGAGGACGACGAGATCCTCGAGAGCGGTCTCTAATCGGCAATCATTGCGGACAAGTTGATATTTACTGGTGCAAATGAACCGTTCGGCCCCGCCCGCTCCCGCGCCGACGTCTTGCCGCTTTACCGCTGTCATGAATGTCCCTATGCACTTAGGTCGTCCATTAAGGCTGCAACGTTAGCTGAGGAACGAGACCGTAAAACCTTTATAACATCCTTCCAGCACTTGTAAAGCGCTTTGAGAATCCTCGCCGTTTTATGCGACCTTACATTACCCCCACGCTATCGCTACTTTTTTGGTGTCTCCGAGGATCATAGTCCGGTAAGTAGTTTCTAGATAAAGACTGTCTGCTTTCCATACTTGCTTTTGTATTTAAATGAAAGCATTACAGAGGGTCGAGGCTACAGCGCGATACAGTTCGCCAGCAATCCTAAACCATTTGGAGCTGTGTTTGTATGGAACATGAGTAAATGTATTAGGATAACAGACCAATGTCGGCAGGGTAGGCGGCGCGCCAAGACACCATAACTTAGTGTTGACACGGTCGCAGTCAGCCGGCCTCGGCGTGCGGACAACTAATAAAAGAGTCGCGTATAAGAGGTTATTAGGAGTCGTGATTTGTGCGCACAGAGATAAGTTTAATCAGAGTGCCGTTAAGTTTTAGTGCCCCCGGTGCATACGGTTTATGGTAGGTTGGGGCGACATTGTCAACAGATCTTGCGACGCTCTTTACGGCTGCTGAAATGCTACTTTAACCGTTTTATAGTTTTCGTCGTTCGTCGCCGCGGTCACGCGCCCTTAATAGTCGCCGCTAAGTGCCCGCTCGGGGCTTCGTTGCCCTCCAATATCTTCGTATGTTTTTCTTGCACGCTAGCAGAGATTTCCATCTTTACGATATAAGAGTTTTCTGTTTTATTTTTATGTGGCTAAACAGACGGCCTCGTCTTAAAAGCAGCCAAGGGACACAATTTAATGTCGATGCAGAATTTTCTGATGCAAAGTGAAATCAATACTTGCTCTCACGTTCTACTCCGACCGTGCTAGTTCTAATCAAAGTTCCGAGAAGCAATTTTGATTTAATTTACAGCAACACGATTGAGCACCCGTACAAGTTGTCAATAATTTGTTAGTCACACGTGGGTCTTCTTTAATTAATTCTAGTGCAGTGCGGTGCAGTGACGAAAAGCGCAATCACGCACAGACGCCGTGTCACGCGTCACGCGCGCGGCGAGCGGCGACGCGACGTCGACGTCGACGCCACTGCGACGTTGGCAACGCGACTTTGCTGCAGCGACGTCAACATCACGTCAACTGCAACCCTCACGTTATTAATATCCGCGCTAATTAATTAATAACGCGTGTGGGCTATTAATCAGACCGGTCACGTTGCGGGCCCCATTGCGGGAACAATGGCTAAAGGACTGTTAGTTATAACTATTGGAAATTAAAGTTGGGAAGCCAGCAAACCAACTAATAATTTGAAATGCTTGCTCGAGTAACTTGAACGTACTTTGAGTCAAAGTAAAAGTTAGTTAACATGCAGGAAATTAATTGTGTTGTTTTGTGACTACTACAAACGCAGTAGCGACTGTTGCAAGATTCTATGAACTTTACTTATATTTATGACTTATTTTATATTAAACAAACCATAACGAATTGTATAAAATGTAGCAGTCCTATCGGCTATCGACCAGTCAGTATCGCAATATTTACTTGTTCTGCAGTATGGGGGAATCCCCGGTCTCGGTCCCGGTCGGCGCGCCAGCGAGAGGACTGCAGATGCCAAGCTGCTTAAATTATAGCTTTACTATTACTGAAACACTGCTATTTGTTGCTAGCTATTGGCCGTGATTTCGTACTTGTAATTTTGTTTTCGCAAAGTATGTTGAGAAACAAATAGCTAATGGACTGTCTATAGTTTTTTTATATTAGTAACAAAGGTTTGCCAAGTAACTTTTATGTAGTTGCACTCGACGTGATTAAAAGGTTCTATCACACCATTCAGATACATGGCTGGGCTTACCACACCACACCACTTCTTGCACCCTTCTCTCTTATGTTTCTACACCAAAAACATTTTTAAGTACGGAAGAGAATTTCAATAACATAAGGTTGACAATGTATCCGAATACTACACACACAAGGCAAGCAGTCACAGCATCATTTCCATCAGCTCGTTGATCGAATTCATACAAGCGAGGCGAAGGGGTATCCAATAAGTGAATGCTGATAAGTTTGTCGTAAATAAAATAAACTATCAGTTGATAGCATCACGTGGGGGGGGTTATGACGTTTCATGGCGTTCAACAAGTAGACAAGCAGGGCTGCCCAGATGTACATTACCAGAAATTACAAAAAAACAAGATAAATCTTCTAAGAACTCATTGGAAAAACAATATGAAAATAAAAAGAGCAGCGCGTCTGGAAGGAGCTTTGAATATAAAATTCTGAAGTTCATTCAATAAGCTATCTTGTATACTTCATCGCTGCAAACTCGATATAAAGAAAGGTTTGTTTCTAGCTGAAAAATCATGTAACATTTTACCTGCTTTGCTACTACGTAATGGAGAACGGACTCGATAGTTGTTGAACCGTAGCAAGTGAGCATGTGTATACATTTGATCGGAGATCATGGTTCATCAATTTTTGATTTTAATACTATGTATATTTTGCAGAATGTCCTTGCAAATAAGAATCTCTTATCTCATGAAAGTTTGGGATAATAAAACTTTTACCAATTCTTTATTTTACTAAATTGGATTGACGCCTACAAATAATACATGTTTAATTTCTTACTTTTCCATAGCATCTATCTATATTTACTTTTGCTTCAGAAGCCTAATCAGAATCAGAACAAAGCCAATAATAAAATTAGGAATATTTGAGCATATCCTGAAAAACGTTCTCCTGTTCATATTTATCAAGTCATACATACGAGTATATCATGTTAGTATTTTTATGTTTATTTATATGCAATTGATTCCACTCCAGAGTCCAGTCGACTCTATAAGCTAGAAACGCGTTTAATCTGTGTTCTAACTAACGGTGATGAAATTCGTCTCATTTGCCTCGCAGCCCTAGACAGCCGGCAGGCGCCAGTCAGTCGGCGACGTGGGGCCACGAAAGGAATTTCAATCTGGTCCTGATGAGCCGAGCAGAGGCGCAAATTACACACGACCGTCCGTCTTTTCCACCCCTACTACTGCGCCCACTGTGTGGGAACGTTTGAGGGAGAATATGTGGTCTGTGGCCGCTTATTTAGACACCCACTCTATCTCTTTATAAGTCTATACTTGTAGGTACCAATTTATTGCCGCCTTGTCCCGAGGTGCAACGCTCTGAGTAGGTAGACGGAGTAGGAAGGATTTTTCCACTAAAGTCTGTGTTGTGTTGTTCGAGCTAGAATGTTTTCCATTTTAAGCACTATTATATTACCATACCTTCAAGTCTCCAAGGAACTGAGTTTTCTATACAAATTTTGCAGATTTAAGAATATTCTGTAAGATTTTATATCGAGTGAGCAAGCGGTCTCGTCAGCATAAACCATTTACTCCATCTATCATGTCGGTGACAGCACACTATCATAACTTACTGAAGATATTTTAGTTTTCAATCTTATTTCGAAAGGGATATTCGCGTTTGGAGATACGACGAAGCCATTGCCCTCGCAACGCCTTAATCCAAGTCCTCTAAAATTTATAAACTTTACTTGAAGCTGCGTAATACGTTAACGTTAAATATATCTAAAGATAAGACTGCTACAAACTAGATTCGATAACGCTATAATATTCCCAATTTTTTATGTCTTTCGTTTATCTACGCTGTCTACAAGAACTGTAACTTGGGTACTTTAGTAACTGTAATGTGATAGAGAGTTTATCGCCATCCTTGACCTGTCGGCGTTACTACGAACCTCGCCCTGTCCATTAGTAGCGCACACGTTGACGAAGAGGTAATAAAATTCGAGAACTGGTGGTAGAGCGTCGATATTGTTTAGTTGGCGCGTAAATAGTGGGTGGGTTGTGGGTGCAACAAGTAGGGCGACTGGGCGACGCGACGGCGCCGCGCCGTGCCGCGTGCCCAGCCGCTCGCCGCTCGCTGCTCGCCGCTCGGACGCCTGAATTAAGGCTCTATGTGAATTAACGCTATACATCGGCCAGTGAAAAACGAAGAGCGCTGCAAGCTTCTACATTTGTATTCATTTCACATATAAAGTCTGATAAACAAACATGAAACAGTTGATTTGTGTAAAAGTGTAGATTTTCAAGATGGCTTTTGTACGAAATAACATTGGAAACAAAAATAAACCACACAATTAGAACGTCTACTACTATGATACAAATCAAATATTATTCTTGAGTAAACGTGCTCTACCTGTGGGTTTTCGAAATTGATTAGAAATAATAATGGTCATTAATTTATAGCATCTAAACACGCACCGCTCTTGGCTACGACACAAGCTACGAGCGCTACAGTAGTACTACGAAAGCCTACGAAACAGCTACGACTTTACTACGAAGAAAATGTATTGTAGGCCATTACCGAATGAAACGAATGATGCATGGTTGTATGGACTTACGTGCGCCCATTGGCGGTTATCAATCAAAATTAACTTTTATTGGCTGTTCGGTAACGTAATACGTGTCATGCTATTATTGAATTCCTTATCAATATTTTCATTGTTAAGTGTATTGATCGATTACTGTCACCCTAGGTACTATAATAAGTGCGGTATCTATATTTCCATTACTATGTAAATTAAATATATAACTCAAGCACTTATTATTTCAGAACATATAGGGCGTAAAGGACGGTATACCGGAAACTGAAAAAGGTTGCTCAGTTTTAAAACTAAATAACTTTGACAAAGCAATTCTTCTGGACGGATAAGAAATATATGGGGAGGCCAAACTTTTTCGCAGAAGAATTTTTATGTGCAAGATGTTCAGTTACGTTGAATTTACGTAGAATCAAGTTACGTAGAATGAGAAAAAATTTTAGAGTTTTCAGTTTTTGGAGCACGGTCCTTCACATCCTGTATTTTCAAATACCTTAGAACCCCTCTCTTTTCTTCACAGTCGGTTAAAAGACAACATCTTCGGTGTGCGTCGCTGAGCGCTCATCCCCGAGTCGCTTACACGCCTAAATAGACAAGCCTCGGGAATTTTAAACCATTCAGAATTAAGTTATCTTGTCACAAATAGACGTATAAACAGCGGCGAATGGATTAGGGAAGCAAAACGGCATTTTTTTGTAAAGTCTTATTCTTATTAATCCTAAAACAGTCTTGACTTAGATTTTAATTTAGCTGAAAATAAAATATAAGATTCAAATTCGGACGATAAAAGTGCTTGCGATTATACGAGCTGTAACTTGACGTGTTCTTGGAAGAAGATGATTATACTCAACAACTTTTCCTATTGCTGGAGCATGATTAAGTTTAACCTCGTACAAAAATAACTCGCATACGCTGAAAGCATTTTATCGTCATTAAGTCTATCCCTAGGGAAATGTACTGTTAGTTTCCTGCCCGATACAACGAGTCACAAGTACCCTTATAAAAAGTCTCAAAAGAAAATATAAACATTTCACATAAAAACGTTTCGTGTTACCGGGCAAACATAACACAAAAGGGCGTCAAAAACGCCATCGATTGTCGGCTGTGAAATAAATATGAATTACCATGGGGCGGTAACAAGCGGCCTCTTGCTGAGCTACCCCGTACCACCGTACGTGCATACGGCCGCCGGCGACCGTAATGGCAGTCCACTTCCGCTTTATTAAATTTCTTCGCAAATACACTTTTATTGTCGACCAACGATCTTTGTAGTGAGGCCCGGCCAAGGAGAGGGGGAAAGGACAAAGCACTGCATAGTTTCAGGGATAAATGGGAAACTGGACCGAATTGAGTTGCCAGCTCTTTTATTATTAATGAACTTTCCTTCATAACAGCTATGGTTTTAGCTGGAAGTTTAAAGACAATTTCATGATACTTAATCATGGCCTATGCGGATTAGATAACAGATAGATAACTCTATAATGTAGTGCTTCAAAAACAAAAAGTATCATACTATTCATTGTAATACAAGTAGGTTTTTTTAATACCTAGTGTAATGAATTCAATTTCTTCCATGTTGGACTGGGAGCGGAAGAAAAACATAGAATGTGCCAGCTGCATTTCTTCCCGGGCATGCAGTAAAAGCAAGCTAAGGGATCCGAGGGATTCAGTACATTGCAATTTAGGCGATAGGCTGACAACCTGTCACTATGGCAATAAACCTACAAATCTATAATAAATAACCCTCAAAACCTTGTCAGACGTGGCGGAACGACCTTTGTTTAGGTCGTTTACGCTCTGCCTGCCCCATTAGGGATAAAGGCGTGATTATATGTATGTATGTATGAATTCAGTTACCTCCTATAACTGGAGCGTAACCCTTTCCATACATTGCTGTCTTCGCCCGAGACGTTTGTATCGCATGCAAATAGTGGAACAAATGGGGACCGCCCTTAGTACGTTTTATGATTTTTATGGACGCTCAGACTTCATAAAATGCAAAGGATGCTCTCTACCAAGGAATATTGGAGCTTTTGCCATCAGAAACACAATCAGGACACCATTTTTGTTTTACAACTATAAAGCTGAGTACTAGTGCGCAATTTCACTATCTTTTTGGCTTTAGTAGCTCACTTTTTATTTTATTTAGTTTAAAGCTGGATTCCAGCTGTGCTCGTGCAAAATCATATCTCTATGGTAAACAGTCGAGTATGGCTCTTTTGAAAATCACGTTTTTATCTGTCGATTTATTAATTACGTACGAACATGGCAATGTGAGGTTGGTTAGCTATTGACCTTTGGATCTGGCTTATCATCATTCTACTTTATATATATTAACAAATTTTCATTCGCTACGATTGATCCCCTGTGATGTGCCTACTGATTGGTAGGGAAGAAAGGAATTATAGCTTAAAATATTAAAACATCAATTTAAACACTTGTGTTCTTGTACTTTTCACTAGCATTAAAATTACCTAGTGCGTAGTACCTCACCGCACTGAGGGCGGACTACTAGGAAATAATAAACAAGTAGAGTAGGTACAGACGGGGGTTGTACAGGTTTTCAGCTAAAGGTCTTAGCGATCCATAATCACTTTTCGCGCGATTTCCTTCGATAGCGCAAGCGTAAACTTGGGCTAGGGCTGTCATAAGATATTGCTGTTAATTTACTAAACCGTATTTTTTTACACATTTTTATATTAATAATAATAGTCCTCCCACAGATTTTTGGTGATGGCGTCTCCCAGAGATAGGCCAACTGCGTAGGACTAGTTTTTAGTGCCCAAGTGTTTGCGCTACACACAGGTACACTCTCTATTCCTTCAATCTCTTATTCTGATGGGACAGATTGATTGACACGGCCAGAGAGAAATCAGGCGCAGGACCGACTATTTACATGCCCATCTGACAGCATGGATCATCTTACTCTTCGGATAATCAGGTGATCAGCCTGTAATAAAAAAAACTAGGAACAACAACACAAAGTCTTTGTCCCCTGCCGGGAATCGAACCCGGGACCTCCGGATCGAGAGCCCATGGCTCAGACCGCAAGACCAAGACGGCAGTTTAAATATTTTGATAGCCTTTGTTATTGTGCACCCTATATTAAAAAAAATGTTTTGTAATATTGTATATTAGCAACTCTAAAATACTTATTATGATTAATATTCCATAATTATGAACCAATATAATACACAGCTGGCAGAGTTCCAAGCATCTTAATTACTTTACATAGGAGAGAGGAAATACCATTTAGGCATAGCCACGTTAGAACATTCCTTGCTATTCAGCAAAAATGCAAATGAAGTTCCTTTAATAAAGCAATGTCTGAACTGAACTAATAAGAACCATATGTAGATACGCTCAAAAACTAGTTTTGGCAGCCCTGTCTGGTGGCAGCACTCAGGCCGGGGTTCGTCTCGAACAAATTGCCGTGATGCCCCCGCCATATTAAGTTAGCGACCCCCCACACTTCCCCTCATACCCCCCATTTTACTTCACTCCAACTTACTTCACTATTCCATTGTCATAATTTACTCAACTTGACAATAAAGATGATTAAGCTTGATAAACGAGTTATACTGTAATTAACTCGGGATTTTTGGCCGTTCAAATTGTTGTAACTGCGCTAAAATGTTGCCAGTTTATTACGGCACAATTTAATGACATCAAAAAGAGACATTTTGTTACTTAGTATTTTTATCAAAGTTTCAATCATAAGCCCTTTTGTATGGAAGTGGAAGGAGCCAAAATGAAATTGGTGAAGTTTACGTCACAACAAACAATCAATAAACCTAAATTTTTCATGGTCTTAAGGTAAGGGCGCATAAATGCCAGTGCTTGCGAGGAGGGTAGTTGCGGGTGTGTGCGGGGCGCGGGGCAGGGGTAAGGGTAGAACAATGGCCACCATGACATTTAGCATGGAAGCGATCGTCACGGCTCGGTGGTCGCGCTCGGCGAGCCAGTGGGCGCACTACCGCCGTCGCCGCCGCCGCCGGTCTCAACTCCTCAAATACTCGTCAAGTCTCGTCGCGATCCCTTTGCTTTTCCTTTTATTCGATTTCTAGTCTGTCGAGATCTTTTTCTGTCTCAGTTTTCAGTCTGTGAAATGTATGCTTAATTTCTTATAGACTGACAACTCTACATAAGTATATTGTTGAGAATGATATAAACGAAATGGGAAGACTAAAAAGCAAATTCATGCGAGTATCCTTCATAAGTAAGAATATAAGGATGTGAAAGACATAAACTGTTTAAATATTTTAGGCACATTCACCGTGCGAAAGCAAGGCGAAAAAGTTTATTGGAAAAATAAATTGGGACTAAAAAGCAGCGCTTGCTCGAGTTCTCTCGAGGGTGGGAGAAAAAACAAATTGTTGGTGGATGGTAAGTAATGCCGGCGACGTGCCGCAACGAGCCGAATTACTTCATTTCATTCCTGCAGGTGCGGCGGACTGCCAGTACTGCCATTCTCCGCGCTGTCTTCAGAGCTTCGGACCTCCCAACGCCCAGCGCCAATCCCTCCGCACATACAAATGAAATTTGCTAAATTCACCTCATTAATACTTACTTCCAACTGTAAAACTACGTATAAATGAGGAAGAAGTCAACAAAAAAACAAATATAAAGAAGTTGATCGCAACACTCAAGAATACGCTTGTTTGCTGAATAGTTTTGGCACCGGATACCCCTGACTCATGAAAGCTGAAACTTCTCGTTCACCTACCGTTCCTCCTCCGTTCGCCAGACACCTGCGTTTTGATCACGTAACTCTACCGAGGGTTTTTCTATGCCAAATAAACTAGGCCTAATAAATGGGATAAAAGTTTATTAAATCTCTAAATTAATTTAGTTTAAATTTTGTGAGTTTCTGGAGTTATCTTATTCGCTAATTTATCCGATAAAATAAGACACAACAGTCAATTCTAAATAGAAAAGAAAATAATTACGTCAAAGTTTTTACCGAAAGGGCTGCTCGTATTTTAGCACAATCTGTAGCAAAATTGTTTTGTCTCGGTCGATAAACATTTGCTTTATAAATCGGGCGGAACAATTAAGGCGGTGGTGTTTCCCGTGGGCGTCTCGTTTACATATTACAATAACTGCGTACTGCAGACGGCCGATGTCGCTGACAAGCATTCACTGGGATAATCGCACCCATTGTTTGCCGAACCCGTTATCCTTTTAAAGGGCCTTATCTACGCTAATCGTGATGTAAAGGAACTTTATTAAATTCGTTTATTAACTTCATAATATCCAAGGAAAGCTTATTGTTGTTTAATTTACTAATCCCATACAGCTGTTGGTCTTAAAATTTTTGGTAAAGGTAAAATATTAATCTTCTCTACCTATATTTTCATTTAATTCTTGTTATTTAGTTTATTAAGTTATTGTAAATACCGTATTGTATACTCATACCAATAAAAGATTATTTATTTCTACTACGTGTCATATATTTTTGAATCCATATATTCGATTCCCGTGATATAAAAATCTGTCATAAAATATGTGACCGAGATCACATTTGAATTTTACAATCTGGAGTTATGTTCTTACGGATATCCACATCAAACACCTATAATTCTGATAGATTGCGAAATATGCCGGTCTACATCCGCCATTTTCTCCAAGTACCCTCATCAAAACCAAGTAACCCGTCCCCAATTTCGTGTTGTCAATTTTTCTCTCCCTTTTATAGAGCGATTCAAATTAGTTGGCTGAGAGCTTATCTATATTGACTATCTTTACGTTATAACACAATTTTGAGAGTCTTCTCAAGTCTTTTATACTCAATTACTCTTCAACAATTCAGTAAACAGATTTGTTGGCTCGAAGGGAGCATTATACAACACAAACATGTCTCGGATTTTCCTTTGAAAATAATCTTGCGTAGTTGATGAAGGATTACTTTACTTCGGCTTCATAAAACTCGTAGGTACAATTTATATGACTTGACGAGCATTGTATGTTGACCACGTACAGTGACGGTAAATACAGGCTATTAAATAATTTTTATCATCGCCACCCTCCGACCCCCGACCCCGTGAACCGGGCGGCTGTTAGGTATTTTTATTTTATGCGGTGACACCCTGACTGAACCCCAATAGGGAAATTGGATTGATACTACTTTTAAGGGCTTTTTGGACATCAACAGCGGTTTTTATGTTCCGCCCAATATTGTGTCTTTATGCTTTTATGTTTTACGACAATTCCAGTTATTACGTTCTCTGTGAACAGCGTAATTATTTCCACGAATGATTTTCGTCCAGAGGCCGAAACTTTGACAAGTTTGGTATTTATTTAAGTTACCACGCGTTTATCTAACCGGAATACAATCGTAAGAAAAGTTTTCTCGGAAGTGTTTTATCGGAAAAAGTGTACGTCACGAGAAGGGATAGGATAGTTACATTATTAGGTCCCGGTAGAGCCGACACGTTTTTCACCAGATTGCTTGTTTACGGTCAAATATTATTACGGCTACAGAGCTTTTTGAAAGGCTTACAAAAACCACAGGTTTTGCCAGTAATATAAATGTAGTATTATTTGATTTAAAGTGTGAAATAAATTGGGTGTGAAGTTTTACTGAGTGTGAAAGTTTAACATGGGCCCAGTGCCGGCTCCGACGGCTGTACACAAAGTTGCCGGCTGCCTGCGGGTACGCTGATACTTCTTTCTTGTACCGCTTCCCGGATCTGGAATATTCTCGCCAACTGATGTTTCCGGCCCGGATATTTCGATACTTTTTCAAGTGTGACGGATCCTTTTAATTTTTATTGTGCGATTGGGAAATAGTGATGTTCCTTTTTTATTTAGATATAGTTGAACGTTCTTCACTGCATTTTACTGATAGCAACAAAACAGAAACAACCCAAAGTACAACAACGATATTGCACTGGCTATATTCTGGCAGCTGTCACTCCAAAAGTCAATTTTCCCGAAATGACTTTGTGTTCGCAAAGTTTTTTCTCATCCGGAGCAAACGAGACGAGCATAAAGAAATAAAACAACTGTCATCAACGTCAGCTCTCGTATCGCACTATTGTATTGATTTCTCCTCGAGCATACCACTAACGCTTATCTGTGAGTCTTTGTATTGTCTATTCGCAGGCAACGAGTTAACACCACAGATTGTTGGTTCTCGCCTAATCGAGTTCTCAATGGAAACATTCGGATAACGTATCGCTAGATCCCGGATCTCCATCGAATACAAACCACAGAATTCGGAAACGAGCGATTGTTTGGTATGCGACATGGCGAAACGAGTTCGTAAGCGTTTCTGAGAATAAAAATAAAGTTTTAAATCTAGTGAATTCCTTTATAAAGCCGGCAAGAAAGGTTGATAAATGATGCGCTGGTTCAATGAATCTCCATCAGCGCCTCGCGGCTGCAATTTGAAAAAGAAATTACAGTTATTCCTTGCGCTTTCATCTTTACGAGCTTTTTACAGCCCGATGCAGGGCTAGCTTATAGTATTTATCTAAAGAAATAAAGTCCTAAATCGATTTCACTATATCCGTTTTGCGGCGATGAACACTTCAGACGTTCTGCCCATAAATTGTGAGCAGCTACGGCTGACGCTACAGTCACTTAAATGGCAGTTACTGTCAACTGATACTAGTCATTAATAGTAGATAGGTATTGTATCGCCATTGATTGATAATAATTTATCTGCACGGATGGCGTACTATTTGCTTCCGTTTGATATGTATATCTGCTATCAAAGCGAAATTAATTTATATTTTTCGCTATAAATTGCTTCCTGTAGCTAACCGGTAAAATATAGAATTCATGCAATAAGCCAGGTTAGTTGCAAGATTTCATTTGATTACTTAGAAACTAATATTTCTTTATGTTTCTATTTGCATATTTAATATTCAATTTATATTTCTTTGATACGTATTTGACAAGTATTCTAAGAAGTTGTATTAATTAGTGTTTATGTAAATATTTTTTATTGTTTATCAAATTTCTGCTTATTGGTTAATTCATCAGCATCACTGGTCCAATTATACTCACAATTATTCCAACAATACAATAAAAAAAGACACAAATGTCCCCGTCAAACATTATGAACAATTTACTTCATAGAACTTTGAACCCTTTGATAACAGCTCGCGGGCGCCGGATGGGGTCTTATCAACTCTTCACTATAGAGCGGAGTTTGATTTAAAAACTAAAATGTCCAATGTTTTAACAGATAAACTTTGTTGTATGTTTATCTTGCGGAATTGTGGTTTTTTTAAATTAGTTGAAATGATGTAAAAGATTTTGGATTATAGCAGTTAGAAAAAAATGCATAATTCCAGTTCCAGTTCCAGCCAGCAGTATTTCAGTAACAAATAAAAAGTATTTTGCTCTCTTTACATTAAAATCTCAAAAATCGTCCTGTTCATTCAACAAATACTTATCAAACAAACCACCATCCATCAAATAAATTACTATTTTTAGCTGAATTTAAAACATTTCAGGGGTTCAATACGCAAATCGTTTTTCCATGCAATCGGTTGACGTTTCGTTTTTTCAGCTTACCCCGTGCAGCATCCGTGTACAGAACGCCCCCTGTAGCCGTTCACACGGTTGTTTGCTATCGCCTGTCGCTGTTGACAGTCGGACGCAGGCCCAGCTCGATCCTATACAGCCTGCAAGTATAGCCGACGCCCCGACATCTGGCCCCAACGATATTGCTCACGCACGTCATCCACGACCCACGTTTGCTAACAACACCACTCGCTCTATATCTCTTTATTCGTAGTCGTTAAACCTAGTCCAGCAATGAACCTTATTTACACACTCAGGGGAGTCCTTGGGGTCACGTCACGCAATACAAATCGGTCAATTTGTTAATAGACTTAAGCGCGATTAGGGGAGGTCATCGGCCTTAATTATTCCCCGGATCCAGTTCGTACTACCCCAAACTCGTTTCTGGTAAATTTCCATCAGAATTTTCACTCGCACAACATGTTCAAAGAAAATGATAACAAATTCTAAGCACAAGTCTCAAACCTCATCAGGGTGTTCCTCCCAAATGTTCAAATATGTCGCGACTCTCGGAAATAAAACTTGGATGTTCCAACGTATAGTTGAAAATCAAATAAAGCGCGCCAGCTGACGTCTTCGGTGCAGTCGCAAAGTGTTCTGAACACGCTCGTCTTCGTCGCAAACGCAATATCAGCCGATAGAAGCGAATGACGCAAACGAAACGACTTCGTGTTGCACTAATGAAAAGTTATTCCTAATCAAGAGATAAATCGCAATTAAAACTCTACATTGCAAGCGCCTTTTTACTAGAGAAGTACCTAAGCTAGGCTCGGTCGAGCGCTCATATCTGAAGCCGACGTGTTGATCTTCGCAATAAAGGTTGTATTGCAGCGCAAATATTGGGCGGTGGGTGCGCGCACTGACCCCGCTCATTTTATCCTCCTAACCCCGGCCGGCTATCGCGTCCCATGTGGACTCAATTGTCTTGCGGCCACCGCTCGCTAAGTCCTTAACAACTTTTTTGAACTGCCCGTTGTCACAATATGTGAAACGGAACGGGATGTGAGCACAAAAATCGGGAACAGAAAATTACAGGATGCGCGAGATAATTAAAGGGGATGTTTAAATGGTAGTCTCGTTTTTCCGATGCGCTTTGAAACGAAATATCAAAAGGTTTTACTAGTAGAAACAATAGAGGGATATACGAGAATGGTAGAATAACTGTACAAACGCACGGGCGGGACTCTAATCCCGGGCGGGCAGCGGGAAGCACGCTCCGCCACACTTCTATCGGCTGTGCGGATAATTTACAATTTGCGTTCATTTCATATTTAGGAATTCTCGCAATACCGTTCCTAGAGCAGAAATGCGCCCGAGATTATTAGGTGCCAACTAACAATCCTATTGAACGCTTGATACTGAGACTCGGCGTATAAACCTAATCCCCCGCATTCGAGCTAACGATATCATCCGATCGAATAAACTTCCTGCTAGATTTGCTTTGCGTACGTCTAAAGATAAACTTGTTTTTCGTTCTCAGCATATTTGATTTCACACTTGCTTTTCTATACATATCTATTTCAGGAAGAGTTTTATGTAGACATAGAAACGAACGCCTAGTGGCATCGAATTGCTGCGAGGCTCACGAGAAGATGCTATAAATTGTGTGAATATCATATTATTTATAGTCGTAAAGATATATAGGAGACAAGTAAATGATTACAGGACGAAATTTTAATGCTGAAAGATACATACTAAAAACTTTAGACAACCAGCCTGAGAACGCCTGCTAAACTTTGACTTAGGCGTTGTCTTGAAATTCTTCTTCTTAGCGAATTCTCGAGTCGAACAACAACCCGATGAACCCTCTTGAAATGATCTAACCGGATAAAAAATGTATTTATCAAAATATAAGTTTAATTGCGTCAAATATATATCTTATGATTAATTAGGTATGCATTATTAAGTCGCAGTTAATGCACGTCATCTCAAATGCGTCGATCTGACAATTGAATTGTAAATATGGCGGGCTTCGTTGTGGAATTAATATTGTGATTGGATTAATCTATTAACACAATATCGACATCCGCCATGAATACTGTTGCTGTGAGCTGTAACGGTCGACTTAATTCAGAGTAAACTAACAATTCCTATTTGATTGTTCTCACTGTATCACAGAAATTAATATTTATATTGATATAAGAAGAGAGAAGATTTGAGACTTGTTGATTTCTTCTTCTTTATTAGGTATCTAAATAAACTAGAGCTGAGAAACATATCTATAAGACGTCAATAACCTCACATTACGGTGAAAAAGTAAGTTAATTTGTGATAAATTACTTAATAGACGCCACGTCTGCTATTTCCCGCCTTAAAGATACTTAACTGAGTAAATGCCGGTGACATACCAGTTTTAGTAATAGTTAGCACACTGAGTGCCGAGGTTATCTGGACATCTACCGGCCGTAGTTAATTCCGTTTTTATAACACCACAAACCCGAATGATCTGTTTACTAGCGGGTCAGTAATAAAAAAAGGGGCCGTGGTCGCCATTACCGCGACGAAGCACGCCGTCGCCCCCTATCGGGTTGCAAGTGAAACGGATCGGGGGGCGGTGACAGATAACGACCAATATGGCCGATGCTAGATGTCAACCCGATTATATTATCATTTGTGGACTGCGAGAGGACATCCGAAAAGCACTTGCGACCTAATTCTCCAGATAACGCATCACACTCGACCTCACTCGCAGTTTATAAATCCAACCCACACTCAACCCGTTTTTAAACACTGATATTTTATACACGGATATCATCATAACGTTAAAAGAATGATAACTTCACTGTATATTAAAAATTCGATCAACAACGTTTCATAGCGGCGCACTCGTTGTAAATTCGCAGTAAAATTGATGGTCCATAAGACTATTAACAGACATCTATCTCGATTACATCTTTCATCATATCACCGTTCTGATCATCCATCATGTTCGACGTGTTTTCCGACCCGTATTTATTGACTATCGCATTGAGCGATCGCATTCATTATTCTGATTACGGGTAGGTACTTTCGATTTACGCAACCTGCATCAAATCGATATGTGTGAATGCTTTGGGATAATGTACACATGTACTTAAATTTTCATGAAAATCTGTTAGGTATCACCTAATCCGCAGGGAGTGGAGCCGAGGTCGCGCATGCCGACGGGCCGCGATGCCGGTGACACATCCATTATAGTGACATTTTCCCGCCCTTTTTCCTGTCACATTTGACAGGTTTGAAAGCGACTCCTCCTCGCCAATGTTTTTCGCTCGAAATCGACTCATCCACTCCACCCACACACGCCATCCACATATTGGCGAGCAAAAATCACGCTCCTTTTATGATGAAATAAAAAGAAGCACGCTTTATGTTCAATTTTCTAGTCTGAAATCGCCGAGAGTTTAATTTCGCACTTACAAGCAGTCGTTCCGACAACAACAATAGGAAGATGCAATGTCGCTAGAATATGAACTGAGTTTTAAGAAATAGTGGTGTGGAGGATTCGGAGTGTTGTAGCCGGGGGATGCGGCGCGCAGGCCATTGTCTGCGCTGAAATAAGTGGCGGTGCGATGTACGGACTACGGCACGGCGATGCACCAGCCTTTGATTAAAACTGACCATTATTTTCCTGCTCATTCCATCTCTTTATACAGTAACTATCTCGGTACATAGACGATAGCTTTTATTATACTTCCAACATACGCTTATGAATTAACTTTCCCTTGGCATTGCATTGTAAAACTTGTTGAGGAAACTTTAATCTTCCGATATTAAACTTTTTGCTCTCCACAGACTTTAATCTAGATCGACTCTCCTTTCCTTGGCTTGATTAACTATCCAATCAACGCCATCTATCGGCGTTCACATGTCGCTCTCGCCGCAATCACTCACGGACCGCCGCACGGTGCGGACGTCTACCGCTCTCCTGTTATTTATAGACGCAATCTTCGCAATGCTAGTGAAAAAAAAAACATTGCCACCTGTGTAACGACGCCTCAGGATTTATTACTTTTATTGGGGCCGGATTTACGCTGACATGAACGCCGGTCACTTTGAGAATATTGGGCCTGTCTAGTCTTGCTTGACTTTCACTTGAAAGTTACCTTCAAGTACCTCCATCACTATGTACGTAGGATAAGGCAAATGCTTGCTCTTTTATTTATTTTTGTATAAGTTCTTATGTTTTATTACATTTGTTTCAGGTAAGTTTCCCGACGGCAGAAAGGATTGTTCGTAAGTACTCGACTGCAACAATGCCCGCGGTAGGTAGTATAGAGCGACAAGATAGAGCTTGTGGGATTAAATAGTTGAGACGAGTAAAAAATCCCGGCAGCAAGTTAATTGCACACGCAAAAAGGTCTGCAGGCGGCCCGCTTCCGACACATCGCCGCTTCGCGCGCTGAATTGAAATTCCCGCGGAAATTAATTCCCAAATGCGAATATCGCAGTACGTTTTGCGGAGACGGCCGGCGCCAATGAACTGTCCGTAATAAATGTCATTAGAGCACGTGACGTCACTCGGGGAGCATGGCCGCCGACTCTCCGCATCCAATTATGTCTCAAAACTGCCGGACATAAATTTCAATAACACAATTTGTCACAATTTGCGGGTACGCCGAAACTGCGGAGGGCTCTTTGTTTTTTGACTGCGGTAGGTTGTCCGGCCTCACTGTTCCCACCCTAAATATGTTTGCGGCTCGCCTCGACCGGATCTCATCGGATTAGGTCTGCAATTGTTTATGTTGAGCCATACACATTAATCTATGGGTTAACCTTTGCAACAATAGCTTAGTTATCCACTTCTGTTTAAGTGCGTTCCTTATCTATTTGATGGTCCTTAATAATTACCCACACACTGTATTTCCTACCCGCGTTTCTTTTAAGAATAATATTATTCTCTGCCATAAAAAAAATACCTCTCGCATCGTAACTTTTATATATAACTTTTATAGAAAGAAAATCGATTCCGCACTATCAAATCTTTTCTCCTAGAGTATTAGTTCATCCCATAGTCCATATTTCTAGTAAAGGGATGATTCAGATTGGATCCACAGAGTGCGGTAAAAACAGTTGCGTCGGTGTGAAGCACTCGACACTCGTAGCTGTGATCGCGAGCGGGAATTAATCACCAATGAAAATTTCCATCGAGCCGTGAAATTACAATTTAAGCGTCGCCTGTTTATATCGTGTTGGTACTCTACAACACTCACACAAAATATACGAGGATATATATACCTACTTATATTCATAAAGATACTGATTACTGACATGATTGGATGCGTAAATAAATTAGGTACTTTTGTGGTGATATCGAAAGTATAAAATAAAAAAGATTGTAGAGACAGCAGTTTAATAGATTTGACAAAGTAGCCAAAACGCTTGTAATTCCTTGTACTCATACATACATATACATATTATCACGCCTTTATCCCTAATGGGGTAGGCACAGCGTAAACGGTCTAAAGAAAGGTCGTTCCGCCACGTCTGACATAGTTTTGAGGGTTATTTAAGATAGATTTGTAGGTATATTGCTGTAGTGACAGGTTGTCAGCTCATAGCCTAAATTGCAATATACAGAAAACCTCGCAAAAAAAATTTGCAACACGTAAAATGTCATTTAAGGTTTCATACAAAAATATGAATCGCAAAACCCAAGCGTAGTTTTGTATTTAAATATTAGTGGTTCCAAAAGCTGTAAAAAAAATATATTTTGAATTATAAGTAGTAGGATCCTAATTCTTAGGATTTTGATAAAAAACGCTAGTAAATTCAACTGGTTCATTGAAAGTTCATCGGGTTGGCATTTCACGCAGGCTCGCCGGAAGCTCCGAGGCCGCGCACCAGTTCGCTTAATAACCTGGATCTAAGTCGATTTAATGAATAAACGAAGGCCTCTACTAATCACCTTTATTTCATGTATTTTCACGGTGCAAAGCTATATTTTCCCATGGTAAAGTAACCCGTTGTTCCATGCTGGACTGGAAACGAGAGAAAAACATAGAATGTTCTAGTTGTATTTCCTCCCGGGCATGCTGTAAAGACCAGCTAAGGGATCCGAGGGTATATTGCAATTTAGGCGATGGGCTGACAACCTGTCACTACAGCAATATACCTACAAATCTAGCTTAAATAGCCCTCACAACTTTCTCAGACGTGGCGGAATGACCATATATTTAGATTGTTTACGCTCTGCCTACCCCATTAGGGTATTAAAGTCGTGAGCATATGAATGAATTAAATGAAAGTAAAGTATTTCCCAGAAACTCATAGGCTAAACTACCAACTCACTTAATAACCTGGATCCAAGATCGTAAACGAACGGTTCTACTAAACAGCTTTATTTTAGTAGAAATATTCCTGCAGTAAAATGTTACTTCAGTGTCATTAGTTGGTATTCTAACACTTCATGCAGTCTCTCGGAAGCAACTCGTTTAATAATCGGGATCTAAGTGGATTTATTGAATAAACGAACGTCTCTACTAATCAGCCTTATTCCAGTGAAAATATTTTCCCGCATAAAATGTAACTTGAATAAAATTAAAAGAGCCCGATGGTGTAGTGGATAGGGCCGCTGCCTCCTGAGCGGGGAAAGCGGCCCAATCGAATCCCACCACGTACCAATGTGTTTTTCAGTTTTCGAATTTCATATGTACGTTTATTCGGAGTTTTTCCGTGCTTCTTAAGGCACGTTAAGCCGTTGGTCCCGGCTAATATCGTTTAACACCGTAGATATTAGTCGTTAAGCTACATCAGAGGAAAGTGCTAAGCATTGGCGGCTTGAAAACTCTGACCTAATCTAGGATTAGGTCTGGTTTCCCTTCTGGGTTGCGGATGTCAGATGGAAGTCGCTCTGTGTAAAAACCAGTACCCTCGTTCAATCTCCTAGATTAGGAAGCCGACCCTATGAGATACTATATATAAGGCTAGGGAGATGATGATAAAATGTAACTTGAATGTTTTTTTTATCTGGATTCATCAGGTCGTTTGTCGAGTCAAATACCTCCTCCATGGATAAAAAAGAGCATTTTAATCTGCAGCGACTTTATTTGTTTTCACGTGGCAAGGCAGTGCGATATTTTCCCGTAGTATAAAGCAACATACATACATACATATAATCACGCCTTCATCCCTAATGGGGTAGGCAGAGCGTAAACGACCAAACAAAGGTCGTTCCGCCACGTCTGACAAAGTTTTGAGGGTTAATCAAGATGGTTTTGCACGTATATTGCTGTAGTGACAGGTTGTCAGCCCATCGCCTAAATTGCAATATACTGAAACCCTCAGATCCCTTAGCTGGTTTTTACAGCATGCCCGGGAGGAAATGCAGCTGGCACATTCTATGTTTTTCTCTCGCTCCCAGTCCAGCGTGGAAGAAGAAGTATAAAGCAACCCAGGTTTTATTCTAAGTGATATTCTATTAATCCTGCGATAGGATTATATGTATCAGATCAGTGTACGAAATTTCATCCTAACCTGTAAACCGATTTAGCGTGTGAAGTGAAGAGGAAGGAACATACACACACAGTCACACAACACTTGATTATAATGAGTCGTGTGATTCGATTACAAACCGAATGTTCGATTTGGCGTCAAACCACGATAGGACTTCATTACCTAACCGAAATAAATATTTAGTAGGCAGGAACTTACTCGGCTCTCTTATAAATTCAATTTAAATGTAAAGTCGGCAGCTTTTTGTAACATTAATTAACACTAAAGAAAACAAGAAATCTGATTGGAAAGTTGGAAGTATTTACAATACAGGGTTGTACTTTTATCCTTATAGCTTTAACATGCATATTTTAAGAAATAGTCACATAAATAGGATCCAACATTTTTGGTCATAAATTAAGCAATTTAAATAATTCAGTATATTTTTTTACTAAGTAGTAAGCGATACTCAAGGGTTCATGACATCAAAGAAGTGGAAGATAGGTCGAAATATAAAAAATTATGTAGAGACGATTTTTTAAACCTTTTACCACATTAACTTATCTTTATTTATTATCTATTTTCTCTATCCATTGACTCCTTCACTCCGACTGAAATTCAGTACATAAATCAGTATACACGTGGTAGCTGGCATCATTACTGGGTGAACGACCTGCCTCGCCTCGGCCGAAGCCACAATTCGGCGGACTTACAACTGCGAAGCCATACTCGAAGCCACTGGAAGCCCTGACGATATTGACTCATGCCTGCCGCATTGTAAACTCCCTTAATCAATATCCGCTAGCCCTATTGTATACTAAGCTTTATTAGTTACGAGTACTTGTAAAACAAAAGAACTGACAGCTTGTTAGTTCATTTGTTTTTGTAATACAATAGAGTTCAAACAATTTTGACCACCCATATTTGAAAGTTTGACCTGAATACATGACAATATTTTTCTAAACTAATTGATCTTTTTGTATAAGGCTATATAAAGTTGACAATTACGTATGCATATTGTTAGCTCTATCCAGTTATGTAACTATGCAAAGAATCAAACTACACAAATGTAATTGTCTTATTTAGTAATGGAATTTATATTTTGCCAACATTGGTCCTAATACAATATATTTGATAAAAGTAGTTTTAATCTAAAAAATACTTTCTAAATGACATACGTATGTCAGTCGATTACGAAATCAAGTGCATCCAAAAATGTTTAAGAGATAAGTGATACAGACCCTTTTACAGATGGTCGTCGTTATCTCTTAATAGGCATGTAAAGTGCAGCTTTTAATAGGGATGTAATGCGATATTATCGTATTATTTATCGTTGCCGCCCCGCACCGCGCGCGCTTATAACCGCCCGCCCGCGCGCCGCCGGCCGAGTCCGCGACGCGCTCCGCACGACCACGCCGGTCGCCGCTCGGCACTCACACCACGCTCGCACCGCGCGAACCACGGTCGTCCGCACGCAACACCAAAAAACAAACAATCATTCAAATCGAACATTCCATTAATTGTACTTCTTGCGGCGATAACGCGCCCGTTTTTATTGCTCCGTCTTTTATTTTCGTTTTTATTCCGTACCTCCTAATGCAATTGCACTCGACCAGCGCGAACTGTATTGTTTTTGAACTGTTATTTCGGTTTTTATTGGTTTTTCTGTGCGTAAGTGAAAATGGCAACGAGCTGCAACACGGTGAGTTTACAATTTACATAAACCATTTTCTTGTTTGTTTTCGATTACTTTTGTTTCTGTTTTCGATTTGACTATCGATATTCTATGCTTGCCATCACTATTTCATTTTTGTTTGTAAAGTTATATTTAATTCTATTATTTAACGATTGTGTTATATGTTTATTACATCACGAAATAAATATTTATTTTATTTAATATGATATTTTTCATATCATTTTTTTACAATAATATAAATTACATAATTTTAACAATAGTCTTGCCTACGATTTTGTGCAACGTGTATATTATTTTTATTTCACGAATGATATTGAATATGATATATTCCCTATAAACTAAAACATCATCCATATATTCATAGCCCTTGTCGGGCGCACTCACGCGCATTGTGAAGCAATCGACATGCTCACAAGCATCCATTAGACCATTTAAACTCGTCACAGCCACCAATAAAAAAATATGACTTGTGTTCGGTTATCAGTATACGCCACTACTTACACGTCTCTATTATAAACGCCATATTTGTAGACATTATTTTAAAGATTTGGGCTTGACTTCGATGCATGTTTATGATCACATAAGCAAGATTGCTGAATTAAAAATGATCTGCATAATTATTTCCGCCAACTATGAAACATTGGACTACTTAAGCAACTAATAAAAAGAGATGATTGTGATCGGTTATCACTATCAGTACACGCCATTACTCTAGTCTCTATTATAGACATCAAATTCGAATGTATAACATTTTCTTGTTTCTTGCTCTACTTATAATCCACATAGGTACAATACAAATATTCTGTATTGAACAGAAAACAAATAAAAAGCAAAACAAGAGTATAATCAATGCGGCCTCATTGCTATGTTAGCAATTTCTATCAGGCAACCATTAGGTAGAACATACCTACTCAAAAGTTTCTTGCTCTACATCGAAGCATACTTAATATTTTACGGAAAGATTATGGCCACTTAAGTCAGATTATCTGCATAATCATTTCCGCCAGTTATGAAGCTTTAAGCACTATCAGAGGTCCTGTGACAGTGTCATATCAGCACCAGCGATATCGATTGAGCAGCTTCCCTTTGGTCAGATAACGCTTGATAAGATACGAGAGCTTATCCCCCCTTCCCCTTTGCCACCCGCGCGGGCCCCATCAGAAAAACTGAACTAGGTAATGAAGCCGTCGGATACAGGCCGTTTTATTTTTGTACACGTCTTCTAGAGGATCTTTGGCTGTAAAATGTCTGAAACATGCTCTAGAAATTCTCTTCAGATAATTTCATAGAGAGAGGCCATCTTTAATGAGATATTTAAATCTGAAACCTTTTTCGATTTAAAAAACACTCTAATAATAATATATTTTAACACCTGATGCATTATTTTAATGATTTTATATGTAATTCGGATATAAAATAAGAACGAAGAAATGATTGTAAATTAAAATTATTTTGAAGAAACAACAGGGGCAGCTTTTCAGAAATAGTAATAATGTGTTTATTTTCGACGATACATACGCTAAGCCTATCATTTTATATTACGTAGTCGTTCCTATGTCTAGAGTCCGTTCACGTATCTCAAACAGACAACGATATGAATTAACCAAAACGCGTAATAAATTGACAAAATATAATAGCAAAGAATTTATGACGCTAAGATTTGGTTTTATTTGACAGCACTGCTAGCATATTTATGATTAATCCATAAGTTTACTCATAACTTTACCTAAATATAAAAAAATCTACTAGGTAGTTATTAGTACCTACTTATTTCAGTGAAATCGGAATAAATCTGACGATGACTAACTCCAATATGAAGCGTACATTATTACCTACCACTTTACATTAACCATTAAGTCCTAGGCAACAAAATCAATTATATGTAGCAAGTAGCATGGAATAGACGAATATTTTCATAGTCTTCGAATAGTGTGCGCGAACCGATTGCGGCTAGTGTTTTATAAACACGCGCCTTTGTGCTAAACCCGTACCTGCTCGTAACTTACTCCACATACTAGCACGAGCCGATTGTGTAATTTTCTATTATTTTTTTAGCACAAGTAGGTACAGAAATGTACGGAAACGCCCACCGTCCTTACGAGCCGTGGCTATCGTAAAAATCTTGTTACAATCAATGTGAATAGCATGTTTGTAAACTACACTTTTTGTGTGAAAACATATCACACGATATTTTCTTTTTCCTTTCATACGTCTTATATCGAGAGGAAAACTATCAGTAGCAATGTCAAAAGCAACAATCGTAATTCGCTGTTCAATAAAACCCTCGTAATCTAAACGAGATCTGCCAACGATCCCGAATAAAACTCCTAAAGCGCACTCCGAACATTTCGCACAAATGAAAGAACGTCTGCGTCAATTAAGGGCAGTCATATGAGCTATTATCTAACTCCGTAATTATCTGTAGCGGTTTCCAAAAGTCCGGTGTCCATTAGCGAAGTTGGAGGTTCGTATCCCTCTATCTGCGTCCAGGCCAGGTTACACCGTCACCCGATATTAGTCACTACTACACAAGGAAAATAACCGTTGAATAACGCGTTTTAGTCACACGCTTACTCACCAATTGATAGGACCTTGTAGTGTGTTATAAAACTATTCAATTTCATAAATAGGTTTCCTTATACATAGTATTTATGCTTATACTTTAAACGACATATATTTTTCGTTACTAACTCAGTAGGTCAGCCACACTGGTTCACGTTTTCAATTATGATAAATTTAATATATTTTCATACAACGCAGAAAGAAAGTTTATAGCTGCGTAATCAAAATTAAATTAGATGATCAAATTTTTATTAGCAACGTTCATTGTTAAATATTTTTTTATGGAATTCTTAACATGTAGTGGAAACATTTCCATGCCAACGAATTTCTAACTGATTTACAGTTAGGTAGGTAAAAGATAAAATGTTCTCACGCGTTTCTCATTTATTTCTGTAGTTTATTTGTATAAGAACACCCCACTCGAGGAAAGCAGTGGAAAGTGTCACTATCTGAGTGTGGTGGGAATACGATCTCTGCACAAATTGATTGAGAGCGACATTTGATATAAAATTGTGTTGTGATTGATGCGAGATGCGACCCGCCTCGAACGTACCGCGCTAAGTGCTCCGCCGCGGTAACACATCTACATCCATATACCTATCAATCTACTCATAAAAACGGGAAACTTCGTAGGAAATATAAGTAAAACGTACGATCTAATATGCACAAGTATTAGCTCTTTTCCGCATGGCAACATTTTGTTATATAAACTTTGTCAATTTTCATAAACAATATTACCGTTTTTTGCTTTACATTACAATCCTTGGGTATGTTAAATATAACAAACATAGTTTATGCTTTGTGTGATAACCAAAGTAAATTACCTGTAAATATCTGGAATAGATGGTTGGTTATACTTCCGGAAATCAACCTGGATCGGAAAGACTTGTTTTGCTTGTTAAACAATAACTTCGCTGATACTCTAAATATTTAACTTTACGAAATTCCGGGTTGTATTCAATAATAACACCATTTTGTAAGAAAGTCCATTGTTAATTTTATAGCTAAAATTAATTTTATGTAGTATTATTTAAGATACATTTTGCTCTGTTTAACTGATCGTCTAAGTTGAAAGGCTACACCGTCTTCAAAGTTTACTTAATTTGGTGTGGAACTTATTTTTGTAGGTCACGTGTCGAAAAGGGTGCGCAGAGTCGTTCGACAAATTGCTTTTCTACTATGCTTAATTTACTTTACAAATGCGTGCGAAGTACTAAAAAGTTTTCATCTGAATTTTCTATCGAGTGAACCGATACGCTCGTTCCCCACATTTATCAACTCGAAAATTGTTCAATCTTCAAAATTATAATTTAGTTACTGAACTTTGTGATTAAATTGAGTAGTAATTTAGAATAAAATTTTGTATAAACATCACAGAGACTGCTTATACCTAAGTTAGCTGGTATTAATTGTTATCAAGGGGCAATGTATAGTCCAGTCCCAGATACATTAAACCCGCAAGTACATGCCAGAGCCGTATGATTAGTGCGCACCGTGGCCGGTCCATCCATCACACTCTGGATTCATAACAGTCTCCCTGCAGATGTCCCAACGTTTATAACAGATGCGCTGCGGAACACTGCCACTATCATACATGATTACTGGCCTTACCACTACACGCTATCTGTTAATTTACTATGAGTGATGCTATATTAAAATCTGTAATTTTAATATGAATTAAGCTGTTCTTCTTCTGTCGAGTGGGTATCGAGTCTATCGACCCGATGAACCCTGGTGTCAGAGTTTATAAACCGCTTACTAGCACAACTATTAGGCCTCTGACATGGTTTGAGTAACGAACACAATCAAAGACAGCGACCGAGACCGACGGCTTAACGTGCCGTCCGAAGCACGAAATCTTTTTCTTTTCGGACAATCAGGTGATTCAGCCTGCATTGTCCTAACCAAACTGGGGAAAAATTCACAAAGTGATAAATTCTCAAATATCGACTTTGTGTTTCCCCCCTGGGAATCGAACCCAGGGCCTAAGGATCAGGAGTCCATGGCACTAGCCACTAGACCACGGAGGCAGTTAATTAAGCTGTTTGTGAAATCAGTGTAGAGCTAATGGGGTAGTGGCGTAGTCAAAAGCAAAGATAACCCCAATATTAATTTAAAATTACTGCCCTGTTCATGGGTTCATATTTTGTCTCGTTTACATAAAAAGTGTAGGAGCAAAATGGAACACAGAAATTATGAAACAAATTCCGACATCAGCGCATATTCGCGTTCGTATAGCACGCAGGAATGTGTGTGCTCCCCTAAAAATCTCTGAAATATCGCCGCATTGTGGCCGTGTGTCGGCGAAAAGCGTAACAAAACGCAAGTGCCAAAACATTTTATTTTAAAAAATTCGGCGCTAATATCGAATAGGGTTGTCGGCAGCGTATCTGCCGCGGGCATTATGCTGCCTCCCTAACCTCATCTTTTAGCGCGGCCCGCCTCGTGCCCCGTGCCCCGCGTTGCCTTACTCGTGAACGATGACGTGATTCGAACGCGATATATCGCCGTGCAGGGTAATATTGTGTCGCGGGCGCGGGACCAACTGATAGCTCCGGCCTTTTAACAAAAAATAAGGTCGCCCGTTTACACGAGAGCAAAGGCTTTAAGTGACAGATACTAGATAAATGTTTTTGCGCGTTAGATAAGGGAAAATCGCATAAAAAGGTCGGGGGTGAGGCGCGGAAAAACTGCAGTGGCCTTATTTTGCGTCTGTTTTAAATGTGGGCGAGTTTAAACTCACAATTCTGCGTCTCATCTTCTTTACAAACGGGGAAAAATATAATCAGAACTATCATAAAGAGCTGCGGACGGAATAACAGAAGAGCCTGTGTGGCCGTTAGATAACGTCAAGTTCCTTATTGATTGTCCCCTGCAGATGAACTCGTTCCACTTTCACGGCTTCCATCAGGCACATTGTGAATATTGAGAGAGTGGGTGTACCTAATTATTGGCTTCTCGGAGTGGCTCACTCCCCATTACATTATGCAGCAGCGCGACTGCAGCGGACGGGCAACAGTCTCCAAACTTAGATTGAAGGCGACGCGACGCGTGCTCAAACTCCATCCTCGCTCACTTAGTCGAAGATTTAGCGCAACTTATCTGGGAGCCTGACCAAAGCCGACTGTTAGTTGAGTTCTCGAACGAAAACAATCCCCACGCGGTGTCGTCTTACTCGCCAACTCCGTGACCTTCTAAGTTTGTTTCTTAAACTGTCTATTAGCTTAATAACGAGGGATATTACTTTAACAGGTTTAAATTATACGGTTTCGCTTAAAGTTTAAATACCTAATAAATATCGAAATTTATGTTTAAAATGTAAAACCGGGAAGCCTTATCATATCAGTGGGTGCAGGCGAGGCAAACGGAAGCGCGGGCGTGGGTAGCTTCCGGCGTCCGGCGATGGCGGTGACGGTGCGGTGGAGGCGCGGGCGGCGCGTGCGCAACTGCGCAGCGCGACACCGGACACCCGCGCACGCCTATCAGCTTACACGTCACCCTATCCACTATCCACTTACACGACACCGCAAACCTTCACTCAATCAACCGCACCAGCATTAACTGTGACTCAACTAAGCTGATTGAAAAATATTAAACGGAATCGCAGTCCATTTTCACAACTAAAATATTCCATTCCGTCTGACGTTGACATTCTATTCTTCAAAACAAAACGTGAAATTAAAAATAAAACTAAAAGGTCTGTCTGTAACAGAGACTGCCGCCGCTGTGTGCTCCGCGCGGAATGTTAGCGCCATTGTGTTTCATTGAAAAAGTTTTTAAAACGTGAAAATACACTCCACAGTCCTGAAAAAAATATATTTTCCGTCTAATCCCGGGCAGTAATTATTTCAGAATCGTAAACATATGCCTGCAGAATGTAGAGATATTATTATTAATCGTTACTTTATAAATCTAATTAGAAACTTCGCGATTTCCGGGTAACCCTCACATACGCACCGAGTTCCGAAACATAGTTCACCGCAACTCCTAATGAGATGCTTATAGACGGAGTAACAAGAATGAACCGCCGCGGCAAATCTGGCGACATTCAAAACAACTGCGGTGGCAATAAACAGTTAAAAACAAATGGAGAATCCTCACAATTGCTCTAATTACCAAGTCGGTTACCGAATCACGAGAAAATTCACGCCTCACCCCGCGCGGGGAGCCCCCGCCCCGCCGCCGCCATGAAATATTCGGAGTCGGCATGTCACAATGAGGGCGCGAGGAAGCCTGCGAACCGCTGTGAAAAACCAAATTAAATTAATTGAGATGTAAACGAGGGTAGGCCGCGCCACTGTAAATAATAGATGACGCGCGCCCGTCCGTGCCTACAGCCTACACCCACACCCTTCAACTATAAAATTTTATTCACCGGACAGTTTTGTTCGTGGGGCATTCGATTCGCAGTAAAATTGATTGATTTAATGATAGTCTATTTCCTATCCACAGTTTATGGTGAGGTTCCCAACAAAGTATCATGTAAAATCAATAATTGTTTATTATTTCATTATTAAGCTCTACATTCGTAGCCAACTTCGTACCAACCTATGCAAAGATAATGTGCCCTTCGTATGGGTTACTCCGGTCTGTCTGTATAACCTATACAATAAAAAAGTATGATTCATGGTATATAATTTTGTTTTAATCGTAAAATTAATTTATAATTCTAATTACATATGTATCAATGTGCCATAGGTAGCTATTACAACTAAAACACATCTATCGACCGCTAATTAGTAGCCAGCCTACATAATTAGTGAAACAATTACGGACTCACTTAACCAATTAATGCAGAGCGCTCAAGTATGTGGATACCTGAAGGTGAAAGCTCTAAAGCTTGTTTATAATGAAACCGCGCACTGGCCGGTATCAAAATAACCAGAATAAGACGTCGGCCGGTTTACAGCACACGGCTATTTCCAGCACACCATCGAACACGCCTCCGATGTAGCTACTTATGAATTTATGCAACCATTTGAACCTAATTTCTAACGAAAACGAATTTACCTGCCGGTTCCGAGAAAACTGGTAAACCGAGCGCACAGCTTGATGTGAAGGAGATTAATTTATAGAAGAATAACGTCTTGTTTTTATTTTCCCGTAAGAGCTGCTTTAAGTATTTACTAAAAGGCTCCGTAAAGTAAAAGTATTTTGTTACGAAACATTGGAATATGCCAAACGTGCCGACGGCTTTTAGAAGTTTTATGAAAAGTCGCAAAATATGAGCAGGGAATAATTTCATTTTCTACATTTATTTAAGCTTTTGATCAAAGTATTTTGATAATGCGATGTGGTACGTGAAGCAAGAAGACAGAAGATAAGAAGAGAAGATCGGTTTGTCCTCGGTGACTCACTCAACCTGGGTGTGATGTGTGCATTCGTGCTCGGCCCATCACAACCTCCTTGAGTGAGCGACCGCGGCAGGCCAGCCATCGATCAACGCTCCAGACGAAGTCATCTGCTTGAAAAAACGTAAAAGAATTTTCTCACAACTGTAATAAAACTCGAAACCTACAAAGTACATTTACATTCCACGATTCCATTGCCTCTACTCGGGAATCACTACACGTTTGTGTAATTAATATTTTATCACCATTCAAACAGCTCTACGTTTACGTAGACGTAGAAAGACGTATTGATGTATACCGTCGAAATTTTGATAGGAAAAACGATTGGTAGCTCGCGCAAAAATAGAAGCTCGAACGTACAGAAAACAGGCGCGCATCTATTGCGTGATTTATTCGTTATTGGCTACCGATTCGGCGGTTTACGACATCTACAAGCGAGATCATGCGCCGGCCGATCGATTTGTCAAACGCTCACGAAAACGGAAAATATTGGCCGGCGACAAAACGCGGTGCAGCGTCCGGCGACAGGCTGAGCTATGAATGTTGTCGTCCAATTGGATACGCAAACAACGCAATCGAAGCTTCTGTTTCTGTCACCCCTTCTATCATACATAATGACTTTTCAGGGGTGCTAGTTTACACATTCATCCGATACATTTTCAGCAACTATTCCTTTTATCACCTATATCTTTTGCAATAGAGTTCTAGTTATGTAGATATTTAATTGTATAGTATAATAATTTATACATTTTGACTGGTGCAGTGTAAGTACTTATCTATACGTAAACATTTTTAAATATTGTATGTAGATACATACGTAGATAGCACGTCTCGAATACGTTCCAAAATAAACAGAACATCACTACAACACAGAAGCGGGAGCAGTATAACAGGGAACTCCTTAACTGTTCAGCTAAACTCCTTTTACCAAATAGTGGATAGAATAAAGACGACGCGGTCGGTTGGAAGTGCAACCCGCAACATATTGGTATTGTATCGCGACAACGCGACTGTGAGTGCCTCTGCAAACATCGTTACCTGGGAATACCGAACTGGGAATGCGATCTGTTTCAAGCTTAGCGCATTTTATACTAAGTCTTTATTTTTATTGCGTATTTTGTGCTCGTCGAGTGATTTTCTATCATGTGAATACTTTCGATCAGATGAAGTGTCTTGAAAGAGTCCGCTTTGTTACGACTCCCACTGCTTTCAATGTCTCCATGGTCTAGTGATATAAGACTTGAGATTTTGAAACATTTGTGTCAATGAAAACAAGATAAGAAATTTATTAGACAAAATGAGTACCAGGGTTCAACTTAGTATAAAACCGAGTTCACAACCCACGTCAGAGGCCTATTAGCTTGCTATTAGCCGGCTGCTTGTACTCTATACATATACATACTGGGTGTAAGGGACAGCGTCTCGCAAACTGATAGGGATTGCTCAGTCAATGGAACTGAACATCTACCTGCATGATTTTTTATCAGGAAGTGAAAAAAAATATTGATTTTTCATACAAATTGTCTGATTGAGTTGGTCATTTTGTATGGTAAGTCCATTTTTTTTCATCTCCTGAAAGAAAATCCGTCATAGTTGCTCAGTTTCGTTGACTGAGAAACCCCTATCAGTTTGCGGGACCTTACACCCCATATATTAATTAATCCCTCCAATATTTGTACCTTGAAGTGGTTACTATTGTTTTAACAAATCCACCGATTTACCGCCACAAATTCCTTTGACACTTGCACAAAGCAAATCAGGGTTGAGGCGGACTGCAAAGGGCGTTTCGGTTGTGCTACGTGTTTAGCTGCTCTTCGAGTTCCACTAGAGTCTTTGTGCCTACACAGTCCGTACTATTTACTATTCAAATACAGCATTAATAAAAAACTTCTGTTTATGAAAAAAATGGTTCTGTTTTTACGGAAAATTTATTTAAACAGATTTATTTTCAAAATTAAATTAAATAAGTAGGTAACCTATTTGAAAATCCAAAACAAGCACAAAATTAAGTAATCATATTTAACAAATAATTGTATTGTTATAATATTATGTAAAAAATTTGACATCTTAAAATATACTGTTTATGAAAACTATTTATGGCAGTAAATTTTCTTTGACGTCACTTTTAAGGCCCTATTTAATGTACTAGACAAAAAAATACCTTTTTACGTTATGTTTATGACAAGATATTTCTGATAACCAGAAACCGTAAAGAAAAAAACTAAGTATAAGTGTAGAAAAGCGTATAGAATGAATAAAAAATATCTATGGATAGATATAGATATATTAATAAGTATCATCTTCTTCCCATGTAGTTGGTTCGACTGACATAACTTCATCCTCAAACAATAGACAATGGAGTAGTTGTAGAGGCCTAAGCACCAATATTTTCGCTCTTCCTGTCGGTCATTGAAGATAATTCAGCATAGGCGCATTAATATTTATCACGGTATTATACTCCAATTGCTGCATTGAGTGAACAGTAACAGGGTGTGGTTTGCTGCTAATGCTGTTTGCATATTATTTTGTGATTTACATACATATAATCCCGCCTTTATCCCTAATGGAGTAGACAGAGCATATACGACCTAAACAAAGGTCGTTCCGCCACGTCAGACAAACTTTTGAGGGTTATTCAAGATAGATTTTCTAAGTATATATATTGCTGTAGTGACAAGTTGTCAGCCCATCACCTAAATTACAATATACTGAAACCCTCCGATGCCTTAGCTGGTTTTTACAGCATGCCCGCACATTCTATGTTTTTCTCTCGCTCCTAGGCCAGCATGGAAGAAATTATTTTGTGATTTAAGTTTGAAGAAAAGGGAATATTTTATTCGGATCAACCTGTGGGCACATAATTCTGTGGATCAACAATTTAAAAACTCTACAAAACAATAAAGTAAAAACATAAAACTCATTTAGAAATATGATTAATAGCTAACTGCGTTTTAGGTTTAATTCACCAACACTCACTATACCTTTATTATTGTCAATTACTGTTGTCAACTAGAATTTGTATTAACCTATCCAACACCCCGTCAACTAAGCTAGCATAACCTATTAGATATCGAATACGTATTCAAATCTAAGATAACAAATACCGTGTCTCTGTTTAGCTATAATAGCAATAACAGTAGCAATACAATCCAGCCAGTCATCGCATCGGAGCGTTTCAAGCATTATCTTGCCGTTACACCTGGTCGCATTGATATGCATTTGCTGTGCACTTGATTAGCCCTGCAATGTTTACTGGCTATTGCAGTTGCCATTGCTCGCGCATTGATTGTTTGCACCTGTCCCTCTGTTGCTCATGAGTTCGACGCTCTGTGCGTTCATGCGTGCCTGGTACTTTCAATCACCATCTATCTAGTATTTATCGTATATATACCGGGTGTAAGGGACGGCGTCCTGCAAACTGATAGGGGTTGATCAGTCAACGATACTGAACAACTTCCATCAAGAAATTCAAAATGTCCACCTCGACAATTTATACGGAAAAACCTTTTTTTTTCACTTCATAATAGAATTTCCTGGTGTTCTTTTTTTTTAAATCTTTATTGAGAAAAAAAGGCATTAGTCGCTGAGTGACTATGTCAGCCCCATATAGCAATTACAAAACTATTGTCTACACTTAATTACTTTTAACATTACATAATACAACTTAACAGCTATTGAGGATGTTTGATGTTTGATAATATCATATTTACATTACCAACTTCCCAAAATTTATGATGTGCTTCTAACTCCAGTGCCTCTCTTTCTGCAACACACTGGTGGAATTTGTTCAGTGTCGTTGACTGAACAATCCCTATCAGTTTGTGGCGTGTGACTGTCCCTTACACCCTGCATAGTTTGCATACAAAAAATTTGGAAAATACAGTCACTTTCCAAAATTGATGTATACAAACAATTGTTACGAAAGCAAACACCAAAAATATTTAAGTGAAAGAAATAAAATAAAATGCCACTAATTTCCCTGTTAACCAAACTTAATTTCTACTTAAGTGACCATAAAATAAACCCTGCAATTCCACACATTTAATTACCACAGGTGGCTATTTTCATACCCAACCGACCCGCCGGCTCCATAAAGTACGTCGTAACTGCAGCCAGCCACGTAAGTCAAGCAACATTACTCTATTGGCCTATTTGGCGAAACCGTACCTTACGAGCAAGCAGGACATGCGATATATGGGAGTGTGTACGTGCAAGTACAAGCCCTTGGTGTCTTCCCATCTGCACCTAACGGCGGCTTATCGCTCCGCTGGCAACTCGAGCATTCGTAGCAGTTGCCAACAGGCCTATGCTAAGCCGGATATCAGCTGTCGTGCGCTACGCCGTAGCAGAAATCTACGAGTAAATAATTTGATTTTATAAATGGTGTTAAAAATTTACCGGGTTAATGCACGCGCTCTTTGTTGCTAAGATAATGGACTTTCAAGCCAGGATTAACGTCTGATCTAAAGTCGCTAGGCTTTAATTACATTATAGAAGCTTTCCAATTAATTTGATCAATATCTTCTCATAACATGACTAGATTTTTCCTGAACTATCGATGATTTCCACTTTTCATTACTTCACCAGAATGCATGTAGTTAATTTTAGCGCGCCTAATAAAAGCGATTCCATTACCTAAACGTCGGTATGAAATTGTTGTCGCCGCCAGACGGTCGAGTGTGTGTGCACCCTAACAATTACAAGCAGTGCCCTCTAACGTCCGAATTAACTTTTTTACTGGAACAGCTTGCACACTGGCCCAGTAATTGGCAGACGAGTCGCTACTCACAATGGGAACCCACTACTATTTGCAATACTGACCAACAGCGCAATTTAAAAACAGGGATTAAATAATACATTCAGAAGAAATTCGCAATGAAAATAAAAAAATAAGTAATGCATATCTTATTCATCCAAGTTCGCTAAATTATGTAACTCAGACGTATTTTTTGAAAATTAAATAACTCTACGTTACTATACGGGGTGTAAGAGACAGCGTCCCGCAAACTGAAAGGGGTTGCTCAGTCAACGAAACTGAACAATATTCACCAGGGTTTTTGAATGGTTTTCCATACAAAGTTTCCGATTGAGGTGGTCATTTTGTATGGGAAGGTAATTATTATTTTTATATCCTGAAAGAATTCTCAGGCGAAAGTTGTTCAGTTTCATTGACTGAGCAACCCCTATTAGTTTGCGGCTCACTGTCCCTTACACCCAGTAGATTTAAGTCTATTCTTATTGTGCGAGTGGAATTTTCCATTGACCGCGATTTCCCTCCTCTCTTAGCCGGGCAAGTATCGTTTGTATCGGTGATCGCTGAGTGGATTGCTGCGACACCTTTCAAATAAATTGTCCTGGGCCGAGACGGTAAACAACTCAACCCTATGCAGATGTTCTCACTAAAGAAAACGCCTGCTATTTCCTCAGGGCACTACCAACGGCCCTCAAATTGCTCCCGACTCACAACGTTTTCTTTCGAAACCGACTTTAGTGTTTTTCGACCCCTTTCTATTTAATCTGCAAAGTGAAATGGCTTTAGTGTTTTCGTTATTGAAGTATTTGGCCGCGGATAGTGCAAAGATAAAGTCAAATGGTACTACCATTGTTCCAAGAAAATATATAGGGAAAAATATTCAATAAAGAAATGCTGTTTTCCAGTAAAAAGCAAACAAAATAATTAAAGTCTTAATGCAATCTGAACCTGCAAGAAATCTTTTCCTCGACGCTTAAATGAGTCACGTTTCCACCGATACTCGAACATAAAAAACGACTTGTTTCCGTCTTAACTAGCTTAGTTTCTAAAACAAAAAGTGTACAACAGCGTAACAAACGTCGGGGAAGTTTTGAGTCGTCAATCGCAACTAACAACGTTAATTAGGTGGCCGGCTAACAAAGTTCGATTGTGAGTGAACAGAGGCACTGGACTCTATGAGGCGAGCTGGCTGGATGCATTCAATGACAGAGTACAGTGGTACAGGCACATGACACGACACGTGACAGTCAGAAGACTGTCTCTACACTAACGAGTTTTCGCCTCTATTTGAATACCTGCGCGAAACTGTTCAAAACTACGTGTTTCAACAGTTTCCAAAGGTAATTCAGCCGCGGTTTTCGTATTCTCGCCAAACGCACATGTATTCGAAATTCGAATAAATCAATCCGTGGGGAAACAGCCAGTTGCCAACAGACCGAGAAGACGTTTAAACAACGAGTGGACGAAGTGAGGTGACGATATTGTGAAAGCTTTCCGATTGCAACCGTGTTTGTCAACTCACCAAATGCAATCTGGATTGTTTCAGTTGATGCTATTGGGAGAAGATAGTGCACAGCTTTCAGTTTGAGCGACTACGATTTAGAATTGCATGATTTATTTGACTGCAAATAATATCAAATATATTTTAAGTAGCTACGTGGTTATTTATACAGAAAATGAATTCGTTAAATTGAATACTGATTGAGAATCTTGGATACCGATATCAGACTAATTTCCCGTTCCCTGTAACAAAATACGCTGGAGCTGGTTCCATTATGTACTGTGCGATGAACCGTCTCGAATCAATAAAAGATTATTATAACTTTGCAAATATACATAGACAAAGTTGGGAAGGATCAATTGTCCCATCGGAATCCGCTTTGAGGAATCCGCCGAGTTAGCCGCGCCGTTCAAATATTTCGACAAAAGGAGGCCGAATCAAAATTTCTCCCCCGAGACGTGACACGTCAAACGATTTCGTTACTCGCAACGAAATTCCTAATTACAGAGATGGGAAAATAACGGAAAATTACATTAAATCGCGGGTTATCTAGGCTCTTACTCTTATTATTTTCGGAGATGGGGAGCGTTGACTTTGAAATTTACTTAATTATGTTGTAAAGATACCGATCTGGATAAAATGGCCCCGCGTGCGATTGACACAGACTTGCTTCTTGAATTGTCACACAAGTCTATTCACATTTTCATTCACTCTTTATAGAGCCCCGTGAAAATATTTTTTGCTAGAAGATATCCAATTAGCCGTTTCTACGTTGTTATTAAAGATTTATAACTTCTAGGACACGAAACAATGTAGGTTCGCAACTGAGTATCTCAAGGTGATGAGGACTAGTAGTGTCCTCCTCCGCTGCAGTGTTAATAACCTTTTGATCGTTTATTATCGGCGCCAAATGGAGTGGCGTGTTATTAAGGCACATACGGTGCAGTCTCAATCTCGTTAGCGACGTACGGAACCGTCTGAAATAGAAAACGGCCGGTGATTAATTGCCAATTACTTCAGCTGGCGAGCAATGCTGCGCCCACTTGTCGCCGCGTTTAAGCTCGCATATTATTTTTCCATCGAGCGTAAACAAATCGATCAGAACGCGGAACATTCAACATTCAACACATCCCATCGGGTGCGGCTAGCTAGAGCTATGTCGCGTCAGTTTTTCAAGTGCGCGCCAAAACGCGCGGCTAACCCAACAATAATGGTCATAAAATCAACAACAATTTCAACTCCATTATTCAAGCGTTAATATCAAATTATTTAGAATATTTTCAGGTCTATTAAGCGCTGTTAGCTCGTCACGAGTGCATTTTGATGGCCAATATTTGCATTTAGCACTCATAAAGTTGTCGCCTAAACAAATAAGTCGCGCGGGACCAATGCGAGGTCCCTATTGCGAAATTGTAATTTGCCATGATATAATTCAATATTTAGCGAGATGTAATTGAATATTTTTCCAATTTGTCGCGCGTAATGGGGCAAGATTGAGTTGACGGCCCCCGGGTCCTACCCCCGGGCCTGCGGGCTCACTCGCGAGCGAGCGGAAAGGGATGACGCTTCTTTACGCATAATCTTTGACATTTCATTATATTTTCCGGAATAACTTTGACCGCTGACCTGTTGCTCTGCATTAGCATCGTAATAATATTGTTTAATATTTTTGAGGAGTTTTGAAATGCATTAATCTTTGACATGTTCGTAATAAATGATAATGATAATAACAAATAAGACCCCAACAAAATAACAAATATGATTTTTGCATCAAAAATCCAAACTAAATACAGCATCAAACAACGCGAGATACGTTGAATAGAACTACCTATACGGTTTAAATATTGATTAATTGATTATCAATTTTACTTCAGAAACGAATAATTCAAACAAATATGACAAGTTATCAAATATACATACATATATAGTAACGCCTCCATCCCTAATAGGGTAGGCAGAGCCAAAGGCCTAAACAAAGGTCGTTTCGCCACGTCTGTCAAAGTTTAGAGGGTTATTTAAGATAGATTTGTTGCTGTAGTGACAGGTTGTCAGCCCATCGCAATATAATGAAACCCTTGGATCCCTATGCTGGTTTTTACAGCATGCCCGGGAAGAAATGCAGCTGGCACATTCTATGTTTTCCTGTCGCTCCCAGTCCAGCATGGAAGAAATATACATAGTAGCTACAATAAAATGATGGAGTATTTTTATAATAAACTTGTTTGTGTGTGGATCATCCACCGCTGTTTGTGAGGATCACGCGCGTGATCCGCGTCGCATCCACGTGATCCCGTGATCCACCATTGATACACCATGACAACTGATCAGCCATACAAAACTATTGACACAAAAACTCATCATTTGGAACAAGCGTAATATAAATTGAGTTTCAAACTTCATAAAAAATACAGTATGGATATTTTAGTTTAGGCAAATGTTACGTGATGGTTTCCTAGCTAGTTTAGATTCGTGTTATTGCATTTTGACATAGCAACCAAGAGGCCGGCCGCGTCACGTCGACTCATTCCAGTGGCAGCCGCCGCCGGCATACTAATACTCTGCGAGCGATTCCCTGTAATTCCCCCGCCCGCCCGCACACCCTCCCAGCTCTACCTGCCAGCATCTTGAATATGTTACACTGCTACAGATTTCCCTCCCTTAGAAATGCTGAGCTCGTACCATAAGAGCGGCGATATCCCCTCTCATTTTTCTGCGTTCTCCATCATAGCCCTAATTTCCTTGTTTAACAAGGCTCGAATGCGTTGCCGCGCGACATGTGATTCAGCCTGTAATTCGCCGCCCCGAGGCTAAACAAACTCAGCTTATCGCGCAGCATAAATTGGCGACACGTCGTTAAGGCGACCCGCACACTGCGCGCCGGCTTTATCAGCGGTCTCTCGTAAACCAGCGCCCCCTGTTATTGCGACCCGGCCGCGACATTTTTCCAGACTTTTTTCATATCGCAAAACGCCGGCCGATTGCAACGAACCGACGTGCGGAACGCTGCGTCGAACCGCGTAAACGATTCGGCTGCGACAATAAATATGTCCATTTGGCAGTGCGCGCCCGCTCTCTGCTCGTATCAACTAAAAAAGCGCGGCGCCTTGAGCGCTAGTGTAATTAGAGGCCAATCGTAAAACGAAAGGGTTGCGCCCGGAACGTCCCATCCTGATAATGAGCGCGACTGGCGCGGCTCCAGCCGCCGCTCATATTAGGCAGCTCTCTCGCCGCTATCGTTACGACTTTTACACTTTTACGAGTTGTTTAGTTTACAGAGCCGGCTGCGGCGAGCGCGTGCGCTGCCAAATGCTAGTTCGCGGCTCACCGCGCGCGGACCGCTCCCTAAATATCGCCGCTACGTGTTAATGAGATGTACTACGTTTCAGGCTCGTTTGGCATTGCTCGCGCGGCCCGCCCTCCCCGCGTCACATTACCTAAATATCAAGCCGTTAGCCCGCTCGTGCCGCGCCTCTAGTTTTATTATTCGTGAACTGCTGCAACCCCTGTACTGTTCGTTCGCGCTACCATTGCCACAACAAACTTTCACAAATACCGTTCCCCGGCTAGAGCAACTGTTGGCATCCGTTCACAATAACAGCAGAAGCTTCATTCCCGACGATATCAATTTTGCTCAGTGGGTCTTAATTAACATTTTCTTTTCTTTCCTTTCCAGGTGAGTGAGGAAGCGAATACAAAACCGGAGGCTTTGTGCGGCCGCCCGGCGCCGCCCGGCCCGCCCGGCCCAAGCTCCAGACAAAAAAGAATATTACACCGCTTTCAATTCGAACACACAGAAGAAAAAATATGATCTGCACTTTTGTAAACGCAAATGAGGTTCGCTTTGAAACGTGCGACTTAATTTAAATAACATTGTAGGCACGCGCTTGAAAACTGAGACTTTCCGCCAAAATATTCTGTCAGTGGCCACCCCATTCTCTACCTAGACATTAAATTACCAAACACAAAACATTTTATAGTATTTCGATTGTGCTTTTATCGATAATAGAACAGCATAAACTCTTAAAAACGCACTCATATTGCATAATAACTTGTTTTCTTCCATGAAATAAATTCAGATTTGCTATTCAAATATTTCGCAATAAAAATATACATCAAATCAATTCGCAGAAAAGGTTCGCTGAAAACTCCCAATATCTGTGTGTAAACATCTAGTATTCAGGTTCCTTCCTTTCTGTGCATACCTGGTACCTGGATAATGTTTGGGAAGCATACCGGGTGTAAAGGACAGCGTACCCGAAACTTATAGGGATTGCTTTCTAACGAAATTGAAATTTCCCCGGAAATTCTTTCAGGTTTTCAAAAATAGTAGCTTTTACATACAAATTGTCTGATCGAGGTGAACATTTTGTATGGTAAAGTCAATAACTATTTTCATTTTCCTAGTGAAAGTTGTTTAGTTTTATTGGCTGAGGAACTCCTATCAGTTTGCGTTAAGCTGTCCCTTACACCCTTTATAACTATGCCTGGTACCTGGATAACGTTTGGGAAAAATATTACGATAAAAAGTTATTTACTGCAGTTGAGCTCGGCTGATGCAAGTTTTATATAGCGATGAAAGCGTGGGAGTAATCACGCAGGTACGTACTCCATATCCTCCCTTTACTTTACAGTCTTAAATGCGCCACATAGAGTACCTATCCGAGATAGTTCATAAGCGTAAGTAGCATATAATATTTCACGGCTAAATAATGCAATATCATTTTTACCAAGGTAGAGAAGAAAATTCTACCTAAGAGCTTTTTTTTTCTATGAAAAAAATAAAATTCGAATAGAGATTTTTTGGAACTAAAGTTTCACCAGACGATACTCTCCCAAGAAAAACCTCCCACATTAATTTCATTAATGCAGAATACTGAGAAAAACTACAAAAACGTCAATCTCAACTTGTTTCAACAATTCAATTCAATTTCGCGAGTTCACATACTAGGTTCCCTAACATTACATAACCATGAGTACACGAGGTTAGTAAACGTTGTGCAACAAAGGAACGCGGGCTTCGACCTTCGAACCCTGAAAGGTTCAAGCTTTGTTCCTCGCGGTCAACGTCACCTCAACTTATGCAACCCTATCCACCCCACATGGAATAAAGTCGTTTTATTTAAAAATCATAAAAGTCGAATGAGAAAGAAATATGACATACGATATAAAATTTTAGTTTGACCTAATTTACATAAACATACGTCAAAGAACTACGCACATACTTCCAGCCCACACTGCGCGCTAGACAACGTAAGTATGTATTTATCGTTATCCATCATCCCAACAGCTTTATTTCCTGAGCCGTTTCCCCCGGCTTTTACAGGCACGATGACTTGTCACTCGGGTGCCTTACTAACATAATTCAAGGCAGGAACCTAGGGTTACAAGACAAAGAGTGCTAGAGCGGGCAAACACCCTGCACCCCGCACCCCGCACCCTGCACAACCCCCGCTCTTCCAGGGCCATCACCCTCTACTCATCCGCTTTCCTTCTGATAATACTCGCTTACGTAATACCCCAGCTTAGAGTGCAACTATAAAAATGATCGCGCGAATAAAACGGAACGTTAGAAGCATTGAAAACTATAAAATTTTCATTTATCAGCCCAGGAGACGATATCAAATTATGGCTTTGTTAACGCTGTTAAAGTTTGTTTAAGTTCCCTCGAGGTCGTAATTAATGTACTCGGAATTGCTTGGATATTATGGTCCTTCGTGATATCGCTATAATAATTGAATAGAGAACCAATTTTCCGACCGCTTGCAGTATTAATAATGACTTTATTGAGTAGATCGCGCAAGTGTACCGTGGGTCGTCAACCGCGGGGTTCGTAACCCTCTTGTTTGGACCCAGTGCAGCGCCACAGTGCAGTGCTCCGTGCATCGACATCGCTGCGAAACTATTTTCATATCATTCCTCCGACTCCACGCTTCATCATTACAAGTTTCCGCTCTCACTTGAATTACACCAATCGCTGTTTCAAATGCTTTCCATATTCAAATGCATTCGTAACAAGAAACTTCTATATTTTATACCGAGACTGTTGTTCAATTTTATACGCGTATTTATACCTCTTTTGAATTATTGCGGCGTTGTAAAATGCATTGTTGTTTTTAATCGTGTCGCGTGCTCTCTAATAGTCGTAAACTATAATGGAACATTTATATTTTATTTTTAAATACCATATATTTTCACGTAACACTGCTACCTGCCACCGTGGAGCTATTTACAGGCATTCTTACCTTCTTTAGATGTATTGTTTTTTCTTTTAATGCCTTTAATTTATTTGATACTTGAATTGAGCACTCAAAGCTAGAAGCGTGTCACAACAGGCCCTGTTGGTAGTCACTAGGCGCAAGAAGGCACCAGTTTCCAATCCGGAAGTTATAAATTTGCTTAAACTTGTTTGAGTTGCGAATTCCCGCGATGTTTGCCCGGACGTGCGGGTCCATTTAGTCCCTAAACATACCGCTAACTTCTGCGCAAGCAACGATAACTAACAAACATTCTATCATACAAATTATTTGTTACCATAACCACTAGTAACTTATGACATCATCAATAAGCATGTAAATAGTAACGGCTACATTAGGAGTTTAATAGACTTATTTACAAAAAAGTAAAACGCATGACAATTGAATTTTAATCCAAACAATAATAAACCTTTATAACAGCGAAGTTGTTGGGTACTTTGAACTACAGTTCAAACGAGCGCTCCAGCACAAAATAAAACAAAATGGAAACATATTTCACCAAGAAACAAAAATACAATTTATAAAACAAACAAGTTTTACCCTGTAGAAACAATCATATAACTCTGTAGTTCGGTACCAGAGTACCAGGCGAGTATAAAATGTGTAGAGCATGCATCGCGGGGAATCGCAGGCACCAGAGAACTTTCCTTATGATCCGTGACACCTTCCAAACTTAGTTGCGCAAGTTACACGGATAAACCCCTAGGAGTACGGGAATAAGGAGAGTGTTTATTTGAATAGAGCAGAAATTACACTGCGTCTTCTAACTTTCTATTCAAATTCTGTTGGTTCGTTTTATGATCTTTGTAAAGTGTTAGTGTGATTTGAGATAATACTTTAAACATTCTAACCAGACTAAATAGAATTAGTATAGAGAGAGCGGCTTATGTTTCTTAAACTCCATTTATATTCGTTATTTTCTAAATATAGCTAACTAAATCATATTAATTTCTGCAATAAAATCTCCACCCTTTAAATACTACGTCGTCCCCTCACAAACAAAACGGTAGTGCATTTGGTGGTATAATATTATTTCCGAATTCGTTACTCGCCGGAAAATACTTTGTAACTAGTGAAAATTAAGGTAGGGACCCTTCCATAGGGATCAAAGGCACATTGACGGGTATAGCACTTCAAACAGATAACAAAATTTACCTATAACTACACATACAAGCCAACACAGCACAATCGATCCTTTCTTCCGTGACCTTTGTCAAAATGTATATTATCTTTACCGGAAATAGGTTTAATAAAATGGCATTAAACAAGATCGATATTTTCAGAGCAAAGAGAGAAATAAAAAAAAATATCAATAAAATAAAGGTTCCGCAACATCTTTTTCAAGACAGGCGTGGTCTACATTAATACCTTGGATTAGCTTTACCTTCTTTCACAGCGATGTAATAAAATTCAGCTTAAAAGTGCCGCGCGGTCGCTTTACTTGTACTCTACAAATATTCCTTTCACGGCGTCGGCCAAGTATTTGTGAGAAATAAGTACAATTTTCAGCGCATTTGAAAAGAAGTGCTGTATTTTAACATGATTTTAATAATGTATACGCTTGAACAAATTATTTACGATTGTCTTTTGATAATAGATTTGTAGGTATATTGCTGAAGTGACAGGTTGTCAGCCCATCGCCTAAATTACAATATACTGAAACCCTCGAATCCCTTAGCTGGTTTTTACAGCATGCCCGGGAGGAAATGCAGCTGGCACATTCTATGTTTTTCTGTCGCTCCCAGGCCAGCATGGTAGAAGCTACAAATCTATCTTAAATAACCCACAAAACTTTGTCAGACGTGGCGGAACGACCTTTGTTAGGGTCGTTTACGCTCTGCCTACCCCATTGTGAATGGAGGCGTGATTGTATGTATGTATGTATGTCTTTTGATAATACGCGGATCAAAAAGTCTAGAGGCGCTCTACTTCTTCCTCTAGTCCTGATAAGGATATCAGGACTTACACAAGCTTCGTTTAAAAACCACTAGCCGGTAAAACGTTAAGTCGAGATCAAAAGAGACGAAGAAAACAATTTGAAGAAAACCTTGTAAGTAATCTCATAAAAGATTAGCGCAGTTGACGGCGGGCAGCACGAGCTTCGGACTAGGACAGTGGCGCCGGCAGGGCAGCTCATTTTAAATGTATCAAAAGTTCACTCCAACTAGTTGCAGCTGGCAGGCAGAGGGGCAGGAGACAGGACTTCTCTCGCCCCCGGCAGCGTCTGAAAACAATCCCGACTGCGTTAATCACTTATTTACGTCCGGGTCCACTCCGCCACGGTATTTCTAATGAACGCCGAGAATTCTAATGAAGCGTGGGAATTTCGATTGTAATGAAGCGAGTCCGAACTTCGGAAGGGGTGTGAAAGTTTCCACAGAGCAAGTAAGAGATCTGACTCCGTAAATATGTTGCCGAGGGAAAGTATCTCTGAGCGGGATTAGAAACAGATTTAGCTGTGTAACTAATGAAAATCTTGGCTTGTGTGTTTTGGCGAGCAGATGGGAGAATTAATTTTGTAGCTTTTACTTGTAAGAGCTTTTAGCACTAATCACATTACCGAGACTACCATCGCAAGTACATAACCTAATTTCGAATTTTGCTCATTTTGTCTACTCTTTTCGTAAAAGAAATTGATGAAGCAATAGTTGAGTTTAGCACAGCCCTGACCTAACTCTGTGCGACATAATTTTACACTCGGTTAGAGGTCTATTTATTACGATGTCTTGAGCGTTTGTTGGTGGGTGGGTGGTTGCGGTGCATCACGCGGGAAGCAATCCCGCTGGTTCCGGCGGATACGTCTCCCGGGACCAATGGGAGCAACCTGCAACTAATCGCTCGTCATTTCCGCGATCGACCTCAAACCCCCGTTTTGAATACTTGATATTTGTCCTTTGTGCCGCGCTGGTCCAATTTCCAATTGTAATTACAGAACAGGACGTTCGCTCCTGTGCGCTGTGCATTCTCCACGGACGCAAACGAAATACCGATAATATCTTGGTAAAATGAAGCTACTTTTAAATCGATACTTTTGTAATCCAATGAGATCTATTGTGACTGTAGATCTAATCTGTACGCCAAAAATATATTGGCATAAACAAAACTTGTACATGTTTTATTTGGTTTCTCTTTCGAGAACAAGTTTTTCATTGTTTTCGACAACACGGAATTCATAAAATTATCAAACTAAAAACAATCTTACCTGTATTCCGGGAACTTCTGTATCGAACGTTCAACGGCTCTAAACTTCAATTGGTACTTTAAGAATTCAAGACAAACGCTTTTAGCCGAGGGGCACAGGGCAGGAACCGGGGAGCAGTAAAAATAGCCCAGACACTTACAACCAAGGTGCAGTGGGTGTAAGTACATCAAAGCGCCCGCTGACTTACCGAATGGGGTTATTGGATAGATAAACTGGAACCTTAGCTGAACTGCGAAAGGTTTAAAGTTTTGTCTAGAAACATTTTAGTATCTTTATTTTTGTAACGTCTCGACAATTTTCGTGCGCTTTAGGGGAGAGCGCCGTGAGTAAAGTTCATGTGAACTAAGTTTAAATTTGGCGAGCAGCTGCTCGGTGCCTGAAACTTCCACTACCTACAAACACTGTCCGCTTTCTGTCCAATCATTGTCACTTCACTAATTTTACATTTGATTAGGTATTCAGACTTTCGTACCTAATCGAATAGATTCTACACTGTAGAAGAACATTAATGTAATGTAACGAACTCTTTACTTTAGGTCTCTATTTTGATAGATGTAGATTGTTTTTTTAGTTTTGCTTAATATTTTAATATTGCTTAACCTCATAATGAATAATGAGTCCTAATTTTTTTCTATTCGGTACCTCTTGTCGCAAATATTCACATTTTTAGAACATGATCGATCATATTCATATTTAAATAGTATAGTTGCGTATGTGGCGCCCCCTAATCTGCAGTTTGCTATACAACCAGCTCGCAGGTTGCTACATGACATCCGGCGGTTATCGCTCGGCGGCGGAACGACCCACATCCCTCCTCCCCTCCCCTGCCCTCCCATCCCCTCTGCATCCCTATCGAGAAAAAGCGGAAAATCACGGGATATACCCACATATTTCTTGAGATCTCCCTTATCTACCGTAGGCGTAGATATTCTAATACTTATACTGACGATAGGTATAATCTCTGACGTGGGGGTTGATATTTTAGATATTTGCTGAGTATCAGAATTCAATAAGTGCAAAAAAAATAGAATTCAATTATCGCTACTGCTTTCGTAGCAATATGCTACGGCTCGTAGCAAGTGCTACAGTATTTTTATCGCAACTAGACAAAACTATTGATTTTATTTATATGCAATATTCATGCTAATAGCGCGTTCCTTTATAGACTGCATAGACATTAGTTTTTGAGCTGGAGTGGAGAATGAGCTGCCAAATAGCAAATTATATCACACTTTGGCAATGTGTGCTGTTTATGACGTCGGTTATTTGCAATTATGTTCTTTAGAACGTTAGTGACAAGTAACGATTTTGGATTGAGCTTCGACCTGACTACTCGTAAAGAAAAACTAATTAAATAACTTTCACCCACATTCCTCGCTGGGAATAATAAACATAGACCAGTAAAACCACAAGTTGGCGACAACCGTAAGTAAACTCAAGTAACAGGATATCTGGAAAAACTACGGTTTTATGGCGGGAATTAACGTCATAACCCCACTCTGCAGCCAAGTCTAGCAGCAGTCTCGAGTTTCCAATTATATCTCTTTCAGTTTAGCCAACTCGTATAAAAGTTCTAACAACGCGTGTCTTAAGCGTCTCCTAAGTGTAATACGCTCAAATACAGCTTTAATATGGAACTTTTATATGGCCAAAGATCATAATACTTATCACAAATATAAGTTTACCATATACTTTAGTGTAGTGATATCTTATTGGTCTCTTGAATGATACTCTATCACAGTTTTTGAGTTCTATTCTGTTCACAAATTGACTTAGCGTCTAGGCAAACGAGTTTGAGCAGCAAAAGTGCTAAAGCTGATCACGGATGCAATCATGTCTCTGAAAAATCGTTTCAATCTGGTTCGCCGCGAGCTGCGAGCCGCGCGGGAGTCGTCCGGCCGCCGAGCGAACGGTAATATGCTATTACTGCCATAACAACGTTACTCTCGACTTAATTCCGCTCCCGGCTACCGGCCAGATTTGCTAATTTCTCTTATGCGCACCGGCGGGCATGAAAACCCAATCTAAATACACCTTTAGCTGATTGCTTAGATTAGATACCAAACGCCCGTGCACACACCTATGTTTCCGACAAACAACACTCTTTATACTTTTATGCTGCCGTTGGAAATCTAATCCGGCAAAGAGACAAGACATTAGAAAGCCATTACAAGCCCCATAAACATGAACGTGTTACACAACAATGTCGGAACTGTTTATATAGACGGCGAGCGCTGTCTGGAAATCCTCTCAATCCCCGAGCGTCAATTCAATGGTTAACGTGAGAGGCCGCCAGCCGACAGCCGACATTCAAAGGAGCTATTATTGAAGGAGCACCGATAAAGGTCAATTAGGATTCAGCGCCGTCCGCCGACGTCACTCCTGCTAGCCATCTGCACAATATTGTGCACCAATTATTACTCAATAAACCCCATGGTTTGGCTCTCAGGGAAACGGTACCAGAGTAATCAGATAAGATGTTCCACTACCGGTCACTAAAGGCTGCCTTTGACACCAAACTTAATAAATAGAAGCAAAGTTAGACAAACGTAGAGTCCGTCCGAAATAAGAGCACATCAATCCATTCCAATCCTGATTTTCTTTAAGGAGCGCTTTAAATCCTTTTATACATCAAAGAATGGTGAGGTAGACGGCTATTGAAGTCCCGGGTGAGCATCAATGCCTATTGCCGCGTCGCTTATCGCGAGTACCGACTCTAGACTCGAGTCGCGTCGCGTCGCGTGGGACCCGTTTCAAAAGACTGCATTATTGCACTGACGCGAAGTGTGATTATCGGTAAATCGACTGAGTTTGAAATAAATTACACAGTGTTTAAGCTTGAAAGAACGTTTGACTAAATTCTTGGGTGTATATCATACAAGGTGTAAACAACCAGAGCAAAGTATGTTGCTCACCGTAAGATCCACAGGCCAGTGATTTCGCTGGTTCCCATGCACTTCAGACCGGAATCCAAAAGTGCGTTTACCCGTGTTGGCGGTAGAAAGAAGCGATTGGCTGGGCATTTCCAGGCATTTCCCATGTACACTTTGCATAAACTTGGTAGTCTCATTCCAAGTACTTCGGTAAAAAGAAAATTTAAACAAATAATTATTTCCATAACTTAGAAAGTTTTCCCATGTTTGCAATCGGTTACACATTAATACGAAACCAATAAAGGTCAATCAGCAATACCACGGCGCGATCCCGCCGATCCCTCGCCGATGCCCGCCGATCCCGCCGGTTGCGGCTGAATGCGGCATGCGGGTCACGTCTGCAATATAATGCATCAATGAGATCGCCCGCCGCCTCTTATACGAGGAAATATAAAATCATTTCGCCCCATTACCATTCCGACAAAGTACTATTTTGTTTCAGTTTAATTTAAAATTATTTTAACGAAAGCTTTTTTTATATTGTACAATTTTGTTTTGTATAAAGTTTCGTAAGTTATAATAAAAGGTTTGGAGTGATATAATATGGTGAAGACACCGTACGTCGTCCCTGTGCACGGAATCGGTTTGACAGAATATCCCGTCCCGCGTCCCGCGTCCGCCGCCTGTCACGCCACAGGGGACCGTATTCAACTGACATTTTATTATTTTTATGCTAATTCCCCGCTCGAACAGTGAAATAAAACGTAATTTGAATTTTTGTCATACCCATCCCTTCTGATTACTGAGGTGTAAATACTGAAAGTTGTCAGCAGAATACAATTTACCATTAAAAGAAACGCAATATTGTAGCAACAGTAAAAAGTAAATAATATCATTCATCACAAAGTTACAGCTATTATTTGTAACGTCTTGCCTAGCCGTAAAACGTAACTTCCTTAGGACGCTGTGCATGGACGAATAACCTTAATGGCTCGCTGACAGATTATTTCAGAAAATTAAATTTTAGCTCGTTGGACACAGACCATAAAGTTCATGCTTACAAATCTCTTTGTTATGACATCGTAACGAGATTATGTCCGTTCGTTGAAGACGCCATGTCGTCATGATATCGCATGTTGTATTATTTTACGCTATAAACGCAAATTATATTATTGCGTCCGCCTCCGCTAAATTATACAGCAACATATTAATATAAGCATCGGATCGAACGCACATCATAACAGTTTGCGACCAATAAACATAACAATGGGAATTATTTATAGTGAATAAAGATATTCATGTCCTCATGCGGGTGTCAATCTGTTAACGATACGATAGATTGTACGGAATTTCTGTAATAAGCTTCACAATGATAAAATCGTATGAAATATTTTCCTCGAAATTCGAACAAATTGGCGGAATTGTGTGTATCAACGGTCGGTTTGGGCGGGCAATTGTAAGCAGGAATAACAGGTGAACAGGTTTGTTAGTGACATAGCCTCGATATTGAGAAGGTAGGTAGGCAAGGAGCCCCGGCGCATCTATTGTCAACGGGGAGGCGCTCACGTGGTCACGTGGCCCGTCCACCCGACCGCCCGATTCACGTGTCCAACAACTGTTACATTTACCCTAATACTTGTAGGCTTCTGTTTACCCGCAACTCCTTCCGGCCCTCGGATACAACGTGCCAGGAAGTCCTTCAAACCACTCAAAACTTATTCCTAAACTCACGTGTTTCTAAATTAAAACCATTGCTCTAGCTGACCTCGTTAAATTTTTTACGCAATTTTTTTTGGCTTCGCGGTAAGTAAGTTTCCGAGGGAAGACCGTCAAATTCACTTTGGTAAAAATACGTACAATTAACAACAATGTTACGTTGCTGTTTTTAATAAACTCTTTTTAACAACTTTTCCGTTTAAACATCGGAACAGTTTCGCAATTTAAAGGGTAATATGCGTAGGTATTTTATATAATGTCTGTGTGACAGTGAATTTAATGCCCTTATGAATATGTGATGCCGTCAGTTGTAGTGGACGGGGCTCCACGAGGCGCCACTGTGCGATTATCTGACAATTAGTGACGGGTGCAGCGCGGCGTGATGGGGGTGCCTCGGGGCTATTCCACACGTTACTGGCTCCACTCGATATGCATATTTGCACTTCATACAAGTTGCCGATAGAATAGGTAACTACTTGAGTTAACTTATATTTGAACTTCAGATGAATAAATTGGTCTATCTTACCTCTGGGTGGGATTAATTCAAGATTACCTGAATTTGTTTAATATTGGTACAGACTTTACCTATCTTTACCATCCCTACATTAAAACTTAATTTTTACTTCATTCTTGTTATCAAAGACTTTAGAAAAGAAGATTTTTATCCGAACTTTATAGAACTTAATCACGCAACATCCTTAGGATATAGAATTAAAATAAAAAACGTTTTTCCACAACGCATTGCAGCAATGCATCACCACAAGAGTTCTTCGAATCATAATGAATAAGCAGCATGGAGCTGTCACTATCACCGTCCCCCCTCCACCCCCTTGTCCTTCCCCCCTTTCCCTGGACACCGTATCGGGCGGCCATTGTGATATTGACGAGCATTGTTATCAACCTATCACACTGATAGTGATAACAGCTCGCCTGCATTGCTAATATACCCAAACTGAGATAATATACCATTGCTAATATAGCCAACATACTTACATACATATAATCAAGCCTTTATCCCTAATGAGGTAGGCAGAGCGTACACGACCTAAACAAAGGTCGTTCCGCCACGTCTGACAAAGTTTTGAGGGTTGTTTAAGATAGATTTGTAAGTATATTAATATACCCAAACTGAGATAATATGACCGAGAATATGTAGGTATTTACATAATCACTATTTGACAGTGACTTCTTCTTCTTTGCTTCGTCGATAATTATTTTAATCCTTCAGTTAGGGACTCAGAGATCATAAAATATTTTCTAAGAACACTTGCTACGTATAGTTTTTTTTATTTAATTAATTATAGATACTAACTTATTTATTATTTATTTATTTAGTTACTGTTTATTGTACACAAGTAACATGAGAAAGACAATACACAAGGAATAACGACACAACAGGTACAGCTTATTTCTACTAAGAAATTTCTTCCAGCTGACCTATCAAAATATAAAATTTGTATTATCTTTCCTCAGACTAACATAACCGGTGAACATAGAGGTACTTATACTTATAGTAGCGCAAAGGGTGCGCAGCTGATGATAGTGATACAATAACTACAGCAACCAGACTCCCAAACCAGAAATTTTCGCAATTTTCAGTCACTTTAAACCTTAGAAAAGAACGAGCGGAGAGCTCTTTATTAATCCAATTTCAGACATGTGGTGGGAATTCCCCCGTGTATTCCGACCACACTCATTATTTCAGGCTGACGTAACAACATTAACTTTGAAATGCGGTTGCGAATTTCATCCAAGCTTGCAATTAACTAGTTGGCTGATATAGTGCGTGCCGCTGCCGGCTGCTGGCCGATGTTAATATGGCAATAATAAATTGTGAGCGGTTACCGACCGACCCCACTGTCCCCAGGCCAGGCCATTAAAAGACTCCATGATATATTCTGCACATCATTTGACTGTTGGAGCGCAACTGTTGGTTTGAGGTGTCACAACATCCGATGAGCTGTGATCCTCCTTAAATATGTGCGTCTGTTCCGTAGCTCTCCACAGCTCGTAGCGTTTGATACTTTTCTCAGATGTGCTACGACGTAGCAATATACTAACAGAAAACTTTTTTTAATGATAAATGTTACATTGCTTTATTTCAATTACTATCTGGGTTCATAATAATAATTGGTGGCAAATAAATATTTTCTATTCTATTCTAAAAGTCAAATCAGCAACTTTTATGAAATGTCAAAAACGCTTTTTTGTTTGAAAATACTGGGTTATGACGTCACTCGCCAGTAAATATTGACTACTCAAATCGATAACTTCTATATTAAAGCTAAAATGATGGATTAGATCCACAGTATTTTTAGCTATCACCTTTATTTTTTAGTCACCCAGTCAAATGCCTATTGTAAAGGTACTTAATACTCATATGTATACTTAATTTTGGCTACGGTGAACAAGTGGCTGTCGAATTAATTTTAAGAGTAAAATGACGATGTATCTCAAATTTCTTTGACATTAAACTATATACAATTGAATAACATTTCGGATGCCACTGATTCAATCCAATTACAATTTATGACTGAGTATATTTATAGAGACTTTATTGTAACATACAAAACTCGTAGTTCCTAACGGTTTAAAAATAATTGAACCAGCTAACCGAGCGCATGCAATTAAGTAGTTTCAAACACGCGGTCAGAGTATCAGTGAAATTTCCCCGGTGTCACCTAATTTTATTAAAATAACAGACAGCCAGGCCAGCAACCCGTGGTTAGTTTTCATTACCCGCGGAAGTGATATTTTATCCCTCGAAATGTGTGCTGCACAAATATGAACAACAGCCCACCGCAACATTGGCGGCGTTTATGTCACCGCACACAACCCGACAACAGACCCATTATAGATACACAAGGATTTTTAATATCCACGGATTAAGCTCGGCTTAGTGATGTATCCGGTTTGCGTTAGATCTCTAATTAAAACTGCGTGCTGGCTAATGAGGTCGCTTGTGTAGTTGTGTTGTACATGACAACGCATAAATCCCGCGTAATGAACGCAGCGAGCGTTAAATAAGGCCGAGTCACTCGAATCGTCCACAATGCGATTATACCGTTACGTGGAGCCGGATACCGGCCGGACGCTTAACACACCAGAAGTCGTATTTTTGAACCGCTCGAATCAAAATTCGCATACGAAAGAGTGACATCCGGATGCAATTGCCATACAATTTGGCATGCGAATGTTGCTCTTTCGTATGCGAATACGATTCGAGTGATTCAAAAATACGGCTCCAGCTCCCGGCCGCGCACGCCTGACAAACCAGGTGAGGCCGCCCTAAGCGGCGATCCATGTGTGCTAGGGGCTGTCATATTGTCATCGGTAAGAAGATGATGCGATGCAATTTGTTCGTGCGACGAAAATACGAGATGTAAAGGACAGCGTCCCGCAAACTGATGGAGCTTGCTCAGTCAACGACACTTCCACCACGATTGTTTTTCAGGAAGTTAAAAAAAATATTGACTTTTCCATACAAAATGTCCACCTCGATCAGACAATTTGTTTGGAAAAGCCAATTTATTTATTTTTACTTCCTGATACCATTTCCTGGTGGAAGATGTTCAGTGTATTTGACTGAGCAACCCCTATCAGTTTGCGGGACGCTGTCCCTTACACCCAGTATACATATTTCGGCCAAGGAGTTGGCAGAATGTTTGATCGCATGATCGTACGAGCATTTTCATCGGACGGCCGCACCGGTGTACAACCGATGACATTAGGACAATGCCTAACTTCGATTAATATGAAATTAAATACTTTTCAAATATGAGCCAGTAATCGTAATTATCCTATGCCGTGGACGATAGGTTCCAAACACCAAAGAGCTTCGAAAGCTCGCCACTTGACACAATTTAATTATGCAACATGAGACTTTGTCAATAAGCGTTAGCGTTTAACGAGTGTGTGGCGCCCCACTCGAGGGCCACAGATAAAATTCTAATTCGTTCCTGATTCCCGACTCGCTTATCCAAACGCATTCGATTTCGGCCGTTTTGTAATCTGATATTTTAGTACTCTTAGGGAAACAAGGTAATTATGAATTCTTGATTAAAATTAAAATTCGAGAGCCTGTATTGCCGTTGCCCGGGGTGGACCACTAGGAGGTAGATCCTAGAATCGTAGGATCGCCCTTTGCATAAAAGATCATATTTTTCTTCTCCTGCTAGATTCACTTACAGAAAACTATTAAATTTCCCGAACAAATCAATAACTATTTCCACTTATTCTATCACATTATCTCCTTATGAGTTTCCATAACCATGTCCACTTATGAACGCTTGTTTGTCCACAGCCTATCCTCATTCCGGCGGCCATCGCAGCTGGACCCCGGCTACACCCGTGGCGTGCTGAAGCGCGCGTTAGACGTGTGGGAGCAAGCCAGCCGCCTCACCTTCACCGAAATCAACTCCGACGAGGCTGACATCGTCGTCTCCTTCGCTAAGTAAGTGAACACGGCTTGGTAGCAAAACTAGAGACACCAGGACTCGTTGGAAAGCGGACATCCCCAAAAAACTAATCTTAAACATATGTGTGGCTGTACTTCGAAAATTCATCCTTAGGGTCCTAAGAGCTGATGCTGCCAAAGGAATTCCCTTGTTTACCCTCAACTGTATTTTGTCATGTACACTAGGGACTATAAGAAAAAACACACCTCAAAACTCTTTAATTTACTGGGTTTTATAACAACAAAAAACATTGAAGCTAAATAGAACATTGCCTAAACAAAATTCTAATTTGCGGAGTAAATGTTGTGTAGATAAATAACCCTTAAAAATCAAGCAGGTTTATTTTAAAAAAGTGTCCGAAACACATCGCTTGATTTATCGTGTTGATAATAAATAATAATCAACTGCGGATTTACAGAAACGTCCTATCCATTTTAAGGGGATTTGCGAGCTTCTCGTGCGAGGCATCAAAATAAGGGTTCCGCCGACCCCGTCTACGAGTTCTCACAAAACTCACATATCCCTAAACACGATACTAAACACACATACTTTTTGAATACGTGGCGTTACGGGCTACCGAAAAGCAAAGCGTATTACGGATTATACAAAGCAATTAAAAAAGTACGAGGTCAGTTTTTATCCAGATTGAAAAGCCCAAAAGTTGTGAATCACGTGAAATAGACGGCTTAAATTGAAACTCCCTCGTTAAATATAGCTTGATTGGATTACGCACATTTTATTGCATTAAAAAGTCAGGATACATTTTTCAGTGATATGTTATACAAAAAGTGTTGTTGTTTATGTCCCGCTGACGCACCGTCGTCGCCGGCTGCCGGTGGCGAGTGCCGAGAGCCGGCACCGAACGCGTGGGACGCCCCGCGCCGCTCACGATTCACTTTCATTCAGGGGACGTGACTCGCTAAATCCACTTTGCTACTTATCTAATACTGCAAACGGAAAATTGCTTCGTGTTTACTGGAAATAGTTTACCTGCGAGAATATACTGTCAAATAGTTTCTCTCTCCACGAAAGTATTTTTACGGGCCAAGTTTTTGGAGAGAAAGATCTTAGTTTAAATTAACTTTTTGTGTCGCTAATGCGGCGCACCACCCCCCATGTTTTGTATTCATTGCACGCGACACTCATTCGTTCCGTGAAGCCCTCTCTATATATTTTCCTGTTTAAAATGTCAATGTTCAACGAAGATAACACTATAATGTGGAAAACACAGACACATTTTGTTGTATTTTCAAATGTTGGCTTAGCATCAGACATTTGGCGCGCTTGGACCTCAGACAATCCCAGTTTATCCTTTTGTTTTAAGGGAAAAGTTCAGTTTCAGAGCTAGAATTATAAAGATTGCGGGTAGGAGTTATTTTCATTAAAAGAATAGTATATTATTCTGTTCAAGCTTAGTTATCTAATAAACATGGTATGTACAAAATATAGCAATAATCTATGCGTGAAATATGGTGATATAATAGCAGTAATGAAAGCAATATGAGCATATAGAGAGAACGTATCGTATCCTGACAAATGACGCGCGCTGCGGACAGGCGGCGCATATCCAATGAGCGCAGGGCGAAGTTTCCCTTATTAGATCACCGTCGCCAGCGATATGAGAAAGTAGTGGCGACAAAAACCCCAGCCGTGGACATATTGAGACCGCCATATTGCGGCCTGTGCAAACTTGCAGCGCAACCGCACCAACTTCACTGTGCTCTGCATAAAATTTTCTTTTTTCCCGAAGTAAGGCGGAGGCGGCGGACGCCTGAAACTTGAGCGCGTGCTCGGTTTATTAGTTGCCGGCCCTGATCGGGATTCGGTGCACGGCTTTTGATATTGTTTTGATAACGTTTGCAGTGCTTTTTGTAAACATTATATCGGGCGAGCTCATGAAATTCAAAGTAATTGGCAGCTTAACGCTTGAGAAACGACCACATCGCTAGTAGAGCGTCCAAACTTCTAAGATCAATTTCCAATCCTGCCAACTCGGTGTTTTGATTTCGGAACCTAAATTTTTTGCCAAAATCTTTGCTCTATAAAATTGTAAACTGAACGTGTGAGGATTTTCAGGCACGTGATAATAAACTGATGGATGCGACGCTATCGCTCGGTAACGCGCATAGATTATTGATGTCGTGTGTGTACGGCTACGACCATACCGAGCGCGTATCAAATGCGTACCTGTCTTGGGTTTTATGCGTGCCGTTAACTTATATTACACTCTATAAAAGTCTTCCGTTTCGAACGTTATCCCAAAGCAAAGTAGTTCAATAGATGGTATTTTACATTTTAAGCGAATCGTAATACAGCAACATATTATTATTGCGTCGTATAAAATAGGGGATTACATAATACATGGTGAGACTTTAAAGTCTATAAAATAATCGTAATAAGTGGTATGGTAGTTAAAGAGACCGACCGGTTCATAATTCTAGCTTATAGCGGCGGGTTGAAGCTTTATTTTATGGTTAGTCGTGTTTCCATCACGGGCTCGCGTTCCGTCGCCGGTCGCCGGTCGCCACGAGCGATGCGCCCACGACGCGATGAGGCGACGAAGCGACGACGCGACGCGCGACGTGGACGAACTGATTGCAAGCACGGACTACACCCTGTAGACTAGGAGTGCGAGATTTATTACCATCATAAACCTTACTACCCGGTAATAAAGGATGCGTAGCGTAGTTACGTCCGTTCTACAACTTGCGAATTATTATAAGTGCAATACTACGGAATAGCAGTAAAGTTTCATGTCGTTTGATAATTTAGTGGAAACAATTAAAACTGTAAAGACGTTAAACAGGGAAATTGAACACGTTCCTTGGGAAGAGAATTAGGGAAAACATTTAACGCCATTATTGCTAATTCGCCTACGAGTTCGTAGCACTTCGTAACAAACATTATGAACGGTTATATATTTATAATAAAGTAAGACATTTTAACTGTCAATTATTATAAGAAGACAATAAATAAGTTGCATCCAAGCCATCGGTTGTCGAAGAAAAACGAAAAAATAAATCAGTAATTTTATAAGGCTGAAAAGTACATGCCTTCTGAAATGAATGACCCATTTCAGTGGCATATGCACCTGTGGTGTCGATACAGGGTGTGGCGGGGCAAGGGGCACGGGGGGAGGGACAGTAGCTATAAATCATCCCCGACTCGGAAACTTTCCATTCCGACGCCATTATATTTGATGGCGTATGTCAGCGAGACACTCCGCGAACCAAAGGGTTGTGCCAACAAGACTAGTTTTCATTCTCACCTATCGACACGACTCGAATCCAAATCCCAAAAACACTGCCCCACCGGCGTCTGTTTGATCTAAATTGTAACAGAGCCTCGCGTCACGTAAATCCAATTAAAACTAGTTTAAATCTCTAGATACCGCTTCCTGATTACGTTACGTCCTGAAAAGCTACGAACAAAATTCGGAACAAAATTTCACTCCCATATCGGAAGCAGAAGAGCGTTTTAGCTATTTGCACAGCCGCTCGAGTCATATGGGCTAATGGCAGAACTTTCGCATGGAAACTCAATAACGCAGCGGTCAGCTAATATTGCGTGAAATATGCATGGGCGAGGTCCTTCCGCTGTTTTGTCGGCGCGAAAAATGATTAGGTGGGTAGTGGCCGTGCGCCCCGGGGACACAAGTTTGATTGCTCTCTGACTCCGACCACTCCATCTAACTGCTGTTTGTTGCGAAATTAATATATTACTTCACTGCGAATTTTCATCAACAGTAAAAGCCTGCAACATTGTCGCGGAAGCCACTTATTACTTTGTTACTTTTCCCCTGACATTGATCGCTCGTTGTCTAAATTAGTTTTCTACAGCTCGTGCGAATGCAACTTCTTTCCTCTAGTTGCGCACAATGGCAGTATACTGTTACGTTGTTGATTTAATTTCAGACAAGTAGAGTGCGCACGTTAGTTTTACAGCCGAGTTTTCTTCTAACTGTAAGATCGATGGCGAAACAAATTTTTTCCCACTGTAAGGATAGTTTCTTCTATGCATGACTGGGAGCGAGACAAAAAACATAGAATATGCCAGCTGCATTTCCTCCCGGGCATGCTGTAAAAACCAGCTAAGGGGTCCGAGGGTTTCAGTGTATTGCAATTTAGGCGATGGGCTGACAACCTGTCACTACAGCAATATACGTACAAATCTATCTTAAATAACCCTCTGAACTTTGTCAGACGTGGCGAAACGACCTTTGTTTAGGTCATTCACGGTCTGCCTACCCCATTAGAGATAAAGGCGTGTTTATATGTTTGTAAGGGTAGTTAAAAAAATCTACTGAAGTTTTATTAAGCCAAAAAGGCTTATCTTGTCTGTAATGTTTATTACTAGTTTAATAATCTGGTGTTTGTCCACAGGCGTTACCATGACGACGCGTACCCGTTCGACGGGCGCGGCTCGATTCTTGCGCACGCGTTCTTCCCGGGCAGCGGCAAGGGCGGCGACGCGCATTTCGACGACGACGAGCTGTGGCTGCTGCAGCCCAAGAACGATGACGAAGAAGGTCAGTTCTCCACTACAACAACTAACCTTTTGTAATGACTTGCTAAAGGGATAAACTATTCGGAAAATAATTAAAAGACACTACAATAGTTGATTGTACCGTTGTAGAGTTTGGATTGCGCAAAATAAACAGAATTAATGGATGTACGCTGTCACCTAACAACTTAAATATGTGCGAGTTCAGTCGAAACCGTTAATTAACTTCCAAAAAGTAGTTTTTACGTGAACGCGGACGTGTATATCGGAAATGAGCTTGTCGCGGTGACCGCCGGTTTGACATGCAAATGACGGGGCGGGACCGGCGCTGCTCGTGTCAGCTGTCCGCCTCCGGGCGAACCCTGTTCCACCACGTAGATACCAAGTACAAAATTTACTACTAATCGTTCACCACCTGAAACAGACCTAACATACTAACACCAAATCAAATCAAGTAACGCTTCATTCAAATGGGGAAACTCCGACACACACAACCAAACTTGATTAGCTACCAAAATTGCATCATGGAATTCATTAGTTTCGGTTCCACGTAGTGCAGTAGCTTATGCAACGATCGTTCTGGAATTGAGCCTGTAGAATGTGGTGTATGTACTGTATACAGAATAGGCAAACATGGTGCTCGATATGAACCGCGACCGCAGCGGGCACCGGGCGACTACCGGGCGACTACCGGGCGACCGCCGGGCGACCACCGGCCGGCGGACGCGCGATTGCTCGCCCGCACCGCACACGTGATAATTTACACGAGCGGACGCTTACAACGCTGGTTTGGATTGTGTTCGGCTAGCCATGTGTAAATAGTTAATACACACCTTTGTGCAGTAATACTGCAAATACTACGCTATTATAAAGGAAATTTTCACAATGTAAACTTTCACAGGGACTTCGCTGTTCGCTGTGGCGGCGCACGAATTCGGACATTCATTGGGGCTCAGCCACAGCTCGGTGAGAGGCGCTCTGATGTTCCCCTGGTACCAGGGCATCCAACCAAACTTCGTATTACCCGAGGATGACCGTAACGGGATCCAGCAGATGTATGGTAAGTGAATGTACAAGCAAGTAATAGTATCTTAATTTTTGATGTGCATTAGATCATCAGATCCAAGTTAATAACATAATGTTATTTTAGGTCCTAAAGAAAATACTCAACGCTGGGGCGTAATACCGTCGTACAAACCAGACACGCCGCCGCCCACAACGACGACATCTACCACGACCACGACGAGGAAACCGCCATACGTGCACCACCGGCGTCACCCGAACCACCAGCCCGGGTACACGCCGTACCCGCGTGACCCCAGCAAATACCCGGCCTACTACCCAGAACGGCCTAGTCACCCAGAACGGCCTAGTCACCCAGAACGGCCTAGTCACCCAGAACGGCCCAGCCATCCTGAACGACCCACTCACCCAGAGAGGCCAAACTATCCGGACAGACCGAGCTATCCTAAAGACAGACCCGGTTACCCTGACCGACACTATCCGAACCGACCGAGCTACCCCGACCGCCCGCAATACCCTGAACGCCGGCACTACAATACGACACACACGACTCGCCCTCCCACTCATCGGCCTCATTACCCCAGCGTCCAGCCAGAATACCCCAACTACAGGCCGCACAATCCAAGAGACAAAGGCCATGAGCATCCGAAGAAGCCGTACTACCCTGAGAGGACGACTACAATGAGACCGACGACACCTTCTGATAAACCGGACACCTGCGACACCAATTACGACGCTGTGGCCCTCATACGAGGAGAAATCTTCATCTTCAAGAACAGAGTAAGCAAAAACTAATATTTTCGGCATTTTGTTTGTTCGCTATACGGTTTCGTAGCGGCAGCTACGTTGTAGCATTGCGCTACGCCGCGTAGCTCGCAACGAGTTCGTTGCGTAAATATACGTAGTTACTCGTACGTATATTTACGCAATTTTATAGAGCAAAAATGTTTTATTATCTGTTATTTTTCTTTCAGTACCACTGGAGGATAGGAGCGAACGGGCGCTATGCTGGTTACCCGATAGAGATTACAAGGATGTGGCCCCAACTACCCAGAGACTTGACTCACGTCGACGCAGTCTATGAGAGACCAGACAAGAAAATAGCTTTCTTCGTAGGTAAGTTACTCGAAAATGGCATACGTACAAATAGTCACGCCTGTATGCCTTTTAGGGTAGGTAGAATATCGACGACCCCAATGGCCTCAACGAAACTGCACCTACGATCAGAAAATTAAAATGATACTTCTGTTTCAGGCAAACAATTATACTTATTCGACTCACAATACCTGGCGCGCGGATACCCGAAACCACTGACGGACTTAGGTTTACCGGAAAGCCTGGAAAAGGTTGACGCTTCTATGGTCTGGGGACACAACGAGAAAACATATCTGTACAGTGGCACTATGTACTGGAAGTAAGTATAATCTTATAAGTTAATAATATGTATTATATTCATTTTTTTATATATATATATATCATAATATACGTATATATCTTTTATATTATTTTGTTATGTATTAGTTTTTTCTATCATTGTTATATATGTATTAGTATTACTATAATTTATCAGATTTTCTAATTTTAGTTATTGTATCTGTTCCCGTGTTTTTCCCTTCTTTCATCCCCACTAGGTTGGCTGGAAGAGATCTCTTATAGAGCTCGCCTGTTGTGTCCTAGTTTTAAGTTCAACTGTATGTGTAATTTTTTAATACAATAAAGAATATATAACAGCCGTGTACACCATATTTTTCTTCCAACTACTTTTTTTTTCAAAATGTGTAATAAATTTATTCCTTTGCCAGATACGACGAAGACGAAGGGCGCGTGGAGTTGGACTACCCTCGAGACATGTCCATGTGGAAAGGCGTTGGCTACAACATTGACAGCGTCTTCCAGTGGAAAGATGGTAAGATTTCATTCTTCGATCATAGTTTTACTTCCATGCTGACCTGGGAGCGAGTGAAAAACATAGAGTGTGCCAGCTGCATTTCCTCCCGGGCATGCTGTAAAAACCAGCTAAGGAATCCGAGAGTTTCAGTATATTGCAATTAATACGAAGGGCTGACCACCTGTCACTACAGCAACATACCTACAAATCTATCTTAAATAACCCTCCAAGCTTAGTCAGAGGTGGCGGAATGACCTTTGTTTAGGTCGTTCACGCTCTGTATACCCCATTATGGATAAAGGCGTGATTATATGTATGTATGTATGTGGGATTGGATCTCTATGGTGAATGATCTATTTCCGAACGATAAAGTATAATAGTTTTTAGACGAAGATGTGTGAAAGAGATGATGATAGAGTTACGTTGTACGGGTGTGAAAGAGTGAGCGCATGAGTAAGGCTGGGAAGGGAAGGGAAGTCTGGATTGAGCTGGCTAAGGCGACGGATGGTGAGGTTATGTCAAGAATAATAAAAAAAGAAGTATATTTCAAGCTAAAGAGTGTTTCCTTGCCTCCGTGCCGGCCCATCATCCTACATGTATGATCATAGTTTTAGGTTTGACTCATTGATATTAAAGCTAGAGCTACAATTTTCTTACCATGTTTCTTTTTGTGTTTTTACAGGGAAGACTTACTTCTTCAAAGGCAAAGGATTTTGGAAGTTTAACGACCTACAGATGCGAGTGGAGCACGAGAGGCAGTTGCCGTCGGCCACTTTCTGGATGGGCTGCCCCGCCGAGCCCGCCGGCCGCCGCGAGCCCGCCGGCCGCCGCGCGCCCTACCGCGCGCCCCCGGCCCCCGGCTCCACGCTGCGCTCACCCAGCGCAGCTCCCACTCACCTCCTCAACGTCACATCTCTTGTATCCTCTCTACTCCTGGTACTGGTTAGCTACGCGCGATGCTCTTAGACAAAGAATCCTAAAATATTTCTATACGACTGCATTATATTTAAGCTACGTGCCACTATGTAAGAAGTTGATGCAATTAAACTTTACAAAAGATGGCGTCTGATTCAACATTCACATATCGAAACTGTCTGAATTAAGACTTTAGTGTTTAGTAAACTATTGCGCAAAATTGCACTGCCTGTTTTAGTATTAATTATTCCTTTATATCTTATAATTATAACAAATATGTAAACCTATTAGAATAATTCTAGTACCTAATGACACAATTTATTATTTCAATTGTTATTATATGTACATTTTGATCTCAATATGATCGAGTGCTTGGTTTGTTACGACATGTAAGGTATATAACACCATTCATTTAGCTTCTGTACAGTTTGTATTGTCCTTCGATGTCAGTATTTAATGTGAAATAATGTTTATTTAATGGGATTTAAACTACTCTACTACCTATTTAGGCTAATCCACCCTGCCATAGATGTTGTAGTTTCAATTCTCTATATAAAGTTCTAGTTACACTAAAATATCTATTTTCTATCTAACTGCTAAATAGCTATCCACAGAATGCCTTAAATTCCTATATAATGTATAAAATATCCTCAGATATGGAATTTAGATTTATAGTGTACAATATTTATTAATCTTTAAAATCTACAGTTTAATTAATAATTGTATAACATTAAATTATTTATCTCGCTGGTTAAAAGAGGTACACATTTACTGTAATCTGTAAAATATTAATTGGAATTAAACATTATCTAAGATGCCATATTATGACATTAGAGAGTAACTGGATAGAAATCTATAAATATAAGTCAAGAATATGTGAACGAAATGGCCTTAAGATTTCTGTGAAGTAAAGATTGTTGTATAGGAGTTAGCGCGAGTGGGGGGGGGGGGGGGGCGTGTTGCCAATGAAAAGGAAAATATGAAAATTGATGGAATGAAAATGGTGCTTATTATAGTTAGTTATTGTACAGAATAAATTCTCTTTCAATATTTTTGTACCTATTGCTGTTGTCTCCTACAGAATCTAATTAAATGATACTACCAAATATAAAATTATACCTGCCTATGTATATCTTCCAAGTTTCATAAAATAGTCAATGTAAAATGATAATATCTGCTTAGGGAACTATTGCATAATAATCTATTTATTCTTGTGCAATCAGCAGTCAATGATATTTAGATATTTATTTATGAGAGCAATGACTCTAAATATGCCAGATTAAGAAACTTACATTATTCAAGTCAAGTTAATATTAGTTTGTGTACTGTTATTCAAGTCCTTTTAATTTTGTAAGTAAAATTAAGAAAAGTGACTAGTTTTTTTTTATATAGAAGCCTGTACACCTGAAGTCACTCATTATTAAGTGTAGATTATACTTTCAGGGCTAGGAGTTTTGCAATTTCTTCTGTCACAAATAATTAAATAAAAACTGTGATATTTACTTTTATGAAAAAAAGCCATGAGTCATTGGCGCTAAAAATAAATCAAAATTTGCTATCTTTTAAAATAATTTTTACTCAATAAAATAATTATGTAGTTTCAGGTATAGTTTAAGTTAATATAATGTTTTTATTAAGGACAAAAATGAATAAAAACTTTCTATGAAAGAAACAAGTTTCAGTTTTTGATTAATATCCAATCTTCCTTATCCTTTCCAATAAGACCGTACATCCAGAAACACACAAAGGACTAGAAAGATTTTTAATTGAGCCATTTCGGTGCTACGGAATTGGTAAGCATTTTAAAGAATTTATTCAAAATAATTTCCTAAGGCAATTAAGACACAGATGAACGCAAAACAAGATTAAATTGATATTTATAAATAATATTTTAGTCTCACATCCTACATACTCCAGCCAACTACTTTAGGAGATAAAAAAGCAGATTTAAATATTGGTATGGACTAGGTCGTTTTCGCTCTGCGTACCCCATTAGGGATATAGGCGTGATTATTATTATTGTATGTATGTTTTTGAATAAAAAGACATGAAACTTTGATTACCTTTATTCTAAATCTGATTTGAAAATAGTATAGATACAGATACTTTCGAACAAAGCAATTTAACCCATACCTAATACGTGAGTAACACTGAAATTGTTTAGAACTGGCCAGTTAGAAACATTGCTAATGAAAACTTATTTTTAATTTCAATTTTAGAACTCTTTGGTAACCTAATGTAGAATATTGCATTCATTTGTCATTTGATTTTGTGAATTGGCGGCAAATCTAAAACTCTTGTTACACGTAAAAATTAACTTAACTCTAAAAATAAATCGGTCAATGATTTATTATGACTTTCGTTGTGGGCTTACTCAACAACAAAGCTATGATAGGCTGCGATTAGCATTTCTTAATGAAGCCGTATCTCGTGCTACTATTTACAATTGGTTTTACGAGTTTAAGCGTGGACGTAGCAATCTCAATGATGATTCGCGTGAGGGACGTCCTTTAACAAAGACTGAAGACAGCATCAGTGCTGTGCGACGCATGATAGAGGAAGATAAGAGAGTGACCTATCAGCAGATACGGGCAAGCCTAGGCATTAGTACGTGGGACACTCAGAAAGTTTTGCGACACTAAAAAGAATGTTCTACAGGTACATATATTTTTATTAAATCTTTTCAAAGTACTCTCCACCAGCCTCTATACAAAGATTCATGCGTCTGAACCAGTTTTCAAAACACTTTTTCCAGTCCGCCGTAGACACCTCGTTTACAGCCTGCTCGAACGCAGCCAGCGCATCTTCCGGCGACGAAAATTGTATCCCCTTGAGCTGATTTTATATTTTTGGAAATAAAAAGAAGTCACACGGTGCTAGATCAGGGCTGTAAGGAGGGTGACCCAGGAGTTTGACTGGTGTGCTGTCCAGGAAGTCCCTCGTTTTGAGCGCGGTGTGTGCAGGCGCATTGTCGTGGTGGAGCAGTAGTCCGCGGAGCCCTATGTTTGGTCGCTTGTTGCTCACAACAGAAAAAACTTCTGGTAAACATTTGGTAGTATACCATTCGGCGTTAATGCTTCTTTGATCTCGTAAGGGAATTGAGGCCAAGTGGCCAGTCAAATTAAAAAAGCTGGCGATCAAAATCTTCCCCCCGCTTCGAGATCGCTTCACTTTGGTAGGCGTTGGTTCATTTTGAAACACCCAAACTGTCGACTGGTGCTTGGTTTCTGGATCGTATTGATAAATCCAGGACTCATCACCTGTTACGATGCCGTAAACACGCCGAGACGAGCCTGCTTCAAATTTGTTCAGCATATCACGGCACCATTCCACCCGGGCCTGCTTCTGAGCGTCTGTGAGGTAGTGCGGCAACCAGCGCGATACTATCCTCCTCACGCGAAGATGCCCTTGTAGAATCTCGTGAACGCTTCCCGATCCAATCTTTAATATGTGCTGAATCTCCTGATATGTAATTCGCCTATTATCTTGGATTAAATTTTTCACTGCTAGTACGTTTTCTTTCGTAATAGCCGTCAAAGGGCGACCGCTTCTTTCTTCATCCCCCAAGGTTGATCGACCGCGCCTAAATTCGTTATACCAACGATACACGGTTGCCTTTGATGGGCTTTCATCCATAAATGCCATTTGAAGTCTATCGAACTATTCATCCGGTTTCAGGCGACACTTGAAATCGTAAAAAATCATAGCTCTAAAATGTTCCCGGCGCAGATCCATTTTTCAGTAAGACACGATACTTTGAATTGGCTCGCAAAAAATGTGGAGGGAAATTTTGAAAATGGAACATACATATTTTTACTTACAAGTAATCATATTTTCAAAAAAGATTCTAACCGGCCAGTCTGCCATATATAAAAACTATTTATCGCAATACTTTCTGAGTGGCCTGGTATGAGTCAAGTTCAATAAATATTACACAACATTTAGGCTTCAGGAATCTTTGTACCAGATGGATTCCCCATACTTTAACCGACGAACAGAAACACCTTCGCATGAACTGGTGTCGCCAAATGTTAGATAAGTTCAACGGCGGTGACTTAAATGCTGTATTTGACATCGTCACAGGTGATGAAAGTTGGATATATTGCTATGAACCCGAAACCAAAAGAGAATCAGCTGAGTGGGTGTTTCCTTTCGAAGATCGGCCAACTAACGAAAAGAAAGGAAGAAGTCAAGGAAAAAAGATGATTGCCTCATTCTTTGGTCGGAAAGGTCATTTCGCGACAATTGTTCTAGAAGATGTAAGGACAGTTACTGCAGATTTGTATGTCAATCGCTGTTTGCATGTTGTCTTGGAAAAAAATTACAGCAGCACCCTCGAAGCAGTTCCTACTTCACAACAACAATGCTGGTGCAACAATGCTATGGTGATATATATGTCAGCGTACTCCGCAAAACAGACTGTTAAATATTTTACTATGGCAGGTGTCGAGATAATGAGTCATTCGCCGTACAGTCCTGACCTGGCACCCTGCGACTTTCATTTATTCCTAAGAACTAAAGAGAAAATTCGAGGTATTCGCTTACGAGCCCTGAAGATGTGTTGAAAGCGTATCAAAATGCCATGTGAGAGACCCCTAAGGAAGAATGGGCCCACTGATATTCTCAGTGGTTCCATCAAATGTGATGATGTGTAGAGAGGAACGGAGATTACTTCGAAAAACAATAAAAGTATTGGCAACTTTCTTATTTTCTAAACATTTTCAGTGTTACCAAGGTAATTCAACATTTTGTTTGCTTCAAGGAAAATGCAAAAAATATGTAAAGACAGAGTGAATATGCATTGTTCTATGAACATTTAAAGACAATTTTACAATGATTTTATAAGAGTAAAACGCTTTATGATAAAACTATTACTTTTATGTGTAGTAGTGTAGACTTTTTTGTCTCTTGTTTATTTATTGGTTCATCAACATTTAGTATATACAAGCATTGATGGTGTTTTTAACAATAATAGTTAGTTCTTATATATTTACCTACCCCATTAGGGATAAAGGCGTGATTATATGTATGTATGTATGTATATTTACCTACACCTACAGCTAAACTACAAAACTTACTTACTAATATTGTTGACAAACTATGCACTATATATTAGCTAATATCATAATTTAAAAGTAAAGTAATGTAGGTAGAAAGATATGGACAATAAAACAATGAAGTACAGAAATTTGTAACTAACTTTATTAAATAGTACATAACAATTCTTACCCATAACAATTAGCATAAACATCGGCGATGGCGTTTCGTCATTTATTGTTTTCCTTCAGTTGCGTGTCGAGGTCCTTAAAGCCAAGTTTCTCCCAATCTTCTTTAGCCATGAGGTTATGATTCATCCGACATTCCAAGTACTGCTTCGCTTCCATCCGGCACATGGAGTTGTCGCTGTTGTTTGTGAGCAAACACTTCATATATTTCGTCATACTTTTCTTGCACAACCCTTCGTGATCCAAAGGGAAACTGCCCTTATCGGGCGCCGTGGGTATGAACTGTTTCTGCCCAAATGTCATAGCAGTCGACATGGTTTCAATGAGATATTATGTATTCCTTGGTTATATATTTAATTTGTATGCGATAATACTCTCAAATACACAGAAATCTCGTGAAAATAATATAGGAAAAATCTTTACAAGTGAACAAAACAGCTGATTTTGACAGAATGAAATGTCAATTATTGGATGCACACACCACCACCTTTACAAATAAAATTACATATTCTATTATTTGATCACGTATCCGAATATAATCTTGTCTATGGATTGATCCACTTTAAAAAAATATATGTCACAATTGACATATTTACGTTTTGCACGTGTATTTTGCGTATTAGCAGATTTTCAGAAAATAAACTAATATTCCATGTGAAATGTCTCGGCTTATTGTTAAAAACCTACCCAACAAGGTAAGTTTCATCTAAACAAACTATTTTTTGTTGGTATTTCTTCTTGTTACAAATTTTCCACCCATTCTTTCTCGCAGGTTACTGTCGATAACTTGAAAGAAATTTTCGGCGAAAAGGGAGAAGTAACTGATGTCCAACTGAAATATACGAAAGATGGAAAGTTCAGGAACTTCGGGTTCATTGGATACAGGACAGAGGAGCAGGCTGCGGCTGCCAGAGAGTTCTTCGATGGAACCTGCATTCGCTCTATGAAGATTCAAGTTGAGGATTGCGCTAATCTAGGAGATGCCAAGAAACCTCGTGCTTGGAGTAAATACGCTCCAGACAGCAGTGCGTATAAGAATCTACACAAAGATGAGTTAGAAGAAAAAAGAAAATTAGAGCTAGCTGAAAAAAGAAAGCAAAAAACACAGAAAAATAAAAACAAAATTAAAGATCTACTTAAAAAGGTACTGTATTATTTCTAAAAACTTTTAAAGTATAAATAAATTCAAGTTATTAATTATTATTTTTTTATATTTGTAGCACAAGGATGACCCACTCTTTGCAGAGTTTATTGAAGCACACATAAATGATAAAACATCTTGGATCAAAGAAGCTTTTGAAAAGGCAGCAAATAGTGATGAAGAAAGTGGAATCGAGGATGATCAAGTTGATGATGATAAAATAGAAGATGAACAACCACAAGCAGAAGAAAATCCTAAAAAAAAAAGCAAGAAAAAACGAAATGATACAGAAATTAAAACCAGTGAAGAAAATGAAACAAATGAAAAGATTAAAAAAGAAGAGAAGGTGGCTAATAAGCAAATCAGCGACTTAGAGGTATGAAAACAAATAGTGCTATTCTTTCTACTGGCAATTCTAAGTTTCCATTTTAAATTGCTGTATAATAAAACTGTTATGTCAAAACAATTCAAATATTTATGTTAGTTATGATTTTTATTTCTATTAAATATTAATATTGTGGTATGTTCTATGTTAAATTACAGTATATGAAAATACTTATGAAGAAGGTAGACAAAAATTCACTAAAACCAGTTCCAGAGAAACAGGAAGAAGCAAAAGAAGAGCCAGAGGAAGAGGCAAAACCTAAAAAAGTTAGAAATAGAGAACTTTTCCATGTAAAAGTTAGTATCTACTATCCTTATGTTTTTTTTTTATCAATACTACATTATGTTAAAATAATAATGTCCAATATTTCCTTTTAGATAACTGGTTTGCCATTTAAATGTAAAAAGAAAGATATCAAGGAGTTCTTCAGACCACTAGTGCCATACTCTATCAGACTGCCTCTGGGGAAGGATCGGAAACTCTCAGGATTCTGTTATGTTGGGTTTAGGACTGAGCATGAATTAAAGAAGGCACTCAATAAGGACAAGTTGTTTATAGGTAAGTTTTATAACTTTTTAGTAAAACAATATGTTTGCATAGAAGCAGCACAAATATTTTTATGTTTTCTGTGCTAATAATGTCTAATTTTTACTTTTATATATCATAGGAAATCACAGACTACATGTCAGCAGATATGAGAATAAAGCAAATCAAGATTCAGAAGAAGAAAAAGCTGCAAGAATTAAAGATCAAGAGGTATTTATATATCTACTCTACTATTGATGTACAAGTAATTACCAGTATATACCGGGTGTAAGGGACAGCGTCCCGCAAACGGTTAGGGGTTGCTCAGTTAACAACACTAAACAACTTCCACCAGGATTTTTCTTCAGGAAGTGAAAGAAAATACCTTTCCATACAAATTGTCTGATTGATGTGGACATTATGTATGAAAAGCCAATTTTTTATTTCATTTTCTGAAAAAATAACTGGTGGTAGTTGTTCAGTGTCGTTGACTCAGCAACCCCTATGAGATTGTGGGACGCTGTCCCTTAGATCCTGTATGAGCTGATGATGATGGTGACTTGTATTAAATAAAATGTAGTTATTGAGGAAAGAGCTTAATATTTCCTTATAATATTTTTACAGAAAGGAAATAATGAAGAAAGTATTGGCGAAAGTGGAAGTATATTTGTACGGAATTTACCTTATGTAGTGTCAGAAGCTGAAATCACCAGTTTGTTTGAGAAATATGGTAATTAAATTATATTTATCTATTACAATAATGACTAACTTATTCATGAACAGATATTTATTGATTATTTGTAGACAGCTTCATAACTCCATCAAAGCTGTGGCACAGAATGCTAAGGTTCATACATACATTTAATCACGCCTTTATCCGTAATAGGGTAAACGATCTAAACAAAGGTTGTTCCACCACATCTGACAAAGTTTTGAGGGTTATTTAAGATAAATTTGTAGGTATATTGCTTAGTGACAGTTTGTCAGCCCTCGGTTGAAACCCTCAGATCCCTTGTATGGCTATGGTTCAATGTTTGAATATCGCGCACATAATCATTTCATTTCTTTAAAATTCTTTTACTAATCTATTCAATTCTCTACAGGTCCATTAGCGGAAGTAGACTACCCAATAGACACTGTACTAAGAACTCCGAAAGGGTTCGCCACGGTGACGTTCGTAATGCCAGAGCATGCAGTGCAAGCATACTCAGAACTTGATGGAACTGCCTTCTGCGGACGCATGCTGCATCTCCTGCCCGCTAAGGCTAAGAAAGAGGAAGAAGCAAGTGATGACGGTAGGTTACTCTTAGTGTCTATATGCAAAAGTAGTCTTAAATAATTCTACCGTCGAAATTTTAAAATACACTGTATATTCACACGTTTTTGGATTATCTCAAACTTATTTTATTACACTAAAAAATACGGGTCGATCAAATCTTCTCAATTAAAAGCTTTTTCTTGCAGCACCTATCATGGTTTTCATTTATATATTTGATTCGTTTTGTTTCAGAGGGCCTTACTTTCAAAGAAAAGAAGGCCAAGAAACTAAAAGCGCAAGCGAAATCATCTCACAACTGGAACGTGCTGTTTCTGGGCGCAAACGCCATCGCGGACGCCGTCGCCGCCAACTACAACACTACGAAGGAACAGCTACTCACCGATAACAATAAAAGTAAGTTAATAGAATTTGTAGTATTAATTAGAACTACGTATAGGTAAACTATAGTCAAAAATACACCTAAATAAGTGATCAATTGTCACCTGAAGAAATTCCACTGCTGTCCTACTTATACAGGGAGAAATTGCTAATCTCGACACAACTTCAGCAAGCAATTACCAGATGTAATACATACCAAAATCGTAAACACGTGGTTTACGAAATATTGGTAGAGAAATTTAAAAAAAATACATAAGAGTGATGACATATTTTGTTAAATCCTAAATATTGGAAAACCAGCTAATCATCAGCCAGCAACATTCATCTTTATTATAAATTACTGCCTCCGTGGTCTAGTGGCTAGTGCCATGGACTCCTGATCCGGAGGTCCTGGGTTCGATTCCCAGGGGGGAAACACAAAGTTGATATTTGAGAATTTATCACTTTGTGAATTTTTCCCCAGTTTGGTTAGGACTTTGCAGGCTGAATCACCTGATTGTCCGAAAAAGAAAAAGATTTCGTGCTTCGGAGGGCACGTTAAGCCGTCGGTCCCGGTCGCTGTCTTTGATAGTGGTCGTTACTCAAACCATGTCAGAGGCCTGATAGTTGTGCTACTAGGCGGTTTAAAAACTCTGACACCAGGGTTCATCGGGTCGATAGACTCGATACCCACTCGACAGAAGAAGATAAATTTAAGAGCTTTGCTCTTGTCGCTGGAGTAATCGCCAGATTTCTCGGGATTCAGCCTTCTCTTTAACCTCTCTATATGACTTGACCTCAATCTTTTCTTAGATTTGGTTCATATAAGCTCTTCTAGGTCTACCTCTCCTCTTCAACCCTCAATCTTACCTTCCAATATAGTCGTTAGCATAAGCATCTTTCCCCTTCTATTTTCAATAACGTTCAATATATTTCTTTTTTTCTTTAACTAGTTGAAATACTTCCTCATTAGTTTTTTTTGTCTGTCGATCTTATTCGTTCCATCCTACGCCAACACCACATCTCGAATGCCTTGAGTCTTGCCCTGCCCCTATGTTTCACAGCCGTATAACACCTCGCTCCAGCCTTACACCTTTACAAGTTTCTTACGGACGCGAGTTGATATTTTGGCTTTAAGTAGTTGTTTCTTTCCGTTGAAAGCGTTTTTAGCCATTGCTATCCTGGCTTTAATATCTGGGGTGCATCTAGAGTCGTTGGTGATTATACTTCCTAGGTACTCAAAATTTTTCACTTCGTCTATGATTTTGTTATTTAGTTTAATTGGTCCATTTCGGTTTGAATGTTTAGAGGTCACTAAAATGTTTGTTTTGTTAATGTTGATTTTAAGCCATATTGGTTGAATGTCCTGTCCATTTCTGTGATTAATTCTCCTAGATCTGACTCGTTTTTGCCTATTGCAGCTATATCTGATCAGCAAATCTTATAAATTGGATGATTTCCCCATTAAATTTAACCCCCCCTTTTCCTGAGTCTATAATCTGTTTAATTGCTGTTTCAATGAAAATATTAAAAATTACTGGTGAAAGTGGACATCTCTACCGTACTCCTTGTTTAATCTTTGCTTTTCCTTCTTCTTGACCAATTTATATAACTTTTTCTTTATGTTTGTATAGCTCATATATGATTTTTCTGTCTCTGTAGTCTATGCCTATGTTTTTTAAGACTTCCATCATGCCTTCCCACTTTACATTATCAAAAGCTTTCTCAAAATCTATACACGCTATATGTGTATCTAGCCCCAAATCTAGTCGTCTGTCAATTATTAAACGTAGTGCCTGGATTGCTTCCCTAGTCCCTTTTCCTTTCCTAAAACCATACTGATCTAGGCTTATGTGATTTTCAGAAATTGGTCTGATTCTATTTCAAATATTTTTTTATTAATATTTTGCTGGCCAGCAATATTACCAGTAAATATTGTATTTTGTATTTCACATTAAATGAAATCGATATGTAAACAGTTAATTTATACTAAGGTGTGATATCATTCGAACTAGCTTTATCTAGGCCGCTCAACTCGACCAACTCAGAATGTTGATTGATACAAGTAATATTGAACTTTATTATTCACACAATAAAATGGAAAGTTGTTTATCGAGTATTGGTCCGACTAGTTAACCTCCCCTTTTAGGTAACTATCTAAACTATTTGCTGGTTCAGATAGTTGATGCCCTTAATATAGCTGTACAAGTAACATTGCTTAATATTATACGTACTTCCATGCTGGCCTGGGAGCAAGAAAAACATAGAATTTGCCAGCTGCTTGTCCTCTCGGGCATGCTGTAAAAACCAGCTAAGAGATCCGAGGGTTTCAGTATATTCTAAATTAGGCGATGGACTGACAACCTGTCACTACAGCAATGTACCTAAAAGTTATCTGAAATAACCCTCAAAACTTTGTCAGACGTGGCGAAACGGCGTTTGTTTAGGTCGTTTACGCTCTGCCTACCCCACTAGGGATAAAGGCGTGATTATATGTATGTATGTATACGTAAATACTGAGAAACCGATTGTCTATAATCTTGTGAAAATGGAAAATTAGGCTTGTATTTTTTTTCCAAAACGAATAGCAATATCGGCTATAGCCTGTACAAAGATAAATAAATTGTAGTGACTTGTGGTAATATGTACTCTTCTCTAGTATTTTACTTGCATCAAAATCCACGTTAAGTCATCCTTAATGAATTTAAGGTCAGTTTGAGGCCATTTCGCCGTTTGTTTGTTTTTATTTAATTTGAATCTGCGAATATCCTTTCTTCCATGCTGAACTGGGAGCGAAAGAAAAACATAGAATATGCCAGCTGCATTTCCTCCTGAGCATGCTGTAAACACCACCTAAGAGATCCGAGGGTTTCAGTATATTGCAATGTAGGCGATGGGCTGACAACCTGTCACTACAGCAATATACCTACAATTCTATCTTAAATAACCCTCAAATCTATGTCAGACGTGGCGGAACGACCATTGTTTAAGTCTTTTATGCTCTGCCTACCCTGTCAGGGATACAGACGTGATTATATGTATGTATGAATCTTTGACGTATTTATGTTTATGACATGTTTATTCTCTATCTGCAGACACTAGCGCGGCGGTTAGGCTGGCGCTCGGAGAGACGCAGCTCGTGGCGGAAACGAGAGCATTCCTCGAGAACAATGGCGTCTACTTGGATGTCTTCAACAAAGTGAGCGAATATCCTGTTTGATACAAGTAGTATAAGTAATGACCAGCATAATTTGAACGTTGTTTGAGCCTTTCTATGCTCTCAATCGGCGTTAAAATCAATCGCATTAGCAGGGTCCAAATAACAATTATTATTTCTGTTTCTAGTCTTAGTTTCGAGCATAGGGCTGCCACTGCGATCAGCGCTTTGTAACTCGAAGATTCCCTTGACATACCCAACCCATATTAATACAGAAATATAACAAAATACCTTAACAAAGAGCCAAATTAAATGCGTCATCTTGACGCCCGCTATCTCGAAAACACTTTTAACAATGATTTTACGAATTATTTACAGCCTTCAAAACGACGGTCAAAAACTTGCATAATCGTGAAAAACTTGCCGGCGGGCACCGAAAAGGAAGAAATAAAGTCGTTATTCGCAAAACACGGTCACATCGCGAGGTTCCTCATGCCGCAGCACGGCATCACCGCACTCGTTGACTTTGTTGAAACTTATGAAGCCAAGAAGGCGTATACCAACCTAGCTTATTCACAGTTCAAATCGGCACCACTCTATCTAGAATGGGCGCCAGAAAACGTATTCCTCAAGCCTGCAGATTCAATAGAAATACCGAAAGAAGAATCGCCAGAAGTAAAAGAAGAATCTTCAAGTGTACATAAATCGGGGAAACCAATGCAAGTAGATAAGGAAAAAGAAGAAGAACCAGAAGAAGATCTGGGTGACCCTGAAAATGATACAACAATATTTGTAAAGAACCTTAATTTCAGAACTACAGAAGAGTCTTTAAAAGCGGTAAGCAATCAAATGATGAGGACAATTCGGTATCAACCAAAATTATTACCGTCCCTTTCTGTTCTCCTATGCTATCATAGGAGAACAAAAAGGGACGGTAAAAATTTCCGTGTTGTTAATCACAGAAGAAACTTATTTCTTATATAAATATTTTTTGTCTCTTCCATGCTGGCCTGGGAGTGAGAGAAAACATAGAATGTGCCAGCTGCATTCCCTCCCGGGCATGCTGTAAAAACCAGCTAAGGGATCCGAGGGTGATTAAATGAAATAAAATGAAAGGGTTTCGGTGTATTGCAATTTAGGCGATGGGCTGACAACCTCTCACTACAGCAATATGCCTACAAATCTATCTTAAATAACCCTCAAAACTTTGTCAGACGTGGCGGAACGACCTTTGTTTGGGTCGTTTACGCACTGCCTACCCCACTAGGGATAAAGGCGGGATTATATGTATGTATGTAATATTTTTACAGCACTTTGCTCCATGCGGCAAACTCCACAGCTTTATCGTGGCAAAGAAGAGAGACCCAAAGAACCCTGGACAGGTCTTATCGATGGGTTACGGATTTGTGCAATATTATACCAAACACAACACCAACGAAGCTCTCAAGACGCTACAAGGGTCTGTGTTAGATGGGAAGACTTTAGAACTCAAGAGATCCGAAAAGGGTAATACGTAAGTATATTAAAAGTCGTTCCGTAATATATTACAATATTTTTTCCATATCTATTTATTTAGATGAAGAGTAAATTACTCTTCTCTAACCGAAAAATAATAAGAACTACAATACTAATTACCTAAATAATGCAAATTAGTACAATACAATTGAACTTCATAGCAAAGTCACAGAAAAATAAAAAGCCAATTAATTTCGAAGAGTACAAGTTTGTTACAAGCAAACATATTTTATAGCATTTCTGTTTTATCGTACAAACTATACTACCTACACAAATATAAATAAGCAAATACAACAGGTAACTAATATAATGGTAATTATTTTACAGAAACGAAGTAAGAACTTCAAAGAAGAGTAACAAGAACACAGCACAGAACGGTACTAAAATCCTCGTCCGCAACGTTCCCTTCCAAGCGAATAGAAACGAGCTACATGAAATATTCAGGTAAGCAAGACGCCCGTTACTGATATGCCCGCTAGTTGCTACGTAACACACATAAAAACCAAATGGCCTTTCGATAACCGTATCTACTATTGAATCAATTGAAAATTTGTTTGAAATAATACTGATATTATACCAACAGTAGTTAGTATCTTTAGAAAGATATCACCATCAGAAATCAAATCACTTAGTAGATATAAGATAGTTATTTAAAATCAGAAGATATGCCAGCTATTCGGCTACAACATAAACCTTATACTATGTGGAAAAAATAGTGTAGTTGTAAGTCTTATTTAGGGTCTAATCCATGATTCCTAAAAATTATTGATGGCTCGTTCGTACTGACTGATAACCTTATCCTATTTTACAGAGCGTTCGGCGAAATCAAAACTTTGAGGCTGCCTCAGAAATTGACGCCAGGTTCGGAACAACACCGCGGTTTCGCGTTCGTCGATTACCATTCTAAAACCGATGCTAAGGTGAGAAGAGCAACTTAACCCCCGCTAAGTGGACGCCCCGTTACTTAAACTGTAGCTTTAAGCAAACTACAGTTTAAGTAACTATTTCATACAATTTGTGAAAGTAAAAGTAATGTCAGCATTTTTTTAATTAAACACCCAACACAATAATGAGGCCGTTATGCCAGGTACAGTGTGTTCACCAAAGTATTGTTATTTCAGAGCGCGTTCGAGGCGCTGTGCCAGTCCACTCACTTGTACGGTCGACGCTTGGTCCTCGAGTGGGCGGAGCAGTCGGACGACGCTAATGACGTCACCGCTCTCAGGAAGAGAACCGCACAGGCCTTCCACGCGAGCGCGCCCGGCGGCAAGAAGACCAGGAAAGGGGCAGTCGATGCTGATCAATTTGTTGAAGGAGAAAAGTCGGAAAAGTAATCATTGTAATCAATGTGAAATATATATTTATGGAAATCTACTACTTGTTTGTTTTAATAGTCTCCTCTGTCCTCCGAGCAGTGGCGACAAAACAGTTCCGCAACATTCGGCCGATCTTTTCTGTACCATCTGTACTCGGATTTCTCTTTTCCGCACTGTGAGCCTTAGAATGTACAAGTGTGGATTATTTCCAAGAATAATGAATGGAAGGTTAGTTAATTATCGTATTTCGCGATGAGACTATTACTGGGTTCTCAGGTAAATGACTCCTGCATGTATTGCATACATGCGAGAAGGGGCGGAACACTAGTTTATTAATTAACGCCCGCAAGTATTGAGATTCGTTTCAATTTTAACACTCCACCCTATTAATTTGACCTAATTATGACTATGTTGATTAATTATTAAAATATATTATACCTATTTGTTATTCACACGAACTTTTATGTATAATCATGATTAAATAAGGAAAAAGAGTGGTAATAAATAAAAATTAGGTCTTTTTAAGTAAGTCCTTTATTTTCATGACAATTTAATAGGTACAATTATTTTATACTGGATGGCAGACAACTCTCATTTGAATATTGCAATTAAAACATGTAAAAATAAATTGCATTGCTGCAGAACCACATCGCATTTTTTATGCTAGTAGATATTTACAAAAACTAGAATTTTACAATTCGAATCTAAGATACTAGGTAATATTATTCAAGACTGATGATTGTCTAGAAATTGTTAATGTTAAATTTAATTATTCTAAAATAATTACAATCATAAATATTGCAAACTAATAGTGCATACTGTATAAATTGTGAAAATAATGAAAGAAAGTTTTAAGTTTTTGAAACATATTTACATACTAAAATTACTTTATTATATTAACAAACTAAAAAGGAAAACATCTGTTTTAAATAAAAATTAAACAAAATTAAATCTCTGGGTACCATTTGATGTTAAAATAATTTTTCCTAGTTTTATTACCACAAAGTATAACATCACTTACTCCCATTAACTTTTATAGAAATTAAGTTCCTATAAACATTAGATGAGATTAACAACCTTACTTAGAATATACACAATCATGCATCAATAATTTCATACAAGTACATATATGTAACCAGTGCTAGAGTAGAATAGTGCTCATACCATTGTGATAAAAGCTTTATTAGCTATGCTCATGATTAGGAATGTAATGTAACCAATTAGATATTATGAACATAATTATAAATTCATATTTTTAAAACTGACCTAGCACTGAAATGTAAATTATCAATAGGTATAAATTAAACTGTTCAAATGAAATGAACAGGTTTTAAGAAACCATCACAATTACCTAAATTTTATCATTGTTTATCTTTCTAAGTTAAAACAACTCCTGTATTGGAATTTGTTAAACATCTCTCAATCAATTTTCACAGTAGAATAAATTTTCCGAACAAATATGCTAGTACCAATATAACCCACTGTTCCACAAATTATACCAAGTGCCAGACTGAAGAGAGCCATATAGCCGAAATAAAATACCGTTTGGAATAGGCCATACATCTTTGTCTTAAACAGGAAATAGTAGAATGAGTAGACGTAGACATAAAGGGCAGTGCTGCCAGCAGCCAGGAAGCTGGTCCATTGCCAGCGATAGTCCTCAGCATTTAGCAAGAAGTAAGTGCACACAATGGTGACACATACAGTCACAATCATGAGGATCAGGAACACTAACAGCATGAAACCATACACATAGTAGATTTTGTAAGCCCAGAAAGAAGTAAAGATGAAATACATTTCAATGAAAATAGAGCCGAATGGAAGGACTCCACCCATAATGATGATAATAAGTGGTTCCATGTACCATTTCTTCTCAGGGATAGGTCTTGGCACAGCATTGATACGGCAGGGGTAGTCTGGTTGACCAGCAAGGTTTCGACCAAGAACTGTCCCTACCAAAGTGAGGGGCAGGATCACAAAAGTGCATATAGACATGACAGCAATCATACTGCCGAATGGAATAGCCCGAGAAGTGTGGTAGTACATGGCAATGAAGTTTATGTAGAAAGCAGTTCCACAGACCAGTACAGGGAGGAGGAAAGCAGAGAGCAACATCTGTTTAATCCACAACCTGCCACCCATTCTTGCATACAGAGATCCACCAAAGTAACCATTGATAGGAGAGGTAGCAGCATAGATGAAAATAGCTGTAGATAGTAATGACCCCCGCTCAGTGTACAGTTCACCAAATATGGTAAATATGATCACAGCCAACACTACTATAGTGAGCTGATGTCCTGCTCCCACGAGAGCTGAGAAAATTGCCAGGTGAGGAACAGGCCTAAAAACATCTCCATGTACTTGTTTCCAACCATATTCATCACCTAAATCCTTTTCCAAATCATCCAGGTCGTCATCCTTTGAATACCTAGCATAATCTTTGCGGAGGGTTCTCATTAAAATCATAGATACAAGACCCACTAAGAATATAACCATCATAAAACTGTTGAAAATACTGAACCAATGGATCCTGTGTTGAAAGAAATTAGGATCTAAATATTTGTCAAATCTGTCTTCAAACTTGATGTTGCTCTTCTTCCAGTTAACTTCATAAGTGAAAGGAATCTTGGCATCAGGTGTGAGTCGCTCCTTGTTTTCGGCAGTAAGGTTGACTTCCACTATTCTGTTACCATTGTAGCCAATGTCGAATTTCTTGTGCGTCCAAATATAATACTGATCGCCGTCAATTTCGCCAACAATGCCCCATATTGGGAGGTCGTCAATGTACATCTGATACCAGTAGTGGTTCTTCACTGCGTACAAGAGCGCCTTATAAGACTGGTCAATGAGTTCGATGGCACAGAATTGCTGGGCTGGTATTGGGTCCTTGTACGTGATATCAAGACCACTGAACTCGAGTTCGACTCCCTGAAGCGCCTCGGAGAGTGTCTCATGGTAATGTCCAATCGTAACTTTCGTTCCGACACAAAACGGTAGGGAAAAGTATGCATACGTCTCTTGGCGATTGTGGTATGGACCAACGGTGTTCATCCATAACACCACTTGCTCGCCATCCTTATATGTGTGCGTATGCTCATCACAGTTCACAATTGTCCATAAAATAAATATGATGTATAGGAATTTCATTTTAACACTAATTTTAGCACAAACTGCTGTTCCAAAAAATAAACATAACACGTAAGTGAAATGCCGATGTCGGACATTTATATAATGTAGCCATTTGAAAAAAATTAAACGTCAAATGAACCAAGGTCAATTCACGTAACGATTCACATAATCAAGAAAACAATTTGTGTGTATCCGAATAAAAAAAAATAGAAAGCAAAAGACAGAAGAATAGACAAAGATACAAGATGTACACTGCTATAGCGCTATTTCTTTTTGTTCTAATATAGGTGCAAGTTGAGTGTGAAAAAAGCTTTAAAAACTGACAGATGATCCATGCCTATTTTGTAGGTTATGTTTATAAAAATAATTCAAGAATTGAAATTAAATAAAAATGGAAATAGATAACGATTTGCCAAGTACTGTTCAAGCAAGACTTAAGTCTGATACAGGTGAAGAAACTGGTACCCCCCTGGATTTGCCATTAAACGTTACAAAGGATCAACTTCAGCTAATATGCAATGCCTTGCTGCAAGAGGTAAAGTAAACTTTGTAATTCCTAATTGCTATTCTAAAATTTTCTTTATAGAAAATTCTATTATCCTCTATTCTATTCTCCTTATGGTTTTTCTATTAATTCATTTTTAATTGTTGCAGGAAGATAAACCTTTTTTATTCTTCGTGAGTGATGTTGAAATAACAAATACTTTAAAAGATGCTTTGGACCTGAAAAGTTTAAATTCTGAGGAGGTAGTTGATATTATATATCAACAGCAAGCTGTTTTTAGAGTTAGACCAGTTACTAGATGTACCAGGTGGGATAAAATAGTTTTTTATTATATTTATACCTATTTCTTCCATGCTGGCCTGGGAGCGAGAGAAAAACATAGAATGTGCCAGCTGCATTTCCTCCCGGGTATGCTGTAAAAACCAGCTAAGGGATCCGAGGGTTTCAGTATACTGTAATTTAGGCGACGGGCTGACAACCGGTCACTACAGCAATATACTTACAAATCTATCTTAAATAACCCTCAAAACTTTGTCAGACGTGGCGGAACGACCTTTATTTGGGTCGTTTACGCTCTGCCTACCCCATTAGGGATAAAGGCGTGATTATATGGATGGATTATACCTATGAATTTGTTTTATTAATGTGGGAATGAATCTCTATGGTAAATGATCTATTTCTGAACGATGAAGTATAATAGTTTTTAGACAAAGATGTGTGAAAGAGATGATGATAGAGTTACGTTGCATGGGTGCGAAAGAGCAAGCTAATGAGTATGGCGGTAGAGTCTGGATGGAGCTGGCCAAGGCAACGGATGGTTAGGATTTTGAAGAAGTCAATTTAAAGTTAAACAGTTTCCTTGCGGAGGCACGGAGGTGCTGGCCCCCCATCCTACATTAATATTTATTAATTTCTTCCATGCTGGACTGGGGAGAGAAATAGAACTGGCAGAACCAGCTAAGGGATTCGAGGGTTTCAGTATATTCCAATTTATGTGATGGGCTGACAACCTGTCACTGCAGTAATAGACCTACAAATCTACCTTAAATAACCCCTCAAAACTTTGTCAGACTTGGCGAAACAACCTTTGTTTAGGTCGTTTACACTCTGCCTACCCCATCTAGGATAAAGGCGTGATTATATGTATGAATGAATTTGTATAACCCTAAATACCTATGTGATTTACAGTTCTATACCGGGACATGCAGAGGCAGTCATATCCACTAGTTTCAGTCCTTCAGGCAAACAGTTAGCTAGTGGTTCAGGAGATACTACAGTCAGGTTTTGGGATATACGTACTCAAACACCTCATCATGTGTGTAAAGGTAATGAATTATTGTTTTCTTCCATGCTGGCCTGGGAGCTAGAGAAAAACATAGAATGTGCCAGCTGCATTTCCTCGTGGGCATGCTGTAGAAACCAGCTAAGAGATCCGAGGGTTTCAATATATTGCAATTTAGTCAATGGGCTGAAAACTTTGTTGTGGTGTCAGACATGGCGGTACAACCTTTATTTAGGTCGTTTACGCTCTGCCCACCCCATGAGCGACAAACGCGTGATTATATGTATGCATGTTTTCTTTTTAATATAAATTCTTAGTCCCTTTAGTATCTAATATGATTTTTCATACCCTTACTTCAGGACATACAAACTGGGTTCTCTGCATCAGCTGGTCTCCAGACGGCTTCAAGCTTGCCTCTGCTTGCAAACAGGGTAGAGTAATGATATGGGACCCCAATACGGGCAATCAGATCGGCAAAACCATGATAGGACACAAGCAGTGGGTCACAGCATTAGCTTGGGAACCATATCACAGGTAAATTCTGAACAGAACTAAGAAATACTTCCATGCTGGACTGGGAGAGATAGAAAAACATAGAATGTTCCAGCTGCCCTTCCTCCCGGGCATGCTGTTGAAGTCAGCAAAAGGGACTCAAGGGTTACAGTGTATTGTAATTTAGGCGATGGGCTGACAACCTGTCACTATAGCAATACATATTACAATCTAAAATTGCCCTCAAATTTTGTCAGACGTGGCGAAAGCGCTTTTTACGAGGCCTTAAACGCTCTGCCTCCCCGTAAGGGATAAAGGCGTGATTTATGTATGTATGTACTAAGAAATATGCCAATTTTTATTTAAATGTTATACCACATTAAGCTCTTTCCCATTAAACTCATTATAGTGTAGTGAACTAATTATTTTTTTATCATGGCTACCACTTTATACAATGTTTTTCCTTTTTTCAGCAACCCTGACTGTAGAAAACTAGCTAGTTCTTCAAAAGATGGTGATGTAAGAATATGGGACACTGTGTTAGGAACCACTTTGCTTAGTTTGACGGGACATTCCAAGGCTGTTACTTCTGTGAAATGGGGTGGCAGTGGCCTGATATACACCTCATCTCAGGACAGGACCATCAGGGTAAAAAATTTTTTTTTATTACTTTTGAATTTTTACTGATCACAGTTCACTGTTTTATACATACATATAATCACGCCTTCATCCGTAATGGAGTAGGCAGAGTGTAAACGACCATAAAAAACGATAAAGGTCGTTCTGACAAAGTTGTGAGGGTGTACTGTTTTATTTATTCTAATATTTATGTTTTCTTCCATGCTGAACTGGGAGAGATAAAAAACCTTGAATGTTCCAGCTGCCCTTCCTCCCGGTCATGTTGTACAAGTCAGCAAAAGGGACTCAAGGGTTACAGTGTAATTTTTGGCAAAAGGGACTCGAGGGTTACAGTGTAATTTAGGCGAAAACTACTGTAAAAAATACAAGGCAAGGCTAGAACGCCACACAAACAAGCTAGCAGCTAAACTTACCAACACTACAGGATTCCTATATCGTCTAAAGAGGAAAAGACTACAACACATCTGATTATAGCCAAGAGGCTGCTGGCAGATAGAAGAAAAGGGTAAAAAAAAAAAAAAAATTTTGGCGATGGGCTGACAACCTGTCACTATAGCAATGCAAATAACAATCTAAAATTGCCCTCAATTTTTGTCAGACGTGGCGCAAGCGCCTTTTACGAGGCGTTTAACGCTCTGCCTACCCCGTAAGGGACAAAGGCGTGATTTTATGTATATATATGTATTTATTTTTTGTAGGTTTGGAGAGCAGAAGATGGTATCCTGTGCAGGATACTAGAAGGTCATGCTCATTGGGTCAACACATTGGCTTTGAGCACTGACTATGTGCTGAGGACTGGCCCTTTCCATCCTATCATGGATCAACATGGACCTACTAGTGATAGTAAGTACTCACAAATATGATTTAAAAGTTCTTGTTCATTATGTGTAGGACTTAAGTTTCTCTTTTTTTTTCAAATTTTAACCAATTGTTTTGACAGGGTGTAAAATAGTCTGATAGTCGTATGTGAACTCTAAAAACCCACTCAATAACATATATTCTTTTTGCAGAAAAAGTGCTGCAACAGCGAGCATTAGAGAGATACGAAGCTGTTTGTAAAACGGGCGCCGAAAAACTCGTTTCTGGTTCTGATGACTTCACACTCTTCCTGTGGCTTCCAGAAAAAGAAAAGAAACCTTTGGCTCGAATGACTGGCCATCAACAACTCGTCAATGATGTAAAGTTTTCACCTGACACCAGGTACATATTAATTTTTATCTTAGAATTTCTCATCACCGCCAATCATCTCTCCATTCAAAACAATTTTTTTTTTTTATTAAATATTTATTTATTTTCCAGGATAATAGCATCAGCATCGTTTGACAAGTCTGTGAAGCTGTGGGAGGCTTCAACTGGCAAGTTCATAACCACTCTCAGAGGACATGTGCAGGCAGTCTACATGGTTGCTTGGTCCGCTGACTCCCGATTACTGCTGAGTTCCAGTGCTGACTCTACATTGAAAGGTTGCTTGATTGAAGTCAAGTGAACAGTCAACAAAATTATTAGTAATTTTTATTACAAAAATTTTTGTTGACTGTTCACTTGACTTTCCTTGCTGGACTGGTGATAGAAAAACAGAATATTTTGCTGCTTTTTCCCAGGCATATTGTAGTGTAGACTGTAGAGTATGCATCAGTAGAGGGATACAAGGGTTTCAGAGTAATGCAATTTAGGCAAAAGCACAGGAAAAAGGTTCACAACCTATCACCATAGCAATAGACCTAAATTTTTAGTGGCAAATTTTCATTTCTATATTTACAGTATGGAGCATGAAGACAAAAAAGCTAGAACTAGATTTGCCAGGCCATGCGGATGAAGTGTATGCAGTAGATTGGTCACCAGACGGCGCTTTTGTGGCTTCAGGAGGAAAAGATAAAGTTCTAAAACTGTAAGTTCTTGAAATAGTACAAAATGCATACTTAAAATTACCAATTGGAAAAGATAAATAATTTTATCTGCTTTTGTTTCAGGTGGCAACATTAAAAATCAAAATATTTGTAAGAACATGATGGATTATTGTTTATTAATTATAAATAAGAAATGTTACAATACAATATGTAAGATGTAATGTAATATGTAAGATAATACAATAAACAAGTACTATTTGATTTTTATACTCTTCTTTACATTGGCCTTGATACCAGATGCTTCACCACCATACCTAGTCACTTCTGTTCTTGGCTCTCTGACAGCTCCCTTCCTCCTTATCTTAGCTTTTCTGAACTTGAGTTTGTGTTTCACTCTTGGGTTTCTCTGTTCCTTCTTCCTGTGTGGAGTGAGACCCTTGTTTTTGGCAATTTGGTAAGTAATCTGCCGTTTGTCTCCTATTTCAGCCACACTCTCTGCTTCTATACCTTGTGATGATGTTGAAGGTTTGTTCTCATCCTGTTCTGGATCATTAGGTAAAGTCTCATCATTATCAGAGAAGCCACTTTCCTCAGATTCCTCATTGTTTCTCTGTGAATTAGCCTTATTATCTGGCCTAAAGAAGTCATTGCCTTCATATTCTTCTTCATCATCTGATACCCCAGTATCCTCTCCCTCATCTTTTTCAAGGGCATTGATAAGTTTGAGCTTCTTAGATGCAGACTCTGAAGCAGTTTTGTCAGATTTCCTCTTTTTGCCCTTTTCTTTAAGTTCTGTTATGTGCATCTCCAAATTATTTTTGACTGCAAGCATAATCTTATCAATTTGTGGCTTTATTACTTCTAAATAAATTGGCTCCATTTTATTTAACATTTGCCGGTACTGATACAATCTCTTTATAACAGGATGATTCTGAATATTTATTCTTTGACTCTTTAGAAGCAAGTAATAGCTGATATTAGTGCAATAATTTAATATAAGATCATAATTTGTCTTGACAAATTTGGATGCTGGACATTTGGGAAGTTTTCCATCTTTTACAAGCTCTAGAACTGGATGTAGATTATCTTTAGCAACTGTTAACTTTGTTTTGAAATCATCAATCAATCCTGCAAACTCTGGGCTTTCTTTTTCTAGAAGTTGCAGCTTCTGTCTTTTGGACATTTGGCTGAGATCACTCTTTATCACAGTTTCCTTTTCTTCAATATCTTGCGTCTGTTTTGTGAAAAAGTCTAATGTGAAATCTTCATCCCCCAGTTGCTCTAGAAGTCTCTTTTGTATATTTTTAGCTTCCTCTTCTTCCATAAGTGCGGCTTGTTCATCTCCCTCCCCTCCGAACCCTCCATAGTCTTCATCAACATAATCTGTGGCATAGTAAGATCTCTTCTTTTTACCCCACGCTTTAGAATCAGGCAAATCGTCATCAGATTTCTCTTGTCCTTCTACATCACTATCAGCTATGCCTAAATCGTCTTTCTTGTCTGAGTCTTCATCAGACTCTGAAAACCCATATACTTCTTCTTCACTATCCAATACCTGATGTTTCCTTTTACGCACTTTGTCCAGCAGATTTTTCTCATGAGCTGTATACTCCTCTTCTGAATCAGAAGGCTCATAGTTGCCTTTCATATCAAACTTCGAATCAATTCTGAAAAAAAAAAAATATGTTACAAGAATCAAATTGTCACCTGCTCAGAACACTATGGATTAGATACCAAAAAAATCTTTCTAGATAAAACCCGAATCTACTGATATATCATCTGGATAAACTTTAGTACAATACCTTATTTTATCTGCCATTTCGATTGAATATTTCTATAACTTGTAGAAAGTAAATGGCATGTTCACGTTGAGGTTAGTTTCCACAATCGTTTTTACTGCGTCATGTAACCGTACGCTATTCTAATTTTAATCGCAAAATCACTTAGTAGTTATATAGAGACAAAAGCAAGAATGCTTTTGATCTGTATTTTCTTACAATTTATCTAGTATTCAGTAGGTAAATCTTTTACGAAATACCAAAAATTACACAGTCACAATCAGTTGCCAAAACCATAGACAAGTACGACATTTGATTTACTTTTTAATTTGTTGTAGTGTTGTACGAATTGATCTTTGATCTCTAGCATGTAAAAAAACCGGTAATATCTATCAGTAACAGAATATCAGTACCAGGTCTTTCTTTCTCTCTCTCCGTTCAATAAAATCGAGACACGTCAAGAAATGTCAAAATACCGAGCATGGTTATGTTTGCTTTCTTTGAATTATAAAATATATTTTTTATCCTTTTATATGTAATATTAATTACCAATTAATTAAATTATCCACTGGGAAACATGGGAATTAATTTCACACTTAAAGCGACACTCTTCTATTGTTTTATAATTTTTGAAACTTGCGTAAGTAAGAAACTATCTTTACCTGATTTAGATAAACTAAATTCAAAAAAGTTAAATGAATGTGGACGCTGTAAAGTCCTGGTGGAGTCCTTTAACCATTGGCTGGATAAAACATCGCGTGGCAAGTTCGAGGGAGGCGACGCGGCTTGGGAAGAAACAAAGTTAAAGTCTTACGCCCGCAGTGAGATCCGACTTGTTGAAATACAAGAAGGTTTATGTTCTGAATTGAAGAAACATCAAGATCCTTGCTACGCCGTTGCAGAAGAAGCAGAGCAAGCTTTGGAAAAGTGGTGGTTCTATGAGGATCCCAATTCAGATTTGTATACATGGTTGTGTATCGAAACTTTGCAAGATTGTTGCCCCGAAAATCATTTCGGCGATACGTGCGCGCCGTGCCCCCTCGACAAGTATAATAAATTGTGTGGTGGGCATGGGAAGTGTGACGGAGAAGGAACTCGGAAGGGAAACGGTAGCTGTATATGTCACAAAGGCTATACTGGACATAACTGTGAAATATGTTCTAAGAACTTTTACAGTGATGGTTTAAATTGTGAACCTTGTCACAAAGCATGTGATGGTTGCACTGCAGAGGGACTAACATCTTGTACTGCCTGCAGGGCTGGCTGGAAATTGGAAAATGGTATATGTTCTGATATAGATGAATGTTTAGAAGCTACTGCTTGCAAAGAAAATCAATACTGTATCAATAAAGAAGGTTCATACTCCTGCAAATCATGTGGTAAATCATGCAGAACCTGTATTGGAGGTGGAGTAGCAAATTGCACATCCTGTGAACCTAGTTCTGTGCTGTGGTCAGGTGTATGTGTAGATAAAAAACTTAAAGATGAACTTATGTATGAAACTTTAAAACGGTTAGCACTCTATTTTGGTCTCCTAGTAATGATTTCATTTATAAGTAGAACATCAAAACCTCTAGGAGCTGCAGTAATGGTAGGAATAGCATCATTTATATATTTCTCTGAGAAAACAGCAAGAATGAGTGTCCTAGATGTGATTTTGAATTTATATTCTTAAGCCAAACTAATTGTATATAATTTAATTTATAAACCATTGTGATATAAATATAAATCATTTCTGTTTTAAGGAAGTAAATATTTGTTTTCTTTAATTTTACCCATGGGAGGGGGACTACATGGAATTTATACACAAAATGCCAAGTAAAGGTGTATTAAAATACATTTTATTGCAAAAGGTACATAACTACATTTAGTGTCATTTATATACAAAAATTAAATACAATAATAGGCTCAAATCTGTATGCCACTTTAATTTCATGGTTTTGCATGCTGTATTTGGAAGATTTTAGCAAAGTTTGCATGTTTTATCATAATTTAAAAGAAAAAGTGGTATCTAGAACTGATCTATTTGTATGGGTACAATAACTAAATGGTGTAAGTGTAAATAATTATTATAATACAGTTTCATCACTACCATATAACAGAACTCACCCATTTGACTTATAAATAAACTTGATAATAGTAAGTTTAAATCAATAAATTCCAAATGCTAGAAGGTAACATTAATGGATCCACAATTATTATCTCTTGTTAAATACAATACTGTTGAAATATCAAGGTTTATTCCATTCACACTATTAAATTGCTGGAATGCATGTTCTGTTCCTTATAAAAACATAATAGTGCAGATATATATCTTATTAAAATTATAGCATACAAATTGTGAATCAAGTACATCTTCATTCTACACTTATGCTGTGTAAATGTAAATTACTATACTAATTTGTCAAGAATAATAATTGGCAATAGTTAATTTGGCAGCAGCAAGCATAAGTATACGCTCTCAGTCTGAAGATACAATATTCCTATGTTAAAAAATAATAATGACTCGAAAAGTTACAGTGGACATTGCCCTAACATGTGTGATGGATGCCTCGTAGAAATGTGCATGTTATCAGTGTAAGCTTACCTTAATTTCAATTCCTTAATGTATATGTATAAAAGTTGACCCTGACCCATGGTAATATTCCACAGTGTCAGGACAAAATTAAACGTATTCTGTTTAAAATTCATAAAACAACAGCTCAATGAATACCAATCGAAACAGAACATAAAAATTCATCAGGTTTTTATAGAAAATGAAAAATACATGATTCAATATAACTGTGGTCTTTGGTGAAGATAAAATCTTGTAGGGTGCATTCAAAGACTACAGCAAACTTAGAATAAATATATATTATTTTAAATAACAAAACAAATCATACAAAGCAAAATGTTTATGGTTCAACACATTCTACACAAATAAAATGGAAATAACTTTGTTCTAAGTTTTTTTTGGTACAATTTTAAGTACTAATATAACACCATCAATCTAAACACTACTTGTGAAATGAAATATCTTATCTAGAAAGACGCGCCCCGTTGCTTGCGACGCGACTACGATTTAAACGACACTACATAGTACAGAGGTGCTATAGTAACGTAATAAACACTACTAAATAATACGCGCGACTAGCATTTAAAATGCTACACCATGGACGAAAACCTAACTGTCCATCCCAGCATCTCATAAAATTATTAACAGTATATTTTACAAAAGTAATAGTACTGTTATTATTATAAATGTATAAAATAGCAAAATGATTTGTGCAGAAAAATAATCATTTGATCGAAACTTCGTAAATCAATGAGATACTTGGGCTCGCTTCACTAATATCAGTCTGCTGCAATTTACGCTAATACATAATTTACATTAAATTTTTATTCGGTCCCACATCATAATACTTTCAATGTATGTTTATCAATTCAATCCATATCCGTTTTGTTTGATTGACCCGATCACCTCTTATCTCTACAATTTTTAAAGCAAATCTCAAAATTATTGAATACTTCACCTATGATTTTGGTATATGTAATTTATTCAATACGGCGTGGATGTATGAGAGCAGTCTTAAAAATTATATCCATTGTTACAAACTTGTATAGGTGTATATTTCCAAATTTTCTACGTACACGTGTAAATGATATTCCGCTAATCAACAATATCTACTTTCAGTCTGTATTTTTTATCGATTTATGGAATGTATAAATAATTTTCGAAGGATTGCGTAAAATTATTTGACTTATCAAATTTTAAACACATTTATGGAATAGGTACTTTCTTATATTAACGTTCGATTCTTCGTCGGATGTATATGCACGTTGGACACGTTTAAACTTCTTATCGAATACGACTAAACAATAAGTTTTCATAAACACGCTTTACACGGACGAGGAAGTATGAAAAGTGGCATATATTGTTATTGACACTCGAAGACGTGGAAGTACTCACCCACAAAGGAGTATTTGCGAGCCCGAATAGATGTATACTATATCACAATAACGCATGTAACGCTTGTCTTATTCCCTAGCCTAACCAGAGGATATTCGCTGCAGTGAATATTCGCGCGGTTCTAGCAAATAGCAATGCATTTCTCCGCTGCAGCGAGCTCTCCCGTGGCCGGCCGTAAGGCTGCGTTTCCATTGACGCGGAGCTGGGCGGAGCGGAGCTTGGCGTTGCATGAATTGACCAAACACTATGTTCGAAATTTCCATTGAAGCAGAGCGGAGATTTCGAACATAGTGATTGGAAACGCAGCCTAATGCGTGGTGTACTCGGCTACTCGAGCAGCGCGGGCCCGCGATGGTGCGACGACAGCTGCGCGGCCAGCTGCCGCTGCTGCAGGAGGCAGTAGAGGATGCCGGCCTGCGCCATGGCGTCCACGGTGCCGGCGGCCAGCAGGTCCGTGCGCTGCTTGGCGTTGTTGCAGGCGGCCGGCCGCAGCAGCGTGGGGCCGAATACTGTGGCCAAGTTGTGCATGGACATTTTGTTCTCGGCTTCGTGCTGGTTCACTCTGAAGAAGGAAAGTTATGAAGTAAATAAAAAGCTTCACTTCACACATGCAGTCGTACCCTTGCAGTGAGTTTAAATTGACTGGCAAAAATCGTTCTTTCAATCATCCCAATCTCCTTTCATTATCACTCCTTATCCTAGTTTATCAATCACTCACTTGACGAAATGGTTGAGCAGGAAGTCTATGCAGTTCTTATTGAGGTCCGGCAGTTGAGCGTAGCACTTGAGAAGGGCGTGCCGCCGCGTGTGTGCCGGGCCCGAATCTACTGACACGCCGGCGCCCTAAGGAAACAACAAAACAATATAAGTAGATTGTCAAATTTTCATTACCGTAAACATGATCTGACAGTGAAATAGGTGAATCGAACACGGAAACAAGACAATCTGACACGGAAACTAGTGAATCTGAATCATTAACAAGTGAATTTTATACATTAACAAGTGAATCTGACACAAAAACAAGTGAATCAGACATAGGAACAAGTAAATCTAACACGGAAACAAGTGAATCTGAATCATTAACAAGTGAATTTTACACATGGACAAGTGAATCTGACACCAGAATAAGTGAATCTGACACCAGAATAAGTGAATCTGCACCAGAACAAGTGAATCTGACACCAGAACAAGTGAATCTGACACCAGAACAAGTGAATCTGACACCATAACAAGTGAATCAGACACCATAACAAGTTAATCTGACACCAGAACAAGTGAATCTGACACCAGAGCAAGTGAATCTGACACCAGAACAAGTGAATCTGACACCAGAACAAGTAAATGTGACATCAAAACAAATAAATCTAACAAGGAAACAAGTTAAGTATTTTTATCTTATCTTAATCTGACCCAAGAATAAGTAAATCTAACACGGAGACATCCATCTGACATTTCAGAAATAAGCGGGTACCACTCTTGTTATTACTTTTTAGTAGTCTAGGCCTTTGTACACACACACACACTGTTTATACCTTCTTAAATTTATTATTTTTACCTCCAATTACATTTAGGTTAAGATATCTAACTAGGCATTCTGTAAACTAGAATGGTATCTCACTAAACCTCACGATACAGGTTTGTTCCTAGTGTGAGGTTTGCAAGTAATTAGTTTGTGTTAGAACAGAGCTGGCTACTTATTTCTGTATTTACCATTGGATTTACTCAAATTGTGTATTTTCTGTTGTTTTTGATTTAATAAACAATTTTGTATTTTTGTATTTGTAGTTACGAACCTGCGTCTGGCTCCAGGCGCGGATCAACTCGGGATACAGCGCGTCAGTGAACAGCGCTTCAGGCAACTCTCTCAGGTAAAGCTTCAACACTCCCGTCACCGAGTGGATGTCCACTTCCTTCAGCAACTGCTCTGCTTCGTATGCATCTGAAAAAAAGAGAGATTATAAACATAGAATAGAAAACACTTTATTCTCCAGTTCACAGTACAAAACACAACATAATCATAGAACAGTATACAAAAGATCTTAAAATAGGTAACATCATGTCTATGTCGACAGGACCACCATAATCCACCCCGAACTTAATGAAAGGGCTCGACGGGTTGACACCACAGGCACATAAATAACTACCCCCTACGGGATCGGTAGATCTAATGAAAGTCCTCGCGCACGCACGCGGTTAGGAAGGCGGTGGTTATGAACGGAATATTACATACATACATATATTCACGCTTGTATCCCTAATGGGGTAGGCAGAGCGTAAACGACCTAAACAAAGGTGTCCCGCCACGTCTGACAAAGTTTTGAGGGTTATTTAAGATAGAATTCTAGGTATATTGCTGTAGTGACAGGTTGTCAGCCCGTCGCCTAAATTACAATATACTGAAACCCTCGATCCCTTAGCTGAATTTTACAGCATGCCCGGGAGGAAATGCAGTTGGCACATTCTATGTTTTTTCTCTCGCTCCCAGACCAGCATGGAAGTACGGAATGTTGCGCTTCTAGATATCCAGCATGTTAGTGAGTACATAAGCTACAACTCACTGGTCTCGAAGCTCTTCTTGAGTCTGTTCAAGTCGGAAGCGCTGCCGGAGACGCGGTACACGCCCACCTCGTGGATACCGCGCCGCTCTACCTCGCGCACGCACGCGCTGATTATGAACGGAATGTTGCGCTTTTCTCGCCTGAAAAACAGATACAATAGTAAAAAAGCTTTGATGTGCATACATACATACATATAATGAAGCCTTTATCCCAAATAGGATAGGGGTAGGCAGAGCGTTAACGACTTAATAAAAGGTCAATCAGCCACGTCTGACAAAGTTTTGAGGGTTATTTAAGATATATATGTAGGTTTATTGCTGTAGTGACAGATTGTCAGACCATCGACTAAATAACAATTTACTAAAACCCTCGAATCCCTTAGCTGATTTTTACAGCATGCTCGGGAGAAAATGCAGCTGGCACATTCTATGTTTTTTCTCGCTCCCAGGCCAGCATGGAAGAAAATTTGATGTGCACCAAGGTTTTAACCAATGATCAAATATTCCCAGTAACTCCTTTGAGAACAAAGCATGAAAGCAAACTACAAAAGTGGTACTAACTTGGCGACGTGTGTGATCTTGGCGCCGAATAACGCGCCGGGTTTAGCTGAGGGCACGCGGCGCGCGGACCGCTCTGGTGGCAACAGGCGCACCCGCAGCGGTAGCGACCCGCCCCCGAGGCACACCGAGCGCGACACGCCCCCGCTCGCTGACTCCGCTACCCAGTCCTTGGAAAGCTAAAACATTAAACATCAATTGTTAGGAAATCATGCCTAAAATACAACGCTTTGAAACCTTGTTCATTTATAAACAAAAGACACGCAACTATCCTTACAAACCTTCAAAAACATCCTGGTTACCAAAATTGTAACGATCCCAGCCCCCAAATAAAACTTCAAAACTATCCTGGTCACGGCACCAATTTGTAACGATCCCAACCCCAAATAAAAATTCAAAACTATCCTGGTCACGGCACCAATTTGTAACGATCCCAACCCCAAATAAAACTTCAAAACTATCCTGGTCACGGCACCAATTTGTAACGATCCCAACCCCAAATAAAACTTAAAAACTATCCTGGTCACGGAACCTAAATTGTAACGACCTACCCTCTTAATAAAAAACTTCAAAATCATTCTGGTCACGGCACCAAATTGTAACGACCCCAACCCCCCAAATAAAACATGAAAATTCTCTTAGTCTTATACAACAATATCCTTAGGTTTTGAGAGACCATCCTTGAAAAATATCCTGGTCACGGCAGCAAAATGTAACGATCCCCTTTCCCCAGTACTAACCTTTAAAGTGCATTTCCCTCTCAACACAGGTCTGGCCGCGTCTTCATACAACAACAGTCTGAGGTTCTGCGATCCCTCCAGGTCGAGAGTGAAGGTCTCGTTCCAGCGAGGCTGCGCGCTGCGGCAGACTAGCTTCGACTTCGCCTTGCGGAAGTAGTGGCCGTATGAGTCTACTTCCACCACTATGTAGTAATCTACAATAAAATGTGATTGGTTAAAATCTACAATAAAAAAAATATAGCTTTATTTAAAAAAAAGTACAAACGCACAATGTTTACGGGGCTTCCCAGTAAGTATTTAGGAAATACTTGTAGTGGGAATGCTCGCTCTTCCATAAGGTTATTAAACAATAATGGAACTTTTATATTAGTTAGGTAAAACTTAGATTTAATATTGCTAAGACAAGAAAGTAATGAAAAGACCATATAAGAAAGGAAACATAAAAGAATAAAAAAATTGTGTTTGCGACTTTATTTGCCTATGAAATGTTAAAACGAGGGCAGACTAGACAAACTAATACACATAATCACGCCTGTATCCCTAATGGGGTAGGCAGAGCGTAAACAACCTAAACAAAGGTCGTTCCGCCACGTCTGACAAAGTTTTTAGAGTTATTTAACATAGATTTGTGGGTAAATTGCTGTAGTGACAGGGTGTCAGCCCATCGCATAAATTACAATGTACTGAAACCCTCGGATCCCTTAGCTGGTTTTTGCAGCATGCCTGGGAGGAAATGCAGCTGGCACATTCGATGTTTTTCTCGCTCCCAGGCCAGCATGGAAGATAAAGGAAACATAAAATAATAAAAACATTGTGCGACTTCATTTGCCTACAAAATGTTGAGATGCGGGCAGACTAGACGAACTAATAAGAGCAAAATTTATGCATTTCTCACCAGCAGAAGTATCTATAGGCGAGGTCATCCCTCCTATGTGTAGTTGCAAGTCTCCCAGCAGTAAAGAATCGTCTCTCCCGCTACGGAGAAGGTACGAGCCCATGTCAGTCTGTAAGTAGCTTCGGCACGCGGTCACCCAGGCTTGCAGTTCCAACATCGATACTGTGTTCGCGCCGGCTGGTGGCGCTGATGATGCCTAAAATGGGGAAGCTTATTAGTAGGTTTATAACCGTGATTTAGGACAAATAGAAGAATATTTAAGAAGTAAACATATAGAGGGGAGGCCTTTTTCTGCAAAGGGACACATTACAGGCTACATTAAATATATATAAGGCTTTATATATAGTTAATGTAATATATTAATAATAATAGTCCTCCCACCGAATTTCAGTGATGGCGGCCAATCTCCCGGAGATGGGCCAACTGCGCAGGACTTGTTTTTAGTGCCCAAGTGTTTGCGCTACACACAGGTGCACTATCTGTTCCCTCAATTTAGGCGCAGGACCGACTATTTACATGCCCATCCGACGGCATGGATCATGTTACTTTTCGGACAATCACATGATCAGCCTGCAATGTCCTAACCAAACTAGAAACAACAACACAAAGTCGTTGTCCCCCGCCGGGAATCGAACCCGGGACCTCCGTGTCGAGAGCCCATGACTCAGACCGCTAGACCACGGAGGCAGTTAAATATATATATATATATATATATATCACACTAACCACCCTTCCAGTTTGAATGATATACGAATGATATAGTTACCTGTAAGGCGTGTATAGAGTCGATCCACTGTGTCCTCTCGTACTCGGAGCTGAGGAAGAACACGTGCTGTCTCTGTAAGGCCGAGGAGACCGGCGCGCGCGCTCCCACGCGGAAGATGAGGTTAGGAGATGCGAACACTAACTGCCCTTCCAAGTCCGATAGCTTCTTTAAATATATGAATAACATAGTTACCTGTAAGGCGTGTATATAGGTAGAGTCGATCCACTGCGTCCTCTCGTACTCGGAGCTGAGGAAGAACACGTGCTGTCTCTGTAAGGCCGAGGAGCCCGGCGCGCGCGCTCCCACGCGGAAGATGAGGTTAGGAGATGCGAACACTAACTGCCCTTCCAAGTCCGATAGCTTCTTTAAATATATGAATGATATAGTTACCTGTAAGGCGTGTATAGAGTCGATCCACTGCGTCCTCTCGTACTCGGAGCTGAGGAAGAACACGTGCTGTCTCTGTAAGGCCGAGGAGCCCGGCGCGCGCGCTCCCACGCGGAAGATGAGGTTAGGAGATGCCAGAACCAGTTGGCCTTCCAAATCCGCTAGCTTCTTTAAATATATGAATGATATAGTTACCTGTAAGGCGTGTATAGAGTCGATCCACTGCGTCCTCTCGTACTCGGAGCTGAGGAAGAACACGTGCTGTCTCTGTAAGGCCGAGGAGCCCGGCGCGCGCGCTCCCACGCGGAAGATGAGGTTAGGAGATGCGAACACTAACTGCCCTTCCAAGTCCGATAGCTTCTTTAAATATATGAATGATATAGTTACCTGTGAGGCGTGTATAGAGTCGATCCACTGCGTCCTCTCGTACTCGGAGCTGAGGAAGAACACGTGCTGTCTCTGTAAGGCCGAGGAGCCCGGCGCGCGCGCTCCCACGCGGAAGATGAGGTTAGGAGACGCCAGAACCAGTTGGCCTTCCAAATCCGCTAGCTTCTTTAAATATATGAATGATATAGTTACCTGTAAGGCGTGTATAGAGTCGATCCACTGTGTCCTCTCGTACTCGGAGCTGAGGAAGAACACGTGCTGTCTCTGTAAGGCCGAGGAGCCCGGCGCGCGCGCTCCCACGCGGAAGATGAGGTTAGGAGACGCCAGAACCAGTTGGCCTTCCAAATCCGCTAGCTTCTTTAAATATATGAATGATATAGTTACCTGTAAGGCGTGTATAGAGTCGATCCACTGTGTCCTCTCGTACTCGGAGCTGAGGAAGAACACGTGCTGTCTCTGTAAGGCCGAGGAGCCCGGCGCGCGCGCTCCCACGCGGAAGATGAGGTTAGGAGACGCCAGAACCAGTTGGCCCTCTAGCTCCGCTAGCTTTTTTCGTTGCTTTTCCGCTGTACCGCGGCCGCCCAGTCTTAGTTTCTGAAATAATATATGATTGATAAGATAAGCCGACTTTCTGGTGTCTAACTAAAGAGAAAAATAAAACTTTATAATATCATATTTCTGAATGATTCACACATAGGAGAGCCTTGCTTACAGCTCAAAACAGAGTATGTAAGATGTTATAATGGTATGGGAGGTCAGAGAATTCAATCTTTTCATGTTAGTATCATCAAAAAAAAAACAAGGTTTGGGTAATATGATCTTACACAGCGTTAGCTGCATCTCTGTCAAGCGTGGCTTACATAGAAACATTCTTTAGTGGAAATCCTACGTGCAATATGCTATATTTATTCTTTACTGTGTACAAAAAGTTTACAATAAATAAACAAACTTAGATTTAGTTCATCAAAGTGAGCTTATCTCTATAAAGAGATCTCTTCCAGCCAACCTGGTAAACTGCTACACTGTATTATATAAAAAAAAAAAATTGTTTTTCAAATTTGACACATATGTATTAATTTATTGGTGGAAACTTAATTGGCTTGTGTGTTATTTATATTAGTTTATGTTAGTGTAAATATTATTGCTGTATGTTTCCCTATCACTACATAGTATAAAACAAAGTAGCTTTCTCTGTCCCTATATCCCTATGTATACTTAGATCTTTAAAACTACGCAACGGATTTTGTTGCGGTTTCTTTTAATGGATAGAGTGATTCAAGAGGAAGGTTTATATGTAAAATACATGCATAATACAGTAGAGACACACTGATGATTTCCGTGCGAAGCCGGGTCGGGTCGCTAGTCATGAATAAAATAAAAAAAACGGTTGTCTGTAAAGTCGGTTTACTGACGATAGTTGAACGTGACAACGTCATAAGAAAATACTGATGGAGACTGTTCGCGACGGCGCAAATGTATTTAATTTTTGTATTTTTATTCCCATAGGCCACAATTGAGAGCTGTCATCCCTAAAATAAGAGGCAAATTCAAATCAGCCAATCAGAGCGAGTGATAGAACGAGATAGCAATAGTATTCTATTCTTGTCTTTTTACGAACTTGACGTATGATCAAGAATATTCGAGAATCGATATAACGCCATCCTTTTATTACCAGTGACAGTTTGTATTTAGCTATCTCGATCGAATATTACAGAAGACACTTGTCATTTCGAAAAAAGAGTTGCCAGCTGTTTCCCGAAGATTCTTTACTACCGAGATTGGGGTATATAAACGGCTGCATGAGCCGCATCAAGCATACAGTTTTCAGATTCAGTTTCGAATCAGTGATCGAATAGTGGGAAGAAATAGTGAAGTGCACAGTATATAGTAACAGTGACAGTGATTCCGTGACAGTTCGTAAATAGTTATCGACAAACAGTTCCGTAATCGTTTCGTATAGTGTTTCCGTGATAGTTCGTTTATAGTTATCGACAAAGAGTTCCGTAAACAGTTTCCGTTTCGTATCCGTTTTTGAATAGTTCCGAAAGCAGCAAGAACAAGAATAACAGTGGAAATAATAGTGATTAATAGTGATAACAGAAGTGTGAAGTACCGTTTATAGTTTAATTCATAAATATTAAGATTTTGCGCCATTCTGTTTTATAGTGTTGCCAGATAGTTTTAACATTTAATTTTTTGTAGAATTTTCGTTTTTATTCGTTCTTTTTTGACAGTTCGTCCATAGTGTTGCCAGTATTTTCGTATATAGTTTTGTTAGTAGTTTTTCGTCAATAAATATACAGTCCATTTATAGTATAGTTTTATTTCGTGTACATTGAGGTAGGCACGTTTGGTTACGCCGAACACTATCTCGTATAGAGACGTATGTCGAACGCTGCCGAACGCGGAGGCCGATTGTGCCTCTTTGTCGCTCGTTCCGCGCTCTCGCTTGCACGTCAAGCCTTAAATGGAACGCCTCAAAGCGAGGTAACGCCGCATGAGTCATGTTTTTTCGTGCGTGCAGCCGGCTTCATCGAATTATAAGACGTTGTCACGTTCTTCTTCTTCTTCTTCTGTCGAGTGGGTATCGAGTCTATCGACCCGATGAACCCTGGTGTCAGAGTTTTTAAACCGCCTAGTAGCACAACTATCAGGCCTCTGACATGGTTAGAGTAACGACCACTATCAAAGACAGCGACCGGGACCGACGGCTTAACGTGCCCTCCGAAGCACGAAATCTTTTTCTTTTTCGGACAATCAGGTGATTCAGCCTGCAATGTCCTAACCAAACTTGGGTTGTCACGTCAAAAATATATATAATCGAACCTTGTCATCATGCGCGGCCCTCTCCTCAGCCAGGATCTGGTCCCTGACCGTGGAGGCTTGCGACTTGAGCGCCACTATGTTGGCGGGCGAGTTCTCCCTGGCGTCCGCCGCGCTGGTCCCCGCACCGTCTTCTTCCACCACCACGATGTCCGGCAAGGGGATGAACCATTTCAGCTCGAATGTGAATTTGTCACGACCTGATGCCTGAAAAAGAAGCATTGGACATTAAAACTTATGTTTTTCCAGTCTGGATGCTTTTTATCTACAATCTAAAATTTTCCTCTATTTCTGTCAGACGTGGTGAAAGCGCCTTTCACGAGGCGTATTAGGGTCTGCCTACCCCGTAAGGGATAAAGGCGTGATTTTATGTATGTATGTATGTAAAATCTAGGATGGTCGATGCCATTCAGGAGGAAAACAAAAGAAAAGTATCTGAAATCTGTAGGAATTGCATCTGGCACAGCTACCATACTAGTTTTTTTTTGTATAGTGATAAAATACGTACCTTGTACTTAGCGCAAGCAATAACGTCGTTGAATAGAAACAGGTGTCTAAGTTTTCGATGTCCGTCCGAAAGTTCTACAATAAACGAATTCTTCACAAGTCTTCTTTGAGCTCGATCAGCATTCTGAAATCAAACAATTTTATCCTGAATATGTAAGAAATAAGAGAGATCTTTAGGTTGACTAGAGCCACTGACACCATTTGTATGGGGGGCCAATATTTTTTCTCATATTTCGACCTATGTTCCGTGGGGAAAGCTGTTCAGTTTCATGGAAAGGATTACCACCCGAAAGTTTGGTCAGCAAATTAGTTTACACCTGATATTTAAAGTGCTATACTTATTAATTTCATTGTTTATTATTGGATACTTACAGGGAACATAGATTTGGTCTGTATGATATTGAATTCGTCTAGGAAATGCTGAGTCATGTTGAGAGCGTCCGTCAACATCGCGTGGTCGGGGTGACTCGCCGGAGTGTATTTTATGAGATCCTAGAAAATAATATTAAAAAAAATTATATATCAATAAAAAAGTCATACTTACATATAATCACGCCTTTATCCCTAATAGGGTAGGTAGAGCGTAGACGACCTAAACAAAGGTCGTTCCGCCACGTCTGACAAAGTTTTGAGGGTTAATTAAGATAGATTTGTAGGTATATTGCTGTAGTGACTGGTTGTCAGCGCATCGCCTAAATTACAATATACTGAAACCCTCGGATCCCTTAGCTGGTTTTACAGCATGCCCGGGAGGAAAAGCAGCTGGCACATTCTATATTTTTCTCTCACTCCCAGTCCAGCAATAAAAAAGAAATATATATATATATTTTTATCTTTCACAACTCACATGTAACACTAGAGCATTCTTTTGCACTCTAGCGACGGGTTTATGCAACAAGTCATCAAGCGAGCAGGGCTGGCCGCGACATGCGATTTGTCGCGTCAAGTCGGCGAAGCGCGGCGAGCTCGAACATCGCCGCCGAACTGCGTCTGTCGCGCGACCGTAGTTGTGCAGAAACGCACCGTATACGTTTATGTTCTCGGCCTGAAAATATTTAAAAAATGCTAGACTGGACATTCCTCTGTGAATAGAGTACATACAGGGTGTAAGGGACAGCATCCCGCAAACTGATAGGGGTTGCTCAGTCAACGAAACTGAACAATCATCACCAGGAAAATATTCCAGGAGATGAAAAAAAATATTTTGTTCCCATACTTCGATAAAATAATTTGTATGAAAAATATTTTTTTAAATATTTACTTCCTGAAATAAAATCCTGCTGATAATTGTTCAGTTTCGTTAACTGAGCAACCCCTATCAGTTTGCGGGGCGCTGTCCCTTACATCTCGTATAAGGACACGTTAGATAGATTAACTGCATCTCCAAAACTAGCGTAACATATTCAGAATCATGAAAACTCATTTCTACATGATGGAATCTGGTTTACATACTTCGAACAGAATCTGCTATAGTATTTCCAACTCACAGATAAACAAACTTTCATGTCTTTTTATTCAAAAACACATTTCAAAAATAAATTATAAGTGTTGGAAAATTAGTTAAATTACTAAAACTACTAACTACTACTACTGCTGAGCGTGATTGTCTATGCTACCATTTTGTTGAACAATGAAACCATAGACAATATCTCCCTTACGCGACAGAGCACGGGACAATGTGCAAACAGCCTCGGTGCCCTTAAATCTGAACTCAAGCTTTACCATTTTCTTAAAGTGTGTCCCAACGGAGAGAGGCTCTTCCCAGCTGGCGACGGCCGTCTTGAGTCCCTCCAGGAAGCTCTTGTGCAGTTCGTGAAGCTCAGAGATCTTGTAGAAGATCGTGTTGAACTCTTCTTCGGTTATCACTGGCTGGGACGTCGACAGCGTCGCTTTTATCGCGTTCATGTACTGTAAAGAAAATAATTTTGCAAATGATAATGAAATTAAGATATTTAATTTTATTTGGGGAGCTTACAGCAACATTTAGAAATTATTCAAGTAAACATTAAATAAATGCCAATTACAAGCTTCCACATATAGAAAGAAAATTGCTTAGTCTAACTAAACCCCTATCCCTAAACGACAAACATACAAGTGAGTAGTCGTGTGTTATCGAAAAGACAACGGCCAAACGTGATCCAAGAGCCTACAATGATGATACTTGTAGGAAATGAAAGTAAATACTTGTCATATGATTCGGGACAAGTATTATCAAAACCTGTCCGGATGATTGATTTCCTAAAGCTCTTATCAGTGTAGGGTCTTGGACCAAGGTCCATACATAATTGCCCATTGTATTTTAGATATGTTATGATTATTGAGTTTCTACTTTTAATGATAGGCGACCCTAGAGACGGCCTTGCTTGCGAACATCCTTCTGCCAAAGTCAGACGCCAAATAGATTGCTGTGTTCCATTCCATCGGTATGTGGAAATTACAATTCTGGGTGAACTCGCTACATGATGAACTGCGTCTCGATCAGCACTACTCTAAACTAGAGCTAAAAAGCTAACTCGATCGAAGAAATTTAGCTAAAGTTGTGAAATGTTGTAGTTATAGATAGGGTTAAAAAACATACCTTCTCCATAACGTAGAGACACTCGACGTACACGGTCTCGCTCTCGATGATGCTGGTGACGATACAGCGATGCATCGTCAGTCTTTCTGCTTCCGCATTGCTGCTATTTACCGATTCCTGGAACAGAATACGTCCATCATTCTCCATAGAGTAAGCCAACCAAGTACGTAGAGAAAGCAAAAATATTTATACTAATGTTTTATTTTTTACTTGACAATCAGAACATATTGTATCGTAATCTTAGTAAATAATTGAGTCTTTGAGATAGCACTAGATAGACACGTTGTCCACAAACATGACGTAGATAATTGTTGTTGAGTCATATTAATATTAGGTACGTATCCCAAGACATAAGGAATTCAGTGATGACTTGATATACATACAGGTGTAGGGCATGCGTAAGACAAAGATAACAGTTAGATAACATTTTTGATTTTATTTTTGTTGACGAAATGAGTGTACTGTGACGACACATTTCCCTTACTATGCATATTCTATGTAAGGCGTGCACGCCGCTATCTATTAATAAAGTTAGTATTAGTCAGAACACTGAACTGAACGATCGTATCATTTCTACCATCCCTTACGCCCCACACCGCATGAGTAAAATAAATCGGCTACTGTATTGTTGTTATTTTTTATCTTATTCATAATTATATGTAGGTACGGAACGTGTAAAATTTGGAAAACGTGATATTACACAATTATGATTGTATAAATGTTGCCAAGTGAGCAACACAATGGTTGTTATAACTTCTCTTACCCTTGTTTACGGAAACAAAAAGCATAGAGCTGTAAACACCACCTCCGGCGAACGCAAGTCGTGTTCTGCCATTTCTAAAACCACCTCTTTTGGATCACACCAGCCATGATATTCCGAATAGTTTTATTTGGAATATTTACAACATGTACGGTTCATTGTCGCGACTCTGGAAGTAAGTGAACTAAATGAAGATCTCATCGAAATAATTTGGTTGAAATAGATAAAGGAAATATTTTTTACAGGTGCAGAAGCCAATAAAATTGAAGCGTCTCCAATTTATGACACGATAATTTTTAGTGACGTGGCAGACATTTTTAACGATGTAGAAAATGGCTTGGTAAGTAAAATAACATTTTAGTCACATTGTCAAGATTCGTATAAAAGCAATTCTTTGTTTTACAGAACCCACTGGAAGCTTTATTCAACAGCGCTAGCGACAGTGAGGAGAACCTAGAAGATCTACTTTTAGAGTATCAGCACTATTTGGACCGAGCACACAATCAACATTTAAATTATTTGGAAAAGACTAAAACAAAAAATAAAGTTCCCCCAGCGAGACACGACAGATTTGCTAAAACCAAGCCTGCTGGAGGTATGAAAAACGAGGACTACTATTACTCTGGCGGGAGTTACATAAATCCTAACAAGTTTACTCCGTCCCAGTACGGAAGTCCTATAGATATATTCATGCCAATGAATCAAAACATAAGATACTTTGGCAAAGATGACCAATTTACCAATCTACCAAAAGTAGGATACCAAAGCTTCGACAAGAGAATGTTGGATTTGCCTCCTATGTTACCTAAGCCTAGGTATGATCCTACAAAATCGTCTTGTTTCTGTAAAAGTGCCCAGTTACCCTGTGATTGTAAATGCAAGCAATGTTTGATATATGATGCAGTATCAAATCAATATTATCCACACCCTAACGACAAAGGATTTTACCCGCCTGCTGAATTATCTGAAGACAAACTGAACGATGAAAATACTCTTAACATCAAAATCAAAGTTGATATTCAAGTTCCGAAAATAAAAGATTTATTTACAAAATTCCTTAAAATTCCCAATCAAGAAGAGCTACATTCTAAGGAATCCACTGTAAATGTACCATTTCCATTGTTTAACTTTCCCATCCCTATGGACCTGTTAGGTTTCAAGAAACCTTCAAAAACTACCTACCGCGATTATCCACATAAAATAACAATTCATAAGAAAAAGAAATCCAGAACAAATAGCGGAAGCAAAAAACACAGAAAGAAAATAATAACAGTCCATAACTTGAACGTAGAGCCTCAAACCGCAAAAGTGCAACCTTATTTCGACGAGGCTCTTAACACTTCAATTGACTTCAGCGAAAAGGTAACAGAAAGCTCCTCCAAGATCGATCTCAATATTAATTTTGTACCGACTACCCTGCGACCGGCAAATTTTGACAACAGCACAAATATCGCAGCAACAACCACAGCAAAGGACAACGTTACAACCGGCAATGAAACCCAAACAGAAGAAAGCATTTTGGTAATGGTAAATATATCTAATACTAGTGACAATGGCACGGAAGACACTCACAAGATTGAAAACAGTGTGGAAACCGATTATACGAAAACAGATGTAAAAGTTCCTACTGAAACATTATTGAAGGAGCGAAAAAAACGAGATGTATCTACTCCTGGCCCTTCTACCAGTCAAGCACCGCCTAAGGAAATAAGTACAGACAGTAATTATAAACCAGTTGAATTTGTAAAATCACTATCGCAAACCACGTCACAACCTAATATCAATAATGAGTCAAAGACAGTGCTAATAAAAGGCAATAATAATAAGAAATCGGACAAAGCTCTACTTGCTGATTCTGAATTAGTTTATTGGCCAATCAACAAGAATCTAACTGATTACACGTCTAAGAATATCACAACTTTAATATTGGAACGCGAAGACAAAAAAGCGAAAATGAATATGACAAAGGAAGCAATAAAAAATAACCGAACTACAGCATTAGAGAAAGCGATATTCGGTGACGTAAACTGGGACGATGTAGATACAGTTGCTCCTGTATTTCTGTCTTTTGTGGGCAAATACCTCCGCGGAGTATTGACGTTCTGCTCACAAAATGTATGTCACTCAATGAAGTGCTCGGATAAGACCTGTGTGCATAGGATCTGTCACCCGACCGATCGGTGGAACCAAAGAGGACATTGTGCCGGATCTAACAAAACTGGTTAGTATATTTTTAAAACGTTCGTCTTCCTCATATATATCACTAGCTGTGCCTGCAACTTCGTACGCCCGGCTTGTATGGAAAACACGCAGTGTCGAACATACTGAAAACGCTTCTCCGCGCGTAGGAGCGGGATCTGCTAAACCGTGCGCGGAGGCGTGTTTCGCATTGTCTGATCTAAACTGCCTCCGTGGTCTAGTGGCTAGTGCCATGGACTCCCGATCCGGAGGTCCTGGGTTCGATTCCCAGGGGGGAAACACAAAAGTTGATATTTGAGAATTTCTCACTTTGTGATTTTTTCCCCAGTTTGGTTACGACATTGCAGGCTGAATCACCTGATTGTCCGAAAAAGAAAAAAGATTTCGTGCTTCGGAGGGCCGTCGGTCCCCGGTTGCTGTCTTTGATAGTGGTCGTTACTCAAACCATGTCAGAGGCCTGATAGTTATGCTACTAGGCGGTTTAAAAAAACTCTGACATCAGGGTTCATCAGGTCGACAGACTCGATACCCACTCGACAGAAGAAGAGGATTGTCTCATCTCTGTTTTTGTATGGAAAACATGCTTCCGCGATCGAGCTAGCATGTCCCGCTCCTACGCGTGGAGAAGCGTTTTCAGTATGTTCGACACTGCGTGTTTTCCATACAAGGGTACTTACTAAATATTAGAATGGTGTGATTATTTCTAACCTAGAACCTGAAATTCAATTCTCTACCTTCAATTCTCTATTATTTGTATCGTAACTTTGATTTTAAATAATGCTCAGTCAAATAATAAAAGTTCCATAAAATTCGGTTAAAAAACAGCCAAATTTCAATTTCCTGTCTACCTCCTAAGTCAGGTAGCGTGATTTTAGGTATCCTCAGTTGCAACCCGGGAATAAAAAACATACCATCGAAATCGGTTCAGTAGTTTTGGCGTGATGTGGTAACATACAGACAGACAAAAATAAAAATAAAATTAAAGAAAGTTTTGATCTTCATATCGTTAATAATGCCTGCTGAAATTATTATTTTTTTGGAAAAATATTCAATGTACAGACACGACCCTTCTAGAGATTTATTATATGTATAGATTTAAACAATGTATAACTTTTTTATAAATTTACAGACAGCGTGGCTTCACTGGAATCAATAATGGACTTGCCATCTAACGTTGCGTTTGAAATCGTCGACATACTACAGGACAAAATGCTTGGCAAACTGTTCGGAAAAGTAACCCTTTGTATCAATACCAAATGCATAACTTTCGTCGCTGTCAAGAAAAGTTTCCTGAAATCGAAGTGCTCTGTAAAAGATTTAAAAATGGGACATTGTCCCAACATGAAAAATTTCAAACTTATGTAATCGATGTTATATGTATGAGTGTTTAGTAAATAAATACATTAACGAGAACTAGTGTTTGTAAACATTGAGGTGTTTGAGTTTAGATTAGGGGAAAAATTGTTAAGATTTAGGTCTTTAGCGAGATGGCGCGCCACCGGAAAGTACCTATGACACGTTTATTAGTATTTATTTTGTCCTCAACAACCTATTTAACTTCGCCTACTAGTGGAAACCTTGTAAGTACTCACGTGAAAAGGATTAAACATATTTTAATTTAAATAATTTAATAATAATTTAAATTTTCTTTAGGAGCCTAAATATGACGAACCATATTTCTTCAGTCCATGGAAATCGATGCTATCAATTCCAAAAATAGTAACATTTAGAAATAATGGTGACTTTACAGCAACAAAAATACCCTCAAAAAATATAGTACATATGACCCCGAAAGTAAGGAAATACATAGACGGCTTTTACACTGCTAGATTTTCGAAGAACAGTACAAGGGTAGTAAACACTTTCCGTAGGTCGTTGTTAGATATCATCCTGGGTAACAGAAAAAACGCATTACGGTCACGACCATCGCCACGAAAAATATTTACCAACTGCAACGAAGAAACCGGAAAGTGTCGGTTTTTAGACTGCCCAGATGCTAAATACTGTGTTGTATGTGACGTGAATCTGAAAGTCGACAGCGTAGAGACATTGTGCGACAGGATTGACACGGAACATTTACTTCCGGTTTCTAAACACAAAAAGAAGAATTTAAAGTGGCTCGAGTTAATATATGGGCAACGTTACAATTCTACTGGAAAAAGCTTGTAAATCGCACCTATAAACTCTGTTCAATAAAACTTTACAAATGCAAAATCTTATTTTACTTTGCCTACTTAAAATATCACCACGTTATACAATCACTACATAGTATAAAACAGTCGCTTTCTCTGTCCCTATATCCCTATGTATGCATAAATCTTTATAACTACGCAACGGATTTTGATGCGGTTTTTAATGGATAGAGTGATTCAAGAGGAAGGTTTATATGTATAATACATGCATAATATAGTAGAGAAACACTGATTATTTCCGATCGAAGCCGGGGCGGGTCGCTAGTACACGATAAATAAATTAATAAATACTCACGTATGAGGATGTAGAAAAGCTAATTTAATAAATGTGTCTACCTATCATAATCGTAAGTACCGGTACCTTTTACACTTTTCATAACATTGTACAATTTCTAAAATGTGTTTAGAAAGGCATACCAAGAAATAAGTACATACGAGTACCTACCTAATAAACGGATCGTCGATAAGAAACAATTGCCAGTATTTCTCCTCCACTCTTATAATAAAGTAGCTATGATGTTGTTACAGCAAAAAGTAACAACAAGAAATGTTCTTCAAACACTTGCCACTTTACTAATTTGTGTTAAGAATACAGTAGTTGCTACACCAGAAGTAAAAGTATGTAAATATGTAACTTTTTTACAAAGTGTTTTTTCTTTGCTTTTAATGGGGTTCTGTATTGTTCAGCTTCAGCCAATCCAGACTTTCTTATACTTATCATAGTATAGTTTTAATTTATAAATACAGCTTAAAGAACTGCTCCAAAAAGCTGACGAACCTCTTCAACCAGACGCAATATACATCAGTCCCTGGAGGAACATCAACGCAAATGCAAAGATCCTACACTTTGGGGAAAACGCAGAGATCGGACACGAAACGCTTTACCCACCGAACGTGGTTAGTAACCAAATTGTGAAATCTAAAATGTTTGACTTATTAGTTAATATGCTGCGAACAGTTCATAATAATGCTAAAACGTTTATGAAAAAAATAATGTAAAACGTCACGAATGAAAAAATCGCGGTTGTCAATTTAGTTCTAACAAAATTTGTTATTTACTGTTATTTTTATTACTGTTATGTTAGTTTATCTTTAGCTGTGTTAATAAAATAAATTATTTTTAAGTGAGTCAAAGCTTAGTCAAAAGAAAATTAAAAGCGTTGTATGTGGTCGTTAGTGTCTCATTAGTCAAACATTCCCGATGGTAACGTTATCTCTCGAGATAGCAGCGTGCCCGGTATAAAAAGCGAGGCATGGCTATCCAAACATTTACTCCCGTGAAACAGTGTACCTGCCACCATGCGTTTCAAGTGTATTGTCCCGATTTTCGTTTTGTGCGTCGTGCAGTTGTCAAGTTGCAAGCCAACAACCGGTAAGCATTTTTAAAATGTTGTGTATGATTTTAATGTACGTTACTTGACTAACACGGTCTCATCACATCACTTCGCTGCTTACAGATTACCTAACCGAGGGTCGCGGGATAGGTTCCACTCTATGGGGATGGATATCGTATCCGTTTTCGTGGTGGTCGAGCGAGCCCATTCCAGTGCACGATCAGCTGATCGGGCCCCCAACATACGGCCCCTTCGACAACATAGAGATTGCGAAACGCAACGTCACCGTGTGGTGCAACGATCAAACCTGCACGACGATGAAGTGTGATAAATTCGGCTGTAAAAACGTGACCTGTAACATTTACGACACCGATATGAGAGGTGAATGCAGGGAGTACAATACTGAGCTGAAACCGGAGGAGCCCGCTCCGCCGAAACCTACGCAAACTGTTGATCAGGACAAAGAGACAACCTCAACGGGAGCGTCTACAGTACCGACAGCGACCACTACAACACAGGCTATTGTTATCAGCGAGCAACCGTTGCCGGTCGAAGAACGCCCGTTGGAACTAGAAGCGGTTCTATCTTCAACTGTTACAGAAAGTAGCCCCGAAAAAGTACCTGAAGTTGCCAAAGGAAACAAGTCTCCGAGCCCGCAAAATAAGGTAAACAAAACATGTCAACCTAATTATGATTGTGTCTTCGTGATGTTTATAAAAATATCTAACCTAAACTAACGCAAGCACCATTAACATACATGCATATAATCACGCCTTTGTCCCAAATGGAGTAGGCAGGGCGTAAACGACCTAAATAAATGTCGTTCCGCCACGTCTGACAAGGTTTTGAGGGTTATTTAAGGTAGATTTCTAGTTATATTGCTGTAGTGACAGCTTGTCAGCCCAACGTCTAAATTAAAATAAACTGAAACCCACTGATCCTTTAGCAAATTTTTACAGCATGCTCGGGAGGAAATGCATCTGTCACACTCTTTATTTTTCTCCCGCTCCCAGGGCAGCATGGAAGACACCATCAACCTTTATTTAAACTTATTTCTTCTTTCTTTGTCAAAAAGACGGAATAACTTGCATGTTTTAGACTTTTTAAAGAGACAAATACCGAAAGTATTTCTTTAACACTCATCAACATTTTTATCTTTACATTCCAGGTATAACAACAGAAACGACCACAGAAAGAAGCTACTACTCGTACCTTTTTGAAATAGATAACATTTTATCTCGCCATATTCATTCCATGATGAAGAATTACGCAACAAATCTCACTAACAAACTTATAACAAATCTGGACTTAGACTCTTTCTGTGCGGACGGTATATGCTACTACACGAAATGCGAAGGAAAAAGTTGCGAAGTAGAATACTGCAAGTACAACTTATTCACAACAGAGACAAAGTGTACCAGTAATAAAGCTTTAGGAATTTATAAATACGATCTTCTGAGCAACAAATTATCACCTCTATTCGAAGAAGAAAAAGACAAGTCGAATGCGAACACGGAACTAAACGACATTAAGCTGTTGCACAAGATATTAAACAAATAACTGTAAAATGTTTGGAAAAAGTAAATAAATAAATTATAAGATACCTCTGTTTCTTACGTTTCTTATCATTGTACTTAAGCTTCCTTCCGACTTATCTCGAGATAATTAAATTGAGATAACATTGCATGGAGCTTTTTTATTGTTTTGTTAGGAATGCACAAAACAAAGTAAAAGCTAGAAATCTTTCTTCATCACGAATTATTGTGTACTAGAACAAATTTTTGTTCATATTTATAGATTTTTGAGGAAATACAAACTTAACTTTATTAAAAAAATAAGGAACCGATATGAAATAATCGAATGAAATGGAAGGACGAAGTAACGATCGAAGCTAGTGCAACTCTAGTTGCGTCTTTTTTTTAGTTTCTTTAGTCATGTGCAATAAGTTTTTTTTGACAACCTTTTCTGATTATTATTGTTTATCTTTTTAATATGTAACAACTTATTTTTTGAGGAAATTCGTTCATTTTCATTGTTAGGTGGTAGTTTAAACTGGGGTCTTGAAACCTTCTTCATTCCGCGGGTAGTTCTTTTTTAAATATAAATCTTTTTATTTTAAATCTTTACTCTTAGAACCTTATAATATGCTGTTGAAAAAAAGAGAGCACGTCATTAAGAAAATTCAATATGTAGGTAATGCAAGCGAAACGAGCGTTAAACATTTTGGCATAAAAGTTCGTACCTGGTTGTGTAGTTTCCGCTGTGCGGGCGGGGTGTTGCTGGCGTCGGTGTCTGAGGAGATGGTGCGCAGCAGTAGCGGCGTGTCGCTGGAGTCCGCCAGTTCGGATCCAGCCTCGCTGGGCTCCGGCCCCTCGCCTGCTTGTCTGTGTACAAACATCGTCACTTTAGACTCCCTTCTTCTAGCCTTATTCTACCATTTTCTTAGTGTAGGCCTACACCAAATCATAAGGAGCCTAGAATCTGCATCAGTAATAATAAAATATCCTTTTATCTACTCTCATATAGTAATGTTCGAATTATAAACTTCTAAACGAATTTATAATAGCATACTTTTTAAACAGAATGATGAAAAAATTGAAAAGTTTACTTTTCATTGCACCTGCCCTAGCAAATTCTAACAAACAAGATGCAACGAAAAGTAAAATTTATTTGCTGGAAGCAAGGAAAGATAAAAATCACACAGTAAATAACAAAAAATCCCGATTCCAAGCCAAAAATCTGTAAAATTTTAATAATCTATGGTAACGGCGGATGTGCGGTGACGGTTTTCCTGCGCGCTTAATTATGCCGCCATTTTCTACGGCAGCGTGCTGGCGCCGCTTGACCCGCCGTCCTCCGCACTGGAGCCAGCGCCGCCGGTGCGCAGTACTCACTGTATGAAGTAGTGTATGTTGACGTAGTTGGGCACGGTGCCTGTGGGCGGGGAGTCGGGCGCGGTGGGCGCGGACGCGAGCGGCAGCGTGCTGGCGCCGCTTGACCCGCCGTCCTCCGTACTGGAGCCAGTGCCGCCTGAACAGGACAAACACACATCTTCATTTATTCATGTGAATTTACATGTCAATCAGCAAGCGATTTTGGCGCTGCTAGGCTGAAAACTCATTTATTTCTAAAATGCTTCTCGATTTGACTCAGATTTAACAAGAACGCCTTTTGCTACATTCTATTGATTCTTTAGGGATATAGGCGTGATTTTATGTCTATATGATGTGAATTACTTTCAAACATATTTCAGTTAGAATAACACTGACATATTTTTTGTTGAAACACAAAAACTTTTTCTTTTTCAGATTTTCAAACAAGATCTTTTTGAGATAGTTGTAAGTACAAAAGCATATTTAATAAATAATTAGAATTGGTAGATAACACACACGACAGAAGAAGAAAAAGATTAATATTACTATTTTAAAATATTTTCAGAAATCGAGAAGGAGACGTCTAAATCATCGTAAAACTAAAGCATCCACGAGTACTTCTACTAGCATTACATCAAAACCTGTGGTTCTATTGCGATTTGTAACTATAGCACCTGACCTTATCATGTGAAAAACCTGGCTTCAAGTTATACAGGGTGTAAAAAAAGTACTGCGTTCCTTTAAACCACGTAATGTATCAGCGATATACAAAACAAAACACATTAAATAAAGTAAATAAAAATAATTTATTTTTATTAAATTCCTTAAACAGAAACGAGTAACCTTGAATTAGAATTGAGATATCAAGGCACGGGGCGGCGGCGGCGCGGTCGGGCGGGCGCGTGTCGCGGGGCATGCCGTGCCTGCCGTAGGGTTGTGTTACTTGTTTTTATTTCACGAATTAATTAAATTAAATATATATTTGTTATATTATTTAATGCGTGTTTTGTGTTGTATATCACTTATACATTACGTGGTTTAAAGGAACGCAGTACTTTTTTCACACCCTGTATACGTATTACTTGGGTCAATAAGTAATCGAAACTTTTAATAATATTAAAGGCATTTAAAAATATATTGTGTATTATATTTGGGTCTTCTTTTTCTGGCATATCTTGATTATCATATACACGCATATAATCACGCCTTTATCCCTAATAGGGTACGCAGAGCGTAAACTACCTAAACTACCCAAAGGTCGTGCCGCCACATCAGACAAAGTTTTGAGGGTCATTTAAGATGGATTTGTTCGTATATTGCTGTAGTAACAGGTTGTCAGCCCATCGCCTAAATTGCAATATACTGATACCCTCGGATCCCTTAGCTGGTTTTTACAGCATGCCCGGAAGGAAATGCAGCTGGCACATTCTATGTTTTTTCTCGCTCCCAGGCCAGCATGGAAGAAAGTATCTGGATTATCAGTTCGTCAATGTACCCAAAGAATGTAAATTGTGATATAAAATATTAATACTTTCAAGCGACACAGGGGCGGACTTGTCTCCCTCAGCGTCGCCTAGATCCGGGCTGGTAGTCGTTACTTCTATCACCTACCTGCTTGAATATACACATATTCCCCGTCATTGATGTCCACCGGCACTTGATCATAATAAGGCTCATCTTCCACTGAAGGCACAGCCGCAGGAATACTTTCAAGCGACACAGGGGCGGACTTGTCTCCCTCAGCGTCGCCTAGATCCGGGCTGGTAGTCGTTACTTCTATCACCTACCTGCTTGAATATACACATATTCCCCGTCATTGATGTCCACCGGCACTTGATCATAATAAGGCTCGTCTTCCACTGAAGGCACAGCCGCAGGAATACTTTCAAGCGACACAGGGGCGGACTTGTCTCCCTCAGCGTCGCCTAGATCCGGGCTCGTAGTCGTCACTTCTATCACCTACCTGCTTGAATATACACATATTCCCCGTCATTGATGTCCACCGGCACTTGATCATAATAAGGCTCGTCTTCCACTAAAGGCACAGCCGCAGGAATACTTTCAAGCGACACAGGGGCGGACTTGTCTCCCTCAGCGTCGCCTAGATCCGGGCTCGTAGTCGTCACTTCTATCACCTACCTGCTTGAATATACACATATTCCCCGTCATTGATGTCCACCGGCACTTGATCATAATAAGGCTCGTCTTCCACTGAAGGCACAGCCGCAGGAATACTTTCAAGCGACACAGGGGCGGACTTGTCTCCCTCAGCGTCGCCTAGATCCGGGCTCGTAGTCCTTACTTCTATCACCTACCTGCTTGAATATACACATATTCCCCGTCATTGATGTCCACCGGCACTTGATCATAATAAGGCTCGTCTTCCACTGAAGGCACAGCCGCAGGAATACTTTCAAGCGACACAGGGGCGGACTTGTCTCCCTCAGCGTCGCCTAGATCCGGGGTGGTTGACGTCACTTCTTCGTCTATAGAGCGAGGTGTGGCCGCGCCGCCGGACCGCTTGCGTTCGGACGATAGAGAGTTGATTGATTCGTAGCTTTTTACCTGTAAACAAATTGAGAGTTCTTCTTCTTAGTGAGTGCATTCTCGAGTCTAATGACCCGATGAACCCTGGTGTCAGGTTTCAAACCGCCTAGTACCACAGCTAATTGGCCTGTGACATGGTTAGAGTAACGACCACTATCAAAGACAGGCCGACGACCGACGGCTTTACGTGCCCTCCGAAGCACGGTTTTTTTTTCTTTTCGGACAATCAGGTGATTTAGCCTGCAATGACTTAACCAAACTGGGAAAAACCTCATAAAGTGATAAATTGACAAATATCAACTTTGTGTTTTCCCCCTGGGAATCGAACCCAGGACCTCCGGACCGTAAGCCCATGGCTCTAACCACTAGACCACGGAGGCAGTTAATTGAGAGTTTATTAGATTAGACGCTGTAAGTAAGTAATCCAAGCATGAATATTCAGTGTATACTACTCTTCAATCTTTTCAATGAGCAGATTACATTTTGTTCATTTTTTGTTTTGTTCTAACTTTGTTAGTTAAAAGGATAGATATTTTTTGCACCTGCCGTGTCATTTCCACATGCCCTAAGGTAGACTGGTAGAGAATGCCTTTGGCGTTAAGTACGCCCATGTAACAATTTTGTGCATAAAATAAATTGAAGAGCAGTATACCCTGACCAGTAACTAACAAGACCTACCATAGAGTAATAGGGTATGGCTTTTTAAAATCAGGCCTAGCTATAGCAAAGAAATATTGTAGCGTACACGCTATTATAAAATAAAATTTATCACTCCCACACTATAAAGTAAAATCATGAAAAGAAGACATATTCCATTCTAACTAGATACATACATACATAGAGTTACGCCTTTATCCCTAATGGGGTAGGCTGACCGCAGACGACCTAAACAAAGATCGTTCCATCACGTCTGACAAAGTTTTGAGGGTTATTTAAGATAGATTTGAAGGTATTTTGCTGCAATGACAGGTTATCAGTCAATCCATCGCCTAAATTGCAATATACTGAAACCTTCGGAACCCTTAGCTGATTTTTGCAGCTTGCCAGGTAGCACATTCTATATTTTTCTCTCGCTCCCAGTCCAGCATGGAAGACTTAACTTAACTAGATAACAAGTAAGTATAGTTTGTTTGCCAGGGCAGGACGAGAATAACTATGGCCTCTTTCTAAAGAAAGACTCCATTGTTTTAATGTAAGTAGAAATCTATATTTATAGACTGTTTACGCTAACAGAAACGGTGCTCAGTGTAAACGACATCCGTCTAGTTACAATGAAACTATTTATCATGTAAAATGTATACTCAAGACTTTACACCTAACAGTCAAGGAACTTTCGATGAAGAACTCAGAAATAAATGCCTTTGTCGAAATATAAGCAGGTTTGTTCATACTCTGTTCAAGAACCACCTTTATACCAGGTGTAAGGGACAGCGTCCTGCAAACCGATAGGGGTTGCTCAGTCAACGACACTGAACAACTTCCCCAGGAAATTCTATCAGGGAGAGAAAAATAAATTTGACTTTTCCAGATAAATTGTCTGATCGAGGTGAACATTTTGTATGGAAAAGCCAAATTTTCTTTTCACATCCTGGACGAATTTCCTGGTGGAAGTTGTTCAGTGTCGTTGACTGAGCAACCCCTATCAGTTTGCGGGACGCTGTCCCTTACAACCAGTATAAAACAACCGAACTAAGGTAGCAGTCGTTCTTATATTGGCGTTGTGCGGGATCGCACTCACAATCTTCAACACAGTAACACATTACAGACAGAGCCATTATCCACTATCTATCTATGGTTGTCAATCAGTTGGTTAGAGCACCAGCATGGTTCGCCGTAGATCGTGGGTTCAAATTCCACCCAAGACTAACTTTTAGCTTCTGTATTAACATGCTGGCCTGGGAGCGAGAGAAAAACAAAGAATGTGCCAGATGCATTTCCTGCCGGGCATGCTGTAAAAACCAGCTAAGGGATCCGAGGGTTTCTGTATATTGTAATTTAGGCGATGGGCTGACAACCTGTCACTACAGCAATATACAATATAAATAACTCTCAAAACTTTGTCAGACGTTGCGGGACGACCTTTATTTATGTCGTTTATGAATGCCTACCCCATAAAATATAAAGGCGTGATTATATGTATATATTAACATGACTTACTCTCTCACTGATGGAAGGCGTGGAGGCTCGACTGGCGATGGACTCGCGGGACTCCGCCCCTCGCAGTCTTCGACCCAACGATGAGGGTGGACTGTCTTCAGGCCCACCCGTCTCCGGCATAGATACTCCACGGCTCTTGCCAAATACCTTCGGTGGGGGTCTACAAAGCAAAAAAGATTTTGTTATTAAATAGTATAAACAAAATCAAAAAAACTTCCATACTGGACTGGGAGCGAAAGAAAAACATAAAATTTGCCAGCTGCATTTCCTCCCGGGCATGCTGTAAAAAACAGCTAAGGGTTCCGAGGGCAGTATATTGCAATTTAGGCGATAGGCTGACAACCAGTCACTATAGCAATATATATTAAATATCTTAAATAAGCCTCGAAATTTTGACAGACTCGATGAAACGACATTTTTAGGTCGATTACGCTCTGCCTACCCCATGAGGGACAAAGGTGTGTTTATATGTATGATTATATGTAAAATATTGTAGTGTAAGAGCGTCGGCACGATACGCCGAAGACCGTGGGTTCACAACTTTTAGCTCGTTGTTGTTTATATTCATGTTTTATACAAATATTTAGTTTTCTTAATAAGATTGGTCGTAGTTTGAATACATATTACAATAATGTTTAAAATATATGTAAAAAGTACTCAGTTATGATGAATGATAGATAACATGAATAGCTAATTACTTCAAACATGATTATTTAGGTAAAGTTGTAAAGTGAGTGAGTTGATTAACATTACGCGGCTTATCTGATCGTTTTATTAGATACATACATATAATCACGCTTTTGTTCCTAATGGGGTAGGCAGAGCGTAAACGACCTAAACAAAGGTCGTACCGCCACGTCTGAAAAAGTTTTGAGTGTTGTTTAAGATAGATTTGTAGGTATATTGCTGTAGTGACAGGTTGTCAGCCTATCGCCTAAATTGCAATTTACAGAAACCCTTGGATCCCTTAGCTCGTTTTTACAGCATGCCCGGAAGGAAATGCAGCTGGCACATTCTGTTTTTCTCTCGCTCCCAGTCCAGCATGGAAATAATTATTTTTACGTTTTATTACTAACTGTAAACCAAACAGCCAGCAAAAATAGTTAAATGTATTTTCGCAATATAACATCAAATGTCAATCAACATAGCGGTAGCGAAATTATCTCCTTATTAGTAAACTAGCGACCCGCCCCGGCTTCGCACGGAAATTATCAGTGTTCGTCTACTATATTATGCATGTATTATACATATAAACCTTCCTCTTAAATCACTCTATCCATTAAAAGAAACCGCATCAAAATCCGATGCGTAGTTTTAAAGATTTATGCATACATAGGGATATAGGGACAGCAAAGGCGACTTTGTTTTATACTATGTAGGGATTTAGCGTTGCTACATTCGAGTTTACTTTATAGATAACATATTACTGTGAGTTAATTTCTCAAAGTAGTAAGTAACATAATATAATTTCACTATTAGATCATCAAACGCAACGGGCGTGAGATATGACGTGTTGGCGCGAGAATGAGTAATATTTGCTTTACTCGACTTTCTCTTAATGAAATTAATAGTACACCGAGCTATTTTAACGAATTGTTGAGGCGTTTGTTGTTTAATGGGCCGGCGATAATCGCGAACAGTGCAGACATTTGAGCTATAACTTTTGTGTTTTCAGTTTAGATTTTCGTCGAGATACGCTAAGAGAAAAATATCTGTTATTTTTAGTTCGGTAGATTAAGTGCAGGCTTATTTTTTTTTATCCATAGTAATTTAAAATCATAGCTTCTATGCTGGACTGGGAGCGACAGAAGAACGTAGAATGTGCCATCTGCATCTCCTCCCGGGCATGCTGTAAAAACCAGCTAAGGGATTCGAGGGTATATAGTAATTTAGGCGACAGGCTGACATCCTGTCACTACAGCAATATCCAGTTCTATCTTAAACAACCCTCAAAACTTGTCAGACGTGGCGGAACGGCCTTTGTTTGGGTTGTTCACGCTCTGCCTAACCCATTAGGGATACAGGCGTGATAGTATGTATGTATGTAAAATCTCTGATTATCTGTTACCAAGGTCAACCATCTAGCTAAACAAATGACTGTATCTGTTATCTGACTTAACTTATGCTATCTTCCATTCAAAAACTTAGGTCATTCAGACGACCTCATTGACGTAATAATGTATCTTCAATTCCATACAAATGTTTCTTCTAAACGTAATGTGTATAAAGCCTATTATATAAACGAATAATAGTCTTTTTACGCAAGTGCGATGATTATACTTGTATTATATTGTATCTATAACTTCTCATAATGTTATTTGAAACACTAAAACAATGTCGTGAGAACATTATAATCTAACTAGCTTTCTGTCGCGTAGATTCAATGCCACTTAAGAGGCCTCACCACGAGCGGTGGTGCCCTCACTCGTTAAAAAAATATTACTTGCAAAATATAGAAATTTTCAAAACTTTTCTCTGTCACTTCCTTAGATTTAGACCTAAGGCTTTTTAGAAGTAATGAATTGAGGAGAAAATAGTACCCTGAAGTAACTATCGAAATTTTACGCAAAATGTAGCCGTTTTTAGCAATAATTTCGATAGTAACTGCCCGGTACTATTTGCTCCTCAATTAATTACTTATAAAAACCCTTAGGTCTAAATCTAAGTATATATCGTGATTCGTGGTATAGCTCTTAATGGCTTTTCTCGTGGGAATATTTAACTCTTCGGTTCGCAAATAATCAAGTTATTTTTTGGAATTTTGTATGAGGTTTAGATGACTATACCGGGTGTAAGGGACAGCGTCCCGCAAACTGATAGGGGTTGCTCAGTCAATGACACTGAACCATTTCAACCAGGAACTTTTTCCAGGAAGTGAAAAAAAAATGGCTTTTCTGTACAAAGTTTCCGATCAAGGTGAACATTTTGTACGCAAAAGCCTTTTCTTTTTTCACATCCTAAAAAAACACCTGGTGCAAGTTGTTTAGTATCATTGACTGAGCAACTCCTATCAATTTGAGGGACGCTGTCCCTTACACCTGGTATTATTTATTATATATGTTAAACTACCTAATATTAATATTATCTAATACTTACTCACTCTACTCGTGACCATGGAGCGTGTGATCGCTACATATCGAGGTACATGTATCGAAATATCAATTTTTAGTAGTGAAAAGCCACAAAATACTTGGATTTGCCCTGACTTCAGTGTAGGTCAGGGGCGACAGTGACGAAGTTGAAAAACTTAGCCTAAACATACAGGGTGTAAGGCACAGCGTCCCGCAAACTGATAGGGGTTGTTTAGTCAACGACACTGAACAACTTCCATCAGGAAATTCTTTCAGGAAGAGTAAAAAAAAGGCTTTTCCGTACAAATTATCTGATGGACATATTGTATGGAAGAGCAAATTTTCATTTTCACTTCCTCAAAAGAATTCCTTGGTGGAAGTTGTTCAGTATCGTTGACTAAGCAACCCCTATCAGTTTGCGGGACGATGTCCCTTACACCCGGTATAAAATACAGGGTTAATATGTCTTTCCATGCTGGACTGGGAGAGATAGAAAAACATAGCATGTTCCAGCTGCCCTTCCTCCCGGGCATGCTGTAAAAGTCAGGAAAAGGGACTCGAGGGTTACAGTGTAGTGTAATTTAGGCGATGGGCTGACATCCTATCACTATAGCAATACACATTTCAATCTAAAACTGCCCTCAATTTTTGTCAGACGTGGCGAAAGCGCCTTCTACGAGGCATTTAACGCTCTGCCTACCCCGTAAGGGATAAAGGCGTGATTTTATGTATGTATGTATGTTCATATGTAAGTTGTAACTTACTTGGGTGGGACTTTCTTCTTTCCAGCGACGGCAGGTTCAGTCGGACTACTTTCTGAGGATTGAGGGGACTCCTCATTCTTCTTGCTGGCATTCTCTGTCGCCGCTTTCAGACCATTCACTTCGATGACAGTCACGAAGTCACCAGTTTGTGACGCTGGACGGTTTTTGGTTTGCGTTGGACTTTTTTTTTCTACGGCTGGAAAAGTTTGTCGAATTAAATCATCATCATCGATTCGATTTTGTGGCAATAGAGAATGGCAAAGAATAACACGGTTAGACTGATAGTAAACGGCCACCCTAGTCCAAAAATCTTACGAGAAATATATTCATTCGATACTAGTGGCACAGCAATGCTTGTTGCTCACCGAAAGACACAAAGTTGATATTAGAGAATTTATCACTTTGTGAATTTTTCCCCAGTTTGGTTAGGACATTGCAGGCTGAATCACCTGATTGTCCGAAAAAGAAAAAGATTTCGTGCTTCGGAGGGCACGTTAAGCCGTCGGTCCCGGTCGCTGTCTTTGATAGTGCTCGTTACTCAAACCATGTCAGAGGCCTGATAGTTGTGCTACTAGGCGGTTTAAAAACTCTGACACCAGGGTTCATCGGGTCGATAGACTCGATACCCACTCGACAGAAGAAGCCGAAAAATCTTACGAGAAATATATTCATTCGATACGAATGGTACAGCAATGCTTGTTGCTCACCGAAAGACCTAAACTGATCTCTTGTTCCAGTAATTTCAATACACGGTAACAATTTCCATGTTTACTACGCAGTATAATGGTGTGTAGACCGGTATTAGGTACACTGCGTGACCATTAATTACCATTTGTAGTAATATTGCGGTTATGATGAATTAATAACGTTGCAAGTGTATCATGTTTTATTCAAGTTTATTTCGACAATGAGTTTGCTCTTGACTCTAGGTTTACTCTAGTTAAGGTCAAAAGCGAGGGAGACACAGTCGACTATAGAGAATGGTTTCGTATACAAAGTATCTTCTCTTTCACTTTTGAAGGGATTAGGGTCTCAAATGACGTTTATACGGCGGAGGGCGCCTAGTCAAGGTTGTATGCATTCGGAAACAGATGGAAGTAGCAGGTTCTACTGTTTTGCAACTTTCGAAGAACTTACCATTGCTATCTCTTTTGCTATCAGTTCTCTTTGTTACTTACTTACGTTCACTTCGCTATTGCAACGCCGTTGCGCTTTATTCACTTATGGCACTGAATAAAAGACTTACCATTGCTATCTCTTTTGCTATCAGTTCTCTTTGTTACTTACTTACGTTCACTTCGCTATTGCAACGCCGTTGCGCTTTATTCACTTATGGCACTGAATAAAAGACTTACCATTGCTATCTCTTTTGCTATCAGTTCTCTTTGTTACTTACTTACGTTCACTTCGCTATTGCAACGGCGTTGCGCTTTATTCACTTATGGCACTGAATAAAAGACTTACCATTGCTATCCCTTTTGCTATCAGTTGTCTTCGTTACATACTTACGTCCACTTCGCTATTGCACCGGTGTTGCGCTTTATTCACTTATGGCAATGAATACAAGACTTACCATTGCTATCCCTTTTGCTATCAGTTGTCTTCGTTACTTACTTACGTTCACTTCGCTATTGCACCGCCGCGCCGTTACGCTTTATTCACTTATGGCAATGAATACAAGACTTACCATTGCTATCCCTTTTGCTATCAGTTGTCTTCGTTACTTACTTACGTCCACTTCGCTATTGCACCGGTGTTGCGCTTTATTCACTTATGGCAATGAATACAAGACTTACCATTGCTATCCCTTTTGCTATCAGTTGTCTTCGTTACTTACTTACGTTCACTTCGCTATTGCACCGCCGCGCCGTTACGCTTTATTCACTTATGGCAATGAATACAAGACTTACCATTGCTATCTCTTTTGCTATCAGTTGTCTTCGTTACATACTTACGTCCACTTCGCTATTGCACCGGTGTTGCGCTTTATTCACTTATGGCAATGAATACAAAACTTACCATTGCTATCTCTTTTGCTATCAGTTCTCTTCGTTACTTACTTACGTTCACTTCGCTATTGCACCGCCGTTACGCTTTATTCACTTATGGCAATGAATACAAGACTTACCATTGCTATCTCGTTTGCTATCAGTTCTCTTCGTTACTTACTTACGTCCACTTCGCTATTGCACCGCCGTTGCGCTTTATTCGCTTATGGCAATGAATACAAGACTTACCATTGCTATCTCTTTTGCTATCAGTTCTCTGCACCACTTCGCTATTGCACCGCCGTCGCGCGGCCTCCGCTGTTAGGCTGGACGACAGTTCGTTGATACATTGGTTCACCGAGCTCCTCTCGGCGACTATGGCCGGCTAAAAATTACAATAAAAAATAAAGCAAGAAAAAAAAGGATTTCGTGCTTGTGCACGTTAACCGACTCTGTTAATAAAGTAGCGCCCTTATTTTTACCACACGTCTTGTACGTCGACTCAAAAACCCACAGACCCACTTGATAAGAAGAAGCTACACAAAATATGGCAAAGGGCTGTTAGCCATGCTATTAAGAGGTTTTAAAACACTTGACACCAGGGTAAATCGGATCGTTCGTGAACTCGAAAACCCACTCGATAAATAAAGATTTTATAAGTATTTGGTCCGAATTTTGAGATTGGAGCCCTGGAGCTTATATTAGGTTTCTAAATACCTTGTTCCTCAGCTGGACCTCTTCTACGTCAGCTGTTTCCGCGGAAGACTCATCGTTGTTGCTGCTCACGCTCGCTTCGCTCTTCTTAGATAACGAGTCGGTATTTGATTCCTAAAAACCGATTTCGTATAAGATTCATATTAACGTGATATCAACGATGAATGCACCAACTTAAACATTGCAAAATTACAACATAAACATTGCAAGCAGCTTGCTAAAGGTAGTAATCTAATTAGGTAAATTACTGGAGTATTCCCTTGGGAATAATAATATTTTCTGCAATAAAAAGTAGCGTCCACATGACGAGTAATAAATAGCATCACTAATCACTAATTCGTCGCTCGGGACATAGCTGCTTGTAGCTTAGCGGTTTACGAAAGACGCGGGTTCAAATCCCGTCAGAGGTCGAATTTTTTATTTGTTATTTCTAATATTTTCAGAAATAAAAAGAAGCCTGTATTTAATATTAATAGTCTTTTCATTACCAATTAATATTTTTTTTATAATAATGGTGCAACATCTCCTTGGCAGACATGTAGTATAGACAACTTATAGTTCCCTAAATAGAGATGATTTATTATTCATGAAACATTAAAGTTGATAACAGCACCTTGTGGTAAATATTACTCACATCTATAAATAATAAGTTTTGATGAAAGTCACTTGTTAAGCCTATAGTTATAACAGGAAACTCTATTCAATTCATCAGAATGTGAGTCACAGGCTTAGAATCTAAGTGCTAGGAGGAAAACTTATAACATTTAGCAATTAGGTGACCTTCAGGCTTTCAATAAACCAACCATATAGCAATAATAACATTTTGTTTGAATATGTACTAGCTAAATTATAGGTACCTTCTATTTTATGGTTATGGAAAATATATCTGGAATATAAAGTTGTTGACGGTCTGCCTACCCCAGTACGGATAGAGGCATGATTGTATGTATGTATCAAAATATAGCAATGTTTAATAAGTTTGTGAAATACAAAAACAAAAATTTGGCTTATTACAGCAAAATTTTATCATTACTAATTACGCCAAGTTTTACTAATTACCATGCCACACCTCTTTTAATATGAGCTATAAAGGAAATGGTCATTACAATTCAACATTTTGAACAAGTCATTAACCAGTCATTGAGCTAATTATAGAATGCAAACAGCTAAATGAGTTTTAATTTATATATTAATGCATTGTTATAGATTGTTATATATTAGCTCCTGGCTGAATATTTTAATATTTGAGGCAAGTAGCCATGCCATACTATTCCTGTAGACCTGATACATTACTGAACTTTAGGACTTAGTACATTTTTAGATAGAATTATAATCTCTTTGTATCTGCTAGTGGTTGTTCAGTCAACGACACTGAATAACTTCCACTAGGAAATTCCTTCAGGAAGTAAAAATAAAAACATTTCCATCCAAAATGTCTACCTCAATCTGACAATTTGTATGGATAAGTCATTTTTATTTTTTTCCTGAATGAATTTCTTGGTGAAGTTGTTCAATGTTGTTGACTGAACAACCCCTATCAGTTTGTGGGATGCTGTCCCTTACACCCCGTATAATATTCAAATAATAAATTTGTAAAATTATAGAGCTCTAGCACATATCATAAGAGTTAGCATAATTATACCATTTTAATTGGATTTTTGGCATAAAAGTTCTAATACAAACACAATCAACACAAAGGAAAGATTGAAGCACTCATTCAGATGCTCAATTGCTCAAGAATCCTCTTGTGAATAATAAACAGATTACCTATTATGTAGCTTCTTGGACACATGACTCATGACTTAATATTATGTACACAACACCCGTGTTCAACATGAAAGTCTCTTGAGACAGGGCTGACTATGAGTGCATGTGATATGATTTGTATTATCATACATACATACATATAATCACGCTTTTATCCCTAATGGGGTAGGCAGAGCGTAAACGACCTAAACAAAGGTCGTTCTGCCACGTCTGACAAAGTTTTGAGGGTTATTTAAGATATAATTCTAGGTATATTGCTGTAGTGACAGGTTGTCAGCCCATCCCCTAAATTACAATATACTGAAACCCTCGGATCCCTTAGCTGGATCTTACAGCATGCCTGGGAGGAAATGCAGCTGGCACATTCTATGTTTTTCTTTCGCTCCCAGACCAGCATGGAAGCAATATTATTATCATATCATCAAGAAATAATGCAAACTGCATCTATATCATGTTATATTTATCTAGAATATGGTTTATTTTATGTTGAAATAATGGTCTAATAGAAGTAGAAAACATTTCTAAATATTTAGGGATAAACTACAAAGTTTGATATTCATAACAATTTTATACATATTCATAAAAATAAATTGTATAATAAACGTTAAAATGTTGTTGTTAGCTGTGTTATTTAGGTTCATGATAAATTTACCCAAATTGATTGGTTAACCCTTATAATTGGTTAACCCTTGCAAGGTCTGCACACTATGTTTGATGCACATATCCTATCATTGCAGTTCAAATACAAACTTAGATTCTTAGCTACCAACCCTATTATGTATAAATAATTAAAGCATGAAATTACAGATTAACTGTATTTTTCTCACGCTTCACATAACAATTAACTGTTCATAGTAAATATTCATTATTTTACAGTAAGATGATCCACATTAGTCTGGTCATTAATATTGATTTCAATCACCAACAGAATATTTAAAACTTCTCAGAAAGGAAGAAATATATAAAGGAAGTAACTATTACATTACATTACAGTAAATTGTATTATCCAGCTTTAATAGAATTTATTATCCTATCTTATTATTGTTTAGATTGTTTACACTCTGCCTACCCCATTAGGGATAAAGGTGTGATTATATGTATGTATGTATGTATTATTAGAACTTTATACATTTAATAGCTGGAGTTTCTTTTTTTCACACTCATTATGTTTATATGATTTGTTTATTGAAATAAATTATGTAAGTATTAAAACATAAGTCTTATAAGAATTGTTGGAAATATCTTCAGTATTTTAACCTTATGCCTACAAACAATAGCACTGAATACTTCATAACTACTGTAAAATTATGTAAACACATAAGAATGTATACAGTCATTCATTTAAATGTTTTATAGAACTGTAGACAAAGGTAAATTATGAAGTGATTGGCCTTTACTGGAAACTGAATACCTGCTTAAGTTATAAGGATGATTTACCACGGAAATCGACATCTGATCATTTATAATGTAACATATGATAAGGTTGTTGAATTACCTGCTTGCTATCTGGCGTGTTATCGTCGGGATCGTTCACGTCAGCCCCCGAGGGCGGTGCCGCGCACCCGCTCGACGCCGCCTTGTGCTTCTCCACATCAGACAACAACGTCTCTAGGTACTCTACATAGAACTCTTCCTTCTCCAACTCTTCTCTAAGTATAGCCACTTTCTGTTTGTGTTTAGCCAAATTGGCCCTGACATCTTCCTCCCAAGCGGCTGGCAAAGCACTCTCCGGAAAACGTTGCACCCACACACGCTGAAAATCCCCAAAGACACTCATCTCTCACAAAACGATTTCATGACAATTTTATGTTAAAATTGCGAGAAACAATACTAATTGTAGGTAATTTTCACTGTAAAAAACGTATGCAACACAAATACTGTGACTGTCATCGCAAGTTCTTCCTTAATTTTTATTACAATTCTCCTATTAGAAAAGGCAAAGAGCATGAGTCCATGCAGCCTAGTCTTCAGTAGGTATTTATTCTGGAGTTATCTTAACCCCTTGTCTTATTCTAATCTTATCTTACCTACGCTAACAAAAAGTCTACAAGTCATTAAAATTTTAGAATGCGTTGGTTATTCACAATCCAACACCCAACAGACTTTCACGCAGGGATATCAAACCGAATTATACGGTAGCGCTTTCCTTTGCTTCTTACTCCTGCCATATTGTTCCTCATCAAGCAGATTATTATGTTAAATCCACCATATTTATTAATAAAATAAAAACTGCAAGTAACTAATTTAGTAGAGCGAGGAACAAAGTCCGTCTGAATTTTTATTTTCCCTGCGCAAAACCACAACCTAACCTAATCTAATACAATGTAAGTGTGGTGCCCACATTCGAATGCTCGATGAAGATTTACGTGGGAGTCGAACCATATAGGATCTCTTTCTTTATTTCTCACTTACACTACATTGTCTTAACTACCGGCACATTATTATGCTAATCCCACAACACTATCACTTCAACTTCAACTTTTAGTTGTTTGGCGTTTCCGTGATGATTCCGCCAGTGTCAAGTTTGTAGGGCCTTTTAAGGAGGTAGGACAAAAATAGCCGCGAAAAACAAATTTAGAAAGCCAGAAACTCAGCATTACAGTCTTCTTCTGTCGAGGGGTATCGAGTCTATCGACCCGATGAACCCTGGTGTCAGAGTTTTTAAACCGCCTAGTAGCACAACTATCAGGCCTTTGACATGGTTTGAGTAACGACCACTATCAAAGACAGCGACCGGGACCGACGGCTTAACGTACCCTTCGAAGCACGAAATCTTTTTCTTCTCGGACAATCAGGTGATTCAGCCTGCAATGTCCTAACCAAACTGGGGAAAACTCACAAAGTGATAAATTCTCAAATATCAACTTTGTGTTTCCCCCCTAGAAATCGAACCCAGGACCTCCGGATCGTGAGTACACGGCACTAGCCACTAGACCACGGAGGCAGTTATTTACAAGTAATACAGTAGTTTGTTACTATTCCCGCGCAAAACCGTTCTTCCTTTATTTCTTTCACAGTTTATAAATTATTACAGTGTCTTTGGTTTTAGGGAGGAGGACAAGAAGCCTTCAAATACCGGTTTTTCTTAACGTTATCGATTACCATGAAACGAATTTGAGATTATCATAGACAAAAACAGCTGTCTTCAATCTGTCAAAAAAATCAATTTTCGTCAACAAAATGAATTGAAAATTGTTTTAAAAAATGGATAAAAGTTATGTTAAATCGGCTATAGAAGGGCTCAAATCCCCATCCTCTAGTAGAGTTCAAGAAAGTCTGTTAAAAATTAGGAGTAAAATCACTATAAATGACAATGGAATCCAATTATTCCGCGAGTGTGGAGGATTTGACTATTTACTTCCACATTTACGCAAACCAAACGAAAGGATTCTCGATATCACGCTAAGTATACTGGGAAACTGCTGCTTAGAAGAGGAAAGCAGTTTATTGGTAAGTAGACCACTTGTACATGCGCTAATCAACCACATTCCATTGAAGTTTTATCATTGTCTTTGTGTATTGTTTTAGGTGGGCAAGTTGAATTGTTATGGTCCCCTGGTAAATATTCTGAAAACTGTATGTCGTGACAGTATTGTGGGTAGGGCATGTCGAGTTCTTGGCAACTTGGCGCAGAGAAACATTAACGCAGATGCTTTGCATGGCCATGGAGCTGTTTCAGCCTTAATTACAGTTATTGAAAGCAGGGATAAAAATACCTCTTACGCTACTTTGACTATGAGCGTTCGCGCTATAAGGTGAGATAAGTTGTCATAATTATTTAATATTATTTTATTACTTTTATATCAATAAAATGTTTACTTAATCTACCAGGCAATTATGGATGGTAACAGACAAGAGAGACGAGATGCTAGGCCTTAATGCTGTCCGGTGCATTGCCATACTGCTGACTACAGAATGTGAATCAGCTGGTATTATCAAAACTACTAACCCTGCCAAAGAACATGACATACTCAGAAAAAGCCAAGAGGAGCTTATTACTGGTATCTTGAAATGTTTAGGGTATTTTACAACACATGCCACTGCTGCATGTGCTGAACAGGTGATATTATCTATCTATTATTACAGGTTATATTATCTGATTGGTTTAAGTCTAAAGTTTTTGTATTCTCATAATAATCAATATCTCTAGATCCAAGGAGATGGCAGAGGATACCAATGTCTAGTGGCGCTGACGAAAATCTATGAATCCTTGGCTCTGAAATGTCTGATGAATCTCTGCTACATGTCACCCTGTCGGCCACTGCTTGGCACTGCTGGTTTGGTTGAGTGCCTGGTGGGCATACTGCAGAAGATTTCAGGTTTGTCAACAAATCTTTCTGGAAGTCAGTAGTTAGTAGTGGTCTTTTGTTGTACCATATAGCCTACTTTTTACTAGTTGCCACTACTTACAATAAGGTGTGTCCTTATGATAAAAAACCATTCTCAAACCCCAAAATACAAAATTGGGTGACTAATAATGATTTTTAGAATTTAACTTATGATTTTATTTATTTATTTAAGATATGGATAGCCAACATAATACATACAGGTTAAAACATAATACTTGTATCAAAATTACAATATGCTGGTATGCATTACACTTACAGGCTACCACAGCATGCAATACATTTCATTCACAGAGCTATTACATAAACATTGAGTTATAATTATAACATTTAAAAAAAAAAAAGCAATAAATTTTACAATATAATTTGTCTAGTTTAAATATGTGAAATACAATTAAATCAAATTTTGTAAATTGATTATCTTATTTTATTGTTTATCAAATAAATATGTTTTAATTTTATTTTTAAAGGAAATCAAACTATCATTAAAAATATCTAAATCACATGCATTACATATATCATTATAAGATTGAATTATTCTATTAATAGGGGCTGAAACACCAAGATTAGTTCTGGAGACCTTTTTTCTAAATGGTACATAATTTTTAAGCCTTGTGTTTGGCCTAGATCCCCTAGGTATTAAATCGTATTTTACTCAAGAGTGATGGAGAATCTATCGAGGTATTTATAATTTTATGCAGAAAGCATAGATCCAACAGGATTCTACGGTTAGACATAGTTAAAGCATTGTATTTTTTAAGGTGCTTTGCATAAGAGTTATACTCTTCTAGTGAGTTTTCCATATAACATAGGTGCCGAAAAAATTTACTCTGAACTCGTTCCAGTCTGTTAGCATGTACCTGGTAGTGAGGGTTCCACACAACCGAACAATACTCAAGGATGCCGCGTGATAAAGAATTAAATAAAATCATTCTGCTGGCTGTTCTTTTAAAGCATTTAGTTTTTCTCCTTATTAGGCCAGACATTCTAAACGCTCGTTTTATTATATCATCCATATGAGAGATAAAACTTAATATCATCCATATGAGAGATAAAACTTAATCTATTATCAATTGTTATACCCAAATCTCTAATGCTACACAACTCATCCAGATTAGTTTCGCCAATGTAATAATTGAAATTGATTGCATTTATCTTTTTAGTGAACGTTATTTGGTAACATTTCTTACAGTTAAGAGTCATGTTGTTATCTTTACACCACTGATCGAGTCTAACTAAATCATGCTGCATTTTAATTGGGTCTTCGATAGAAGTGATTTCTCTATATATTTTTAAGTCATCCGCATATAACTGAAATTTACTATGAATAAAACATTTATCTATATCGTTGATAAATATATTAAACAAAAGAGGACCCATATGGGAGCCTTGAGGTACCCCACTAGTAGCAAAGAAATTGTGGGATTCATAACCACCTATAACGACTTTAAGCTGCCTACTAGATAAATATGATGTAAACCAATCAAGAAGACTACCACCAAACCCGTAACTACTTAGCTTAGAAACCAATATTTTGTGGTCCACCATATCGAATGCCTTAGAGAAGTCAGTGTAGATTACATCCACTTGACTGTTAGAGTCCACTTTTTCAATAAGATCATCTGTATATAGTGCTAGATTTGACATTGTAGACCTTGCAGGCAAGAACCCGTGCTGATTTACAGAAAACATTGACCTCATATGCCAGTTTATGATAGGGCAGACTAAGCTTTCGAACACTTTAGCTTATGATGATGATGATATGATCTGAGCATGCCTAATTAAAAGTTAACCTAAATATTTGTTATAAAAATCGTAACTTTTTACACATACAGAAGTGGATTGGTGGCCTGAAGGCGCAGCTCGGGCCCTCGCTCAGCTTAGCGGCGAGTCTGTGAACAGATCGCGTCTTCGTCACTGTGGCGGCCTTCCGTTGCTTGTGGCCGCAGCTAAAGTCAACTCCCACGCCATGCACTCTCTGCTGCAATATGTCTTTGATGATACTTGTAAGTACACCTTTTCTATACACCAAAATGAAAATGTAAAGAAACAGGTAGCAGTTGAATAATAATCATACATTTTTGTCTTTTCAGCATTCCAAATTCTCGTCAACGAAGGTCTAATTAACTTGTTAACTGACGAATTAACGAAATATTTAGCAACAATGCAGTTAGAACATAACAACATGGAGAATGCAGACATGCAAAATGAAACGACTCCTAAAGTAAAGGAAAAACCTAAGACCAATCTAGAAACAGCAAAAGAATCAGAAACTACTAGTGAAACAAAATCAAGCCTCTTCTTGAGGCGTAAGAGCCTGTTGTCCTCTAAAAATGAAGATGAATTGAAAGTGGTGATAGAGAGAGACAACATGATAGTTGGTTTCGTGGATGCAGTAGATAGTGACGCGTCTGATGATAGTCAAAGTGACGATGAAAATCCACCACTGCGACGTAAGTGCCTTAAGAGGCCTCGGTCTCGAAGCCCGAAAGGAGCTAAAAAGGTAAGCATTAGTCCTATGTTTAACAAACTACCTGGTCATTTTATTGAAACAAGATTGTCTTTTCAGAAATCCCAATTTATTAAAATGGCAAGTAAAGATTGGTCAGCTGGTGTCTACTGGGAGCCAAAGAGCCCAGAGTGGCCTTCCACCTCGCAAATATCACGCCCACCAATGAGCCCAGACAGACAATCATCTGAACAAGGACCTTTATCGCCATATTCAGACGCCAATCAATCAGGCTTCAGTCCCGAGTATCGAGGGTTTCATAATACTAAAAGGGCGCGATGGGACTGGAGTCCGGAATCTGGCGTCAGCACGGGCGAGGGAAGCATGTCGTCGCCTAACTGGACGGAGTATCAGTGGAGTCCTAGCAGTTCTGGGCCGACCTCACCTTTTAGTACTCAAGAAGGTATTTATTAACAGACTAACAAACACAATATCATATGGGAAATTTATCGTCAGAAAGCGGTTACTTTTGGAGTCAGCTCTTCTCCGTATCTTGCACTACGCACTTAACCCTTAACCCTTAACGAAGCGGCCCGCTTCCCTAGGATTATGCGAGTGTTGTAGAGCAATCTTTTCGTTAACGATATAGTCGGACGAAAATGGTAAGGCTGATGTAGGTACTTGCGTTACAGAGAGGGTGAGTGGAGTGGAGTCTTGTCAAAAAAGTGTGTACATATTTATTTTAATTTCAGACTATGTTTTATTTTGTTGTAACTTTTGAATTTGTTTCCAGAGAGTTCAGACTCTGAGATATCGGGTCGCTACTCGCCCGTGTGCAGCGAAGCGGAGGGCGAGGCAGACGCCGAAGGTGCAATAGGCGTACTGCGACCGGGGGCGGGGGCAGAACTCGACGCCGCACAAGTTGCTCAGGACCTTGATGACCTCATCATGGACGACGATGAAAGCGTGGATGACGAAACATCTGTGGGAGGTGAGTGAGGGTCTAGACCCTATTCAAGACAAAGAGCGTGATCATAGTCTCATATTTGCTTAATTTAGCGGGAAAGGACGATGCCAAGCTACATTGGAATACATGAAGATGCCAAGAAATATGTGATACACAATTAAATCAGTCTTATCTTAGTTTTATATCTTGGACCGTGAAGAAAACCTTCATTACTGATGTCATCTTCTTACAACTTTTAGATATGATTTTCTTTTCCAGAAGAAACAAGCAAACTCGATCTAACAACAAATACGAAAACTTCTCGCATCGCTTGCGTGCTAATACTTCTATTCCGCGTGTCGCACGGCGCCTGTAACTCATACAGCATTCGGGAGGATCCCGTTCCAAATCATACGCTAGAGTTACTCACTGGGAGAGAGTGCCTTAATGCTTTGCTGGACTATGTGGAGCGGTGTAAGAGACCCTTGGGTCGGGCCGCAAGAATTCTTGCCAGGGTTTTGAGGTAAGTTGCCTAGTTATCAGAGAATTTTCTCAATAAATTAATATTCATGTTTGATCTCTATAAATGAATAGACAAGCCTCGGCTCCAACACGCTAGACGTACTAGCTGTGTCCTAAACCTTTGCGATGTAAGATAAGGATTCTTGGCAGGATGTTGATGTGAAGTTAACTAGTTAGCAGAGAATGTTCTAAATAATATATCTATTTTTTATTTATGCAATGTATTTTCTTTTTACAGCAATGCCCTATGTTTGATGAGTATACTGAAGCACAGACTTGCTCTGAGACTACATAACATGTCCGTGTGCTCCAAACACCCACCCGCCAAATGCCAGCAATGTAAACAAGTAAGTGATTCTAACATTTAAAAAAAAACAGAATTCCTTTTTCCACCTTCTTTCTTTCGTGGTCATATTCATATAACACTTTTTTTAACGCGACTTATTGTTTCAGATCGTAAGGCTAAGTGCCAAGCTCCTTTCTCAGCTGACGATATTGGCTGAATCAAGTTACGGCATTGGCGAGATCAGTTACCAGTTATTGAAAGGCAGTTCCTCTATGAAGCAAACTTTATCACTAACTCTGCCGTACATCGTAAGGTAAGAATATAATATTAAATTAGTAATATTATTATTATGAAATAAGCCTCTTATAAAATATATTTTGTGAAATATTTTTGAAAACATCGTTATGTATTTTCAGAACTGTAAAACCTCTAAAGAAATACCTCATCGACTGCAGCGGTCTCAACTTGCTTTTCTCCATCATCTCTGAATCAAAAGAAGACATACACGACTGCGTCACTGCCCTCTTCAAACTCGCCACCAATGTCCACATAAAAGACCCGAAGACTTTGGAGAATCGATTCAAAGATAAGATATGCGTTAGTTACGATCCTATCCTAGACAACCTAAAAGCCGACGAAATAGTCACTTTTGAATTAGACGATCTGTCGACGGTAAAAGCTAATAAAGTATTTCTCTGCCAAAACTCCGAAGTATTTAGCGCTATGCTTATGGGATGTTTTAAAGAATCTGTAGAAAAATGTGTAAGGTTGAAAAATGTCTCGAAACCAGCTCTCGAATACCTACTTACTCTTCTACATTGTGGACTAAATAACGCTAAAACTGAAGTTCAGATTTTCCCAATGGCGGATAAGTTAGAAACGAACCTTGAAGTGCTTCTGTTAGCTGATCGATTTTTATTTGATAAACTGAAGGAACTGCTTAGTAGCGCAATACTTCAATTTCAAATGATGCCAGAAACAGCTGATAAAATCTACGTGTGGTCGCTCAGTGAAGGGATGGGCTTCTTGTGTGTAGAATCTGTCGCGTATCTGTTAACGGGGAAGATGGGAGAGGCTGACAGGACGCGATCTTTTCAGACCATACTTAGCTTGGAGTACAAAGACCAATGGCTTGACGATATTAAATCTATGATATTGAGACAACTCGTAAAGTAAAGAGCAATGGATAATAAGATAAGTCAAAAACTCCAGTGTAAAGGCACTTTGGCCTGTGAGAGAAAACAAAACGCATCGGTTGATCGTTTGTTGACCACTGTTTCGTCTTCATTTCGACTCATCAGATGCGGAAGTGTCCGCATTACAGTTGGTTTGCAAGTGCTTCGATCTTGTCAGCTTAGCTTGTTTGGATCGAAACGGAATCCAACTCTTTAAGAACAGCCGTTAAGCATGATCTCCGCAGAGTGGTCCTCCCCGCAAGGAGGCCATTTCCCACGTGTAATGTGTATCCCTGTCGAGATAACGCAATGGTACCAATTCGTAGTTGCAAAAATCACGACTTAACTAATTTAAGTCTATACCTGTTATTTTCTGTCATGAGAGAACAGAAAGGGGCGCCAATAATTTTCGTCAAGATTTAGTTAAGTTGTGCGCTCTACGAATCGATAGCATTCTAGTGTAAAGGCACTTCGGCCTTTGTGATGACTGTGAGAGAAAATGAAACGCATCGGTTCGTCGTTTGTTGACCACTGTTTCGTCTTCATTTCGACTCATCAGATCATCAAAATCTCCACTTTGAAAGTTTCAAAAAGTCAATCTCTCGACGGGAATGGCCATCACATGATAAACTATAAGGAAATTATTAAACAAGGTAATACATTTATAATTTTAATTTGAAGAATGTTTATTTATTTGGGAATGTACTGGGTCTGGGTTTATAGATTTTATTTACAAGAATCTTGATTTGTGTTCACTATCTCTGCAATATTATTATTATAGTAATAAAATGTTGTGGAAATTAAAGATTAGTACAAAAATGATTCTAAAACTTTGCATTGCATTTTCTGATGTTAATTTGGTTGATTATGTATGATTATACCAAAGTCCATCAAATGTATTTTATCCCATTTATTTTATAAAGTTTCTTCTTACGAATTATTATTACTTATACTGCCATTTTAATGTAATTAAAGGTATTCAATCATACTATAAAATTAAGTGCCTTTTATAACATTCCTTGAAAATGAGTAATTTTTGAGGTAGGCATTAAAATAATTTTAAGGTGTGATATTAGGACAGATGTATATTAAATAATAGATGTATAAATATAGATTGTAAAACATTTATTGTATCTTAGTCTACTCATCATAATGTATATTTCTAAAAATATTCGAATAAAATTATAACTTAATATTTTATTTGTTTTCTTATTTAAAAAACAGGGACCGTAAATTAGGTTTCCTAAAAATACAGTTTCCTTATTTTCGTAGTGATACTTCCAGCTGAACAGGTTGGCTAGGAACTAAAACTTGTGAAGTAATTGGCTTGATGTCAGTGCTGGTTATGCATTTAAAATTGAAATTATCTACAATCTGAAAAATAAACAGTTTATTGAGTATTGAGCGTTTAAAGCTTCTACTGGGAAAAAATATTGCCAGTAGTTTGGTCAACAGAAATAGTAGGAATAAAGGATAATTAATTAAAAACAGCAAAGACTGTTGTTCCAGTTGGTGTACCTACTTGCTTTGTTATTTCGGTAAGTTGCATCATGGCTATTTTCTTCCCAATGCAAGATCTTGAACCAAGTGCAAATGGAAGGGATGCTGAAGGGACATGGTTTTCCAGTGTCGCCTTTCTTGGGTCATGTCTGTCCCACCGGTATGGCAGGAATTCAGTAGCTCTGCTGAAGTTTTGCTCATCTCTGCCTGAGGTGTAAATTGAGGCTATGATTGGTGTCTGAAATAAAATAAAGGTAGATGTTATGTTTTTGAATGGTATAGACAGATGATATTCATTGTAGGCTTGATATCTTTTTTACCTTTTGTAAGAAGCTGTAGGGTGGGGGGCAAGAAAAAAAATAAAGAATATGTTAATAAAAACAATACAACATATTTAAATATTTATTACTATTCTGTTTTCTTAGGCAAAATTCTTTGAAACTTATTGCTAAATTCTGTTTTTATGTGTTTATAGGGTTCTTCTAGTTCACTTGGAACTTCTGGTATTCTTAGTTTCCTTCTTAATGCTGGTGAGAGAAGAACCAAGTTTTGCAGCAGACCAAATCCACTAGACGTCATCCAATACAGGCACATACAGGATGGGACACTTGCAGCTACAGGTATCATGACCACAGTAAATACTCTAAACACATTTGTAAATCCATTGTATAGCTTAGATGGCTGTCTTAGTTTGGACACCCTTTGTATTTCAATTATGGCCAAGTTAGTAAGTCCAAATGCTACTGGTAATATGTATGAAACATCAGGTTCTGTCAAGTTTGGTATCCAACCAAGACCACCAACAGATAGCTCCATGAATGTGACAACTGCTGAAGGGTCAGGGGGATTCATGTAGACTAGATTCCTCAAAGCAAATGACATGCACACCCATATAGGTATTTGGAACCAGATGACCATGCTAGCTTTGAATGGATGGCAGTTATCTCTCTCTATGTGGTTTCTCCATTGTTTCTTCAATGATCTCTTGTACAGGAGCACCGCCTGTTTATCTGTTAAATTGTAAGCTTTCTTTGCTATGGTTGTTTCTTTCTTTAATTCATCAACCAGATCTTTTAACTCCATACTTATATTTTCTACCTTTGCTAAGATGTAGTTCTGGTATACTGTAAGTGGTAGTGTCATGAGAGCGCGTACTAATACTGTGGAAGTGACAATCGTAGCCCACCAAGGTAAGCCTGTTGTGTCGTGAAAATGAACTAGGCCTTCCTGCATCACATTCACTAGGTAGCTGTTAGATATGCTACTGTACGTTTGTTCTTGCCATTTAAGAATCCCTTCAATGGAAAAGTTCCTTCTGCTGATGAGATACGGCGAAGAAATTTGCTTTTGTAAATGTTTTGATAGACGCGGGCTAAAACTCTCATATTTGCATTTGTCCGTAGAGACACTTAAGGCACTAAACGTTCTGGAAGATCGCCATAGTGTTTTTGTACTCAATAGAATGGACGTTTTGTAATAATTCATTTTATAACTCTATTTTTGATTCATTAGTTAAGATTACCAAACTTTGGGAAAACATAACCTCACAACCGCTGTCAAAAACAGCTGATAGGCATAGGCAATTCGGATAACGAATTGGAGTGATCATCACAAAATGTTTGACATACAATGCTTGGTATAAATGGGGCTAATTAGGCAATGGGCGAAACGAACGGGGTAATGTATAATGAAGTGAATAAAAATCTATACAAACGCGAATCATTACGTACATTGCTAGCGAACGAACTACATTGTTGCCATTTTAATAATCATAAATAAAAATGGTAGTTTTTACGTATATTGTGTACTTACTCCTTGTTCTAAAGAATATGGTCCAAGAATACAAGATTTCGGCAAAATTCTTGTGAGAAATGGTGCTACCGGATACAGTCGCATCGATTCTTTCAACACGTTCTTGACACAGTTATCGTCTTTTGAACGAATTTCATCTCTCATAGAATCATTTTTTGATAACAATAAAAGTGTCCATAAAGTTGTATAAGTGCTCTGAAAATCAATAGGAAGTAATATTTTAGAACATACCTACAGGTGTCATATTATATAGAGTGGATATCTTTTTCAGCTACTTGCTATGTGTAATTTTTCTTTTTTAAATGCAGGGTTGTCTGGAAGAGATCGCTTGAAGCGATAAGGCCGGCCGCCTTTGCGTACACTGTTATTTTTAAGTTTTTCAAACTGTACGATTTATGCGCAATAAAGAGTTTATCTATCTATCTATCTATCTTTTTATTCCTATTTTAGAGAGCATAATACTTTGATCCGCTTTCAAATTAAAATGTATGAGTCCGAAGAGAAGTGAAGTTGGTTTCAAAACTTTGGGACCAGGTTTTATCCGGTCGTTGTTTGACTCGAAAAATAAGAAGAAGAAGTTAAATTCCAAGAATCTTGAATTCCGGCAATGTTAATGAATGTAAAATGCCACTAAATGTTGATCTTTGTGGAATTTTTACTTACTTATTTATATGACAAGTGACAATACCACAAGATATTTTACTTTTTGTGATTACACAAAAGCCATTAATCAAGATTTACTTATATAATAGAATAAAATACCCACAGTATCTCCTGCAGCAATTACGAAATCAGCTGCTATTCTCTTAACCATTTCATCGCTCATCCCTTCACTGCTCAGTTTTCTGACTAAACCGTTGGTGTCGGATCGCACAGTTAACAATTCTTCAACAATTTTTTTTGCTACAATCAAGGTAATGGTTAAAATACCTAACTAAATCAGTAGATTCGAAAATAGCAATGAATCTCTAAAAATCTTCTGTATGCCATTATATTTATGGTAAATTAGTACCCACAAAATACTTTTCATTATGATTCGAGAAAGTCTTATTATTGAAAAGAAAAGCACGTACCAGAAGAATAAGTTATTCAATGACAGAGGAACCCCTTTCAGATACCGGGACATCGTCCCTTACTCTTTATAGTGCATCACTTTACTTACCTAATTGAAGAGACAAGTCAACGCATTCTTTAAACTCTCTCCATTGCTTAGTATTAAGTCGTTGTAACCAATTAACCGGAAGTCCATAGAGCTTCGTAGTTGTTTGGAAAATCTTTTTCACTTCTTCCGAAAACCGTGACAACAGTTCATCGTAATGCTTAGTTTTAGTTAACGAACATTCAGTGCCAAGAAGGACGTTAATAATAACTGAAATTGGAAAAGAAATAAGTATTACTACTCCATAATAAAGTATTTTTCTAACTGAACATAATTAAATCGATTGACTCGCATAAAACGTATAAATCCAAAATAACACAACTTTACCATCGGTGGAAAATTTATATAATTCAGATTCTAAATCTGGGATAAAACTTTTCTTTTCTGCATTCATCTTCCAATTATCCACGAACTTTGAGACAGTTTCTTTAACCGGTAAAGCCAGCCATCTATCGGCATCTTCTCTTAGTAAATGTTTGTTTATAGCTCGACGGTGAGATAACCATTCCTCTCCATCCATGAAGAACAGACCTCTTTGGAAGCCATACAGCTTCTCATATAATACCCAAGGCTCAGGCAAAATATGTGCAGGATATTTTCCTTCCAGGTTCAGAAATAGTGATTTCATAAGGTTCGGGTCACTAATGAAAACTAGTGGAGTCTTTCCACCTAAACACTCGTAGAATATTGGACCTAGCTGTTTATGTCGTTGATCTACATATTCATGTAACCTGAACATAAAATAAAAGTATTCACATACAAAAAATTATACCTGCAACCCATAAAATATGCATGGCGCCCATAACATAAAAATAAAAAGAAACTTACCGAGTTCCACTCCCTGTAAACAAAAAATTCAACTTCGTGCCAAACAAAGGCAATGGTGTAGGATGAGGCATTTCTGATATAGTCAAAGCTTGTTTTACTAATGTAGCTTCTTGCCTTGAAAAAGTTGTAATGTTTTTCTGAAGGCATAATATTTTTTTCAGTCGCAACATCTGTGAACCAACAATATAAGCAATCATGTAGGTGCACAGTTGATTCAAAAACAAAGTCTGTAAAATAAAAAGCTAGGTAGTTCATTTGAATGACTCTTATTGTATACCTTACGAAAAAGAAAATGAATCAAAAGTTGTATTATTGTTAGCTATTTAAAGAAGTAAATATCTTTTTTTAATCATAACTAAAACTCCCTAATAACAATATTTATTATGGATACCTTATACCTTTGTTGTTGAGCGTTTTCACTTAGGTATATCATTCACTGAACACTAGAATGAAGTGTAAGATTTTCTAATGTAAAACAGAAGTCTACTTTCGACAACAGCTCGCAACACACTGATTGATAAAGAAAAACAGTCCTTCTCGTGTATTCCTCGATCAGTGAGTGACTCGGCAATAATGTTATCTCGAGGGTGATGAGATTATTTACAATATGGTAATTTGATTCGAATGGCGAGTAGGTAGTTTTTGTGTGTTGTTCCGACATGCTGACAGAGGGTCCTGTTATGTAAATACTACATACATACATATAATCACGCCTTTATCCCTAATGGGGTAGGCAGAGCGTAAACGACCTAAACAAAGGTCGTTCCGCCACGTCTGACAAAGTTTTGAGGGTTATTTAAAATAGATTTGAATGTATAAATACTTATAATATAAAAACACTTTAACATCTTGTCTTGATTTGTAATCTACACTAATATTATAAAGAAGAAAAATGTGTATATTTGTAACGAAAATCTCAAAACACAAGAGAGATCAAGCTTAAGCTTGGGTGGGTCACATACAGGTATGTTAGGTAGGTCCAGTAGTCCAGTCCCACATGAAAAATATTTCGTCGCGGGTGAAACCTAGTTATAATATAATTGAATATTTTCCTGTAGGTATAGGTATGCCTGTTATTTTCTCCACCAAAATACACTTTTTGCTGAGCAGCCTTTACTTTAGAAGAGCAGAGATAGAATAAAATAGAATGGAACTTTATTTCACAAAAGAGACGAGAGATTTTTATTAGATTTATTATGCTGTTTCCTTTTTTGCATTTCTTTCACGTGGTACCCATCGTCTACACTACATGTATTGTATAGTGTATATACATTGTATACTAGTATGGCGCTGATTGAAGAGTGAGTATATTTCTCAGAAACTGTTTTCTAGCATTCTGTATAGGTAAATTATTGTAGTACCTACTGACGGACGAACCAATAATTTGAATCGACTATTTAAGTAAAAAAATACAAAGTCCCACTTAGGTCTTCTTCTTTAAAATTAAGAGCAGGGCTCTTGTCTGTGAAGTAATCGCTATTAGGTACTTATCTAATTTTAAATTATTTTGCATATTAACAAAACAAACAAATCATTGTCTAATCGAAAACAAAAATCATATATAATTTGGTAGATTTTTATATTGGTAGGATTTTAAGTTTTTTTATGTTAGCACCCTGACGCCGTGACTTGTCAAATTTTTCTAAAATCATCCACATCTCAGCTGAATTGTTTTGAAATTAATTATAATTAAATAAAAATGACGGGCAAAACTAAAGCAGAAGAACCGAAAAAGGAAAAAGTAGAACCAGTGCCGGCTCCTAATGATGATTTGGTAAGTAATAACATACATATTGTAATTCTAACAGAGGTTGAATTTTTTGTTTGTCGATTGTCAACAATTTCTTTATTTTTACAGTCCGAAGAAGATAAAAGGCTCCAAGAAGAGCTCAATATGCTCGTGGAGAAACTGTTGGTACGTAATTTATCTATACATTTCTCTAATATTTTCAAACTGTGCATCATCATCTAACCTCATTCTTTGTTTTTAGGGACATGAAGTCGACTTGTATTTCCCGTCTTTGCAAATGTTGAGCAACCTCATCAGGACGTCTACTACATCTATGACGTCCGTGCCAAAGCCTCTAAAATTCCTGCGGGAGCACTATCCTGCCTTGAAACAAGTTTATGAGAAGATCAATGATGCTAAAACCAAGAAATTTTGTGCTGACGTAGTGTCGGTACTTGCTATGGGAGTGAGTGGAGCTCCCGACGCCGCAGAGAAAAGGGAATGCCTCAAATATTGTTTGTTGGGAACCATGCAGAATGTTGGTGATTGGGGCCATGAATATGTCAGGTAAAGTTTACCTTATCAGACAGTAAGACTAACTCTTAAATCTATATATATAAAAATGAATCCCTATTTCCCTTGGTCGCGGCATCACACCTAAACGGCTGGACCGATTTCGCTAATTCTTTTTTTGTTCTGTTCGTTATTATCAGGAGAAGGTTCTTATGAAAGTAAAAATTAAGGAAATTGTGCGGAAAATTAGAAAAATTAACTTAATAAAATCAAAAATCTGCTCATTTATGGTGTCTAAGGTGGAACAAAGTTCGCCGGGTCAGCTAGTCTTCAATTTATATATATTTTTATTTTGAATTTTCTATAAAGTACTAAACAATTTCCTTATTTTACAGACAACTAGAAGGTGAGATAGCAGAAGAATGGAATGTGGATAACATGGAAACACTCCTACCAATAGTGAAAGATGTAGTCTCCTTTGACATGAAGCACTCTGCCGAGATCCAGGCTTGTGACCTGCTGATGGAGATTGACCGTCTGGATCTGATCACTCAACACATGGACCAGAGCAACTACCCTAGAGTCTGCCTGTACTTGATAGGGTGTGTATTTATTAATAAATTATTTTTAAAGAAGATTTATTACACATTTGAATCAAGGAGATTTGAACTGATGTACTTTATGAATGCTATGTTTTTCCTTTTTCTTAATAAACATTTCATTAGAGCTAAACTCCCAGTCCAGCATTCTTTCATGCTGGACTGGGAGCAAGAGAAAAACATATAATGTGCCAGCAGAGGGATCCGAGGGTTTCTGTATATTGTCACTACAGCAATATACCAACAAATCTTTCTTAAATAACCCTCAAAACTTTGTCAGATGTGGCAGAACAATTTTCATTTACACTCTGCCTACCCCATTAGGGATAAAGGCGTGATTATATGTATGTAAAATCAGCAATGATTGCAATAGCTTTCACAAAATAGCTTAAATGCGAAGCAAAATCACATTACAACTAACTGCAGTATATAAAAAAAATATGTTTTAGGTAAATAGCATTCAAAAATTTGTATTCCCCTTACACATACACATGTAACCACTATATAACACTTAAAACAATATGATTTTTTCTTTGCCAAGATTATAATCATACTCTGTATTATCCAGCTGTGCCAGTTATGTAGTAGAACCGGAGTCCACACAGATCCTGCAGGGTGTGCTGGACACATACCTGCGGTTCAATGAATACCCTCGTGCTCTATTAGTGGCCATGCAGTTGCACGACAAGGCCAAGTGTGAGCAGGTGTTCAATGCCTGCAAGGACCAGTGAGTAAACTTTAACCATAATATTTGTATCTATTGGGGTGTTTTTGCACTGCTCTATAATCATATCTGTGAAAAATATATGGAGGTTGTCAAACATTTTCGCATCAATCCATTAAATTTTTCATGGATACAAACAGAATACAGAGCAGTGCGAAACCGTCCTTAGGGCTGATTAGTTTTTTGTTTAATTAGTAGTAAACAATTAGCCTTCTAGAGAAGAAGTAATCTTATGGGTTTCACAAAAATACTGGCTTTTGAACCATAGCTTAATGAGTTTTGCTGTAAAAAATATGATATATGCACTGCAGTAAAAAGTAGACTATAAATTACCACTGGATCATGTGGTCTGATAAATTATAATAGATTTTTTTAAATCAATCTTGTGGTTTTAGGTTTATTCAAACCAAAACTTATTAATTATTCCAACTATTTCACCAGATTGATCAAGAAGCAGTTATGCTACATGTTGGCTCGTCAGTACATTCCTTTGGAGATTGAGGATGAAGATCTGCGTACAATCCTCCTCAATGCACACATCAATGACCACTTCCTCAGTCTGGCCAGAGAGGTAAGTTTTATGTTGTTTTGCCTTAAAATATATATCAGAAAAATTACATATAAGCTACAAAATTACAAAGGCTTCAGCTCCTATTCTTGGAGTTTATTATGATGAGTTTGAATGAAGTATTAAATTTGTTAAATACTTAACAGGTATTCTGCTGTTGAGCAATTCATGTTTGATTTGAGAATTCACATGTGATTGGTGCCTCAATTTTCTTTGCGAGCCATTTTTCTCTGAACAGCCAGTGTTAAAATAACCTTATCTATCTACAGCTCGACATCATGGAACCCAAAACCCCCGAAGAAGTATACAAGACGTGGCTAGAATCAGCCGGCTCGGCGCTCCGCCCCTCTTTGTTAGCGGAGCACCCGGTAGACTCTGCTAGGCAGAATCTGTCAGCTACTTTCGTGAACGCGTTTGTCAATGCTGGTTTCGGCCGTGACAAGCTGGTCACCACTGAAGATGGAAACAAATGGATGTACAAAAACAAAGATCATGGTAAGTGTAGTCAGTTATTTACATCTGCATAGGGTTGTTTAGCTTTTGGGTTATTGATAATTTAACTGCCCTTGAACAGATTTATTATCATCGTCATCTCCTTAACCTTTTCCCGAATTTCTCGAAATTGAGCAGACTATTATCCAAATTTCTAAATGTAGGTACTTATTTAGAATTTCAACATATAATAAATAACATTGAGTGCAGAAATATAAAAATAACCCATCTGCAACTTCAAGTCATACTCGCACAGTGAATGACACTGTAACAAACAGCAAATATAATTCTTGTTAAAATAATATGACACTTTTTTACACTTTCAAAAGCCTAGGTTAAATCATTGTCTAATCGAAAACAAAAATCATATATAATTTGGTAGATTTTTATTCTGGTAGGATTTTAAGTTTTTTTAAGTTAGCACCCTGACGCCGTGACAACTCATACTCGCACAGTGAATGACACTGTAACAAACAGCAAATAAAATACTTGTTAAAATAATATGACACTTTCTCACACTTTCAAAAGCGTAGGTTACATTATTTCAGCAATCGCAACTTTTCACATTCTAGATTAAGCTGCATAGCAATAAGGCCGCCTATTTGTACTACTATTTGTTTCATTTAATTTTATTTTCTCTTGTGTCTTTTCTGTGCAATAAAGTATATTCTTATCTTATCTTATCTCCCCAGGTATGCTGTCAGCCGCAGCCTCCCTGGGCATGATCCACCTGTGGGACGTGGACGGCGGTCTCACCCCCATCGACAAGTACCTCTACACCGCGGATGAGCACATCAAGGCCGGAGCCCTATTAGCCCTGGGGCTGGTGAACTGTGGGGTCAGGAACGAGTGTGATCCGGCCCTTGCTTTGTTGTCAGACTATGTGCTGCATTCCAGCTCCAACCTCAGGATTGGCAGTGTTTTGGGTAAGTTACATATGATCAAACATATTCTTAAGGCAGTACACATGCCGTATGCCGGCGGCGCAGAAACGAGCGATCCGCACGAAAGCCAACCTTAAATTCAAACGCAAAGTAACCAAGGGCATCTTCGACATGTCGCCGGCTCGCCCTGCAGAAAGACGGCACGGCACTGTGTGTAGACAGCTTTAGATTCTAATCTAGAATGTAAATTGAAAGATTTATTCTTCTCACAGGTCTCGGTATCGCGTACGCGGGTACACAGCGCGAGGACGTTCTCTCCCACTTGTTGCCCGTACTGAGCGACACGGCCGCGCCGCCGGAGATCTGCGCCTTGGCTGCCATCTCCTGCGGCCTCATCGCCGTCGGCTCGTGCAATGGAGACGTGAGTATACCGCCGACTCATTCTAACAGAGATCTGCGCCTTGGCCGCCATCTCCTGCGGCCTCATCGCCGTCGGCTCCTGCGACGGAGACGTGAGTATACCGCCGTCTCGCCCCAACAGAGATTTTCGCTCTAGTTGTAGCTGCCATTTAGTCCATAAACTATACTATTTAAAAAAAACTATGTTTTTCAATAGTTAGCATTTCTGACTCAAACTCGAACTCATACTTGTGGCTAGACCGTAGCACAATTGCTGTAGCAGAAAATAGCAATGTGCGAGCGGGACAGCAATGCTTTGCTATCCTGTTCGCACAGTGTGATTTTCCACCACAGTGGTATACCAATAGTCATGGCTAGCTAACTTTTACGGAATCTGGACTTATCGTACACAATATTAGGCGTATAATAAAATGTACAGACATACATATAATCACGCCTTTATCCCTAATGGGGTAGGTAGGCAGAGCTTAAACGACCTAAACAAAGGTCGTTCCGCCACGTCTGACAAAGTTTTGAGGGTAATGTATATTGCTGTAATGACAGGTTGTCAGCCCATTGCATAAATTACAATATGCTGAAACCCTTGGATCCCTTAGCTGGTTTTTACAGCATGTACACATTCTATGTTTTTCTCTCGCTCCCAGGCCAGCATGGAAGAAGATGAAAATAGAAAATGGTCCAAGAGTGTATAGTTGTAACTGTTTTGTTTCCGCAGGTGACGTGCGCCATCATCCAGCGCCTGATCGACGACAACAAGGACCTGCATCAGTCCACTTACGCCAGATTCCTGCACTTGGGACTTGGACTTTGCTTCTTGGGTGAGTTAGCCTTGTCATTACATCTTTTGTGTCGAATAAACATTATTGCCGACACGAAAAAAGAACAACATATTTATTCACAAGCTAAGATTTTCTATTGTGTGTAGGTAGACTATGCATTTAGGTAATTTTCGGACATTATTTTATATAAGACATAGTTTTTTTTTATTCTCTTTTGTGAAACTATGTAATTTTGTTGTTAATCAAGATCTCGTTACCCTTAGTCTCTTCGTGTAAAGGTATCCATAAATGACAAACTGAAGTTCTACAAACTCGTGAACGTGTGCTTTGAGACATACAATTTGGCAAACAATAGTTCGTCGTATGCGGAATGAGGTGTTACGTAACTTAGACTTTCCACCCTCAAGTTGCAACGAGACGAAAACAGAGCTGAGACATTTAAGCCACTGTCACAAAATTAATATCATCATCTTCCTAGCCTTATCCCGTATCTCACGGGGTCGGCTACCTAACCTAGGTGATTGAACGAAAATAATTGTCACAGAATTAATATAGTACTACGTAACACTGATTAACTGTATGTTTCCCTCCCCAGGTTGCAAAGAGAAGACTGAAGCCACAATGGCGGCATTAGAAGTGCTGCCAGAGCCGGTGCAGTCTCTGTGCCAAACAACACTGTCCATGTGTGCGTATGCAGCCACCGGGGACGTGCTCGTGGTGCAACAGATGCTGCACATCTGCTCCAAGCACTACGACACAGACGTGAGTATACAGGGTGTTAGAGCACTCACACAACACTGTGCATGTGTGCGTATGCAGCCACCGGGGACGTGCTCGTGGTGCAACAGATGCTGCACATCTGCTCCAAGCACTACGACACAGACGTGAGTATACAGGGTGTTAGAGCACTCCCACAACACTGTCCATGTGTGCGTATGCAGCTACCGGGGACGTGCTTGTGGTGCAACAGATGCTGCACATCTGCTCCAAGCACTACGACACAGACGTGAGTATATAGGGTGTTAGAGCACTCACACAACACTGTGCATGTGTGCGTATGCAGCCACCGGGGACGTGCTCGTGGTGCAACAGATGCTGCACATCTGCTCCAAGCACTACGACACAGACGTGAGTATACAGGGTGTTAGAGCACTCCCACAACACTGTGCATGTGTGCGTATGCAGCCACCGGGGACGTGCTCGTGGTGCAACAGATGCTGCACATCTGCTCCAAGCACTACGACACAGACGTGAGTATACAGGGTGTTAGAGCACTCCCACAACACTGTGCATGTGTGCGTATGCAGCCACCGGGGACGTGCTCGTGGTGCAACAGATGCTGCACATCTGCTCCAAGCACTACGACACAGACGTGAGTATATAGGGTGTTAGAGCACTCACACAACACTGTGCATGTGTGCGTATGCAGCCACCGGGGACGTGCTCGTGGTGCAACAGATGCTGCACATCTGCTCCAAGCACTACGACACAGACGTGAGTATACAGGGTGTTAGAGCACTCCCACAACACTGTGCATGTGTGCGTATGCAGCCACCGGGGACGTGCTCGTGGTGCAACAGATGCTGCACATCTGCTCCAAGCACTACGACACAGACGTGAGTATACAGGGTGTTAGAGCACTCCCACAACACTGTGCATGTGTGCGTATGCAGCCACCGGGGACGTGCTCGTGGTGCAACAGATGCTGCACATCTGCTCCAAGCACTACGACACAGACGTGAGTATATAGGGTGTTAGAGCACTCCCACAACACTGTGCATGTGTGCGTATGCAGCCACCGGGGACGTGCTCGTGGTGCAACAGATGCTGCACATCTGCTCCAAGCACTGCGACACAGACGTGAGTATACAGGGTGTTAGAGCACTCCCACAACACTGTGCATGTGTGCGTATGCAGCCACCGGGGACGTGCTCGTGGTGCAACAGATGCTGCACATCTGCTCCAAGCACTACGACACAGACGTGAGTATATAGGGTGTTAGAGCACTCACACAACACTGTGCATGTGTGCGTATGCAGCCACCGGGGACGTGCTCGTGGTGCAACAGATGCTGCACATCTGCTCCAAGCACTACGACACAGACGTGAGTATATAGGGTGTTAGAGCACTCACACAACACTGTGCATGTGTGCGTATGCAGCCACCGGGGACGTGCTCGTGGTGCAACAGATGCTGCACATCTGCTCCAAGCACTACGACACAGACGTGAGTATACAGGGTGTTAGAACTCTGCCAGACCACCCAAAAAATAGCCCCCACTAGGATTCCCTGTCTCGTGGTGCCATGCACATACACAGGAACAACCACAAAGAACACCTAGACCGAGAAACAAAGATTTAAATTCATCATTCAAATGTCTGCCCCGGCCGGGAATCGAACCCGGGACCCGCTGCGTATTAGGCAGTTACACTGCGAACTAGGCTGTGCGGGCCGTCCGTTGATTTTTTTATTCGCCTTTTAAAACCTGAAATATTTATTTCAGAACGAGCAATCCTCAGCCGAAGACACCGCGTTCAAGAAGGAGACCAAGAAAGACACGAAAGAAGCCAGCGGAAGCGCCCCCGCACCAGCGGCCGCCGGCAGCTCCAAAGATGACAAGAACAAGAGTGAGCTTTTTTTTACTTCCCTCAGAAAACCCCTACAGGTTTATGCGAGGCACGAATGAGTTGCATAATATATAATACTCTTTTAAATTATTTATGATTTTAAACAATAATTAAATTAAATAGTGCCAGGTCCCCAATCAGGTACCCAAATGATATTTTTTATTCTCATACATACATGTAATCATGCCTTTATCCCCAATGGGGTAGGCAGAGCGTAAACTATCTAAACAAAGGTCGTTGCGCCACGTCTGACAAAGTTTTGAGGGTTATTTAAAATAGATTTGTAGGTATATTGCTGTACTGTCAGGTTGTCAGCCGATTGCCTTAATTATAATATACTGAAACCCTCGGATCTTGTAGCTGGTTTTTACAGCATGCCCGGGAGGAAATGCAGCTGCCATATTCTATGTTTTTCTTAAGCTCTCGGGCCGGCATGGTTTGTTATTTTTCCTTTCTCATAATTTAATATCTCTTTAAAATGCACCTGATGCTAGGTCCGATACGTTTATTCGTCGTTCTAACAGGAAAATATCGTGAAGAAATCTGCACACACTTGCGAAGACATTCTTAGGTTATGTGTGAAGTGGACTAATCCATACTGGGGCCACGTGGTCGCTAATGCCTAATCGCTCTAATTTAGAGTAGGCTCATAGTCTTTGGTGGATACGTATATGAACTGGGATGTTCAGGCGTAGGCAATAAATGGTACATTACACCGAGGCCAAAAAAAGAGGAATACGTATTATGGTAGAGTACATTTCCAATGTAAACGATACCATATATTGCTTTTTTGGCTGAGAGAAGTATAGTAGGTACTTTTCTCTCATTTTGCGAGGAATTAATACACTTAAAAACAAACATCAAACTTGCGATATCACAACTGAAAATTCGAGTACCGAAAAATAATAATGTAGGAAGCTTTTTCCAAGCAACACTCATCTCCTTAGCCTTATGCCGTATCTCATGGGGTCGGCTACCTAATCTAGGTGATTGAACGAAGGTACTGGTTTTTACACAAAGCGACTGCTTTTTCCGAGCAAATGTGAGAAAAAAATATGCGATTGCGCGTCTGCGAATTTGAGGACCAAAAAGAGTGAATAATGAAACTTTTTCCGAGCAACACTCATCTCCTTAGCCTTATGCCGTATCTCATGGGGTCGGCTACCTAATCTAGGTGATTGAACGAAGGTACTGGTTTTTACACAGAGCGACTGCTTTTTCCGAGCAAATGTGAGAAAAAAATATGCGATTGCGCGTCTGCGAATTTGAGGACCAAAAAGAGTGAATAATGAAACTTTTTCCGAGCAACACTCATCTCCTTAGCCTTATGCCGTATCTCATGGGGTCGGCTACCTAATCTAGGTGATTGAACGAAGGTACTGGTTTTTACACAGAGCGACTGCTTTTTCCGAGCAAATGTGAGAAAAAAATATGCATCGAATGTTAAGACAACAGTCGCTCATTCAATCCAATATATCTCCACAGGCAAGTCAAAGGACAGCAAGAGCAAGGAGAAAGAGAAGGAGAAGGAGGCGAACAAGGAGCTGTCGTCCGTGCAGGCCGTGGCCACGCTCGGCGTCGCCGTCATCGCGCTCGCCGAGGACACGGGCGCAGAGATGTGCACGCGCATCTTCGGACAACTGGTATGTCGCTATTGCAACCAGCCACATTCATATACAAACTACCAGGCGCAAACATATACAAACTATCAGGCGCAAACGTATACAAACTACCAGGCACAAACATATATAAACTACCAGCCACAAACATATATAAACTACCAGGCGCAAACAAATACAAACTACCAGGCACAAACATATACAAACTACCAGGCACAAACATATACAAACTACCAGGCACAAACATATACAAATTACCAGGCGCAAATATATACAAACTACCAGGCACAAACATATACAAACTACTAGGCACAAACATATACAAACTAACAGGCGCAAACATATACAAACTAACAGGCACAAACATATACAGACTACCAGCCACAAACATATACAAACTACCAGCCACAAACATATACAAACTACCAGGCACAAACATATACAAACTACCAGGCGCAAACAAATACAAACTACCAGGCACAAACATATACAAACTACCAGGCACAAACATATACAAACTACCAGGCACAAACATATACAAATTACCAGGCGCAAATATATACAAACTACCAGGCACAAACATATACAAACTACTAGGCACAAACATATACAAACTAACAGGCGCAAACATATACAAACTAACAGGCACAAACATATACAGACTACCAGCCACAAACATATACAAACTACCAGCCACAAACATATACAAACTACCAGGCACAAACATATACAAACTACCAGCCACAAATATATTCAAACTACCAGCCACAAACATATACAAACTACCAGGCACAAACATATACAAACTACCAGCCACAAACATATACAAACTACCAGCCACAAACATATACAAACTACCAGGCGCAAACATATACAAACTACCAGGCGCAAACATATACAAACTACCAGGCGCAAACATATACAAACTACCAGGCGCAAACATATACAAACTACCAGGCGCAAACATATACAAACTACCAGGCACAAACATATACAAACTACCATTTACAAATATATACAAACTACCAGGCACAAACATATACAAACTACCAGGCACAAACATAAACAAACTACCAGGCGCAAACATATACAAACTACCAGGCGCAAACATAAACAAACTACCAGGCGCAAACATATACAAACTACCAGCCACAAACATATACAAACTACCAGCCACAAACATATACAAACTACCAGGCACAAACATATACAAACTACCGGCCACAAACATATACAAACTACCAGGCACAAACATATACAGACTACCAGCCACAAACATATACAAACTACCAGGCACAAACATATACAAACTACCAGGCACAAACATATACAAACTACCAGGCACAAACATATACAAACTATACTTTTTTAATATTTAGACGTTATGTTCTTTGTGGGAAAGTTCTTTAGTTTCATGGGTAGGTTTATATCCTATTGTATTTCCAATTCAGTTTTAGAATAAAGGTAAACAAAGTTTTATGTCTTTTTATTCAAAAACACATTTCAAAAATAAATGATATGTGTTGGCAAATTGGTTAAATTACTATAACTACTATTTCATTATGCCAATCAGCTAACTGCAACCGATCGAATATCCAAGTCCGGCTGGAAAACTGTCTGGAGAAAAGAGTCCGACAGCCATTAGGTACCAATTTAGATCTATCCTGAGAAGGAATAAGGTCCCCGTAAGCGGGTATGTTTTTAATGGGCCGTATGTTTTTAAACCTTTCATGCTGGCCTGGAAGCGATAAAAAAACATAGAATGTGCTAGCTGCATTTCCTCCCGGGCATGCTGTAAAAACCAGCTAAGGGTTCCGAGGGTTTTAGTATATTGTAATTTAGGCGATAGGCTGACAACCTGTCACTACAGCAATATACCTACAAATGTATCTTAAATAACCCTCAAAGATTGTCAGACGTGGCGTCCTTTGTATGGGTAGTTTACGCTCTGCCTACCCCATTAGGGATAAAGGCGTGATTATATGTATGTATGTATGTTTTTAAACATATTTGTTCTCCCGCAGGGTCGTTACGGCGAGCCGGCCGTGCGGCGCGCCGTGCCGCTCGCCATCGCGCTGTGCTCCATCTCCAACCCGCAACTAGCCGTCATCGACGTCCTCAACAAATACTCCCACGACTCGGACAACGACGTCGCCTACAACGCCATCTTCGCTATGGGATTGGTCGGCGCTGGAACTAACAACGCTAGGTTTGTTGGATATTTATTTATTTATGGTTTCGTTGGTTTTTACAGCATGCCCGGGAGTAAATAATCTTACCTACTATTACTTTACCTTTCTTATTTACTTTTCTTTTTTTTTCAATCAAAATGCTGTAACTCCAAAATGCAGCAACTGACTGGATCAAATTGATTCGTATGGATTTCAGCTATAATCTGGATCGATATGAAAACATGACCAAATCGTTTTGCAAAATGGCACCCATCTCCCTAATTACAAATCTAAACGCGATCAGTGCCTTTTTTATTAGGCTGTTGACTCAATGTGACTTCATGTATGCGTGTTTAATTATACATATAATAATCATCATCTCCCTAGCCTTATCCCGTATCTCACGGGGTCGGCTTCCTAATCTAGAGGATTGAACGAGGGTACTAGTTTTTACACAGAGCAACTGCCATCTGACCTCCGCAACCCAGAAGCGAAACCAGACCCAATCCTACATTAGGTCAGAGTTTTGAAGTCGCCAATGCTTAGCACTGGCCTCTGACCTGGCTTAACGACTAATATCTACGGTATTAAACGATATTAACCGGGACCGACGGCTTAACGTGCCTTCCGAAGCATGGAAAAAGCGCCGAATAAACGTACATATGAAATTCGAAAACCGAAAAACACATTGGTACGTGGTGGGATTCGAACCACGACCTCCCGCTTAAGAGGCAGCGGCCCTATCCACTACACCATCGGGCTCCTCATATATCAGTATTTGCACAGTTTATTTATTATTTATTTATTTTTATCAATATAATTAGTACAATATCACTACATAGTATAAAACAAAGTCGCTTTCCCTGTCCCTATATCCCTATGTATGCATAAATCTTTAAAACTACGCAACGGATTTTGAAAAAAGTTTATTTTAATGTATCCATTAAAATAAACTTATCGAGTGTTTCAAGAGGAAGGTTTATATGTATAATACAAGCATAATATAGTAGAGAAACACTGATGATTTCCGTGCGAAGCCGGGGCGGGTCAAATATAAAAAAAGTACAGATTGTTTAACAGTCCTTGTCGTCCTTACAGACTAGCAACGATGCTGCGCGCACTCGCGCTGTACCACAGCAAGTCGCCCGTGCACCTGTTCATGGTGCGGCTCGCGCAGGGCCTGTGCCACGCGGGCAAGGGCACCGTCACGCTGTGCCCGCACCACGCCGACCGGCGCCTGCTCAACCTGCCCGCGCTCGGCGGCCTGCTCGTGCTGGCCACGGCCTTCCTCGACTGCAAGAACAGTCAGTACTAGTGTTATACATACATACCAGTGGCGAGGTGTCCATACAAGCCGATTCCCGTCGGCTTACCTTTCAAGAATTCTACATACATACATATAATCACGCCTTTATCCCTAATGGGTAGGCAGAGCGTAAACTACCTAAATAAAGATCGTTTCGCCACGTCTTACAAAGTTTTAAGGGGTTATTAGGTATATTGCTATAGTGGCAGGTTGTCAGCCTATCGCCTAAATTGCACTATACTGCCCTCGGATCCCTTAGCTGGTTTTTACAGCATGCCCGGGAGGAAATGCAGCTGGCACATTCTATGTTCTTCTCTCGCTCCCAGTCCAGCATGGAAAAAACTAGTATTATATTCTGAATGAATGCTGCATTTCGTTGATGTATTCATTAGGCCTAATTCTGGGAAAATCGCGCGGAAAAATCAAACAAGGCGTTGTATGACAGTGATCACGGAGAAGCGATTCGCGTTTGCTTGAATTCTCCATTGCGACAGACGTGGCGAAACGTCCTTTGTTTAGGTCGTTTACGCTCTGCCTACCCCATTAGGGACAAATGCGTGATTATATGTATGTATGTATTCTCCATATTTTCTCCTTAATTAAGGTCTTTTATTTTTATGATACTCACTCACCAAATGGAAAATTTTGAAAATCTTTGACTTCACCTTTGTTTCTCTCCGCTCACAGTAATCCTCGGCAAGTCCCACTATCTACTGTACGTGCTGGCGACGGCGATGCAGCCGCGCTGGCTCGTCACCCTCGACGAGAGCCTGCAGCCCCTCAACGTCAGCGTGCGTGTTGGACAGGTCAGCTATATAACCAACATGTCACTATCATTAACATAAGAAAGAGCACACGAGAAGAAACCTTACCAGGGAAAGGGTTGCCTTGCTTAGTCAACGAAACTGAACAACCTTCACAAACCGTCCCTTATATACCCAGTGGCACCAAACAATGACGCATCTTCTGTCAAGCGGATTTTCGACACAAAAGACCCATAACCTTCGTAAACATCAATCGGAGTCTTTAAACCGCGTAAAAGGTTCTGACTCTGACGTGGTTCATGTAACTACCACTATCAAAGACAGTCACCAATATCTTCGTCTTAAGGTGATCCCCGGTGCACGCCAGCGCCCTCATCCGTTAAAAAATCATTACCCACTGAAAACGCAATAAATCGATAATCCGGTAAATCAGATACTGAACTTTATAGGTATTGAAGTTTATTTTAAGCATTATAAATTAATAATTCAATGTTTACTGCAGTTACAGATAGCAATAGTGTTAAAAGTGGCCGTTTTTCGCAAATTTTCTATCTCGTAACTACAACGAACTGTAAGTTGCAACTTTATGAGGTTCTAAATAACCTTCATTGCTTTAACCTCAATCTGATCTACCGGATTTTTGATTGATTGTATTTTCAGTGAATTATATTTTTTTGACTGATGAGGGCGCCACTTAGCCCAGTGAAGCCCCTTAATGTGCCTCCCACTGGTTTACAATACATTTGTGCATAAATTCTGACTAACCCTCATTTCATTCGCAGGCTGTAGACGTGATCGGCAAGGCGGGTACTCCAAAAACAATCGCCGGCTCCCACACGCACACCACGCCCGTGCTCCTGTCCTTCGGAGAGCGCGCGGAGCTCGCCACCGACGAGTACATCCCGCTCTCCCCCGTCATGGAGGGATTCGTCATACTCAAGAAGAACGAAGACAGCGTCATGGCGCCGGTACAATAAACTATAGGGCTACTAGATTAAAAAGCTACTTATAATTCAATTATCTGTATTAATTATTATGATATGAGTTTATAATAAAACGTGTCGTAATTAATTTATATTTGTTTCTTTTTTAAATACAACAGTTCTCTGTAAAACTGTGTGATAACACTGATAACCTTACCACTTATTTGTGAAATCGCTAGCTTTTACTCTTCTGCGCCTTACACAAATGCCACAAAATTAAACACCATCAACCATGTTTCTGCAGTCCCCGACACGGCATGCATGTGTGTAGCAGCCTTTAGGAAAGGTTTTATAATAATCAAGATCTAATTACTAACAGCGCCATCTGTTGTTGAGTAGCATTACTATTGGTGACTAGCGCATGGCGATGCACAAAGAAAGTAAACTAAGGTATTTCTAAATTTTATTTTGACAGAATATCTTTCCTACCCTCACTTTTCACCATCTAGATTTAGTTTTTATTATATCATAATTTATAGCCAGTTGCACAATATTCAAGCTCTCCAATTTTGTTTAAGAAATAATTCAAAAAACCCCAATATGATGTTTGAATTTTGGCACTATGTTCTAATAATATCAAGCACACTTGTCATCTTAACAATACTATTGATTGGGTAAGTTATTGTCGTTATTATTTAACTGCCACTCGTTACTCCAATTACCTAAATCCCATAAATTTATAATTGATTGAACTCCTGTCTAATAAATTCTTGTATCAAATTAAATGAAATCCGAACTACAGCATAATTTTGTTGTATTGCCTATCTTTATAAAAGAATGCAAGAAATTTAAATAATTGCGCCCTAAACAAAAAAAATATAAAATTTACATTGGCAGGTTTTTAATAATGCCATACTGCCGAAGCAACAATGACACCTCCCGAGTGACCTGGGACTGGGACCGGTCAGCTGCAACATCTGTTACAACATCCAGCGATATTTATAGTACTTCCTCACTACCACCAATGCCTCCATACTGCTTGATCGATGATTTTTGTTATGATAGCTTTTCTGCCTCTATTGATTATTAATTTATTTTGTTAATATTATTATTTGAATTTTACTAGATAAAATTTTATTGTTTTTATGTAAATTATTAATTAAAACCATTTTTATGCAAAACAGTATTTTTATTTCTTATGAAAAACAAATTAAGAACATTTTATTTATGATATATCTTCACTATTATTTCCAGCTGCATTTTCATCTTTACTTTCCGTTTCACTAGCATTAATTGAAGACTCAGCTTCTTTGTTATTTCCTTTATCTTGTTTTTCATTATCTGGCTGCTCCTTAGTACTTTGCTGTTTAGTTTTTTCTTTAGACTCCTCTTCCTCACTAGAACTGTCTGATTGAGAAGAAACATTTTGCTTTTGATTATCAGTTTTAGGTTTTTTGCCCTGCAACTTAGCATTTTTCTTCTTCTTTAATCTTTTTGCTCTCTTTTTGGCTGTACGCTCTTCTGCTGCTCGCCTGTTTTCTTCTATTTTTCGGTGATATTCGTCTTCAAGTTTCTCCTTAAAGAAGGAACATTAAATTAATAAGAATTAGATACTACCAAAATAATACCATATTAATAACTTATATAACTTTACTGAATAGTAAAGTCTCTAAGTTAATACCTTTTCACTTTTTTCTTGTATAAACTTTTGCCTGGCGTACTCCTTTCGCCTGAGATGTCGGTAGACGTGGAACTCTCCAGAACCTGCGCCCGCACTCGATCCCATCACATTTCGGACAAAGTCTGGAGGAGCAGCTAATGATTTCTCTCGTGGCGGCTCTGGAATAATAATTGGTTTATCCTGCAAACAATTACCTGTTAAAAGCTAGTCCAAATACTAAAATTAACACGAGTAATACAAGGTAAACTTACTGGATTCTTCATCAGTTTTTCTAGCTTGAGACGCTGTAGATCAGTAGCATTTTTAATAACTACAGGTTTCTTTTCCTCTTTATCTTTCTTTTTAGACTCTTTATCACTCATATTTGACTCAAATAATTAGTTTATTGCTTTAAAAATGAACGAATTCGTATTTTCGTAAACAAAAACAATCACATGTGATTGATCAATCGATTGCCTGATAGTGACATTTGATAAGAATGTTGCCATTATTTTATTTAAAAAACTTGAAAATCGTAAATTCAAATACCGGTTTTTCTCAAGACAACTCTAGTTTCTCCTTGTGAAGGTCATAAGTTCGCAAACCTAGCCTGCCACAAATCCAGTTCCGGCGATTGCTAGTAGGAGGTGTGAAGTGTTAAATCTAAAAACTAGTTTTTACTATATTTACCAGGTAATACAAATTTTTCTTATAATTTTATTTAATATGGACATTATTTATTAACTAAACTATGCTCATACTAAGATAGATTTCGTATCGACATTTTATGTAACAATAGTTTAAATTGATGCAATTAACTTTAATTTTCACCGGGTTTTAGAAGAAACATTGGTTCATTCGACATGTATTAAATTCGTTTTCTTTATTTAAAGAATATAATGCACTTTTATGTGCACCACAAGATTTATTAATGTGCATACCTACCACCTTACAATGACACAACCTATACTTGACCTTGCCGGCATATCTAGGTTTATCACGCCGCTGTAGTTTGATCTAATGTTGTTGAATATATCTGATTTTCAGACGCTTCTTACACATTTTATCCAAGATGCCTATCAAGTCAATCAAGGCCCGCCAGATCTTCGACTCCCGTGGTAACCCCACAGTGGAGGTCGACTTGGTAAGTCAAACAAATGACATTATCTTATCATGTTACATTGGATACATTCGTCAATAAACAAATCGTTATTATCACCATTCATCATCCCCTTACTGGTTCTTTAGAGAAAATAAAAATCAATAATTTGAACAAAGGGTGTTTGTTATACAGGATGATAGGGTGAAACTTGATACAATTCATAACTATTGGATTACATATTTCCTAACCTTACTTTTGCTTAGCGTTCATGCAATATCGAATAATTAAATAAAAAGTATTTTATTTGAAGTTTAATTCAGAAAGTAGAATTAATTAGGTAATTTAACTGTTAATAAAGTTGAAAAATAAAGTATAATCAATTAATTAAATTATACTTTACGATTAGTAATGTAATAAATACAAATATCGCTTAAAACTATACTTAAAAGTAATTTAATTGGTAGGAATATTCATTAAAAAAAAAATGTCAAGTAGGTGTTTACAAAACTGAATTTCTTAGGTCACAGAACTGGGCCTGTTCCGCGCGGCTGTACCTAGCGGTGCTTCTACCGGTGTGCACGAGGCTCTTGAGCTCCGTGACAATGTCAAGAGCGAGTACCACGGCAAGGGTGTGCTCACCGCCATCAAGAACATCAATGAGCTCATCGCGCCTGAACTCCTCAAGGCCAACATCGAAGTTACCGAACAGAAACAGGTAAAGTTTAATAAAATTATGTCCCTCCCTAACAATGAGTACTGGATGACAAACCTCACATTTTCCTATTTATTTTCATTAGTTAGTTGCATCACTTGTATGACCTACACTCCGTAGTATGACTGCTAAAAACAATTTTTTAGAAAACGTCATGAAAGTTGTCTGAAAGGTGTATCTTAATGCAAAGAAAGTATTTCATTTGCTGCTTTCTTATTGTGTAAGAATTAATGGGTTACTGCTAGGTTCCTATTATTTTTAACAGATTGACCAGCTCATGCTGAACTTGGACGGTACTGAGAACAAGTCTAAGCTCGGCGCCAACGCCATCCTCGGCGTGTCCCTCGCCGTCGCTAAGGCCGGCGCGGCCAAGAAGGGCGTTCCTCTATACAAGCACCTGGCCGACCTCGCCGGTAACGCCGACATCGTGCTGCCCGTGCCCGCCTTCAACGTCATCAATGGTGGCTCTCACGCCGGCAACAAGCTCGCCATGCAGGAGTTCATGATCCTGCCCACTGGTGAGTTTTCTCTTACTTTTCAGACTGCCTGATAAGCTCGATATAAAAATAAATACTCTAAATATTTAAAGACTTATTACTTTTAATTTTTATTGTGATATTTAACTAATATAATACATATTCATTCAATCTAGTCACAGTCTAACTACTTGATGTTATTAGCGCGATAGTTTTCTTATCTTTATAGCGTAATATAAACATCATATTAACAACCTTTATAAATAAACAAAGGTAATGATTGCAATGAATATTTCAATAACAACAGTATTTTCCGACACTTTAGAGTTAGGTACACACTAGAGTTATTTTTCTTTAAATAAATGTGTTGTTTTGTGTTTGAACAATTTTTTTTGGACTTGTATACTGGCTAAAATATGCCAAAAAGACGAGTAGAAGTATTTCATACTGAGCAAACATTTTTTTTTATGTTAGGTGCGTCATCGTTCAGCGAGGCCATGCGTATGGGCAGCGAGGTGTATCACCACCTGAAGAAGATCATTAAGGAAAAGTTCGGTCTGGACTCCACCGCCGTCGGTGACGAGGGAGGTTTCGCACCCAACATTCTCAACAACAAGGACGCTCTTTTCCTCATCCAGGATGCTATCCAGCAGGCTGGATACACTGGCAAGGTGAGAAGATAGATGAATGTACAATTAGAACTTCCTCTTAGCAATAAGGTCGCCTATCTTTATCTGTAGGTTGTCTTGTGCAGATCGCTGTCAGCGATAAGACCGCCTTTGTGTCCATATATGTCTAAGTCTGTCTCTGTCGGTATGTTCTTTATAAATGTGTGCAATAAAGATATTTTTACTTATTTACTTACTTGCACCTATTTCTCTAGCATGTGATGCGACTTTTTTAAAGCAAAGTTTTAATTTCAACATTACCATCACCAGATCGAGATCGGTATGGACGTGGCAGCTTCCGAGTTCTACAAGAACAGCAAATACGACCTGGACTTCAAGAACCCGGCGTCCAACCCCGCTGACCACCTCCCCTCCGACAAGCTCGCCGAGCTGTACCTCGAGTTCTGCAAGGACTTCCCCATGGTCTCCATTGAGGACCCCTTCGACCAGGACGACTGGGCCGCCTGGTCTGACCTCACCTCCCGCACCCCTATTCAGATTGTTGGAGACGATCTTACTGTAAGTATTCACTATTGATATTAAAAATAACCGTTGAAAAAGGATCAACATCGTTAATTTCAAAACAGTAACATATAAACTTAAAACAATAATCAACATTGCTACGAATCGATCGTAGAGCGCACAACTTAACTAAATCTTGACTAAAATTATTTTAGTTTCTTTCTGTTCTCTCATGATAGAAAATGACGGGTATAGACTAATATTAGTTAAGTCGTCATTTTACAACAACGAATTGCTACCAATGGTAGCAATTGTTATTGAATCACAATCAAACACTAGGTAGATTTTTTATTGTAGTACTTATCCACCATAAAATCATTTGAAATATCTAGATCGCAATTTGAAACAACGTACATGTACGAGGAGGAATAGAATGATCGTCGTATGAATTTTACAATAAATCTGTTGTACAGGTGACAAACCCTAAGCGCATCCAAACCGCCGTTGAGAAGAAGGCGTGCAACTGTCTGCTGCTGAAGGTCAACCAGATCGGCAGCGTCACCGAGTCCATCGCCGCGCACCTGCTCGCCAAGCAGAACGGCTGGGGCACCATGGTCTCACACAGGTAAATAAAGCTGTTATTTTTCCGATGGTTTAGTTCTGAAATTCGGCTAATATAGGACAGAGGTGATTAATTATATTACCCGTGATACTAAAAGCATTCTGGGCATCCGCCGCGTTCATAAGTAATCTGTGCTCTCAGTAGCAAATAAACCTCGGACTTGTTGTATGAAGAAAATGTTTAGAAATTGCATGCCAGTCAATTTTAATGCATTTTGACTGAGGTGCGTGCCAAAGGGCTCCGTCAGTAAAATTTACTGCTAGGACTGATAATATAATTGTATTTGTTCAGGTCCGGTGAAACTGAAGACACCTTCATCGCTGACTTAGTAGTCGGTCTGTCTACCGGCCAGATCAAGACCGGCGCGCCGTGCCGCTCCGAGCGTCTCGCCAAGTACAACCAGATCCTCCGCATTGAGGAGGAGCTCGGCGCCAACGCCAAGTACGCCGGCAAGAACTTCCGCAGGCCCGTCTAAACTGCACCTAATACTTCAGAGCATATTTCTTTATATGGTTACAGCAGCATGCACTTATAACTTGTAACTCGGTATTAGTATCTCTAGAACCTATCCATACTTTTGTATATTTAGCTAGTTCCGAGTTACTTCAGTTACGAGATGATGAAATATGCTCTTGACGACGTATCCCTGCCGGCTATCGCATTTAACAGATAGTTCGGAAAAACAAAACTATGTTATCGTGAGTAATGGTTATCGTAGTGATAAATAAGTGTTCTGCACAACACCATATACCAATGATTATTGTTTTGTAAGTTCAAGGCTGTAGTGAAATATTGTATGTGTCGGATGTATTGAATGAAATTATTTATTTATAAATAAGGTTTTACTCTAAGTAAATCTAACCCAGTTGAAATTATTAAATGTGTACTGTGCATGACAGTTGATAATAAATATATGATAAATAAGCAATTGTTTTATTTAATTATTTCCGTGATTATTTTTATATAACTTACTAGCGACCCGCCCCGGCCTCGCACGTTTATCTATAAGTGTTTCTCTTCTATATTATGCATGTATTATACACATAAACCTACCTCTTTAATCACTCTATCCATTAAAAGAAACCGCATCAAAATCTGTTGCGTAGTTTAAAAGATTTATGCATACATAGTGATATAAGGATAAAGAAAGCGACTTTGTTTTATACCATGTAGTGATTAATGAAAATAAGTCAGATGGATATTATGGTCTCATCGCAAGATCAAACTTCATGAATCCACAACTTAGGTCTACAAGCACAATAATACTATTATAAGTTATGATCATTAATAATGATGAGTCTAAGGGCCGTATTTGTAGTCAGCTCTCAAGAGTGACAGCGAGTTTGAGTTCGTATCAGAAATGTCATTTCAGTACAATTCATACTTAATATTGCTCTCAAGTTTGAGATCGCTTCAAAAATACGAGCCTAATTAATTAATTTATCACTTGTCTATTCTGTAATAAGTGCAGTACAATTTATAGAATGCAGTTTTTTTACTTTCGATTATTTACGGCAAGCACAGCACTAGTCACATATTTTTTTAGGACGGCAATAAAAAGCTAGCTGTCATCTGTCAATAACAGCTGGCGTTTTACAATCACTAATTGGGCCAATTCTTAAATATTTTAGTCGATTTCCTCGATCACCCAGTTTTTCAGTATGGTAGGCGTTACTGCAGTATTAAGGCGAGTCCCTGTGATAAAATTTAGAAAGGGTGGTTTCGGTCACGCGTCGGGAGCAGCTCAGGGAGCCGCTGCGCCGTCCGCCGGCCATGCTGCAGCGCCTGCGGGAGCGGTACGTGAAGCACCTCGCGAGATTAGATAACTCAATAGTAGTTGACCCTGTAGACCTACACAAATGTTTTGGTACACATACCTACATCAAAAACAACAATATAGCATAAGAAAATCGATTCAAGGTTAAGCTTTCGGCTCATTATTCAATTACTAATGTTATTATTTTCTTTATTTCAGCAACACGCACAAGCACATATGAGCACAGCAGCCATTTCTGATTTTGATCTTCCTGCGAAATACAGGAGACAACCAATATCAGAAGAAGAAATTGCTCACATCAATGGCGGGGGAATCGTTTAGTTAAATAATATTATTGTAGATTATGTATTTCTAAAACAGTAGTGATTATCGTATTTATTTTCAAATAATGAGATTATGTTGAGTATTTATAAAGCATCCTTTAAAATGATCATCATCATCTTAACTTGTATGAAAAAATAACCAATTAAATATTATTTTGGAAATATTAAATTGTGTATGCAGGTATTTCAATAATTCTAGTTCTTTAGAATACTGATGCTTTACCTGTAACATCATGGCAAGACATTATATTCTTTATTTTCAATCTTTAAGTATTAAGTATAGTTAGAGTTAAGAACTCTACATATAACTGTTTATGAATCTTCAAATTAACACAATCAAGCATGGATATGGTTTCTTGTTTAAAATATTGTCATGGGCTTGTCATTTGTTTTAGTATTTTGTGTAATTGTTGATCATTTAGTTATTATTTTTGCCTACTTAATTAAAACATTTCAATAGAGCAAATAAAATCCTACTTCAGCTGGATATAAAATGATGAACTGATCTTATAATATTATTGCAGAAAACAGACAGGCATAAGATGCGAAAAAAAGGAGTTCCAAAAGCCATGGCAGTAATTAAGGTCCCTAAAGGTATTCTCTCAACTGCAGGGAGTAAACCACAAGCTATTAACTTGAATATACAAATAAGTAAAGAGGAAGAAAAAAAAGCGTAAAAATTGGTTTTGAACTGTAACATTCATGGTAAATTCTGCCACAAGTTATACAAAAATAAACAACTAACACATATTATAAAAAAATATAAGTTTTATTAACATAATGTTAAACAATAATTTGCTAGATTAGGAATGTTCTTTATATTTGTAATCGACATAAAGTATGTAGATGATGTATAGCAGAGATATTACCAGTAGTATTCTAATAATACCTAATGTTGAGTTTCTCACTCTTGCTGGAGGCCCACACCTGTGCAGCCGGCCCATCGTAAGCGACATCGCTATTTACCGTGAACTTTACCACGCCGAACTTCGCGAAACGTTTCTTCCAGTCTGCCTTTTGCGAAAGATTCAGTAAGGCATCCGCTATAGCTGTCTTTGTTTGCGCTGTAACAAGCAGTTAATATACACAGCTGGTTCAAATTAGATGAATATATTCAAAGTGGTTGTATGGCTTACCAGATAGTCGTGAATTGACTACGATGGGATAAGGCGGTAGGCGGCCCAATGTTTCTAGAATTGTTATGTCTTTTCCACCATCCTGCATAAACTTTTTGGAATACAAGAGAGTTGTCGAGTCAACTGCTGCCCACTCCGCCTGTTTGCACAACACCATTTGTGCTGAAGCCCAGTGTGAACCAGATCCTAAAAAAGTTATCAATTGGTATAGTAATGCGTGTTTTATTAATGCTAAAAAAAACTATTGTTATCGGTTTTATTTACTTAGTAGTGATCCAAAGAAGGAGGCGTTTTCTCCTTTTTCCTTCAAAGTCTTCAATACAAGTTTGCTTCCACTCAGAGATTCTTCGTCACTGTACGCGAACGTGCAGCCTCTAAGATCTAACAATGTATTTACATTTTGAGCTCTGAAATAAAAAAAAAATATAACTTCAATAGAATGATGTGATATGATAACGATATTGACTGTTTGGAAACCGAACGGCGAATAATAGAAGCTATGCGCCTTATCGGAGGAAGTCAATGTCAATGACAGGGCTGATAACAATTAGTTACTCGCACATTATTTGCTTTTGGCGATGACAAAGTCCAGATTTTTAGCGTGTTTCCGTACGTAATTCTAATAATTACAGTTGGCACGGAGCCACCGTATACGCAATAGTATAAAATGGTTTAAATATAGGCAAGGAATGGTGTTTTACTTCTTGTCGCTGTGTACAATGACGTCACAGAAGTAGCCGGGATTCTCATCACCGTTGAGATGGTGTTTAAACACCGGCGTTACTCCGAGCAGCTCCATCCATTGGTGCTTCTGTCCACGAAGTTTCATGTACGATGCTGCTGTCATAAAAGCTGTGAGGCACGAAAAACATACTTTGGTAAATTAAATAAAAACGTGAAAAGAAATGTGACAACCAGTTAACAGAGAGTGTTGTAGTAGTTTTATACTTACATACATACATACATACATATAATCACGCCTTTATCCCTAATGGGGTAGGCAGAGCGCAAACGACCTAAACAAAGGTCATTCTGCCACGTCTGACAAAGTTGTGAGGGTTATTTAAGATAGATTTGTAGGTATATTGCTGTAGTGACAGGTTGTCAGCCCATCGCCTAAATCACAATATACCGAAACCCTCGGATCCTTTAGCTGGTTTTTACAGCATGCTCGGGAGGAAATGCAGCTGGCACATTCTATGTTTTTCTCTCACTCCCAGTCCAGCATGGAAGAAAAAAAAAAAAAAAAAAAAGAAGAAAAGTTTTATACTTCTAGGTAGTTAAGTCAATGAACGAGCCAATTATGTTTCTAACTGCCGCCTAATATGTTTATTAGATAATAGTATTGCTATCGATTCGTAGAGCGCACAACTTAACTAAATCTTGACTAAAATCATTGGCGTCTCTTTTTATTATCTCAGGACAGAAACGACAGGTATAGATATTAGTTGTCGTGTTTTTTGCAACAACGAATTCGTGCTAGTGTAACGAAAATAATCAGAAATAGGAAACGCTACCAACTGTTAAACGTGCACAGGGATGCACGAAATTCTTACACACCTAATTTATCAAAGTATACGGGATGTAAAGGACAGCGTCCCGCAAACTTTCATGGTTCATGTTTGTGACTATATATTTACTTTTTAAGAACTCCATTGTACAACATGAAAGCAAATAAAGAATTGAGAACTAATAGGGGTTGCTCAGTCAACGGAATTAAAGAACTATCAGCAGCTTTCTTTTCAGGAAGTGAAAAATTAAATTGGTTTTCCATACAATTTTCTGATCGAGGTGGTCATTTTGTATGGGAAGTTTAAATTTTTTCAACATCTGAAAGAATTACCTGCTGGTAGTTGTTAAGTTTCGCTGACTGAGGAACCCCTATCAGTTTACGGGACGCTGTCCCTTACACCCGGTATTGTACCAGGATCTTCAACAGTAATTAAAATAACGAAGAGTTCTGTCTGTGGGTATTCAAGAAATCTTACCCAAATCCACTTTGTCGTTGGTAAACGGGTCAGGGCGGTCCGGTATTGGACCGGGGCCTCGATGCTCGTATTGCAATGTAGCCCAGCATCCTACTGCCTCCTCCAGTAACTCCACGATCAGCTGGTACAGCTCCACTGGGTGCGTCGGACACATATACGTCACTACACGCAACTCCGCTTTCTCTAGAGACATCATGTTAACTAACGTAACCGACTGAATTAAACTTAACGATCGAAGTTAACGATCGATTCCTATAAACTACTTATCGACGTAAGGTAAACGCAATGAATAAATGGACTTAATAAAATCTAGTCTATTTGTATTATCAAATAATAGTCTGTTGTTATTATTGATAAGAAGCGTTGCACGTTGTAGACACGGTCTATCCAGTTTCTACTAAACCCGTTTTTACGTAGTAATGCACGCGATCAATGCGTGATCGACTTCTCATTACTGCATAGATGCAACGCAAGAGAAATGTTAAATTAAAGTGTATTTTGATTGTTAATCAATTAATCTGCTTCAGTTGCTATTAAGAAACATCATGATAGCGAAAAGTCAATTACTAAAAACTTGAAAAGTTAATTTCCGAAGTTAAAAAGTAGTTAGTATTTAAAATTGCCACTCACATTGCCGTAGGATGTCTATGGTGAAGACTATGCTTCTCCTTTTCTTGCAGAAGTATTCGTCCATGAGTTAGAGCGAGATTTCTAAATTATTTTTTGCGCTGTTGTCAGCATTGCTTTGATTGACTGATTGATAGATATTTTTGTCTATGGATTCATTCAATCGCATGAATTGTTTGTGATTTGAGGTTATGTTTGTGGTCGTATAATTTTAGAGTAAAATAATTGTTTCTCGACAAGAAAATCATAATGGGAAAAGACGATACTTCCACTAAAAAGCGCCGCAAATTAAACACTAGTTCTTCAAGTGAAACTGCTGCTAAACCAGTGCCCACCGATGTCTATAAGGTTATAAATATAATTTTCAGTACTCCGTATTTTAGTAATCATGTACCATTTTTTGTGTTCTAAACAAATTCTCAGTCAGAAACTCATCTTAATTTCTTATAAATATATTATACAGAGGGTGGTTGAATTCGAGGAATCAGAAGCTCAACTTCGCCCGGCCGAAAAGGACGCAAATCTCTTCAAGAAAATTTGCCAAGACGTGAGACAACTATTTGCGGATATCGCCGAACTAAAGGCTAAGGATTCAGAAGATGTAAGTGCCCAAGAAAAGAACATTCTCCTTCATTTAGTAATCTGTTGGGTCAACAAACTAACCCTGTTGTTGAATTTTATACTGCATAATAGACCTCTGATATGTTTGAATTACCTACAACTATTTTCCTAGGACCACAGACTTAAATGTGCCCTAATATTTATGTAAGTCATATTTATATTCCCTTGTTTTTATCTTTAATTTAGAGTTTCTTCTTATTTGCAGGCAAAAGAAAAGATAAACTCCAAGAGGGTTGAAGCTTCATTGCTTCTCGTCGCACTAAAGAAACTTAACCGTTTAGAAAAGGTTCGCACTAGAGCTGGCCGTGATGCCCTACATAAGGAGAAGCAAAGAGTGGACTCTACACATCTTTTATTACAAAACTTACTATATGAAGCAGATCATTTGAATAAAGAAGTCAACAAATGTTTGCAGTTCAAATCTAAAGATGAAGAGATTGAACTTGTCCCTCTTGAAGATTTTTACAAAGATGCACCATCTGAAATTACTCGTCCAGTGAGTATGAACCAATAGCATCTCATGAATTGGTGGTGTGGTGCTGTTAGAAACAAAGCAGCTTATTATTGTTAAATATGCTTATAGGTTATGACTACCAACCTATATGAATTTTATCAACTTATTCTACTGGTTTGGCCTTGTAGATCTAGCTTTACAGACAAGACTCATAGTCATAATCATATTAATCATAATATCATTCCAATCTTGTCATTCATGAACATATATCTTTTAATATATTTTTTTCCACCTCATTCCACTGTATTCAGTGGATTTATGTTATTGTTTTTCTTTTTTACATAAGTTTTTTTTGACCACATTTCGTTATTTGACTTTTTTTTATGGTGCATAAATGTTTGTACCATTTCTCTTTTTCAATAGTCCATACATCACTTATACTGGTAATAGGATATGTTTTTAGACAACTGTCTGTTCAGTCTTAAATGTCCCACATGTGTGTGCTGGTCTTTTATCCCATATATATGCCGCTTGCATAATTCAACTACAGCTATCTGCTTCCTGTCTGCTTTATATGCTGCATGTTCATTTTCAAGCTTGATAAGTCACGAAAATCAGTTCCAGAATGGTTGGTGTTCGAATGAGACTTAACAGCTCTCATGGTGTTCCATGGGACTTTGTTTTATATTATAGGAAGTAACTAAAGATGAACATCAACTGCAACTAGCGAGGCTGGACTGGGAGCTGCGGCAGCGCCGCGAGTTGGCCGGTGCTTGTAACGAGCTGGTCGCGTCTAAAGAGCGCGTGGCCGCCGCCATCGGCGCTGCCCGCTCGCGCCTCGACGCCCTCGCGCCGCATCTCCGCGACGTGCTCAAGTCCACGAAGCCGCTGCAAGAATGCCTCGCGCTGCGCCTCGACGAGAAGAGAGATGAAGCTAGAGCGGCTGGACTGCTGCCGCCACCACTGTTCCTACTGTTTGCAAATTCAAGTGCATACTCTGATGTCTTGGGGACTAAAGTTGTCACTGTTGGTAAGTTGTTTTTATAATTATCATACAGTCATAGCCAATAAAACCTAATGTAACGTATCCTATGTAATGTATGGGTACCGGCTAACCCTATGGCTGGTCGTTAGAGAATGCCGCGTGGCATTAGGCCCGCCCTTTGTACTTTGTGCAAATAAAGTTTTATAAATAATTTAAAAAACAGTCCAGTCGTCTTATTGAAAGTTTGGATTGCCCCTTGGTATACTAGCTTTCCAAGTAGTCATCTCTATTACATACAGGCAATTTTTTTTTTTACTTACAGGCATATCTGGTGATGAAGATGAAGCTCGAAGATTGGACCAACTCAACAGCGTCGAAACTGAACTAGTAGTATCAAATGACTCTGATTCAGATCAAGATAATGCAGATGAAGACCGTCATGAAAAGAAGAAGCGTCATCACAGAACAGCCAAAATAACGAAAGAGGAAAAAGCTGAAGCCAAGAAGAAGGAGGTACTCAAAAAACATCCTCTCAGTGTGCAAGTCACAGTCAAGACTCAAGATGGAACTGGTCTTACTTTGATATTTTCTTACCTGTTGCATCTTAAAATTGTGGTGGTTAAATTCACAGTCCAATTGCCAAAACCAGTCACAGGTGTGTCGGCAGCTGATGTGTTGAATGGACATTGCATATTGAATGAGCTATACCAAGGAGATTCGGGAAATGACTCCCCACATCCCGGTACTTCATATCTACTCAGTGCTGCAGGAATAAAAGAAGACTTCCAGCATTTTATTTCAGAAATAGGAAGACCCTACATTTGGGCTCAAAGAATGTGCGGATTAGACTTTATGGCGACTATTACTGGCGACAAATCCACAAAAGCTATCCAACCTTGTCAGAGTCTCAGTGTGGCTACAGTTGAAAATTTTATATTTACTTTGAAAAAACGACTGAAGTCCAGAGTAGCATTGATGGCAGAATTACAGGACTTGGAATCTGGAAAAGTTATGCCAGGAAAAGGAAACACTACCTATCCAGTCAGATTGTCTGGATCCCTGACACAGTGGCAAGCCATCGCCTGGTCAGAGTACAGCCAGTCTCCTTCTACAGCTAATCTAATATCAGAGGGTTTGGTGAGTGCAAATGATATGTTGTACAGAGCGATCATAACCAGGCAATCCGCTAAACTCGTCGCATTGGTGGCGCTCAAAGGAGATTATCCCAAGAAGGCTCCAATCTTTTCTTTGACTTTACATTGGAATGGAACACAGCACGCCGGCTTGAACGATGACATCCGCGACATCGAGCGCGTCATCAACACGGAGTGGGGCTGCGGGGCGCGCAAGCACTGCACCTTGACCACGCAGATGACGAAGCTGCTCACGTGTCTGGATATCTCTCTAGAGACTTCTGGTTCCTCAGAGTTTCCACCAGATAAAGTGATGTTAAGGCCGGTACGAGGCCGCAATCGGGTTAAACCGTATAAGTATTTGAAGCAAGGGACTGGCGTATTTGTACAATATTAAAATTAAAAATTGATTTGTCAATTATTGTGGAAAAATCTTTTGACTTGTTAGTTTTAAGGTGTTTAAGATATAATAAAATATTGAATAGTAATATACGCCTTTATTTTTATTATTTTCAAATAGTTGACCTGGGCTCTGAATGATCAATATAATAATAATAAAATATTCTGTTTTCATGATGTTAAAAATAAGTATTTATTACAACAAAACAAAATAATTTTATAATACAACAGTCTTTATTCTTATTTCAGTAAAGCATTGAACATTATTGAGGAGGAATACATAAAATTATGATCACAACTTGGCAAAAAGAAATTTAAAGTAAAGGAAAAACTGAAATCATTCATACTGTCACCATTTTTTCGAGGAAATACTTTAAAAACGTAATTCGTAGCTTAACCTAAAAATGCCATATTGTTATTGGTCGATAATGAGATCTCTATAGCATTCATTATGTCTATATTGAGATATTACTTCATAATTTCCATTTACATAATACACTACGAGTTGGTAATAATAAAATGTTAATGAGACTTATTTTGAAACAATACTACGTTCTCTATACTATTCTTCTTTTTTTTTATTTTTTAAGTTATGATATCTCTAAAAGTCGACTGAAAATAATTTACGTGAAATGAAACTCGCGTAGTAGATCAGAAGACTCGAGGAGTTCTCCTGGTGAAACTTGTACTAACATACAACAAACCTTACGAAGATACAACCATTTAGTTCAAAGGGATTTCAAGACACACATCTAAATCTAGATATAACTTTATTCATTTCCAAGCGTCACTACAATTCGTGCAGCGCTACAGCGCGCCCTACTCAACTCCAAACTCCCTACAACTCTTCACTTCCTCGGACCTCCTGCATAAACTCACTGCTCATAAAAAAATATAATTCACTATTGCAATCTCTGGTAATCTTCATCGCTAAAATAATTATTGTATACAATGATTATTAATCGATATCGTTCACTTATTCCTTTTTACATTTTTTTTATTATTTATAATTTGTCAGTGCGAGACCGTTTTTTGAGAACAAAATAAAATCACTTCTCACGTGTTGTCGCGTGTTGTGCTTACAATCTAAGGCTGGTATTGCATTATGAGATCCCGGCCTCCAGCTTCACGTCCATGATCTTGCGCGGGCCCTTCAGGCAGTTCAGTCGCCGCTGCACCGCGTCCCGGTCTGCAATACAAACAAACATTTTATTATCATGACAATCAAACCAACGTCTATAAAATAATTGACATTATATCAACTTTGCAGAATCATATCTTGGGACAAATCAGCTGATTTTAAAACATAGATGTAGGTTCGACTAATTTATAATATGATTTAAAAATATAAGCAAAAAAGGACCTATTAGATATCCTTGGGGGACACCACTGATTACCCTAGCTAGATGCATGTCCAAAAATATAATTTTGTTGTTTAATTCATATTGGTACTTATTGAGAATGGCAACTCACTCATCCTAACTGAAGCAACGATCTATTATCGACATTTAAAGACTATTATAAAGTAACAAACCATGCTAATATTTATCGAAAGCCTTACTATGATCCGGGAACAAAAAAAAAACTAAAAATGGCCTTTGTGTGAGCTAATCTGGATAACACACCATAGACTATCGGATTATCCCATGTATGCTAGTTACACAGAATATATAGGGGTATTTAAGGGTGTACTCACACTTGGAGAGCGTGGTGCGATGGTGCGGATGCAGCGGGTGGCGCTGCACGAGCGAGTGCAGCAGCACCTGCGCCGACACGTAGCGCCGCTCGCACTCCTTCATATCACCGAACAACTCCTCGATAGCGGCCATCTGGCACTGTAATAGGAAAATATATTCGTTAGCATAGAACAAAGAGGCTGAAAAATTAACTATCCATTGCTTAAATTATTTGATAAATCTGATAATACAATGATACTTTCGTAAATCATATCAAAAAAAGCTCTCACCAGTTCGATGGCGTGTTCGTAGAGTATTTTATCACAGACCGCGGGAGTGACGCCCGCCTCGTGGAGTCTGCGCGACTCGTTCACGATCCACTTGTACTTGCCGTTCATCAACGACACCACTGGAATACAAACACAATTTCAATATAGTCTCGAATTTATTAGGTTGTTTGATTAGAAGATGCAAGAGTTTAATTATGACGAGCGGATTTGATTAAATAAATTTTGGCTAACTGTTTTTTTTTGCTTATTTTATCAAGAAGTAGGAGTTTCTTATTTATTTTTTATTTTAACAGTTTATTGTACACAATAAAATACAAAGGACATATACATATAAAACAAAGACACAACAGGCACAGCTTATTTCTATAAAGAAATCTCTTCCAGCAGACCTAGGCTAGCGAAATAGCATTCTTGTTCTTTGGATTCGCTGATAGTTTCGGATATGTAGATCAACATTGTGAAGTGGGAATGTAAGCAGGGAGGGGTAGTTTCGGAATTGTAGATGGTCAGTACGAATATGAAGAGGACGCAGTAGTATGTACTTCTTCTTCTTCTGTCGAGTGGGTATTGAGTCTATCAACCCGATGAACCCTGGTGTCAGAGTTTTAAAACCGCCTAGTAGCACAACTATCAGGCCTCTGACATGGTTTGAGTAACGACCACTATCAAGGACAGCGACCGGGACCGACGGCTTAACGTGCCCTCCTTTTCCTTTTCGGACAATCAGGTGACTCAGCCTGCAATGCCCTAACCAAACTGGGGATAATTCACAAAGTATGTACTGACCGTTGCGCACTTGCGGCGTGGGCTGCAGCGTGCGCGAGCGGTAGTGCTGCGCGGCCAGCCGCAGCCCCGCCGCCAGCGCCTGCATCGCCTGCACTAGCAGGCCCAGCCGGACGCTCTCGTTGCAGCGCTCTGCAACAGACAAATAAGTCAAAAATGAGTACAGGGATACATTAGAAAAGGGTGGAGGATTAATATAAGCTACCGTTGCAACGCTCTCAAACAAACGATTCATGATTGATTCATGTTAAATAGACGTTCACTCAGATTTTAGCAAAGCCTTTGATGTGTATCAACACGATCGTGCTTTTAGAAATGGAAGTTAAACATCGTTATTTCTGTTGGAAATACTCAGCCTGCTCACAATCAGTAGGCTTTCAGGTTAGAATTTCTTTTACCTGGATAAATGGTTTTTCTGTCGAGTTTTCCCCAGTGGTTTCCTCCAAGGGTCTCTACTAGGCCTCTTGTTATTCATGATGTTTGTAAATGACCCCAATAATCTGTTTCTAGTGCCTTATCAACCTACATGGTTTTCGAATAGCTGCTATATTACGGATCGTTTAAGCTAAAAGACCGCTATTGTATAGACAGGATGTTACCGTCGGAGGCGTCCATGAGCGCGGCGATGGGCGCGCCGCACGACACGGCCAGGTCGGAGAGCAGCTCGGCGAGCATCAGCACAAAGTTCAGTTGAGAGAACACCTTGCTATGCTCCTCCTGTAACGAGGAATTATTCAGTTAGTATATCTATTCTCCAATAAAATTCTTGTCCGGAAAGTGGATAGCGACACTCTGGACTGTATTATTAGAGTATATATTACATTGTAGGGACAGTGTCCCACAAACTAATAGAGGATGCTCAGTCAACGACACTGATCAACTTTCACCAGGATTTTTTTTCCAGGAAATGATTTTCTTTTGTTTTTCCATATAAAATGTGGAAACGCCAAACAAATAATTCACTTCCTGAAAGACTTTCCTGGCTCGAGTTGTTCAGTGTCGTTGACAGAGCAACCCCTATCAGTTTGTGGGATGTTGTCCTTTACACCCGGTATGTCAACCAGGCCTATAGCCAGTTAATTACTGGGTGGTGTAAGTACTAAAGTGTAAAGTGTAATTACTCCGTGGTCTAGTGGCTAGTGCCATGGACTCCTGATCCGGAGGTCCTGGGTTCGATTCCCAGGGGGGAAACACAAAGTTGATATTTAAGAATTTATTACTTTGTGAATTTTTCCCAGTTTGGTTAGGATATTGCAGGTTGAATCACCTGATTGTCCGAAAAAGAAAAAGAATTCGTGCTTCGGAGGGCACGTTAAGCCGTCGGTCCCGGTCGCTGTCTTTGATAGTGGTCGTTACTCAAACCATGCCAGAGGCCTGATAGTTGTGCTACTAGGCGGTTTAAAAACTCTGACAACAGGGTTCATCGGGTCGATAGACTCGATACCCACTCGACAGAAGAAGACTGGGTGGTAGGTATATAAACGTTCGACGAGCACCATCTATTGAGACATTTAAAGAGCGAACAAGAAAGTTCTTCTTAGAGAATAATAATTAGTTATTTATCCTATCTCCCATTAACATAATATGTATTAGTTTATTATAAATATATATTCGTTTATTTTATTTATGTATTTATTTAGTAGTATTTATGTTAAGTATTAAGATTAACTTAGTATGCACTATCCCGCTATCTGCTATGTAGTATCCTACTACCCAAAGGTTGCCTGGTAGAAATTGCTGCTTTAGCAATAAGGCCGCCTATATTGCACTGTTTTGTTCCTTACTTTTCTGCTGTATGTATTTGTGTTTCTTTGTGCAATAAAGTATCTTGTATTGTATTGTATATACGTACGGCGAGTATGGTCTCCTCCTGCAGGTTGGGTATGTAGACGGGCGGGTCGGGCGTGTGCCACTTGCGCAGCAGCGCGTCGGGCAGCGGCAGCGTGGCGCCGCGCTTGGGCGAGCCGGCCAGCGCGCCCGCCTCGCCGCTCGCCTTCAGCGCCAGCGACACGGGCGGCGACGAGCCTGAACACGGACATCGGTTACAGAACATCCATGGTCTTTATTGCTATTTGATGTTGTTACTTCCATGCTGGACTGGGAGAGATAGAAAAACATAGAATGTTCCAGCTGCCCTTCCTCCCGGGCATGCTGTTGAAGTCAGCAAAAGGCACTCGAGGGTTACAGTGTATTGTAATTTAGGCGATGGGCTGACTACCTGTCACTATAGCAATACATATTACAATCTAAAATTGCCCTCAATTTTTGTCAGACGTGGCGAAAGCGCTTTTTACGAGGCGTTAAACGCTCTGCCTACCCCGTAAGGGATAAAGGCGTGATTTATGTATGTGTATGTATGTATGATGTTGGAGAGACGGGTTGTCAAACCTCTCGTAGTGACACAGATTGTACATACATAAAATCACGCTTTTAACTCTAATGGGATAGGCAAAGCGACCAATAAAAAGGTCGTTCCGCCACGTCTGACAATTCTGGGTTATTTAAGATAATCCGTCCATATACGTATTGCCGCAGTGACAGCAACCTAAATTGCAATACACTGAAACCCTCAAATCCGTTAGCTGGTTTTTACAGCATGCGAAGGAAAAAATGCAGCTGGTACATTCTATGTTTTTCTATTCCATTTCATTCCCAGTCCAGGATGAAAAAAAAACACAGATTGCACGCGACACGAAATTATGCATACTAAAGTGTATGGTTTGGTTACCTGATCTTTTTTTTTTTTTTGAATGGACCTGTTTGCAAAATACTACAACGTGTATATAATGCGTCACCGGGCTAAGGCGGGGAGTTGCTACACGCAATCTGCACCCTTAAAGAAATGGCAACTGCCTAAGGGCGCCCACTAGGGCTCGAACCTCGGCTTATGGCGTTGCCTTGGGGACTCCTTATCGGAGATAATCTGCCCGGTACGTGCCGGTAAACCCCAAAGTGGGGAGCAAAGGAGGGACCTCCTCTCCTCTCCTCCTCCTCCTATCCTCTTGGTTACCTGATCGTCTGAGCGGGCTGTTGTTCGTGGGCGAGACCTGCCACAGCGAGGGCGGCGGGGAGCTGCCGGACTGGGACCGTCGACGCGTCGACGGCGGCGTCCCCATCGAGCCTCCCGTGAATGGCACCTGAAAAACAATATTAGACAATGATATTTTAAGAAAGATACGTTACGTTCATACTGCACGCACATTTTAATTGTTCCGCGACACATATACATATATATTTATAACATTGCATATCTTAACAAACGCTGAGTGCGACACAAAATAGGCGAAGCGTAAGAGTGAAACAGATAGCTATTTGTAATCAGTGCAGCTCGACTGCCTAAAATGGTTACAATTAGCAGCATTTGACGGCATGAGTTTCGCGCGTTGGTAACGTACTACCTATATATAATATCATTGATATTAGGTTCAAGCTAATCCGTCTGAAGAAAAAATGTTTCTAATAAACTACGGTATGGTACAGACAGCTTCTAATTTAAAAAATATTGCTTATTCTTGCTTGTCAGGAAAGTTAGTAAATATAGATACAGTACATAGGATGATGTTACATAATATATCCAAATAACATGTATATTTCTATAGTAATGATAATTGCTACAATGAAGTAAACACTAAAAGCATGACTACAAGGAGGTTTTATATTACAGTAAGCTTATACAGGACAGACACCAGAAATCTTTGAATTTGAAAGAGTTTTATGCTGTTACTTGATTGGATTGGATGTTTCTTCCTTGTTGTATTGACACTAGTATTTTTGTGGAAGTGTAAGATTGTCTAGCCTTGTCGTGATCTACTCACAGAGGGAGGCGTGAGTGAGCCGATGTTGGGCATGTTGCGTGAGTTGGAGCGCAGCACGTCGATGGGCTGCGAGCGCGGGATGTTATTGTTAGCCGCCATGTTGTGTGCGTGTGATCTACTCACGGAGGGAGGAGAGAGTGAGCCGATGTTGGGCATGTTGCGTGAGTTGGAGCGCAGCACGTCGATGGGCTGCGAGCGCGGGATGTTATTGTTAGCCGCCATGTTGTGTGCGTGTGATCTACTCACGGAGGGAGGAGAGAGTGAGCCGATGTTGGGCATGTTGCGTGAGTTGGAGCGCAGCACGTCGATGGGCTGCGAGCGCGGGATGTTATTGTTAGCCGCCATGTTGTGTGCGTGTGATCTACTCACGGAGGGAGGAGAGAGTGAGCCGATGTTGGGCATGTTGCGTGAGTTGGAGCGCAGTACGTTGATGGGCTGCGAGCGCGGGATGTTATTGTTAGCCGCCATGTTGTGTGCGTGTGATCTACTCACGGAGGGAGGAGAGAGTGAGCCGATGTTGGGCATGTTGCGTGAGTTGGAGCGCAGCACGTCGATGGGCTGCGAGCGCGGGATGTTATTGTTAGCCGCCATGTTGTGTGCGTGTGATCTACTCACGGAGGGAGGAGAGAGTGAGCCGATGTTGGGCATGTTGCGTGAGTTGGAGCGCAGCACGTCGATGGGCTGCGAGCGCGGGATGTTATTGTTAGCCGCCATGTTGTGTGCGTGTGATCTACTCACGGAGGGAGGAGAGAGTGAGCCGATGTTGGGCATGTTGCGTGAGTTGGAGCGCAGCACGTCGATGGGCTGCGAGCGCGGGATGTTATTGTTAGCCGCCATGTTGTGTGCGTGTGATCTACTCACGGAGGGAGGAGAGAGAGAGCCGATGTTGGGCATGTTGCGTGAGTTGGAGCGCAGCACGTCGATGGGCTGCGAGCGCGGGATGTTATTGTTAGCCGCCATGTTGTGTGCGTGTGATCTACTCACGGAGGGAGGAGAGAGAGAGCCGATGTTGGGCATGTTGCGTGAGTTGGAGCGCAGCACGTCGATGGGCTGCGAGCGCGGGATGTTATTGTTAGCCGCCATGTTGTGTGCGTGTGATCTACTCACGGAGGGAGGAGAGAGTGAGCCGATGTTGGGCATGTTGCGTGAGTTGGAGCGCAGCACGTCGATGGGCTGCGAGCGCGGGATGTTATTGTTAGCCGCCATGTTGTGTGCGTGTGATCTACTCACGGAGGGAGGAGAGAGTGAGCCGATGTTGGGCATGTTGCGTGAGTTGGAGCGCAGCACGTCGATGGGCTGCGAGCGCGGGATGTTATTGTTAGCCGCCATGTTGTGTGCGTGTGATCTACTCACGGAGGGAGGAGAGAGTGAGCCGATGTTGGGCATGTTGCGTGAGTTGGAGCGCAGCACGTCGATGGGCTGCGAGCGCGGGATGTTATTGTTAGCCGCCATGTTGTGTGCGTGTGATCTACTCACGGAGGGAGGAGAGAGAGAGCCGATGTTGGGCATGTTGCGTGAGTTGGAGCGCAGCACGTCGATGGGCTGCGAGCGCGGGATGTTATTGTTAGCCGCCATGTTGTGTGCGTGTGATCTACTCACGGAGGGAGGAGAGAGTGAGCCGATGTTGGGCATGTTGCGTGAGTTGGAGCGCAGCACGTCGATGGGCTGCGAGCGCGGGATGTTATTGTTAGCCGCCATGCCATGCGTCTGCAACCACACAACGGTCAACTAGGTGCTCTATGGGGTTGCTAGCCAATAGGTTAACGAAGCATCACGTTATCATGGACACATCTTTCGAAACTTAAAGCACTCACATTTGTCCACGAAAGATTCATTCCAAGACGTGATTACAGAAATTACATAAATAACAATGAGCTATGAACACTAATACAATTTTATAGCGAAAACATCAAATACATACATAGATTTACTGTATAAACTGAATATGAAGGGGATTAATCTCGAAATCTAAATGACAAATTATAAATGCAGGTGAAATAAATATACACATTTTTATTACAACTATACAGCAAAATTATTATACTTTATAGCCGCATCTTAGTTTATTTAATACATAAGCAAGTTTGCTGTTTATAAAATCAGCATCAGATAATAAATAATTCTTTTTTATTATTATATGAAGATATTCACGAGGCTCACCTACAAACCCAGTGTTTTAAACGACCAATATTAATTTCGTTGTTGTAATACTATTAAGGTTTCAAAATACGATCGCATCAAAAAAGTGAATGTTCATTTTCTCTTCAGCTTTATGAGATGATCTGCAATCACATTTATTCTGCATGATTTCATAAACACCTAAACTCTCACGTAATAAGCGTGTACTCACTCTGTAGTGATGTGTAGGTGGCGCGATGTCCTGTGTCGGCGTGGCTGGCTCGGGGTTGGCATTGAGAGCAAGGGACATCGGGCGCGATGCCGCTTCGGAGCCGGACGACGCGGAACATTCCGCTGACCCGCTCTCTGTGGCTTCCACGAGAACGAAGTCCTCTTCGCCCGCCCATGTGTTGTCGGATGATTCCGCTACAAGGGAGAAATAATGTTCATATAGAAAATGCACATTGTTATAGGTATACATACATACATATAGTCACGCCTTTATCCCTAACGGGGTAGGCAGAGCGTAAACGACCTAAACAAAGGTCGTTCCGCCACGTATGACAAAGTTTTGAGGGTATTTAAGATAGATTTGTAGGTGTATTGCTGTAGTGACAGGTTGTCAGCCCATCGCCTAAACTACAATATACTGAAACCCTCGGATCCCTTAGCTGGTTTCTACAGCATGCCCGGGAGGAAATGCAGCTGGCACATTCTATGTTTTTCGCTCGCTCCCAGGCCAGCATGGAAAAAATGTTATAGGTATAATGGGGCAGTATACGTTTTTGATATGGTGAACTGATTATTTGATTTCGTCGGTTTTTTCTTATGTTGTCGTTAGGTTTCCCTGTCAAAGAATACATAAAAGGAAACAACAACAGCAGCGTTCCCAGTGTGCCTGCCAAATATGATAATAGGGGTTCTATGTCGAACTTCCATGCTGGACTGGGAGAGATAGAAAAACATAGAATGTTCCAGCTGCCCTTCCTCCCGGGCATGCTGTTGAAGTCAGCAAAAGGGACTCAAGGGTTACAGTGTATTGTAATTTAGGCGATGGGCTGACAACCTGTCACTATAGCAATACATATTACAATCTAAAATTGCCCTCAATTTTTGTCAGACGTGGCGAAAGCGCTTTTTACGAGGCGTTAAACGCTCTGCCTACCCCGTAAGGGATAAAGGCGTGATTTATGTATGTATGTATGTATGTATGTCGAACCGTGGTCAACAGATAGTTAAAGATGCAGGTAATGGATCAGCACCAAAGTTGATGTTTTCAATGTAACGCTACTTTTAAAAGGTGTGCGCATACCTATGATGATTGTATGACTTAGTACTACATACAATCAGTTGTTATCTCGTTTGCTAGCTAGAGTATGCAATTCGATAACGTGCGAGGTGGACGAAGCATTTATATTTGCTGATCTATTTAAACTTTATGTTGGTTTAAGAGGCAGAACTTCGTAAGATATAGCAAGATTTGGTTTTTATCTCGTTTTCTTTTATATATCCATCCGTTAAATTAGAAGAAAAAATCTCTAAATGGTGATGCTTTCAAAAGAAAAAAGTACTTCTGTTTCTTTTAAACCGGTTAGTCTCTACTAATGATATCATACTAACATAGCACTAGATGAAATAATATATTATAATAAACGATGTCCGGTATCACACTAACTAAACTAATCGCAAAGGTACTTAGTAATGTTATGACGCCGACAGATAACTTATGTAATACAAATATCATTAGAGAATCTACCGTTGTACATACATACATATAATCACGCCTTTATCCCAAATAGAGTAGGCAGAGCGTAAACGACCTAAAAAATGTTCGTTCCGCCACGTCTCTCAAAGTTTCAACAGTTATTTAAGATAGATTCTATGTTTTTCTCTTGCTCCCAGTCCAGCATAGACGAAACCGTTGTCATGATATTTAAATCGCTTATATTCATGTAAATACATATCTTGGCTTTCACATAACTCGATAAAATATGAATAATACGTCGAGTTGAAGTTGAATTATGATAGGGTTTGCGATTAGAAAGTAATCTTTACTGCTGCGATACCCTTGTACCATTTTCGAAGTAACAAATACTATCGGCCTTCTCACGTCCTCTTTACCTTTATCGAACATTAGTAATGCATAGAAATGTCTGGTAAATAGGTACGATTGTTCGTAATATTGAAATGGGTCGGTCGACCGAGACACCTATATTCCGTGAGTAATGCTGACACAGAAAAAAAAACAATAGCTGGATCGTTTCGTTGGGAGCTCGGCGCGCAATCGCTACCAATCTGGGCCAGATCCTGGTGACCCCATTGATACTGTGATATACTCCACACGTTCCATTGACTCACTGTCCAAAGCTCATCCATCTCGTGTCTAGATAAATCCTTATCAGATGATTATTATATTTTATTGTATATGATAAGAGTCAATATTGACCGCTTTTTGTAGCCGTTTTACTTCCATGCTGGACTGGGAGCGAGAGAAAAACATAGAATGTGCCAGCTGCATTTCCTCCCGGGTATGCTGTAAAAACCAGCTAAGGGATCCGAGGGTTTCAGTATATTGTAATTTAGGCGATGGGCTGACAACCTGTCACTACAGCAATATTAAATAACCCTCACAAACCCTTACAAATCTATCCTAAATAACCCTCAAAACTTTGTCAGACCTGGCGGAACGACCTTTGTTTGGGTCGTTTACGCTCTGCCTACCCCATTATGGATAAAGGCGTGATTATATGTATGTATGTATGATAAGAGTCAATATTGACCGCTTTTAGTAGCCGTTAAGTAAACAGAAACAAGTCTTATTGCAGTCTATAAAATACTATGGACGTACCAAAATTAGCACCTAGCTACGTGCAAGATTCGTACCATTTTTTACTAGCGTTGAAGGTCGCAGCTGTGCTCGTGACGAAAGCGGGCATAGTGCCGAGCCAGCTTATCTACACGCCCTAATGTCAAATTAGCTTCGTCACGAGCATCTTATTTATAGAGAAACAACAACATTCTTTGTGTACAAAATAAACGTTAGCGACTATCTTTTCCGTTCCGCTAATTTATTTACTTCTTTGCAATTTTATTCAAGATTTATAATATTAGTGTTGAGGTTATCATTAAGTGGGTATTTATTTACAAGAATAGCCCAGATACAGGATAATGGGCTCACAGCAAAGGGTGCGTTGGTATAAAATCGGTGACACAGTGATGAATTATTGGTATAATAAATTTGATACGCTCTAGGCTCCCAAGGGCAACGCTAGGTTATCTAGTTCGTGTTTACGCCAAACACTTCTATCAAATAAGGTTAGCAGTAATTAAGGTGGCGTTTTGACAATATTGTTGATCAAATTATATAAAGGCGTTATTTTATGTACGAGTATGTATGTCATCATCTCCCTAGCCTTATCCCGTATCTCTCGGGTCGACTACCTAATCTAGGTGATTGAACGAGGGTACTGGTTTTTACACAGAGCGACTGCCATCTGACCTCCGCAACCCAAAGGGAAACCAGACCCAATCCTAGATTAGGTAAGTTTTAAAGCCGCCAATACTTAGCACTGGCCTCTGATATAGCTTAACGACTAATATCTACGGTATTAAACGATATTAACCGGGACCAACGGCTTAACGTGCCTTCCGAAGCATGAAAAAAGCGCCGAATAAACGTACAAATGAAATTCGAAACCGAAAAACACATTGGTACGTGGTGGGTTTCGAACCACGACCAGGATCAGGAGGCAGTGGCCCTATCCACTGCACCATCGGGCTTAAAGGATTTTATGTAGATATGTATATGTCAATTATATAACTGCATTTAAATTTCAGATAGTTGGTTTCTTGCTAAAGCCAAGGGGCTGCGATTATTTGTAATGAAATATAGTCTTCATAAAAAAGAAAATGCTAAATTAATAATGAAATCGATCTGGCTTGTTAACACGTTCTCAAAACACAGATTGTTCGCGTTACAAAAACATAAGTGCCCTCATCCGCAATCAGCTGTACGGATAATGAACTATAGAATGATTATGATATGAGTAACAAACAGATTCTTGTAATATCTCTACGTATATAGGAAACGTGTAAGCGCGAATAAGGTATTTTTTAAAAGTGACGTTACGATATTGTTTGAGAAACTATTGATTACACTATCTCTGGTGCATATCAAAAATTGAGGAAGATGTTATCAGCTTTTATATCACCAAAACGTCCACATTGATACGATCTTATTGACCTGACCATGTCTTTCATATAACGAAAAACAAGGATTTTCTAATAACGAGATAAGCTACATGAGATTATTAATAGATTAAATCGAATTGAAAACAGTATAGACTTCACTTTGATTCTGCTTCTTCTACTAAAGTATAATATCAGGTACAATAGTCTGCTGGAAATGGGCGTGTCCAAACTCATAACGCTTAACCACATCCCACCTCTTTATCATATGGTTATATGGATTACCTGAAGAGGTGAGCTGTGGTTTGTTACTGTTTATATTGACAGGCTTGGGGTGCGGGACGTTCAGTCTGCGGTATGGAGAGGCGGTGTGTGGCGACGGAGCGCGGCGGGCCCATCGCCTACATCATCATACTGTCGAGGTGGGCTGTGTCTTACCTGAGGAGGTGGGCTGTGGCTTGTTCCTGTTGGCGTTGAGGTGGGCGGGGTGCGCGGGGGGCGGGTTGTTCATGTTCACTGTTTGCGGTATGGAGGCGCGGTGTGTGGCGACGGAGCGCGGCGGGCCCATAGCCGCCATCGTCGCGGGCGCGCTGCCTGACACATTCTGCTGCGTCGCGCTGCTTGGCCCTATAGGTACATCCATAGGTTAGAGTGGTCAAACCGAGAATAGTTTATGCCAACAAATAATGCTTCAGCTACAATCTAGCAGAATGTTTGTAAGAAAGAATTCTTACAATGTGTTTTCAGATTTCATCAGAAACCTCCCAGCGTTCGAAATCTCAACTTTATTTGCAAATAAATAAAATATCGTATAATGCTATTAATTGCAATCAGAAAAAATTTATTTTACGTGAGCTGACCTCCGTAAAGCTGACTCTTACAAACATTATCTGCTAACTTGTTGCAATCAAGTAAAGATACATAATAATAAATACGACAAATGCAAGCGGTGCTGACGGGTGGAATTCATGAATAGTCCTTGAAATTTTGAACCGTTGCGTTACGGTAGACTTCCGAATTAGAATAATTATTCTCTGCGCGAACTTATAAATTTGTACATGAAGCCATGCTACTGAAGCGGCGTTAACTTCGATATGGCACAAATTATACAAACTACGTCCATACCCACACCGACTGATAAAGAAATATCCCACCCCATGCATGTAATAAAAGCAAGAAATTGAAAGTATAGAAATACCCTGTCGCTCGCACGACTCCTCTAGGCGACAGTTAGTATCGACTCGGCCCTCTACTTCGCTCTCCAATATGTCGGGCAGGTCCGAGTCCAAACCTGAACAATATTCACACAGCGTGACTGCACTATACCGTTACCAACATAAGTGTGACTAGTTCAAAAATTCATGGACTAGAAAGCGTGATATGTAAATGGGCAATGGGCATGATTTACAGCGATCGTAATCTATTGCCTATGTATTTATACAGACTACGAATGGATGTACCCGACGCCTTATGAAAGTGGCAGTAGTATCGATTTTACGCAGGGCTAATGCATACTCTGTGGGATCTCGGTGCAAGGAATGACGTGTTACAGGCGCGTGGAAGTAATAAACACTACTTTGTTAATGTACGATGAAACAACTGCATAGTTTATTTTATTTACATAAAGAACAAAGCTATGTTAAGTATATATACGTAATGTTACGCTACTGAAAGCTTGTAAAACAAGCCCACGCGTTAGAATTTTCCACAGAAGACAGAGATCAAGTGCGCAATAGAGGTTTCGACAGCAGGGACAATAGACTAGGTTAATTTGCTAATGATTCACTGAATCGTTTTAACGTTTCATATATTCATCGGTGTCGCGTTCGATTTAAACCAAACTTCAAGTGATTCATGATTAATTAACATTTAATAAAAACATTTTATTTTAATACATTATTTATGACATGATAGTCCATCGACATTTTATGAGAAGGGCAGGGAATAAAAACATTAATGAAACAAGACTCTATTTCTGGTGGAAAAGAAGATAGGCGTTGTAGGTCTATAGCCTACCTATCACTCACTGTCGGTCAAAGGCCTCTTATTTCCTTACTCTTTTACATTATTAGAGATAGCATTTTCCCGCCGTTATTATATTACAGCTTGTAAAACTTATGAACAAAAAGTAACGACAACACAAGATACTTATGGTGTTGTCCAATATAACGCTAAAGCGCGGGCGAGCGATGCTACTTTGCATCGATTGCCAAATCTTGCGAAATAGCATCGATTTACCCGCGCGATAATAGTGAAGCCGCGGTAGAAGTGGGCGCTGTAGGTATCTGTAGCACTAATATCATTAGAGACGGTAAAGTCGCAAAATTACCCTTTCGTAAAATGTTCATTTTTTTTGCGGATATGTCCTTTTGTTTCCTTTTCCTTGCGAAAGGAACATTCTGCGACGTAAGATGAGAGACATACGAAATCGGTGTAAAGTTATAGTGTAATGAATGAAGTAATGGTACTCACTGGTGATGGAGGGATGCCTGGGCCGCTGCAGGAAGGGGTGGTTGAAGAACACCTCGAAGGGCATGCGCTCGCGCGGGTTGCGCCGCAGCAGCCCGATCAGCAGGTTGCACAGCTCGGGGCTCGTGCCCGCCGGCATTCTACAACAACAAACACCAAGTTTAAAAAAGGTTCAAGCATCATTTAGGCCATTCTCACACTGAAAGCAGATCTGGCGATGCGGGCAGATAATGGGTTGTTTATGGTTTCATTCACGCTGGCGACGGGAAATTCTGCTCGCAGTGTGAGAACCGCGGGGCTCCCGTACACTTACAGACCAAACAATCGGTCGACCGTCGGATCTTTTCCTTGTATTCACAATGAATCAAAGAGAAATCCGACTATCGATCGGAAATGGGGTGATTTTAATTAGGAGCGATCTATATTTGAAGGTCCTCCCTCGCTTTCGTGTGAGGTTTCTGCAAATGTATTCTGGTGTTTTGGTTGTTTTATTCCATAAGAACATTCCTTAGTTGAAATAATACTAACATACGTAAAGTTAATAATCCCAGTAGAAATAAAAACACGTAATTCGAGAGGTAACATTTAATTTAGTTCGTCTTTCGGTAGACCTTGAACAAGGGCGCTGCCAAAGTAGATATGGCAATGGCAACGCTACAAAAACTGCCTATCAAAAACGAACCAGTTTTTTGGCTGACACGAACAGACAGAATAAATAAAAGTATCCTGAAAAAATCTACCTACTCTATTACGAACTGTGATTTAATATAACACTAGTTACCGACATGTACTAAAATAGAACTCAGTTGCCAAAAAATAAAAAGGTAATTATATAATTATTTCTTGCATTACGTCGACACATGATTGATTGTGTCACTGATAGATTAGAAACTTACCAATATAAATCAATCAAAAACTAGTAAGCTATTCAATAGTCTGGACGTTATCAAAACTTGCAATATTGAAACGAAATGTTCAGTGGAGCGCACATTCGAGCGGTGTGAGAGACCAATAACATTTGAATATATTTGACAAAACACAACGCGTCGTGGGCGTCGCAAAACATTCTATTTATAATATTCATCTTTTGGCGTAGTTGTCTGTGTATTGTGTACACTCACTTGGGTTGCAAATCGACGCTGTTCTCGTAGAAGGCTTTTAGTTCATGTGGCGTCGTCGCCTGGAAGGGCGCTTTGCCCGTCAGGCATTGGTAGATTATCGTACCGAGACTCCAGAGATCCGCTTTTGCGTCGTACTTTAGGGACATTATCACCTCAGGGGCCTGTAACAGTATTGAATTTTAACATGTATTAATTACCTTGAATAACGATTGTAGCATTAACATTTCATTTGGTATTAGAATGAGTTCGTTCAATTACCATGTACATCGGTGAGCCGCAGAGTGTGACGGCCATGTTTCCTTCTTCGAGGAACCTTGCGAAGCCGAAGTCAGCTGCACGGAAAGAAACTTGGGTTAAATACAGAGTACTGCTTCGCTAGTTAAGCAACAAAATGATGCGAGCTACTGATTATGCTGACTGCATAATTATCACACAATTTCATCTATTCTAAGTAGATTTAATTGATAGGGTAGGAAATGCAACTTTCAATTTCACGCGAAGAACTAGTTTTGCACGAAAGGAGGGCAACGTGACCTGATACGACGATCGATATCAATGCGCTCAGTAGCGTACATACATAAATTATGTAAGTGGCTTTTAGTTCAGTTGATTCAGCAGTTCAAGAGTCTCAGAATTCGTCGGTCAATATATAATGCCTACTTAATTATTCATAATGATAAAGTAAATAGGTTGAGGCCTTACCGATTTTGAGCGTAATCTCAGCGGGGTGCGGCGTGCGGGGCGGCGCGACCTGGTGTGTGAGCAGGATGTTCTGCGGCTTGAGGTCGCGGTGCACGATCCCCTTGGCGTGGATGGCGCGCATCGCCTCCGCCAGCTGCCGCACGAACAACCTGATTGTGCCTTCGCTCAGCAGACGGTTGGCCTGGAGGTAGTCCGCTAGGTCGCCTCCATTGCAATACTGCAGACAAAAGACACATACTCTTAGAATTTAGGTGCAAATCTAGATAATGGTATTTCAGAATTGATCGCAACTTACGTCAGTAGCTAAATTAAATTGTAAAGAATAAGATAAAGGTGTAAACGAAGTGAGTGAATGTGAAAAGAAAATAAGCCTACATCTTTTAATACCATACGAAACAACCGTTAGCTGTCCTAGATCCTCATGAAAGATCACATTTGAGAAATGCCGTGACATCCGCTTACAAAGTCTAGAAAACATGGAACGCATCAAAGTGTGATATGTGGTCTCTCAGTATCTTTTGTTGTACGTGTTTGGTAGGTGTTGATTGATAAAAACTGCGTAGTTCTCTTCGCCTCACGGTTCAGTAGACCTGTCAAGGTGTCTAACAAGTACCTACCATGTATCATCAATACTTGAAGTATTCATTTATTGGAGTGGATTCTTTAAGAAAATTACTTATGGTTAAAAAGACCGATGAGTCCAAAGATTTAAAACGCAAGTCCTTCAAATCTCAAGCATTATGTGTGATTATGATTAGCGTATGACAAGAGTAGGATGATGATTAAATCAAACAATCAACATTATTGTCTACAATGAACTTCAAGAATCGTGTCGGTTTGCTAGTCTTAGCTAATCAAAGTAAAACAAAGGCAATATTCAGGGTCGTTTATATTGTACACAATGTAGGTTTTTTTGGGAACATAAACTTATGGTTTTTTGTAGCCTTATTTAAATAAAATGTAAAATTTTTGGGGGACCCATCAAGACAGGTAAAACGGAACTGACAATGCTAAATGGTAACATGATAAGTTACCAGATAATAATTATTCAGACGCGATCAATGTATTTGCAAAACGTCAATGCAGCATAAAGATAACTTTATCATGAAATCATGTTTATTCGGAATACAGAATGAGTAAGCGCAAGTTGTGCGATGAGTCTAGATTCCTCGAGAAGGTCAGTTTTCGGAAGTGATAAGAAGTGAAAAATTTCAGGAGATTTATGTGCGCTGCATCTAATAATACCCGGGCGGAAAAATATAGTTTACACCGACAACGCAGTCAGTTTCGCTTCAGCAGTAAATTGTAAAGTCAAATTCACACATTTTGGAATTAGCAAGTAGCAGACAATAAAGATTTGCACGTCGAATCTTGCGAGGAATCCACCCAGAATATTTAGACATCTGTGTAAACTAACCGCTCGCGTTGAAGGCACGCGTTTATTAGCTAGTTCGGATATTTTCGTCTGTTATTTTCAAGTTTACGCGGGTCGTTATCGGCCCGATTCGCGATAAGCTTCGCCATGCCGCTGGTAATCTTATCATTGAGTGATAATAGTTATAAGTGTCAGTGAGTTATGTGCAGTGTGAGTCGCTGGTGCTGGAGCGTCGGCAGGTACTGCTGAATTCAGTTGGCACGCTCTCAGCAGTGTTTGCGTTTCAGTGACCATGACGCCCAAACACATCTGTATATTGTTGCTAGCACTTGTTGCGTAAGTATTCGTATTTTTAATTATATTTACATACCTATCTACAAGTACCAAGTGTTCACATTATCTACTCTACCATTATCATCAAGTAGTATTATTTCATAGCTTTTTATAGTTTATTTAATTTGTTCATTTACTTTAAGAGTCTAACTATCCTTATATTATTAATTGTCATTATCTGGAAGGGAATTCGATTAATTAGTTGTTAATAATTCTTAAATTGTAAATAAGTAGAAGTATTGCTTCATCTTTCAATGATATTTAAGTATAGTATATTTCTTTTGGTATATTTTCATTTTAAGTCGAGGAGCAGGCATAACTTATTAATTAAATGCAACTATCATGATCGTATTGTGTTCTAGTTACGCCCTTGTAGCTATCGCATTTTTTATCTTTCGACGATTTTGCGTCCGCTCGTTACGATAAAGACACAGGTACTTTCATAATCACGTGTTGATCGAGTTCTAAACTGAATTTTCAGGGCCGCCTATGTATCCGCGCAGAGCGAAGAGATTCCTCTCGAGAACAACAACCAGCTCCCACCGGAATCCCCAGCAGATATCGTAGATCCGCTGAATGACGTCATCGAGGGCAGCGGCGATGGAGCAGGGGCTGAAACCACTCCAAAACCAGAACCAACTGAAACGACAACGCCATTGCCTCAGCTAGAAGAAGTACAAGCAACCAACGTCGAACTTCAATCTTCTTTAATCACCCCTGAGGAAGATCAATCGTGTCCAAACCCTTGCGTTTGTCACTATGTCGGTGGCACGGAAGACTTTGTTGTAGATTGCTCGGGATACGAGATTACAGAGTTCCCAACACCTATTGATCCCAAAACAACTACACTTAACCTACAGAACAATAAGTTGACTGAGATACCAAAAGAAGTTTCTACGTTAAAGAATTTGAAAGTATTGAATGCTGATAACAATCAGATCATGGAGTTGGCTTTAGGGGTGAGTTGAAAATTTTATAAAGAAATAAGAATGGCAAATAAAGTTGTAAATTATGAGAATTTTGTCGGATAATGAAAAGTAATAATGATGTTTATGGTATTATTTTAATTTTCCAGTCAGTAAGTGACCTCCCGGAACTACAAGTGCTGAAATTAGGACATAACAGACTGATAGAATACCCGAGGGATCTGAAGAACAGTCTGTCGCTGACAAAACTTGAAGAATTGGATTTAGGAGGCAACGATATGAGAGATGTAAGCGTTAACAATTATGATTTTGATGAAAATGGTAATATCTATTATATCTATTTTTATCATCAACTCTATGACGTCAAACCACATGACATTTGTCATTGTTAATAATATAATTAATCTATCACTTCACGTACGTAACATACTTAATCATTAATCAACTATTTTATCTATTGGCTTAAAATAATAATCATCGTTTCGTTTGTGAATTTTGCACACTAAATTTAACCACATTCATAACATAGCGATGTTTATCAAGTTTAGAAAATCTTTTATAGGTATTAGTTTTGTTTGTTTTACGTACTTCAATTGTTTTTTCAGGTGCTGAAACCCGAGATTTTTTCCAACTTTAAAGCTCTACGCAACCTAACATTAGCAACATCGAACAATGAACTAGTTCAAGACTTATGTGTATCTTTAAAGGAATCCTTACAATTTGTTTGCACGGGATCTTGCGACAATGATTCAAAAGATTGTGACACGGCTCTTCCAATAAATGGAGAGGACGAAGATTTTATTACCCTCCCTGGAACGCTTCACGACGAAGATAATTTAGATTCCGGTGTCGATAGTCCTAACACAGAAGATTTCAACATTAGTACTGGCACTGAAGAAACTCCTCTAGAGTCAGATAACGACGTCATCAAAGGTGAAACGCCTGACAGCACTGATCCACCACCGGCTAGTCTTGGCCGCTCTGCGATAGGAGTATTAAACAGTGGCATAGAAAAGCCAAACAAGATTGCAGAAGAATCTGCAGCCAACGATTTAGAGGATAAACAAAAGTTAGAAACTGGCAAGCGTACTGAACCAGATGTTGGAGCAACGACTGCCGAAGGTAAAAATACAGGAGGGGGTGTATCTAAAAGTGTGATCGGTATCGTCGTCGCTTGCATGGTAGTGGTAGTAGCAGTAATTACCATAAACAAAAACTGGAGCTCTATCAGAAAGAAATTCAGTTCAACCCCGAGGCCTGCCGAACGCGCCGGAGCCAACGCCAATGGGACGTCGTTGCCAGAAGAAGTGCCTTTGCAGGAAAAAGACAAATCCCCTGTATAAAGTACCCTATATAAGTGTTAAGTTACTAGTTATGTACTTAATTGTTAATCGATGTGAGTAGTTTCGATCTGAATGCTGTGTATAGAGATTTATTTATTACCAAAATTTCAAAAGCGTGGTATTCCACAGAGCATCGCTATGTTCCTCTGGGATTCCAAGTTCGAAGGTTACGGATGGCCGTGCATGACATTACCATGCATGTAGATGTAGTATGTATGTAAATGTTAGTTGAAATATATTTAAGTTTTGTTAAGGTCGTGTATGTATTTGAATGTAAATAAATTAACATAACATTTAAGTGAAGAGTCTATTTTTGTACTTTGATACAATGTAATAAGGTATTTTACTTGTAAATACATATAAATGATCATGTTTATTTATTGTGGATTTTAATATTTACCTCAAATACTTAGTAGGTAAACTAAAAATTAAAATGCAAAAATGTTAGAGAATCCAAAAGTTATATGTGATATAATTAAATAATGGACGAAGGGTATGTGCCACCTAAAAAAAACTATATTATAAGGCACCAACCACATCAAGATTCAAGTAAATGAACCAAAAATCTTGACATGGTTGGTTCAAGAATTTTGAGCATCAAATATGCAAGGATAGAAACAGTACACACCTACAAGGATTCAATCTAAAACTTGGATCTTGATAGTGTTATATTTTATTTAAACAACTGCTTTGTATTTATTATCCTAGTCTAGATCTGTTCGTGCTTTTTATTGTATCGACTGAACCTATTATTTGTGCCATGTGAATAAACATGGTAAAATAATAAGTCGTAATCGTAATCTATTTGTGTTGAAGCTCATCGAGTAGTCATAATTTTGATCACCTCTGAAAACAGTAAACAGAACAACAAGTATTCTATATCCTCTTTCATCAGTGGGTTGTTGACATGTAGCCTAGAGACGCATCAGATAACTACATAGCTCTAGCTGTGTTTACTACCGGCACCGGCAACCACTAACGATAAAAATATTGCGTAGTCTTGGTCCTAGTGCGTAGTGTATTGACATCGAGCGGCGTGCGCCTGCGTTTGTTTTGATTTCACTCGCGAAACTTTCAGTCGCAGATTACGTTAGGCACCATTCATCGATAACAGCTAACAACATAGCATGTTTTTACTGTCGTCATTCTACCGGAATTTCTATAAACATGTTTTTATTTTCGCCGCTCGTTCGGGATTAATATTATTATCTGTTAAGTGAGGAAATCAAATAGTTATCTGCTAACAAAAGTAACGAGACGTTTCATGCCGACTTAGGGTCACATGCGCAGACAATGGTAAACAATGATGCCGGGTAATGGAGATGAAAGTTGTGACAAAAGGCGTTCCATTTGAGAGCAGGTCGAGCCGAGTGGAGCCGGCATGAGCCGCGGGGAGCCGTCAGCCGAGGCGGATGTGCGGCTGACTGCCTGACCGACACCGACAGCCCGCGCCGCCGTGCCGTGCCGTTAGCCGTCCCTCGCCATACAATACCCGCACCGACTTGACCATGCTTTCTCATTTATTTTTTTCCGAACGAGGGACTATCAAAAACACTCCTTGAACGCGGAGTGTCGTTGACTCGGCAGTCGGGTCTACGCCCCGTGCTAATGCAAACTGCGCAACGTTAATACGTGCAAGTATATGCTCTTGAAGTGTTCATATAGTACTCATGTGCGAATGCGCACCACCACCGCTCGCTTTTGATCAACACGACACGTGTGATATGACTCAAGTGCACTGCCCCCGTTTCGTATGAAGATAATTTCTCGAATTTCAATGACCTGTTTTAAACCAAATTGCTCGGCTGCTTTTAAATTTTACTTAGAAACCTTTTTAACGGATTAAAAGGTGTAAAAAAAGGAGTGAGGATTTAATAACTAACAGTACAAGATCGTGGAAGTAAATTGAATGAATAGTTGAGGTTTTTCACACTTTAAGTACTTGGCTACCTATTTTCCCCGTACCGTTATATCGCATTGGAGAACGCGCAAGTCTTTGTCTCTTGTATAAATATAAACGGTACCGTCGAGACTTGCTCAAACACAATCGATGCGATATCCTCGTTTATACGACCTTTCACCCTTAGCTGTGCCGCTCCTGTGGTGCAGAAACAGTATCTAACAGTAGAGCCAAATGGTAAAGTTAACTAGTACGTATTATAGTGATTAATGGTTATTTTGCAACATGGGAGCTTGGGAGCACCGCAGGTAGTTGTCTGTTTAAGGCCAGGTAAACACAAGAGAAGTCTTTGGGTGGCCATGATTATTTATAAAAAAAAAGAACATATAAAGAGAAAGATACTAGGTACAGCGTATACGTCGCATAAAGCTGTTGGTGAGTTGGTGATAATGATATGTAATTGTATAGTATTTATGATTATATTAGCAATTAGCAATAAAACAACTATTCCGCATATTACAAGTCATTACGTTTATGTTCGCGCTCTATCTGTCCCTGTAATCATGAATCATTGTTGTTGTAAATAAAAACTGCACGTGCCACTTTGTCTAGAACGTATTTCTAATGTTTCTATGTAAAGGAACAAAGATGTGAGCAATGTATACCGTAAGGTGCGCCACATAGAGCCAGCCTGGCTCTACGGCGCGGCGTGCTCAAGCTCTATAAGACGCGGTGTGACGCAGGCTGATGTTGCTAAGCCACGAGCATTCTGTTCCGCGTCCCACGGTACCTTTATGTGCTCCTATTATCATCAACAGGTTGTGATCCATTTCTTAGAACAGAACCATAAAATTTTCCGTTCCATATAATGCTCTATCTGATGGATGTTAGAGCGTAGCCGTGGTGATGAAAGGTAAAGTACAGTTTGATGTGTATTTTTAAACATTGTTGCCCTTTGTTTTCATCCGACTTGTTTACTTCATTACACCACTATCAGCCAATGACTTTTTCACCGAGTTTAGCCCAAAGCAGTAGATGTATAAAGGCGATGAACTTTTTTCGTTTCATTTATTCGTTAATTTCGTTGCCGGTAAGTTGAGAGGTTTTTAAAAACCTGTGAGAGACGAACGGTAGCTAGTAGGTCGCACACGCGAGCTCGCTCAGAGGCCATACCAATTCTGAATACAACGACACGTGACCAGCTCCGCTAGAGCGATCGACGCGTGTTATTAGTTTCATTGTTGCCGACCATTAATAATAAACGTATGTAACTCCGCGGTTACGTTACCACTTTCGGTAAATATATAGTCCTACTTCATGTGCAGTTCCTGGCGGCGTAAGATATAAGGCGCGTAATATTTCATGCGGTTCTTCATGAAATCAACGTGCTATGAGTACGCAGTTTAATTTCACTCTTGGGAAACCACAACGCTTTGAGGTGAATTAAATGTGTCCGTGCCTGCTTCACGCATAAAGGGGCAATTTGGAGTGACAAGCGTCGAGCATTAGGCCCGTGGGTAGAAAGCAGAGCTGCGTGCTGCGGTTTCCGGCGCGTCACTTTCCTTCCAGGCGGCCGGTAGCCGGGGGCTGGCGAGGTGGCGGAGACGAGGCGGGGACGGGGCGACGCCCGGTGGAGAAACCAGCCTGACGCAACATCTCCGACGATGTGTCTAGACTAGGCAGGTGATCTTGTCCACATATGTACATATCGCTTAAAGCGAGGGAAAGAAGTCCCGTCCCAGTGCCATGGCAATTCACGGTCGATCGGTTTGTAATTGGAAACTCATCGAGCGTAGTTATTGCTCAGATGAACGTGCTTGATTATGCTGATCAAGTATATCTAATGAATTAATCAAGCAGAAAGATTGTACTAGGTAGGATTGACAAGACACGCTAGTGTTTGATGTGGTCGAGCACTTTATTGATCGAATTTCATATAACGTATTGGAACACACACACACACACACACGCACGCACGCACGCACACACGCACGCACACACACACACACACACACACACACACGCACACTTAGTCACGCCTTTAACCCTTATGGGGTAGGCAGAGCGTAAACGACCTAAACAAAGGTCGTTCCGCCACGTCTGACAAAGCTTTGAGTGTTATTTAAGATAGATTTGTACGTATATTGCTATAGGGACAGGTTGTCAGCCCATCGCCTAAATTGCAATATACTGAAACCCTCGAAACCCTTTGCTGATTTTTACAGCATACCCGGAAGGAAATGCAGCTGGCACATCCTATGTTTTTCTCTGGCTCCCAGTCCAGCATGGAAGAAAGTAGGTGCATAAGCGTAAAATATGAAGAAGTAAATTGCTAGTCATGAGCCAAGGGTTCCATATTCATTGGTACGGATGTCCGTAATGGTTGTTGGTTCCGGCAACCATAGCGCCGCGGCAGGAACATGAAAAACTGCATTATTATGCAAAAACCGATATGGTAATGTATTGTTATTGTACAACCTAGCTGTATCTAACATGCTGTGTGTAGGGTGGAACAGTGGAACCGCTACGCTGTATGTCCCGTTATCAATGCACATGCACAGGTGCATTCAGTTGGGACACCAAATCCACCAGCCATACCGTACGTGTAATACGGAGTGTAAGGGACAGCATCCTGCAAACTGATAGGGGTTGCTCAGTGGACGGAACTGAACAACCATCACCAGGATTTATTTTTTCAGGGAATGATAAAAAATAACTCGGTTTTCCATACAAATTGTCTGATCAAGGTGGTCACTTTGTATGGGAAGTTCATTTTTTTTTCATCTCCTGAAAGAAATTCCTGGTGAAAGTTGTTCAGTGTCGTTGACTGTGCAACCCCTACCAGTTTGCGGGACGCTGTCCCTTACACCCGGTATTACATTACATTATGTAGCCTAACTACATTACGATTCTGAATAGAACGTTTATGTTTCATTCCTCCTATTATAATAATGATACCAGATTAGATGTCTATCTAGGTTATGCAAACGTAACTTTAACTGGTTTGTTTCCACTAATTAAACTGCAGTTAGCCGCGGTTTTGATTAAATAACCTATCATAGTATCACTTACTATAATTTCTGAAAAGTGGAAAGTAAAAGTGGAAAACATTGCAAGTTGTTTACAAACAAACTGTATTGATTGACTCATAAATTGGTTTTTCTTATCAGTTATTTTCTGAAACAAATAAACTAAGGTTATCATTTTTAAGACGTTTCATCGAATACTTGTAAATAAGCATGAGTTTTAAATAAATTCGAAACCAGTACTAAAACCTGCACTCAATCAGGCGTAACCTTGTAACATTTTTAAGGAAACGACTCGCGCCTTATCTACACGAACGTACAGCGTAGTTTCAATAGTGATGTGATGTGTGATATTTGTGGTACAACGACCCACACGGCCCGAGGCGCCGGCTGATCTTTGCTACCACGTGCGAGATGGGACCCGGGGCCAAGTATTGTAATTTAATGCGACCACGAGGTCACCATTCGACTACTGATGCTACAAACTAACAGCTGAATTGAGCCCTATTATGTCAAACTACTACGATATATTTGAGAAGATGAAGCCAAAATGGAACAGTCGAAAACAAGCAGTCACAGACCGACTAAAATATTTGCCCTCTAAACGTTTTAGATCTGGCGAAACACGTATCTCTGATGACGGTGACAATTGACGAACGAAAGCAGAGATAAACATAGTTCGAGAACATAATAATTACGAAATAGTTTGCTACAAAAAAGTGCAGAAGAAAGCTTTACGAGCGTTCAATGATACCGGATGTTAACCCATTCAGCGAGTATAGGAAGGCAATTTCATCGACTCTACCAGTGCGAGCGAGTCATTTTCGTGAAAGTTAGGACCATTGCAGAGGTTAACAGCTAATATCACTCTAGGCTTCATGGCAAATCGCAACATCTAATACAAAATGTATTTATCACTAGAGTCTATCTGGGAGACTCAAAATAAATGCGTGTGAACTAGTTAGTTATTTTACGGATGATCGCGGGCAAGATTTATTAAATTTGCAAAGATTTATCATTCGGTTCATATATTTGCAATTAAATAAAGGGTGACGAACGGACGGACAATACGTAATGCGACGAGGTTCATTGTACCTATCAAACTTAAAAGAGGTCGGATTGTGAAAAACAACGATATCTAATTGTACTTTTGCACGTTACATCTACACGCGAAGTGCACGAAAGTTCTTGGCGATAAGATAAATGTGCACATAAAAGAATAGAATAAGATTGACCGAGATGCATTACATGCAGTTGTGCAACAGCTGACCTTAGGTTGTTATATCCGCATGCTGAGCGAATCAGATCACTGCTACATTGTGCAACAAATGATAGCAATAGTGATAAGTGATAAAGACACGTTTGTTTCAAAGGTCCACTCTTTAAGGAAAATAAACAAACCTAAGATCAAAACCTAAGAACCAAGACAAGTTTTGCTAAATTAACAGAATAATTAGAGCATGAAGATAAGCGAATGCTAATTATAAACGATATTGATGCTTTTAATAATACAACAGAGCCTACATTCATCTATTCAGATAACAACAGAACAGCAAAGGTTACCGTTAGCGTCTTGGTCTCAAGCACAGCAATTTCCAGCATACATTTGCACAGTGCATCGTTTATCTTACAACCCAAGGATAATAGATATCAATACGAATGCAAACTGGATACAGTGTCCTTAACACAAATACATTAGTCAGTTCTAACTGCATTCGAGACTTGCTAGACGTATACAATCAAAGCAGAACGATGCTGAGTAAATAATTAAGATGTTGCTGCTTACAATGTATTAATGTGAATGATATGATAATGTATACGTAGATGATGGTGATTGACAGCTCACTGAAGTGGCTAGGTGCCCGAGGCTTGAAGGATGACGTTAATCGGCTAACTATAGCCCGCACGTGCAGGGAGATTGGGACGTCGCTTGCATAACTCATAGCCACGCCTAAAGCGACTACCGGGCATTATCACCTCCATAAACTATATCATCGACGTAAATAACTTTGTATTATAATCTGTTTAAAAAGACCGTACAACCAGTAAAACCCGTCAAAAGCATCTAATCATAAACGTGGAAGCGAGAATAAAAAATACATTGCTATATAGTAACAGCCATATTCATATTAATGAAATGTAGAATCAGACTATGAGTTCCTTTGGGCAAACGCTTTGTTTATTTCTATTTGCGTAATACATACGTATACTTACATACATAGAGCAACGACGCAAAATAAAATCCGGCCAACTCTTCCGGGTCGTTTTTTTTTTAAAATAGAATACAACATTTGTAGATAACTCAACATGTGAGTGCAAATTATGTAAATATTCACGATTAGATTACGTAACCGTAGCAGTATAAAAAATCAATAGAGCTGAAATGTTATCATTCAAGGAAAATATGTGATGCATGCATACATATCTCTCTTGTTATGAAAACCTTTGGCTCATTGATATCGCTTTAGTTTTCAGTTATGTGAATAATTTTATGGTAGTCGCTGGGTCGTATGAGTGTTTATAAATAAACAAAAGATGACGATAAGTAACAGTCATGGTCGGCGGCAGCCATGACGACTGTCCGCGCACTTAGGCTAAATGGAAATCGTGCCAATGAACTTTACTTGGCTTTGTGCGCAGATGAGGCTATTGCTGTTTTAGTTTTAAATGTTTTTACGCAACAAAAAACAATATCTGGCGATATTCTACTACAATATTCTACTAGTCCACGTCAAACTGTGGCTGAATTGCCCTTGACAGCAGGTATTAATAGACACTCATTATATTGAAGCATGCTTTTGTAGGTTTAACAAGTCTAGACGCAGCGAATATAGATTGATGGCAATTAGACAATTAAATGATAACATCAGGGTTGAATTCGGGGTCGCAAAACGGGCCATTGACAAGTAGATACTAGATAGACACATGCGAGGAGATCGTCATGCGCCAGAAATGGCTTTATGTTCACAATGTAGCCGAGTAGGTGTAATGAATACCTGTCTGCCCACGACTGGTGATGTTACCTCGTGTATTCTGCCGGTGTTTGTATAAACCTATATTTACCTACTTAGTTTATATTTTGGAAGTAAAGAGGAAGTTGAAGTTAAGTTATCGCTGGATCACGTGGCTGTGGCATGGCATTAATGGGCTCTTGTGCGTGAATTGAATATAAGTACTTATCCGAACAATCTTATCGGCTTTACGCCTATAGACGGATATTTTACGGTAAAAAATGAATATTATGTAGCAGAAACTCTTGTGATGATATTAAAGACTGTTCTTCTTTTATGTCCTGGTAATTTATTTCCTAGATTTACATAATACAAATCATCTACAGAATGTCCGACGTCCGTGTCTCAATAACATGACTATATCATAATGATTTCTGACGCAACTATCTCAGATAGATTGCATGCAGTCTAGAATGGACCAAGAGCATGCATGTTTTTCAGAAAGTTGACGCAAATCAACTGCCCCATAAATACTCCCAGTGAAGCAGTTTTGTGCGGTCCAATTTAGGAGTGTATTGTAGTATTGCGCAATTGGTTTATTTTTCGCATCCACGTGGCGTTGTTTATTCGCAACATTGGTAATCGTGCCGGTTCCTGTATGTTCGACTGGCGAATGGCGAGTGGAAACGCTGTGGCGTCCATGCGTCGGTAGTGCGCAATTATCTAATACTAGCGACAACGAGGCGGACTTGCTTTGCGCTCCACGAGGCAGACACAGCCGACACGTGCGGGGTTTTCACCAGACATCACGGCGCTGCCAGCTTAGACTTTTCACTACGAGTATTGTTGAAGAAATAAGACAATTGCATTGATATTCTAACACGCAGCAAACGTTTGATAAGAAATTAAAATCGACAGAATACCTCCCCCAAGAAGGTCTACCCATACAAACTCAAATTATGGGTCGTGTCATGATCTCATGAATCAGGTTTATCACATGACAATTCAAAAACGATTACGGAAGCAACGAAATGCTAATTCGGTTAGTATTCGCGATGTACTGGCTAAACTTGAATTTTATCGTATTTTATTCTATATTGTGCTTTAATTAGCAACCCGGAGACGCTTTGGTGGCAGGTTATCAACAATGGACTTTTAATCACAAGAAGATAATATTGTTGAAACTCCAAATTCGCAGGCGTGTAGCTGATAATTAAGATAATAAGGTTAGTAGGCCACTGCGACACGCGGTTAGTGATAAATGTCGATCAGTCTTCAGAAATGACTAATAAGTATTTATTTAAAATGTCTCGTGGCTCAAAGCTAATCTTTATAGCTCCCTTGACCTGTTGCAGCATTTCTGTAGTGCGCAATAACGTAAAGCGTGTATCTGGCGGATCTGGCTTTATCTTTGATAGGGAGTTTTGGTGACATGTGCCGGCGCGGCGGCGGCGCGTGGCATCTGGCATCAGGCAGACAACACGCGTCTGTTGCGTGACTTGCCGACTACCGAGTGCCGGGTGCCGATGCCGATGAGAGCCGAGCGAAGCCACGCGAGCTCAGCAGTACAGCCCGGCAGTACCGGCCGACCTTGCTTCAATTCCCAACTCGTCCCTGAGCGACGACGATGAACACGCGGAACGCAACGCAACACACCGAGTTGATGATGGCAATATTTATTACTATCCAAATTAATCGTTCTCGAAATACATGCATAAGTTCTTCGAAATAGAAAGCAGTTCAGAACATTTCTGTTCAGAATACACTAACAAAGGATAGCTAATATCTAGGTACCTAATATAAACGTAAGAGGGTATGACTAATCCAATGGAAATTCAGAAAATTATGAATTCAGGAAGTGGTCGAGTCGAGCGTGTTTTCAGGAATAACGTTATGGTTCGGATTGGGGACAAGGCCGTCCGGGTTAGGGTCAGCCTGGTGCCTGTTAATATCTATCCAATTTCCTGTTAATTGTTAACTACGTGAGCATCAGGCCGCAAAGTATACGAGACGCATTAGCATTGTGTGTTAATTCAGTTCTCCCTTCCGGGTTAGTCGATCAATGCAGAATTAAACGTTATTTATGTATTTTTAATTAGTGAGACACACCCAGAATGAAAAGACTTCTTAGACAGGTTAAAAGTTTAACAAATAAATTACATTGTAACCACAGTTGTGAGTTGCGAACAAAAGCTTTTAAATCATATATCGCAGGGACATCATTTATAAGCATTGGTAGAAGGCGTCAGGCGTGTGCGAAGTAATCGCGAACTGGGACACGATTGCTACTCACGCGGTCAGCGAATGATCAAGAGGACTGCCTAGCTTCTCTTCATTTCGTATTATTTGTAGAATATCAATTCATAAATTTCATAATTGTATTAGTATTTCCATTATAGAAACGAGGCGTCCATTATTTTTCTATAGCTGAACGAATAGTTTCAGCCGATAATAAATGTTACCTCATGACAATCATGCTAATGTTCTCTGTCCACACACATTATATTTCCAGAGGGAGTAATTTATGACTGCCACAAGTGTCGACGACGTTGATTTATGCGCGGATGGCTGTGACCATGCCATCCATGCTATATTGCCATATATTCGTGCACTTTATGCTCACCTTCGCAACGTATTGATACATTAGTCGGGAGATTGCTAAATCTGAACCAATAAACGCATACCACATTGGAGTATTTCAAATGTTTACCTAGAAAGTCCTTCCAGCTGCGCGTATTGCGTTGTAATTTATTTGAAAGTAGCAATCAAGAGCCTGCGTGATAATCTGAGTAGCCACGTGGATTTACGAGCTTCATTAAGATTGAAAATGTTTAATAGATCTCAAGCAAATCTAAAGAAAATTACTCTGAAGCAAGCAGAAAATATACGTAGCATTAAATTCAGATTAATTGCAGTATTTCGAAAGATAGGGCATGGAACTTTGTAAAAGTTATTTTGGTTAAGGATAAAGACCTAAGAGCATATAATATTTCTTGGAACAGTGTATCACGTCTGCGAGCAGCGTCTACCGATATATTCTCTTCATCTCTTGACTTTAAATGGCTTTAATTTTCGCGAGTGCTCGAAGTGTTAATGTTAACGGAAGTTATTCCAGCCGCGGCTTTGTTTGGAAACCAACTTCGTCTACTAAATTTATTTACAGCTGGTTCGTGTTATTGGTCGGTTTGAGTCTTATTAGTCAGAAAATGGACAACCGCGAAAGATGTAACACAATGGAGTGCAATTATGAGATTACTAAGAAACATGTTAGTCACGATCATAATAGAAACTGGTTAGGTTAGAAGTGTGTCAAACACCTTACACACCAGGGTTCCCTAGTCTCATTGAATACATACAAACATATAATCACGCCTTTATCCCTAATGGGGTGGGCAGAGTGTAAGCGACCTAAACAAAAGTCGTTCCGCCACATCTGACAAAGTTTTAAGGGTTATTTAAGATAGATTTGCAGGTATACTGCTGTAGTGATAGGTTGTTAGCCCATCGCCTTAATTGAATTATACTGAAACCCTCGGAACCCTTAGCTGGTTTTTACAGCTTGCCCAGGAGGAAATGCAACTGGCACATTATATGGTTTCCTCTCGCTCCCAGGCCAGCATGAAAGCACATTTAATGTTAGTAGTTAACGGTGGTAGACATTTACGGAACCCGGAACCCTAACTCCTAAAAGTAAACTAAGTAAAAAATATATGAATAGGATGTGGTTTTGAAAGTAACTGTTTCTGACACTATTGTGATTAATTTAGTAAATATTATTCTTATAATATAATATAAACCATGTGTGACATTTTACATAAAGGTGAGATTTGTAAAAAATAAACTGAACAATGACTTTGAGAAAAGTTCATCGATCCTATTTCCAATAACCTAAATAACCTGGTCGCAGATAAACACGATATTTACAAGTAGAAGTATAAATACAAGAGGCCATTCCGATCAGCTGTGGTAACACGAGGAAAATACGAGTATTCCGCCATGTGACGTTGCACAACGAACGGCACTTTATAGCTAAACATTTACATGGATTTCATCATACAACTGAAAACCTATTATACATAGATCTGTATAGGTTTCTATAGCGTCGTCGTAAGTAACAGTTCTATCGATTTCAATTTGCATCGCTATAGTTCGAGCAGGTGTTTATCGCTAGGGATATAAGAAGGAAATAGAATAAAATGAACCTTTAGGCCTCAGTGACTTACATTCGAAAAACCTTTATTAAGGTCTTACGATGGAAAATTTTAACGAAATTAATTTTCAAGATATTTGGCAATGGTCATATTCTGGTTCTCAGAGTTGCTTCGTCACGAATTTCATCATGCAAGGTCTTTAAACGACACAATTTTATATAATATAAACCTTAATTATACAGAATATGCCGTATTGTTTAGTACTGACCTCCATGACGACGTAGACGTAGGCGGGGCTGTCCATGCAATCGTGCATGGCCACCAGGTTGGTGTGGTGCAGCGCGGTCAGCTCGCGCAAGATCTTGATCTCCTTCACGAGGATCTCAGACGCTTTCTGGATGCCCTTCTTCGTCACCACCTTCACGGCCACGGATTGGGACGGATTCTGCTGGCAAAGGAAATGAGTAATATAGTAGCATTCTTACATAAAACATATAATTATGGTTCACACGGGAACCCAACAATAAAGCTTCTCTCAATCAAGTTTAAACATACTTATTGAAAACCACCTTAGTGTAAAGAAGACATTGTATAAGGCAAGTACTACCTACAATCGTAATCTAAATAGTTACTGTATAGCCTGAACTGTAGGCTGCCTAGTAAAACCTTCATGGGTGGGTGGTCATACCGTGTAAAAGGATTTAACTAGCGTGGTGAGCGTGAAAATATATGAGATTGCTAATAATCATTAAACACAACAAATTCAGTATTTTGGGAAATTTTCCCCAATATAGCTACAAAGAAGCATAGGTTACAATAACAATATCAATTCACATGGGCATTGAGATAACCCTGCGAATTGCATTGAGCATCAGTGACAATGCTGTGAACGTGGCATCATGAACAATGGACAGTTATATTCGTGGGCCCGTTTGCATGCATCCCACTTTGTTTATACGTGATTTACATGGCATCGAAATATATCGGCCAGTTATATCTTGACAACAACTGTAAATACTAGTTTAATAGGTGAATAAATAGAAAATACAACTAAACAGACACGTTCACGCTCAGAAATGAAACGGACAAAAGCAAATCGTAGTTTTTTCCAACACGTTCGACATAAAACTGCCGAACCTGAACTACCCTTATATTATAATTTATAACATAACATGGGAAAATATCCACAAATTCAGTAAAATGCACTACGCTAAAAACATATCACAACTCCATTTTTCTACAATTGCAACTGTATCTGTTTAATTAAACATAATTATATCTCCGTAGTGGCCTTTAGTCTCCACACGTAAAGTTTGCGAAACCTGTCGTCAAGAGTTTATACCGTATCTTATTATTTCTAATGACAGGTCGCCTTTGTAAAATGATAACGCAAGTGCAGCGAACGTTGCGTAAGCCGTCGCAGGTGGATGCATAAGCATACACATTATATTTTGCTGCATCAAGGACCATGCATCTTTAAATACCAACAACCTAATATATTTCACCCTCTAATAGCACCCAATCGCTTAACCTAAGCTATTGCCTTAGGTACTCCTTACTTGGAAATAAATTACATTCAGCAGTATTAAATCTGACATTTATGTATGGAGCGTTGGAGCCGCGAGTTATAATCGGCACGGGCGGCTTGTTGCAATATTTAGCTGTAGGGATTTATGCGAACGTCGACGGTGATGGTTTTGCTTGCTTTTATCCAGAGGGGGCTGGGTGGTGCGCCCGCGCCGAGCTAACATTAGCCCGCCCTACATTCTACAGGCTCGAGAAGTGATTGCACAGTTTGACCCGGTTTCGACACGCGTCCCGAGCGGGGACGCTTCTAGGCCGAATCCATCGATTAATAGATATATGGGAGATATTACTACGTTAGGATTTTAGGGCTAGTTCCCCGTGTAATCGAGACCAAGCCCTGCACTGCCAAGTCAATGTTTTGGTGCGGTGTCGAGTAGCGCGGTCACGGTCAGCGTCGTCGGCGCATTCTGCACTCATCGCCGAAGCCAACAAACATTGCCAATACTGATGCCGAGCGAATCATAACTATATTAAATTAAATATTGCTTAGACACCTTGTTTAATATCTGAATGAGCTGATTATTTACACCTGTTTGTGTAATCGTAATCAGTGTCAACAGACGCTCGAGCCTTACGACAAAGTAAAACTTGTAATGAGGAAGGATGTTGTTTGTGGATTGGCTTTGTTCCAAAAGAATTAGGTAAGTAACTAGCGTAGCGCTTTCATCAAACAAAATAGGATGTTAGTATATCAAAGCTGGACAGAAATAAATATTACAAGGTGAAAGTCCTACCCAGAATCAAAATTTAAATAGAATTTATTCGCTGTTACATTAATGAGTTTCAGAGTGATGAAACTCAATTTTACGCAATGCTGGCACGACATGATCACTCATTAATATTTTAATAAGATGCTTCTATTTCAGAGGTTAATATTATTCATCTAGATGGCTTTACGTTCACACGCGACCTTTTGCTGCAATGCGAAACCGTAGAGCCTGAAGCATTGTATTTTGCATTGTTGCCGTCCCCTGAGAACTGTTTTCAGTTCTCCGAGGTAACTGACATGCAACAGTTTGCAGACGAGTCATTGTGCATGGTATAATTGGGATGAATCAACATGGCACAACGCCTCAAAAATCTTGATGGGATATTTTTTATAGCAATTTGGCAATATGTGTTCCTAAACTAAAGGAAACTAAGAGACACTCGCAAAATGCAAAAAGATAAACAGACAAATATGCATAATTTGCTAAATAAGTTTTCCCTTGGGAATGGTCTACTGTCCCGCGGTAAAAAGCAGCCTATGTTACTTAGGGTTAACGTAGCTTTCTAAAGGTGAAGAATTTTTGAAATCGGTCTAGTAGTTTTTTAATTTATTCGTTACAAATTACACACACGCAAAAATACAAATCTTTCCTCTTTATAATATTATATTAGTATAGATTATGGCTTGTCTAGATTTGTATAGGAAAGGAAGGCATTGTTACCAAGAGTGCATTTTCCTATCTTGTACTAAATGCATTATGCAGTTTTTGTAGGCCTAATTCTCCAAGAAAATAAAAAATAAGAATAATCATGTTGATAATCATCTATTTCCGTCTACACCAAGCATTTTATTAGAGCTCTGTTCCAATGGCCAGCGTCGGTGGTCGCAAGCGTGGCATGTGTCTAGTATCCTTGAGAATTGAGCCACCGTGCGTGGCGCATTATGTGCTCGTATCGTATGAAACCAGTGCTGCCTGTGTTGTATTGTCCTGTCCTGCCGCCACACAAAGGAAGAAACCCTACTCGAGCCTGCCACAGCCACTGCCCATGCTCAACAACCGGGAATGCTCTACAGCCGGTTCATACATAACAGCATAATAATGTGCTCCATTCTGTAACTAGTAATATACTGCCCACGTCGTCGTATTCTACGACCATCGTGGCAGTGCAGTAGATAATTGATTACATGGTAGGAAACCATGTTCGGAGTTTAATGTCGCATGCTCGTCGATACAAAGGAGATGACGCGCGCATTACGTAGACCAGCCATATTTATTATGTTTACCTAGTTTTTAATATTCGTAATAATGGTCATGTGTTTTCTGTTTACATAAAAATACGGATATAGAAAAACTTTTCTTTTGTAAAGTGCCGTAAGATAAATCCCACAAAAAATGAGCTAGACTGGATTTTTTCTTTATTATAGAGGTAATAAAACAGAATGACGCTATACGCGACCTATAGGTATACGCGATGGTGAGTCATTTTGTCTATCCACTTAAGTTGTAGCTAAAATCTATGTCAGATCATAAATTCATGATAGTACCCAAGAATGAATTGGAAATATGTATTATACCAGACAACAAACGAAAGGTTTTCACGAATTGTCCAGCTCGCATCATGATCTACCCGTTAGCACGATATGTCTGATATTCATAGTGAGAGATCTTTATCTCATACATACATACATACATAAAATCACGCCTTTATCCCTTACGGGGTAGGCAGAGCGTTAAACGCCTCGTAAAAGGCGCTTTCGCCGCGTCTGACAAAAATTTAGGGCAATTTTAGATCAATGTGTATTGCTAATGTGTAGTGACAGGTTGTCAGCCCATCGCCTAAATTACAATACACTGTAACCCTCGAGTCCCTTTTGCTGTCTTCTACAGCATGCCCGGGAGGAAGAGCAGCTGGAACATTCTATGTTTTTCTATCTCTCCCAGTTCAGCATGGAAGAAATCTTTATCTCATGGCATCAGACTCTGGAGGTTATCTCCGGTCAATTTCCGCATCAGCGACAAAAAATGGGTTGATCACCAGTTCAATTGACTGGACGAAATGAGCTCTTAACTTTTGACCAGGCAACAAACGTTGCTGGGAATGTTTGGTGAAACGTTTTTATACCTATAGGCGATGAGATGAATAAAATAAATAATAAAAAGAGATCGCTAATTAGTTCACAAAGCCGAATTTTAAGGCAGTAGTAGTAAAGCCGGTCTTAGCCAGTCTATGAAGATCTGTCATAAGTACTCCGTAATCATCATAATCGCAGTTGAACCGAGGGCAACAGTTCGTAGGCAAGATGCTCGTAGTCGTACCTACATAATAGACACTATTCAGCGCATGGATATCAATTTGGCAAACGAGCCCAACTCACGCGAAGGCGATTCGCTTTATTGAACTGTTCGCGGTAATAGTGAGGTACTTACTAGTTACTATAAATAGATTTAAGGTAGGCAGTCAAACCCTGCTATTTATTTACATTTCTTAGCAAACAAACTGGGAACAATTTTATGGCCCCTCAAAACAGGTAACGTAACCCAAAATAGCAAGCAAGCTCAAGCTCTTGGGCGACACCCACGTGTTGTTTTATAGATACGTAGCCGTACGTAGTAAGCGTCTTCGATGTTTACAAATAATGCATTTTTCAACTATATCTGGGGTTTACTTACGTAATTGTTGTGATATTAAGTAAATGACCTGGATTAATTCATGGTCAAGGTAAATGACATCATTCGTCATCAATGCAGTACTTACGCATTTCTAGGTACCTAGTTGATGTAGGCAAAGGAAAAGCAAATATTTACATTTAACATTACCATTTGATACCGTTTTCTACTACTTACTTGGGCTTGGTAGGGTAATGTAAATAGACACACATGTTTTGCATTTAATGTCCTTTTCGTTAGGTTGAAACTCGGGGCGCGGCAATTAGGGCCACGTGCAGTTGGACCTAGTTACAGCTGTAGAGAAACCGGAATACCAGCAGCTGCCAGCGTCAGCCCGTCAGTCCAGCCCCGCGCTGAGACACTTCATAGCCTTTTGAGGTCACCAATAAACTCGCTAATTGGCAACTTCCTAGCTAAGGACATAAACTGTGCAACAACATCTTACAATTACTTGTGAAGTTAAGAGGTAATTTTAGGAAATTTTAACTTTACAATTCCTAAATTCTTTTTTTTTGTAATATGTTTTATAGAAATAAAGTGATTTGTATTTGTAGTTTGTGCCTTTTGAGGTCACCAATAAATGCCCTAAAAGGCGACTTCCTAGCTTAGGAGATAAACTTTGTTCTTGCACAGTTTCCAATAACTTGTGAAGTGAAGAAGTTTTTCTAGGAAATGGACTAAACTTTACTGTCTTTGTCTTCTCTTTACACAATTGCATACAAATTGTGCAACACCCATATTGATAACAGATTAATTTAAGTTTTTAAATAGGTTTCCAGTTCATATTTTTTTTATTAAAATCAATAAGATAAGATTATGATGAAACAAAAGTCAATGAACTTTGATTCTTCTGTTCTGCACACATGGCTGCTCAGAGCTCATGTTCACCTTGCCAAGATGATGTCAGATACAGAACAAAAACTAGAAATTAGAGAAATAACGACTCGCGTTACATTGATCATGTCTAGTGCCAGTCTTTTTACTGAACATGTATTTACTTTGCTTTGTTACCTCTTAATAGCTTTTTGCAAATGTAAATGCCATAACTAGAAATTGTTTTCTATTGTTCTATTGCTAATGTGTTATTAAAATAAATATGAAGTTTCTCTTCTGTATTTCATTATAGTTATGATATCTTTTACTTTACAAAATACATTAACTAGATTTAGATTTTTTTTAAATTCTATATCTAGATAGATAATTCAGGGACCAGTGACTTTGTTACAGGGTAGATGGAAGCATTACACTTCCACTTTGTTATCAGTGACAAATCATTAACCTAGCTATAGAAAAATGAGATATAATGCTCATGAAGCAATTTTTACACCAACAAGAAGGGAGAAAAAGGCTTCTGAGAAAATAACCTCAGATCTTATCAGAATAGATAAGCCTATTTAGGCAATAACTTACAAGTTAATGAACTATAGTTGCAAAAATAGATATAAGGTTATATTATAAGATTTCAAGCCTTTTATATATTATTTTAATTTTCAGTTTAAACCTTAATCTGTGTCTACTTCCCTAGATATTATTATTATCTATTTGTGTCTTCATTTATGATATTATAATAACATTAACAGACATCATTATATCTATACAATTAGTGTGCCTATCTAATTGCTTCGCTAATAGAGAATAGGACAAAGAAATTGTTAAATACTTGATAGTCTACTTAGGAGGATATGCATAGATAAGTACCTACCCTCCTAATTAAAAAAGCATTTCCAAAACCAGCTGTTTTACATGTTGTGAACCCTTTTATTTTTATAAACTAAACACCTGACTCATAAGCAACCAATGGATGAGCATAAAGTTAAAAAAATATTAATAGGTATTTATTAGTAAAGACATGTTCAGCTTGCATCATCTCTGTGTTCTATAGAACACAATATTATATTATTAATATTTTATAGGTTTTTAATGAACATTTACTTTTTTTAAATACTTATGTTACAAGATCAATTCTATCTAGTTCCTACCTAATCAAAAGCAGTAGGTAAACAACTAGCAATTTGTAACAATGGGTAAACACAATTTATAGGTTATTATCAGCTGATTACTACAAACAAAACAAAGATGTTCTTGAAGTATCATAAGGAAGTGCAGATACTTTAGTTTTCTCAGAAATTAAGTATAATAGAGGCAAAGTTAAAATTTCATTTTCAAAAGGTCAGCTGCGCCATCGCTGATAATCCAGCCAAATTATGCTTGACGTATTGCCACCTCCCCGGCCCACGGCCGCTACAGATCGATATCAGTCAGGAAGCTAAACAACCACTAATATATCTAATTAAATCTGCCCGCTGATTGTAAACCAAACAAAAATACCACGCGCAGAGATCAATAACAACTAGGACAATGATGAAAGTAGAGATCATACCTTTCTCTTCCTTCCTTTGTACACCATAGCAAAGGCTCCATGCCCTATGATATCCTGTTTGGTGAACTCGTATTCACCAACTTGGATGGTTTCAATTTTCACTAGTTTTCCTTTGACCACAGACATTTTAACAGTTTTATTTATTTACAGTCTTGTGAAACAAAAGATCAATACTATAATTTTGGAATACTCGATTGGGAACTTGACTAAGCGCTACATTCTGATCACAGTTTATTAGCTCCTAATCACTTCCTAGTTTCCATTGGTAACCGAGGTTTCACTTTACACTACCGTATCATCGTTTCTGTACCAAAACACAACACACAATGATTGCAAAATGTTCAAAAGTGATTTTATTTTGTGTTGATTTTGCGAAGTTACAAAAAGGTTTCCATCATAAAATAATGTCAAAAACATTGCCATAAAAGTGTGTAGTATTTACTACCAAATTTTACATCTTTTATTTGTGACTGATAATAAAAATATAATAAAACACAGAAAATAATAATAATTAAATCTAGTAATAACATAAAAATATTTTGAATCGAGTCGCAATTTTGTGAAGTTTCTTTTTTATTATTATAAATAAAAACTCCCTAGAAAACCTACCAACATTATTTTACTACTGGTAACCTTGCTTTACTACGGTCTTTTTTTGTCATTGCTTATTTGTAGTTGTTAGAAAGAGATAGAGTACAACGTCAAATCAAACATTTTTTACAATGGCAATCTCAAAATGCATTTCGGTTTCTAGCGGTCTCTATTGGTAATCTTTGGATTTATTATTATTGTAACAAATAGCATAGATGGCGTTGTCTTCTCACCATGTTATGATCAATGAAAGATTTGAAGTCGGTGATAACTAATTCTTATAAATTCGCTCGCTTTCATGGTTTATTATCTGTAAATAAAAACAACAATGTGCGCCACTTTTTATACTTTTATTCATTTCATAAAATAAATAAAAATGTTTTGCAATATTTCCATTTCACACTGTTGTTGTGTAACAAAGTTAAGCTGTTAGATGGTAAACAATATTATTTTGTGTGTATAATTTTAAATCCTAGGCAATATTTAAAAATGTGTAAAACAGAAATAATAGTATAGATAATTTCTAAAAAATTGTGACTATCTTTTTTGGTCACCCAGGTCTTCGATACTGTCTTCGTCAATCTGAAATAAAAAAGTAAATGTTATTATATTATTCAATTAAAACATTGATCTTTATAATCAGAATCTATGAATGTGTAACATTATTATTTTAAACATCAATACATAACTTTAAGAAGAAAATAAAACAAACCTCTGGCCACTTTTCAGGGATAATATCGAAGAGGTCATCCTTCACATCACCCTGTATGACGATTTCATCTTCTCCAGTGACTGAGGAACCACAAGCAAATTTCGTGCCAAAAAATTTTGCTGCTACCTTTAGGTCAATGTCTGAAAAAGTAAAATAAATAAATTTAGAATTAGATAAGAGGTGCGAGAATGTTATCCTGCAATTAAGCTTACAAACAAAATTATCAATGTAGACTTTATAGCATACCAAAAGTGCTTAGTCCTGATACTACAGTAACTGATTTCTTCTTGCCGCGAGGTGCGCGAGAGACTTGCACTAGCTTGGGAACATCCTCCTTCTTCTTAGATTTAAGCATTCCTTTACCGCCACGCTTTTGGCGCTTCTTCTCCTCTTCACCGCCGGCATTCTCTTCCTCATCTGAAATTTACAAGGCCAAGAGTGAATTATAGATTTTGGAGGTCTACTACATTCAATTTAAATCAATTTTCTAGGGCAGAAAATGTCCACATAACCTCACTTATTGCCAAATACAATTTAACTCTCACTTACCAATTTTCACTTTCTCAAACTCGGTTGGTAAATTCTTCTCAAGCCATTGCTTACACTTGTCGTATTCAGGATAATATTCACAGTATTCGATGGGCATAGAACAGTTTCCGCAATACTGCACTTTTATTGGATAAGTTACTCCTTCTCGCGGACCCATGGAAAGATCTCTATCGGCCATAATTATGGATTATATTGTGTATTACTTCTAGCACTATATAATTGATAAAAAAGGCAGGTATTTCTCTAAATTTTACACTGTAAGATCAAGTTTGTTCCATTTCTTCGCCACCGCTTTCCATCCATCCATTTGCGTTTTGACATTGACAGATAAGTAGAATGTTGCCATCGCAATTTTTTTTTTCAATTACGGTTTTTGCGTATCGATTAGCGAGGACCAGTCCGGGCCAACAATACGAAAGTCTGTATTATACATTAAGCGTTTATTCAATAAACTCCCCCTGGAGGTGGGTTAACCTCCAGCGGAAAAAAATAAAATAAAAAATACGGTTTTTGTCAAGTTGGGCTTTTGGTATTACCGGTAAATCACTAAAGTTTAAGTTGTGTTGTGTTTTTTTTATTTTATTTGCGTGACGCGGTTTGGGCATTGCCACTTACAAACACGGGAAACAAAAAGCGCGGGATACGTAAAGAGCGGTCGTAATTTCTTGCCCGGAATTTTTTTATTTACTTTTGAATAGTCTGGTACTGTAGTTATTTCTTTTATGTAATGTATATATTTTGTAATTTGTGTATTTTTGCTGTTATTTAGGTAAGTTTTTGTACATATTTCTTATAATTGTAATTTTGTATGCCCGATCCCCCAGACAAAGCTCGGGGGGATGATGGCAGGCCCTGGCCTGGCCTTCTCCTCCCGGTTTCATCAATAAAAATTATTTTGAACGATGAATTTAGTAAAATGGGCACCGACAGCTCAGTGTCGTCGAGAACTGGTGATATAGACCAAACTGGTCGGAAACGGACTCGGACTCGCTACTTACGGATTTGCCGTGATTGTTCTAAGCGCAGGAGAAAGAAAGTAGACGGTCAATCAATAGGTGGTGATTATTGCAAATACTCTACGGTGAATATTAATGAAAAAAATTACGCCTTTAGCTTTGATCCCTCATTCGGAACATTGTGTCGGTGGTGGACCTTGTGTGGATGTGCCTCAGATGGATGTCTATTCACAAGAAAAACAAGATAATACTCAGCAACGAAATGAATCTCGTCAAGTTGGAAGGAGCGAGTATTTGCCCTCAGATGTCGCCCCATTTTTAGTTCACGTGCAAAAAATTGAAACTGCTCCTAATGACTGAACAATTTTGCATCCTATTGCATTTGGGAATTTCCTTAGAAAAATCCATTTCAAAATATCAACCCTGGAAGTGTCAAAAGAATCGGTAGAAACCGTTGTGACGTTGCCTTTTCCAAGTTTAATGACGCTAATAATTTCCTACGCAGCGATCTTTTGGAAATGCACAAATTAAATTAAATTAGGTATTAAATTTTGTGCACGTTTTATCCGCGTTTCGTTAAAATTATCACTTCTGTAGGTCTGCTGTAAGAAATTTATTTTTAGAAATAAGCAGTGCCTGTTGTGTCTTTGTTTTTTATGTCCTGTGTTTATGATGTTTTTTGTGTACAATATTTTTTTAAATAAATAAATAAATTCAAAGCAATTATTCCAACATTTCACGTTACACGAATTACCTTATTCGAGCAGGGTTAAAAAATTCTTGTGACTTTGTTGCGTCATTTCCCAGGGTGTTATCTGTCTTATTCTAAATGTCATTAATATTATTATGTAAAATATTATCCAAGTTTGGTCTAGCATGTTGCGTACAAAACGAATGCTCTTGAGTTTGCAAATCATTCTGTGAAGATTTAAATAAATCTTCTAAGCAATTACAGTCATTGGCTTTTTGTTGCATTGTCTACAAACGCGACGGGAAGAGATTCGTTTGGGCAAGTTTTGTTTTGAGTCCTTGACCGAGCTGTCGGTGTCCATACTACTAGCATCATTATTGTGTTCATTAGAAATGCTTACATTATACGCAACCTCTATTTCATTTGTGCCTCCAGGATCAACGGTGCTTCTGATCCGGGGGCGGTATTTTAATAGATAAAATACAAAAACTTACCAATCAGAGGTAAAAATATTTACACTTAAAAAATAATATATACGAGATAAAAACTAAGAAAACAATCAAAAAGCGTATTCCATACCTACTAAATACTTTGCCTGTGGATATAAGACAAGAAGAAAATATATATATATATAAGTTTTCATCGAAGCTAAAGAAATACCTACTTAACAGTTTAAATTAAATAACATAATTATGCATGTATTAAATATCATATACTAATAGTGTACCTATAAATGAGACTCATCGATCCTGCAGACAAACTACGTAAGCAGTTTTGTGGGACTTTTGTAATAGATATAAGTTTATTGTAAAAAACGATAATAAATGAATACAATACAAAATACAATACTACACTTCTATATTACAAGTTTTATGAATTAACTAATCCTATTGTAATGAGAAATAAATAAAGAAATTATATTTTAAACGAAAAATCCAAATCACTTGACCGCCACCGACGACGTTTCCCGCGCTTTTCGTTGTGTTGTTGTGGCCAATAATTCACAAATCAGTGTCAAGACCTTTGGTTAGGTCGTTTACGCTCTGCCTACCCCATTAGGGATACAGGCGTGATTATATGTTTGTATGTATGCAGTGTTATAGTGTTGTGTCATATCTGATTGGAATGAGGCGGGATTTTTGAAATGCATACTGCAACCACTAAACAGAAATTAGATTCTGAGAAGATTTTTTTACTTTTTATTTTTGTTATTAAGCCGTGACTTCTGATCTGAAAGATAACACTAAACATGCAGGACAGAGAGGGGAACGGTTTTTTGTGAAATGTTTTGGTGCGCTGCTGGAGTCACGGCTTTAAAGTGAGTCTCCAGCGTTCTTTTCGAAACAAAACATCGCAACAAAACAGGAACACAACATTATTTGATTTGTCTGCGTCGGAAAATGTTTCTGGTAATAATAAAACATTTATGTAGAAGCCTTCATGAATTCTGACGAGGAAGACGTGACGTGCTCTCTATTTTAGCAAACGCAAATGCAGTTTCAGGGAGAATCTTGACAACCCGTCAACAAAGCTATTTCTTCTAATGAATTTTTTTTTTATTATCTCTATTATTACATATCTCAAATGACGAGCTATTCGCGGAAAACGAAAGAAAAAAGTATACATACATACATATAATACACCTTTATCCCGAATGAGGTAGGCAGAGCGTAAACGACCAAAGGTCGTTCCGCCACGGCTGCCAAAGTTTTGAGGGTGATTTAAGATAGATTTGTAGGTGTATTGCTGTAGTGACTGGTTGTCACAGCCCATCGCCTAAATTACAGTATACTGAACCCTCAGATCCCTTAACTGGTTTTTACAGCATGCTCGAGAGGAAAAGCAGCTGGCACATTCTATGTTATTCTCTCGCTCCCAGGCCAGCATGGAAACATCTTTATTAAAATCAGTTTTACTACCGACTCAATTAATGTAAAACAATGCTAATTATAGCTTAACTACAAAAAGATAACAACCTAAAAATCCGTGCGCAAAATGTCGCGGATCCACGGATCGCGCCCGCTTGAAATGAAACATGCCCTTTCCCGCTAAAGCAAAACATTTGTTTCCATCTACACATTTGTGTACGGCCACGCCGCCCCTTTGTTTTTCCCCTCTTGTCCCGCGGGGGTATGTTTTCTGATGTTTTTGCTCGCTGGAGTCACGGCTTTAGGTTTAGATACAGAATGGACACTCACCTCCCCCCACCGATCCGAGTTACCGCACACCCCGCGCCGAGTGGCGGGCCCCGGGAGCAGTAAGCGGGTACGCACGAAGCGCGCATGTATCTCATTGTAACGGATTTTTTAAATACAGTTTTGAGATAGTTGGGTACTCTTCAGTTTACGGGATTTCTTTCTTCCTCAAGAAATCGCGCCGGCATCCGTTCATCAAATTTCGATTTATTGGATTTTTTACGTTTTTTATGACTTTTGGACCATTAAAATGATGTGCAGTGATGTCAAATAAGTTAAATATGATGACGTTTTTGTGTGTGTAAGGCTGTGACTCCAGCGCACCAAAACATACCCCTGCAGGGCAGAGAGGGGAAGGGTTTCACAAACTTTCCCCTCTCTGCCCTGTGGGGGTATGTTTCGTGTTTTGTTTATGCGCTGGAGACTGGGCTTTATGGTACAAGAATAGGCAATTACCTAGATATTAGAGTGTGGCGTCTTCGTTCTAATTTACAAAGGATTTTTTCGTGACCATTATCGAGTAGTAGCTCCGTCACATGTTTATTAGGTAAGTGGTTACCAATCAATTACGTAGTGAAGGTACCAGTTTATTCAAGTAAAAATACTATAACCGATATAACAGAATTTGTCACACTCACACAAACCCAGCGCCTGTGCAACAAAATTAAAAGTTTGTTAGGAGTGGCCGAGCTGTGATGTGACTAGAGTGACTCTAGTCTGATAAAACAAAATTCTAATTTCTGTCTACATACATACATATAATCACGCCTTTATCCCTTATGGGGTAGGCAGAGCGTAAATGACCTAAAAGTTCGTTTCGCCACGTCTGACAAAGTTTTGTTTCTGCCTAGTAGTCACTAAACAGAAAATATACATAAATAAAATACGTTATTGTTCTACGTTCTATCCAAGAGCATTATCTATTAGTTGATGTTTTAGCATCGAAGAGTTCGGCGTGTAGTAGATGTCTGAACATGGAAAAGGGGAAGGAATTTGAATAGTAAAACGATAACCAAGTTTTTAAATATGTAAAGTACCAATTTACTGTCAAATACAATAATATCGATACAAAAGTCATAATTGATTTTAAACACTTTGGTATTCTTAATTCTGAATAATGATAAATAAAACAAGAACAAAACTAATTTAACTAAAGACAAAATAAAAAATAGTATTAATTTGCGCGTAGTAATTTCTTTAAAGGTACTGACATAATTTATTGCCTTTAAGTTATTTATAAATATTTTGAATTATAATTTAATCCAGTTTCCTCTGTCAAGAGAAAGAACGTGTTATGAGTCCATGAAACTTCACTTTAGCCATCAACCAACACTTGGTCCTTCCAGTAGGTACTTAAATCACATTTTGAACACCAGCTTTAGGATTCTTCGTCCTTGTAATGCTAGTTGTTACGAGTACACCGTCATATGTTAAGAATGCCAAAAAAAACCGTATTGTGTAAAAAGTTCCGAAAAATATTCTTCAGGTTATTTCATTGGGGGAGAATATTATAGTTTATGAGTTTGGGGGGGGGAAAGTTGTTCAGTTTCATCACACGTTTAATACTTTCATGAACTCAATACATTTTAAAGTTTCAGACAGCGGACTCTGCTTATATTTTTAAATAAATCATAACTCCTTAGTGTTTTTTAAACAGCTTTGATGCTCAATATTACTACTTAGCTATGCGTGGGTTGTTTTCGACATTATTTTTAATATTTTACAACGCATTAATTAAATAAACCAACAGCTGTGAACAATCCTAGGAGGTATTTTATCGGCCCCTAAAATGGAATAAACATGTTACAATTTAGAAATGTTATTTAATCCTAATGCATGGTACGCCAGTAAAGAATAGTCGAAAGACATTCCACGATTTGTTTAGATAGGTAGTAATAATAATAAACTAAATGTATCAAAATTCTAAATTCTTCAAATTTTTCTAAAGAGGTTTGAAAGATTTGTTTACAAATAAAGTGAATTGTAACACTACACTATACTATACATTGCAGTCTACGTATAATATCCTATACGTCTATAATACTGTCGTGTTTCTTGTCGGAAGCTTTGAGTTTCTCTTGCATTTGTGTCAACATGTCTTGCATGCGTCGTATCTGTAACAGAACAGAAATAGATCTATTAATAAAGTTGTAACTCACGGCTATTTCGAGGTAAACTGTCCGGAAGTTATGTTGCTGGATTAATTTAGTTGCAGTAAATTGGGTTACCTCTTCGTCTTTCTGTAGGAGCAGCCGGTCTGTGTCCGTGATCGGTAGTTCGTTGTTGTTGCCCATCGAGTCCCTCTTCAGCTTCCTGTCAACAAAAGTATGAGCATTGTATTATTATTGTAGGTTTTTTCTTGTTAGTATATATTTTTTATTATCTGTAGTTATTATTTTTTAAACTACGAGTATATACAACATATAATTAAAAGTTCTACATGGTCCCTTCCTGGGCGCCAAGATTAAACAGATGTTTTTTTCACGTATACGATACGAGTAAAGCTATTGAGAAGACATGTCTCAACTGCATGACTGCATGTCTAATGATCTATCCTTCCCTAATTAAAGTTCATTTCTACATGGTCCCTTGCTGGGCGCCAAGATTAAATCTTCATACAAATAATTTGCGTTGTTTTCTAAAGTAGAACAAAATTTATTGAGAAATACGGGCAGATCTGCGCGTTTTGTATGATGTGTTTGAATACCAATCGATTCGAAGAATACGAAGAAGCTGTGGCTTTTCATATAAGAGGTCTAAAAATATAAGTACCCTCTCTCCCGCATGGCGTGCTGCGATATCTGCGAGATGCACTGCGCGCGGAAGTTCTCGTAGTGCACGTCCTGCGTGACGTCCTTCAGGTCCTGCATGTGCGTCGAGATCAGCATCGTGCGCAGCTTCGTGAAGTCGCTGTGCCGCGGGTTCTCCACTGAAAAAAATAATCATCCAGTTAGAGAGGAAATACAATTTGGTGTGATTATTTATAAGGTCCAATGACTAGTTTAACGATACCAAAAATAGTTTGTACTGGTTCTGATATTACATCTTATTTTGGTAGTCAGGTATATCGAAATATTTTTGTAAAAAGTTGCTTGTTGTAACAGTTCGTTTATTTAGCATTGAGTTATCGATATTAACTTGTTTTGCAGCCCATAAAGTGCCTTTTCGTTACAAATTTAAAGAAGTCAACCGCAAAACATATTTTTGTAACAAGGTTATTGTCTGCGGTTCTGAAATTTGAAACTCTGCTAAATAGCAATGGAAAAGCTGTTTAAGGACCGCAAAACACTTTGGTATCGATAACTCAACGTTAAAAACCATCTTTATTGAACGACCAGTTGATTAACTCCTAAAGTTAGATGCCTCCAACTTGCATTAATTCGACAAAGACCAGTTGCCACCGATCATTTAAAAACCAACTTGCAAATCTTGTAAGCTAATCTTGTGATTTGAAAATATAAGTCAAATGCGAAACAAAGCCAAATAGGCTCTATTATTAACTAGTTAGATCGTTGTTATTTCAGTTAGTTAACTATTGATGGTTGACGCAATATCCAACACGTTCATACCATTGTTTGTTTAACGCTAATGGGTTTTTAAAACAACGCATGAAATTAGAATTGGGACAACACAATGAATATGCAGTTGACGAGCGTACAAAAGAGGAATTTAATGCTCCAGTAACTAGAACACCGCGTTATTAATACTCTCTTATGGTTAATGATGACTCTTATCGTTTACCTACACCTAAAGTAATTTAGTAACTTCTCTGCACATGACGTACGCACTTATCGTTTTTTGACATAAAACCAGAGAAGTGACAAGACTACATCTCGTCGGACGCCACCACGGCGAATGGCGGCGCCTTCAGCTCGCGGTGCTTTGCTGGAGCTGTTAGCCTCACCGTCCACGATGCCCCAGGGGTACTGCCGGCCGCGCACACGCTTGCCGCCGATCTCCAGCACGGTGTCGGACGCCACCACGGCGAATGGCGCCGCTGCTTTCAGCTCGCGGTCCTGCTGTTTGAACTCTTCGTCTTCATCACTGTCGCATTCTGGGAACTGGTACACCTGGAGGACGAGACGAGGTGTTATTGGGAGTTGCTCCAGATGAATGAGAGGCGAAACTAAGACGGCGTTTCTCTGTTTTATTTATATTATGAAAAGAGTTTTGATCAGAAAAGTCAGAAGGATTCAAGTGTTGTTTATGTTAAGCCTCTAACAGCTTAACTGCCTCCGTGGTCTAGTGGTTAGAGCCATGGGATTACGATCCGGATGGCTTTGGTTCGATTCCCAGGGGGGAACACAAAGTTGATATTTGGTAATTTATCACTTTTTGAGATTTTCCCCAGTTTGGTTAGTAAAATGCAGGCTGAATCCACCTGATTGTCTGGAAGAAAACTGGTTCCGTGCTTCGGAGGGCACGTTAAGCCGTCGGTCCCGGTCACTATTTCTAATAGTGGTCGTTATAGGTCGATGTTGCTCCACGACCGTAGGAACTACCTTAAAAACCCTACACGTGACCCCGGGTGGTGATAAAGGTGCAACAAAACCGGCTGCTGCACTGTTCTCTGGACCTCGCAGAAAATAATTCCATACGATAAATAAATAAACAGCTAATATATGTATATAAGTACCTGTATTTGGTTCTCGTCAAGATCCCTGAGTATTCGTTCCTTGAGCCGCTTGATCTCGATGGCGGTGAGTGAGTCCGCCTTCGCGATCACCACCACGATGTTCACCTTCCTGTGCAACCGCTTCATCATCTCCAGGTCCACTTGTCTGAGACTGCAACAAGATAATCTTTCATGTTGCTTTGCAAATTAGGTATATGTAATTGACAGTGGGAGACTAAAAAAACAATTTATTGTTGTGTCCTGTCACCCTACGCCTGCATACGCATACGTAATCTTTACTTATAATCAGTCGTAATAAACACTAAATACGGAGCTCTACATTCTGTGAAACTAGACTAGAGTGACTGTTGAGCTCTATAAACATTCTGAGTAATAATGAGTGCCTATGCCTATTGCGTACCCTACATACTTGACGATGGAATAAATATACCCCGACATTTACTGTCTTTCAATGAAACGCCATAACATAATCATTCATCATACTTTGCTGGAAACATTAATGCTAATAGAAGCCACTATCAAATAGAATGGCTGTGAGCTTTTATGGACGGTTATTGCAGTCTACTTACAAGAAATAGTTGACCGCTTCTGATTGTCGATTTAATCAACTTCTTAGGTAGCGCAAAGTCCGTCTTTCACAAACGACGAAATAATGGATAGGTAAATTAAAACTTTTTGCACGGAGATAAGGACGCGGAAAGTGATGATCTTGAATTTTATCACATCTCTTTAAACTTCCAATAGGTACCCAATCAACTAAATTTCTACGGATTGAACAAATATTCCATTTACAAAGAAAAATCCAGCTTGTTCCGTTTAAAATATGCCAATTTTATTTTATCAAGTTGTACCGCTTTGGGTTATGAATTTAAATTGACCTAACTATTTTCCAGACGACTTAATTCAGTTTATCACATGTTTGGACACGTGTGCTTTCGCAACACCTCGCTATCAATATCAACTCCCGCGCAGCTGACCTGACCATTCATAGGAGCACGTCTCAGTCAGTAAGGTCACTAATGAATGGTTAACCAACCCAGTCAGACATTGAAAAAATGCAATTGTTGGTAGATGATAGGTTTTCAATTCTCAAACATCTCTCTAGTCTCGTCTCTTTAGATTTGCCAACCTATTTTTTTTTTTAGAGTTTAATTATTAACTTACCTATTGTAGTCAAACGCATACTAAATATGAATATCTGTCCTGTTATTTAAATGATAAACATGATCGCCGCTCCTCTATTTATGGAATGCAAACCTATCAATAAGGAAATCGGCAACCTTAAATGAATTTGTCCGCGTTGATTACATTTTAACTACGACCATGCCTATCGAGACACAATATTATAAGTGCTTGCATATTCTGTATGATTCACTAGTTGCGTTATCAGCATTGAGTTTACTAGGTTTTAATCTACGGAAGAAAATATACCTACGTAGTACTTATTTAGTTATTATTTTATGGCTTTGTAAGACATGACTGGTCTATTACTCCAATATTGTGATCAACGTACCTGTGGGCCCACGGAGGAACGAAGTAGAGACAGCAGTGCACTCTATTGTCCTGCATGTGTCTTCTATTCAGTCCGCTCTCATCTGTGAAGTACTGTCGGAACTGCTCGTCGATATACGCGGAGCACACTCGCCACGAGTCCTCGCAGTTGATGGCGTCGCCGAAGCCTGGAGTGTCCACTATCGTCAGACGTAGCTTCACGCCTCGCTCTTCGATTTCCATCGTCTTCTTTTCAATCGACGTTGTTTTTTCTACTCTATCTGTAAGGAAAATTTACAGTGTTTTTTCTTTGGTTTGAGCTCTGTATACTTACTATGTTTAGGATAGGTATCAGTATGTACCTACCTGTATAGTAATTTTATTGACTCTACATACTCGCAATACCTACTTACAAAATTACTTTAATTATATAGTTACACAAGTAAGAACGATCTATGTTTATTGCTATAACTCCAGTTCTTTTAAGATACCCATATTTGTAAGGTGGTTTCTTTTTGTTTTCCTAACTGGTAAAGCATAAATCGATTATGCGCAGCGCTAAACATAAACTTTACAAGTAGCCGCGCTGCGCTGTCGGCTGCCGTAACGGTAATCAGATGGTAACGAAATTGCGTGACCGAAACGTCACGAGCTGTTGAAGTTATACATGGTGTATCGGTGATTCCGACTTCCGGCTGGTTAATTTTGTGACACTTCGATATTGGAGGTTTTCTGGTTAAAATGCTTTTAAAAGTGCTATTGAGGTGCCCGTAAATAAGAAACGAAATCCCTCATCAAGTGGAATCATAATTCATGGCTTACAATACCTACAAATATTTTGTGGTTGGTACCTTGCACGTCAGGTATCTTCCTGCCCCGGTAGAGGTCGCCGAGGAACAGGCTGTTGATGAGCGTGGACTTGCCGAGGCCGGACTCGCCGACCACCATCAGTGTGAAGTCGAACCCTCGCTTCACGGACTTGCGGTGCACCTGCTCCGGTAGAGTAGCGAACCCGATGTAGTCGCGTTCCCCGCGATCCCGTTCTAAGAACATTAATGTGAAGAAATATAATGTGAACTTTTCTCATTCGAATTTACCTACTCTACAAATTAAATATATTAAGGATATGAATTTAATATAAACAGATCCTACTCGTATTTTATCATCAGCAAACGAGGTAAGAATTTTGCGAGAGCAAGTAATTTATCTTATCTTCTTGACCCCGTTATTGTTTTCGTCAAACGACGAATTCGAATAGTTTGTGAATGATTTTTCGTGGTCAGCTATTAAAAAAAAATGCTAGCGTTCATAAACTTTATGACCCTTTTTTAACAATAGTACGATGCAAGTAGCACCAATCAACCATTACGAACATGAATAAATAAATGCCGAAACATTTCCTCCGGATCTACTATCGAGCTACTCGACCATCCACGGTCGGCGATAATCAAGTAGTCAATCACTGGCGATACCACGGCGATACGCTTCACTTCGCAGGCCTTTCCAAGTGTTTACCAAAGGGTGCATCGAGTGATTTTCTAAAAGGGTTCATTGCACGCAAGAAACCTAAGGTGGGAACGGAACTACAAAATCATCTTTGTTGCTCTAGCGTAGGCGTATGGTCGCATATCGCTCATTGAAAGATCATTGAGAGATCGCTCGTCGTCTGTAGGGTACTGCACAAATGCAATGACATGATGCCTAGATACACCTGCATCTATAGGCTACGGTCGCTAGTTTTCTAAGGACCTGTCCTCCTTTGTGATTGTGGCTAAAGGAAGGAGGGCGACACAGGCGCGCGCGGCGGAGTGGAACGCGGCAGGTTCCCCGCGGGACGCGCGTGCGCACCTCATATCGGGGACGACTAGCGGAAGTGACAAACGTGCTCATCATTCACCCGGCGACTATCTGATGCGGTTATTATCCACTAAGGTCACTGACTAGCTGCACTACAGATGCTCTTGATTTTCTGTATCCAAAATCCGCTAAGGAAGACATCATTATCAATTACGCAACAGTATGGGCCTACTCGGCCCAGATCCCAGGGAACTTGGTCACACTGTCTGCAACTTTACGAGTGTTTAGGGTCAGGTTACTTAACCCTTGCTTTTGTTTTAATTTATCACCTTCACGAAGGTGTAAATTAGATTAACAAAAGTAACGACCTTACGCACTACTCCTAATTTCATGATTAAGGACATCGTACGTTTGATACTTTAATTTACGACTCTGTACCTGGACTGGATCTGGACCTAATATGTAAATATTAATGATGTAGAGGCAATTGAGGAATAATTTTATCATGACATATCAGAAATTTAAATTAGTATTATTAAAATTGATTTTATTTCCATTAAATTAAATTATTTTGTAATTTTATTCTTCATTGCGAAAACATTGCGTTGTGTCTACTTTTACCAATCTAACAAATAGGGAGGGTGACAAAACACGGTCTACATAAACTCAATTAAGCCCCACAAAAAAAAAAGTAATCTAGGCGTCTCCCACGATCAAACTAGACTAGACAATGGCAGCACGTCGCGTCATTGTAATCAATTCAGTTTTTATATATTAGAGTAAAGAATGTGCGCGAAAATCAAACACCATTGTTATTGTTGACTGCATCGAGAAGATTTCTATTGTACCGCGAACGGCTTTCCAAACAAACTATGATACAAACAAACAAGTCAAAGTGAAAACGTAATCATATAATCAGGTCAAATGCTCTTAAATATGGATTTACGTTTTGATTACTTATTTTAATTTATGTATGTTAACAGGAAAATATAGGTACTTTATCTAGAGTTAAAACAGCAAGGTTTATCGATTTCACAACGTTTAACGATACTGCTTGATAATTTATATTTATAAGTTGCAAAAATAACAGTAACTCACGAATCTTAACTACTGTTGTAGCGAAGGGGGATTTGTTCTTTCCATTTTCACAGACAGACTTGTCATTCCCGGTGTTTTTCTTATCCTTATCAGCTTTATCACTAATGTTTATGTCAACCAGCGCGAAATCACTTTTCTCCATTTTCACAATAACTCCTGAAGATTGGGTAATCTCAAAACTTTATTTCTTCTCTTGATTCCCATACGTAAGGATTGTGTAATTTAATTAAGTCGTATCGGTAATGTTTTTGCGAGTTATCTCGGTAACGGATAATATAGGTAACAAAAACGCGGGAACAGACGTCACGCACGGGAGATTTCTATCGCGGTCGGTGTGGAATGTTTCGAAGACAGCAGCTGATGGCTGTTGTATGAACGATGGCGCGTGATCGTTGTTGCGGAAGGAGAAGACAACTTGCGCGCTGTTGTGAGTGCTGTGTTGTCGGTGCGCGGGCGCAGGGTTCCGGCACATGCAGCGCGCGCGCTCAGACTGTGCGCGCGCGCCTCCGGCCACCGGCTTCAGCCAGCATGGCTGGATGCGCGGTACATTGCGTCACTCATTAACCACAATCAAATTAGTTAGTCGGGTTCAATTTCAAAGGGCCTTCGGTAATTCACACCGGTATTCGGCAAGAGATGTTGCGGTACGTTATGGTTACAATGCGTGACTTTTGTTGAACTACTCGTACGAGTAAAGCTAACGAGCAATTTCTTCAGTATTTTTAAATTAACAAAATAACAAAGTTTAGTACCATTAACGGCAAGGGAAGTAAAGGTCACCCTTTTTATCGCATGTGTATTAGCAATGAAATTTTTTATAATTGTCGCCTTGGGGGTTGCCAGACAAGGGTTCAACTAAACTATTACTTACAACTATCTTACATAGAATCAGTAAATAAATTCATAATTTGAACAATGGGCACATTGCTTTCTGGGGCAATTGAGAGATGCTGTGTTCAAAGTGTGTCTTCCGGTGACGCAAGCGCAGCGCATACCTCACAGCCGTATGAGCTCTGATACTCTATTACAGTCCCGGTTTATTGACAAACACCTACGCGCCTTTTGCGCTTATCTCGAGGGCCAAAACCGTTAAGCGTCTGTCGGCAACTGACAAAGGAACAACGCGTACTTATTTATGACATTAGGAGATGAGAGACGTAAGACTATAATCCCATAGTCGTAAGTGTTATAGGGTTTACCGTGTTCTTAGACGGTTGAGTTATTTCGGAAATTGTAAACAGGTAGCGCAAGTACCTACTTGGTGACTTGCGTCAAACGTTGCTAGGTAGCTATGACTGCGCACAATTACTATCGACTGCCAGCAGTGTGCCTATACATATTGTTGAACTAGGTAGAATCTGTATACAATAACAAAGAGCGATCTCTCAACGATGTTGACAAAAGCGAGTGCGGGTATCTCGTTCTTGGTCCGCATTGCATTGCCATACTGGTAGAATGCGTACCGACCGACGATGTCGTATTTTACGTCCGCCTTATGCGGCACTTACTACTTATCCATATATGAAACATATAAAATTTAACAGTAAAGAAAAGTTAATAAACATGAAAAGGTACTCACCCATCGTCATCTTCTCCGATTTGCAGAAAACCGTTGTTATAAAAGTGTTCTAAATAGTTATAATACGAAAATTTATATCAAATTTTCATGTTGTTTTCAGTTCCTTGTATGTTATTTGTTTATACGATATCAAAAAAGACATATTTTCGTCCCGGGATTACAATATAAAGATAAATGCAGGAAGTACTAAACCGATCGATCGACTTTACTACTACAAAGTGTTCACTGATTAGTTTACAGGAATAGAGTTCCTATAATTGCATATGCTCCATTTTCGGTTCTCCGTCACGTCCATTTAGATTTAAACATTCAAAGCGCAGTAAAAGTCAGCTAGAATATTCACAGGGATGTAACTGTAGCAGATGCCGACATCATTTATCTACACTACACATCTAAACGATAGCAAAACAAAAGTCGCGCGACACCTAAATTAATATCACTAATGCTAATTCTAAAAAATTGTATAATTAAAAACAGTAGAAAAGTCGAAGTAAAATAAAATCACATTGTTTGTGCGCAATGCTGTGCGTACTGTTGCGTAATGTGAGGGTCCCGGGTTGAGCTCTCGCGGTCTCGCCCTGGCCCTCCCTCCGACCCCTGTGCGCGAGACTCTCCGCGCGTCCCGCGGCGATCGATAGCGCGGGCCCGGGGCGCCTGCGCGGACCACTGGCCCTCCCTCCAACTGTTGAAGGCAACACGTCTCAGCTGCCCTACATGCATCGCAAATGTAATATGCACTCGACAGCTTCAAGGTCGCCGGCCAAGTGCATCGATGCAGTTCTAATGTATTAATCTAGGAAGCTTTAGATAGGGCGGGCTATGTATAGCTAGTTAACCCTGATGATTGAGTTACCAAGTTCAGGCAAATAGCTCGAGTTTGTTTTCTTTTGTAATTATTATTATTTCAAGGTTTCAATTAAGACAAAATTCAAAATTGCAATAACTGTTAGGCAAAAAATAACTTTTAAAATGAACTGCAGCAACACGTGCAGTAGGCTGCTTTTAAGTGTAAAAGACGATCATTGTTAAAATGAAATAAGCCGGGCTTTTTAATTAATAATATTTTTTTTTAATAATGATCCTTATTTAGATAAAATATGTACTTTTTACCGCGAGAAAAGAATATTGCTCAAAAAACAAGAAATTTTTATTTAAGTTTGGGTTATGGGTTATAAGTTTTCTGTTATTTTCCAAAGACGCTATACCTTGTAGGTAATATAAACTAAATACAATAATCATTAACCCAAGAAATAGCTCTGTACCTAAATAAAACTCTGTAACTAAGGAGCTTGCGTCTAATCCGCTTCAATAAACCTAATTGGTAGACTTGGTAGTCCATATTTAGCAGAACACCCGAGAGAAATCAAGTGAAAGGTCAGGCAGATTGAAGGCAGACGATTTGGCTGAAGGCTGAAACAGACTCCTCTCTGGAGATAACTTTCGATCATGATGCCTAAAATAAGTGCTGCTGAAAATTTATAGCTTCCTAAATAGAAAGAGAGTTGATGCGAAATCATCAACTAATATAATTTCTTCTTGACAAGAAAACCCATAAGTTCGATTGTTTAGTCTAATTAGAATCCATATTTTTAATAAAAGTATGGGTTACTTGCCTGTAATAAAGATCTTTATACATATAATCACGCCTTTATCCCGAATGGGGTAGGCAGAGCGTAAACGACTTAAACAAAGGTCACGTCTGACAAAGTTTTGAGGGTTATTTAAGATATTTTATATTAATAGCTATATTTGTGTATTTGCTTCGCAGACGACATTGTCTTGTTTTCATCAACAGCTTCTGGCCTACAAAAAATGCTTCAAGACCTTAGCAAGGCAAGCCTTGAGGTTGGATTGAAGATGAATATGACAAAGACCAACATTATGGCAAACAGAGCTGAGCATAGGGTAGAAGTGGATGGGCAGAGAATTGCATATGTCAATGAGTACATATACTTGGGCCAAATAGTCTCTTTCCAGGTACGACAAGACAAAGTAGTCGAAAGACGGGTCGAAAACGCCTGGAAAAGCTCATGAAGGGCAATCTGCCAATCACATTAAAGCGAAAACTCATGGACGTGTGCATTCTTCCCATCCTTACCTACGGAGCTCAAACTTGGTCTTTGACTGACATCCAAAAATCAGAAGTGAAATATTTTTTTTCCATACAAATTGTGTGATCGAGGTGGTCTTTTTGTATGGGATGGTATTTTTTTCATCTCCTGAAAGAATCTCTCAATGAACGTTATTCAATTTCCTTGACTGAACAATTCCTATCAGTTTGCGGGACGCTGTCCCTTACACCCGGTATAGGTATTCAAAGCTGAAACAGATTCGAAATTGATCAAATAAAATTAGAGATTAATTTACTAGATTAAAGTCAAAGATAATTTTAAATAAACGGCCAGGCTGATTGAAGGCGGCCGATTTGGCTGTAAGCTTAAATTGAAACCACAGATATCCAAGCTGAAACAGACTCCTCTCTGGAGATAACATTCGACCGTGATGGTTAAAATAAGCGCTGGAAGCATTGCAGGCTGAAGCGCCTGATTGTCCGAAAAGAAAAACATTTCGTGATTCAGAGGGCACGTTAAGCCGTCGGTCCCGGTCGCTGTCTTTGATAGTGGTTGTTACTCAAACCATGTCAGAGGCCTGATAGTTGTGCTACTAGGCGGTTTAAAAACTCTGACACCAGGATTCATCGGGTCGATAGACTTGATACCCACTCGACAGAAGAAGAAGAAGAATAGAAAGAGAGTCCATGCAAATGCGAGATCATCCATTGAAATTGTTTACTTTTGATAAGAAAATCAATAGTAACAAAAGTTGGATAGTGCGAGACTGTTTCATTCATTTGAAATGAAAACAATCGAACGGATTTTATTGCCAAGCCAAGTGAAACTTTCAATTTATGATCTATTTAGGATTTAGGGAGCTATAAATTCCAGCGCTAATTTTAGGCATCACGATCGAATTTAATCTCCAGTCCAAAGAGGAGTCTGTTTCAGCTTCCAGATATTCGTTTCAGCCTTCGGACAGCTTTTCAACAGACTCCTCCATCGAAATAACATTCGACCGTGATGCCTAAAATAAGCGCCGGAATGTATAGCTCCCTAATCTCATCATCTCCCTAGCCTTAGCCCGTATCTTACGGGGTCGGCTACCTAATCCAGGGGATTGAACGAGGGTACTGGTTTTTATACATAGCGACTGCTATCTGACCTCCGCGACCCAGAAGGGAAAGCAGACCCAATCCTAGATTAGGTCAGAGTTTGAAACCGCCAATGCTTAGTACTGGCCTCTGATATGGCTGAACGACTAATATCTACGGTATTAAACGATATTAACCGGGACCAACGGCTTAACATGCCTTACGAAGCACGGAAAAAGCGCAGAATAAACGTACATATAAAAATTCGAAAACCGAAATACACATTGGTACGTGGTGGGATTCGAACCACGATCGGGAGCTCAGGAGTAAGCTCTACACCATCGGGCTCTCTACTCTTATAGCTTCCTAAATAAATTATAAATTTGAAGTAGGTAAGTTCCATTTCCACTTGGCATTACTTTCGATAGTATTGAAATTAATGAAACGGTGTATGAAAATATCTCACTTGTCAGATAATACATTTTTAATTCAAATATCGTCGATACAATTTTTGAAAAATATTGATTAATAAAAAAAACAAACTGCGACATCTCTCACAAACATTATACATGACATACATACATATAATCACGCCTTTATCCCTAATGGGGAACATGACTTGCCATAGTTAATACTTATATTGAAATAAGAAATAACTCTCGCACTCCTACTGCGACACAAAATTATTCATGTATATTTCCTTTACGAGGTAGGCACAGAGTCAACAACTATAATAAAAAGGCGTTTCGGTAAGTCTGGCAAAACTGTGAGGACCAATTTAGAAAAAAAAACATCTCTAACTATGAACCTAACACGTCTATACTACGCGCGGAGTAGCGAGACGCTAGCAGCTGAGCCCGTCCTGCAGTCGCTGTAGCCGAAATCGGCTCAGATTTGATTTGTTTTTTTTTTTTATACTATATGTATTTACACTTATAACTAGATATATACTAAAACCCACACATAAAATAACAACAAAAATAATATTCTAAATTTCTGTTCTTTACGTGTTTAGATTCAACGCACGCGTTGAACTCTTTTGTATTGTATGTGTACTAGATTCAATTAGAATAGGCACTTATGTATGAAAGACTTCAACGCGCTCCCTTTTTTTATTTTTTTCAAAATGTGTTCACAAAATAATTTGATTATGTTATTTTAATAATTATTTGAAGTAAATAATTTTGTTTCGTCGGTTTCGTGTTCACTCATTAAGTTTTAAGTAAGTAGGTTATCTTATATACATAGCCTTAAGTAGGTACACCCTCGTTCAATCCCCTAGATTGGGTAGCCGACCCCGTGAGATACGGGATAAGGCTAGGAATATGATGAGGTAGGTACACATTTTGGAAAATCTTTAATAACATAAAAAAACAACGGCAACGTACCCAGACATTTCGTTGATTGTCTATTTGTTAAACTTAAATCTAAGTACATTAAGTCTTATTCCCAAAATGTTCAGGTGTTTCTATAATGTGATGCGGTAGTGCAAACGCCTGCTGTTTCGAACTTATCAAACATTAACTATGTGAACAGTTCAGTTCGCGAACAGCAAAGCAAGGCGCACAGGTTCCACGACTCTGTAGATCTTTTACATGTATCACGATAGTACAAAATAAAGAGAAGTTTTCTTCTGTCGAGTGGGTATCGAGTCTATGGACCCGATGAACCCTGGTGTCAGAGTTTTTAAACCGCCTAGTAGTAGTAGCACAACTATCAGGCCTCTGACATGGTTTTGTGTAACGACCACTATCAAAGACAGCGACCGGGACCGACGGCTTAAAGTGCCCTCCGAAGCACGAAATCATTTTCTTTTCGGACAATCAGGTGATTCAGCCTGCAATGTCCTACCCAAACTTTGGAAAAAATCACAATGTGATAAATTCTCAAATATCAACTTTCTGTTTTACCTCCTGGGAATCGAACCCAGGACCTCCGGATCGGGAGCCCATGGCACTAGCCACTAGACCACGGAGGCAGTTTAAAGAGAAGTGAGAACCTCTGATGAGGAATACTTAGAATTACCAAATATATCGTGTCGTGTCACCGATGTAACTACCAGGTGTAAGGGACAGCGTCTCGCAAACTGATAGAGGTTGCGCAGTAAACAACTATCAGCAGGACTTTTTTTCAGGAAGCGAAATAAAAAAATTCTTATCCATACAAATTGTCTGCAACCCCTATCAGTTTGCGGGGACGCTGTCCCTTACACCTGGTATATGTTAGTGGTAGAGTCATTCGTATCACTACGTTTACAATATTCCCCAATAGAGAAGCATATAAATCACCACACCATCAAATGCAACAGCAGTTCTACTGCTACTTCTATAAAAAACAACATAAAAATTCTGTTCTAGAGAGTAAAGAGAAAACTCTACAATAGCAAATAAGTATGGAAACAAACGCCTGACCGGAAAGCCTTCGCTTCATTGAGAGCGAGCGTCGAGAGAACATTATTTCTCAACGGTTGAGTAAATACCAGTAGGAAGTAGACTAGATTACAGCAGTTACGTGCTCAGGTAACAGCCCTCAGCACTTGTTATCATTGCTATTGCTACTATTAAGTTTCACTCGAGTTTTCTCTGTTACTAAGACGCAAAAGCGACGTATTAAATATCGGGTAGTCGCTAAAGAAACTCTAGCCGCGGGAAAAGTGCCAGATGAGACGAAGGCGGGAACTACCTACGTCACTACAAGGAATCACACGAAATCTTGGAAATTCAGTCGTAAGGTTCGCGGGCTAGAGATGAAAGTGCGAATTCTGTAGAGTTCGCGAGTTCTGGGTGCTGGGATTGCGGGTTCGGTGGATATGGACCTTATGGCGCGGGGTTAGGACGGTTATTGGTGGCGGCACCTCGAGAGAAAGCACTTTCCGGTCGTGGTGCGGGCTGGCGGGCTGGATGACGCAGATGAGGCGCTAGCAGCCGCGCCGCCGCCGCCAGTCGCCTGGTGCTCGCCCGCGCGCAAGGACTCTTGCCGGCCCCGCGTCTATGCGCCGCCGATTCGCTCGCGATCGCATTGTTGTCCGCAACTAACAAGCATAAATGACAGCCAAAAGTTTGAAACATTTTTAGCACAGGATCTTCTTCATTCGGATTCAGGGTAAGTGATACCTCAAATTTGTTACGGTTATTTAAAATTTCTTCTTTCTTTCTTTTCTTGTTTCTAAGTATGCCAAACTTATCGTCCTGTGCTACATATTTAATGACATTTTTAAAATTTATTTGGTTTAATGTGGAATGTAGAAAGTATTAGTCAGTTAATTAGTCTTTGATTTAAAATAATACGGGATTATGTAGGTCAAATTACTAACAGATATCCTATAAGTTACATCAGTAAAATTTTGTAAAACTAAGTACAAGAATTTATACAAAAACTAAAATCACTACACTACTTAGTTACTTTATAAAATCAGTAAGATGCCGATCGCATACTTATTAAAATAAAACTTTCACATCAGAAAAACTGTGTTGCATTGTTGTTGATACGCAGTGCGCTAAGTGCAACCGTTAACAGAGAACAGATTCAAAAAACATACACAAAGAGACAAGAAATATTAGCCTTTGACACCGAGGGTAGGTACTATTATATATTCTGTGCCGAGGGGGTCGTGAACTTCACATCGCGTATATTATATAAATATCAATGAGAACTGGTGTACCGCTGCTAAATGCGATAAGCAGAACTTACAAACAATAAAAACACGATCAAAATAAAAGAAATCAGTAGTTTGGCAAAAATAATCTAAAATTGTAGAGCACAGAAATAAGTCCTACTGAGTTTTAGGGCTTTGAAACTCCAGATACTACCTATTAGACAACACCAACGCGTCTTTACAATACGACGTTATGGTCTAGTATCGCGAGATGAAAGAGCATAGAATAAGCACTTTAAACCCAGCATTATCACCAAAAGGTCACACCAGTTCATGGTCGGATCGCACGACTTTCTTGCCAACAAATACTTCATAACGGGGTTAGCACTCAACCAACACGCCCATTCGGCTAAACTCACGTGAACAGGTCGTTATATGCCGTAGTCTGTATCTCACGTGTGTGATAAGTTAAATCTTTTTCGGTCATTTAAAAACGAAAGTTTGGCGGCTCCGTGATAATAGGGTCACTGAGTCAACGCGCCAATACCAGCGGAAGGAAAGCTGGAAACCGTTGACAACGCATCGTGGTGATGTCCATGTCACATTTTTGCTTTAGTGGGTTTGGCCCTAATTTTAGTAGGTTGACCTCTTAGACGATGTAGCGGCCTAGCTCTCTTCTATTAAACCCTACTCAATAAAATATTATCTATCGGACCCGACACAGGGAATCATATTATGAAACTGATCCTATGAAGTACTCTAGACACATAGACATACATACATATAATCACGCCTTTATCCCTAAAGGGGTAGGCAGAGCGTAAACGACCTAAGCAAAGGTCATTCCGCCACGTCTGAAAGTTTTTAGGGTTATTTAAGAAAGATTTCTAGGTATATTGTGGAAGTGACAGGTTGTCAGCCCATCGCCTAAATTACAATATACTGAAAAACTCGGATCCCTTAGCTGGTTTTTACAGCATGCCCGGGAGGAAAAGCAGCTGGCACATTCTACGATTTTCTTTCGCTCTCAGGCCAGCATGGAAGGCCACATAGAAGGAAACATAGACAGATCAATTAAGTATTTGCTCGATCGGGAATATTACCTGGGACTTATTGGATACTATAAGTAGGTATGATAAACATTTTCTTTACATAACCACAACTCTATGCTTTGTATGAAAATGATTGAAATAGTTGCGAAATTATCAAAAATTAAAATGTTATGCTCCAAATACGGACATGGACAATGTCATATTTTGGAATCAATAAAACACAACACAACACAATACAATACACAGAACATAATATCACAATCACACCCCTTATTTATACCCAGTTGCAAATGTGATTGATAGGATAATTCATGCATTATTAAGTATTTCGCAATAAAATTACGTAAAACTAATTGTTGATTTACTTTGCTCTCGTTTATGTGGTATGGACGTATGGTTAACGAAATGTTGACGAATCGTAATTTGAGGTTATTTGACATAGGTACAATTTGTATGACATTGTGTAAATTCTTGCAATCTGTGAATGAATGCGGAATCCTAAAATTAAAAGCGCGTGTTCGATTCGCTTTTGACCGGTTGTTTCAAGTAGTAAATAAAAGATAAATAAGCAATTAAGTAAAGCGGATCACAGGTATGTGTGAGATGCGAGGAGCGTAAAGTAGAACGCGAGAAACATTGGACACAGTTAGCTGATAGTCGAGTGAGAGCAGAGATCTATATTTTAAAAACAGGCGAGAAAAATATGGCAAGTATATATCAAAAACTGACCAAGGACTGAAAAAAGTGCAAGCAAAGGAATGGCTTTAGACGTAGACCATTTTTTTTATATTTATCACCACAAATTATATAAGTATGTTCATTTCTCTTTATTCTCTATATGTTCCTAACTAGTGATTTTTCATAATTTAAGTGATCTAGGTATTTTTCTGAAAGTGTTATTATCACTTTAAGTTTACGTTGATCTTCCTACGTAAAAAAATATGTGGTTGTAGAATCATTCATCAGTTTGCTCTACTTTGACGTAAAGAGCGCCATAGATTGGCATATACGTGATTGGGAGTAAACAAAACACCCGTGGAAAACATTCATCCCAGCTGATGATTATCCAATTTATTACTGTGTAGCACTCAGTATTGTGTATTTTGTGCCACTAACCACGTGGGAAGGTTATTAAGCGATGTACAAAACAAAAATGTACCTAAACAATTACATATGTTTTTAAACACTTCACATTGAATGAAAAACAGCCACTTAGTATTATGGATCTGTTGATCATGCGAATTTTGACAGGCGTCATAGTAGATTTTACGACAAGTGCACAAAACAAGTCATTTTTGTCCGAGATATTAAGTCGAGGACAAAAATTGTTTTGTGCACGAGTTATAAACTTTGCTTTTACTTTGATTGCGAGGAAAATTGAGGAATTCTAGAAAAAAAATGGAATCTAAACAATTCAATCCCGCCATTTAACTTTATAAATCTTACAATATGAAATATTAGGTTTCGGCTGGAGACCTATACAGCCTACTACTAAATTAATTTAATAAATCAAATACACTATCTGTACTGGAATTTTAATATCGTTTTATATTATAAAAACATACATGTAATCACGCCTTTATACCTAATGGGGTTTCACTGGTCCTTGAAAGTTTAAAAAGGATTCAAGTTTTAATTGAAGATACAATGAAGATCTTCACAAAATTAAAACTGACACTGAACTTTGACAACGGTAGTTTTTTGTAGCTAATATGGAGAAACAACTTGTTTACCTCTAAACATCAGCATTAGTCTAAATTCTCAAACAGTTAAGGAGATAATTTGCGAATAGAATAAACTACCTGCTTAACTAAATACCTACATAAATTCTCATTCGCGTTGCAGGCAAATTAAAGAATCAACTCATTTTCGTTAATGACTATCGCTATGGCTTTTACAATCAAAAATTGAATTTATATTTAAAAAGTCAGCACTGTATGGCCACTTTGCAGACATATCTTGAGTACGAAAACCATAATGGTATAAACAATTGTTGCAAATACTGTTTAATGCAGTGTAACGACGAGTATCGATAGATGTAGCCTTGCCCGGTCGCCGACCGGTCGTGGTTGACCCACTGACCGTCGTCGACAAGGGCCGGTTAGTAGCGCGTACGCATTTAGAGTAGCATAGGTTGATAACAGATGGATAACCATATAGTCAAACCTTCGCTGGGAACTCTAGAGTTAGTAAAGAACATACATACATATATTCACGCCTTTATCCCCAATGGGGTAGGCAGAGCGTAAACGACCTAATCAAATGACGTTCCGTCACGTCTGACAAGGTTTTGAGAGTAATTTAAAGAAAAATTTGAAGAATTTAGCATATCTTTTTTTTTGCTTTAATCAACATCAACCAAGTCATCCAGTGGGTTACACTACATGGTTTCTACCACAAACGCCGCAAGCGCAGGTGACGCTAAAAGAAAGCCCAATGCTAATCGACACACGCCACATGAATCAAACAGATGAAAGCGAAACGCTGCCAGCGGAATTAATTCACCAAAGAAACAGGGCAACTATTTACATACAATACTTTATGAGAAAAGTTACAGTAACCTAGGTGTAGGTGCCATGCCACTCAATCAGTAGAACAGATAGAGAAAGCTTAGTTTTGATTACTTATCTCACGGGTTCTACGTAGCCTTACCTATCATTACTACCAAAATATATCTTGTATGATTGAATTGTGAATCAATACGATATCGTAAAAAAAAAGAAAGATGTGCAAACTTCTCCAAAATATGGAGATAAGAGCTGATAGATAGGTAACGAAGTTGACATAGTCGGAATAATTCGTTATTTTGTCTGCAGGTGGCCAAAGGGATACGCAGCATGGCGCGGCTGATAATTTTAGTTTTATTTTTAGGCACCACCTACTCGCAAGCCCCATACAATCAGGGATTTTCACCATGTAAGTAATTTTAACTTTGTATCGTTTCTATGCTTAATATGATTTACACTTGTACAATATGCGATCTAAGATAAACACAGTATGAGTGTCAAATTATTGTCCTGCACGTGTTATGATTCACCAGATACTTATTCTTAAGAATACCATGGAGTTCCACATAAAAATTACGACACAAACATATTTCATCAAATTAATTCTCAAATGTACCAGAATCAGCATGTGATACACAAAATCTACTCGATATGACGGAGCTTTGGTGAAAAAGGTTGCATTTTAATCATAACATTTTGTATAACAGCGGAGGAACTGTCGACAAACATCGCAGAGGTGGTGGAGCCCCGAGACAACAGCGGGCCCGAGCTGGAGTTCCGATACCACGATCATGACGAGATGACCCGTTACCTGCGCGCCATATCAGCAAAATACCCTGCTCTTACTGCGCTCTACTCCATCGGGAAGTCAGTGCAAGGTATGCCTGCAGCTTCAATCAAAAGATGTGTAGAGATGACAAGGTGCCCCCTGAATGTTTATAAATCCCTTCTATTTTTTTAGCAGAAACAAGCAGAAAAAAGACAGTAGTTGAGTAGTCCACCATTCGACAAAACATTGATGTCAGGTAGGCTGAGCATAATCCGGTACGCTACTCCTCTGGAAATCTAGTAATGAGCGTAACAAACACAACGTAAGACTGACACGCTTTCCCTCCCTCTAATTACATAAGTTAAGTCTACTTGGTATAATAAATATGTTTATCCGGTTTATCCTAAAAAATAATTAGTCATAGAGTCACCCGTTTATATTTAGGGCAACAACTTTTTTCAGTATAAATTGGTTCTATAGATAAATCGAAGTCTTACATAATTAAATTATGAAAATAAACCTTCACCTTACTGATGCATAAATAAGGACCACACATAACGAAGCGGACCTTGTTTTTAGTATTCGTTTGTCCTTTCCTTGAAAAGAAACGTGGTTACGTTTGGTTATTTGTTGTAGTAAAATTAATTCTAGTAAGTATAAAATTATTAATTTAAAAACGGCGGCGTCGCTAGGATTTTAAAAGACGTTATCGAAGGGTCCACAACAAAACTACATACAGTCAGGAAGCCAATCATCCCTTGCTGTATGTTAATAATAAGTATTAGTAGGATAATTTATACGAGGGAAAGGTGCTCCTTTCTTACATAGTTAGAAAACATTTGGAAACAAGTGCCAAAGCTAATGACCGGAATATTATGTTCATACTCTGTTAGCTAGGCTAGCTTGTCATTACGGTGGAGTTTTATAACCATTTTTCCTATTTGATTTTTCACAATGGCAACCTTTATCTCAGCTTCACATCATGTGTGTCAGCGTCTTAGCGGAAAATGTTACCAGACCAGAAGTATTTTATGTAACAATACATAACAGAACATATGTCACGCCAACAATTAAAGTCACATAATTTTATTGCGTAAAAAATGTAACCTGATACATATATATAATCACGCCTTTCTACCTAATCGGGTAGGCAGAGCGTAAACAACATAAAAAAATTCGTTTCGCCATGTCTGACAAAGTTTTGAGGATAAGATAGATTTGTAGGTAGGTATATTCCTTTAGTGACAGGTTGTCAGCGTCTTGCCTAAATTGCAATATACAGAAACCCTCGGATCCCTTTGCTGGTTTTTACAGCATGCCCGGGAGGAAATGCAGTTGGCACATTATGTGTTTTTCTCTCGCTCCCAGGTCAGCATGGAAGAATCTGATCCACTATCAAAATTTTAATTTATACAATTTTATGTACATTTTCTCTGTTAGAATATGAGCCTTTTATTTTGTAGGTACACGGCCTGTGGGGTATAATCTAACCGGACTCGCGCGCTAATAAGGACCTGTGTATTTTTACGAAGGGTTCGACCAGAGTGGTGACCAAAACAGTCGACCAAGGTTCGAAATTACGAAAAAGCCATAAAGAAGCCACAAAGCAAGTCGCTTGGCCAGGGTGAACTTTACGGAGTATTCCTTCTGCTAAAAATGGGTCGTTTAGGTTTATCCGGTTTATACTTAACCGAGGTAGACCGCACAGAGGAAAGATTCTATTACAGCCCAAAATTAATAGTTGCTATTTGAAAGCAAGAAGAACACAATAACCTCAAATCACAAATTTGATGTATATGACCGATTAAAGAAAATGTTTTTTCCCAGGACGAGACCTGTGGGTGATGGTGGTATCAGCATCGCCCTACGAGCACATGATCGGAAAGCCGGATGTCAAGTATGTCGCCAACATACACGGGAACGAGGCGGTCGGGCGCGAGCTGCTGCTGCATCTGATACATGTAAGTCAAGGTTTCAATACAAATAGTTGTAAGGTTATACCTAGGTAGCTGTATGAGCTGAAATCCGGACTACTTGGATCATCATCATCTTCCAGGCCTTATCCCGTATCTCACGGGGTCGGCTACCTAATCTAGGGGATTGAACGAGGGTACTGGTTTTTACACAGAGCGACTGCCATCTGACCTCGGCAACCCAGAAGGGAAACCAGACCCAATCCTGGATTAGGTCAGAGTTTTCAAGCCGCCAAAGCTTAGCACTGGCCTCTGATATGGCTTAACGACTAATATCTACAGTATTAAACGATATTAACCGGGACCAACGGCTTAACGTGCCTTCCGAAGCACGGAAAAAGGGCCGAGTAAACGTACATATGAAATTCGAAAACCGAAAAACACATTGCTACGTGGTGGGATTCGAACCACGACCTCCCGCTCAGGAGGCAGCGGCCCTATCCACTACACCGTCGGGTTCTCCGGACTACTAGGATGTCGTCTACATATACGGTGACGAGGTACAAGCTAACTAGTACTGAATTCGATTTTGTGGAATATTTTTTATAAGAAAGATATGACGAATGACGATGTAGAGATAACACAATATTAGTACTTAGATACTTTATAAACACTACCTAAATCATCATCTTTACTAACCAGGCGTCTACAAGGTGTGTTCCTAGATATCCCCAGAATTGGTTATATCTTTAACAAACGCATGCTCCATGATTTAAGATTTAAAGTCTGTATAATGATAATGAATCTGATGAGAAAGAATACGAGGAAAACATGAACACAACGTTGATTTACCGCAGGTATCATCATCAAATGTTTAAAATTCCTTCTAAATTATCCTTGTTATCTGGTGTCAAGATTTATCTACTTGCTGGTACAATAACGCATTAATTTTTCTCCATGTGTAATGAAAGTATTTCTGATATTACAGTAAATTTTATATCACATTTTCTCAAATATTGTTTTGACGAACGTTGACAATGATATGATGTGCACATTATCTATTCGAAAATTTGGATTTCGTCTAATCGTAACCCATAGAGAATTAAATCTCCCGTCCTTTTTAAATCATCTTATTCTAAAAGTAACAGATATATTTTAATTTTAAATTTAGCCTGTGATATCTAGAATTGAGCCCCTATAACCGCCTATTTACAAAATAAACTTCGATGTTTTGTAACTTGGACAAAATGTAAGATTTTTGTATATGTTACAGCACTTAGTAACAAACTACGAGTCGGATGCGTACGTGAAGTGGCTGCTGGACAACACCAGGATCCACCTGATGCCGTCCATGAACCCTGACGGATACGCCATCTCACGTGAGGGACAGTGTGACACTGTGCATGGCAGGTGAGAGAAATAAAGAAACACTTCTGGTAGTAGTTAGTCGTAGCAATGTTTGCCTATGGAAAAGAACTTTATAATTTTTAGTTTTTGGGATGATCAATATTTTTTAGGGTAAATTGTTATGAACAATCATTTTCTTCAGCCAATTTTCTATAGTCGTAAAAAACACGTTTCATAGGATGGGCTAATGGTATCCCGCATCACGTTATGGATTATGCACATCGAGCATATTAAATGGATGCAAGCAATGAAATTTGCATTATATGTAAAACAAAAAATTATAAGGTAAGGTAGGTACATAAAAATATCGGGTTTCAAGATACGCATAATAGCTTTTCGACCAATGTTTCTGAACACATAGCGGAACAAATACATTACGCAAGACCGTGTTTTACTATTTTTATTTCCAAATTTGAATTTCTCTGTAATAGGTAAGTACCTGTACTTACTTAGTAATTACATAATTATTTCAACCGGTTATAAATTGTTTTCGCTTCGTGTAACAATTTCTCTGTTCTTTACGCAAGATATATTTTGACAAGGAAAACCGCGATCTAAACGTGATATTTTATCAGATAACTTCAAGATTATTAATCTACGAATCCATACAAAATCTACAGATTTAATAAATCTATATTTACCATATCTACAGTAAGTGATATGATGTAGTATAGTAAAGATAATTCATAACAGTGCTAATTTATTGCCATTTAGGTCAAAACTTAGGATAATAGATATAGGATGATAACGGACGTCAGATACGAAATGCTTTGTGTCTACATTTGTTGATATTTATGGCAGGCACAACGCGCGCCGTTACGACCTGAACCGCAACTTTCCGGATTACTTCAAGGCCAACACGAAGCAGCCACAACCAGAGACTGAAGCAGTCAAGGAATGGATTAGCAAGATCCAGTTCGTGCTGTCTGGATCTTTACATGGTGGAGCCCTCGTCGCGTCTTATCCCTTCGACAACACGCCCAGTGCCAGTAAGTGTCCACTCTATTCTGGATTACTTCACACGAAGTCTTATCACAGTCAGTGAAGGAATAGATCAACAAGATACAGTTCCTGCTGTCTCTAATCTACACGGAAGAGCTCTTGTGGCGTCTTATCCGTTTGATAACAAGCCCAGTGCTAGTAAGTGTCCACACTATTAAGGTTTCCTTTACACATAATCAGACTAGCAGAGAACAGGTGCACGCATGCACTTCGTACAATCTTTCGTTAGGTCACGAGTAGTCACGACAGAGAACGTGTGATTCAGCAAGATGCACTTCGTATATATACAGTCTTGCGTCAGGCCCTCTCCAGATAGGAGATCTTGTCGCGTTGGCCCTCTTCGACAAGACGCTCTACGCCAGTAAATTATCAAAATCATTTTTTGGAACACCAACAGTTTATGTGGAAACTAATGAAGCATAACTAGCTGTCAATTTTAAACCCACTTATTTAATTTTCTGTGTTGTTTATTGTTTTTAATAGAAAGTAAGTGAAAGTTTAGCCCAGCGTGTTAGTTGATTATGGCAATTACCTGACAACTATTATTATTATTACTTTGAATTTACTTTAATAACAACTTTCTTTGTACGCTGCTAAGGAATATGCAGGTCTTCAGTGTTGTGCTCCGGTGATGTATATTTTTCCACTAATTTTTTGCAGTAACACGAACGATAAAAGGTGTTTTCACCACGTCTAACAAATATTGAGATTAAAACTTTCCTTCAACTGGTTTCAACTGTATGCTTGGAAAGAGAAACAGCTGGATCATTCTTTGTTTTATCGCATGTCGCATCTAGTCCAGCATGGGAGATTGTTTGTGTAACTTGTATAATTAAATTCAGAATACGTAGCTAATTGTGTTTTCCGCGTGCATGTCCCCTGTCCACAGTGTTCCAAAGCTACGCGCACTCGCCGTCGATCGCGCCGGACGACGACGTGTTCCGCCACCTGTCGCTCGTCTACTCCAACAATCACGCGAAGATGTCGCGCGGCGTCTCCTGCAAGTCCGGCTCGCCGAGGTTCCCCAACGGCATCACTAACGGAGCCGCTTGGTACCCGCTTACAGGTGACAAATACACTACCAAATACTTATATTTTTGCCACCAGTCGCTCGTCTACTCCAACCACGCCATGATGCCGCGCTGCATCTTAAGCAAGTCCGCAAAAAAACATTTTTCTATTTGTTTGTACACATTAATTCTTTCAAGACATTTAATCCAACTATATTTTTATTAAATTCCAGGTGGAATGCAGGACTACAACTACTTATGGCACGGATGCATGGAGATCACCCTGGAAATCTCATGCTGCAAGTTCCCGCCAGCACACGAGCTGCCCAAATACTGGCAGGATAACAAACAGGTAACACCGAGAATATGAATCATACCACTCACATACAAAAATAAGTATACAGTTTATTTATAAATCAAATAAATTAATATACAGAGATGTGTTTAAATACTTAATAAGACAGAGCATTACTGCTCAGTGAAACTTAACATGAAAATCATTATTTAAAGCAGCTCAAAACAGAAATAATGAAAAATATAATAAAAGTAGAAGGACCGATAGTTACAGACGCATTCCATGCTGATGCCGGGGACTTGATTCCAACGACGCCACAAGCGACGCGACGGATCCTCGTGACATTCGATATATCTGCGAACCCTTCATCATCCTCCGAATACTCAAAATCGTCCAGTTCATGATAAACGATAGAACGTCCCAGGATACTGTTAGAGCCTCGAAGACTAATTAACTTGTCTATATACTCTAAGCTTCCATCTTCTTCGAATGGAATATTTGTGTAGTTATTTTTTATGTTCGCTTCGAAGTCAAACTCATAATACGGTCCGGTAGCATTGCAGGTGCTTATGTCTCCTAGTTCATGGATGTGGAAAACGAACCCTCCACTATTTAAATCGTTTTCCAATGGTTTCCATGATACACGAATACCACTTTCGACTTCGGTGAAGCTCATATGTATGAGAACAAGCGGCGACCCTGGCGGCGAAGCTATCACCACGGCGGCCGAGCGAGGCTCGTCGGCAGCTTCGACGGCATTACAGCCGATTGCAAACAAAGTTAGGATTGTAAAATAAAATTGAACACGGAAACACATTGCGAATATGAAGAGATCAGTGATATAGTCGACACAAATATTCAAACAATTCTAAAAAAATACTGCTTTAATCTTGCATTAAATATAGGCTTATATCTACAGATTCTACTGATAAAAACCTACTGATAATAATAATCCTCAAATTATAATCAGGTTTTCTTCATATATTAGTCATAGACGATAGTTATCTATGTGACTGTTTTCCAGAAATATGTGCTCAAACATTTGTCTAAAAACAAACTAAATAATAGCTTTACATAGGTTAGGTACTTGTTACATCAATTTATGCAGAGCACGTTGAAATATATTTACATACATACAGGAAATGGGAAATCCATGTACTACAAGTTGTTTGCAGTTTAGGCCAACACGAAAAACAGGGCTCTTTCTTCGAATATTCCTACGAAACTGGACTTTATTACCAAAACCTAATGTCCACAGTCGCTGATCAAGTACCTGGCGGAAGCGCACCGCGGCGCGCACGGCTTCGTGATGGATGACAACGGGAACCCCGTGGAGCGCGCGCTGGTCCGCGTCAAGGGCCGTGACGTCACCTACCACACCACCAAGTATGGCGAGTTCTGGCGCATCCTGCTGCCCGGCACCTACCGGCTCGAGGTAACTTGCTATGTCTTCAGCTCTGACCTGTACTAGACAGAACTTCCTATGTATAGATGACAACGGGAACCCCGTGGTAACTATTCACCGCATCAAGCACTATGCTAAAATTAAATTTATTTTAAAATAGTTCAATTTTACGCTGATCTACTGAACAATTATGTTTTCGTGCCCTTCCTAGTTGAGTCTTTGGGTCCTTGGGGTCAGGAGGCTAAATTTGCTGCCGATCTCTCATCGCGTCTTCGTGAGACTTCAGGCGATCCCAGGTCTGGCTGTCTACAAAGATTGAGCATTGCTATTCAAAGGGGGAATGCTGCCAGACTATTGGGCACTTTACCTCGTGAAGATGCGTTGAAGGGTCTTTTTTATTTGTAGTTTTATTTTTTAGAAATTAAGGTAGTTTTAATATTTTATGAATTATATCATAATTTTCTGATAATAAAAATAGATATACTTTTAAGTAAATCAAATAGTCCAACCTATACAGGTATTTTATATTTACCATATTGTGTAAATCCTTCTTATCATATATTTGCCATGACATGACAGCATGCAGAGAATAGTATTTTGTTTTTGGGTTCACGGCTCACTTTTTTATATTTTCAGGTCTCATCGGAAGGTTACTTGCCTCAAGAAGTCGAATTTATCGTTATTGAGAGCCACCCTACGCTACTGAACGTAACACTGCATTCTGCCAAGGTACGAATCAAATATAAAAAATACCGATATTATAATAACCCTTATAGTGAAGATAACTCCAACCGCTTGATCAAATTACCATCCAAAATAACAATAAATTGGGATCGTAATACCGATAACATGAATAATGGCCACTTACTGTTACAAAAGATGACACAGAAAAAGCGAATAGAAAATATGGATAGAAAACATGATGAAGAAACCTTAACAGTTTATGTATATCCTATACCAACACAAAAAGTAGTATTAAAGAATAATATAAATGTTAATTTTAGTGATTCTGAATCAAATGAAAAGACAAACGAATCAATTTATAATAATGTCAAAGAAAAGGATGGCTTACATTTAGATTCAATATACGAATATAAGAAATGGGTATCTAATGATAATGAATATACTAGAAATATTGATGATGTTCCACCTTTAAGCGATGCTTATGATATATATTTATCGAAAGCTGAAAATCATGATGACATTGCACCGATTCCTCCTATTGAACCAATAAAGCATAAAATAATACACGATCATTATGACAGCAGCACACTAGAATGTGGGTTTTGAGTTATACAATCACATAAATGTAAAATACATTTCCTCACTGTAGATGAGATAAAACGACCAGAATAATTGTACAAAAAAAGCACAAAATAATAATGGATGACCAATCAATTTTCAAAATCATCCTTTTTGGTGGTATCGATAAAAAATTGGAGATATTAAATGTAAATACGTGGGACACTCAGAAAGTTTTGCGACACTAAAAAAAATTGTTCTACAGGTACATATATTTTTATTAAATCTTTTCAAAGTACTCTCCACCAGCCTCTATACAAAGATTCATGCGTCTGAACCAGTTTTCAAAACACTTTTTCCAGTCCGCCGTAGACACCTCGTTTACAGCCTGCTCGAACGCAGCCAGCGCATCTTCCGGCGACGAAAATTGTATCCACTTGAGCTGATTTTTTATTTTTGGAAATAAAAAGAAGTCACACGGTGCTAGATCAGGGCTGTAAGGAGGGTGACCCAGGAGTTTAACTGGTGTGCTGTCCAGGAAGTCCCTCGTTTTGAGCGCGGTGTGTGCAGGCGCATTGTCGTGGTGGAGCAGTAGTCCGCGGAGCCCTGTGTTTGGTCGCTTGTTGCTCACAACAGAAAAAACTTCTGGTAAACATTTGGTAGTATACCATTCGGCGTTAATGCTTTTTTGATCTCGTAAGGGAATTGAGGCCAAGTGGCCAGTCAAACTAAAAAAGCTGGCGATCAAAATCTTCCCCCCGCTTCGAGATCGCTTCACTTTGGTAGGCGTTGGTTCATTTTGAAACACCCAAACTGTCGACTGGCGCTTGGTTTCTGGATCGTATTGATAAATCCAGGACTCATCAGCTGTTACGATGTCGTAAACACGCCGAGACGAGCCTGCTTCAAATTTGTTCAGCATATCACGGCACCATTCCACCCGGGCCTGCTTCTGAGCGTCGGTGAGGTAGTGCGGCACCCAGCGCGATACTATCCTCCTCACGCGAAGATGCCCATGTAGAATCTCGTGAACGCTTCCCGATCCAATCTTTAATATATGCTGAATTTCCTGATATGTAATTCGCCTATTATCTTGAATTAAATTTTTCACTGCTAGCACGTTTTCTTCCGTAATAGCCGTCAAAGGGCGACCGCTTCTTTCTTCATCCCCCAAGGTTGGTCGACCGCGCCTAAATTCGTTATACCAACGATACACGGTTGCCTTGGAGGGGCTTTCATCCATAAATGCCATTTGAAGTCTATCGAACGATTCATCCGGTTTCAGGCGACACTTGAAATCGTAAAAAATCATAGCTCTAAAATGTTCCCGGCGCAGATCCATTTTTCAGTAAGACACGATACTTTGAATTGGCTCGCAAAAAATGTGGAGGGAAATTTTGAAAATGGAACACACATGTTTTTACTTACAAGTAATCATATTTTCAAAAAAGATACTAACCGGCCAGTCTGCCATATATAAAAACTATTTATCGCAATACTTTCTGAGTGGCCTGGTATGTGTAGTTATTAACACTACTAGACGTAATATGGATGTGAATGTTGTACAGAACCGCATGTAGGTGGTGGTGAAGTATGGTTGTGGCTCTCTAGGGGTACGTGCCGGTGCTGACGACGACGCAGCGTCCCGGCCGCCGGCGTGTCGCCTCCACCAGGCAGACCACCCCCCGCCCCAACACACCAGACCCCCAAGCCGACACCGCAGCCCCTTAACACCCGGGACACCCCCCGCTTTCACAAACAAACGAGCGCCGAATCTCGCTTCGCTTTACCCCTTAATCTCGTGCTCATCATGGGCTTCAACTCTTTGACCACTCTCAAACGTACCAAGCTTAGTGTTCCCGATTAATGTACAAACGTTATTTTTGTAAATCCCATAGTCAAATATTTAAAGTTAGTAGAGTTAAGGATAAAGACTACTTAATGTTGCCTTAATTTATTTTCACCGATACTTTGCTAGTTATAAAGGCATGTTGAAGTTTATAGTTGTTTTAGTATCCCCCATTTCAGCAAATGTAAAGATCAAGGTGAGTTTTTAAATATTGTACATAATTTATAGTACTTATATCGGTTTTAGTTTCATCGTACACATAACATCTATCGTATTTTGTAAACGAACGCAACATTTGACATAAAAAGGTAAGCAATGCTATAGTTTAGGGGGTGTTTCACTAACATTGTAGATATTACGACAAGTGTACGAAGTGATTCATTGTACCCGAGATTTTCTCCGGGCGAGGGCTGAGCTGATGATTAAGTCGAGGATAAAATGATATTAAAATAATCGTGATTTCGGGATTTAACAGATGGCGTGTATCTAACAGATGGTAAACTATTTAGTGTACATACAATATTATATTGTGTAAGTATAAATATAGGTCAGTAGTAGAATCTGAAAACATGGCAGATAAATAAATAATTGTAATGGGATGTTGCTACTTTTGATGTAACTTCTATGTTAATTTACACGGAAAACATGTGGGTGTATGTGTATATATCTATATACATTATCTATGCGGGGTGCAAACTGATAGGGGTAGCTCAGTCATCGGAACTGGACAACTATCAGCAGAAAATATTTTGAGGAAGTGAAAAAAAAGGATTTTCCATACAAATTGTTATATTCAGTTGATCATTTTGTATGGGAAGTTATTTTTTTTTATCTTTTGAAAGAATTTCCTGATGATAGTTGTTCAGTTTCGTTGACTGAGCAACCCCTATCAGTTTGCGGGACGCTGTACCTTACACCCGGAATATGTCATTGTAAAAACATTATATTTTGCAGCGTATCGACGGTGGCCCGTACTACCGGCCGGTGCCGCTGGCGCCGCGGCCGCCGCCCGCGCCTGCGCCCGCGCCGGGCATCTTCGCCTCACTATCCAACTCCTTCAACAGCATCGTATCCAATCTCTTCGGTTAAAATACTTCACATCGGGAGAAATTGATAACGCATTTCAAGTAATATTATATACACAGCCCTATACCAGTAAATGGTATTCAAACTGTAATGACCGATTTAATAAAAGAAAATATAGTAGGTACACTACAAATACTACGATCGTGAATTGCTCTATCGTTTGGGTCGACACTAGCACTACCTAATAATTTTGTTACACTCTAATACAGTTTATTTTTAACCCAAACAGCAGAGGCTTAATCATATGGTAGCATATTTTGGGTACGGAACCCTAACGAGTATTTGGCGTATAATAGAGAAATCCAAGAATTAAATCAGTAGAAATATTTATATCTTACATCGTTTAGACGGAAACATCCGTTTCAAGAACTCTTATCATATATCTGAAGCAATTATGCTTACCTATAATTTTATCAAAATACTTTTTAGTATCGTCGGTTGGATAGGATTTGTTTAATCACATTCTAAGAATAGCAATCAGGATATAATGGTATCACAAACGTCAGAAGATTGTTCAATTACAAAAAGTTGCTCATTTTAGTTAAGAGATCTCCAAATAACGTAATTGATTAGGTATTATAAGTAGTATTACTGTGTAAATAATTAATTAGGAAGTATGATATTTAATTATTTATTTAAAAGAGTAAATTAATTTTAATTATACATGCATATTGTTTTATTTAATCAAATTAATTAATTTCCATAGGTATACAAATCCAACCTTTTAAAAACTGGCAATTTATTTGACAGGTATTTTTGTAAGCATCACTGTCGGGGTTTTAAACTGGTCATCGAGGGCGCTTTTGCACTGGTCTGAATTCGTATCCGAATATTTTCTGATCCGAATTGGCCTTGACAGCTTGCGCACCCATCCATATCCGTTTTATATGGAAATTTCACGGACACCATTCGGATACGAACTGAATACGGAGCAGTGCAAAACAGCCCTGCAGGTGTTTATGCACTCATCCAGGTGACATCGTATCCAATTCGTAACAGAAATGGAAGAGTGCACAAGCTGTCATACAATTACTAGGACGGCCAATTTGAATACAATAAGAACTGTATACGGATGTTACGGATCTAATCTGGATGAGTACACAAGCACCCTAAGTGCGTTTCTGCACTGCTCCGTATTCGGTTCGTATCCGATTTGTATCCTCGAAAATTCCATTTCCATATAAAACGTATATGGATGGGTGCGCAATCTGTCATATACATTTACTAGAAAGGCCAATTGGGAATGTGTGTGTCGTGTGAGGGACACACCATGGGAGAGGTAAAATAACTATACCAACATTTAGTAGTAGTTTAAAACAATTGTAGAAACGATCCAGGAATTTGTAGAAGTAATAATTAAAAAGATAAGTGTGGTCGCTCGATTCACACAAAATGACAGTGTGTTCTCGGAGAGAGAATTTGTTAAAAAAAATGGAACAAATAGCGACGTTTATAATATGAGGTTCCTCACAGCATACGTCAACTTTTATATTTACCTGTTATAACTACTTCACTAAAGGAATACAAAAAAAACTACTAAATCATTGAATACATAAAGATACATGCACACATATATGCTACAGTTATTTTGATCTCTTTGTTTAAAGAGACCAATTTTGTTCACGATAAATTGTTATTAAATAAGGATTAATAAAATTGAATACACCACAAAAACAATTTTTAAGATTGTTTTCTTTTAAATATAGGCATAAAGTGGCCTTGATATTTATGCAAACTATTTACTTAACTCTACAATAGAAGCGAACTTATTTTCAAGCTCCTCTCCGAGATCACACTTTTATTTTGTGTAAACCGAGGGACCACACTTAAAGGGCTGTACATTTCTAATTATTACTTCAACAAATTCCTGGATCGTTTCTACAATTCTGCCGTCCTTAAGCTATAATGCCGTTAAGTGCAAAAAAAAATTTTGAGATAGGCAGAAATTAATGAAAAAAAATGACGCTATATGAAAAATAAGTAAAGTACGAATAAATATGAGGCATCACTTGATATATATTGAAAAGAAATATTTGATGGTCATAAGTTTAAGGAAGAGCAGAATAATGTTAAGTTAATGGAAATATACTGTTTTCGTTAAGTATTTCTTTAATTATCAATGAAAAAATCCATTGTAAACTTTTCAAAGTGAGGCATTTAGCGGCGTTTTTCGTGACATTATCTCAGCAATGATAAAAGATAGAAAAAAACGGGTCAGATGAATCGATAGAGATTTTTTTCTGATTACGATGGATAGAAAAAGTGAAAATCGAACACATGTCACTTAACGGCATTATAGCTTAAGGACGGCAAAATTGTTTAGACTACTAGTAAATGTTGGTATAGTTATTTTGTTGGTATAGTTATTCTTCTTCCACGCTGGACTGGGAGAGATAGAAAAACATAGAATGTTCCAGGTGCCCTTCCTCCCGGACATGCTGTTGAAGTCAGCAAAAGGGACTCGAGGGTTACAGTGTATTGTAATTTAGGCGATGGGCTGACAACCTGTCACTAAAGCAATACATATTACAATCTAAAATTGCCCTCAATTTTTGTCAGATGTGGCGAAAGCGCCTTTTACGAGGCGTTAAACGCTCTGCCTACCCCGTAAGGGATAAAGGCGTGATTTTGCCTGTCCCCGGGTGGGTCCCTCACACCACTTACACATAACTCGGATACGAATGGAGCAGTGCAAAAACGCCAAATAACTCGATACTGAATACCTTCTGTAGATAAACATAGATTAGATAAACATTAAATCTTATGTCTGAAGGATTACGTCGGCGCTTAGGCGAAGCACACGTTGAGCTGCGCGCTACGTCGCGTAGCACATAAATTGTGTACTAGCTGTGCCCGCGACTTCGTACGCCCGGTACGCATTGTCGAACATACTGTAAACGCTTCTCCGCGCGGAGAAGCGTTTTCAGTATGTTCGACACTGCTTGTTTTCCATACAAACTGGGGTACTTACTCAATATTAGAATAGTTTGCGTGATTATTTCTAACCTAAGCTGGAAACCAGGTAATTAAAAAAACTCAGTAAAAAAAAAGTCGGTTTTAGATCGGTTAAAAATGATCAGACTTCAATTTCCTGCCTACCCCCAAGTCAGGTGGCGTGATTATTTGTAGCGTAACTTTGAGTTTAAGTAATGCTCAGTCAAACAAAAAAAGTTCCATCAAAATCGGTTAAAAACGACCGAAATTCAATGTCCTACCTACCTCCTAAGTCATAAGGCGTGATTATTTGTATCGTAACTTCGATTTTAAATAATGCTCAGTCGAATAAAAAAAGTTCCATAAAAATCGATATATAGATGTTCCATTGTTTGAATCACAGAGCAGTTGGTTTGATACGACAATAGGGAATACTCATGATTTTTTTTAAACTATTAGTAAGAATTATTGTCACCATAGATGAATGGAAGTGAAGGAATTTTCGCAAAATATTCATTAGTTTAGGAGTTATAATGTCTTAAAGTGGTTAGTTAAAAAGAGAGGTCCGAACTGTCATGTGACGTCATAAGACAGGAGCGCCATACTTATTCCATATAAATTGTCGTTTCGAAGAGAGAGATAGATAGTCTATCTTTATAATGGTATATCTCGGTGATTTTTCGACAATAGGTTCAGGAACTGAAAATATGTTATATGCACGTTCTCTATTATCTGTGCTACGCGACGTAGCGCGGAGCCCAATGTGTGCATCGCCTTACAGTGACGCTTAGCTTCTTTTTAATATCCAATTAATACTAAGATTGACTTTAAATCTCACGAATTCATGATAGATTAAACATACAAATTTTAAAAATTACAATATTTAAAATAAAAGGTGAATATTTGAATTAAATTAAGCGATTCGCATAGAATGAAGAGAAAAATATTTAATTTAGTCACATCATAACCACACAACACGGACGAATTAAATTATGAATATGAAATTTTTACCACAACTACAGGTGCATTAAATATAAACTGATAGGACTTGTGTACTTTCACAAATTATAGCTTAATGTAGAACAACACAGAGAGGATTAAAAATGTCAGAACAGTCGAAGGTGTAAAGGCTACAGCAGAATTATTCCAAGCAGTGGCTGGCGACTTGATGCCGACGACGCCACAGGCCACACGAGCACCTGCGTTTCCTGTCGTCAGGGAGCCCTCATTTTCCCCTTTACCCAGATCATCCTCATCTTCATGAAGAACCACAGCACGGCCCAGGATACTGTTTCGACCGCGCAGACTAATTAATTTGTCCACATAATCGAAATTGGCTACAGGCTCACTTTCATTTGCCACAAAATGCACATTTCCAAGATCTCCGATATGGCGCATGTCATGGTCTGGACCTCCGTGATTATTCCCGTCAAGGTCGAAATGTGCCCCTGTCGCCAAACAAGTGCTTATGTCTCCAAGTTCATGGATGTGGAATCCGTAAGCTCCTTCTGGCATTCCCGTTATGTTTGCTGTGACTCGAACTCCATTTTCAACTTCGGTAAAAGTAATACTGCCGGTCACATTTGGCGAATTAAGTAGCTGAGCAACTGCTACCCGAGGTTCATCAGCAGCATAAGCTCCGACAGTGAATATTGTCAGAATGGTACAATAAACTTGAAAACGCGAACACATCGTAAATATAAAGTGAAGTGTTCACTACTTCAGGTCCGAGTGGTGTAATCGATAGCAAAACACTGGCTTACAGTGAAATATTAACTGTTTTACTGTTACCGCGTTATTGATTTGTTGGCACCTGTCTACTGATAAAAAGATAATGCATAGTGGAACTCTATTTATTAACATGAAACAATACTTACTTAGAGGCCGTGACTAATGGAATGGGCTAGACTTCTAGTGCTTTTATAATTTATATTTCTCTTCACAGAATATAGTTTCATAGTTGAATCGCTAGTTACTAAAAGGGCACACCGCACACGTCCAATGTTTTTTTTTCGAAATACGTTTTATTTCATTATTCTGTTAGTAATGCTAATCTACACTTAGTGTGAAAAAAAAATACGCTTTTACTATTTTATCTTATAGATTTTATAGTTTTTTTTATATTTACTAAAAGAGCACTGGTACCCTTTTTACATTTAAACTATTTAAAATCTTTTATTTAACTAGCAATGTATGTATGTAGGTACCTATGTATGTTCAGGTGGAATGCAACTAAATTTTGTAGCACTTATCTTCAACTGATTGAGATTAAATTTTGCATACTTATATAAATCTGATGACAATACAATATTATGATACCATCGAGCTGATCTCGTGATGGAGTGGACAGATAGCCACCGGGTCTTCGTGATGAAAAGTATTAAGATATCTAAATTTAGGCTCACTAGATTTGTTTTCGTGAGCAGTTTCTAATAGATATAATGACGAGGGTCTGCGTGAAAGCCTGAAGACGTCAGTTTTTTTTTTAAAGAGTTTATTCAAGAAATTTTGTTAGGTACAGTGTTTACTACTTAAAATAAGACGCTTAAATCTAAAACCTAAGTAAAGTTTATGCGAAAAGCGAATGAGATCGTGCTCGCCACATTTTACATTGATTTATGAATAAATAAATAAGAGGCAAAAAATTTAACTTATATCAAGATAGATTTTTTTTAAGTATAACTTTGCATTTCTCCATGTTATTAAATACATTTGACAGTACATCTTTTGGTAATTGATTAAGAATATCTGATAGTATATATTCCCATGTCCTCATACCATACACATTTGTGGTTTTTGGTAGTTTGAAAGTAGGCAAACAATCTAAGCTACGTAACCGATCATTTCTTTTTGTTAAAGAGTTAATGTTTTCAAATTTTATCTAAAATGATTGACATATTTATTTTATCAACGACTGACATAATTTTACAATAATGAAACAGGCCACCGTCATCATCTTTATATTTAAGTTTAATTTTTTTGGGTACAATATTCTTAATAATACTCACTTGTAGTTTGTATATTTTTTCTATGTATGTTTTATATGTACGTCCGAAACTACAGAGGCCGTAACCTATAACAGAATCAGCCAAGGCCAGATACAACATACGAAACTTTGGGAAGGGTAGCTTATATTTAAAAATAGCTAACTTAGCGTTAATAAACCTGAGTTTATTTACCACACTTTCAATATGGGGTCCCCAATTGAAGTGTTTATCAATAATTAGGCCAAGGTATGTATGCTGGTCTACTGACTGCAACGTTGGACACGCCATCGGAACTGCCTCGTCAAAAGTGCTAAGGTAGCCGAGTTTTGGCGCATTATATTTGTTAACTTGAGCAGTTTCTATTACACATAATGACGAGGTTATAAGTTCATTGCACAAAAGAAACTATATGTAAAAAAAACTTTTTAATGCAAGCTTTTATTTTAAATGCGCTAAAAAGGATAAAATAAAATTTTCCTTTAAAACTTTTACTATCAATTTATAACGTCACATTACACAATTTTCATAATATAAAAGATAGTCGCGAGATTAATCTGTGAGTAATAAATAAAAAATAATGACTTAAAAAAATAATCATAAATAACTTGTGTTTAATCTCGCGACAAGCTTTTATATTATAAAAACTGTGTAATGTGACGTTATAATTTGATAGTAAAAGTTATAAAGGAAAATTTAATTTCATCCTCTTTAGCGCATTTAAAATAAAAGCTTGTTAATTCGTTTTTTTTTTACATATAACTTATTTATTATTATTAAAATTAAAGGCAAAATAAAAAAAATACTACTATTGACAGCAACAATTACATGGTTTGATTTATCATCTTCTACAACATACGCTAAAATAGAAAAAGAAACAAAGTTCATAAATGCATAAAAAGGGCATTATTTTTTTACAATTGAATGTATGGTGATTTGTGTTAAAAGGGCTCATATCCATACTTAAGTACAAAAAGGGCACATCTTTAAAGTTTATGTTTAGCGTAATTTACAAATAAAATTGTTTTTTATGCACATCATTGAATAAGAAAATAATAAACAAATTATGTAAGAAATGCATCAGTTTGAAACTAATCACATTCAGTATTTATTGTAGTTTTTTGTTTCTCCTGTAAAAAATACCAAGCTAATTCAGGTGTGACATGTGCCCTTTCAGTAATTAGCGATTCAGTAACTTTGTTATTAAAATATTATTTATACAGTTTTCTTGAACTCGTTTATGCTAAAACCCAAGTATCGCCTGAAGACTTGATCCCAATGACACCACATGCGAGCCGAGCACCAGCGTTTCCAGTACTCAATGACGTTTCGTGTCCTCCCAAACCCAAATCATCTTCCTGCTCGTGAAGAACTAGAGCACGACCCAATATATTATTCTGCCCTCGAAGCGATATCACTGCATCCACAAAATCTATATTTGCGACTGATGAGCCTTCGATTTCTAAGAAATGTATGTTTCCAAGATCGCCGATATGCCGTTGATTCTGATCTCTACCTCCATGATTGTTCCCCACGATGTCGAAATGTGGTCCAGCAGCGATACAGCTGCTTACATCTCCAAATTCATGAATGTGGAATCCGTAAGCTCCAACTGGAAGTCCGGTTATAGTACCCGTGACACGCACGCCATTGTCAACCTCAGTAAAAGTGATACTACCACTCACGTCTTCTGTTATAAGGTGGACGATAGCTACCCTTGTTTCTGCGTAGATACTGGTAGCCAATCCTACCATTAAGACGTAATTAAACCACTGTGACATCTTAAGACGTGTTTCGATATTGCTAACAACAAATACTGAGAGAATTCGTTTTTAGAAATTATCTTTCGGTATTTTTGATATGACATCTGTCTGATAAATTCGAGATACGAGTTTGATGCTGTACTTACCAGAAAACAGAACTTTTGTCTGTTATTTCAAAATAATTTTAGGTAATGGGTACACGATACTGGCATTAAAATATTTTTTTTGGTATTCAGTTCACATGCATACGAAAAATAAATATACATGCATACATACAATCACATCTGACAAAGTTTTGAGGATTATTTAAATATATTTTTTTAGGTATATTGCTGTAGTGACAGGTTGTCAGCCAATCGCCTAAATTGCAATATACTGAAATCCTCGGATCCCTTAGCTGGTCTTTACAGCATTCCCGGGAGAAAATACAGCTGGCATATTCTATGTTTTTCTCTCGCTCCCAGTCCAGCATGGAAGTAAAAAAAACGATTGCCTGTAAAGTCGGTTTACTGACAATAGGAGAACGTGACAACGTCATAAAGATACTGATGTCCAACGCTGCCGAACACGGGGGCCGATTGTGCCTCTTTGTCGCTCGTTCCGCGCTCTCGCTTGCACTTCAAGCTTTAAATGGAACGCCTCAGAGCGAGGCACATTGATTCGTCTAGAACAAGCTAGCTGGACAAAAATATTTTTTCGTATTTAATTTATTATATCATTGCATATGGTACACATTAATAACTATTAACGACGTTTTATTTTTTATAAATTTAAGGTTTTAAATTAAAAAAGGAAACAAATTTTATGTAGGTAAAAAAAAATAGTTCAAAAGTCAAACATTCTACATAATAAACTAGACTTAACCTATTCACTATCATCATTACGTTTGGTTCGTCCATTGAATAATCATGATCAAAATATAAAATTATGGCTACTTAAAAAAAATATTGTTTTACTGTAATGTGATAATTTCCCAAATAAACGAAACTAAAATAAAAATAGTTAACCTACTCATCAACATCAATAACATTATCATCGTCATCATCATTGTCACTGGAATCTTCCATTGAGTAATCGTGATCAATACTTTAGGGGGATTAATTAAATCTAAAACTTCGCATGGCAACTTGGAGACTTTTTTTGTACATCTTTAAAGCTGTTTATTACGGGGTCAGATGTAATTAATAACATAATAAGCAAGTCCCTATTCGTAGCAAGACGCGAAAAATTTCTTGTGTTATGTTCACGAAATCTTCTTTATTCCGAGCTTCTTGTGCCTTCTCAGAAAACATTTCAATCGGCAAAAGAAACTTCTTTATAAATTCACTGCTGTGGCAGAGGATTTTGTGAACAGTAACTGGCAATTTGTACCATGAATAGAGACTTAAATAGCGTTTCTTCACAAATTTTTCATGATTAATAAAGTGACCTGAAGACAAAGTTGTTAATATTACATTAAACTATTTGATTAACTCAACATCTAACCCTGTAATTTCTGCACTTAGCTAGGCGTTTTAAAAAATTGTCGAGCAGTGTTTCCGTCATTAGAATTTCCGGAACCTGGTTTTGGTTTATCTACAATCAGCCCCATTCTTTGCTTGAATTCACCACGGATCCTACTTGAACGCGTATTTACATTAGATTTAATCTCTATGGTAACCCTCCACACTTTGAATTCAAGACGATAGCTAATGTGAAGGAGGCACTCAAAGCATCGAATCCAAGCATGCAATGTAGATTAACCAAAACGCAACGTGTCTGTGTTTGCTATAAACTCTCTGAATTCATCATTCATCAGTTTTGGAGTCGCGTTGCAAATATAACACGTCTGTGTTGAACGTATTTCATTCATAGTATTACAAACTTTTCCATCAACCATGGTTTAAAAGAGCTCATGTTTAACAGAAATCTCATTGCCTTGAACACTGCAAATTGTTGGTATTAAATTATTTATCTCTTCCAAAACTTTGCGAGTTTCTTCTTTAGTTAAAGCTGCAGTTTCTTTGGAAACGATAAATTTTATTGGCCTACAATTCATGCTGATGACGGTCGAGAATTCTGCCACACAATATTCCCCTTTTCATCATGAAGCTGAATAGGAACGAGTGTAAATACAAATACTAGTAGATACAAAGTACTTCCATGCTGGACTGGGAGAGATAGAAAAACATAGAATGTGCCAGCTGCCCTTCCTCCCGGGTATGCTGTAGAAGTCAGGAAAAGGGGCTCGAGGGTTACAGTGTATTGTAATTTAGGCGATGGGCTGACGACCTGTCACTATGGCAAAACACATTACAATCTAAAATTACCCTCTATTTTTTTGTCAGACGTGGCGAAAGCGCCTATTACGAGGCGGTTAACGCTCTGTCTACCCCATTAGGGATAAAGGCGTGATTATATGTATGTATGTAAATAAAAACAAAAAATCATCCATTTCATCAGAATTGGTGAACTTTGTTTGTAAGTGCTATGACCAGAACTTCCATCGCAACCCCATTTACTGATGAGTGTAAATTCAGAGCTAGAAAGTTCATTAGTAATTACCTCTTGCTGCGCTTTCACCAAACGTTCAGCAGTTTTGTCCAAAACTGCTTCACGTTTGATTCCAGCACACGTTTCGGTCACAGTAATGCATGCACTCTTCAGGAGGAAGACAAGCAGATTTCGCTTTTCATACATACATACATATAATCACGCCTTTATCCCTAACGGGGTAGGCAGAGCGCAAACGACCTAACAAAGGTCGTTCCGCCACGTCTGACACAATTGTGAGGGTTTTCTAAGACTATAATATGACGGAAATACCTTATGCCAGCTTTTATACTCCACTTCCGAGTCTGCTTGTATGTGTGGCTTGTGCACTTAGATTCTACATAATAAGCTAAAACTTCATAATCACTCAAACATCTTTGCACGTTCTTATCGCTAGGCACATTTTTAATAATATAACTGCACTTATTAGGGTCGTTACTAATGTCTCTAATTACTTTAGCCACATTACGACTACCTAACAACCGAGTCGAAACTTCTGCAGCGTACAAAAGTTCTTCCGAAGTTCTTGTATTCACTAGATCGTCAACTCTTCGATGCTTGGTCTTAGCACTCGACTCAGAAAAATCTTTTTGAGGTCGACCGGGGCTCTCTATAGACTCTGCAGAAGTACTAGGCTGTCCCTGGGTCAAACCTGCCGCCACTTGAAATAAAATTTCTGGACCATTCTTCATTCTCATCGTGGAAACGTTTTACCATTCTCATGGCGGTTTTCCATTTATCGGATATATAAAAAGTTTTTTTTGTAATCGTGTTCTTGATCTGCCTTAAATACTCTTGGGGCAAACTACTCAAATTATATCATGAGCAAAGTAAACGAAATATTGATTCATTTTTGTTTCTTTGGGATGTTTCAACATTCATAGAAAAATTCATTCCTCGAAATAGTGAAAACGTAATCTGATAAAAAAAAAATATAGATGAGCAAAAATGAGCAAGATTTTTCTATACTATTTTAAGATAAACATTTAAGGCTAGCAAATCTAGCAATACATATAAGTATCCGAGTCGAGACACGTCGGGGCATGTGACTTTTCGTAAAGACATAAATTTTAAAATGGGGAAAAAATCTGGGAACTCTATACAACATGCTTATTTTTTTGAGGAGTTATATATGGAGAGGGCGGAGTGGTGTATAGGGTAAAAATCAATCTTAGAAGAAAATTACCTCCTTGTTCACGACTCTTTTGAAGTACTAAATTAAAATTTTCAGTTCGTACAGCCGGCTACTTTTTTTTTGGCGGTCATGAAAGAAAAACATGTGGACACTTTTTCGCAAAGATGGAGAAAAGTGAATTTCGTGTGACATTAAACATTATTTTATGCGCAAAAAAACTATTTCAGAAACGATACATAGGCTTGATAAATATTATGGGGACTCTGCTCCGTCAATCAAAATGATTCATAAGTGGTTTTCTGATTTTCGATGTGGTCGGACAAGCACAAGTAATGCTGAACGTCTAGGGCGCCCCATTGAGGTCACTACTCCAGAAATTATTGCTAAATCCACGATTTAGTGCTAAAGTGTTAAGTTTAATTAAAGTGAGGGAGATAGTTGGCTAGGATAGTAGTATTTCAGACGAACGTGTGCGCAATATCTTACACAACATTTAGATATGAAGAAGCAGTCCGCGAGATGGGTGCCGCGTTTACTGTCTATTGATCAAAAACGCGTGCGTGTGACTACTTCGGAGGCAAGTTTGACGTTGTTACGGCGTAATAAATCTGTTTTTTTTCGTCGTTTTATAACGGTTGATAAAACATGGATCCACCACCATACACCAGAAACGAAGCAACAATCAAAACAGTGGATTGCTGCCGGCGAACCAGCTCCGAAGAAGGCAAAAGCAGTTTTATCAGCCAATAAGGTTATGGCTACAGTTTTTTAGGATGCACGTGGGGTAATCCATATTGACTACCTAGAGAAGGGAGAAACAATCAATGGCGAGTATTACGCTAATTTATTAGACCAATTAAACAAAATTTTACTTGAAAAACAACCGCATTTGGAAAAGAAGAACATCTTGTTTCACCAGGACAGCGCACGAGTACACACCTGCGCGATTGCCATGGCCAAATTCCACAAGTTGGGCTATGAGTTGCTTCCCCACCCACCTTATTCACCAGATTTAGCCCCTTGCAACTATTATCTGTTTTCGAATTAAAAAAAATAGCTTGGTAGAAAAAGATTTGGATCAAACGAGGAGATCATGGACGAAACCAATTATTTCGAAGGGTTGCCTAAATCGTATTATATGGCAGGGATAGAAAAGTTAGAGAAACGCTGGATAAAGAGCATTGACTCAGAGGGAAACTACGTTGAAAAATAATTAATAATAATTGAATAAAATTCATTCCTTGTGTAATTTTTATCTTACTTATCACTCCGCCGTCGTATATAAAAAAAGAACTTACCCTTAGGTCAAATCCATCACAAAATTTAAGCGCAGATGTAAAAACGGAAGTAAATAAATACAAATATTTGACGAGTCTCTGGATTTCTTCGGGGAGACGCTATCGAGGCAGAGCTTCCTGGGTGTTGTTTCAAATCGCCGCCTGTGACGACAGGCGGGGCGCTGGGGCGCTTAAAGCTTGGAGTCTAGTACGGGTCGTCAGGAGGATTTCAAGCCGCGGCAAGATCGAGCCCGGCTGGCTCTGATTCCCCGTGGGGGGTTGCCCAGCTAGCGACCTCAAGCTCGCGGCGGCTTGTCCGTCCTGGGTTAGTCCATGGGGTTTGGTGCCCACGATCCTAACTACTCTAATAATGAAAAATTAGATTTCACCGAAAGCACAGAATATATAATAGTACTAGCGTACAGAAGGCTCACTCCCTAAGAAACAGCAAGTTTAGGTATGATTAGATACCTACACTTCCCAGCGCCTCTTGCCTGCAAGCTAAATTGTACCTTATGTCAGCGCGCGAACTGTGAACGTTGTTTGCGCGCCGCAGTTCAAGGACGTTGCCGCCGGCGATCGCAAAGGTTGTCACTTGCGAACTTTTTGAATCTTATTCATAAATGCGATTTTGATTTTAAACTAAGACATTATTATGTGTAACTAAGAAAACTACGAATCATTAAATTATTTAGAATAATAAATACACAACGAATCCATAACCTAGCCTTATTATGAATACGAATAATTAGGTACAGTGGGCAGCAGGTCGAGTTATCTTCTTGGCGGACCAATATATACTGGTTGTATCTACCTGGTTATACTGTATAACCAGTATAAATTTCCTTAAGTAATTTGCAAAATCACGAAAAAGAAATTGACGCAACGCGACTAGCGTGCGAACTGCGAGCCGCGCGGCAGCCCACTGACATTAGCCGCTCCAAGCGGCAGTTCGGCCGAACCTACCTAAACTCGCGAGTGAACCAGGCCTGCCGAAAGCACTGTTTTCTTAGGGATTACACTTGATTCGAAACTTCAATGGCTCCCTCACATTACACCACAGAGAAGATTGTTTCTTATCTGTGCATTACACCTACCTACTGTTTCAACATAAACTGACAATGTCAAACTTCACTCGCTGGTTGTATTTTTAGTTGTTCAATTGGCCGAACACTATCTCTCAAGATACAGGTCTACCTAGTTTAAGAGATAGGGTTTATAATATTTGTCGCACTTGTAGCAACCACAACATAGATTAGTTTTTATTATTAGCTGTAACTTTCTTTGTGTGTGAATTCAATAAAACTTTTTTTTAATTTTTATTACATCTTTATAGGGGAGGCTAAGTTCAGACGCATTTGCTGTGCGAAGAATGCGAGAGCTCACAGATGTTGCTACAGCAAGACTTGTATATTTTAGTTATTTTCACAGCATTATGTCTTAGAGCAATTCACAAACTCAGATGTCGTGATTCGCTAAGATAATTGTTCACAGAGATAAATATTTTAACTGTACCATGTCAATTTATATATGAAAATATTATGTATGTAAGGAAAAATATTCATAGTTTTACCAAAACGTTTAAACCGGTGACAGGCATAACCGGAAACTTAGAAGCAAAAATAAAATCGAACAGATTCCCCAGATTAGGTTAGTTAAAGTTAAAACAATCTGTTTTAGGTCTAAGTATACAATACTATAACAAAATACCTGACCGTGTATTAAATTTGTCAGAAAATCAATTTAAAGATACTATTAAAAACACATTGTTCTGCTGTGCCACTTCCTTCCTCTTCGGCTCGACGGGCTTCGTGAGCGGTGCAGTCAGTTCGTGAAGTGCGGAACAAGAGAGCGGGCTCTTGAGAGCGGGCTCTTGTTCCGCACTTCACGACGAAACACCACGGGACAGTCGGGACTGTTGGCGGGGTGGGGGCCGCCACAGTTGGCGCACGTGTCTCATAGTCTTTAGCGGCGTGAGACTCGCCTCACTTCACGCACGCCAGCTGCCTGTTACAATGCCTGGAGCTGTGCCGAAACTGCTGTCATCTGTGGCACTGGGCGGTGATCTTCTTTCCACGCCACCCCTCAATCTTCACGCCGGGAATACAGAGCAGCTCCGTGACACTGTATAGACCGGGGGTGAGGGCTGGCGTGCGGGTCAGCTGGGCGAAGAAAATGCAGCCTGGGCGTCCACGACGCGCGTTGATTGGTCGGATGTAATCAACTTGGTAACCCAGACTGGCTAGTTCCTCCTTAAAAAAAAACTGCCGCACCCCCCCGGTGAGACCCTCTGGTGGGAGGCCGGGGTTGTCGGGTGCTAACAGAAACCACCCGCGACGACCGAGGGTAGGCAGAGTGAAGAGCGCGAAAAGTGAGGGTACTTAGGAGCACCTAGAGTACCCCCAAAAAACACAGGAAACTTCCGGACGCGTAAGTGCGGGTAGTTGTAGGAACTGCTACTACTACTCGCATGCACGACTAGGCGACATATATCGTCTGTTTGCCGAGTTTATTGCTCGTTTTCTTTTATACCTGCCCTAATGACGCATTAGTGAAAAGTTGTTTATCAAAACTATTCCTGGAATCGGTGTCACACAGGGGTTTACTATTTAAAATTGTGTTTTCGTGGTAATAAACAATGGATTTTGTCCAGCTAGCTTGTTCTAGGCGAATCACTGTGCGAGGTAGCGCCGCATAAGTCATGTTTTTTCGTGCGTGCAGCCGGCTCCATCGAATTATAAGACGTTGTCACCTCAATAAATATTGATTCAGTTAATAAGTATATTAAAAACAAGGTTGAATTTAAGTGTATTGTACTCGGCTCTCATACAGCACGCTGCCCGTCGCAGTTTTACGTCGCTGAAATATTCGACTGTCGGTACACAGATAAACACTTGCAAAACAAAAAAATTAAACTGTAAGTATAGATACATTAACTGATAGCGATAATATAGATGAATGAAGATTGTCTGTTTCTCAATGTGTACGTCCCAGTTAAAACAACCGAAGAACGCTTACCAGTGCTTGTTTACATACCTGGTGGAGAGTTTACATCACGTTCGGGAAACCAAAATGATCTGTATGGACCACAATTTTTATTAAGATACGATATAATCTTCGTATCATTTAATTACAGGTAAATTATGAAATACATCATTATCATGTTCAAATATGATACTTAATTTGAAATATTTAAGAATTTGTTTGTCACAGACTGGGCGCTTTAGGTTTTCTCTCTTTTGAGAATGAAGAGGCTTCAGGCAATGCTGGTCTTAAGGATATGGTATTAGCATTACAATGGATCAACGAAAATATCGACAGATTTGGAGGAGACCGCAAGAAGATTACGATCGGAGGAAACAGTGCAGGAGCTGTTGCCACACAATACCTTTTACTATCACCCAAATCCACTGGTCTCTACCAACAGGCCATACAAATCAGTGGAAGCGCTTTGGGATATCGATTTTTAACTAGACATCCCAAGGAAAACGCCGTAGCACTAGCCAAAGAACTGGGCATAACATCTACTTCTTCGCGCAAAATTATAGCAAAACTAAAAGAAATAGACGCTTTTGACATAGTAAAAGCACAAGATACCATCGGCAAGAACGATCGTCGTAAGGGATTCAGGCCATTCGCTCCATTCGTACCATGCGTAGAAATCGAACATCCAGATGCTTTTATAACAAAAGAACCTAGAGCAATACTCAAGGCAGGCATTCCTAACAATGTTCCCATCCTTGCTGGATTCAATTCTGACGAGGGGTTGAAAATGTACCCGGCAGTAACCAAGAACCACACACTTATTGACTATTTAAATGCAGACTTCCAGCGTTGTATACCTTCCGACATAGGATATCCAAAAGACTCAGTAGAATCAAATAATCTATCTAAATCTATACAAACGTTCTACTTTGGCAATGGCGAAATATCTTATAATGTTACGCAAAAATTTGTAAATTTAATTACAGACACTATGTTTACTCACAGTATCGATTATGAGATAAAACTTCTTAAGGACAGAACAGGCAACAAGAAGTTATATTACTATGAATTATCCTTCGACGGGCAACTGAATCGACTTAAGATATCGGAGAACATCGATCGTCCTGGCACTGGTCATAGTGACGAATTAGGATACATATTTGTTACTAACACGACCAAACCTATATTGAACGACGTTGATGCAAGAAGTCGACGCATGCTCGATATTATGACAGGACTTATATCCAATTTTGTAAAGTTTGGGTAAGTGCAATATTACGAATTTTATGTTGGTTGGTTATTTGCTTTTCCATGCTGGACTGGGAGCGACAAAAAACATAGAATGTGCCAGCTGCGTTTCCTCCCGGGCATGCCGTAAAAACCAACTAAGGGATCCAAGAGTTTCAGTATATTGTAATTTAGGCGATGGGCTGACAACCTGTTACTACAGCAATATACCCACAAATCTATCTTGAATAACCCTCAAAATTTTGTCAGATGTAGTGGAACCCCATTAGGGATAAAGGCGTGATTGTATGTATATTAGTTATTAGCCTTTTCATTGTAAATATAACGTGATCCATTTATTCAAGGAACCCAACTCCAAAGAATAACAACATCGGAATAGACTGGAAAGAGAGCGGAAGCGCTCGTGATCATCTGTACATATCCGATCAACTACGTAACGTGGAGGGTCGTCCGATCCCTGAGCGTCTGCAGTTCTGGGACGATGTGTACGACCATTATTATCAATATGTTGAAAACGGAGGAAGAGTCGAATACAACGCCGTGCCTTAGAAACTGCATTGTACGTGTACGTTAAAAAATATATGTTTACTGTACTTCATCAACTTTTATGATTTTCAGAAATACAATCTGCACTATATCTATTAGAAAACCTTGTTTGTTTGTGCTAATAGACTAATCAAAAGGAATACTAAATCGATTAATAAAGTTTTTCCAAATTTTGAAAGCTACTTTGCAGTTTTTCTTTCTCTACACACTTACGTGTTTGTAATAAAAAATAAAGAAGATTTGATACAAATAGAGTTTTAAATTACGATTTCTTAAAAAAAACACAAACGTGATTTATTGAACAATTACAGATGTAAACAAGGATACATACATATAACCACGCCTTTATACCTAATGGGGTAAGCAGAGCTTAAACGACCTAAACAAAGGTCGTTCTGCCACGTCTGACAAAGTTTTGAGGGTTATTTAAGATGGATTTGTAGGTATATTGCTGTAGTGACAGGTTGTCAGCCCATCGCCTAAATTAAAATATACTGAAACCCTCGCATCCCTTAGCTGGCTTTTACAGAATGCCCGGGAGGAAATGCAGCTGGCACATTCTATGTTTTTCTCCCGCTCCCAGGCCAGCATGGAAGCACTTTAAATTGTAAACATGGATATAACGAGGTTATTACCGTATTAATATTACTTATTTAAACCAGAGTTCCATTTCCAATCGTTCGTGATAGTAATGACCGCTAACTACATTTATAAGTACCTTTACAATACACAAGCCATCATTAGCTTGATAAATATAATATGTGTCAGAACTACATAATTTGCAAGTAAAGTGACAGATTTTTATCTGATGTGATGGGAACCTTGGATGGAAGATCCAGCGAACAGGCATTTCAATCAACATTGTTCGACGAGATGGTTCTGTTTTATTTTTTCACGATTCTGATAGCATTTGCATCAGCTGACAGGACACTTGTCCAAACAACTACAGGCCCTATGAAGGGAACATTCATTGACAGTTTTGGAGTAAAGTACTTCGCGTTTCAAGGTATACCGTACGCTGAAAATCCAACGGGAGATCTCCGTTTTAGGGTAAGTGATAGCTAACTGATCAAACAGTAATATTCTGTGACTGTATAAGAATAGTTTTACTTCCATGTTTGACTAGAAAGCGACAGAAAAACATAGAATGTGCCAGCTGCATCTCCGAGCATGCCCGGGAATGCTGTAAAAACCAACTAAGGGATTTGAGTGTTTCAGTATATTGCAATTTAGGCGATAGGCTGACAACCTGTCCCTCCCTACTGCAATATACAGTTATATCTTAAACAACCCTCAAAACTTGTCAGACGTGGCGGAACGACCTTTGGGTCGTTGACGCTCTGCCTACCCCATTAGGGATACAGGCGTGATGGTATGTATAAGAATAGTTTATTATAATGTTTTATTCAAAAGGTATTATCGCACTGCACGAAATTTAAGGAATATCTATTGAAATGCCTTCAACCAAAGGCATTTGTTATGGAGAGAACAGGTAAGTCAAGGCAGTGAGATGACTAACTTGTCATAATAATTTAGATCTTTATTGTCTCCTGGACCTCATACCTACCTTCATTATCAGTATAATAAATACCTAATATTTACTTTATTTGTTTACTATTTTTTATATTCTTTCTATATATATATTTGAATGGATTCGTTATTTTGTTTTATATATTATTGATGTACATATAGTAGTAGTATATTTTTGTAACTAGTCGATAAGTTTCACTTTAATTTTTCTGAAATTTTCGATTATTAATATGCGATTAATAAGCACACTGCATAATTCTAATGGGGTAGGCAGAGCGTAAACGACCTAGAAAAAGGTAGTTCCGCGACTTCTGACAAAGTTTTGAGGGTTATTTAAAATAGATTTGGAGGTATATTGTTGTAGTGACAGGTTGTCAGCCCATCGCCTAAATTGCAATATACTGAAATCCGGATCCCGGATCCCTTAGCTGGTTATTACAGCATCCCCGGTAGGAAATGCAGCTGGCACATTCTTATGTTTTTCTCTCGCTTTCAGTCCAGCATGGAAGACGATTTTCGATTCGTTGTAGTAACAGGACGAAAAATTGCCGTTGGTGGCCGTTATTCGCAATTTTTATACCTGTTACTACAACGAACTATGAATCGCTAATTTGTAAAGTTCTAAATTATTTCAATTACTATTGCTTGAGAATGTTGGACCGGTTTTTCGATTCATTGCGTTTTTGGTGAGTTTTGTTTTTTTTTGCTGATGGGGGCGCCACTTAGGCCATATCGCCACCTTAATATGAATAATTATGATAAATAACTTTTTATGTTGTTATTACCTACACAATGCACTCGATTTTACAGTGTTCGTCAGGTCCACCGTCTGGTGGAACATATTACGTCCAATTTTCATGAACGCAAACCCAAACCCACAGGAGCCGTCTTCCTTGATGTAGCGAAAGCATTCGACAAGGTCTGGCACAACGGTCTGGTGTACAAGCTATACCAGCTCGGTGTGCCGGATCGTCTCGTACGTATCGTACGTGACTTTTTGACGAACCGCAGCTTCCGTTACAGAATCGAAGGCGCCCTGTCCACCCCTCGCCCCATTAGAGCCGGAGTCCCTCAGGGCTCTGTGCTATCCCCTCTCCTCTTCACCCTATATACCAGCGACCTTCCCAGTACGCCCCAGACGCAGCTCGCTCTGTTCGCAGACGACACTGCGATCTATGCCTCCTGTCGCAGACCCCAATTACTTGGCAGATACCTCCAGCGCGCCCTAGACTCCGTCGGGAGCTGGTTCCGCAAATGGAGGTTCGAAGTCAATCCCGAGAAGAGCACCGCCGTGCACTTTACTCGTGCCAGATTACGTCGTACCCTCCCAGCTGTAAAGCTGTACGGTCGACCCATCCCATGGTCCAAAGACGCCAAGTACTTGGGGGTTACTCTTGACTCCCAGCTTAACTTTGCGAAGCACATCAGGAGAGTCCGAAACCGCGCCAAATTTGTCATGGGCCGGCTCACCCCAATCATACGCAAACGCAGTAAACTCTCCCTTAGAAATAAGGTGAGGCTTTACACTACATGCGTTCGACCCATAATGACCTACGCCAGTGTGGCCTTCAGCCACACCTACCCCACCTATCTGAACACCCTCCAGGTAGTTCAAAACAGCTTCTTGCGGAGGGCAACCGGGGCCCCCTGGTACCTCCGCAATTCTGACATTCACATCGATCTCGATGTCCCGTCTCTCAAAGAGTTCATGAAGCAAGCAGCCATACGCTTCTTCGACAAAGCCCCTCACCACCCTAACCCTCTTGTAGTTAGCGCCTCTAACTACGTTCCCCAACCTGCGACTCGTTACAAACGAAGACCTAGGCATGTCCTTACCGACGGCGATGACCAAATTACCCTTGCATTTAATGCTGCCAATATTAGTCGAGCCACACTCTGCACAAGCTCTTCCAGCAACCGCGCACCCCGCCGGCGGGGTCGCGGAGGTCCCTCCTTTGCTCCCCACTTTGGGGTTTACCGGCACGTACCGGGCAGATTCTCTCCGATAAGGAGTCCCCAAGGCAACGCCATAAGCCGAGGTCCGAGCCCTAGTGGGCGCCCTTAGGCAGTTGCCATTTCATTAAGGGTGTAGATTGCGTGTAGCAACTCCCCGCCTTAGCCCGGTGACGCATTGCATACACTTTGTAGTATTTTGCAAACAGGTCCATTCAAAAAAAAAAAAAAAACTCGATTTTACATGCCATCGGATGCTGGAATTGGGATCTGTCTGTCATTTGCAGACCGATGGCACGGGAGATCTATTCCCTCCGGTTTTCGATTTATAGCCTGTGGTTTTATGCAATATATATAATTTTTACGCCATGTCATACAATACGTATAATATTAATATTTATGTATTACGGTGCTGACAGAATATCAGTGTTACTGGTTATAGATATAACTTTTAAGAAATGCTGAGTCAGCTCCATTTCTTGTGCAGTGCAGATCACAGCATTCAATTTAAAAAAATGTTTTCATGTATGTAACATAAGACATAAGTCTACTTACAGTGTGTTGAGTATTGTATTGTTTCATGAATAAACATTTTTCTATTCTATTCAATATGGCGCTATGATATGGTGGATAAAATTGAGAAAAATACTAGGGAAATGTGCGGCAAAACTCTTGCGGGCAAAGCATCCCCGGACACAGGAGGACGTCGCTGCGCGGCAGCCTCGCCGCCGACCTCGCCGGAAGTCGAAGCCCACCCCTACCATGGAGAACGAGGCCTCACAAGTGGCTACTGTTCCTGCTGCGCCGAAAACAGATGTCGACAGAGACGGTTTTACTCTAGTGCAAAACCGGAAGAGCCGTCAATGTCGCAAGCGTAACCACCGCGGCACCGCCACCGTCGCCCCCACATTGCTGAAGGCGGCGCTACCATCCGCGCAGCTCTACGTGTCCCGGCTAGACGCTAGTAGTACGACGAAGGACATCGAGGAGTACGTGCGGAAATCGTGGCCAGTCTACAGCCAGGAGCCAATCCACCGAGTGCTTGTGAGACAGCTGGAGTCGAAGCGGCCGACAACGTTCAGGTCGTTCGTGATCCGCGTCTCCAAGTTCCAAGAGAGCGTGCTCCTGAACTCTGCATTCTGGCCGATGCGGGTCGTATTTCTTCGCTACAGACCTCTTCCCGTCGTTCATATGTCGAAGTAATATTTAAGTATTTATAAATATGTATGTTAGTCTGTAAGGTGTATATTCTATGGCCCTCTGTTTATATTATTTAACATCTACTAATGTAAATATTGCCTGAAATAAAATGATTCATTATTATTATAATCATACCTAGTCCCTTTTAGTGTTGTTATTATGAGAGTAATGGATGGATTTTAATTTTAGTTTTAACTAGTGGTATCTAAGCTGAATATTATTATATATTTTTAATATATTATTGTAGTTTCATCTTTGGAAGTTATTTGGCATGATGTTAATTATTTAATTGTGCAAAATTTTGATAGTAAATTAGGATAAGGAAATTATTATCATTAATATTTTAGGCCCGTATTTTAATCAGCACTTGAGTGAGACTGACAGCGCGTTTGAGTTCGTATCAGAAATGTCATTTCATTACATTATGACCTGTCAAATCCATAGTTAACACTGTTCTCAATCTTGATCGTTTCATAAATACGGGCCTTAGAAAGTCAGGTAAAATTGCTGTGCCAGTGTTATTTATTACCTATGTCAGTCAGTCTGTCATTTTAAAGATACAATTTGATTTTCTAAAGACCCTCCAAAACTACTGTGGCCGATGACCGATGTGGCAAGTAAAGAAGCCATTAGAAATGACCATTTGCCTTGAATAAAATAGGCTACCTTTAACCCTGGAAAAAATCTAAATAATAATATCCAAGGATTCATCATAATAATATTCAACATTTTGAAGATAATATTTTGTTACCTTATTTCGTTCTTATGCCGTGTCTATTATTATTTGTGAATGTTAAATATTGCTGTTGATTCTGTTGTAGACACAACTTAACTTATTTTGGTTCGGTTTTGTTACTTAATAAAATTTCAAATGATATGAAAGAAAGAGAATAGTAGATTCGTTTCCGGCGGGGCTCGAGCCTGCGTCTCTGTAACGTCGCTATGACGTGTGCATAAAAAAGACTATGATAAATTTGTCACTCCTGCTACCGTTTCTGTAGATTAGTTGGTAGAGTGATGGACCGGCATTCCAGAGATGGAGGTTCGGGTCCTGCCGGGGGCGGGTATGTTATTTTCTCTTTTCATGCCATACATACATACATACATACATATAATCACGCCCTTATTCCTAATGGGGTAGGCAGAGCGTAAACGACCCAAACAAAGGTCGTTCCGCCACGTCCGACAAAGTTTTGAGGGTTATTTAAGATAGACTTGTAAGTATATTGCTGTAGTGACAGGTTGTCAGCCCATCGCCTAAATTACAATATACTGAAACCCTCGGATCCCTTAGCTGGTTTCTACAGCATACCCGGGAGGAAATGCAGCTGGCAAATTCTATGTTTTTCTCTCGCTCCCAGGCCAGCATGGAAGAAACCAGCATTTTTCATGCCATGCTATTATATAATATGAAATAAAAATAGCATAGTGAGTGCTAAAAATCCTAATATAATATTCGAATAGAATAAAGACAGCAACATTGATACTTTGACAACACTGATTACAGTCCTGTCAAAGTGACGTATAACTTAACGCTTAAAATAGGACGACACCACCTAGCACGCCATCTTGTTTTACGCGTGTAACGTCTTCTGTGTTGCTGTCTCTATTTTATTCACATTTTAGAATGTGACAGAAACAAACTGGAATGGGTTGGGTTGTGTCTGCAACGGAATCGTCACCATTGATTCTGTATCGGTAATTTTTTATAGTCAGCCCCAGCTTCGCACAGAAATCATCAGTGTTTTTCTACCATATTATGCAAGTATTATACATATAAACCTTCCTCTTGAATAACTCTATCCATTAAAAGAAACCGCATCAAAATCCGTTGCGTAGTTTTAAAGATCTAAGCATACATATGGATATAAGGACAGAGAAAGCGACTTTGTTTTATACTATGTAGTGATTATAAGCTATGGCTAAGAACTAAAGGACTAAGCTAAGAATCGCCTGAACTAAATATAGTCATATTATTACTATTTGTACTATCTGATAAAAAAAAACATACTAGTTTTTGTTTTTTGCATTTTTTGTATTTTTACTTTTTGAGTGTCGCTCGTTTTGCGTTTTGTACATTAAGCGCCAAAGGGCTTATAAATAACAAAGCTTTAATAATAAAAAAATATATATTACCTATAGATGACAGCATGTAGGCATGTGGACAGCATGTGGACATATTTTTAAGCGTCAAACTACTATGATACTTAAAAACATAATAATATCTTATTTCTCGTAAACATGTATCTAATATATATCGCTTATGAATCTCTAAATTATGTATCAAAAAGACCTTTTAAATAAGTAATATTTTAATAATAATAAAAACTTTCAATTAAATTACAAAGCATTTCTAAAACAAATAGTGTAACGGTTGACTAGACGTCACAGGTTCTACCTAGTATGAAGTCCAGTTTAAAGAGATTTTGCAGCCCCCAGTACCCAAAATTCCATGGAGCGATGTGTTAGACGCAACATACCCTGGACGTGTTTGTCCACAAACGGAAGGGGCTTACAAGAAGGAAGAAATGGACGAAGCCTGTCTGTTTCTGAACATCTTTGTTCCTGCCAATAAAGGCGATGAACTATTGCCAGTGTTCTTTTTCATACACGGTGGGGAATTCAAATCGCTTTCGGGAAATGCAAATAATGTGTACGGACCACAACTCCTATTGCGACACGATATCGTCATCGTAACGTTTAATTACAGGTAAGCATTACCGAGAATATTGTCTTCTTAGCGAGTAGATTCTCGAGTCGATCAGCGACCCGATGAACTCTGGTGTCAAAGTTTTCAAACCACCTAGCAGCACAGCTCAATAGCTGTTGACCTCTGACATGGTTTGAGTAACGACCACTATCAAAAGCAGCCACCGGGGCCGACTGCTTAACGTGCCGTCCGGAGCACAGAATCCTTTTTCTTTTCCGACAATCAGGTGATTCAGCCTGCAATGTCCTAACCAAACTGGGGAAAACCTCACAAAATGATAAATTGACAAAAATCAACTTTGTGTTCCCCCTGGGAATCGAACCCAGGACCTCAGGATCGTAAGCCCATGGCTCTGACCACTAGACCACGGAGGAAGGAATATTGTAAGACACTAAAAGGACCCAAGGGTGTATTGCAATTTTGGCAATAATGGACCGACAACTGGTCTCTGAAAAAATACACCAAAATACCGAGATGATAAAACTGCCTAGGCCATTGACATTCTGCCTACCTTTACCTTATGTAACTTTCTTTTTCTAGGCTGGGTGCATTAGGGTTTCTCTCTCTTGAAAATAGAGAGGCACCTGGCAATACTGGTCTCAAGGATATGGTGTTGGCGTTGCAATGGATCAACGACAATGTGGACAGGTTCGGCGGAGACCCCAACAAAATTACGGTCGGAGGCAACAGCGCCGGCTCCGTTGCTACACAATACCTTGTGCTATCGCCCAAATCAGTCGACCTCTTCCAGCAGGCCATACAAATCAGTGGAAGTGCTCTAGGATACAGATTCATTACGAGACATCCTAAAGAAAACGCTGTAGCGTTAGGTGAAGCTCTGGGCATACAATCCACTTCTGAACAAGAACTGCTAGAAAAATTAAAAGAAGCTGATGCTTTTGACATTGTTGAGGCACAAGAAAATTTCGGCAAGCACGATCGTCGTAATGGTTTCAGGCCATTTGCGCCATTCGTACCGTGCGTAGAAATTGAACATGCAGGTGCTTTTATAACGAAAGAACCGAGAGCAATACTTGAGGAAGGTGTTCCCAACAATGTGCCTATCCTTGCTGGATTCAACTCCGACGAAGGTTTAAAAATGTTCTCAACAATAACAAAGAACCGTCAGCTTATAGACTTTTTAAATGAAGACTTTCAACTTTGCATTCCAAGTGACATCGGATATCCACACGACTCAGAAGAATCAAAGAATTTAGCGAAATCCATACAAAAGTTTTATTTAGATGACGCTGAAATATCTGATGATGTCATGCAACAATTTATAAATTTAATTACAGATACCATGTTCGCTCACGGTGTCGATTACGCTTTAAAACTTCACAAGCAGAGATCAGACAGCAACAAATTGTATTACTACGAATTTGGATTTGATGGTCAACTAAATATGCTTAAAGTAGCTAATAAAATAGATCGCCGTGGCACAGCCCATGCTGACGAATTAGGGTACTTATTTGTTACCAATACGACTAAACGTAGACTGTGTGATCTTGAAGCAAGAAGTCATCGTATGCTCGATATTATGACAGAAATTATGGCTAATTTCGTAAAATTCGGGTAAGGACAGTTAAATCTGTTCATATTATTACTTTGTTTTCCATTGAACTAAAATATATGGTCAATTTCAGGAACCCTACTCCAGAAATCAATAATATTGGAATAGAATGGAAAGAAAGCGGTGAAGACAGAAGTCATCTTTACATAGACGAACAACTCCTATATGTGTGTGGCCGACCGATTCCCGAGCGTCTGCAGTTTTGGGACGATGTGTATGAACAATATTATCAATATGTAGAGAATGGAGGGGAGGTTGAATATAATGCTATTCCTTGAAAGTGGTAGACTTTCAAGGAATAGCATTACAAACACGCAATCTGTTTACAAGATTTGGCTGAAATTTTGGGAAACGCGTAATCTCCGCTTCCTTACCTATAGTTACGATAGAACATCAAATAAATTACTTTTAATAAATATCTTCATCTGCCTAAACACGCAGTGAGAATAAAAAATACGGGCGTCTTAAAATTTCGATTTATTACACAAATAACACGATCATTCATAATAACAATCCAGAACTTTCCAACATAACTCAATCACTCAAGGAAGATATCAAGGCCACGTACCTTGCTTCTTTTACAATGCTAAGATTTAGACGTCTTCCACTTTGACCTGGTCCCTGGCTACTTGGAAGGCGGCGATGAGCGCGGCCAGCTCGATACGCTCGCTGCAGCCGGTGGCCAGCCGCGCCTCCGCGTCCGCCATCTTGATCAGCAGCGAGATTAGTACTTCAGGCGGGAGTTTCACTGCAGAACGAGAGGAATATAGAAGAAACTACAGTTTAAAGCGATTCTACCTACTGGTGAAATTGGTCAACATTTTCCAATAGATAATGGGTCGATATATGAAAAAAAAATTGTTTCTCATCTATGTTTTAATAGGAGCGGCAATTTCTGTTTTTATATTTCAATTTGTCACGGAATTGTTTACTTTCACCGATGAACAGATGATCATACACATTAGGACATGATAATAATAAAGAAATATTAAAAAATACATGTATTACATGCAATAGCTCAAGGGTGGTAATGGTAGACGGCGGGAGAATGAAATCTGTCCATGAGTATATTTATCTCGGCCAAATAGTCTTATTCCAGGCACGAAAAGACAGTGAAGTTGCTCGACGCACAGAAATTGCCTGTAAGAGCTATTGGTCGATGAAAGAACGTATAAAAGGTGACTTGCCTATATCTTTAAAACGAAAACTCGTGGACGTATGCATTCTCCCAGTTCTCACCTACGGAGCTCAGAGTTGGTCTTTGACGGAAACTGGTCCAGACTCGCGGTTTGCAAGAGAGCCATGGAGCGCAGTATCCGCAACTGATCGACAGAGTCAGAAACACTATACTGCGCTCTAAGACACAAATATCTGATATGACCTACACCGCCGCTAAGCTGAAGTGGGATTGCGCCGGCCACGTCTGCCGAATGCCGGATGAATTGTGGGCAAAGACCACCACACAGTGGTAGCCACCAAATGACAGAAATCGACGCGGTAGACCTAGACGACGATGGGGAGACGAGTTGGATGCCTTCAGCAAGTAATGGCCGGAAGATGCACAAAATAGGGAGTTTTAGAGGGAGCGGGAAAAGGCCTTTGCCCAGCGGCTAGATAAGATAAGATACAATATATACAAGATACGCGCGAAAAACATAATCCTTCCTTGACAGTCAGGTAAAAAGACAAAACTACTGGTACCTATATTATAGTAAGCTAATGGACTGGCTGATTACATACGCTTCGTGTAAATAAAAAAAAAGCATGGCAAATAAATGACAGTGAGATGCAATGAATGGTCATAATGACGACCGTGGCCTTGTAAGTAAATATTTAAACTACTAGGTATATAAAAAAACTATATGGAATGGAGTCATAGCACATATTATAACCTAAATAACAACAATTTACACGATGCAACGCAAACATGTACTTTATTGGTTTGCATCGTGAATATTAATAGCAATAATTTGCGTGATCACTGAAATAACCTTAGCCTAATAATGAGGGAAACTGGCACTTACCTCTCTGTATTACGCTGTGAACTTCAGATAAGATATCGCTGAGTGCTAGACCTTTTACGATTTTAAGATCTTGAATATCTGTGTTGGATGTTCAGGAAATTATATTATTATTATAGACAAATGAGGTGATTGCATTAAATGAGGTTTTTCCATGCTGGACTGGGAGCGAACGAAAAACATAGAATGTGCCAGCTGCATTTCCTCCCGGGCATGCTGTAAGAACCAGCTAAGGGATCCGAGGGTTTTAGTATATTGCAATATAGGCGATGAGCTGACAACCTGTCACTACAGCAATATACCTCCAAATCTATTTTAAATAACGCTCAAAACTTTGTCAGATGTGGCGGAACGACCTTTATTTAGGTCGTTTACGCTCTGCCTACCCCATTAGGGATAAAGGCGTAATTATATGTATTTATGTATGTACAAATGAGGTACAAATAAAAGTCTATTATATTATAAAATAATAAACAAGTGTTATTCATATTGAAAATATAATGTGTTTATTTACGGAGTGCGGTTTAGTACTCACAAGTGAGTCACTACAAACTTTAAATTTATTTAAGTTAAAGTAAACACAGTAAACAGGCCTCATCACACGGGGTCGGCCCTCGACCCTCGTACCTCACGGGGTCGGCTACCTAATCTAGGCAATTGAACGAGGGTACTGGTTTTTACGCAGAGCGAATGCCATCTGACCTCCGCAAACCAGGAGGGAAACCAGACCCAATCCTAGATTAGGTCAGAGTTTTCAAGCCGCCAATGCTTAGCACTGGCCTCTGACATGGCTTAACGAGTAATATACATACATACATACATACATTAATCACGCCTTTATCCCTTACGGGGTAGGCAGAGCTTTTAACGACTCGTAAAAAGCGCTTTCGCCACGTCTGACAAAAATTGAGGGCAATTTTAAATTGTAATATGTATTGCTATAGTGACAGGTTGTCAGCCCATCGCCAAAATTACAATACACTGTAAACCTCGAGTCCCTTTTGCTGACTTCAACAGCATGCCCGGGAGGAAGGGTACCTGGAACATTCTATGTTTTTCTATCTCTCCCAGTCCAGCATGGAAGGAACGAGTAATATCTACGGTATAAAATGATATTAACCGGAACCAACGGCTTAACGTGCTTACAGAAGCATGGAAAAAGCGCCCAATAAACGTACATATGAAATTCGAAATCCGAAAAAGACATAGGTACGTGGTGGGATTCGAACCACGACTTCCCCGCTCAGGAACGAGCGGCCCTATCCACTACACCATCGGGTTCTCTTAAAACACAGTAAACAGGCCTCATCGTTTGAATATTTATTTTCAAACAAACAAGCAAACCTGTGCTAAAATCTACAATACAATGCATATCATTAGTACGAGGGGTGGCTGATAAGTAATCTACCTAACTATGAAAGAAAAGACTTTGATGGCTAGTTTATTTTTTATTTTTCTATATAGTCTCCTGCAAGTGAAATACACTTATGACATTTGCAAATAAGTGACATCATGCCGTTATAATAGTAATTTTTATTTTGCTCGTCAAAATGGTCAGTCACAGCCTCTTTCATTTCTTCGTCCGTCGAAAATCTGCGAACCCTCAATTTTTTCTTTAAATCTTTGAATAAGAAATAGTCACAGGGAGCCAGATCTGGACTATAAGGTGGATGGTTAATTTCTGTGAAGCCGTTTTTGCTCAGGGCTGACCTCGCCGTTAAGGCTGTGTGTACAGGAGCATTGTCTTGTAAAATCAGAACACCTTTGCTGAGTTTGCCTCTCCGCTTTTCTTTGATTTGTTCACGAAGCTGGTCAAGCAAGTTTGCATACTATTCAGCATTCATTGTTGTATTTTTAGGCAAATAATCTATCATCAAAATCCCTTCTACATCCCAAAATACGGTGGCCATTAGTTTTCCAGCCGACGGCCGAACCTTGAACTTCCTTGGCGGCTTTTATCCTTTAAATTTCCATTGCATTGACTCTTGTTTGCTTTCCGGATCCCACTGGCGAATCCAAGTTTCATCACAGGTCACAATTCGAGAGATAGTCTCTTCTTCTTTACCTTTGACCAGGTCTAGAAATGACTGACAACATTCTACTCGCCTTTGTTTGTCAAAGGAGGTCAACATTCTAGGGACCCAACGCGCGCTCACCTTGGACATGCCCAAATGTTCGTGAATAATTTCATGAACTCGTTCCTTGCTAATGCCCACATCTCTGGCTATCTCCCACTGCTTGATTCGCCGATCTGCAAGAATCAGGTTCTTCACCTTTTCAACTTTATCTGCGGTAACAGCAGAAATTGGCCTTCCACTACGTGTGTCGTCTTCCAGGCTCTCATGGGCATGTTTAAATTGCTTCGACCAAAACTTTATGACGAATTCAGAAGGACTTGAATCACCAAACACCTTTAACATGCGCTCTCTGATCTGCGTAGGCGTATTTCCTTCTTTACTTAGGAATTTAATCACTGCTCGATGCTCAAATTTCATCATTTTGCAATTTTCTTTCGACATGGTGAAATCAAAGCCGCGCCAAAAAAACAAAAGCAAGCGAAAAAAAATAAGCGTCATAATTTTGAAAAAGGAATAAATATAGAATATGATTTTGCAATGGCCAGTTCGATTTTCAAAACTTTCTTTAACAAAGTAGATTTTATATCAGCCGCTCCTCGTAGTTTAGCATCCCGAATTTCAGGATTTTGGCAGAGTTTGAGAACTACAGTCGAATCAGTGTCATTTATTTTTTGACTTAGGCTACACTAGGAGCAAACCCATTTCAAGTAAATGACAATAATGCGCTTACATAAAACTTTAGTTCACAAATGATCTCTAATGCTATGCGGTATTGCCTATGTAAACTTTCTATGAGTATTAGTGGTGCCATTCACTTAAACCCGGACGCGTTCATGCATATCGTATAGATTCGTCGCTCGCCGCGCTGGTTTGAGCATATTTTCTCTTTATTATCATTTGATTTGATCTGCGCATTGTGAAATGTATTTGTTTTCTAAGGCATCTGAGTGTTTATTGTCTGAGCCCGATGGTGTAGTGGATAGGGCTGCTGCCTCCTGAGCCGTACGGTCGTGGTTCGAATCCCACCACGTACCAATGTGTTTTTCGGTTTTAGAATATATGTACGTTTATCCGGAGCTGTTTCCGTGCTTCGGAAGGCACGTTAAGCCGTTGGTCCCGGTTAATATTGTTTAATACCGTAAATATTAGTCGTTAAGCCATATCAGAGGCCAGTGCTAAGCATTGGCAGCTTGAAAACTCTGACCTAATCTAGGGTTGGGTCTGGTTTCCCCTCACTACCCTCGTTCAATCCCCTAGATTAGGAAGCCGACCCCGTGAGATACGGGATAAGGCTAGGGAGATGATGGGGATTATTTAATAGCTTTAACTTGCTTCTATATGAGATGAATAAGCAATCGAATATACAAACCACCTTATAGTCAATTGTCACAATAGATAACGTCATGCTGAAGCAAAATAAAAAATACATAAAACTTTACGCAATGTATGCTGTTGATTGAGTAAAAGCGTGACTCCTGCTCTGAAAGACATGCGCTCTCTGATCTGCGTAGGCGTATTTCCTTCTTTACTTAGGAATTTAATCACTGATCGATGCTCAAATTTCATCATTTTGCAATTTTCTTTCGACATGGTGAAATCAAAGCCGCGCCAAAAAAACAAAAGCAAGCGAAAAAAAATAAGCGTCATAATTTTGAAAAAGGAATAAATATAGAATATGATTTTGCAATGGCCAGTTCGATTTTCAAAACTTTCTTTAACTAAGTAGATTTTATATCAGCCGCCCCTCGTAGGTAGTATGGAATCTTGCTTCTATTGAAAAAGGATACTCTTAAAGCAGGTAGCGAAGTCGTTCTCATTCATCAGCCAGTTGAGGATGTTGTTGATATCGGAGCGCAGCGGGTGACCCACGCAAGTGTAGACGTTGTCTTCTGTGACGTCACGATACGCGAGCCATGTGCTCTGTAGTGTGTTGAGAACCTTACGCATGTCACCGCCTGATAGGGTTAGCAGCGCTTTCAAACCGTCTTCTGACATTTTCACGCTGGAATAAAGATGTTAGTAGAGCAGGAGGTAGATAGGTAGAAAATGACGGAAGAGTTCACTTAGTTACCAAAAATATTCTAATAGACATGACATGACAAATTAAACAAAGTTCCACGAAAATGTGCAGGGTTGTTAAACTTATTAAAATATGTTGTCATAGCTAGCTATATAGAAATAAAATACGCAGTAAAGGGACGCGAAGAACGTGATTAAATGATTCAGTCAGCGAACTTTTCAGGGAGAGTATCAGTATTAGCGCATCTTCAAGGAAGCGTAAAGCAATCATCAATCATATCAAATATCTCATCATCATAATATGGCTTACCCCTCAGCTTTTGCAATCTCCTGAAGCCTGGGCACTATGAGCGCCTGGTTGAGCGGCGCGAACCGGAACCGAGTGCATCTGGACTGCAGCGCCGGGATGATCTTACCCAGGTAGTTGCATATTATGCAGAATCGCACGTTCTCCGTGTACTTTTCGATTACTGTAACGAAACAGTGTCATCAATCATTGATGTTTGGAAAATATATTGAAGCATGGAGTGGCACAAAGCGAGGTATGGTTGGATTAGAATCATAGACCTGATAAAAGACAGAGAGGCACAACAGATATCTTGAAAAGAAGTTGGTCAGCAGCTTCACCTTCAACTTTTTCTTCTTGGTTGCTCGTTTGTACCACTCAGTAATCAAAGAGTATACTTACCTACATAAATGCGCTCAAACTAATTTAGTATAGGGTAACTGATAGTAAAAATAAAACACCGTTGTAACAACAAACATCTTTACTACTGTACAGAACAAACAGACGAATTAGCTTTTCTCTGCAACTGTCGGAGAGCTTTTCTATTCATGATGAGGGCCTGTGAGGGGGCCACGTGGCCGTTGACGTCGGGCTCTCTTGGAGGCCGCGGCATAGGCGACCGGCCGTTGGTGGCGGCGGGGATCGCACGGACGCTGCTGCCCAGCACTCGGGATACTAGGTGCGTGAATGCGGTGTTCACCTGGGGATGGAATGATGTGGTTCATTCTAACAATCTTTGTCTAGAGATGACATAGGAGAAAGAGAGTGTGGAGCCTAGGATTGTTTGTCTAGATGTGACATAGGAGAAAAAGAGTGGGGAGCCTCGGATTCTTCATCTAGATGTGACATAGGAGAAAAAGAGTGTGGAGCCTCGAATTCTTCATCTAGATGTGACATAGGAGAAACAGAGTTTGGAGCCTCGGATTCTTCATCTAGATGTGACATAGGAGAAACAGAGTTTGGAGCCTCGGATTCTTCATCTAGATGTGACATAGGAGAAACAGAGTTTGGAGCCTCGGATTCTTCATCTAGATGTGACATAGGAGAAACAGAGTTTGGAGCCTCGGATTCATCATCTAGATGTGACATAGGAGAAACAGAGTTTGGAGCCTCGGATTCTTTGTCTAGATGTGACATAGGAGAAAAAGATTGTGGAGCCTAGGATTCTTATTGCATAAGTTATTGATGGTTTCTCGTTTTCCTCTAAAGAAAATCTGGATTGTTTAGATGGTCAATAAAGTTTCATGTTATGCACTTTTACGTGGAGAGGGACATTAGATTGACTTCATCCTGACTCTACTGATATGGGTTCCTAAGTAGGCAGAACAGATTACATATTATGCATTTTTTACCATTCAGGGTTAGTATGGTAAAAATTGCATACCTATGGAAATGAAAAAATAGAACGCGGTTAAAATTACGAGACCGACTGTAGTTCAGTTACCTACCGTTTCTCCAGTCCTGGCGGAACCCTTGAAGTTCTCCAACAAATGTTCCGAGGAGAACTTCTGTACGACAGATAGCCTCACCGCCCTTTGGTGCTCCAAATCAGACTTGTTGCCGAATAACGCCATTATAGGCTTTTTAGACTCCGTCTCGAAGATACGTTTGACGGTTGCAAACCATATACGGAGTTTCTCGAAGCTTTGAAGGTTGGTTAGGTCGTACACGAATACGACCACCTAGAAATAAATAGCAATTAAAATCTAGTGCTAGGTTAAAGAAATGTGTCGCTAGAAAGGCAGAAAGAAGCTTGCTCCACCAGCTCATTCCTCCACAGACTTGACTTACATCAGACGCATAAAGGTAGTTAGCGAGCATGGCTGTCTCGAGCGCGTTGCCGGCGACGTCACACAGCTGCAGCGGCACTGGGGGGCGGAGGCCGAGGCACTGGCCTGCCATCACCTCAGCGCCCTGCGTGCTGCTCGTGCTCGTGCTCGTGCTCGTCCCGAGGTAGCGCGTGCACAGGCTTGTCTGTGTGTAGAAGACTTTATATACTCTTTGGGGTTTTACTTTTATTGAGGGTGCTTCTTTTGAATTTTATTAATCTATAAGCAATTCAGCCCGTTATATTGGCTTCTAAGGCTATAAATTCGAACAACGTAACAAAACGTGCCGCACGACGTATTGCAATAAGTTTTACTACAACAAATTTCTTCTGATGGTTTTACTTCTTAGCCGGCATTTAAAAGAAGGGAGACGAATCCAGTACCTGTTGTACTTGTTGTTTTTAATATCACCTTTCATATCTATGATACTGGAGTTTACTTTAGATCAGATAAATGCCAATAACTTACCTTTCCAGTGGCAGGCTCCCCCACCACAGTAATTTTAACAGTTCTGCTTTGCACATCTTCATCTTCACTGTCCGACATTGTATTAAAATAAATTTTGGAAGTTCACAATCCATTTAAAAAAAAACCGCAATTTATCAGACTTTAGGGATCACAAGACTTAAAAAAGTTTGTTATTAAATATAAGTTTCTAAAAAATGCATCAGTACATTATTAAATTATTGCAAATATGATTAACTTTCATTAATAATGATGAGTTTCAACTGTTTAAAGTAATACAAACAAGCAATTAAACAAATGACTTAAAAGTAAAGGGTCAAGAAAGTTGTGTTTTCATTCTTGTAGTCATAGTAACCACACACTCACAGTAATTAAACTCACACCTTCTAGAAACATGAGTCTTATTTTCTAGAACCCAAGACTTAAAGAAAGTTATGAGTAATGGTTGTACGTAGTATTATAGTTACTCTGTGGTAATAGCCAATCTTGACAATGAACTTGGCAAAATCAATAATACTAAAATTTTGTTGTTGTTCAGAAGCAGTGCAGTATGTATGTAACGTAGAGTATCCTATCTTATGTAGCATATATTATGTATTAGTTTATCATAAGATATGTATCAGTATATTTGTTTTTATTGAAATATTTATTTAATAGTGTGTAAATATTGTCTAAATGTAGTAATATGCACTATCCCGCTTTCTGCTTGTACAATTTCTATACCCAAAGGTTGCCTGGTAGAAATTGCTGCTTTAGCAATAAGGCCGCCTATATTGTACTGTCACGTTTGTTCCTTTTTATTTCAGTTGTATGTGTTTCTTTGTGCAATAAAGAATTTTGTATTGTATTGTATGTAAGTTTCATACACTACAGAACAAGACATGTTGTAAAGAACATGAGGGTATATTAATCAATTCATTTTTGTTTAATGATGTTATAAAAAAATTGTGTGTTGCTATTTACTATTGGCAAAATATTACTCAGTATATGAAAAGAGCTTACAAATAGGAACTTATATTAATTTGGGTACATTAATATTTCAATTGATTTTATATGTGAAGTGCAAATAAATTTGCACATTAACATTTTTTTTAAAAATTCCTTCCATTTCAAGACTATTTTTTACCTCCTTCAACATGCACTTGTACACCCTCATTCCTAAAACACTTAATTAATAAAATGCTAAACACTTACTTCTCCTGAGAGCATTCTGAGCATCATTGGTCATGGCATCAGCTTCGTCCAATATGATTAGCTTTGGTCCCGCTTTGAATATGGTCCGTGTGGATGCAAAACTGAGTATCTGACCCCGCACTATGCCAATACCTCGATCGTCTGATGCATTCAACTCCAACACCTGTTAATGAAAACTGATCCAGTATACCAACCTAATCTTGTGCATAATCCTGTTTTTATTAATTTTAAGTACTGTGATGACGTCATAGCTGTTAGTTATCCTAACATATAAAAATTAAATTAATTTTTTGTTGTATGTAAATTGCTATATTTATTATGAATAATCCGGATTCATCTCTTTGCATATGTTGCGGCAAAAATATTGATGTTGATTTAGAAGATAACTGAAAACAAACCATAGAATTAAACTGTTGAGGAGTGTACATTTGTCTGGCACAAGCCAGGATTGTGGATGTTTTACCAGTACCAGGCGGGCCATAGAACAGCAAATGTGGCATCTGATTCTCTTGCATGAACTGGTTTACTGAAAATTATATATAAGAAGTGTAAAATGTTATTATTCTAAACAACATAACCTATACAATAAAAAAACTAAGTAAACTTACTTGTTCTCACTATTTCGTCGTGAGATACCAAGTCTTCTAGCTTGGATGGTCGATATTTCTCTACCCTGTGAGCAAAATAATTTATATTAATTGAAAATCTTTACAAAAACACAAGTTATAAAGCCGGGCGATGATACGTTCAATTTGTACTTCTTACCATGGCAAATTCTTGATGGACTCTCCAACGGTCATGTTGAATAATTTTAAATATTATGGGTAACAGCGTAAAAACACTTGTTCCTCTTTCTTTCCCGTATTTTTCTAAAATTATCCGAAAAACAATAATATAACTATCGCGCGCAATTTTCAGCGAGCGAAATGACAGTTGTGTTTGACAGTGACACTGACAGGACAGTTTTTTTTTCTCCTTGGTTTTACGGCTCTGGAAGCTCGGTCCTTTTGAGCTGACAGAGTGTTGCCAAGTCTCTTTAGTATGAAATCGCCGATAAGTCAATTTTAAGTCACCTACATTGAAGTATTAATAATAATTTACGAATTGTGTAAATAGCTATTATTTTAAATGCTTGAGTCCTTTCCTTTAAGACTCTATTTAGTACGTATGTTATTTAAATAATTTGGTTCGATCTCAAAATCTTGAGTCAAAGAGGGTGGATCATGGGTGGATGTTAGAAATTTCCAATGATTATTAAGAAACCCCTTGTGTTTGGGTCCATTTTGTTCGTATTCTTACCCTATATAATGACAATATCCTACTTAGCCTAATTATTTTTGAAGTAGCCTGATATCACCTAATATTTTTTTCGAGATAGCCTAAATTGCGACCAGTCGCAAATGGCAATTTTTGGTCGCCACGGCACCCTCCGAGATAGCCAAAATGGCGGTAATTAGCCGCACTTGGCAGCACTACTGACAGATCTCTTTTTTTATATCGTGTTACGGGTCTGGAAACTCGGTCTTTTTGACCTGACAGATAGTCAGCTGACTAGAGTTGCCATTTAAATCGATAGTTGACTAAAATCGCATGTGATTTGTGTGCGTGTAGTTGAATGGTCATAATAAACGATAAAAAGTTGCCTGTACATCAGCATGAAAACTCCTTTATAGTTTGGGAAGAAAGTTCTTCCCAACCAGCCTCGTAGAAACCGGCAATGGTCAATAAAGCAACATCCAGACCTTCTGATCAATCCTAAATCAGATAATGTGTAGCGCAATCATCCGACCGTTCCTACCAAATCGAACGTCCGATTTCACTACACATAGTTCCATTTAGGATTGATCGGAAGTTTTGGATGGTCCTTAAAACAAAGGCAGTAATTTGAAAAAAATATCTTAAGCCGTGACTCCTGCCCTCAAACAAAACACGAAACTTACCCCCGCGGGGCAGATGGGAAGGGTTTCTCAAACATTTCCCTTCCCCTCTCTGCCCCGCGGGGGCATGTTTTCTGTAATCTTTGAAAGCAAGAGTCACGGCTTTACGTATTTATTTATCGCATAATCGTATTCTATCTCTTATTAACATTATGATGTATGAAATCTTTCATCTGCTTCCTTGTGAGGCCTGCGTGGGGCTGGCCGTCCAAGATGGCGCTCGGAGCCTCCCAGGGCCACATGACGCGAGTTTTGAACGCGCTTAGCATATCGAGGCGCGCCTCTTCGGGGATGTGGTACTCGCTCCGGGGCTTATTCTTCTCGATACGGAAGTAATACTTGTGGCCACTTGATTTTGACATAGCTGCTACCCATGGTTCTAAAAAAAAAAGCAGTCTGTGTTAACTTGTAAACGTTGTCTTAATAGTCTGTGTTAACTTGCAAAGGTTGTTTTAACATACATACATGCATACAAATAGTCACGCCTTTATCCCTAATAGGGTAGGCAAAGCGTAAACGACCTAAACAAAGGTTGTTCCGCCACGTCTGATAAAGTTTTGAGGCTTATTTAAGATAGATTTGTAGGAATATTGCTGTAGTGACAGGTTGTCAGCCCATCGCCTAAATTGAAATTTTCTGAAAATGCAGCTGGCACATTCTATGTTTTTCTCTCGCTCCCAGTCCAGCATGGAAGCTTACATGTTTTAACAGTCTGAGTTAACATGTAAAGGTTGTTTTAACAGTCGAAGTTAATTTTAAAATGTTTGGGACCATATCGAATTACTCAAGTTTTATGAGTTAACTTGTAAAGGTCGTACTGACTGGGAATAAATATTTTCTATTTCTATTTCTAAAGAAGACAGAAGAGTGTACTCATACATACATAAAATCACGCCTTTATCCCTTACGGGGTAGGCAGAGCGTAAACGCCTCGTAACAGGCGCTTTCGCCACGTCTGACAAAAATTGAGGGCAAATTTTAGATTGTAATAATTTGTATTGCTGTAGTGACAGGTTGTCAGCCCATCGCCTAAATAACAATGCACTGTAACCCTCGAATCCCTTTTGCTGACTTCTACAGCATGCCCGGGAGGAAGGGCAGCTGGAACATTCTATGTTTTTCTATCTCTCCCAGTCCAGCATGGAAGATAGAGTGTACTCAATGAAGTTAATCGAAATTCGAAAGACTACGATATTTATAAATAACTAGCTGTTACTCGCGACTTCGTCTGCGTAGTTGTTTTTCTCCTTCGTCCACCCGTGATTATCTGCAGTGTTTTGTAGGTCTGGTTCGAAAACGTGACGATGATGGCGGTGACAGTATTGTCAAACCCCTTCTCCCGTCATCATTCCTCACGTACCTACCACACGTTCCCCTGTCCTACCCGTCACCACAGAATATATAATAGTACTACATACAGAATGGACATTCACCTCCCTTCCCCAGTCCGACATACGTCACACCGCGCCGGATTGTGGGCCACATTGAGCGTACGCTTAGCGGGCATGGCGCGCGCATGATTGCCAGTGTAACGGAAATAATAAAGTTTTGTGTTCCAAAGATGGTTAGGTACTGTTCCGTGAACGGATGTCTTTCTACTACAAGATATGACTCCAATAGGAACTTTTTAGATTCCACAGTAATGAGAGACGGTAAGTAAATTCATACAAAATATGCAACCTAATCTATTCAGATACAGTGAACTACTTTAAAACGTTGGTTTAATCAAGAACCAGATTAATCAAGTGATGATTATGAGATGCGGTGTAACAAAATTTGTCAACCCTTATAACACGCACACAAACGCAGGCCAAGTGCAACATGCCGTCTGTCGATGTGTCACCAAAATGACATGATAGTTTGGAGTGTCCGAGCTGTGACGTCACACGCGTCCCTAAACAGTCATCATGTCTGTCCAGTCCTCCCGTCCATGACTCGCTTCAGTCGCTTATGTTCCCTTTCCTCCGTCCATCCTGAATCTTATGTCGCTCCAGTTCTCGTGTATAAAAACTTCATACATACATACATACATATAATCACGCCTTTATCCCTAATGGGGTAGGCAGAGCGTAAACGACCTAAACAAAGGTCGTTCCGCCACGTCTGACAAAGTTTTGAGGGTTGTTTAAGATAGATTTGTAGGTATATTGCTATAGTGACAAGTTGTCAGCCTATCGCCTAAATTACAATATACTAAAACCCTCAGATCCCGTAGCTGGTTATTACAGCATACTCGGGAGGAAATGCAGCTGGCACATTCTATGTTTTTCTCTCACTCCCAAGCCAGCATTTAAGCTCATAAAAACTTCACAGATTATTAATTCACAACACACATTATGAATTGAATTCCTGCCAACATTTTAACAACATAGCGCATCACACTTCATTGCACTCTTAATTCTGGCTGCCTGCTCCGTCAAGTAAAGAAGCGTGATGAAATGTATTCTAAGTTAGTCCAGGTAACACGGATGAAATAAAAAAGGTTCCGTCGTAATCGGTTCAAACACTCCTTTTTTTTCCTGCCGTAAATCGAGGTAACACTGAGTAAACTGAAAAAACTCCTATCAAATGGGTTAAAACATCAATTCAAATCTTTGCCTACTACCTACCCCTTAAGTACAGTGGCGTGATTATATTTATCTTTAGTTGGTTTAGGTAATACTCAGTTGAATAAAAAAAGTCCCTTCGAAATCGGCTATAACACTAACTAAATTCAGTTCCCTGCCTTCTGCTGGCTTGATTATTTTTATTCTAAGTTTGCGTCTTGGTAACACTGAGTTAAATAAAAAAAAGTCCCCTCGAAATCGGTTACAAACACTAACTAAATTCAGTTCTCTCCTACTGCCTTCCCTCTAAGTACGGTGGCGTGAATATTTATATCTTTTGTTTGTGACTTGGTAGCACTCAGTTGAATAAAAAAGTCCCATCAAAATCGGTTAAAAATACTAACTAAATTCAGTTTCCTTCCTACTGCCGACCCCCTAAGCACAGGGGCATGATTATTTGTATCCTTAGCTTTTGTCTATGTAACACTTAATTCAATAAAAAAGTCCCATCAAAAATTATTCAAAATAGTGATTTTTAATCATTTTTGATGGGACTTTTTAGACTATGACTATGATTATGACTTAGTGAACTATATTCAGTTCCTTGCCTGCTACCTACCCCCTAAGTTTCTTGGCGTGATTATATATAGCCTATGTCCGTCTACAGGTTAACATCTATCACTATAGTAATTTTCATCAATATCCGTTCAGCCGTTTAGGCGTGAAAGAGCAACAAACAGACAGACAGAGTTACTTTCGCATTTATAATATTAGTAGGGATAAAGCAGGAAACCGTCATTTATGGTTCTATAAATATACATCCAACTTGCAACCGCTTGAGAAGTTGTACAACAAACCTTTGATTTCCTTCAAAAATAGTAGCGATCCGACGACATAGAACATTCCATCCCGATTTCTGTTTGGAGTACTTATCGTGACTGCTGTTTTAATCCTTTTCATGGCGCGATGTTCTAAGTTATTCATTGCAGAGTCGAACGACTCCATGTTAAACAGTCGTTTACAGCGAATGGGGATAGCTTGGTTGTCAAATGGCTTCTCCACGGCAGTGCAGAATAAGGCACATTGGTTTATCCTTGAAATGTAATTAAATTATTTAGTCTTGCAGAAACAGAACACAATACAAATACTATAGAAAATTCAAAGTAGTTACCTCTCAGACAAAGGAAGGTGCGAAATATCGATACCTCCTAAAACCATAGCATCAATAACATGTAGAGCCTTGCTGTATATCTGATTGTTGCCTTGGCCTCTGTATTCTTTCACAACCTGTAAACATTATATCGTAAGTGCATATGACAATAAATCGTAATGAACTTATCACAGAAACTTATCTATTTATGCTGATATGATAAGTCTTTTGTTAGAACATACCTCTCCGTAAATCAATGTTTTTGCGGGCATAGTGATGTGCAAATCTACAACATTCTTCCATTTTGTGCCCTCCAATTGATAGACTTGCTTACCTCCGCAACCTAAAAAAAGATACCTATGACATAAGCATAACCAAACAAATATTGGGCGTTCATAATTTTGATTATGTAGATATTTGCATGATTTACAGCAGACAACTGGGAATGCTAAGATAATGTGTAGTGTACGATATAAACTAACAAATATATTTTTGGTTTTACGCACCTATGAAGAACCTTAAATCTGGACTATTGCGGCCGCTGCTTAAAACCATAAAATGCCAGTCATACACGCTCTTGAAGTTCTCTAGATCTGTCTCTCGCTCTAAGTACTCCGGCGGTTCGCTGAGAACGTTCGCTTTGAACGCGTGCGCGGTGGAGCAGTCGGGGGGAATTTTCTTTAGTAGAGACAGCATGCTCATTAAAGTGTCGTCGCAGTTCAGTCTTTCTGGTTGCGTCCTCACTTTATCTGGCAACTAGATACAGAAAATCTTTACATATCTAAGTATGAAGATGAAAATTAGTGTTTTTTTAAATTTTACTATACAAATATAGAAAATCTAGTTTGGAGAAAAATTTACTTACATGCCACAGCTTTAAACATTGTTCTCTTATTTCAGCTTGTGTAGTTTCCTTTAAAGCTTTGTCTTTACTAAACGCAGCTATTTTGAGCAAATTCTTTATCTGTCTCTCCCCTAACCTAAAACGAATAAAAACGAAATATTGTTTTAAATTATAAACCTAAAAAGAAAAGATAATTCATGTAAAAGTGAAAATACTAACACACAGTTACTCTTATAAACATATTCATAGAATTGTCTATCCTCCTGTATAACGCTCAAAGGAACCAGTTGCATGACATCATCGCCTTCCACTGACCCCTTCCACAGTATGGAGTTGACAGAGAAGAGATGCTGCTCAGCTGACTCTGTCCCGAACTTCTTTCCCATACAAACAAGGTACCGCTCCGAGTTCGCGGGTCGTGACGTCACGGGCTTGTGCAGGCATACTATGAAAAATAAGGTAATGTTATAACAAGTTCTGAAACACGAATCACCCAATTAATATCAATCAGTTAGTAAATTTACCTCTGTCAAAACATCTATACATAATATAGACCAAGCCTACACTGAAGAGCGTGAAAACATCAAAAAGCTTGACGACAAAATGTCCCCCAGTCCTCACCAGCATCAGAGCAGCCAGGCATTGACAGAGATACAGCTGTTTGCTGAGAATCTCTTGTATATTCTCTTGGCCTTCCACTGAAAAGCCCTGCAAATTAAGCATTATTGTATTTCAGCAAATTCCGTCGAAATTGCATATCATTCAACTAATGAAAATCGCATTTGGACGACAAAGCAAACTATCGAAATAGCAATTGGTCAAAATTACAAATCTTCGGAATCGCTATCTAATAATTTGGAGAACTTAACTACGATTGTCAAGTCGCACGAATGCGACTAATTAAAATAAGTACTAACACCATCAGCCATGAGGAAGTGCACTCCTTTATCATCCGTGTGTTTCAGAACATGTTCCTTGAGTGAGGTCAGGTTGGCTGGATCAAACACATTACCATCATCTTGTACACCATAATATGGGTTGAAGGTCTCTGGTGTTCCAGCATAGAAATCAGAGAGCTTGAAGTCGCAAGGGCCTTTCAGTGTGAACCCAAACCCTACAAAAAAGAAAAAATAAGGTTCATTTATATTATAATTGCAGAACTATTTTAAATAGGTTTTGAATGTAGAGGTTGATTTAAGGAAAGATAATACAATTACTACCTTTTACTGTGCATAAATAATTGTCCCCTTAAAGAAAATTATCCGAACAAATTAAGCTGTCAACTCACCTTTTGATCTCCATCCTTTTTTGTACAAAACATACTCTGTAAATCCTCCAGGGCCAGCACAGACATCAGCAAAATACAATATTTCTTTCTTGTCGATAGCACTCTCTCCATTTGGTTTCTTTGGCTTGGTGAACATGAAGTCAAACACTGCATCAATGTTTGCCATTTTTACTGCAGCTCTGTTCAAGAATATGACTGAGCCAATAGTTTCATAAGGGTTACTACGAAAGCGCGCGTGTCGTAAGTCTTCGTCGTCTAATGAGTCGAAAATTGTCTGAAGAAATAAAATTCGTTATATAATTTACAATTACAAATTAATATTAAGTTTATAGGATTAGTTACTTCACCTTAGCTTCTAAAACACCTCTCAGGATATTAGGCTCAACAAAGTCAGTTTCATCACCAATAGTTAATTTTTTAGGTCCTCTTAGAAGCCATTCATCTAGCTGATCACCTAACAAAGTATCTTCTGGCGGGGTAGGCATCCAGACCTGAAATAATTATAGCCCTTTAGAAGGTGCATATCACAATAATACTTTTTGTAATAAAGCATAACAACAAAAAACTTTACCACTTCTTCTTTAGCATCAGGTTTTGATTCATCAGGAGTCCAAGTGAAGTCTCTAGGTACTTCACCCACAATAGATGGTTTCAAACCTAGACCTCTTCGGCCTTTCTGACTGGATGCTTCAACCGGCTCCACCCGTCCATGTTCATGTTTACCCAGACCTTTACCTGGCTTGAAACCCATGTTGCTCATCATCCGTTTGGATTTTTCAGAGTAACCAGACGGCAATGCACTGTCGAATTCTTGGTTCTGGTTTGAGTTTTGGCTATAGAATGTATCATTTGAACATTGAAAGCTAGGCTGCATGGAAACCTCTCCATTGTCACTGTTATTTCCATCAAAGCTTGGTCTGCAGTCATCATCAGTAGGAGACGAACAGTTCTCACTTAAACTACTGCGACCATGTCTAAGGTTGCTTTGAGGGCTTGGTTTGCTGTAGTTCAATTTATTTGGGGAACCTGATGAAAACTTGTCTACTGGTGTTTCTGGTGGTTCATCATCAGATTCTTGTAGTACTGAGAAATAAAATAAAATGCAGATAATAACACATCATTGCAACAGGTACGTATACAGGCTGTATACATTATTCAACTTGTAAGTACAGTGCATTAGGATAGTTCACAGTTTCTACTTGAACTTGAAAGCCGACTGGAGGAATGTTTAGACGGTTCAACTTACAAACTGTACTTGTGCACTATACTTACTACTAGAACAATGTAAACCACCCATTACTTTGAGTGATTATATTTCATCTTATTAGATAGTAATTGTATTTTTAAATTGATACATAAGTATTGATTATATACCTGAGCCATGGGATGTGGTAGACGACTTGGTATTAGACCGTGGTCGCTTCGCCGGGACCGGACTCTCATCGCTGCTGGAGTCCTCGTCCGATTGATCTAATGCATTTTATTCGTCATTTTATAATAGGTTTCAATAAATTTTGAGGTTATGTGCGCCTAATACTAATACAAACCTGAAAGACTCATTTCCATTTTCACAACTGGTGCTTCATTAATGCACAGAGAATAGAAAACAACTAAAATAACATTTAAAGTTCACAAGTTCCTTGATAAATATTGTAAGGGAAATTCCCTATTTGTTTATTGACAAATGACAGCTTCTCCTTTTTTTTATGTTCTCCTATAATGGGCAGGCAAATAGCAAGAGCCCATGCAGCCTTGTCTTCAGTTTATTCATTTCTGTAGTCTAGTAGTAACAACGCGCCGGTGATTCACATTCCAATGCTCAACAGACTTTTACGCGGGGATATCAATCCGAATCATACGGTAGCGCTTTCCTTTGCTTCTTACTCCCGCCATATTGTTCCTCGTCAGTAGATTATTATGTTAAATCCACTACATCAATACAATAAACACTGCAAGGAACAAATTTTAGAAGAGCGAGGAACAAAGTCCGTCTGATTTTTCATGTTCCCCGCCCAAAACTCCAACCTAAACCAACTTAATCTAGAACTCATTAGAATGCGAGTGTGGCTCCCACATTCCAATGCTCTGTGAAGTTTTATATGGGAGTGTCGACATAAGAATAAATAAAACTACGTAGAATGGAAACTCCCGCTCCAGACGCACTTAAGGTCACGATATTAGCCTACCGTCTGAATCATGTATAAAACATGTAGCTCAGCTTTCACCACCGGTACGTAGTGCTATTATATATTATATTGTGTGCCACCGTCGTCGCAGCACGCGCGTTCTCTTTTTGTTGTACCTCCCGATTGCAAAGTATTTACAATGAAGCCCAGAATTAGCCCAAATTATTGTAGTGCTGGATGTACACATAATTCAAATTCGATGCCACACTTGAGTTTTTTTTACGGAACGTAGCGAACGTAGCTGCGGGTGAAACTGCAGGGCAGAAAACTAGAATCTTAAATTTAGAAAAAAATGAGTTAAATCATGATTTTAATGTAAAGAAAAACTTATATTTTAGCGATATCCTGTCTAGACGTAAACAATATTTTAACAGTAAGCAACCCTAGCAATACGGCTGGACGGCGTGCGTCTCTCCACCCAGCCCAAACGAGGTAGGAGTTTTTATCATATATCAGGATTTAGAGCATAATTGGAGCACCCACATACTGAAGTCAGTAAATTGGAGCATCAATAGGAAAGACGCTGCGACCTAAAAACCCTAAGCCGGCTGGGGAGATTCTCGTCAGCGAGCCCATGCTAGATCTCAGGTATTGTTGAGAGTAGAGCAATTTGTTATATGTGCTCTAGATTTAGAGCATAATTGGAGAAATCTGCTGCCGAAAAATCAACTTCAAAACTTTAATATGAAAGGAGTTATATGCGATTATCTGTGGGTTTGCTGGGGAAACGTCTCTCCAGGGAGAGATTTGGATCTCATAAACGGTAGCGATTTAAGTTTTAATCTAAAGTTCTACAAACGTGCCCTAATTGGAGCACTAAGCTCCAAAAAAAATAGTACTGTGAGGTCAATAGTTTTCGGGATATAGGTCTTTGAAAATGGAATGTACCATTAGTACAAAATGGCGAGACGTCTCTCCAGCGAGCTCATCTGATGCGCAATAACTACCGAACGTAGAGTCTTCGAAAATAGCTCAAATTAAAGCTTATAATTAGAGCACTAAGCTCCAAATAGAAGAAAGTTCTAGGTCTTACAGATTTCACACTATAAGCGAAAAACACTTTTGCCGCCAAAAATTCAAGTTCCCCAACCGCGCGACGTTGCCGCTCCGTGCAACAAGCAAATGGACGCATCACAAAACGTTCATTCAAGCAAAAATATATCTTGTACTGCTACGTTTAAGAGTGTTTTTAGTGTAACCGAGGCCAGTACATTCTAGAAATAATAATCAGGTGCCCATATCAAATCTACTTTCTGCATTTATTAATTTTACTATGGACATAAATTGTATCATATTTATTATTTATAACAGGTTCCTACAGATTTCCTTAAATTACCAATTTTGTTTGGAATTAAATCTATAAAAAACTTGATAAAAAAAAAACGAAAAGAACAAGTGGCTCAAAATATTTTATGGTATACAAAAGAAGGTGATAGACAAAAGTACGTCCCGCCTGTGGCAGTAGTAAAAAGATTTCAAATTTTAAGTAGGTACTAGGTAGTATAATTGGATGTAATTAATTAGACGATATGATGAGATAATAAGATGTCCCAAAACCTACTTGAATTTTATTGTTTAGTATTGTTTTAGTTAAAGAATAGTGCTAATTAGTAAATAAATAGTCTGCTCGTGACCATGTCACATGGAAATGGGTTGAAATATCGAGGTATAATACAATCGTGGTAGTAATCCCATTCAAAATAATAATCCCATTGTAAGAAACATTGCGTCCAGAAAATATGCCGCCATTATTTATTTTCATCAGTTATTAACTCATCACTGTCAATTATATGTAAGTAGGTAGTTGTACTTTGTAAAATGTAGCTTGGGTACTATGACAGATGTCAAACACATACAGTTTTTTGCACCTGTGATGTTATGATATTTCCTACCTGCTGTCGTACGACCCGAGCTATATTTTACAAAGTATAGGTAGGTCCTATATTTGATTGTAATTAAAACAATTACTGTGATTTTAAATTAGATCTCAATTTACGTTTGTGAGGAGGTGTTCTGAAGGTAGTAAGTATGTATGAAGTGAAACCATCGGTTTTTGAGAATAGAATGAGTAATTTATTTGAGAGCAGCTCCTATTTATACAATTTTGACATAAAAATCATTACCAATGTAGGTAGATAAATAACAAATTCATATGGGTAGTTAAATACAGAAATATTATAAAATATAGTGAAGGTAGACAGACAATTGATATTTGTTGATTTGGTAGGTAGAATACGCACTGCATTCGGAGTTTCAACGTGCACTCCGATCACCAGACGGATACTGCCACAGGGCTCCCCCTCAAGCGAAGCGTACGACGGGCTTGACGTCTCTCCCTGATGTAGTAGTGTGAGATATTCTGTGGTCTTCATCGTCGTTAAGTATGTATGCAGGCTTCAATCGGTCAATTGTAACGGTTGCATCTCGATTGGGTAATTGAAGTTTGAAAGTTTTGTTATTTCGGGTAAGGACACGGAATGGACCTTCATACGGTGGCTTGAGTAGCTTCTTGACAGCATCAGTGCGTAGGATGAATAAATAACTTCTGGTTGTTTCGTGACATTACAGCTGGACGATAGTTATTTATAGTTCGGCGCAGATCTGTGACATAATTTTCATTCATTATTACATCTTTGGATGGTGTCGTGAAAAAGTAGCTGGGTAGTCTGAGATGACTGCCGTAGGTTAACTGTGCTGCGCTGGTTCCATTGTCTGTTCTTGTAGCTGCACGTAGTCCAAGTAAAACTGTGAGTAACTCGTCTACCCACTTGTTATTGTTAAGTAGACGGGCAGTGAGGGCTTCTTTTAATGTTCTGTGCCATCGCTCCACAATACCATTGCTCTGTGGGCGGTATGGTGCTTTTCTATGCCTAGAACCTTGGTAAGGGCTGTAAAGATTTGACTTTCAAATTGTCGCCCTTGATCCGTTGTTAATGTAATTGGGCATCCGAATCTTGTGATCCATGATTCATACAAAATTTTAGCGACAGTCTCTGCCGTGACGTCATGGATAGGTATAGCTTCTGGCCAGCGAGTCTTGCGGTCGATAGCAGTAAGTAGGTATCGATGACCATGTTGTGACGTCATGAGTGGACCCACAGTATCGATATGAACGTGTTGAAATCTATCGGCTGGTGGGTAGCTGCCGAATTCACTCGAAGTATGCCGTTGGACTTTTGATTGTTGTCATGAGATGCAAGTTTTAGCCCACTTATAACTGTCATGTCTGCGTTCATCGATGGCCAAAAGAATTTTTCAGATAGCAGTTTTCTTGTGGTGCGAATTGCAGGATGACTAAGGTTGTGTACGGCGTTGAATGCTATACGACAGTGGTCTTCTGGTAAGTATGGGCGAATATTAGCTGTAGATGTTTCGCAATATATATGTTGGTCACTATACGGCAGTTTCACACGCTTCATTTGCAGGTTCTTTTCTTGCAGTAATGTTTCTTGCGAAATCTTAAAAACAATTCAAAATATGCAAAATCTATGTAAATCAAAAAATAAAAGAAATAAAATGATTCCTTTTAAAACAAACCCTGTACCTTTAAGTTTATTTAACCAAAAGATATGATAGTCGAAAGTCTTTTGCATTTTACGCGCAACATGGTAGGATGCAGTTATGGTTTTTTTCCTTCTGAGGGCAGTATAGCGCCATCTCTTTCTTGAGCTATTGACAGTTGTGAGTAATCGATAGGGGACGGAGAGGTGATTGCTTCGACACGGGACAGTGAATCGGCGACAATATTGTCTCTTCCGCTAATGTGACGAATATAGTTGGTAAACTCACTGATAAAAAGTATTTGACGAATGCGGCGTGGTGTCTCAGAGTTGGATGATACTTTGTGAAGTGCGTAGGTCAATGGTTTGTGGTCGGTAAAAATAATTATTGGTTTACCCTCGAACATTTTTCTAAAATGTTTGACCGCCATGTAAATTTCTAATAATTCCCTGTCGTAGGTACTATACTTTCTTGTGCACTTGGGAATTAATTGGAAAAATAACCAAGCGGTTGCCAGTGGTTATCAATATGCTGCTGGAGTACAGCACCGGCGGACTTGTCTGAGGCATCACAGAACAGTGCGAGTTGTGCATTAGTAGATGGATGTGCGAGTAATGCTGCGTCCTTTAAGCTGACTTTACACGCCTTTAATGCATCTTGAGCTTCCTTGGTCCAATTGATTTTTGTCTTATCTTTTTTCTTACAATTGTGCAAATACGCATTCAGAGGTGCTTGAATTTCGGCTGCCTTTGGAATTGCGTCGTGATAGAAGTTCAACATGCATACATACATACATACTATCACGCCTGTATCCCTAATGTTCACCAAATCATCCAATCTTCTTAATTGCTCAATTGTTGTGGGTAGTGGAAATTCAGATATTGCCTTGACTTTTTCTGCCTTCTGAAGTTACGGTGTAGCCTAGAAACTTGACTTTTTCTTGTCCCAGCACGCATTTGGATGGGTTTATTATGATACCGTAGTCATTCAGTTTGGACAGGTCTGTAGTAAGGTGCTGAATGTGTTCTTCCTCTGTTTCGGATGCGATGATTACGTCATCAATGAACAGGTACGCGTAATCTAGACCTTTCAACACTTGGAGAATGAAACTTTGAACTGTTTGACCTCCATTCTTGAGACCTGGACAAATTCGTGGAAATTCAAAAAGACCGAATGCGGTGATGATAGCAGTCTTTTCAACGTGTGGTTCATAAACAGGTAATTGGTGATAGGCTTTTTTCAGGTCGAGAGTGCTGAAGATCTTCTTCCCATATAACAGGTAAGTGAAGTCCTTCAATCGTGGTACAGGATACCGGTCAGGTACCGTCACTGCATTCAGACGCCTATAGTCTCCACATACTCGTAAGGATCCATCTTTTTTAGGTACGATGTGCAGAGGGCTTGCCCAGGGGCTTTTGCTAGGTCGACATAAGCCCTGATCTATCATGTTCTCGAACTCTTTATTGACTGCGTGGTAGCGGTGTGGTGGAATAGGTCGAGCTTTGCAGTACAAAGGTGGTCCAGTTGTTTCTATATAGTGTTGAACATCATGTTTTGGAGTTGCCTTCATGGACGACAATCGTGTGATGTCTGGGAAACGAGCAAGGATGTCGTGGAATTTCTGGTTGACGACGATAGTGCGAACAGTTGGCACATTTGAATAGCAGGCTGGTGTTTTAATGGAAAGATTTGTGAGCTGGTCTACAAGTCGACAGCCTGCCAAATCTACCATGAGCTTATGCAATAGGTACAAGGAAATCTGCCTCGATTATCGGTTTGCTAACTGCAGCAAAAATAAACTTCCATTTGTAGGGTCTTCTTAAATTTATATTTAATTCGAGATTTTTTTCACCGTATGTGGGTATTTCTGAACCGTTGGCGGCGTACAATTTGAATGAAGTGGGTTGCATACGAACACATTTTAGCTTAGGAATGACTGATATATTAGCACCGGTGTCGATGACAAAAGATGATTTGGATTTGAGGTCCTTCACGAACAGACGGTGTGATGATTGCCAGGCGGTAGGTCCCGTCGCTTCCTTTCCAATGATGGTAGAACTTGGTTTTCAAATCCACATGGCTTGGTGCATTTTAGAGCTTGAAAACCGAATCTGCAATGATAGTAGCAAAATTCGGGTTTTCCAAGTGCGGCCCTGTCATCTTGACGCCGAACGAATGACTGATTGCAGCGACTTCGTGATGACAAATCACCTGATTTGGATGGCATGATACTTGTTTGTTTTTCAGCTGAGTATGTCGACGGAACAGTAAGTAGCAGCGGAGATTGCTGACCCGTAGCATGGATGGCAGAAATGTCGTTCTGGGTTTGTAGATCCATCATTTTATCGGCCATCTTTGCTGCTTCATTGAGATTTGCTGTAGAGCTTATTGTAATTATGGAACTGATATGTGGCGGTAGTTGCTTTAGCCACATGGTTCGCAACGTAGTGATTGATAGATTATCGCCAGCTGAGTTTTGCATTCTTCGTAACAATTGCGAAGGCTTGAAATCGCCGAGTGCGATACCGGCAATGACACGCTGCACATTCTTTTAATCTGACTCTTCGTAGGCTTCTATAAGACGATTTTTGATGGGTTGATATTTGCCGGTTTCGGGTGGATAAAAAATAATGTCGTCGACATCCTGACGTTCTAGCTAACCAAGTACTAGTTTGTACATCGCCTGGTCGCCTTTCTTTTGAGATATCATGATGGCTTCAAAGTGGGCGAACCATCCACGCAGCTTATCGCGCCATATAGGTGGAATGCGCAGTCCTACAGATACTCTAGATATTTCTGGCATTTGTTGAGTAGCTTGTTGAGAAACTTGCAGAATATGTAGACCAGTTTGTTGAAATTGGCCGGAAACTCCAGAAGGTATTTGCTGGTTGGGAACTGCAGGAGGTGTTTGCTTAAATAATGATTGAGCGACGGACGGCTTCGAAGGTTGGTTTGCGTCATCCATTCCCAACGAAGATCACCACTGTGAGGAGCTGTTCTGATGGCAGTGTGTATGTAGTGAACCCATCGGTTGTTGAGAATAGAATAAATAATTAAAAAAAAAAAACAATCAAAATTAAAACAATTACTGTGATTTTAAATTAGATCTCAATTTGTTTGTGAGGAGGTGTTCTGGTGGCAGTGTGTATGAAATGAAACCATGAGAATAGAATGAGTAATTTATTTGAGAGCAGCTCCTATTTATACAATTTTGACATAAAAATCATGATCAATGTAGGTAGATAAATAACAAATTCATATGGGTAGTTAAATACAGAAATATTATAAAATATAGTGAAGGTAGACGACAATTGATAATTCTTGATTTGGTGGGTAGAATACGCTACTGCATTCGGATTTTCAACGTGTACTCCGATCACCAGATGGATAGGTACTGCCACGTTTGTGATTTTTTTAGGAAATTTAATTATGGTGTATATTTATAATTATAACCAGGATTGATTATAAAGTTACAAAAAGTAGGTAATACACTTTAACGAATCTGTCAAATTGTTTTATTTCAATCCAAGAACCTGTTTACCCACTGACATCCCGATTCCAAATCTAATAAGTGTCCCGATTTGGACACTCTTAAATTTGAAAAAGACAATAATAAGCAGGTACCTCATCATTCCCTTGCCTTTATCCCATTATTTGGGGTCGGCGCAGTATGTTTTCTTCTTCCATTCATCCCTGTCAGCCGTCAGTTCGACATTAACACCTGTTTTCAACATATCATCTTTCACACAGTCCATCCATCTTTTCTTTGGTCGTCCTCTCCCAACATATCTGTCCACATTCAAATTCAATACCCTTTTACCTGTATGACTTTCATCCCTCCGCTTTACATGTCCATAATAAGCAGGTACCTATATTAAGATAATTATAATACAATTTATGTCCATAATAAAATTAATAAATGCGGTAAGTGGATTTGATATGGGCACCTGACTATTATTTCTAGAATATACTTGCCTCGGTTAGACTAAAACCACTCTTAAACTTACCAGCAAAAGATATATTTTTGCTTGAATTAACGTTTCGCGATGCGTCCATTTGCTTGTTGCACGGAGCGGCAACGTCGTGCGGTTGGGGAATTTGTTTTTTTTTCGCCTAAAGTGTTTTTCGCTTATAGCGTCTAATTGAAGCTTATTGCTCTAATCATAAGCTTTAATTTGAGCTATTTTCGAAAACTACGTTCGGTAGTTATTTTATTGCGCATCAGATGGGCTAGCTATACATACCATTTTCAAAGACCTATATCTCGAAAACTATTAAACACACAATTCTACCTTTTTTGGAGCTTAGTGCTCCAATTAGGCCACGTATGTAGAACTTTAGATCAAAACTTAAATCCCTACCGTTTATGAGATCCAAATGGACTCGCTGGAGACGTCTCCCCAGTAAGCCCACAGATAATCGCGTATAACTCCTTTCATATTACAGTTTTGAAGTTGATTTTTCGACAGCAGATTGCTCCAATTATGCTCTAAATCTAGAGATATAACACATTGCTCTACTCTCAACAGTACCTGAGATCTAGCATGGGCTCGCTGACAAGAATCTCCCCAGCCGGCCCACAGTTTTTAGCTCGCAGCGTCTTTTCTATTGATGCTCCAATTTACTGACTTCAGTGTGTGGGTGCTCCAATTATGCTCTAAATCCTGATTATGATAAAAAACACCTATATCGTTTGGGCTGGCTGGAGAGACGCACACGCCTGTACGACAGCGGGGCGTCGGCGTCTGGCGGTTTTTTTGACTCGGTCAAAGGAGTTTCCATTCTACGTAGTTTTATTTATTCTTATGCCCTAACTTAATTTTTATTGAAAATAGAGAGTTCGTCACGTCTTCGTCAGAATTCATGATGGCTTCTACAAAAATGTTGTTTTAACCAGATTCATTTTCCTATGCAGACAAATCAAATAATGTTCTTTCTGTTTTGTTTCTAAACATAAAGCATAAACAAAACACGAAACATACCCCCGCGGGGCAGAAGGTCTCTCAAACATTTTCCTTCCCCTCTGCCCCGCGGGGTTGTATCATGTTTTCTTTGCGCGCTGAGTCACAGCTTTAACCAAAGTATAAACTGTCTGAAAATTTTATGCATATGTCGTCAGGTAGTATAACGATTCCAGCAGTTTATCCTTTCCTCCACCAGTGTTACTCATCACCCACCAATCTCTTCTATGGTGGCTCTTCTATAAAATCAGAGGTCGGTGCCCAACAGGGTGACCCCCCTGGGTCCACTTATATTTAGCTTGGCTATAAATGACTTGATCCATGAATTGCGCTTTCCGTTAAACATATGGTACCTCGACGATGGCACCCTTGGCGGAACAGTTGATCAGGTCGTAGAAGACGTCCAAAACCTTCTACCTAAACTAAAGGAAATGGGTCTAGTTGTGAACACTACAAAATGCGAACTCTTCCCCTGCGGAGGAGAGGCTCTTGCGGAATGTTTGAGACTAGAGAACGTGATTCAAGGCATAAAGTACTTGGATAAGCACAACTTCGATTTACTGGGTGCTCCAATTTTTCCCGATGCTGTACCGGTTTTTTTAAACAAAAAGCGGGAATTATTATCTAAAGCTCACGCGGATCTAAAACATCTTTCTGCACACATAGCACTAGTGCTTCTTAGAAACTGCTTATCCCTACCAAAATTGACCTATTCCATCAGGTCATGTCCAACATGGCTTTTCCCGCAGGAAGTTTTGGCATTAGATCACGTATTTAAAAGCTCTCTAGAGGAAGTCCTGAACGTTAGCTTGAGTGATCAAGATTGGAAACAAGCTAGTTTGCCAGTTCGACATGGTGGTATAGGGGTGAGACGGTGCAGGATACCGGGCCATCAGCTTTTTTGGCTTCTGCAAATGGAGTGCAGAAACTTGTCATTCACATTCTTTCTTTTAAAGGTGACAATTTCAGCGTTCCATTTGTTAATGAAGCTTTTACGGCCTGGACTGCTGCTTGTCCAAATATATCTCCCCCTAGTAAGCCGAAGATTCAACGAAAGTGGGATGACCTATTGGCCGAGTCAGTCATCACCAGGCTTATTGAAACATCTTCTGGGGCAGATACAGCTCGTCTAAAGGCGGTTTCATGCCGAGAGTCTGGGGCTTGGTTACACGCACTCCCATCTCCCCACATAGGTACCCTACTAGATGACAACTCGTTGCGGATTGCTGTGGGTTTAAGGCTAGGGTCTAAAGTGTGCGAGCCCCATGTCTGTAGATGTGGTTCCTCGGTTGATGCTAGTGGACGTCATGGTTTAAGCTGCAGACTCAGTGCGGGGAGACATCCGAGGCACCATGCCCTGAATGAGTTGCTTCGCCGGGCATTGGTATCCGCCGACGTCCCGTATGTCCTCGAGCCACCCGGTTTATGTAGGTCAGATGGCAAAAGGCCAGATGGCCTGACCTTAATACCGTGGGAAAAGGGACGATGTATTTTATGGGTCGCAACTTGTGCGTGTACGTTTGCCGCTAGTCATCTACCCAAAACCAGTCGTTCCGCCGGCTCCGCTGCGGAATTGTTAGCCAGTCAGAAGCTTACGAAGTATGCAGACCTGAGACTGAGCTATGATTTCATTCCCTTTGCAGTAGAAACTTTAGGGGTTTGGTGTGCTGCAGCAAGACTTAGTGCGCAAGATAGGACGGCGTTTGAGGGATTGTGGTAGAGATCCCCGTTCCTGCTCGTACTTGGTCCAACAAATAGCTCTGGCCATTCAACGCGGCAATGCTGCCAGCATCATGGGCACATTTGGGCCAGGCACCAGTGGGAATGGAATCTATAGTTAAGCTTAGTATTTATATTTATTTTTGTTATATTTTTGTAATTAATAATTGTAAATTTTTAACTTTCAATTAATAAATTTTATCAGAAAAAATAGAGTTAGATTGGTAAGTTTTATTTGTCTGATATATTCGTCCTTGGCGTCGAGGGCCCGAAACTTAAACGTCTGACATATCAGACTGGTGCTGAAAAGGTTAAAAATAATTGGGTCTCAAATGTCCTGTGTTCTCAATAAAATAAAATGTCTGATAAATGAAGAATAACATATCATTCTTTCTTAACTATTTTTATTAAAAATTATTCTAGTTTTCTTGTTTTTTCCACAATATTCACACAGATGTCAATCATTATTTGAAATCCTACATTGAAAACCAAATTATTTGGTTATTATTATTAAATTCATAGCATCGAAACACTGTTTTGTTACACTTATTTTTGATTCAAGTGTCTCTTTCACAATTTTAGTCTTTTGTTTTCACTTGATTTCTTTAACATAGGCGTCAAGCTCTGCATCTAGTTCTTCAGCAGTGGGAACGGGACGCCTGCCGCCCCCGCGCCCGCCGCCAGCACCGCCGCGAGCGCCCCGTCGCCCCCGTGGGGCACCACCACCGCCACCTCCAGCCTGGCTACGGCCACCAACAGCTGGAATAAAAAAACAAGTTAATTTACGAAATAAATAAAATAATTTAACAAATTGAATGTCATTGGACTAACGTCTGCTAGTGTTCCTCCTGATGGGGCCACCGCCGCCAGCGCCGCCACCACCGCCACCGCCACCGCCGCCGCCGCCGCCGCCTCCACCGAGCCTGCCCCCATCACCCCTCAATGTGCTGATCTCCGATGTTGCCAGCTGAATGTTCATTGCTCGTCCATCGAGGGGTACTCCATTGTACTGCTTCATGGCCTTCAATGCATCTGCTCTTCTATCAAACATCACATCAGCAGTCCCTAAAAAGTACAAGATTATGTAGATATGTATCTAAACTTGATACAAAGAAGAAACTTGAACAAAGGTTTGTGGAACCAGGAAGGAAAATTTGGCTTACCTAAGGATCTGCCAGATCTATCATAATGTACTGCAGCACTCTTGAGCATGCCAAATTCTGAAAATAGCTCTTGAATGTCCGAGTCTGAGACTCCAAAGTCCAAGTTGGACACTAAGAGCTTGGTGGGGCCTGTGCTAATGGCTCCACCTCTTTGAATCCTCTTCTCTCCAAAGTCATTGAACATGTCATGTTTCCAAGTGCTGTTAACATCACCCTGAAATAGGTCGTCCTTCATAGAGCAAGCCCTCGTGCCCACTTGATGCCGCTTTGAGTATCAATTGGTACACCCAAATACAAGACAAACAAATAGTACATAGTACAATTTGGAATGTTACAATTATTTCAGAGTTTTTACATACAATAGTTACAAGACTACAATCAGATGAACGCAGGTGTGTAAAGGTAATTAGCAATACAATAATAGTTCATGATATTTTCTTTCACTGATACACATCACTGTTGAACTAATAGAACAAAACAATGTCTTTGTATTCACAGTGAGAACAAGCACCACATGTATCTCTTTTTCAGCCTCTGCGACACGACCCGCGAGCTGACGGACGACGCTGCAGCCGCTCCAGGAACTAATTTTGCAGGGGAACCCATTCTCCATAGACATTAATTGACTGCTACTGTGTATCCAACGTTCACAGTGACATTGTAATGGAAAACTGATACAAGAGGCAATAGTAAAGATCCTATACATTTGGTACTCCCATATTTTAGTCAGTGACGACAAAAATAGAACAGTGGAAACGACCGATATTATTGTAATAATTACTAGTTTCGGCGAAATGTAAACTGGTGTTTGGCAAACATTATTTCCCAATAGATGGATAAACTACAACTGCTGCAACTTCCCAGTGGCGTCGCTTGAGATTACATTTTAGTGATGCGTCATTTCACCACGTTCGTCCGCCATTTGCAATATTGTAACCATCTAATTTTTGCATTTACCCTGGTATAGTTTGCGGCTTTGGAAATGCCTCCACGGTTTCTGCCACGTAAAACACCGCCACCGCCTCCAGCACCAGCTCGGCCATTTCGAATACCTCCTCCTCCTCCACGACCAGGTCTCCTGTTATCAAACTTTCTTCCAGCTCCTCCACCGCCTCTTCCACCTTTCTTACTTGCTTTAATTATATCGTCCAAAGCCATATCGATTCTGTCAACCATTTTGCACTGTTTTGTTCTATTCTTTGTATAATTTCACAATATTTCTTTATTTTTCGGGAGATTGAAAGTACGCGTCTGATACGTCGGTCAATTCAACAGGAAAAGGAAATATTTAACTTTTTAATTTGTGCTAACCTTGACTTGCAATAAAAAATCAAATGATGTTCAAGAGTGAAATAGAATGCTTTTTATATTGAGACAAATATCAAGTATTTCCTTTTTCTGTTTAATCACTTGTGACACGAAATACATTTATTAAACGCATTAAGCTGCGGACTGTTTTTTTTAAATCTATCCTTCTGCTAAAATAAATTATAGAAAGAGACGGAAGACCGTCTTGAAATATGAATTTGTCTTGTCTAACATAAATATTAAGACTAATATAGTCAAAATAACCATGAAAAAAATAAAATGTCTAAACATCTTTTGCTCTTTGCGAAAATTCGATTTTAGATTTTTGATAAAAGATAGAACAAATCGTTCGTTGCATTATAAATCAATTTTTAATACAAAATGGCTTTGAATAAATACATGCATCCGCGTAATTTATATAAAACTCCTCCTGATTTCGCGAAACTAGCAAAATCATTTAAAGAATTTTCCAGCATTGCCAAGACTGTGAGCTATAGTTTATCTAATTTTCTTCAATATAAACATAAGCTTAACTTGCTGAAGTATTAATAATTGTTCCTCACATTTCAGGATGTAACCGGTAAAGTGACCATCGATTTCAAGAATCCACATTGCCTGCGCGTTCTGACTAAATGTCTGTTGAAAGCAGACTTTAGGCTGGATGTAATAATACCAGAAGACCGGCTTGTGCCTACTCTTCCTCTGAGGTTAAATTACATACTTTGGATTGAAGATCTACTGAATGCAATAGGCAGGACAGATAGTATCAGGGGACTAGATATAGGTAGACTGATTGATTGGTATTTTAGATTTGGACATATTACCATTATAATTATATTATAAGTACTTATTATTAAATTGCACTGTTTCATTCAGGTACTGGATCATGTGCCATTTATCCACTTTTGGCAGCTGTGAAGAATAAGTGGCAAATGGTGGGAACAGAGTCTGATAAAGAAAGTTTATTGAAAGCTCAGGAAAACATTGAGAGAAATAAATTACAAGATCTTATAAAATGTATGTAATATCATTTATTACACAATAGTTTTGAGAGTTATAGTGATTTATGAGAGGAATCTTTTTGTCCCGCATTGTGTGTTTGACCATTGAAAATCTAACCAACCTATTTAAAAATATTTGTTGCAGTAATTAAAAATTCTACAGCAACATTATTGGAATACTTATTTAGTGACGAGAATTCAAAGACATTTGACTTCTGTATGTGTAACCCTCCATTCTACAGTAATGTACAAGAGCTGTGTGAGTCTCGTAGTCCAGCTAGGTAAGAATTATTTCAGAAAGAATGAGCTTTTAATGTCATTAACATGTTTAAATTAAAATTTGAAGTTGTTGAATCTGGTCATTTGTTTCATTTACTTTTTTTCAGATTGCCACCAAAAAATGGATTTACTGGATCCCCTCAAGAGCTGATCACAGAGGGGGGAGAGCTTGCCTTTTGTAGAAAAATTATCAAAGAAAGCAAAGCTTATAAGGACAAAGTGCTGTAAGTAGAATTTTGGTCATTATTTTACTCATCTAACACTGATTTTAATGGAAATACCTACGTCATCTAATGTGGATCCCATGCACATTAATTTACCGGGCTTGATAGCTTAAAAATTTTTTTGATTTTACATTTTCAGTATATTTTCCACAATGGTAGGACACAAATTCAACCTGAAAGAATTGGCTATGGACTTAAAAGCAGAGGGCATTACACACACTACCACTGAGTTCTGCCAGGGCCGAGTCACTCGCTGGGGCTTGGCCTGGACATATCAGGATTATGACTTGGACAAACTAGGTATGTTAATACTGCAGTAGTCTGAATACTCAAAAGTAATTTTGTAGGGTTTGTGTATGTCGTATATTACATATTTATATAACTATTAATCTTTGTATTCTTTTACAGTACCAGGAAGAGATAAATCTAGAAAGAAAAATATACCAATAGTATATATATTACCAGAATTAAAAGGGCAACCTTACAATTTTAACACAGTAAGCGAAAAATTATTAGAAATCATAAATAAGCTGAAAATAAAGTACAAAATAATGAATAAAAAAGGAAACCAGTTAGCCCTTGATGTACAAGCTAATGAAAATACTTGGTCCAACCAAAGAAAGAAAAGGAGAATGATGAAGCTTCAACAAGATCAACAAAATGATGCTAAAAAACCCAAACTAAATGCAAGTTCAGACACTGTTGGTGTAGCTTCTGAATCTGATACAAATGCAGCAAATCTAAACACTGATACAGAATTAGCTTCTGAGGACCTTTTAATTGGAACAAATAGCTCTACACTTATTGATGAACTTAAAGACAACAATAGCACATCTGCTGTAGAGATAAGAGAGAATGAAAATAATTCTGAGGGAAGTGGTAATACCAAATCCAACCATGAAAAAGACATTTTTAATGGCAATTCATCTACAAATTCAGATATTTCTGAATATTTTGAAGCTGATGTTTCTGGTCGTCAGGATGTTTTAGTACACTCGTTTTTCAAGCTTATCAAGAAAGATGAAGACATTCTTCTGGAAATGGAATTCCTTGATGGAACTGCTGGAAAAGAAGGTGTTCATCAGATAATGCAGTATATAAAAAATAACTGGAAATAAAATGGCAGTCTTTTCCTTTTACTATTATCCTCAATAATCATTTGACAATTTAGAATTTATAGAGCACACGAAATAAAAAAAAACAAAGCTATTGGTTGATTACATTGCAAAACACATCTCAAATCATACTTGTCGCTTTTATAGAAACTGCTAACCTGATCCAGCGATATAACCAGCCTTGTCGACAGTCATTCGCCAACACATCTGGTAATGCCGGCGGCACTGTGTGTAGGAGCCCTTTCTTGTAACTGCCATCTAGTGTTGAGTAGCTGTATTATGACAAACAGCGCTATCTAATTTTGAATAGCAGTACTTTCTCGATACATTAAAAACCCACCCACACACAACATTGTAAAATTTAAATATTCTTGGTTTGGGATCAAGATATTTTGCCATAAATAAAAAAAATGCAATGCTTTGTCTCCTTTTAGCTGATGCGGAACTACATACTGCCATCTCTTTTTCTACGAAAAAATACAGCTTGTCCTATCCGATCCGACCGAAGCTGTGAATAAAAGCGCGGGAAATCTCGTACCCTTCGGTTGTGTGAATTTTTGCTGTTCATTTTAAAATTGTTTTAACACTGAATTCTGGTATAAGATCAGTATTATTTTGTATCATAATATATGTAGAAGTAGTTGTGTATAGATTTATGTGAATTTGTGTAAATAATTTGTACATTACTACTGATTGGTAAGTTTTTCATACATTGTAGTATTTTCCATGGCGGCGGGAAAACCCCCCAACGGTGGTTTAACTGCAGATCCTCCTAATCATACTGAGGAAATAAATAGTATTGATGTTGCTCAAGAAGTAACTATTTCGAATAATGAAGATTATTCAAGTGTGGACACGGACGGATCTATATCACATGGGTCACAAAAAAAGAATAACCGTAAACATTCTTCTCGTATTTGCAAACATTGCAATAAGAAACAAAACGTCGTAGCGGAGACAAGGACAATGTATCGGATGTAGTAAAAGATTTTGAATGTCAATGTGAAGTTCACATAGATGATCAAAAAAACCTTCCTAAAGTTAAAGAAGTGGGTTCAAATATTGAATATTTACACAAACCTAACGAATCTTTGCTACCCCCCAAGGACGCATAAGATCAGTAGCAAACAAGTCTAGCACCAATAATAGTTCTCTATCACAGTCCAGTGACAATAACAAGATACCAGATAATGGCATGAATGTTGATCAATCTGCCCAGCCTGTCTCAGTAGCAAGACTTACCTACCAGTCGTCTGACGCTGCTCTATTTGTAATACATGTACAAAAGCAACAATCATCTCCGAACGACGGTGTAACATTGCATCCTATTACATTTGGGAAATTTCTGAAAAGAAATAATATCAACAGTATCATTAATGGGAGCCTCAAGCGAATTGGTAGGATGAGTACACAGATGAATAAAAATTTGAGTTCCTACGTTTTTGTCTGTGGCAATACGCAAATAGTGTTTTATTCTATCTAACAAAAATCCAAAAAAGCGCGGGAATCGTCGTCCGTGGTGGTCGATTGTTCTGGTTTCTCCGTAAAATTTAATTATTTAGGTGTTTGAGCCTTTGCTTGAACCACTTTGACATTATGCCTTCAATATCGAACAACTTGTCTCTTTTTAACATCTTCTGTTCCTGTCTGGCACGCTGTGACGTCACTTCCTTTTGTTATTGGCAAATCCTGGGCAGCGCCGGCGCCATCTTGGATCCTCAGTACGCTTTCGACTGCTTTCGACTCTCAAGCGAACAACACGTTTCTACAAGAAATTTTCTAATGTGATTTTTCTACGCAAAAGTTTATTCATTTCTATTTAAAAGTAGGTATTTGCAATAACTTTTATAGTTATTGTGGGGTTTCACTCGGTGCCCTTTGCCCAGCGTTGATATACAAACCCAAATATGGGTTAAAGGTGTGATCGTATCCTATATGATTCTACCCACATTCCGCTCGGCGCCCTTGGCCCAGCGACGAGACGAAAGCTTTTTGCAGCGTGAGTTTAAGCCATTGTCACTTAATCTGACGGGTTATTACTCCCAACTGTGTGACGTCTTGTGCGTCGCAATGCAATCCTTGATACGACGGTCCTGATTGGGGCGACGTGTCGTCTTGATTTTGGGCGACGTGTCGTCTCGATTTTGGGCGACGTGTCTTCTCGATTTGGGACGACGTGTCGTCTCGATTTGAAGCGACGGTGTCGTGCCGTTTCGGGTGACGTCGTCTGGATTTTTGAGGCTTCCCAGTGCACCTCTTTTTGGCCGTCATCTTGACAAACTCACTGCTTCATTGCAGAATATGGACGAGCTAACCACTCTGGGTGAAATCGCTACTGAACCACCTGACATCGACAACGAACAAACTTGGAAATGAAATCACTCCAGCAATAGAATCCAAGATCCGTTTTGCCATTCCAACTGAGTATCAAATCAAAGCATTTGAACCAAACTCTGAAAGAGTTTCAGAACGTTGTTACTGCCAGATTTGGCGTACCTTTTTGAGCTGGCCTTTAGGTCGTGACTTGATATACGCTCCATGCAAAATCATGGAAAAGGTTCATGGCAGATCTGCGCAACATTTCAGTGACGCAGTCAAAACCCTCAAGGTGAAATGAACACCAAGAAGAAGATCCACCTCCTCGCAGCGCAATTAAAGCAATTAAGGCAAGATACTGACAACAACAGCTCAAATCCATCGCTCTTCAAGAAAACGTAGTATCTTGGGAGATGATCATAACAGCTTTTCAAAACGTTGCTGTGGGCCGTACACTCCTCACCAGTAACTTAGGCAACAAATAGCAGAAGCACAGCGAGAACTGGCTCAAATACAGTCGGGAGTAAAATATGGCTTCGATTCATCTACTACGGTCAACGAAGGCAAGTTTATAAGAGCAGATCCGCATTTCATGAAACAAGCTATGGATTGACAGAGGCTGGGAACTGAAGATTGGCAAAATATAAGGTATACTGAGGTGCAAAAACTTTACCAAGCCACCCCTACTTTCTGTGCATTAAAAGTAAATAATATACTTGCCGGAGTAACGCCAGATTGGTCGTCAACAGCGATATTAGAAAAGTTCGACCTTACGCTGGGAGCCATAACAAATGGACTATTGCAGCAGAGAAAGATTTTCACTGATCTTTGGGAGTCTTTGCCAAACTAAATTCGCCAATTAGTAGGCAAGGAGTACTTGGATGCAGATTCTAATTACAAAAAGAATAACCAAGCACTACTTCAATACGTTTGTGGTCGGCGAGCCGAAGTTATAAAAGTGCGCCGTAAAGGGGGAACTCACAAATTTTCCCCTTTCAAAAAGAGGAGGCGGAGACAAAGGTTTTAAGAGACCTGATGGGAAACCGTTTCGGTCATCTGCCTCATCCGGTCCAGCCAAGAAGCCAAGAAAGCCTACAGGCTAATGCAACAATTAAAAAATATGAGCCCAAAGACCGTGCCTCAGCCACTAAGAAATCATGGAAACCAAGAAATAAATGACTGTACAACGTTCACTGCGGGGCAACTCACGAAACATATCCAGCATCGGCAACAGATAGGTGCTCCAAAAAATATTATAAGCTTCTTACAGGGCTACAGGATTCCTTCCCTAAACACCCCACCAATTTCGAATCTGAAACCAAGTTTTCTAAAAACTTCCAGACGAAATCTTCCCCAGAGATGTTAGCAGAGATTCAAAAAATGCTAGCTGCTGGAGCAATCCAGCACAGCAATCAGCAACGAGCTTTTCTTTCAACGATGTTTTTGCGAAGAAAAGGCGATGGCTCGAATCGTCCAATTTTCAATTTCAAACGACTCAACAGATTTGTAGCTACCCCAAATTTTCGTCTTTTGAACCATGTAAAGGTCCAAGCACTTCTAAACGAAGGAGACTTCATGATGAAAATCGACCTCTCATAGGCTTACTACCATGTTCCAGTTTGCAACAGCCATCGACGTTATCTCTCACTGGTATACGAAGACAAAGTTTACGAAATGACTTGTTTGCCTTTCGGGCTAGCAAGCGCACCAGCGGCGTTCGCGAAAATAACGAACTGGGTAGCTAATTATTTTCGCTAAAAGGGAATAAAGGCTGTTGTTTATTTGGACGACTTTCTTTTGCTTCACAATGAAGCGGAGACGCTTCATTGGCAAGCGCTATGATCGAGAAACTAAAATTTCTGGGATGGCAAGTGAATCATCGAAAATCTATTGTAAAGCCTACAACGCAAATGCAATATCTAGGTATAATTTGAGACACAGTGAGGAACAACAAATGCTTGTCGAAGACAAAGACGACCGCTCTGAAAAAATCAATTTTCACAGTTTTGGATAGAGAGATAGAGTTGGCACGAATCCAAAGTTCTACTGGGAAAGTTAAACTTCGCGTGCTTTGTGGTACCGCTAGGCCGCCTACACTGCCGAATACTTCAAAGAGCTTCCTCTCGCCTTCCAAAGCTCAAGCCTCACTCGAAGTTTCTCATTCCAAAACAAGCGACAAGCTATTTGGTATGGTGGTTGAAGAATGCTCACAAGAGCTTTACCATACATCAACCCGAACCAACGATATTTATCACAACAGATGCTGCAGACAGTGGTTGGGGTGCTGTAGTCAATGGTGTAAGACTTTGGGGTCCATGGTCCCAAACACAACTAAGGTGGCACAGCAATGTCAAGGAGCTTTGGGCAGTTTACGAAGTCCTGAAACAACAAGGTCATCTTTTCAAGAATTTGTCGATAATGCTGCAAACAGACAATCGTACCAGTGTAGCTTATATTACGAAGGAAGGAGGAACGAAATCTTCAAGACTTTTATTCATCACCAAGCTGATTTTCAGTCTGTGTCTGCTCGCTACATGCCAGGAGTATACAACGTCCTAGCCGATGGCCTGCCTGACGGAAAATTCTACCGAAATGGAGCCTCAGCAAGAAGGCAGTCTCAATGATTTTTCAGAGGCTAGGATATCCATATTATTATAGATCTGTTTGCGTCTGCCAAATCCGCAATTATCCCCGCTTACGTGAGCGAGGATGCATCGGATACGAAGAGCCAATTCACGGACGCATTCAACAGGTCTTGGCGGTACAAGTTGAGCTGGATTTTTCCACCGCCTTCGCTGATACCTCGCGTGTTTTGCCATCTTTGTCAATCAGAGGGAACTTATCTTCTAGTGGCGCCAATATGGGAGCGATCGTTTTGGAGTCCGAAACTGAAAAGGCGAGTAATACTCCCACCGCTTGTGATCCCGACCTTCAGGATCATCTAGTCGACCTACGAACCAATCTTCCGCCTCCGTCGGTGGAAAAAATAAAGTTAGCGGTATGGAAGGTACGGGCTGGGCCAATCAATTAAAAAACTATTAAAATTACTAAACTATTTTAAAAGCATCCTGGAGAAAATCGACTCTCAAAACATATAAACCGGGTTGGAAAAGATGGAGAACATGGTCATCTTCAAATGGTGTTCCCTCAGATAACCCAGATCCTGCAGAACTAGCTAGATACTTGTGCTACTTACACTGGGTTCTCAAACTTGCTCCTAAAACAATAGCAGTACATAAATCAGTGGTTGCGACTTTTTCTAATCCATCCAGTGAAGAATCTCTGAGTACTCACCCTATTGTGAAGCGCGTTCTTAAAGGTATTTTTAATGTTTGTCCGCCATCGAAGAAACCACTTTCCTGGAAGATTGAAGAGTTTCTTCAGTTTCTGCAAACCTATGAACTTAGAGAAGATAATCTATTCGCCTACACCTCGCCATAACCTTACACTTTTATCTACAGAGAACAACTCCTTTGAAGACAAAGGAGATGAAATAGTTTTCTGGCCGAATTTCGGTTCTAAGACGGATTCATCAACGCACAGGCAGTCGGGCTGGTCTTTGCGTACCGCTTCTAACATAAATGATAGATTGAATATAGTACTATGGATCAGAAGATTTTTGGAACGATCTAAAGAAAGTCGGGGTTCACTGAGTTTATCGAACCTGTTTATAACCACGAGAGGCAAATTTGAAGCCGGGAAGCGGAACAGTGATTGCGGGCTGGATAAGGACAATTTTTAAGGAAGCTGGTATATCTGCATCTGCGGGTAGGTTTAGAAGTGCAGTGGCAACAGATTCTCTGCTTAGTAATCAGGACATAGATGGAATACAATCACTGGGTAATTGGCGTTCAAAGAATACAGTTTTTAAACAATACTTCCGGAAAGTTGTTCCTGCTATAAATTCTCAAAATAGTTTAACTAATTATTTTGCGGTTGTGTCACATTCTTAAATCATTATTCTTCGTTAAAGAGTTGTTTTGTTATTTTTGATCTCAACCTTATTAATATTTTTTTATTGATTTATTTATGTTATTTTTCTCTTCTCTAAATATTTTCTCTTCTCAGTCACAGTACGCTCTATGCAGCGCCGGCAGATAAGAAATACGTCTCAAAGTGGTTTAAGCGAAGGCTCGAACACCTTAATAAAACTGTTTTTCCCCCGAAGGGTATAAAACGGCTATTTAGGTTTCAGCCGAAGCTTGAACTACCCTTTCAGGTCCTTGCCGGCTTCAGTGTACTGAGGATCCAAGATGGCGCCGGCGCTGCCCAGGAATTGCCAATAACAAAAGGAAGTGACGTCACAGCGTGCTAGACAGGGACAGAAGATGTTAAAAAGAGACAATTTGTTCGATATTGAAAGCGTAATTTCAAAGTGGTTAAGCTTCGGCTGAAACCTAAATAGCCGTTTTATACCCTTCGGGGGAAAAACGGTTTTATTTTTGGTTTAATTCTCATTAAAATAAGATCAGTTGATGAAATAGCTTTGTTGATGGGTTGTCGGGATTCACCCTGAAATTGCATTTGCGTTTGCTAAAGTAGAGAGCACGTTACGTCTTCCTCGTCAGAATTCATGATAGCTTCTACACAAATACGCAAAAAAATCATACAATGTGTTTCTGTCTTGTTCCGATGTTTTGTTTCGAAACAAAACGCTGGAGGCTCACCTTTAGACGCATTTTTATCAACATGCTAAAACAAAATAGGCAAAATCAAAAAAGGTGAAACCGCCCATATTATTATCTTATTTTATCTTAATAAATGGAACAGTGACATCTACATTTTCTCATCGACAACAAAAACATTACAAGAAACAAATCCTTATTTACCTCAACCAAAAGAAACATTTTTTTTGTCTGTCTTGCCAGTTTTCTGCGGATTCCCGCCATGATCCACCCAAACAACCCATCAAACAAGGCTCAGTCTTTCCTGTATAGGCAGTGTTCAATGCTTTTCTTTTTACGAGTACTTTTGTTGCGTCTAAACGAGGCTCCAACCATAAACAAAAGAACGGTGTTATGACCAATAGAAAACCATATGAACTGACCTCGAGTTGACCAATAGGAGCTGATGTACACGTAATCCGGGGCTCCGCTAGGAGAAATTGTATTCCGTGATCTGGGGTCGTACCATCCCCTGTACCAATATTTGGAGGTCTAAGAAAGCACGGGCTGATATTTCATGTACAAGTACTTCAATTATCGGCTGTGCTTTTCTTGGCTTCCAAATATTGGCTGTACAATATCAGTACGTGATGAATATTGAACGACCAATAATGCACAGCCCGGTATTTCATGTACATAACATTGGCTTCGTAATATCTGCCTGTACAATACGTGGCCGTACATTAACTAGACTTGACTTTGACTTTTATAAACACTTTGCAGCCATATTCTCAGTCAAACAGTATCGTAAAATAAAAAATTGCGGCGTTATTCGGCTCAGAAATGTCTCAAAACTGTATTTGGAAGTTTACTGACGAGTGTGATTTATGTGGATATACTCTTTTGGTTCCCAGTGTTGCAGTGGGCAATGTCGGACAGCTTGCCTGTGACTTGTTGATTTCAAATCTGAATATGCGAAAAATTGGCTCTGTACATAGCCCAGCGCTAATTCCTGTTATAGGGTATGATCCTTACAATCTAAACAGTGATAAACTGTCAACCTGCTGCGAGGTTTACAAAAGCAGCACGAGGAATCTTGCTGTTTTACAGTTTAGAGCACCGTTGGTTTATAAATATGCTAAACCTTTTCTGGAAGATGTGCTATCAATGTTTAAACAAAAACGAATAAAGGAAATAGTAATACTGACCAGCAGTTTTGCTCATGAGAAGAAGCACATACCTACATCATCCTTTAGATATGTGGCCAATGAGTTATGTTTGCACAAAAGTTCAATAAATGAGTTAGGGTGGATGGAACACGAGAAACCCGATGCTGGCACCTCATGGAAGATCTTCGGTGGAGGCTTCGCAACATTACTGTTTGATATTGCAACAGAGAAAGATACTCCATGCTTGATTTTATTCAAATATTGCTCAGAAGGTGATAATATTCCTGATGCCTATGAAATGATTTACCAACTGAGCGGAGTCATACCTTTATTTGATGATAATAAGAATCGGGCTGCGCAGTTAATTCAACCAGTTTCATGGAAATTGCTTTTTGGGAGGCCACCACCTCAAGACATTTACTAAATTATTTATTGTCTTTGTATATCGAATTCAATAATTAAAAACAGAAATATTTTTATTTCATCCAAATCATGTTTTATTGTAACCTTTAAAATATCTTGGCAGTAGGGATTTGGATTTTAGATTTGCCAGTTAGCATAGGGAGTAGGCAGGCAGCAGTGGCTGCAAATATCCTTACTTGTTTTATGTATAGTGTAGGGCCAAAAGTCAACCCTTAAAAAGGTAATTGTATAAGTGCTACATAATACTGTGAAGTTAAACTTGGTCTAATTGATGCACAATATTTTCTGCACCATAGGTGTACAACAGAGAGAATGGTTAGAAATCTACAACATGTAACAGAAAAAGTATAGGTATGCACCGGAAAGGATGTAAACCAGCCCATGAAACTGAACAACTTTCCCAAAGGAACATAGGTCAAAATAAGAGAAAAAAGTTTGACCTTCCATATAAAATTCATCAGCTAATAATGTGTGTAGTATGGGAGTCAAACTTTTATATAGTTTTTCGATTTATGTTCCTTTGGGAAAGTTGTTCAGCTTCATGGGCTGGTTCATATCCTTTCGGGTGAATATACCCTTACTGTTACACGTTGTATAGGTACAGTTTAGAAACCATTTCTCTGACTTTCTTATAGAAATTAGGTATAATAAAACAGAAGGGCCAAATTGCTCAAGTCTCCAAGTCCCTAAGTCACATAGTGCGACTAGGGACTTTTGAAACTACGTAGGTATAGAAAGGTCAGGTCAGGTCAGGAGTACCCTAAACCGACGAGCGTGCATGAAAAGATTGATGAATGTAGATGAAGCGAAAGAAGTTTGCAAGGATCGTAGCAAATGGAAGGATGTGATCTCTGCCTACCCCTCCGGGAAAGAGGCGTGACATTATGTATGTATGTATATAGAAAGTATACTCGTGCATACCTAGCTATTATCCTGTGACTATTCCAGAGGCAGTGGATCGTCGGGTAGACGTTGGTCGTCAGATCGTCGTAGGTTTGGTCGACATGAGTCGAGTATACTTTGGTTGTCGGGCCGGGCCGTCTCATCAATTCTATATTGACCGGACAACTCGTATGTATAATTACGGGGTGATGATTTTCGTGTAAGCGTCAATGATATTTTAAGATATATAATATCATTGGTAAGCGTGCGTTTATGATAGAGTGCAATCGGAGTCACGGATTAGACAGTATAATGTCCTACGGAGATCGGAGTTGAGTTATTCGTGAAAACGTTCTTCGTGGTGTCATTATTTGGGTAAAGGAACATTCGTGAAAATGTGATTCGTTTTCCATGCTTTATGAAATCATTATTCGTGAACTTGTTTCGGACTCTGTGTGCTGAGGAAGTCACCAGTCTTGACACAGTTTGAAGGTTATTCCTAACGGCAAATGGTTGTTCTAAGAGCTTATTTCTACTAAACATACATACATATAATCACGCCTTTATCCCTAATGGGGTAGGCAGAGCGTAAACGACCCAAACAAAGGTCGTTCCGCCACGTCTGACAAAGTTTTGAGGGTTATTTAAGATAGATTTGTAAGTATATTGCTGTAGTGACAGGTTGTCAGCCCATCGCCTAAATTACAATATACTGAAACCCTCGGATCCCTTAGCTGGTTTGTACAGCATGCCCGGGAGGAAATGCAGCTGGCACATTCTATGTTTTTCTCTCGCTCCCAGGCCAGCATGGAAGAACTTCTACTAAACAAATAATTAAAAATTCTAAAACAAATATACATCTAAGAAATTAGTTCTTGGCCTGCACTTGCAGTATGATAAATAAAATCTGGAAGTAAAGCTGTTCCTTTTTTCGGTAAATTTGATATTCCTTCTAAACTATTCGGAGCGCTTTCACGGTTCCTTCGGGAAAATGACCGTATTATGATTATCTAAAGTCGCAACATAGCTTTTTAAGTCAGACTCGTAGTTTTTATGGAATTAGTTTTTTTGGCCACGGACGTAACCTCCACGCCGCCGTAGCGCGCGCTGATTTGAACGATATTCTAAGCCAATACGGGCGATAGTTGCATATCTTGAAATCTACTTGCCCATCTGCCGTTGGGATGCACCATAAAGGACACAGTCGAGCAAATTTTAAACGTGTCCCTTAACTCGGGGCAATGGGATCAGGCGGCTTTACCGATCAGGCACGGAGGTTACGGTATTCGACGGGCGGGTGATGTTGGTTTACCAGCATTCATTGCATCGGCGCATGGGGTTGCGGACCTAGTCACTAATATTTTATCCTTGAATGGTGACAAGGCGAGCATACCCTTTGCTGTTAGTGCAATGAAGGCTTGGACAGCTCTGAAGCCGGCTTTAGTTGTGCCCGAGATCCCTGATAATCAGCGCTCGTGGGATGACGTTGGGGCTAAGCGAACAGCCCTTCACCACCTTATTAATGGAGCTGTAGGGTCAAAACTGGCAAGACTGAGGGCGGTATCACAGCTGGAATCTGGCGCATGGTTGCATTCGTTGCCGTCTCCATACATGGGCACACTTCTCGATGGTGACTCGTTGCGGGTGGCAGTGGCTTTATGCCTGGCATGCGATGTTTGCGTTCGTTATACAGCGTGGCCCAAAGAGTGACGTCCAAAGGAAAAAAATCTATGCGTTAGGTCAAGCTGTATCCAAATCACCCCCATGTATGTTTAGCGTTTAGTAATTTCCGAACTTTCAGCAAGTTAAGCTCCCTCCAGAGACATCTGTTTTCACAGTGGAATGTTATGGCACAGAATATATAATAGCGTTATGGTCTATTTAAAGCTGTTGAATACATCCGAATCGCCAAACAAAAAAAAAATATTTACTGATTTTATGAGCGCTCTGCAAGCCTTGAACAAATACCCATTCAACTGTACAACTATTTTCCCAATTCTAGATGATTTACAAGTACTGTTATATAATTACACATCACAGGGTAACATTTCACTTTATTTGCTTGGGTTCCGGGTCATTGTGGTATTGTTGGTAACGATAAAGCTGATCGCCTTGCAAATGAAGCTGTTATTTCGGGAGGTATGTCTGTATATATGTATTTCTGTCATGATCTGGTATCTTTGCCTGCTTGTAATCTTAAGAAGGAATGGGAACAATTATGGACCGTGAGTTCTCAAATAAAGGGGAAATTTTATACGAAAATTCAACCTAATATTTTACATTCGTATGCGTCTAGGTCACGTGTGCACTCCGGAACATCTAAATAAACTTCATATTGTAAATAATGTAATGATCTATGTGAGTGTGATGAAGTTGGAGATTCGAACCGTTTATTCTTTTTTTGTCCTCGTTACGACTGTTTGTCTTTCATTGATGATTTAAACATCTTTAAAAACTATTTTGCCCACTTCTATACATATTTTACTATCCTCTAATAACTTTTCTATCTATAAATGTATTGATTAACATTAATAATATACGTATTTAGCTTTAATTTTATATGTTTCTAAAAAACAAACTGATCCTATAAATAAGTTACAATACAAATCGCTTTGTTAATTTTCGCGCTTTGAGAAGAAGAGATAAGGAAGAAGGAAAATTGAAGAATTTAAAGAAAAAGAACAACTGGCTCATAAGCACTAGATTCCAGAGCCGTAAAAATCTATAAAAACAAATTTAAAAAAAAGAAGTTGGCGAATGAAACGCAAAACTTTGTACACAACTCGATATTTTTTATTGATTTCTTCGCAAAAACAATTAATTATTAGACAATCATCCATTAAAAGTGTATAATAATATTGTTTCCTCATTCGCCACAATGGATAATGACGCTCAACCGCCAGAGCAGCCAGCTGAACCTCAAATAAATGTCGTGCCCGTAGCTGCTGAAGAAGCTCCCAAACCTCAGAAAGTAGATGAGGTATCAACTGTTACACCGGCTATTCCATTTAATGGGAACGAACATAATGCACCTGCATTTTCTAAAGACCCAAAGCCGTCTCCTAAAAAACCTAAGAAACGTAAACCCAAGGTTCCTCGCGACGTTACTGCTCCCCGGCAACCCCTTACAGGTAACACAAATCATAGTTCAGAATTACAGTAAGAATAATTATAATCCAAAATTATTGCTTTTACTTGATATTTTGAAGGTTATGTGCGATACCTGAATGAGCGCCGCGACCAGCTTCGGGCCGAACATCCCGAATTGGGTTTCGCAGAACTGACTCGTCAGCTCGCCAGTGAGTGGAGCAAACTGCCGGCTGAAGCAAAACAGCACTATTTGGATGCAGCGGATCAGGATAAAGAGAGGTAAAATGCTGAGTTAGCACATTTTCTGTTTTTCAATCTATGTTCAATGGGGAAAATTGTTTAGTTTCACCACCAAGTTCAGTTTGTGGCTGTATGGGTATTTTTGTAACAACCTGTAAAATTTGATTTAGATTTAGGCACCTTTGTTTGTTAAAGATGACTAGAATGAAATGCCAATTTTTTTAGATATATTCGAGAATGGGCAGAGTACAAGAAGACAGATGCTTACAATGAGTTCAGAAAACATCAGATGGAGCAGAAAGAAGGGGGAGTTGCTAAAAAAGCTAAACCAACACAAGCGCCTATTGAAACTACTATCTCTCCCGCTGGTATGTATAAGGAAAAGCTTATAAGTACAATTATTTGAGTACAATATAGATAACACAGTTAACTTATTTCAGCAACTATACAGCCTCCTCCTGCAGAGCAAAGCACTCCTAATGCTACTGTTCCTCCTGCAGCTACAGTGACAGTACCAAGGCAGCAGACACCACCCAGGCCCAGACCTTGCATCACTCCAGCTACTGTCATGATCATGGTCAGCAACAAATATTTTTTATTTAATTTGAAGAATTTGCTTGAAATTGCTACCATAGCCAATAAGCCCCCTTTCATTGTACTATTTTAGACATTTTTAATATTTCTTGATGTAGTTTTCTTTAGAATACCAAATGTTTATTTTCAGTAAAAAGCATCATCTCCCTAGCCTTATCCCGTATCACACGGGGTCGGCTTCCTAATCTAGGGGATTGAACGAGGGTACTGGTTTTTACACAGAGCGACTGCCATCTGACCTCTGCAACCCAGAAGGGAAACCAGACCCAATCCTAGATTAGGTCAGAGTTTTCAAGCCGCCAATGCTTAGCACTGTGGCCTCTGATATGGCTTAACGACTAATATCTACTGTATTAAACGATATTAAACGGGACCAACGGCTTAACGTGCCTTCCGAAGCACGGAACCAAATGTTTATTTTCAGTAAAAAGCATTTACCCCATTTCTCATTACAATACAATTTAATTCCACTGAAAATACTAAGCTCATATTTGATTGGCAGGGTGAAGACCTTCCTGGAGACATGGATATTCCAATCTTCACAGATCAGTTCTTACAACACAACAAGACCAGGGAGTCTGAACTGAGGCAATTGAGGAAAGCTAATTCAGATTATGAGCAACAGGTAACATCATAATTCATAAAGCAAAATGGATGTTTTTTAAATTAATTTGTAGACTTTTAAAATAGCTACTGTTTACCTAGTTTCAATACTCTAATTTTATTTCAGAATGCAATACTGCAACGACACGCTGAGGAAGTTAGCGGCGCCACGGCGAGGTTACGCGCCGAGACTGCGGCGGCGGCGGAGCGCACAGCGGCGTTGGTGACGCACAAGCGAGCGCTGGTTGCCACTTTGTTGCAAGCTCTACAGGCAGTGGCTTTGCCAGGTGATCAGTTTTTTTTTCGTCATATTGGTGTGCACATTTACATATATTTATAGCATTACAAGCTATGTCATGAAACTAGCTTGTATTATACCAGCTCTTGGCATTTTCTTATATTTTTTTATTTTGTTTGCATAGGAGGCACAGGTGCATATTTATAGCATTACAAGCTATGTCATGAAACTAGCTTGTATTATACCAGCTCTTGGCATTTTCTTATATTTTTTTATTTTGTTTGCATAGGAGGCACAGGTGCATATTTATAGCATTACAAGCTATGTCATGAAACTAGCTTGTAATATACCAGCTCTTGGCATTTTCTTATATTTTTTTATTTTGTTTGCATAGGAGGCACAGGTGCATATTTATAGCATTACAAGCTATGTCATGAAACTAGCTTGTATTATACCAGCTCTTGGCATTTTCTTATATTTTTTTATTTTGTTTGCATAGGAGGCACAGGTGCATATTTATAGCATTACAAGCTATGTCATGAAACTAGCTTGTATTATACCAGCTCTTGGCATTTTCTTATATTTTTTTATTTTGTTTGCATAGGAGGCACAGGTGCACCAACTGAGAGTAACATTGAGGAGTACATGGAGAAGCTGCAGGGTTTGGCAACAGAGACCAAAAGCAACCCAGTTGTAAAACAAGCAAGGGACATTCTCAATAGGATTGAACTCCCAACTAATTAAATATTTAAGTTAGAATAAGTTATAATAAAATAATAAACAACATTTCATCATAATCACTTCTCTTTTATTAATTAATGTTATTATTAATGCTATTAGTAGGTACTTTGAAGTATCTCCTGCAGATATTATTATTGCTTGGTTAGACTGGCTAAACAAAGTTATAAAAAAGCTTAGAAATCTAGAAAGAAAAAGGAAAATAATACAGTAGGTACCCATAATTAATATTTACAATCTGTAAATTAAATGTCCACAATTATTGAATTGACAATCATTCATAAGTTCTTATGAAAATGTTTAAAAACTTTTAAGAGACTCCAAATAAGTAAATTATTAACTTATTTATGTTTTTTTTTTACTTGTTTTGGTACGATCTTACATACTATACATTCAGTCTAACATCATATAAATTGTTAATAATATTTATTTGTCACCCGAACCATCAGATTCAGAGTCCATTTTGGAGTCAGGGTCATACTCATGAAGCTTCAGTCTCCAAATCTTAATCAGTTGGTCCCAGGACCTTCTGCTGTACTTGGTGTACTTCTCCGGAGTCATGGGGTCTTCTTTATTGCGCTTGTCTCTGTGAAAAATTGATTCCATTGTAAGTATTTCTATATTCAATTTAATATTTACTTGTAAAGTAGGTACTGTTGCTACTTACAAAGGTACTGCTTGCAGATAATTTGAATATCCAACAGTGTTCTTCCCATAATCAATTTGTTTTTGACGTCTCTGTAACACTACAGGATCAGTTTCAAGTTCCATTTGTTTTTTCACTGGTTTGCTGAAATTTTAAGTATTACATTTTTACAATCACACAAACCTTTGATAATGTAAAGCAACATTATTTACCAAAACATACCCTGGGTTATTGTCTGATTCAGATTTTCTGTTTGGTCTTAACCTTTTACGATTATTGCCAGAATTTTCCCTGCTGCTGTTACTACCGTTGCTATTCGTGCTTGTAGATTTTATTCTTGGCTTTTTGGACTTCCGGCCTATATCATAAATACAAATATACAGTAAATTTATAAACACATCAAATACAAATACGCAACTGGACTATCGGCTTTTCAATACGCACCATGTGATTCTCCCTTAGAACCCTCAATATCCTTAACCCAATTTTTGTTTACGCCAACTGCACTCATCTTGTCTTTAACAGGCTTGAGCCGTTCCGTAGAGAAGACCACTTAGGGCAGGGTTTCCTGCTGAACAAAGCCTTCCAAATGGAAATGGGAGCGATTTAATCTATCGTAGCCACTCTGTATAATAATTTGCCGTTTATGCACCAAGAGACTACACCCGTTTGTTGAACTGTAATCGTTAGAGAAATCTTTGTGGTTTACAAGACACTGTATGCTGCTTAGAGTTGGTACCTAATTATTTCGTAGATATAAATTATTTTTTAACAATAAAATCCGACGCTAGAACCCCATCATTGCGCGCGTATTTTGACAGTTTGTGTTGCAAGAGCAAAAAATATTCGGATACAACGAGATGAATGCAAAAAACCCGTTTTTAAGCATATATTACACTACTTGCTAATTAGCATTTGATTTGATATACATTGCTGCTTAGCCTATATGGTTAATTTCAAGTCAACGTAGACTAGGAAGCAATGTATATAAAATCGGATGCTAATTAGCACGTAGTGTAATAGCCGCTTTAATATTTCGTTACCGGTTTTTCACTCTTTCCTTTTTTTTATTGGTGTAACCCCATTTTGGGTTAACAATGCCGTCGATTCTCGCGACATAATACTAATTCTATTTAATTCTTAGCTAGTGCTGTCACTTTCTTAAGTTTGACATAAGAACAGGATAGCAAATAAACACATGACTTTGACATTCCTAATCTGACATAAGACTGCTTATTTGACGTAAAATAAGGAAGCATGCTCTATGCTCATTCTTATTTAAAGCGTCTTACGTCGAATAAGAAATGTCTAAGTCATGTGTTAACTTGCTATCCTGTTCTTATAACAAACTTAAGAAAGTGACAGCGCTAGCTAAGAATTATAATTATGGTGCGAGAATCGACGCCATTGGCAGCGATTTCACTATCAATAATACTGATGTGATTCGCGATCCAAAGCATAGCCCTGGGGAATCAAAAAGACCTGTCATAGAGAACAACAAAGAATGAATAGGAGGTATTTTTTTCCTGGCCTGGGCTATACTTTGGATCGCGAATCAGATTAGTATTACTGATAGTGAAATCGCTGCCATTTGGAATACTAAAGACTAGACTAGGCTATGGGCTCCGCTTTTTGCCTTCCATAATAGGAGAATTGTAAAAAAAAAAAAATGACAATTGTAATGACAATGACAACTGATGGCAAACTTGAGAAATATTGAATTCGTTGTGGTTGTATGCTCCCTAATAATATTCCTCGTCCTGTTTACGTCAGCTTTTTACTAACACTAGTCCCGTCTTCGTTTGTTTATACGTTAGCTAAGTTTATTAAAATTAATAACATTAGATTGTAAATTGTTATGTCCTTCCATATGTTATTTAATAAGCCCACTCTTTCTTACTAATCTTATGTCTTGTTTTAGGTTGGACTGAATTAAACTACTGGAAAGTGTCAATGTTTGTACGTTTTTTTTCTTTTTGACAGTGTTTTCCCTAAACCGAGACTTTGGCAGAATCATCGTCTACAAACGATGGAAGCCAATACCATATATTAAAAAAAAATTGAATTCGTTGTGGTTTATTGCATTTATTTACACTCTGAAAATACAATTACGCATAATAAATAGAAAAAGAGTGCGGTAAAATAATGCTAGTATTCATATCTTTATTACAGGAATAATGTGATTTTGGAATACCTATCTGTACTTACACCTAAAACATCATGGTAAGAAAAAACTGAAATTCATAATGAATATTCAATATTATTTAGGTACACATTTTGTGTCTTAAGACCGACCTAATTATGTTTTACACGATTTTGATAGGTTAAATTTTCCAGGAGTCATAAGTAACCCATAATAACCTATTGTCCTGAACATGGCTATTATTCTTTTTTTTACATCTTCGCTCTGACCCCAATCTGTGCGGTTATCACATTGTCAGCGATGGCATAATATTACCTAACCTGTGTAGTAGTATAATAAAAAATATTGTTTTTTTGTAGACGGACATGGAGATAAATGAGGCGCTGGCCTCTCTAGAGATGCTGATGTCGGAGTTCTTCGCGCCGACCACGACCAACCTGCGCAAGCGCGAGATCGAGACCATGCTGGAGAACTTCTCCAGTCGCCGGGACTCGTGGAAACATTGCCTGCTTTTCCTACAGAAATCGCAAAACCAATATGTTCTCATGTTCACTCTTACTACACTTGAGGTAAGTGTTGAGTATTGAAGATGGTCATATTGTCTGTCACACAGAATATATTGAAAAATACAAACTGAATATAAATTTCTGTAATGTCCACTAATGTAAAACTACAGAACCACTCAATTGAAAATGTATAATTTAGAAATAGCAAATATACTTTTTATGGCATTGTGTTCTAATTAACAAGAAATTTATTTTATTTCAGAATATAATAAACAAACAATGGATAAGCCTAATGGATAATGAGAAGTCAGAAATCCGGATGACCCTATGGAATGAGCTGATCGCTAAACATGAGATGATGCCATACTTCATCAGGAACAAATTAGCTGCCCTCATGGTGGCTATTGCGAGATATGACTGGCCACACTTATACCCTGACTTCTTTGATAATATTGTTGAGGTAAACAAAATTTTTGTTATGGCAGAATATTGTTATCCTTATAAGATAATCATCATCCTCAAGGGGTGATCAGTGGCGCGACTGTGTTGCCATCAGTTTTAAGTTAATTGTGCCTGAAATACAATGATTTTATTGAATATTTTACGTTCCATGAGGATTTACAATGGAGAATTATTAACAATTCTTAAAATATTCTCCATTGTAAATTCACATGGAACGTAAAATATTCAATAAAATGTTTGTATTTCAGGCAGAATTAATTTAAAACTGATGGCACCACCGTCGCACCACAGTTAGCCCCTTAAGGTGCAGTAATTTCAAAGTTTCTAATACACAAGTTTTGGTAAATTCTAGATTTTAAATTTACATTATTCTCTTTTGGATGACTGAAAAAAATTACTCTAAGATATCTAAAACAAGAATGATTGCGCAGTTGCTGCGTTGCGAAGGTCGTCGCTGCGTTTTAGGGCTTGTGCTGGCAGGGGCAGCAAGTGAGGAGTTGGGGGCGGCGCGCGACTGCGGCGTGCTGCTGCCGTCCGCGCGCCGCCAGCAGCTGGAGCGGCTCATGCTCAAGGGCGCGCCGCAGCTGCTGGCCGCGCTGGCAGGTGAGCATTTTATACACATGATTATTGTACAGGGTTTTGCTAGTGACCAACCTTAACACTAGGTATCTTCATTTATCTAGGTATCTTTATTTCGTGCTTCGGAGGGCACGCCGTCGGTCCCGATCGCTGTCTTTGATATTGCTCGTTACTCAAACCATGTCAGAGGCCTGATAGTTGTGCTACTAGGCGGTTTAAAAACTCTTGACACCAGGGTTCATCGGGTCGATAGACTCGATACCCACTCGAAAGAAGAAGAAGAAAGACTAGGTATCTGCTGTCAACCTACAAAAAGGTTTGATCACAAAAAATAGCATCCAAATGTGGAAATATTCACATTAAAAATATGTTTCAGCAATCCTGGAGAAAAACGCCCAGAAAGAAGGGCAATCGAACCCGCCGCCTTCCCCTACGAGCGGCATCCCGCAGACATCGGCGCTTCCAGACCTGCTGGTCAATGCACACGATGTTCATAGTGTAGATAAGTAAGTTGAAGGTTGAGGGCTCTTCACTGGTTTTGGAATTGTGTCTTTTACACAAACGGCAGATTTCTTTTGCAAAAACGGTACAGAATTCTGAAAATCTTAGAATAAAGAATAAAATACAATTTTTTCAGAGCGCTAAACATGGAAATAGTAGTGAAATGCTTGACGACCCTGCAACACCTGTTCTCTTGGCTCCCACTCTCGTCTCATGTGCCCCCGTCCTTAGTCACAACTGTGTTTTACTGGGGAAGCATTGCTACACAGTCACAGGTACGATTTTTCTTATATATACATGGAAAAACCAGAATGCCTAAACATAATCAAGTCGAAAGATATTTGGATTTTAATACTGATAAATTAACGACTGCGAGATGTCGAAGATCACACGGCGGGCGGTGTTGTGTGATTTTCACTCTCTAAGAAAACTCCCGTAAAGACTCGAAACATACGAGGGGTGGCTGATAAGTAATCTACCTAACTATGAAAGAAAAGACTTTGATGGCTAGTTTATTTTTTATTTTTCTATATAGTCTCCTGCAAGTGAAATACACTTATGACATTTGCAAATAAATGACATCATGCCGTTATAATAGTAATTTTTATTTTGCTCGTCAAAATGGTCAGTCTTGCTGCTTGCTTGCTGAGTTTGCCTCTCCGCTTCTAAGCAAGTTTGCATAATATTCAGCATTCATTGTTGTATTTTTAGGCAAATAATCTATCATCAAAATCCCTTCGACATCCCAAAATACGGTGGCCATTAGTTTTCCAGCCTACGGCCGAACCTTGAACTTCCTTGGCGGCTTTTCTCCTTTAAATTTCCATTGCATTGACTCTTGTTTGCTTTTCGGATCCCACTGGCGAATCCAAGTTTCATCACAGGTCACAATTCGACATTTTTTTTTTTTTTTAATGGACCTGTTTGCAAAATACTACAAAGTGTATATAATGCGTCACCGGGCTAAGGCGGGGAGTTGCTACACGCAATCTACACCCCTAATAAAATTGCAACTGCCTAAGGGCGCCCACTAGGGCTCGAACCTCGGCTTATGGCGTTGCCTTGGGGACTCCTTATCGAAGAGAATCTGCCCGGTACGTGCCGGTAAACCCCAAAGTGGGGAGCAAAGGAGGGACCTCCGCGACCCCGCCGGCGGGGTGCGCGGTTGCTGGAAGAGCTTGTGCAGAGTGTGGCTCGACTAATATTGGCAGCATTAAACGCAAGGGTAATTTGGTCATCGCCGTCGGTAAGGACATGCCTAGGTCTTCGTTTGTAACGAGTCGCAGGTTGGGGAACGTAGTTAGAGTCGCTAACTACAAGAGGGTTAGGGTGGTGAGAGGCTTTGTCGAAGAAGCGTATGGCCGCTTGCTTCATGAACTCTTTGAGAGACGGAACATCGAGATCGATGTGAATGTCAGAATTGCGGAGGTACCAGGGGGCCCCGGTTGCCCTCCGCAAGAAGCTGTTTTGAACTACCTGGAGGGTGTTCAGATAAGTGGGGTGTCACAATTCGAGAGATAGTCTCTTCTTCTTTACCTTTGACCAGGTCTAGAAATGCCTGACAACATTCTACTCGCCTTTGTTTGTCAAAGGCGGTCAACATTCTAGGGACCCAACGCGCGCTCACCTTGGACATGCCCAAATGTTCGTGAATAATTTCATGAACTCGTTCCTTGCTAATGCCCACATCTCTGGCTATCTCCCACTGCTTGATTCGCCGATCTGCAAGAATCACGTTCTTCACCTTTTCAACATTATCTGCGGTAACAGCAGAAATTGGCCTTCCACTACGTGTGTCGTCTTCCAGGCTCTCACGGCCATGTTTAAATTGCTTCGACGTATGCGTAGGCGTATTTCCTTCTTTACTTAGGAATTTAATCACTGCTCGATGCTCAAATTTCATCTTTTTGCAATTTTCTTTCGACATGGTGAAATCAAAGCCGCGCCAAAAAAACAAAAGCAAGCGAAAAAAAATAAGCGTCATAATTTTGAAAAAGGAATAAATATAGAATATGATTTTGCAATGGCCAGTTCGATTTTCAAAACTTTCTTTAACAAAGTAGATTTTATATCAGCCGCCCTTCGTAGAGGTCTAACACCTGCTGCGTGAGTAGTCTTTAATTTGTCAGTATAAATAACACTTGTTCGTCATTTCTTTTAATAGTAGAAACGTAATAGGGACCAAAAATGCTGTTTTACAAGACTTGCATATTTTAGTTTTACTACTTTATCTTAGGAGTTAATGGTATTTCTATATACTATTATTTGTATCTCTTCCAAAAGGCAATGTCGCCGGTGAAGTGTAGTATTCTAAGATAATATGTTCTTCGACTATGTCAAGAATGTTATATGTTAAATTTATTGATAAATAAAGACCTTTACAAATTGAATAGGGTTTAATTCCTTGCGATGTGACAGAGCATGGAAGCAGCCTTAGCAGGCTTGGGGGGAGTATGCGAACTGTTATACCGACGATATGCGCCGCCGTCGTCCGCCGCCACCGCGCTGCGCTTGCACCACGCGGCGCTGCGCACGCTCCGGCACCTCACGCACAACCCGCGCAACGTGCACCACGCGAGACACGAGTGAGTACAATACAAGATAATTTATCACTATAATAATAATGTACACATCACTATACATTATTTGGTATAAAAAGGCCTCTGCGCTGTTGGCTTTGGCTCCACGTATGCCTCAAAGGACCGGGTCCCTGTGGGCCCGTGATACTAAAAAGTATACCAACATAATAATAATAAATCTTTATTTCTCTCATCACACTAAACTATCACTACATAGTATAAAACAAAGTCGCTTTCTCTGTCCCTATATCCCTATGTATGCATAAATCTTTAAAACTACGCAACGGATTTTGATGCGGTTTTTTTAATGGATCGAGTGATTCAAGAGGAAGGTTTATATGTATAATACATGCATAATATAGTAAAGAAACACTGATAATTTCCGTGCGAAGCCGCCCCGGGTCGCTAGTATTATATATTTCTCTCCTGTAGGTCTGCTTTAAAAAAAATACTTTTTAGAAATAAGCAGTGCCTGTTGTGTCTTTGTTTGGTATGTCCTGTTTTTATGATGTTTTTGTGTACAATAAATTGTTAAATAAATAATTTATTGCACATAGAAACTCAAATACATACAACAGAATAGTAAGTAACAAAACAGTACAATATAGGCGGCCTTATTGCTAAAGTAGCAATTTCTACCTTTGGGTATTAGGTTAGTACATAGTAGAAAGCGGGATAGGGCATGGGCTACAATGGTACCCCATTGACATCACATCATACGCATTGTAATTAGTGTAATTACACTTACATTGTTTTTTTTCCTACGCCGATAACTTTTAAATTGTTGTTCGTGTCTTCAATTCGTCTTACCAAGGATCGCGGATCCTTGGCGATCCTTGGTGGGGGGGCACAAGTATGTAATGTGCTTCTATAGTATTTCCAAGTCAGGGTTAGAATAAAGGTAAATAAAGTTTCATGTCGTTTGATGAAGATCTTGTTTCTAAAATAAGTTTTAGCTATTAGATATGGTAACATAATGATATAGTAGTTTTAGTAATTTAACTGATTTGCCAACGCGTATAATTTATTTATGAAACGTGTTTGCGAATTAAAAGACATGAAACTTTATTTACCTTTATTCTAAATCTGAGTTGGAAATACTATAAGCATGTACTGTGATGGAACCTCTACAGTACAAAAAAACATCGTTCTACGATCGTTCCCACTAAATCCGCCCTTGCGTCGTACTGTAACCAATTTTAATAACCCGTGCAAAGGAGTTCCGACTTTTTTTTTCAGGTATTTGAATAAGTTAGCAGAGTTCCTGAAACTATTTGTCTCGCTCCATTTCAAGAGGTTAGAAGTGGAACCAGAGTTCGACGCGATAGAATTTTTGTCGTATCTATTCCAATATACATTCCAGGTATGGAGCACTAAATTATTTTCGGCAAAATACTTTCATTTTTATAAATGAAAAGTTTACGTCCCTTTTTTTATTATTAATGATTTGTTCTTTTACAGGTGCCTACATGTGCTATTTTCGTGAACTGCTTAGATATATGGATACAATTTATAGATGTTTTGAAACCGGAAGACACAGGGAAGTAAGTAAATCACTAACGTGTATTTTACTCACTATTGATGTATTTTTTTTACTAAATTGATTATTTTATTTAGGTATTGGGAAGCCCTCCAGGCTTTAGTGAATGGTGTGTTGAATAAAATTCAGTTTCAACAAAACAAAGCTCAGTTGCAACAACTAGACAATGAATTGTGTGACGATGACGTAAGTATTTCCTCTAAAAAATTTCAATACACTACCAATAAAATAACAATTAATTTTATTTAAATAACTAAACAATATCTTAACTTACAATATTTTTTTCAGGGCGAGACTGAATGGCAAACATTCCTGAAACACTGCATAGAATGTATCGCTCGGGTAGCTGATTTGGCACCATTAGACGTTTTCACTGTGGTGGTAAGATACTGCCATTTCCTCAACTATAATTCTATTTTGTGTCATAAAAATAGCCTATTATTTTCAAAGAAAACTTCTTTGGTCTGAAAAAGAAATGTTTACACGGTGGTGGTAGTAAGATTCTGCTATTTCCTCAAATACTATCATTTTATTTTGTGTCATAAAATGCCTATTATTTTCAAAGAAAACTTCTTTGGTCTGAAAATTAAATACCTTTACATTAAACTTTTTTTTAATGGCTTCACATTTTGTGATTTAAGACGAATTTTGTTGCCAATGACGACGTATCCTTGATGTCGACACAAAAGGAGATTCTTTGGTAAAATTTGGATGATGATTTGGTGACATCTAATTCATCTCTGTCCATCAGCTGGAGCGCTGGCACGGGCTAGCGGGCGTGCACGCGCGCGCAGCCGGCCGGCCCGGACCCACGACCAACTTAAACGGAGCCGCCGGCAGCGAAGGCGACCGCCTGCTCGCGGCTCTCATTGACCTGGCCACCCTCACTCGAGTACTAGGCCGCTTAGCTCCATCGTTACTGGCCGATCTGGATAATGAGAGGGGTGCGGCGGCGCGCGCGGCGGGGGCGGGGCTGGTGGATAGAGTGGCGGCTGCGCTGGCGGGGGCCGCGCTCACCAGGCCGCATAGAGCCGCCATGCCCACGCACTATGTGCAAGTGTGAGTATTCATAGATCTGGTCACCTTCACTATAGATCACTTAGCTCCAGTATTACTGGCTGATTTGGATAATGAAAGAGGCTGCGTTGGCGGGGGCCGCGCTCACCAGGCCGCATAGAGCCGCCATGCCCACGCATTAGTGAGTATTCATAGACGAGAAAATTCCCACAGCAATCCACCCCTGTCGTTGCTACAATCATTGTACAATCAGTTTTTTACATACATACATAAAATCACGCCTTTATCCCTTACGGGAGAGGATAGGCAGAGCATAAAACACCTCGTGAAAGGCGCTTTCGCCACGTCTGACAAAAATTGAGATTTTTTTTAGATTGTAATGTGTATTACTGTAGTGACAGGTTGTCAGCCCATCACCTTAATCATCGGTTTAATTACAATATACTGTAACCCTCGAATCCCTTTCGCTGACTTCTACAGCATGCCCGGGAGGAAGGGCAGGTGGAACTATGTTTTCCTATCTCCCAGTCCAGCATGGAAGAAATCAGTTTTTTACTTATTGTATTTGTATGGCGGGATGACCTCACAGCGTTTGATACAGACTGGTCAGAAACAGCCAAGAATCGGGAAGCCTGGGAAAGAAAGGGGAGGCCTTTGCCCAGCAGTTGGACAGTTTAGGCTAGTATAATAATAATAATGTATTTGTACCCCACAGTCACGCGGAAATGTTTGCTTGTATGGGCGCGTGGTGTTGCTACGCGGGCGAGTGCGGGGTGCCTCCGCCCACGATGGAGACACTGTTCACGTCCGCCGTGCCCTTCCTACTGCCGCACGAGCTACCGGAACCGCCTCTGCTGTGTCACGCAGCAGCCCATGTGTTGCTCAGCATGTCCAAGAATGTGAAGTTCGCCAACGATCCCATGCTGCTAGTCGGCGATCTCTACAACCATGCGCAACGATCTCTACACTATTTGGAACCAAAGGTACATAATAATACATACATACATAAAATCACGCCTTTATCCCTTATTAGGTAGGCAGAGCGTTAAACGCCTCGTAAAAGGCGCTTTCGCCGCGTCTGACAAAAATTGAGGGCAATTTTAGATTGTAATGTGTATTGCTAATGTGTAGTGACAGGTTGTCAGCCCATCGTCTAAATTACAATACACTGTAACCCTCGAGTCCCTTTTGCTGTCTTCTACAGCATGCCCGCCCGGGAGGAAGGGCAGCTGGAACATTCTATGTTTTTCTATCTGTCCCAGTCCAGCATGGAATAAACCAAAAGACCAAAGGTGAAAACAACATTACCTACCATTAACCTCCTCCTCAACATTACCTACTATTTACCTCCGTGGTCTAGTGGCTAGTGCCATGGACTCTCGATCCGGAGGTCCTGGGTTCGATTCCCAGGGGTTCCCCCCTCCACAAAGTTGATATTTGAAAATTTATTACTTTGTGAATTTTTCCCCAGTTTGGTTAGGACATTGCAGGCTGAATCACCTGATTGTCCGAAAAGAAAAAGATTTCGTGCTTCGGAGGGCACGTTAAGCCGTCGGTCCCGATTGCTGTCTTTGATAGTGGTCGTTACTCAAACCATGTCAGAGGCCTGATAGTTGTGCTGCTAGGCGGTTTAAAAACTCTGACACCAGGTTTCATCGGGTCCATAGACTGGATACCCACTCGACAGAAGAAGAAGATCATTAATATCATGCTTTATTTTTTAATATTTTTAATGATATTTTTTATTATAGACGGCTGCAGTAGTCCGGGAAGCGTTACTATCGTTCGCGCTAGCCCGCAGCGGTACCGCGGGGCAGTCCTGCGAGGCCGCCCGGGCGTTGCTAGCCGCGTGGACGGGCGTGCTCCCGAGCGCGGGCCCTACTGCCGCTCTGCCGCCACTGACGGCGCTGTTACACGCATTCGCTTCCTACCCGACACCGGCTAAGCGGGTGAGTAGACAGTAGCACAGAATATATAATAGTACTACATACAGAATGGACATTCTCCTTCCCTCCCCAGTCCGACATACGTCACACTCCGTGCCAGATTGTGGGCCACATTGAGCGTACGCTTAGCGGGTATGGCGCGCGCATGTTTCCCAGTGTAATGTAAATATTAAAGTTTTGTGTTCCAAAGATGGTGAGGTACTGTTCTGTGTACGGATGTCATTATACCACAAGATATGACTCCAATAGGCACTTTATTAGATTCCACAGTGATGAAAGACGGTAAGTAAATTCATACAAAATATGCAACCTAATCTATTCTAACTATTCAGTTACAGTGAACTACTTTAAAACTTTGGTTTAATCAAAAACCAGATTAATCTTGTGATGATTATGACCGGTATAACAAATTTGGTCAACCCTTATACCACGCACACAAACGCACGCCAAGTGCAACATGCCGTCTGTCGATGTGTGACTAAAATGACATGATAGTTAGGAGTGTCCGAGCTGTGACAGTAGGCAGATTTCTGAAGCCGCCCAGGTGGATATGGATGGGCGTTACTAGCCGCGTGGACTTTATGACTGGTTTATGTTTTTGACTTCATTACCGGTTTTCTTCTACATACATACATACATAAAATCACGCCTTTATCCCTTACGGGGTCGTAAAAGGCGCTTTCGCCGCGTCTGACAAAAATTGAGGGCAATTTTAGATTGTAATGTGTATTGCTAATGTGTAGTGACAGGTTGTCAGCCCATCGCCTAAATTACAATACACTGTAACCCTCGAGTCCCTTTTGCTGTCTTCTACAGCATGCCCGGGAGGAAGGGCAGCTGGAACATTCTATGTTTTTCTATCTCTCCCAGTCCAGCATGGAAGAAAATGGTTTTCTTCTGAACTCTGTTATAATCTCTGTGCTAATAAAATAACTTCCCGTCCACAGATAATAGCAGAAAGCATGCTGGGCGCGGCAGAAACGTCCCTGCGTATGCTGTGCGAGCCGTCGTACGCGGCGGCTGAACAAGAGATCACGGACTTCTTCCTCGCGTTGTTCACTGCGGTGTTGCCGCAGCTCGGCAACTTCGCTTACTCTGCCATCGACGTGTTCCTGGAAGTTGCGCAGAGGTAAATGTTCAATTTAGTGTTGTAACAGTATGTAATTTTGATACTTCCATGCTGGTCTGGGAGCGAGAGAAAAACATAGAATGTGCCAGCTGCATTTCCTCCCGGGCATGCTGTAAAATCCAGCTAAGGGATCCGAGGGTTTCAGTATATTGTAATTTAGGCGATGGGCTGACAACCTGTCACTACAACAATATACCTAGAATTCTATCTTAAATAACCCTCAAAACTTTGTCAGACGTGGCGGAATGACCTTTGTTTAGGTCATTTGCGCTCTGCCTACCCCATTAGGGATAAAGGCGTGATTATATGTATGTATGTAATTTTGAAGTGACGCGATGAATTGGACGCATATCAAAAAGAATGGCGAGTGCTATCAATGGATCGTGATAAGTGGAAGGAAGGGAGAGAGGCCTTTGCCCTGTAGTGGGACACCACAGGTTTATAAATAAATAAATAAAATCTAATTCTTCCATGCTGGACTGGGAGAGATAGAAAAACATAGAATGTTCCAGCTGCCCTGCCTCCCGGGCATGCTGTACCAGCTAAGGGATCCGAGGGTTTCAGTATATTGGAATTTAGGCGATGGGCTGACAACCTATCACTATAGCAATATACGTAAAAATCGATCTTAATTAACCCTCAAAACTTTGTCAGACGTGGCGGAACGACCTTTATTTAGATCGTTTACGCTCTGCCTACCCCATTAGGGATAAAGGCGTGATTATATGTATGTATGTATGTAAATAAAATGTAATTTTGATGCAAAATTAATTTGAATCTGTCAGAACCGAGAGATTCATTATTTATCACACACAATATAATCGTCCGCAACAAGTAGTAATGAATCCGTAACTTCTCAGGGGTGGCGGTGAAACAAGCGTAGAGAGACTAGTGGAGTGCGTGCGTCTCGGCGTGGAGGCGGGCGGCGGCGGCGTGCGGGTCTCCAGCGTGCTGGCTCTGCTGCACCACACCGCGCACCACTCCGCGCCCGACCTGGCCCGCGCCGCGCACAGGCTGCTCGCCAGGTATAGCGAGCAGAATATATACATACATATATGCACCACACCGCGCACCACTCCGCGCCCGACCTGGCCCGCGCCGCGCACAGGCTGCTCGCCAGGTATAGCGAGCAGAGTATATACATACATATATGCACCACACCGCGCACCACTCCGCGCCGGACCTGGCCCGCGCCGCGCACAGGCTGCTCGCCAGGTATAGCGAGCAGAATATATACATACATATATGCACCACACCGCGCACCACTCCGCGCCCGACCTGGCCCGCGCCGCGCACAGGCTGCTCGCCAGGTATAGCGAGCAGAGTATATACATACATATATGCACCACTCCGCGCCCGACCTGGCCCGCGCCGCGCACAGGCTGCTCGCCAGGTATAGCGAGCAGAGTATATACATACATATATGCACCACACCGCGCACCACTCCGCGCCCGACCTGGCCCGCGCCGCGCACAGGCTGCTCGCCAGGTATAGCGAGCAGAATATATACATACACATATGCACCACACCGCGCACCACTCCGCGCCCGACCTGGCCCGCGCCGCGCACAGGCTGCTCGCCAGGTATAGCGAGCAGAATATATACATACACATATGCACCACACCGCGCACCACTCCGCGCCCGACCTGGCCCGCGCCGCGCACAGGCTGCTCGCCAGGTATAGCGAGCAGAGTATATACATACATATATGCACCACACCGCGCACCACTCCGCGCCCGACCTGGCCCGCGCCGCGCACAGGCTGCTCGCCAGGTATAGCGAGCAGAATATATACATACACATATGCACCACACCGCGCACCACTCCGCGCCCGACCTGGCCCGCGCCGCGCACAGGCTGCTCGCCAGGTATAGCGAGCAGAATATATACATACACATATGCACCACACCGCGCACCACTCCGCGCCCGACCTGGCCCGCGCCGCGCACAGGCTGCTCGCCAGGTATAGCGAGCAGAGTATATACATACATATATGCACCACACCGCGCACCACTCCGCGCCGGACCTGGCCCGCGCCGCGCACAGGCTGCTCGCCAGGTATAGCGAGCAGAGTATATACATACATATATGCACCACACCGCGCACCACTCCGCGCCGGACCTGGCCCGCGCCGCGCACAGGCTGCTCGCCAGGTATAGCGAGCAGAGTATATACATACATATATGCACCACACCGCGCACCACTCCGCGCCGGACCTGGCCCGCGCCGCGCACAGGCTGCTCGCCAGGTATAGCGAGCAGAGTATATACATACATATATGCACCACACCGCGCACCACTCCGCGCCCGACCTGGCCCGCGCCGCGCACAGGCTGCTCGCCAGGTATAGCGAGCAGAATATATACATACATATATGCACCACACCGCGCACCACTCCGCGCCCGACCTGGCCCGCGCCGCGCACAGGCTGCTCGCCAGGTATAGCGAGCAGAATATATACATACATATATGCACCACACCGCGCACCACTCCGCGCCCGACCTGGCCCGCGCCGCGCACAGGCTGCTCGCCAGGTATAGCGAGCAGAGTATATACATACATATATGCACCACACCGCGCACCACTCCGCGCCGGACCTGGCCCGCGCCGCGCACAGGCTGCTCGCCAGGTATAGCGAGCAGAGTATATACATACATATATGCACCACACCGCGCACCACTCCGCGCCGGACCTGGCCCGCGCCGCGCACAGGCTGCTCGCCAGGTATAGCGAGCAGAGTATATACATACATATATGCACCACACCGCGCACCACTCCGCGCCCGACCTGGCCCGCGCCGCGCACAGGCTGCTCGCCAGGTATAGCGAGCAGAATATATACATACATATATGCACCACACCGCGCACCACTCCGCGCCCGACCTGGCCCGCGCCGCGCACAGGCTGCTCGCCAGGTATAGCGAGCAGAGTATATACATACATATATGCACCACACCGCGCACCACTCCGCGCCCGACCTGGCCCGCGCCGCGCACAGGCTGCTCGCCAGGTATAGCGAGCAGAGTATATACATACATATATGCACCACACCGCGCACCACTCCGCGCCGGACCTGGCCCGCGCCGCGCACAGGCTGCTCGCCAGGTATAGCGAGCAGAGTATATACATACATATATGCACCACTCCGCGCCGGACCTGGCCCGCGCCGCGCACAGGCTGCTCGCCAGGTATAGCGAGCAGAGTATATACATACATATATGCACCACACCGCGCACCACTCCGCGCCGGACCTGGCCCGCGCCGCGCACAGGCTGCTCGCCAGGTATAGCGAGCAGAGTATATACATACATATATGCACCACTCCGCGCCGGACCTGGCCCGCGCCGCGCACAGGCTGCTCGCCAGGTATAGCGAGCAGAGTATATACATACATATATGCACCACTCCGCGCCGGACCTGGCCCGCGCCGCGCACAGGCTGCTCGCCAGGTATAGCGAGCAGAGTATATACATACATATATGCACCACACCGCGCACCACTCCGCGCCGGACCTGGCCCGCGCCGCGCACAGGCTGCTCGCCAGGTATAGCGAGCAGAGTATATACATACATATATGCACCACACCGCGCACCACTCCGCGCCCGACCTGGCCCGCGCCGCGCACAGGCTGCTCGCCAGGTATAGCGAGCAGAGTATATACATACACATATGCACCACACCGCGCACCACTCCGCGCCCGACCTGGCCCGCGCCGCGCACAGGCTGCTCGCCAGGTATAGCGAGCAGAGTATATACATACATATATGCACCACACCGCGCACCACTCCGCGCCCGACCTGGCCCGCGCCGCGCACAGGCTGCTCGCCAGGTATAGCGAGCAGAGTATATACATACATATATGCACCACACCGCGCACCACTCCGCGCCGGACCTGGCCCGCGCCGCGCACAGGCTGCTCGCCAGGTATAGCGAGCAGAGTATATACATACATATATGCACCACACCGCGCACCACTCCGCGCCCGACCTGGCCCGCGCCGCGCACAGGCTGCTCGCCAGGTATAGCGAGCAGAGTATATACATACATATATGCACCACACCGCGCACCACTCCGCGCCCGACCTGGCCCGCGCCGCGCACAGGCTGCTCGCCAGGTATAGCGAGCAGAGTATATACATACATATATGCACCACACCGCGCACCACTCCGCGCCGGACCTGGCCCGCGCCGCGCACAGGCTGCTCGCCAGGTATAGCGAGCAGAGTATATACATACATATATGCACCACACCGCGCACCACTCCGCGCCCGACCTGGCCCGCGCCGCGCACAGGCTGCTCGCCAGGTATAGCGAGCAGAATATATAATGTTACATACATAAAATAGTCCTCCCACCGATTTTCGGTGAAGGCGGCCAATCTCCCGGAGATGGGCCAACTGCGCAGGACTTGTTTTTAGTTCCCAAGTGTTTGCGCTACACACAGGTGCACTCTCTGTTCCCTCAATCTCTTATTCTGATGGGACAGTCTGACTGACACGACCAGAGATAAATCAGGCGCAGGACCGACTATTTACATCCGACGGCATTTCTTCCATGCTGGCCTGGGAGCGACAGAAAAACATAGAATGTGCCAGCTGCATCTCCTCCCGGGCATGCTGTAAAAACCAGCTAAGGGATCCGGGGGTTTCTGGATAATGCAATTTTTGGCGGCGGGCTGGCAACCTGTCACTACAGCAACATACGCACTAATCTATCTTAAATAACCCTCAAAACTTTGTCAGACGTTTCAGAACGACATTTGTTTAAATCGTTTACGCTCTGCTTACCCCATTAGGGATAAAGGCGTGATTATATGTATGTATGTATCCGACGGCATGGATCATATTACTTTTCGGACAATCAGGTGATCAGCCTGCAATAATGTCCTAACCAAACTAGAAACAACGACACAAAGTCATTGTCCCCCGCCGAGAATCGAACCCGGGACCTCCGGGTCGAGAGCCCATGGCTCAGACCGCTAGACCACGGAGGCAGTTACATACATACATATAATCACGCCTTTATCCCTAATGGGGTAGGCAGAGCGCAAACTAGTAGTGGTCTTTACAGCATGCTCGGGAGGAAATGCAGCTGGCACATTCTATGTTTTTCTCTTGCTCCCAGGCCAGCATAAATATAATGTTCGCTTTTATAAATACGTTAGAATCAATGATAGAATCTACCCAATTCGATTTAATAACTAATAGAATTTCCCCGACGATTATTTGCAGTATGAGTGTGATCACTACATAGTATAAAACAAAGTCGCTTTCTCTGTCCATATATCCCTATGTATGCATAAATCTTTAAAACTACGCAACGGATTTTGATGCGGTTTCTTTTAATGGATAGAGTGATTCAAGAGGAAGTTTTATATGTATAATACATACATAAAATCACGCCTTTATCCCTTACGGGGTAAGCAGAGCGTTAAATGCCTCGTAAAAGGCGCTTTCGCCACGTTTGACAAAAATTGAGGGCAATTTTAGATTGAAATGTGTATTGCTATAGTGACAGGTTGTCAGCCCATCGCCTAAACTACAATACACTGTAACCCTCGAGTCCCTTTTGCTGACTTCTACAGCATGCCCGGGAGGAAGGGCAGCTGGAACACAACACATGTTTTTCTATCTCTCCCAGTCCAGCATGGAAGGTATATATGTATAATACATGCATAATATATTAGAAAATCACTGATAATTTCCTTGCAAAGCCGGAGCGGGTAGTATTCAATAATTTAATAGTAAATCTTGTTTTCAGCGTACTAATCCACCGTTGGCGTTATTTCTTCCCGCATAAATGCGAGGGCCCGGAAAGCGCTCGAAGGCTAGAAGAGCTGCGCGGAGCATTATCAGCGCTGGGAACAGCGTTATTGCAATCTGATATAGAACTGCTGAGGACTGCGCTCTCCGCGTTGGAAGCCCTCAATGCCAAGTGGAAACTTTATCACAAGGTATATAATACATAAGTATCTTCCATGCTGGACTGGGAGCGAGAGAAAAACATAGAATGTGCCAGCTGCATTTCCTCCCAGGCATGCTGTCAAAACCAGCTAAGGGATCCGAGGGTTTCAGTATATTGTAAATTAGCCGATGGGCTGACAACCTGTCACTACAGCAATAGACCTACAAATCTATCTTAAATAACCCTCAAACCTTTGTCAGACGTGGCGGAACGAAATCTGTTTGGGTCGTTTACGCTCTGCCTACCCCATTAGGGATAAAGGCGTGATTATATGTATGTATGTATACATACATTAAAAAGCATGTATTTTAAGCTTGAAAGTCAAAGGTACTCCCGCCTGATAAGGCCCACGTATCTACAAATTGAAACCACCGTCAAGGAAAAAACCTGCTAAGAAGTTGTTGATGATATCCCTTTATCCCTCACCAGGGCATAAGAAGTTGGCGCGGATAAAATGTATTTTATTAGTTTTTCTGAGTTTGGCCCTTGCAAACCTGTGAGTGGGCCTTATCAGCCGGAAATACTGCCTCCGTGATCTAGTGGTTAGAGCCATAGAGGGGCTTACGATCCGGAGGTCCTGGGTTCAATTCCCAGGGGGAAACACAAAGTTGATATTTGTTAATTTATCACTTTGTGAGGTTTTTCCCAGTTTGGTTAGGACATTGCAGACTGAATCACCTGATTGTCCGAAAAGAAAAAAGATTCCGTGCTTCGGAGGGCACGTTAAACCGTCGGGATAGTGGTCGTTACTCTAACGATGTCAGAGGCCTATTAGCTGTACTACTAAGCGGTTTGAACACTGACACCAGGGCTCATCGGGTCATTTGACTCGAGAATCCACTCGCTAAGAAGAAAAAGAAGAAGCCGGAAATCACTACATAGTATAAAACAAAGTCGTTTTCTCTGTACCTATATCCCTATGTATGCATAAATCTTTAAAATACGCAACCGATTTTGAAGCGGTTTCTTTTAATGGGTAGAGTCATTCAAGAGGAAGGTTTACCAGGCCACTCAGAAAGTATTGCGATAAATGGTTTTTATATATGGCAGACTGGCCGGTTAGAATCTTTTTTGAAAATATGATTACTTGTAAGTAAAAATATGTGTTCCATTTTTAAAATTTCCCTCCACATTTTTTGCGAGCCAATTCAAAGTATCGTGTCTTACTGAAAAATGGATCTGCGCCGGTAACATTTTAGAGCTATGATTTTTTACGATTTCAAGTGTCGCCTGAAACCGGATGAATCGTTCGATAGACTTCAAATGGCATTTATGGATGAAAGCCCCTCCAAGGCAACCGTATATCGTTGGTATAACGAATTTAGGCGCGGTCGACCAACCTTGGGGGATGAAGAAAGAAGCGGTCGCCCTTTGACAGCCATTACGGAAGAAAACGTGCTAGCAGTGAAAAATTTAATCCAAGATAATAGGCGAATTACATATCAGGAGATTCAGCACATATTAAAGATTGGATCGGGAAGCGTTCACGAGATTCTACACGGGCATCTTCGCGTGAGGAGGATAGTATCGCGCTGGGTGCTGCACTACCTCACCGACGCTCAGAAGCAGGCCCGGGTGGAATGGTGCCGTGATATGCTGAACAAATTTGAAGCAGGCTCGTCTCGGCATGTTTACGACATCGTAACAGGTGATGAGTCCTGGATTTATCAATACGATCCAGAAACCAAGCGCCAGTCGACAGTTTGGGTGTTTCAAAATGAACCAACGCCTACCAAAGTGAAGCGATCTCGAAGCGGGGGGAAGATTTTGATCGCCAGCTTTTTTAATTTGACTGGCCACTTGGCCTCAATTCCCTTACGAGATCAAAGAAGCATTAACGCCGAATGGTATACTACCAAATGTTTACCAGAAGTTTTTTCTGTTGTGAGCAACAAGCGACCAAACACAGGGCTCCGCGGACTACTGCTCCACCACGACAATGCGCCTGCACACACCGCGCTCAACACGAGGGACTTCCTGGACAGCACACCAGTCAAACTCCTGGGTCACCCTCCTTACAGCCCTGATCTAGCACCGTGTGACTTCTATTTATTTCCAAAAATAAAAAAATCAGCTCAAGGGGATACAATTTTCGTCGCCGGAAGATGCGCTGGCTGCGTTCGAGCAGGCTGTAAACGAGGTGTCTACGGCGGACTGGAAAAAGTGTTTTGAAAACTGGTTCAGACGCATGAATCTTTGTATAGAGGCTGGTGGAGAGCACTTTGAAAAGATTTAATAAAAATATATGTACCTGTAGAACAATTTTTTTTTAGTGTCGCAAATCTTTCTGAGTGTCCCACGTATATGTATAATACATGCATAATATAATAGAGAAACACTGATAATTTCCGTGCAAAGCCGGGGCGGGTCGCTAATACCTAATAATTTCGTTTGAGAGTTGCGAGGTACTCAAATAGCGTGAGCGAATGAATGTGTCGTTGGCGGCTGACGGGTGACGGCTGAAAATCAGTGTTGCCATTTGGGAAAACTCTTAGGGTTAAATTCACTGAGCCTTGGCCCTTTCACATCACTGCAGCACACATGTGCATATTGTGTAAACTACTTTGATTTATCTGTTTGTTTTATTTTATGTGTCTTTTTAAATTTGCGAAATGTACATGTGTTTTGTACAAATATGAATAATATAAATATTTTTCTTTGACCCAAAGGTTGCCTGGAAGAAATTGCTACCTTAGCAATAAGGCCGCCTATGTTGTACATGTTTGTTGTTGTTATCTGTTGTGTTGTATGATTTGTATTCTTACGTGCAATAAAGTATTTTTATGTTACATACATACATACATACATATAATCACGCCTTTATCCCTAATGGGGTAGGCAGAGCGTAAACTACCTAAACAAAGGTAGTTTCCGCCACGACTGACAAAGTTTTGAGGGTTGTTTAAGATTGATTTCTAGGTATATTGCTGTAGTGACAGGTTGTCAGCCTGTCGCCTAAATTGTAATATACAGAAACCCTCTTAAAAATAATAATATTAAATTATAAACTGTTTTGTCCTTCCACTTGTATTCTAACATACCCTTCCTCTTTTTATATAATTTTGCGTCTAGTTTTAGGTTGAATTGAAAAAAAAAAACCACTGGTAATCTAACCCGCGTCAATTGATTTTACTCCTCTGTTTCCTATTGCAAATTTAGAAATATGAATAGAACGCTTTATCTATCTATCTTTCTTCCATACTGGACTGGGAGAGAAAGAAAAACATAAAATGTTCCAGTTGCCCTTCCTCCCGGGCATGCTGTAAAAGTCAGCAAAAGGGATTCGAGGGTTACAGTGTATTGTAATTTAGGCGATGGGCTGACAACCTCTCACTACAGCAATACACATTACAATTGCCCTCAATTTATGTCAGATGTGGCGAAAACGCCTTTTAGGAGGCGTTTTACGCTCTGCCTACCCCGTAAGGGATGAGGGCGTGATTTTATGTATGTATGTATCTATCTACCGTTGCGCAGGCGATATTCCGCGCGGAGTTCATGGCGGAGTTCCTGTCGGTGTTGCTGGCGGGGCTCGGCGCGGGCGGCGCGCGCGCGCTGCTGCGCGAGGAGGCGCTGGGCGCGCTGCACGCGATGGCGTGCGTGGACTTCCCCGCCTTCCGCCGCGCCTTCCTGCCACACTTCCTGCGCTCGCTGCCACCGCCCGCGCTCGCGCCCGAACATTTACATCAGCTGGCTGACTTTCCGCCGGATACCGTGAGTATTCAACCCTTCTTACATACACACACAGACACATACATACAGGTTTATTGGTACTAAGAATTTGATGTCTGTAGAATCTTTTATATGTGAAATAAAATAAAATAAATATAATCACGCCTTTATCCCTAATGGGGTAGGCAGAGCGTAAACAACCCAATCGAAGGTCGTTCCGCCACCTCCGACAAAGTTTTGAGGGTTATTTAGAATAGATTTGTAGGTTTATTGTTGTAGTGACAGGTTGTCAGCCCATCGCCTTAATTGCAATATACGGAAACCCTCCGATCCCTTGGCTGGGTTTTACAGCATGCCCGGAAGGAAATGCGGCTAGCACATTCTATGTTTTTCTTTCGCTCCTAGTCCAGCATGGAAGAACCCTTCACCCTTCTTTCTTTAGTGAATGGGGTTTTGAGTTGGTCGACTTCCCACCACGCCTTCCTCCCGCACCTGCTGCGCTCTCTACCACCGCCTTATTGGACCCTGAGTGATGATGCACCGTTAAATTCCCAGTTCCCAGCCCGCATTTCTGGTCACACCTTGTGATTCATGTCCATGTGCTTCTATTGTTAAACCTAACTTTGAAGGGTGAGAGTGAAACGCCATATATGCCAGTGATCAATTATATTGTCCAAATAAACAGAAGTACAGAGTTTCAGATAACTTAACTAATTCAGGACTTATACCTACTACCCTGACTAGCATCAGAGAGAACTGCAAGAAAGCTTTCGGACTCTTAGCTATAAGCATACATAAGCATACGAGAGGACTGCAGGTAGCTATCGCACTCGTGTTGCCAAGACGTTACCAGGAGGACTGCTGTATGAGCGCGCAGCGTCTTTTATAGTCATCCGAGAGAGATAGATAGTCACTGTGTGAGCGAGAAAGGTATTCGAGACAACGCGACCGCGCGTAACATGAATATTACTTGCTACAACTTGCTTTTTTACGCAGTTTATAATGTATAAAATCAACGCAATAATATAATGTGTCGGTCTCCTCTTTACTCTTTGAACACTGTCCCCCAAAATACAGGTTAAATCCTAGTTTGGGTGTCAGGGCTCCTCTTAAATATTCAAATAACAATTTGTCACATCTATTTTTAAATTGGAAAATAAACTACTTTTTTATTTTATTATTTATATTATTATCAGCTGATATAATAATAATAAAATAAAAAAAATATTATAACTCTATTCCATCTTCATAAATGTCAAATAGAACAATATGCAAGATCCACTTCGGGTCGCTGAGCCAGCGAAGTAAGTAAATGTTGTACAGTCAACAGTACAGGTATTAATTTTATATACGTAACTGCGCCGCTGAGAGCGCTATATCAGCATTTTACGCTAGCTGCGTATTTTTGTATAATCAGTGAAAATAAAGCACTCGTCGTGAGAGGTTGTGTTTCTATCATATATTCCTACGCAATCTTCTTGCTTCTATTTATCATCAAAAGGAATTCTCCCACCTCCTCCCATGGCCCTACCGCCCTCTCGGTCATCCGGACCGTGTCAGACCGAAACAACGGGACGTACAGGGGACTTACAAAGCATACGCTAAAGCACTGCCTGAAATCTCTATCCCTACAATATATTTTTTCTTGACTTGAGTGTCTCCCCTTTCTGGGGCAGGACAATTCGTCGCACTCTCCCCACTCTGGGGCAGGACTTCACAGCACTCCTATCTTCTTCCATCAAAATTGGGTTGGCTGGAAGAGATCTCTTCATAGAAATAAGTTCGCCCTTGCACACTATATTTCTAAATTACATTTCTTTTGTGCTTATGCAATAAAGCATATATAATTACTTATTATCGCATAACTGTTGGATTAACTGTTGTTTTTTCTTCCATGCTGGCCTGGGAGCGAGAGAAAAACATAGAATGTGCCAGCTGCATTTCCTCCCGGGTATGCTGTAAAAACCAGCTAAGGGATCCGAGGGTTTCAGTATATTGTAATTTAGGCGAACACGCCTTTATCCCTAACGGGGTAGGCAGAGCGTAAACGACCCAAACAAAGGTCGTTCCGCCACGTCTGACAAAGTTTTGAGGGTTATTTAAGATAGATTTATAATTTGTAATTTCAGTATATTGTAATTTAGGCGATGGGCTGACAACTTGTCACTACATCAATATACTTACAAATCTATCTTAAATAACCCTCAAAACTTTGTCAGACGTGGCGGAACGACCTTTGTTTGGGTCGTTTACGCTCTGCCTACCCCATTAGGGATAAAGGCGTGATTATATGTATGTATGTAACTGTTGGACGATCACACAACAAATGTCTAACAGGAAATTACTCCATTTCAGGACCTGCCAACATTCACACAGAACATCCAACGACTAATCAACGACGTGAATTGCTACCGTGCTTACAACTCCCTCCTGCCCGAAATGGGTTCGTAGCCCTCGCCGATGCTCGTGTGATAGAAAAAAGAAAGAAAGAAAATACAGTGATAGTGTTGTGTTGGTGCGACAAGGCGCGCGCATATGAGGGACAGAGGACGCAGGTGGTCGATTGCTCGCTGCTATCTTCTTCTTAGCGAGTGGATTCTCGAGTCGAATGACCCGATGAACCCTGGTGTCAGAATTTTCAAACCGCCTAGTAGCACAGCTAATAGGCCTCTGACATGGTTTGAGTAACGACCACTATCTAAGGCAGCGACTGGGACCGACGGCTTAACGTGCCCTCCTAAGCACGGAATCTTTTTCTTTTCGGACAATCAGGTGATCCTAACCAATTCCCCCCTGGGAATCGAACCCTCGCTGCTTTCGATATAGACCTATTGGGGACAATTCTGTTCACAAAACCATTTACAAATTTAATAAGAGCGTTCGTACAGTTATCCGTAACCAATCCGTAAATTCAATTCCTAGTAAATAAATGTCAGGTTGTGCACCCATTCATATACATTTCATATGGATACGGATCAGATAGGGAAAAGTGCACAAACGCACTAAACCTTGACTAAAATTGTCAAGTGTCATTTTCTATCCTGAGAGGGCAGAAAATGACGGCAATCATTTGAGATTTATCAAACTATTTAAACTTAAGACATTCGAAATAAAATTTAATAACGGGCACTCACTTTGGAATATAAGCCGCGTACTTCACGACATGTTTCGCTCACAAACATTGCTGACGCATCACCGCAGGCGCTCAGACCCGCAGTGCGAGGCGGGTGATGGCCGGGTGCACAACTCCGCAACCTACGCACTCAACATGATGAAGGGACTCCGAATATCCCGAAACATGTCGTGAAGTATGCGATTTATATTCCGAAGTGAGTGCCCATCATTAAATTTTATTTGAGATTCAGTTAAAAGCGTGCTCGCCGAATAGATAGCATTGAAGACAATGCGGATTGATGGAGAGGGGTGAAGCTATAAGATAGACAGAGAACGCTAATTATTGTTGACGTTGGTGGAGCAATACCTCGTCTGCTTTATCAAACAAGATCTTAAACTTTTCTGTGCCTAAACTGAAGTGATTATTGATAAGCAAAGTTTTTGGTATAACATTTAATACCAAACGTAGATAAGACCTGAATTATTAGCTGTAATTTATATTATATAGTTATAACGTTTGTGCTGTATATACGCAAATCTAACTGAGTAATTTAATGCATTTCGATAGCATTTTATGTTTACATTTGTAGAATAGGACAGCCTATGTCTAGATACCCGACAAGCAGTCATAAAATAACTGATACTATTGCACATAACTACTTCTTTTGTCGTGTAGGTTTCGAATCGGTCGGCCTAAAACATACTTACTGATATACCTTCTCCAAAACTAAAAAAAGTTAAGTTTACAAATATTAACATGCATTTCAATGCTGCTAATATTTCGTTGCATTTCATAATTTTGTCGGGTATTTATTCATTATAATATTTCCAGTTAACTATTGAATCACATGTGTAAATCCTAGCAACTAGTCATAGAAAGAATCAAGTTAAAATTACAAATGATAATCTTTGTCATACTGGCTACGCAATAAGCTCAAGTAGCCCTTTAGGTAGATTCTAAGTATAGGATGCCATTTATAATGTGATCCTTATCATACAAATAGGATATTTATTTGTAAAAATTACTGTCCTTTAATATTTAGCTCCCATCTAAACCTATTATAAATAATACATGTATTTACTACATTTAAATTTTTTATCTATTTCTACTTTTCGTTGAGTTAAGGTTAGACCGCACTAGGACGTAGCTGCCGCGTAGATTTGACACAGCGCGATAAAAACTGTCAAAATGTAAAAAACTGACATTGTCACGCCGTGCCGCGCCTTGCGGCTCAACTTCAGTACATCTAATACAAATAATCATTTGTCGCGCAGTGCCGCGTCGTTCTGCGCCGCGCCACGCCGCGCTGTTGCAGCTACGTCCTAGTGCGGTCTGACCTTTTGTTAGATGGTGCAAGTTATAGATAAGGACAAGCCGAAGACGAAATATTCCTATTCGGCGATTGCCGCCGATATCTACATTTCCACAGAATGTTTTGTGTGGTATTTATTTTTGCGTAGTTGTTTGGACTTTTGAGGGTTATGCTTTTTAGTTGTAGGTTTATTTTAACTGTATAAAAGGACATAGGACCGAGTACAAAAACTGTAATTCGGTCAAAGAATGGGGCCACAGGAGTTGTTATCTAAATGCCTTATAGGTGTTCAAAATCGGATTGTTATGTAATAAGTACGAAAAGAAAATATTCCTATTTGATAAATTTTGTATGAGTCGGTTATATTTTTGTTTCTTTAGTTGCATTTTAAACGCTTTTTTTAGTTATTGGGTGCAATATAAAGGGGGTGAACTGTGTGATATTGTAATTATTATTATTATTGGTGACTGAGTAAGACAGTATCAAAATTAATGCAATAATTTTTTTTCTTTCTTTACTTTGGTGTATGTGCTATATTTTATAGTAATAAAGATTAGATTATATGTTAGAAAAATCTTTTATTTATATCATCATGTCACATTGCCTCGGATTAAAAATAATTATGACAGCAGAATGTAATGTAATTTACATTTAAATACCTATAAATATTTTAATATCTAAAATTACTTTTTATTATCATCACTCGGCGAAAGCAGCTTATTGCGCGTTTCACTGACTATTTCCTTGTGACTAGCATAGAGATTCAGGCCGGGTTCGACATCGAGCCATCGCACGCCCACCGCGTCGTCGCCCGCGTGAAGTTTCAAAGCGCCCACGGTGTGGCCTGTCCCGTCATGGAAGTTGTACGCTACAGTTTCCATCCACGCGTTGTCTGTGTTGCGAGGATCGTCGACGTAGCCTTTGTAGATCTCTTGACCGCCGGAGAACAGTTTCTCGAACTCCAGCTTCCAGTATTGTTTTTGGTCTGTAAGAGAAAGATTTTTTTTTTTAACCAAACCAAGAAATAAAAAGCTGTGCGTGCGTGCAGAAACATTGATGTGCATGCAGCAAGATTGATATGTGCATGCAGCAAGAGTGATGTGTGCATTCCGCAAGTTTGATGTGTTTATTCGGCCAGTTTGATGTGTGCATGCTGCAAGTTTGATGTGTGCATTCAGCAAGATTGATGTGTGCATGCTGCAAGTTTGATGTGTGCATTCAGCAAGATTGATGTGTGCATGCTGCAAGTTTGATGTGTGCATTCAGCAAGATTGATGTGTGCATGCTGCAAGTTTGACGTGTGCATTCAGCAAGATTAATGTGTCCATGCAGCAGGATTGATGTGTGCATCCAGGAGTGAGATGTTACTTATTTAGGACCAACCATCAGTCATCTGTAGGGAGTTGGTGGCTTCTTCCTGAAACTCCCTGATGGCTGTAGCAGACACATGTTCACCTGGGTCCACCATGCCGCCGGGCAGCGCCCACTCGCCGGTGTCTCGCCTCTTGATCACTACAACTTGGAGAATAGGCCTGGGAAGTTGTACAACAAGTGTGATTTGAATGCTTTCATATTTGGCTATTATTCTTTGTATCCAATAAATATCTACTATGTACTACTGACACTAGACGGCCCAAGAGTCCATGATGGCCTGTCTTTCTTTAAGTTATAAAAACTAAAAGTATAGCTGCACACATTCCCAATGCAGGTGTAAAAATTATCAGTGTCTGCGAAAGTTAGTAAGTGTAGAAAATTGTGCCCCAAGTCAAATTTTATTTTAGATTTTCTTCAGGATAATGTTAGGGAGTCTGTTAGATATTCATTAAATCTTACTTGTTATTTTCATCAGAAGCAATATCACCAGTCTTCAGTCTCTTCCATCTTGTCACAACAGGGTCGGCTGCATGGTTGGGTCCCCAACGGCCGAGTACTCCGCGGCCTGCAATACCGGTCCTTCCAAGAGGGTTAAGGGGATAGCCATCTTGAACTGCATACTCGCCTGTATAGCTCTCTCTATTAACAATTTCGTCTAAACAGTTCCATTGTGGAGTGAAGCCTGGAGTACCTGGAATAATAAAATTTCAATATCAATGAATATAAGTAGAAACTATAAACAACCTCCAGAGATAGGTTTCTGAATCAAATAATATTTATGCATTAGGAAAAATTATAGTCATCAATAAGGTACTTCCATGCTGGCTTGGGAGTGAGAAAAAAAAACATAGAATGTGCCAGCTGCATTTCCTCCCGGGCATGCTGTAAAAACCAGCTAAGGGATCAGAGGGTTTTGGTATATTGTACTTTAGGCGATGGGCTGACAACCTGTCACTACAGCAGTATACCTACAAATCTATCTTAAATAACCCTCAAATGTTTGTCAGATGTGGCGGAACTATCTTTGTTTAGGTAGTTTACACTCTGCCTACCCCATTAGGGAAAAAGGCGTGATTATATGTATGTATGTATCAATGAGGTCATCAGATGCTAGTCTAATCTAAAGCATATAAACCAAACAACTATTGTGCTATGAGCTCATTATAAAATGTAATAATAAAAAAGTATAAACCCTTACCAATATCGGGGTCAGCCCATGGCTGTCCATTTATTCCTGGCGACGTAAAATTAGGCGGGTTGTAATCTGGATACGAATAACACCAGTTCACTTTGCTATCAGGCACAGGAAACCGTTCTATCTTGGATCTTGGGTATACCCCACCTCTGCACTTGACGTGTACGGCTATATTCATTGCTAGAGACCTTAGCATTAGAAAAGTAGAAAATACTAACAGAACACTCTGTGCTCTCATTAATTGCAAAGGTCTTTATCCGTTGAAATGATAATTTTAATACAAAATATGCTTCAAGAAAACTTCTCAAAACAATAACAACAACAGTGTCAATGTCAAGGAAAAGAGGTTATGTTTACAATGTTGCCATTTTAGAGAGCAAAAATAAAAATCGAAAGTATAAATAAACTTCTTCTTTTCTCAGATAATTTTCCTGCAAGGTTCTTCTCCAACTGACTTATTCTTCGTAATGAGAAAATAAAAACATTATGGCTTTTCTATGAATGTATTAAAGTTACAAGAAAGACATACACAAGGTTATTTTGTACACAGGGTTACTTTCTTCTTCGTGTAGTTTTTCTTGTCGTCGCGGGCTTCTTGAAGACATCTTCATCTTTCTTCTGGAAGTCATCGTCTTCTGAAACCAGTTTTCAAACAATTAAAAACAGCAAAAACAAAGTAAGTGCCACTTTCTTCGAAAAGTTAGTATTAATTGGCAACAAATGAGTTTGTATGTGTGACTTCTTCTCTTCTTCTTCTGTCGAGTGGGTATCGAGTCTATCGACCCGATGAAACCTGGTGTCAGAGTTTTTAAACCGCCTAGTAGCAGAACTATCAGGCCTCTGACATGGTTTGAGTAATGACCACTATCAAAGACAGCGACCGGGACCGACGGCTTAACGTGCCCTCCAAAGCACATCTTTTTCTTTTTCGGACAATCAGGTGATTCAGCCCGCAATGTCCTAACCAAACTGGGGAAAAATTCACAAAGTGATAAATTCTCAAATATCAACTTTGTGTTTCCCCCCATGGGAATCGAACCCAGGACCTCCGGATCAGGAGTCAATGGCACTAACCACTAGACCACGGAGGCAGTTATGTGTGACTAAATTACAGTTTCTCCTTTCACCACAAACATTTTCGCCACTCGTCCAAACTATACATAGTTTTGCTAGCATGATTTTATTACCTGATTCTTCAGAGTCCTCTGCAACCGCTTTGTTGCTTCTTGCTGCAGGTCTTCTGCCAGATTTTCTGACTGGCGTACCCTCTACATTGGGAGGTTCATTCTGTAGCAAAATAATAACCATCAGCTGATATGAAACGATTCTCAAACCTATTTCCATCTACTGTACTAGTTTCTAGAGCAACCGACAGACAGTACTATTCGATAGCTAGTTATAAGCAAACTATAATGGATAGTTAATTGTTTGATTTTATTACTTCCAGAACAGAGAAAATAATGTAATTATAAAACTCCTCTAAAAGGTTGATTTTTGCCGAACGTTCAGCCGACGTACCGCCGGATGTGTTAGCAGTCATCTACACGTGAAGAGTTTGCCGATGAATTAGAACCCAAAATATAGACATTTTCGTCGTGGGTTACGACTGGTAGCACAACACGCGATACGTCGGCTTAGCCTTCGGATATTGGAATTTGTATTTAAGCATTGCGAGTTGAATTGAAGTTGAGAGGGAGCCATAGCCATGCCATTATACGCGTACTGCAATCTCTTGAAAAACATAATAGAAGGGAAATTAGAAGGCAAGAGAGGAAGGGGAAGACCGAGACGCAGTTACTTCGACCACATTAAAGAGAAGGTGAATGTCAAGTCGTATCAGGAATTCGTTAGCAGAAGACAGAAAGTTGGCGATTACTCCACCTACAAGTGCCTAGAAACAAACGAGCATAGACAAGATTACTCTCGCTCGCAATTGCAGAAATGAGCGATTCCGAACTTGTAAACATTCGAAAGCAGTACTTATGCTCTTACTACTCGCGGCTCGCTCACCTCATCGGGACTGGAAGAAGAGCGCCTCCTGTTGCGCCGGGCAGCGGGGCGGCGGCGCGGGGTGGCGCGGGGCGCGGGCGCGGGCGGGTGTGTGTCCCCCTCCCCCCGCGCCGCCCCCGCCCCCGCGCCCTCCCCCGAGTCTTCCTCGTTGTCGCGCACGGCGAAACACTCTTCTATCTTATCGCCGAGCTCCGTTACTAAGCTCTGAAACAGGAGATAAAATAATAATTTTCAAAATATAAGAATTTCGCTTCCTTTTTTTAATTTTAATTTAATTATTATTAAATTTAATTTAACCAAAGCAAAAATTTTTAGCTAAATTGCTACAATTCAATGTCCCATGCTGTACTGGAAGCGATACAAAAACATAGAATTTGCTAGCTGAATCTCCTCCTGGGCATGCTTCAGAAGCCAGCACAGGGATTCGAGGGTTACAGTAATTAAAACAATATGCTGACAACTACCTAACCCGTTAATAGAGACATGACTTTGCGTATGTATGTATGTTAGAATTTATGAATACACATAACTCTCACCTTAATTTCATTCTTAGCCATCTTCCCCGCATTGTTCATTAATGTAGTGAAGGACTCCATGACTCCGTTGCAATGCAGCTTGTCCTTATAACAGTCGATGTTCTCGATGAGTTTCCGCAAAGAGCGCTCGTTGTAGTTGAACAAGGACAGGCAGTATGCGAGATCGCGCCATTGCCGTTCCTCGGTGGACAACTTGAAACGTTGGCACAGTTTTTCTACTAATGCTTCCATTTGACGGTCCTTTTGGATTAGGGATGTTATGTATCTGGAAACAAAAGATTTATAAAAGTTATACAACATTGCCGACTAGCTATAGTTGGCACAAAATATATCAACGCATCATTGCTGAAGTAGGAAAAATCAGGGTAGCTATTTCAAATTCAAGTGATCTATGTAGGTATCATTCATATTGCTAGGATTTTCCAAGGGTAAATACAAGGGTAATTACACCTATGAAGTAAATACAAGGGTAATTACACCTATGAAGTAAATACAAGGGTAATTACACCAATGAAGTAAATACAAGGATAATTACACCTATGAAGTAAATACAAGGGTAATTACACCTATGAAGTAAATACAAGGATAATTACACCTATGAAGTAAATACAAGGGTAATTACACCTATGAAGTAAATACAAGGGTAATTACACCTATGAAGTAAATACAAGGGTAATTACACCTATGAAGTTAATACAAGGGTAATTACACCTATGAAGTAAATACAAGGGTAATTACACCAATGAAGTAAATACAAGGATAATTACACCTATGAAGTAAATACAAGGGTAATTACACCTATGAAGTAAATACAAGGATAATTACACCTATGAAGTAAATACAAGGGTAATTACACCTATGAAGTAAATACAAGGGTAATTACACCTATGAAGTAAATACAAGGGTAATTACACCTATGAAGTTAATACAAGGGTAATTACACCTATGAAGTAAATACAAGGGTAATTACACCTATGAAGTAAATACAAGGGTAATTACACCTATGAAGTAAATACAAGGGTAATTACACCTATGAAGTAAATACAAGGGTAATTACACCTATGAAGTAAATACAAGGGTAATTACACCTATGAAGTAAATACAAGGGTAATTACACCTATGAAGTTAATACATGGGTAATTACACCTATGAAGTAAATACAAGGGTAATTACACCTATGAAGTAAATACAAGGATAATTACACCTATGAAGTAAATACAAGGGTAATTACCAGAGGTCGGAAATTCGGGTGCAAAAAAAGTAAAAACCCACTGTTGGAGCTACTGAGAGTTGCTACAACCACCTTTTTCAAGATGTTTAGGGCCCCAGTTTATTTTCCTTTATTAAATTGTTTTAGTAATGCCAATGTTTGCAATTTTTTTAAATATTTGTTTTAATTTGAAAGATATAAGTAGAAATGTGTTTTCAATGTACTGAAAAATATTAAAAATATAAAAATATCATTTGATTGTTTGATATTTTTATTGAATACCATTTAGAAATGATCTCTACAATGCTTTTATTATTTTTACACAAAAATTTGAATGGGGCCCTCGAGGGCCCAAAAGCGTTTTATTTCTTTAAAAAAAATTGCAGATTAAATTAAAATTAAAATTCGTAATTGGCAAGGTTAAGACAAGATAAACGCTTTTTACTCTTGTCATTTTTTCTCTACGATTGATAGTTTCAGGGTAAATTGATGTTGAAGTTAGTAGGACACAATTGTTCAAGACCAAGCCAAGTAGTTGTTTTTATGGTGAAATCAGCTAGGTTAAGAAGAGATAGGCACATCTCTTTCAAGAAAGAATTTTTTCTCTACGGTTGACAGTTTCACAGTGAATTGATGTTAAAATTCCCTGGACACAATTTTTGGGCCTGAAGGCCCCAAAGCGTTTTACTGCTTAAACATTACTATACTTTTTTCTTTCGTTGTGAAACTATTAAGGTTCATTGTAAGCACCTAAATCCTTAAAATAAGACCAGTCAAGCACTCGCATATATATATACAAAGAATTTTACCGGATTCGTCTTTATTTTATATTTTACAAATAAGTACATACATACATATAATCACGCCTTTATCTCTAATGGGGTAGGCAGAGCGTAAACGACCTAAACAAAGGTCGTTCCGCCACGTCTGACAAATTTTGAGGGTTATTCCAGGTGGATCTGTATATTGCTATAGTGACAGGTAGCCCATCGTTTAAAATACAATACTGAAACCCTCCCTGGGTTAGCCGGTTTCCAATAAGTATATCAGAGAAAATACTTGATACTAGGTTACATGTAATACACTTTTGATTTTGTGTACTTGCCATATTTTACAAACCAAAAATTAAGACAATACATCTTAAACGCACATAGACAGATACAGTCAATATGCTGACCTTGTCGCACATACTCAAAGAGAGGGGCCCAAAAATTGTCCTAACAACTTTAACATCAATTCACTGTGAAACTGTCAACCGTAGAGAAAAAATAACAAGAAAGAGAAGTGCCTTGCCTATCTCTTCTTAACCTAGACGATTTCACCATAAAAACCACTACTTTGCTTGGTTTTGAACGATTGTGTCCTGCTAACTTCAACATCAATTTATCCTGAAACTATCAACCGTATAGAAAAAATTACAAGAGTAAAAAGCGTTTATCTTGTCTTAACCTTGCCAAATACGAATTTTAATTTTAATTTTCTCCGCAATTTTTTTTAAAGAAATAAAACGCTTTTGGGCCCCCGAGGGCCCCATTCAAATTTTTGTGTAATAATAATAAAAGCATTGTAGAAATCATTTATAATAAAGGGTATTCAATAAAAATATCAAACAATCAAACGATATTTTTATATTTTTAATATTTTTCAGTACATTGAAAACTCATTTCTACTTTTATCTTTCAAATTAAAACAAAAATTAAAAAAAAATTGCATACAGTTTCGACTTATATTGACGCAAAGAACACATTGGCATTACTAAAACAATTTAATAAAGAAAAATAAACTGAGGCCCTAAAAATCTTGAAAAAGGTGGTTGTAGCAACTCTTAGTAGCTCCAACAGTGGGTTTTTACTTTTTTTGCACCCGAATTTCCGACCTCTGGTAATTACACCTATGAAGTAAATACAAGGGTAATTACACCTATGAAGTAAATACAAGGGTAATTACACCTATGAAGTAAATACAAGGGTAATTACACCTATGAAGTAAATACAAGGGTAATTACACCTATGAAGTAAATACAAGGATATTTACACCTATGAAGTAAATACAAGGGTAATTACACCTATGAAGTAAATACAAGGGTAATTACACCTATGAAGTAAATACAAGGGTAATTACACCTATGAAGTTAATACAAGGGTAATTACACCTATGAAGTAAATACAAGGGTAATTACACCTATGAAGTAAATACAAGGGTAATTACACCTATGAAGTAAATACAAGGGTAATTACACCTATGAAGTTAATACAAGGGTAATTACACCTATGAAGTAAATACAAGGGTAATTACACCAATGAAGTAAATACAAGGATAATTACACCTATGAAGTAAATACAAGGGTAATAACACCTATGAAGTAAATACAAGGGTAATTACACCTATGAAGTAAATACAAGGATAATTACACCTATGAAGTAAATACAAGGGTAATTACACCTATGAAGTAAATACAAGGGTAATTACACCTATGAAGTAAATACAAGGATAATTACACCTATGAAGTAAATACAAGGGTAATTACACCTATGAAGTAAATACAAGGGTAATTACACCTATGAAGTAAATACAAGGGTAATTACACCTATGAAGTAAATACAAGGGTAATTACACCTATGAAGTAAATACAAGGGTAATTACACCTATGAAGTAAATACAAGGGTAATTACACCTATGAAGTTAATACATGGGTAATTACACCTATGAAGTAAATACAAGGGTAATTACACCTATGAAGTAAATACAAGGGTAATTACACCTATGAAGTAAATACAAGGGTAATTACACCTATGAAGTAAATACAAGGGTAATTACACCTATGAAGTAAATACAAGGGTAATTACACCTATGAAGTAAATACAAGGGTAATTACACCTATGAAGTAAATACAAGGGTAATTACACCTATGAAGTAAATACAAGGGTAATTACACCTATGAAGTAAATACAAGGGTAATTACACCTATGAAGTAAATACAAGGGTAATTACACCTATGAAGTAAATACAAGGGTAATTACACCTATGAAGTAAATACAAGGGTAATTACACCTATGAAGTAAATACAAGGATAATTACACCTATGAAGTAAATACAAGGGTAATTACACCTATGAAGTAAATACAAGGGTAATTACACCTATGAAGTAAATACAAGGGTAATTACACCTATGAAGTAAATACAAGGGTAATTACACCTATGAAGTAAATACAAGGGTAATTACACCTATGAAGTAAATCCAGCTTCAAAGTGGTTTCAAAGTTAGTATGTACAGACAGCAAAGGCGATTGCTGGGCAGGGCCGCTCTAAATGGATGAGATTATTTCAGGAAATTATTAATGGACTTTAATGAAATTTTTTTTAATATTTGTTGCAGTAAAACAATTGTTTAAACTTACAAAATGGCATAAAGTCCATATACAATTTTCTGAAATAATTTCATGCTTTTCAAGCGAGCCTGCCCAGATATTTCTTTCGCTGACTGTACGACATACATACATATAATCACGCCTTTATCCCTAATGGGGTAGGCAGAGCGTAAACGACCTAAACAAAGGTCGTTCGGCCACATCTGACAAAGTTTTGAGGGTTATTTAAGATAGATTTGTAGTTTATCCCTAATGGGGTAGGCAGAGTGTAAACGACCTAAACTAAGGTCGTTCGGCCACACCTGACAAAGTTTTGAGGTTTATTTAAGATAGATTTGTAGTTATATTGCTGTAGTGACAGGTTGTCAGAATACACAATACTCACTTCATAATCACCCTATACTGATCCTCAGGCACGTTCAGGTCGGGATCGCTCAGTCTCGATATGATATCGGGCATCACGTTATACAGATTGTTGCCCTTCTGCGAGAGTTGTTTGAAGAACAGCTTGGTCATGCTGGCTATGTCAGGGTCCTGGTCGGCGCAGCACAGCGCCATGTCCGCGATCTGCCCCTTCACGCGCACCATCTCGTGCAGCACGAGGAACGAGAGCATCTTCACCGCGCATTGGCGGATCTCTAGCTCTTCGTCGCTTAGGCTGAAGGATAGACGAACAAGTTGTTCAAACATTGATAGATAGATAAAGCGTTTTATTCATATTTCTACAAAACGCATGTACATTTCGCAAATTTAAAAATACACATACAATAAAACAAACAGATAAATCAAAGTAGTTTACACAATATGCACATGTGTGTTGCAGCGATGTGAAAGGGCCAAGGCTCAGTGAATTTTACCCTAAGAGTTTTCCCAAATGGCAACACTGATTTTCAGCCGTCACCCGTGATGAGTGACAAGCGGTTAAAAAAATAATAATGCACCTTTTTATGGACAAATATAACTTGCGGTGAACAAGGCTACTGCCTTGGACTCTCGATCCGGAGGTCCTGGGTTCGATTCCCAGGGGGAAACACAAAGTTGATATTCGTGAATTTAACCCCAGTTTGGTTAGGACATTGCAGGCTGAATCACCTGATTGTACGAAAAGATAAAGATTTTCGTGCTTCGGCGGGCACGTTAACCTTTTCACCGCCACAGTCGGGTATAGCCGACAACGCGCGACTTGCCGTCAGCGCTACGGTCAGCTACAGCCGACAAAATGTAGTTAAAAAGTTTATGTTAAGCCGTCGGTCCCGGTCGCTGTCTTTGATAGTGGTCGTTACTCAAACCATGTCAGAGGCCTAATAGTTGTGTTACTAGGCGGTTTAAAAACTCTGACACCAGGGTTCATCGGGTCCATAGACTCGATACCCACTCGACAGAAGAAGACTCACATGCAATGATATTATATATAGGTAGATACGTTACCATGGTCCTAATTTGTGACCATTTTAGGCAGTCGAGCTGTACTGATTACAAATAGCTATCTGTTTCACTCTTACGCTTTGCCTATTTTGTGTCGCACTCAGCGTTTGTTTAGATATGCAATGTTATAAATATGTAAGTATATGTGTCGCGGAACAATTAAAATGTGCGTGCAGTATGAACGTAACGTATCTTTCTTAAAATATCTTTGCTCACATGTGATAGATGTGGTGTGTCCAAGGTTGCGTCGTGTTGGGGAACCGTAGAGTCAAATCCGAGAAGGCGATGGTGAGGTTGGTGCGCAGAGACACGTTCTTGGATCGCTTCAGCAGAGTGAACATCAGCTGCAGACCGTCCTCGCACACGGTCGACGACACCAACATGAACCTGGCGAAGGAATAAGCATCATCACTACATAGTAAAAAACAAAGTCGCTTTCTCTGTCCCTATATCCCTATGTATGCTTAGATATCTTCCATGCTGGACTGGGAGCGAGAGAAAAACATAGAATGTGCCAGCTGCATTTCCTCCCGGGCATGCTGTAAAAACCAGCTAAGGGATCCGAGGGTTTTAGTATGTTGCATTTTAGGCGATAGGCTGACAACCTGTCACTACAGCAATATACATACAAATCTATCATAAATAACCTTCAAAACTTTGTCAGACGTGGCGGAACGACCTTTGTTTAGGTCGTTTATTCATTCATTAGGGATAAAGGCGTGATTATATGTATGTATGTATGCTTAGATATTTAAAACTACGCAACGGATTTTGATGCGGTTTCTTTTATTGGATAGAGTGATTCAAGAGGAAGGTTTATATGTATAATACATGCGTAATATAGTAGAGTAACACTGATAATTTCCGTGCGAAGCCGGGGCGGGTCGCTAGTGAGTTATGTGGAGAACAAGCGTGGAGCGCCTATAACAATTGGCATGCGAATATAAAAATAGTACTAATTAATCATTTGGACAAATTAATAAAATATCATAAAATAATATAACTGTTAAGTCAATAAAATGAAATAAAAATACAAATATGAAAAAGTCATAGTAATAAAATATGTCATAATTTTAATGATTTCAAAACATTAAACAATAACAAATGTCAAGCATATCTTAAATTTAAACTTGAAAACTTAACTTGTTATAATTTCTCAAATTTATGTCATAAATTCTTGGACACCACTTCTTAAAAATAGTCAAAGGCATTTTTTTGACGTCAGCAGGATACATGTATTCACCGCTTACTTTTTAGTAAACAAAAGCATTCTGTGTTAAATTGTCAGACGAAAACAATAACATAACTTTACCTGGTAAAGGTGAGTGCAACAGCAGCTTGCAGCGTGGGCGTGCACTTGGCCGGGTTGGACAGCAGGAACCGCAGTAGCGGGACGTAGCGCGACAACGCCGTGTTGGGCCCCACGATGTCCTTATCGCACACGTTGCGCACGTACTCCGCGTCGGCGTCGTCCGCCACGGCGCCTTCGAGCCCGGCTTCGTCTTCTGTCATTGTTGTGTTCACCTGTTAGGGTTATTTAGCGTTTAATAAATAGTAACTTGTAACAGGGGGGGAGGTCTTTACCCTGTAGTGGGACACCTCAGGCTGTTAATAATAATAATAAACTTATAACTCTCAGCATTGGGCGACTACAGGTTGAAGAAGAATAAATAGTATTAGTATCCATGCTGGATTGGGAGCGAAAAAAATGTGCCAGTTGCGTCCAGCATCAGAAATTACTAAGTGTTCGAAATGCAAGGAACGAGGCTGCTTTGGTACCGTACGTTACGGTGCATAACTCAATAATCATTGGTTCTCACAGAGGGTCCTTTGGAAGACACGACGCTGGCCGAGCGCTGTCCGCGCGAGGAGGCGCTGGCGTTGCTGGCGTTCATGAGCGTCTGACGTCTCAAGTCGTCCACGCGGCCCTTGCGCGCGGGGGTGGCGAACAAACCGGCTTTCTTCTTGCGTTTCTCTTCCAGTTTGCGGTCTTCGCGCACCTGTAAGAAAAAGGTGTTCATGTAATCGTGACGGACTGAACTCAGTCAAATCAGTAAAAGAATGTGGTGGCTCGCTCTTTCGGTCACATCTATTGTTATTTATATGAGTTGAAGACATTTACAATTTATTGAAATTTTATTAATATTTTTATTGATTTTATAAGCGTTGTAGTTTAAAAGTACTGGTGTTTTGGCGAAGCTGTAAACCGCATGTTTTTGAATAAATAAATAATAATCTATGTATGGCCCAAGTTTATTAATTCTGTCAAATATTTGATAAAAACGCCCGAGATCTCATACAATACAATACAAAATTCTTTATTGCATAAATAAACACATACAACAGAAATAAAAAGGAACAATCGTGACAGTACAATATAGGCTGCCTTATTGCTAAAGCAGCAATTTCTACCAGGTATAGAAATTGTACAAGCAGAAAGGCTGATCTGAAAGTTTCATACCTGATTTCTTCTCCTTAGTTCACTATACACGCTTATGTCCAAGTATATCAACTGCTGCAGTGCAACATGTCCCAACATGAACACGAACCGCGTCAACAATTCAGTCGGCATCGTCACTTCTTCCTCATTTTCACCTTCTCTGACCATATGCTCTTCTATTCTCTTATACATTTCTGTCAAAAGTTTCTGTACGACGATCTCGGGAGTGTCGCAGACTGCGTACATGAAATCTATAGAATTGGCCGCGAAGGATGAAAATTTCGTCAGTTTTGAGAAGGTCTCCATTAAGCTGTCGTGTAAGGCGGTAAATATAGCGTGATCTGCGGGGTATCTTTGGTTCTTCTCAGCTAAAGAAAGCAGTAACTGGGCGCTGAGGTTTCTGGAGTTATAGTCAGCGGTGAGGCCGTGTGTTTGTATCACTTCGAGGTTGGCCAGTGCCACGGAGGGTTTGGCGCGCGCAATCATTACTAACAAGGACAAAGCCGCGTAGCTGTCCATATCTGTGGTACCGTCGATTTTCTTGAGGAACATCTCCCAGAAGACCTAAAAAATTAGAATATTTTAATTTTTACCTCAAAAAAAAAGTACACGTCACACTCATAGCCCCCACTAGGATTCCCTGTATCGGGGTGCCATGGCCATACACAGAAACAACCACAAAGAACACCCAGACCCAGAAATAGGCATTTAAATTCATCATTCAAATGTCGGCCCGGCCGGGAATCGAACCCGGGACCCATTGCGTAGCAGGCAGATACACTGCCAACTAGGCTGTGCAGGCCGTCAAGTGAAGTTAAAATTGATTTCGTTTAGATTTCTTCATGGCTGACAGCACTGATGGTATAGTCAGTAAAGGAGACATTGGGCAGAACCGCTCGAAACTGATGAGATAATTTCGGGAAGTTATTTATGGATTTTCAAGAATATTTGCTTGCTCAAATGATTCATTGCAACAAATATACGACATTATAAAATATTTCTTTCATGCTGGACTAGGAGCGAAAGAGAAACATTGAATGTGCCAGCTGCATTTCCTCCCGGGCATGCTGTAAAAAATAGCTAAGGGATCCGAGGTTTTCAGTATATTGCACTATAGGCGATGGGCTGACAACCTGTCACTATAGCAATATACGTACAAATCTATCTTGAATAACCCTCAAAATTTTGTCAGACGTGGCGGAACGACCTTTGTTTAGGTCTTTTACGTTCTGCCTGCCCCATTAGGGATAAAGGCGTGATTATATGTATGTGTATGTAATATACGAAATTTTATTATAATCCATACATAATTTCCTGAAATAATCTCACATCTCTGCCCAGCAATCACCTTTGCTGACTGTACTAGTGGTATACATACATACATATAATCACGCCTTTGTCCATAATGGGGTAGGCAGAGCGTAAACGACCTAAACAACGGTCGTTTCGCAACGTCTGACAAAGTTTTGAAGGTTTTTTATAGATTTGTAGGTATATTGCTGTAGTGACAGGTTGTCAGCCCAACGCCTAAATTGCAATATAAAAAAACCCTCGAATCATTTAGCTGGTTTTTACAGCATGCCCGGGAGGAAATGCAGCTGGCACATTCTATGCTTTTTTCTCGCTCCCAGTCCAGCATGGAAGAACTGCTACTAGAGGTATAGGTGTGTGTTACCTGTATGATGGCTGGAGATATGTCCCCCTTTTCAACCCACTTCTTGACGAGCACTTCCAAAGCCAGTGCGCTGCCGCGGTCCACGTGACCCATCAGCGTCACCAGATTCTTCCCAATGGCGTACGCGCGCGCTCGCTCCGCTTTGTTGTCGCATTCTAGGTACATGTCGCGGTAAGCTCGTTCTACGGCCTCGCGTTTATCCTACAGGCAAACATTAATTTATTTATTTAACAGTTTATTGTACACAATAAAATACAAAGGACATCACTGCATAGTATAAAACAAAGTCGCTTTCTCTGTCCCTATATCCCTATGTATGCATAAATATTTAAAACTACGCAACGTATTTTGATGCGGTTTCTTTTAATGGATCGAGTGATTCAAGAGGAAGGTTTGAATGTATAATACATGCATAATATAGTAGAGAAACACTGATAATTTCCGTGCGAAGCCGGGGCGGGACTAGTTTGCAATAAAAGAAATAGCACGTCAAACTATAGTTTTCGGGCACCAATAACACATGTTCTGCTTGTTTATGAAATCCTCAATATGAAAATGTGCTTCATCACTAGACACTCCATACATATAAAACAAAGACACAACAGGCACAGCTTATTTCTAAAAAGAAATGTCTTCCAGCAGACCTAGGCTAGTGAAATAGCATTCTGAGAGGCAGATTATTATTATTATTCAATATTAGCTGGCGGTAAAAATGAGAGATTTCGATGCTTCTACGCTTGAAGGCACAGCGCGAGATAAATTTTAAGTCAGATTAGGAATTTCAAAATTAACATTTTTTTAAATGTAAATGAGAGATCGAAAATATTTTTATACAACTGAAAAATTGTTATGGCTATGGAATTATATGGCTTTTGAACTTAACTCGATTAATTAACATCAGTAAGTAAACTGCCATGCTGGACTGGGAGCGAAAGATAAACACGGAATGTACCAGCTGCATTTCCTCCAGGGCATGCTGTAAAAACCGTCGTTCAGTATATTGTAATTTAGGCGATGGGCTGACAACCTGTCACTACAGCAAATCTATATTAAATAATCCTCAAGTTTGTTAGACGTGGCAGAACGACTTTTGTTTAGGTCGATTACGCTCCGCCTACCCGATTAGGGATAAAGGCGTTATTATATGCATGTCTTCTTCTTCTGTCGAGAACCCTGGTGTCAGAGTTTTTAAACCACCTAGAGCACAACTATCAGGCCTCTGACATGGTTTGAGTAACGACCACTATCAAAGACAGCGACCGGGACCGACGGCTTAACGTGCCCATTAGGGGTAAAGGCGTGATTATATGTATGTAGTAAGTAAAGTTACCTGATCGGGCGACCACACCAACAGCAGCATATTAGCAACCCCAGTCTTCGCGGAGTCGATATTGAAATGGTGCGCGGTCGAGAAGAAGTCTATTGCCTCACTCACATCGCCCGCCTGCTTACTCATCAACAGAGAATTTATCACAGGCACAGCTTCAGACACAATGCGACAAAAGTGAACGGATTCCTGTAGAAAAGCTACTATGTTCTCTTTCTCTTCGACACGTTTGTATAGCGCTAGCTCGTTCTCGCATTGTTGGGCGTTCGAGATGGATTTACGTCGGTCCGGGATGATGAATATGTTGCGGAGTAATGCGACGAAGTATTCCACCTAAAACATGATCAGAATAATATCGTGTATTGGCGGAACGACCTTTGTATGGGTTGTTCACGCTCTGCCTAACCCATTAGGGATACAGGCGTGATAGTATGTATGTATGTATAATATAAAAATCTAGAATAATCTTTATCTTAGAAGTGGAAATGAAGAAGATAAGATAAAAAATCTTTATTGCACGTAAGAATACAAATCATACAACACAACAGATAACAACAAAAAACAAGTACAACATAGGCGGCCTTATTGCTAAGGTAGCAATTTCTTCCAGGCAACCTTTAGGCGAAATAAATAAGAAATGCGTAGCGGTAAGCGGGATAGTGCAAACCTAGTCAAATAAGTATCCTAATTACATTATATTACATAAAACACATAAACTAAGTACAAGCTACTACATAGATATTTATATTCAAAGAACACAGAGATTCCATTAATTTCTTCCATGCTGGACTGGGAGAAATAGAAAAACATAGAATGTTCCAGCTGCCCTTCCTTCCGGGCATGCTGTAGAAGTCAGCAAAAGGGATTCGAGGGTTACAGTGTATTGTAATTTAGGCGATGGGCTGACAACCTGTCACTACAGCAATACAAATCATTACAATCTAAAATTTGCCCTCAATTTTTGTCCCACATGGCGAAAGCGCCTGTTACGAGGAGTTTTACGCTCTGCCTACCCCGTAAGGTATAAAGGCGTGATTTTATGTATGTATGTGACACAGAGATTGTACGCTTATATAAATATCTTCTTTCTTCCATGCTGGACTGGGAGTGACGTGGCGAAACGACCTTTGTTTAGGTCGTTTACGCTCTGCCTACCCCATTAGGGATAAAGGCGTGATTATATGTATGTATGTACAAATATCTGTCGCATTTTAGCCAGCTTTGATTGCTTATAATTGAATTTTCTCTTGTGTCTTTTCTGTGCAATAAAGTATATTCTTATTCTTATGGATTATATCGCTTACCTGTTCACTCTTCTCCATATCGCATCTCAGCAACTTAGCGTCTGGGTAAAGCCTCTCCAAATGCTTTACGATCAAATACGCCTTATAATAATTCTTCTCCTTCATATGCTTGCGAATAGACTCGTACAAGTTATCTACAGACGCCTGCGACAAGTCCGGCTCGTCTTGCGTTAAGATGTCCATTTTCTCTTTGATAGTCTTGATGACGTCATCCTCTATCTTCTCCCATTTCTTGATGAGGTCTGGGTCCGGCCCTGGGTTCAGTTTCTTCTGTAAGTCGTCTAGGATTTTTTGTTCGGTGTTCAGTTGGTCTTCGAGAATGTCTAGCTTCAGTTGAGCGGAGAAGGGGTTGCATTCTAGGAATATCTGAAAATTAATGATTAATTGCATTTTTACTTACTTCCATGCTGGACTGGGAGCGAGAGAAAAACAAAGAATGTGCCAGCTGCATTTCCTCCCGGGCAAGCTGTAAAAACCAGCTAAGGGATCCGAGGGTTTCTTTATATTGCAATGTAGGCGATGGGCTGACAACCTGTCACTACAGCAATATATCAACAAATATATCTTAAAAACCCTGTTTAGGAATGACCTTTGTTTAGGTCGTTTACGCTCTGCCTACCCCATTAGGGATAAAGGCGTGACTATATGTATGTATGTAATTGCATTTTTTTATGACAACGAAAAAGACAATGCCAAAAAAAAATTACTGTCATTTGACGGTCCTATGACGAGCACGTTTAGGTTGAGTTCCGTCTATTTGGCGGCGGTTAGACAGAACCAGGTTTGACCTTTAATTCATGTAATATCATCATCATCATCATATCTTTATTTCTAAAAACAGTATTACTGTATGTGAAATTGAATAACATCATAAAATATTAAAAAATAAAATTAATAATTAGAATAAAATTACCAAATAATAAATTAAAAAAGAAAATGCTATATTACCTGTGGTAATACCCCCAATATAACCCGTACTTGACATTTACCTTGAGCAGTTGTATGGCGGCCTTCCTCACTAGCGCGGCTTTATCCCGCAGCCGGCCGATGGCTCGCTCGAGCACGGAGCGCTGTCGGCCCACCGGCACGCAGTTCTCACGCTGCAGTCGGCACCAGTATTGCAGAACCTGTAAATATACATGTTTATACAACCCTGCAAAACTAAAGGGCGTCCAGCGGGAAATATTCAACTTTGATATTGAATAAATGAAAAACTAAACAATGTAGCCCAAGTTTTATTATTCCGAATTGAGCATTCGTGTTTTGGATTTATTATTCGCGTTTAGTTACTGATCAGACGGACATCGCGCATTTCTGGTCGAGGAATATCTGAAACGAGTAAATGGACGGTTGAGGCGCGTCGCCATTTTTGTTCGCAACTCTATATCTGCAAGCTTGGTGACGGCTCGAGCACGTAACTTATCTGATTGTGGGCGTAATGAATTATACTTGACTAGCGACCCGCCCCGGTTTCGCACGGAAATTATCAGTGTTTCTCTACTATATTATGCATGTATTATACATATAAACCTTCCTCTTGAATCACTATCCATTAAAAGAAACCGCATCAAAATCCGTTGCCTAGTTTTAAAGATTTATGCCTACATAGGGATATAGGGACAGAGAAAGCGACTTTGTTTTATACTATGTAGTGAAGAGACAGTGGTGAACCGAACTCCTTCAGGTATCTCAACGTTAGCACTAACACCTGAACAAGTGGCTCAATTTCGACACCAAATCATACAAAATCCGTTTCAATCTATTTAAGAGAGATCGAAGTCTCTAACGGAAAAAAGAAACCAATAGCGTGCTTTATTTTTGGGTAAAAAATAGGTTTTACGAGTACAAGATGCAAATCATGTTTTAATGAAAATGGTAATTGTGGCGATATTTTTTCTCAAAAACGTTTTCGATATGTACGAACGCTTGGAAACATACTGTCTAGTGATGAAACACATTTTCATATTGAGGATTTCATAAACAAGCAGAACATGTGTTATTGGTGCCCGAAAAACGCTAGAGAAAGTCACGCATTTAACGTTTGAATTATCCGAAAACCATAGTTTGACGTGCTATTTCTTTTATTGCAAACTAGTCCCGCCCCGGCTTCGCACGGAAATCATCAGAGTTTCCCTACTATATTATGCATGTATTATACATAATATAGACCTTCTTGAATCACTCTATCCAATAAAAGAAACCGCATCAAAATCCTTTGCGTAGTTTTAAAGATCTAAGCATACATAGGGATATAGGGACAGAGAAAGCGATTTTGTTTTATACTATGTAGTGATGAGCCCCCCCTTCCAGCTGCAAGAAAGATAGAATAGAAAACCTATTTACACACAGGGATCGGAAACTTACCTTATGTCTGACATACGCGGAAAGATCATGTAGATGCTCATACAGGTCATCTAGGAAGTCGTCTCTCTGAATCCGCTGTTCGTCTGCCAACCCCTCGCCGCGCAGCTCGACGGCCAATATCTCGCACATCATGCCCAGTATACTGATGCGGAGGGTATATGACTGGAAACGAATAAATAACATTTCCTTTGTACTTCCATGCTGGACTGCGAGTGAAAAAAATCATAGAATGTGCCAGCTGCATTTCCTACCGGGCATGCTGTAAAAACCAGCTAAGGGATCCGAGGGTTTCAGTATATTGCAATTTAGGCGATGGGCTGACAAACTGTCACTACAGCAATATACGCACAAAACCATCTTAAATAACTTTGTCAGAAGTGGTGCAACAACTTTCATTTAGGTAGTTTACGCTCTGCCTACCCCATTAGGGATAAAGGCGTGATTATATGTATGTATGGTTTGGAATGGCCAATTGCACAACAAGCAAAAATAATAATAATTATACATTGATGTTTAGATAAGTCAGAAATTTTGCCAAGTGGTTAGAGGTCTGTTAGAACTGCAGTACGGAATGTGGTCGTAGATTCGAGTTCCACATTTACTATATTTTACATACATACATACAATCACGCCTTTATCCCTAATGGGGTAGGCAGAGCGTAAACTACCTAAACAAAGGTAGTTCCGCCACGTCTGACAAAGTTTTCAGGGTTATTTAAGATAGATTTGTATTACTATATTTTTATTCTTCCATGCTGGACTGGGAGAGATAGAAAAACATAGAATGTTCCAGCTGCCCTTCCTCCCGGGCATGCTGTTGAAGTCAGCAAAAGGGACTCGAGGGTTACAGTGTATTGTAATTTAGGTGATGGGCTGACAACCTGTCACTAAAGCAATACATATTACAATCTAAAATTGCCCTCATTTTTTGTCAGACGTGGCGAAAGCGCCTTTTACGAGGCGTTAAACGCTCTACCTACCCCGTAAAGGATAAAGGCGTGATTTATGTTTGTATGTATTTTAATGGAGGTAATTTTAATAACCTTCCAAAGATAAATTGGATCAGTATTATGTAGTATTCCTTTGCCTTACTTCATCACTTTCCAAATAAGGTTGTAGCGTAGCGATAGCCCCCGTCATCTCTTTGGGCATTTCCTTCGTGAGGTCGAGTAGGAAGGCCCCGCAGTTCCTGGCGGCGGCCTGCTCGGTCCCCCCCGCGCCCGCACTCCCCCCCACGCCCTCGCCCTCGTCAGACGATGCCAGAGCTTCTGCTATCTCGCGAACCTGTTGGGAATAAAACATGCAAAATAGGACTTCTTTAAAAATATAATTACATTCATAACATTTTAAAAACCAGCTAAGGGATTCGAGGGTTTCAGTCACGTTTCAGTACATTGCAATTTAGGCGATGGGCTGACAAACTGTCACTATCTATCTTAAATAACCCTCAAAACTTTGGCAGATGTGGCGGAACGACCTTTGTTTAGGTCGTTTACGCTCTGCCTAACCCATTAGGGATTAAGGCGTGATTATATGTATGTATGTTTATGTATAAAATTTTGCAAATAGAATAAGAATTAGTTGATTAAGTTAGTTAATAGTTTTGACTATGAGGCTAGGCGAGCACGCGCAGGCGACAAAACAGTTGCGCGATTGCACAGACTGCACTCACGGTGTGGAAAAGAGAGATCCGTGTGTCGCGCAACTGTGTTCGCCATGGCCACGCGCATGGTTTTGTCATCTATGCGCCTTTTAAAAAGCTAAATTATCCAGAAAACTGACTTATCTATTCTTATAATCCCAATTTGAAAACCTAGTTTCATTAAAATAATTACCATTTGTGGTCCAAATGTTCCTAATCCAAACTCTTTGGTCAACTGCACAACTCCAGCACATATCGGCGAAACAGCATGCTCTGCCATTTGAAGGATCTGCAAATAATCAGTTATTACAGCATGTTATAGATGAAGTAAGACCGAAGTGTTTTATTATTGTAATATTTTAAATTGAGTATGAAGTTGTTCTCTTTACCTGTACTAATTTAATGAGGCATGAAGTACCATGGTTGTACTTTTTGATAAGAACTCCCAAAACTTGGAACACTGTTTCTCTGACAGTTTTGTTCTTTATTATTTGTTCTTCTACGGCTTTGTAGCAGGGGTCTGCTACCATTCTGAAATACATAAAACAATTTTAATGCAATCTAAACAACTATATTTTATCTAACTACTAATATTTTATTAATACATTAATTTAGTCTAGTGTTTATTTTTTGTTTTTTACTTCTATTCGTCGGTTAGAGTAGCATCATCTCATCTCTTCCCGAGTCGTAAAAGTCGACTGAGGGAATTGGTTTTATTGAAACTTGTTTGATTAAAAATTGTCTAACTAAAGATAATAATATCTTACGACACAAAGTTGTCCTCAGCAAGCGGAGGGTCCCAGAGCCGAGACAGTGGCTGCTGGATCACCATATGCAGGGTCACCAGAGCTGCCTGCTTGTCTGCTTCCGTCCAGCCACAGAACTCCTCGTCATCTGTGGCCTTCTTGCCTTTCTTGCCTAGAGTCAGTTTGGTGGAGTTCTGAAATTGAAACAATGGACTTATCTTGTGAAAATATAGCAGTAAAAGTAGGGATACATATTGGATGTACTAAGGGCTAAATACTGTCAAAATAAGTTTTTTATAAAATTTCTTTTTAATTTCTTAAATTAATTTAAGTTAAACAATTATTAAGAAAGATTAGATTTGACAATAAATGATCTATATCTTTGCAACAAATAGCCTCTTATCTGCACTTATTGTCAAAAAGTTGGCATATTTTCGCAAAAAATTGGGAGTTATGAACAACATTACCAGAGTTCTTGTTTATTTAATACATACATCAGCAGCTAGCTTGGTGTCCTTAACTTTCATAATCTGTGTGAACAAGTACATGGTCATCTTCACAATGTTCAAGTTTCTCTTCCGCACATCTTCTTCTATTTCCTTGTCTTGGAATAACTGTTCAAGGTGAGTGCATAGGTTCTTTGTAGCTCTTATGATGTGATCAAAACCTGTAACAGTTCTCTTATTTAGGATCAGGCAAATTTATATGTTTTGAGTTTAGAGTAAAATTGTCTATTAACTTTGATACATTAAACATACATACATAAATCACGCCTTTATCCCTTACGGGGTAGGCAGAGCGTTTAACGCCTCGTAAAAGGCGCTTTCGCCACGTCTGACAAAAAAAAATTGAGGGCAATTTTAGATTGTAATATGTATTGCTGTAGTGACAGGTTGTCAGCCCATCGCCTAAATTACAATACACTGTAACCCTCGAGTCCCTTTTGCTGACTTCAACAGCATGCCCGGGAGGAAGGGCAGCTGGAACATTCTATGTTTTTTCTATCTCTCCCAGTCCAGCATGGAAGTTGATACATTAAAAACTGGTAGATATAAAAGCCTTTGACTAACATCCTGGTTAGCTAAATAAGGAGTATAATTTTCCGTTTCATATTATAATTAGAAGATGACTCAAATTTAGACTTTTAAATCGTCTGGTTTGGCAAGAATGTCGTCTTCAGCAAAGGCATTACACATACAATATAAATAGTAGTAGTAGGTATTTATTTACCTTTGTTTATTACATTCCATTCCAGCTTGTTCCCATGTACTATGATGGAGAAGTAGGTATCAAAATGCTCGAGAATATAACCCACTCCAACGGAGTTAAATGCACGAGCGGCATCTAGAAAATAGAGAAAGAGTAATTCACACATTCCTTTCATACAGTTAGAAGAACAGCTATTTCAAAAAGAGAGTTTAAAGGTTCGTACTATGGTCTTACTATAGTCATGAATTTTACTCACCTTGTAGCTGTGATAGTACAAGTCTAGGCTGTACTACATCCTCTACGTGATATTGTCCAACGTGAGACTCCAATAATTCATCCTTCTTCTCAGGAATCGCAAATTCAAAGTGGCTCATTGTTACCGATTGTTCAAGGCTTTGCAGTTATGCAGTATACAAGTTACAGCTTCTTTGTAATTAGAACTTCAATAAAACACTATATTTATTAAGCTTTATGTCCCATTTTTGAAAATAAATTTCAAAATAAACAACATTACGTGTGTTCATACACAACAGTCTCGATGGAGCGAAACGTATTTTGATTTCAAATTATTTCGTTCAGAAATTTCAAGTTGTCAAGTTAAGGGCTTTTGGAAAAAGTTTTATGTCGTAATACATTGCTGTTTTTGTTTTATGCGAGTGACTTATATTCGTATGTAATGCAGTAATGTATACATCATACCGTATCATGAGTGTTTCATATGTCAATCAAATTTCAAAACGAAGTTTCAGTTCGTTTTTCAATGTTGCATCACTGCTTTTTTATGATTGGCTACTTCATCACTACTCGAATAGAGCTGACCCAAGCTATCTGAATATAAAATTACCGGTTTTTAAAATGAAAATGAACCAAATATTTTACATTTTCTTTATAGTTCAGTTTTGTATTGTATTTATTTATTATCTTTTGTATGTATTTCTCTTCTCTATAACAATTTCCTTAATTTCTTTTCTTCTTCTTCTTTCTCTTTATAAACAAAAATATTTCTTTTATTTTTCTACATTTGTTGCAGATGCAGAACAGATGTATTTTTTTACTCTGGTAATACATTTGACACGTTGGAGACATGTCATTTGACGTTTGATCTTTTTTCGCCAACGAAGCGAAGGTTTGGAGAGTTCTCTACTGTTTTACTCTGCTTGAATTTGTGCGAGTGTCTTGAAAAGTTCCGCTGTGTTAAGTGTATTCACATATTTAATCAAAATGTCTGGAAAATCGAACAAAGCCTTCACCAAGGAAGAGGAATTACTGCTACAGGACTTCAGCAGGAACGTTTCAACCAAATCCTCGGCACTTTTCTATGGAAATGCATTCATAGTTTCTGCTATTCCTATCTGTAAGTAATCAACAGCAAATATTTACGGTCTTCTTGCAATTTCGCTTGATAATTCTGTTTTTTTCATACATAAAATTACACTCTTAGCAAGTGAAAGTGAACTAACCTATTTTTCCTTAATATCCAATTTACCCCCTAATATACCCAAAACTTCGAAGTCTTATACGTAATTGTATTGTATTTTCACTATTTTATGACATATTCTTTACGTCTGAACTTAGAAAATCTACATCAGAATCTTATTTGAATTCCAGGGTTGTTCTGGCGGGTGCACGCTCTGGAAGTGTCCACCTCCCTCGCCTGGTTCGCGCTAGTGACGGCCGCGAGCACCTGGCTGCTGGCCCTGGCGTACCGCAACACCAAGTTCCAGCTGAAGCACCGTGTGGCTGTGCGTCGGGAAGACGCCGTCGCGCGCGAGATGTCCAGGAAACTCGCCGACGACAAGAAGATGAGCCGCAAGGAGAAGGACGAGAGGTATGCTTGATTTGTATAAACATTATCCATATGTTTGGTTCAAAAGTATTTGTTACTTTTCTTTCTAAACATAATGATTTATTATTGCAAACGGTTTGTTTCAATTCTTATTATTAGAAGTAGAATGTAGTGATGTGATGCATCAACAACTATTGATGGAGTTTTAGTAATGTAGGAATTTAGTCCCGGATGTGGTATAGCATCATCATCAAGATTTTATTCAAATATATTTCTTAAATATTTTAAACAATAAAATTTATGAGTACATAAGAAAATTATTACTACTACTTACTAACTAAAAATTTGTCAGTCCAACTGCCATCTTGGTAGCTCAGTTGGCAGAGAGATGTATTAACAATCTTGAGTCGCAGGTTTGAGTCTTGCCTGAGGCGAATTTATTATTTTCTTTCTTTCACATTTTTCATATAAATAAATGAAATTAAATAATACTTAACCACATCTCTATGTTTCCAGGATCCTGTGGAAGAAGAACGAGGTAGCTGACTACGAGGCCACCACCTTCTCTATCTTCTACAACAACGCTCTCTTCCTGACCATCGTCATCCTCAGCAGCTTCTACATCCTGCGCACTTTCACCCCCACTGTGTATCCTTTTTTAAAACATTTTGGTACTTGAAATTAGGTAATTTCAACTTGTTCATTCAACATTCAAGATTAGGTGCTTTTAGGAAATACTTAAGTATTATGCCTTGCTAAACACAGAGCATGATTTAATATACAATGCTGTTTAAATTGAAAGCCTATTTTGAAGGTTTATTTAATGTGAAATTTTCTTAAATCGGCAGAAGTACCCTTAAGTATTGTCATTAGTTAATTAATTTATAATGTGAATTGGTCCCAAGCAATGATTCTTTAGTGAACGTCTTTTTTAAGTGATGAGTTTTTTTTATTATACTATTATTAATAGAAAAATATACTGCAAAAAATTCATGTGTGTATGTGTACAAGTGTTTAAGTGCTTAATATTGTTTAATACCGTAGATATTAGTCGTTGAGCCATGTCAGACGCCAGTGCTAAGCATTGGTTAGAAAACTCTGACCTAAAATAAGATTGGGTCTGATTTCCCTTCTGGGTTACGGAGGTCAGATGGCAGTCGCTCTGTGTAAAAACTAGTACCCTCGTTCAATCCCATAGATTAGGTAGCCGACCCCGTAAGATACGGGAAAAGGCTAGGGCGAAGAGATGTGTACAAGTATTTATTTTCAGGCAATATATTCCTTAACATCATTCTCACAGTAACTACATCGTGTCCCTGACTGCTGCCTCCGGTCTGTTGGCCCTGCTCTCCACCGGTACCAAGTGAACATTGACTAGTGACTGACTCAAGTGTGTGTGAGACTCAGATAGTACATTTTCCTATTGCCAAGTGGGAAAGTGTAGTGTATGAAATGTGTTTATTTAAAAAGTAAGCTAAATATGTTGCTAGAGTAAAATTTACAATTTTTAATAAAAAAATAAGATTTCCAAAAACAGTCTTTAAGTCTTTATTTACAATTTCAAAGTAAAAGTAGGCTTAATTCAATGGTCTTAACTAAATTAATACTATGAGCTGTTCGAATTGTTTAGGGTGGGTTCAATACAATATAATAATCACAAACAGCTGTACTTTAACTTACTTTTAAATTGTTTAAAAATTATTTACATTCCATTCGTATTATAGTTTCAATACTGCTGCCATGTAGAGTAATATTAGCCTATACTAGTAACTTAAATTACTTTTTGTCACGTGGTATTGGATAAATCTACTTTATAGCTATTAATTTTACATGACTAGAAAGTAGATGATCGTGAAATATACTTGTGTAACGTATTGCCTAGTTTAGTTTTATCTAAAAGTACTGTACACGGCAGTAGCGAGACTTGTTGTTGATCGTTGTCTGGTCACTCGTCGCGTCGCGTCGTGCGTCGTCGCCGCCGGTCGCACCTGGTCGCACCCGGTCGCCGCCGGTCGCAGGGTCCTCACATCTTGGCCAGGGAGCTGCACGTAGACCGATATATCTAGTTTTTTTTATGCCATTTTTTCTATTGGAAAAGAAAATGTAGCCCCAATTTTTCAATACCTGGATGAGATTGATGATTATTGCTTACGCATATTTTTTTATTGAGATTCTTATTTAATTAATATTTCCATGCAAAATACCTAATCAAAAATAATTCTAATTCAATGTTGGCACCTATTTTCTTTCCAATAGACAGTATCTTTAGAAATCATCAGTTAAATTAATTAACACACTCATCACCAGAGATCGCATCGAAAATATTCGTAAAAACGTGTCGTTTATTTTACAACAGTTACGGTGATATTTTCATAGAAGCAGTATGGCTGGTGGTAGGTTGGTGGCACTGTCAAATCGCACTGTTCGCTAGGAACGCTGGTTTGGCAGGGCTCAGTACATCATGCCGACGTGCAGCGGCTCCGGCCGCTGGAAGTATACGTTGGGGTTGCTGCTGAAGGTGGGCTCGACGCTCGTGTAGACGCTGCCCTCCTCGCCGCGCACCATCACGCCTGTACACAGAGGAGCCCGTCAAAACCACACCCAGCCACGGCTCGGAACATGCTCCATGCAACAAACAAGAACGCGCCCGACCGGCCCGGTGAAGTCACTTTTTCATCATCGAACCGTTCAGGCGTGTCCAGCGATTCATAGTAAAGAGATAAGTATCGGAAAATTACACGAAAGATACAAGAAATGAGCAAAGAAAATTGATAATAGGGTGTCGACGAGTGTATCGTACATACCGGGTGTTGGTGAAATATTTACCTGGAGGCAGCAGATAGTGATAGGGCGGATAGTTGTAGTGGTAGTGCATGAGGGGGTGCAGGGGGAAGTGCGGCGGGGGGCAGAGGGGGCGTGCGTGCGCGTGCGAGCTCGCGAACAGCGCGCCGTACAGATCTGCGAACAGAACGCGGTCAGACCTGGTGCGTGGAAGCGCTAGTCCTCACTAGTAGCGCACTCTAGATACTTAACTAACCGGCTGGCTGAGCGGGCGGTTCCTTGCGGTCGAGCACGGGCGGCGCGGGCCCCGGCGCGCCCGCAGACACCATGCCGTACTTCACCGGCTTGAAGTGGAAGAACGACGGCGAGTAGCCGGAGCCGCCGGCGCCGAGAGAGCTCAGGCCCTCGTCGCGGTCCGCGTCCCAGCGGCCCTCGCGGCCCAGCGCGGCCAGCCGCCGGCCCTTCGGCGCGAACATGAGTGCGAACACGACCGCGCAGGTGGCGAGCAGTCCGGCCGCCACGCAGGCGTCGCGGTGCCGCTCGGGCGCACCCAGCGCTGCAGCCACCCAGCACACCCACACGGCCGCCGTCGCGCCTCCCGCGGCCGCGATGTGTGTCGCCTCGCGGTAGTTATCGCGGATGCCTCGCGACCGCAGCGCCACGCCGCACACCACAGCCACCAGAAACGCTGCGTAGCACAGCGATAACAGCAGATCTGATAGCGCTGATTCGCAGCGGCCACCGCCGGCCGCCACGCGCGGCGGGGACCCGCCGAGCCATTGCGCACCGATCGCCACTTGTATCATCACCGCGAAAAATAGTAACAGTCCTTGGTAAGCTGCCGGTAGATAAACGCCTCCATTCAGGCTCAATAAAAAGACGCACTTAACGAGAAGTGATGCGAACACTATCACGTATGATACGCCAGTCCCAAATCGCACTGCACCACACGTAAACACGGTCGGCGTAGCCGCGTACAACGCTGCGGTAGCCGCGCACGAAAACAGTCCAAAGAGCAGAGTCTGCCCGAGTAGCAGGTGGCGCTGACTAGGTGACTTCTTGCTTGCACCCCATACGACGAATGCTTCAAAGCCGCTGAGTGTGACCATGCTGACGCAGGCAAGCGCAAGAACTGGCACGGCCCAGGGTTCCGACCTCAGCGCACCGTGATGAGGTAACAGGGTCGATATGACGGTTGTGTTGGCTGGCTGCGTCGACACAGCGGTCGGAGGTCTCGTAGGCGTCGGCGGTGACGAGGACGAGGTAGAGCTTCGTTCTGGAATGACGAAGTACTCTGTGCTCATCTCTAGCCGGTGCGCCTCGGTGCGAGCAGGCCGACGCGGCGGAGGTTCCGTCTCGGGCTGCTCCTCAGAGTGCTCGTCATCTTCGGCGGAGAGCGTGCGGTCGTCGTACTCCTGCTCGTAGGTGTCGTCGTAGTCGGCCTCGGCGAGGCGGTGGTGCGCCGGGCCGGGCGCGCTGCGCGGGCCGTACGCGGCGGGCACGCGCGGCGCCAGGCGGTCGCCGAAGCGTGCGGCGCCGGCGTCCGCGACGCACAGGCAGGCCAGCGCCGCGGCGGCCAGCAGCGCGCGCGCCGCCATCCCTCCGCCCGCCTCAGCTGCCCGAGGCTCGCGGCAGGCGCATTAGCACGCGACTCGCTCCGTGTCTCTGGAACGATAAACGTGAGCGTCAGTCATGCGCTGCGATGTCGCGACGTCCCGACTCGAGATAACCAAACAAAGAATCTCCTGGTGGAACCGGTTCTGCGGTCCCTGGCACCTCTAGGCACCCTAACTTTGCCCATTTGGTATTCTTTGTTGTTTTATTTCAGGTCACGACGAAGGATGGAATAGCCGAGCTTTTAAAGCCCCATCCTGTGCCGGGAACGTGGCGAGGAATAACTTAGTTTTGTTACTTTGGTTTCTTTCCTTTCTGTGCATACTGCATGCATGAATAAGTCACGACTATTCATATGTAAAGTTCTATGGACGAACTTGAATAGTGCTTGTAACTTTTACAAGTTTCTTATAAGAATCCTTCTCTATAAGAACAACTAACTAAAGGATAGTTGCATTTGTACGAATTCTTAATTCAAAACCGTATCTATATCAGTGTCCGTTAAACATTTGAATACCCAAAATATTTTTAGCGATTTACAATCTAAATATATTGCAAACGGAACCCTGCTTATATCTCAATTCAATACATGTAGCTCAGCTATTACTAATGTCAATAAGCAAAAACCACGGCATTGCTACGAATGATACGATAACTAGATCATTGCAGTAGCAAGTCCGACGAGCTTAGCACGTAATAGACAGATAAGTGTTTTACTACGCGCAATGCGGTGGTATCGGATGTCTAGTCAAGTCCAGTCGGCTCAGACAGGGCGATCAGACGCGGCCGCGGCATGACGAAGGGCAACGAACGTATTAACAGCCTGACGCGTCGAGTGCGTGAGTTACCTGTCTGGGTTTCTCCAGCTTTTAGACTTTGAAATAAAATTGCTATAGGGAATATTTTTACAAGCCATTAATCAGATGCGATGTGTAAGCCGATAAGTGTCGACGGAACAAAGGGCTCGGCTAGTATGAGTGAAACTTTTGAATATTTCATGTTTGTGTTCTGGAAATCCCATTTATTTTACCAATTTTATATAAAGGGCTGTGCGATATCACTGATTGTTATTTTCAAAAGTTCTGAAAGTGCCTGAAACCCTAATCAAAAAATCACCGGAGGGCATAAAGTAATTGGAACCCTGTCACATTATCGTTTTGAATTAAAATATGTGCCCAATTTACCCAATTGAATCTATAGAGTAGCGTTTTTTTTACATCGTTTAATCGTATAGTCTTCTCGAATGAAATTTGTACTGAGTTTGTTAATTCAGAAACCGCGTGGAGCGCGAAGACTACATAGTATTGCGGTAGTGGCGCGGAACATTATCTGCTATCATAACAGTCAGAGTATAAATCAGCTCGGCCGCAATTTGTCTACGCGATAGCTTCAATAAAATATGCATCTGCCGTATAAGGAAGAGTAATTCTGGCGGGAGATTAGACAAGTTCACAGACCCGGATCGTGACTCCAGTTATCCGGTACAGAGCACAGAGTATTGTACGCAGATTTGGCGCTAAAGTAACGGTGAGTGGGCGCTGGGTGCGCAGGCGCCGGCCGGCGAACGATCTCGCAACGGTACACAGTAATGTTATCTTAAATCACCTCCAAATCTTCGCGTGCACACACCAAGTCGGTATCAGTTTGCATATCTTTACATTTATTTTTGTTTTCTTCCATACTGGACTGGGAGAGAAAGAAAAACATAGAATGTTCCAGTTGCCCTTCCTCCCGGGCGTGCTGTAAAAGTCAGCAAAAGGGATTCGAGGGTTACAGTGTATTGTAATTTAGGCGATGGGCTGACAACCTGTCACTACAGCAATACACATTACAATCTAAAATTGCCCCCAATTTATGTCAGACGTGGCGAAAGCGCCTTTTAGGAGGCGTTTTACGCTCTGCCTACCCCGTAAGGGATAAAGGCGTGATTTTATGTATGTATGTATGTATGTATTTTTGTTTCTAAATATAACTTGTCGGCAAAGATGTTTCATTTATCGTACTATACAACTTGATAACAGGGTTCATCGGGTCGATAGACTCGATACCCACTCGACAGAAGAAGACTTGATAACATCATTTCTATCTTTACATTCGAATCGTGTATTTTATCAAACTCTATAATTTCGTCAAGGAAAGTCACTCATGTAACATTATTGGTCGTCTAATTCGCAGACTTAATACCTCATTTAGCAGCGTTAGAATTATAACATCGTCGTAATGTGAGTTTGACACGCTAAAGGGGCCGGCTTTGTTGATGGAAAGTTGAACTAATTTGGAAATTGATGTTAGTAAAGATGAGGTAGTGTTTTGTTTCGCTATGACCGGCATAATTTTTTCTCTAGAATCTTTAAGCTATCTGGTTCTCACCAGCGGCTTGGTATCAATTTTTATGTAAATTATATGTTCCTCATTTTTCGCAGTTGCGCTGAATATAGTTTTCCAATGGTTGAAGAATTTTAAATACTAGTGATTTTCTTCACTCATGCAACACTTTCCTCTTTAGATTCAGAAAATACACATGCATTTTCTAAGAAGCTATTACAGCTGATAAGAATCCGCAATCTCGAGCAGATTGCTGCTTCCATAAACACCATGGCTACAACATGGCCAGAACCTCATAATAGGAGACAAAGACGACAGCGGCAGGGAAACAGAGCGTTGTCATGTGCGGTCGCGCGTTGTAAAAGTAACAGCTCGAATACTCGCAGTGAAACTCGCCTGAACTGATTGCAAGAGCTCCACCACAGACGTAGATACGCATAGACACTGCATAGCTCGTGTGCCAAAAATCGTTTAAAAATACTTAAGCATCGTCGTGTCACTAAAGTCTACGCCGTGACTGTTATCCTACCTACAAGTCAGTCGGAAACATGAATAATGTCTACACTATTTCCAAATCAGATTTAGAATAAAGGTAAACAAAGTTTCATGTCTTTTTATGGAAAAACACATTTCAAAAATTTATGATACGTGTTGGCAAATTAGTTAGATGACTAAAACTACTATTTTATTATCATATCTAATAGCTACTACTTATTTTAGTAAGAAGATCTTCGATTAAAAGATTTGAAACTTTGTTTAAGGTTAATCTAAATCTGATTTGGAAATAGTATAATATTGCGGGAAATTTGGTAAGAACACAAATACTTAATCTCAATTAAATTTTACCGGCGTCCCTTTCTGTTCTCTCGTGATAGATAATAAATAGGTTTAGATTAATAATAATAGCTAAGTCGTGTTATTTCAAACGCCGAATTAACAATGCCTAATTGCGTCTTAATAAGAGTATGAAGGTAGCAGAGTAAACAAAGACGTTTCTTCTACCTATCGGTATCTATCTTTGTCACATTGTGATAGTTGAAAGAAGAAAAAGTGGTAAGCTTGGTTTCATAAAGGCGTTTGTCAAAATATGCGGTCTCTATACCTATCATGTCTGTGTTCTACACACCGAGCTATACCAACACATTCCTTACCGCGACAATTATTCAACTAGTATTTCACTTACGCCCATCCACCGGTGCGTATTTGAGGAGATACGACGCGACGCTAAGCCCGTATCATCCCTCATCTGCAATTCGATGTGTATTATCGAATTCGATTGCAAATGGCGACTAATCTGTTGAGATTAGGCGTGAGTTGTGATCACGCAGGCGGCGTAGCGAATTGCTACGAAGTTTTTTTGGCTCTACGTTTTTTAAACTGTCAAAGGTAATAAATATACAGATGTTTTATTTCTTATGTTATGATTGCTTATCGCTTATGTAAGGTTCAAATCAATTCAATTTCTTTTCTATTCAATTCTTATATCGCTTACGGGCTAGACGGAGCGAATGGATTAATAAGATCCGCTTATGCTACGTCTGACAAATTTTAAGGGCAGTTGTCTAGCCTTGGCATAAATTGCAATACACCGAAACTAATCGGGCCGTCTTTCTATCTACAGTAAAATGATAAGAGTCTAGTCGATCGTCTCGATACCCACACGATAAGAAGAAGAAGTCTAAATGATTACAGACTGCAAAAGCATACATAAAAAGTACATCCACCTACATAAACTACTGTACAGTAAGAGCAAAGCTCAATAGCAGGAACACTTTGACGCGGCCCTATTTCAGTTCAGTTGACAGCACTGAAATGATGGTGCGGATGCAATTGGTTCCGGAGCTCTGATGTTGAGTTACGGCGACGTGGAAGCTGTTACTCCCATCAGCGTGGCAGGAAAGCACCGTCTTAATGAATTTTACTGTTTAGTACGCTTGTTGGTCTGTAAATATTGAGTGTATGCGAAGATTTTACGTTTGTTGTTATGAAAATTTATGTAGAAACATATTTAATCACGCCTCTGTCACCTGAGGGGCAGGCGAGACATACATACATATAATCACGCCTTTATCCCGAATGGGGTAGGCAGAGCGTAAACGACCTAATCAAAGGTCGTTCCGCCACGTCTGATTACATTTTGAGGGTTATTTAATATAGATTTGTAGGTATACTTCTGTAGTGACAGGTTGTCAGCCCATCGCCTAAATTACAATATACTGAAACCCTCTGATCCCTTAACTGGTTTCTACAGCATGCCCGGCAGGAAATGCAGCTGGCACATTCTATGCTCTTCTCTCGCTCCCAGTCCAGCATGGAAGACAGGCGAGAAGACTTTATAAATGCCGTCGACGTTTGAAATTTATAGTGTTTCAGAACGGATTAACATGTTTCACAGGGACGGATGTATCAGCCCATATTGCCTTAATTGTAGTACACCAAACCCTTGAAGCAAAACATTCGGGGCCCTCAACCTCGACTGGCTTCTATAGTATCCTCATTAAACATCCATAAGGAGAAACAGCTGGCTAGTTATGTTCGTTGTTAGTTCAGCATGGATTTCATTAATTCATACGTTTTGATTGACCTGGCTACTTCTTACTGTGACGATACCATTACGTGATCGAAACCTTTTGTTTCTATAAAAATGGAAACACAATGAAACCCTTTACAATCGCCACAGATTATAAACGATTACAATCTTACGTAATACCAAGTTTCGTTTCCAAAATTACTACGTATGCATGCATGGTATCTCTATTCACGCGAGTTTCTTTTATGGCTATTATAATTTGCCTATTGTCTTGCATCATAGTCCGGTTCTCATCTATTACAAGTAAGTTTCTTATGACAGTGAAAATCTGCCCTAATTGCATGCAATTTTGTAAGATTTATAGTTGCTCTACTTGCAAAGCTACACGTCAATACATACATACATAAATCACGCCTTTATCTCTAATAGGGTAGGCATAGCGTCAACTGCCTAAATAGAGGTAATTTCGCCACGTCTGACAAGTATTGAGGATTATTTTATAAATATGTGTATTGCTATCTCTTTAGGTTGTCATCTCATCGCCTTAATTACAATGTATTGAAACCCTCGAATCCCTTAGCTGGTTTTTACAGCATGCCCGGGAAGAGATGCAGCAGGTACATTCTATGTGATACTATCGCTCCCAGTTCAGGAGCCGTATTTTTGAACCGCTCGAATCGAATTCGAATACGAAAGACTAACATTCGCATGACACATTGTATGAAAATCGTATGCGAAAGTTACTCTTTCAAATGCGTATTCCAATACCTAACTCCTATAATATGTATTCCTAACTCCAGTTAGAGCGGTTCAAAAATACGACTTCTGAACAGAGATGGACGTTTCACGTCAATGTGTGATATGTATTCGCATCCACATCATAAGTTCGATGTTATTCTTCAAAATTATTATGCCTTATCATAGTTAACTTTGATTACCGTTACTTAAGCCTTGTTAAATTATAAGCACATTTAGACGTACCTATGCCTCTTCAATTCCATAGAAATGGATAATTAATCAAATTATCTGAGTGGTTATTTAATTAGGATAATACATTTCTGCTCAAACTAATAATATCCAACTCGTTGATGAGAACTTATCTTAAGAAGCTATGAAAACTTATCTTACGCTTCCACGTGCCTTTAAAGCTATTAAAAATCTATAAAATCTATTTGTTTTTTTTACCTATTGTAATATAGACACATATAATCACGCCTTTATCCCCAATGGGGTAGGCAGAGCGTAAACGACCTAAACATAGGTCATTCCGCCACGTCTGACAAAGTTTTGAGGGTTATTTAAGATAGATAGATTTGTACGTATATTGCTGTAGTAACAGGTTGTCAGCCCATCGCCTAAATTACAATATACTGAAACCCCGGATCCCTTAGCTGATTTTTACAGCATGCCCGGGAATGCCAGCATGGAAAAAACTTTAAAAACAACGGTAGAAAAAACTTAAAAAACGTATTATTATCTAACCTACTTGCGATATATACTCGCATATAAAAGACATCGACGCGTTGCGGTTAAACTGGACAACGGAGTTGTTTGTTATAATTATAATTTGTTTATTTGCATTGCATAATAGTCCTCCCACCGATTTTCGGTGATGGCGGCCAATCTCGCGGAGATCAGCTACCTGCGCAGGACTTCTTTTTAGTGCCCAAGTGTTTGCGCTACACTCAGGAGCACTCTCTATTCCTTCAATCTCTTATTCTGGTGGGACAGATTGACTGACACGACCAGAGAGAAATCAGGCGCAGGATTGACTATTTACATTGCAATCTGACAGCATGGATGATCTTACTTTTCGGACCATCAGGTGATCAGCCTGCAATGTCCTAACCAAACTAGAAACAACAACACAAAGTCATTGTCCCCCGCCGAGAATCGATCCCGGGACCTCCGGGTCGAGAGCCCATGGCTCAGACCACTACCCCACAGAGCCAGTTAAATTATTATTGCATTGCATACTTATTTTATTTTGAGTACTTGTAGTCAAATACAATTTTACACATTTAAAATATAGCTGGAGATCGAGACCAGTGGAAAAACAAAGGGGAGGCCATTGCGCCTAAGTAAAAAAAAAGTTCATTTTTTAGTCAAAAATCTTAGATGTAGTAATTTTTCGTATCTCGGAAAAACTCAAACGAATTTTTGATTGCTAATCAACACGTAACCGACATAATTCATTGTAAACAAAAAGAGGTTTATAAAACACATAAATGCATCCAAAGGAAATCTATTGATAGAATTAATGGAAACCATTAAAGGTTACAAGACTGTGAACATCATCATCATAATATGAGCGTAAAAGCTGAGTACAATAATTGACGCAGGATCGTAAAGTTTGCTATTTAGATTCAAACTACCAAGAGAATTGAATGTAACTGTTAATATATTTATATTATATACTTGGCTCTAAACAGGGTGAATGTGCTCATTAAAGTAGAGTCTTTAAAGCTCATACAATTCTGTGCAATATACATTGAGCTTTTCCATAATACGTTGAACCCATTATTGCTCGTAGATAGAAAAAGATTCAAACCAAAATGTGAGGTGTTATTTACCTATGTAATAATAATTTTACTATAGTCACTTTCACTGATATACTGTCTATTTACACAGTATCATGTCCGAATAATGACTCTATTTAGCATTCATTGCGAACACGAGGGCAAACATTATTAGCTAGTACAATAAATCTGTAATTAATTGATAAAAAAAAAACAATATCATGCGATATTGCGTTTGAAAATGTCTGAAATTGTATTCAACTACTTTTCTGTCTCAGAGCTTTACTCGAATCTTACCTAGAATCAAATAGGTAGGTACGTACATTGTCTTGACTGTCATTTTTATGGCATCATACTTATTTAATTTACATAAAAACAAAATGATTATCTCTCAAGCGTCACCTTTCTTCTCTTTCCACTTTCCATAAAATTGTACGTTTTAAAAAATAGGTAAACTAAGAATACTACCTAAAATTTATAGTTGATTCTAGTTTGCCCCTACATTTACAATATATACGTACAACAAAACCTGCCAAATTTAACAGTGATTATGCCCCAAAGATTATGAAGTTCAAAAACGCATAGGTGTTTGAACTTCATTCTTTTTTTTGTTTACACCTGTCAATCTACACGAACTGTGTTATCTCTAGTCAAATATCAGCGAAGATTCATCGAACGCGTCGCAATGTCGACTCAATTATCATCCAAATATTGAGCATGTCATTCGCGTGTTTACTTTTATTGGGTTTCTAAAAGAAAGCCGACGAATTATGGACCGTTTATAAGCATTTGACTGTACACAATCACAAGTCGAAGGATGTTTCTTTACATTTGCGATAGGAAATCAATCATTAACATGATAAATACATACATACATACATACATATAATCACGCCTTTATCCCTAACTTGGTAGGCAGAGCGTAAACGACCCAAACATAGGTCGTTCCGCCACGTCTAAATGATAGATGATCTTCAATGATAGGATTATTAATTTAACATTAAAATTAACAGTCAAATGTATCGAAAATAGTTATAAAATAACAATTTCAAATCGATTGATGTTATAGAGTATGTGTAAATGGAGAAGAAATAATTCGACGCAACACATTGTAACTATGCATAGAAAAAGGGTTCAATCAAAACACAGGTGTCTCAGTGTACAAAACAAAACTAAAATTAAAGACGAGTTTAGAGCTGTTAGCAACCACAGGCTGAGTGAGAGATTCTGAGTGCATGTTTGTTTATTGTAAATATTGCATCACGTAACCAAATGAATAAAACCTTTTACGTACAGAGGTTCCATAGAGCGTGGGTTTGTCTCATGCGTTTGCCGCTAACTAACATAGTCAGTGTTTTAACACAATAAAGAGAAATTGAAATGAAAATTAATGCTCATAAATTGCGCTCCGTTAATTTTATTGTCTACGTAAAAACCGTTTTAAAGTAAATGCTTTATTATTGTTGTGCTATAATATAACCGTATTTCGTAATTTCGCAATCTTTTTCAAGGGCCGTATCGGTCGGTTTAAATCTGCGGTACAATTTGGCAATTGCGTCATGGCTTGTATCAATTTTAAATTATATGACGTAACTCTACTTTATTTTATGATAATAATAAAGGTATTATTTTTTTAGAGGTGCATTTGCTATCCATTCTATTTGATAAACAAAATGTATAAAAGATTGGCTTGATAAAAGATGTTTGTCAAATAAAATAACGTTTACAAAAATATGTTGGATAATTTATGGAGAAAAGATCAATAAGTATTTTTTTAATGCATGAGGTTAATTTAGGTAAGCGCCGCGGTGCGTCTTGATGCAAAAATTCCGTGCATTTTATTGGTGCTTATGCCTCTCGCAATATATGGTCCTATTTAAGTATTTCAGTTTTAATTGAACCTCAGATTAACAGGCATGTGAAATACTAAATAAATAATGGTTTCTCCGTCGCCCGTAGTAAATTTTATTGATAGTAAAATTAGCTTGGTATCCTAACGACCCTGGAAAGCTAAGCCAGGAAGGTATTGTCTTATCTTTGCTATTTTATGGGAGTCTCCGTTTCTTGTAGGGAGGTTGCGGGCGATATAAGTATGCTCTAAATAACAATGATTTATGGACGGGTATTATTTTTCCTATTATGGCTGCATTCCTCTCCGGCCGATCGCGGACTATAGTCACTATACCCGTAGGACTGACTCGGGCTGAGAGCTGAGACGATGGATCGTAAACACTGTGATTTATTGGAAAGCCATTTTGCGGCTGGACATCCATTTGTAGTTTCATGGGCTGCGCATGAGTCTCTGCGGCGATCGTGAAACTACGGAATAAGAAAGGCTTTCAAATAAATCGATCGAGATAATCGATTTGCTGCGCTTGAACTTTCAGCGCATAATGGGGTGCAGGGAATGCTGCACTTTATGATGTACAGCAATTATCGGATTTAATTCCTTTTGCATTAAGTTCACCTCCAAACTCTTAATTAATGTTTGACGATGATGATGAAAGGTGTGAAAAGGTTGGGCTGATGACACTTTTGGCACGGCGATAGGATACTGCATATCTTTCATTTTATCGTAAAATACGACTATATGTATGTTAGAACCACCTACTTATATTTTTTAGTTTGCTTCATTAGAATGTAACTAATCTTCTTGTTATCTCTGATATTGGAAAGATAATCTTTGTCCATAAATATATTAATATCGTTAAATATATCGCCATTACTGGCATAAGCTAAGTACATGCAAGTATGTAGGCATGTTTTATTTGGTAGAGCTATTGCATTATAGCACATTAGTTTGCAGACAAGTTTTAAACTTGCAAATTTATTCGACTATTCGTATCGGAGATGGGACTTTTATTTATTCACTTTTTTTGTTGCGAATATCTGCAGTCTATTCTGCAGCCATTATGGGCACCAGTTTTGTTCTTTTGTTGGCGAATTCAGTCGCAGCCCGAACGCCACTGCCCATATTATACTATCGCATTATGCTAATGAAAGTAAACTTGTCTAGCTTCTGGGACTATTCCACAATCGGACCTCACCTCGTTACCGGCGTCCCATTTACCGCACATCGAGGGCTTATTAAGCAGTTTAAAAAATCCTTATTGCCGAAGCAGCAGTGGACATAAAATACAATGAGTCGATTGCAGATCTGATAGTCTTGTTCTAGACACCGGACCTGCTTAATGTTCACTGCATCCATAATTTTACAATGTTAATAACTTCACATCCTTCGGCTACCGATCGAAAGCTGCCCTGTCCTGCCCACTCGTAATTTTTTATTGCTCATCTATCATCATATATCTTATGATTATTTTTTTATACGCAACTAATTGTTTAAATGTTAGTTTTAGTGCTATAATTTATGTTATTCATCTTTACGTTAATATGCAATTACTTAGTGTTTATGGTACAGTAAAAAAATCTATACGTGTCTAACTACAAGCGGGTATTAAGTCGGTTCTAACAGGATGTAGAGCTTTTTAAATACTGTAAGTAAAGCTTTTAAAAGCTCGGAGTTTAGGATACCTGTAGCGAATTCAAGGTAACCCGCGCAAAAAGCCGAAGATATTTGCAACAAAAAGTTGGTCGATGTTAAACGTGCAAGGTGAACAACAGGTTCAGAGCTCTTTTTCGCCCCGAGCTGGAGTTGCGTCGGCGACGGTCAAAGCCCTGCCCGCCCGTAAAAGGATACCTTTTTAACTCTCAACTACACCTCAGATTTGAAGCGCGCGATTCTTCAAAGGTAAAAAAGGAAAAATTAAACTTTTGGCGCGGATTTCAAATTTAAAAATTCGTTAAAAATTGAAGCTTATTAAAAAAAAAGACTTACGAATTTATGAACTTCAGGGCTGCTACGATGGCGACTTGTAGAAGCACTGGTAGGGCTAGAACATCACCGTTTCATGTCACTCGCGGTAAGCTGTATGGGGTTTGTGGGGGTTACCGGGCGTGCGCGCGGCTCAGCGGTCGGGGACACACTGAGCGGATTGCTGAGTGGCCGTGAAGCGTGACGGGTGCACGTGCGATGCGCCAGCGCATCTCTACTTGATAACTGCACGGGGTACTGCCAGAGAACACGGGGCGTTTATCTTGCATCTTTTTATTTATTTTTGCTAAAGGTTTTGTGCTGGCTGTAGGTAAATTTGACTTATTATTGTATTCTCTTCCTAAAATAGTTTACCTTTTTGCCACATTTTAAGCTAATTTCTTAGACTTTAATCATCAACCGAAGATACTTTTGGAATATAGAGCTGATGTGATGATTAAAAATCTTCAAATTTACGACTACGATTATGAATGAAGATTTAAAAATTTCAATTATTGTTATCTATTTCATGTTTTCTTTTTCAGGGAAAGTTAACAACAAGCAATAATATACGTACCTATCTATACAGATCATATAATGCCATCTGTATTTCGTCTGATCTATCTTTGGTCTTTTACAAACGCATCTTAGTTTAATGTGGTAATGTTGATAAGAATAATGTTCTAGTTCGATTTTAGTTCCCCAATACTACATCTTACTGTTGCGTGGTAAATGAAGGTCCCACTTTTGCACGTCGCCGTAAATGCGAGCCTCTTTACTACTTCACTACTCATTTCTATTTCGAAGACTAGTTTTGATAAGCAAACCTTGCGTCACAAGCGAGCATGCTCTTATGTACACAGCAGAGTATAACACCGGTTATATCATGTACTTATTACATGAAAACGTAACACTTATGATTTTGCATATTTTTTTGCGAAAATCTAGTTGCAACTGAAATAAGCTTCCTAGACAGCATATACTTAATAACTGCTGGTAATCGTGTTAGTAGAGCATTGATAGTCTAAAAATAAAAGGATGGATGTCATTTCGGGATCAGAGGGAGCTCAACATAATCATGAGCTTAGGCCCGTATTAATAAACAGACTGACAAGTTCGAATCAGAAATGTCATTTCAATACAAAATAGCCTGTCAAATCCATACTTAATATTGCTCTCAATCTGAGATCGTTTTTTAAATACGTGGCTTAGTGTCAATTTATGAGCCCACTCCTGAAAATTACGTGAAAAAAAAAACGATCTGTACTACAAATGAAACATTTTCTTTAGGAAATGTTGTTGAGTTTTTTGAGCTTAGGGTTTTCGGAAAAGAAAGGCGTTTGTTCGGTAGAGTCTCATTCAAATACCATCGGGATGAGAAGTGGCAAATTCTATCTTAAGTAGGTATATCATCCCCAATTCATTATAAAAGAAAGAAAGAATAGAAATATAAGTATAAACTTTCTGTTTTAGCCGTCAACAATTAAAGCACACTCGTAGTTTTCCGGCTGAGAGAGCGACGTGATATTGCTTAATTGTTAGTTGGTTGTGAATCAAGTACGTACACCGGTACATGCATTGATATATGAAGTCTTTTTTAATATATATGTATATTTATTGTATTTTATTATAATATTAGGTTTTGAATCATATTTAATGTAATTTTACCTATATTATCTGCCTCACTTATGCACTCTCACTACCATAGGTCAGCTAGAAGAGATTACTTTTTAGAGGTAAGCTGTACCTGTTGTGCTGTTGTTTCTTTTTATGTTTGTGTCCTCTGTATTATCATGTAAAATAATAAATAAATATATTTACTAAACTATCTCATAACTCAACAAATCCATCAATCCGAACTAAACGCTTCCAAATATCTTTCATAATTCGCTCAACTAAAGTGGAACATCTGCCTCTGTGTTTCCGAATGCATACAACCCCCACTTCAAAGTTACAGTGAACAAACAGACATCTTCTGAGTGAGCTCGATCCATTTCCAATAAAAAGAAACCTAGGTGCTCTATTTTATAAACAAACTCAACAAATCAAAAACACGAAAACGTCAACATAAAATAATTTCGACATATTTTGACGACCCTATCGATCAAAGGTATATCATACACGCCACACTTTTCAGAAGGGATGGCCAGCGTAGTGCTAGATGTACCTACTTAAGTAGGTACATTTATAGGAAACGCTCTCTGAATGATAAATATAAGGTATATGTATTCAGTCGGCTTCAACGACAACTGCAGGAAGATAAGGGGTGATGCTAGACTCGGCACCACATAAATACGACTAGGAATTAATTTGAGCCCCTGTATAAGTATAATGCGTTGGTTCAACTATGGTATTAATTTATGTTAGCCATTAGAATGGCGAATGTAGGCCACAGACAATGGTACATACAGTTGTCGCGAAAACATTATTTTCTCTAGCGTTTTTACTCCGTTTATTTTCTTCCATACTGGACTGGGAGCGAAAGAAAAACATAGAATGTGCCAGCTTCATTTCCTCCCGGGTATGCTGTAAAAACCAGCTAAGGGATCCGAGGGTTTCAGTATATTACTAATTTATTCGATGGGCTGACCTGTCACTACAGCGATGTACCTACAAATCTATCTTAAATGGCCCTCATAACTTTGTCAGACGTGACGGAACGACCTTTGTTTAGGTCATTTACGTTCTGCCTACTTCATTAAGGATAAAGGCGTCATTATATGTATGTATGTTTATTTACCACCTTTTGGTTTCATACTGCGGTTACCATCATGGTCCACTTGGTAAGAAACGTAGGCTCCTAAGTTAGTGGGTTCTAGATAAACCAGACATGCCATGCCTATAAAGTTCACTAAATACGAAATGCTATCGTTACAACTGGACTAGAGCCATCAAACTTTGGTCCTAGTCTAGATTCTGTGAATTTTCACATGATCAATTTTTTTATTCAATTCTAAGTGGAGCGATATATTTTTAGCTGCTTCTTTTCTCGGATATTTTATAAAAACTGTATCAGATTGAAATATATTTTATAACATCAGTGTATTGAAATTAAGCCATGGGATACATAAGGTATCTAATTGTACTCTGTTTGTTTTGTAATGTTTGTTCCTGTACAATGTGTTGTTTATGTGCAATAAAGAATATTTGTGTTGTATTTGTATCTACAGCAATTAGTCCATGTAGCCATATTTGTTTTTGAAATGAATATCATAACACTCATTTCGTCGGTCGCGGCGGAAAACTGTTTCACTTAATTCATTGATGTTGAGTCTAAACCTGTAAGGGATATAGGTACAAGTATGTGATTTTATTTGTATCCGTCATCAGATCACTTATGAAGAAGCATTAGCTAAGGAATTTAAATCTAGACGACTTCCCGTATTAGGTGTTTTAGTGCAAGTACTTACTGGAGGAAATAACAAACATTTTATGTTAAACAAATAAATGTACTACTTCCTTGTATATTTAAACCTAATTTATAACCACTATCTAACGCGTTACGATAAAATTATGTTCTATAATCGTCCTTTTTATTGCATATCATATCCTGAAACATTTAATTTAAAAGGTTCTTTAAATAAATAAACCAATAATCACGCCGTTATACGTAGTAGCACTAACGGCTGAACTTTTTAAACGTATCATATACTTCATAAGTTTCCTTTTTTTTGTATAAAGGCACATGCATAGGATAGTTTTTTTTATAAGATTAGAATGGTGCCTATTACAAAATTACTTTTTGTATTAAATTAAGAATATCTTCAATCGCGCGTTGCGTTAACAAGAGTGAAACGCGTCGATGTCTTTTATACGCGAGTGCGGTTTTCCTAGAAACGTGATTTACGGATAAAGGCGTGATTATATGTATGTATGTATGTGATTTACGTGTTCTTCTGATAATAATGGGCGATCAATATTGCAATAGATTTAATAAATCATTGAATTTACTACTTGGTTTTGATAAAGATGTAGAATGCATCGCGAGAGGAAGCTTGATATAAGTTGTCATACAAGATACATCAACGCATTTGATTTTATTTGATAAACGTATTTAGGTAGGTACATACTTAGTTGAAAAGCAGTGTTGCTCTCTGTGGGCAATAATACACTGAGCTTTGATCCTCTGCATCGTTTCAGACACATGAAACAAAATGTAAAGGATATAAAGGATATGTGTTTAGGTTAAGTTTTTCATGTTTATGTCTATTCCTTGGTTTTACTTCTTGTTACATGTGTGATGATTTTGGATGCAATGAACCTTTTATCTATCTATCTACTTAGGTTTATTTAATGTTAATTTAGGTCATCTATTTTGTAGTAGGTTTTGGATCCGATTTCATTATTAAATGTACCGAATGCTTACCTACTTTAATTAAATACATACACCTAATTTCGACCATATATTTGTATCGATATTGAAATTAAATAAATATGCAATGCCTCCTGTCGGAAGAGCCAAGTTAATAGCAAAAGAAAGTGTTTCGTTGTCAGCTTTAGTCATATGTTATGATTATGAGTGATCTCGTGGTATTGTTGCACATGCGTTGGAGGATGGCGCGCCGCGGTGCGCGGGCGCATATAGCGCGCTGTCGCTGACTTTCCCGTTCCGCGCCGTCGCGCAATCTGACGAGCGTTTCTTTGATAAATACGCGATCTGCGAGGGGTGCACCTGCACTGGGTGTTGTCACTTCATTGTTTGTATTGTTTTCATCAGTTTTATTCGATAAGTAGGTACCTAACTCAACTTCAAAGTTTCTTAGTCAGGTTAGAAGTTTTGTTTTATAACTTTTGGAATAAAAAAAGAATAGTTGATTTGAAATACAAATCAGACGTCAAATTGACTCAAATTATTTCGTCACCTATAATTTCGAATAATATTCAAACAATTGGCCCCGATTCGCAAAATAACATTGAATTATTTCTCTTAATAGGTAATCCAATCCAATGCCAAAATAATTAAAGCGAAAACTGTTCGTAATTAACTATTTAGTATTAGAACTGGTTGATTGCAGTCACTGAAAAAATATTCTCGATTAAAGCTGATTAAATTAATTATGACAAATATGTTATTTATGCTAAATTGTCTCCTCTCTCAGACTTTGCTATGCCCTAACAGGGTGCATGCACCAGACATATTTTTTATACAAGGCCTTTTTGAATGTACATGTACTGCAATGAATAAATGAAATAAATGTAAAATGTGGTTAGAGAAAGCTAACATTATCATCAGCCTGTGTCAGTCCACTGCTGAAAAAGCTGACCTATGCCAAGAGTTTTAGGCGTGGGACGGGATCTACCTCCTAGTGGTCTACCCCAGGCAACGGCAACACAGGCTTGCCTGTGAATAAGTCCGACTGAACGATCCCAACGTGGTGGTAGGCTCCGTAAAAGGCCGCCTGGCTCGCAACCACGTTCTCACCGGCGTCCGGCGCCAAACAGCTTGCTGTGTTCCGTCGGTGCGTGAGATTTTTAGTGCTATATATAACAGGCATCTTCTGGGTGAGCTCGCTCTATCGTCGACTCTGTCACGGTCATTCCTGACCTAGTGTCTAGTGTCAACAGCAAAATAAGAAGAGTTACTAAACTGGAAAAAATACTGTTCCGTAATACAGTGCAGCCCCTCATATGAACAGCGCATCATTGCATCTCATATGTAACCCGGATCGTTCGAGCAGGTAATCATTTTGCCTGAAAACTGTATTTCAGTTCCACGGTAATGTAAACAAAAGTAAACACTTCTTGGAAATAAACTTTTATTTCAATCATTCACATAAAAACTCACTTGTTCGTTGGCCTGGGGAAGTATAACATGAGATGGCAAATTTATTTATTTAAACACGAGGTTATTTACCCCTAAGATTTAACTTTTTCTGAAAACATGAATTCTTTCTTATTTATTTAAATACGAGGTGTAAGGGACAACTTCCCACAAACTGATAGGGGAGGGGTTTCTCAGTCATCGATACTGAACATCTTTCACTAGGATTTGTTGAATGAATTCCTTTTTTTTGGCTTTTCCATACATAATGTTCAATCTGTCAATTTGTATGGAAAAGCCAATTTTCTTTTCACTTCCTGAATACAAATACCTGGTGAAAGTTGTTTAGTGTCATTGACTGAGCAACGCCTATCAGTTTGTGGGATGCTGTCCCTTACACTTACACCCGTTATAAACAGAAACAAGTTCAATCAGGTGTGAAATCAAAACTATTTGACATTTGAAAATAAGTAATTTGATTTGATTACAGCCAATTAGAAATTAATATTAGTGAAAAAAAAACCCTATAATTTAAAGATGTAGAAAAGGAATTCACTTTTTACAGTTGATGCACATACATTTTTTACATCCTTTTATTCTCTCTTACGAACGAAATGGAAATCGAAATAAAATTTCTTTGTTAATATAATGTCCATTGGCTGTAGTACCCAACAATTTGCGATCTCGTGCTCGCTTCACCATATCATTGATCAACAATATCATGCCGAGAACAAAAATTACACACGGGATGACAAAATTTGCATCGCCTCGAGCACTTTTCTACATAATTTATGCTATTTCCTCTTCGAAGATGGCCTTTTTTTACATCCATGCATGATAATCGTATGACAATGTTAATTAAATGCACGCTATATGCATTTCCAATAAGATAAAATATAGGTAACTAAACGGGGTCTCTCTTGAATTTCAGTCAACCTACTTTCAAAGCGTTTTGGAAACATTTAAAACGCACACAAGCGTCCCTACTCCCACTCGTTCAATTGATTCTATTGATTTGATATCATTGATTGTTTATTAGTTTTATTACAAACTCAATTATCTTAATTTAATAAGCGGTGCGCCACTTTGTATTCATTGATAGACCGAAAACGAAATTATTTATTGCACGGTTAAAGATTGACCTAGAAAAGTAGTTATTCGACAAGGCGCAGTTACATACATATAATCACGCCCCTTATCTCTAATGGGGTAGACAGAGTGTAAAGGTCGTTCCGCCACGTGTCACTAAGTTTTGTGGGCTATTTATGATAGATTATTTTGTTATATTGCTGCAGTGACTGGTTGTCAGCCCATCGCCCAAATTGCAATATACTGAAACCCTCGGAACCCTTAGCTGGTTTTTACGGCATGCCTGGGAGGAAATGCAGCTGGCTCATTCTATGTATTTCTTTCGCTCCCAGTCCAGCATAGAAGTTTTCATGTTAAAACATGAGACTAATTAAGAAAGACCCCATATATTTTATTGTACCTACTAGTTTAATGCTCGTGTATCACTCATTTCGAAGCTCTAAGTAATTTGGACAACACATCGTTAGTAAAGCTAAATTATGATAGGTACAGTTTTATTGCTATAATTTTTAACACATTAATTTAAAACATAACAAAGTGCTTACAAATCTGGTAAGATAATTTATTACTAAATCTATAAAAAGCTGCAAAAACTACACAAACTATGAATGTTTCCTAAGCTATATACAGTTGTGGATTCTTAAAAACAAGTATTGTACTAGGTATTGTGTCTTTGGACTTTCGACAAGTATTTAACTAGTTAGGTAGTGTATACAATTTAATTCCAAGTGTTTATTATTCATACAATTAATATTCATTGTATGATTTTCTTCTTAGTTATCCAGTATGAGTCTTAAAATCATCGGCCCCAAATAATGTGTTCCGATTCTGTTTTGGTAAGACATCTTGGAGCTTTTATGTCATATGGTTCAATTCTATGGGGTAACTCAACTGACTCATCAAGGGTATTGAGATTGCAGAAACGTGCTTTTCGGACGATGGCCGGAGTAAACTCACGATATTCGTCTAAAGGCATATTCAAGAAATACGGTATAATGACGCTCTTCTCGCAATACTTATTCGACGTAATCATGTATATTCGTTGTAATTTATAAAATTTTGAGCGAGTAAGTGTTCCGGGAAGGACGTTTCGTCGGACTGGATTCCTATTTTCAGTCCCACATCGCTTAGTCCTTGCCGAGAAAAACCCGCGCATTATCGGACCAACCTTCTACGAAGCACTACATACCGACCTAAAAGCCAAACTATCTGACGAAACGTTTCGGTCTCGATTGAAAAACCTTTTGTTGGATAATGTATTTTACTCTGTTAAAGAGTATATTGAATTTAAATTTACAAAATGACATTGTACCTATTTATACCTAGTATTTTTTATTTTTTTATTTCTTTTGATTCGTAAATTATTCATGACATTTTGTATTTATACCGATTTTATAAATTTTATTTTGTTTAACTGATGAACACTTTGTGAATGCTTATGATATGACATGTAATTTTGAACTTTTATAATGTAATTTTCACTGTGTGACAAATAAAACATTGTACAAGAAAACATCAACATAATAAAAAGAAATGTTGTTTGTTCCTCTTCCTAATTTCTTCAGAATGTCATTTGTAAATCTTTGTTTTTGTGTCGAAGCTGGGTACCCATATGGGTACCTTAATGCTTGTTTTCTAGAGCATGGTTTATGTCTAGAGAAAAACGATGTCACATTGACACAGATTCACTTCGCTTAGTACCCATAAAGCCCAACTTTTAAGAACCATTAAATAAGTCTATTAACAATGGTACAGCTTAAACTCTTTAATGGGAAAAGAAAATGGTTAACTTGAAATACGGGTAAACTGTGGGCGACAATAATTCTCAGAAAACGCTTGAACGTCGCTTTAGGCTTATTTGCAATAAACTTTGCCAAAGTCCAAAGAAACACTTGATTTACGGCTAACTGTTCTGTCCATATTCATACATACACTAGCTGAGTACAAGCAAGTAAATTAGAACGGTAAAGTAAACATAACAATAAGACTTACATACGAATTGACTCTCATTTGTTCACACCCCGTTGCATACGCAGCCACCATAAACGCTACTAACTAAACTACCTTTGGAACTGGAGACTAGATGGAATAAAACTAGTCTAAACCTATTTCATGCAGCCCGTAACATCTGACAGCTTGATATCCATTGCCGCATCTTTCTATTGAATTCAATGATACAATAAAAGCTAAACAGCGCTGGACTTCGAAGCCGCCTACGCTCGCGGAATGAAAGGACTTGCAGGAAACGCGGCGACAATAGGCACTAGGAGATACGCTCTTGAATAGAACGTCGCTATAACAAGTCTATCTAGTTATCCGATTAAATAGTGAAAGAAAACGTACAATCGGCAACAAAACTTTAATCGAATAATGAATCAAGTCAAATGGAAGATTTTATCTCTATCTCTACCATCTATTTAGGTTGATCTCGCTTTGTTGGCGATTGTACGTCGGATATAGGATTCGGGATGATCATCATGGTCAGTCGTGCAGACAGGGCAATGGTGCATACTCCGAACTCGCAATTTGTAGTTAGCAAGGGGCGATCAGCGAGATATCTAACAAAATACCTCTAACGGTACCTAAATTCAGACGGTGAGACAAAGGATTCTACTTATCGAGACTATTACAACAGTTATTTACATTATATAACTATTACGTGGATATTTTATACAAATTTTCTTAACAGCCTTTCCAGATACTCTTATAGATTCACCTTCTAAGAGAATAAGCAGTATTAGGGTTGGTACAGACTGCCACACTAAATTGTCAATTTATGAAGACTCCTAAGAACATTGAATAATATAAGTAGTATAATTAAATTACTATACCAATTATTCCAACAACAACAATCGTATCAATTCTATTTACAATCCCAGTCTTATCTGAAACCTTGTGAGACTTCATAAGGCCTACCGTTCCAAGCACAAGAGTAAAAAAACGGTATAGAGAGAAGGCTTCGTACAACTACGCTGTGAAACGGTCAGTAATATTGTACGTCCAATAAATAATGAAAGATATATAGCTCACATAAAATGTATTTTTTTTAACATACTACTTCTATGAGCTGTCAGATGTCATCATCATAGTGGACGGAACCGAGCGACGGACAAAACAGAAAGGTGATGCAGCGCGCCATGTGTTTCCATGGCGTTTCCTCCTGCTGCTTCGTCGCTCCAAATAGGTTTACTACGAATTTCTGTACTAGTAAGCGTAGTAGTGTGTAGCATTGACTCTGTATGGTTATTTACTCTTGTGGTTCTAAGGCTCATTCCCTACCACTCGTCAGGCACAATTAACAACTACAGCTCTTACAAACAATGCAATAGCAATAATAGGGCACACCCAGAAAAGTTGATTGTAGCCCAGATAGATAACCGGACAAGATTAGTATCTTTGTGCATTAACCAGTCTCTCATTATTCACTTACACTCGAACGATTTGTTAGACAATTCAATTCAAACAGTCCAGGAATATATTTAAAAAAAAAAACAAGATTTCTTTTTCATTGTCTTTTATGCAAATCCATTATCATCGTTATGCTTTAGGAATTTACTTCTGTACCATCGCCAGTATTTCTTTATTCTTAAAGAACTCGTGTGGAAATACCCAGACCCACCTCACAAAATACCATCATATATTGTTATGAAGCTCAAGGATAACAGTAATTAATCATCCTAACATGATTCAAACATTCTGTATAATTAAACAAGCAGAGTCCAAAATGTTAAAGATACTCACAGAAAATGTCAGACTCTACATTCCGTACATCAATTCGGTACCCGTACCTTCAAAGAGTCTGCTTGGAATTCTGACTCCTGTCATATATCCAACAATCTTACACCCTGAGGTGGTGAGGGCGTTCTTCTTTCATTACTGTGTTCCTCTTGAAGAAGCTATCTGGAGATCTTCATATCAATTGACTACCACCAATCAGATTCAATCCTGCCTTCGTACATCCACCATTGTTTACACCTTGGTATGGTGAGCGCGATCTTCATCGTCACTATGCTCCTCCTGAAGAAGCAAGCTGTCTGGAGGTCCTCGAGGAGGCACCCTCGTACTTCCGGCCTTACGTGAACCTCCCCGGGAGAACATGCGGGATAGCTGCGCGAACTTTTTGCGGGACACTGCGAATGAATAAGAGCGTGAATTAAATCTTCCATGCTGGCCTGGGAGCAAGAGAAAAACATAGAATGTGCCAGCTGCATTTCCTCCCGGGCATGCTGTATAAACCAGCTAAGGGATCCGAGGATTTAAGTATATTGTAATTTAGGCGATGGGCTGACAACCTATCACTATATCAATATACCTACAATTCAATCTTAAATAACCCTTAAACATAAAATGCTCACCTATAGAGGGCAAACTTTGTTTCCGTTATTAAATCCTGATAAAATTGCCTATACACAATTGGGTGTAAGTATAAGTTACAGCATCCCGCAAACTGATAGGGGTTGCTCTGTAAACGAAACTGAACAACTTTCACCAGGATTCTTTCAGGTGATTAAAAAAAATACCTTCCCATACAAAATGACCTTCTCGATCAGACAATTTGTATAGAAAATATTTTTTTTTACTTGCTGAAAAAAAAAACCTGCTGGTAGTTGTTCAGTGTCATTGACTGAGCAAAGCTCTATCAGTTTACGGGACGCTGTCCCTTACACCCCGTATAATAACACTTGCTCTATAAGCTATGTGCTACAGCCTGCATTTGATACCCTGATTATTATTTACGATAGAAGCGCGCGTAATAACTGAAGGTTTAGGCATATAAATGTACAGTTATTTACTAGACTGAATGTATATTCGGAGAAATAAAGTTCATTATAGTACAAGCTGATAAACTCGATATTATAGGTTTCCCTAAGCAGGTTCTTAAACTTACAAGAAGTAAATGTCGTGGGCTTCAGTTTAAGTCCAAGCTTTTGTATTTTGAAATACGATACGGACTCAAAATGCCCTATTCAGGAAGCGAACGCCTCAAGAATGAATATCCCCACGCCAGAATTTATGTCCCGCGATAGTGTATGATAATATGGAGGCGCGAGGCCATCCAACAGGGGCCGTAATCGGGGGAATTGCCATAAGCTGCCATAAGCGGGCTCTATGAAATACTGCTCGTAACTGCCTGTAAATTGTAAAGCTGGTATTGCACGGGCAGCAATTTGAATGCGTGGCGGTGCGTTCACGTCACCAGGGCCGCAGCCGCCCCGCTGGTCAAGTAATGGCGAGTTGCCGAGCGATCCCGCCACGGTCGCCAACCGCCCTGTGCCACCCACATTCGCAGCCGGCCGAGTCTGACGGTACCACAGCGGGACATTGTAATCTTATTAGCAATCGTAATTTCATAGTCGCAATATTTTCGCTTTCATGACGCGCTTTCTATGGTACTGTCAGGCATTTTAGTGAGATTTTTGAACTACAGACTTTAAAAACATAAATGTATTTCAAAAACTAAATAGTTTTCCACTAATGCGAGAATAACTGGCCTTTACACTGATGAAAATTTGCATAGCAAAGAGTAATTTTGCATATTGTCTCTGAAAATGGTCAGTTACTCAGTTCTAAGAGCCCATTTGTTTCCTTCGGTATGCTCACCGTCTTTCCGTTTTCTGAAACAAACCGTTACATACATTAAAGTTACAGTAAACATACTTACTTTTCCCCATATTTTTGAGTCTCTCCTTAAAATCCGCTTCATCGTCATGCCCTTTCTTTCCTTGTTCACTGTCTAATGCGGCCATGAACTCCTGGTTCCACCTGAGTTCAGCCATGAATTCTTCATTCTGCAGGAAGGTGGCGATTTTGTCGTCGTCCATTTCGAGACTTAGGTCTATCCTAGCATCGGTACCAGGGGGAATTCTGAGAAACATCGGGGGTAGGGGGCCCAGCATTCGGGGGACCCATTTTCTTCGTATTGCGAGGGGGATTGATTCGTCGTCAACGTCTCTGTGGAAAATACATTTTAAAATAGTTTTTTTTTTAAGTTTATTTACTACAGTACAATAGTGCTGAAACACTTTGCTATTAGATACCTTTTTCCATAATGTTATGCTAATAGAATTTCTTATGTAACCAACCATAGATATAATAAATAATAAGAACAAAGTACTTAGATCTCTATTAATTCTACACGGCTGTTTACAACTAAGTAAGAGTTTAATAGCCTTATACATTTAACAATAAGGAAACGATAGGCTCTACGGTATTTTGCATTTTTTCAGCACTAAATTGTTTCAAACAGGACTTTTATGTTCTAAAATGAACAAGGTAAAGAGTTTTTCATCGTTTTCAGTCTATAAATTTTGTTTTACTATCTTTCCATCGGATAGCAACAGATTCTAACTTTTATCACAAAATTACAATAGATACGTTGGAAATTGAAAAACAGATAAGTATTAACCTGCCAGCAGTATATTATATTCATTACCTTTATTTAGGTAGAGCCATAATACTTAATAGGCATTTGTTTCGAACAGAAACCTAAAACCCACTTGCTAATATTTAAGTAGCTAAGTTTGGCGTAATACTAATAGCGCTTAAATGACATGCTTAAACCAGGCCACTCGAATTCAAGTGACTAGAGTTACAAGCATTCGAACTATTCCAATTGTTTTGTTATTGATTGGTGTCTCGTTCGCGCCCGGTTGTAGCCGGCCGAATCCATGTAGGACAACGATATTAGGCTAAAACTCTACATAAATTGCAGCTGGTCAATGCTCTTGTATAATACAATGTTAGAGGTAGAACATTGTGACCTTTCTAATATGAAATGTGACACATCCAGTACATTGTTATTCTGTTGCACAGCGCAGCGAATATGACGGTAACCTATTAAAGGTTATGTGCGAATTGTGGCAACAATTAGATAATAGTTGCGAACTGTAAAGTGGATATGTGTCAGACTTGCATCAGAGAACGGAAGAGATTCTACGCGTCATGCTAACCTGTTGCTTCGTACCTTTTGTTATCGAATCAAGTTTATTTGCGCATCATTGCATTTGTTATTTTGGTCGATCGGCTTGCCGTGCCGTATCGGTCAAAGGTTTTTGACGGGCTCTACCTGCTCGAAATGAATCGGAATCTTTTCAGGAATTTAGAGTTTTAAGAATGATGATCGACTAAATTAAATTCGTTAAAAAAATTATAGTTAATAGAACTTACACGAGAGCTGTAGTGTCGTCATCTCCGTTCTCTTGTTTGTTGGCGCGGCGCTGCTTGGAGCGCGATGGCGTGCTGGCTTCCACTCGCTCCATCTCCAGCCTGAGCCGCTCGTTCTGGTTGTCCGTGCTCATGGCCAGCAGCTGGTCGATGGTGGCGTCCACCGCGCCCTGGTTGGCGCGCAGTACCGCCTCGATCACGTCGTCGTCCATGTCCGGGAACATCGTCTTGAAGTCCGTCATCGCCTGGGTGAACTCCAGCTGCATCGTCGACGCCATGGTGCGGGGCGCCGGTCGCGCCGGGAGCCGGGTCGTCACGACCGCTCCGCCGGCTCAGCTGATACGTGACGCAGGACTACCGCAGTGTCTGGTGCGATCGTCGGCGAGCGGACATCGGCCATTCTCGCGGCGCCGTCGACGCCGCCGCCGGGGACCGCGCGGGGTTGTGCTCGATTAGCGCTCTACTTGCAGCGAGGGTTTAGTAAATACGTCGCACGGAGCGCTACCATGATGTGCAATTTTCACTTTCGGCGTTTGTCGGCGCATGCGCGGTGGTGCGGGTGTGAGGGGTGGTAGCTCGCGTCGCGGGGGGTTGTCGATATAAATAGCGAGCACGCGGGACTGTGTCCGCGACCCTCGCGCCTCGCAGGACTGCGGCGGACTGGATGCGCGCATGTGCACCGCATTGTTTGTAAATTGCGTACATGATTGACCTTTCAATGCTATTGCTCATTTGGCTTACTGTGTCCGCGGTGTCCCTACCGGCGAGGGGTTGGTATGTTGACATTTACTTTGTATTAGTGGTAAGATAAATGTTAACTGCGTTGTATAGGGGCTTCGGTGCTTTCACGCTGGTGATTCCAGCAGTTGCCATGCCAACTGTTTCAAACAGTTTGTTTTGTGTGAAAATGTTTTCCTTGAATAAGTTTCAAACTGTGTCCAAGTAATGCTACGAACAATATTAAGATAATATTTTGATTGTATTTGAATTGATTTAAATGTTTGGAAATAAGTCTTCAAGTTGTCCATCAGTAGTTTTTTAAACACCAGACGAGCCTTTAAATTCAGCAGTTTGTTAACTATCAACAAACAGTGTGCCACTGCCATCGAGCAATCCTCTTATAATCAAAGGTTTTGTTATTTTTAATTTTTAAGTTTAGATTTGAGCGATTATTGTTTTAGTGACTTATCAATTATTTTGTCAATTTTAAATAAAAGATTTTGGATTTACACGTGTACGATTTATTTGAAATTTGACATCTTACAATGGTCAATAATTTAAGACTTAATTAATAATAATACACGACGATTTTACCAACATTGCCATTACAGTACATTAAGTCTAGTACAAGAAAAAACTTAGCTATAAATCAAAGTGAATGTTAAAATCAAGACAAAAACGTACACATTAATTCTAATTACTATTAATAATATGTATATAAAATCATAATTATATTTTTTCGTAATATGGCTTTAAATTAAAATCTCTAAAGATAATAATAGACTTTAGGCATACAAGAAATCTAAAATACCACCAAAAATACATAAACTTTTTCAATATTCTATGCGCTAGTTCTATTTCGTAATCCACCGATATATAGATTTAGTTATAGATATAATAGTTAAGTGAACTGTAAGTGAAATAAGCGCTCTCCTTAAAAAAAATAGAGCGCTCGAAATAAGCGCTCATAAGAAAATGCTATAAGAAAATTAAATAACTAAATGTCATACGCATTATATTTAAATATCAGAAAAGTGGTTTTAGAGAACAGAAATATGAAGACGGATGTTGCAATGAAAATTGAACGGATTAGTTGTTTTTTGTCTGTCTGTCTTTTTGAGGACTGAGTCGAAGGTCGCACGTGGCGGGCAGGTAGAGTGTGAAAAGATCCTCGTAAATGGAAAACACGTCAAGGGCTAACCCTCATTCCAACAAAAAACAAATAAGCCGTTCAGGTTTTAAAAGTGTTATACAGTCTATCAGTGGCGAGGGGTGCAATTTTATCGAGGGTAAACCAAAGAAAAAAAAAGCATAAGTACTTTATAGTTTCGATGTAATTTCGGATTTGATGGAGGTGGTATTCTCGAAAGGGAAGCCGATGGGAATCGGCTTGTATGGACCCTTCGCCACTGCAGTCTATACATATTACGAGTTTATACATATTCGGAATGAAAAATATTTAAAATACTTCAGTTAATATTGTTAAATACAAATAACAATGTCAACAGAATTATTACAAGTTATGTAAGTTTCATGTAAAACAAAAACGTCTGTGCAAAACGCTTATTTCAAAGTCCTTCATACATAACTATAATTCGTTCTGTACATTTCGTTTTAGGCCATTGCGAAACTACTTACAACGTCCTTACGTTTAAGAACTAGCGAAGCAATTTAAGCCATATCTAGGACAATATTAGATCTAATATCTATTTCTTACAGCTTTAAAACATCTAGTTCTTTCTTTAGGTTAGAATATGCAAACATTTATCATATTTTTTAATTGCGTAGTTTTAAAAACAACTAGTGTTGTTTTGTTACGATTAAGTCGAAGGCACGCACAGCTGACTTTAAAATTTGCCTTTTTTTATTTTACTGTACAGTCGTTTTTATAGTTGTTTTATATTTACTGTTCTTTTCCTTGAGATCCACCATCGATTCCAAGTCGGACGGCGCGCGTCTTTTCAATTGACGCAAACATTTATAAATTAATAATAACATTTAGGAATGTCATCAGTAAGCGGGGGCAAATTGAATAAGCGATATTTATTTCATAGATATATTAATTTTAAAGATCTTAAATTCGAATACAATTTTAAAAACACAACGTGATTGGTGCTGAAAAGTAGAATAGATTAAGAAGAAAACAATTTAAACAAAACCAGTAAACTTAACTAAAAAATATATAAAATCGAATAACTTAACAAATTCAAAACATACTGGACACCAGAAAATAAAAAATAGACTGGGAGCAAAACGAACGGGGCTTTACAAACCAAAATGACGAATATTTTCATCTACAATAAAGATATAAAAATATGCTACAGCGAGATGCGCAAGGGAAGCGGAAGAGAGACAGCTTGAAGAAATAGTCAGCGAGACGACAGGAGCGAGCGAGGCAGAAGATATTAAGTACCTTTGAACAATAATGAAGAATATTTTAACAAAAACTGATGCAAATAATGCGCTCAATTCTAGAGCGCCAACTAAAACTAAAATTATTCACTTGACGTGGCATTATGCTATTCTGCACGTAACTGTCAAACTCTAATGACATGGCTAAATTGATTTTGACGTCGCTAATTTTAGCTTTTTTCACCAAGTTAAGCGATTTTAAAAGTTATTCTAGTTTTCTCATTTTAGGCGGTTTAGAGACCGTCCAATGCCTAAAGTACCGCTTAAAATTAGAAACATTTTTATTATGTAATAGCTTGCTTAACTTACTGTTTATAGATATTTTAAGCAATGTGCTTCTAGAACTGAGCCCATTATTTTATTTCTGAAAATATTAGAAATAACAAATCAAAAATTCGACCGCTGACGGGATTTGAACCCGCGTCTTTGGAAAACCGTCCCACCGCTCTAAACCGCTAAGCTACAGCAGCCATGTCCCGAGCGACGAATTAGTGATTTGCTATTTATTACTCGTCACGAGTGGACGCTAGAGCGGTTTTCCAAAGTCGCGGGTTTAAATCCTGTCAGCGTCTAGTTTTTGATTTGTTACATACATATAATCACGACTTGATCTCTAATGGGGTAGGCAGAGCGTAAACGACCTAACAAAGGTCGTTCCGCTACGTCTGACAAATTTGAAGGGATATTTAAGATAGATTTGTAGGTATATTGCTGTAGTGAGAGGTTGTCAGCCCATCGCCTAAATTACAATATACTGAAACCCTCGGATCCCTTAGCTGGTTTTTATAGCATGCCCGGGAGGAGATGCAGCTGGCACATTCTATGTTTTTCTTTAGCTTCCAGGCAAGCATGATTTGTTATTTCTAATATTTTCAGAAATAAAATAGCACTGTGAGTGCAAAAATCTATTAGAACATTATTTGTATTTCTCGTTCAAAACCGTACTGCAGACACGAGTCATCCGTGTGCGGACGCCGTTAGTGCTTGTACCAACATAAACTGCTTGCTAAGTCATAAACAAGTCATACGAAACGAGACAGTTTAGTATCAATAAATTAAAGTTACGTATAAAACTCAGCTCAAGCTCTTGTATGATTAGAGGCTTTGCGTGAAACAAAAACAACATTACTTAAACAATAGTATATATGTATTTAATTTTTGTTTTTTTTTATGATTAGAGGCTTTGCGTGAAACAACATAACTTAAGTATGTAACATAACATAAGTTATGTTTTTTTTGTTTCATGCAAAGCCTCTAATCATACAAAAGCTTGAGCTGAGTTTTATTTTAAAGTTATGTTCAAAGACGTTGACACTTTGCCCAATCTATTAGGGAAGAAGGTCTGAATACCAAATGGGGTACGCAGAGTGTCAACGACCCAAACAAAGGTCGTTCCGCCACGTCGGACAAGTTTTGAGGGTTGTGTAAGATGCGGTTATAGATCTGTATATTGCTGTAGTGACAGGTTGTCAGTCCATTGCCTAAATTACAATATACTTGAACCCTCGAATACCTTAGATAGTTTTTACAGCATGCCCGGGAGGACATGCAGCTGGCACATTCTATTATTTTCTATCGCTCCCAGCCTAGTATACAATTTAGTATGTTATATGTATAATATAGGTAAAATATATTTCAATACGTAGCTAACCTATGATGAGATATATAATTATTTTTGGCCGAAGTGCGAAAGCGTACGACAAAAGCTCTACAAAAATATATTACTTCGATTATTATTAATTTACTCAAACAAAAGAAAAATTATTACTTATAAACTTATTACTTCTAACATCAAATATATTTAGTCTTATTTTTATTCAGCTACATTTTTATATTTTAGATTAGACATATCTAAAGTGTTATTTTATAATACTGTATACGTACTGTACGTATAGTATAGTTCATTTAGAATAACGAGTTAGTTGATACGAACTTCTGACTCATATTTTGGAATCACTCGAATTCCAATGCGCATATGAAAGGGATACGACGCATACGATTTTCATACTATTGCCATGCGAATGTTAGTTTTTCGTATGCGATTTCGATTCGGTGATTCAAAAATATAGCTCCTGTTTTCTTCAATTCATTGAAACTTGTTATTCCGAGGTATGGATAGAATGGCTATGATTATAATTATTTTAATTATTTTTATATCAGCATGTCTAGATAATTTATTAAAATCTATACAGTGCCACCGGTAATTTAGCTTATAAGATCATGTCGACGCAACAGGTACTTATATAGGTAATAATGACACTTGCTAGGTAGCAGAGATTTTCTTGATCTATCAAAATATACTAAAAGAATACAATTCTAAACAAATTTATCTAATTCAGTTGACGAAATTAATATACTCGGGTATTATGAAGCTACAAGTTTCACTGGGTGGTCTGAACCGCTTGGTGGCTCAGTCGGTAAGATTGTTGGTTCAAATCCCACTCAAGTGAACTTTTAGCTTTCATGTTTAAGGACTTTTAGAAAACATTATAAGAAACTATCATATAACAAGTATGACTGCTATCTATTAAGTGTTTTGGGAATTTTAGCCAATATAGGTGTAGTTGATTCGGAATAAGAACTCTGAAACGGAGAATGTTTAGCATCACTTTCATAAATGAATTGACAAAACAGTATTAAAAATGAGGCGCTGAGAGCAAGATACTCGTAAGAAATATGGCGTACAGCATCCGTAAAGGTGACCTCGAATATTAGCGATATTTCATAAATATTAAGGGTTATACCACTCTAGCTCTCAGCACCCAAAATTAAGCTTGAACTATACATTGAAAGTGAGGTCAAAGTCCTATCGAGTTCCAATCCCGTACGGACAATCCGATGTCCTGGAGCCGTAATTTTGAACCGCTCGAATCGAATTTGCATACGAAAGACTAACATTCGCATGGCAAATAGTATGAAAATAGTATGCGAAAGTTACTCTTTCGTATACATACATATATATTCACGCCTTTATCCCTAGTTCTTCCATGCTGGACTGGGAGCGAGAGAAAAACATAGAATGTGCCAGCTGCATTTCCTCCCTGGCATGCTGTAAAAACCAGCTAAGGGATCCGAGGGTTTCTGTTTATTGCAATTTAGGCGATGGGCTGACAACCTGTTACTACAGCAATGTACCTACAAATCTGTCTTGAATAACTTTGTCTCTCAAAACTTGGTCAGACGTGGCGGAACGACCTTTGTTTAGGTCGTTTACGCTCTGCTGTAGTGACAGGTTGTCGCCTCAATTACAATATGCTGAAACCCTTGGTTCCGTCAGCTGGTTTTTACAGCATGACCGGGAGGAAATACAGCTGACAAATTTTATGTTTTTCTCTCGCTCCCAGGCCACCATGGAAGCTCGTATGCGTATTGGATATCGAGCGGTTTAAAACTACGAGTTCCGGGCAATGGTCTGACCTGTGCGCGAGATTCAGACGGGCGCGTCGCGCGGCCGGCCCGCGTGCGGCAACATCACCACCGTGCTGGTGGGGGCGCCGGCGGGGGCGGCGGGGGGCGCGGGGGGCGCGGCGGCAGCTGCTGGGGAGCCGCACGAGTCGGGCTGGCAACAAAAATAACTGTTATACATACATAAAATCACGCCTTTATCCCTAAAGGGGTAAGCAGAGCAAAAACGACCTAAACAAAGGTATGACAAGTTTTGAGGGTGATAAGTATTTTATTGCTCAAGTGACGGGTTGCCTGCTCATCGCCTAAATTGTAATGTACAAAAACCCTCGGATCCCTTAGCTGGTTTTTACAGCATACCCGGGAGGAAATGCAGCTGGCACGTTCTATGTTTTTCTCTCGGTCTCAGGCCAGCATGGAAGTATAAGTATAACTGTTATACCACGCTCAATTACCTCCTTGCAGACGGCGTAGTGAAACATTTACCTATATTTCCTATAAATGCGAAGTATATTGTCTGTTACTTATATCTAATAAGATAAGGAAAGAGTCCGATGGTGTTGTGGATAGGGTCGCTGCCTCCTGAGCGGGAGGTCGTGGTTCGAATCCCACCACGTACCAATGTGTTTTTCGATTCTCGAATTTCATATGTACGTTTATTCGGCGCTTTTTCCGTGAAAAGAAGATGAAGAAGAGTGGGATCAGCACAAGCCATTATGAAGCAGCACGGTAGCTAGGAGGAGTTTGCTTCACTGCTTCTTCATAGTCCGGTAAAAGAGAGGAGTAGTCAGGTGCGGGTTGAGCCATATATCCAGGTGCGCTTGTAGTCAATATTTAATGGTGCCCCCATAGTCAAGACTTAATGTAGTAAGAGTAGGATCAGCGTTAGCCATCAACGTGGCAGCATGGTAGCTAGGAGGGGTTTGCTTCACAGCTTCTTAATAGTCCGGTAGCAGCGAGGAATAGTGTGGGTTGAGTCATATATCCAGGTGCACTTATAGTCAATATCAAATGGTGCCCCCATGGTCAATTTCTAAACTTACCGTAGTCAAAGTGGGGTCAGCGCTAGCCATTAATGTAGCCGCACGGTAGCTAGGCGGTGGAGTCTGCTTCACTGCTTCTTCATAGTCCGGTAGCAGCGAGGAATAGTCAGGTGCTGGTTGTGCCATATATCCGGGTGCCCCTATAGTCAGTATCTAATGGTGCCCCCATGGCCAATTTCTAAACTTACCGTAGTCAAAGTGGGGTCAGCACTAGCCATCAATGTAGCTGCACGGTAGCTAGGCGGTGGAGTCTGCTTCACAGCTTCTTCATAGTCCGGTAGCAGCGAGGAATGGTCAGGTGCAGGTTGAGCCCTATATCCAGGTGCCCTTATAGTCAATATCTAATGGTGCCCCCATGGCCAATTTCTAAACTTACCGTAGTTAAAGTGGGGTCAGCACTAGCCATCAATGTAGCGGCACGGTAGCTAGGCGGTGGAGTCTGCTTCACTGCTTCTTCATAGTCCGGTAGAAGTGAAGAGTAATCAGGTGCGGGTTGAGCCATATATCCAGGTGCCCTTATAGTCAATATCTAATGGTGCCCCTATGGCCAATTTTTAAACTTACCGTAGTCAAAGTGGGGTCAGCGCTAGCCATCAATGTAGCCGCACGGTAGCTAGGCGGTGGAGTCTGCTTCACTGCTTCTTCATAGTCCGGTAGAAGCGAAGAGTAATCAGGTGCGGGTTGAGCCATATATCCAGGTGCCCTTATAGTCAATATCTAATGGTGCCCCTATGGCCAATTTTTAAACTTACCGTAGTCAAAGTGGGGTCAGCGCTAGCCATCAATGTAGCCGCACGGTAGCTAGGCGGTGGAGTCTGCTTCACTGCTTCTTCATAGTCCGGTAGCAGCGAGGAATAGTCAGGTGCTGGTTGTGCCATATATCCGGGTGCCCCCATGGGAGCGTTCATGCCCACGACGCTGTCGCTGGAGATGACGAAGGGAGTGAGGCTGTGCATGGCGTGGGCCCGCATTGTCAGGTACTTGTAGCAACGCCATACTATGCTGATGCAGTAGCCCTGTAAGGAAATTGTTGTATTAGATTATATACATACATATAATCACGCCTTAATTCCTAGTGGGCCTACCCCACGTAAACGAACTAAACAAAGGTCGTTTCGCCACGTCTGACAAAGTTTTTACGGTTATTTAAGATAGATTTATAGGTATATTGCTGTAGGGACAGGTTGTCAGCCCATCGCCTAAATTACAATATACTGAAACCCTCGGATCCCTGAGCTAGTGTTTACGGCATTCCCGGGAGGAAACGCAGCTGGCACATTCCATATTTTTCTCTCTCTCCCAGGCCAGCATGGAAGAAATTAGATGATGGTTAAAAAGTGGTCTATAAAGTAAATAACATAGTTTTCTCAACTGCATACTCGAAAAACTGTAAGATGGTAGCTATAACAGATGCCGTACCGAAGAAAAATAAAAGAAAATGTATATAAAATCCATAGAAATTGCCCATGTGATAGCTAATGTTCGTTTATTTAACGTTGAGTTATCGATACAAACTGCTAAACATAGCAGCCCATAAACTGCTTTTTTGCTTTTATTTTAGAAAGTAAACCACAAAAATATGTTTGTAACAAGGATATAGTCTCCGGTTCCTAAATTTGAATAAAAAAAAATGAGAGAGAGTAAAGCAAAGAAAACACGTTGGTATCGATAACGCAACGTTAAAAATACGAACAACACAATTTTTTTTAATAAGTTGATATATGAATATTATAAATGGCTCAGAAAGACACTTTTTATTAAATTAATATTCTGTGTCCACAGTCTGAATAGCACATATTGTATTGACGCAATATATCTTAGCAAAAACATTACATTTCTTGAAATTCAGACTGTAGTGAGTTCCAAGAATTTAATTTCAAATTATCCATACCAAATCGGAAATCTTTTCAAAACCAACAATCCAACAAGTCAGTCATCTGCAAGCATTCTGTTCTGCTAGTAAAAATGTCTCGTATTTAATCATGTAACTGTTGTTACAACGAATGTACCTGCGTTCTAGTATGCCATAAACTATTATACTAATCGATCGTGCGATGCGATTGTTAACCGGAACGAAATAAGCACACGTCATGTTGAAAACAATTACGTTTATAATTCATGCATAAATGTGAATTCGTTTGACTCGGTGTGTTATTTATACGCTAGGACGAATCGATTTTTCTTGTTTCTGAATCTGAATTATAGAAGGGACTGAGCTGTGTATAGATCGTTTTTATATACTGCATTACTTATTCATACATCATACCTACCCACTGCTTTGTTTGTCACCTAGTCGTTTAGACTGTAAACGTTGTCGACAAAGTTTATGTCATTCCAAACACTGCGGCATCAAAATCAAGTTCCCTCAAATACATACATACATACATACATATAATCACGCCTTTATCCCTAATGGGGTAGGCAGAGCGTAAACGACTCAAACAAAGGTCGTTCCGCCACGTCTGACAAAGTTTTGAGGGTTATTTAAGATAGATTTGTAAGTATATTGCTGTAGTGACAGGATGTCAGCCCATCGCCTAAATTACAATATACTGAAACCCTCAGATCCCTTAGCTGGTTTTTACAGCATGCCCGGGAGGAAATGCAGCTGGCACATTCTATGTATTTCTCTCGCTCCCAGGCCAGCATGGAAGAAATCCTCAAATGGTTGATCTTAGTAATATTGGCTGTCGTTACCTAAAATCGGTTAGAAGAATTTCAAGCGGTTGTATAGTCCAGGGTGTGCCATGGGTGATATCCATGTTCTGATGTATCTCTGATTCCTTAGCAGCAGCAGCAGTATGGGTTTTCAACAGCCTTGTTGGGTAGGCATTGGTTCGGGCCTAAGGGTTTTTCCTGTGCCCGGGTATCTTCTTAGGGGGGGCAATAACCCCCCTGGTCCTTGTTGATGCCTGGTTAAGTGAGAGGATGGGGAATACGTCACCACCACAGTTGAAGAGGGATTATTTTTGTCACCGCGATAACTGTTTACTGCTACTATTACTTTGATGTTTTTCCGACATTCGGCTGCTGGTTTGAGCTAAAAGGGTTTCCCCTGTGCCCAGTTTCCCCTGTGGTCGGTACTGAACTCTGCAGGAGGGAGAGAGTGGGAATACGGCATTTATTTTGTTTTGCCCATACTCAACTGAAAGAGTGGGCACCACAGATGAGCAGGGGATTTAAAGGTACCTTGAGCAGCACGGCCAAGCATCTTCCCGGGCCAGTATTGAAGTCAGCGGGAGGAATGAAGGAGTAATTGGGCTATGAAGGAATTGAGGTCGCTCCGAGAAGTCTGCGAAAACCCCAGAAGAATTCTGAATTTCTGGAATGAGCTGGGCTGGTTGGAATAAACCAGTCAACCCTGCACGCACAACGGACCAAATTAAGAGTCTAATTGCGGATACAGGAGCCCCCCCCCCCCTCATAACATAACATAATAGGAGGCTATGGCATTTCTTTTGTTTTGCCCATTGAAAGGTACCTTGAGCAGCACGGCCAAGCATCTTCAGGGGTCAGTATTGAAGTCTGCGGGAAGAAGAGAGTAGAAGGCTATGGCATTTCTTGTTTTGCCCATTGAAAGGTACCTTGAGCAGCACGGCCACGAGGAAGGCGGTGAGCACGACGAGCGCGAGCGCGGGCGCCGGCAGCCGGAGCAGCTCCTCGCGCCACGGCACGCGCTCCGACACCAGCCGGTGGATCGAGCGCAGGTAGTATAAGTAGCCGGTCGCCGTCAGGCTGCGCACGGAAAAACAATATTGGAGTACACACACAAACACACAAATCACGCCTTTATCCCTTACGGGGTAGGCAGAGCGTGAAACGTCGTAAAAGGCGCTTTCGCCACGTCTGACAAAAATTGAGGGCAATTTAGATTGTAATATGTATTGCTATAGTGACAGGTTGTCAGCCCATCGCCTAAATTACAATACACTGTAACCCTCGAGTCCCTTTTGCTGACTTCAACAGCATGCCTGGGAGGAAAGGCAGCTGGAACATTCTATGTTTTTCTATCTCTCCCAGTCCAGCGTGGAAGTAGTATTGGAGTACATCATCTCCCTAGCCTTATCCCGTATCTCACGGGGTCGGCTTCCTAATATAGGGGATTGAACGAGGGTACTGGTTTTTACACAGAGCGACTGCCATCTGACCTCATACATAAATATATATATTCACCCCTTTATCCCTGAGTAGACAGAGCGTAAACGTCCTAAACAAAGGTCGCCACGTCTGACAATGTTTTGAGGGTTATACATAGATTTGTACGCATTTCTTCCATGCTGGACTGGGAGCGAAAGAAAGACATAAAATGTGCCAGCTGCATTTCCTCCTGGGCATGCTGTAACAGCCAGATAAGGTATCCGAGGGTTATGGTATAATTTAGGCGATGGGCTGACAACCCGTCACTACAATAAATGCAATGCATGCAATGTAATATACCTACAAATCTATCTTAAATAACCCTCAAAACTTTGTCAGACGTGGCGGAACGACCTTTGTTTAGGTCGTTTACGCTCTGCCTTCCCCATTAGGGATAAAGGCGTGATTATATGTATATATTGTACGCAGTTTGTACATATATTGCTGTAGTGACAGGTTGTCAGCCCATAGCCTAAATTGATATATACTATAACCCTCGGATCCCTTAGCTGGTTTTACAGCATGCTCGGGAGGAAATGCAACTGGCACATTCTATGTTTTTCTCTCACTCCCAGTCCAGTATGAAAGTTTAATATTGGAGTGGTTTGTTGAAACCAGTTTCTTTTACATACATACATATTATCACGTCATTTACACGGAGGGGTAGGCAGAGATCACTTCCTTCCACTTAATACGATCCTTGATAACTTCTTTCGCTTCATCCACATTCATCAATCTTCCAGACACGCTAGTCGGTTTAGTGTAGTCCCTGAAATTTATTACTAGAAATGCGTACCTATTCTTACCTGTTTTTTTTTGTGTCAAAATATGCATTTCACACCATCTCAACCACTACATTATATTTTTTTTGCGGCCTTTTACAGTTTTTTTTTTAAGTACTGTGGATTGAATGGTGTTTTCAAAACGTAACGATATTACTCTACTCTTGAGAACGTGATTGTGCGTTGACTAGCTTAAATAACACGTCTAACACGTGTGTCCATTTATCAGCTCACTATTATTATTTTAACCTTCAATTAAGAAGGACTGCCATTAATTATATCTCTCGAGTGACTGCCAAAAATCTTTTGAACTACGACCTATCCTGAGTGATTAATTAGGACATAGAATAGACATGTTGACTGGGTGCCTAAAAAATTCAATACGTTTATACTTGAAACTAATGGCTAAAAATACTGTGGACCTCATTCATTATTAATGAAAAAGTACATTAAGATTTAATAATCGAGTTAAAAATATTGAAGTTAATTTGAGTAATCAATATTAACGTGCGAGTGTCGTGATAACCCATTTTTTTTCATACAAAAAAGCGTTTTTGGCTTTTCATAAAAAGTTGCTGATTTGACTAGTAGGCAAAAAGCGTAATATTTGGAGGCATATGCTTACATGCCGGTTAGACTATACCTAGTCTACGCTATAAATTATTTGTTTGGAAATACAGTGACTAAAGTTGCATTCGGTTTCAATGTCGGAATATTGATCGCAATATTTATGATATGAAACAGTACGTGACTTCAAACTCATATTCAAACAGGGACGCTAATAGCCTTAGATTAAAAGTTCAAAGCCAGAATCGATGGGTTGACAACCTGTCACTATAGCAATATACCTACAAATCTAAGTTGAGTTAATCTTGATTAATGGCTTTTGTGTAATCACAATTCTGACAATGACACGTAGTGAAGCAAATACTAGCTGGGGGGGATGTACAAACACAAAAACAGAGAACACGCGTATTTCTTAAAGAACCCTCAAAAATATGTCAGACGTGGCGGAATGATCTTTGTTAAGGTCGTCTGTCCTACTCCATGTTGTCGTCTGTCATTCTTCCATGCTGGACTGGGAGAGATAGAAAAACATAGAATGTTCCAGCTGCCCTTCCTCCCGGGCATGCTGTAGAAGACAGCAAAAGGGACTCGAGGGTTACAGTGTATTGTAATTTAGGCGATGGGCTGACAACCTGTCACTACACATTAGCAATACACATTACAATCTAAAATTGCCCTCAATTTTTGTCAGACGCGGCGAAAGCGCCTTTTACGAGGCGTTTAACGCTCTGCCTACCCCGTAAGGGATAAAGGCGTGATTTTATGTATGTATGTATGTATGTCCTACTCCATTACGAATAAAGGCGTGATTTGATGTATGTATGTATTATGTAAATTATAGAGTTCAAACAGAAAAGATAAATTTTATTGTTGCAATTACGTTTTAAGACCAAATTTGTGGACCAAATGCAGAACAATTAAGTATTCTACTTAATGTAAATAGAAATGAATATTACCTACTATTGCTAATGTTGTTATCAATACATTTTATTATAGGTATATAACTTTTCGCCCTATTTTTTATGCATAACACGTTATATGAAACCGGATTCATCGTTGGCGTAATCGTTTTGTTTATTTATAAGAAAACAAAGGATGTTTAGAATTATATCAATCAATCGATAATCTACTACAAAATTGCTCTTTCTGATAATATGAATGACTGATAATATAATGTAACTTATCATTATTTTATCTATTACTTGTTAATAGTTTCAAAACATTGATAAGCATAAATGATAACATAGAATAAGGTATCGGTTTATTTACAAAATATCTGGCTGATTGATAGCTGGTAACATACAAGCTTGTATTTTTTTTGCTAGCCTGATTTGTCCCACTGCTGGGCAAAGGCTTCTCTTTTTTGTTTCCACTTTTTTCGATCTTGCGCAATATGCATCCAGTCTTTTAAGAAGGCACCTGTTTCGGGGCCTGCCTCTGCCTCGACGGCTATGTTTGGGCACCCAGTCAGTAGCGATCAAGCTGGTATATCATAAAACATAACTATGCGATGCCGAAAATGCTAGAAATAATATAAGTGGAAGTCATAAGACTATTTTCTCCGTGACTATAATTGATAAACCTCAATTGGATACACTGAGAACAGCCATGTGATTTGAGCATGATTCATAGTAAGTGTCCTGATTTTTTAATTGTAATAAAGCGAAACTTACAACTTACAAAATTAATGTGGTATTAATTTGCTTAAGAAATAGAGGGAATTAATACACTAAGGAACGAGTTATGAATGTAGTTATAAACGATTTGAATATCCTAATGTCACCAATGTTTTAAAATCTGTTTCCTTAAAAATGTCTCATATTCTGTTCAAATGTGTTACTACACGTTTTAATAACGAAAATGGAGATTTCATGCCAAGTTATCCTTTATCCCTAATTCCGTTTAATATAAATTCTAATAATAAATGTTAAAAAGAAGCAGAAAAACCATTCCTCAAAACGTATAAGTGATATTTGACCCCATAGTCTTTTCAAATTAAAAGTAAGGAGAATACAATGTTTTATTAAATCCTGAAATCAGATTTCCATGACATGAGACATGAGAGACTTCCATGCTGGACTGGGAGCGAGAGAAAAACATAGAATGTGCCAGCTGCATTTCCTCCCGGGCATGCTGTAAAAACCAGCTAAGGGATCCAAGGGTTTATGTATATTGCAATTTAGGTGACAGGCTGACAACCTGTCACTACACCAATATACCTAAAAATCTATCTTAAGCAACCCTTAAACTTTGTCAGACGTGGCGGAACGACCTTTATTTAGATCGTTTACGCTCTGCCTACCCCATTAGGGATGAAAGCGTGATTATATGTATGTATGTATGTATGAAATCAGATGTAATAAACAAAAATACTCACACAGTGATAGCGAAGTCGAAGATCTGCAGACAGAAGAACGGCAACAGATGCGCGGGTTTCCCCCTCACCGCGCCGTAGATCAGCATGAGCGTGATCGCGAGGGTGCACACTGTAAGCAGCGCACCCACATCCACATCATCTATTGGCAATACAACGCAACGTTTATGCCCATTGCCCGCACGTCCGATACACCAAGCAGAGGTAGATAGGAAAGCTAGGTATCTTAGGGACTTATGGGATAGGACAGGTACATAAACAGATGCGCAGGATACACCAATCAGGGGTACAGAGACAAGCTGGATGACTTAATAATGGGATAGGACAGGTACATAAACAGATGCGCAGGATACACCAATCAGGGGTACAGAGACAAGCTGGATGACTTAAGAATGGGATAGGACAGGTACATAAACAGATGCGCAGGGTACACTAAGCAGGGGTAAAGAGACAAGCTGGGTGGCTTAAGAATGGGATTGGACAGGTACATAAACAGATGCGCAGGATACACCAAGCAGGGGTAAAGACAAGCTGGGTGGCTTAAGAATGGGATAGGACAGGTACATAAACACATGCGCAGGATACACCAAGCAGGGGTAAAGAGACAAGCTGGGTGGCTTAAGAATGGGATAGGACAGGTACATAAACAGATGCGCAGGATACACCAAGCAGGGGTAAAGAGACAAGCTGGGTGGCTTAAGAATGGGATAGGACAGGTACATAAACAGATGCGCAGGATACACCAAGCAGGGGTAAAGAGACAAGCTGGGTGGCTTAAGAATGGGATAGGACAGGTACATAAACAGATGCGCAGGATACACCAAGCAGGGGTAAAGAGACAAGCTGGGTGGCTTAAGAATGGGATAGGACAGGTACATAAACAAACAGATGCGTAGGATACAGCATGCAGGGGTACAGAGACAAGTTTGGTGTCTTAAGAATGGGATCAGGAATGGGAAGGCAGGACAGGTACATTAACAGATGCGTAGGATACACCAAACATGAGTAGAACAGAGACACACTAAATCTCTATGGGATAGGACAGGCAAGCAAGCAGAGATGTGGGATTGAGCAGGACATTCAAGCTTACAGAGACAGGGAGTCAGGAATGGTAGGTAGCTGAATAATAATAAGGACAGGCATTTTAAAGAAAACCGTGGATAAAGGCAGAAATTGCAGGGTTAAGAGATATAGATAGAAAGGCTGGGTAACTGAAGAATGGGACAGGACTTAGGACAGGCATATGAAACAGTTGCGTGAAATTGGGCAGGAAAATTAGCAGGTATACTAAAAATAAGCACTTGTTATGATAGTAGGGTGATTAGATGCTCAAACAGAAGCAGGTTATTTCGAGAAGCATAAAAATCCAACCAAAGTAAGATATAAACATAAAAATAATGAAATTGCTTCTATAATCTAAATCTAACAATGGACATTATTTGAGTTGTGATCAAATTATCGGTGTTTTTCAATTTCATTGTTTGTACTGAACTTATTTTCCATTTTGATTTCAATCAGAAGGCATTATCAGTTTGCGATTGAATTACAGCATAGCCTATTCAAACCAGTATACAGTACGATAACCGCTTATTACTGAAAGCAGTATGACTCATACTCATAGTCAATTTGTTTTCTATGTAAAAGCAAGCATTTTCATATTTCAAAGTTGATATACCTGCTGTGTTATAAATTGTTCAAACTACATTAACGCGTCTTATATACTAGATTCGAATCAACTCAATTCTGCACAAGGACTACAGTACAGTGTATTTATAATAGAAGTAAGAAAATATTTAAGCCTGAAATTGTTCAATACTTAACCATAGAAATCTACAACAAAAATCATACATACAGACTTATTTTGTTGCGAAATACATTCATATTATTGAGAAAACTGTTTATCATGAAACCATATGTATGCAAAATAATGTGGATCTTTCTGGACATGTTTATATAATAATAATAAATAAATAATTTTATTTCAGGCAATATTTACATTAGTAGAAGTTAAATCATGTAAACAGAGGCCCTATTAAGAATTTTTCCACACATCACAATTTTCACACACACATCGAAATTTTTCCATTGAAGTTGAATAACACCTCAGATTTTTTTCTTTTTTTAATAACCATTGTCACTGTTATATTAGTAAACAAGTTAATAGATCAGAGAAAAAATATAGGTAAATACAACTAAATAAACAGTATAATTATGGTCATGCTTACCACACTAAGCACTTGATTATGGTGTAAGTATGAATTGAATTTCTCCCTTTTCTTTAATGATAGAAAATTACGATCAACTAAATAAACATGCAGTTTCTATTACTAGATGCTAATTGCTAGAACATAAACAAACTAAACATGCATACTTTCTATTACTAGTAACATAATTACATCAGAACTAAACAATGGAACTTTATTTTTATTTTGATACTTACAGTATATCAATCCATGATCTCTTGGCTGGTTAATATGCTGCGTATAGGGGCTAGGGGAGGTGTGTTCAGGGAGCTCCACATTAGAGAGCGGGGTGGGCAAGGCGGGGACGCCTTCGGAGGCCCAGTCGGGCGCCGGCCCCGCCTCGCGCTCCAGCTCCTCCAGCAGGCGCGGGTCGCGGACCACGGCCGCCAGGAAGCCCAGCGCCATCAGGTGTAACATCTAAACAGAAGATTAATAATCCACAATGACCAGAACAAAATAGTTTAGTTTGCTGGGTGGTCACTTGTATCCCTTGCTTACACCTATGCTTAATAGTTGTGTCAAGATTGTTTGCCTCATTGATATTTAAATAATATCTTCCATGCTGGACTGGGAGCAAAAGAAAAACATAGAATGTGCCAGCTGCATTTCCTCCCGGGCATGCTGTAAAAACCAGCTAAGGGATCCGAGGGTTTCAGTATATTGCAAATTAGCCGATGGGCTGACAACCTGTCACTATAGCAATATACCTACAAATCTATCTTATATAACCCTCAAAACTTTGTCAGACGTGGCGGAACAACCTATGGGTCGTTTACGCTCTGCCTACCCTATTAGGGATTAAGGCGTGATTATATGTATGTAAATAACAAATTATTACACAGTGAATTAAAAATTTTGAAGTTGTAAACTAAAGCCTAATTACTTGCTATTAATTACCTACTGATTAATAAAATAATTACACATAGCCCTTTTTATCCAAGAAACATTACAACATTTACAACAGTACATCTGCTATTTTAAATTATCTTCAAATACAACATGTTGTCAGATACAGATACTAGGTCATACAGGTTTCTGGTCTTTATATTTTCTAGCTTTCTGTCAGTGGTGTCACCAGCTGCAAAATAAGTGTTCCCGTGAGAATGGTGTACTTTCCCGTGGTAAAAAGTATCCTATGTTACTCAGGGTGATCATAGCTTTCTAACTGTGAAAGAATTTTTGAAATTGGTTCAGTAGTTTGAATTTATTTGTTACAAACATACACACAAATCTATCCTATAATATTAGTGTGCATGACACACATTTCTCTCTGTAAGACATTGAAATATCTATAAAAAATAACATCTTTCTAAGTTTATACAATGTCTGAATACTAATAAAATACATTTTATAAGATAAGAAGTAACACAGTCACATTGGTCACAAATGACTTTAAATTATTAGAGAATTTATACAATTCTATTTGGGTGAAGGATATTAGTAAGCAAATAATTAGACGAGGATGTGTCATAACTTTAAAAACAATGTAAGTAACAAATAATTTATGATTTAATATAAAATCCTTAGTACTTTATATAAATTTACATACTATTATAATTTATATAGACTTAGGTGATAATCAACATGATAACTCATTTTCATGAAGAGATAATGCAGAAAAATAAATATTTAAAAAAACGGCCTAGTTGTTGGCTTATATTTATTTCATGTTTGTTTTGATAAAGTAACTAAGACAGCTCCAATGCAATTATATAATTGATACACCAAGTTAAAGGTTAATTATTATTATTGTATACATTTGCATGTTTTATTCCATTTGCATAATCATCAATATTAACCTGCCAATTGTGTAACAAATCTAAGTAAAGTAAGAAAGTAGTTCCAAATGGGTAACATTTGTTTCTACACTAATTTTGGAAGTAAAAACACACTAAGACAAAGCAATACTTTGGCAATTCTTGTAGCAAGGTAGTATTCATATACTACATTCATATGTATAAACACTATAGAAACATTTAAACAAACTTTGAGGACTTACCAAATGCCATGTTCCAAGGAGTATAGTGCCTGTGCGCACATGTAGACAGAAGCAGCAAAGCCATTCGCTGTTGCGCTCGCTGCCCAGCTTAGGCCGAAACCGTAACATAGTGTGAACCTGCACAACACACCGACTACTTGATACTGTTCGAAATATCGAACCACAATGACGTAGATCGCACTGTTTCGACGACTACTTTGCAGATATAAAGAAAAAATATCAAAAGTGCGAGAATTTGATTTAGTTGAAAATAAATTAGCACCTAGTTGCTACGACTTCGCTTTCCAAGAGCGAATATGATAAACATGTAGCCATAAAACTGCATGAAGGACAATTTAAGAAATTCATGTTATTGCTTGCATAATTTGAAGTTAAATTGATATATTTATATTACCTTTATGTGACTGGGTATTTAATTAACATAAACACGTAAAAATTTCACAATACACTCGTTAAAATACGCAATTTTCTCTGATTTCTAATTTCTCCAGAATGAAACGTCAAATAAATTTCGTCATGACCGTCGTGTTTTCTGTTGCCCAGTGAAAAGATGAAGTGAGATAGATATAGCTTACCCCTAGAAACAAACGAGCTTTTGTCTCTTTCTTGTTTTTGAAATTGAAGCTATCGCCAACGCCATCTATTGTCAAGTAGTAAAACTTCTAGAATAGTACATACCACCCGTACACAATTAAAGATTTTTTTAAATATTTTTTTTTATTTAGTTTGCTCGCTTACACCTATAGCAAATCATATTATCGTTCTCTTTCTTTCTGTAATAAATTAGACTTTATTTAATATCATAATAATTTACAATTACACTCTTTCTAAATAGAGTTGATGTAAGAAAAGAAAATAGCTACCGGTTTTTATGAATTTTACCGGTTATTAGTTTTTGAATATGGCAACATTCTGCAGTATGTCAAATTGACGTTTTATTTTACTTGCTGATTGATGAGCGAGACGAAGTTTCTGATTTGTCTCGATGCGTAAGGTAAAATAATAAATAATTCGCTATTTGTTTCGTTTTGAATGTTGCAGTTTATGTAAACAAGTGTGCATAATTGCAGCTATAATGGACAAAATTCCAGACCAGATCGGCTATTTGGTTTTAACAGAGGACGGAGCAGTCCTTGAGTCAGGCGGCGAACTGGAAAACGACGAACGTATCGCCAGAATAATAACTGATCTCATCACCTTATCTAATAAGTGAGTAGTTCGACGGCTCATGTGTGTGCCATTGTGTCATTTGTCTCGTGGTGTAATTATAGCTACTCGTCTAAAACAATTAACAGCTGACGTGTTTTTGTTCCCAGGGTCGACCCAGTCGCGTTTGCTTCCAATGAACAGTTTAAGAAAATTACGATAACTTACGATGACCACTGGTTCGTGATATGTCTCTCAAATAAAAAGATTTATGTGGTAAAGAGGAACATACAACCAATGGGAGACGGGAACACAGTTAATGTTTGAAGATTTGAATTACCCAACAAGTAGAAAACCTAAATCAAAATGGGGCGTAATTTGTTGATGAGCAGTCTTGAGAATGCCTCATTCAACATAATATTTCAAATTCTATTCAGATGTATAACCTTCATAATCAATGCATGGGTGATAAGAAATGTTGGACATGAAGTCCTAGGTATAATGAATGTGAGGCTGTTGCTACTGGAAAGTACTATACTATTTCTGAGTCGGGAGCCCTTCAACCGAGCATGCATGGGGCAAAAAGATGAGTTCAGCTGGAGCCACATTATCAACCAAATCTGGTTATCAGTACCTCTCAGCTGTGTTTTATCAATAATCTTTGTTTATATTTGGTTAAATTGGTTGCCATTGAACAGTCAAGAATATGCATTCCAATATGCATTTGGCTGCTGGAGTATAGCTCTCTCTTGTATTTTAGAACTCTGCTCAGCTAACATGGTACTTGCTGCACAACTATTTTGCTTTATAAAGCTCAAAGTCGCACTTGATACAATACATATCTTAGTAAGAACAGTCCTGTTTCTTTCCATTATTATCTATGACAGATCTCTGGCACTCATTGCATTTTCAATAGCACAAGTTGTTAGTATTGGAACAATAGTTTTAGCTTACTATATATTCTTCTACTGGTATATTAAAAACAAACCACTTTATGCCAAAGGAGCTCTCAAGAGCAAGATTGTACCTGACCTTGTGCTGCAAAGCCTGTATGAAAATATGGATGACTTTCATTTTACATCTCTCAGAGACTTTTTACCAAAATACTTGGGTTCTATGAATGCAACTTTCAATAAGAAATTAAGTTCACTAACTATTAGTTTTGCTAAGCAAGGAGTAGTGAAGCAACTGCTAACAGAGGGAGAGAAATATGTGATGTCTGCCAGCCCAGTGATGAGTTTCTCTGAACAGGCTACATATGATGTGGTGAACAATCTTGGCAGTTTGGCAGCCAGATTCATATTCAGACCCATTGAAGACAGCAGTTATTTCTATTTCACACAAATGGTGAGCAGAGATTTGCCTCTCCACAAACAAGAAAAATACAAAATTCAAGAATCTTGTACAGTTTTGTCACAAGTGTGTAAGACTGTGAGTTCTATTGGTTTAATAGTGTTAGTGTTTGGACAAAGCTATGCTCGAACTTTATTAACATTATATGGTGGAGAGGCTTTTGTAGCAAGTGGTCTTCCAGTGCAGTTGCTCCGTAGTCACTGCGTGGCGATAGTGTTGCTGGCAATCAATGGTGTCACTGAGTGTTACACTTTTGCCACTATGAGCAGTGCTCAACTAAATAGTTACAACTACTTAATGGTATTCTTCTCTTTCAGTTTTCTCTTGTTATCCTATGTTTTGACATACATCTTTGGACCAGTAGGTTTTATTATATCTAATTGTATTAATATGTTTGCTAGAATTATGCATAGTGTACATTTTATTAATAATAAATATAAAGACACAGGTTATGAACCTTTAGCAGGGCTGTATGTTGGTAAAGTTTTTCTGTTGACTCTATTTGTAACTGGTTGCTTATGTAAATTATCTGAGAATAAACTGTCTCAAAACTCAGTGATCATGCACATAGCTGTAGGAGCGGTGAGTCTGGCATGTGTTCTTCTTGCCTGGGTGTATGAAAATAAAGATCTTGTTATTAAAATGTACAGAAAAATTATCAAAAAAGAAGAAGAAAAAATATCGCGCGACTAGCATTCGGTTATTATTAATCTTATGTAAGTTTAATATTTCAGATTGTATATTAATTGTAATATATACTTTTAAATAAAATATAGATAAACAATTTATTATAAATATTTGTTTTATTTTTTGATAATATAACATGATATATTTTGAACTGAATAAAAACAATATAATACAAATTGTACTATATATAGCATAACCATTTATACAGGGTAGAAGAATATTCCCTTCATTTGTGCTTCACATATTCTCTTCACTTCATCTGGAATAAAAAAAAATATAATTATCAAATAATAAGATTTAAATTAAAACTTACAAATCTTCAAACAATACCAAGAACATAAACTGATTCACAAACCTGATATATCTTTCAGATTCGCACTCTTCTCTTGGATAATAACATAGAATTCTCGCTCATTTGATGTTTTTCCTGTTATCCAATATTCATCCGGCGTTTTTATAATAATTTCGCCATAGTTACCCAGGCTGAAATTGTACGAAAATGGTTACAAAATCAGAATTTGCCATGTACTCGTGAATTTATAAAACCTATGAAGTGAAAGTAATATTAATTACCTCTTCCTATCCGAGTGAATTCCTGCTATGATACTGAGTACTTCTGGCTTTATAGTCGTAGATGGTATCAATTTGTTTATAGGAGACTGGAAATAAAATAAAAACAGTTGATACAGAAAAAAAATTGGAACACTCCATGTTAACTTTTTGGTTATCAGTTGAAGTTGATGATTACAGAGGATTTGACAGCACCTTTTGGCAGCCGACAGTACCTGATATTAGGGATATAACAAAGAATGCGTATTGAGAGTAAAAGTTGAAAAAAGATACTCACAGAAGTCTTGATAGCTAAGTTGAGCCGATTGAAGTAGACGAACTTGGTGTCAGTGACGGCGAGTTGCGCAGTCTGTAGCGCGTGCAGAGTGCACTGCTCGCTGATGGAAGACGCTATTGCAGACAACTGCGGGCTGATGAACGCGTCCAGCGATTTGAACGTTTCTAGAGACAGCTTTACACTTGCTGTAAGAGAAATATTTAAGCAATAAAATTGTGTCATAAAGTCAATTACCCAATGTGAAACGATGTCGATAGTGTTATCCTTGACTAAAGTTGCTATAAAAGTTCGATAACGTAAGGAAAATTAAAGAAACATACTAACCATCAACAGTAAAACTCACTGTAGCACTCAAGGTCCTATAAATAACTAAATAATACTGTTTGGCTTCTGTATCGTCTTCTCTGGTTAGATACACAATAGGTATCCTCTGTAAGTCTTCCTCTGACCGTATGCCTTCAGGGGGACTGATGAAACGGCCGTGTCTTTGCGCTGCGGCGATTGCGCCACCTTGAATCTCTTTTTCTACTTGTTTTGGAAGCAAAGATTGGACTAAGTACTGATAAAGAGTTAGCATGTCTTCGTTTGATAAGCCATTCCTGAAAATAACATAAATGCTTATGAGTACATTTTATTCTACCATGCTGGACTGGGACAGATAGAAAAACATAGAATGTTCCAGCTGCCCTTCCTCCCGGGCATGCTGTTGAAGTCAGCAAAAGGGACTCGAGGGTTACAGTGTATTGTAATTTAGGCGATGGGCTGACAACCTGTCACTAAAGCAATACATATTACAATCTAAAATTGCCCTCAATTTTTGTCAGACTTGGCAAAAGCGCCTTTTACGAGGCGTTAAACGCTCTGCCTACCCCGTAAGGGATAAAGGCGTGATTTATGTATGTATGTATGAGTACATTTTATTCTTTCATATTAATGTTGCCTACAATAGAATGTCTTTGTAAAAAAAAAATACATTTTGGTTTGCTCTCGACTCTAGTTTACAGCAGTGATGACACAGACAGAGTCGACAATGGAGCGAACTCACCCAGAAGATGCACATTCACTACAACTTTGAAGAGTTGAGGGTTATATGCATTCGGAATCATGTAGGAAACATTCTGAAACAACTGCACAAATATGTGAACAATCTATTATTAAAAAAAGAACTTAAAGTCTACTTTGCTTACCAAAGAAGTTGTTCATTGTACACAAAAGATATGCATTTGAAGTCAGGGAAGTTGACTTCTAGAAGATCTATGAAGCAGACAACTTTGAAGAAGGAGTTCTTATCTAGTGGCAAGTAGTTGATACCTTGGATAACATCTGTTACATCATTTGAGAGATTTCGTGACATAATATACTGAAATAAAATAATAATAAAAGATAAATGGCATGGCACCCTTGCAATAATAATGAGTAAAAGAGTAATAATTGGTGATAATGGAGTTTAATGATAAGATATATTTCTTTCTTTCTTATATTTTTCATTAAAAATTATAATATGAAAAAAAAAAGATTAATACTTTAATATTTATAGTGTAGATATAAAGTTTAATTTGCAATATCTATTTTAAAGCAGCTCATTTTATATTACACAGGATGAGGTCATCATGATTCATCATAATCCAGGAAGCCAGTCATATTGATATTGCATGTCCTAATGAATTATTTACTAATGTAAATAATGATAAGCATACCAAAAGATAATGTAAAATGAGTGTAATTTACTGTCTGACATGAGTGCAGATGAAATCAATACAGACAAATGTTCTACCATGGAGTAATACAGGGTGTTCGGCAGAATGTAGAACGTGTAAACATGGCAGATAGGTGGGGTCGTCTGATATCTACCCAGCCCAAATGATTTCACCTAGGTCCTATAGATTTTGCCATTTTCGTTTGTTCAATGTTTTGACGAACATATATAATATACTAATGTACAGTTTAACTCTTAATAGGTACTCAAATTATTATAAAGAGTACTCATAAAAGTCATCCAGATTACCTCAGTCAGTGTAGGCATTATATAGCTTAATTTCACTTCATCAATACCGGGTGTAAGGGACAGCGGTCCGCAAACTGATAGGGGTTGCTCAGTCTATGTAACTGAACAATTTCCACCAGGAAGTTCTTTCAGGAAGTCAAAATAAAATTTGACTTTTCCATACAACATATTCATTTCGATCAGACAATTTGTATGGAAAAGCGTCTTTTCCTGAAAGAATTTCTTGGTGGACGTTGTTTAGTGTCATCAACTCCTGTCAGTTTGCAGGATGCTGTCCCTTATACTCCATATAATATCATTCATCAACATAATTTCAATTACATCATGTACTAGACTTTCAAGATTTTCTTATCAACTATAGATTAGATATAATTTAAATATTCTACAGGTTTTCTAACCATAGTATCTTTACTTACAGGTGTGAAAAACTGTTCACAAGTTGTGTAGATATCCTCCAGTGAAATGCTTTTGAAAGGCCCTTTGAACATCCGGAACATTTTGTAAGCAGACTTCAGAAGATCAAACATTATTGATGGCTCCACCTAGAAAACAATTCAATCTGAGTTAGTATAGATTCTGCCTAATACAATTTTGAGAATAAGTACATTACTGTAAATAAGAATTATAAAAATTAATTTCAAATTGACAGAAAAATCAAAGAACTGTTTTAAGATCCTTCTACTTACCACTTCTCCTTGAGTTTCTCCAATGGCTGATAGTGCTTTTGTAGTGTAGGGTATTCTTACCACCTAAAAACAAAATAAAATAATTCTCATAAATTTTTGTTTTTATAGCAGAGTTACTTGTATAGTGTTACTCATATTTATTTGTTTGATTCATCGTAAAATATTTCGTTAACTTAAGTTTAGTTGTAAAACTATGGGCATATGCCTGAAATAAAGAAATTTTATTTTATCTATTATTTTTATTTACTGTATTTTTTTCATTGTACACCAACCTCAAAGCTTACTTAGGGCATTTTTGCACTGTCAATGTATTTGGTTTGTATCCAATTTGGCCTTCATAGTAAATGTATGACAGCTTGTGCACCCATCTATATCCATTTTATTTGGACTTTTGAATATGAATTGGATATGAACTGAATATGGAGCAGTGCAAAACCACCCTTAGTTAAAACTATTTGACATACAATCAAAGTCAAATAATTTATTTCCAAATAGATTCCTAAGAACACTTTTAGAAAGTCACAAGCGAGTCTATTACAAAGAAAATTATATCTGTGTCACAAAATAAAATAAAACTATATCACAATGAAGAAGAAGCATGAGAAACTCGCACTTTGCGCCCCTCCCTTCGTTTTATCTTAAAGTAAGTTCCAATAGGTATCCCAACTGCTTTAAATCTAAAGAACTACACTACATACCAATACCATCCAAAACCCTTTCTCAGGTTGATAGAATATGTGTCGCTTTGTCTGAGTCTGTAACGCATCACAGGGTTCCGATGAAAATGTACTGAAATGAAAACATAAAAAATTTGCAATCACTATTATTATTATGTCAAATTTATTGGATCCTTTACTTTAATGGATTGTTTAGTCATTTACTCACGACATGAACTTGACGACAGCCTCACATAGTCCCACGAGGTTTTTCCGAGCGTCTGGACTTATAGAACTCGGGTGAAAGTAGAGAATCCTTTTAGATTCCTGAAACATTGAATATTTTGTCACCTCATAGTTCTGTAAAACTTGGGTCAAAAGTTGTAGTATACATGTTGTGTAGTATACATGAAATGTATTAATTACTTACTTCGCCTTCTCTTGGACCAAAACTGGAATTAAATATAAAGAAAGAGTTGATTTTAGTCTTTGCATCAATCATTTTTGAAGAATTTGGTTCACATAAAAAGTAATTCCAGGTTTTTATTATAAGTGTGACATAAATATGTTCGTATTATACACTTCTTCATATGGTAGTTTAAAGTGCAAATAGTTATTGGTGTATAATATAACATGAATCCAATTATATTCAAGCTTTTTATCAATAACAACGAAAGAATCGAAAACGTTGACAGCCCACTATTAGTTAGGGTTTATGTAGCTAGCTAATACAAAAATTATAGAAATAAATAACACTACACTTCTCTTCAACCAAATATATCATGTTTGACAAATCAAGGTAAACGTGGTGATGTTATCAAACCTATGTCACATGAATATTGTTATAAAAACATAGGTCATTTGACATTTGTTGTGGACGCGTTCATTTTAGTACAAAGAGGTGCAAAAGTAAGATTTTATTTTATTTCAAAAACTGGCTGATTTCGTCTGAAAAATAATGGATTGGTTGCCATTAACTCACAAAAAAACATATATTGTTTATTTTTAAATGAAGACCTTTTTCAACTCAGCCAGTATGAAATTCAATGCAACTTTTAAAGATAGTTGCTATGGTTACCAAATATGTTAGCTATTTAATCAATAATCAACTGAATTACATTGTCAACACATTGACATTGTCAAAGATTATTTTGAATTGTTATTTAGCGGATTTTTCTAAGAATATAATTTTATTTCAAAACAAATTATACATAAACTGAAATCATGGCCATACGCAATCCAAAATTACCGATGATACCGGGGTATAGTACAAACCCAATGGTACGTAAAAGTTTTACTAAGAGGAAAAAAAATAAATATTATTTTAGTCCATTAACCTCAAAATAATGTTGCTACATACCTGGTACCTAAAAGTGATTGACCACTGATTAACTGACAAACTTTTTATCAGTTACTGGCTTTATAATAATACATACATACATATAATCACGCCTTTGTGCCTAATGGGGTAGGCAGAGCGTTATGATAATAAACTGTACTTTTCGTAGTTGGGCAAGAAAAGTTTCGGTGTGAAGCCGATCTTCACCACCATAGACGGCATCAACATGCTGATCGACAAAGCAGAGGAAGGAAACCGCGTACCTTCTTTATACTGCCGGAAACAGGCCGCTGACCTGCCTACTTGGATCATGTATGACAAACACGTAAGTTGGCAACACCAGTATCTTCTCGTAGCCTTTGACTACGCCGTAGCGGACAGAGCAGGGCAACCGCGGAAACAAGCTGATGACCTACCTACTTGGATCATGTATGACAAACATGTAAGTTGGCAACACCAGTATCTTCTCGTAGCCTTTGACTACGCCGTAGCGGACAGAGCAGGGCAACCGCGGAAACAAGCTGATGACCTACCAACTTGGATCATGTATGACAAACATGTAAGTTGGCAACACCAGTATCTTCTCGTAGCCTTTGACTACATGGCTTAACTGCCTCCGTGGTCTAGTGGTCAGACCCATCGGCTTACGATCCGGAGGTCCTGGGTTCGATTCCCAGGGGGGAACACAAATTTGATATTTGTCAATTTATCACTTTGTGAGATTTTCCCCAGTTTGGTTAGGATATTGCAGGCTGAATCACCTGATATTCCGAAAAAGAAAAGGATTCGTGGTTCGGAGGGCACGTTAAGCCGTCGGTCCCGAGCGCTGTCTTTGATAGTGGTCGTTACTCAAACCATGTCAGAGGCCTAATAGCTGTGCTACCAGGCGGTTTCAAAACTCTGACACCAGGGTTCATCGGGTCGTTCGACTCGAGAATCCACTCGCTAAGAAGAAGACTACATGGCTATGCCGTTGCGGGATGAGGAATGCAACTGAATACCTTCTTTATACTACCGGAATCAAGCCGCCGACGTCTCACTTGGATCATGTAGGTATGACAAGCATGTAAGTTGGCAACACCAGTATCTTCTCGTTGCCTTTGACTACATGGCTATGCCGTAGCGGGATGAGGAATGCAACTATGTACCTTCTTTAAAAAAAAAAAAATACTGACCTACAAACCGCCAAAACGACATATTATGCGTACGCCTATGCTTGGTTCAGCTATGGCATAATACTATGGGGAAACAGTACCGATGCTCCTGAGCTATTTACTCTCCAAAAAAAGTTAGTGCGCATCATAGTAAATATAAAAACGATAGACAGCTGCAAACCGTATTTTCGGGAACATAAAATGCTTACCCTGCCATGTATTTATATTTATGAACTGTGTAAATTTGTACGTAACAATCCTAAATTGTACTCAAGAAGATCCGATCTTCCAATTAATCACTCATTGCGGTATGGAAATAGGTTACTGCTACCAGTGTCCAATTTGAAATTGCACTCCGATGGTCCCTACGTTATGTCTATAAAAGTTTATAATAAATTACCTGAAAGTACCAAAGACATACAGAATAATAAAACATTTTTCAGACAACTCAAACAAATATTGCTAAATAAAAGCTACTATACTATTAATGAATATCTGGACGAATTTTTAATCAATAAATAAATTAAATGAAAACAATAATATTCTAAGCTATTTTTTCTTTAATAACCTATATTGATAGTTAATTCACTTATAATTAATAAAATAATGTTAAATAAATTTAAAATTAATACGTAGTTGTTATCAGAATCTAATGCTTGTGTTTATAGATTTGATTATTTACTTATTAAAGTCCTCCTCTCTGCTATTTTTGCTGTGCCCAACAGGGTCCATAATGTCATGTTCACACTTAGATTACACCAACTATTATAACCATTGTGGAATGCAAATAAATAAGATAAGATAAGATTTATACTGCCGGAAACAAGCCGCCGACGTCCCCACTTGGATCATGTAGGTATGACAAACATGTAAGTTGGCAATACCAGTATCTTTTTGTAGCCTTTGACTACATGGCTATGCCGTAGCGGGATGAGGAATGCAACTGGGTACCTTCTTTATACTGCCGGAAACAAGCCGCCGACGTTCCACTTGGATCATGTAGGTATGACAAACAAGTAAGTTGGCAATACCAGTATCTTATCGTATCCTTTGACTATATGGCTATGCCGTAGCGGGATGAGGAATGCAACTGGGTACCTTCTTTATACTGCCGGAAACAAGCCGCCGACGTCCCCACTTGGATCATGTAGGTATGACAAGCATGTAAGTTGGCAACACCAGTATCTTCGTAGCATATCTCTACGCCGTAGTGGACCTTGAAAGTTCCAGTATATTTTTATTTTGTTTGATCTACTCGTTTTTAAAACATTTTTATTCCAACATTAAGAATAACAGTGAACTAAGTAGGTAAAGTATAGTCAAAGTTTCGATGCAGATCTATATTACTATGTTTATTATATTATTTATATTATTATGTTCAGTGCTATGGAGATACGCCGTCGTATGAACCATATTAAATCTAGGAACTTATTTCACGCTATGAGAATAATATTTGGTAATTTCTGTTAACTTTGCTAAATTTACCCTAAATATTTCAGATCCTGCGTTTCCAAGCTTTTTTCAAGCAGACCCTGCAAGAGATGGACCGTTCTCACCTGGTGCGAAGGGTGGACATCTTCTTCTTCCTCGAAGACGGCACCATCAAAGTCCAAGAGCCGCGTACTGATAACAGTGGCTTAGATCAAGGTAAGGTTCTTTTTTATTGTTCTATCTAGCTACCATGCTCGATTGGGAGCGATAGAATAACATAGAGTGTGCTAGCTGCATCTCCTCCCGGTCATGCTGTAAAAACCAGCTAAGGAATACAAGTTTTTTTTTGTTATTTAGGCGTTGGTCTTACTGTTACTACACCAATATACAGATCTATCTTACACAACCTTCAAAACTTGTCAGACGTGGCGGAACGACCTTTGTGAGGGTCGTTGACGCTGTGCCTACCCCATTAGGGACACAGGCGTGATAGTATGTATGTATGTATTTTTCTGTCGTTACGATGTACAGATTTTCAGCCTCTTGTAATAGGTTTTTATGTAAGACAGCGACGCAACCTATGGCTAAACGTGCCCTCTAAAGCACGGCATCGACAATTTAGCCTGCATCGTCGTAACCAAACTGAAAACAGTATCAGTTATTTACTAACCTAAGTTAATATTAGCACTCAAGAGACATATTTGTATAGATTAATGCTTATTTAACTTTTTTTAACCGTTTAACTTGAGATACGTATTTAGATAAAACATAGAAACTAGAGTGCTTGCCAGATAAGTTTACTCCTATACTATTTCCAAATCAGATTTAGAATCAAGGTAAACAAAGTGTCATGTCTTTTAATCGAAGATCTTGTTTCTAAAATAAGTTTAGGTCATTAGATATGATAACATAATGAAATAGTAGTTTTAGTCATCTAACTAATTTGGCAACACGTATAATTTACTAGCTGTGCCCGCGACTCCGTACGCGTGGTGGTTATGATTTTAAACAACGATGTATTTTTTTCTTCCATACTGGCCTGGAAACGAGAGAAAAACATAGAATGTGCCAGCTGCATTTCCTCCCGAGCATCCTGTAAAAATCAGCTAAGGGATTCGAGGGTTTCAGTAAATTGTAATTTAGTCGATGGGCTGACAACCTGCCACTACAGCAGTAAACCTACTTACCAGCAGTAAATATATCTTAAATAACCTTCAAAACTTTGTCAGACGTGGCGGATTGACTTTTGTTTAGGTCGTTAACGCTCTGCCTACCCCTACCCTATTTGGGATGAAGGCATCATTATATGTATGTATTTTTTGTTTTAAATTTTACATAATGTCATCTAGTGGTCAGTGGCGGACCTATCAAATTTATAATAACGCTTTAACGTTTCGTAAACTGTATAATTTATTTTTGAAATGTGTTTTTGAATAAAAAGACATGAAACTTTGTTTACCTTTACCACAGAATATATAATAGTACTACATAGTGCCTTTACTCTAAATCTGATGTGGAAATAGTATAGGCATGACGCTGATGTCATTATGACATGAACATGACACTTTGGAACCTGGAATTCACACTTTGGAGCCTGGCAATGCACCTCCGTGGCCATTTAGCTCACCTTCTAACTTAGCTGAACTACATTAAAGCCATTCTCTTACCACTAGCGGCACTAGGGACATGTAAAAATTAGATCCATTTTTCACCACGTGTAAACTTATCTGGCGAGCACTTTTTATCCCGACGTTTCGACTATATGTCAATAGATTAATGCTTGCTTATTTAATTTTTTATTTCAATTCATTATTACTATTTCAGGCTTATTAGGCTATTTATTTGCTTCCTTGCTGGCCTGGGAGTGAGAGAAGGAAGAAAATAGAATGTGCCAGCTTCATTTCCTCCCGGGCATGCTGTAAAAACCAGCTAAGGGAGAGGGTTTTGGTATATTGTAATTTGGGCGATGGGTTGACAACCTGTCACTACAGCAGTATACCTACAAATCTATCTTAAATAACCCTCAAGATTGTCAGACGTGGCGGAACAAGCTTTGTTTAGGTCGTTTATGCTCTGCCTACACCTATCCCATTAGGGATAAAGGCGTGATTATATGTATGTATGAATTTCAGGTATACTTATCAGCCGTCAAAGGATCCGTTTGCCAAACAGCTACGATCTTTATTACGATGTTCTCGACCTCAACGTGGGCTATGACGTCACTTTCTATGGAAAAGTTTTTAGGGTAAACAGCAGTTTTAATACTAATTTCAGGAAAGAAGTAAAAGTTCTCTGCCATTTTCCTCTCTCCGGCTCTCTTCTACCACCTGATATATCGCCTAGAAATATCCTGATATATTTGGACTGCTACTGACATTTCATAGGGGAGTAGAAAATAAGGCTTTCTTTCAATTTACTTTGCTTTTAGGCTCTGTCTCTATACCTAATGTTAAATTGACATGTTATCTTTTAATCTAAATAAAATAAATACAAAATACAAATACAAAAACTGGATAGTCCGTTATTTCGAAACTTAGCACTTCTATTTTATCATTCATGCAAGCATTATGTTTTTGCATATTATGTTTCTATCTAAGTCTACTATATAAGTTTTCCCCGATACAGAAAGTTGTAGTTGGGATGGAGATTGCGAGTGCGATTGTTATTCTGATCTATGTATCAGATTATAGATCTATAAAGTATAATATGGTATCTGAAATAACCCTCAAAACTTGTTGTAGTCGTTGACGCTCTGCCTACCCCACTAGTGATTTAGGCGTGATTTTATATATGTGTATTGCAGATTGTGAACTGCGATAACTTTACTAGAGTGTTCCTGAACAGACTGGGGATTCATGTTCCAGATCCACTTCCTTGGCCTGATGTACCACAGGTAAGGAAAGATCCTTATATACCCATGTGACTCCTAAACTGGATCTATGATATTAACCTGCACCTACGGCTTAACGTGCCTTCCGAATCACGGGAACGCTCGTGTTGTTGTACAGTCAACAACACCTTTAGGCTGCTCCAAATCAATGGAGTTTTCTCTAGTGTTTATTTACATATTTAGATAAAATTGCATATTCTTGTACAGTATAACTTGCACAACTATTTGAAACTTCATGAAAAAGCATAAACAATTACCCGAGACAACTTGATCGGTTTGGAGCAGTCCTGTTACCTTAAAGGTGTTGTTGGCTGTACTAATATTGGTCGCCTAGGCAATAACAATACCTGCGAATATCAATGTCGTTGTCTCTCTCTCTTCCTCTTAATCTTTTTCTACTGGGACTTGACTATGACCCGATGAAAATCAGGGTATCACTCTTTTAAACTAGTAAATAGCCTAGGACATGGTATTTTTTTTGTTATACAAAACTCTATGAATAAACTTTTATAATTTGTTAATGCAATAACACTACATTTCAGGCGACCCCAGAGAAACGTAAAGAGGCCAAACATTTTCCGTTCAAACAATTTCTAGAACAAGATCGTCAAGTGTTAAGGTAAGACGTACCTATTCTTAGTTATATTCTATTCCATTTTACAAACGAAAAACAAAAAAGGGGTTAAATAAAGCGGAATTCTAGCAAACAAATGAAAATGTTTTAAAATTACTTGAATATGTTCTACCACTAGATAATTTTTCAGATTCTATGGCTACTGGGACGACCGAGACAATGAATTCGGAACTTTACACTTTATGGAAATCCATTACTATCTGGCTGATGATACGATAGAAATCAAGGAGATGGTTCCACCAAGCTCTGGTATGGACTCTGGCGGTATGTTCCTGAAGAGAAGCCGTTTGCCTAGAGTAAGTATCTCATCATGATTTAGTTGATAAGAGATGAACACAAAGACTCCTGAAAATTTTCCGAGACAGATTTATTTTGTCCTATTATAAGGATGCAAACAAGCTGTTTTATGTTATGAAATCATGACAAAATTTAATAAAACATTAATTAATAAAGTAAAATAAATCATGTAGTTTGCGTGACAATTTTCTGCAGCCAAATTTCGCGTGATACGTATAGCGAAATGTTTTGCGACGAACCAATATCTTTCACGCTCGTGTCAAAACTATAATCTAGTGGCCAGGTCTTAAGAGTTAAAGTAAAAGCAGAGTCCTCATATAATACCAACAGAAAATGGCGGCTCATGTAGAAATGACAGGCGGTCCTCCACTGCCATCTTATACTCCAGCTGACCTGAGCATAGGCGCTGTACTCAACGTGTATGGAAGAAACGTAGTCTTGACCGATTGCGATCTATTCACCAAGGAGTACTATCGAGTCACCTATGGTTTTGGTGAGTAAAAGACGAACAAGTTACAAACTTCAGCGTATTTTGAAGGTAAATTTTGCTCCCAGACCTAATGTAAATAAATGGTTTGACAGTTTATTTCTATAGTTTTGCTACACATGCTACAACTATCTAACTAAATCATTAGATTACTTATAAAACAATCCTGTATGTGATCAGGTCTCAATCTAGAATTATACCATACCACCAGGTCGATTGACTTGATACCCACACGTCCGAAGAACAAGACCATACCACCTCATACTAAGGTAATTGTGTGACAATAAAAATAAAATAAATAAATTTGCACAGAAACTAACTCCTTTTGCAGATGCTTTCACTCCCTTGGAAGTTCCTAAGGACACAAGCTTTGAGTGCGTCAAAACGAGCATGGCCGAACGCCAGCTTCCACCATGGAACGGCTACGGAACATACCCTGATTCAGCCGAGAACTGCCGCACTGTCGAGCCCAAAGCACCTCACGGAGACTTCGTCAAGTTCTTGCATAAAGACAAGTAAGTATTGCAGATGCTTTTACACCCTCCTAAAGACCCAAGCTTCGAGTGCGTCAAAACGAGCTTCCACCATAAAACGGCTACGGATCATATTCAGCCGAGAACCGTACTGTCGAGCCCAAGGTACCTCACGGAGACTTCGTCAAGTTCTCCCATAAAGACAAGTAAGTATTGCAGATGCTTTTACACCCCCCTAAAGACCCAAGCTTCGAGTGCGTCAAAACAAGCTTCCACCATGGAACGGCTACGGATCATATTCAGACGAGAACTTCCATACCGTCGAGCCCAAGGCACCAATGGAGACTTTGTCAAGTTCTCGCATAAAGACAAGTAAGTATTAAGATTTACAAAATACGTTTAGTTTTTATGGGAAGCCAGAATGTAATTTTCTATGAGTAACATAATCACTCGAAAGTCAAGATGGTCAGAGTCTATCAAGCATGGTAAGTCAAATATTTGGGACTTCATGTAACTCCAGCTCCAATTCTTGGATAGTGATAATTGCTTGCATGTGTGGTGAAAGTTGCATGCAGCTTGAGTAACGGAAACATAAACATGCATTTAGCTGCGACTTCCGTGCAGGTAGTTTCCTTAGAGTGACGTTATCCTTGTATACCAGTACTTGCACACTGGAATCGCTGCTTTCGGTTGGCTCCTTAATATCTTCACATTTTCAGAGTTGGCTTCGATTCTCACATCCTACGATTCTCCGCTCGCCTTATAAACGACAACCCTGTGGACAAGTGGCGATATTTTGTCATCAAATATTACCTCTGTGACGATAGTATTGGGATCTTCGAGCTTGCTGAACGAAATTCCGGATTTACCGTAAGTAATTTTTCTCCAGAAAACAAATACCAAAACTAAGGAAGAAGCCCAAAACCCCTTAAGACACTAACGATCACTTTAATGTTTATCCGGAAACTGGCAACAAATAATAACTTTGTTTCTTTTAAAAAAATCGCCGCTTGACCTAGAAGGACACGAGAATTTTATTACTTTATATTAATTGCCTAATCTCAGGGCGGAAAGTTCTTCAGTCGCAAAAAGCAGTACCTGCCCGACGTTGAATTCTTCGTGCCCAAAGAACCTCCTTCCTACACGGACAAGGACATGTGGATCGGAAACGAGCTGGTCATCAACAAACACTGCTTCCGGTTGATTGGTGCTGACGAATACGCTTTGCGCTATATGGAACTCAATGCTAAAGACGTAAGTTTAGAGTAATCACAGTTTTTGTAAGAGAATTAAGGTAGGTTCTTCTATTTATTTTTAGTATGTAATGGCTATTTTAAAAGTCCATGGTAGAATAGCTTCAATATAATATATTCAAAGGTCTAGCCAGGGGGGATTGGATTTGGAGGCTTCTGTTTCTTATCTAAACATGAAATTTTGGAAGGCAGCCCATGTGCCAAAATAAAATAAAAAAGAATCGCGCACTCTTCGCTCGCGATCTCGGTTCGCGATACATAGGAACTCCAGTTTTACTGGGTGCGCCTACGACTATTTTTCATTTGTTTTTTTTTTTCATTGCAGCCCCCCCCGTTTACCTTTACGATTGAAATTTCCTTTCTCTTTCCAGTATCCGATGGCAAATATAGCATTAATAATGGACAAGATTCGTCGAACCCTAGCATCGCAAGAGAATGGATACAAAAACTTCGTCGCGAAATACATGCCAGCTGTGTCGCCACGAGACAAAAACATGATGTCGGTGCAATGCTTTAAGTAAGGAAACACTTGAATCTGTGCCATGAAATTCAGCATAAGAGCATTCATTTTATTGTATATGTATCTAGTATAACCATTTTGTACTAAATGTACACCGAATAAGAGCTGAAAGCTACACCAAGAAAACATATTCGAATCTTCGTAGATATTTTTCTGGATTAATTTTGTTCACTCTGTTTCAGACAAGCGCTGAAAGAAGTGATGTGTGAAAAGATGACTGAGCATGAGTTCCTTACGCTCATACGCTATTACCGTGGCGATCTTGGAAAAGAGAAGAGTCCTCGTCGAGAAATGATCAGGTAATTATAGGCGAATCGGCGTCTTTTGGATAAGTTTCCTTTTGCTGCCACAGTCATCGACCATATCTTGATTCAAGATTTAACTCTTTTTTTCCAGATCACAAGTATTTTCAGAAATAACTCGCGGCCTCTGGGATGACAGGGAGCGACTTCGAGAGACCCTCGTACACTATGACGAAAACGACACTGGATCAATCACCATGCATAAACTGCGCCAGCTACTCAGGGCCAACCGCCTGCCTCTGAGCGATGATTTGATGGACTGCATGCTCAATGTGTGAGTATTTGCGATAGCCTGCGAACTGTCTGGATCAATCACCACGCATAAACTGCGCCAACTACTCAGGGCCAACCGCCTGCCTCTGAGCGATGATTTGATGGACTGCATGCTCAATGTGTGAGTATTTGCGATAGCCTGCGAACTGTCTGGATCAATCACCACGCATAAACTGCGCCAACTACTCAGGGCCAACCGCCTGCCTCTGAGCGATGATTTGATGGACTGCATGCTCAATGTGTGAGTATTTGCGATAGCCTGCGAACTGTCTGGATCAATCACCACGCATAAACTGCGCCAACTACTCAGGGCCAACCGCCTGCCTCTGAGCGATGATTTGATGGACTGCATGCTCAATGTGTGAGTATTTGCGATAGCCTGCGAACTGTCTGGATCAATCACCATGCATAAACTGCGGCAACTACTCAGGGCCAACCGCCTGCATCCGAGCGATGATTTGATGGACTGCATGCTCAATGTGTGAGTATTTGCGATAACTTGCGAACTGTGATCTGTTGAAATAGGAACACCTGTAAGAAATACTGATACGGAAGTCTACGGGAGCCATACGATCAACGCGATAGAAGAGGAATTCGTAGAATGCTGTGGCTGCTCATAGTTCACCATACACACAAACACACACACACACACACACACACATACACATATATACATATAATCACGCATTTATTCCTAATGGGGTAGGCAGAGCGTAAATGACATAAACAAGGGTCGTTCCGCCACGTCTGACAAAGTTTAGAGGGTTATTTTAGATAATTTGTAGGTTATTGCTATAGTGACAAGTTGTCAGCCTATCGCCTAAATTGCAATTTACAGAAACCCTCGGATCCCTTAGCTGTTTTTTACAGTATGCCCGGGAGGAAATACAGCTAGCACATTCTATGCTTTCTCTCGCTCCCAGTCCATCATGGAAGATCATAGTTCTGCTAACTGTAAACTTCAATCTTATTGAAGGTGTTTTTACAACTGGCATGTTACTCTATCACTTGCTACTTACTTACACATATCTGTTTTATATGCCATCACCTCTTATTTTTTATCTATTTTATTCCCTATAGGCTGGAAAGAGACGATCACTGCAACATTATGTGGGAAGACCTGATGAACTTTCTGGACTTCAAGACCCGTCCTGTTGTTAACTTGGCTGATGCTGACTACCCGAAGGTTGTCCGTCACGCTCCTCCAGTCAAAGATATCGAGGTATTTATTACCCTCGAGTGTTTGTTATTATTAGGAAAACTATCTGTTATTTCTTGGGCTACAAAGAGAAAAAGGAACCTGAGCTTCAATACTGAAAAAAATAACACTTCTTCTTGCCTGTTGGAGAGACGGTATCTAACTGCCGGTAACTGACGGAAACTGCCTCCGTAGTCTAGTGGACAGAGCCATGGGCTTACTTACGATCCGGAGGTCCTGGGTTCCATTCCCAAAGGGGAGCACAAAGTTGATATTCGTAAATTTATCACTTTGTTAGTTTTCCCTAGTTTGGTTAGGACATTGCAGGCTGAACCACCTGATTGTCCGAAAAGTAAAATGATTCCGTACTTCGGAGCGCACGTTAAGCCGTCGGTCCCGGTCGCTGTCTTTAACATAAAACATAAAAATACTTTATTGCACGTAAGAATATAAATCATAAAAACAACAGATAACAACAAAAAACAAGTACAACATAGTTTGATAGTGGTCGTTACTCAAACCATGTCAGAGGCCAAATAGCTGTGCTACTAGGCGGTTTAAAAAAAAACTCTGAGACCAGGGTTCTTCGGGTCGTTGCTCGACTCGAGAATCCACTCGCTAAGAAGAAGAATAGGAGAGACGGTCTTCGATTGGCAGCTGACAGGAACTGGAGGCGAAGAGCCCAAAAATAAGATCAGTGACGCGATTGGACGGGATCTATTGGCTAGTTCTCCTGATTGACGGAAATGACACTAGTATATTCCGCGATAAAACATTACCTACATTAGAATAATTTTACAGCTACAAGGTTTTAAATGTGTATAATATATAACTTTTTGGATGTGGGCCACTTAATTATATTTGTAAAAAAAAAGAGATTTTATGTAATAGTGATAATACCTAAATGTCCTCAAATCATTTCCATCAAGGGAACTCCTACTATGGAGGTCCATCAGTGGACTGATACAGGCTGATGATGATGTAAAGCCTTACCATGTCTCTGAAACGCGTATCTTAAAAAAATCTATTGTCATGAGTCTCCATGCTGGCCTGGGAGAGAAAGAAAAACATAGAATGTGCCAGCTGCATATCATCCCGGGCATGATGTAAAAACCAGCTAAGGGATCTGATGGTTTCAGTATATTGTAATTTAGGCGATGGACTGACAACCTGTCACTATAGCAATATACCTACAAATCTTACTTAAGGGGCTTCCCTGGACTAAGTGGCGCCCTCATCAGTCACATCGCAATTTTTTTATCTGTTTCTATAACAAACTATAAGTGGCAACTTTATGAGGTTCTAAATGACCTTCATTGCTTTAACCTCAATCTGATCTACCGGATTTTCAATTAATTGAGTTTTCAGTGAGTAATGATTTTTTAATTGATGAGGGCGCTGGCGTGCACCTGAGATCCCCTTAAATAACCCTCAAAACTTTGTCAAACGTGGCGGCGCGAACTTTGCTTAGGTCGTTTACGCTCTGCCTACCCCGCTAGGGATAAAGGCGTGATTATATGTATGTATGAGTCTCCAAAATGTTTTATCTGTTTTCCCAGTGCAAGATATGGGCCGAAAAAGAGTTGGACATCAAGGAAGGCTGGGTGAACTGGAGTGCCTTCCTATGCCAACTGAACATGGACCATCTAGTCAAAGAGCAACAATATTCAACATAATTCTGTGTCTAGGTAAGATAAATATTTTGGATTGTGCAAAAGCTATTTTGTTTTGTATGTGTGTGTGTTGTGTTTCACCAAATTCGTGTTCCTGATTTGTATTGAGATTTGCAATAAAGTGTGTGAGGTGTATGCCGTATTTTATTGAAAGTATTTAAAATGTTTTAGAGTCTCCTCTTTGAAAAGTGAAGTCGAAGCTTTTAAATTTCTTAGGGTATAAAGTGTGGTTATTGGGTGTTATAAAAAATACAAAGATCAATTGAATTTGTATATTTTTTCCTTCACAATAAATACAATTGACAGTCACTCGATTTTACACTAAATACTCTCACTTTGTTATTACAATAGGTATGCATAAGGTACAATTCAAAGTGTGCATGTTCACTGTTGCAAATATATCTTCACTACATTGAACATGGTTGTCCACGTTAAGATAATATTCAATAAGGTCTGTAGCAGACATCTGACTATTAGTGATCGATTTACTACGTCTCTTCCTTGCTACCGCAGGGAGTGTAAGGCAGTGGTGCTGATTCGACTGTAGACATAACTTAAATTGGCCCTGTTACTTTCTAAAATTGTAATAGAAATAAGGATATAAAAACAATAGCTGATTTAATCCTTCAAGGTAACGTATAGTGCATAAAATGAGACAAAACTTTAGGCGTGTAACATAACTTTCATAGGATTATAATCAGCTGTTCGTTTTTTATTCAAATTTTAAAAAGTGATAGAACCAATCTAATACGGGTCATGTTGTGTCTACAACTGAATTGGCACCAATCAATTTCTACACAGAGTGGTATTTTAAGGGTTGTAGTCGCTTCATTGTTGTCATCCCGAAAATAGAAGTCAAAGAAATGGCTACCAAGGTGATTAACAGCAGCTGATACTGTTTTTTTCCTTTCGTTGATGCTATAAGCGAAAGAGACACCTGACTATCGGTCGTACAAAAAGTCAGACGTGTGCGAGACCGCTAAAACTACATTCTAGTTTTATTATAATACTCTTTGCATTCTACATTCGTCTCGCTAGCAAACATCCACAGAAACAAAGGGTAATTTATTACAAAATAAATAACTTACAACTAGTTTAACCTATGACTTTGTTCTACTATTTAAATACATGTGTTTGTTTATGTTAAGTGATATAGGTAGCCATTTTATGAATTTGGCTAAATAGGGTATTCAATCTGAATGCAAAATACTATTTGATTGATGTGTCACAAGATTATAAATAATTATGTACATGGCACAAAGTATTCACTTGTGTGTCGAAGTTTCTGATGAATTTTATGTACGACTTTCAATTACACGTATTTTTACGTCATTTTAAACATTGTCACGTCGTTTAAATACAACCATAGAATAGGACGTAAGTGTAAGCCGTATTTAGAATTCATTATGAATGTTCTTTACCTACATTTCAATTTTTAAATAGTTCTATTTCATTTATAGTCATATTATGGTGAAAAAGTCTGGCACTATTTACATTTGTGGTGATACTGATATTGTTTTTTCTCAATAACATTTCTTAGGAAAATTCGTTCAATTGTATGAGTAAAACTCTGACACCAGGATTCATCGGGTCGTTGATCGACTCGAAAATCCACTCGCTAAGAAGAAGAAGACGTAAAACAACTAACATAAATAATGCTTGGCTTTTTTCGCACATATCAGTTTCATATAAATAAATATTACAATCGAGGTATACATTAAATCGGTTCAAACACTACACATTTACAATTTATGACACTGGACAGTTTCGTTACAATTTTAATATCTAAATAAAATGTACATATTTACAAAATTATAGACGCAGGAGTTTTTTTTGCTCTAGAATAAATACAAATTCCCATTAAAATTGGATTTTTTTATAGTTGGTATTAGTCGATCTGATAAAGTAGGAATGTTGCCCATTGGTGGACATTTTTCTAAGTCTCACACCCTGCAAAGAGAAGAATTCTGCTTGGTGGCAGAAATAAGGGCAAAAGTGGTTCTGCCTGAGACAATTCGAGGTCTTTTTAAAATCATACAATATCTTATTTGGTAGCTTCCCACGTCTGTAATTAAATTCTAGAATAATTTGAAAATGTTCCGAGATCGGTCACAATATTAAAGTTCTCAATAATACTTGGCTCCTGCCTTCAATTCGTTCACAAAATTACCTATAAGTACTACAATAATCACCACATGTCTTTCACTCGTTCGGCGGCCGGTATAGTCGGTCGATATCTGAAAAGAGAATATTTAATTATTTCTTTTCGCTTTTAAAGAAAACTAAAACAACTCAATTGTATAGAAGTTTCATAATTACATGGAATGTTTACTAATTTTACTACTTGATACAAAAAGTGTACAATCAATACAATAAAGTACAAAGCAGAAAAATATACAATAAAGCTATCTAGAAGATAAACCCAAGATAGGGCGGCAGCAATCCCTGTGACAATAGCAACTTGCATAGCGCTATGGCAAATACCCTCCATTTGGAGGAGGTCCATGGTTTGTAGTGTTAAATAGGTATTAATAGCTATAGTTATAGGGTAATATCAATTAGCGAGTTTACCTATATGGAGGTATGGCAGGTGTGGCGGGCGGTCCGCTGGCTAGGGGCGACATTTTGATGGCGGTGCTGTTCCCGTTTATACTTGAACCTAAACTTGACGCCGAGTCCGCTCTGAAAGCAAAACAAAAATCATGTTACGACTTTTTTCATGTACTGATTAAATTCTCTGCAACACACTAAACGAAGAAATTTGTATACACAACAATGACATCACAGAAAGAACGAACACTTCATATAATACCGAATGCTGGTTTATTTTTCTTCACTATTACGTTGATGTCTTTTGTATGAACAAGTGTTGCTTACCGATCAATTTGTCTTCTAAACAGTGGATACCTCCAGGGCGAGTTGGGTTTCCTTTGCTCGTGCTGGAAGGCTGGATTGTCCCTCCCTCCGTTCTCACTTACTACTGACATAGACACTTGCCCTTCTTCTTTTGTCTTTGACGATAGCCTCCTGAAATATTCCAAATATACTTTCGATTATAAAATTCTGTCTGGGATTTGTAATGTTGCATCAAAGACCCAATATTACAAATCGAAGGTCCTACACAAAGTCATCGATCCCTCTGATGTTCTTTTTATTAGCATGGCGATGGAATACGCGTTTTCCTGGCACAAATGAAATATTTATTTATAAAAACCTAGTTTGGATTATTTAATATCCCTAGCTTTACAGTTTGTTTCCTAAAAAGGCCATTGTAAAGGTCAGCTAAGTAATTTCTTACATAATAAGTACTAGTCGTCTAGCCTTGCCAGCTTAGTGCTCAACTGCTCAGGTAACAGGTATTTATTTTAAACCTAACCTTGAATCGGTAATGATGCTAAAGTTACAAGTGATTACTTCAGAAAATAAGTTATTTTAAGTTTTCCTGTAGTTTAGCTTCTTTACCTTCCATAAATCTTGATATGGTTGAGTTATTGTTGGGGCTCCATGAACATAACCTGGTCACTATTTAAGTAAAATCTACCCTGCCAATGCCAAAGGTTGTTTAAATACGTGCGATGCGTATATTTCTGTGAGATTAATAGTTTTCTATCTGTATCAATGATTGCTAAACGGAAATGAGAGGTCCTATAAGAGCTTCATAGTGATCCTTGAAAACGCCCATGGAAATTTTGATAGGGCTCCACAAATTCCATATAAGTTAATCTGTAGAATTACTGGTACCTTAATATCCTAGAAGGCAGCGAGTGCTGCGTCTGCGGCCTGGCTCTCTGCCTGCTGTCCACTATGAGTACGTGTCGGTCGTATGGCGTGTCGTAGTCTACTTCTAACACCGTCGAGAACTTGTGTGGCCAGATCATGTCTAACATTGCTATCACTAGGCCGACTACTATACAGGCACAACCTGAAAATAACAATAGTGGATTAGATTTGCCACTGACTGAGGTGTGCCAGAGGCGATGCGATGGAGCGAGATTATAAAGAAACTTCAAAAAAAATGGCAACCTCACGTAAAATACATATAACATACAGCTAGAGGTTGCTCCACTCACCATGTCAAGAGAGGTAGTTAGGCGTAGCTTACCACGAATTTATAGGTATGTTCGTTCAGTCTGCGTTTAACCACATTTCTCCACAGCCAATACTCCCCAGCCAGAAACAACAACCCAGCGAGAAGTACAGCATGGCTCCGTCTATCCTGACCACCAGGGATGAGTGGAGAAGTGACGCCCAGTAGCCGCCTGCTGCAGCGCATAGGATTACCCTAATGATGCCATGGAATATATTCCGTAGCATTTGATACATTTGTAACTATAACATACCTGCAATAAGCACCAGCCAGAAACACCATCCAAGGGAGCATGCAATACAGCATGGCTCCGTCTATCCTGACCACCAGGGGCGTATAAGTCAGCGACACCCAGTAGCTACCTGCTGCAGCGCGTTGGGTTACACGTAATGATGCCATGGCATACACTCCGTAGCACGACACGGGTAGCATTAAATGAAGTATGTCCCTATGATATACCTGCAATAAGCACTAGCCAGAAACACCATCCAAGGGAGAAGTACAGCATGGCTCCGTCTATCCTGACCACCAGGGGCGTGTGAGGAAGTGATGCCCAGTATCCGCCTGCTGCAGCGCACAGGGTTACACCTAATGATGCCATGGCGTAGGCTCCGTAGCGTGGCACCACGACTAAGAGCAGGTTCATCAACAACCACAGGGCTAGGGATGTCCTGGAATCAGAAGAAAAGGATAATGAGTAATTTTGGGTGTTGGAGTTGTAAGCAAATATTTAGTAGAAGAGTAGAATACGGGTTGGCAACCCATGGCAGCAGATGATAAAAATAATCCGCGCATGAATCCTCGATCGTCGATCTTTTAGCGTGACGTTAGTAGGTCTCCAAAATCAAGCATCAAATATTGTATTAAACGTAACTTTCCCAACTTTCCGTTCAGTTGCCCTATCTTTTATATTTGACACTGGCACAAAGTTCCACTAGTACCATAAAAAAATATATATTCAGCTCATACATATGCATGCTGCCTCGCACCAGACCTTTGCGGTAACTCTCGTGGATAGCACTGGTATCTTACTTGAATAGACCAATAGTTACCATAGCAACGTGGACGTGGTGTACCCCGCAGCTCTATACTTGGCGCCCCACTCGAAGCCCTCGTGCTGCACCGCGAAGTGCTCCGCCACTGACATCACCGGGTACGGCAGGCCTCGCTCCAGGCCCTTGCGGTACCACTCCTGGATGGCTCCAGCCTCTTCCCATCGGAACTGCTCGTTGTAATCCACGCCGGGGTCACCGAGTGACGCGTTGCCCCACGAAACCGCTGTAATATAGATTTTCAAATTAGATAATATTTGGTATGTCTCTCAAATTTGAGAGGCATTTGGCGATAAATATGAAATTGTGACGATCTGCCAAGTCTTGTTGTCGACAACTCATAGAAATCAGATCAAATGCAAAAGATTGAGTTGCAGACTGAAGAGTATTCCAAAAACATTGAACGCAAATTATTACAGTGTAACATGTAAATTAATCAATCATCTACCATGCACGTATGATAATTTATCATCAAACATTCACAAAACATATCAGAAGACTTGAAAATGCAATACCAGTAAGAAACATTCCATTGTTTCCAATTGTAATGGACATGTGCGACCGTTATGAAAGTCAAATCAAATGTTGCCAGGAAATTGAATCCGTGAGAGTTATTAGAAATCTGAGACACATTCGCTGAAAACAAGTTTGTTTACACGGTAATGCGGTAGGCTAGTTTTTACGCGGTTTCCCACATTATGACAATATCAGTACCATTATTGAAGGGACAATCTAGTATTTGATGGTGGGAAGGTACTCAATGAAAATTGAATTGCATGCTTATGATACGTGCTCAAGGCAGAGAGCCGTGTTTGTTGATATGCATACCAGCCGCTGGCAATTCTTTCAAAAAACCTGGTATGGTTGAGTCACCTTTTTCTAATGAGTTCTCTAAGGGCCTTATTTAGTTTGCTTATGTTATATCCGTGAGTGACACATTGGCATTGCCGAGCCTTGTATGCACCATCAGTCGCTCCGCGGAGAAGGCACATGTCACCCTAGCACCTGAAGGCAATGGCTGTTGTGTTGGTAGGTACATCTGCTATCTTACCATTGAGCGACTCTTTGACATGGCCGAGCCCTGCGTGGACAGCAAGCCAGCAAACCAGCAGCTCCAAGGAGAATGCCCGATACGCAGCTTGCCACTCTCGCTCCAGGCACATAGATATATCAGTTATCTTACCAGTGAGCGAAACATTGACATGGTCGAGCCCTGCGTGGAAAGCAAGCTAGCAGCCCAGTCGCTCCTCGGTAAGCAGCTTGTGCCACCCTCGCTTTTGACAGCACTTCAAGCAGCCTTGGCTGTTATTGGTATACCAATTATTTTTCCAGTGAGTGACACGTTGAAAGCCAGCCAGCAGTAGAGTCGTTCTGCGGAGAACGCTCCGTAAGCAGCTCGTGCCACTCTCGCTCCAGCAGATTCTCAAGGTTACCATTAGGTTTAAGATACATAGGTCATCTTACCGGTAAGCGATACGTTGACATGGCCGAGCCCTGCGTGGACCGCCAGCCAGCAGTCCAGCCGCTCTGCGGAGAAAGCTCGGTATGCAGCTCGTGCCACCCTCGCTCCTGACACGTGCCACGACGAGCCATGCTTACACACTGGAAAGGAGAATACAGACTACAAAATTACGTCTATACTGAACAGACACAGGTATGTTCGTAATGGTTATTCTTATAAATATTCCTTCCTCTATTTTGTTTATCAATACCTAAGATCGAATTATGTGCGGAAAACCTTACTAATGAATATTTTAAGGCTGGGACATCCAGTTGATGTTTACAAACTGTAAAAGTCTGCTATTTTTCTCTAAATTTTAAAATAATTTGCATCAGAAAGAAGTAATGCACGCACACTATCTAAGTAGGTCAAAATAAGTAGCTTGTAACACATTTTGCAAAATAAAATAAACATTACATTTCAACGCCGCAAAATAAAGATTGCTATCGCTCGCCTAAATTATCCTTCTACACGCATTAGAAAACAAATTAGGCTTATAAATAGTCACTGAATTTGGACTGCATAGCTTCTGGCTGACAAAATACCGGGTGTAAGGGACAGCACACCAAAAACTTATAGGGGTTGCTCAGTCAACAAAACTAAACAACTTTCACCAGGAAATTCTTACAGGAAACGTAAAATAATTTTGACTTTCCCATACATAATTACCACCTCGATCAGACAATTTTAATGGAAATGCAATTTTTTTTTTCATATCCTGAGAAAAATATCCTGGTGAAAGTTGTTCAGCTCCGTTGACTGGGCAACGACTATCCGTTTCTGATACGCTGTCCCTTATACCCGGTATAAATATAAAGCGGTCAATGGCAACATGAGCCGTTACCAGCTGATTTCTCCACTTGGGCGGTCAGCCGAAAACAATAGTGCTCCTGCTCATTACGAAAAAAAAAACGCATTTCGTTTTTGCAAAACGTAACGGCTATCTAATTGTTCATTTGTTTTTATTGTGGAAACATTAATTCGATTAATTAAACGCAGTAATAGGTTTTAGGCAAATTGTTGATTAAAGGAATAGATTAAAACATGAAAATGTATTAAACGAAATGTTTATGCCAGCAATGGGTAATACCGTGACTACAGTTTCGAAAAAAAAATATATCCGTTTATCCCTAATGGGGTAAGCAGAACGTAATCTACCTAAACAAAGGTCGTTCCGCCACGATTGACAAAGTTCAGAGGGTTATTTAAGATAAATTTGTAAGTATATTGCTGTAGTGACAGGTTGTCAGCCCATTACCTAAATTGCAATTTACAGAAACCTTCGGATCCCTTAGCCGGTTCTTACAGCATGCCCGGGAGGAAATGCAGCTGGCACATTCTATGGTTTTCTCTCGCTCCCAGACCAGCATGGAAGAATCCGTTTTAATCCACTCAGTCGAAATTACTGATGTCCTGATAATAATCAACGCGACGATAAAAAAAAAACTGTGTTAAAAAACTAAAAAAAAAAGTTAAAAGCAACAGAAATCATTTCTACTGCCGGAAAATTTCTGTATTCCAATCATGATGCGAACCCAAAGCTATAGTATTAAAAAAGAAAAAATAAAACTACCTTCAAATAATGGCGGATGCGGTTGGATGACAAATCGTTCGTTTTATTTCTATGGCTTAATTAGTAAGCAATTAAATTGCTCCTCCAATGACAATAAAAAGCTCTTTTGATGTTCTAACAATTTTCTTGTCTGCTTTTTTACGTTCTAACAATAATTCTTGTCTAACAATCTATTAGTTTTCGGTTGCTAGCTAGAGTGGGTAGAAAAAAACAAATGATTAATTATTCCAAGAGGTGAATGTTCTCATAAATTTAATAGACGTGGGCTATGGGTGTAGGTTATAAAAACAACATATTTAGTTTATTCTTGGTTCATACAGGTGAATGAATATTTCGTTATTTTTTTCTTATCTATTTCCTGGAATCGGCTCTCTATTTGCCAAATATTGATGCAGAGTAAAGACAGCTTATTCGTATCCAATGTGCATCCGTATCCGATCCGATTTAACTATCCTAGTAATTGGTTGACAGTTTGCACTCATCGATATACGATCATCACATGGATATGAAACGTATTGGATATGAATCGGAGACAGAAAGGTGCACAAATGCCCTAAGTTTGCCACGATTTTACCAAAATGCTTTGTGTTTTTTTTTGTTCTATTTACCTTTGAGTTATTATGCTTCTTATAACACTCTACATAATAGATTACATGTAAGGACAGCTGGTAATTAAGGATCCATTAAGATTTTCCGTGGCAAGGATATAATTAATACGTTGAATAGTTGAGTGCTTATGTTATGGTCGCTATAATTTCGACGTCAGATAGAACAAGGCCGCTTAGCCACTGGCAATGTAGGTACGGTGACCCGCATACCAAAAAACAAAGCTTTGGATTCATCATCTACCTTATTGCGTAGAGTTGGTAGTTTGAGTTAAGTCGAGAAGGTTTCGAGTCGATCGACCCAATGAACCCTGGTGTTATAATTTGTAACTGCCTAACGCCTAATAGCACAAGCTAATAATCTTCTGACATGGTTTTGTGTACCGATCACTATCAAAGACAGTTAACGCGCTCTTCGAAGCACTGTTTTTTTTTTCAGGAAATCAAGTGATTCAGTCTGCATTATGCTAATCAAACTGGAGACAATGTCACATTGTGATAAATTAATAAATGACAATATTATGTCCCACCCTCCGTGGCCTGAGAATTGAACCTCCGGATCAGAATCCCATGGCTCAGACCATTAGACCACGGAAGCAAGTGCTACGGTTGTCTGCTCCTGACTGTACTCTCAAAGTTTGATAGACAGTCTCAATATTGTGCCGATTGGTTCTAAATGTCAACAGTCTACAGGTCATTGTTGTACAAGATTATACTGGATGTTGTTTAAAGGGATGCTCAATTGCCTCCGTGGTCTAGTGGTCTGAGCCATTGGGTCACGATCCGGAGGTCCTGAGTTCGATTCCCAGGGGGGAACACAAAGTTGATAGTTGTTAATTTATTACTTTGCTAGACTTTCCCCAGTTTGGTGAGGGCAATGCATGCTGAATCACCTGATTGTCTGTAAGGAAAAGGATTCCTTGCTTTGAAGGACACGTTAGGCCGTCGGTCCCAGTCGTTGTCTTTGACTTTGTCTTTACACAAACCATGTTAAATGCCCGATAGCTGTGCTATTAGGCGGTTTAAAAAACTCTGACACCAGGGTTCATCGGTTCGATTGACTGGAATCCCACACGAATAAAAAGAAGGGATGCTCACCTAGAATGACTGTGCCGACGAAAAGGCTGAGTGTGACTATGGTGAAGGTCGAAAACCTCTGAAACAAGGGAAACATAGTTAATTGACACCTGAAATACAACGTAAAACAGATAAAAACTATGAATATTTACTGTAACTGATTTTGTACCAGATTTGAGATATTTTATTTTATTTCAGAGCAATATTAAGTATGGATTAGACAGGTAATTTTGTACTGAAATGTCATTTTTAATTCAAACTCAATCTAGCTGTCATTCTTAAGTGGTGATTAAAAATACGGGCTTTAGTATTAACCACGTCATGACGTCATCTCTCGTAGTGTACAGCATGCTTTATTTATTTTTGTATGATAGATAAATGCGGTATAAAATAATAAATTAGGCACGTTGTACAGAGAATTCCTTAAGGCTTGTAAGATGAGTACCAGTTTATTTCATCTGAGTAAATGCTTTAATTAATAGGCTTATAGTTTTACGGTAGAGTTATGTATGGTTATAGTAAAGGGTAAGTGAGTCCGGCCACGAGCAGCGCGAGCGTGGGCACGTCTGCGGCCACTGCAGTCCGGTTGTGGTACAATATACCTTTACTAGTGTAGTTTACAGTGTATGATAGCTACCTCTTTCCTGATGCCGGGGAAGATGGCGAGGAAGGCGATGTTGGGAGTGAGTGCGGTCACGAGCAGCGCGAGCGTGGGCACGTCTGCGGCTACTGCAGTCCGGTTGTGGTACAATATACCTTTACTAGTGTAGTTTACAGTGTATGATAGCTACCTCTTTCCTGATGCCGGGGAAGATGGAGAGAAAGGCGATGTAGAGGGTGAGTGCGGCCACGAGCAGCGCGAGCGCGGGTACATCTGCGGCTACTGCAGTCCGGTTGTGGTACAATATACCTTTACTAGTGTAGTTTACAGTGTATGATAGTTACCTCTTTCCTGATGCCGGGGAAGATGGAGAGAAAGGCGATGTAGAGGGTGAGTGCGGCCACGAGCAGCGCGAGCGCGGGTACATCTGCGGCTATTGCGGTCCGGTTGTGGTACAATAAACCTTTACTAGTGTAGTTTAAAATGTATGATAGTTACCTCTCCACCTCCATCTTTCCTGATGCCGGGGAAGATGGCGAGGAAGGCGATATAAGGGTGAGTGCGGCCACGAGCAGCGCGAAGTCCGGTTGTGGTACAATATACTGCTTTACTACTGTAGTTTACAGTGTATGATAGCTTCCTCTTTCCTGATGGCGGGGAAGATGGCCAGAAATGTAAAGGGTGAGTGCAGCCACGATCAGAGCGAGCGTGGGCACGTCTGCGGCTACTGCGGTCCCGTTGGGGTACAATATACTGCTTAAGTACTGTAGTTTACAGTATGATAGCTACCTGTTTCCGGATGCTGGGGAAGATGGCCAGAAATGTAAAGGGTGAGTGCGGCCACGATCAGAGCGAGCGCGGTCACGTCTGCGGCTACTGCGGTCCCGTTGGGGTACAATATACTGCTTTAGTACTGTAGTTTACAGTATGATAGCTACCTCTTTCCTGATGCCGGGGAAGATGGCCAGTAATGTAAAGGGTGAGTGCGGCCACGAGCAGAGCGAGTGCGGGCATGTCTGCGGATATTGCGGTCCGGCTGTAGTGCAATATACTGCTTTACTTGTGTAGTTTAGAGTGTATAATAGATACCTCTTTCCTGATGCCGGGGAAGATGGCAAGGAAGGCGATGTAGAGGGTGAGTGCGGCCACGAGCAGCGCGAGCGCGGGTACGTCTGCGGCTACTGCGGTCCGGTTGTGGTACGCGTATAGGGTCGGCCCGCCTTCCTCGCGGAACGCGTCAAACCACCCCTTCATCGCTCACCCAGCCTGAAACAAGGAAAAGAAACGTTAGGAACTGGGATAAGTAACTTGAAGTATCAGTAAACTATATTATGGTTCTTTCCTATTTGGTTTAGTCTTGCTTACCACGCTTGGCAGATGGATTGAGTGAGATGTTATGTATAAACACAGCCAACTTTGCTCTACATCCTGAGTAGGTTTTTGGATTTATTCTATAGGGTTTAATTTAAGTAGTACCTTAATTTTTTTTTTGTGAATTATGTAGAAAATGCCGTTAATATTGTTGTCAAATTATTAGAATTATGCTCATTCAACTCCAAAATAATAAAAACTCCCTTCATTCTATACTTCTCCTCCACTGATTGTCTTAAGCCTGGGAAACATCAAGCACGCATCTGATTCCCACATAGTTGTTCCGATGTAGTCATACACCTTGTCAAAATTCACCATCACCTTTGTTTTATAAAGGTCAAATTAACTCACGTTTTCGTCAGTGTTTACTTAATTTAACGTCAGGCTTTAGTGGTCAATTGCGCGAATCGAATTTTGTACAAGATCAAACCATTGGCTGTATTTCTACTTTAAATTGCGGTTTCATAATTGCTCGATGTCCATTGCTACTCAAACTCCAAACTTGTGATACACACGGAGAAGTAAAGCAGCATTGACTCTCAAACTATATTTCAAGCGAACGCACTAGTGTAGATATAGTCAATTTGATATTATTTAACAGACAATTTTGCAGTGATTCAGACACGAAAGTGAATCAGTTAACCTCGTGGTTCAATGGTTATGGACTGGTCACGGAATGTGCATTTCCGTCATTCGCTTGTCCACGGTGCGTGACGTCATCAGGCGATACTATTTCAAAGATGTTTAAATCGTAATACAGGGTATTAAATAAGATACGGAAATCCCAGTTGGTTAATAATGATGCAGATGGTTTCGGTATAACATCTCAACTCTAAAAATGCCTATTCTGTAGCAAATCGCAATTTAAACGGCATGGAATAAGATCGGAAATGAGAACGGAAGGAGTTCTACTCGCTGGTTCGCATGCGAAGCGAATAGCTATGTTCGAATATGAAATACATCAAAAACATAGAGGCATACTTACTCTAGAGCTATATCATCCTGTATTAAACTAAATACAAAGAGTACCTAGACAATCCGCACTTTATTTTATATGCGCTATAATCGTGTACAAGTACTAAAGAACAGGCTAACAACCGAGCTGACAACGCGTTGAACTTTAAAGTTAGTTTTTGTGTGAAGTGTGAACATGGTAGTGAAGTGATTCGTATTTTAAAACTCGTTGACATTTTAGCAGAATAGGCCATTTGATTCATTACAAATTAACGTCAACTGTGTACAGAAGGTGTTGAGGTATACCAGCTGGACAAATGGCCTATAAGTGGTGGTGGTAGGTGGGCGGTGCCGGGTGTATGGGACAACGTAACAGGATTGATAGGGGATGCTCAGTAAATTAAACTGAACACCTTTCACCGGGGAATTCTTTCAGGAAATGAAAAAATAAAAACTTTCTGGTACGCTGTCCTTTACACCTAGTATAGGTACGAGAAAACGCTACAGTAGTTAAGTTTTCAAGAATAAAATCAATATCTTTTGCAATGCGCTGCCCAAACGTGGGGAGACCAATACCTCGAATAAGCTTTAGTTCAGATCTCTCTCGTGCCCCTCGGGGTTCACTGCCCAGTAATTATGAGCCCCAATATAAAGATTAAGTATTTTTTATTTAATTTATTTAGGAAATGTATTGATGTATATTTAATCAGCTCGTAGACACTACCTGGTGTAAACCTGCGCATGCGTTGCTAAGTATTCTCAAATGCTAATTAGCCGCCTAGTCTGTACTTGACACGGATTGCGATCTTCAACGTAATGGGTTTAGGATGCTGCAATAAATTTTTATAGTGCATGTGCGCTGGTTTTTAATGTCAAGTTTTTTCTGAAATATTTCAAAGAGTATAAATAATAATACGTAATTATTAAGTCAATAATTTTAAAGGTAAACGAAGTATACCAAGTCTGGCTACCAAGAGCGCTGCTGTCCTAACTGTATGTACTAAACAACGATAAAGTATTTTTTTGTTTATACAAGAAATAATATGCAGTGCACTCATTAAGATTAGATCCTTATTCAAGTCATATCCGAATTTGTATGTAATTGTATGACAACTATGTTTTTTTTTCCTAATATGAATTGGATACGGAACTAATCTGGATGAGTGCACATACGTCCTAATAGTTTACTACATCTACTCTTTATATTAAAACTTGTCTTGTACTTTATAACAGGTTTACAGAGGTTTTTTCACTGGTTAGGCATAAGAAAAACATAAAAAAGAAAATCCAAATCCTAACGAAATTGCTAAGTGGCTGCGACTCTATCACCAACGTAAGTCTGCCAGAAGACATTTCTTATTGTTATTAGAAATTTGGATATGATGTGTGAAATATTTGTAATATAATCTGTAAAATAAGACCATTTTTTGATGACTTTTAACTAAACACTATCAGGTTAGGAATACATACTCTGTGTGGTCAGTTTAAGCAATACCAATACTATAAGGATTCGTTTAATTATCAAATGCTGGTTAAATTTCAGGTTGGTAGTAAATTAAACCATACAGTTTGCGTTTAAACATGATACGGTAATCAAAATTTGGATCATAAACTAGCAAATATTAAGTTTCAATATTACGAAACTGTATTTTACGATCTCGAAGCCAGATTTAGGTTCAGCTAACAAAGACCTAACTTGATAATAAATCACTTTATAAAGACCGTACTAAAATCTAGATTTACAATTATAAAACCGGATCTACCTAAACAGGTTGGAATGAGTGGGAGTAACAATTCTGAGTAACTTGTTAACAATCTCGAATGAATTACTTAAATACCAAGCTATATTACAAGCACTGAATCCGCATTGCCTAATCATAAAGTTTAACAAGTATCCCTTTGCAACGGGGCTATAGTGATTGTAAACCATTTATTTCACAACAGGATGTAGGTACTAAAGATAGTAACTCTAGTTTTACTAGTGGTAGCAAAGCAGAGAACAAAGCGTAAGGTAACAAAATAAGTCATAAACTTATATTAGGAGATCGGAGTCCAACCGCACAAGTTTAGAACTTGGATATCTGCAGATTGCTGAGAAAATTTCGATACCGCGTTTCAGAATTTGTGTTTCTTGATGTGGCGCCATCTGTCGGCTACAAATGCAATTGTCTTTATAGTTAGTCTATGCGTTTGTAACCTAAAGAGCAATAATAAAGTTGATACATTTTAGTAGAATGGAACTATTAAGAATGTTACAATATTATCTATCAGGGTGCTTCACCACTTTGCCAAGTTTGACAAGCGAATTGGCACGATACAAATGTATCTTTTTCAAATCTTGTAACGTTGTTATTTACCATTTGAGGATTACAAGAAGACCCCAGCATTTACTTCAACTTTAGATAAATTTCAACGAAATCCGGTTTAAAGTAGTTCATAGTTGCAAAAAGTCGGAGGGCGTGCTCTGAGCGTTGTCTGGCCGGAATGCGCGGGAGTTGCCATTGCGACACCGCGCAGCTGCCTTTCCGACATAGGGAAACCCGGTACAGGATATTATAGACTCAGTTAAGGAGAAAAAGGATTAATCAATGGATTTTTAAATATGTACACGTACACGTTTCGTCAAACTAGCGATGAGTCATTTTGAAACGTTCCTCGTCTAAAGTTAATTGATGTGATCGTTCATGATTCATAATATGATCCATCCATGATCGATCATAATTAATTAGACTCCTTTTTGGAATCACTTTTTTACTGGACCTGGTGTGGGACGTATGAAATCTAAAGATCTAATGTCAAAATTTCAAAGTCTATCTCATTGGGATTAAGCCCATATTGTTTCGATTAGCACTATTTTATTTATTGTGTTTTGTATTATTTTTTGTATATGATTTGCGTTGAAGTCTTTTGTATGGTGGTATCAAATAATACTAACTTTTCAGTCCTATAATAAAGGCAACATGTCTGTCTTAATAATAGTAGTTATTATTACTATTACACACTCGTATGCATAGTGCATTCTACAACATATAATTAAGTAAATTAGTTGATGCTGCGTAGATTGTACGCACATGTATAATTGTGTATAGATGTTGTTTCTTGTCTTATTTACGCAACTAAAAACCTGCAATGTCTGTAATTAAAGGACTTATTTCTCTTTAACTAAACGACAATTATTCTACTTACTACGATATAGCAAAACAAAGCGTCTTCCGCATTTTTTAGTTGCAACGTATTTTATTTTCTGCGTATTTACTGTGTTTTATTTTATGAATTGATGATTTAATTAAAATATAATTAAATAGAATTTACAGATCAAGTGTTGTTTTCAATCCTTTTTAATTGTCAATCCATATTTTATTTATTTGCATAAACTCAAACAAGTTACCTGACATGGCAATAAACCGGATATAAGAATAATTTATACTTTTTACGTCTTTTATTTAGTTACTAAAAGAGATACATAATTCAAATCTAATGATTCCAATTTATAACTAAAAAATATTATATGTATGTTATTTTTCACACGTGTCAACGTGTAGTACTGGGTATTACTATCTATAATATTATTTAGTTTATGAATGTAGCATACCGCTTATGATTATGTATAAGTTAAAAACAAACTATGGTATGTTTTTTTTAATGTTATACAGTAGCAACTAAGTATAAATTCTGTTTTGACCTTTACTTACAGATCTTGACATTAATATTTTCCCGTTGTCGTGTCGGAAGTAAATTGGAATCTGTCGGTCGAATGCACCTGAACTGTAATTTGTAAATATTTATATACAGCTTGCATGCAACCGGAAACGTTTTAAGAGAATTACTTTCGAGGTTGATGTATTTAATACCGCCTTACATACAGATATTGTGAGATAACCTTTGGCGAGGTAAACCAGTTGTGTATAAGGCCCTTTTGCAGTGGTAAAAAATATTCCTAAAGGCCGAACAAGAAATCTTGAAGCTTAAGTGCAATGAGTGTTCACAAACGAAATATTAACATGAAGTGAGCAAGTAATCTTATGTTTACTGTTGCACTTAAGTCATGGATTAATGGCTGATGTTACGTGAGGGATCATGAATATTTATAAACTTTTATGGTTGTTATATTAATATTATATATAAATATTGATTTGATAGCTAAATGATTTTATATTCTTACATACATAAATATAATCACGCCTTTATCCCTTATGTGTTGGGTAGGCAGAGCGTAAACGACCTAAACAAAGGTCGTTCCGCCACGTCTGACAGAGTTATAAGGCTTATTTAAGATAGATTTGTAGGTATATTGCTGTAGTGACAGGTTGTCAGCCCATCGCCTAAATTGCAATATACAGAAACAAAAAATAATAATTAAGATATGCTTTCTCCTAAATAGTTCTTATTAACAAAGACCTCCTTAGCATGAGAGGTGAAGGAGGTCGGCCATTATATATTGTCATGACAAATTAATTATATGTTTGTCGGAATTTGATTATCATAGCGCGAGTCAAGACCACAAGGGCAAAGTGACGATAGAAACTTCTTAGAAAAATCACCGAATACCGTAAACAAAATAGGCCTTGACATTGGGAAGAGTGTAAAGTTTATATTTCCGATCTTCTGAGTGTTGATTCATTGTTGGTGAGTTACGCCAACGCGTTATAGGAATGTTTTGGATAACTTACTCAACAGGCCGCAGGGTTTTATTATAAGTACCTCTACATACATACTATATTGTATCGAAAAAGTTATTGTTATTTTAGTAGGGCTTTAATAATACCAAATTTGCTCATACTAATTAAATTCAATCAAAATTAAGCGTATTTAGAGGAGAAGCCAGGCCCTCAGAAGACAGTTCCAGTAAGAGTAGGGAGCTTGTCATCGATATCATACATACATACATACATATAATCACGTCTTTATGCCTAATGGAGTAGTCAGAGCGAAACGACCTAAAAAAAGGTCGTTCCGCCACGTCTGACAAAGTTTTAAGTTATTTAAGATAGATTTGTAGGTACATTGTTATAGAGACAGGTTGTATCCCATCGCCTTAGCTGGTCTTTACAACATACCTTCTATGTTTTCTCTCTCTCCCAGTACAGCATGAAAGAACGATATCATTGTGTTTAATATGATCTCCTTAGCAATATACGAGTTCGATTGTCGGCAAAGAGCTCTCTAGTATTCACTCCAATGGGATTCGTCATTTAACGTTTTTTGGAAGAGAAACTTCCCGTCTCATTAATAACTAGGCGTTTTGTTGCTCTATAAACGAAAAACAAAACCCAAAAGCCGATTTGCATAAGCTTTCGGTTTCATTTACTAATGGCGTCTAAGTTTTCGCTCTACTTCCGGCCCTGCTCAATATCACAAAGAAAGGAGGGTAATGTTTTGGATTAAAACTATACATTCATTTAAACCCACTATTAGTCAGTTAGTAGGTAAGAAGACGTTACGCGAACGAGCACTTATGTTACATAACTGCAACATAACCGCTATACGACTACTGGGTTTGTGATATATTGCTTTCTGCACTCAGTTGCATGCAACCTATTATATGCTTTGTTTACTCTTGCATATTTGTGCAAATATTGACTAATTGTTTAGTTATCTTAGTAAGATTGTCTGAGAACGAGATGTTTTATTATCTGTTATTAGTTTGTTCTCCTCTAGTTATTTGTAGTCACAAGGTGGTTCATTTATTTGTTTTGTTTGAGGTTAGGTACTTCATCTTTCTGTATCTTTTATACTGGACTGGGAGAGAAAGAAAAACATAGAATGTTCCAGTTGCCCTTCCTCCCGGGCATGCTGTAGAAGTCAACAAAAGGGATTCGAGGGTTACAGTGTATTGTAATTTAGGCGATGGGCTGACAACCTGTCACTACAGCAATACACATTACAATCTAAAATTTTCCTCAATTTTTGTCAGACGTGGCGAAAGCGCCTTTCACTAGGCGTTTTATTCTCTGCCTACCCCTTAAGGGATAAAGGCGTGATTTTATGTATGTATGTATGTATGTATCTTATTTATTTATTTTTATTTATTTAATGTTTTATTTCAGGCAACTGAGGCCCATATCACTACATAGTATAAAACAAAGTCGCTTTCTCTGTCCCTATATCCCTATGTATGCTTAGATCTTTAAAACTACGCAACGGATTTTAATGCGGTTTCAGAGTTTAATGGATAGAGTGATTCAAGAGGAAGGTTTATATGTATAATACATATATAATATAGTAGAGGAACACTGATGATTTTCGTGCGAAGCATTGGCGGGTCGCTAGTCAATACATAAAATACATATTCTTAATTCGACAGTATTGGAATGTATTTAGCAACAATGTAGCACCAGTTCCTCAGAATACCTTTATACATAAAATGAACTTTGAAATGGGAATTTAAATATTTTATAAAAAATACCTGATAGGTTTAGATAACATACAACTGGGTGTAAGGGATCGCTTTCCGCAAACGATAAGGGTTGTTCAGTCAGCGGAACTGAATAACTTTAATAAAACTTTTACTGTTTTATTGTTGCTGATAATTCTGATCTTCTTTTCTGTAAAAGTTGCACAACTGTGGAATAAACTGCCTAAGACAATTCAGAAAGTCCCTCTGTGAATGTCTTTTAGAAAAGATTAAAAGAGCACTTCTTATCTGAACAATTTTGATGTATGTAATTATAAATACATACATATAATCACGCCTTTATCCCTAATGGGGTAGGCAGAGCGTAAACGACCTAAACAAAGGTCGTTCCGCCACGTCTGACAAAGTTTTGAGGGTTATTTAAGATGGATTTGTAGGGTATATTGCTGTAGTGACAGGTTGTCAGCCCATCGCCTAAATTGCAATATACTGCAACCCTCAGATCCCTTAGCTGGTTTTTACAGCATGCCCGGGAGGAAATGCAGCTGGCACATTCTATGTTTTTATTTCGCTCCCAGTCCAGAATGGAAGAACGTAATTGTATGTAATTATGTAGTAGTATATGTATGTATCAATATATTGTTTAGTATATATGTATGTTTATTTAAGATAGTAATATACGGTAGGTATTTATTATTTGTATAGGTATGTAAGTATTTATTTTGATTTATTAGTCTCTGTTAATGTTGCATTTTCTTGTTCCCTCAAAATTATTCACTTTCTCTTACTACCATTGGGTTGGCTGGAAGAGATCTCTTCATAGAGATAAGTTCGCCCTTGCACAGTATGTTTGTAAATTACATTTCTTTTGTGTTTATGCAATAAAGTATATATATAATTTGCCAAATAAATCAAAATAAGCAAATCAATAAAAATAAATGGCCTCTTCAACTCGATACAAGCTGTCTGTTCGAATAGGTCGTTTTGTATGGGGAAGTCAAATGATTTTCTATTCCTGAAAGAATTTCCTGGTGCAAAACCGCTTTACAAAATTATAAGTAGGCAGGTTGTTTGTGAATACCATGGTATGATGGTGCTGTATCTAATGATTTGACCATAACCGGATTACGGAACTCCCAATTTGCGTGAAACCATACAAAAACAGCAATTTGCCGTCGGTTGCGGAGGATGCAATAAAAACAAATGACTTCAGATTGAATCTCTGTTTCTGTAATGGTCCTTTACCTGACATTAATTGAGGTTATCTATGCCAATGACAAATGTCGACAAGGAAGATTTAATACTTGTGTAGAGGTATTTCTTGTTTGGGTTTGATGTGTATTGTATATTTTTAAATGTTTGAATGAATGCCATCTTTCTTAAGTACGGTTACGGTTTTACCGGCGCCTAAGAAATTTATTTCCTGTAAATTATCATAATTTAACGCAGTATTTTCTCACGAAATACCTTTGTGTCATAGTTCATCTGTACGCGACGGTTGCATTTACAAAGTTAACCCTTTTATTCGATAATCATTAAAGCTGAATTACTCTTTTTTAAATTAAAATAGACACAGAACTCATAAAAAAGGCCTCCATTAAAAAAGAGTAAGATGTAACTTTTTAAAAAATTGCCGCAGTAATAGCTCACACTACAAGCGGTCCCGGAAGCCGGCTCAACCTGCGCCCGCGCCGGCGGCGAGGCCGTCGTGCGCGGAGCCGCCGGGCGACGACTGCTGGCCGACCTTGGGCCAGCAAGGGCACCAATCGACACCGATATTTATATCGGCGTAATATTACATCAAAATGGATAACTTCTATGTAATATGAAGCGATTAGTAAAGCTTGTTTAGCGTAATATGCTTTGCATTCTGGGTTACGTGACTTCGAACGAATTCTATAGTATAGTTAGTATGCTAATTTGGTTAGAGAATGTTTAATAGTTTTGGAAAATAAGTGGCTTAGTCTAAAAGTTTAAAATAGAATTGAATTATAGGAGAAAAAGGATGGGGGAGGTATTTGCGAAGCAGTGAGATCAGAAGTGGGATTATGTATAGCCTATACTTCTTTTTTTTTAACGTTGAGTTATCAATACCAACGTGTTTTGCGGCCCATAAAAAGCTTTTTTCTTTGCAACTTAGCAGAGGTTCTAAATTTAGGAACAGAAAACAATAAACTTGTTACAAACATGTGTTTTGCGGTTGACTCTCTTTGAAGTTGTAAAAAAAGCAGTTAATGGACAGCAAAACAAGTTGGTATCGATAACTTAAAGCTAAATAAATGAAGTATACATTTAGCTTTAGATTTTTCTTTTCCTTTGCCACTTTCCATCATTTGGGATCACCGTTCCTCGTTGCTCGGTTACATAACTAAATAAAAGGTTTGAACTGAACTACGACTACAACGAACTTGCGGGCCTCTAGGTAGTCAGTTTTTCCTGTATATAGAGAACTAATATTATAAACAGATTAAAATGTGTAGGCAGCATTATTGCTTCATATGCACTCGCTACTGCACATTAAACTTCGTCATAAAGTAATCTAACATAAATTAATCTTTGCTTTACTCACTATAATTAGATTTTTACAATGTTCCATAATTATTTTACCTTAACGACCATCGCGTTAAAAGATAATTGTATTTTTTGCAAAGGCAATTTATTTTTTGATTGTTTCGATACATCAAGTTTTTTATCGAGTTCAGTCAACTCGGTGGACATATTTTATATTTTTTCTGAAAGTTCTGGAGTGATTTGTCATCGGTAGGAGATCTTCAAGGTGATCGCACATTACACCGACTCAGGGGTGACTCAGCTCAAAGCTCTACACGCAGTAATTGAAATGTGAGTTGAGAATTGAATTACTTCCATAGAGTGGCGTTTTTAGTTTACAATGCGTTTACGACAAAACACTTTACACAAAAATTAAAATTGGAGTAGGTACGGTGTAGAGTCTATGTAATGTGCGAGGACCTTAATGCTGTCACGGCCGTTCGAAGTCGAGGGCAAGCCGCTAAGGACGGCGGGACACCTTGGCTCAACCACTGCGACCACAGGTGGCAGGATGACTCACAGAAAGGTTTATGACTCTATTAGCTTCTCAATCACGTAAATATGTAATAACATCGTCCATATTACTATGATCGATGGCGAGAAATATTAAATAAGCTAACAGTTTTTGTTGCCGGGTAAGTTGACGTAATTGTTCTTCTTTCTATCTTTCCAGTATTTAATAAATTTGACTTTATCTCACTCAGCCTATGGCAAATATATTTGACTCAAATACGGAGAAAATGATATGCCCCACCTGATAGTAAGCAGTCACCATAAACCTAGAATTAAGGTACATTGCCGTCCATATTACAATCACTAATTACATACCGACGCTTGCAGTTTTTGTATAAGTATTTCATTCATGAACTTGACATGCAATAAGCTGTATAATAAATTGTAGACTATAATAGTTAGTGGTTAGTGGGTACTCAAACATAACCTTGTCAACCTTCGATCACCAAGCAATTGTTCTATACAAATCGCTACCTACAAAACTTTTAATTGGTTAGCAAATATTATTATTTTGAAAGATACTGAACGTATAAAAGACCGCGACGTAAAAATAAAAGTTTAAGAGGAGACTAGAGATCTTCATGATTTAGCATTCTTTAAATTTAAGGTATTAAATAATAAATAATAATAGAATATTAGGTCATAGAATGTGCCAGCTGCCATTCTCGAGCATGCTGTAAAAACCAGCTAAAGGATCCGAGGGTTTTAGTATATTGTAATTTAGGCGATGGGCTGAAAGCCTGTCACTACAGCAATATACCTACAAATTTAACTTAAATAACCCTCAAAACTTTGTCAGACGTGGCGGTACGACCTTTGTTTAGGTCTTTTAGGCTCTGCGTATTAGGAATAAAGGCGTGATTATATGTATGTATGTATAAATGTGATAGCAAGAGTTTTAAATACTGCGGCAGTCATCGTGTGATAAATGAGTACTTAAATTTGAAACACTTTTCATTATATTTTAAATAATATTACTACTTTACTTACATTTTTAATATTGCTAGCGTGAATGCTAAAGAATGATCTGTCCATAAATAAATCAAATACGAGGATTTAAAACACTTGGTGGTTTACTGCGAGATGTCTTGGTATTATTCAATATTCATAGTTTTGTAGAGTCGTTAAAGAATGCCTGAATATTTATAACCAACACCAAAGTAATCATTTAGTAGTGAAAGATGTATCGTCAGTCACTTTAAAAATATTGTTAAGAGTTTTAAAATCTACTCTAACTTTGCTCCGTGATTTCTTTGCAGTACATTTTTTATTTTCAAATAATTCTCTTGTTTTGTTAGAACTTCACAACAGTGCCCCAACAATGAGAAACATCGTATCTTATTACTGTAATATTATGTTTTCATTGTGTTGATGATATGCTTTCGCTTCACTTGAATCGTGGTCCATGATTTGATTACATAGCGCGGGCATAAACGTGTTTTTTATCACTTCGAGAAAGATTAACACGTTCTAGAACAATTACTTCCATGCTGGACTGGAAGCGAAAGAAAAACATAGAATGTTCCAGCTGCGTTTCCTCCCATGCGTGCTGTAAAAACCAGCTAAGGGATCCGAGGGTTTTAGTACATTGCAATTTAGGCGATAGGCTGACAACCTGTCACTACAGCAATATACCTACAAATCTATCTTAAATAGCCCTCAAAACTTTGTCAGAAGTGGCGAAACGACCTTTGTTTAGGTCGTTTACGCTCTGCCTACCACATTAGGGATAAAGGCGTGATTATATGTATGTATGTAGAACAATTTTGGTTTTAAAGATTTAGCTGATGTTAAAATATTCCTATTAAATACTATTAAATAACTTCTATTTATATTTTATAATTTAAAGAAAATGACAAAACTACAATAAATTGTACTAAGTACAAAATATTTATATTACATCAAATGTTTAAACACATTGGTCAAACTCACATTACAAAAGTTCTCAAATTTATTGTTTTTTACATGGTTAAATGTGTCAATTTATATTTTATTAGTTTTGTTTATTATCCTTAGCAACATCAATATATACGCAGAATCCTAATTGTATCTCACTTGTAATCATCTGATAGTTAGTTCTTTTGTATTATGACCTTAATGTTTAAATATCTAGCCTAGGGCTACTCTAAAATAGATAAACTTGTTTACCGCAGGAAAATATGAATCAAAACACAAAATGACGTTGCCCCGAGCAAACCTAGACTCTTATAATGAAGACTGATGGTTTTATACAAAACTGACGAGCAAACCATCTTGATACTGTAAATGCCAACGACTATTAACTGCAATCAGGTTTTAATGATACTATTGATATTTACTCTTCTCTACAAGGATCAAGGTTAGCAGATGCGTGATATTGTGGTCATCCGTATGTCGTCGTCAGAGTAAGAAATTGGGAATATCATCACATGTCTGGGCAGTTCGTAAAAATGAAAAGCCTACTTTTATTGTTATGTGCACCTTACTTTTAGGTTATTTACTTAATTGCCTTTTTTATGGAAAAAATGTAAAAGAAACTCTACGGGTACAGGTGTTTTATTTTTTTAAAACCAATATTTTCTGTCACCAATCCATCAAACCCACAATCGAATCTACTCAATACTTTTCAATGAACTCTATCATGGTGTGAAGAATATTTATTGAAAAGTTTGACCTACCATTTCTGATACGCCATTTTACTGTCCTTTTGCCGAAACACACAGGTACATTTTGATTTCCCCGTTTATTCGACTGGACGACAACATGCAGCCCTTTTTGTACTTATCGTCAGTTGATGCACGTCTTTAAAGAACGAAGCACTGAACCTATTCAAGGTCTAAATACTTTAACAAACTTGCATTCCTTTTATGTTCGTATATTTATAATGGCCAAGTACTCTGTGTCTCTCTCTTTATAAAATGTGATTATAATAAGTCTAAAATACTTTTTTTTATACATATAGCGTGACGCTTTGAAATTGTTTTGAGGTAGGTGCTTATTATATTTGATTTAAATGTGTATGTTTAGTGTTGCCAGATGTGCAGAAGGTGATAGTTATGTTAATGTTGAAAGATTAAGTAATGAATGTTTTGAACGGAGTGATTGTATGCCAACAAGATTGTTTTTTTAACCGACTTCAAAACAAAAAGGAGGAGGTTCTCAATTCGGCTGTTTGTTATTTTTTGTTTTTATTGTCAATGGCTACATAAATGTGCCATTTTCTTGATCATTAACTCACTGATGTCAATGTTGTCCATGTACCTACGCAAGGGCCTTCCCCTACGTATGGGAGAACTAAAAAAAATTGCAACGTTTACGTGTGTCAATTACTATACGTATGATAGTTAACCTAACGTTTCAGGAAAAAGGGAATGATTATATGAAAAGTATAACACTACTGTTTTATAGTTTCTTCATTTAAAATTTCTCGGCATTAGGATATTTTGTAATGCCATGGCATGGGTAATTATGAGGCGTAAATATGAGAATGATTTCCAAAAATTATCATAGCTAATAATGATAGTAGGTATAATTAAATGTTTTATTTACAAACACATAACACAAACTTGACATAATAAATCACGCACCCAAACATCTATCGCACCAAGCGGTCACGGTAGAGTGATTGTCGATCACCAACATGAACTCGATCTAGATCAGTGCTGCGCGGCTGCGCGGGCGCCGGCCAGCGCGCAGCGGCCGCCATGTTACATAACCCGCGTGTGTTTCGGACCAGCTCAGATCTTGACCTTGCAGTGGCCAGTAAGGTGTGACAGACAAACAACGATCAGCTGGTTTAAGATGTTGTAGGGAAAAAAGCTTCACAATCAAATTATTACTGGTATTTAGGTAGAAATATAGGCATGCTGAATGGTCAGAAAACGCCTAGAGAAAGGTACGAGACTGCGAGTATCATAGGAGCCTAGCGCCAAATGCCAGAAAAAATCAACTGCTGAAATTCTCAAATGACGTGTCGCTAGCGTTAATTTATTCAAATCTTTGTCCAATGAATAACAAGTAATTATGTTAAGAAGCAGAGTCAAGATAAACATTTGAAAGATTCATAGTAAAAAAATATCAGCAGAGAAATTATGTTAAGAAGTTGAGTCAAGATAATAAACATTTGAGAGACCTATAGTAAAAAAAATATCAGCAAAGAAATTATACTAAGAAGTGGACTCAAGATAATATACATTTCAGAGACCCATAGTAAAAAAAGATCAGCAAAGAAATTATGCTAAGAAGTAGTAGAGTCAACATAATAAACACGAGAGACCCATAATAATAATATAAATCCAACTTAAGCGTGAAAGAAGTGTAACCACGGGAAACGAGGGAATCTAATCTTGACTCTACTATATCTTAGAAATTTAAAAGATTCGCGATTAAAGAATCAAAGATGTATAGTTCAATTAGAAATACATTTCTGTTGCATATCGCAGTTCACAGTCCAATGATCAGTTCAATTAATAATATCACGAGTATCTCTTATTTCTAGTCTTGACCATGACAACATTGAGCTATAACCAGTATACTAGTTTTGCTCATAAACATCTATAGTTTTAGGTAGATATTATAACAGCCATGCTGGACTGGGAGCGAGAGAAAGACATAGAATGTGCCAGCTGTATTTCCTCCCGGGCATGCTGCGAAAAACAGCTAAAGGGATCCGAGGGTTTCAGTATGTTGCAATTTAGGCGATGGGCTGACAACCTGTCACTACAGCTATATACTTTCAAATGTATCTTAAATAACCCTCAAAACTTTGTAAGACGTGGCGGAACGATCTTTGTTTAGGTCGTAAACGCTCTGCCTACCCCATTAGGGATATAGGCGTGATTATATGTATGTATGTAGAATTGAAAGCCTTAAGCCAATAGAACTCAAGATAATTGAACAAAGGAAAATACATTGATAATTCTTTGAATATTTTTAATCTTGAAAGAGATTTGACCTCAACGGAATGCCAGAACTGTAAGAAATGTTCGGCTTGACTAACTAGAATTAAAAGCAGGTTTTGTGAAATAACGTATGGGCGATGTGGTGAATGTTGGAATAGAAAAGTAAGTAGGGATTAGTAATCAAGTTAATTCATAGTAACTGCCTTCGTAGTCTAGTGGACAAAGCTATGGGCTTACGATCCGGAAGTCCTGGGTTTGATTCCTAGGGGGGGAACACAAAGTTGATATATTTGTCAATTTATCACTTTGTAAGGTTTTCCCCTCACTTTGTTCGGTTAGAAAATTGCAGGCTGAATCACATGATTGTCCGAAAAGGAAAAGGATTCTGTGCTTTGGAGTTCACGTTAAGCCACAGGTCCCAGTCGCTGTCTTTGACAGTGGTTGTTATTCAAACCATCTCAGAGGCCTATTAGCTGCGCTATTAGGTGGTTTAAAAACTCTGGCACCAGCGTTCTTCGGGTCGTTGTTCGACTCGAGAATTCACTCGCTAAGAAGAAGTAAGTATTACGGTAGTCAATTAAGTTACAAAAACACTGTTTAAACATATCTAAGTTTTCTTTTACAAAAACTGCATCCAAAACTCTTTTCAGTTACTTTAGGTATTAGGATTTCAATACCCAAAGTAAACTGTAGTATCTAAGGGTCGTATTTATAATCAGCACTCATGAGTGACCGTGAGCTTGAGTTCGTATCAGAAATGTCATTTCAGTACAAATGGGCCTGTCAAACTCATACTTAATATTGCTCTCAAGTTTGAGATTGCTTTATAACTACGAGCCTAAGTAACATATCTCTGCAGGACCTTGGCTCTGTTACGAATTGTCCGTTGTTTTTAAGCTGGGCTGTCATTTGAGAAGGTTGTGCTCAGTGCTCAGTTCTGCCTGAGCACAATCAATGCGAACTAGTTGCTCTGAAGCAGTCATACCAGCCAGTTGCTATAAACATTATGTATCCAGAACGCAGACACCTATATCTCGGTTAAGCAAACGTCAACGGTTTAGTAAAAGACATCACCATCGAAAGAACCATCTTAGGTAATTAACCATAATTACCTTAGTTCTTACAGTGAGCACTACTAATATCTCTATCCAAGCGATAGTACTCGTATCTTATGGTGCGCACTTATTATTAGGTAAACCGTGTTCTTGGTTGCTACTTCATCTGTTTATTTTTAACATTAGTTGTATGCTGTCATTATGATGGCAAATTATGGACTACCTACGTTTATAACATACATAACATCTGCAATTTATTTTATACCCATAATTTACAAATAAAGATTGATTCTGATTCATAGTCTCATATTACTCACTAACCTTACTAGTTCAACAGTTCACCGCTAGTGCAAAAACTATAAATTCACATCACGAGCCAACTTCACAAGCACTTCGCAACGGGCATTTAGAATATATTTTTTAATCGGATATCCTTGATCAGATAGCATCTCGTTTTATTTAATTAATAGTTTGGTTCTAATGGCGATTATAATTCGATGATTATGATGTACGTGGGCTTCGAGTGGGACAAAGGATAAATAAATGTAAAGGTCATATTCTGCAGATGTACCTGAAGATTATTTTATAGATTTGTTATTTATAGGTATTTGTAATGTTTTAAACAGCATTTATTAGGCTCTGAATGATCGAATAGAGAAGCCATCGGTCTCACTTGCTGTCTATCTATAATGTTTGGCCTATAGTATTTTTAACTTAATTTTAGAATAAAGGTAAACAAAGTTTCATGTCTTTTTATTCAAAGCCTCATTTCAAAAATAAATTATACTTGGCAAATTAATTAAATTACTTAAACTACTATTTCATTATGTTGTCATGTCTAATAGCTAAAACTTATTGTAGAAACAAGATCTTCGATTAAAAGACATGAAACTTTGTTTACCTTTATTCTAAAACTGAGTTCAAAATATCATAATTAGGCAGAATAAAAACTTTGATACTACTTTTTGATTCTTTGGATCATACGTATTGAGTAAAATTAAATATGACCCGAGCACCCATACGTCAGAAAATGATTTATAAGACATTAATTAAGTTTGATGAGCATGCAAAAAGTGACACGGTAAATAAATTTAGTATTAGAGGTACTAAGCTTAAGATCTTTAACCTTAAGAGAGGCCTATCTCTTTTCGGAGCCTCAAGTCAAGAGTGAGTATCCTCTCTCTCTGGTCAACTCTATATCAGCTTTTGGCATAAGGAAGATATCCCATCTACTACAGAAAAACTTATAAACAGCCACTTTATGTTCAGTAGTCTTTACAATACTATTGCTACATAGATTGTGAACGTATTCCCAAATTAACGTGGGAAATGATTATCTCGAAGAATGAGTGAGCTATCTAATCTTAATCTCTTTATCGCCTCTTAAATTGTGAATAAACGAATGAGCGTTTTTCCACTAGACGGCATGTCAACGGCAACGGTAATGGCACTATATCGTCGAAGGTATGGTATCGTAAGCGATAATGAATGAAAATCAATGAAAATATATGGCTCGATTTTCCACTTGCCGGCACGGTAACGGCACGGCATTGATTCCCACCGGTATCGTCGTCGGCCTGCACAAACTGCATGTTTTATTGTTATATTTCTGTCTTAAATTAACTTGATATACTTCTTATTATTGTCATTGTGCAAGTTCGATCCTCTTCTTGACATCAACTCTCACTTCGTACAGTCTGCAGTATGTCTATGTGTCTTTTTTTCGTTTTGTACAATTCAGAACGTAGGTAATATAAAAACATATTTATTGCTTAATAATAATAAATAACAAAAACAGAGGCACGGTATCGTGGCAATATCGTTATCGTGCCGTTGCCGTGCCGTCTAGTGGAAAAGCAGGCATGAGCCGCCACTGTGCGAGTTGCAACTTTTCGTGATTGTGATTGCGTGACAATCGTAGACAATTAAAGTTATTACAATCATGCTCGTCAGAAGAAAGTTGGGAAAGGATTTAGATGAATGAATGGAGTCATTCGTTGTAATGTTTCATGTGGGGATTCAGACAAGATTCCGATCTTCGATGCAAATTCAGACCCTCAGACCATGTCCCATTTGATAGTTTGCTCAACATGCCCCACCACTTGCTGGCGTGAGCAGTTAGTGCAGGCAACCGACAACGCAGTCAGGGTTGCGGACTAGTGGGCTAGGGAAATTTAAAAAAAAAAACAGACAAGGTGTTGTCTTGTCTTCGACACGATAGAAGAAGAAGATCGTTGGAGAGTGCTTTAGGGTAATTAATTGAGCATAGTGAACCAGTTTGTATCATTGTAGGTAGCAACTTCGATTACCAGTACATGAGTTAATTGTATAACCGTTTCTTTGTTAAGTTATAACAATAATCTACTTGATTTACCAACGTTAATAAAGATGACTCTATCCAATTGAAGTTAGATCATAATTTGGTAACAAGTGATCGACGGCGCACTTACTGAATCTATTTTATTAAAACTTTATAATTGGTGGAGAAATTGTTAAAAAATCATTGAATATCAGCCAGACTGTAATTGTTTAGTCGTAATTTAAATCGGGGCGTTTGTCAAATTGTCATCCGTTATAGATTTTAGATGACAGCCCTATAGTTGTGTGAGTAGTTGCTCTTGCCACTAATAATATAGTAAAAAAATAATATATTTGAATATTTTTTTTATATTTCCAAATTTGCGTCATCTTAATCCATCTTCATACTAAATTTTGTTAGGTGAAAAACTGTGGTTTTAACAGGGGCGCGGAACACAGACGGACAGACAGACAGACATGGCGAAATGATACCCATGGTACCTTTACCTTAGTTTTCTAAGGAACCCTAAAAATACGTTAAAAAGCAAATAAATTAAAACTATTCGATTCGACCTTGCATGCCACGTTGTTGCACAACACCGGAACGAGATCCCAATGCGATTCACTTTCTTTACATAAACCGGTCGCGCGTAACCGATGCATTATATCTTAGTTTCTATTACCGAATGCACTTCAAATTTATTATATTGCCTATCACGTCATATCACGTTCTACCTACTAAGTAAATATTAAATTATTTATTTCAGATAATGTTTGATTATACTTAGAATAACTTAGGCTCGTATTTATAAAGGGATAGATTTATTGGTATTAGTATACAATGATTTACAATAACATAATAAAATAAAATGAATTAAAACTAAAGGGATAGGTTACTCAAATAACCCGTTCCGTGTCGCCCCCGGCACAAAGGTGCCCATTTATAAAGCGAACTAAAGATTGAAAGCAATATTAAGTTTAGATTTGACAGATAATTTTGAACTGAAATTACATTTCTGATACAAACTCATACTCTCTGTCATTCTTGAGAGCGGATTATAAATGCGGCCCTTAATTAATCTAGCTTGAACGGAACTTTATGCATTTTAGGAACTAGAGATTATACATACATAGATGCATATAATCACGCCTTTATCCCTAATGGGCTAGGCAGAGCGTACACGACCTAAACAATGTTCGTTCCGCCACGTCTGACAAAGTTTTGAGGGTTGTTTAAGATAGATTTGTAGGTATATTTCTGTAGTGACATTGTCATTGTCAGCCTGTCGCCTAAATTGCAATATACAGAAACCCTCGGATCCCTTAGATGGTTTTTACAGCATGCCCGGGAGGAAATGCAGCTGGCACATTCTTTTTTTTTCTCTCGCTCCCAGTCCGGCATGGAAGTAACATTACTAGAGATTATAGGTAGCTTAAAAAAAAACTTTGTAAAACTTGGTGTTAGAGTATAGATTCAAGAATCTCGTGGTAACTTGATAGAGATTCATGAGAGCAGTGCGAAATGTTATAGTAAAATCAAATTTATTGCTATATCCTAAATTATAGTAAAAAGTGACGTCACCTTTCTCATTTCCGAATAATGCTGACTATTCAACGTTTCCTGATAAATATTTGACAACAAGAAGCAAAGTAGTTCGTCAAACAATGACACTTCGTCATAAACAAATTCATATCAAAGTCTTCTAGCTTATTATTTGTGCAAAGTCGGTGTGGTCAAGATAAGTGACGTCACAAGTCACAAGGCGAGGTCGAAGCAAAGGCCGTCGCTCGGGCAGCCTAAACTATAAACACAAACTATAAATGTGAGATGCTGAGCGCGCTTCGGTCAGCTGATTTGCATACATACCGATACGTATAGATCCGAACGTGCGCAGGTTATACGGAATGGACAGCGACTGACAAGGAGGATACAAAGTTCAGAGTCTTAAAATAGGTATATTTTTTTGTCTTCCATGCTGACCTGGGAGCGAGAGGCAAACATAGAATGTGCCAGCTGCATTTCTTCCCGGGCATGTTGTAAAAACCAGGGTTTCAGTATATTTTAATTAAGGCGATTAGCTGACAACCTGTCACAACAGCAATATACCTACAAATGTATCCTAAATAACCCCCAAAACTTTATCAGACGTGGTGGAACGACATTTGTATAGGTCGTTTACGCTCTGCCTACCCCATTAGGGATAAAGGCGTGATTATATGTATGTATGTATATTTTAACCATTGATTCAAATCGTACCAACAAATCCCATAAAATAATTTGAAGTCTCCACACAGTTGACGATGATAGCTTACATTCAATTTATCAAAAGGTTGGAGTCGTATTTTTTTAATAAAGTTAATTTACACTCAATCTTTTTTCTTTATATCTTACAAATTTTTAGATTTTAGCGTCTAATGAGGTATTGTTATACCTAAATAGACCAGCGTGAAATGTCAATATGCTATATTAATGAGGCATTAAATTGATATAAAATCTTACAAACGCAGACGAAGGTTATTTGCTAGTAATCTCCGTTTTTTCTAAGTGGACTTGGACAATCACTACATCGTTTACCTAATCTACTTGAGTATGTAAACACGTAACATTGCTAAAATGCTGTACACTCTGCAATGCATATTTAACTGCCTCCGTGGTATAGTGGCTAGTGCAATGGACTCCCGATCCGGAGGTCCTGGGTTCGATTCCTAGGGGGGAAACACAAAGTTGATATCTGAGAATTTATCACTTTATGATTTTTTCCAAAGTTTAGTTAGGACATTGCGGGCTAAATCACCTGATTGTCCGAAAAGAAAAATATTTCGTGCTTCGAAGGGCACGTTAAGCCGTTGGTCCCCGTCGCTGTCTTTGATAGTGGTCGTTACTCAAACCATGTCAGAGGCCTGATAGTTGTGCTACTAGGCGGTTTAAAAACTCTGACACCAGGGTTCATCGGGTCAATAGACTCGATACCCACTCGACAGAAGAAGAAGAAGAATACATATAGCTTGAGAAATGCAGCATGTTTAGCATCTAGCTCATGCAGGGATCAATACCGGATGTAAAGGACAGCGTAGCAGAAGCTGATAGGGGTTGCTCAGTTAATCAAACTAAACATCTTTTTCAGTAAATTTATTATTGCTTTTCCATACTAAATTGTCTGATCAAGGTGGTAATTTTGAATGGGAAAGTAGTTTTCTATATTGATTTCCTGGTGAACGTTGTTCAGTTTCGTTAACTAAGGGCTGTCCTTTACACCCCGTATATGAATTTCATTTAAGTATTTTTCTGGGATTGTGGGTCAAACATTCTCGTTGAGAAATTTCTATACGCAGAGTGATATGATAGGCTACCACGTAAACTGCAATACACTGAGGATGGATCTTAAATCGCGATAACAACGCAATCAATAGAAATAAAATACAAACATACATACATATTATCACGCATTTATTCCTAATGCGGTAAGCAGAGCGTAAACGACCTAATAAAGGTCGTTCCGCCACGTCTGACAAAGATTTAAAGGTGTCAGCCTATCGCCTAAATTGCAATATACAGAAACCCTCGGATCCCTTAGCTGGTTTTTACAGCATGCCAAGAAAGAAATGCGCCCAGTCCAGCATGGAAGTAATAAAATAAGCGTAAAAACACAATTTAAAAAAAAACGTTCAGAAACAGATCATTGGGAATATAACAGCGTGGTCGACTGTACCATACTGTACTTAGATGTAGATGTTGAAATTGTCGTCAGTAATCCGATGGTCAGAGCACTTCAAGTGGTCGGCGGTTTGTAAGCAGAAATTAACATGTAGGCGATTCTAATGATGCGTCCAACACCACATTAAGCTTTAGTAAAACATAATAAGATTGCATGGATGAAGTTAAGAATTTGTTTATATTATTAAGCATTACACAATAACATGGATCATACTTTTGGCACCCTGCTGTAGTGTTGACTATAAGTACTGTAAATAACATACGGGGTGTAAAGGACAGTGTCCCATAATCTAATAGGGTTTGGTCAGTCAACAGAACTGAACAACTATCACCATGAAATTCTTTCACAAAAAGAAAGAATGGCTTTCCATACAAACTGTCTGATCAAAATGGTCAGTTTGTATGGGAAAGTCAATTTTGTTTTTCATCTCCTGAAAAAAAAACTTGGTGAATGTTGTTCAGATTCGTTGACTAAGCATCCAACTGACCAAACCCTATCAATTTGCGGGACGCTGTCCCTTACACCCGATATACCACTGGAGAGAAAATGTCCAACATTTTTTGATTAGGTACTATTAGTGATTCTCGCAAAATCTGGACATACACACAGACCTAACATACTATAGGTCGTATTAATAAACAAAAGTTGAGACTGACAGCTAGTTGAAGTACGTATTAGAAATGTAAATTTAGTACAATATGGTCTGTCAAATCCATATTTAATATTGCGAGCCTCAATAATATAGCGATCTCAAGTTCGAGAGCAATATTATGTCTGGATTTGGCAGACCATATTGTACTGAAATGAATTCTAATACGTACTTAAACTAGCTCTCAGTCTCAAGTTTTGTTTTTCAATACGAGCCTAAAATGTTAATGCTTAAAGAGACCAACTAGATAGTACGTAGGAATCATCGCAATATTATGCCATTACTCAAACCATGTCAGAGGCCTAATAGCTGTGCTACTAGGCGGTTTGAAAACTCTGACACCAGTGTTCTTCGGGTCATTGTTCGACTTAAAAATCGACTTGCTAAGAAGAAGAAGTAGCTATGTGATACAATTAAGTTGAATTGAATCTTGAAGCTACCATTACATTATTGTATATCTTGGTTATAAGATTGGCCTTAAGTAAATAAAATTGTTCAATCATACTTGAAAACATTCCTGTCTAGATCTAAGTAATTGTAAGACCTTACTATCAAGTTTTGTTTATGACTAAGGCTTTGGTTTAATCTGACCTTAGACTACACACAACAATGAATTAAAAACCTCAATTAGATTAACTTGTAGGTAGATAATTGAGTGCACTTAAAACTTGCACAATGGATAATTTTGATCTTAATTGAAGGAAGTACGCGTATCTATCTCACCGAAGTGTAAAATCACGTCCTTTGTTTTTATCTGACTCAGTAGTCTAGTGGTCTGGGCCTTGAACTCTAGTGCTGCATATTATAGGTTCGATCACCACAATGCACACAAAATAAAATTATTATGTGGGATTTGTTCGGAATATTTAAACGTTATCTTCCATGCTGGACTGGGAGCGAGAGAAAAACATAGAATGTGCCTGCTGCATTTCGTCCCAGGCATGCTGTAAAAACCAGCTAAGGGATCCGAGGGTTTCTGTATATTGCAATTTACGCGATGGGCTCACAACCTGTCACTACAGCAATATACCAAATCATCCTCAAAACTTTGTCAGACGTGGCGGAACGGCCTTTATTTCGGTCTGTCTACCCCATTAGGGATAAAGGCGTAATTATATGTATGTATGTACGTACGTATATGTAGTCAGTGCAGACTTGTAAAGTAACAATCCATGCTTTAAAAGACACCCGGACGGCTGATTTTGGAAACAATGTAAGTAAAGGATGCTCTTAATCTGAATTTGAATCTACCGTTGGAAGTGGATTCAAATATAGAATTAACGGATATACTTATAATCGTTGGTGTTGCTCAAACGTCCTTTCATGGGCAATTATATCCGGCAGTAACTCTACTTTATAAGACATTTCGAACCCTGGATAGCGAGTTATGGTCAAGATTCGACAGAAGTAGAAAAAAAAACTACAAATAGGTCCAAATAAAAACAATTTCAGTTAATGATGACAAAGATAGTAATAATGTAGAACGGAATAACAAAGCTGTTTATAATTCTAAAAGTAAACACTTTTGGTTCCATCCGGGTCATTCAAAATACCAGCTCAATCGAATCAAAACTTAAGTACAATGACAGGCATTAAATTAAAGACAGCAAAAAACAAACCATGTCATTCACACTTATCTTAGCATCCGTTTGTCAAAACCTTTAAGATTAATCTTGTATATAATCTACAAGATGATCGTCATCAATTTAAAAACCATACAAAAGGTAGTCTTAAGGTGTCAGTGATTCATTTTAATGAGGATGTACTTCGTCTTGGGTTTTCCAATTGAATTTGTCACTGAACAATCGTAAACATGTGCATATATCATTGTAAACGGAAGATCCTTGTCAATAAACTGATGAATATTTTAAACCTAGTAAGGTTTTGATAATTTTCTAGAGGTTTTTGAAGATCTACAAATGTATAAGCAAGTTTTGCAAATATGATCCAGCTTTCATGTATCATGGTTTAAGGTTCAATAAGGGTCCAGCAGCTAATCTTATACATATTTTGGTAGCGTGAACACTATTGATATCTAGGTTTTCAAATGTCATATCATGCTTAAGCTTGGTTTTCATCTAGTTTTCATCGTCTGATTAAAATTCAAAAAAAATTATAAATAGTTCAAATTTGACTATTTAAATAAATTAAGATGTACTCAAAATAGCTACAATAACAAAAGTAATTACTACAGCTGTTAGAGCTGAGCTAAGGGTCATTACACGGCATAATACCAGTGACATAACATACACAATGATGGGAACGAAAGCAGTGTAACTACACCACTTGATGCGCTAGATTTTACTATATTACATTTACTAGAAATGACTGATGACTATAACATTATGTAAGAAATGACAATGATTTAGAAAAGTTACTTTGATCTTATATTTGATCAAATATCATCACGTCATATTAGTTCAGAGATGTATTTCTTGTTCAATAAGTTAATTATTTTAAATTACATTGATAAAAAAATCTAAACAAAATATCTTTGATTGGACCATATATTTTTAGAAAGAAGAATTGTTTTAGAAACTGAAACAACATTTTTATAAGCTATTGCTAAATTTATCATACCTACACCCCATAATAAAATTGAATCTGTTCTAAAGTATTTTTTTTATGTTTAAAAATTTGTAGATATTAATCCTGTTGTAAAGTTTTATGGGTAAGAAACAAGACTACGACACTAAAGATATAGCGTCACTTCTCTCACACCTTGCATTTTGTTCCTAGAGCACGATAGGTGTTGAAACTCCAGATTAGAATCTGGGTGGCACGTTTTCTTTCAATAGCGAGTTTTATGATTCAATGCCTTGAATTTAACCGTGTTACGAATAATCCAAAGCTGACTTATCTAGATAGCTGTGACAAAATTCGCGAAAGTGAAGATGTATTGCTCACATCAAAGAGGTTTCTCTTTTAATTTTAATTTGTACATCATATAATAAGAAGTGGTGACACTAGTTTTATTTCCTATTACAATTTTAGGTATAATATCTTATGACATACTAAAGTCGGTCCTTTATCCCTAACGGGGTATGATATCAGGTATTTTCGCCACGTCTGATAAATATTGAGGGCAATTTTAGATTGAATTAAAGTTTTATTACATTATTATATGATTTTCTCATTTAAGTTTGAGTGCAGTGTTTTCAATTTTACTTATAATGACGATAATTCTGTCACTAAATTTAATGAAAAATTATCTTGTAGTAGAGAATAGGGGAAAGTCATGCGGATTCTGAATGACTCGTTAGAATGGTGGACTGATGAGATATCATCTCGTCTTCATTATTTACACTTTCGTTCATTCGTCAAGCTTTAACAGGTTTTTAATGCCTTTAACAACGTTTGCATTCTTCTCTAAACTCACACAATTTATATCAGTTTATGAATAAAGTATTTTTCAAAATCCAAAGAATATAATTTTGAATAAAATGTCGTCTGTAAGATCAAAGATTGCTATTTGTGTTTTACATTGTAAAATTAATAGCAGGCTAAGGAATATGACGTAAAACTTTTATTACATATATAATATAAAAATGACGTCATTTTACGTTACATTCATAATTAAAAGAGAAAATAATTTCAGTATTCATATGTTTTATTCACACGGAGTAGGCATAAAAATAACAATGTTTATTTTATAAAGTAAATATTATATTTTTAATCTGTTTATTGTTTTGCAATGCGCATAAAGCGGCTAAATTATGAGTCTGAATGACATGACATGACCTACTCCTGTGGCCTTATATTTTTATTGTTATTTTTTTTCGTACGACTTCGTGTTGTAATGTATTCTTGTACCCTTTATGTTTTTGTCATGTTAATGTTTGCGGTTTTACTGCAAAATAATTGTTATATTGGTTTAGTATTACGCAGAATACTTTTAAGACAGGAATTTTCATAATATAAAGTTCATATTGGTAAACTTTCTTCTTCAGTTTAATTGGCCCGGTATGGAGATTAAATTGCTAGTCATCTGTTCGGCTTGAATAAATGCTGCCAGGCATACATGCGAAATATTGATTGGTGTTGCGGAATGATGCAGTGAATTCTTCGAAACTACCTACCCATTGGCTTATATATATTTAACACCACAAAAAGAAAAACGAAATGAGAATAATCTTACTAAAACCTAATTTTTATGGGTTCTATTTAAAACCAATTTAACTTCTTTAGTATTTTTAGATTTATATGCAAGTTTGTACAATACAAAAAAGTGTATAGTATGCAATAGTATATAGTGTGCAAGCAAAGCAAGGCCTCTTGCGAAATAAAATGTATCATTTCCCAGAAAAAATATAAGTAATAATAAAGCAATGGCCGAAAAGTTGCCCAATCACCGGAGAATTTCTCATTTCCACTTTAATTAAGACACTTATTCATCCGAGGAGCCTTGTTTTGGCAATTGCGAGTGAGCGGTGCTTGAAGCAATGTTGGGACTATAAACGAGTTGACCACTACAAATGGCTTCCGAAAAGTAAATACTTGAATGACTTGAATTGGGGGAATTGAGGGGAAGGCAAAGATACCTATGATATGATTTTTTATCGTCTGTTGAAAGTAGATATGAATCCATAAATTATCTTTTGATAGAGTTATTATAAATTTAAGTATGAGAACTTTTTGACTAAAGAAAGAATGCTTCGTAAATTATAATTGACAGAGAAGATTTGTAACGATTACGCACATTTCTTTAACAAACAGTTATTAAAGTATGTCTCAGTGCACAGTTTAATATTTCTTTGACATGCTAAATGTAAATAAAATTATCGTCTTTAAAATATAGGAATCAAAGATGAGTTAAAGTTTTATCTTAAGTAGAAAACAATAAAAGAAACTACAAAATTTATATTTATAAATTAACAATAAAAAAAGTACTTAAGAACGTGCAATTACCGTCAATCCATGCTGGCCTGGGTGCAAGAGAAAAACATAGAACGTGTCAGCTGTATTTCCTCCCGGACATGCTGTAAAAACCAGCTATGGGATCCAAGGGTTTCAGTATATTGTAATTTAGGCGATGGGCTGACAACCTGTCACTACAAATATACAAATCTATAAATAACCCTCGAAACTTTATAAGAATTGGTAGAACAACCTTTGTTTTGGTCGTTTACGCTCTGCCTACCCCATTAGGGGTAAAGGCGTGATTATATGTATGTATGTAATTACCGTCAATTTCAACCCCAATAGCGTCGCAAGCTCATCCACCGTGTAAACATTCGTATTATAAAAACAGTCACGAACGATTACTATAATATGACGGAACTGAGGTAATTTGGAAGCCTGACAATAGAATGGACTATTATGTTAAACAAGCAACGAAAGGAAAACCCAAATAGTCCCTATAAACGAAATTAAGATGAAATTAATAAAAATAAGAGCTTTTAAACCTACGTCAAAAAAAAAGAAAATTGTTATATTGTAACGTTGCACAAGCATGGAGTTAGCTTGTTTTCAAATGAAGTCAAACTTTATAAGACGCTAGTCTCCGACAAAAGACTTGTTCCGATCAAATTGATTGCAATGATTAAAACATTAACGGTTGACTATTTTGTGTCTGTATTTTGCTTTAATAACAGTTATGTTTACAAGTATATTTACTTGTATATTTTTAATGTTCATAATTATTTAAAGTATATTTCTAAATTGAAAAGTAACGGGACTAATTTTGACTATAGTAATAATGTTAAAAACCGAATCGACATACTTAATTGTGAAACTACTAGATACGTAGATAATTTAACTTTTGTAATTTGTACAATCAAATTTATATCACGTTAAGTAATGTACTATTATTATTAATAACATATTATGTCATGTCATGATCATGAAGCGTCATGTTATTACTTCTATTGTTATTCTTCTAATTTGATTCATGATATTTTATGTACAGTTTCATCAAAGTCTCGACAAAAGAAACAATTTGATTAGGATTATCTAAGCACATTTCAAACAAGAATGGTGACGCTGCAAGTTCTTTGTCCGGCTGCCACAAAGATGCCACAAAGAACTCGGACTGTCGGTAATCTAGACGATTGTTCGAAAGGCCACTAGATGTATCCTGTTTCATTGACGCCATTGTTGATAAATTAAACTGCCTGAGTTTCCCGTCGTTTCCTATTTTTGTATTCAGTATTCAATATTTCTGATGGTTGAAGAGCCCGATGGTGTAGTAGATATTCTGATATATAGCCTGAGCGTACTAATGTGTTTTTCGGTTTTCGAATTTCATATGTACGTTTATTTGGCGCTTTTTCAGTGCTTCGGAAGGCACGTTAAGCTGTTGGTCCCTGTAAATATGGTTGAACACCGTTGATATTAGTTGTTAAGCCATGTCAGAGGCCAGTGCTAAGCATCGGCGGCTTGAAAACTCTGACCTAATCTAGGATTGGGTCTGGTTTCCCTTCTGGGTTGCGAAAATCAGATGGCAAGCGCTCTGTTTAAAAACCAGTAACCTCGTTCGACCACCTATATTAGGTAGCCGAATATAATTCAATATTTCTGTTGGTTCTTAAAATTTACTGTAAGTAGCCACTGTGCCTGGTGATGGATCGTTTCAAACTCTTCGGGCTAAAATATTAATATTACCTCTTAAAGACATGAAAGATACCTAAAATTACATTTTCGTTACTATTGCTAAACTGTCACTTATCTTTGAACTCATCAATTCTTGCTTAGGTACATTTTCTTGCATTGTGAGTGTATCTGAGTATGTAGGTGTTTTACTGTTAGTTACTTCTCCTGTGCCTCAGGCTTAGCACGCCTGATATATATCTATCTACAGCATTTTCCTTGAAGAGATGATTGGCTGCGGATAACAATTCAAATGACACGGAGAAATGTCATGCGAACATGCCACAGATAATCTAAATATTACGATTGCGACGATTGCAATAGATGATAGTGATTGTTCTGTTGATTTGCTTACTCTTTACTGTTGTTCCCGACTCAATGTTTTGTGTTCATTCATTTTCATTTTATATTCTGGCACATTACATATTTAATAATAGCAGTCAGTACCCCAGTACAGATATACGTAGACTTTAAATATAAGATTTTTGGTCCTGTTAAAAAAGTTCAGTTTGAAGGAACTAGATACTTTACAATAGATTTTTTCACATTATTTTAATATTTTACACAGTTAGCAAGAGCAAATTGTCAGAGTCCGATGGTGTAGTGGATAGGGCTGCTGCCTCTTGAGCGGGAGGTCATGGTTCGAATCCCACCACGTACCAATGCATTTTTCGGTTTTCGAATTTCATATGTACGTTTATCCGGCGCTTTTTCCGTGCGTCGGAAGGCACGTTAAGCCGTTGGTCCCGGTTAATATCGTTTAATACCGTAGATATTAGTCGTTAAGCCATGTCAGAGGCTAGTGCTAAGCATTGAAAACTCTAGCCTAATCTAGGATTCGGTCTGGTATCCCTTCTGGGTTGCGGAGGTCAGATGGCAGTCGCTCTGCGTAAAAACTAGTACCCTCATTCAATCCCCTAGATTAGGGAGCCAACCCCGTAAAAAATACGGGATGAGGCTAGGGAAGGGAAATGAATGAGCAAGAGCATATTGACATAAAAATATGAGTCGGTTGAGGAAGGTTTGAAAAACCGAAATTTCAATAAATTACGTAAGTTGGGTGTAAGGTAATATTGTGACATGAAGTGAAATTATGTGACTCATTGCCAAGAATGCGCTAACTTGGCAGGCAGGTACTGATATCTCCACAGACTATAAATAAAAATGTATAAATAAAGCCGTGTGGGAGCTCACGTACTACCTAACAATGTCAGTCTCAATCAAAACATACATTGTGGAATCGAAGTAGGAAGTACCTTTTACATGCTAAATGAAGACAAACATCAACCTGGAAAATTTGTACTGAAACAAGGTTATCGAAGGAAGTTCTAGTGTTCTACATACTCATGTATAGTTAGTTGAGGATGGTTCAAAAGTTTTGGTACTCATTCATATTCAATACATACATACATACATACATATAATCACGCCTTTATCCCCAATGGGGTAGGCAGAGCGTAAAAGACCCAAACAAAGGTCGTTCCGCCACGTCTGACATAGTTTTAAGGGTTATTTAAGATAGATTTGTAAGTATATTGCTGTAGTGACAGGTTGTCAGCCCATCGCCTAAATTACAATACACTGAAACCCTCGGATTCCTTAGGATCCCTGAGCTGGTTTTTACAGCATGCCCGAGAGGAAATGCAGCTGGCACATTCTATGTTTTTCTCTCGCTCCCAGGCCAGCATGGGAAATGAGGAATTCATATTAAATTGAGGTTAGATTTTCTTCCATGCGAGGGAAAAACATAGAATGTGCCAGCTGCATTTCATTCCGAGTATGCCGTGAAAATCAGCTATGGGATATATTGCAATTTAGGCGATGGGCTGACAACCTGTCACTACAGCAATATACCTACAAATCTATCTTAAATAGCCGTCAAAACTTTGTGAAACGTGGCGGAACTACCTTTGTGTAGGTCGTTTACGCTCTGCCTACCCCATTAGGGATAAAGGCGTAACTATATGTGTACGTGTAGATTTAATAACAGTACTGTTGATTTGAGCAATGGTGTGGATCATGATGCATCAGTAAGTCCAATGGTAAAATTAGATCGCATTAGGTTCATTACATAAGGTATCATTTAATTTAATGAAGAAGATTCTTGTAAGTACATTTGTAAACTTGATACATTACAACGTAATGATAGCAACATCAATATGTATTACGGAACTGAATTCAATCAAACACATCATTTATAACTCTATTAAAGTCATATAAGGTTATAAACCATAGAAAACATAAATATAATGACAAGACGACTATAAAGTTGCTGAATGGCTAACAGAATGTGAATATGACCTTTGGATATCTAATAATTAATACGGATAAAAGGACAAGCACCAGTTTAAATTTATCAACTTACAGTTGCAGGATACAAAGGACTCGAAGGAAGAGAATCTTCAGCCTACCCACCTTTGTTATCACTGGAATTCAAGTATCTCCTAATATGGCACAGGTGTTGGCACAAAACATCACAAATACGCACTATCCGTGTGTTGTGTCACTTCATTTCTTTCACTAAGGGTTCACTTATCACTTCACTTGCACATCGTCAGTTCGCGTATGAATTGTCGAGTGTCATGGATCGGTGGTGTGGTGTCGAAGGCTCGAGCCGGACTGAGCAGTTAGTTGCGCGGGAGTGCGGCAGCGGCGCGCCCGGTGCCTGCTTCAGGGTCAGCGCGGGCGCACGTACAGCACAACAACGCTTTCAACGAACGTGGGTGACGGCGCTGCTTTGTATAGAGAACTGTCAATGTCTATCTGTATCCGTTAGCTCCTTGCTCCGCCACGTACATCTAAAGCCTTGCCATGTAGCGCGGCTTATCTCGTCGCCTTTGTCGCTCACGACCCGCTCGCCTCGCTCGTCTCATTACGTATATCGCGCGGAAATCGGCACGAAACTAACGAATGCACATGTTGGTACAATTTGTGGGTACCTCACTCGTGACAGCTGATCGCGGCTTCTGACAGAAAGGTAGTTGGGTGCTGTGAATAAACTTCAAAACAAGGCAAAACAATTTGAGGCAGCATTGTTTGCCAGTACAGTACTTACAGATACGGAAGTGAGATGTCCTTTTGGACAATTCCAATTGTCTTATACATACATACATACATATAATCACGCCTTGTCCCTGATGGGGTAGGCAGAGCGTAAACGACCTAAACAAAGGTCGTTCTGCCACGTCTGGCAAAGTTTTGAGGGATATTTACGATGGATTTTTGTAGGTATTTTGCTTAGTGTCAGCCCATCGCCTAAATTGCAATATACTGAAACCCTCGGATCGGTATTTGAATTCCTTAATTGCAATAATCGTTTTAATTGCATCAGCTGAATACATTATTTTTAATTTTTCACCTAACTTATTGACTTTATGATCATCCGACATAAACATTTTGGTTCTATTTAGAACCTATTTTCCAATGCAGTGACCTAGCCTGAGTTCAAATCTCACTGGACACCAAAAATTTTGTGGTTTGAAAATTCTCATAATATGACAGAAGAAGAACTTCTTTTGCGCTGAATTAGCGTAGCAAATAAACAACTGAACCAAATTACTAAAATAAGTCCACAACCTCTTACTTATGGGAACTGTATACTACGCCAATTAGATCACGCATGCACATGGCAGTCGTGTGATACCCCACGTATGTAGGGTGACACGTGAGTAAACGTATCACGGCAAGACGCCGGCAGGTACGTTGTTGTGTTTACTTTGTACGCAATTTCATATGTTAAAGAGGCGTTATTTACTGCGACGTCCAGAGGACAGTGCAGCAGCCGATTTTGTTGCACTATTTGCACCGCCCGGGGCAGTGCCGGATTTAAGCATAGGCAACAAAGGCAGTTGCCTATGGGCCGCCATCACACCACAAAAAACATATTAAATTAAATCAATAAAGGCTCAGTAGAAACAAAACACAATACTGAGTTTTGTTGTATTAAAGTTTTTAATTTCACTATTTGTAAATAGATGAAAATCTTATTTTTATCTTTGAGCGGGAAAAGTAAACATTTAAAAATCTGCGAGATCAAGCAGCACAAAATATGCTGAAAGATCCTTCTCAAAACTAAAGCCTAAAGAAAATAAACTCCGATGTTCCATAACCGAGGACAGATTAAAAAATGTTTTAACTCTCCTTAGTTTAGAGAGTGATGTTTTGAGGGAAACAGAATTCGATGATACTATCGATACGTTTATTGATGTGAAAATCAGACGAAAAATAATTTTGTATGTAGATAAACTAAAATGATTTTAGTTGTTTTGTAGTTTAATTTTGAATAAATGTTGTGTTAGCCAACTTAGTAAGTTGCTTTCTTCTTTACCTCGACCATAATAGAAATTTTCAACAGTTAACCAAAAACGATTTGAGGGCCTCCACCGGCGCAATCCGGCGATCCGGCGCTGGCCCGGGGTCACGTGTAGGGATTTTAAGGTAGTTTCTACGGACGTGGAGCAACATCGACCTGTAACGATCACTATTAGAAACAGTGATCAGGATCGACGGCTTAACGTGCCCTCCGAAGCACGGAATCCGTTTTCCTCCAGATATTCAGGTGTATTCAGCCTGCATTGTACTAACCAAACTGGGAAAATCTCACATAGTAATAAATTGACAAATATCTACTTTGTGTCCCCCCCTGAAAATCGAACTCAGGACTTCCGGATAGGTAACGAGAAATATTTTGTTTGGAAAAGTAGCTTTACAGTGAAAGAAATTGCCTAGAAATCTATCCCTTATTGGTATCAGCTGTTCTTGCATCAGACTGTGTACTGAGGAAAACGGAAAACCCACAACAAGTGGGAATTACGTACAGTGCGTAAGAATTGACCAGTGTATTCTACTTGCTCAACTACTTTCATAACAATTTATTACAATTCAAATGTTTTTAAATATATATATATAAGGTGTATTCATATTATTAAATCATTCCATTTAAATAATAAAGAATAATTGATCCAGTACAATTATTTTATTATGTGGCTTTATATTGGTTATAGCTTGAAAGAAACATTTCGAAATTATTATGTGTGGTACATGATTAGTAGGTAAAAGAGCGCTTCCCTCTTCGCAACAAACTGTTCCAGTTTGACCAGATATTTTTATATGTTTTAGTGTACCTACAGTTTCTAAAATAAATTAAAAAACAGGAAAACAGTATAATACATTGATCCTTATTATTTTATTGTAATATTTTCTTTAAAACATGTTCGTACCAGACCGCAGTAATCCAGCCGGGCAGCCTAGAGATGTTAGCATACAAAAGACATCAACGCAAGCCGTTATTGAATATCTTCCGGGATATCAAATAATAAAATCTATTTTTTTTAATGTACTGACAGTGATAAATAAATATCTTATTAATATATAGCCTTCAAGTACTTACATTAATAATTTCAATTAACCATCAACATTACTACCTACAGACTGCCTTGATTGCCGGAACTGATTAAATCAGAAATATTTTGAACGGTTGTATTTATTAATTGTGACATTCCGATCATATCGGCCCGACATTGTTCCGACTCCGACGCAGATACCGGCGCGGGCGCAGCTGGCCGACGGAAGTTAAATACAACATGGGGACTGACATTTCTATTTGACAGGGTTTGCTGGTTGTTCGGTCCTATGATCGGTTTAACAATAACAGGGTTTTCAAAATATTGTAGGTACTGGTGCTGGGGCGATAAAAATATGTAGAATGTATGTATGCAGTAATATGTATGCATGTAGTGTCTGTAGCAGCTGTCAAATACCTATTGACAAAATTCATCAAAATTTGTACAGCAGTAAAGCTGTACCGGGTGTAAGGGACAGCATCCCACAGACTGATAGGGGTTGGTTAGTGAAAGACACTGAAAAACTTTCTTAAGGAAATTATTACAGGAAATGAAAAACGACTTTTCCATAAAAATTGTCGGATTGAGGTGGAAATTTTGTGTGAAAATGCCAAAAAAAGCCCTTCTTAAAAGAATTTTTCTTTAAAAAATGTTCAGTTTCGTTGGGCCATCCCTATCAGTTTGTTTGGCGGTGTCCCTTACACCCTGTATAGAGATATGAAACTTAATGGCGTGATGTTACACCCAAATATCTTTTGGCCTGTCTTGTGTTACTTTGCAATTAATATGAATTTGAATAAATTTCAATTTGAAACCTCGCTAACCCTAATGCGAAATTATTTCGAGATTACTAGTATCGACATTCAACTTCCGCTTGAACAAGGTTGAATATAATATAGATTCACTATCTTATTATTTCCTTGATGATAATTCGATTTGATTGTATAAATAATACCTTCAACTAATGATGCGAAACTTTACAGTTTTAAAGATAATTATGCCATGTACTACTTCCGTACATGTTTTTTTAAAGTTCACTTGTTTGCTTTTTCATTGAGTTTTAATGTAATATATCATTTGTTATTCATATCTTTTTTACTCGATTCGTTGCATCAGTTTTTTTTCTAGTATCAATTACGAAGTCAAAAATAGCCTTTTTATTAATGTTTTTTTATGTTGCTTTAATATATTACGAAGCGGATAAGCCGTTCTATAATTAAATTAAATTGAATTATTGTTATTAGTAATGTTGGTCCCGGATTGGAGCTTATTCGTCAGATTGTTGCGTTTTTTGTCAGACATGATAAATTGTACGATGGAAGATTAATTTAGTCACTGCGCCTGCGGCTACTAGTAGATACATACATGCTTATAATCACGCATTTATCTCTGATGGGGTAGGGAGAGCCTAAACTACCTAAACAAAGGTCATTTCGACAAAGTTTTGAGGGTTATTTAAGATAGATTAGCATGTATATTGCTGCAGTGATAGTTTGTCAGCCCATCGCCTAAATTGCAATATACTGAAACATTCGAATCCCTTAGCTGGTTTTATAGCATGCCCGTGTGGAAATCGAGCTATGTGCTAGCTTCTATGTTTTTCGATCCCAGACCAGCATGGAAGAATGAAGAAATAATACTAGTAGATAGTAGTCCAAAATTAGTAGTCACTGACAATTTTTAAGAATAGTGATGTAATTATTGAAATTCTCCCTAACCTTATCCCGTATCTCATAGGGTCGGCTACCTAATCTAGGGTATTGAACGAGGGCACTGGTTTTTACACAGAGTGACTGCCGTCTGACCTCCGCAATCCAGAAGGGAAACCAGACCCAACTCTAGATTAGATCAGAATTTTCAAGCCACCAATGCTTAGCATTATCCTTTGGCATGGGTTGACGACTATATCTACGGTATTAAACGTTATTACCGGGACCAACGGCTTAACATGCCTTCCGAAGCGTGAAAAAGCGCCGAATAAACGCACATATGAAATTCGAAAACCGAAGAACACATTGGTACGAGGTGGGTTTCGAACCACGACCTCCAGCTCAGCAGGCAGCAGCACTATCCACTACACCATCGGGCTTTCTATTAGTTATGTAATATTTTAATACATAGTCATTGTCAATGAAATACAATACGATAACAAATTATAATTTAACACCAAGTTCAATTGTTTATATAGAGTAGAGTGTGTCAAGGAACTTTGCTTAATTCATCATTCATTTAAAATTTAAATATTAAATCTAATAACAAAAATGTGCACCAAGTTGACTAACCTTTATAATAGTTTTGATTCTAAAAAGATAACTTATCTTTCGCTACTTAATGGAAGTAAGTAATAAAGAGCAAAAGCTTAGCAAAAGCCACTACAAATCTAAGGGCGGTATTTATAATCAGCTCTCATGAGTGACAGCGAGTTTGAGTTCGTATCAGAAATGTCATTTCAGTACCAACTGGCCTGTCAAATCCATACTTAATATTGCTCTCAAGTATGAGATCGCTTCAAATACTAGCCTTAATCTTTATACATACATATAATCACGCCTTTATCCCTAATGGGGTAGGCAGAGCGTAAACAACCTAAACAAAGGTTGTTCCGTCACGTCTGACAAAGTTTTGAGGGTTATTTAAGATATATTTGTAGGTATATTGCTGTAGTGACAGGTTGTCAGCCCATCGTCTAAATTACAATATACTGAAACCCTTGGATCCCTTAATCTTCATACCTATGTCCAAAACATATGTAAATGTGAGAATATCGTTTTCCAATGCACATGCAGGACTATTTGTAGCAAGTGACATATGCCTACTATATATGCCGACAGCAGTTGGCAAACTTGGCTGAACCATGCCTAATACAATTTGTCACCCTGGTTTCACTTGCGAGCGACGTGAACTTTAAAAGGTGCTGGCTTTTAAATGCTGAGCGTGTTTTTGTTTTAACATTATAGGAGTTGCAAATATGTTTACGGAAGAGTATTAAATTATTTAAAATATTATTGTATTATTTTACTTGAGATACATTTAACAGCTCTTAATCCATATTAAAAAAAACCCATACATACATATAATCACGCCTTTGTCCCTAATGGGGTAGGCAGAGTGTAAACGGCCTAAACAAAGGTCATTCCGCCATAGCTGACAAAGTTTTGAGGGTTATTTAAGATAGATTTGTAGGTATATTGCTGTAGTGACAGGTTGTCAGCCCATTTCCTAAATTGCAATGTACTAAAGCCCTCGGATCCCTTAGCTGGTTTTTAAAGCATGCTCGGGAGCAAACGCAGCTGGCACATTCTATGTTTTTGTCTCGCTCCCAGTCCAGAATGGAAAATGAAATAAAAAATATAACAGCCCAAAAATGATTTATTGTCTCAGTTTTACGTAATAAGTATTTATTGTAGGATTAAGATTTGAAAGTTTTCGAGTTCTATATTCAAATTGTATCTGGCTTCAACGATAATATGTAACGTGTAACGATAAAATGTAATGCTATCACTCATCATGCTTAAATTATCCTCATCTTACCATGACCAATGTAGTTTCATTCTAGATGAAGTTAGTATGAGCACATAAGCGCTCTAAAATGGTATTGCACCAAGAGTGGACTCCAATAACCTCCTAAGACCTGGCATACTTCATAAAGAACAAAATGGCGTTCATCATTGAGTCCTGACTATCGCAAAACGCAAGTTCTAACTATGACCTGACGTTCTTTGTAAAGAACAAATCTGTTTTTCTGGTATAATAGAAATACTGTTTAGTCAATTCGAAAGAGAAAATGTTATTTAAATTCTGTATACATTTATCTCTTTCACTCATTTTGGTTTACTCAATAAATGTCAGCCATATTTTCATTAGTTGCCCACGTGCAAGCAAGAATGGCAGATCGTCGAGACCGTGGTAGGTAAATATAATTACATTTTTAGTTTTTTTTGCGTAAATGTAACAATTTTTATGCCAATCCATAAAATTATTAGTAAAGAATATCTAGAATTAATTATTTTTGCATATAATGCGTAATTATCTCGAATATATTACAATTTTATAATTTGTTCTTTATGAAGAACATTCGGTCATTATTATGTTTATTCGTTACCATGTTATGTTCTTTACAAATCACACTCGGTGATTATTGCATAAATTCGTTAGCATGATTTTTCTATACAAATCGCACTCTTTCACAGTTTAATAATTGTGAAATGCTTTTAATATATTCGCATTTTAAACAGTTTTATGAGATTAAGAAATAAATGAACTGCTGGAAGAATCCGAAATTGCGGATGCAGAGCTTGACGAAGAGCCGACGTACCAGGAGCTTGAAGATGACGAAGTAAATTCCCATAGTGAAAAAGAGAGTGATGAAGAGTTTGCATCCGAGGATGAAGATAATTGCCCTCCTGCAAGTAAACGTGGAGGGACACAGGATCTAGGAAGAGGCAATGTTCGAACACGAGGTGGAATACCTCCACGTGGAAGAGTGAGCACGAAGAGGGCTAGAATTATCGGTGTCTCTTGGGATAGGACAATTTTTATCTAAGAATGGCCTGCTTTATTGGAACCCTCATATATGCGTTCCGAAATCAAATCATCCATGATTGAATATTTGGAAGAATATATAGATGATAGCATATTCAGTTTAATGGAAGACAAAACTAACCAAACTACCATTGATAAGACTGGAAGATCTTTGAATTTAACATTTAATGAATGCAAGTGCTTTTTTCTGTTACTATGCTTATAGCTTGTATTGGCTACCCACAGATACATATGTATTGGAGTCAAAAATATGGTGTGCCAATAATAATGAAGACGATAACCAGAGACAGATACTTTAAAATAAGAAGTTCTGTAAAGCTTGTTTATAATAAAGACGTTACACCCGAAATGAGACAACAGGATATTCTATGCGAAGTTCGAACTCTGTTAAAAAAGGTTATACAGGGATGTTATCAGCAGAGTCGCAATCAAAAGATTTCTATTGATGAGATAATAATCCCATTTACTGGTGCTTGCCCTATGCGACAATATTATCCAATGAAACCAAATCCGATGGGGTTAAAAGTTTTTATACTAGCAAACCCAAATGGATCGGTATGCAATATTTTGGTGTATCAAGGGATAAACACTTTAACTGGAAACGAGTTTAACTTGGGCGAGATTGTAGTCTTGAAGTAAACAGAAACTCTTATACCGGGCCATGTCATCTACTGCGATCGATATATTACAAGCATAAGACAGCTAGACGAGCTTGACAAACAAGGATTTAAAGGTGCCGGTACAATTATGAAGAATCGGTTACCAGAGTATGTTAAAAGCAAACTAAAAGGCGACAGACTTGTCAAAAAGAAGAAGAGTTTTGATGTACTCGTGCGAGATGACCAGCTGTAACGAAATGGTATTATAATAAGCGTGTCATGCTTTTGTCTAGTATACATGCTGCTGAAACTGTTGGTCAATGCAGTAGATATCACAGAAAAATACGTCGCTATATCTAAGTCCTCAGACCTGAAGTAGTCAAAGAATACAATTGTAATATGGGTGGCGTGGATATAACACAAAGGTTGCTGGCTGTCTGTGTTAGCAGAATGCGAACCACAAAGTGGATGGTTAGATTTATGTCACATCTTTTCGACTTGGCGATTACTAATGCAGACCAAATACTAATGCAGACCAGATAAAACAGGATGTGCGATTCAAGATACCTCAACTTCAAGCATTCAAACAAACTATTGCTGAAAAAATAATAGACGACTGCCTGTATTCCGAAATCGATGACAATGGTAGTCAAGACAATCCTGACACCAGGGTTAATCGAGTCGTTCGACTCGAGAATCCACTCGCTAAGAAGAATAAGACAATCCTCAGGCAAAAGAAGACAATAGTATTCCTACAGTTAGAGGCAGACCTCCAACTGTTCAAGTTTCTTCATCTGCATTCAGGCAACATGGAGCAGTCCATTTACCGGCAATGGGTAAAACACAGCATCGTTGCCGTCAAAAGGGATGCGATATTAAAACCACTACATTATTATTAGACATTTTAAGCTAATTTGTGGTTGTAAAAATTCAAAATACTTCAGGGTCTTGTAATATATTAAACACATTTTTTTATGTATTACGACCGAATGTTCTATAAAAAGAACAAATAATTTCATAATTCTGAAAAGTGATTCTGTAAGCTCTCCCTAAATATAGACACTTTTGTTCTAGCAAAAACATCTGGCACAATCAAAAATTGATTTAAACTATCCTCAAAGTTCAGGACTCACTGATGAAAAATAATTTGTTCTTTGTAAAGAACATTGGGTCTCAGTAACATGTCAGGTATCTAGAACCCAGGACTTAGGAGGATAATGTAAATTCTTCTTCTTCTGTCGAGTGGGTATCGAGTCTATCGACCCGATGAACCCTGGTGTCAGAGTTTTTAAACCGCCTAGTAGCACAACTATCAGGCCTCTGACATGGTTTGAGTAACGACCACTATCAAAGACAGCGACCGGGACCGACGGCTTAACGTGCCCTCCGAAGCACGAAAACATTTTCTTTTTCGGACAATCAGGTGATTCAGCCTGCAATGTCCTAACCAAACTGGGGAAAAAGTCACAAAGTGATAAATTCTCAAATATCAACTTTGTGTTTTCCCCCTGGGAATCGAACCCAGGACCTCTGGATCAGGAGTCTATGGCACTAGCCACTAGACCACGGAGGCAGTTACTAGACCACGGAGGCAGTTAAAAATGTAAATACCGTGCCTCTGTACGGGATATTTTGCCATGGTGCTTTATTGTTATTATAGTCCAAGTGGAGTACAATATAGTAATTATCCTCAGAGGAAGAGGTTACTAAGTTACGACATGTTCACTGCATGCTCCGAATAAAAAAAAAATGTAAGGTCATTGCAAGCATTAACAGATTCGTACAAAGAGTTTAACATTAACATGTAACCTTAGTCGTGATGTATGTTTTAACTATTTTTTTGTTTACTTTTTATAGTTTTAGATCAGCGGGGTTTAATGTTGCTGACAGGAAAAACTTAATTCTCTAATCATAGATTTCAAACTAATTTAAATTGACCCAAATTTATTTTCTATGATGTTGTAAAAGCTGACTGACGGAATATTTAGTGCCTGTTTATGAAAAAGTTGAAGAAATATTAAAACTTATGAGTTTAGTGAAGATTTAAAAATAATGATAGTTGATACTTCAGCAAATATGAAATGATTTGTTATTTGTTTCCAATATATGTAGTAATAGTCAAGAATTTGAAAGCACTACCTATACACCCTATAACTTGAGTGTCAAAGAAATATCAAATATGATCTATGATCTCGATTGAGCTGTATGATAGGAAAGCTAATAGCTTAAAAATAAGGAAAAGAATACAGGACAAGGAATTTGGATACAAGAAAATAACATATTCCCTCTTTTACATATTTACCTAAGACAGGTAAAGTCACATTCCATAGGTAAGTACAAACAAACACGGTCATTTTAGAAGGTGTGTCAAGATTGCTATTTATATAGAAGGTTTAATAATTCAGTAAAGAAGGCCAAACAATCCTTCTACGGACCAGTTACTTATCGGAACACAAGGATAAACTTAAAGCCTCCGTTAATTTTATAAATAACTATCGAGAGGTTGTTGTGATCCTTTAAGCTTGTTGATTTAGATTGGTTTATAAATCTATAAATAGAACATCAATTTATAATTTTAACTTAAACCAAAGAGCATAAATCGCCTGTCCTTTTTCAATTTTATTATTTTGAAAGTAACACGTAGATTGAAATATCAATTTTAACCGGTGGAATTTAGAATCGAACCTATCTTACTATTCAATTCACTTATAAAAATTCATGGAAAACAAGAACGCTTTAAGAGTTTCCATTAAAAAACTTTGGTTAGGTTAGGTTTTTAGAAGCGAAGTTAAATTATAAATGAGGTGTAAGCATATGTAGGCTAAGTCTGGCAGAATTTAAGGATTAATTATTTAGGTTGATTCAATATTGTGCATCAATATTCCATGCCACTTTATAGTTACAAAATTGTGTATGATCAAGCAAGTTATTGCTACGGATGGATTTGCCGCAAGAATTCATTCTTCCATGCTGGACTGGGAGCGAGAGAAAAACATAGAATGTGCCAGCCGCATATCCTCCCGGGCATGCTGTAAAAACCAGCTAAGGGATCCGAGGGTTTCAGTATATTGCAATTTAGGCGATGGGCTGACGACCTGTCACTACAGCAATATACCTACAAATATATCTTAAATAACCCTCAAAAGTTTGTCAGGTGTAGTTTGACAGGGTGGAGGAACGACCTTTGTTTAAATCGTTTACGTTCTGCCTACCCCATTAGAGATAAAGGCGTGATTATATGTATGTATGTAATTCATTTTATTGACTGTTAAAATTAAATTATGGAAAGATACATGCTACTAGAGTCATAACATAGCATTGGTTAAACCTTGCCACGGACATAAACACTTCGCATTTGAGATGAGGCCAGAGCTATTAATTACTTCGGTAATAAACCTAGAAATATGTTATTGAATCGTATATTTTCATCGCAAATCGACAAGCATTTGACCATTATGGGCCAGGCCGAAACACTGGGTATCGCGGCGTCTCATAACCTAATTCTATGCTTGGCTGTCAGTCTCTCATTATATCTGGGGCTAAAGTTGCTAATAGACTGACCGCACAGAATATGTAATAATAGTACTTGCTGATAGCGAAAAATCCTGCGATATACGACACAACTTTGTACTATGGCCTGTCCCTTTACTAACCTACTACTACTTACTATTATTGATACTGAATTTTGATAAAAGGACTAGTATTATTCTTTTTTATTTATATAACTCGGATTTCTTTTTTTAATGATTTATAAACATAACATAATTAGATTTTAAATATTATTGTGTTTTTTTATTATAAGACAAAATTGTGCAATACCCTACCAGGGTTCATATAAGAACTATCCTAGTATTTAAGATCTTGTAAAACACTATATGAATGCATGAATAAATGAATTATGAACCTGACTACTAGTACCTAAGGGCAGCAACACACAGGCGTCATTTACTGCGCTCAGCATGCTGTCAATGCTATTTGCATTGCCTACAGCCCACATGCGTCAACTTACGTTCTACGCGCGCCTACTGGCAGAGGGTTGCGCTGACGTAGAGTTCATTGCTACGCGCGCGTAGAACGTAAGGTGACGCATGAGTGTTGTAGGCAATACAAAAAGCATTGACAGCGTGTGAAGCGCAACCTTGCGCGCAGTAAGTGACGCCTGTGTATTGCTGTACTAAGTGACAACACAGTAGACATTGTAATGTTCTGTAAGTAAAGAATATGAGAGACACAACAAGCTAAATATGAGCATGTCATCTGATCTCCAGTGTGTCATGCATCATGCTTCGTGGCCAGGGTCATGGTTGTGAAACCCCACTACAGAAATGATCTATATTTAACCATAATTTTTATATGTCCACTGTGATGTGGATAAAAATCGTGATTAAATTATACACAAGATACAAAATTCAATTATCAACAATATTAACTTAATTAATTTAATCTTATGCCATAGTTGACTTTCAATACATGTACCTTGATTGAGTAAACTTGGACGTACTTATATTATCTTAGTTTATTTTATGTACTACGCAGGATGACAGAAAACTTAAATTACATGCTAGTTAATCAAAATTAATGTCATCATTATTATGATCATTAATATAGTCATTTTCAAATATTTCCTAACTTATGTTTAATAGTACATATGATCATGTTCATACAATTACTAATTTCCAAGATGGCGTGGTGTTCAAAAGCGGAATATTTGAATTTCAAATGCTATAATGTAGAACACCTAGTATGCAGATGCCGGCTATATTCAGAATGCTAAGTTTCGCAATCGTTACGTAAACAGACGACTCGTCATATCTATGTCATTTAAATGCCTATATTTACTCGGTGACCTGTACATACCATACATACATTAAACTTCAGATATATTTCATTATAGCGGTTATAGGTCCTTCTGATAAACTAGGATATCGTCTGATAGATTATACGTCTGATATCCTATATTATTTTATTTTTTAACTAGAGAATGCCTTTGCTTCTCTTGTTTCTGCGGAGTATCCGACTAAACCCTTTCCCATACATACGCACATATAATCACGCCTTTATCCCTAATGGGGTAGGCAGAGCGAAAACGCCCTAATCAAAAATCGTTTCGCCACGTCTGACAAGTCATGAGGGTTATTTAAGATAGATTTGTAGGTACATTGCTGTAGTGACAGGTTGTCAGCCCATCGCCTAAATTGCAATATACTGAAACCCTCGAATCCCTTAGCTGGTTTTTACAGCATGCCCGGGAGGAAATGCAGCTGGCACATTCTATGTTTTTCTATCGCTTCCAGGCCAGCATGGAAGAATTTTCTCTTTCCCATGCTGTGAACAAATACTTATCCTATCTACTTTTTTACTTTCCGGTGGTACACTTAGAGCTAGACCAACTACATACACTTCTTCTTTTTCTTCTTATTGATTTATAATTTTTACGTTTAATAGTTCTACTTCATGTAATTTTTAGTTTACATTGCATTGTATTTGTCTTGCCCTTAAAATGTTTCTCATTCTCTCAACTGCCAGTGGGTAAGCTGGAAGAAATCTGTTCATAGAGATAAGTTCGCCCTTGCATACCTTTCTGTAAACTTCATTTCTATCTCTATATATAGAAATCTATCTATCTCTATATATATATATATATATATATATATATACACCACGGTGGAATTGTGCAGAAATCTGAGTGAAAGATCTGTCTGACTGAGAGACTATTCTGACTTAGATATTGGGTTCGATTCTAGATTTGCCGGCTAAAACCGAAATTAAAATCTATATGGCACTTTCAGACTAAAAAGATTGGAAAAGGACAGGAGATCTATTCTCTCCGGTTTTTGATTTATAGTCAGTGGTTTTATGCGTTACCTGTCGTTTTTATCCGCCGTCATATGATATGGCGGATAAAATTGTTAGAAATACTGGGGAAACGTGCAAAAGCGCGTCTAAATTTAGCGGACAAAGTATAAAACCATAGAGTATAAATCACATGTCCTTTTTCAATTTCATTATTTTGAAAGTGACAGATAGATTTTAGTATTAGTTTTAGCCGATAGAATCTAGAACCAGCCCATTGACGTATCTAGGACTCAAGCAGAGATTGCCATACTCTATGACGTTTAGTTTTATATGTCAGTACCGGAATCGTGAGTTTTATTCGTTAATGACAGTGTGTTTAGACATCTAAATATTATGGGCGTTATTACGATGAGCTCGTCACGAACGCGTTGAGATAATGAGCCATACCTCTTTATTGAGGTAAGGTTTTGGTGGTTAGTAGATTTCTCTTACATTTAACTTTGGAGCAGGTTCTCTACAATTTGGTGTTTTCAAAAGCAAGATGTCTTGCATTACTCATACTCACATGTTCACATGTTTTACACTGTAAGTTATCGAGATGGAACTTGACATTTGCTTCTATTATTACTTTATGTCCTTCACCGATACATCCACTAGAGACAGCTCAAAACATGGAGCTCCTCGAACCATTGTAATATTATACAGTGCCTCATTTCCTAGTATTGCTCAATGCAAAGATAATTCTAGTAAAATCGATCTATATTTTTCCTCCCACGTCTATACAATGCGTCCGGCATAGCGGTTGAGATGTACACAGAATAAATAATGATATCCTTCTATACTACCTTTACCTATTGGTTTTCATTGAAATAGCTAAGCTTTTTAGACTATTTTAGAGCATAGAACAACAAAAATGGATTCCCTTGACTCTAGGTTATGTCAAAGTGAGATGAAGATCATCAATAAAACAGAATTTGATATTCGTAATGACTTCCCTCCGCTTCGTAGTATAAAAATATAAAATGATTATCTGAGCAAAAACAGCTTGCACGTAAAATTTGTAAATTGAATGAAGAAAAAGTAACGTAAGTAAGTACTTTTAGTTTTAAGCTTTATGTACCTAAGGTGCTGTGTAAATAACGTCTTATCTGCCAATCGATCTGACCTATCTTTAGCCCACGTCGTATCCGCATCCATCTGACCAAGGCATCTAATGAACATTAGTAATGACTTTAGTTCGCCTTGGCTACTGCCCGCTGAAGGTAACGCAATTTAGCTCTTCTACTTATTTCAGTGCACTTTTCTGTAAATTTCAGGTAATGAGATAGACTACAGACTAACTATCTACTACGCTAGATCAAATTTGAGCTATCTTTCTCCCACGTCGTTTCCACATCTATGTGACCAAGGCATCTGTTGATGACTTCAGCTTGCCTTGACTACTGCCCGGTGAAGGTGACGCTCTGCTTTGCAATTTCAGTGAAACTTTTCTGTAAGTTTCAGGTTACAAGTGACTAAACTACTGACTAATACTATCTTTCCCCAAAGTCGTATACGCATCTGTCTGACCAAGGCATCTAATGAAAAGAAAGAAAGAAGAAGAAAGAAAATACATTTATTCAGTACCCGATGTAACAATACATAAAAAAATAAAATAAAATACAAAACATGGACACTGAAAAGGGTACCCAACTCAGCGTATGCTGCAGTTTAAAGCTGCAGCGCTGGTTTTCAGCTGGGCCCATAACATTTTTTTACCAAACATACACAAGCGCTCTAAATAACAAAACTCTTACATATAACATCACAAATAACTACACAAATTTAACTCTAAATGGTAACTATACTATTAAAATATGACCGACTTAAATCTAGTACTTACTCTTGCTAACCTAATGCTACTAATATACTATGACTAAAACTATAAGACCATGTAACTATATCTATACTTATATTATATCCAATAAAAAATATTAAAAAATTAAACAAAAGCAAAAAAAAACATTTCCAAGCAGCACGTAGAGGGTGGCTTGCTAGATTACTAAATTAAATTAAATTAAAATTAAATTAAACGAGTAGTAATATCTTGTTGTTGTAGATCTAAACAATACTTTTTGAGTTGAAATCTGAAATTCCGTACAGTATATAGGTTTCTTAAAGGAGGGGGTATATTATTCCATATTTTTGCTGCGGCGTACTTGAAACCACCCTCGAAAGAACTAGTTTTGTGTCGCGGAATTTTTAAGAGAGCATGGCGTTTGCGGCTAGACCACACCAGGTTTTCGTACAGGTAATCAGGTTTCTTGGTTCTGATAACTTCAAACAATAATGTTGCCAAGTGAATATATCTTCTACTTGACATCTTCAGCACTCTTGCCTTGTTAAGAAAAGGTGTTACATGACTTCTAGGTGGAATACTAAAGCAGAATCTTGCGCATGCGTTCTGAACCCTTTGTATAAGCAGCTTTGTTCTAACCAGAATTCGAGGCCCGTAAACTAAATCCACATAACTGAGCTTTGACAGGATTAAAGACTCTACTAGGCTAATACGCAATTTCTCACTAAGGTAGTCTCGAACTCTATATAGAACCTTTAACCTGTAAAAGCAGTTTCGGGCAACTGCCAATATATGAGATTCAAAACGCATTTGCACATCCATCATTACACCTAAGTTAATGAGCATCAGTAATGACTGAAACTCGCCTTGGCTACTTCCCGCTGAAGGTGATGAGGTGTTGCCGTGCTATTTCAGTACAGCTGTTCTGTAAGTTTCAGGTTAACTAAGGTAAAGTGACTAACTTACTACTCTACCTAGTAATTTGACCTATCTTTTGCCCACGTCGTATCCGCATCTGTGTGACCAAGGCATCTAATGAACAGTAGTAATGACTTGAGCTTGCCTTGGTTACTACCAGCTGAAGTTCCTCTGCTATTTAAGTGCAATATTTCTATAAATTTCAGGTAAGGTGACTACTGACTAACGAGCTACTATGCAGGATTATTTGACCTATCTTTCCCCCACGTCGTATCCGCAACTGTCAAACCAAGGCATCTAATGCGAGCATTAGTACTGACTTGAGCTCACCTTGGCTACTGCCCGCTGATGGTAACGCAACTTAGCTCTCCTACCTAGCTCAGTGTACTTTCCAGTAAATTTCAGGTAACGTGACCACTGACTAATGCATTACTAAGATAGATAATTTGACCTATCTCTAGCCCACGTCGTATCCGCATCTGTCTGACCAAGGCATCTAATGAGCATTAGTAATGACTCGAGCTCGCCTTGGCTACTGCCCGCTGAAGGTGACGCAGCGAACCTCGGCCTCACAACAATCACAATTCACAGGAAAATAGTACGGCTTCCGCGCAGGTGGACTAGTATGATGCTAATTGTAGCTGTGTTAAGAAGGTGTTTGAACAGACATACAGGGTGTTTTGTTACAATTCCTTCTTTTTATCAGCCTAAGACGACGAGACGCATTAATTATTTTTGCTGCATTATTGCGTATCAAACATAGTTTTTCTAAAACTTATTTGATCTTACACGTTATTATTTGATATCCTCTTTAAATAAAAAATATTAGATCTATTTTCTTTTTACGCATTGTAAAATGTTACATTCATTGTGATTTTAAATATTGTAATAAAATATTTACTTGATCGTGACTCGAGTAAAACCTTATGTAAAAGAAAAAGAAACATCCTGTTTATTTACAGCATGGCCTCTGTTAAGAAGAGCAATTACAAGTTATCATGACTTCAAAAATGGTAGCTGTTTTGTTAAATGCTTGGAAACTAAGCCGGCCTTTTAATAAAATACCTAATCTCCTCGTTAATAACGAGGTCTTTGAATAATATATTTTTAGCCAAAGTTTTAGTACTCAAGTGGAATTATTACAGTTGAAATTCAGCACAGCTCTTTTATTGAAGTTTTTCTGCGAAGGTTTCTACTGTTTTTGTATTAAGATGATTGGTGTTATTGAATTTCTATTTTTGGAAATTGATAGACAAAATATTGTAAATAAGTATTTTTTTTTCTATCTGAGAAACTTGTTTAGGAATTGTAAAGTCGAAATTCGCTTTTCTCCTTGCCACGATGAATCAAGTTTATTTTGTTTGGATACATAACTGGAATAGAATCGAGTCTTTGACCTCGATGTGGTATTTTGCATAAGCTACTCGATAATACCACAAAGTCGTTGCCATGAGGTTTCGCTAAATGAGAAGGAGGTACAGGAACACAGCACGTCAAGTTACCTTTTTGGACTAAAATGTATTTTATTTTCTTCTATGAAAAGGACGACGTTGAGTGGTTTCCTCAAGTAAGGCAGTTAATCGAAAATAAAAACCTATGATCTTTGTCCAGTCAAATGGAAAACAGTTTATTAATAGATTTAATTGAGTTTCTTTTTTAGTTTCAATTATGTTGACTATTTGTGATGATTTGCAATTTGAACTAGTTTTTGTGCATTTTATGTGTATTTTGCACCCGGATATTTTCCATTGATTAGTCTTTTAAATTTTTATTGACGATAATGCAATAAAAAGCGCATGACAATATAATAATGGATTAATTATGAGTAATATAATTATGAATATGCATAAAAAGGTGTATGAAAGTGTGTCAGGTTTTAAATTTGATTGATGTGTTATTGATAGCAATTTATTTGCTGATCAATCTTTATTATGCGTATCTTGCCGAAATATACAATGGGCTCGATTCTAAGTAGATTCCAACTTCTAAAACTAAATTAAAATCTATCTGTCACTTTCAAAATAATAAAATTGAAAAAGGACAGGAGATTTATACTTTATGGTTTTACACTTTGTTCGTTAGATTTTGACGCACATTGTCTCAATTGTATCCACCATATCATATGTCGGCGGATAAAAATGACAAATAATGCATTAAACCTATACCGATAAAAATCATAAACCGGAGATAATAGATCTCCTATCTTTTTTCAATGTTTTTAGTCTGAAAGTGACAAATAGATTTTATTTTAGTTTTGGCCAGCAAATTTAGAATCGATGTTTGGCGATTATAAATGGCGATGATGACATGACCTTACAAAACAAAAGACTCGCAATCGTTTACATGATTTTTTGGATATCTTGTAACTTGCAAGTAGCTAAATTAGAAATTATGCCGATACTCATTTGCTATGCTGATGGACGTAACGAATATGCCAATTAAACACATCTTATAAGTACTCGTGTTTCATAATTATAATTAACCGGTAAGAATGTGAAAACGGTACGGAACATGAAATGCGTGAGGTCGGGGTCCTGTTACCGGTTTTTAGCGGTCGATAATTACCGATAAGCTTATACAGAGTGTTTTTTTTAAATCTCTTCACGGGTTGCTTTTTCTTAGTTCTATTTTGCAGTTTTTTTTTATTAGTGATCGAAAGTTTAGAGTAGATAACCGTGCCGATTTGAAAAGAGAATAGCTGATACAAACACAACAGCTGATATTAATTCTGTACAAGTGACGTATAATGCTTAAAATTTGAATTGGCTGCTGTTTCGCTCTTATTATTTATTTCAATTTAAGAATGTGAAAGGACCAGCCTTAAATAAGTTAATTTGTATCTACGACCGCATTGGCATCATTATACCTACTTTTAACTTTCGATCACTAGTAAAATTAAAATCAGCTTAAAATCACCCTGTATAAGTGAGGGAGGATGGTGGGGTGTCGTGATCAGCCGGCCATCACTCCACCATCAGTCACGACGGGTGACGTCACAACACGACCTGACGATTATGGGGTTATTCCAGATCGCGCTAAACCATCACTGTTCTTTGCTTTAAACGTACCACGCTCTGTCTAAGACGCTAAGTAAATCAGCTAGACATATGTGGATGAATAATTTTAAGTACATAAAGTATTAGAAGTAACATGATAGTAATAGTAAGTAATATGATACACATTTATACAAAAAAATAGATTCTCGTGGGAAACACATGAACTTGATGCTATGGAACAGAAAGCTTACATATATTTAGTATTTATTAATCCTCAAGATTTCTTTTTTGATACTTAGGCCCGTTTTTATAATTAGCTCTCGAGTCTGACATCTAGTTTGACATCAGAAATGTCATTTCAGTACAAAAACACATGCAAATACAAACTTAATATTGCTCTAAATATTGAGATCTCTTTATACATACGAGCCTTAGTTGTTTACAGATCGCATATGAATGCCAATTTAATGTAGAGTTTGATAGAATCAATACTATATCAGTGACGTAACAAAAAACAGTACGCTTAGAGCACAGTGGAATAACCCCAATTACGACTGCTGTTTCATTACCAGCGGCAGACGTCGCTACCATGGTAGTTAAACGTTTACCATGCATTACCGGGTAATCTAAGGTTGAAAAACTACCAGATTTTCAAAGTAAGCGTCGGATTTATTATGTCCAAGGTAGGTGAATTATTATTCAAAAATTACAAATTAAATTCACACAGAACCATCTATCTAAAAATATTCGTAACTAATCACCATATAGTTAGTTTCACTTGTACGTACTATAGTTAATCTGTGGTTTTACACAGACAAATACAAAATTGACATAAGCAACATTATCGTCAGCTACATTATAGTTTTGTTTTTATATCTATTAAGTACCTGCTTATGTTTAAAAACTAGTCCTGCCGATCTCTGAGAGATTGGTCGCCATTACCGAAAATCGGTAGGAGGACTAAGGCCCGTAATTATAATCCGCACTTGAGATTGACAGCCAGTTTGAATTCATATCAGAAATGTCATTACAGTACAAAGTGGCTTGTCAAATCCATACTTAATATTGCTCTCAATCTTGAGATATCTTTACAAATACGACCCTAAATTTGTTAATTAATAGTCAAACAAAAGAATATAATTATTATATAAATTATGAATCTATAAACTATTTAGGTAGGTATATTATGCATATTATGCCGATTTTATCAATGCAAACTTCCTGTTATGTGAACATGTATAATAGATGCAAATTTTTATGGTGTGTACAGTATTGACCTATCGACCTTACCTTCCATTTTGTGACCTTTTGGTCGGTATGATGTTAATATTTCAACCAATCATTAAACATTAATCATATCCAAAATATTTTTGTCTTTGGAGGGCTACACACGCAACGTAAAAATATGACATTGCGTTTAAAAAATAGCATACATAATTTTATATTTATTATTACCATAGATTCAGGTATTTGGGACATAGACTGAATGAAACGTAAAAAAAATATACCTAACAATCAGCTGCTTTTCTTTCAGGATGCCTGTACGGTACAAAGCAGTAAAGGAATATCCTTGGGCGGTTTTGTTTATTGTTATCTTGACGACGGACTGACTGACAACCTGTCACTAAAGCAATGTACAGTAAGGTAAAGTAAGACGAAAACCGCTAACACTTTGACTGTCATATAATTTACTTTATTTGTTTGTAAAATCCTGTTTGTTGTGTTACTTTGTAATAGCAAAATACATTATTGAAAATACAAATTCAGATTTGTATAATGTTGATTGCATTGGTGTTAAGAACACCTTAACCATATTTATAAACTCAAATGCTAATTTTAATATTTTATTTTGTACGTTGACGTTGACCGTTGTCAAAAGGTCACCTTGAATTTGAAATTTTGTCAGTTTGCATACAAAATTATCTTTGTGAACTAGAGTCTTTGTTCTTCATACAATCAGCGATTTCATACAGTTCATTGAAGTTTAACTCAGAAATCTAGATATACCTACCGAACAATAGGGCACTAGATTGTTTCTAATTGGAAATTTAAATATAAGCCGTATTATCTAATTAATGAAGTCAGTCTCTCTCTTTGGGAACAACTATGTCGATGACCATCACATTCAGCCCGCATCCATCCACTGTATGCTATAATAACTGAAAATAAAATATACTCGTCAAACCTCGACGGGGCTAGCTGAGCCTACCTGCCGCGCAGACCTGACGTGCCTACAAAAATATGCAATCCCTTTGTTTGCCGATGAATGACAGTAAAAATAAATAGTCTTCGAGGCTTCGAGCGTTTGGAAATAAATCATTATGTCACGACGTGTGGACTGAGTTACTTATTGCGATGGTTTACTGTAGGTCATTTGCGATAAGTGGTGGTAAACTTATGTACAAGTCAAGCCTGTACTTATTACGGGGTTGATAGAGCTTCAATCAGGCTTCGAGCGTTTGGAAATAAATTATTATGTCATAAAATGGGCCTGAATTACTTATTGCGATGGTTTACTGTAGGTCATTTGCGTCCAAGTGGAGGTAACTTATGTACATCAAGTCAAGCCTCTTGTATAACGGGGTAGGTAGAGCGTTAGTGCGTATCTTTATTGTGACCGATTGTTATCAGGTTCATTAAAATACACCAAATCCTTGGGTATCTTTACTGATTTTTACACTAACTGCAGTCTATGTCCCATTTTAAGTGCCTAATTAAGTTTCGGTAAGTGAGATTAAAATACAGATAGTGTAGAGTTAAAGTTTAAATGTAGAAATTGCTAAATGACCTTTTATATAATTCCTAAATTACTTGTTTAAGTTTTGTAAGTTGTACAGAAACTCGGTTAACTCTTGTATTTAAGTTAAATACGAATTGTAGTTGCTTAAATGTGTGATTTGGAGCACTCGAGTTATTATCATAAATTTTATTATATTATCAAATTTATATGTTCCTACGTATTATTTGATATTTTATAAATTTTATTTGATTTTGTGACAAATATTTATCACAAAAGTGGGGTCCAAAACAAAAAATTTAAACTAGTTAAATGTAATAATAATGTGTCGAATGTTTGAAATTTTTAGAAGTTTAAAAATAGTTGTTTACGAATCACAATTTTGACTTGAATGAAAATTTCGTGAGCCTAGGTAAATCATAGACCCATAAATTGTATAATGCTGTCGGGTAAACAAAGAAAGTGCACTATGCCGAACTCCATCACGCGTTCTCAGCGGCGCACGCGCATGCCGATTGCGTAAGAGAGTTTCTCCGCGACACTAGTGACAGACGAGAAGACTACTAGGTTTACCTAGCACTAGCTCGTAAAGATTTTGCTACTGTCCATTACTAAGTACTATGTTTATTCTGATACATGTAAAGAGAAATTTGGGATCGCAAAGATTATGCTTTTTTTCTAAGAAATGTGTGGCCGAAATACAAGCGTTTTTTTGTTTGCTAGTCTGATTTGTCCCACTGCTGGGCAAAGGGATCCCCTTTTTGTTTCCACTATTTTCGGTTTAGTGCAATTTGCATTCAGTCTTTTTCGAAGGCATCCATCTCATCACTTCTCTCCCTTTTGCTCGAAAAAGTTTCATTATTTAAAAAAACAAAACCTACATTTACTCTTTTTGGTCCTCATATTAACATACGACAGCAATTTCTCCAAACGACAACAATGAAATTAACGACCGCTTCACGAGGTTTTTAAGGACACAGTAGTATGGTTTAGGTGTTTTTAGTTCACATGTTTGATTATTTTAAGGCTGAATGCGCATCCAACTTTTTCAAATTACAAAGTGAAATGAATGAATGAATAGCCCCTTAAAATATTGAGTCGTCGTATAAACGTCAAAGTATTATGGAGGAATCGAAAGTTTGATGTTTGTTTTTAAATTATTGTTTCCTCGCAAAATGAGAGATAAGTACTATACTTCTCTCAGCCGAAATAGCAATTTAAGGTCTCGTTTGCAAATTTACTCGACTATAAAATGCTTTTTTTCGGCCTCGTAGTAATGTTCTATTAATAATCTATAAATGTTACTCGTCTATTTTCAAACGTCCGTCGATTTCACCATATTTGACAGACAACTAAACTATGATCATCTGATAATTAAGAGTTAGAAATACCGAATAATATGAAATTGCATAGTCTTTTAGAGAATGTAATTCTTCTTAGCGAGTGGATTCTCGAGTCAAACGACCCGATGAACCCCTGGTGTCAGGTTTCAAACCGACACCAGGGTGGTCGTTACTCAAACCTGGTTTGAGTAACGACCACTATCAAAGACAGCGACCGGGACCCACAGCTTAACGTGCCCTACGAAGCACGGAATCTAAAGTGATAAATTGACAAATATCAACTTTGTGTTCCCCTCCTGGGAATCAAACTCAGGACCTCCGGATCGTGAGCCCATGGTTCTGAACCCCAAGACCACGGAGGCAGAGAATGTAATGAGGAAATAGGTTAAAGTAAAGCACGAAACCAATGTTCGCAAATAAGTCACTCATTAATGGTATATAGTAACTTAACGATAGACTCAAATTACTATTTTATGTGTTTGTTTAATCAGATCGACTATTGCGCTAGTTAAGTATCTGCAATGCAGGAAAACAAATATAAACAAAATAGAGTTGGATTAAAAATCTTAGGTCATTTTAAGGAATTGTATAGTTACAAAGGTAATTTTATTAACTGTAGCTAATTGAAATGACACGCTCCACGCAATAACTAGAATATTTTACCAAAAGGCAGGCAATTATATGTATAACCCATTTCAGAAATTATAAGTCGGATTATATCTAAGTACAGCAATAATTAGCACTTTCGTAACTAAAAGAAACATTAGGTTTCATTAACGACCTTAATGGCTGACCTAGCATCAAAACGAAAGACTGAAACCTTGCTGAAAGTAATTAACTTTCAAATTGAATTAATAAATTTTATAAGTTGGCACTAACTAAATAAAGCAATTATTTAAAACTTAATTTGAAATTAAAATAATGTTAAATGATGTGCATATGTCACAAGGCGATTAAAAACGACACAAAATATTTTTATATAATTAAAGAATAACTAAAATAAAATAAGTCACTTAAATAAGTTTGGGTAAATAAAAATTTGCGAATAACCTCAAGACATTGTAGTAGAAACGAACAAGAAACAAGTTGATAACTTTGACATTAAGTTAGCACAGCTATTTGAAATAATAGTATAAAACAAAGTCGCTTTCTCTGTCCCTATATACCTATCTATGTATGCATATAATCACGCCTTTATCCCTAATGGGGTAGGCAGAGCGTAAACGACCTAAACAAAACAAAGATTGTTCCGCCTCGTCTGACACGTTTTGAGATTATTTCAGTTAGATCTGTATATTGCTATAGTGACAGGTTGTAAGCCCATCGCCTAATTTGTACTGAAACCCTGGAATCCCTTAGCTGATTTTTACAGCATGCCCGGGACGAGATGCAGCTGGCACATTCTAAGCTTTTCTATCGCTCCCAGTCAGCATGGAAGTATATATTATAGTTTTTACAGTCATTTATGAATACTGCATTGGCTTGACCTGTCAATTCTAAATTAACCTTCGCTAGAACCGTGCTTTAGCTGCCGGCCAGTAGAATAGCATCTTTAATCATTCTATCGCTTATTTAGTTATAAGTCGATGACTATCAATCAATGTTTAAAATATTTTTTGATAACGACGAGAGTGTGTGATCGATCAATGGATTTATTAACACCTTGACTACCTGATCTCTACGAAGAATGCACAAAACAGAATGGTAGGTAGGTCTAGGTGAAGAGAATTTATAAAGGAGTTTTATTGAATTAAATTTATAAAGAGGCATGGTGAGTATAACGTTCATAATATTAAGTATCGGATGTCGCAATGACGTTTTACGGCTGAATTTATAAAGAGTATATTGTTCAAAATTTACATAAAATTTTATTAATTATAAACACGACAATTTTAAATGTCACAGATTTAAATTACAATGGGCTCAATTCCAGATTTGCCGGCTAGAACTAAAATTAAAATCTATTTGTCACTTTCAAACTTGAAATATTGGAAAAGGACAGGAGATCTATTCTCTCTAGTTTTTGATTTAAAGTTGGTAGTTTTTAGCGTTATCTGTCATTTTTATCCGCCGTCATATAATATGGCGGATACATTTAAAGAAAATACTGGGAAAACGTGCAAAAATGCATTAAAATCTAGCGGGCAAAGTGTAAATCCATAGAGTATAATTGCCTGTCCTCTTTCAATTTTATTATTTTGAAAGTGTTAGTTAGATTTTAATTTTAGTTTTAGCCCTTGGGCTAGAATCGAACACAATGGCGTCGATTCTCGCAACATAATCCTAATTCTTAGCTAGCGCTGTCACTTTCTTAAGTTTAACATAAGAACATGATATCAAATAAACACATAACTTTGACATTCCTAATCTGACATAAGACTGCTTATTTGACGTAAAATAAGGAAGCATGGTCTATGCTCATTCTTATTTAAAGCGTCTTACGTCAAATAAGAAATGTCAAAGTCATATGTTTACTTGCTATCTATCCTGTTCTTATATCAAACTTAAGAAAGTGACAGCGCTAGCTAAGAATTAGGATTATGTTGCGAGAATCGACGCCAATGTCAAACTTAAAACTAAAGCCACCCATTACACTGTTGTTTGATTTATAGCAACGTCAGGAATCTGGAAGCACGGAAGTGGTTCCGCCAAGTCGAACAGACATAAACTTTTATTTAAAAAGAAGAGTTTTTGTTTTTAACGCTGAACGTTGTAGATTTTCTTGTCCAAAGTGTGTCGTGGATTCAATAAGCATGCAACAGTGAAAGAGTTAAGATGGCTTGAGTGACAAAGCTGTTTAATTGTGCTTTAGGAGAGATTAAGAATGCGGATATGCCAGGCTGTGTCGCAAGATTATTTATTACTGTATAGTTGTGTAGGATTTCATAACAATACGTAAGATATTGATAAAGGTGCAAAAGTACTCAATGGCACTCGAGTCACAATCAAATTTTTGGTAGGCATATTTCGGCAGCTTTGAGATCCCTGGTTGTTATATAACTTGTTTAATACTTATTCATTATCGGCTTACTACATAATATTAAAGACTCAATAATTAATCCACTATCATGTCAACTTGTTGTTAAATGAAAATCTTTTGGCGTGTTAGTTTACCAAAAAGGTAGAAGTTACGACAGTTCAGTAGAAAGATAATTTACTAAAACTACAAATACATATGACTTTAGAGAAATTATCAAAGAGTAACAAGCTATTAACCAGGTGTAAGGGACAGCGTCCCGCAAACTGATATAGGGGTTGCTTAGTCAACGATCTGAACAACTATCAGAAGGGTTTTTTTTTAAAGAGTGAATAAAATAATTGACATTTCGATACAAATTGTCTGATTGAGTTAAACACTTTGTATCTAAAAGCCATTTATTTTTCACTTCCTGAAAAAAAAAACCGCTGATAGTTGTTTAGTGCCGTAGACTGAGCAACTCCTATCAGTTTACGGGACGCTGTCCCTTACACCTGGTATAGAAAAGTAAATAACTCTCTTAACTAGGTCAGATCAAGGCCAAATTTGTATATGTTCACTTGGTAATTGTTTAAAGCGAGGCGAGCCCGCATGGTTGTCGAATGACGAACTGTTGGCGAAATGGTGTTATATAAGCGCATGTAAGCACCCAACCCACCCATACACTACACTTTGTATGGGAAATACGTCGCGGACGGCGCCGAAGTACTGTTAGGCGCAAAAGTGCATATCTATGTATACTCTGTGAAATTTTGGATGGTAGTTGCTATAGATGCCATTCAGAAGGAAAACAAAAGATAATGTATCTGAAATCTAAAGGAATTGCATCTGTCTCAACTATCAGCCTAAATAATATCTAGAGTGGTAGGTAGATAATATTGATGATGACATCTGTGATATTTTATTATAGTGTTTTATTTATACATACATACATACATATAATCACGCCTTTATCCCTAATGGGGTAGGCAGAGCGTAAACGACGTAAATAAAGGTCGTTTCGCCACGTTTGACAAAGTTTTGAGGGTTATTGAAGATAGATTTGTAGTATATTGCTGTAGTGACAGGTTGTCAGCCCATCGCCTAAATTACAATATACTGAAACCCTCAGATCCCTTAGCTGGTTTTTACAGCATGCCCGGGAAGAAATGCAGCTGGCACATTCTACGTTTTTCTGGCGCTCCCAGTTTTATTATAAAGGCTTCGCTTACTCTTTCAACATACGTGAAGCAACTATTCTGCTATGACATGCGTTTTATTATACGATAGTATTCTGTAAAGTGTGAAATGGTTTTAATAGAATTGTTAATTAAAAAAAGTGAAAAAAATTTAGGAGCAATTAAATTCTTTATAAATATTTCAATAATCGTTATACATTTTGAATACAACTGAAACTATTTGTGGCAGCAGTAGGTTTTGCACTTATAGCCCACAATTTGAAGAAGATAACGTGAGGAAAATCGTTTGATACGGTAAATAGGTAACTAAGCACTTTTGTAGCCGATAGTACATGACTTATGGAATCCATAACCTACACTCACAGAACAATAGAAGGAGTCTGAGTATTTACATACAAACTAGTTGCTTCTCTATCGTTACACAACGTTATTGATTGTGATATGTTTTCTCACTTTACTTGTACTCACTCACATACAATTAGAAATACATATCTCTGATATTTTATATGGTATAGATTTCCTACATGGTAACTCGATGGCCACAACAAAGTAAAATTGTCATCTAAAGCATAATATGACAAGCTTTTATCTTATATTTATGCGTAAGATAACGATTGTACATTTTATTCCTGTATATTGAAAGCATAACATAAACAAACATATAATCACGCCTTTACCCCTAATGGGGTAGGCAGAGCGCAAACGACCAAAACAAAGGTCATTACGCCACGTCTGACGAAGTTTTGAGGGTTATTTTAGATAGATTTAAAGGTATATTACTGTAGTGACAGGTTGTCAGCCCATCGCCTACATTGCAATATACTGAAACCCTCGGATCCCTTAGCTGACTTTTACAGCATGCTCGGGAGGAAATGCAGCTGGCACATTCCAAGTTTTTCTCTCGCTCCCAGGCCAGCATGGAAGTTATATTGAAAGCAATACTCACAATAGAATAATTTGTATTCTGACCATTTTTTTGGTAGAGATTTGACGTAAAATAAGAGAGCATGCTCTTCATCTTCTTCATTCTCTTCCATGCTGGACTGGGAGCGAGAGAAAAACATAGAATGTGCCAGCTGCATTTCCTCCTGGGCATGCTGTAAAAACCAGCTAAGGGATTCGAGGGTTTCTGTATATTGCAATGTAGGCGATAGGCTGACAAACTGTCACTACAGCAATATATCTACAAGTCAATCTTAAGTAACCCTCGAAACTTTGTCAGCCGTGGCGGAACGACCTTTGTTTTGGTCGTTTACGCTCTGCCTACCCCATTAGGGATAAAGGCGTGATTATATGTATGTTTGTATGCTTTTCAGATTAGAAATGTCAAAGTCCTGCATTTATTTGCTATCCTGTTCTTATGTCAAAGTTAAAAAGTGACAGCGCTATCCTAAAATTACTTAAGGAAGTGGCTAGAATCGAGATGATTATGTTGCAGTCAATTTCTTGTATTCATGAATTTATTTTTGTCGTGTGTCATAATAATTTATCGGTATTAATCGTACATATTATTGGTGTATGATTTATCTAGATATGGAGACAAAAATGATTAAAAAAAATAGAAGTGACATCAATGTTGTATCAAAATGTTTTGCTGATTTGCTAACTTTATTATAAATAACTGTTATCACCTCTATCTATCTCTATTATGATGACATAATGATGAACTGTAATAGCCATTCATCATCCCTATAAAGCCAATAGGTCATTGCGAATGGTCTTCGATTCCGAGACTCTAATATCGACTTTATGTTCCCCCCTTGGGAATCGAACCCAGGACCTCCGGATCGGGGTTAATACTACTAGACCGCTGAGGCGTTATACTGGCTTATGTTTTTATCATAAGGTAAATAATACTTATCACCTCACTATTATGATGATGACATAATGATGAACCGTAATAGCCATTTATCATCCCTTTAAAGCCAATAGGTCATTGCGTCTTCGATTACGAGACCGTATATAAAGCATTATTGCCATACAATACAATGTGAGACTTGGCAATGGTAGCGATTCGGTTTGGGAACAGACAGAGAAAGAGTTAAGATACTGGCGTTGATTCTCGCGACATAACCCTAATTCTACTTTGACATAAGATAGGATAGCAAATAAACACATGACAAACTAATTTGACGTAAGACTCTTTAAATAAGAACTGTGCATAGAACATGTTCTCTTGTTTACGTTAAATAGCAGTCTTGCGTCAGATTAGGAATGACAAAGTTATGTGTTTATTTGCTATCCTGTTTGTGACAGCGCTACTAAGAATTAGAATGAGGTTTATGTCGCGAGAATCGACGCTACTGTCAAATAAGATAATTTTCAAAAATCATGAATTGTTAAGTTATGAATCTCCTCCTTTTCTATTCTCTACTCAAGTGTTCGAAAATGAAGGGACATACTTATTTAAGGTAAGTCGTGTGCTAACAGAATCAACAACAGTGTGAGTCTTGGCGAAACGCATTGCAATGTTTGCTGTAGTATAGCTATGGACTGGAAATCGTCAGCGTCATTCGGTAAAGTGACGTGTTGCTTTCTTGGCGAAATGACCTTATTGCATAATGCGCATCTTCGTCTTTGTACGGGAAATAACTTACGCACGTTGCAGGCACTTAAAGATAGTTATATGGAGAGTCAGTTAGGTTTTGTATTTATGATATCTCTATTTTAGGAGGCTAGGATATATTAAATTATTCATTTATTTATGTATGAATGAGTGAATGCATTTATTTATTTGCTTGCAAACACGGTATAATAAATAGGTGACATACACAACACAGAACATGCGTGATGCGCCAGCAAATGTCATGCAAATTTTTGTCCTATAATTTAAATTTGAGATGAAAACAGTTAAGACTTACTCATGCATTAAACAATAAAAACAATAGAATATAATTAACATCACTTGAAATAATAGAATTATAATGTCGTCACAAAAAAAATATAAAAAGAGTTTTTAGTGCATATTTTAAATAAAGAAACCTTAATTTTACTGTAAGGCAAGTTTTTATGCTTGCCTTACAGTAAATTTATTATGTTAACAATAAATAAAACACAGTAATTTCACATAAAGAACGCAACAAAAACCTGTGGAAAGTTTTATTCGTGCACCCTAGAGCCGCAAATGCCGCAAAAAGTGATAAAGTTTCAAATGTTATGAGTCAGCAATATCAACATCCTTTACAAAAAGGGTCAATTTGTTTCACCAAAAACGTGGGCGCTGTATTTTAAATTAAATTAAGGTATAAACAAACATCCGTTTTTGCAATCATTATGTAATTATGCCAAAGTTTCACGCCTACGGCATGCTCAAGACAGGTAGAAAATGAGATGTCAGCCTAAAGGTCGCTTAGGGACCCGTCTAGTTTCTTAGCAAACTCGCAAAAGTGGGTAGCCGTGACCTCATCAGAAAACACTCGCAGATATCTTGCTTTCAGTTACGAAAGCCTATTCTTTCCGATAACGTTTCTTAAGGTGATTCCTAACGGCAGTTGGTTGTTTTTAGAGCTTATTTCTCCTAAACGTATCACTGAAAAATTGTAAAAAAATATACATCTGAGAAATTAGTTTATGGCTTGCAATTGCAACATTTGTAAATATTCTAGTTCATAAATAAGTATGCTTAGAAAAAATCTGGAAATCAAGCTGTTTTATCAGTAAATTTGATATTCCTTCTAAACTATTAGGAGCATTTTCACGGTTCCTTCGGGAAAATATCCGTATTATGGTTATCTAAAGTCGCAAAGAGAATTTTTGAAATCAACTTGTAATTTTTATGGAATTAGTATTTTTGTGCGCTTTTCGGATATTTTTGACGCGGCCACGGACGTAACCGCTACGCCGTAGTGCACGCTGATTTAAACGATATTCTAAGGCATTACGGGCGATGGTTGCATATCTTGAAATCTATCTGCTCATCTGTCGTTACATAGGTACATCTTAATTTCAAGAGACAATTGTTTTGAGATGACAGCGGAACAAATAACTATTATCGAGTATGTGCGGAGGTTACAGGATGTGTTGTGATCGTGCGTGTAATACTAACTAACTAGTGATACTAGTGAGATGAGTGTTTATTATCTTTGACTTCCTGTGATTGCTTCTATGTTTGACGAGCGAGGTCCGTCCAAGGATAAGGGGCAGTTCACATCGGCAAACAACGCGACGCGACGCGACGCGGCGTGAAGCTGCTTGAAGTTGCATCGTGCGTGTTGTATCAAGAAGTGACAGGCTGCACCGAAAAAGGATAGATAGACATCTCATTGACGGAACTCGAAAATTAATCACAACGGCCTCGTCGCGTTGAGCCACGAGCTAATATTCAAGTTCCGTCAATGAAATGTCTATCATTTTGGATAGTAAACAAAGCCCCATATTCTCTTGAAAAGTATGCGCCGCGTCGCGTCGCTTCCCGGTGTGAATTCACCCTTACACTTGCGTGCTGTGACACACGAAATGGACGTGCGTGAGATGGACTTGATTAAGCATCTAAGCTATGTGGTTAGGGTCGCGATTAGAGAGGAAATTATCGGTGATTTTGCTCACGTTACCTAAGTACTAAATATAACAAAGTAGGTATTAGGTACTATATTAATGTATCTGGTTAAGGCTGTCTAAGCTGTTTAAGGCTGGCCTCACTACAATCCTTTGTTTCAAATGAATGCAGCTGTATGGTATTTGGAATGCAGTAAAGTAGAGCACAAAACCTACTTGTTATTCTTGTGGAGTCTAAGCGAGTGTAAAAATAAAGTTTTATAAAAGCGAGGTTTATAAATAATTCCTCACATTAAGGTGAATAAAGAACATTAACGTTCATGACCGTGTGGAGCAAATTGCTGTAAATAAAACAAAGGTCGACGGCGACCTTGCGTCACCTCGTATTAGCCGACGCGGTAGAAAGCCTACTTTCTTCCACCTAAAGTGACATTACAAAACACTTTGGGCAGTAAATTGTTATTGTTTATGTAAATGATATAAAAAGGCGAGTAAGATAAAAAGGCTTTAACATTTAATTTCTGCATGTCATCTCATACTACAAGGGATTTTATGATATAGGCGACGGTGTAGCATTTTGGGAGAACTGTCAAAAACGGCGTTAGTGCTAACTAGACGGGTCCCTAACCTTAGACGTAGTGTATCCCTTGCCGGTAGTGGCCGTGAGTTGTTGTTGTCTCGACAATGCTTTAAATGAAGGTGGGTGGGGGCGCTGCGTTTAAGGAGAACTGTCAAAAATGGCGTTGGTGGCGTCAGTTCCTTTTTTAACTTCATTCACTTAAACCCTTGTCGTAGTGTATAACTTGCTGATAGTGGCCGTGAGTTGCTGTTGTCTCGACAATGCTTTAAATGAAAGGTGTGTGAGGGCGCTGCATTCAAGGAGAACTGTCAAAAATGGCGTTAGTGGCGTCAGTTCCTTTTTTCACCACGTTCACTTGAATCCTAGTCGTAGTGTATCCCTTGCCGGTAGTGGCGTGAGTTGCTGCTGTCTCGACAATGCTTTAAATGAAGGTGGGTGGGGGCGCTGCATTCAAGGAGAACTGTCAAAAATGGCGTTAGTGGCGTCCGTTCCTTTTTTCACCACGTTCACTTGAACCCTAGTCGTACTGTATCCCTTGGTGGTAGTGGTGGTAGTCAGCAGACCGGAACCGAAGGCTTGACGTGCCCTCCGAAGCACGGAATTTATTTTCTTCCAGATAACCAGGTGATTCAGCCTGCATTGCCCTTATCAAACTGGGGAAAATCTCACAAAGTGATAAATTGACAAATATCAACTTAGTCCTGAAATCCACACCCTCTGACCTCCTGATCGGCAACCTATGGCTCAGATTACTAGACAACTGAGTCAGTTAAACTTCACGTTAATTTAAACCTGTGTCGTATTCTATCCCTTGGCGGATGTGGCCGTGTGTTGTGGGAAGGGCGCAGTGGCTCCGCTTTCATGGTCGGCGGGCAGCCAACCGCCGGTGTCAGGGTTCCGAGCCAGTCTGTTGACACTTTCACTCGCGCTTTACCAGCGTTTACGTCACCGAACCGCACCACAGCAATTATATCATCATGATCAGCTGGTAGAGTCACTGCCGGTAATTTAGGCAGATTTTTCTATAGTTTTGGTAATAAAAAAGTTTCATAATCATATTGAATAATTTATTTCAGGTTTTTGCAAACGCACTACTTTGCATCACTGGTCTGGCTTATGCTATTGTTTCTGTGGTTTACCGCCGGCGCGGCTGCGCGTTATCTGCAATTTGTCGCGGTGTGTGAGTTTTTATGGCCTACTATAAAGTTGGGTAACTCCACGAATTCCTCAATTTACGTACATCCAACCAAACTCACAGACGACCGTGCAACCATACAACTTCTTTCCTAATAACTGTATGCAAAATTTAGAAGACTCTGCAGTTTACGTACATCCAAACTCACAGACGACCGTGCAACCAAACATCTTCTTTCCTAACAGTAACTATATGTATGTAATGCTGGACTGGGAGAGAAAGAAAAACATAGAATGTGCCAGCTGTATTTCCTCCCGGGTATGCTATAAAAACCAGCTAAGGGATCCGAGGGTTTATGTATATTTCAATTTAGGTGATAGGCTGACAACCTGTCACTATAGCAAAATACCTACAAAATATATCTTAAATAACCCTCAAAATTTTGTCAGACGTGGCGATACGACCTTTGTTTTGTCGCTCTGCCTACCCCATTAGGGATAAAGGCGTGGTTGTATGTATGTTTGTAACTGTATGTAAAATTTAGAAGACTTTGTTCATGTTGAAGTATCAAGCTGAACATCCTTGACTACTTCAATTATTTAAAATTGCATTCAAGATGCAGAAGGTATGCGACCGTGTTGCATGTTAAGCTGCCAGGCGACCTTGAGACGTGAACTTTTAGATTTAGGTAGAACTCCGCTCATCATAGAACTAAGTGCAATATGAATTTGCTACTTGGAGTATTTTTATGCTAATTGTATTTAAAAGTACTGGTAGCCTCTAATTGAAGGCTGAATTCGTGAATAAACAAGTAAGTACTTAATAAATAACAAACTTTGTTTATGAACTGTATTTACATATACCATTTACAAAGTGGAATGTAAAAGTTATATGATAAAATTAAATTGATATGGGAGATAAATCTTCCCCAATTTTAGAGGTGGCAACCTTATGAAAAAAATAAATTGATATGGGAGGTAAAACTTACCCAATTTTCGAGGTGGCAACCTTGTACTTTTCTCTTTTCATCTCCACGCACTTGTCAAAGAATTTCACCGTTTTCACAGAACATATTTACACTGCACATATAGTTTTTAGTTAGATAAACACAATATCACTATGAGGAATCGAAGAAATCCAATTTCATCATACAGCTGTTCCTGTAACAAAGAAAATGTCTATATTAGATACATAAGTATACCTATATTTGCTACGAGGTAACAGAACATGCCTTTTCGCCACATCAGAACAATATCAAAGAGTTGTCATGCAAACTTACAACAAGATTTTAAGAACATATTTTAGTACTGGCTACTTTCAGTCTAGTTTTAGTTGCCGCTTCATATTTATTAGAAGTTTCAGACACGCTTTACGTAAAATGAGATACATAAGGTCAAAACGTGTGAAAGTCTAATGCTAAAAATGCTTCTTTATGGCTGTAGACATTTTGGCACATTATTTATAATGTTTAATGTTCTGGTGAAATGTTAACCGTTTCTAAAGTGATAAAGTGACGGTTTTGCTACGGACATTTTGAAACAACATTAAAGTGTTTTCGTTTAGCAAACAATTTTATGGATGGCTTAAAAACGAATGTGAGAAATTATTAACTAAGTAAAACCAATATGATAACGGTACCTAATATTTAACATGTCTTTGAAAAGTGCATTCAAACATTTACAATTAATGTTTATACAAGACTTTTATACAAGTTTTTTTTTATAAAAGTTTCTCTACAAACTCAACTCTAAGGGTCGTATTTTTAAAGCAATCTCAAGATTGAGAGCAATATTAAGTGTGGATTTAGCAGTTCGTTTTGTACAGAAATGATACGAACTCAAACTCGCTGTCAGTATCAAGTGCTGTTTATTTATACGGGCCTTAGTAGTATGTCTTCTCTCTACAATACAATACAAAAGATTTTATTTTTCTTTCACATTGGGGCCTAAAAATCCGATGAATCGCTGAGCAAAAGCGGTTCTCCATTGAGCTTCGGTTGGAGAAACTCTATGTTTCAAGCGCTTATACTCAAAATATGCAGGATCATAAGTGAGTTTCAGAATAGCAATAATATCAGATCCTCAGAATAATGTTAAGTAGAAATAGCTGCCTAACAGTCAGGACATCACTAAGAGCGTAAAGATCTGTAGTAGGAAAATAAAAGTGTAGGTTTAAGCTAACTTTCTTATACTGCTCTTTAAGCTCTTTCTAATCTTAATGGGCCTACCCATTTTTGCGGCATCTTCCCAGACATCAATACAGTAAGATAAGATTGATTGGCACAGAGATATATATATATATACCATTTTAATCACGGACTTATCAGCAACATGACGAAGATTTTTAAATATGAATATAAGTTTACGGGTCCTAGATGAGAGAAGATTAATATGCTGTTTAAAGGTAAGAACATTATCTAGTATAACTCCCAAGTACTTAATTTCTTCAGTCATTGATAGGTTGGTACATGAACAAGCTAGCGCATTATTGCAGGTGTGGGCTGTTATATGATGATTGACTATAACATTATGAGGGATGATACTGATAGAAAAAGTCATATACTTTGTTTTCCCAACATTGAGGGTCAGGATATTATTAAGTAGCCAGGAAGAAACTACATTAAATCCTGACTGTGCCGCACTGAACACCTCCTGCCAAGTATCATCATGAAATACGAGTGCCGTATCATCCGCGAAAGTTAGAATTTTGCATTTATATATTTTAAGTTCGCAAAGGTCATTGATGTAGGCCAGAAAGGGAGTTGGCCCAAGCACATTCCCTTGCAGTACTCCAAAAGAAATAGGCAAGTCATCGCTCAACCGGTTCCCAATCCTAACCCTTTGTTGCCTATTAGAAAGATAGTGTTGAAATAACTGCAACTAAACATCTCTAATGCCCATCCGCTCAAGCCCGTTTAGCAATAGTGGCACAGAGACTGTATCGAATGCCTTTGCTAGGTCTAAAAAATATTGCAACGACTTTGGATTCTTCATTTAGCTTAGTAACAAAATGACTAGTCAACTCCTGAACCGCATCATTTGTAGATACGCCAGCCCTAAAGCCTAACTGGAAAGTTGATAGGATGTTCATGGATTCAAAATAATCTACCTATTAATTACCAATGTTTTTATAATTCATTAGACATCTATAAATTTAATTTCACTCAATACAAGTCGATCGTAGGAGCAAAACCTCAGCCGAGAGTGGATCGTGAGAATAACGCGTGTGTCGCCATTTTAATTGAACGCCGAGTTGCGCCTGCGCATAGCCAGGAGTCGTATTTTTGAATCACTCTAACTTCAGTGCGTATACAGAAGAGTAACTTTTGCATCCGATTTTCATACAATTTACCATGCAAATGTTAGTTTCTCATATGCGATATCGATTCGAGTGATTCAAAAATACGGCTCCTGCACCGATCATGGCGCCGAACTAGCGCGCAGCGTGGCTGAGTGACGCCGCTTCAAGGCAAATTAAATTTAAGGATGGCGCCTTCAAAATATATGTAAGGGGTAACCACAATCATTGGATATTTATATGCAGAGAACGGAAAAATATGAAGTTCAACTTTTTGTCCAAACGCTGTCACAGGGACCACGCAAAAATCTGTTAAATATACGAAAAGAATAATGATGGAGATGGCATAATCTAAGTACTCGTATCAAAATTATTTGACTTACTAATTGTCAAACGTTATATTAACTTGGCTTCAAATAATATAGGCAGTATACACGAAGTATATACGAAGCAGCAATAAATATAGAGTATCTAAGTTTAATAAGGTAAGAAGATTGGCATGAGCTAGCAAATTCATGGAAATGATTCTACTTAGATCAGTTTCCTAACCTCTTGCATAATGATTCATACATTGAGGCAAAATCTACGTACACAAGTAGGCAGCTGTTAGATATGGAAGTCATATTAAAGGCGACTATATGATTTATATTGATAGTGTGATAAATTGATGAATGAAACATCAACCAAAGAAATAAAATATCTCTAATGTGTTCCAAGATGATTTTAAATTTGCGGTGCGTTCAACTCTATGCTTTAGGTGACTTATTAGAAGCAGCCACACATGCCTACCTTTTGAAAGTCTATTGGAGACGACCGCGTAGCCTAGATGGCAGTGTACCTGCCTGCTACGTAAAGGATCCCGGGTTCGATTCCCGGCCGGGGCAGACTGATTAGGTTATATGTCTGTTTCTGGGTCTGAGTGTTCTTTGTGGTTGTTTATGTGTATGGCACTGTATACATTTTCTTTTTTTTGTTATGGTATGTCTTGTTTTATCTATCTATCTATCACTTTAATACAGGGAATCCTAGTGGGGGCTGTGAGTGTGGGCGTACTTTATTTTTTTATTTGTCAACCAAAGAAATATAATATCTCTGATTTGTTGCAAAATGTTTTTGCGATGCGTTCAACTCTATGCTCTAATCTAAGTTACTTTTTAGAAGTATTCACACATGCCTAAATTATGAAAGTTTATTAGTATAGTATTGGTACAAGTACTTATTTAGTTAACAAGTAAATTTAATTAATAATCATATTAAATCAATCATTACTTTGATTAGTCTAATGGAAACCCTATCGCCTGCTTTATTTACTTTGTCACGATTCCACTCCATGTGTAAACCATTAATATTTTAGTTGAATGATCTCGCATAAATTACCTTGATGATACCACGTCGTCGTGACTAAAACTTGCATAAATTTATTGTTACACGTGTCTCTTAGGTGCATATTACACTTTCAAAAACTTTTAAATCATATTTGATATGGTAGCAAAGGAATTTGCAAGCTTTTTGACGTCTTTGACGAATATGTATGACATTAATTTTAAAGTGATTATGTCATATTTTTGATGTATTAATTTATATTTTTTGTATTATTTTTCGATGGATTTGCTCTTGATTCATGTTTAAGCGAGAAGTGATGAAAACAGGGCACATACTAAAGAAAAATAGCAAACAATTATAAAATATTTGATAGTGTAACATAGGCCTTATTATTTAGTTCAATACCTAATCAATGGCATAATGATTTTTATAGCTATTGATAAATGGATATCACAGCAATGTATTAGTATTGCTACGTAGCAAATCAATTCTTTGTACTGAATAGTATATTATGAAAGGCAACGATTACAAGGTTGCTTTAAGATTAACTTTATTAACCTGTGATGTCCTTTCTTGTACTTTAGTAATTAAAGTCTTTGATTTTGCAAAAATGATGTAGTAAAATGCCGAGTTAAGAGGTATTATTTTCTATGGAGGTATATAGTGTGGATCATTTCTAGGAGTGCGAGCAAGCTTTCATTTCTTCTTCCTTGTAAACTGATAAAGAGTATTCTAATTTTTTTTTAACATGCTTGAACCTTATCAAATCAATTGAAAAAAGACTAGGTTATTCACATATATAATAAAATATGCAAATTTGTAAACATGTGACTATGAGTGAAAATATAAACTATTTCCAAACCAGTGAGAAATGTCTTGCGTATAATCTGTGCCGTGGTAAACCATTGCAGAAGGACGAAGGGATTAACACGTTTTAGTGTAAAGATAAATACGTACTTATATAAGTTCACGAGAAATATATCCAAGTACTAGAGAGATCTGCGAGAAGGGTTCCATATTCCAGTTAATGATCTGTAATAAATAGTCTATCTGTTGGCTTACATACATACATATAGTCACGCCTGTATCCCTGATGGGGTAGGCAGAGCGCAAACGACCCAAACAAAGGTCGCTCCGCCACGTATGATAAAGTTTTGAGGGTTATTCAAGATAGATTTGTAGGTATATTGCTGTAGTGACAGGTTGTCAGTCCATCGCCTAAATTGCAATTCACTGTAACCCTCAGATCCCTAACTGATTTTTACAGCATGCCCGGGAGGAGATGCAGCTGGTACATTCTAAGTTTCTCTCTCGCTCCCAGTCCAGCATGGAAGATTGAGTTATGTTTGATGGAGGTTGGTTTACGAAATACTGAAATTGAACATGCGATATTAATATTTATTAAGTGTAGAATAGACTGTAAATAAACGAAATTACCTAAAGTTAATGCAGAAGCGATACTATATTGTAAGATCTTACATAAATTTGTGATGCTACTATAGTTATTAGGCCACTGACGAGATCAATTGCTACAAAAACAGCTAGTAAAATAAAGACCAAAAATATACGGGGTGTAAGGGACAGCGTCCCGCAAACTGATAGGGGTTGCTCTGAACAACTACGTGCATTTTTTTTTCAGTCAATGAAAAAAAAAACTTTTCCATACAAATTGTTCAATTTTGTATGGGAAGGTCGTTTATTTTTCATCGCCTGTAGCAATTTCCGGCAGATAATTGTTCAGTTACGTTGACTTAGCAACCCCTATCAGTTTGCGGGGCGCTGTCCCTTAACCTTGCTATTATACGATGTGGGGAACTTTTACTTGTGTTTAGATACTTGTCTTAAAAATAATTATATTATCCTAAAGTGTCCCACTGCTGGGCGAAGGCCTCCCCTCTCTCTTTCCAGGAAACACGATCCATGGCTGTTTCCGACCAGTTGGGTTCAAAGTCCACCAAGTCATCCCGCCATCGCATCCTCAAAATTCAGACAAATTTTGTTGACCCATCTCTCGGGATGCATTCTGCACACATGGCCAGCTCAGTCCCACCTCAACCTTGCGGCTTTTTTCCCCACGTCAATATTTTAGTTTTGTTGGTGTTCCTGACGCGATCAGTCCTTTTTACACCTATAATGCTCCGCTCCATTGCTCTTTGACACGTCCCGAGTTTGAACTTCTGTGAACCGGTCAAAGACCATGTCTGTGCTCCGTAGGTCAGAGTAGGCAGGATGCACATGTCAACGAGTTGCCGCTTAACGCATAAAATAATACATAAGTACAAAAAAAAACCATGATGATAAAGATAAACATACGGTTTCTTTTTACTTGTAAGAGCACTTTTATATGACTGTCATAGAAGCTATAGTTTTTTTTTAATAATTTGCGGAACTCTAAAATTATGAAGCTGTCGGTCAGTGCGTTTGCGCAACGTCAGCAAACATCGATCACGCTCGCGGCCTTGCCCGATATTCTTCTGCCGACGTCACCCCTCTCAAATATACGTTTTTAGCAAAATTGAGATTGTCAATCATTATCACGTACGAGTACATCGGCCTTCGAGGGATTTATAAGGTGAAACATCTTCTTCTTATCGAGTGGAGTTTTCGACAAACGACCCGATGAACTCTGGTATCAGAGTTTTTAAATAGGCCTTTGACATGGTTTTTGTAATGGATTGACAGCTATTCGTGCCTTCTGAAGCACGTAATCCTTTTCTCATCCAGACAATCAAGTGATTCAGCTTGCATTGTGTTAACCAAACTAAGGAAAAAACTGCGCAGGTGATATATTGATGAACTTTCCCCGGGGGAATCGAACCCAGAGCTCCCGGATTGGGTGCTCATGGCTGAGACTACTAGACCACTGATGTAGAAAAAAAAATGTGATTGTGAATCATTATCTCGTCCAATGGCCTTCGAGGATTCATTAGGTGAAGCATAAAAGGAGAGCTTTACGCAAAACCTGACTATTAATGGAGCTGATGTTGTATTTTGGCTTTGAGTAAACACTTTGTGTGTGGAATGTGTGAATATTTCACCATTTCTGATACTAGAATAGCTTCTAGCATATTAAAAGATGAAGAAGCTTTGCCTAAGAACGTAACGACGCGATGTTTTGTGATTGCTTTGGAGTTGACTTAAATTACTTATGATATGTGGTACTTAGTTTGAATGGTTTTGGTTGTGAAGAATAATTAAGGGGAAATAAATTTTAAAAATTACCGACTGTATATGCTTTGCAGTTTTCTTGCAATCTTCCCAGGTGACCACTAAGCGTTACTATGACTAAATGTCTTAACTTGTGAGAGTGTGAAATGGAACACAGAATAAAATTTAACTTACGATCAAGAATCAAGTAAATAATTTATTAGAAATAAAAACAAAATCGTCCATGCTGCCTTGGGAGCGAGAGAAAAACATAGAATGTGCTAGCTGCATTACCTCCCAGGCATGCTGTAAAAACCAGCTATCGGATCCGAGGGTTTTTTAAGAGCCCGATGGTGTAGTGGATAGGGCCGCTGCCTCCTGAGCGGGAGGTCGTGGTTCGAATCCCACCACGTACCAATGTGTTTTTCGGTTTTCGAATTTCATATGTACGTTTATTCGGCACTTTTTCCGTGCTTCGAAAGGCACGTTAAGCCGTTGGTTCCGGTTAATATCGTTTAATACCGTAGATATTAGTCGTTAAGCCATTTCAGAGGCCAGTGCTAAGCATTGGCGGCTTGAAAACTCTGACCTAATCTAGGATTGGGTCTGGTTTCCCTTCTGGGTTGCGGAGGTCAGATGGCAGTCGCTCTGTGTAAAAACCAGTACCCTCGATCAATCCCCTAGATTAGGTAGCCAACCCCGTAAGATACAGGATAAGGCTAGAGAGATGATGGATCCGAGGGTTTCTGTATATCGTTATTTAGGCGACAGGCTGAAAACCTGTGATTACAGCACCTTTAAATATATTTTAGGTCGATTACGCTCTACCTGCCCCATTAGGGCGTGATTATATGTATGTGTAAAAACAATTTAAATTACATTTCAGATTTAAATGACATTGTAGACTTTGTATTAATAAGACTTATTTACTTTTTATTCATTGCTTACCATGCTTGGTATTGTAACTGCATTATTTTCTGAGTTCTTGCGCGCTCAACAGGTGTGTCGATGCATTTCGTGTTGCAACCAAAATGCAATTTTGCATACAGCGTTTTTTGCGAGCCAATCGTGTTTCAGAAAATGATATACTTGACAGTTGACATCGAGCGCAATCGTGACACGTGGATGCACAAAAACAATGGCGTTTTACGTCAGAATATTCAAATTCCCCAAGTATACTTGCAAGTATGTACGTGAGAAATTGTAACGCATTGTAAAGGGGCTTGAAGGAACAATAGGCGGGCGAACCCACGGTCTAAGCGTAAGCTCGGTGAGTAACAAAGAAAACAAACATTAATTAGTAATTAGCGACAACAATCGTCGAGGCTGTCTGTCCATTTAGAGGCGTTGTGAACATCGCGCGCTTTTCGGTGATCCCACTTCTGATATAAACTGTTTAGAATTTACTTTTATTTTTTTAATGGCATTAGTTGGAGTTTGTGTCAGTGTCAAGTAAATAAGATTCATAACATTTTGTTTTTAAGTAAAAGGTGGGGAAACGAAACGCGCTTATACAAAACAACGACATCAAAGGACAAATGATAAGGATAGTCAGAACAGGAGATTTCATACTCGTAGAAGTATATGTAATTAATGTGCTAGAGTTATTATTACTATAGTTTGTATTGGCTTGGCATTTTGTCAGGTTGTAAGTTGGTATCTATTATAGTAGGGTAGTAGTCATGTTAAAAGGTCCAAAACCGTCTGGAGCAAATAAAGATTGCTAAGAATTTAGCACTAACATTTCAGATTGCAATAATATTTTTATCACAAATTATATGCCAATTGCATATCTCATTATAATAATTGGATTTCGATAGACTGTACAATTTTACTGTCGATCATATTTTACTAATCGTTAGGTCTCTTTGTGATACTTAATAAGCCATTCAGTTATAATGTTAAGGCGTTTACAAAGTAGTTTGCTTCTTTGTAAGGAACGGCGAGTGGAAACGAGATGCTAGATAAGGATGGCGACTTATAATCCAAATGTCAAGATCGTCTCAGCCTGGCTAGAGTCTGGTAGAGCTGAGAATTACGCAAGCTGGACTAGTAATTTACTTGAAAGTGCCACTTTTTGTGTACTTTTTTCTTCTTCTTCATCTGTCGTGTGAGTTTTAAGTCAATCGACCAGGTTTACTTTTAGGTGTTTTTATAAAATCATGCCTATATTGGTTGCGGGATAGGCAGAGCTTCCACAGTTTAAAGCCATTATGCAAGTCTTATAATCTATATGAGCCATTTCAGATAGGATTTGGTTTAACTAATAACTCCCATTCATTTTATTATTGCAAGTAAATAAGATCTACTAGAAAACTACTACCTAGTTATACTGCAAGTTTTTTACTGGAATTGACTTTTACCTGCAAAATACGAACGATCATGTTAATTTTAAGTTATAGTCTTGTTCTCATGTAAGTGACTTGTAATTAGGTCTTTTATGAGAATAAAGTTTCTTTAAACCTATCTTCCAGCATGAAAAAAACTGACTGTTTATTTTCAAACAGTAAATACAAGTTTAAGAGTTGTTGTGTACAACGTATTAGAAAATTACAAGCTAAAATTGAATGAAAGGTGACCACATGGTACGTTAGTGTATTATATTACTCCATGTCACATGTAATAAAGATTTATTGATTGAAAATTATAGGTTATATTCTATTGTACGGTTAGTTTTTTCTATATCTATTGTTCAATCAGAAGTCAGTCAATTACTTTTATGTTATTTGTAATAAAGAGGAAAGTACTCGTAGCTTGGTAAATAGGAAGGGTTAGAAATAAGATGTAAATGCTTTTATTTAAAATAAGGAACTAAAATTACTTTCATTTAATCTTCGGAATTAAAAGGCAGTTTTTTGTAAATTTAACGATGAACATGAGCTTAATAAATTACTGTGAGAAAAGTGACTATGTCACTCTTATCAATATATCTTTCTAATGTATGATATCATAATCTCATTAAATCAGATATATAATCTTACTAAGTGGTTTCACTACAGGATGGAAAGCTAAGTTTCATAACTTTATGGACGAGATGTCTTTGGCATTTCGGATTTCTTTTAGCTAAAATCTAGATAAGAAACTAAAAATACCTTGAGAAACCAGTTGATCTAGGCTAGTAATTGTACAGAAATTCAGTAAATCACCTTGCGTCCAGTGACACCGTATTACAGCATTTCTCGTCTATTAAGCTGCGGAAATAGCCAGTTAAACTAGAGCTAGTGACTTTAAGAAACATCTAGATGCCTAGATTTCTAGACATCTAGATCTTTCTATCTTGAAAGATCTATTATCTGTAGACACGGCTTACCTTACTAGAATGCTTTTATCTATGTCTTGTGCAGCTTTGCGGATTGCAGTCTAATCCGTAGTTTTATGATTTCCTGAAGGAATAAGTTTTGGTCTTGCAGTATTTTTTTATAATGCAGTTTTTTATTAGTATCTGTTTAAGATTGATCAAAATTTTAAGAACAGAAGCAGAGTCAATTGATAAATTATCTCTGGTTAACTTTGTATTATGTTATGGCAGAGTTGGTTATGTTATGATGACGTTACATGATACTTTGATTGACAGTTTGATAGTCAAATAGCCTGACATTTTGCTCTCCCCCTCCACGTAATGATGACTAGGCTACCTATAATGTACATAACGTACAAATCATGTTTAATGGTTGACAAGACGTAAGAATTTTGCAAAATCTCGTTAAGCCATAGAAGTTGCAAAACTTATACAAATTATGTAGCAAATAATACACCACAGAAATACATACATATGTGATAAGAGGTTTAATTTAAATGTTAGTCTAATTGACTGAGTGACAAAATAAGGATTTCGCACATAGTACATTTTTAAATACTACCTGTGTCATGTTTATTTTTGTTAAATGTGTATGCCTTATAAGCTGAATAGAAAAAGAAGCATTTTTTATGCATACTGATAAGCCAGAAGAAAGATCCACATACGAGTAAGTGGCGAAAACGACGTGATCGATAAAGTGAAGTAACATGAGATTTAAATATATTGTGTAGTTTTGTATCCAAAATATTTGAATCCATTGTAACTGTACTTATATATTTTTTAAGTTATGTACTGTGTTACCCCTACCAATCGGTCATGAATTTATTTACATTTAATAGCTCTATAGTGTCTTAGTAATCTGTGCTATATCCCTGAATGTAGAACCTTAGTCCGGCAGGTGCAGAACCGAGGCCGGAATAACCAATAGCTACATACTTACAACATTAGTGTGAACACATGAATTGTTTCAGACGAGGCAGCCGAGTTCTAAGAATGAAGTGACCAGCTTCTAGTAGTACAATGAGAGTATCAGTACAGTACGTATAGTAGTAGTAATCTGTGCTGTATCTCTGAGTGTAGAACATTAGTCCGGCAGGTGCAGAACCGAGGCCGGAATGACCATTAGCTACATACTTACAGCATTAGTGTGAACACATGAATTGTATCAGACGAGGCAGCCGAGTTCTAAGAATGAAGTGACCAGCTTCTAGTAGTACAATGAGAGTATCAGTACAGTAGGTATAGTAGTAGTGATCTGTGCTGTATCCCTGAGTGTAGGACATTAGTCCGGCAGGTGCAGAACCGAGGCCGGAATGACCATTAGCTACATACTTACAACATTAGGGTGTACTTACAGCATGAATTGTTTAAGACGATGCAACCAAGTTGTACAATGAAGTGGTTTGAACTTAATTGATTTTTCTTGTCAGTAGGTGGATGTTTATTTGGTTGCAAGCAAATTGCAATGCTTTTAGGTCTGTAAAGTGGAAAACTAGGTAATTACATAATACCTACTGTCCTGCAACCAAATACTTGCTGGAATCTAAGGTTTCTAGCTAATGTTTTCTTTTAAGTATTTATTATAAGATCAATGAAAATTCTTAACTCGGATCAATTTATCAAAAAAGTATTTTCGAAAGATTTGTGTCTATTTAGAACATTGCTTAACAAAATAACTAATATAATAACTGTACAAGTTATAAGTAATTTATGTAAAAATGTTTTTTAAGTATTATTTATCTGTATTTAATAGAACATAACAATTCGCACCTTTAGGATTAATTAATAAGATAATAATTAACAACATCATGGGCTCGATTCTAGATTTGCCGGCTAAAACTAAAATTAAAATCTATTTGTCACTTTACAACTAAAAACATTGGAAAAGAACAGGAGCTTTATTCTCTCCTGTTTTTGATTTATAGTCGGTGGTTTTATGCGTTTTCTGACATTTTTATCCACCGTCATATTATTTGGTGGATGAAATTTACAGAAATTCTTGGGAAACGTGGAATAGCCCGTCAGAATCTAGCCGACAAAGTGTAAAACCATAGAGTATAAATCGTCTGTCTTCTTTTAATTTTATTATTTTGAAAGTGACAGATAGATTTTGATTTTAGTTTTTGCCGGTGGTATCTAGAATCGAGCCCAGTATCGTACGTACTCGTATACACTTGCTCTTTACAATTGTTCCGCGTTCAATACTAAGTAGGTGTGGTATCTAGTTGGAGTCATCTTCACATAACATTTATTACAAGTAACAAGTATACGTAACCCCGGGGTGGCGGTCGTGACCTGGGAAATCGCAGGAATACATTTAAATAGGGAGACGTCTTTTTAACTCAATTGTATGTAGCGCGCAACATTATGCGCATATTTTGTTTAGAATTTGTATTGGGGAAGTAATGGGTAAATTGTGCAATAAAATTAACTTATGTTTTTGTCATAATCATTTTTTTATGTATCCTGTATCGTGTCCTACTGCAACATAAAGGCTCATCATCAGTACACAAATAAATATTTATATTTAGTTGTAATGTAGTCTAGAATAAATAAATTCTGGTAAATACTGTGAAAATTATTTTTATTTCTGTACATATTTCGCAGTGGTTGAGGTAAGACTACGAAGACAAAATAAATAATTGAAATATGATTCTAGGCAAAAAATGGCAGGTATAGCCCTGCCAGGAATTAAAAATACCTGTCACAGAGAAAAATAGAGACAGAATAAGAGATAGACTTATGCACTTGCTATAAGCCCTTTCCTTTCCTATGGGTATTTTTAATTCCTGGGAGGGGCACAGGTAGGTACACTGACCGTGTGTACCAAGATAGCGTTGGCTAATATTATATTTTCTTTGACCAATGTGTGTGTTTATCCACTCCGAAGTTGTAATACCTTAGGTTGCCGATTTCTTAAAACTTACAAAATACTGTTCGGTTAGAACGTATTAGAAACAGTTGCGGTTGTCTTGAAACACCAAAGTGTTGCCACTTGGTGCCAAATTAGCTCTGGTGAACCGTACCGACTATAATTTAGACCTTTCCGTTGGCCGTGGTTAAATCAGCTGATTCAGTTGATTCCTTGGTTTTGGTTTTCCCACGGAAGGCTAACTATTCTATGCACTCTGAACTTTGCGTTGAGCAATCCTGACCGAGTTTAGCAGTTCACAAACATTTACAAATCGAGTTGTCACTCTTCTATTCATAAAAATATGACGAAAAGTTATCACAATGGGGCGCTCTATCTTTAGGCCTATTTGTAGAGCATGGTGAATCGATTTTTAAAGGTGATTGCAAAGAATTTGCATACCTTCTCACACCATTGTCTACAATTAAGGCCAAATGAACTCCATTATCGTCCAATACGAATGTCCCCTTATAAAGACTTCAACGCGTTGCGGACGCATAGAAAATACAACGTAAATTATTATATCGAGTGCGAATATCGACGTAAATTGCTCACTTATCTCCATAATAACTTAGAGTTGGGACGATAAATGTATAATTCAAATAAGAGCTGCCGTAAATTGTTTTAATTGAGGACAAGGATGTCTAGGTGCGGGGCGGCGGGTGTGAGGCGCGGTGCGCGGGCGCGGGAGGGGGGCGCAGGCGAGTAAACGTATTCACCTGCGGAGATCGGCTGAGGGTCGTCCTTGCTGCTGCCCTGCCGCACCAACATGAGTGAACTTCCGCCGGACACGTTATACTTTACACACACTTCACTAGGAAACTAGCGCGGAGGTCGCCGATAGAGAGCGTTCGCACCGCGTGATCGCTGAAAACTAAACCCGCTCTCGCGCCGGCGCCGCGCGCGCACCAGCCTCGGAACGAAAGTGCGCTGGAAAGGGACGACCGCTCGTTTCTTTCTTTCACACCTGCAGCGAAAAATAAGGCTTTCTTATCGATGCGTAGCCGATAGTTCAATGTGCTGTGATTGGGCGTGCTGGGCTTGCAAAACAATTCAAACAAAAAGTTGTGAGATCGATTCGCACAATAGGTCACGTACGGCAAAGGTGATTTTTCAAGTACATAAACATGCGCTGGCACTATTGTATAGCTCATTGAGTATAGAGTTGAAAGCATTATTAAAGTAGCGTTTGACGTGTTGTCTATCAAGCATTGTATTTGTTTGCGACGATCACAACAATATCGGAAATACATAAGAAAATTTGCTGTAACGACAAAATAAGCACTTACCAACCCACTCTTTATTGTAACCATTTCGACCGCAGCGCAGGCATCAATCCCGTCAATTTCCTTGCGCGCGCAACCACGAGGAAGGTCTTACGCGTGCGCGGGCGCAGCGGGGATGCGCGCCCTTGCGGAACAAGCCGCCCACCGCTCTTTTCCGCCTTCGTAGGTTCCTAGATTTCCTACTCACTTTCCTTGCGCATTGTAACGTCAAATTTCTTTCTTAACAGTATCTATTTACTTTGGCGTAGATTAAACTACAAATTTATTCATAGGTAGGTATTTCTTAGGCCTTTTTATTAATAATTCTTTGGAGTTAATGAATTACCTACAAATAAAATGTACGAAAAAAATAATGATGTATAGCCACTCTTTTACTGCGTATATTTGTTTAAAAAAAAGCACAGAAAACTTTGAAGGTTTAAATTAATTTGAAAAATATATTACCGCACCTCAATAAAACTGATGACTTTTAGATATAAATTATGTAACTTTCAAAGTATTTCATAAGATTCATATCGTAAGTAAAATCGTTCTTAAAGCAGCACAGAAAAATTATAACCAAAATTATTAAAATTCAACAGTGTTCGGTCCGTATAGATGTAAAATAATTTATAACTGAAAAGTATACACAAGGTCAGGGCGAGGGCCTATTTTCCTAATTTTGTATGTTTATGTTTATAAAGTAGTTGATTATATAACTACTTGGAAGGAAAACAGAGCGTGTCGTAACTCTACATACCTATTCTCATCGGTGCTAACTTAAAATTATACTGTACATTGATACATTAGATCACAAACATTATACACAGGTGACCAAAACCAGCAATGTTTAACAAAATTAAAAACACTCGGATGTGGCTAAATGTCAAGACACGCACTGTATATTTCCATGCAGGCAGTAAACTATAAAACCAACTAACTCTATTTCACGCTTACGATTTTGATAATAGATTAGCATAAATTATGATTATAATAATAATACATACCTAATGAATTACCTACTTATTTTTATTGTATTTAGATGGATGTTAGCAATTAATTAATTTTGTTACTTATTTTTGAGTTTGTAAATCTTGGCAACTTCCTACTCACAACTAAATTCAACGACTGACGGTGTTGGGATTTGACATACTGAACATATTTATCTTTGAAATTTAGTTTTTTTTGGATATATGTTATGTGAACCAATGCCCTAAAAAGGGTAGGCACATACGATTGCTATATTTTTTTATATTGCATAATACATTAATGGCACTAAAATGCACAAATAAATTAGATTATTTATTGAACAAAATCTTTATTTAAATACTTATTTACATTGATTATGATATAAACATAAAAAAATCTTCATTCTTAACTAATATAACCAATCATTCAATTATCTAGTTCTTTTTTACATTATTTACATAACATACATAATATAGCTTCTTTATTTAGTTAATAGATCTTATTGAGTATTTTAATATTTTTTCTAGTACATTTTCAACGAAATTTGTGTTTGTACATTAAAATGCATTGATGATAATTATTTGTACTAAATTAATTAGACATGGAATTTTATAATTAAACTAAAATAAATAAATTAGGTAACTTTAGTTCATTCTACAGTAAACCTAATTAAATTCCTTTGTTTTATTCTAAATCACATGGATACGATAAAAAACAACTGACTTGTATATAGTCGTAATACTCACATTGCATTGAATACACAAAATTAAATTTAAATTCTGAACAGATTTTTGCTACGGCGTACCATTAACGTAGAGCTCGTAGACAGCAAGCTACGAAATAGTAAATGAACTTTTTAATTTGAACTAATAATAATAATATCGCACTCGTAGCTTTTTCTAAGCTAATGTAATACTGCCGATCGCAAACAAGTTGGAATATGGGTGGGCAGATGATGATGAAGGTTTATTGTTAGAATTATCCGAAGTTCTCGAAGTGATGTATGAAGTAAGGCAGCCGGCGAGTGCGGTTCACTTGCTCGCACGCAGACATGATGGACTTGGTGAGGGGACGGGGGCCGCAGGAAAATACTCCAATTTTAGATACCTAAAAAAATAAAAGGAGTTATAAATGTCATTGAAAGTCAAATATCTTTTACTAACAGACCCAAAATAATCTCACCAGTCACCTGTGCAGTGAAACATTTTATACACTGAAATTCATAATACTAATGTAATATGAAAAAAAAACTGCTATCAACTTAACTGGTACCAATTCGTAGTTGCTAAAATCACTACTTGACTACCTGTGATTTTTTATGATGAGAGAACAGAAAGAGACGGCAATCTTTCAAGTCAAGATTTAGCTAAGTTGTGCTCTCTACGAATCGATAGGATTACGTCTCAATTTTATCAAATTTTACCATTTATACAGGATGATGATTAATGACATATACCCAATAATAGAATGAAATTGTATTTGATCAAATATACATTTCATCACATTTTTTAAGTTTCCTAATGTATTTAAATTTTTATGTATGTATTTGAAATACGTACATAACTGTGTTTCTTCTGCACAAACTTGAGGAAGGACGACATGTCCGGCCTGCCGAAGTGGTTGACAGCCTTCAGGCCCGTGAACATGGACGTGCGCGACAGACGCTGGAAGTGGTTCTCGCAGATGTACTAGAATAATTTAAAATAGCATTTTTAGTAAATAACAGAATTTCACATATTATTCAAAGCTATGGAAAAATAGGCCTCATACATTATTTTCAAATTAAATCTACCATAAAGAATGATTACGATAATGATAAGCCTGAAAAGGTGATGTCGCATCTTGATGTTCCAAACGAAAAATCTAATTTCACGTTTAATAAAGTGAATTAAGTTGGACACTAACCAGCATAGTGGTCCTAAGATCGAACTTGTGGAAGAACTGCGTGATGAAGATGTGGATCTCGAGGACGTTGGTGACGTCCTTCTTCTCCACGTCTCTCAATACGTCGATGAACCACTCGAAGTGTTTGTGCGATGGACAGATCCAGAGGAAGTACACCTGGAGATAAAGTAAACAAATAAAGAAAAAAAAGGGTCACATGGAAAAGAAGTCCTTGATACATAGATATATAAAGAATGAGCCAAAAAATGTGCAGAACAGTTTCACGGAAGTTCAAGTCAGAATTATCTCTAAGAAGGGACATATAACTGCTTACTCTATGTATTTCACTACTGTACTATGTACTGTACCTCTAACTTAATTTCACTTTACAATAGGAAAATACTTTCTATGACTACAAAAAGAGTATGGTTATCGAATTTCAGATTCGTTACAACCAAAAAAAAAATTGGACGATGCCGTACACGGTACTAGAGGTACTCACCTTTTTACATGCAACTCCTGAGTATCTATTGGTAGAGGTACCAAAGACCAGGTCGTTGAGGATGGAAGCGTATGGAGTGACTCCGATTCCACCGCCCACCATCACAGCGACTTCGAACTTGTACCAATCCTGGTTGCCACCACCGAAAGGTCCTTGGATTCTGTCAAAGATTTACAAAATATAGAATCTTAGATAATGTTCATCAACTAGAATTCATTGTAACATATCTAATGCATTTCCTCCCGGGCATGCTGTAAAAGTCAGCTAAGGGATCCGAGGGTTTCAGTATATTGCAATTTAGGCGATGGGCTGACAACCTGTCACTACAGCAATGTATCTACAAATCTATCTTAACTGACCCTTATAACTTTGTCAGACGTGACGCAACGACCTTTGTTTAGGTTGTTTACGTTCTGCCTACCCCATTAGGGATAAAGGCGTGATTATATGTATGTATGTATGTATGTAACATATCTGAAAGCAAAGAAAAATATGCTAAAACATATTTTACATAAGTAACTACTCGTACTAAATGTTTGTTAGTATAATATCGCGGTACTCTATGTAATATCCTTCAAAGAAGTGCAAGTCATATTGGTGTAGTTAAGTAATGTAAAATACACTTAACATTGGGAAAAATCTTTTAAATGTATATGCAAATAAACAAAACATCGCTTAGTGAGTTTGCACAAATTATTTAACATAAGCGTTTGTTCCGTAATGTTTTTAAGAATATTTATTATTTGCTTACTCAACACTATGTTGAAAAGTCAAATAGATAACTTCGCAAAAGGAAATACAGAGTTGCAATGATATTAATATCCAAACAGTTAAGTTACCTATTCCCCAAATCTTTTTTTCTAATTCTTAATTTTACCTTATCTTAGGTTGATCCTCTGGATTGTAGTTACAAGGATCAAAGTAGTTTCTTAACTTCCAGGTCCAGGGACCCTGAGCTTTGATATGACACGAGAGGAAATTCTCGTGAGGAGCAGATGTCAAAGTAAAGGAGTGGAACTCTTCCTTCTTGAACGCTGTGCAAGCTAGACGCACCCATTGACCTAGAAAAATATAAACAGCTGATTAGTAAGGTATTAAAAGTAAGGAAATAGAACAATAATATTTGAAATAGTTTAATAAGGAATCAAGAAATAATAGAAACCAACCTGACAAGTATTTTAGGTTTGGTGGTCTGTAAAACTTGATTTTGATGACATCTGATGGCAACATTTCAGTTTCAAGAACATCTAATGCTAAGTATTTGGTACGGAGGGATACCACCTGCAAAAAAGAATACGTAATTAGATTTAATAAGGTGAACATAAAATAAGCATTTTATGAAAAATAATCAAAGACATTACCTTATCTAATGTATAAATAATAGCAGGGCCAAGGAAGAAGATCCAAAACCGAGGAGCTCCTGTGAGCCTGGCCAAGCCATGAACAAGGCAGAGTGCATACAACGCCACGTGGAGGGAATGTGCGCGCCAGAACCACGGATATGCGCGCTTGCGGATCGTTGGATGCGCGAAGATGAAGATGATGCACATTATCACGAAGAGCATAACCCCACTGATACCTAAAACATAATATTCACATATAAGTTTCTACTGATATCAAGGAATAGCACATTACCGCTTGCCTGGTGGAAACTCACCTGTGATGGTTTGGAAGACCCAGTAAGTAATACCAGGACGGAAATCTGATGTGAAGTGGACCTCTTTAGTAAGACAGCGTAGGTTTTCAACAGGCTGAGTAGACACATGGTAGAAGTTCACCATATGCCCAGCAGTATGGAGTAACGAAAAGAACAATGCTGTGCAAGCGACAATTTTGTGGAACTGGATGCTCGAGTCTAAGGGGATGTATTGTTGGATGCTGAATTCCTGAAAATTACAAAAAAAACGTGTTGGCAGAGTAACTATCAGAAAATGCTTACCCAACGATCAAATGATAAATAAAATTATAAAAAGGGTAAAACTCTTATTTAGAACACTCACCTTTAATTTTGTTAGCAAATTTCTGGACATGGTCAGAAGCAACAAACTGTAACAGAATGACAATGACGCAGCAGATCCTCTGGTGATAGCGATGCCCACACCCATGATATGTCTCAAATCAAGATGTTCAGACATAAACGAATAATGGGCAAATCTTTCCACGAAGAGACCGATGGTAACGACGTAGAAGACAAACAAGTAGAATATGTTTTGCCTGTTTTCTTCTAAGAAGGTGGTGATGTAGTCCCATTTTAAGCAAAACCAGTGTCTGGAAATGAAGAGAATATTGAGAAATGTAAGCGGCAAGAATTTGAAAAGTGCAGTCTCGTGCAGAGAATGGAAGCGACCCTCGTGCCGGGTTGTTCCTGGCGCAACAGTTGTCCGTTGCCATACAACGAGGAAACGCGGCAAGTGTAATGGGGACTTTTGCGCCCGGTACAATTCGGGGCGGTCTTTTTGACGAGTGTTTAAGATAGCACTAATTGATTATGTATTTTTTAAATTTTAGTTTAAGTTTGTGATGACAGAAAATAAATATGACTGATTTATTCTTTAAAAAAATAATTGTAAAGGGATATAGATTTTTTTTATATTTTTTACCTTGACTGTTCCATAGCAGGTTCAATATGGAAGCTGGTCATTCTCGCTACATTAGTGGAAGTATCTAAGAAATTATGTTTGGCGCCTTTGCAGTCCAGTCCGATTGCTACGAATTCTCCTTTGTATTCTTTCATCATCACTTTAAAGTCCGAATAAGTGAGATGGTCTTTGTGTTGTAGTCCGGCATCCTAAAATAGCATATTATCGTTTATAAGAGGTATATATATATATGTAGTATTTCCAGATTGTAGCCATCGAAAATGAATGGGATACTTACAGTGAACATTCCATTAATGAGTTCTGTCACATGTTCATCTCTTAGACTAGTGGTCCTTGCTATTTCCACTAGAGATCTCAACATCTCACTAAGTTCGCCTTTGTCAATCACTCCGTTTCTGTCGTTGTCACACATATCAAATATTATGCGAAGCTTCTCATCAGTTGCTCCACGGGAGAATAGAACTACTGTGTCGAGGAACTCCTGAACAAAAATAAAAACATTTTAAACAACCAAACATGGCATGATGCTCAGAAATAAAATGATGGTTAGATTGATGATTTACCTGGAAAGATATTCTTCCATCGCTATCCTTGTCTACAATATTAAACATCTTTTTGACAAAAACAGCATCTGCTTTCATTCCCAGTGCGCTGGCGAACTCACCCTTTGACAGTGAAGTTCTCATTACTATTGACTGCAAACAAAATCATATATTATGGAAGACCATATTTAATGCTTCGATATTACTATTACTACTAATAATCATCACTTTCGCACCTCTGGATCTGCATTTTCAATTTTTCTTCTTTTCTCTCCAGGAGCAAGACCAAATGTTATAGCATATGCTTCTCTGAAGAAATGTTCCAGTTTACGCTGTCTTCGTTCCCTGGTTTCCGCTGTTGCCAGAATTTGCTCACGGTGACCCTGAAATTTGTCAATTTGATTAATTCAATGGTTTTCATTCACTATTTCTCCCTTTTGTCCTCTTATTAACTTGCATACTTACCGAGCTTAAACTTAATGCTTTCTTGTGCTGTGCGAGGAAAGTATCTAACTTCACTAAAAACTTACGACGTGATGCTACTGAATCCATTTCTAATACGAGATCATGTTCTCTTGGAGTCCTTATTAGCACTAGTGGACGTTTATTATGTCGACCTTCCTGAAAATTATTAGATACGTCATTAGAATTATCATTTACGGTTTACTAATCATAATTTATTAGCTTAAATTTTTACCTGACTTTCCAATACTGTAAGTTGTTCAGCATGGTCTAAAGGCAATGTTCGTAGTTTGTCTCCTTTTCTATCTGTCACATGCAATGCGGGTTCTGGCCCAAGTCTGATCTTCACCAACCGCTTATGTGATGCATGTACCCATTCACGACACACCATTTTGTCCACTGATCCTGAAATATATCATAACTGTTATAACAAAGTTTGTTGATTGCTTGCATAACAATACTATGTATTTTTTTTGCTTTTGTTGTACCTTTGTATTGTGCATTCTTGAGTTGCTCTTGTTGAATCTTCAGACGACGTCTTCTACTATTCTGCAGTTTTACCACACCATAACCAGCGCCAGCGCATAGTATTGGCACAAACACAAGTATCAAACATGTGTAGATGTACGCGAACTCATTACCCTGAAACCGAGAAAATGTTGATTAGAAACTTGACATATGGAAAGACGCATCTGACCTATGACAACGATGCTGACTTACTTCAAAGTAATCATATCCTTTCAAATATTTACAAGGAGGCAGCTTAGAAGCGTTCAATTGGTAAGGTTGAGGACAAGGATCATCAGAACTCCAGTGGAAAACGTCTCGTTGAATGTCGTTTGGACCAACTGCAGTACTATTGACAATGATATCCCATAATCTGATGCGGCGAAGTTCTGCGATTTCATCTTTTGTGAAGACTCTGTCAAAAGGAAAATTCAGTTAACAAATTTACCCATAGTCATCCAGTATCTGAGGATTTTCTAGAATCAAAAGATACATACTCATTTTTGTCATTCTCAAACCAAAATCTATCTGCGTCTCTGATTCTTGTAAATTGGTCTATGATGATAGCTCTGAAGAGATCACCAGGGTGCCCAGTTGATTCCAACATTCCACCTAGAATTTTCAAAATATGCTTTACAGATTTTCCCAAGTTATTGGCAATTGTATACTTTCGTTACTAATAATGAAAGTGGTACTCACCGATATAAACATCAATATTATCAAGTCTGCCTCCGTAGGCTTGACTCAACTTTTGTAACAAATCTGGATTCTGTTCAAAAAGCTGCGGGTTGATTTCATTGAATGTTTTTACTTTTGAAAGACCATAATATTCCCTGGCAGTATTATAGTCAGGCAGACCGTTATCTCTTCCTCTCATTATATTTAGAGCTCCAAGATCTCTTCTAGAAAATTCCATCGGTCCAAACAGATTGTCTCGAACATCTGAGCATAGCAAAGCATCTTCACGTTCAGATAACTGCGAAGCCATACCCATGAGAACTTCTTCTATTGGCACTTGTGACATCACATCCTGAAAATTAGAAATATTGTCTATCGGACATCGACTTTTGCCTTCCATAAATAATTGTTTGCAACAAATATTTTTGACGAGTTCCTGACTGTTCAGTTGATCATTTCTTAAGAAAGTAAAGTTATATTTAATTTACTTACATTTCCATCCCACCACGTCTGGCATAGCCTAATAGCATCATGTCCTCCAGGCGCCCTGCTGTATTTGCAGTTCCTATCACGCAGCAGAATCGCTGGTGGAACCAACGTGTGACCAAATCGGAAGGCAGCCACTGCAAAGGCATGGGACACTCCTGGTGCTATATCAGCTTTGTAACCTTTATATAGAGGCATCGGGACTCCCAGAAAAGCGGGAACGTATTCGTACAGGATAACATTCTGGAAATAATAAAGGCATTATCATAAAAAACGTACATGTGTAAAATACCATATTCACGATATATTACACTGTAATTTCAAGAGTTTGTCATATCTTATTGCTTCAGTCAAGGTGTTGTACGGTTTTTACCTGCAGACTAGCAATGACAATACGCCTAGCTCTTTGGAATAGCTGCTCATCGCTCCAGTCAGGATGTTGACGATGGACTCTAGCTGCCACCACGTTGTGCCACCTCAGCAGAAGAATTCCAAATGTCACCATAGCAGGGTTCTGGTTTGTACGAGGGTCGCCCAGTACTGAAATTGTAAGAAAGGTACAAAGTTAGAAAAACTTGGAAGACTATTACCGACCTTCACCATTTCACAGATGTTAAAAACTTACAGAATAGCCGCTCCGGACTGAGCATTCTCATGTAATGTGGAACTGGATTGTTGAACAGTGGCACTCGCTTAGTGTTGCGCAGGGGCATACCTCCTTCACTCGCTAAGCTTCCATTCTGTAAGATGGAAGGTACTCTTTAGTTCTTTGTACATTTTCATGAGGTGGAATAATTAAATACTTAGTTCATTGCGAACCATGGTTATCGAAACGCAAAACAAAAGTAATACTTGTTCAAAAGATGATTTTAATATGAAAGTTTGATAAAGAAGAAGATTTCCTCCGAAATCTATCCATAAAAACTTGAAAACAAAAAAATACAAACAGAAGGAAAAAAAAAGGATAATTCTGGAAGCTCATTATTGTTCAGTCAATTATTAATTCTGTAGTTCAGAAGGACAGTATGAAAGTATAGGTACTGAATGGGTAGTGGTCTCTAATAAAGGTATGGAGTAGGATAATGTACGTAAAGATGCAGGCGTGGCTGCAGGGGGGCACCTGAAATGACCTCATTGCATTCACCCACGCCTCGCTCGTGCTGTACACGAAGCTGCCGTCGATCCACGACGTTATCTGGTTGATCTGGAATAGATGAATGTACAATATTAACAATATGAAAATAACATACAAGATTCTTCCATGATGGACTGGGAGCAAGAGAAAAATATTGAATGTGCCAGCTGCATTTCCTCCCTGGCATGCTGTAAAAACCAGCTAAGGGATCGGAAAGTTTCAGTATATTGCAATTTAGGCGATGGGCTTGTCAGCTGTCACTACTGAAATATACCAACAAATCTATCTTAAATAACCCTCAAAAGTTTGTCAGACGTGGCGGAACGACCTTTGTTTAGGTCCCATTAGGGATAAAGGCGTGATTGTATGTACATATGTGTATATGAAAATAATATCAACTGTCTCTATGGGCACGTGGTCCGAGATTTGGGTTCTCAATACTAAATTATCGTTTTGCAAAATTCTTCCCAATTTGTTTTGAATTAAGAGTCTAAACAGTCTGATATTCGTATTCATCCATCCAACCAACTATACGAAAAAAAAAGTATTATAAAGAGTCAAAATACTTCTACACTGCAAAATATCGTGTGAATTTCAGAGCAGTTTAACCTCCTTTTGTTATGAAATCCATGTTGACAGACGATTTATTATTCATACACTATACATATCTTTGACTATTGTTTACAACCCATACTCAATCATGATTATAGTCATTAACACGAACCTTCAACAGACAGCGTTTGAAACAACCATGGATTTTTTACTCTCATATCAATTACATTAATTAGAGATTCTTCTATTTTTCTATTCTTCTAGATTACAGATAGAAATCGTCCACTGCACTACAGACATAGTTGACTATAAGAGGAGCAGTTGGGTAAAGGTACTAACTGTCAGCGAATCAAGGTTTATTACTTCCAATGCTGGACTGGACGCGATAGAAAACATAGAATGTTCCAGCTGCTTATTCCGGGTATATGAGAATACATCAATCAATAACCAATAAATAACCCCGTCATTACAGCATTACCTAGTCTTCTTTATTTTTAACTGCAATTACACTGTTTTTGGCAAGCCGTTGATGTTCTGCCTATCCCATAGGATCCACAGACGTGATAACATCAATAGTATGTACGTATATCAATTAAATATCGATAGACATCAGACATAGTTGACCATAAGTGGAGAATGCCATGGGTAGGTAGTTGAAGGTATCTACGAGGTATCAACCGTCAATGAATCTGGGTTTATTACGACTGGTGGCCTTCGAATGCCGAGTCGTCAATTGGGTCACATTGCATATCAACTGCATTCGTAATTTACAGTTGCAACTTAGAAATGATCTTCGTTTTTGTAGCACTACCGTGCGTAGTGCTACTATGCATTTTATAACATAATTTGACAGCTATTGACATTTTTGTTAATCAAATAAATTATTCATTTTTTGTGGCGCCTGGAGGGAGCAGAGAGAGGCCTTTGCCCAGCAATGGGACACATAATGGCACTATAAGATAAGAAGATGTGGTGCACTCCAAAAATTATAGGTGCTATTTAACAATACCATTGGATTTAAAAAACGCCAAATTTAACCTTAGTCACCCTTAGTCTTTTTAGATGTTTGAAATACCTACCTATAAGAAAATCATCGTACCTGTTCTCTAGGACTATTAGGGCTCTGTCCAGTGTTCCTATCATAAGCAGCTCTCAGAAAGGGCATGTGCTTGGCTCCTTGGCAGTCTGGGTCGTACATGTGGTCACACTTGTCCACGGGGATCCGGTGGTGCTCGATGGGACAGCCTGACTCCGAAGCCATCACTATTTCACCAGTTACCACTTGACCTGAGGAGTAGAGAAGAAGAAACATAATTTAACGAGGTAGGCATCATCATAGCTACCGTAAAAACTGGCTGGTAATTAGATATAAAAATAAACTCTTTATTGCGGATAATCCGTACAGTTTGAAATAGTTTTAAAATAACAGTGTGCGCAAAGGCGGCCTTAGCGCTTCCAGCGATCTCTTCCAAACCATAATAAAATATACATAGCAAGTAGCTGCGGCAACAACAAATAAAATCCATCAGATTACATTATTACATCGTCGACGTTATCCTTACCAAAGAAATCCAGCAGGGCAGTTCTATTCGTCATCGAAGATAATTCATCCTGACCCTTCATGAAGAGCTTTGAGAGTGTCCTAGCTGCTGCCTGGTGGCATCATGTATACTGCATCAGCGTAAGCACCTTGCATTAAAGACAGACTCATCCTTACCAAAGAAAGCCAGCAGAGCAGTCCTATTGGCCATCGAGGGTAATCCATCTTGCCCTTTCATGAAGAGTTTGGATAGAGTCCTGGCACCAGGCCGGTCAGTACCAGCCATCATGTATACTCCATCAGCGTAAGCCGCCGGAGCCTTGCGCGTGAGTCGACTGCCTGCAAAGAAAAAATCGGCAATTTAGTAAAAAGACTCTTTTACACAAAACAAGTATTAAGAAAGTGGATATTCAGAATCTTATATTTTAGATGAGCTGTTTACAATATGCCTGAAAATTATCAAATAAATTTTAATGAATAGCGTTCTATAAAAGACTTTGACGAAACAAGTGATTCGCTGATGTCAATAATTTTCATAAAACTCTACGTAGGTACTTTATTTAGCTCTACTCTAGCAGATCACAGGCGCGTGACTAATATATCACATTATCCTTTTAGAGACTAATTTTGGCACGATTTGAACCTCTAACCGTCACGAATTTGCGCATCGATGAACCATAAATATGCTTATCTATAGGTATACATAAATTAAAGCTTTCAAATCATAATAACACAGTTTAGCAGATAAAAATTTGGTCGCTAGGTAATTAGTTTTGAGTTATTAGTATTTTTTTGTGCCAATAAAATGCAAACTACCTACTTATTAGAATGATTTTAATTAGCGATTGTGTAGATTTATATTTTAAGAACGACACAGGTGGGCACTTGATTTATTATAGTAGGTACGAGTAAGAGTAACTATAAAACCGATCAACGTTTTTTGGTAAGTTTTAAGACATAGTCACAACTGTGTTGACGTGGCTTATCTATCATACATAATGTTTGTAGAAAAAAGACAGAAGCTTATTAGCTTCTATTTTTTATTAACCCATGTCATACTAGGTATAAATTTAATTCTTCTACTGAATCAATTTGTCATCAATTAAGTTCTTGATAAGAGATTTTGCTTTATACGGGAACGAAGAAACATTATTGTCAATTTTGCACGACATGAATGTACCTACCAACGAAAGCTAAACGTGTTTATGTGATGAAAACCTGCGATAGCCACATACCAACCTGACATTTAAAAAAAATATGAGAGGGGTGGATCTACTATTTATTTTCAGATTTATCGATGCATTCAAATCATGTAATTAATATTATGAATTTATTGCTTTGGCATTGAAAGATATTGCTGGATAGTTCTGATCCTATTCCATGGAATAAAATATTTCTTAGACCGCCTCTTCTTCACAACATTTTTCACACATAATATTTGATTTGCTATATTTTAATCAGCAAGTATTAATTTACTCACTCATTCGGTCTTATAACATAAATTGTCACAGGTTTGGAATGTGTGAATATATTTTATTGTTAATCATCATTGACCGCGCTATTTAAATCATCCACAGTATTATCTAGGTTAATAGTTCTATAAATCATAATATATTCTAATAATTCGGTCATTAAAATAACCATAACATTCAAATGATTCCGTTTGATATTTATTGCAACTGCTAATAAAGCAATAAGCGTCACAACAAAGCCTATTTATTTACTTCATCGTTTGAAAAGGTTATCACACGAAGACAGGTGTTTAAAATGTAGTTATAAAATTTGTTAAAGTTTAAAAGTAATTAAGAGAAAAAAAATGTGGATGTATGAAGAATTTAATTTTCAGAAAGTTTCGTCATTTTTATCTATAAGTTGAAAAAGTCATTCAGGTATATGCAAGACTACATACACTTATGATAGTAACTAATACAGTCAAAATAATTAATTATTAATTAATTTACTTCCATGCTGGACTGGAAGTGATAGAAAAACATAGAATGTGCCAGCTGCATCACCTCCAGAGCATGCTGTAAAAACCAGCTAATGGATTCGAGGGTAATAGTATATTACAATTTTAGGCGATGGGCTGACAACCTGTCACTATAGCAATATACGTCATGATCATCTGTAATAACCCTCAAAACTTGTCAGACGTGGCGGAACGACCTTTGCTTAGGTCGTTTACGCTCTGCCTACCCCATTAGGGATAAAGGCGTGATTATATGTATGTATGTATTAATAATTAAACACAGTCAAAATTAATTAGAAAAATGAATGTGAATCTGATTGATGTTTTGGATGCAGCAGTTCTCCGCTAAAACAAATTAATCCATAAGAGAGATCATGTTACAAGTTGAATACAATTCAGCTAGGTATATTTTGATTATCGAGTATTAAACTAACTTGTACACGTACCGATGGTCGTGATTGATGTGCCGAGTAACGGACACGTCTGAAAATAATTTAGCCTGCGCATGATTCGATGGTGCAACTTTATTGATTTTCTATTTTAAAACCTTGGGCAAAAACATTTTTTTATTAAAATATCTTCATGAAATTTAATTCTGCTTCCATGCTGGACTGGGAGCGAGAGAAAGGAATAGAATTGGCCAGCTGCATTTCCTCCCGTGTAGTAAAAACCAGATAAGGGATTGGAGGTTTTCAGTATATTGCAATTTGGGCGATGGGCTGTCAACCTGTCACTGCAGCAATATACCTACAGGTCTGTCTTAGATGGCCCTAAGGACTTTGTCAGACGTGGCGGAACGACCTTTGTTTGGGTCGTTTACGCTCTGCCTACCCCATTAGAGATAAAGGCGTGATTTTATGTATGTATGAATGAAATTTATTATGGCAGTCAAATATGAAACATCCCACTAATACAGTAACCAAAGATGACAGAGAAAATTTCCCGCTTCCCGCTTCCCGCTAACAGGGTTACTTGGTCAACGAAACTGTTCATGAAGAAATTATTTCAGAAAATAGAAATATATTTGAATTTGTCATACAAATAGTCTGATCGAGGTGGTCATTAAGACTTTTGTTTTTAAATTGGCTGAGCGTGATTTGTTGTGAAAGTTACACAGTTTCATCAAATGAGCTATCCCAATCAGTTTTCAGGAAGTTGTCCTTTACACCCTTTACAGGCGTTTTCAGTGACGTATACCGTTATCAAAAGTTGCGCATGATTGAATGGCGCAAACCTCAGCATGTGCTAACGCATGGCTGCATTGACCGCAAATTAGGAACGAGGAGAGTTTCAATTTCAAGTATAAAGAATTAAAGACATATCTAATTAGTGTACGTGATTACATGGGCTAATGGACAATTAGTTTAATACTATGTGCTTTCAGTTGAATAGTTCAAAGTTATTGAGAAATGCCATTACAAAAATTATTTTTAGGTGTTGCGCTTTATTTTTATAATTTCCTTTATAATATATTTTTAATTTCTGATATTCCTCTATTTTTTTAAAACAGAATCAGAATAGCTAAATTATTAATAGAATGTAATGAAATATCAAATATAAATCTTCTCAAAATAACTGGATGTCCATTAAAACAACAAAGTTAGCGAAATAACCATTATTTCAATGGTTTGAAAGTGTGAGAATCTGCACGTGGGAACCGCGCTCTTTTCCTCTTAGTAACTGCCATCAGCTAAGGTAATCGTTGTTCTGTATACTTAACTCACTGCTTCTACTAATATAATATAACTTCTTATTTACGTTTACAGTGATTTCTTATCCTTTAATCCATACTACATATGCTTTTATTTTCGTCTAGGAAAAGTTTTATTTGCTCAAACTTCTGTCATAAAGGTAGGCAGGTTGCTATATATTGTTTTGTGTTTTTATGTGACTGTCCCGGCATAAAATTGGAGCCAAGACTATAATGTTTGTTGGTATTTTTAATTATCTATATTTTAAATTGCTTCTCTCTTCTTAAGTTACTCCAGTATTACCTATAAAAATAAACCAAATATTTCTTCATACCATTGACCTACGTTAGACCTCAACTCTTCACATACACTACATGCCATGTCACTACCAACGTATAATTCTCAATTGAAGTATTAAATTCAACATGACGATAATTATTACGATTATCGACTCTCAGTATAAATTGCTCACGTTACGATAATCACACGACTAGACCGCTAGAGGTTATATTTCACGCATATGATAAATCTTTAGATTATTAGTGCATTATTTGTCTTAGTAATGATTTATTTCGTGGTTCAATTTTATGATCTTGACTCTCTGGCCTCTTTAATGATTTGTTCATTATAAATATTTCGTCATTTGGTACGTTCGATGGTATTTATACGTATACCTTACTTCCTACATCACAATGTTAAGAAGCTGTTTGTATACCAAAGCAATTTAAAATTAAAAGTTTACTTTTAAAATCGATTGGTGTAGTGCAGATAGTAGGTACATAAAACAATAAATCACTCCTACAAAAGTAATAAATAGCAACATTTAAAATTAATGTGTTTCGTTGATTGCCGTAATAGATCGCAATATTTCTCGCTAGGCTCACGATATTTACATTTAATAATACATATATACATATAATAACACCTTTATCCCTAATGGGATAGGCAGAGCGTAAACGACCTAAACAAATGTCGTTCCGCCAAATCTGACAAGTTTTTTAAGGGTTATTTAAGATACGCATACATACATATAATCACGCCTTTATCTCTAATGGGGTAGGCAGAGCGAAAGCAACCCAAACAAAGGTCGTTCCGCCACGTCGGACAAAGTTTGAGGGTTATCTAGGTATACATATAATAAATCTCTAGAAGGGTCGTGTCTGTACATTGCATATTTTTACAAAAAATAATAATGCGGCAGTCATTATTAACGATATAAAGATCAAAACGTTTTTTTTTAGATTTTTTGTCTGTCTGTCTGTCTGTATGTTACCACATCACGCCAAAACTACTGAACTGATTTCCATTGGATTTTTTTATTCAACTGTTTGTTTGTTACCCGGGTTGCAACGTAGGATACCTAAAATCACGCTACATGACCTAGGGGGTAGGCAGGAAATTGAAATTTGACTGCTTCTTAACCGATTTTTATGGAACTTTTTTTATTCGACTGAACATTATTTAAAATCAAAGTTACGATACAAATAATTACGCCTCATGACTTAGGAGGTAGGTATAAAATTGAATTTCGGTCGTTTTTAACCGATTTTGATGGAACTTTTTTTGTTCGACTGAGCATTACGTAAACTCAAAGTTACGATACAAATAATCACGCCTCCTGACTTAAGGGGTAGACAGGATATTGAACTCTGATCGTTTTTTACCGATCTTAAAGGAACTTTTTATTTGACTGAGTTTTTTTAATTAGCTGGTGTCCAGCTTAGGTTAGAAATAATCACGCAAACTATTCTAATATTGAGTAAGTACCCCAGTTTGTATGAAAAACACGCAGTGTCGAACATACTGAAAACGCTTCTCCTCCACTGCGTGTTTTCCGTACAAACCGGGGGTACGAAGTCGCGGGCACAGCTATACATCATACATAAGTTAGCTTTTTGTCTATTATAAAAACGTAAGTTGTAAATAATCTTAAATTTTCAATAGTTTAATGACAAATTCAACGAAAAAATTGAATCATGATTTGTATATAATTAATTGATCCCAAAACAAAAAGAAATGGAAACAAAAAACAACTGCTAGGTAACATAAATCCTTCCATATTTAAGTAGACAGGTACATAGAATACCTACTATAGTGTACTCTGCTCGCATAGGTGTAATGTAAGACTATATTCTATTCCAATTATGTAAAATTTAAATCAATGAAATACATGGTTGTTTAAAATCATAACCGCCACGCGTACGGAGTCGCGGGCACAGCTAGTTTAATATATATTTGTAGGTATGTTGCTGTAGTGACAGGTTGTCAGCCCATTGCCTAAATAACAATATACTGAAAGCCTCGGATCCCTAAGCTGGTTTTACAGCATGCCCAGGAGGAAACTCTCGCTCGCAGTCCACCATGGATGAAACACATTTAATAATAAACAAACACATTTTAAGTTTTGTGTAAAAGTTATTGTGTAAATTGGAAAGCTATTCAATGAGATAAAATTCGCTTTCAATGCATTTAAGCACATTATTTTGCCAATATTACAAAAAAAAACATTTTCCCTTGCTTTAGTTACGCTTCAGTACCTATAACGGAAAAAGTTGTAAACAAACGCACGTTCTTTCTATATTATTATTGTACATTTTTAATAGCCTTATTCTCATAAAACCTTATGCAACTGCCCTTCCTATGAAGTTTCTGGCATACTTTTAGGCTGATTTTCCACCGGATTGTTTTGAACTGAATTAGAGTAAATCTTTTGAATCTCTCGTGCATATTTAAAGCCTTGGTACTATTCTTCTTCTTCTTCTTGCAGTGCCTCTCTATTACTGAATATTGGCCGTCAGCTATGCATACTTTCGCGGAACTGTAAAGGGCTTCAAATGTTGGGTTACAAAATTAAATAAAAAACTACTTAGATCTGTTCAAATATAAAAAAAATATTAACAAGTCTAAGTATAAAAAGATTTAAAAAAAAATACCTATGCATAAAACTGGACTCATGGAACTAACGCATATCTAATCTAATAAAGACCAATGGCGTCTCTCCTGTCAGTGACCAATATATTTGCTAACTACTTATTAAATTTATATCCAAACCAAACCAGTGGAAATTCACCTTAATTTTGTGTAGTGTCACGGCCTTCGTCGTTCGGACGAATGCGTGTCCACTAGGCAATGTTTGTTCATTTGTATTACGAAATGTTTAGTGTAGAATTAATCTTGACATGAAATACCTCACGTAGAGTAGATACACATGTTAATACTTATTGTTGTAATAATAAATGTTTTCATTTATCATGCTTCGTTACTTAAAATAAATGGAATTACTTGGAAGAGTTCAGAAATGCTATGCATATTGAAAAGATTTATATTAAAATATCTTAGTTTTGTCTAGCTTCCGAATATTCATTTGGTTTAGTATCGCTATATAATAATGCCTGTTGTAATATGTTTTTCGTAAAAATACTCGTATTCAATGTTTGAACACGACCCTTCCAGATATTTATTAAGTATAATGTACATGTCAAAGGATTACGATGATAATAGCTTTTTTTTTTAGCAAAAAGACTAGGATTTTTATAACCTCGGACTTTGATAATATACTTGTCATAATCCAGAGAAACGTCTAGGATTTTGAAAAAAAAAATTGACTCACATAGACTACTTTTTTTTACATGGTTCCCACCAAAACTCAATAATAAGCAGCAGTTAAAACTGCGGCGCAAAAAGCTGATTATCTGGAAGAATAAAGATTCCGTGCTTCGGAAGGCACGTTAAGCTATTAGTCCCAGTCGCTGTCGTTGATAGTGGTCGTTACGCAAATCATGTCAGAGGCCTATTAGTTGTGCTATTAGGCGGTTAGAAACTCTTACATCATGGTTTATAGGGTCGATCGACTCGAAACGTGGTAAAAAGCTTTTTATTCTTAAGTGAGGCAAAGTATTTATGATTTTTTTTGAGTCAGGCAATGGATGGGCTGGATTCGGATGGATTGGGCTGTATCTCTTCAAACAGAGCACCTAATCCGTCAGTATCAAATAGCTGAGCTTTTGTTTGTGTATTTACATTTTATCATGTTTGTATTTAGTATAAAAGCGAACCAAATAAATAATATAAAAAAGTCCTTTTGCAGCGTGTATAGTGAGTGTACAAAGTATCTTAAAACCATTTAACAGTCAATTTTAAGACGATTTAGTCACTGGATCATCACCGCATGGTTTAAAGGCTGTAGCTACCAGACGAACCTACACACCATGGCGGCAGACTAACACCATCCGATGCGTATAAGTGGCCTACATGCTCCAAACATGGAATCAGTCATTTTCACGATGATTTAGTCAACCCTTGTTCACCTCTTACTCTACTATGCCATTCTACGGGAGCATTTGAGTCAACTCTTTGTGATTCACACTGACTTGCAGTTCATCAATCCATAACTAGATGGCAACCTCAAGGTTTTTATATCGCAATGTAAGACTTAAAATCGTCCTTAAATATATAAATTACGATAGTTCCACAGACTACTTTTATTTATATCTAAGTAATTTATCGCCCCACTGTTTCACCCGCCCGAAATATTGTCATCTTGTAGATCCAACATATTTGACAGAGTGCCTTCAATCAGTGCAAATCTTGGTAAATTATCTTGATCGGTCGAATAGCAGAATGTAATTTAAAAAACCACTTAATTTTGAAATATGTTTTCTGTTCCAGGGTTCTAGAATCATATCAATAGCATCAGAAAACTGGTAGAGACTTGTTCTCATATTCGGTAATGACCTACTTTCAAAACTCCAAATAAAAATATATAGCTGAAAAGCAATGTTGCTCTCTATGGACAATAAAACATTGAGCTTTGACCCTCTGCATCGCTTCAGTGCACATGCAACAAATATGTAATACGGGGTGTAAGAGACAGCGTCCCGCAAACTGATAGGGTTGTTCAGTCAACGACATTAAACAACTTCCACCAGGAAATACTTTCAGAAAGAAAAATACTTTTCCCTGCAAATTGTCTGTTCGACATAGACATTTTGGATGGAAATGCAATTTTTTCCACTCTGTGAAAGAATTTCCTGATGCAAGTTGTTCAGTGTCGTTGACTGGACAACCCCTATCAGTATGCGGGACGCTGTCTTTTACACCCGGCACACAATGTGTGTTAGGTTAAGTTTATCATATTTATGTATGTCTCTTCCTTGTTTTACTTCTTGTTACATGTGTGTTACATTTTTGATGCAATACACCTTTTATCTATCTTTTATTACAAGAAGAATATCAAATCAACTTAAAAAAAACAGAAATATTGTAAAAAACACACAAGATTTCAGGCCATCAAGGCAGTGAATACATCGTTAAATTTTGGCGGCACTTTTCTGCAATCATACGTTCACTAGTAAATAAATCTTGTCCCTAATTTGGTGTTCGCAAGACGACCCGAGGCTTTTGTTAATTTAATTTATGTGAACGTAATTCGGTGGTGCCACTCGATTGCCATGGATGGATTTTGGCAAAAAAATAAATACTGCCGATTGGGATGTATGAAATTCTTTTTATAATGAATATGTTGGTATCCAAGATCTGAAATAATAGTCAATTTGTAATGCCGCCAGATGGTGATTTTGAACTTATCACTTCAACGTTATCTATCCTACATACATACATACATATACGTATATACTATCACGCCTGTGTCCCAAATGGGGTAGGCAGAGCGTCAACGTCCCAAACAAAAGTCGTTCCGCCGCGATTGACAAATTTTAAGGGTTGTTTAAGATCTGTATATTGCTGTAGTGGCAGGTTGTCAGCGTCTTAATCTACCAAAAACTTGCCACAAACGACCTTTGTTCAGGTCGTTGACGCTCTGCCTACCACATAAGAGATAAAGGCGTGAAGTATGTATGTATTTACTTATAATAAGTATAAACTGACACTCAATACGACATTGACTACTTAGGCCTTAAAACATACAACTTAAAGATAATTAGCTGTCATATTACTGTGTTATTAAATAATGGCCATACTTTGCACCAGTTTATAACCCGTGGCACACATATGATCCGGTCGCAAGTAATCTAGGTATCCAACTATCAAGTACGACTGGAATTTTAAACTTATTTTATATTATCTGTCACATTGTTATTGGAGCACTAGTTCTTCTTTGGTTTTACGTGCAAAGAATATTTTTACCATATCTTGAGTGTCTGAAAAAATAAGGCAAATTTGTAAGAATTTTAAATGTAGATGTAACGAAAACGACGTTTTATTAAACCTTAGACGCTCTACCTAAATACGCCGTGTGAGATACAAAAAAAAAATATACCAGGTGTAAGGTAGAGCGTCCCTCAAACTGATAGGGGTTGCTCAGTCAACGATTCAGGAAGTCAAAATAAAAATTGTCTTCTCCATACAAAATGTCCACCTTAATTTGACATTTGTATGGAAAACCCATTTTTTCACTTCTTGAAATCTTCTTCTTCTTCTTTCGAGTGGGTATCGAGTCTATCGACCCGATGAACCCTGGTGTCAGAGTTTTTAAACCGCCTAGTAACACAACTATCAGGCCTCTGACATGGTTTGAGTAACGACCACTATCAAAGACAGCGACCGGGACCGACGGCTTAACGTGCCCTCCGAAGCACGAAATCTTTTTTTCTTTTCGGACAATCAGGTGATTCAGCCTGCAATGTCCTAACCAAACTGGGGAAAAATTCACAAAGTGATAAATTCTCAAATATCAACTTTGTGTTTCCCCCCTGGGAATCGAATCCAGGACCTCCGGATCGGGAGTCCATGGCACTAGCCACTAGACCGCGGAGGCAGTTCCTCTTGAAATAATTTCGTGATAGAAGTTGTTCAGTGTCATTGACTGAGCAACCACTATCAGTTTGTGGGACACTGTCCCTTACACCCCCCATAAATAATTTAGCACAGACATATTTCTATTACAGTTTTATGTAAGTATGGATTACAAAGTTGTCACACCTATAAGTTGAGCTACAATCATTTTAATGTAATGTATTTAAATTAAGTCCTATACTTACGAGGCTAATACCTTGTTAAGGCAGCCAATAAAATCTAATAGTGTGACTATCTAAGGTATATCAGCATCTTTATATCTTGTCACTTTCGATATTTAGTGAGTGATATCTATGCTAATATTCAAGGTGTCATTTTATTCATGTCATATCGTGCGGGAAAGATACATATCTTTACTAACGAGGCTTGCTTAATGGTGACATGTAATTTCGATGACAACTCAATAATGTGGGTGACATTTCACCACGTGAATTTTGATCATAGATTAGCTATTTATATTGCGCAAGTGTTTGTAAACTGGAAACTGTAGTTCGTATATTGTACTTATTCGAATTAAGGCTTAAAATCGCATCCGTTGAAATTCGAATTATTTTATAAGAAGTATTAAAAGTATTTTATAAGACTACTAGTGAAAAAAAAACTAAAATAAGGACATAATGGGCTTAATTCTAGATTCAACCGGCTAAACCTAAAAATAAAATGTATCTATATGTCACTTTCAGACTAAAATCATTGGAAAAGGACAGGAGATCTATTCTCTCCAGTTTTTGATTCATAGTCGGTGGTTTTATGCGTTATCTGTCATTTATATCCCCCGTCATTATGATATGGCGGATAAAATTGACAGAAATACTGGGGAAACGTGCAAATGCGCGTCAAAATTTAGCGGATAAAGTGTAAAACCATAGAGTATAAATCACCCGTCCTTTTACAATTTTATTGTTTTGAAAGTGACATATAGAGTTTAATTTTAGGTTTAGCCGGAGGTATCCAGAATCAAGCTCAATACATATTTTATATTGATTAAATTTTATTAAAATTGTTTAGCTACGTCGTAGAGCCTATATTGCGTTGATGTCTTTTCTATAAGGATAAAATTTTGTATGTATTAAGTGATACGAAATATACATAAATAAATCGTATTTATCACTTTTTGAGGTCAAGTCGTTTATTGAAACGTCGTCGTATCGTTAAATAATAATAATATCGAGTACGTCTGACGCACGCTAACATAAATATATAGCGAAAGGTGGTTTCAGATGGTTTCAAAATTTTCCGACGTCCTCTCCTCTCACTGACAACCTCTTACGTATTTGTTTTATTACCGGTTTTATTTTCCTCGTAAACACAAAGTGCTCCAGTTACTGGCACAAACTGCTCCAGTTATTGACATGGCGGCGTCTCTGGGGCTATAATTTTCTTTTTCATTTTGTGCCGATCGCTTTGGCCAGTATAGCGATCAAGTTGACATAAGACGTCTTACAATGCCAGTGTTTTTATGACTGTAATTTGTAACATACGCCTACAGTTACATCATTTGAGTAGGTGGTATGTGTAATAAACTATATAACCCTCCATTTCGCTTCGCCTTAGTCGAGTAGAAATAAACACTTGGTGGGATAATGGTTCCTAATAGAAAATTTTACGTATCTTTATACGTAAAAGAACAATGATAGTAAAATATTGAAAGTTTATTCGTGAACTTATTTGATTGTGATATAAAAGTGTAAATAAACTTAATTAATTTACTTCCATGATGGACTGGGAGCGAGAGAAAATCATAGAATGTGCCAACTGCATTTTCTCCTGGGCATGCTGTAGAAACCAGCTAAGGGATCCGAGGGTTCCTGCGTATTGCAATTTAGGCGATGGGCTGACAACCTGTCACTACAGCATTATACCTACAAATCTATCTTAAATAACCCTCAAAACTTTGTCAGACGTGGCGAACGACCTTTGTTTAGGTTGTTTACGCTTTGCCTACCCCATTCGGGGTAAAGGTGTGATTATATATGTATTAACTTAATTAATTATGATACAACATTCCTTATTTCAATCATTTAAATTAAAATACGTTGGTTTAATTTATGGCATTGATTCAGTTTCATTTATCTCGGTAAAAACAATTATTTATATGATTCCATACGAAATATGACGGACATTTAAATGATTGTAATAATCCGTAATAAGAGCTTTAAAATGTATCATTATATAAAATTGGTTTGGTTGCGGTCCTACCGCTTTCGAAAACATCATTGGTAATAGTATGAATATTTTAACTGCCCTTGGGTAACTTTAGTAGGTGCATGTCATAAAAGCATTGTTATGAATGCATACAACCCCCAACACTTCAAAGTTAGAGTGAACAGGCATCTTCTGGATGAGCTCGCTCCATGGTCGACTCCGTCTCAGTCGCTCCCGACCTAGACTGGAGTCAAGAGCAAACCCATTTCTAGCAAAAAAAAAATGATCTTTGTGAATTATTGATCATCAAAATGCATAGTTAAACAATTTTGGCTACCTTTGATCTTGACTAGAGGTAATCGAGACAGAGTTGACATTGAAGTTAGCTTCAGAAACTTGAAATTACTCAAACATTTTGTTGATATTGGAGCAAGGCTACCATATCAGAACATGATTTACCATTATAATTCCATATAACTATTATATAAATTCTTCTTAGGTATAATATATTTATATGTGTAATAATTGATAATTGTAAGTAGGAACAATTTATTCCCATCAAGTACGAAAGGAATTTCTTTAACAGCATTGAAACATGTAATTAAAATGTACTGTAATAATATTGTATAACAATTTGAAATCCAATAGGGCAGTAAGATATTTTTTATTTGATGAAGGTTGTATATCCTATTCACTAAGCTTAATTTTAATGAAATTTGGCAAGTACATAAATAGGTAGACTGCTGTCACCTTCATGGAGCCGAAAACTTCCAGAGATATCAAGTATAGTAAGATGAGAAAAGCCGCGACGTTCAAATACGATATGAACATGATCTTAGGTTGTAAGGTCATTGTTCTACTGTCATTCTATTAGGCAAGTACAAATCACAATTGGTTAATAGCAACAGCACCTGTTGACTCTATTAGCTGAGCTAGATTAGAGCAAGGTTGCCATATGTCAACCTGCCACTACACGCCCGATCAAACCTTTGACAATGATACTTTAGTTGTGTTTCTAGTGGTGCACTGTAACGTGCTCCTTCAATATTGATTGGTATCTATTGCTGCTTAAAATTCAAACCTGATACACAATTCTAATAAACCCAGCAATGGAAAGAACAGTACTGAGTGCACCAGCGGAAATACGATATCTGAAATACGGTAGTAAGTAACTATTTTGTAAGTTGATACATCGTGACCAAAACGATGGCTTAAAGTACGTCATGTTTGGAGAAAGGTGAGTATGTTTTGTTAACAATTTGGACAAAGGCAATGTTGAGGTTTGTTTAGTGTACGCGTTTAGTGCTACAGTTTAATTATAAACTTTAATTGGATTGGATTAGATCTTTGTTTTCTTTTCACATCCAAGGTTTCGGTGTTCGTCAAACTTGATGTCAGTAGAACGTGCAGAACAAACTATATCAATACAGGAATAGTTTGTGCTTGGTAACAGGGTCAATAACTAAATAACATACTGCCTAAACAATTACGATTTTTTTTTTATCAAGTACAATAAAAATTGGAAGTTTTTGAATGGTATCCATCCAAATATGCTATACCTACTTCCATAGTTCAATCTTAAAATGTTTCGTTCATCAAGTAGTTACATCAAAAGTAATGTAAATTTTACTTAATATTTGAATCTTATCACTTTATTACAGCTGTGATCTCAGATACTTATCTTTACGTCTTAAAGTTTTAACAAATTTGAGCAATTTTTGAGAGATACAGTTCGTGCACTCCAAGTAGTACATGTAAAAAGAAATACTTTAAAGTCAGTGGCATCATTTCTCAACCAAACGAAAAGATTTACAGATATATATTATTGAGAACAAGACGATGGAATTTACGTAAAAATAGTTATTTTCGCGCATCTCTCATTCCATAAAAGTCCGGCGAGTCGAATTAAATCTCTTTTATTTGGAAGTCAGTACCAATTTGGTGACTATTATTTATTATTACGATTGTGGAAGACTTGCGGGAGAAACAGGGCGAGTGTACCTACGTACTGTCAGCATTAAAAGGTAAAGTCATATTTTTGTTTATAGAACCTATACCAGGTGTAAGGGACAGCGTCCCGCAAAATGATAGGATTTGCTCAGTCAACAACACTGAACAACAAATTGTTTTTTTACTTCCTGAAAAAAAATCTGCTGATAGTTGTTCAGTGTAGTTGACTGAACAACCCCTATCAGTTCGCGGGACGCTGTCCCTTACACCCGGTATAGTTCATTACCCGAAGTTTATTTTTTGTCTTTAGGCAAAGTAATAGTTGAAATAGATCTGTAATTGGACACCCCAGGACAACGCCCGGCCCTAAGCCAAGGTTCGAGCCCCACTTAACGCTCTAAGGCAGGCAGTCAACATTTTCTAGCTTCCGTTTCTTGTATAGTAGTATTATTGATCGATAAAGTTCATTTACAATAGTAAATTAATTTATTATCATCTGAAAAGTTGAAATACTCGTATTGACAAAGGCACTATGGTTTCACTTTTGACGCTGACCATACATCAAGCGATTTCAGAACGATAAATTCTGAAAGTATTTTGGTAAGCTGTTGTTTTGCCTATTAGGGTTGTATAATGGGCAATCACTGTGAATATTATTGTCTGACTGTGTGGTTTGTAGGTGCGATAATGAGATTGTTAAAGTTATATATTTTTACTTTATTGGCCATCGTTAACATTTTAAAGAAGCATCTTGAAATATCTTTCGTTAACACTCTAAAAAGGGTGCAGTAATCTTACCTTGCTGTTTGTAATATTTAATTATAATGTTTCGATCGTACCTTGAAGTCGTTATAGGTAAGTTATTAGTTATAAAATAGCATAAAAACAAGGTAATTATTTTTTCCATGCTGGACTGGGAGCGAGAGAAAAACATAGAATGTGCCAGCTGCATTTCCTCCCGGGCATGCCGTAAAAACCAGCTAAAGGACCCGAGGGTTTCGGTATATTGCAATTTAGGCGATGGGCTGCCAACCTGTCACTACATCAATATACCTACAAATCTATCTTAAATCACCGTCAAAACTTTGTCAGATGTGGCGGATCGACCTTTGTTTAGGTCGTTTACGCTCTGCCTACCCCATTAGGGATAATGGCGGCGATTGTATGTATTTATAATATTGTACTTACCAACGGATCCCCAGTCAGGATATGCTCTATTGTTGAACCAGCCATCATAACGCTGCTTTTCGTAGTAAACCTCTGAAACAAAAATAAAATCATAAGTTAAATTTGAAATAGGATATGCTTAAGATAATTGAAACAAAAAAAATTGCCGACCATATTTTCGGGTGTGATCCTAATAATGAAACTGAACAACTTTACCCAAGAAACATAGGTCGAAAAATGAAATCACAACCTGGACCTCCCATACAAATTGACCCGATCCGCTGACACCCTCTATGGGAGGGTCAATGATATTTTTGTATTTTGACCTATGTTCCTTGGGGAAAGTTGTACAGTTTTATAGGTAGAATCACACCCTAAAATACTTTTACATACTTTATAGTTTGTTTGTGTTATGATTGGATGTTATTACTGTCATATTTTTTCGATAGGTTCTGGGTCATGATGATTCAATCAAAGTCAACGGTGGTATTTCCACACACTGATTTGTGAAAAATCGTTAATTGCAGATACATATTACATTGAATTCAAGTAAACAGCTCATCTCCCGTCGCCTCATCCCCTTTCTTTCGAGGTTAGCTACCTAATCTAGGTAAATGAACGATGGTACTGGTTTTACACAGAGCGACTGCTATCTGACCTCCGCAACCCAGAAGGGAAACCAGACCCAATCCTAGATTAGATCTGAGTTTTCAAGCCACCAATGCTTAGCATTGACCTCTGATATTGCTTAACGACTAATATCTACGGTATCAAACGATATTAACCGGGACCAACGGCTTAACGTGCCTTCCGAAGCATGAAAAAAGCGCCGAATAAACGTACATATGAAATTCCTAAACCGAAAAACACATTAGTACGAAGTGGGATTCAAACCACGACCTCCCGCTCAGGTGGCAGCGGCTCTATCCACTACAATCGGGCTCTTCAAGTAAACAGCTGTGGTAATAAGTCATAAATACCTACCATGTATGAACAAACGTATATTTATCCATATTTGATATATTGCAGATTGTCAATCTATTTGATATAGACAGTTGACAAGGTTGCCATTTGATTTTTTATTTCTGTTAAAGATGTGGGTGAACATTTTTATAACTTGATTAGTGATTTGTATACAAATATCTAAAAAAAAACATATTTTAGAAGGTTTAACATTGAGATATACAGGATAAAAAATATGTGTCTGAAAACAGAATAATTAAAACCAATAATTAAATTTATTTTATCATAGTGCTGTGTAGTGTGTACGTCAAAACAGTTTGACAAGTTTGAGTTGGGCACATAAATAAAAGCAAAAGTTTTGAATAGTAAGTTTACGTAATTGGAATTGATAAACGATCACGGTATGCAAGTCAGTGCATTAATTAACCCACAGAGATCGAGTAGTGAATATAAAGTCGGTGTGTTTTTGCGAACCGCGTTCCAGTTACGTGCAAACATTGCTTGCAAAGTTATACATACAGTTGGGAAAACTATTGCAAAAATAAAAAAAGTTAAAAACATGCCCTGTGAGACTACTTCCATGCTAGCCTGGGAGCGGGAGAAAAACATAGAATATGCCAGCTGCATTTCCTCCTGGGCGTGCTGTAAAAACCAGGTAAGGGATCCGAGGGTTCCTGTATATTTCAATTTAGGGCTGACAACCTGTCACTACAGCAATATACCTACAAATCTATCTGAAATAACTCTCAAAACTTTCTCAGATGTGGCGGAACGACCTTTGTTTAGGTCGTTTACGCTCTGCCTACCCCATTAGGGATAAAGGCGTGCGTGATTATATGTATGTATGATACTTCTCTCACTTTTTACCCTTTATCAGAGCCTAGCTTTCCGCCCTAAGTTTTTTAACGCAGTAAAAATAGTAGGTACAGATCCTATCAAGTTTTATCTTCTTCTTACGTCTGCCATTTAATTGAAAAACAGTGGTTGAAGGATGCTTCAGTTACAGACAACAAAATTTTCTATTTTTTTATAATATTAGTGGGATAAAATAAAAAGTGTTTCACAGATTTGAATTTGACTTCAAACATAACTGCTATCGTCACTTCTATCAAATATTAACTTATCAAAGAACCTCATGTCAATGTAGTTGCAACTACTGCAAAACGTAACTTGGTCGTTCGAGTTCAGTTGGCCAGATCAGTTTATCTGAGAGACCTTGCTCCAACCGAGATGCATTCGTAATAAGCTCCTCATTACACAAGTTAGAGCTGAGATATACGATATCTTGAGCTGAGCGTTACATAGGTATTTTCATTTACATCTTTACTTAGCACAGTGTACAGTTTATTGCTCGAGCCCAAAAATGGAATACCCTGTTTGAAGGTTTGGGTTAGTATATTGTATTTTATATTATACTAGCGACCCGCCCCGGCTTCGCACGGAAATCATCAATGTTTCTCTACTATATTATGCATGTATTATACATATAAACCTTCCTCTTGAATCACTCTGTCCGTTAAAAGAAACCGCATCAAAATCCGTTGCGTAGTTTTAAAGATCTAAGCATACATAGGGATATAGGGACAGAGAAAGCGACTTTGTTTTATACTATGTAGTGATATTGTTTATGCTTCTGTATATTATGTAAGTATAAATGTTTAATATTTGTGTACTTGTTGCATGCTGGAGTATATATATTTAATTTTTTGCTCCACTGATCCACGTTTATTTATTTTATTCCACTGTTTCCTACTGCCTGGTTGCCAGGAAGATATTGCTACATTAGCAATAAGGCCGCTAATTGAATTACTTTTCTGTTTATGTAATTTGTAATTACTGTGTTTTTGTGCAATAAAGGCACGTATTTAAAAAACGATCTCAAGATTGAGAGCAATATCAAGTATGGATTTGACAGGCCATTTTGTAATGAAATTACATTTCTGATACGAACTCAAACTCGCTGTCAGTCTCAAGCACTGTTTATCAATACGGGCCAAAGTATATTGTATTGTATTAGTTGGAATTTATCATCTTCTCACAGGACATCTCGTTGTTAAAATTTTTTGCGCCTGATGATAGATTCCTTCCATGCTGGACTGGGAGAGATAGAAAAACATAGAATGTTCCAGTTGCCCTTCCTCCCGGGCATGCTGTATAAGTCAGCAAAAGGGATTCGAGGGTTACAGTGTATTGTAATTTAGGCGATGGGCTGACAACCTGTCAGTACAGCAATACACATTACAATCTAAAATTGCCCCCAATTTATGTCAGACGTGGCGAAAGCGCCTTTTAGGAGGCGTTTTACGCTCTGCCTACCCCGTAAGGGATAAAGGCGTGATTTTATGTATGTTTGTATGTAAATTCATTTGCAGATATTTTTTTGCCATCTCACAACGCTATGCGGTGTTAAGATTATAGTCTACGGGACATTAGAAACAGTGCAAGTGCACATCTGTCCTTTGAACCCGTAAGAAATTGTTTATCTTCGTATAACCTTGAGTAACTTGTTTTTGGGCAGTATAATGTAGAAGGTTTCTTCCATGCTGGACTGGGAGCAAGAGAAAAACATAGAATGTGCCACCAGCATTTCCTCCCCTGGGCATGCTGTAAAAGCCGGCTAAGGGATCCGAGGGTTTCAGTACATTGCAATTTAGGCGATGGGCTGACAACCCGTCACTACAGCAATATACCTACAAATCTATCTTAAACAACCCTCAAAACTTTGTCAAACGTGGCGGAATGACCTTTGTTTAGGTCATTTACGCTCTGCCTACCCCATTAGGGATAAAGGCGTGATTATATGTATTATGTATGTATGTAATGTAGAAGGCTACGAAACAAAAGCATGTTAATAAATACAACAATGAGTATTATTAATTGATGTCAGTTTTGTTGTTGATGTTAATTGTTCATAATTAATTTGATGACTGGTAATAAATTGTATTCTCACATTACGAAATTAGGTTACCTAGGTATCAAAAAGCCCTTCACTTATTTCGAAGAGGTAATAAATAAATTGACGTGCAAAACTGTTAACGTATATTGAAAATCAATGGATTTTATATTGGACGAGTAATTTGAGGAGATCAATAAATTGCCTGCTTGATTGATTCACGATCTATTAAACTGAAATAATAAGGATTGGTAATTTCATAGCCATTTACTATACCGGGTATAAGGGACAGCATCCCGCAAACTGACAGGGGTTTCTCAGACAAAGGAATTCTTTCAGGAGATGAAAAAAAAAATACTTTCCCATACAAAATTATTACCACGATCAGACAGTTTGTGTGAAAAAGCTAAATTATTTTTTATTTCCTGAAAGAATTTCCTGGTGATGGCTTGTTCAGTTGCGTTGACTGAGCAACCCCGATCAGTTAGCGGGACGCTGTCTTTACACCCCGTATTTATGTGTTAGCAACATGCGGCTAGGGACTTTAAGTGGGAACCAAACAATTCCATAAAGTTTTATAAACAAAATAAATACCACTCGATTTAGAGAAGGATACAGCAGGATGAAACCACGATATGAAAATTCCATACAGGCACCAGTCTGAATTGAATAATGCAAGTAAGTTGTCTTTTTTACTGTACTACTAGGGATAAAGGCGTGACTATATGTATGTATGTATGTATGTACTAGAATAATTCAATTGATATGTTTATCCCTCTATTAAGTTTTATTGTATGAAAGAAACGGACCATAAAAACACATAGGTAAAATATACATAGTCGTAAATTAAGATGACAGAAATCGCTCTCATGAATTTTTAGATTCTTATGTGATGAGATTGATACATACATACATATAATCACGCCTTTATTCCTATTGGGATAGGCAGACCGTAAACGACCTAAACAAAGGTCGTTCCGCCACGTCTGACAAAGTTTTGAGGGTTATTTAAGATAGATTTGTAGGTATATTGCTGTAGTGACAGGTTGTCAGCCCATCGTATAAATTACAATATACTGAACCCTCGGATCCCCTAGCTGATTTTCACAGCATGCCCGGGAGGAAAAGAAGAAGAACGATAATTATTTATTAATCGAGATATAAAATAAAATTGACGTTATATACTATCATTGAAAGTTTCTGTGACAAGAGAACATTTATTGAATAAAAAAACTTGTATACCTAACCTCTATTCATAGTAACTAGTAGGCAATATAGGTAATTAAAATTGCATTTATCTATTACAAAAAATGCCACAGCAAATAATATAACATAGAAACGGATATATACATAATGTATCCACGCAACACCTGTGCGTAGAGAAAAATACAGAGTCTATAGTATTTCCAACTCAGTTATAGAATAAAAGTTAACAAAGTTTTATGTCTTTTTATTCAAAAACATACATATAATCATGCCTCTATCCTAATTCCTATTTTCAATTTAGTTTTAATTTTTTTTTTTATTTAATTTTTAATTGGGTAGGCAGAGAAAGTTTTGAGGGTTATTTAAGATAGATTTGTAGGTATATTGCTGTAGTGACAGGTTGTCAGCCCATCGCCTAAATTGTAATATACTGAAACCCTCGGATCCCTTAGCTGGTTTTTACAGCATGTCCGGGAGGAAATGCAGCTGGAAAATTCTATGTTTTTGTCTCGCTCCCAGTCCAGCATGGAAGATATTCAAAAACACATTTCAAAACTAAATTATACATGTTGGCAAATTAGTTAAATTATTAAAACTACTATTTCATTATATTGTCATATCTAATAGCAAAAAAAAAATTTAGAAACAAGATCTTTGATAAACAGACATGAAACATTGTTTACCTTTATTCTAAAACTTAGTTGGAAATACAATAAATGCTTTAATTTATTTCAAAATGATAAAGTTTTGTATCTGCAAGAAGATAAGAAGTAAATGACATTTCTGCAAATTGGTGACTTTTATCAGTAGTATTTGCTATAATATGTTATAGAAGAAAAATAATAATAATAATTGTCATTGACAGACTCAGTATCAAATTATATTTAATAAGTAACTAGACTTTATTAATTAATTACAAATTGCATTGGTTCTAAATTCTTATAAACTAACTGCTGGTGTGTAGTGACTTTGATATTGCCCTATAACCTCTAACAGGTAAGTACTTACTAAATATGTGTCATATATTGCACACAAGCTTGACACAGAACTATTTCTTGTGTCTGGTGAGAAAATATTTGTATTTACATACAATAACTGGTTATATACTGAGTTGAGTTGAATAAATGACAAGCATATGTTGAAGCTTTTCAGTTCTAAGACCTTCTTGTAGAATGTTAGTTAGATTATTTATGAAACTGATTTTTAGACAAGGGATTATAAACAGGATCCAAGAAGATGACCTCAGCAAATATAAACTACCTATAGTTATGTTTTACCGTAAAACATGAGCCTAATTAAGCTCATCATTAAATAAGAGAAGTTAACACATAAATCAGAAGTGTTACATTTGCAAATGTCAGCGATTGGTCTTCTATTATATTAGGAAAGGTCACGTCTATTCAATTTACTTGTTATTTCGTACTATTTAGTATTTACGTTGCTATTGTACCTATACGTTCTGAAGTACTGTCTCTATATGTTGAAATTTCTATTTTTAATTTTACTTATAAAAATTTGTACATACGTAGATTTCTATGTGGTACTATACAAAGAGAATCTGATTTAAAAAAATATTATTTCTGAAAGGATTGTGAATATACTTTTACTGTTATAGTAAAAGGTTGCTAGCTTACTTATATGACTGCTTTTGTTTAGTTCTTTGAGCTTTTGGTTCTCAATCCAGGCATTGTCGATTATAAAATAAAAATGATCACAAAGTAACGCACTATAAAAAGTTGCAACCATTATGAATGCTAATTTAAACATACCCTATTATTGATTCATACATTTTAGATTTAAGATAAGCTTTAGACACACGAGACAAGAAAGTCGATTTACGACGACATGAGGAGCTGTCAGTAGCTGACAATTTGACATGAGTGGGAGTGACGTTGGAAGGAGCGGTGCGCGTGCGGCTGCGGGCGCTCCAGTTACGAAATTTGAATTCGGAACAAGCTGTTTGGTGACAGATGGAAATGTTGTCTCTATATACCAGGCCACTCAGAAAGTATTGCGATAAATAGTTTTTATATATGGCAGACTGGCCGGTTAGAATCTTTTTTGAAAATATGATTACTTGTTAGTAAAAATATGTGTGTTCCATTTTCAAAATTTCCCTCCACATTTTTTGCGAGCCAATTCAAAGTATCGTGTCTTACTGAAAAATGGATCTGGGCCGGGAACATTTTAGAGCTATGATTTTTTACGATTTCAAGTGTCGCCTGAAACCGGATGAATCGTTCGATTGACTTCAAATGGCATTTATGGATGGAAGCCCCTCCAAGTCAACCGTGTATCGTTGGTATAACGAATTTAGGCGCGGTCGACCAACCTTGGGGGATGAAGAAAGAAGCGGTCGCCCTTTGACGGCTATTACGGAAGAAAACGTGCTAGCAGTGAAAAATTTGATCCAAGATAGTAGGCGAATTACATATCAGGAGATTCAGCACATATTAAAGATTGGATCGGGAAGCGTTCACGAGATTCTACACGGGCATCTTCGCGTGAGGAGGATAGTGTCGCGCTGGGTGCCGTACTACCTCACCGACGCTCAGAAGCAGGCCCGGGTGGATTGGTGCCGTGATATGCTGAACAAATTTGAAGCAGGCTCGTCTCGGCGTGTTTACGACATCGTAACAGGTGATGAGTCCTGGATTTATCAATACGATCCAGAAACCAAGCGCCAGTCGACAGTATGGGTGTTTCAAAATGAACCAACGCCTACCAAAGTGAAGCGATCTCGAAGCGGGGGGAAGATTTTGATCGCCAGCTTTTTTAATTTGACTGGCCACTTGGCCTCAATTCCCTTACGAGATCAAAGAAGCATTAACGCCGAATGGTATACTACCAAATGTTTACCAGAACTTTTTTCTGTTGTGAGCAACAAGCGACCAAACACAGGGCTCCGCGGACTACTGCTCCACCACGACAATGCGCCTGCACACACCGCGCTCAAAACGAGGGACTTCCTGGACAGCACACCAGTAAAACTCCTGGGTCACCCTCCTTACAGCCCTGATCTAGCACCGTGTGACTTCTTTTTATTTCCAAAAATAAAAAATCAGCTCAAGGGGATACAATTTTCATCGCCGGAAGATGCGCTGGCTGCGTTCAAGCATGCTGTAAACGAGGTGTCTACGGCGGACTGGAAAAAGTGTTTTGAAAACTGGTTCAGACGCATGAATCTTTGTATAGAGGCTGGTGGAGAGTACTTTGAAAAGATTTAATAAAAATATATGTACCTGTAGAACAATTTTTTTTAGTGTCGCAAATCTTTCTGAGTGTCCCACGTAGACCCATGATATGGACTACATATTTTTAAGAAGATATTTTTTTTTGTCGCTGATTCGAATTGACGTTGCATCCATGCGTTGCACGGTTTCATTCGTTGTATGCACTATAAATAAATAAGGTTTGTTTATTCCCGTTAAAAATAATAGAATATTTTGAATCAGTGACTGTGTATAATAAATATGTTCTTGTTATCATAATTGACAGTTTCCTTTAAATGGTAAGGTAAATTAGGTACTTCCATGCTGCACTGGGAGCGAGAGAAAAACATAGAATGTGCCATCTGCATTTCTTCCCGGGCATGCTGTAAAAACCAGCTAAAGGATCTGAGGGTTTCTGTATATTGCAATGTAGGCGATAGGCTGACAACCTATCTGAAACAACCCTCAAAACTTTGTCAGACGTGGCGGATCGACCTTTGTTTAGGTAAACAACCTACCTACCGCTCTGCCTACCCCATTAAGGATATAGACGTGATTATATGTATGTATGGTAAGGTACCTTTTATAGCGTATAAAAGTATACAACAAGAACTAAAAAAATTAAGAGCGTTAATTTTATTCATTTTTTTAAAGTCTTTCATTTGCTTAAGTATTATGAAGTGCATACGTATATTAAATTTAACCTCGTTTTCAACAGTAAAAAAGTATGCAGACGATTGTGTGTACAAAAAACACGTATTGTGAATCAGGATGTTCCGTTGTGAACAAAAACGAGGTCCGGTATCGTCACTCCAATTACAAGGATGTTTATAAAACTTCTATATAACTTTTTTTTGCACCAGTAAAGCTGTATAATAAAAGTTTTTACAGCTAAAATGAGATCACAGCTCATCGGTTCCATTGTGTTCAAGTAACTAATTGTTTCATTTGGAAAGATAAATTGAGTTGCGAATTAAGGTTGTTAGGTAGAGTTCATTCGCTCTGTTTTTATGACATTAATTACCATTTTTTGTAGAGCTGCAATTTGTCATATTTTTTATTACTATCCGCAGGTGGTAACAATAAATTTGTCATACTGTCTTCGTAAGCTCGTGATGTACTAGAAACTTATACCGGGTGTAAGGGATACCGCGTCCCGCACACTGATAGGGGTTGCTCAGTAAACGGAACTGAACAAGTATCACCAGACACTTGAAAAAATGTTTTTTATTTAATAATACTTCCATGCTGGACTGGGAGCGATAGAAAAACATAGAATGTTCCAGCTGCCCTTCCTCCCGGGCATGCTGTAGAAGACAGCAAAAGGGACTCGAGGGTTACAGTGTATTGTAATTTAGGCGATGGGCTGACAACCTGTCACTATGGCAATACACATTACAATCTAAAATTACCCTCAATTATTGTCAGACGCGGCGAAAGCGCCTTTTACGAGGCGTTTAACGCTCTGCCTACCCCGTAAGGGATAAAGGCTTGATTTTATGTATGTATGTATTTTTATATAAACTGTCTGATCGAGGTGGTAATTTTGTATGGGTAATAATTTTTATTTCATCTCTTGAAAGAATTTCGTGGTGAATGTTGCTCAGTTTCGTTGACTGAGCAACGCCTATCAGTATGCGGGACTGCTGTCCCTTATACCCGGAATTGATTTGAATAAAATATGGACCTCCTTGACATCAAGGAGGTCCACGTGCCTATACAACCTATCCAGCCAGGTAAAATAAACTAATTATAAAGTTATCTAAAGTGGTGGTGAAAAGAGCCCGATGGTGTAGTGGATAGGGCCGCTGCCTCCTGAGCGGGAGGTCGTGGTTCGAATCCCACCACGTACCAATGTGTTTTTCGGTTTTCGAATTTCATAAGTACGTTTATTCGGCGCTTTTTCCGTGCTTCGGAAGGCACGTTAAGCCGTTGGTCCCGGTTAATATCGTTTAATACCATAGATATTAGTCGTTAAGCCATGACAGAGGCCAATGCTAAGCATTGGCGGCTTGAAAACTCTGACCTAATCTAGGATTGGGTCTGGTTTCCCTTCTGGGTTGCTGAGGTCAGATGGCAGTCGCTCTGTGTAAAAACCAGTAGCCTCGTTCAATCCCCTATATTAGGTAGCCGACCCCGTGAGATACGGGATAAGGCTAGGGAGATGATGATGATCTAAAGTGGTGGTCACTAACTGTGGGTATAGCACATCTTTTAATGTAAGTATCCAATAAGGAAATGATTAATAGACACTAACAAGTGTTTAAACATGTGTAAATACCTGATAAATGATAATACATTGTTGACGTACATATTATAAAGCATTTATATATTACATACAGTATGTTGCCATGTTACCTACCAAGCAAGAATGCAGCAATTGCAGTAGTCTTCGTACATTAGAAATTTTAAATATAAAATCTTATACCGGGTGTAAGAGACAGCGTCCCGCGAAACTGTTAAGGGTAACTCAGCGAACGAAACTGAACAACTATCAGCAGATTTTTTTTTTTCAAAAAATTAAAAAAAAATCTTTTCTATACAAATTGTCTGATCAAGGTCATATTTTTGTATAGGAAGGTCAATTTCTTACATCTCCTGAAAGAATTTCCTGGTAAAATTTGTTCAGTTTCGTTGACTGAGCAACCCCTATCAGTTTGCGGGACGCTGTCCCTTACACCCCGTATATAGAATCGTATGTATAAAATCTTATTTTACTATTTTCTATTACCTGCAAAACTGTAACTTGTTACAGTAAATATGTTTTTTTTTATATAATGCTATCTCAGTCGTCTCAAAAGTAAATAAACTCGAAACGTAATTGTGTTTCTCTTTACATATTATTAAGAACTAGCGACCCGCCCCGGAAATTAACAGTGTTTCTCCACAATATTATACAAGTATTATATATATAAACCTTCCTCTTAAAACACTTTATCCATTAAAATAAACCGCATCAAAATCCGTTGCGTAGTTTTAAAGATCTAAGCATACAAAGGGATATAGGGACAGAGAAAGCGACTTTGTTTAATACTACATACATACTATCACGCCTGTATCCCTAATGGGGTAGGCAGAGCGTAAACGACCGAAACAAAGGTCGTTCCGCCATGTTTGACAAGTTTTGAGGGTTGTTTAGAAATAATTGTATATTGCTGTAGTGACAGGTTGTCAGCCCATCGCCTAAATTACAATATACCCTCAAATCCCTTAGCTGGTTTCTACAGCATGTCCCGGAGGAGATGCAGCCGGCACACTCTACGCTATTCTATCGCTCCCAGTCCAGCATGGAAGCTGGTTTTATACTATGTAGTGATTAATTGGTATCTAATCTACTCATTATGTATAAAGATACAGGCTGTAATTAGGAAGTGTATGTGATGATTAACGTGATAAACAGGTAATACTACGAATGTTATTTGCACATGTCATTTATTGAAACATAAAGTAATTATCAAGTAGTAATTGTAGATAAATAATGTTCTTAACATGACTTGATTAGCTCAAGCTTGAAGGATATTAATTATTCATAATGACTTTTTAGATCCTGTTTGAACAAGCTAGATTAAGTTGGTTAAAGATTATTTATTAACAACGAAAATAGCAAAGTAAATTCCAAAATAAAAATTTCTGTAGTAAAATATTTTGATAACTAGCTATAGCCTAAAGCACTAGCCTTTGAATTTTTCAAACGTAATCTTTTGTTTCGCGGCAAAAATAGGAGCTTTGCATATACCTCATTTATTAGAGCATGTACTAGATTTTTAAATTCTTTAGAAATAAAAATATTGCAGTGTTTTTTCTAATATTCGGGCATACTTAGTCATCCATTATCTTTTTACTCGTAAAAAGTAGTAGAGCGATTAAAACAACAAGTAGACCGATACATCAAAATGTCAGCTCAAAAATGTCACTGACCAGGAAGAGAACCTGCTACAAACGTATCTCGTGGTATCACTTACAAGGATCTATTTGAGAAACATCTTCAACGCGTTTCCGCACTCCTACGCACTGAGACATTTTGTATGAGAGCTTTTGTGTAACTCATTTGTTGTACAGAAGAATAGTGGACTCGATTCTAGATTTGCCGGCTAAAACTAAAATTAAAATCTATTTGTCACTTTCAGAGTAAAAACATTGAAAAAAGACAGGAGATCTATTCTCTTCTGTTTTTGATTTGTAGTCAGTGGTTTTATGCGTTATATGATATTGCGGATAATATTGTCAGAAATACTGGGGAAACGTGCAAAAGTGCGTCAAAATCTAGCGGACAAAATGTCAATCGCCTTTTTCAATTTTATTATTTTGAAAGATTGATTTTAATTTTAGTTTTAGCCGGTGGAATCTAGAATCGAGCCCAGTAACTGGTTATTCATGTTGCTGTACAAAATTAATGAAGTTGTGATTCCGCATTAGTACGTCGTCATATATGCCTCGAGTATGTGAGAAGAATGTTTGACACAGTTTAAGATAAATATTTCCGGAGATGACAGCTATGATAGTAGACATTTTACTGATCGTAGCAATTCGTATTAAATTGTTATTTGGCTCTATTTGAATCTCAATCCATATCACTGGGAGTAGGAACTTCAAACTACTGTATAAAGACAGCGCTAGTAGCTATGAGCCGAAAATTAGATTTGATTAAGTGGGTACATTCTTAATGTTAAAATAGCTGACCCCGAGAGATACGGGATAACGCTAGGGAGATGATGATGATTCTTAATACTAAAATTAAAGAAAGTTGTAAGGTAATCCATTTACTTACATGAAAATATGTTGAATAGACTACCTTCTCCTAAGCTAATGCAGTTTCGTGTTTGCATTTGCTCTTGACTAAAGTCTAGACCAGTCAGTGGTATAACTAAGCATACATACCTACCTAAATGCAGTTAAGTGTACGAGGTGATTACCGGAACACATTCTGAATGTCCTTGTGGTTGCTTTCACTCTGTGACGAGTGTGGTACATATTTAAAACGTATGGCAAAGAACATCGTCTATAAATTTTCCTAGCAAAAAAAATCTGTGAAATTATTTGTAACGAATTAGAGTTATGCTATGATTGAGAAATCCCAGACTTCCTCCATAATAGTGCTGATCCGAAAGTATTGAGACGACCTTGCTTCTGCTTTCACTATCACTATACGATATACTGTCGACGTGTGAGTATTTGAGTGCAAACATACGGGCAGACGTGCGCGGACGCAGGTAAAAGCAACGAATGTTGTATGGTGCTGATCTGTTTGATTTGACTAGTCATTCACAAGCTATATTCAATTCTAGTATTTGAAAACATGTATTTTTATGACAAAATTTGCGGTTGAATTGAAATTTATTTTACTACTAGTCTAATAATATTATACGCTCTCTTTAAATTGGATAGTTACTCGGAATATAAATTATGATATGTGCAATAGGTGATTATAAAAGATGTTCTTAGGAAGTTACTTATTGATACATACATACATAAATAAATCACGCCTTTATCCCTTACGGGGTAGGCAGAGCGTTTAACGCCTCGTAAAAGGCGCTTTCGCCACGTCTGACAAAAATTAAGGGGACTATTTTAGATTGTAATATGTATTGCTTTAGTGACAGGTTGTCAGCCCATCGCCTAAATTACAATACAATGTAACCCTCGAGTCCTTTTTGCTGACTTTAACAGCATGCCCGGGAGGAAGGGCAGCTGGAACATTCTATGTTTTTCTATCTCTCCCAATCCAGCATGGAAGAACCTATTGAATTATTTATTACTTATTGATAAATAATTCAATAGATCTCCACATAATTATACTTCTAGAATGATAATAATAAATTATCCAATTAAGCTTTGTGGCTAAAACAACCTCCTTAGGTTCCAATAAGTTCATTAGTTTGTGACTTAATAGCATACAGACAAACTGCCAAACAGATAAAATTCAAATTCAAGGGATTCGGTGACTGTTTTAAGTATGAATACTTCATTAAGCCAACAATTGTACTGTAGACATAATTTTCATTGAATAGGTATCGAATAAGCTGCAAAACCTATCATTAAGCTGTGAGATCAATCAGACTAATAGTAATAACAAACAATCAAACAGGTAGCAGTAAATGTGCAAAATAAACACGATTCGGATTGAATCACGTAGATGATGCGCATACGCATCTATCAGATTATATGATTCAATCACTCCGGATGGAGACGCTATTAAACATTTTTTAAAGAAATACTGGTTAGAACTGGAACCTGTAATATTAGTAGCATTTTGGGAGTCCAGTTTAGACGCGAAACACCTATACATATAATTACGTCAGCGAGTCATCAAAGTAACTATCCGATATTTATAGAATACTAGTTGTGCCCGCGACTTCGTACGCACGGTTTGTATGGAAAACACGCAGTGTCGAACATACTGAAAACGCTTCTCCGCGCGTAGTAGCGGAATCTGCTATCCCGCGCGCGGAAGCGTGTTTCACATTGTCTGATCTTTGTTTTTGTATGGAAAACACAATTCCGCGCGCGAGCTAGCAGATCCCGCTTGTACGCGCGGAGAAACGTTTTCAGTATGTTCGACACTGCGTATTTTCCATACAAACCGGGGTGCTTACTCAATATTAGAATGGTTTGCATGATTATTTCTAACCTAGGCTAGACACCAGGTAACTCACAAACTCTCTCACATAAAAAATCTCTCAAATAAAAAGTCCCTTTAAGATCGGTTAAAAATGATCAAAGTTCAATTTCCTGCGTTCCCTCAAAGTCAGGTGGCGTATTCCATCAATTTCGGTTAAAAACGACCGCAATTCTATTTCCTACCTACTTCCTAAGTCATGAGGCGTGATTATTTGTACCGTAGCTTTGATTTTAAATAATGCTCAGTCAAAGAAAAAACGTTTCATAAAAATCGGTTAAGAAACAGTCAAATTTCAATTTCCTGCCCACCCCCTAAGTCAGGTAGCGTGACTTAAGGTATCCTAAGTTGCAACCCGGGTAACACACAGTTGAAAAAAAAATCCTATCGAAATCGGTTCAGAAGTTTTGGTGTGATGTGGTAACATACAGACAGACAGACAGACAGACAAAAATAAAAATATAATTTTTTTTGTCTTTATATCGTTAATAATGTCTGCTGCAATTATTTTTTTGTAAAATATTCAATGTACAGAGACGACCCTTCTAGAGATTTATTATATGTATAGATTTAGTTTAGCTGTTGTAATATTCATTCTCAGTAGAACTGTGTACATCTAAAATATTATGAATTACTTTGAGAACAGGAGCGAAACATTTAATCCGAAGCAAAGAATCGAAATATGAAATAATGAATCATAAACTAATGAATAATTTATTCTTCAACATAGATTCCATGGAATACTTGTTTTTATTTGATCAAAAACATTTTTTTTTTGTTTTTTGCCATTTGCGATCAAAAAGCTTTTTTCCATAATAATATATTACGCTCTCATTTAATGCAGATCAGGCCACTGCAAGTATTGCACTTTCACTACTGTCTTGCATTGCAGTCCACTGAACCCTCTTCCTTATGTCCCAAGGCTGACTACAGGTTTATTTCTTTTACATTTGTTTTTATATAGTTCAGTCAGGTCAAGGGCCTCAATTATATGGTACCTATTCGGTGTAATAGGCATCCGTCAATGTTCAATGCAATTTGAATTATTGATACCTAAGAGCATCCAACTGTACTTTGGAACTTCCGTCTTCCGTAATGTAAAATTACATTGAGAATCCTAATAATAACTAATAAACTAATGTGTCAATAGAATTATATAAAAAACATTATAGGTAAGGTAAACCAGATTTTTAAATAGTTGACCCAAGCTACATATGAGTTCGAATAGAAGCTTAAGGTGATTTCGATGTATTGACGTCTCAGAGGACCAGGAATCTACATGATTAGAAGGGTATATATGTCACAGGACTGTGTTTTTTTAAAAATCAAAATCTAGGATTTAGATCAAAACCCGGACTTTGACAAAATACTGGTCATAATCCAGAGAAAAGTCTAGGATTTGTCAAAGTCCTGGTTTCGATCAATAAAGTTTATATACTACTAGCGACCCGCCCCGGCTTCGCACGAAAATTATCAGTGTTTCTCTACTATATTTTGCATGTATTATACATATAAACCTTCCTCTTGAATCATTCTATCCATTAAAAGAAACCGCATCAAAATCCGTTGCGTAGTTTTAAAGATTTATGCATACATAGGGATATAGGATCAGAGAAAGCGACTTTGTTTTATACTATGTAGTGATTATACATTTAAGTTTGTCAAAAAGAGGTTAAATAAAGCTAAGTATTACCCATTCATTTAAGACAATTGAAATAATTATCTCTCTTTTGTTTTATTTAAATAAATCATATATCCATAAAGTAATTGATCAAAACCCGGACTTTGACAAAATCCAAAACTTTCCTATAAAAATAAATAACATAACAATTATACCGAATTATGCCAATCTTTTTGAATATTAAATTGCGTAGTTCCGCATTTAATATAATTCACCTACTCAAACCAAATATCTTAAAGCTATTAATGTAATTACATAATTAGCTGTTCAAATATGAATATAATAATCTTTGGTCTTCTTTCCACCTTAACCATTCATACTGAGGCGCAATATAATTACTAGACTTCGATTTCAATTCAAGAAAACTTATTTTTTAATTAGATTGGTTTAATTTATTACATATTATCATTCATCAATTTCATTGTAAAAATAATAAAAATGTCCAGTGATAATATGATTGTCAAAAATATTAAATTATATAATTCTTCTTCTTCTTCTTCTGTCGAGTGGGTATCGAGTCTATCGACCCGATGAACCCTGGTGTCAGAGTTTTTAAACCGCCTAGTAGAAGAACTATCAGGCCTCTGACATGGTTTGAGTAACGACCACTATCAAAGACAGCGACCGGGACCGACGGCTTAACGTGCCCTCCGAAGCACGAAATCTTTTTCTTTTCGGACAATCAGGTGATTCAGCCTGCAATGTCCTAACCAAACTGGGGAAAAATTCACAAAGTGATAAATATCGACTTTGTGTTTCTCCCCTGGGAATCGAACCCAGGACCTCCGGATCAGGAGTCCATGGCACTAGCCACTAGACCACGGAGGCAGTTATAATAAAAGTAATTTGAACATGTCAAACAAAGTAATAAAAAAAACTAAATGTAGCAATAGCTAGTGTCAAAACTAAATTAGTGATTGGTATGCTCTTAGGTACATCTAATCCTAGTCGTTACACAGACTACGTCAGAGGTCATAAGTCATAATAAACACTCTGACCCAATGGTACCAACTCGTAGAAAAATCACGATTTAACTAGTATAAGTCTATAACTGACATTTTCTGTCATGAGAGAACAGAAAGGGACGCCAATAATTTTAGTCAAGATTTAGTTAAGCTGTACCCTCTACGCATCGATAGCATCTGGTTCATCTTTTTCGTTCGACCCGATGACTCACACGACAGTAGAAAAAGATCCATCCTTACTCTGATATAAAGGTATCATCTATTCGTAGCATGGCATGCTATAGTTATAACTTTCTTTAACTTAACCTGCTTTTGAATAATAAATCGGAACCTGCTTTTGAATAATAAATCGAAACCTGTTTTTGAATAATATGTAGCAGGTAATTGTTACAGGTAAATACCGTACAAGCGGAAACGGAACTAGCTGTAAGGTTGGAGAAATGTAACAAACAGTTGAACAATAATCGTGAGCGGCGCTCCAAATGTCAAGATTATGACGTCATAGAGCTGATGATATTGTTGCTAATACGATATTTTCCTACTAGTCCAATCAGTTTTTTTTTCATGAAATGTCAAAAAAGCTTTATTGTATGAAAATAGTGGGTTATGACGTCAGTCGCCAGTAAATATAGGCTACTCAAATCAATAATTTCTATATTTTTTACTCGACTTAAAATTTAAATCTAAATGTGTATTTTTTTATGATGAATGAGATCCATAGTATTTTTAACCATCAGTTTTAAAGCTTGATTTTTTTTAGCCACCCAGTCAACATGCCTATTAACATTATCAAAGAACTTTTTAATTTCTAATTGATACAGGAAATCTATAAGTTGTTACCTACACGCGACCTTGTATCACAAACATGACATAAATATTGTTATTTACAGGACATCACTTTTTTGCAACATATACATAACATAAGACATAATTTATACAATTAGTAGCACATACAATCAGCGAAAGATCAGTTCTGTAGCTATTTACTTAATACGCTCTAATAGAGGTAGGTACTCGTACATAGTACAAAGTAAGTAAATAGGTATACAATAGTATTTAAATCTATACACTAAGTAAAAAGTTACAAAGCTTAAGTTTTTTTTTAAAGATTAATTTATTGTATTTATGTTACCTACATTATTGTACATACATACATACATACATAAAATCACGCCTTTATCCCTTACGGGGTAGGCAGAGCGTTAAACGCCTCGTAAAAGGCGCATTCGCCGCGTCTGACAAAAATTGAGGGCAATTTTAGATTGTAATGTGTATTGCTAATGTGTAGTGACAGGTTGTCAGCCCGTCGCCTAAATTACAATACACTGTAACCCTCGAGTCCCTTTTGCTGTCTTCTACAGCATGCCCGGGAGGAAGGGCAGCTGGAACATTCTATGTTTTTCTATCTCTCCCAGTCCAGCATGGAAGAAGTTAAGAATTATTGTATACTACACCATATTATGTATTGTTACCTGAAGTACTTACATATGGATAATTAAACTTAGCATTAGCACGGTTGTACTCATAGGTCTAATATTTGAAAATGCTCTTATTTAATTTAGTTTTTTTTTTCACAGGCCGTACTGGTTCAGTCTCAAATGATCCAGTTTGCAAATACATCCCTTGTTCATACGACGACGTCATATCGTTCTGGGTATATTTTTTGTAAACTTTGTACCTAATCTAATTTATCTTTTTGTTTGTATACCTACTCGTTTATTCTTAAAGCTAAGATGACGTCATAACCTCGATAAAGGTTTTGACTTACGCTTGCTCCGTTTTAGGGCATGCAAGTTAGGCGTAGGCTGAATTATGACCGAGTGGAGTAGGTACACGTTAGTACTTTACGACTTTAGCATTTAGGTTAAATGCCTAGAGTAGGCAACGTTATATTATTTTGTAAGTATGCCTAAGACAGAGTCACTGTATCTAATTGTCATGAGTGAAATTAAATAAGCCATTCCTTCTAATATAAAAACAATATAAATAGCTTCGGTTGGTATGTCATGTCACGGGTGAAGATAAATTTTAATTTTATGCCACGATCTAATTGATATAATCTATCAATCACTTATAAACTACATCATCTGGATGCACGATCACTGTAATTTAATTACCAACATACCTACTGATAATCTTAATTTGTAAGGCGATAATTGTCAGTCAATTATAGGTACAAGTTATTTAAACTAAATTGTATAAATTAAGAGGGTTTGTTAATACAGCGATAACAAATTATGCCAATCTTTGTGGCCAGATTATACTACCTACAAATGCTCAATCAATCTCAATGAAAGTCTCACTTCCGTAGGTCAGCTGGAAGAAATTTCTTAGAAGAAGTAAGCTGCACCTGTTGCGTCGTTTTACATTGTGTATTGCTTTTCTCGTGTAACTTGAGTACAATAAATAAATAACGATTACGCATTTCGTCATAATCAGATCAACAATTTTACTAGAATTAATCCCAAAGATATTAAGAAAAAAACATGTGATACTTTAATACCGAATTCAAAATGCTATCTGCAATCAAACAAACCACATCAACTAAACATACTCTTGAAACACCTACACATTACTTTTAAAGTACATCGACGACATATCACCATACATACTATACGGGCTTTTTCACGACTTACAAGTCTTACAACTCAAATAATGATACACGTACATTAGAAGACGAGAGTAATCGCGATCACGAATCGTGACCGTCGGCAGTCGCAGGCGCATTATGATGGAGCAGGTGACAACTCGACAAAGGTTCGGCCATAGTGCTCCAGAGAAGAAGATGATATTTGTTATTTTTCTTTTATAATTTAACTCATTTATTTTATTCCGCCAATCTGTCTGAATTTAATTTTTAGAACAACTGTTCACAGTAACTTAGATAATTTCTATCATTGTTATAATACGGGGTGTAAGGGACAAAGACATGTAAACTGATAGGGGTTCCTCAGTCAACGGAACTGAGCAACTATCAGCAGGATTTATTTCAAAAAGTGGAAAAATAAAATGATTTTCCATACAAATTGTCTGATCGAGGTGGTAATTTTATATGGGAAGTAAATTTTTCTTTTCATCTCCTGAAAGAAATTCTTGGTGATAGTTGCTCAGTTTCGTTGACTGAGCTACCTCTATTAGTTTGTGGGACGCTGACGCATATACACCTTGTATATGATTTCTATAGTTATCGGTATCATATCGGTGTGTTATTTATAATTTGTCAAATATCTATGACAATGATAATCAATTTGACATGTCGAATATCAGCACCTACTCTATTCAAGTTCAAAAATAGATAAGGGGGGCTATAATGAGCTTCATTCTTGATTCAACCAACTAAACCTGAAATTAAAATCTAACTGTCACTTTCAGACTAAAAACATTGGAAAAGGACAGGAGATCTATTCTCGTTTAGTCCGGGTTTTGATTTATAGTCGGTGGTTTTATGCGTTATCTGTCCTTATTGTTATTATCCGCTGTCATGTAATATGGCGGATAAAATTGACAGAAATACTGGGAAAGCGTGCAAATGTGCGTCAAAATCTAGCGGACACAGTGTAAAACCATAGAGTATAAATCGCCTGTCCTTTTTCAATTTTATTATTTTGATAGTGACAGATAGATATTAATTTTACTTTTAGCCGGTGATATTTAGAATCGAGCCCAGTGTGGAGCATCGTAGAACAATCCGCCACATACATCCTGTTACTGCTGCTGCCTCAGTGTATCCGCCTGGCACCTCGATGCTACTAGGATCTTATGACAATAAACTACTTATTCGTGCTTATGGTTTTATGGTGGTTTTATGTAGGTATCAATGATCCATATTAAATTATTCGTCGATTAGTCAGATAACGTAACCAGTGAGTAACCAAAATACCTAAAATAAAAAATAATGAAGCAGAAAACTTCAATACATTACTTAGTATATTTTATGCCTGAAATATTTGTGTTCTTGCCTAACTTTCAAGACTAGATTAGATAGATTTTAAGGAAGTATTTACCTGGATTTCCAAATGCTGGTATCGCTGTAGCAAGGGTCAGTAACAGCAACAACCAGTGGCGCTTATTTTCCATTGTCAGTCTGAAAAACAAAAATTGAAATAAGTAAATACATCATATTTTTGACAGAGGTACTAATAGTTGAATGTAGATCTTAGGTTTATTTAACGAAAATTAAATAAGTTTGTTTTGTAATGTTTGTTCATGTACAATGTGTTGTTTATATGCAATAAAGAATATTTGTATTGTATTGCATTGTAAATATCCACGTTTAGTTAAATATTTTTTATGAAGATAAAAATGGGCACCACAATGGCCTTAGTGGTTCAAAGATTGCGCCAAGCGGGATATGCATGCTTTTGACATCCCAAGCGAAAGATGGGAGGACCTTGTTGAAGATAGGGACGAATGACGAAAGCGTGTGTTAGATGAGCGTAAAGTCCATGGTGATGCCTGGTTTGCTGTTCTCGCTGACAAAAGACAAAAACGACATCTAAATACACAGCAATCAGTCACTAACTTTACCACCTCCAATGACAGAGCAAGCGGCAAATTTTGCCGCTCCCGTATTGGTTTATATAGCCACGAAAAATCTTGTCTCAGACACTGATTAAAACTTCTGTCAATAACGTATGATGACACTGAGCTCCGCGCTACGTAGCGTAGGGCAGATATTATTGTCTATGTTCCATTGTTCAAACCAACTGCTCTGTGGTTCAAACAATGCAACATCAATATCTGCACTACGCGACGTAGCGCGGAGCTCAGTGTGAGCACCGCCTAAGACATATTCTCTTATCTATGTACAGTGCAATCTTGAAAAACTGGTCGGACTTCCAACACGGAAGGAGAAGGAAGGCGAAATGATTCGAGGCTATGATCTATATTTTTTCTTTGGTTTATAATGGTAAGGCCAGCAGTAGCTAGTGTATGTTTCATATATTTGTCTGTACAAAGTTACAGATCGTAATTACTAAATACATACATACATACATATAGTCACGCCTTTATCCCTAATGGGGTAGGCAGAAAGTAAACGACCTAAACAAAGGTCGTTTCGTCACGTCTTACAAAGCTTTGAGGGTTATTTAAGATAGATTTGTAGGTATATTACTGTAGTGACAGGTGGTCAGGCCATCGTCTAAATTACAATAAACTGAAACCTTCGGATCCCTTAACTGGTTTTTACAGCATGCCCGGCAGGAAATGCAGCTGGCACATTCTATGTTTTTCTCTCGTTCCCAGGTCAGCATGGAAGAAATAACTAAATAAGATACTACATTTAATTAAGTACAATATTAGGTACTCAATAATAGTCAGATAAAAATATACTAAAGAACCCGCCCATGTTAGGAATCACAAAATGTTGCCAGCCATTCAGACATTTGAATGGCGGAATTTTACTATCGAAATATCTTTTCCATTAGATAGGTACTTATGGGCTGACAACCTGTCACTACAGCAAATTTACGTAATCTGTAATGATCTTTGTTTAGATCATTTTTGCTCTGCCTAACCCATCAGGGATAAAGGCGTGATTTTGTGTATGTGTTTGTGTGTGATTATAACCTATTAATCAAAATCAGCATACACAATGGAAAACCAGTAAATATACAATATTTTATTCGATAAAACACATTCACATACAATTTAAAACTTAAAACGTAATTAAAACTAAAAATAAAATACTAATATAATAAATTACAAATAAAGGGCACTATACATTTAAAAAAGGATACTATAAATTCGATACCGCCGGCTAAAACTAGAATTTAAATCTATCTGTCACTTTCAAAATATTAAAATTTTAAAAGGTCAGGCGATTTAAACTCTTTGGTTTTACACTTTGTCCGCTAGATTTTGACGCGCTTTTGCACTTTTCCCCAGTATTTCTGTCATAAAACCACCGACTTTAAATCAAAACCCGGAGGGAATAGATCTCCTATACTTTTCCAATGTTTTTAGTCTGAAAGTGACAAATAATTTTAATTTTAGCTTTAACCGGTAAATCTAGAATCGAGCCCAATTACACTAACTTCAGCGTATAAAACTAAACTATCATAAGGGCAACTAGAATAAAAACTATGGCACTGGCTGCCCTAGCTGTAGTTCCGCATGCTGCACCGTCTGAAACACCGCCTTTACCTCCGACTGCAGCTTGTGTACCTTCTGCATCTCCCTTTATAACCTGATCTGGACAGATTCTGGTATAGCTTTGCCGGTTTCACCCTTACAGCTAGTATCCAAACCTTCTTGAAAACCATCCGCGGCGATCCCTATACCGGATATAAGGGACAGCGTCCCCCAAACTGATAGGGGTTGCTCAATCAACGACACTGAACAACTATCACCAGGAAATTATTTCAGGTAATTAAAATAATAATTGGCTTTTCCATACAAATTGTCTGATCGTGGTAGTCATTTTGTGTGGGAAAGTCATTTTTATTGTCGTTTCCTGAAATATATTTCTGGTGATTGTAGATCATGTTCGTTGACTGAGCAACCCATATTAGTTTGAGTCGGTGTCCCTTACACCCCGTGTAATAACATATTTTTTGTCTAAAATCAAGTTTATTTTTATGTCCTATAAAATATGCATTTTAAGACAGTCCATCGAGAAGGGACTTGTGAAAATAAACTGCAGCTTAAGTAATTTCAGTACCGTTCGTCTATTCATTACTCTGATCGGAAATCGCGTAGGTAAGTGAATTGTCTTATTATTGACTGACACCTCAGAATCCGACACCTCTGTTCCGGCATCGATGTTTGGATTATCCACGGCCATTGTTGATTTGAAACGGCTATTAGTCCATTATAATAGACTTTGGAGACGTGGGAGAAAAAATATAACGCCGTGTTTATAAAAAGAAAAAACTAAGCGTGTCATGGTGGGTCTTACAGCCTCTGGTAGGGAATAACTTTTATACCTGTTACAACTTCAGGAAAATAGTAAACAAGATAGCATTGATAGTAAAAAAAACATACTCATTACTAACACATTTTTGTTTTTACACAGCCGTCTATATTATGTGCGCCACATTTCCACATTTCTTCCACGCTGGCCTGGGAGCGAGAGAAAAACATAGAATGTGCCAGCTGCATTTCCTCCCGGGCATGCTGTAAAAACCAGCTAAGGGATCCGAGGGTTTCAGTATATTGTAATTTAGGCGATGGGCTGACAACCTGTCACTAAGCAATATACCTTCAAGTTTATCTTAAATAACCCTCAAAGCTTTGTCAGACGTGGCGAAACGATCTTTGTTTAGGTCGTTTACGCTCTGCCTACCCCATTAGGGATAAAGGCGTGACTATATGTATGTATGTATGTCCATTTCCAAAGCACATTAAAAAAAACTGTTTTTTTTTGCTGGTTAAACCAGGGGTTAAACGATAAAGTAATGAAAGTATTATGCATTTTTTAATAATTTGCATTGCAATTCACTGGAAAACAAAAGCTGTGATGTCAAACTTAATATTTTTATTCTTCTTACTTTTTATCAATTTAAAATTGGAACGCGCAGGCCGACGAGCAAAGAGTTTCGATTTTACTCTTGCCGGCCAGGGTTATGGCCGGCGGCGATACACTATCTAAGGAACACTGTTTTAGCACAAGCTAAATCTATCACTATCATAAGTAGGTAATATGATAATGTTATGTCACCCTTATGTTGTCGAAATTCCAAGTTTTCGCACAAAGCGGTACGCTTCTACATTTTTAATGCGAACGGCCAAAGTGTGGAACTCCCTGCCTGCGGATCTATTTCCGGAACGTTATAACCTGGGCCTTTTCAAGGTGAGAGTGAACAGGCATTTTCTAGGCAATCATGCTCCATCATAGTCTACATCATCACTTACCATCACGTGAGATGGCGGACAAATGATTGCCTATCAAATATAAAAAAAATATATATATATATATATTAATGGGATAAAATATTATAGTAATTACCAAAACAAAATTGATGTTGAATGATTTGATGTTGATTGTAGTACAGTATAATTAGGTAGGTATATTCTTATTTACTATTCATGTACCTAATTTGTATTCTCGTAAGTAATCTCACTTCTTAGGTCTGCTGTAAGACATTTCATTTTAGAAATAAGCAGTACCTGTTGTGTTATGTATTCCCTATGTAATTGTTCTGTGTATGTTTCTGTGTACAATAAACTGTTAAATAAATAAATAAATTGATAAAGAATGTCATAATATCAAGTGAAAATTTCACATTCAAAAGTTAAGTTTTTATTTTGGCAACCAAAGCTGTATAATTGGTATGACCAACAACAAAGGTTTACTTAACATTTACTTTTAGAAGTTATTTCCGATAAACATACTTTGAGTCAACGAACTCAAGTTAAAGTTGTCGATAAATACGAGCCTTGCTCTTTGAAATTAAAATAAATTTGTTCGTACACCTTTTGCAAATTACTCATTATAATAATACTTCCTATTCAGCCCAAAGCAAGATTTATTCCGAAGAATGTAGAAGAAGTAGCACATTTTTTTCCCCCGACAAAGTTAAGTATATTTTTTAAATGGTGCATAGGCTTAGTATATTATATGAAACTTAAATAAATATTTTAAATATAATATTAAAGATCCAAGAACGCAGTTTAAAAATCCGCAAGCTTTAGGATTTCAATTATAAGATCATATTTTAAATAAATTTGTTTATGTAAAATTATACTTAACTAATGGTGACAACCAAAAAGCTAAATGTAATAGAATTAAGAGTTTTCTCAGAAACATGTGAAATGGATTTAGAGGATCATAAAACTCAAAAAGGCAATTAATTTGTCATAAAAAAGTTGACCTGTAACACCACCTTGACTGGCCACCTGTTGAGCAACTTCCTTTTTTATAAGTTTCGAAAATAAATACAATTAATTAGACGACTAAAACTATTAAGAAAACATAATCTTTCTATACAAAGTCCATATCACTTCTTTTCCCTAAAATAATATATGTTATATGACGACTTTATTAAAGAGTAGGTATATAATTGTATTTTTTTTGTTCGTACAGATAAACTTAAAAAACATTTGAACTGATTTGCCTCCCTAGAGTAACAAAGGCTGCTTGTCACCAAGGGAAAATTATGTTATCAACGCGGTGGGAAATCTAGTGCTATTTTTACTGTTTCTTAGAAGCATACCAAGCTGTTAGTCCCTTAGCATGTCAAGACGTAGGGAACAACCTAAGAAACAATTTGTCCACAAATAACTAACTGCTAAAACAAGCAAACAGTAAATTTCATAATTTGTAAGCGCATGCGTATAGACATGCAATAGCAGGCACATAGCAGGCTATGCTATAATGATGCGACCAGCGACCACAAGGACGCGAAAAGACCGACCCACATAGCTGTTTTGCAATCGGCTACTTTAACCACAGACTAAGAACATTCCACTGTTTGAGTTTGTTGAACTGTCAGTGTGATAATTTTGCATAAGATAGCTGGTTAGTCTGTGTCCAGACTAGGATCAAAATTCCTTAGTAAAGAGAACTTTAAAATATTGGTGACCGTGTTGGTAATGCTAACCTTGTTTTTCTTATAGAACAGGTGTTTTTGCAACCGAATGTCACGTAGCAGAAAGTTCGATAAATTAGAGCTATAAACTATATTATATTTCTCCTCAAAGTGGGCATATTAATTTTTAAAATTTAAATACAAGTTTGATTATAAAATGAAGTCACTTAAAAACGTGTTTTCGTGAACTTAGTAATGTTCTAATAATGAACTTTGGATGTATTATACTAAATTAGGATCAGAGTTTAGATTGACCTTTACTTTTAGAATATAAAGACCCCACACGATGTAAGTCTTTCTAATATGACACGGTGCGGTTAAATAAAATAAGATAAATAATAATTACTTCATGTATATGCATTTTTTAGATAGTCGTTAAGTTCCTACTGAACAACATAACATGCACAATTATTATTAAAAACTGTGTGTTAACATTGACTTTAAAAATGTGGATACATAGTTATTTTGGGTATTGCTACAAAGAAGTTCGATGTGCTTTTGAAGGCTATCTTACAACACTACTGTATTTTTATCAACGGCCATATCTCAACTTAAATACCAGTGTCTAATAGTTTAATGGCTATTTGTCTAGCTTAATCCATTGTACCAGTTTTAATCTGATTTTAGCAAGTCTAAATTATAACCTTAGAAGAATAATTCAACTTTTAAATATAAAAAAAAATCTGCCTTTACAAATACTTAAAATATTAGTTCTATTTATAATCATCCTAAGAGACGAGAAGAAAGAAAGAGGGGGTCACCTTCTCCAAAGTTAATTAACTTGAATTTATAGGAGATGGATGTTTGATTATGAAGAAAAATCTGCCTCTACTTACCACTCAAATGATTTTTAGTTCGGGTATGTCTATGAAATGTTGTTAATGCAAAATTTTATCCAGAAAAAAAAACAGTTATGTATAGGTAAAAGAAAAAAATATAATTATCGGTTGCTAAGCATTAAAGGTACAAACGGAGGACACCAATTAGCAGCTCGATTAGCAAACACGAAGCTTGTCTGACCTTCGGTACATCTGCAATGTTTACGGATCCTACCTACGGACCTTTACTACCTTATAGGCAAAGAAGAATAACAAAAAACTTCAAGGAATCAGGTGGAAATACTTCCATGTTGGTAGGACAATATGTATGAATGAAAAGTACTTCGAATAGCAGTAGGTTGACCTTCGGTACATCTGCAGTGTTTGCGGATCCTACAGTACCTTACATACATGCATAAATATAGTCACGCCTTTATCCCTAATGGGGTAGGCAGAGCATAAACGACCTAAACAAAGATCGTTCAGCCAAAGTTTCGAGGGTTATTTAAAATAGATTTGTAGGTATATTGCTGTAGTGACAGGTTGTCAGCCCATCGCTTAAATAACAATTTACAGAAACCCCCGGATCCCTTAGATGGTTTTACAGCATGCCCGGGAGGAAATGCAGCTGGCACATTCTATGTTCTTCTCTCACTCCCAGGCCAGCATGGAAGAAAAGTACAGTGCCTTTACTACCTTTATATGCTGAGTAGAATAAAAAAATAACAAAGAAATAGATGAAGTTCCTTCCATGTTGGAATGGGGACGATAAAATAACTCTGAATGCAGCAGCTGTTTCTCATTATAATACAAAACCCAATGGAAAATAAATTGATTGACATGAAAAACTTTTGGCTCGATGATTGTCCCTGGCTTTCATTATTACATTACCTACAAAGCAACATACATACATACATCACGCCTTTATCCCTTACAGGGTAGGCAGAGCGTTTAACGACAAAAATTGAGGGCAATTTTAGATTGTAATATGCATTGCTATAGTGACAGGTTGTCAGCCCATCGCCTAAATTACAATACACTGTAACCCTCGAGTCCGTTTTGCTGACTTCAACAGCATGCCCGGGAGGAAGGGCAGTTCGAACATTCTATGTTTTTCTATCTCTCCCAGTCCAGCAGGGAAGTAAACAAGCAACAAGTGTAAATAATTAGCTAATTCATACCGTAGGAAAATATCTTCTTTCCTACGGGAAAATTCATTACGCCGCGAACGACACCTCGATACGAAACTCAATTAATAAAGAAGTTTATTCAGGGCAGTTATTTTTAAATCCTATTAAGTTTCCATTCATTCATCTTAATTTTTAACTCAATGTCATATTTATTTGACCTAGTTGACCAAATGGGAAGGTGCGAGATTAATACAAATAGATACTAGTGACAATAACATGACAGCGTTTAGTTCTCTATAGGCATTTACTAAGTAGTACCAGTAGTACCCAGGAGATGGAGAGCCCGATGGTGTAGTGGATAGGGTCGCTGCCTCCTGAGCGGGAGGTCGTGGTTCGAATCCCACCACGTACCAATGTGTTTTTCGATTCTCGAATTTCATATGAACGTTTATTCGGCGCTTTTTCCATGCTTCGGAAGGCACGCTTAGCCGTTAGTCCCGGTTAATATCGTTTAACACCGTAGATATTATATTATATTTCCCTTCTGGGTTGCGGAGGTCAGATGGCCGTCGCTCTGTGTCAAAACCAGTACCCTCGTCCAGTCACCTAGATTAGGTAGCCGACCCCGTGAGATACGGGATAAGGCTAGGAAGATGACCAGTAGTACCCAGTAGTTTGTGACCTTCGATATATTTTATCTGCACTAACTATTTGCTTATACTACACGGATGCCTACTACCATGCTGGTCTGGGAGCGAGAGAAAAACATAGAATGTGCCAGCTGCATTTCCTCCCGGGCATGCTGTAAAATCCAGCTAAGGGATCCGAGGGTTTCAGTATATTGTAATTTAGGCGATGGGCTGACAACCTGTCACTACAGCAATATACCCACAAAATATATCTTAAATAACCCTCAAAACTTTGTCAGACGTGGCGGGACGACCTTTGTTTAGGTCGTTTACGCTCTGCCTACCCCATTAGGGATAAAGGCGTGATTATATGTATGTATGTATGTATGCCTACTACACACTTAAACAAGTCTTAGGTCGAAAAAAAAACAAATAATGGATTTGATGAGATTTCAGCAACAATTATAGCGTTACCTCCATGCTGGGAGCGAGAAAAAACATAGAATGTGCCAGTTGCATTTCCTCTCGGGCATGCTGTAAAAACCTTCTAAGGGATCCGAGAGTTTCAGTATGTTGTAATTTAGGCGATGGGTTGACCACCTGTCACTACAGCAATATACCTACAAATCTATCTTAAATAACCCTCAAAACTTTGTCAGACGTGGCGGAATGACCTTTGTTTAGGTCATTTACGCTCTGCCTACACCATTAAGGATAAAGGCATGATTATATGTATATATGTATGTTTGTATGTATTATAGCGTTACATTTTGATATCAATGCTCAAATTAAGAAAATAATTTTATAGAAATTGTGAAAATCGTAGTGGGGTATTTTATCACTAAAGGACGAACAAGTGTCATTCATACTGCTGATAAATCAACGACTACTCATTCAAACACCTCCGTTAAAAATACAATTGAGTAGTTGTTGCTTAGTATTCGCACTTGACACTGGCGGAATCATAATGAAAGCGCCGTATAAAAGAAATTGAATTGAATTGAGTAGTTGTTGGTTTACCAGTATCGGACTTTAAGCGTGGTGTTAAAACCACATTATCCTTAGGATTCTCCTTGTAAATATTGTTCTCCTATCCTATGCAAATTGCAAAAACGAGTCAGAACATTCGTAGAACAACTGATTCAGCTCGCATCTTCAATTTGATTTGAATCTAACTTTTATCTCAACCTGTATCGCTGTATCTATAAAATAAAGAGATCTCAAGGATACACTTTTTAATACGATCTGTAAAAACAATATGGTCAGACATAGTGAGATCATTCGTTAACAAAAAAACTAGGCTACATCATAATATGCATTCCCAAATGGTAACATCACGTAAAATACGGATACGTTAAAACAAAACTTTAGTTTTTTAAGATAAAAAATAGCATGGTATGATGGACGTTTCAAGTGTTGCCTGATTTGGTCTAACATATTTCCCTCAACATGATATAATAAGTATCAAAGATACATTGCGAAAATATGTTTGCACAATCTCCATCATAATGGCTTGAAGCCATCATCTCCGTGTCATGACATAACGGTTAAAGTCATCAATATTGTCTACGCGAAGTTCACTGGTATTGTAATAGGTCATTGGCAGGATGCGATGCAGAACCTTTGTGCGTTTTTACACTGACTAACTTTGCTGCAGGCGTTATATGCAATTTGATAAAATTTTCCAGGTTTAGAGTATGTGATGGTCATCGGGATAAGAGGAAAACAGAAAACTGTAAAGCTGTGCTGACCTTCCACGCTGGACTGGGAGCGAGAGAAAAACATAGAATGTGACAGCTGCATTTCCTCCCGGGCATGCTGTAAAAACCAGCTAAGGGATCCGAGGGTTTCAGTATATTGTTATTTAAGCGATGGACTGACAACCTATCACTACAGCAATATACCTACAAATATATCTGAAATGACCCTCAAAACTTTGTCAGACGTAGCGGAACGACCTTTGCTTGGGTCGTTTGTGCCCTGCCTACCCCATTAGGGGAGGTAAAGCTGTGAAAGTATGACATCGTCATTATTACTGAACACTTCTCCAACTCATGTCATAGATATTGGATTGGACACAACATCGTTGGTGTTTAAAATTTACTGGGGCTATTTTTCAAAGCCTGGAATTTGGCTTCAATTTGTTCATACTGTCTGTATATTGCACACTACATCTCATAAATATTGGAAACAAGATTTTTATTGATCAATTTTGTAGCAATATTCTTAGATCAAAGCTGCAGCGGCTACAGCAGTCCGTGTGAATACATTCAATGAGTGATTCACGAGTATTTCCATAATGTCTACGGACGTGTGATTTGGCTGCAATACTGGCATGAAGTTACTTTAAGTCACGCATGACATTGGACTTTGAAGTCAGTATGTTATTAATATTGGATGAGAGATATTTGATGTAAAAAGTTTAAGCAGCAGCTGCTGCAGTCTGTGTGAATACCTTCAATGAGTGATTCACGAGTATTTCCAGTACTTATTACCATAATAATGTACGGACGTGTGATTTGGCTGCGATGTTGGCATGAAGTCACTTCAAGTCACGCGTGAAATACCCTGCTCGCGCGATCAATGACTATTACACGTATTGATGACGGTAATCTGTAGTTCCGGATGGTTGTGTTCCTCCTTTAACTATTTTTAAAGAATATAAACAACCTCCAGAGGTAATTGACGCTTGTAGGTTCTGACAACGGCAGATGAGTAGATTTCAAGATATGCAACCATCGCCCGTATTGCTTTAGAATGAAGCACGCGCTACGGTGGTGTGGCGAATACGTCCGTGGCTGCGTGAAAAATGTACGAAAAACGCACAAAAAAGTAATTCCATAAAAACTACAAGTCGGATTATAAAAAGCTATGTTGCGATTTTAGATAATCATAATACGGATATTTTCTCGAAGGAACCGTAAAAACGCTCTTAATAGTTTCAAAGGAATATCAAATTTACTGATAAAACAGCTTTACTTCCAGATTCTTTCATCATACTTATTTATGAACTGGAATATTTTTAAATGTTGCAATTGCAGGCCATGAACTAATTTCTGAGATGTATATTTTATTAGATTTTTTCAACGATTCGTTTAGGAGGAATAATTTCTTAAAAACAATCATTTGCCGATAGGAATCACCTTAAAACGTCAGACTCTGGAAGGATCCCTCCTATTTACTTAACAGTTTATTGTACACAGAAACATACACAGAACAATTACATAGGGAATGAAGACACAGCAGGTACTGCATATTTCTACCAAATATACCATCGCTTAAGTGTCAAAATTCAAATTCAAATTAATTTTATTTCGGAAAACATCCATAGTTGTAGTTGGGTAAAGGCAAGCCTATGTAAATAGTGCCTGTTGCCAGGTGTAATTAGAATCCAAGAAGACAGAATAGGGTCAATACGGGTAATAAGATCAGAACTTCGATTCATTCATAAAAGACAGATTGTCATTGAACTACTGACACTGTCAATTTCATCAGACATACTTGCGCTTAAAACAGATCCTAATATTTTTCATCATCTATTTTATCTTTTCTACACCTCTAGCTACAATTCACCTGATGTTGAGTGATGATGGAGCCTAAAATGGAGGTGCTTACAGTCTATTTATTCTCCAAAAAAAGCATTGTTCTCTAATGTATTCGCAATCTGTTATCTTGATACAAATCAGCTGATCCGAAGTTCTGACAGATTTAAATCACTTGAACCGGTTGTTACTATGCTAAAAGGTATAACTGTTAATCTTATTCGTAATAGAATCCGGGGTTAGTGCGATACGTTAAGCCTGACGATTGTAAAGGTTAAAACTAGGTTAGGCTCTCGATGTCAAATATGTCAATACAATATGAAATATTGATTGGATTAGGTACTTGGTAGCAGGATTATACTTAAGGTTTTGTAAATTATGTAAGCTATTTTTTTTTAAATAAGTCATTTCCAAATGTACCTAAGTAAAATGGTGTATATTTATGTGATGCTAAAAGCACAAAATTGACAAACATGGACTACCCGAGACTAGACAATGATGATGATGGTGTAGCCTGGTGCTTTAGCAGGTGACCAGCAAGCTACAGCGCGTCCTTGCGTTCACCACCAGCCACCGCTGCTGCTTATCACCGAATGTCATCGTCTAACCCACAGCACAGGCCACAAGCACTGACAGTAGAAAGGCAATCCAAATCCAACTCACCTTACTTATCGCTGCATCATTCCAGAAAAACTTTAATATTAAAAAGTTTGGTCACAGGCCGTTTAGTTAACACTTTTTGAATTTCGAACACGATTGACAAAATTTTCACAAAGCGAAAGTAACGCGGAAGCAGTTAGCTTAGCACAGAGTTCGTAAGTCGGTCGTCGGTTCACATGCGCGTGCGCCTGGAGTCTCGCGGGCGGCGTGAGTCTGCGCAGAGGTGTCGCGAGGAGAAAGTCTCGGCCGTGGTGCGCGAGCGGCGGTTGGCCGCTCCGTGGACGACGTGGTGGGGACGTGACGTAGCGCAACCTGAGCTGAGCATCACCGATTGCTTCATCGGAGCAGTGATTGTGTGACTGCGGGTGATCCTCTCTACTTTGCGTGAGATCGTCAAGTAGACTAAGGGCCTTATTTATAATCAGCTCTCAAGACTGACAGCGAGGTTCGTATAAGAAATGTGATTTCAGTACAAACTGGTCTGTTAAATCCATACTTTATATTGCTTTCAAGTACAAACTTGACGCTTCAAAAATACGAGCCTAAGGTTTTAAAGAAAACATATTACGTTGGTGGCTAAAGTAAACACATATGCTGTGTCAAGCAGCCATTAAAAATAAATCGAGATAAATTGAATTTTAATTATTGGATGTACCAGATGCTTCCTTTCCCGAAGTCTTTACAACTTCTAAAACACACATCCATTCTTACCACTGTAACCAGTTGTCGATCTGCTTACCTCATAAGCTCATAAAAAGAAAAGGGCCGATGTTATGTTACGATGCCCGATTTCCTTAGCTTACTTTTAGTTAGAGGATCAACGATTGGTATTTTTTCAGCAAAACAATGTTTCCTTCCCTCACACAACTCAACTCAACAACAATACGGGGTGTAAGAGATAGCGTCCTACAAACTGATAGGGGTTGCTCAGTCAACGACAGTGAACAACTCCGACCAGAAAATTCTTCCAGGAAGTGAAAAAATATGTCTTTTCCATACAAATTGTCTGATCGAGGCGGACATTTTGTATGAAAACGCCATTTTTATATGGCTTTTTAATCATACCAGCATTGCATTATAACATTTAACACGTTCGCTTCGCGGAACGTTAGATCTGATGTCACATGATCTTCCATTATTTCATGTGAACCTCGTCAAATTCATTAATGAATACAAATTAGTCCATTAATGCCGTTAGTTGAGCAATTACTGCTGTTCCCACGGAGAGAGGGGATGTCCCCAGAGACGCAAATTATCTTGTTGAGGTTTTTATGTGAGGGGTTGTTTTAATTTCAGTTCTTAAGGTGTTTTCTAGTTGGTTACTTGCAACGCGTTTTTTTTATTAATTTCATAAATTGGCCAATTAATTCACGAACGGCACGGCAAATGGCACGGCATAAAAATATATACATTGAGTATGGAACAGCTTTGTGTATTGATATGCACATGATATGAGCACGAGTAAAAGATAAACATAGATAAATAAACCTCAGTTAATTTTGACAAGTTACAAGGAAAAAGAGAGAATTAATTATTTATTGTAACTTATGCGGGTATTATTTTAATATTACGCTTTATTTGTGCAGGCCTAATCTGCCTCTCAATTTAAGTCTCACTTTCGTAGGTCAGCTGGAAGAAATTTCTTAGTAGAAATTAGCTGAACCTATTGTCGTTATTCCTTGTGTTTCTCATGTTACTTGTGTACAATAAACAGTAAATAAATAAATAAAAGAACACAAATACTTGAACTTTTTTTAAGTGTTTTCAGTAAGTGCTGTGATCAAACAAATCAGTGTGGGACGTCACCAGGTCGTTAACCACATTTATTGCCGGCCCATACACTAACAAGGGGAGTTTTACATTCTTGATGACAACTACACATGCGCCAGCGCCGGATCGAGGGACCCCTCAACCTTGATTCAATCCAAGAATTGTTAAAATTGGATTTATTTTTTTGGATTCGAAAGATTTGGTTTCAGCATTATTAAGTATTGTTACTTGTCTTCAGATGCAGATTATGAGTTATGAGTAGAATCTACTTAATTGACTATTCTATGGGTTTGTAGAGATAGAGTGAAATAAAAATTCTTTATTCAAATTATCTTGATAGCAACACACAATACTGCGTCACATCACATCACATCGCAGAAATTTGCGTCGCTGCCAAGCCAGGAACATACATACATATAATCACGCCTTTATCCCTAATGGGGTTTCGCCACGTCTGACAAAGTTGTGAGGGTTATTTAAGATAGATTTTTTGGTTTACTGCAGTAGTGACAGGTTGTCCGGCTAGCGCCTAAATTGCAATATACAGAAACCCTCGGATCCCTTGGCTGGTTTTTACAGCATGCCCAGGAGGAAATGCTGGCATATTTATGTTTTTCGCTCGCTCTCTGTCTAGCATGGAAGAAACAGCCCGTAGTAAGTAGGTAACAGACTGACAGGGTCGCATCGCACTGTGGTAGCCCTACCCATATGTTTGATATATCCTTCAGGATCCTAAATACACTCCTGTCGATTCGGAAGCCATCTGTTTATTCAATTATCGGCTAAGAGCCCCGTCAGTGGCGCGCGCTGTTCTTCCTAAATGACTCCTTTATTAGAGGCCCCGCTATATGAGAGGATCGTGCCGCACTGCGATTAGTACGACCAGGGCCGTGGCACTGGTCGTTTATCCCGGATTTGATCCTGTGATGTGAAACTGAAAAAGTGTTCCAATTTTAAATAACATATTTTGGAAAAGTTGTTTCAAAAGATCCTACTTCTGTAATCCTATTTGTGTCAACTTTAAACATTTCGTAAAGAGTTTATAATTAAAATAAATATTAAAAAACGTGAAAATAATTACCGTGGCGCGAGTAGTGCTGAGTTTCAGGCTCCTTCAGATGTGGTAAAAATGGAAAATAAATAAGTCAGTGCAACAGAATATGAAAGATTCAGCTAAAATTATGTTAATATTGAAATAAATTTAAGTGACTTCATGAATAAACAAGCACATTTTTTATAAAAAAAATTGATATTACATTATTAAATTTGATATACTAAAACTTAAAGGACAAAGAAAAAAAGTCTGAAAATACGAATAAGTGTAATGCAGTAAAATACAATCGTAGTCAGTATGCAAAACTACGTATACCAGTGTGGTGAAGAACCTTGGGAGCAGCAGATACAGCCAGCATACCAGAATGGAGTGGAGTCCGTTCCTGTGGTGAAGCAGAGGTGCCAAGCAAACGCACGAGAGAGGGACAGGACACAAAAGTTAGTATTTATTTTTTAATTCATAAAACTGTGAAGACTGCACGATTGTAGTGAAAAGCCTTGTAATTGTTAGTTAGTTGCTGTTGATCTAGCATCTAGATGACTCGTCACGTATGAAAGAGAGGACTGTCAAAACATGACACAGGTAAAAAAAATAAGTATGAAAAAGATAATCAGTTTCGATCATAAAATCCTTTCAAAATGCAAACCGCAAAGTTAGAACATGGTCTTATTGGATTTTAGTCTTAGTTCATGGTTGTTTTTGAAATTTGAGAACTATAAAATTCTACTACCTCTAAATAGTAATAGGTAGGTACCTACTTACAAGTCGTGCAAAAATAACTTTCTTTTTAACGCCTCTTAGTTAATGTAATAATATTTTCAATATGTCTGTTTCCCAAGCAGCGTGAACGCGGCGTTTAACACACTGCGCCTGCTCATCCCGACCGAGCCACCGGATAGGAAGCTCAGCAAGATCGAGATCCTCAGACTTGCTGGCAGCTACATCAACCATCTGGATAATCAACTTTATACTGGTGAGATACGATCTACTTATATTTGTATAAAGGAGCTATACCTATAAAAGCAAGCTGAGCTCATGCTCATCCGAACCCTGCTATCTGATAGGAAGCTCAGCAAGATTGAGATCCTCAGACTGGCTGGCAGCTACATCAACTATTTCGACAATAAACTCTATACCAATGAGATAGAGCCCATATTTTCATGTTTTCTCCCTAATAGGAAGATGAGCAAGATCGAGAATCTCAGACAGGCTGGCAGTTACATGAACTATCTCGACAATCAACTTTATACTGGTGAGATAGAGTGCATATTTTCATGTAATGGAAGCTCAGCAAGATCAAGATCCTAATAGTGGCTGGCAGCTACATCAACCATCTCGAAAATCTAGGTAGATTTAGAGTAGGTACTCTATACTGGTGACATGCAGGTTTTACGTGGCTTAAGTTACGTTATCTATTACTTAATTCCTTAACTAATCTTTTGAACAAATGACAGAAAATATGCCACATGACAATAAAACTTTTATATATATTTATTAGCTACCAAAACATACTACCTACTTATTATTTTGTTTATTACATATGTTGCTTAACCTAATAAATCATCATCTGCCTAGCCTTATCCCGTATCTCACGGGGTCGGCTACGTAATCTAGGGAATTGAACGAGGGTACTGGTTTTTACACAGAGCGACTGCCATCTGACCTCCGCAACCCAGAAGGGAAACCAGACCCAATCCTAGATTAGGTCAGAGTTTTCAAGCCGCCAATGCTTAGCACTGGCCTCTGATATGGCTTAACGACTAATATCTACGATATTAACCGGGACCAACGGCTTATCGTGCCTTCCGAAGCACGGAAAAAGCACCGAAAAAACGTACATATAAAATTCTAAAACCGAAAAACACATTGGTACCTGGTGGGATTCGAACCACGACCTCCCGCTCAGGAGGCAGCGGCCCTATCCACTACACCATCGGGCTTAACCTAATAAATAATGTTCTGTATATTTCATTTCAGGAGATATAGAACAGCCGTGCCTGCAGAAGCATGACACCGATAGCAAAAACTCTTCCCTGTGCACCTTTTGCTGGTCAACAGTTAAAAAGGATGTAAGTGTTAACTAGTTTATTATTAATTTAAAATAATTTGAACATTAAGATAAAATAATTGTGGAATAAAATGAATAAGAGTTGATTTGGTATACTTTTCCCCAAGTATAATCCGCACATGACATGACAAGCACAATGCACATAATTTAATTGACAAATGAAATCATTCATGGAGATGTGAATTCAGCGCACAATTTTTATGTTATATAAAATGGGATCGATTCTAGATTTGCTGGCTAAAACAAGAATTACAATTTATTTGTCACTTTCAGACTAAAAATATTGGAAAACGACAGGAGATCTATTCTCTCCGGGTTTTTGATTTATAGTCAGTGGTTTTATACGTTATCTATCATTTTTATCCGCCGTCATATGATATGACGGATAAAATTTACAGAAATACTGGGGAAACGTGCAGAAGCGCGTCAAAATCTAGCGGACAAAGTGTAAAGCCATATAGTATAAATCGCCTGTCCTTTTTCAATTTTATTATTTTGAAAGTGACAGATAGATTTTGATTTTAGTTTTAGTCGATGGTATCTAGAATCGAGCCCAATGTATTCGTATTTTCTTTTCAGAAATTAAATGCTGAAGGTACTGCTAGTTACTACAAATCACCATTTTAATATTTAGTACCTACTATAGATTATTCTGCCTGCCTAGTCTCCACTTTGACCAAAGATATAGTAAGATAGATAATGTAATAAATAATAATTTTATAACAGAGGATATAAAATAAAACATATTTATACTTTAAGATGGCACCATTTTATTTCATTAAATGTATTTACTAAGTATCATTAAAAAGAAAATATGACAAAAAGTAATCACAACCAGTGTTATGTAGGGTGACCAAATCCTTAGCAGGTTAAGTAGTAAAATGGCAGTGTTTCTATTTAGTAGAATAAATGTGAAAATTTTAAACAGGGAAACTTTTAAGCCTCAAAATTTCAGTTCTGTTAAATTTTTCTTTTCTATTTTACATTGTAAAAAAATAGGAAGTAACAATATTTCATACTATTAGGTGAAGACTAATAAATTTGTTGAAAAGTCCACATAAATATGTACAATACTCTACAAAATTTTGTGATATTCATAGTGAGAAGCATTCGAATAATTAAGTACTTAGTATTTTAATCTTATACTTAGTAAAATTGGTTCCAAATTTGTTTGATCATAAATTTAAGTAAGTAGACCATATAGTGAACTATCAATACAGATATTACATACATCCACAAATACACTTATTACTTGGTGACTAGTAAAAAATCTAGTCAATTAAGTAGAACACTTAAATTAATCTTCATAAATAATAAGGCAAGTATATATTTACAGAACATACATTTCTATGTCGAATATATAAACAAACAATCATTGTAATATACTATATCCACACTATATCCTACAGAAATGCATTTGCAAATAAAAACAAAATTCTATTTTCTTTTCGCATCAAAGACTCGTGCAAACATCAACAAAATACTGGGAGAAATAAAAATGCAGATAAAACTTTAGGTTGTGAACAATTCCATGAAACTGAACAATTTCCCCAAGAAACATAGGTCGATATACGGAAAAGAAAATTGGCCCTCTCATACAATATGATTCGACCGGCTGTAAAAAAAAAATCGACCTATGTTCCATGGATAATGTTGCTCAGTTTCATGGGTCACACCCTAAAGTTAGGCCCGTTTTTTACACCCAATAAATATATAAACCTGGTTAAGTTTATAACATCACATACTACACACAAGTTCCTCTAAGAAGACATCACAGTCAAAAGATATAAAAATACTATAACCGTTCGTTGCATTCAAACGATTCAATTCCATTGTATACCATTATTTCATTATGTACACTTTATAACACCAAACATTCAGCTCGTTTATTACATACAGTACTTTTTACATGGTATGTAAATAGAATGACAAACATTTGATCCTACTTATATGACAACAATTATGTCCACGAAAGTTCCACATTTTGTGTCGTTTTATTTTTTATTTTGGTTCAGTAGGAATCGAATCAAATGTCTATCATTCATTATTTCATATCCAATATTTAAATTTATATGACAGTACACTAAAGTTCAGTTCTAAGTTAGTGCACTAATGTTCAGTCCTGCATTGAAATAATTTAGTAGTAAGTCCTACAATGCGCACTAGGGTTTTGTTCTACAGTCCCTTGCACTTCCTTCGATTTCAAGGATTTTTTCTACAGTTTAGTCCTTTGCACTGCTTTCGATTTCACTAATAGTTCTGTCCACAGTCGAACAATACGTTTTCGGCTATCGAATACTTCTGTCTCTACCAATGAATGGGCTAGATTCATGGTTATTTTTCTCCAAGTTACCAGAGAGTGTCGGGTCCGGCCTACTTCGCTTGAAGAAGCCCAGTTTCCACAGAGCGATGATGAGTAGAATTAACACTATGAGGCCTACTATCACTGACACTATGATCACCCAGTATGGCACTTCTGTTGGCTCGCTGATCTTGAGATCTGGGTATGCTAGGGTTTCAGCCTGAAGAAAAAACAATTGTAAAAAAATATAATTTACGGAAAATTGACATAAGAAAAGAGATTTGAGTGAATGCATACATCAAGACATGCAGGGTGTAAACTGCAATATGTTAGGGGCGGTTCGGTTAACAAAACTTTCTCGCAGAAATTCTTTCAGCAAATTGTTTCTACTAATTTGCGGAAAGCTATCCCATACACCCTTAATTACAGTTTCCTTTCCATGCTCACTGGGAAATTTGTTTCGTATATTTAGATGCTCTTTTGAGTAATAGAACAACTATTTCGAAAAAAATACACATAAACTGATCTTACCTTGGCCGAATCCATCATCCCCACTCTATTATAGTGTTCAGGAATATATATGTTTGCCGTGGAGACGATGTTGACATGGCTGACCCTCGGATAATCTTCTACCAACGTGGAGTTCCATAACCTCGCCCGTACCGTGATCGTGGCTGTCTTCGACCGGTCCAGGTGGTAAATCAGACATTGGAACTGGATACATTTTGCTGTCTTGTTTTGACAGTTCTGGGAAAGGTAAAACGATTTCCCATTAGTATCAAATACCTACTTCGAAAACGTGTAAGTACCTGTATTATTATCTTGTTATTTTTTTTTTGTTTTAATAGATATTTTTAGGTTTAATATCTCTGGGTTGTAGCTCGACTTGGAAGATCTACACGATTAAATCGAAACATTGTGAATGAAGCAATAACATCTTGAATTCAGACGTTCTTTACCTATAAAAGTCACAGAACAGACAACCTATACAAACAAAGGAAATTGGGTAGTTATACCCTACCTATTCGAAGCCTATTCCTAACGCAGTGTACGTTTTCCCCCTGGCGAGTCCAAAGGTCTAATCAACAAATTAAAGACATTACCTAAAAGTTGAAATCAAAGGATTATACTTATAAAACTTCACAGTACTAACCATATTAACAACATGTTTCCTCTCTCCATTCTTGTCTGTATACGCCTCAGCCTTTATAATATCAACATCTCGTCTTCGCCGCAATTTATTCACGGAAGCACTCGAATACTCCATCTTGGTCTCATTGTGTTCTTTCTCCATGGAAGTGACGCTGAGTTTACCGGTGTGCAGGAAGGGATCCATTTCCAAGTTCTCTGGCATGGGCTCGAATAAACCAGGGCGAGAAGTCAGGTTCAGGGGGTTGATTTCGCTGCTCTGAGCGGTCGAGTAGCATACGCCGTTGCTTTGGTCTGTTGGACATATTGAAGAAAATATTAAAACTGAGACTACTGTGTTCATTTTTTTAACACATTTGTCCTATTATAGAAGGCAAGAAGCCATGATATACCTAATAGTAATACACTAACTATACAAACACACCATTTTGCTCTGAGCTTCGCAACAGGCTTTGAAAAATAGATAGGTGCAGCAAGTCTAGTCTATGGATATTCCTCGATGTAGCTGGTCAGGGGAGATTCACATAAGAGTGTGTTATACATATATACATATAATCACGCTTTTATTCCTAATCGGAGAGGTAGAGCGTAAACGACTTAAACAAAGGTCGTTCCGCCACGTGTGACACAGTATTGAGGGTTATTCAAGGTAGATTTGTAGGTATATTGCTGTAGTGACAGGTTGTCAGCCCATCACCTAAATTAGGATATACTGAAACCCTCGGATCATTTAGCTAGTTTTTACAGCATGCCCGGGAGGAAATGTCGCCGTCTGACTTTGGGTGGGCTTAAAATCAGCAATGCGCTGTGCCCACACCATTTATCCACTTTATTTTGTGTATTATAATAATAGGTATTTCTTATGTGTATTATGTTTGTAAATGTACTGATTTTATTTGTTTTAAATGTCTGTGAATGTGTGTAACTAGTTTCTGTTTGTAAATGTGGATAATAAATGTATTTGTATTTTGTATATATATTACAATCTAAAATTGCCCTCAATTTTTGTCAGACGTGGCGAAAGCGCCTTTTACGAGGCGTTAAACGCTCTGCCTACCCCGTAAGGGATAAAGGCGTGATTTATGTATGTATTTTGTATGTAGCTGGCACATTCGATGTTTCTCTCTCGCTCCCAGGCCAGCATGGGAGTGAGTTACAAACTATTGATAAATTATTATGGAATATCTTACCAGCTTCCACGTCGACGGTAGGAACAGCCTCAGGATATAACAGCCACTTTCCCTGCGCGTTGTCAGAGGCAACCTGGTATGGCCACGTTATAAGGACTTGTGCTGTGTTGACGCGCCATACACCTTTGTTGTATACCTGAAATGTATCAAAAGGCTTTTGTAAGATATTGCTATTATATCAAGAAGCTGAAATTACTGGACGTTTGTTGGGTAGAAATCTTAAAAAAAAATGCTACACGCCACACGCTAGACATATGTGAATGTCAGTTAATACGAAAGTAGTAGGACATGAGTATGAATATTAGTAAAAGTAAAAGTTGAAATAGTTCACGAACATGGTTTTCAGTGGCCTAAAGGATTTTTCCATGTAACGGTGTAAGACCGCGGGGAAGGCCTTTGCCCAGCAATTGGATCTAATAGGCTAACTATAAACTAGTTGGTATGAAAGATACAGAGCTGAGTCATAGGGCCGTAATTATAATCAGCTCTCAAGAGTGGCAGCGAGTTCAGTACAAAACGGCCTGTCAAATCCATAGTTAATATTGCTCTTAATCTTGAGAACGCGTTATAAATACGAGCCATAGAAATATGATGTAAAAATTACCGTATAAGTATGTACTACTCTCGTTCCAATGTCGTCGAAGTATTTCATGGCCGATTCTCCCTTGATCTCTCCTCCGTAGAATACTTGCTCCGGTCGTGCAATACTGGAAAAAAATATATAAACATTTTAAAAAAAGCAGTACGTGCTTGCCTTTACATACATCAACGTGTTTCTACCTTCAAAGAACAAAGGTAACAGTATAGTGGTATCATAATTAGCATGAAATATTTACCCTCTAATCAAAAGCTCAGCATTCTTGATAACCATAGCCTCTATAACCACAGGTTTCTTCCCACGGTGCAACTCTTTGGAAGTAGAATTTGCCCAAACGGTGAAGGCTACAGAAACTTCATTGTCATCTAGAGCCCTCGCGTCGAACCTCAGGGTTATAGGATCAGATCCTTCTGGTTGCCTCTTCAAGGGATTTTCAAGTAAGCAAGACACTATAGTCTTGTTCACGCTCGTGCAGATGACGCGTTTATCCTGAAAAAGAAACAAAAAAGTGTTACAACTTAGTAGAGAATGTTGGGAGGACCAATGTGGACTGGGATTTTTACAAAATACTGTATAACGTGCCATCGGGTCCTCATTACATACTTATTGAAACAAAGGAACACTACCTATATTATAAAAAAAATATTTAAAGTATAGGTACATTATATAGGTATATTATAAGTACTTGGCAGTTGTGTTTGAGGGAAATTATGGAACTGATATATATTCTACTACTGATGTCATATATCTTAGACTAAAAGGAACTTCATATATAGTACTTGTACATCTATGTAAAAACAATATTAACTAACGTCTATACTTTGTGTTATAAACGGGTTAACTATTTTTCTTTTATTTATTTTCCTTACTAACCTTTATATCAGCGGCCACGTAATGAAGACTGGAGTGGTGTTGCACCAGCAACTGAGCTTCGTACGCGGATTCCCCGTAGTTGTTCACATAGACCGCCAGCTTCACCTCATCTTCTTGACCCAGAGTTAGACTGTAGGTCTTTCCGTCCTTCCCTGAAATTTGTAAAAAGAATTGTAGATTAAATAGTAACTGTAGTTTTTCCTAGTCATGTAAGTAGGAACGGGAAGGTTGACGCGAACCTTAATTTGGTACTATGATTGTGTAAGATTGTTCCCAATCTGGTTATGGCAGTACAGACAGAATGACACGTTATTCTGCTGTGGTGGGGTGGTTCTGGCTGTTGCGCGAAGAGCTGGATATTCATCGAAGTTCGGAAAAGGCCCACTGCTGAACTTGCCGACCCTCCTTAGTTCATCCTCGGCATATCTTACCTTTAGGCAGCAGCAGCTGAGGGTCTACAACCAGATCACTGACGCAGATGCCGTCATCTCCACAGTCATTGAGGAAGTTTGCGCTGAAGGTGGTCCTGGCCGTTGCGTTCAAAACTGGATATTCATCGATGTTCGGGAGAGGCCCACTGCTCGAATAACTGGGCTGGGCGTTGACTAGAGTATAGGTTAGCTGAAACTGAAATAGAGAGAAAATTATTTTAGACTAGCTGTGCCCGCGACTTCGTACGCCCGGTTTATATGGAAAACACGCAGTGTCGAACATACTGAAAACGCTTCTCAAAGCGTGTTTCGCATTGTCTGATCTTTGTTTTTGTATGTAAATTTAGATTATTGGTGGTATTACCGCTTTGCTACTAATGATGTCAGAAGTTTAGTGCAATGATCTGAAGTAAAAATATATTTTTTTGGATTTTTATCTTACAGGACTTTAAAAGACTAGTCATTACAATGATTTCTTACCCTTATGGGAGTCTGAATATCCCTCGTATTATTCTTCAGATAGACGATGTGCTCTCTGCAATCTTCTCTATCAGTCTCCACATTTATCGTTCTGTTTACTCGGTTTGACTTCACAGCATCAAAAACGACTCTAGAATACTTTCGTCCACCAGGGAAGGTCTCGGCTTCTATGACGTAGTTAACTGTGTGTGACCTCGTTGTTCGAACGTAAGATGAGATTTTGCAGCAAGCTTGGAAGCTGAAGCAAGTATGGTTGGCGGATCGGTCCTTGTCGCAACCATGTTTCGCTGGGTCGATGTTGATGATCGTGTTCGAGGGTTGGATCGAGGTCTTTATGTCGATGATTGGTCGTGTTCGGATGAGAGCGACGCTACTCTGTAACCAGAAAAAAATATTTATTAAACTTTGACCAAAAAAAGCTCTATACACCAGTTTTCATCTTTAATTGCAGTTACAGTACTTACATTTTCATATGCGCCGACAAGAAGGTCAGGATATCCATTGTTATCCAAATCAACTCCTCCAGAAAGCGAATAACCAAATGTTTTCATCACAACTGTGTCTAGCACTTTGGGCAGAGCTTCTGCAGTTATCACTTGATCAGCTTTAGCGTGAAGACCATTCTTTCTATCACCGAAGTGTACGTAGACAACTCCGTTGCCTTCGTAGGGGCTTCCTATAGCTATATCTTCGCAGCCATCTTTGTTTAAATCGCCAGCGTTCGCAATAGAGATACCAAATTGTGACTCAGGCTTGCCAGTCAATTTGAGACTGTACTCATGTTTCAAATTCCAGTTTTGATTGAGATACAAATAGACCGCACCACCGACGTCTCTTGAGAAGTAGAATGGGGCACCAACCAGAAGATCAGGTTTCCTGAAATTTGGATATACCTTAAATGTAGAGCTTTTGCAAAATGTAGCTATCATTTAAGAGATGGCTTTTAGTTATTCCTTATATGTCCAGGACCAAAAATCACGGCTTGTATATTTCCTTACCCGTCTCCATTAACATCAGCTGAAGTAACTTCATATCCAAAGCTGGATCCAAACTGCTCCCCCTTGAAGGCCGTGGTGAAGTTGAGGATCTCGTGGTTGCTCCAGTCTTGCTCGTTGATCATGTTTCGCTTCTGGAAGATGACCACCTGGCCGGTCCCTCGAGCACGCGGTGCTCCAGCAGCGTATGCGTAAGCACTGTCGTTGAAAAATTTTGCGCCAGTCACTGTCATACCTGGAATTTGTTTGAAAATTGGCATGAAATTTCGTGAACGTTGGAAATGTACCAGAGTCATATCAGAGAATCTCTTAAGAGCGGTTATGTATAGTATCACATTATCATTATGACACACAACAACTAACATAACAATTTATGAGTCCAGGAAAATAAAGGTTGACCCTGCAAACTGACGAGCAGAACTTTTATTTTTTATCTTAAAGGCAAATCAAATGTGGAACCTTACCCATATAGCTGTATTTCTCTACAGGACTAAACCCATCTTCAACGGGAGCATGAAACACTGTCATATCCCTGGTGAGGAAGTTATCAGAGATGCTCTGAGCAAAGATGGTGCCCCTCCAGGTGTAAGGGCCAGGACTGCCCATCAGCAAAGTGTCGTCTTCGAGCAGAAAACTGCTGGTTCCCACTTGACAGAACCCAAACTCCTCGTGTTCCCTGAAATTGAAAAACAGAGCTCATTTTAAACGTGAATTAATCCCATTCATAGGTAGGCATCAGCGACTGTTTAACATTAGTTCTTCAATATTGAAAGTACTGTCGGGTTGAGAATGAGGATCCGAAACCAAAACACCGTAGACCCGTAGTGTCTACGGTGTCTTGGTTTCGGATGGTAGAAAAAAAAACATACATACATACATACATAAAATCACGCCTTTATCCCTTACGGGGTAGGCAGAGCGTAAAACGCCTCCTAAAAGGCGCTTTCGCCACGTCTGACATAAATTGAGGGCAATTTTAGATTGTAATGTGTATTGCTGTAGTGACAGGTTGTCAGCCCATCGCCTAAATTACAATACACTGTAACCCTCGAATCCTTTTTGCTGACTTCTACAGCATGCCCGGGAGGAAGGGCAACTGGAACATTCTATGTTTTTCTTTCTCTCCCAGTCCAGTATGGAAGATACCGAAAAAAAAAACGATGACAGGTTAACTTTACCTTACGACTGATCGTCCTTTGCAGGGCTCCCACATATCTTGCAGTTCGAGATTGTTATCGAGAGTATAACAGAGGCCTTGTCCATACTGTGATTCTCCAATCTTTCGGATATACCTGAAAAAATAATCATAGAAAATTTTATTTAATAAAATACCCGAAATCTTGGACAGCCTATAAAAAAATATTTTATCTAAACTGATTGGCGCTAGTCAAAGGCGAATCCTAAAGACTGCAATGCAATATTTATGTTAACTGATTTTGTAATTATGCCACTTTACTCTCAAAAAGACCTTTGTACCTATGTCATACGCTGTTACGATTAACTTGTACGTCTAATAAATGCTACAAACCTGTGTGCACACACCACCGCCTTCCCCGACCCCTGGCTTTTGACTGACACTCCAAGCCACTGGCCGTTCTTGATCTCATCCTGGTAAGGCGCTGTCAAATGGTCGGCGTCCAGGGCTAAACATGTCAAATAAACATTAGCACACCAATTATAAAAGCAGCAAGCTCTGGCGTACCTGGAGTAGTATTGCCCATTGATCGCTTGTTTATTAATATAGTATTATTTTACAGAGATTAAAAAATATTGTAATCAAAATTATTGGATACAAAATATGAAACAACATACATATAATTGCGCCTTTATCCCAATGAAACAATATAACTATTAAAACTTTCAATACGGCAACACTACTTTTTGGTCGAGCATAAGTTTTGAAAAATTGTTTGTAGTAGGTTAAAATGCTTAGCTCATGATTCTGATAAAATTTTGTTACGCTTTGATCAGATGACGTGTCATTATTGTGACCAAAATTAATCATTAAAATGATTTTAATAAGCTATGAAATTTCGTATAGATTAGACACAATTTAAAAATCAGCTTTCGTAATTTATTCTTGTTATTGAAAAACTCAAACCAAACATTAAAAAAAGTTATTACCAAATGAGCTGCACTGAATCCTTAAAATTATCTTAAACATAGAACAAAAGCGATTTTTTTGGGAATGAACTGCTTTTGTTTCAAAAACAATCCCAATTGCACACCGATCGGTGGAATATATCGGCAAATGCAAGCGTTGCAACCAGGCGTGACCATTGCAAGATAGGTCCTTACAGCAAAAAATAAAAAAAAAACAAAAATATGAAACATAAGCAATCCAAAACAAGGTGCGAGGCTTTATTAACCTGGAATGTGTGAAATGCCGTTCCATAGCCATTTACCAACTGAGCTACAGTCGGCGAATTCGTTGACAGGCTGAACTTATAGCGGTTGAATTTTTGATTGCTTATTTCTCATATTTTAGAAATACATTAGCACTGTAAGTGCAAAAATCATCAAAAATAATAAAAATGTTGCAAAATAATCAAAATCGTATCACATTGCACAAACAGCGTGCGAATGACTGGAGATAGCATTTCTCAGGATATTCATGCATGTCTCAATCGTATTAGCAAGTCAAATCTTAGACTAAGTGGTTCTCCCTACGGTGACATTGTGTAGGCTATTAAGTGGTCACGCAGATGGACTACAATACAACTGTAATGCAACTGCAAATTGCATCTTTTATGCAGTTATATCAAGGACATTGCATGTAACGCTTTCTAGACAAACAGAAGTTCAGCGTTACACATTATCAACTCCCAGAAAACATTATAAGTTTCTGCATACGGCTGTGTAATGTTGGAAGCTGAGACTCTAGCTCTTCCCTCTACCAGAGCTTTCACGATACTTCTGCATATTTATGCAGTTTGTAATTGCAATGCAGTTCACTAACAGTCCATCTGAATGGGCTCTAAGGTGACGATCTCCTGCTAGACCTGAAATGTGATCATTGTGAAGTACAGACGTTGTGGTCTCTTGTTAATGGACGTTATAGTTCTACAATATGTTAATTTCGAGCTGATACTGTTATTTTAAAATGGCCGATTCGTTAATTCACCAGAAGGACACCAATTATGTTTTAATAATTATATTTTGTATTAACTGTTACTATTTTGTTAATCGGCCCAGCGTTACTTTTCTATTATATCTTAGTTATAATATTATGCAAAACCAGACATACATTGGTTTTGACTATTATGATTTATTAATAAGATACGTTGTGCAGTGAAAGTTTTTCTAAGAATCTTGATCATCATTAATGAATTTAAGTGGGTTAAGTATGTGTTTATTAATAACCAGTCACCTTACTTGTTCTTCTATTACGTGTTAAATAGTTTGTGTAGGAGGAACGATCGAAATTTGAATTTGGTAGAGCCATAAAAGTATATCATCGCATTTTAAGAATGTCATTTTAATAAGGTAAATTTTTAACGCCTATTAAAAGCTAATAAAATTACTAAGCTACTATCCATTAAAATCTATTCAATTTCTACTTTTTAAATTAAAAATAGTAATAAAAATCTTACTTAATAGAGTTCAAATGTATAATAATACTCCTTAAGTGTCTGGAGATCTACGTGCTCATATACAAATCTTACGTTTACTTATACCTGTGACTTATACTCTATCTATAATTCATATTCTCCAAAACTGCAAACTTTCTTTAAAACTGATAATTTCTTACAAAAGGGCTCGTATAATACTTATTTTGCAGACAGACAGACGGGACTGTTCACCATTTATGTTTACAGTTTTGGAATATACATAGGGGATACTAGATGAAATATAACAGTTCCTAAAAGGAGCTAAAGTAATATACATCAGGTGCTCTCTAGCCGAAGCGTGTGAGTGGGTGTGTTTGCAAGCAGTTAGTGCCGTTTTATATACAATTTGCATTTTAGAACTCACTTCCAAGAACCCTGCATAATGGACTCGGTTGTTCAGAATAGAAACATTATGGATGACTGAGTTGTTATGACTGTTTTCAACGGCAGCCGAGATTTAAGCAAATCCGGCGGATAGAGCGTTGATGTTTGACACAAAGTAGCGCTTTGCGTTCATGCTTAGAGCCATTTTACTATAGTCAATATTTTTAAATAGTAACCTAAGAATACATTTTGCAGGGCTCTCAAAAGTTATACTTAAAAGAAATAGACGAAGGTAAAGTAATGAATGATTTCTATGCAAAATAAAAGAGGTGCCGTACAGTTAGTAGCACATGCTAGATGATGGTCTGGAACTTTTCCGTTTAGTAAGAATACAGCGATTAGTTATTAGTCCGAGCGATTATAAAGGTTGAGACCACAGCTCACTTACTCTTGTCTAGCTTGCCGAACGCTTTTTCCGCTGTTAGGATCACCACCGACAAAAGACAACACTTTAGTTATTAATGTTTAGACAAGGGTTATTTTACTGCTATATCGTCGAAGTTCGCACTCGTTCCTGCTGTACACTTCCGCGCTTTTTATAAATTATTATGTTTTAGATTAGGTCTAAGCAGGAATGATTTTGATAGATGTTTAGAAATTAATACATTTGGCTTGACTTTTCAGCTTACAAGCACGACTAGTCTGTCCAATATATGATGATATCTGTCAAGTTATAATAAAATTCCAATTTTTCAAACAACGTTGAAAGATAATGCCATTTAGTACGAAACTTCGGGCGAAGGTTTTCTTTCTAAACGCCTATAAAAATAATACGTATTTAGACCCGATTTAAAACACAGTAATAGTTTCAGCTGTCTCCTTTTTATGTTGTGACCAGAACACTGTATTTTGACAAATTGTGTATCACAAAACCTATTGAAATCTAGAAGTGAAAAGTGAATTTCATCTACATCAGCTAGACACTACACTACTCACAAATTTTGAGATTTACAGTGCCTAAATTTCAGTGTACATTATTGACAACTGATTTTACAGTGTAAGTAATTTATACAATTTATATTTTTTCTAAACTAAAATAACTTAGGTGTAGTGAGATTATATAATACGAATATTTAGTTACTTACATATATAATTACAATATTAGACGCACGAATAAACAATAATGTTAATTAAAAATTTGGAAAAAGAAATAAAATTTTGCTAGATGCTATAAAAAGAGTATCATCTTGCATGATTGATGGAGAAAATTTAAAAAACATTCCTTTAAATGCTGAAAAAAGTAGAATAAATTTTGAAGAATCAAATATACCAATTCAATCATTACAATAAATAATGTAGGAAGATTGAGATAAAATATGCATCTTTCCAATAGTTTTGAAAAAAGTAATAAATTGTGTAATAATAAGTACAGGCAATCGTGGTCGCTTTGGTTTTTGAAATTCGGTTATGTGGGGATTGGACACCATTGTGGTATAAATCCTTAATACCTTCTTTAAAAATCTTTCAAACACATTCAAGTTTGACAAAGTTCACGGATATTTTGCATAAAAACCAAAGTTTCCCCAATCGATCACGCATTTTGTTTGGTGTAGTTTTCTGCTTACATCTCTTTCCATCAGTGATGATCTGCTTGCAGTCTCTTATTGCGGTGGTCAGCCCACATCTCCACAAGGCTCCTGATCTGTTGGTTTCCGGCTGCAGGTTCTGACCTAAGGGTGCTCCAACTAACAACCTGTAAAGATGAAAGAAGACTTTATATATGTATTCCATAGGCAAAATAAGTAGATTACCGGTAAATTGAAACTGATTTTTTTTAAATACGTCTTCTTGAAGTATAATTTGAGCTAAATTGTCATATAATGTGAAATAATAAATATTTTTTATGTCAAATTGGTTGTATATATCAGATTTTTTATGATATGACATATTGTGAAATGATCTATGTCAAATGCCAAATAGGATCAATTTCGTTCACCCTTGTATAACTAATTTATAATTACTCAATTCAGGTTCAAAACATAATCTTATAGTCTTGAGAGTGGGCAGATATTGTTCATCACCATTGTACAATCAAAACCCACGATCCAAGTCGAAAATTACTATACTCTACGCAAAATTACAGACTACACTTCATTAGCTAAATCAAGCTACATTCACGCTGAATCAACCAACGTAATAATCCCTAGAGTCCCTTTTCACATGACGGTAACGAGTTCATTGTGGCATATCACATCAATGATTTTTATTACCTACGTGTCACTGGTGGCTTTGGTCAGAACACAACTGAACTAAAATACGTGTAATCTTGTTTGTTTTTAAACATAGAATGTGCCAGCTGCATTTCCTTCTGGGCATGCTGTAAAAACCAGCTTAGGGATCCGAGGGTTTTAGTATATTTTAATTTAGGCGATGGGCTGACAACCTGTCACTACAGCAGTATACCTACAAATCTATCTTAAATAACCCTCAAAACATTGTACGACGTGGCGGAACGACCTCTGTTTAGGTCGTTTACGCTCTCCTACCCCATTACCCCATTAGGGATAAAGGCGTGATTATATGTAGGTATGTATTGCTTTTTTTGTCATGATTATCAAAAAACAGAAAGGAACGGCAGGTAAACAGCTTATTTTAATTCGGTTAAATATTATCAAGATTTTATGGATACTATATGTCGTGATCTGTAAAGGGTATCGACTAAATATCATCCAAAACCCTTTAATTATTGAACGTTTTATATTATAAATCAATTCTAACTGACAGCACTAAAATAAATTGTTTCGGCCTTTCTGTTCCTTTTTGACCGAAAATGGTAAAGTCGTGTAAAAACCGAATCGAAGCCATTATGGTCCATCAGGGTATTTTATTACGTGTCATTATATCAGTTGCTGTTACACTGATGACGTAGGCAGCGGACTGTGACGTCACGGTAGCATCGCCATTAGTAATTGTTACGTAATCATTTATGAAGATTATTGATAACATGGTTCATAGTAAAATAGATGAGGGCTGTCCCGTAGATAAATCTATTAAATAGGGCTGCCCCCTTTTATGTTCGTGTGTGGGTATGGAGATTCACATTGATAAAAGTGTTAATTAGGGTATTGTTTAGATGTTGTAATGTTAATTAGTTTTATATTGTTTTTGTAGTCTATAGAGCACATAATAACGGTAAAATTATCTTAATTTTGCTTATTACGTTTTGACTTCCATCTCTACATTTTAAGTTCACAATTCACTAGTTAACTATTCAGTACTTAGATCTGGGTACAATTGATTTTTGCTCCAAAGCTTATTTAAAGGTTGTCTGGTAGAAATTGCTGCTTTTGCAATAAGGCCGCCTATATTGTACTGTCACGTTTGTTCCTTTTTATTTCTGTTGTATGTGTTTCTTTGTGCAATAAAGAATTTTGTATTGTATTGTATTTAAGTAAAAGGCCAGTTAACGTAATGTAGAATATCAATACCTTCATTTGGACACAATGGGTGCTGTTTAGTACGTGGCATTTACATACAAAATACTACAGATAATAGACATAATAAAATTAATACCCTCGCCCTATAAAGGCAATGCGGAACGAACTACAATATATTATCGTGAATGATTACAGGTTTGCTTCCCCTAGCTGTATAACAGCAGTATAGGAGCTGCCATCACAGCTTAATTAGTCCCGGCACATTTGCATCGTAATGTTTGTAACACGCTCATTGTCTTCCAGATAAGGCTGGTTAACTCTACTAGCGGACAACTAGTTTTAAAAGAGCTGCCGGTGTAGCTTGAAGTCTTATAAGGTTGCTTCAATCGGTGATGCAAAAGGAAGATATCAAAGCTCTAGCTTTTTTGGTGATTAAACAAAAAGCTTTTCCTTGTATGTTATAATTTTGTTCCCGAAAACAATATTTTACAATCTTTTCTCGATTTTTTATCTCCTGTCCTTTTCCAATGTTTTTAGTCTGAAAGTGACAAATCGATTTTAATTTTAGTTTCAGCCGGTGGTATCTAGAATCGAACCCATCGTTTTGTAGAGTTATTGTTTCATTTACTAGTAAAAATAAACAACGGTAACTATTATGATGGACATAGGCAGAACATAGCTAGATGAGAAATATTTAGAGTGTTGTTCTACCAACATGAAAAATACATATTTCTTTGTAAAGAGTAGAGTCACTTTCGGCAGTCATCAAATTAATTATACCTTCTTCAATATACACAACTAGTCTTCACTCATATTCATTAATCTTGTTTTGTGGTCTTCCTAGAACCAACAACTAATTGTTAAAATTGTTAGATTGCTGCTCGGGTAATTTGGCCTATAACACACTCATACCATCGATCATACCATAACCAATCGATTAGAAGTCTTCGATCATAGAAGGCAATTGATGTACACCGAGTGACTTATTCTAATATATAAGAAATTAATTACTTACATCAAAACTGAGAGATCTTTTAGATTTGTTTTTTTTGTGAAATTTTAAACTAACCTATGTTTTTTATCGGATAGATTACCGCAGTAGACTTTATGGCAATTCTATTTTGTCTTTCCACCCTTTAGTTTCTCGTAACGAGTTTGACAGGGTTTGTCTTGTCTGTTTTGGATTGTCTGCAATCTCTATGGCCAGTTATTTCACAAAAGGAGAACAAACGTTCGTTCTTTTTTGCCCCGTCGACCGATGTGCTTGTTCACATGAGGTCAGAAACAGAAAACTGTCATTAGGTACAGAAGAAAATCTATCAGCTTCGATTCCGTATCGAACGTATAATATCCGAGTGTTACTGAATAGGGCCCTGCATATTCAATTTACCATTGGTCACGCCAGAGGCCCTGTGATATGAGCTTCTACCGCATCTACACTGCGACAAAGCTTTATATGAACGTGGGCGAGGGCGTTGCTTGTAAAAACTGTCAAAATGGCATTGATAGGTGCCAATTCTGTTGTGAATACAACATACATTAACTTTATTTAGGTCCAGTCACTTCCTAAAATTTTAATAAAATACAGACACAAATACAACAGCTGCTTATGATCCTGTTAAAGTGACGTTACACTCCATAAATAGGATGGCATGCTAGATGGTCGTCTTATTTTAAGCGTTATACGTCACTTTGACAGGATTATAATTAGCTGTTGTATTTCTGTCTCTAATTTATTTAATTCAAAAATAAGTTAAGTTATGTCTAGAACAGAATTCGCACCATTGGCGCTATGGCGGCGACGTTAGTTCCTATTTTCGATGCGTTCATTTAAAGCCTTGACGCGGTACTGCAGTCTGCGTCTGCGCTTACGCATTTAAATTAGCATAAATCATCGTTCGGAACTCCACTGCTCAGTTACACACACGTCAGTTTCGTGATTCCAACTCATTATTTAGAAAACTGCCAGTTGCATTTGCACGTGCAAGACGTATGATTTGCATTCCAATCATGTTTAAGGCCCTTATTTATAATCAGCTCTCAAGAGTTGAGTTAGTATCAGAACTGTCATTTCAATATAAAACGGCCTGTCAAATCCAACCTTAATATTGCTCTCAATCTTGAGATCGCTTTATAAATACGAGCCTAAGAAGTGGTAACTTGGAAACAAATTGATGACTATCTTAAGAGTTTCACTTTTGTCGGTATAATGTGATCTCCAGTCTTCCCTTCTGTGAGCAACGTCCTTTAGCGTCTTCTCTTTCAGTTGGTCACAATAGTTTCATCTTGGTCTTCCTCTACCTCTCCTTCCTTCAATCTTCCCCTCCTATATAACCTTTATAAATTCATCGTGCCTCAACAAGTGCCCTATCATTTGGATACAATTATTTCACTTTATTTTGTGTTAAAAGAAAACGTGAGTTCTATAGATTTGGAAAAAGCTGTTACACTTTATTTTGTGTTAGAAGAAAAGGTAAGTTCTAGAGATGGTTTACTCTTCATTGAATACATTGAGTCTTTACTATAAATCTTCTAGAAGATGCTCATATCACAAAGGTTCGCTGCTTGCAAAAATTGCAAGGGACTGATTTTCAGCAAGAACTTTTGGCTCATCATAATAGTGAAAGAAATTATGGCTACGAAAAGAAAGGGACGCGAGTAATTGTAGTCAAGATTTAGTTAAGTTGTGAGTTCTACGAATCAATAGCACTATAATTTTTTGTTTATTTAGAACACAAACAGTCATACATAAACATCATTCTTAGATATAAGTTATAAACAGACCTGGAGGTTCATTACTGTAATTTCAACAATAATAAAGGTACGAGCTTTCGGTAAACAACTTGGCAGCACGTTTTGTAAACAAGTTAATACACGGATCAGTTTGCTAAAATCTTGGTTTTAGCACTTAATTTTGATGGTATGAAGAAAATCATGAAAATGATCTATTTCCTTTAAATTATCATTATAATAGTTACAGACTCGTCTGAAAAATGCTATGGATTGAGCTGTAAAACTAAATAAAAGGTACCTATATATCAAGAATTTACTAGAATCATTTACACACAGCACGTGTTGCAAGTAAACGTTTCGCGGGCGTTATAACGTATGTTTCTTGCTTATCACTATCTCGGTATTGTTCGTGATCTCTGAATCCTGAATGCACTACACCCACCACAAGGTCAACGACCCCACTATATAATGCACAAAGAAAGCAAGTCACAATTAAGAGTTCATTGTTTTACAGTTGCGACATTTCTTATCTAAACATTTTGAGACTTGAGATAGTTGGGAGTCAGTCGTGTATTACGCAACCACTAGGCAACTTCTGTTGTTCAAAAAAATAAATTGTAAAAAATTTTTACCAAGAAAAAGTTATTTTCATTATTTATACCGTAGGCATTGAAGTCCTTAAATACTTAGGCTAAAATTATAATAAAAATAAATTTGGGCTCTTTGAGCGTCCGGTATTAATAAAAAGAAACAAGAACTTCAAAATTATACCTTCAATGGTCCACCAAACACATATAAAAAACATTCAAAATGTTTAAGTATGGTTCGGGATTTTAACGTTGAGTTATCGATACCAACGTGTATTGCGGCCCATAAACAGCTTTTCTTTTACTACTTAGCTGAGGTTTAAATTTCGGAACCGCAGATAACCTTGTTACAAACATAAGTTTTGCGGTTGACTTTTTTTGAAGTTGTAAAGAAAAGGCAGTTTATGGGCTGCAAAACAGGTTGGTATTAATAACGCAACACTAAATAAACGAACTGTACCGAAACATATTTTATTTTTTATTATATCGTTTGACATCTTTTATGTTTCAAGAAAGATCGAATATCTTTTAAAAAGTAATATCATAGTCTTCCATGCTAGACTGGGAGGGAGAGAAAAACATAGAATGTGCCAGCTGCATTTCCTCCCGGGCATTCTGTAAAAACCAGCTAAGGGATCTGAGGGTATCAGTATATTGATGATGGCTGACAACCTGTAACTACAGCAATATAACTTAAAAATCCATCTTAAATAACCCTCAAAACTTTGTCAGACGTGGCGAACTGACCTTTGTTTAGGTCGTTTACGCTCTGCATACCCCATTAGGGATAGAGGCGTGATTATATGTTTGTATGTAATAATTATAATTCATAACTTTTTAAACTTATGTAATATCTAAATAGTCCCTCGTCCTACCAAGTCTCGTCGACCTATATTCGACTAACCTAAACAAATAGTGCACCGGTAGTGGTGGTGTGGTCGCCGGTATACTAAAAACTTTATATTCGAGCTTTCTTCCGCGTCTGTGTATTCAACGGCCATAATATTATAGATAAACAAATCATTTTTAGAATATACATACATATAATCACGCTTTTATCCCTAATGGGGTAGGCAGAGCGTAAACGACCTAAGCAAAGGTCGTTCCGCTACGTCTGAGAAAATTTTGAGAGTTATTTAAGATAGATTTGTAGGTATATTGCTGTAGTGACAGGTTGCCAGCCTATCGCCTAAAATGCAATATACGAAACACTCAGATCCAGCACATTCTATGTTATTCTCTCGCTCCCAGTCCAGCATGGAAGGAATTGTTTTAAATATATTTTTACGAAATTGCATTTGCATTTTTAAAATAGAACATCCACATAATAAGTTTAATTAACTAAGTTTTACGGTCATAGTGATGATAACAAATGTGATAGTAAACTTGGTCGTATCAATGAAATATCTTAGAAAACAAGTAAAGTGCCAAATTACTTTCCAAAAAAAGTTACTTTACCTACATCTACCTACTTTACTATAATTTAAGAACACAAGAAAAAATTGTCTTTCCCTTAAAAGAGACAATAAAAAAAGTGTTAATGTACACATTCTTAGAATAACTCAACCATAGCAAAATAATTTAGATGTAAATTAGTCATTAGCCTTAGTAGGTTAGATCGTAATATTAAATGTTGCTACCTTGCTAGGTACACCATTTAAACAAAAAAAAAACTTTACTATAATAGGCATAAAGTATCCCTTTTATCTAAATGTACATACATACATACATACAAATAATCACGCCTTTACCCCTAATAGGGTAGGCAAAGCGTAAATGACCTAAACATTGGTCGTACCGCCACGTCTGACAAAATTTTGAGAGTTATTTAAGATAGATTTGTAGGTATAATGCTGTATTGACAGGTTGTCGTCAGCCCATCACCCAAAATGCAATATACTGAAACTGTCGGATCCTTTTGTTTGTTTTTACAGCAAGTTCGGGAGGAAATGCAGCTGGCACATTCTTCTTGTTTTTCTCTCGATCCCAGTCCAGCATGGAAGAAATCTAAAGGTAACTTTATTATATAAGATTACATACATACATATAATCACGCCTTTATCCCTAGTGGGGTAGGCAGAGCGTAAACGACCTAACAAAGGTAGTTCCGCTACGTCTGACAAATTTGGAGGGTTATTTAAGATAGATTTGTAGGTATATTGCTGTAGTGACAGGTTGTCAGCCCATCGCCTAAATTACAATATACTGAAACCCTCGGATCCCTTAGCTGGTTTTTACAGCATGCTCGGAAGGAAATGCAGCTGGCACATTCTATGTTTTTCTCTCGATCCCAGTCCAGCATGGCAGAAATGTAAAGGTAACTTTATCATAGAAGATTGCTTGTTCATCATAAAATAAAACAATTAACTACTCATTGTTAATTATTACAAAATTACAAGCAATTGTTCTGACCCTATATCGTGGGCGTTAATAACTGCAAAAGGCAATCGCTCAGGCCCTCATACATTCATAACCAATTTAAAACACAAAGGGTTTGTACGAAGAGAAATGGTTCGCCCACATAACGCGATCGATCGAGCCCTTATGCGCCCACGCAGGAGTATCGCAATGGAAGAATTACTACTCATCATCACGCTATAATCTGTGGTGGGATCATATCTGAATCATAATAATATTATTATGATCGTAAGTTGTATCACATTGTATACATACGGAGTGTAAGGGACAGTGTCCCGCGTACTGATAGGGGTTGCTCAGTCAACGGAACTGAACAATTATCAGCAGGATTTTTCTCAGAAAGTGAAAAAAAAAATTATTTCCATAAAAATTGTCTGATAGAAGTGGTCATTTTGTATGGGAAGATCATTTTCTTTTTCATCTCCTGAAAGAATTTCCAGATGTTAGTTGTTCAGTTTCGTTGACTGAGCAACCCATATCAGTTTGCGGGACGCTGTCCCTTACACCCGGTATACCTATACTTTGTTAAAGACATGTGCCCAGTCAAACAGGCACAAGAGCTTCTTATTTTGGTCTAATAGAGATGTTTCTCCATTACTGAATATTAGATGATGATGGCCCTAGGGATGCCATGAAAACCATGTTCTCAGCCTAATGTTAGATTAGCATGCATACATACATATAATCACGCCTCTACCCTTAATGGGGTAGGCAGAGCATACATGACCTAAACAAAGGTCGTCCGCTACTTCTGACAAAGTTTTGAGACATTTTTAAGATAGATTTGTAGTTTAATATAAGAGTGATATTGCTGTAGTGACAGGTTGTCAGCCTATCGCCTAAATTACAATAAACTGAAACCCTCGGATTCCTTAACTGGATTTTACAGCACGCCTGGGAGGAAATGCAGCTGGCACATTATATGTTTTTCTCTCACTCCCAGTCCAGCATGGAATAGTGGAAATGCAGCACCGAAATTCAAAATGAGAAAAAAACATGGACTCGTAGTTATAAGTTCCTCATTTCAGTACCTAACTGCCAAATTTATTTAAGATCGACAAGTATTTCTAATATTATTATTGGCAAACAAAGGTACCTTTTAGAAACTAAATATGTAACCGAACCCGATCCTTCCATTACCAGCAAAAGGCAAACATCGTCTATCAGTCGCAGCCGCGCCTCCTGTCCATATCCTTGGCCGCACCCGCACTATGTATTGCCAGCTATATAAAGCTTAATCACTACATAGTATAAAACAAAGGCAATTTCTCTGTCCCTATATCCCCTATGTACCTATGCAAAAATCTTTAAAGATTTTGATGTGGTTTCTTTTAATGAATAGAGTGTTTCAAGAGGAAGGTTTATATATATAATACTTGCATAATATTGTGGAAAAACACTGATAATTTCCGTGCGAAGCCGGGGTGGGTGTCTGGTATATACTAAAGTATGTAAGTATTACCACTACTGCCTAACTACCTCCATGTTCTAGTGGTCAGAACCTTGGCGTTGCGATCCGGAGGTCCTGGGTTCAATTCCCAGGGCGGTACACAAAGTTGTTATTTGTCTAGTTATCACTTAGTGTGGTGTTCCCCAGTTTTGTTAGGACATTGCATGCTGAATAACCGGATTGTCCGAAAAGTAAAAGTATTTCGTGCTTCAGAGGGCACGTTAGGCCGTCAGTCACAGTCGCTGTCTTTGATAGCGGTCGTTACTCAAACCACGTCAGAGTCCTAATAGCTGTGCTACAAGGTGGTTTGAAAACTCTGACACGATGTTTCCCCGGGTCGTTCGACTCAAGAATCCACTCACTAAGAAGAAAAAGACCACTACTTTTCATAGACTAAGGCTCGTATTTATGAAGCGATCTCAAACTTGAAAGCAATATTAAGTAGTTTGACAGGCCAGTTTGTACTGAATTGACATTTCTGATACGAACTCAAACTCGCTGTAACTCATGAGAACTGATTTTAAATACGGCCCTCAAATGTTTAGCATGATGAGGGCTAAAATGATATTTTTAAGCAAAAGGAGAAGTTTGTCAGTCGCGCCTCCTTTATAAATAGCTATCCTTAGCCGCACCTGCACGTAGTATTGCTAGCCAAATAGCTATTTTATACAGCTAAATAGCTACTAAAAACATTGTTTGCCTGTGATAATGATAACATGGGCTAAAATAATTATGATATGGCGTGGGCTGGCTGAAAATAAATTACATAGCTGCAAAACAAACGCAGTTTTACCATTTGGTTTACATTTTAATTAAGTCAACTTTTTTTGATTATGGAGCGTTATCATTGTCTTCGAGAAATGTCTACGAGTCGGAAGATTTGACTAGACTTCTTCTTTTTCTTAGCGTTCTTCTACCATTTTCTTGGTGTAGGCCTCCTTTCTTTCATGCCAGTGTCTTCTATCCTAAGCCACCTGTATCCACATCGATCCGGCTTGACTAGACTACACCAATATATTTCCTAGGGTTAGGCCAAACCAAATTAGAAACGACACTACTCTAAGTTATTTTTTTTTACTTACTATTCTAAGATATTTTCTTTAACTGAAACACCATTTAAGGCAGTTTCTAAAATTCTAAATACAGCTAAAAATGGGTGAACCCGGCAACACTACCCGCACGATAAATCCCCATCAACAGCAATCTATCCTTGACATCGCCTGATACCGCCAATGCCATTTAGATACCACTATATAAGAATGCATTTTGTGGGTGGCCATCAGTTTTCTATTGAGTGGCGAATGGGCGCCATCTTGTTTATGTTTATCTACACTTGACCGCAATTTTTCGGGGGCCATGTTTTGTCTGCGGATAACGAAGCTTGTTTTTTGAATGCCGATGTGAGGTTTGATATCTTTAAGGGCTTTTTAATGTAAACAAACTGTTTTTTTTATGATAATCACTCAGATACCGGACCCATAGTTTGGCAATGACGCAAAACGACAACTGAAAAATGTGCATGATTGTACAATCCAAGAAAATATAAATATTAGCTAACAACACTAAATATCTTAAGAATTAATCAAAAGAAGGCCAATGATGAATGGTATGATGCAAACTCAGTAAAAAAACAAAAGTGCTGACCTCTACACTTCAACATAGCATATCAATAATAGGTATTAAATAATAAATAATAATCAGTAAATCGTACGTACTTATAAAACATAAGTGCACTTGCAATCAAGTGCCACTTATCCAAATCAAATTCATTGTCAATGTCTTCATACTGTTTAATAAAACAGTAACCCGCTGAAAGGACTATTCGATTAAGTCAATTGACGAGATCAAAGAGCGATTCGGTGAATGAACACTGCCAGTGTAATTATCTGCTTATTAAAGTTCCATTGAATCTTTTATAGGATCACTTTCTAATGTGATAGGAGTAAGTCTTCAATGAATAGTGAAATCACCATAATGACGCTGTAGTTCGGCGGCCCGTTTATGAAATACCAACACGTAGTATTCGTGAGCACACGATAGTACGTGCTCATGTGAAATCCTACATTGTAAAGCTTGAAAGGAAAATGAACTATGGTCAGGAACTAAATACAATAACCAAACGCACAAATCAACAGAACATACGCAGTCATATTAATTTGACTTCAGTTTTTATGTTATGCTGAATTAAAAATGTTACTGAACGAAGTACTTATGTTTTCGTATTTTTTTTTTTAAGTGTGAGAGTTCATTTGTTATTAACATGAACATAAAAGTATTCTCTTTTGAAATATAAGTTAAAGAAAAAACTTTTTTACTACAGAAGTCTGAATTTCAAAGGAAACTTTACAAGTGTAGGTGTGGTGTGTGCGGTTATGTAATTCGATAATCATATTAAAAACCGCATTTCCTGCGACACTCAGGAAAGTAAATTATAGTTTTATTTCAGTACTTTTTTATACCTTTTTAATTTTTAACCGCCGTAAAAGTATACTAAAAAGAAACGAATGAAATCCCGGTTATGGTAGTCAATGTGCAGGATGGGAATCGAACCGTGGTTCTACCTCGGTGGTCCACCGCAAACACTCGGTGTCCCATTGTCCAAACTTTATTGTCATAACTGCCCATAAGGAACGGCAGAAGGACGGGCCCTTCAATGTCCTGCTACCGCATACCGCCTTCGGGCCAGCCCTTAATTTGTTTTGTATGTAAATAAATACAAAACTCGCTTCAGGTGACTGTTTTTTATTATTTCTATGAGTGCTCTGTTGAAGATGTAGTTGCTTTTTATAATTTATGGGATTCACTTTTATTGGTACGTACAGATTAACATGTCCCTAATCTTAAACGACATTTAATATAGTAACACCATTCCTGCCTGGGAAAAAATGTACAAAAAAGATAAAATTTACGAAATCACAATTTTATTTAAAAGTTTATAAATTATGTTTATCATTAAAATACTTGTACCTATTAATTTTTCATAAACCTCAGCATATTTTGATTGACAACCTAAATTGCATCTCAACAGAGATACCTACCAGCCCACCCTTCAAGCCCAAACATATTTTCTTAATTAAATTAAATAGTAGCAATAAAATGCTGTCATTCAAAATGAAGACGTGGAAAGGAAATGTCGTGGTCGTGCGCTTTTCGCGGAAGACGGCACGCGCGCGCGTCGTGTGTGGCGCGTCGGCGTCCGCGCAGGCGAGGAGCGCGCAAATTGTATGGAAATAAGCGCAAACCACGCTGATATCTGTGCATAAGAATAAACAGGTGCATACGGCGACTTTGATGATATTAAGGTTGGGAAGGGCAAAGCTACGGTTTAAAATAACTTATTGAAAGACTATATAATAATATGAAAGCAATTGCTTCTACTTTCAATTTTTGTAACTTGTGTTAATTTAATTCTTTTAGATAAATAAATATCTTTTCATTTTTAATTTTTCAATTTGTCTCTTACAATGAATTTAAAAATGTAGTCCATGGCGGGTTTTTTGTGTAATTTATCAATTTTTGAATTGTCTGTGAATACTTTTCTTTGTGCCTAAATAAAGATGCCGAGTACTTACAACAACGTTTTTTATAGTACAGTTTTGAACACCTTTTTCAAAGATCTTACATCCTTTCTATTGTATCAAGTATGATTGTTCCGGTCATTATTTGATCGTTCAACAGAGAAAATGAAAATGACAACTGTTCATTTAGAACCTCTCGCAAACACCATACTTTACCAAAGCTTGTCGTAAACTCCATTGTCCAAAGCCTAATACTTTTTACCATTACTCTCCAAATATCACATATCAACCTTAAGGTCTAAATTTTACGGTCTGTATTGGTGCGTCCGCGCAGATGACACCTCTGGGCAACGGATCCATTATGTATCATCATCTGTGACATTTAGAATTTATTGCCAGTGTCGGGTGATGGAGGTGTGGCAATAGACCAGGCTCTGATGAAATAATACTACCTTTGAAAGTATTAGTTACCATTTTTCCTCGTAACAGGTCCGAAACTACCATGCTGGACAGGGAGTGAGAGAAAAACATAGAATGCGCCAGCTGCATTTCCTCCCGGGCATGCTGTAAAATCCAGCTAAGGGATCTGGGTGTTTCAGTAATTGTAATTAAGGCGATGCGCTGACAACCTGTCACTACAGCAATATACGTACAAATCCATCTTACAAAACCCTCAAAACTTTGCCAGACGTGGCGGAACGACCTTTGTTTAGGTCGTTTACGCTCTGCCTACCCCGTAAGGGATAAAGGCGTGATTTTATGTATGTATGTATGTATGCAGGTCCGTAAAGTTCATAGAACATTATAAAAGCTCCTAAAAGCTCCAAGGCCTGGTAATTGGATCTTGGGCTCTAATTATCCAGGAATCTTAGGTTATACTTATCTTCATCGACTTTAATAATTCACTTCTTGACATGGCCATCTCTTGATCCTAGATTTATTTCAATAAAAAACCATTATTTGATTTTTAAGTTGAATTGTATTTTTAATTTTTTAAGAACATAATACAGTCATTATTACATAGAATCATAAAACAAGGAGATCATCCAGCGCGTCTCCACGAGACATGGTCCCCAGCATACTGTAGATAAAAAACCTATTAAAAAATATATGTCTGAACATGACAGAATTAGCAGTAATTCATAATTCTTCAACAAGAAGTGATCCCGCTACTTATGTGTGCATCGCATACGACACACACACATAATCACGCCTTTATTACTAATGGGGTAGGTAGAGCGTAACCGACCTAAACAAAGGTTGTTCCGCCACGGCTGGCAAAGTTTCGAGGGCTATTTAAGATTGTAGGTATATTGCACTAGTGACAGGTTGTCAGCCCATCGCCTATGTTACAGTATACTTAAAACCCTCCCCCCCGTGAGGAAAAGCAGCTGGCACATTCTATGTTTTTCTCTTACTCCCACGCCAGCATGGAAGAATACATCGTATTCTCTCTTTTTAATTCATCATGCAACATTTTAATTAAAAAATAAAGCTCCACCCAGACAGCACCGGCACAAGCCCGCGTATCAAGTGGCGCAATCTCTCATTAGTGGATGTAAGATAGCCGTCTTCGTGACTCGCGTTGTACGACCACTGGTGCCACCACTACCTACAAGATCCCACCGTGATATGTTCATTAAAGTCACCTTAAGGTGGTACTACTAGTTAGGGCGGTTTGACCGACAGTACTGTATAGAAGAATAGAATAGAATATCTTTATTTGCTCGGAATCATAGTAACAAAGTTCTTACACAGGTACATTTAAATAGAATCATATGATCCGCCAGATTGTTGGCATGCAAAATATTAAACAGGCACTTAAATACTAATAACAACCAATCGTCATTAATTCATAAATACATAAAATAAAATGTCAATTACAAATTCATATTCATAACATATCATATTTGTACTCCTGGGATTACACTAGTATGTAAATAACGTGGCTAAAATTGTAAGATACATACATACATACATACATATAATCACGCCTATATCCCCAATGGGGTAAGCAGAGCGTAAACGACCCAAACAAAGGCCGTTCCGCCACGTCTGACTAAGTTTTGAGGGTTATTTAAGATATATTTGTAGGTATATTACTGTGGTAAATTGTTAGATTCAAAGCATAAACATCCTAAATTATTAACGTGAATGTTAACCTATAGGTACTTGGATCTTACAAATTTGAAATATGTTTTGATTTGTTACACGTTTTATTTAGAACAACAGATGGAAGTAACAGTAACATAACTTTGGCTGACCAATAAACTTTTGATCGCGAGTAAATAACCTATTTTTTAGCAAAATCTCTAAAGATCAAGCACAATAGTAAATCTAGAATTCAGACGGACTCAATTTTAGATTTTAGATTTAGAAATCCTGACCCGCGACAGAAAGCAACTGACCAATTACGTATTAGGCAGGCAGCACGTTCATTCACCATACGCGGCTATCGCGACGCGACACATTGTAACGTATTGCCGGCGAGTGTAGACTCTGCTTTATCAGCGGTCGCACGCGCGAGTGTGACTATAGCTTTACACGAGAATTTAATAAGTGGCTTAATTTACTTTCTTCGATCTTTAGCAATAGCTCTATTTAAAACAATGTTGTGCCTACTGATGCTTTTTACAAAACGTTCTTATTAACCTCTATGTTAGATACCTATTTTAGTAAAAAATTGTATGAATATTATAATTATATTAAAAATCGACGATATGAAATCGTCACATACTATTACCGGAAATAAGATCCAAGTTCGAAACAAAGGCTTCCACAAAATGTTATGTGCGAAACTCTATCTACTTTCAATCCCTCCAGCAGTTTATTTCAGTAGCTTCCCCACACAATGAGGCTATAACTAATAACTGCCTTCTACAAATTGAATAGTCAACCGCGTAGAGTCAAACAATGCGAATGAACAAATCATACAAGCAGAAAGTAGCAGATCCGGCTTTCGCGTGCCACTGTTTGTTGAACAACTAATTGAATAGTTGGGAAAATAAGGTGCTACAAACACTCAGAGAAATGTGTGTTTAATTACTTGTGAGCAAAGAAAGAAGTGGCGATGTTGCCGTTGAACGCAATAAGATCTGCGAAAAAAATATGGCACACCAATCTACGCCAATATATTGAAACTCTTACATAGCACGATATACATGATTAGAAGAAACAAAGTAAATGTTCTTATGAATCGAGGTAGAGCAAAAATTTACATACATACATACACAAATCACGCCTTTATCCCTTACGGGGTAGGCAGAGCGTTTAACGCCTCTTAAAAGGCGCTTTCGCCACGTCTGACAAAAAAATGAGGGCAATTTTAGATTGTAATATGTATTGCTTTAGTGACAGGTTGTCAGCCCATCGCCTAAATTACAATACACTGTAACCCTCGAGTCCCTTTTGCTGACTTCAACAGCATGCCCGGGAGGGCAGCTGGAACATTCTATGTTTTTCTATCTCTCCCAGTCCAGCATGGAAGGAAAAATTTACAAACGTTGTTAAACCTATGAAAATGTACGACACCGATCACAGAATCATGGTGAAAATTAAAAAAGAAAAAGAACAAACCTTAATGAACGAACACTGTAAAATATCTTCTGCAATTGAATTCTCAAGAGAAATGCGGTAGGCTTGAAGTGATGATAATAAACAAAACATAAACAAACAATAACTAAGCGGCCACTGAAGCAACTAGCCATTACTTCGGCTTTCACACGCCACCCTTTGTTGCATTCCTATGATTTGTTTACACAAGTACTTGACAAGTGAAAGGATATGTTTGCTTACTGTGCAGGTGCAAGATAGTGAAGAAGATTTTCGTCAAATGAAAACGAGGAAAATTATGACAGCACCAAAAACTAACTAGAATATGGTGTTAAGTCAAAGTAGCCTACCCATCAATACATAATCACCTGATTGAAAAAATATTATCTATACATAGTTACAAGGAGAGAAAATACCTCTGATCACCTTCATGGCCAAATTCAAGCAAACACAACTCGAATCTCCCAGATGTAAATATTATCAAAAACCTTTCTCCCAACCAAACTATAAAGCGATCTCAAGATTGGGAGCAGTATTAAGTATGAATCTGACAGGTCGTTTAGTACTAAATTACATTTCTGATACGAACTCAAACTAGCACTGTCAGTCTTGAGAGCTGATTATAAATACGGGCCTTAGTCCACCCAAAAACAAGATATGACGCATAGAAATTTTGTACATGCTAAAGCTCGAAGCTAGAACTAATACCAGGACTATAAGCTAGCAAATCAAACCCCGTGGTTGTAAAGCAGCACGCAGCTCTGCGCTCGCGCACCATCGCACAGATTATCACAAACCAGTCCCGCAGTAAATGATAGGTCGCGCCAAACATTAGTCTTATGTCTTGTGCCCTGTGGGCGACGGTGAGGGCAAATGGAGCTGATACTGGTGAAGCTACGATAGGAGATATCATGTTGCACATTTTTAATTTTATTTTTTGGGGGGAATCTCAATATAAGCAAATTATAAAAAAGAACACAGGTAGTTTACTCAACCACCCACGAATAGACCAAATAAAGTGTTTAGATTATGAATACTCAAATATGAAAAAAAAACCAATATGAAAAAGTAGCTATGTAGTACTACAAGAACAATGAAGATTTTTAGGAGGCAACAAACGAAAGTGGCTGAAGGAAATTATTCAATGTATAATTTATAAAAAGTTATAATATATTTTTTTTAATTTAGGAGATAGGCTGACAACCTATCACTACAGCAAAATACCTGCAAATCTATCTTAAATAACCCTCAAAACTTAGTCAGACGTGGCAGAACGACCTTTGTTTAGGTCGTTTTTGCTCTGCCTAGCCCATTAGGGATAAAGGCGTGATTATATGTTTGTATGTATAATAAAAATGTACTCACAACACACAGGACACACTACTACTTCGTGGAAAGGTTAAGTTACTTGTAACACAATCAAATGTATTTCATTTATCTGAGAGTCGCTTAGAGGCTAGAAAAAACTTTACAAATGATCATGTGCAGTCAATGGAAACTACCATAAATTTCTCTAATATGCAAAACCCCCACGCTTAATCTGCTATTCACTTTCCTAGCAACAAACTCCCTACAAAAGAACAGAACCTCATTCTGATGTTTACTACTTAAGCTGCCAAAGAACAAGTTTCCAAACAGTGCTTTCTATGTATATTGTAAATCATATTCGTTTGTCGTTTGGTGAATTTTAAAAGCTTGTTTTACAGTGTAGAGACGCCGTGGGTGTGCGGTCGCGACCTATACACGTGTGGGCGGTTCTGGGCAGATACTTTGATTGCCTTAAAGCATAGATCTTTGTTGTAACATTATTTGAAATAGGATCGTGTAATGAGTCCAACGCAGTAATAGTAAAACGAGTAAATGAGTCCTCATCATTCAAGTCTTTAGAAACTATACTGTAGTATTTAATACTAAAAGTCTACGCTTCTATACTGAACATAGATCCGTCAAATCCAATTAGCTTTTCAATTTCATAATGCATAAAGTATTGCCATAACAGTTTGAAGACTTTGAAGCGCGTGAGTGGCGATTGGGCCTAGCTCGTCCCCTCTCTTTGTCGAGTTCTAAAAAACAGGATTTCGTCTATTCTCTTCACAAACGAGTCACGACTCGTTTCCTCAGGATCATCCCCAAGCTTTATGATCATCGACACGGTGTGGAAGCCGGCTGACAGGCAGACCTAATATTGACGCACCGCGGGCCATTCTCACGGGCGATCAGTGCGAGTCAATAAACTAGTGTTTATTGTAGCAATTTTACTTAAGTACCCGATGACGAGGGTTCTCACGAGTGCGATGATGTTACTGATGGGGTGACAGAAATACTTCGTGGTTAAAGTGACGACATGATGACGCGAGGATTATTTTTGGACCGTTGCAATTCGGGTCAACGCGGGCGTATTGCATTCACTTCTCAGTTTATGTCTTTCGGCTGCACCTAAAATAAACGCCCATAGTTTCTTGTCTATTTCTAAACGCATTGACTGAATTAGGTAAGCGTTTTCTAATTTCTAATCCAGCCCTAATAATAGGATTTGTTGACTACATAAACGATGATGATCCTCCTGTCACATAAACTATATTTAACAGCTGTTTATTTATCCCGACGTCTGCAGCAAAAGTTATGGGCTCCGTTGCTAAGCCGAAGGAAACTAATGCGCTTCCCAGGCGGTTTATAGCGGAAACCTAGAAACATTTATCAAAGTATGATAGAAATAGGCCTTGAGCTGGCAGGAAGAGTCAATTGAATGAATGAGTGTGCGGACTCCATTTGATGCGACTCATTGACCGTTTGAACTCAGTCATGCTGCTGTGTAGTTTTATGATCATTGCTGGGTGTTGCTATACTGTTTTATGATAAGCCTAGATGAATCAGCAGTGCACTTGGAAGCTGTCGCCTCTTCGTCTCGCTCAGTGATCCCGTTGACCGACAGCTGTGTGAACTAGGCCAGTGTGACATGTCACTGACCGCTATGACAAGGATATGATTGGATAGAAAACATCGAAGTGTATTAACAACATCACTCTTTATCCGATTGACATGGGCTGACATGAGAGTCGTTTTTTGAAGTGGCTTAGCTAAGAGCTAAAAGATTGCAAAATATATTTTAAGAAAAAACTTTCTGAGTGACTTTTTGATCGCATTACACACATGCTTAGCTTCAATGGGTTTATCTCCTTTAGTACAGACTATACGCAATCGACTATCCGGTTCTCTAGCACTATCGACATCATCAATCATTAACAATTTCTTTATGACGTTTCTGCCAATTAGCAGATGTTTTGTGGCGAGCGCACAATATACCCTGGGCCTTATAAGGGCCGCGCCATACCAGGCTAAATTTAAACTGATTGGCTATACAACAATACGAGCTTCTCCCGTGGCTCTGTCTGGAATTAACCCTCGCGATTTCTGCCTCTAATTGGTCCCTTACTTGGATATTTTCTCTTTATGCACAAGACACTGGTATTGCATTAAATTCTGATAAAGGGTTATGGTCAGTGCCAATACAGCCGCTTTAACAAACATTACGATGAAGCTTTCTCACCATAAATCATACTCCCTGTTATTTTACTTTTTTCGTCCCTATTCCCCAGTTATTCAATAATCGGTATACAAAAGCTCATACATCAAAACTTGGGTTTAAAAGCCGATTTGTCGGCGATTTCCGAAACTCCATGAGGCATGTTCGTCACGTCGCTCCTTTTACATGACAATAGCAGGTACAAACCACGGCTTACAAGACACCATCCTCAATAATTTATGGAAATGACCGCGGACAAAAACACATGACAAAGGTGTCTACTCGAAATTAAGTAGATGGGTCGGTTGTTCTATTGTTTAGGAGCCCGTGAGCCCGTGAGCCCGTGAGCCCGTGATACCCACCCATCGTGACGGGCCCGTTATCGTAAATATCATCCCTTGACCGAAAATGGTGTCGAATCGGTAAAAACGCGACTGAACTAAAATAACTCTCTACTCTGCAATTTTCTGTCATGAGCGAACTAAACAAGTCACCATTATAAGCGACTTACTTTTATCCTGTCTGCACAGAAATGTAAAGGTGTCACCTAAGGATTATCTAAATCTTTTCAAACTAAATTGTAACTGAGAGGAATAAATTAAGTTCGTCTACCTTTTCTGTTCGCTCATGACCGAATGACTTATTTAAGTCGTGTGCTCGTCTGAATCGACATTATCCGACGATATTCGACGATATTATTGCCCGACGATATTCTTTTATTGGTCAGAATACGGCTTTACGACAGTTTACGGCTTTCGGACAAGTACCCACACTTCCTTGTTTTTATTGCCGGCGTTCGAAAGTGAAATTCATTAACAGGTTCATTACGAGTAAAGCAGCTTTATTGAAAAGTTGGGAATTGTAATCGAAAGTCGCTTGTCGTCGTAAATTTTTCTTCGATGTAGATAAGGATCTCAATTTCCATAGCGAGTTGAGCTTGTTGTGCGTTTTTCCACTGGTCCATACGATATTAAGTCTAGGCTTGATAAAAGTTATTTGCCATAAAACAAAATGTAAACAGTGAAATTTCATTAATTAAACGTGACTCTACCAAAACTAAAAACAAAAGTGAACTATTTTCCACATTGACTTTATTGAGTTTGATTTTGTTCGAATATGATTAAAATATATGCACTCACTGTTGCTATTAATATAGCAACATTAAAATTAAGTAAGAATTTTATCGCCAGTGTGGCAACATTGTGTTCCATTACGAATACAAGATTTCGTCGTAAATTTTTGTGTTTTCTATTAACTCCAGCAGCAATCCAGCACTATACTACATACAGGGATAAACCCCAACTCACACTAACCACTGCAAAATACAAAACGCACCATATAAAAACCATCACATAGACATGGATACAATAGCGGCTATCAACAACACGCGCACCGATGCGATGCCATGATAGATATTTAGAAAATTTACCTAATAGGTACTGTTCTTTTTCTTCATCTCCAGACCTTTAAAAACCTTGTGCGCTTGTTTGGAGTTGTATTGGTCAGTGAAAAACACAAACACCATTACGAGACAGCAGTGGCTATCAGGCTACGCGCGCGCCGGCAGCTATGCTAAGTGGCGCGCGCTTTGTCGCCAGATAACGCGCACTGCTAATTGGACACGATTTATGCATTTTGCACGCATACGCATCCCGCACAAAGAAAATAATACGACATTGTATTTTATGCTCATTAATTAATAGCGCTTTGTTTTGAAGTTTCTTTTTCTTTTTGTGGATATTTATTGTGCATAGCTTGCCAATAACATGCCAAAAATTGTGACGACTTGGACGTGGCTTTTTATAGGCTAGTAGTTTAATTTATTTGTAATTTAATGCATATAAAAGTTGCAGCAATGTTTCCTAGTCATGAATGTCATGTCAGTTAAGATAAAATCTTTGTATATGCCTTGATGATGTCTAAATTCAGATTTCAAGCAAGTTTTTCCGGCACATCAAAACATAAACTAGCAATTTTACAACAACAACTTCTTTGACTTTTAAATTTCCACTCATAAAAACTTTGACACTCGCCTCAATCATCTGCGATCACTGACTTTCCTCGTTAATAAAATACTTTCATTTCCCGTATTAATTAATTTATACAACTTCATTAGCTTATCTTTCATTTATTAGCTGATATAGATCTTTATAATCTTCATGATCATAAACCGATTCCCCCAATTTAACACCAATATAAATTGACAAGGTCCAACCATAATAATATGAGGGACAGACCATTTTACTTTAGTAAAACATTTTCTATTAGGATCGTACGAAATATTTTAATCTACGAGCTAATGTTTTAAAATCCTTTCAAATCTACGAGCTAATGTTTTATTACGTATTGCCAAAGATCTGTTATTTGTAATAGTAGTTTGGGTGTTATTTCGTCAGTGCACGGATCGTTCGATACAGCACGTCAAGGCTTCAAATGATCGTGGACAGGGGAGCTAAATGTTGGAAGAACTGTCAAAAATGGCGTCAGACAAACTTTTTTTCTTTGTATTTTATTTTCTTTTCGCCATTATCCTAGCCACATTCCTATTCATTTCACTGTCTGACTATTTTCTTGTAGCAAAATTTATATTCGCATTTGTTTACAAAAGCGAGTTTTTACAGTCGCATATTTTCTTCCCTGACGAAGTATTAACATTCGTTAATTTGTAGTTGGGTCCTATGGGTTACTTAGTCATAAGGTTCTACAGGTCAATTGGGTCATGCGGGTCATATAGATCATTGATAATAATATAGGTTGATTTATTAAAATGATTTCCGAAACGATTTTATTTCTGAATTTTATTTTGAGGCATTAGTTCAATTTTTCGCCACGGTCATATAAAGCCTTGACGAAGTGTTCTTGCAACTCACGTTACGTCAGACTTCAAAGCATTTTCACCAGGCCCACGCGGGATCGCTGGCTTTGTTTACCTCATCGGATTGCCTTACTAGCCAATAAGTATCTATCTACTTAGCTAAAAAGGGAAATCGTTCGCTTACGGTTGATAATAAATGGCCATATGTTTGTTGTATTCGCATGTTCACTGTTGGTTGTCGTATTTTTTGTGTTCATTGGTATTGTGTCAAATAGAGTATATGTTAAAATTCGGGTGTATAAGAGAAAGCATTGATTTAATTTGCCATATTACAAGACACACGCATAATATTTAAAAAAATGTAGGTACAAAAAAAATTACGTTAACTAAAATATTATGTATGTTTTACTAACTTAGTTAAGTAGCTAAGTTACTAATTTTAGTGCTTAGTAATCTTCTTTCTTACTCAAAAGATTACTGCAAAATCATTCTTACATTTAAAACTAGACACTCATTTATCAATAACTGTATTCCTATTTTGTTTAAACTGACCTTTCGTTATCTATGGCTTGTTATCTGCCTCCAGCATCTTTCGCACTATAGTACTAATATTCATAATTCTATGAAATCAAATAGCTGTTTCATTAGGTTTTGTGTCCAATAAACCTTGGTTAGATTAACCCAGATAGTTCGGGAAAGCGGGCCCTATGCTATAATGGATGACTTTCTATTTTTCGATAGCAAAGTACTGAAAATTTGGACGTGGGCGAACTGGTCGCAACACGCAATAGACAGTTACATCGAAGCAGAATAAAGGAAAATAGTATACCAAAATTAATGGCTTTTTGATAACCTTAAAATGCGCTTCAGTAAAGTCATTGTTGCTTACAACATCTTCATCGTGTTGGGTCTTTTACTGACTCTATCAAAGGATAGAAGTTTATCGTTGTGATATCACCGCTTCGTGACAGCAATTTATGAAATCCAATTCAAAGGTAATAAGGAAAATGATTGTACGGGTTCATTCATGCTGGACTGGGAGAGAAAAACATAGAATGTGCCAGATGAATTTCCTCCCGGGCATGCTGTAAAAATCAGCTAAGGAATCCGATGGTTATATGGTATATTGCAATTTAGGCAGTGGGCTGACAATCTGTCACTACAGCAATATCACTACAAATCTATCTTAAATAACCCTAAAAACTTTGTCAGACGTGGCGAACGACCTTTGTTTAGGTCGCTTACGCTCTGCCTACCCCATTAAGGAAAAAGGCGTGACTATATGTATGTCTGCAATTCAAAGGTAATAAGGAAAGTGAATGTACGGATTTGCAGTAATATTATGTTCCATTGCGGCTCCACGCAGGTGGATCTTATCATAACAAATGGTCTAACCGACAACGATCGGATGGCAACTTGTTATAATTAAATAAAATCAGATATCCAGTCAGCTTTGAGGTTCCTTGCCCTACTTCAAAGATACATTACCGAGATATCCATCAAGCCTCGTCGACGGCTACAAATTATTTCTTGTTAACAATCTCAAACGGCCATTACTCATTTGAAGGGCTAAGTAACCACATATTTGATCAAACTAGACTCGGTACTTTTGACTCGTAAAAATTGGTATTCAATTCGATAACGGTGCCGATTCTGTTGTAGACACAACTTAACTTATTTTAGTTAGGACCTGTTTCTATAAATTGAAGAAAAAAGAGACAGCAACACAACAGTTGATTATATTCCTATAAAAAGGACGACTTCAATTAGCATGCCGTCGTCTTAGTTTAGACGTTAAACGTCACTTTGACGGGATTATAATCTGTTCATTGAGTTCCTGTCTATTTTTTTTTTAATTATAGAAAGTGACAAGAGCTAACGAAAATAAATTAAGTTGTGTCTACAACAGAATCTACACCATTATTTGATCAAACTAGTTTCAACCTTCTCGGTGCGTAAAATTGGTATTCAATTCGATAATATATAAATTATGTTTCTGTCATAATATTTCAAAGTGTCGCTTTACAATGCGAGTGGTATAATCGTAGCCTTGCGCCGGAGTTAAATTAACATGTTTAGCATACAATCGCGACACCTTATGGGGATGAATTTTGGCCTAGGGAAGATTTACCGAGGGTATGTAATTATCATAATCATGCGTCGTATTCAAAGTGTCAGATTATCAGTTTCGGATTTATTGCCTTCATTTTCATAACAATATATGTCAAGTAGATGGCGTTACCATAAAATAAATAGGAGATCAGAATCAAATAAATAGGAGAAAGAATAGTAATTTAGGCGATGGGCTGACAACCTGTCACTACAGCAATATACTTACAAATCTATCTTAAATAACCCTCAAAACTTTGTCAGACGTGGCGGAACGACCTTTGTTTGGGTCGTTTACGCTCTGCCTACCCCATTAGGGATAAAAGCGTGATTATATGTATGTATGTACATCAGAATCTAAATAAAATTTTAGATTTTTCATTTGTCATATTTCATTTTGGAAATAAGCACACTGCAGTGCATAAAAATAATGATACATGGTATAAAGAGAATACTACCATTTACCTATGTCCAAAACCAAAATAAGCCAAATGGATTAACAATGCAAATACGAACAAAGAATAGACTTCATTTGATTCATATCCTTTTCCTTCTATGGACAACCTTTAAAAAGGGCATGTTGCTATTTGGTTAGTATGCCTCCTATAGACGCTAAATGTCGTCAACAAAACAAGGATAATTAATAGCGCTCTTTATGAACGAACAAACAGAAACATACATACTTTTACATAGTTATACGAAGTCGTCATAGAATATTGTAATAAAGTTTAAGGCATGAAGCATGACAGAGCTACAAAAACACATAATGACCAATTATGCTTCACATAAAGTAATCTCACTGCAAACAAAAAAATAACAAGGGTAATGTTTACATTTTAAAAGACCCTATTAACCCTATTTTTTAATTTTTATTCTAGACGATGGGCTGCTGTCGACCTGTAATTGCAGCAGAGCTGAACAATAGATTCTAAATTTATGTGTGTATCATGGTGTTTGATTCATAAAACCACATACAATATTTTCAGTCAATAGGTTAGATCAATGATTCAATGAATGACGAATGCTTCTTAAATTGTTGTTTCCAGTAAAGCAATCTTAAATACTTGTTACTCATGCATGTGGTTTACAATTTTGAAACATGGTTTATCTTGTTGTTTTGGTTATGAATAACATAAATATATAGGTACATAAAATTACGCTTAGGGTAATACAAAATAGATAAAGTTTCAAAATTACAATTGAAATATAAGTATTTACGTATTTACGTTGGCGCCCATTCTGTCAAATTAAAGGTACATCACATTACGGATAGGACTGCGTGTTGCTCTGTGACAGGTTAAATTGACAATGAACTGAAATCCCCAGGTCCCTAATTACAGACTTTTATAGTACATCTGGGTTGTCGAAGCTTTTAAATTTCTATATATTTAATCGCTTCCAGGCAGAATGGAAATAAATAAATATCAGACAGTGTTGTTAGTTGCAATTTGTTCACTGATACTATAACGGCGGGTATTTCGAGAAAATGTCATATAAATCATACGAACGGCGCCAATTCAATTCCTGCTTTTATCCGAACGGTAGCTTTACTATCTGAGCAAATAAATGCTTGTTTTTGTGTATGTTATTTGTTGTTTTGTGCTAAATTGGTTTGAAGATTACAAATTCTACATTTTAGTCAAAATTAAAAATATTATGTCACTAACTCTCCGGGATTGGACCCTAAGCTCTCCTAATTAAAGAACCAAAGGTTTGGACAATTAGACCACAGAAGTTACAAACCAGAAAGCAGAGAAAAAAACAAGCAAAAGAGACACATTCGTCGAACCGCAAGTGATTACTAATAACAATACTACAATACTACCAAAGAAGTAAGAAATAAACCAACAAACCCAAATGTATTTAGCCATATTCAGCTACGAGCTTACTAAACACTTAACCACGAACGAAAACAAAATTGTGGGAAACAAATGACATAATTACAACGACTCCTCAGCTTCGACACGATGCAACCAATTTGAATTTTAAAATGCTCCTACAAGGAGTACCGACTCACCACGACCTCTGACCGGGCCCTTGTATCACACTGCCACAGTAGAAGAAAAAATCAGTTGAACATCTTCCTACAAGCGGGTGAATTCTCCGGCCATATTGTACTGCCTGATTCTAACAATGCAATACAGTATACATCCATGATAAGTTTTTGTTGAAGCGCAGACTGATTGTGTTCACGCATCATCAGAAGGTCTTACATCATCTCCCTAGCCTTATCCCGTATGTCACGGGGTCGGCTACCTAATCTAGGGGATTGAACGAGGGTACTGGTTTTTACACAGAGCGACTGCCATCTGACCTCCGCAACCCAGAAGGGAAACCAGACCCAATCCTAGATTAGGTCAGAGTTTTCAAGCCGCCAATGCTTAGCACTGGCCTCTGAAATGGCTTAACGACTAATATCTACGGTATTAAACGATATTAACCGGGACCAACGGCTTAACGTGCCTTCCGAAGCACGGAAAAAGCACCGAATAAACGTACATATGAAATTCGAAAACCGAAAAACACATTGGTACGTGGTGGGATTCGAACCACGACCTCCCGCTCAGGAGGCAGCGGCCCTATCCACTACACCATCGGGCATCATCAGAAGGTCTTACATTGCGTAAAAAGTTTTTGTGGCATCCACAGCCCACTACTCGAAACTATTACGTATTTAAAAGATTTTACTAACAAATATTGAAAGATTATTTTAAAATTCCGGAAATTATTTGTATTAATATTCCTTATCGTCTTTTGTTTCGTGCGGTATTATGAATATTTACTCCCGTACATCACGACATATGCTACCTTGCTTGGTAGACGGGCGCTGCGAAAGGGGTGCCAAAATGTCTTACTGCACACATCCTTGTCTGTCTCATGGCCGATTACGATGTACGTGCATCTGCTATACAGATGTTTATCTCTCTCTATCTCCTCTTTACGGCCGCATTATAACCGCCGCTTTGTTTTGATGTCGTATAAATAGCGCATTACGACTTCCATTAGTCGTGTAAAGTCGTGTTCCTCGCAAGAAAATGCAAGTTCCGTGTTCAGGAAAATTAGTAACCTTTCATGGCTTCCTGTCCCAGTTTATGAATGATTGCAAAGCGGATGAATGGATGCTGGTATTTTAAAAATAAACTGTTAGTAATGTTTCTTTTCCCGTATAAACATGCATATTTCCCTTACAAGAAAGGTAAGACTGGTACATAATGCCTTTGGCGTTAAGTCCGCCCATATAATATTTTTGTGCATAAAGTTAAATAAATAAAATAAAAAATAATTAAAAGGTAGAGCAAACTTCGCTTCATCTGACTCTATTTAATTTTAAGAGCGTTTCTACTCGCAATCGCGTATTATTTTTCTGTATAGGTATAACTTTAAGGACACTGAGCCAAGCATATCAGTAACACTGCAATACACTGGTACCCTCGCATTCCCTTACCTACTGACACCTACCTAGTCTTTTACAGTATGCAGCAGCAACGAGTACTAACATTTCTTCTTTGTATCGCTTTCAGAAGTTAGTATCTCATCGTACATAAATTATTACTATTCTCCTTTTGTTCTTCCATGCTGGACTGGGAGTGAAAGAAAAACATATAATGTGCCAGCTGCATTTACTCCCGAGCATTCTGGAAACCAGCTAAGGGATCTAAGGGTTTCAGTATATTGTAATTTAGTCGATGGGCTAAAGACCTGTCACTACAGGAATATACGTACAAATCTATCTTAATAACCCTCAAAACTTTGTCATACGTGGCGGGCGTTTGTTTAGGTAGTTTATACTCCGCCTACCCCATTAGGGATAAAGGCGTGATTATATATATGTATGTATGTTTCTCCTTTTCCCCTTTTAAATATAATTTCTTCCAACAAAAATATTACATTCGAAAATGATCTTCACCCCACTTCATCTTCATTGCCGCAATTAAATCAATCATAACAATGGCTACCGAGAACTTGAGTCAGTACAATTAAGCCGCTGCTAACAAAACGTTGCCGCTCGTTTTCCAATCTACGTATGAATCAGTGGATGTGAGAAAGGAGCAATTATTCTCATTACTATACTGTCCGACCAAGTTTTTAATGAACGTGGGCAGGGGCGCTGTAGTATAAGGAGAACTGTCGAATCAATGTCAAAGCCCAAGATGGCGGCGTTAGTTCCTTCTTCGACACGTTCATTTAGAGCGTGGTCGTACTGTACCTCATATGTTTCCAAGCTGGACTGAGAGCGGTTTAAAGCCACATTGAATGAGTTTGCTTGCGAGTACACGACTGGTGCAACTTGTCGAAACGTCGGGCAAATATATTTGTTTTATTAATGCCTTATAAAAATCATTACGTGTTACGTTTCTTATGCTACTCTTGCAATAAATAATATGAAAACTGAAGGGTTTCGCAAAAGCTGATGACGACGCAATACAAAGTTCACTCTAAAAATCTGGTGAAAATTTGGATGGGCCGTTGACTAACTACCCCGAAATAAAATACAGGCGTTGCTTTATGAACGAATACATACATAGTTTGCGCTCTGCCTACCCGATCAGGGATAAAGGCGTGATTGTATGTATGTACATATGTGAACTATCTCCATGTTTCCCCCCTTGTATGAGTCAGAAACGTACACATGGGGAACGAAGGATGTGATGTGTGATGTTAAGAATTCCCAAGGAGTACCGATGACGTAGGACATTTGGATGTTCATTGTGATTTGTGGGTGCCATACGGAGCAGTGATGTCACCACTAACCAAAATAGAAGAAATTCTTTGTGCGGTTAGCAGAGTCAGGAGATAGTGGTACGGATTCCTTGCGAACACAATTCAACTTAACTAAATCTTGACTACAATTATCGCCGTCCCTTTCTGTTCTCACATAAAACATGATAGAAAATGACAGGTTATGATTTAAGTCAAGATTTAGTGAAAAAATTGACAATAACATTAGTTTTGACAAGACACAGGGATAACTTACATTAAGGCACAATATTTTCCTAAAGAGATCGCTTAAAAACCTCCAGACCAAAAAAAGTACAGTTAGAAATAATCTTCATACTTACCCTTAGGGAACCCTAGGTAATAAGATGCGTTATGAAGCCGCGCAGTAGATCATATAAGTGAGCCCTTAGGCATCTTGTAGAGTTATGTATGATTATGAAATTCAAAGCTGTCACAACTAATCAGAAGAATAAATTTGAGCATTTCCCGTAGTTTTTAGTGTAGTTTTATTGTTTGTTTCTACAATTACCCAAATACTTACTTCCATGCTGGACTGGGAGAGATAGAAAAACATAGAATGTTCCAGCTGCCCTTCCTCCCGGGCATGCTGTAAAAGACAGCAAAAGGGACTCGAGGGTTACAGTGTATTGTAATTTAGGCGATGGGCTGACAACCTGTCACTATGGCAATACACATTACAATCTAAAATTACCCTCAATTTTTGTCAGACGCGGCGAAAGCGCCTTTTACGAGGCGTTTAACGCTCTGCCTACCCCGTAAGGGATAAAGGCGTGATTTTATGTATGTATGTATGTATGTATTACCCAAATAGTACCCGAACTTTCTCCAAGTCTAATTCAATCTGTCCATGAAGATAAAACCATATAAACAAAGAATGTGCCAGCTATTTCTCCTCCTGACAACCTGTTACTTTTTTTCGTTAACATTTTCATCCCTCTGAAATTGCCCTCTTATCAAGCATGGCGAAAAACACGTTTCTATTGACGTTTTACACTCTGCCTACTCCCTAAGGCATAAAAGCGTGTCTTTAAATACATACGTACTCAAATATCTAATGAAATCCGTCCATGTAGATCAGTCTCCCAAGCGGATACGGACAAACAAACAGACGGTGCTAATCACAACAGCACACAATGTATTTGTTTATTTCGGAAACTGTACGTAGACGACTACTCCGGAGTGGGTGGCCATTGACAGAGGAAGACTAAGAATAGATGAAAGTAAGGAATTATAGATGAAAGTTCCTAATCTAAATTAATCATCAAATACTTCAATGTTTCTAAATCTCTTGTCTATGAAAGATTGTTTAATTGAGATTTCCCATAATAATAATAAAAACTTTTCTCATCTTGTTAATTTCGTCTGCTCTCAGATGCTACTGGTACCAAGTAAGATATTTAAAAAATCGTTTCTCAGATTTTCTAAAAGTTATCTTTATTTGAGAACTTGTCCTGTTTGTCTACGAGTATTTTTAGATGAGCTTGCTTAGTCATCTCTGACTTTGGTCTAACTCACCCCACAGTCAAAAGGTAATTATGAAATCAAGTAAGCATGGATATTTCGAACCTGTCGGAAGTAATATCAATACAAATAACATTAAAAGGCAATCTCAACAGTAGTAACACCACACGACGTAAGACATGAAAGCTGATCCCCAAATGACTTAAACACATCAAACCTTATTAATAGAACAAACATCTTCAAACGCGTGCTCTTGACCGGAAGCTCTTGAACCCAAACCCTGCGCTTGCGCACTCGAGATAAACCTTACACCTTAAATAGATCTACTTACATTGCTATCCTGTTACTCACCGATTTGACCACTTGAAAAGCCAGTCTAAGCAGTCTAAGCCACTTGAAAGGACTTTACTATCCTTCTGGCTTCTATTTCGAGGTTTCCTGATGTAGGATACGATATCATTGAGGTTATGTTATGTTCCATCAAACAGTTTATGGTAACGTAAGAGATACTTGGGTAACCCCATACGGCTTATCGTTCTTGAGATAAATAAATACTGCATAAGTACTGTTTTTTCTTCCATGCTGGACTGAGAGAGATAGAAAAACATAGAATGTTCCAGCTGCCCTTCCTCCCAGGCATGCTGTAGAAGTCAGCAAAATGGCCTTGAGGGTTACAGTGTATTGTAATTTATGCGATGGGCTGACAACCTGTCACCATAGCAATACACATTACCATCTAAAATTACCCTCGATTTTTGTTAGACATGCGTTTAACGCTTTGCCTACCCCGAAAGTACTGTTGAAGAGGAACTTGTTGAGGCAATCACCACTTTTCACTGCGGGAAAACACCTTATTCCCACGGAAAATACTTTTTACACTCACTTTTGACCATAACCATACAATCTTTGAAGGGCATTAACGTCGCAGATTCAACTTATTAGAGCGATAAGAAGAAGTCGTAAAACGCAAGACGTCCACTGCGTTCCTTGCATGACTTCGGTTTCAAGATTTAAAATGAATTCCGGGAATATATTCGCAGTATATTTGGTAAGTGTCAACTTCAAAGTAATACATTTTAAGCTTTGACTTCCTGTCGTGTTTGCAATTATATTGCGTTGGGTCATTGCAAGTGAGTTCTCTGAAATATTCTGGTTTTTTTTTAGGGAATGAACAAACATACACACAGATGCCGACAAAAAAATTCAAGCCAGTATTGAAAACTAAATATTTCCCATCTGTATCAAAATTCCATGCTGGACAGGAAGAAATAGAAAAACATAGAATATTCCAGCTGCCCTTCCTCCCGGGCATGTTGTAGAAGTCAGCGAAAGGGATTCGAGGGTTACAGTGTATTGTAATGTAGGCTTCTTTCGCTTTCGATTCGCTGACAAATCAAACTTAATTTTTGTCAGACGTGGCGAAAGCGCCTTTTACGAGGCGTTCTACGCTCTGCCTACCCCGTAAGGCATAAAGGCGTGATTTTATGTATGTATGTATCAACAAAGCATGAACGCGACATCGTCGACATAAAATGCAATATAACGTGTCGCGCCGATCGAAATGCATACAAAGTATCGAAATTTATTTCCATCGTTCGAAGGTACAAGTTCAGAGCCAGTATCGATATCGACCATTCAGCAGATGTATCGATATGCCGTAATATGACATTGTTCGCAGCAGGCGGCCGTCTTCATATCTCGTTACATTTTGAGCTGGCTTTGTGCTCTATATGGTTATGTTTTGTATACTGCATAAGGCATAGGGAAATAAATAAACAGTATTTGAATTGAGGTGACAATATGAGTCGTAATGTTCCCAAAAATCACACGTCATTTTACGTTTCCAAAAAAAAGGGATTTTGATAAGATCCGAGGACGATAAGATCACCAAAATATTTTGGATGTCAAAGTACAATGTAAAAGAAATATTGTTATAAAAATATTCTACAAACAAGCTTAAGAACTTCGTTTGATTCACAAAATTTGACAGTAGGATAGGAAACGCAAGTTAACATTATTAGTTATATGAAATTACTTAGAGTCGTATTTATAATTAGCTCTAATGAGTGACAGAGTGTTTGAGTTTTTATCAGAAATGTCATTTCAGTACAAACTGGCCAAATCCATACTTAAAATTAGTCTCAAGGTTGAGACCGCTTCATAAATACGAGCTTTAGTATTCAGACATTGACTATTTCGATCATTTCCTTTCCTTTAGTTCAAAGTCTAGCTATCTACGTCATAATTACATCATATCCACTAAAATCGATCCTCCTACTCTGTTACTCATTTCACCGAATGACGTCTGATGTGTGAAGCATGATGAGAGTCGCTTAATTAAATTAGACAGCACCAAACATGCTTTCTTTCTTTGAAATGTGCCGCTCCATTTTTGGAGGCCCAGCAGCATTGTTGGGATTTCAATACGTTCCTATTTTCGTTGATGTGGTTCTTCAACTTTTGAACCGTATTGGATTTAGACTAATTTACTTTCAAAAATACTTTCATAAAGCTATAAATACTTATCTAGAAGCTTTTTATGAACTTTATCATCAGATTTTGCATAAAAATCTCTTATCTCTCCTATTATTTAAACCCTTAATAAAAGTTGTTCGTTTAATCAAAACCTCATTTCTCTATCTAAACTATTATTGATAGTCAACCCATTGATCCCATATAACTTGGTCCGTGATCTTGATTCCCCAGAGAGCGTTGTTGCTCAACATTTACTGCAACGAGAGTATATTCATGCGCCTACGCACATTCCGAGATCTACCTTCGACTGGATCGTGGCGTTGTCATTTGTTACCAGACGGCTTTTGTTGAAATTGCGGGTACATGTCATCTTGAAGAAAAGACGCCAACTTACCTGAAAGGAACAGAAAGAGAGATAAGTAAAGGTTATGAATAAGTGGTTCAGAAGATAACAGGCAACAAAATAGGATCTAATTCAGTGCTTTATACAGATATCTGTCAAAATATTCTAGAGATAATAAAACTATTTATAAAGCACACTTGTATGCTGGATTGGGAGTCGACTATAACCTAAAATTTGATAATCTTGATGCAAACTGCTTTTGGGAATAAATGTGCGATCATTCATTTTAAATACACCTACACGTTTTTCCACAAAAGGAAAATACTTCCGCATATGTATGTAAGCTCTTTATTGTACATTAAAATTTTCTTAAACTAAAATTCAAGAAGAATAAAACAATAGTGGCACAAAGGTGGACTTACCCCTTTTAAGGGATCTCTTCCAGTCAATGTTTGATAAACCCAGAGGAGACAATTATGCTTGCAGGTAAACTAAGATAGGTAGTTGAAACAGTTATATAACGTGACATAGACAAAGTAATATACTTATACGGGGTGTAAGAGACAGCGTCCCGCACACTGATAAGGGTTGCTCAGTTAACGATACAGAACAACTATCAACAGGATATTTTTCAGGAAGTGGAAAAAAAAATGCTTTTCCATACAAATTGTCTGATCGAGGTTGACATTATGTATGGAAAAGCCAATTTATTATTTTCATTTCCTGAAAGAATTTCCTGGTGAACGTTGTTCAGTTTCGTTGACTAAGCAACCCCTATCAGTTTGCGGTACGCTGTCCCTTACATCCAGCATATATGTATATTAGAGCTTTGACACCCAATATAAGTCAGAATTCGCTGCATTTACCAGTCGATTCACACTCAATTTTCTGCTATTGGGTGGTATCTTACCAATGGTAGAATTTTGCAATGATCTGATTGATCGTCTAATGGGCGTTTAGTGGCAACTAAATAGTTCAACCTTGATACCGGTGCCGATTCTGTTGTAGATACAATTTAACTTATTATAGTTTGGTCACTGTCACTGTTTTAGCTGTCACTTTCTATAATTTAAAAAAATAACAGATATAGCAAAGCAACAAACACGACAGCTGATTAAACCCCGTCAATGTGACGTTTAATGCCTAAAATAAGACGGCATTCTAGATGGTCTCATTTAAAGCAATATACGTCAGTTCCACATTTGTCCCTATTTAAATTTTTTATTTTAGTATGAATAAGAATATTTACATACATACATACATACATATAATCACGCCTTTATCCCTAATGGGGTAGGCAGAGCGTAAACGACCTAAACAAAGGTCGTTCCGCCACGTCTGACAAACTTTTGAGGGTTATTTAAGATGGATTTATACGTATATTGCTGTAGTGACAGGTTGTCAGCCCATCGCCTAAATAATAATATACGAAAACCCTCTAATCCCTTAGCTGGTTTTTACAGCATGCTCGGGAGGAAATGCAGCTGGCACATTCTATGTTTTTCTCTCGCTCCCAGTCCAGCATGGAAGTATCCCAGTCCAGCATGGAAGTAATAAGAATATTTTATTACCAATAAACACTTAACAATAACAGTTAGATTACAATAAAAACGTTTGACATAATTATGTTATGAGCGATAGTGATTGTAATGTTATGACCCTGTACTAAGCAAAGCTTGTATCGCAAGGACCTGATATTGATTAACAATTATAGATTTACTCCATGACACTATGGCTCGTATTTTTAAGCGATTTCAAACTTGAGGTCAATATTAAGTATGGATTTGACAGGCCAGTTGGTACTGAAATGACATTTCTGATACGAACTGAAACTCGCTGTCGCTCTTGAAAGCTGATTACTAATACGGCCCTATGCTGTTGTTCTTTTAAAATTACAATACAAATACAAAATAAATAGGTATATAAAGGTGCGTTACCTAAAAATAAGGTTAGATTTGTTGAAATTAAAAATTACTAAATTTAAAATGACTAAAACTAATAAATCTAATAGTAATAAAAGAAGAAAGTGACAAGACTAAACTCAAATAAGTTAAGTTGTGTCTACAACAGAATCTGCACCACTGTAATGTAATTATTGATATACGCAACGTGGTTAGCAGTGAATTGAATGGCCAACTGCTGAACTGGATCAGAGAGACTATTTATAGACATGTTTTGCTAGTTTATTTAAAGTGTGGAATATAAACTAGGAGAATATTTACAAATATATGCTGGAGCTTGTAGTGTGAGAACTAACTAACATTTAGCATTTTTGATCTAAGTAGTATTGAATCAATTTGAATCACACTGAGTCTTTTAGGCCCGTAATTATAATCAGCTCTCAAGAGAGGCAGCGAGTTTGAGTTTGTATCAATCAATGTCATTTCAGTACAAAACGGCCTGTCAAATCCATACTTAATATTGCTCTTAATCTTGAGCTTGCTTTATAAGCTATTTACAAGCTATAGTTAACCTAAAATTTTAGCATTGTCAAAATGGCGAATCCCTGCCGCGGAATCTACAAGATACAAAGAAACCTTATAGTTAACTTAGAAAAATGCAAAAAAGTAGAGATGTTAACTTCTCTACAATCAATATTATAGTACTAGTTCAAGTATTATTTTCTTGTGGCCGCCTATTTGTACTACTATTTGTTTTATTTCCTTTTTTTTCTTGTATCTTTTCTGTACAATAAAGTATATTCTTATCATATCTTATTATACCAGGTGTAAGGGACAGCGTCCCGCAAACTTATAGGGGTTGCTCAGTCAATGATACTGAACAACTTCTTCCAACAACCAGGAGCTAGGAACAAAATCTTCACCTCGGTCAGACAATTTATATGGAAAAGCCAATATTTTTTTCACTTCATGAAAAAAAAACCTAGTGCAAGTTGTTCAGTGTCATTGACTGAGCAACCCCTATCAATTTGCAGGACGCTGCCCTTACACCCCGTATAGCATATAATATTAGCTGTCCAAAGTACCTACCGTCTTCTAACATTTTAAGACTCACTGTGCTTTTTTCTTCCATGCTGGACTGGGAGCGCCAGAAAAACGTAGAATGTGCCAGCTGCATTTCCTCCCGGGCATGCTGTAAAAACCAGCTAAGGGATCTGAGGGTTTCAGTATATTGCAATTTAGGCGATGGGCTGACAACCTGTCACTACAGCAATATACTACAAATCTATCTTAAATAACCCTCAAAACTTTGTCAGACGTGGCGAAACGACCTTTATTTAGGTTGTTTACGCTCTGCCTACCCCATTAGGGATAAAGGCGTGATTATATGTATGTATGTGCTTTTTTGATATTTGTGTTCTTTATCATCGTCTATTCTGAACCGTGGGTGAAATTTAATACAACTTTAAACCATCAAGCCTGGCAGTTGATTGACTAACGCTTTTGTACAAACCTTAATGTATACTTGGCCCTTCTATTTTAATCTAAAGTGTTTTACTTATCATAAACCATTAATTATAGGAATGGTGCTCTATACGCCCGCCTACGTCCACGGTGCTCTACAATAATCATAGTAATTGATTCAAATGTTATAATGGTATGTTTGTCGTATACAAGTCGTATAAGATCGTATCGAGTTTGTTGTGTAAACATTGTAATTGTAGGCTAGACAACGAACTGTATCACAAGAGATGTAACATGTAAGACATCTACAGGATGGATTTTATGGTTAAGGTCTCCATCGAGTAAAATTCTTCCTTATTTTTTTTTACAGTGTTATAAATCAATGATTTTTATCATTGTACTTGAATATGTCGCAAAAAATAATGTCTTTTCATTATGGATGTAATTGATCAATATCTAAATTTTATTTAATTAGCATTAATCGATTTAATTAACTTATTAAAGACTTGATATTCTTAAGTGTTAAGTTAAAATTTAGTCTACAACTCGAGTTTTGAAAATAAATATAGACAACAGTTGTTTAAAATAAACTCATAAAAGTCATCCAAATTGTTTTCAAATATGAGGAATAACGATGGATGTTCACTCAGTAAAGACAACCAATAGACATAGATAGATATATTAGAATACAAAACTATCCAATAGACGATCACCCTGTACATTGGTTCACCTCCTCCCATGTCGTCTCTCTGTCGATGTCTTATCTCGGTCTATTATTTCACTTATGTTCTGTTCCCAACGCATCCTTTGGATTTCATTCATGATCCTAACCACAGGAGGCAACAAATACTATGCATCTCATAAAAATCTAACGCAGTTCTTAATTTTTTATGACATCGAGAAAGTATTGAATTACTATGCTCCTTTTGCTTCTGTTGTACCTATACAACATGGGTGCACCATTAAAAAGGAATCAAAGTATAGGATCGAGTTACAGTAGCTTATTAAATGGGTGTCCCTCAGAGGCATTCCACATCCTGTTGGATGATTTCTATATCACTTTTTTGTATAATAACTATACACTATCCACTCGAGAGAAGTTACTTATTTCATTTTGATTGCTGCTTGGGTATGACCGCGTTGGTTACAAAACACTAGCTGTGCAGCAATGTAAAGTGTACCAAGGATAATATCAAGTATGTTCCAATATGTATGGTGATCCCAGTAATAAGGCAGGCGGGATGAAAGACGGTTTTATGACGAGCCGAGTCGGGTTACAAACGACCAAGGGGATTTGTTTATTTTTAGTAACAGTAATTTAAATATTTGCTGCTAAGGCAAACAGTCGTGAGAACTCATTTCTATAATCTATTGTAGAGACAGTAGTTTATAAATATAATGTTCATACTTGTTATCTTTAGATAGGGACACAAAAATAAATATTACTTACACAAAACATACTAAGTAAGTATGCAAATGAAACTTTCTATTATGTTAAGAGCAGAGACTCTCCATTTTCATAATGCCATGAATAACATCAGCATCCACCTGAACTTAAACACGCAGTTACAGACGATGACGTCACAAGGACTTTGACCCTTCTACTTGAAACTACCGTGAATGCCAGAAGCGAATTCGCAGCCAAAACAAAGTAAAAGAATTTATGGGATATGCGACTCCGTTGCTAAGGGTTAAAGAACCGTTGTCCCGTGGTTTTTATAAGTTACAATGTACCTAATACTTTTCCTCTTATTCCCCTTGAGTTTTATTCTTGTGCCGAAATTATAGTTTGTTTTATGCACGAGCATGTTACGAGTAATGGACTCATCCATCTCCGGAATGGTATCGCCCACACTGCAGTAACTCATTTGAAAGCTGTCATACTAAGGAAGATCTCCAATTGCCTCTCACTGAGAGAGATCAAAAGAACCATTGTAAGAATGAAAGCATTACTGTCTATTTTCTAAAAATAATAGGAAAACAAAAGATTGACTTAAGCTGAAACTTTCGTCCATGATTATTTGATGGAGTATCTATGTGACACTTTTAAACAAATGTTGTCATTGCTATCAATTCGTGGAGGGCACAACTTAACGAAATCTTGATTAAAACTATTGTCGTCACTTTCTGTTCTCTCATGATAGAAACTGACAGGTATAGACTGAAATTAGTTTTATATAACAAAAAATACTGTAATTTCTTGCATTTTACAATTATTTAGGTGGCTGATTTTCCTTCAACGACCTCCTATTTCTACATGTACATTTCCCTAGTCATAATCTTGAAAATACTGCAGCGGATTTCCGTTAACATTTCCGCAGAAGATCTATATCTTTACAGATTATCAGACAAGTACAGTCGTAAAGAGATAATTCAAAGTTCATGAACTTACATAGCTTCGTATCTCTTCCAACAGATCAGACTAAAGATCTGTATCTACTGGTAAGGAGCCGATTGTAATAAATCTAAAAATCTACTCTACTACAGGGGCCCGGAGTTTGGTATGTTAATCAGTTTGCTATTTGCGTTTGGTATTAAAGAAGAAATTTCTGTGTGTATTTGGGCTTTTCAGTGAGGTTTATCCGTCTGTCCGTCTGTGTAGTTTTTAAGAAGAAAATCTTCACACAAAATAAAATCGATCCATGATTCAATGGATTGATTGTTTTAGGATTGAATATGATTCAAAGTTTAAAAGCAAGCAAGGGATTTTGCTTCTACAACAAAAAAAAATATTTGTTCGACATGTTTTTAGGTTGTTTATTCAAATTTCTTCATCAAAGATTGATTTTCCATCACAATATGAAAAGCATTTGTTCCTTATCGGTGGACCGGAACCTTAACTTCGATTCCACAAACCGAATGCCGATGTTCAGCTATTGTTATTCAAGCTATGTTCGATTACGTGAGATCGATATCGGATTTATAGTGCTCATATTGTGACGTTTACTTTATGTGCTATCTGTGCACTGAATGAGGGACAAAGGTCTTGTTTAGTTGAACATAGATCAAATAGTTTACTTCAGATAAGATTGAAACCAGCTAAGGGATCCGAAAGTTTCAGTATATTGCAATATGGGCTGACAACTTGTCACTTCAGCAATATACCTAAAAAACTATCTTAAATAACCCTCAATTATTGTCAGACAACGACCTTTGTTTAAGTCGTTTACACTCTGCCTACCCCATTAGGTCTATGAATATACATATATGTCAATAATATTTGCTGAAATCCGAAGCCAAGCTGTTTGCTGTGCTCCGCCGATGTATATGATCGCCAATGCATTACGTACATCGTTGACTCTATTTCGGTCATCTCTAGTAGAGCCTAGTTACATAAGTAAAATACAAAAAACTATCTAAACAGTCGTTTTACAGTAAGGGATTCTAACAATGAAACTGATGTTATAAGTATGAAAGCTCCCTATGTTTAATCTCACGTATCAGTTTGAAACAAACTCTCTCATTCAGGGTTTTTCTATGAATCAATGTGTGCTTGTTAGGGAGGTGCTTAATTTTAAAAATGGTTGTCGGTCGACTGGGCGAGGCTTGCATGACAGAGTTGCGCGTGCGGCGGTGATGAAAATTTGGACCCCCCGCAGCAAATTAAACAGCTGACTACATCACCAATGTTTTAAATATCTAAATTTTCAAATTAATGGTTTTCATTTTTAATCCATTTCTTTGAAATTAATAGTCAAAAAGTATAACTTGAAACGAAGCCCGCTGTAAAGCCAACTTTTTCTCAACTAAGAACACGCAAAATATTCTGAATCTATCTAACTTTGAAGCAATCAAAAGTGATATTAAATCTATTGGGTTGATGAATATATACTTATGCAATTTTGTTCACCTTGAAAATCTTTGCCTTATATAAAATAAAATGAAAGAACATATCTTTTGGGTCGATGAATTTATACTTATGTAATTTTGTTCACTTAGAAAATTATTGCCTAATATAAAATGAAATGAATGAACATTGTCGGTGGATTGGGCGCGGCAAGCACGAATACAGGGATTCTAGAGCTGCAGGCTGCGCGTGCGCCGGTGACGCTGCTTGTGTGGTCGCCAGTGATTATGTTGCAGCGTTTCGTGGTTATTATTAACAGTGAATAAATTGTTGGCGAGTTTATTTTAAAACGTGACTACCATACCGGGTGTAAGGGACAGCGTCCCGCAATCTGATAGGGGTCAGTCAACGAAACTGAACAACTATCCGCATGAATATTTTTCAGGAGATAAAAAAAAAGTTGATGTGATCGAGGTGGTAATTTTGTATGGGAAGTTATTTTTTTTCTTTCATCTCCTGAAAGAATTTCCAGGTGAATGTTGCAACCCCTATCAGTTTGCGGGACGCTGTACCTTACACCCCGTATTTGGTCAGTTAGAAAAGAATTGTTAGTGGGTAGAAGCACCGGGTCGTTTACGCTCTGCCTACCCCATTGGGGATGAAGGCGTGATTGTAGAAGCACCTCCCCCTCCCTCTACTACCTAAAGTAAAATAACGATAAGTAGGATACAAGTTTCATATATTAATAAAAAATATATTTAAATAAATTATAAATAGCAGATCGAATTTGTTATTTCTATAAAAAACTTTATACATTTAATTGCTAACACGTATAAAGGGAACGTGAGCAATTCAAGAATTGAATGCACTAATCATTAATTGATTGTTCGCTAAACGATCGCATTCACCACTTAGAGCTGCAAATTGTTTCCTGAAACCACTTTCCCCGTTTAATGACTTTCCGATCTCTATTCTCCATTTTGCTTGTAAGTTACATTGTTGAGAAGTGGGCACATTATAACCTGACTAAAGCAGCAGTTTATAGAAATTATTTATCTTTTTCTTTTTAGCGAGTGCATTCTCATTCGAAGAACCCTGGTATCAGAGTTTTCAAACCCCTTAGTAGCACAGCTATTACACAGTTTGAGTAACTACCACTATCAAAGACAGCGACCGGGACCGACGGCTTAACGTGCCCTCCGAAGCACGGAATACTTTTACTTTTCGGACATTCAGATGGTTTAGCCGTCAAAGTCCTAACCAAACTGGGGCAAGTGATAAATAACTCAAATATCAGCTTTGTGTTCCCCCCTGGGAATCGAACCCAGTACCTCCGGATCGTAAGCCCATGGTTTTGACCAGTAGACTACGGAGGCAGTTAAAGCAATTATCTATGATTGTCGGAAATGCAGAAAATTTAATATCTTAACTGATGAATCTACAAGAAAATATTATATCACACGAAATTTGAAATTCACTTTCGTCATTTACAGACAGGTAAATAAGCCAAGTTTTATCTAGGTATATGTAATGAATGATTGATTATGCTTCCTGTAGTCAACAACACATCAACGTAATCATTAAAGTATATTTTAAAAGTGTCCTTTTACTTTTATAAAACACATTTTTGAACAAATACTACAGTGACATAAGCATGACAAGCAATTACCCTTCCAACTAATTGAAAATGAACGCACATAAAAAAAACAGAACGACATCGTTTAGCATTTTTAATAAATCACCCCTTAATTATCAATTTCCCTTTACCCTTTAGTATGTCACCTCATTTAAGGTTCAACGCGCTCACCTTTGAAGCTAGATCGCCATTTTCAAACAGATTGGTCCCCATCCGAATTACATTGCCCTTTTTGTTAAAAAAGTGATATAACAGCATGCTACAAAGCAGTAATGTACTCTAAACCAGTTTTTTCGTCGAGGAGTCTAAAGGCCCCTTCACACACATGGCGGCGCATGGCCTGCGCAAGCGCAACGCGTAAATCCATTTCGCGGCTCGTTGCGTCCTGTAATTGCCATGCGCCTTATGTGGTTGTACACCATGTTCCGTATAAACTGAGTGTTGAAAAAAGAGTAATTTACTCGTGATCGATTTGAAAGATGATTACTTTTTGTAAATAATGGAAATGAGTAAGTACCTACTTAACAGGTTATGCTATCCCTTAACATCCTTTATATCTTGCCTGTTCAGAAAACCATTAGCTACTCTGTTCCACTGGTATCGCAAAGGGACAAATCCAGGATACGGAAGAAATCCTTCGAGAACCTTAGCTTACTGAACTTACGGCATTCGCCATTCCACATTACAAGCGTGGCGAAATAGGTATTAATATTCGGTGGAGGCTCTTGTTCGACAGTGGACTTTTACAGGGTACTCAGATCGAAATTCTTCCATGCTAGATTTCGCGAGCGGGAGCGAGAGAAAAATATTGAATGTACCAGCTGCATTTCCTCCCGGGCATGCTGTAAAAACCAGCTAAGGGATCAGAAGGTTTCTGTCACTACAGCAATATACCTACAAATCTATCTTAAATAACCCTCAAACCTTTGTCAGACGTGGCGGAACGATCTTTGTTTAGATCCTTTACGCTCTGCCTACCCCATTAGGCATAAAGGCGTGATTATATGTATGTATCCGATCGAAACATAATAAATCTAAACTCTCATATCTTGACTAATCCTGCAGTCTATTACCGTCAAGCCCCTCATTGTGTAATCCTCAAATGTAGTTTACACAATCAGCTGAGGAAAGTGTGTGCCCAAAAACATACAAACATGGTCATTAATGGTCGCATCACGATGCATGAATGAATGTCCGTATTGTTTGATGTCACACATCGATTGATGCTTTTAAAGTTGAATGGTCGTCAACACGATTATAAGTCATTGTAGCTCAAATTGTGGTGATGCATTGTTGTTTTTTCATACCAGGTGTAAGGGACAGCGTCCAGCAAACTGATGGTGGTTACTCAGTCAATGACACTGAACAACTATAAGCAGGATTATTTTTCAGAAAGTGAAAAACAAAAATTATCCAAACGATCAGACAATTTGTATGGAAAAGCCATTTTTTTCCACTTACTAAAAAGTACCCTGCTTACAGTTGTTCAGTGTCGTAGTCTGAGCAACTCCTATCAGTTTGCGGGACGCTGTCCCTTACACCTGGTATAATTTATCAAACGTGTTGGGAGCTTCATCATAATCAACAGCCTGTGTTAGTCTACTGCTGGACAAATGTCTCTCCCATCCATGGTATGCCACTGAGCTTGCTCTTCCACCGATCTCATCCAATCTTTGCCCGCTGCCTTGGGGACATCATCACCCCAACAAACATCAATATGCCCTACACTACACTACGTCTGCCGATTCGTAGTCTGGAACCCATATGGCCATCGGTTTTACGACGGATAGATTCTTTAGAGCTTTAATATTCTTTGAACTTTTTATCTAGATTTTAAAAATTCTTCTTCTTCTGTCGAGTGGGTATCGAGTCCTTCGACCCGATAAACCCTTGTGTCAGAGTTTTTAAACCGCCTAGTAGCACAACTATCAGTCCTCTAACATGGTTTAAAGTAACGACCACTATCAAAGACAGCGACCGGGACCGACGGCTTAACGTGCCCCGGAGGCATGAAATCTTTTTCTTTTCCGACAATCAGGTGATTCAGCCTGCAATATCCTAACCAAACTGGGGAAAAAATCACAAAGTGATAAATTCTCAAATATCAACTTTGTGTTTCCGCCCTGGGAATCGAACCCAGGACCTCCGGATCGGGAGTCCATGGCACTAGCCACTAGACCAAGGAGTCAGTTAAAACTAACAGCTCTACATCTTTAAGCATCCCATAGCATAGGGAAAGCTGTTGATTAGACGGCATTGAGTTACTTACTTGAAATACCACAGTTTTTGCCCAAACTAACACCCTGCACAACTTAGTTATATCTTAATCTGGTCAACATCTTTCTACCTACAAATCTATCATAAATAACCCTCAAAACTTTGTCAGACGTGGCGGAACGACCAGATTCAGGTCGTTTATGCTCTGCCTACCCCATGAGGATAAAGGCGTTATCGATACCAAGATACCAACGCATTTTGCGGCTCGTAAACTGCTTTTTCTTTGTAACCTAGTAGAGGTTCATCTTTCGAAACACCAATCATAACTTTGTTACATACATGAAGTTTTGCGGTTGACTTCTTTGAAAGTAGTATGTAAAAACCTGTTTATGGGCCGCAAAACAAGTTGGTATCAATAACGCAACATTAAATAAATGGAGTATATTTACATGACATCCATGACATTATATTTAGAGTGCATTTATTTGCTTGCTCCCATGTTGGCCTAGGAGCTAGAGAAAAACATAGAATGAGCCAACTGCATTTCCTCCCGGGTATGCTGTAAAAACCAGCTAAGGGATCTGAGGGTTTTAGTATACGGCAATTTAGGCGATGGGCTGACAACCTGTCACTACAGCAATACCTACAAATCTATCTTAAATAACCCTCAAAACTTTGTCAGACGTGGCGGAACGACCTTTGTCTAGGTCGTTTACGCTCTGCCTACCCAATTAGGGATAAAGGCTCGATTATATGTATATGTATGTATGTATTTATATGACGTCCTTCATGATAGTCCTTACATTAGAATACTTCATCAGCTCTCCTTTATCCTATATTAAATGAGAACACTTTATCTCAGCATTCCCAGGACGATTGTTATCGTTACTAATATAATACCGGCCAACTAGTGTGGTCTCCAGTTATTTTCTATGTAATTAAATATCGACAATCGATGCTTGCTCGATAACGATGTACATATTAATTACTAATGTTTGTAGGCGTGTGTGAGAATTTTTGAGTTGTATTGACTTAAGTAAGTAGTTATTATTTGATGATGTCTTTTTTTAGAAACCATTTGAAGAAGTTAATTGGCAACTCCTATTTATTTGGAAATTTTATTATTTCTAAGTAAAAGAATGAAAACGATAAACAGCTTAGATCTATCTGAAAGAACCCAAAAAACTTGTCAAACGTGGCGGATCGATCTTTATTTTGATCGATGAAGGTCTGTCTACCCCACTAGGGATAAATGCGTGATTGTGTGCATGTAACAAGTATATGACTTTTAAGAGCCGAATTAAAAAACGTTACTTGGAACAAATAGTTACTGTCTGATCACTAGTTTCCTTCACTATTATCCTGTGCTGTAGATACTGTTGCTGTCATTTCTTTCGTCTAGTTCTGATTGTAGTTTACATTATCCTATCTTCCATTAGTTTATGTATTAGTTTATTTTACAAATATCCATGTAGTAGCTTGTACTTAGTTTATGTATTATATGTAATGTATTTAGGATACTTAATTGACTGAGTTTGCACTATCCCGCTTACCGCTAAACATTTTTCTTTCACCCAAAGGTTGCCTGGAAGAAACTGCTACCTTAGCAATAAGGCCGTATGTTGTACTTATCTTTTGTTGTTATCTGTTGTATTGTATGTTGAATTCTTACATGCAATAAAGTTTTTTTATGTTTTATGTTATATTAATGTATAAAATAAGGAAAAGTAAAATATAGCTGAGTTCAGTGCTAATTGTGTAAGGAAGTCGTGTAATTATCCGTGACATCGAAACAATGGTGTGTACTGTTCTATCATTAAATGCTTCCGACATTACACATTACACAGACACCTGTGGGCTATTCGTTGTTTTTGTAAATGGTGTGAATAACACACTCTAGGGACTAATAAATTTAGAAAGTAAAGGCTTTGTTTTGTGCCAAAGAGTAAATACATACAATCACGCATCTATCTCTAATGGGGTAGGCAGAGCGTAAACGACATAAACAAAGGTCGTTCCTCCACGTCTGACAAAGATTTGAGGGTTATTTAAGATAGATTTGTAAGAAGAGTAATTACTTTTTTTAAAGTAGGTAAGTTTATTTTGAGGGATATAAAAATTACTACGATATTTAAATGGTAAGTATATTTTTTAGATAACCAAGTAAACATTTTAAATACATTGGTTGCTAATTTAAAAATACGAAATATAAATGATACATACATATGATCATGCCTTTATCCCTAATGGGAAACGCAGAGCGTGAACAACCTAAACAAGGGTCGTTCCGCCACGTCTGACAATGTTTTGAGAGTTATTTAAGATAGATTTGTACGTATATTGCTGTAGTGACAGGTTGTAAGCCCATCGCCTAAATTGCAATATACAGAAACTCTCGGTTCCCTTAGATGGTTTTTACAGCATGCCCGGGAGGAAATGTAGCTGGCACATTCAATGTTTTTCTTTCGCTCCCAGTCCAGCATGGAAGTTAAAATCTTATCCTATCTTATTTTATTTGGCCTACATCATCCCACGGCTGGACAAAGGCCTCCCTCTTCTCCTGTTAAAATAAAAAATATAAATGATTTTGTACATATTTACAAAACACATGCAAGACAGCTATAAAAATGACGTCGTCGAGTCTTTAAGTATGTTTTTTGTTCCACGTTCATACATATAGGTACATTCATACATCAACAAATGATGACCATATGCAGATGCTAGCAGCACATAGTCAATTACTAAAACGGTTCATTGTTCTCATCTAAACGAACATGTGGTTTTCATTGACTATAATCCTACTAATATAAATATTATTTACATGTAAATTCAAATTCAGGGTATATTTATTACTCACATACTTAAAATAGAACATATTAAACAACAATCACAATAGTACGGTTTGAGAGTAAAAGGTGAGGGTCTCAGGCTCGTATTTATAAAGCGATATCAAACTTGAGACCAATATTCAGTATGGATTTGACAGGCCAGTTTGTACTGAAATGACATTTCTGATACGAACACAAATTCGCTGTCACTCATGAGAGCTGATTATAAATGCGGCCCTCAGTATTTTTCTACCATGTTACTCAAAGCAACAGTGGTAGCACTGATTCTCAGCCCTTACCCTTTTCATACACCATTGAAAAATATCAGAGTAGAGGGTATATAGAATTATGATAAGATAAATCATTAAAAAGAAAAAATCAAAATATAACATGGTTAAACAAAACATAATTTTGGAAATAATCAGTGGCGAGGGGTGCGATTTTATCAAGGGTAAGCCAAAACAAAAAACAACATTCAAGTACTTATAGTTTTGACGTAATTCCGGATTTGGTGGAGGTGGAATTCTTGAAAGGGAAGCCGATGGGAATTGGCTTGTATGGACCCTTCGCCACTGATACATATAATCACGCCTTTATCCCTAAACGACCTAAACAAAGGTCGTTCCGCCACGTCTGACAAAGTTTTGAGAGTAATTTAAGATTTGATTGAATTTGAGATTTGTAGTGGTATATTGTTGTAGTGACAGGTTGTTAGCCCATTGCCTAAATTGCAATATATAGAAATCCTCGGATCCCTTAGCTGGTTTTTACAGCATGCCCGGGAGGAAATGCAGCTGGCACACTATGTTTTCCTCTCGCTCCCAGTCCAGCATGCAAAAAAACATAATACTGGGTACAATCACAAGTTACAATAGGTACAAATTATTACTGTCTAATATTGTAATGTCTATCTATATAGAGTTCGATCGTGAATGATAGTTTGCAAATCATGAATGACAAATCGGAATTTAATTGTACTGCCTGTCAAGGTAATATGATAACGTTGTTGACGCCATGAAATTGACGTGGCAACAAAGATTTTATTTTGATTTCGTGAATAATATATTTTTTTTTAAACTCGTATCAGTAATTTATTAATGAATAATTTACAGTCTTCGGCCCGTATTTATAATCAGCACTTGAGAGTGAGAGCGAGTTTGAGTTCGTATCTGAAATGTCATGTTCATTTCAAAATGGCCTGTCAAATCCATACTTAAGATCGCTCTCAATCTTGAGATCGCTTTATAAATAGAGCCTATATATTTAAAATATTCTAGTATTATGGATAGGTAATATATATCGCGAACCAACATGATGATGACATAGCATAGATGTGCTACCCAATATTATTAAAATTATGTATAGAGTTGCATAGATCAAACATAGGACAACCATACAGACAAACGCGATTCATTTCCATTCATAAAAGAAAAGACAATCGCATAATCACAGGAGTCATTCAAGAAATGGTTCCATTCTTCGGGGGCACTTTCATTGAAGAGCGGTCTCTGCGGCCAGGACTTGTTCGAAATGTAAAAATCGGACAAGTGCAAGTCGGGCTTCGTAACATAAAATTTAAAAATTATTCTAAGAATATTTCAAACGTGTACCTGTTAATGGTAGCCCAACTTAGATATTTATTTTATTATAACTGCAACAATACATCATCCGTAAAAATTACAACTATCTAGCCATCACGGTACACGAGTTATAGACTGGTGTGGTGATAGACAGACTGACGGATACTGGGGTCTTGGTAATAGGGTCCCGTTTTTACCATTTTAGCACGGTACCCTAAGAAGCATTCCATTGAAGAATGGCTGCGCTTGCGGCCAGGACTTGTTCGAAATTTAAAAGTGTAATTCCCGCGCACGGACTATTGAAATGTTTATTTATCAACGGTGCGATGAGGTGACAGCTGTATCCTGTTGGACTCCCACCTATATAGATCTGTAGGTGATTGTACAGCTAGAATACTTACTTATTATTACAGAGTAGATTGGAATAATACTAAAAGTTCAATATTTTTTTTAAGTAGCCTATAAATTGTCCCACTGCTGGGCAAAGGCCTCTCCTTTATCTCTTCAGGCGTCTCTGTTTGCTGCCTCTGTCAGCCTGCACACAATGGCTGACAGAGGCAAAAGTTCTATTACCTAAGAATAAATTAAAAATAAAATAAGGAGTTTGTTTTGTGTTACACAAAAATATCAAAACTGTATTATACAATGTTAATATTATACAATACTTACAAAATATTATTACACTTGGTAGCTCATGGAAATTAATGTGATATAGGTAATGATAACGAGAATGAATTTGAGCAAACATTTTATAAAAATATAATCTTATATTTTGCAACCTAGAATGTGCCAGCTGCATTTCCTCCCGGGTATGCTGTAAAAACCAGGTAAGGGATCCGAGGGTTTCTGTATATGGCAATTTAGGCGATGGGCTGAAAACCTGTCACTACAGCAATATACCTACAAGTTTATCTTAAATAACACTCAAAACTTTGTCAGACGTGGCGGAACGACCTTTGTTTAGGTCGTTTACGCTCTGCCTACCCCATTAGGGATAAAGGCGTGATTATATGTATGCAAGTCTAGATCCAACTTATTTTAGAACATTGAACGGAAGTAGCGGCGAAATAATTTACTACCTACGTCCAATTAGAGCTTAGTGCAAAAACTTATCGCGTTTGTTCGCCGAAAGGAATTCCAATTGTTATTTCAGGAATCGCGTTTCCGAGTATAATTCATTTGGAGCATAAATCAAATGTTGTATTACGTGAGTGTGGTAGCACTTTGACATAGACCTAAGAAATCTTATTGGATTGTTGATTACTAGCTTTTTAATTGTTTTCCTTTAATAACAAGTAAAAACAGTAACTTGTGTTACTTTTTGATTATGTACGAGTAGGTTTCTAATGGTGAAAAAGTATTTTAAATCAGTCTAGAAGTTTAAAGAAAAACACTAGGTGAACATAAAGGACGGAACGTATAAAAGCTGTTAATAATTGACACCAAATAACATATCCTATTGAAATTAGTATAAAGGATGACTGTGGTTTAACATAAAAATAATATTTTTGGCGAATCTTACTTAGTATATTTTACATAATATGTAACTCACCTAAAATAACGATTACATAAAATGATCAACATCCATTTTCGATTTCAAAATATATCTGAATTTTTATTCTTAATACATACATATAATCACGCCTTTATCCCTAATTAGGTAAGCAGAGCGCAACCGACCTAAATAAAGGTTGTTTCGCCACGTCTGACAAAGTTTTGAGGGTTATTTAAGATTTATTTGTAGGTATATTGCTATAGTGACAGGTTGTCAGCCCATAGACTAAATTGCAACATACAGAAACCCTCGGATGATCCCATAGCCGACTTTTACAGCATGCCCGGGAGTAAATACAGCTGGCACATTCTATGTTTTTCTCTCGCTCCCAGTCCAGCATGGAATAGTATATATATAAGAGATATAAGAGTATATATATTCCTAATAGACCAATTTATTTCATGTGTCTCGCTCCTGTAATATTTCCGTGGTGTACGAAATGCTCGCGTGCGTCTCTCGCCTACCAACCCGCCAAGCCTTTGCCCACACCCTGTTGCAGGCAAAGGACATCGTTTACAGCTGTAAGCTGTATAGCGTACTGTAAGCTGTATAGCGAACAGGTGTGCTCTTTGTGTTAGCAATGGATTACATAGGGTAGGTGTTAGCTAGCTTGCTACTAGCGGTTTTGTCTGTATTATATTAGGTTTCATTTTATTTTTCTTCCATGCTGGACTGGGAGCGAGAGAAAAACATAGAATGTGACAGCTGCATTTACACCCGGGCGTGCCGTAAAAACCAGCTAAAGGATCCGAAGGTTTCAGTATATTGCTGACAACCTGTCACTACAGCAATATACCTACAAATCTATCTTAAGTAACCCTAAAAATTTTGTCAGACGTGGCGGAACGACCTTTGTTTAGTTCGTTTACGCTCTGCTTACCCCATTAGGGATAAAGGCGTGATTATATGTATGTGTGTTTATTTTATGGTAACATCAATATTACTTCCATGCTGTACTGGAATCGATAGAAAAACATGGAATGTTCTAGCTGCCCTTCCTCTCAGGCATGCTGTAGAAGTCAGCAATACGGGTTCGAGGGTCGCAGTGTATTGTAATTTAGGCGATTGGCTGACATTAGCGATACACATTACAATCTAAAATTGCCCTCAATATTTGTCAGACGTGGCGTAAAACCTATCACTAAGCGTTTCACGCTCTGCCTACCCCGTAAGGGATGAAGGCGTGAATTTATGTATGTATGTAACAAAAATATATCTTCTGGTCTTCAGTTCTAAGGTTATCTTCCACTTTTTATAAGTTTCGCCTGCTATCATTCTATTTATTTTATTATTTATTTACTGTTTATTGTACACAAGTAACATGAGAAAGACAATACACAAGGAATAACGACATTACAGGTACAGCTTATTTCTACTAAGAAATTTCTTCCAGCTTGCCTACGGAAGTGAGATTTAAATTGAGAGGCAAATTAAGCGTGCACAAATAAAGCATAATATATATATATATATACATTTCATAGAGATCGTAGACCATTATCTCTGAAATAGTACTTTATTTACCCCAACGATTAAAACAGAATGAGATTTTACTCCATTTCGACTTGGTATACAAACAAACGGTTTTTTATAATAATACGAAGCATGCGAAACTATTAGCGAGGTGAACACGCGACATTAGCTGAGAACGGGTTGTTATTCTGTGATACGTAAACATAAATTGTGTGGGTTAGGTTAGTTTCCCATATTTTCAAGGCAAGGTTGTCCATCATTTCAAATTTCTAAAAAATCTTGCGAATATGTTCTATTAGACAAAAATCTTTGTTTACATATATACATACAATCACGCCATTATCCCTAATGCCTAACCAGAGCGGAAAGGACCTAAACAAAGTTCGTTCCGCCACGTCTGACAAAGTTTTGAGGGTTATTTAAGATAGATTTGTAGGCATATGACTGTAGTGACAGGTTGTCAGCCTATCGCCTAAATTTCAACATCCTGAAACCCTCGGATCTCTTAGCTGGTTTTTACAGCATGCCCGGAAGGAAATGCAGCTGGCACATTCTATGGTTTTCTTTAGCTTCCAGAGCAGCATGGAAGTAATTTTCTTTGTTTACACGAGGATAATAACATATTTTTATCACTTGCGTTGCGTGTAATAGATAATCTTGATTTTGCCGGGGTCAGTTTCCTAGTACCTAGGAGATTAAAAATAGGTAATATTTGCTTTAATTTGCACAATTTTATTATTTTTGTATTGTAGAGGTGAATAAAACCTCTTGATCAATTTTATATTATTTACTAGCGACCCGCTCCGGCTTTGCACGGAAATTATCAGTGTTTCTCTACTATATTATGCATGCATTATAAATATAAACCTTCCTCTTGAATCACTCTATCTATTAAAAAAAACCGCATCAAAATCCGTTGTCTAGTTTTAAAGACTCATGCATACATAGGGATATAGGGACAGATAAAGCAACTTTGTTTTATATTATGTAGTGATTAATAATGAACAAAATAAATCTTGTATGTACCGTTTATTAATCGTTTGGTACCTATCAAACTAGAAATTATACTTAATAGGAGCATGATGCCACATGGGTGTTAGCGAATGACATTAGTGGTCATAATTACTAGTTGACCCAAATAATTACTGCGTTTTACTTAATTAATATCTCGAGCATTGCAACACTAAACTCACATGACCTAATTCGGGCAGGTCAAGCACATGCAAAAAATGTATATTATTGTGTGTTAGTTTAATCATAACAATAATAAATTTATTTCATAAAATTTGTTTACAGTTATTACTTACGGACTAATATAAAAAACAAAATAACTTATTATTTCATTAAATTATTTACTAGAAAATAAAAGGAATGTAAACAATTGGCCATATAATTATAGTTACTACTTAACATATATTAGATATAGTTTATTTTTGAGTTGTTGTTTTTGTTTTCAGTGTTATCTAGGTATCACATTTATTTTATCAAATATCTTTGATATGTTTCGTAATGCATTTCCGTTATATTTTGTTCATTATCGAATATTTGTACGTCAAAGATAAAGGATACAAGATATTTTATAACGAAATTGAGTGTTTCTTCCATGCTGGACTGGGAGCGAGAGAAAAACATAGAATGTGCCAGCTACATTTCCTTCCGGGCATGCTGTAAAAACCAGCTAAGGGATCCAAGGGTTTCAGTATATTGTAATTTAGGCGATGGGCTGACAACCTGTCACTACAGCAATATACCTACAAATCTATCTCAAATAACCCTCAAAACTTTGTTAGACGTGGCGAAACGACCCTTGTTTAGGTCGTTAACGCTCTACCTACCCCATTAGGAACAAAAGTTTGATTATATTTATGTACTATTTATATCGCAATTACTTGTTATATCTTATTTAAACCCACACGACAGTAGCACAATTATTTAAATTCTATGTTTTCATTTATATTGTAAATGTGAAGAGAATGCTAAAAACAATAACAATATCTCCTTCATCTCCTTAGCCTTATCCCGTATCTCACGGGGTCGGCTTCCTAAATACTTACTTAATTCGAAAATTGATGACCGAAGCTAAGATTTTGCTGACACATAATATTGCATTTCATTACACAAGAATTCCTACTCTAGTCCACTATGAGTAATCCCTACTCCATAATTCATTAGCTCTTATTGTAACGACGGGGCTATTAATACTGCACATATTATTAGGTCGCGGAACAGCGGTGCAGCTTTACGATCGGTCGGGGGTTCGCTTCCCGGTGGATGTTTATAGTTCGGTCACTGTACAGTGGACATGGCGGATGTCATATTTACACAAAAATTACAACTTATTTTCATTGTAACTGATTATCAAATCTATTTCATCTACGGAGTGTAAGGGACAGCGTCGCGCAGACTAATAAGGGCTGCTCAGTTAACGAGACTGAACAACTACCAGTAGGTTTTTATGCGGGAAGTTAAAAAAAATGGTTTTCCATACAAATTGTCTGATTGAGATGTTAATTTTGTATGGGAAGGTATTTTTTTTTCATCTCCTGGAAGAATTTCCCGGTGAAAGTTGTTCAGTTTCGTTGACTCAGCAACCCTTATCAGTTTGCGGGACGCTGTCCATTACACCCACCCGGTATAATGATTACTCTAAACTTGAAGATATTGGCGTGATCTCTTTTAGACATCAAGCACGTTAGGAAGTGTGATTGATAGATAAAGTTAACTTCTTTTTTATTAATTTGGTCATTTTCTGTATTTTCATTAACCACCCCAAGTTTTATATTTACCTATCAAACTTTATCAAGTATATTCTTTCATATGTCAATGACACTTTTTCAATGGTTTTACAATACAATACAAAATACTTTATTGCATGCAGAAACACTAATACATACAACAGCAAAGTAAGGAACAAAAGAGTACGATATAGGAGGCCTTATTGCTAAAGCAGCAATTTCTACCAGGCAACCTTTGGGTATTAGGATAGTACATAGCAGAGAGCGGGTTTTCAGTTATAATTTTCAGATCACCAAGGTGCAAGCCATGATGAAATGGACAAAGTATAGAAACTATAAACTCTACTTCTCACTTGACGCTGCTCTATTTCAGGAGTTCATTATAATTGACTGGTTATAGCCATACCTTATGGTGGCTTTCTGGAGTAATGGTTTAGGAATGAGGAAGTCGACATACCTAAAATTCCCCTTATTTGAAGCAAAATGTACCGGGTGTAAGGGACAAAGTCAACGACACTGAACAACTTCCACCAGGAAATTCTTTCAGGAAGTGTATTTTTTTGGCTTTTCCATACAATATGTCCATCTCATCATTTGTATGGAAAAGTATTTCCTTTTTTTAATTCTTGAAAGAATTTCCTGGTGGAAGTTGTTCAGTTTCGTTGACTGAGCAACCCATATCAGTTTGTGGGCCGCTGTCCCTTACACCCGGTATAGTGAACCGAGTAGGTACCTGCGCCGCACTATTCCAAGATACCCACTCGACAGAAGAAGGAGCCGTATTTCTGAACCGCTCGTATGAAAACTGAAAATGCATACGAAAATCATTCGTGTGCGAAATCAAATTCTATCACGCACGATTTTGCGTATTTTTGAATCAGTAGAAATCAGTGTTGTTGGTCTACGCAGAAATACACCTACTACACCACCACTAATCGCAGAGAAACGGCACGTAAATTCAAATAAATTAAAAATTTGAAGTGTCACTTATCAAATGATTGTCTGTATCACTGTCATGAACATAGACTACTATGTTTCGAGTAGTAGAAAAGAAAACGAGTGGTTTGGACCACTCGTTGCAGAGTCGCATACGTATGATGAGTATAAAAAAAATGTGATTTTGAGATTTCGTATGCGAATTCGGATACGAGTGGTTCAAAAATACGACTCCAGTATGATTGACTGATATAGCTTTCAGGAGTAAGGGTTTAGCAATGAGGAAGTCTCTTAAGTCGTAAGTGTCTAGCAATTTTCCGGTAGACTGCACAAAACATGGAGTTTATTACCAACCCATTTGAAACTGTTATTGTTTCAATAGAAGGTGCATGCTTACATACTTCACTTGATTAAGGCTTGTATTTATAAAGCGATCTCAAGATTGAGAGTACGAGCCTTAGGCCCGTAATTATAAACAGCACTTGAGACTGACAGGTAGTTTGAGTCCGTATCAGAAATGTCATTTCAGTACAAAAGGACCTGTCAAATCCATATATTGCTCTCAATCTTGAGATCGCTTAATAAATATGAGCCTCCGTCACGTAATGAGTGAAAATGGATTTATATCCAAGCGAAATATATATATATATATACAAAATAAATGAAATATTTAATCATTTTTTTTTTCACATGTAATGCTGTTGCTATCTCTCAAAAACTGCCGCATTGAACACACATAATCTTGATACAAAATTCAAAAGTCGAGATATTATTATTCCACGCAGACCGTCAGCCATTATATTACCAAATCAGCTGTTTAAAATTTACATGCGCAAGCGGCGACATCCGACGTGTCTTGATATTTGCGATAGAAACGGCGCCAATATTTCTTTCAAATCGTGACCGGATGACACGAACTAGATAGCAATACATTGAAGAGTTAGCACTAGTAATCTGTTGGTTATACCACCTATGGAGGGACAGTCGTGCTAAAAAGCTAGCTGGACTAAATTTGGTAGCGACCTAGACTCAATCCTACTAACAGAATTGGGTATGTCGATGAATTGGCACTGTCTAACGAAGGCTGTACAGCTGACTCATGGTTCATTATAATTCAACAGACAAGCCTGGTTTAGCCTAGGTAATAAATTTTAAATGAATAAAATTTTCGTTTCCATGTTGACGTAGGTGCCTCAGTAAAGGTCCGGGACAGTGACCGCTCACTTCAACCCCCTTTCAAAATGTCAAGCTGAATATCTGAATTAATAATACCGCATTGAAATCAACCTCAATACAATTCAATTTGACTGCAATCCGTTCGGAACAAAGCGGGTGAAACAAAAGCGACATGCAATCAAAACTAAGGGTTAGTTCACACCGGGAAGTTCACATTGGTTCCACGCGACGACGCGGCGCGAAGCTACTGAAAGATGCATCTAGTTGTACCACGAAGAGACAGGCAGACATGGCGCAGCAAAGCGTAGTGCAACGCCCCGAGGTTTGCGTGTTCTGTCAATAAAATGTCTGACATTTTTCATTTTAAATAATGTTCTATCGAGTCGCTTCTCGGTACGAATTAACCCAAACTCTAAACCGGAGCGCGAGCGCAATTAGATCGCATTCACGCCCCGACGCTTGTATTCAAATTTCGAACTCCAGGAACAACGATGAGTGTTGATATATTTTTCTTTTCTCTATCGCCTTTTGTTTTGTGCGTTTTTTGTCGCCAGCGCTTATGGAAATTAATGGGTGAGGCTGGTGGTGGTAAACAATGAAACTACACGTCATTAAAAAGTCAAGCACCCTGTGTACCCTTGTCTTGAAAATATGAAATATCCGGTATATTACAAGCACGTACCGTCGAAAAAGTGAGATGTTGTTTATGTAAAAAAATATATATGATGGTGTTCAAAAAAATTTAAGTTAATTGATTTCCCAAACAATTTTTTTCCTTGAAGTTTATTTTCTTTTCACATTCGCATTCCCAAATGCGAATATAAAATTCGTACTAGGAAATAGTCAGACGATGAAATTTTCAAAACAGCAAATTATGCGAATAGGTACCTATAATGGCGAAAAGAAATAAACATCAAGGAAAAAATGAATTTGGGAAAGTAATCTTACAAACCTTTAAAAAAATGGATATCCTAATTCAATCCTTCCTGCTACAAAGTCATATCAAAGATGCCCTGTACATCATACTATAGTAATTCTTCAAATACAGTAGGTATACAAATAATATAACTTAGTATCCAGAGTAGAACCCTAGAGTACGCACATTTGTGCAACGTGTCCAGTGACTTTATTGCCATGACTTGAATGTCAATAGTCACATTAGCTGTGTGCGAAAGATTTACGACAGAACTTTGTTGACATCAAGGCTTTAACTACTACCATTTGTGAAACCTTAGTATAAACAAACAGTATAAATTATTAAGGTGAAGGAACACTTGTATCTGCTGTGTTGCTGACTGGCTGTCGCATCGCTTAGTAATTGTGGTTTATTAGAATGATAGACATTCCATCCAAAATAGGCATAGTACGTATAGGTACTTTCCTAATCATTTGAGATGAGTTACCTCTTGATTTTAGTTCAAAATACTGGTGATTGAGACAAAATTGATAAAGTAGCGATCTCACCTAGAAGGTTTGAACTTAAAGACAAAACAATTGATTTGAGTCGTAATTTCCATACTTAAGTATGTCAATTTTATTTCAAATCACAGTCGACGAATGTCCAGTAGCGAAGCGTTGCAGATGTACTCTTAGCCTGTACCATAGAACATTTGTTAAACTACAGAAACCGATAGCCAATTTAATTCAAATTAAAGGTATCTCACGTGTTTTATGGCCTAGAGTTTAATTTGTGAATAGATTGGATACACTTGGTCACAGTCAAATAAGCTCTGGAATTAAAACTAAAATAAGGAGAATTTCTATTCAATTTCTATACATTTCTGTGTTATTGTAATTTTCTCTGTTTTAGTTTTCCTATTTGCAAAATATAGATAGCGAAAAAATGTTTCAATCGTTTTTGCAGAATTTTTATTTACATCATCTTCAAAATCACTATCATCAATTATATCTAGTTATAGTATCAATAGAGAATAAAACTTATTTTCTAAGTACTTTATTCTCATAACAGCCTACCCCTTATTTACCATCGATTACGGCGCATCTATTCCCTTTCTTCTAAACCTTCTAAGGTGTCATATAATGGGCAGGGCCGCTTTCCTTGTATCTAGGCCGCAATAACGAGAGTCGATCGCTAAGTGAAATTAAACACGACGCCAGCGCCACAGCGGTGACAGGAGGAAATGCAGCGGAACAACCTTTCGCTGACAGTGGCAAATTTGAATAAGGGGCATGGTGCTTCTATTATCCTACAGAAGTAGGATAAAACAACAAAGGTGTGGTTTTTTCAGGACTTGTGCCTCTTAAATAATAACACAACGCCAGCCCCACAGCGGTGACAGGAGGAAATGCAGCGGTAAAGCCTTTGGCTGACAGTGGCAAATTTGAATTGATTGAATTGGAAAACAACAAAGGCGTGGTTTATAAAATCAAAATTGAAAAATGTATTGTAGAATGATAGAGCAATATAAAATTAGACCGCTAAAAGGGGAACTCAATTTCGCTAACCGATCGTGCAAGAATAGCCAAACGCGAGACGCTGTCTGAAAGGGGAATGTGGCGCTATCCTTCCATTTGTTTTGTTACCAGCAGTACGACAAAGCTTTATATGAAAGTGGGAAATGCCGCTGCTAATCGGAACTGCTAACAGAACTGTCAAACATAGCGTGGGCAGAAGTTGGCATTTCTAGTTCCTTTTTTTGCCACTATCATTTAAAGCGTTGTCGTACCAGGCGCCTTGCATTTATTTTAGTCAAGTTTCGTCGTCTTCTTCCCACTGTTTATTTATGCGCACATTTGCTGTTAAGCTTGCCACTTGGTCGGGACTTCAAAGGGTAACATGTTTACTAAAGACCTGAAATCATCCTTAAGGATATTAACTCTCTCAACGATAGTTTCTTAAAAATAACTACTAGTAAGTGGTGATATACACGAAGAAGAGAAACCGCATAGTAAACACAGTTTTAATTTAAAAAATGGGCACTTTTAGCAGCTGTTAGCGGAGGTATAAAACATCATATGAGTTTTACTAGACAAATGACTCCAGTCTCATAAATCTGGCTAACTATCTTTTAATCCGGCACACAACTAGATAGCTTACGTCGCGACTCTAACAATCGCATAGTGACACAGTGGGAAAGACGCCAGAAAAACTCAAATATCTTTAGATACTTGCATGTACATGATCATAATGCCAAGACCGCATTTTTGTGTAGACAGCCCATTAGCAAACACAAACATCTAGTAAGAAACTTGGCCAATGTAAGCATAAGCGTGTGCTAGTCAATTCACATGTTTCCCATAGCGTAAACAAGAATTCAATAGGTTAGGAAAAACGAAACGCAGAAGTTTGCGAAACTCTACCTACTTGCAACTATAAAAAAATCGATGACTGAGGTCACTCGAGTGTTTACTATGTTTGCTACACGTGGGATTATAAGCAAACTCGGTTTATTTTCCACTAAAGTATGTGTAGGTTTATAAATATTGACACCGATCACAAGAAAGGGCATTCGTTTCCATAAATTTTAATATTTTAAAACCGGTGTCAATTGTGTTACAAAACCATCGCGTGAAAATAATCATCGTGATCATCTTTCAATAGGGCTTAATAGTGTTTGAATAAACTATTATCTTAAAACTTCAATTAACTGCATTCCCAGTATCAACGCCAACGCGTTCTTGGTAACATTAGTCACAGCTAAACAGTGCTCGTAAATAACAATACTAGATACCTAGACCAAACTACATTCCATCTAGACTTGCAGATGGAAACAGGTTCATAAACATGATAAAATGACAAGAGAGATCTAGTTGGAGAAACCTATAGCGATGCCTTTTGGGTTAGGTAGAGAGTCAACGATTTGATAAATCAGTTTTAACATATCACGTTGCGTCGTCTGACAAAATTTGAGTCTTTTTAAAAATAACGAAACGCCTATATTGCAATCACACCATACCCTCATCTCACTCTACTGATTTCTACAGCATGCCCGGGAAGAGAAGCAGCTGGATTTTTCTATCGCTTCCAGTTCAGAATAGAGATATGCTACTACATGAACTGACAAAACTAAGCGGCAGTTTGTTTTCGTTGATAGTTTCCGACATAACTGGGTCACGAGGGAGATAATATACAAAACAGTATTGATGGGAGGATAAATTGAAGCTGAAATCTTGAGGGCATCGAACTCGTGGAGCATCTAAATATCAGGCAATTTAGTCTTCCCCTTTCTTTTATAAGTTTCCTCTTATCATCGCTGAAGATAGCTACTCGGTTTTTATTAATAGGTCGGATTACACGCAAGAATAGCTGCAGTTCCCGGCACGAATCCAGGTCGCTATTTGCTACTTGCGTTTGCAGCTGAAAGTGGAACACAAATACAGCCCAGCAATTTTTCTATCAACACTTACCTACTCGTTATCGCTTCGATAACTGCATCGATTAATCGAATGAACTACATTGTTTGCTTCGAGCATACATTCCTTAAGTACATTGTTTACATTGTAACATGAAATAGGTCAGTAGGTTGATATACGGTCATATTCGTCGGAGATCAGTTTCTCATCACCATTAGTTGTTGTCTGCTGGTTCCCAACCCATATCAACTACATGGGAAGTTTGGTAGTTATCGATACAAAGTATAGAAAAACTGTAGAAACCAACAAAGGGTGTATTGCAATTTAAAACACGGCGTCAATGCCCACAGCAATAGAAAATCATAATCTAAAATGACCATCAAAATGCAAAATTTTGGGATGTGGGAAAACGGCTTGATTAAGCCGTAGATTTTCTGCCTACTGTAACACCCTAACCCTATTTAAATAATAATCTTATAAAATTAATATGGCCGAAGATAAATAAATATGTGATCGTCTAAAAACTGATTTTATGTCAAATTAAAAGACCCATACGTTGTGTATTCAAATAGAAAATTGAAATAAATCTAAGTTAAGTTTGAATAGGGTAATCGTAATTGAAATTATGACGTAAGAAAATAAATTATTTGAAAAAAAAAAAGTTCATAATCAAATTCAGCTGAAAAATAACACAGAATGACAAAAAATAAAATAAAAATGAGTAATATAAATCATGCGACTCACATAAAATATTTTCAGCTGAAATGCAGGAATCAGGAATCTCCATCTTCTTTCTTCTTGCGCATAACTAACCCAAATAAAATTAAACCAAACATACTTAATATTAAATCTCCCGGCTAATGTAGCGTGCTGAAAGGTACAAAGACTCAATAACCGGGGAAGGGAATTTGAATAAAGATCTTTAAGATCTTAGAATTAGGATACCTAGGCAAATGAAATGGCCCTCCCTTCCAACCTACAGACCATGCCAACGCGCGAAAACCTTGCACAGACTAACACTAAACCCTAGTCTTATCTAACTTGCAAACCTTCCATCAAACATTCCGATCATCTTAATTCATTCACAAACTTCTTTCATACTACCAATCATTCATCAAAGTCATACAAGTTACCTATTAACTGCAGTTTTGGTCACCTGTGACGGTGTGCTAATGTTCAAACCTTTTAATAATCAATTTCTTTGTTCAGTTTGCAATATGGTATAATTTTCAAGGACTGCTGTACCAAAATCACATGATATGCGCTAAGAAGTCAGTTCAAATGATAGAGACTGTGTCAAGAAATTATCACCTTTATAGCTCGCTACGTCAGCTGAGAAATAGACCATTAGAGGTTTGTATGAATACCTATTCGAATGAATTCTCGAGAGGGATTATGGGCCAGCTACTCTCGGAGCCCATAAGCCTTGTCGATGTGTAGTTAATGTATGTAAAGTGTTATCCTGAATATAAAAATAATTAAATATTTCAAAATACAAGTAATTGATTTTAACCACTAATATCTTTAAAACACCGTGTTTTGTTTTAACGTGTAACACTGTATCTTAAAGACATATCAAAATATTCCTATTAGTTTTTATTGCATTTATTCATCCTCACACTCTCGCACACTGATATTTTACACATAACACACACCTACTATTTCCTATTCTAATAACACATTTCCCTACGATTATCATTGAATGATGTTTGAAAACTCGCAACGCTGCAGGTACAGAATGCTGAAACTATCACTTTATTACGAAATCGTCTATCTGTAAGGTTAAGAAACACTTACAGTAATAATCACAACGATGGACTTCGAATTAAAACACAACGCCGAAAATAAACAACACATGATGCTCCGCATCGCCAATTTCCGCGTTAGAACATCGTCCCGGTCCGTCAGCCACTGCCAACCCCCACTGCATGCCCGCTGTTCCTCTGTTTTTTTAATCTTCCAAGTTCTATGCTATATTAAGACAAAGTAAAATATCTTTTGTAACATTCAAAATTTAACTCTATTTCCAAGAAACAAGTATGGGTATTTATGCATTTGATACTCTTGTTTAAATGCTGGGTCATGTCAGGTAAAGATGTCTCAATTTTTGAACGAAAAATCTTAATGCTATTTGTTTAAGTGTTGGGTCGATTTTATAAACTAATTATTCTATATGTAATGATAAACGATCGTTACAGACGCCCCTTTGTTTGTGAGCCATTTTGATATTTGTCAAAATAGATAAAATTGCAAATAAACAATCATAGGTCTAAACTGACTTTTTTTTTGGAACTGAACTTAATTTGTCTGTACTATTGAGAAAAGCCATTTTTTAAATTGTTTAATCTAAATATCTTATCTTATCTAGCCGTTAGTGTCCCACTGCTGGGCAAATTTCTTCCTCCGGCGTCTCTCATATCTAAAAACTAGTCACAAATAAATAACTAAAATCTTAAAAGTATCAACATCTTTTATTTTCTCATCTGTCTATTATCTCAATTATCATTCTAACTTATTTTAATTTAATTAACACTTTACGAAGTATTAATTTACGTTCCTCATCTAATAACTATCGGTTTATTAAACTAAACCAACCAATTGCTTATCATTATCACTGCTGAACATAAAACCCATTTGTTGATCATGCTATTCACCTATATTATAATCTTCCCTTTCTATCAATAATTATCAGTCAATACTCGCTTCAAACTTAAACAATAACTGTTTATGCTAAAATGCGCCCCTAAAACGTTTAATAATATTATCATCTATTATTATTATTATCATCTAATGTTTCATAATTATCATTATTAACTAATACTTCCATACTGGGCTGGTTGCGAAGAGAAAAACATAGAACGTGCCATTCCCGGGCAACTGTAAAATCCAGCTAAGTAATGCGAGGGTTTATGATTACAATATACTGAAATATTGTAAGTAAGGCGATGGGTAGACAACCTATGACCTCAGCAATATACCCGCAAGTCTATCCCAAACAACCCCACAAAACTTTGTCAGACGTAGCGAAACGACCCTTGTCCAGGTCGTTCAAACTCTGCCCACCCCATCAGGGATAAAAGCTTTATTATATGTATGTATGTAATTATTTCTACGCCCCTACGTTTTAATCTCTCAAGTTCCGATAAAATATCCTTGTTTCAAAATCTATTCAATAGTTTTTGATTTTATCTTACTGTTTATTTACCATAGCACTATGGTAAAGTTACTCAATTCCATTGAAATCAAATTATGATTTTACATAGCAAAAAGGTTTCAGAGTAAATTATTTATGTTTCTGATTAACGAAACCACTTACGATTTGAAATGTCATATTTCAATTTAAGTAGTTCTTTCCCAAATCCTTATCTCAACTTAAATGGTTTGAATAACTAAAGTGTCAAAAGTGACTATTAATTGGTGTGAGAAACAAAACTTCTCAAAACGAAAACCTATAAACTACGATTATAATGGCTCTTTTTTATCCTTAACATTTCATAGGAAAACTACTCTTGAGCCAGTCAAAGTTTCAAAATTTATCACCCTTAAACAAAAAACAGGACTCAAATTTCATAGAACCAATATCGTTATCAGAACTCAAGGCGTACCCACTTGAAGTATCTGTGACCGATTGTACCAAAGCATTATTCTCAACTTCGTCTATTTTTGCAAGAAATAGTTAACAAAAACTTATCTCTATTCATAAGTGAGAAATGAACCACTTTGTCCCAAACACGTGTACAAGCATAATAAAACAAATTTTCTGGCTTTTTCTTTGTTTGTAACCTAGCTGTATTGTTTTATTAACCTACGTACTTCAAGGGCTGACAATACATACTTAAGTAAAGATTTTGAATCCATCCAATTTGTTTGTAAATAAGACAAACATACATATAAAATCACGCCTGCTTTCCTGTCAGAGTAAACAGGGCATCATGGGTTACTAAAAAAAAATGCATAATCAACTTTAGCTTTAAAATTTTAACTAATCCTGAAGTATAACTTATAAAAATAATGTATTGTTAAAATTCAATAAAATGTTTGAATCATGTGAATAGTCATGTGGTTTGAAAACTCCAATTAATGTTAAGATTTTATAAATAACTAGCGATCCGCCCCTAAAACTCTTAATTAATTATAAGTGTTTATTAAGAGTTTAATTAATTATAAGTGTAACTGCCTCCGTGGTCTAGTGGTTAGTGCCATGGACTCCTGATCCGGAGGTCCTGGGTTCGATTCCCAGGGGGGGAAACACAAAGTTGATTTTTTTGAGAATTTATCACTTTGTGAATTTTTCCCCAGTTTGGTTAGGACATTGCAGGCTGAATCACCTGATTGTCCGAAAAGAAAAATATTTCGTGCTTCGGAGGGCACGTTAAGCCGTCGGTCCCGGTCGCTATCTTTGATAGTGGTCGTTACTCAAACCGTGTCAGAGGCCTGATAGTTGTGCTACTAGGCGGTTTTAAAACACTGACACCAGGGTTCATTGGGTCGATAGACTGGATACCCACTCGACAGAAGAAGAAGAAGTACAAATTAACCATTAAGTTGGAATAAAGTACTTAACCCTTAAAGTAAATAAATAATCCAGACATGCTATTCTAAATAATCCTTAAATTAAATTTCTTTTCAGTGGTTTTTACGAAAACAAACATTCATAAATGTATAATATTCTCGCCCCTACGTTACTTAATCTATTCAGCAGTTTTTTTTTCTCGATTTAAAACTTTTTCGACTGCAATCAATACTAGTAAAAGTACATTACACAAATGACTCTGACCGTTTAACCATATCTTTGACACATTTCTATTCCAGCCCTTTTTTTAAGTAGCGTCGCTATTGTGCAAATCCGTACCTTTTTTTCTGTTTGTTCCAAACTTGTCAAAACTTGTTTACTTTAAAATAAAAATTATTTTCAAATATCGCTACAATTTCGATAATGAAATATGAAAAACGAACTATCAGTTTGACTTACTTTGTATTATAAAATACACTACTTAATTATTTAATGAACTAATGTAATGACCTACGAATAAATAAAGCCCTATCGTAATAATAACAGTAACCCAAATAATTTATACTTCGTGCACGAATGAAAATAATTAAACAATCATTCGTCCTTTAATGACGAAGCATCCTACGTCACGAGCAGCAATGTAACACCCTAACCCTATTTAAATAATAATCTTATAAAATTAATATGGCCGAAGATAAATAAATATGTGATCGTCTAAAAACTGATTTTATGTCAAATTAAAAGACCCATACGTTGTGTATTCAAATAGAAAATTGAAATAAATCTAAGTTAAGTTTGAATAGGGTAATCGTAATTGAAATTATGACGTAAGAAAATAAATTATTTGAAAAAAAAAAAGTTCATAATCAAATTCAGCTGAAAAATAACACAGAATGACAAAAAATAAAATAAAAATGAGTAATATAAATCATGCGACTCACATAAAATATTTTCAGCTGAAATGCAGGAATCAGGAATCTCCATCTTCTTTCTTCTTGCGCATAACTAACCCAAATAAAATTAAACCAAACATACTTAATATTAAATCTCCCGGCTAATGTAGCGTGCTGAAAGGTACAAAGACTCAATAACCGGGGAAGGGAATTTGAATAAAGATCTTTAAGATCTTAGAATTAGGATACCTAGGCAAATGAAATGGCCCTCCCTTCCAACCTACAGACCATGCCAACGCGCGAAAACCTTGCACAGACTAACACTAAACCCTAGTCTTATCTAACTTGCAAACCTTCCATCAAACATTCCGATCATCTTAATTCATTCACAAACTTCTTTCATACTACCAATCATTCATCAAAGTCATACAAGTTACCTATTAACTGCAGTTTTGGTCACCTGTGACGGTGTGCTAATGTTCAAACCTTTTAATAATCAATTTCTTTGTTCAGTTTGCAATATGGTATAATTTTCAAGGACTGCTGTACCAAAATCACATGATATGCGCTAAGAAGTCAGTTCAAATGATAGAGACTGTGTCAAGAAATTATCACCTTTATAGCTCGCTACGTCAGCTGAGAAATAGACCATTAGAGGTTTGTATGAATACCTATTCGAATGAATTCTCGAGAGGGATTATGGGCCAGCTACTCTCGGAGCCCATAAGCCTTGTCGATGTGTAGTTAATGTATGTAAAGTGTTATCCTGAATATAAAAATAATTAAATATTTCAAAATACAAGTAATTGATTTTAACCACTAATATCTTTAAAACACCGTGTTTTGTTTTAACGTGTAACACTGTATCTTAAAGACATATCAAAATATTCCTATTAGTTTTTATTGCATTTATTCATCCTCACACTCTCGCACACTGATATTTTACACATAACACACACCTACTATTTCCTATTCTAATAACACATTTCCCTACGATTATCATTGAATGATGTTTGAAAACTCGCAACGCTGCAGGTACAGAATGCTGAAACTATCACTTTATTACGAAATCGTCTATCTGTAAGGTTAAGAAACACTTACAGTAATAATCACAACGATGGACTTCGAATTAAAACACAACGCCGAAAATAAACAACACATGATGCTCCGCATCGCCAATTTCCGCGTTAGAACATCGTCCCGGTCCGTCAGCCACTGCCAACCCCCACTGCATGCCCGCTGTTCCTCTGTTTTTTTAATCTTCCAAGTTCTATGCTATATTAAGACAAAGTAAAATATCTTTTGTAACATTCAAAATTTAACTCTATTTCCAAGAAACAAGTATGGGTATTTATGCATTTGATACTCTTGTTTAAATGCTGGGTCATGTCAGGTAAAGATGTCTCAATTTTTGAACGAAAAATCTTAATGCTATTTGTTTAAGTGTTGGGTCGATTTTATAAACTAATTATTCTATATGTAATGATAAACGATCGTTACACTACCCTATAAAGTCTAGTAATAAAGGTTGTGTCTGATGGTTCCCAACCCATATTACATGGGAGATTAGCTCAGCGCCCGGCGCGTGCGTCACAGTGCGCATTGTACCAGAAAGTGGGTCGTGCATTCGTCCCAGTTCCGTCTTGCGACAGGGAAATACATGGGGAACTCTCGCGGAAACGAATCTCGTAAAATCTCGCCAAACGCCCATCGATCGTCCAAGAATGGGGCCGGAGAAAGTTCCAAATTAGTTCACGCTCTTGAGGGGATTATGTGTGATCTCGAAGTGTTATTCGATTTATTGGTGAAACTCTTGGTTATCCTTGTGTCCTATTTCTCTGCACACATAAATCGCTCAGCTGCAATAGCGTAGGAGTTATATTCTGTTTATTTTGTGTTGGACAAACATCATTGCGGCATTCTAAGTGACAATTAACGACAAATGCCACTCCTTTCAAAAAATCTACCTACTGCCAATTATAGGTACCATTCCGGTAGCCAAAACGGTAGCGTTTGTACAAATGGCACATAATAAATCGCTAAATCCGATACTTTTGTGTCCTCAAAGATGCCTCTTCACGGCCAGACGCCAATATTATTGTCGATTTATTGTGCTAATGATTTAGGGCGCAAAACGAACAAATCACGTTCAAGAACTTCCTTATAAAAACACCTTTTCATTCCAATTCGCGTCTCTATTGTGCTCCCCTCTTTACTTGTCTGTTGATCTGAAGATTCGGAAGTATTATGTGGTATTTATATTGATCGTACGTTTATGATAATGGATTTGATGAGATTGGTAATTTGATATTTTTACACACAACACCTTTTCAAATGTTTGTATTGAAAGCTGATAAAATACGACCAAAAAATACTGTACGTTCCCCTTATATAACGGGTACTTATCGGTCACGGAACTGGATCATCAGATAACATTCGGTTTGCTTGAGCGTGGTTATGTCATTCGAACTTAAGACTTCCTTCCGCGTTTGCATTCCTGACACATGAGATTAGAACTTCCACATCGCCATCATAATATTGTATGAAGCGTTATATTTTAATTTTAAATATTGCAACTAGATATGATATGTAATTAATAATTTTTGACCTAATAAATTATTATTATTATTCTTATGGCATGCGTAGGACATGTGTATTAAAATTATCTTTTTATACAAGCATATTCAAGAATAGAAAAGATAAATCTAATACAGTACTGTTCAGCTGCTTTCTTGACCTTACAAGAGCCAGGTGCGCGTACGCATGTCTCTTGCAAATACGGACAAAGCGAACCATGTTGTGCAGACCAAACAAAATGGAACAAAGCCGTACTTGATTTGGAATGGGCAAGACCGAGGCGAAATAAAGCCTTGGTGTAAAATAAAGAGAATTATTGTTAAGTATTAGGTACTATTAATAGAAATACGAATGTTTTAAGTTGCGTAAATGTAATCGATGGTGAAAACTTTACAAAAATATCGTACTTGTCAAATTTAGTGTTTAACAAAACAAATGTGACTATCATAACATTGTTCCAGTCTGGCATGATATAGTTGGATATTATGCTTATGACAAATACTTATACAAAACGCAAATCTTCTCTTTAATAATATTATAACGTTAAGTATGATACGCACGTCATTAATATTCATATACTTACCACGTGTAGTGAGCTCAGATGTTCAAGGTTATAAATAGTCTTGATGCCTTTACTTACCTGAAACAAAGAAAAAAAATATATAAGTATAAATAATACAACTTATATGATAGTGACAGCGAAAAAAAACTTTACAATAACAACATTTTAATGGTAGATCCTGTCAAAGTTATTTGACGACAATAAAAATTATATCAAAATTTTTAAAAAAAAACACATAAAATAATGAAGGTAAAGGTTCTTGCGAATATATACGAGATACTATCCATAGATTTTTTTGTAAAACTATAAATAAGTACTTACATTTCGAATGGATATTAATGGCAAGAAGTTAAATCCTTTATTGAAAGCTATCCCCGATTCATTCTTTTCATTATGACTGACACTCTTTAGATTGAAGGAGGAGGGTGAATCGAAAACAATAATTAAACCGGGTACATTCCCTGGCTGTCACTCTTGGACGGACAATTTATGTGATGTGGCCACCCCGGACTGCCATTGTGCACCACTTTATGCCAGTCAGTCAGCAAACTGGGGGAAAGCAATCTATTGTATCTTTATGTAATGAGCCCTTTGTCCAGTATTTTCGACGAGGAAAGCAAATCACCATCGCATTTATTCCGAGTTCTTCATAACTAAAAGCATTTCTGTATACAAAGAAGAGTAATGACCCAAGGATTGATCCCTGAGGCAACCATAAATATCCTTGTCTTATCTAAATGAAAATGAAGCTACCGCGTGATAGCTTTTAGATTGCTTTATTAAAGCTTTCAGACTAATTAACGATCTTTGAACGCTTTACATTTCTGTTCGATCGTATGGACATGGACATTGTGGAGCAGAAATAGCCTGGGCCTCGCCCGCTAGCATCGTAAATTACAGATGCATCTACGTGGTTGTAAAGATGAAGAATGTTTCAATGGGAGTGATCATTGATTATTTTGTGAAAGAAAGCATTACCAATACTGATGTCAAAGAATTTGATTGAATTGCGGTTACAGATCACACGCTATTTAGAGAGAGAAGTCATCTATTGTTGGAGACGGAATCGTGATTATTGTTAAGAGACAACAGGACTACAAAATGTCAAGAAGCTATCATATTACATTATAGATAATTGTTAGCCTTGATCCAATTTATTTAATCTATTATAAGTTAAATTTGTTTGTTATTTTCTCCACTAATTAAAGGAACAACAATGAATTTCATGTTAACACGCATGCTCCGTGATCAGAAATAACGCGTAAAGGCAGACAGCCAAAAAAAACAACGGACTTAGTGGAATGCGTCCCGTTTTTACCTCAAAAGGATTAAGCTTTTTGTTCGAAGAAATTATGGTGATGTTGAAAGTTGCTTTTCGTGTTACCTTGTCAATGTCTCTACTTTATTCCAGATTTGTTACGGCGGCGGCGAGCACTAATGAATTACAAGCGTGACTTTTACACCAAACTTTTGTTTAACTTTGACACCTACACTCATTTGGTATTTTTACGACTCTACGTTTATGTTGCATCCATATTCTATGATAGAGACAGTAAAATATTAAATTAGGCAATGTCATAAAAGAGGACAGTAAAAATTTGATGAATTGCACACACGCGCTCGTGGCGTTGTTTTGTGGTTTATTTTTATACATTTACGTCTATATACGTTTGACATGAAAAGCCATACGTATTGTGCAATAAAAACATATCATAAAATGCGATTTATAGCCAACGTCAACGTTACGCACAGGCCGATTAATTCCAACGCTCATTTCTTTTCTTTGTTTTTACTTCCATTGTTTTGTGAAGGAATTTGATTAGATTTAGACGTGGACAAAAAAACTAATAAAAAAAGTTTATCATCAGACAAGAAGTATATACAGAATTTGATATACGAATTCTACAAGTTACGAAACAAATAACAAATAAATACAAGTAATGAACCATATAACGCCATATATTTTAAAATCACATAAATTGACATATTTATGTTTAGTATAATATACATATGTCTAAATTATATATATGAAATATTTGTTTGGCTGCCTTTTACTCCCAACATAATTATTGGTTTAAATCATGAATGCTTCAAAAAATATAAATCAGTTTAAAAAATGCGGAATACACAAATTAAAATAAATGATCGCCGATTTTGGAGAGAGGTGGGTGATCCATTCGCGTCGGATGTCGTGTTGTAATGCGTGTCCATGCCAAAAAGATACGATTATTTATTTAAGACATCAGTAAAGCCGACTGTTTAAGCAGAAAACCCTTTGAGGTAGGTACTTTTCTACTGACGGGGTGGGGATAAAATAAGTACAATATAAATATGTGGGTCTAGAGTCAAGAGCAAACCCTTTTTTAATTAGGTATAAAAAAAAAACAAATATGTTAAAATTTCAAGTCTATCGTTGGTAGTTCTTTAGACTAAATAAGCTAGATAATGATTGAAATATCGCGTTTGTATTTTATAAATCTAAAGTAAAAAGCCAATTTCGCCGCCTTTTAGCACGCTATAAGTACTTTGGCTATCGAAAAGTTTGAACCTAATAAAAAGCGGTCCTCTTTACAAGATACTTTATTGCAGAAAGAAACACAAATACATACAGCAGAAAAGTAAGGAACAAATCAGTTCACTATAGGCGGCCTTATTGCTAAAGCAGCAATTTCTACCAGGCAACCTTTGGGTATAAGCAGCACAGCAGAAACCGGATAGTGCACACTAAGTACATCTTAATACTTAAACAATATAAATACTACTAAAGAAATACATTACTAAAATACTTTTCACCGGTGGTGGTAAAGTACCTTTACAGTAACAGACTTATTATTCTCATTCTTCGTTTCCAAATTTGTACAAAACTCATTGTCCTTCGCCATACGATACCATAAATATTTAATTGTAAACATTATGTACGTCACTTTCGCGTACACTTTCGCCCCTTATAAAGCCGAATATTATCTTCTTGTCAGGGTGTTAATATGTCAATTCAAAAGCTGATTAATTCATTGATTGAGCCGCCTTAAGTCGGATAATTGAGACCCTTAATTAAAGACCAGTAAATGCAAAGATAAACAATTTTTGAGAGTACAGAGTGCTGTCGAACACATCAGTCACTTTTCGAGTGAGGGTTTTTTTTTGTGATTTTGGGCGTTATATGAATAAAAATTGTGGTACGAGATCCTGCCCACCTTCTTCATTATCACAGAAGGGCTGGGTCTCCCTGGGTGGGGCCTCTACCACATTCACAACTTAGTAAACGGCAATCACTTCAGAAGAAGCATGTTAGACCGATGGAGCGTTCTCAGTACCAACGTGATATAAGACTAAGCGGAGATGCCTACAAAGTCAATGGTCTGGAGCTGATTGAACCATTTGAAGACCAAGATGCCAAGAAAGGCAGAGTAACTCCTGAGAAACCTAAATCAAAGTAGACATTTAATTTTATGAGTGAAGTATAGTGCTGAATACTTTATGTTGATTTAAATTATATAGAAAAAAAAAAATCAGAACAGAATAATATTTCGTATTGCAGATCGGTAAAAAGGTTTTGATTTCAGTAACCCTATGTTTTTTTGGAAAACGTTAACCGGACACAACTGTGAGAACATTTTATTCTTTAGTCTTTTTCAAACTTTCACGGTTATCATATCAACATTATAATGATTAAAAACGCCAGTCGCTCCGTGATCATGTCGCATAAAACTGCGTTACAATATCCGGACACTCATACAAAACTGGAAAACCAACTTCGTGTTTTTAAATCACTATAATTTTATTTTTTATTATTTTAACACGTTTCTATGTACTTAATCTTTTAAAAGACGACGACCTATTAGATTTTTTTTGCATTTTTCTACTCGTAGATATAAAAAAATATATATTGATATAGGCGCCAGCTTTTTATCTGCATTTTAAAAAAGCTAACCATAATCCTCAATACAAGATGCCGATCGATATTTTGGTTCGATTATTTCTGAAACCGCTCTCGTGGAATTCGTCGCGGCGTTAACCGTGGTTAATTAAGTTTTATGTACAACCGCCACCGCTACTGGTCGTGTCGGGTATCACTGTGGCTATGTGTGTGTGTGTGTGTGTGTGTGAATGTGTATAGTAGGAACCAGTAAAACAATAGAAGGCCCGCCACAACATTGCCACCAGCATGACCATACACAAACACCTTGTATTTCTGACTGCTATTCTGATTTTAAAAGTTCAAAAACTTATTAAATTGTGGAAATATAAAAATATTTAAGACATAATTGTGATCTGAATAATGTTTTACGTAGGTACGCAAACGTACCTAGATTCAAGACACTTCTTTAATCAATTTGATAACCCCTTGATCGTAACATAGATAAATATTGTAATTTACTTGGTAGCGCATTTATCGCTAAAATTCTGTTTATACAAACGTCAACAATCTTCAGTGTTTCTTAGAAGGCGCTAAAGAATCCAATACAGAAGAGCCAAGTCTCAACTTTGACAAATCTCTCGCGTACACTTGTTCAAACATTTGCATTACAAACAAACATACAGACACACCGAGAGGTTATTCCCCCGAGGATTTGAATCACAACACACGCGGCATTGAGAGGTGAAAAGTTTTGAAATGTTGGTTTAACTTCAGACAGAAGTGTAAGCTTGTTCAATCCCCTAGTAATCACCTAATGGTAGCCGACCCCGTGAGATACGGGATAAGGCTAGGGAGATGATGATGATGATGAGAAGGGTAAGCTTGAGGAAGAGTCTTTGTGAAAATTGACAGCCATAGCGTAATATTTAGAAAATCTTTTAAAATTCCATAACTTTGGATGTAAGATATCGTGTAAAAGAAGAACTGAGAAATTTAAACACGAAGATTCCATTTCACAACTTATGGCCAAAAAAAAGAAAATAGACGTCAGCAGAATGGATAAGCATAGGTATTAATTTTAGTAAGGGGATATTTTTTTAATTATTGGTTCAACTTCAGTCAAGTAGAGCTGTGAGGACTTCGGCAAAATTGACAGCTATAAGTAGTGTTTGAGGTAACTTGGAAAACATAACTTTGAAAAAAAAAATATAATTTTAAAAGTCAAAAAGGGTAACTTTGTGGTAGATTCTTTGTGAAAAGTCTCAACCGTTGTGTTTAGGTATCTTGCATAACATATCTTGGGCATAAAAGATATTTAAGAAGCTTTAAAAAATATGTAAGTATATTTCTTCCATGCTGGCCTAGGAGCAAGAGGAAAACATAGAATGTGCCAGCTGCATTTATTCCCGGGCATGCTGTAAAAACCAGCTAAGGGATCTTAGGGTTTGAGTATCTTGTAATTTAGACGATGGGCTGACAACCAGCAATATACCTACAAATCTATCTTAAATAACCCTCAAAACTTTGTCAGACGTGGCGCAACGACCTTTTGTTTAGGTCGTTTACGCTCTGCCTACCCCATTAGGGATAAAGGCGTGATTATATGTATGTATGTGAAAAATATGAAACGCTTACATATTCCTATCAGCAACCAATTTAGACCTTAAAACGCCAAAAAAAAGTTTATGACTTCCTTCCTTGATACAATATGTTTAGGAAATCGCTGTTAATTGTATAGATATTTACTTAGGTAATTGCATTTCATTTAAGTAGGTAATTTCCTCATCGCATAAATGCCGTTATAAAAAAAAATTACAGATCGTAAAATAAAGTAGGTATGAAATATTTATAGTAATGCGATAAAGTTATTATTATCGTGTTGCTTATTTTTCTTATTTATTTTATGTATAAGAAATAATGTATTGTAACCCTCTCAGTACTAATAAATCGCGGTTTCTTTTCATTACACACTTTCAATATCCGCCATATTTGGTCATGATTAATCACACGATACATGCGTACGCGCTTCTTCGGCAATCGATGGCTACCAATAGTCCAATCAACGAGAGAGTTCTCCTTCGAGGCTGAAATTTTGCTGGGTAACTGAGTACCCCTTAGAGAATACGACAGAACTGTATGTAATTTATTTAATAATAAATTAAGTAAACGGATTTACAGAAACAAGACGTAGAATTCTTACACTTTTGGTATGTCGCATCTTTATAATCAGTCTACTCAAATTTATCCTCTTTGCTTAATTTCAGCAAGATAACATTTTTCGGGTCCCTATACAAATAAATTTACATTGACTAGGCTATCAAGCATAATGATGGAAGGCGGTAAGCCACGGGCCTTTTATTCTTTCGAAACGTGATTTTGAGTATAACTACCCGCAAATTAATGATCACTTTGATACCGGGATTATTATGGGAAGAGCATGCTTATTGAGATGTACCCAAAAAGGTCAGTATAATTAAAGTAATTTTTGGGTCATCTCTTTATAAGTAGACGATCCTGCATAAGTATATGTCATTAAAAAGCTTTTTTTTTACATCCCATTACGCTGCTAGGTATTAAATAAGTATTTCAGACCTTTCCTTTTTTTATAATAGTCATGCTCATAAAAATAATCAATATAAAATTTATAGAAAATAAAATTTTTACCGTCATGACGATTACTTACATAAGTAAGATAATAAATACATTATTAATATTTCGAAGCACTTAATCCATAAACTGTTAATTCCATCACACTCATACATCGCAGGCGTATAATGCACTGACTCAAATTGCGAGGGCCGAATCTGCAAACCTCTGATACGTCGGATTTATGACGCGTAATAACCGACTACAGGGCCGTATCCAGCCGTAAATGCATCGGAGATTATTGCTGCTTTTAGTGTCAGTTGACACCGATAAGCGTCGTGACGCCACGCTGCGCTCTAAGCTGTTTGAAGATGCATCTCGTTGTACGAAGAACTGACAGGCTGCACCGCGCGGCGTTGCGAGGAATTTTCGAAATATATTAAAGATATGTCTTTCTTTTTGCTTTTGCTAGTAAATAAAGTCCTATACTGACATCGGTGGCGAATCACGCTCTTGAAATCGTGACGCGTCGCTTACCGGTGTGATCTGACCCATAGGCCCGGTTGCACCGAGTTCAAGTAACTAGAGGTTAAAAAGTAGCGTGGGACGCCTTCTGGCTAGATGAAAGATACGACATTTTGCAGAGCCTCTACCAGGAACGAAAACTATTGGTGGTTAAGGTCTGTACTCTGAAGCTGTAGGCAGTCAGGATAGTTGGAGTCTAAATGAAGTAGCGCAGGATAGTCTGGCTTTAGGTTAGGGATTAATGAAAGATCATTTGAAACTTAAGGTGTATCCTGCCGACAGATGAGCAGGTAGATTTCAAGATATGCAACCATCGTCCGTAATACCTTAGAATATTGTTCAAATCAGCGCGCGCTACGGCGTGACGTTTCGTCCGTGTTCGCGTCAAAAATGTACGAAAACACACAAAAGGGCTAAATCCATAAACACTACGAGTCGGATTAAAAACAGCTATGTTGCGATTTTAGATAATCATAATACGGATAATTTCCCGAAGGAACCGTGAAAATGCTCCAAATAGTTTAGATGGAATATCAAATTTACTGATAAAACAGCTTTACTTCCAATTTTTTTTTATTTTTGAATTAGAATATTTTTAAATGCTGCAATTGCAGGCCATGAACATTTTTTTTAGATGTACATTTTATTAGAATTTCCAATGATTCGTTTAGGAGAAATAAGCTCTAGAAAACAACCATTTGCCGGGAGGAATCACGTTACACAAAATTAAGTGAAATAGACTAGAGAGAGAACGATATATACCTCTTTTTAATTCTTTAAAACTTATATTACTTAGTATCTATATATTTAATTTTTGATAACTGCTCGTACGCAACGCTACACGATACTCTCGTTTTTTGAACATTTGAGATCACAGACATTTGCATCATTTAAACAAGTACCTATTTAGGTACTAATACTTTTGATTAATAATAAACTTTAGTGCAATCGGACTCAAGTGAGTGGGTGACTATGCTGCGAACAAACTGGCATTAATAGGTTACATTGTACATTTAAACACCAATTTGTGTCTTACTAATGCGAAGGCGTAGAGCCTAGGTCTATGCCACATAATTCTAACACCTTCCAACTCATTTCATTCTACAAGCATTCGTTACATAATATACTCTTGTTTTTCTTCTTCTTAGGACTTCGGCCGTCTTCGAACGACTCGATGAATCCCGGTATCAGAATCTAAGGGATCGAATGAGGGCACTGGTTTTTACACAGAGAGGCTGCCATCTGACCTCCGCAACCCAGAAGGGAAACCAGACCCAATCCTAGATTAGGTCAGAGTTTTCTAGCCGCCAATGCTAAGCACTGGCCTCTGGCATGGCTTAACGACTAAAATCTACGGTATTAAACTATATTAACCGGGACCAATGGCTTAACGTGTCTTCCGTAGCACGGAAAGAGCACCGAATAAACGTACATTTGAAATTCAAAAACCGATAAACACATGGGTACGTGGTGGGATTTGAACCACGACCTCCCAGCTCAGGAGGCAGCGGCCCTATCAACTGCAACATCGGACTCTGCTCTTAACAAAACCTTCCAAGCATTAGTTAGATAATATATATTCAAGTATGCTGCTTTACTTCCATGCTGGACTGGGAGCTATAGAAAAACATAGAATGTACCAGCTGCATCTCCTCCCGGGCATACTGTAGAAATCAGCTAAGGGATTCGAGGGTTTCAGTATTATAATTTAGGCGATGAGCTGACAACCTGTCAATATCAAAACTTGTCAGACGTAGCGAAACGACCTTTGTTTATGTTGTTTACGCTCTGCCTGCCCCATTAGGGATAAAGGCGTGATTATATGTATGTATGTATGTATATTCAAGTATGCTGCTTATAATGCCTTGCGATCTTATATTGTCGTGAAAACTTTCACGCCTCACCACTTTTCGCTTTTCTCATTTTGTCATGCCCGCAGCGAATCCGGATCTCAAGTGCCTCAAGTATGCAGAACAGCGAAAACAGGTATGAATAAAAAAACCACAGTGTCCAAGGTTGTTCTCCCACGTGAATTCCACCCAGGGCAAGTGGGCAAGTGGGCAAGTTGGCAAGTTGAGCTAGGAGTGTGCACGCCCTAATAGCACCCGTCATACTGCACTAGGTATACTGGTGACGATTCTGTTCTAGACACAACTTAACTTATAGTCATAGGGCCGTATTTATAATCAGCTCTTATGAGTGACAGAGAGTTTGAGTTCATATCAGAAATGTAATTTCGGTACAAACTGGCCTGTCAAATCCATACTTAATATTGCTCTCAAGTTTAAAATCGTTTAATAAATACGAGCCATAGACATGACACAGAAGACATAGAAAAGACATCGATTTTTTTATTTCTCAATTACAAAACAACTAAGCATAGAATTAAGAATACATAAATAAGATTAGGATACAGAGCAGAAGGTAAGAGTATACACATTTTACAATAGTTAAAAACAGTACAGGCACAGATTGCAAACAAGAACATTAGAGAAGAGTGCTAGAAATCAACTTTATGCACAAAAATGTTACATGGGCGGATTTAACGCCAAAGGCATTATCTACCAGTTTACCTTAGCGTATGTGGAAATAAGAAGGAAGGTGCAAAAAATATAAACGTAAACAATAAATAAAGAATGTGTAGCATGTTTTGTAGCTGAGAAAAAGGGTGCTGCCTCAGCAAGTGCTGTGGTTTCCCTCAGCTCTGTTATTTCTGACTTATTTCAGTTTGGTCCTGTCAGTTTCTATAATATGAATAAAATTTAGACAACAACACAATTGTCAAGTGACATTACATGCCTAAATTAAGACAGAATGCTAGATGGTGTCGTCATATTTAAAGCAATACAAGCATACGTCACTGTGACAGGATTATAATCAGCTATTGTGTTGTCCCTATTTAATACCAATTATAGAACGTGACAGTATATGTTTAGTTGTGTCTACGACGGAATCGGCACCTATATACATTATGGTGCCCAAGCATTGACATTTACTATGCGTACGAGCGTGCGTGCTCTTGCGCCGCCGGCAAAAGAAATAAGAGTTTAGACTGTGAGACTTTTAACACTATGCATTGCTAGGGCTATTTTCTCATAATCAGTTAGATATTAAAAATGATTTTATGGTACGCAGTAATATCCTTTACACTTTTGAAATAAATATAACAACTAACGTAAATTGTAAGTTTTAAAACAAACATTACACAATGATGATAATTTACACACAAAACCGGCAAAACTGACTATAGAATTTGCAAGTAAAATGGTGGGCTTGTCGTGAGGTCGATATTTAAATGTAAACCGACTTGACGAGCAACTTAATTGACATGTATTATGTTAATACATTTCACGTGTAGATATAACCCATATAACTACAGTGTCTTCCTGCAGAGTTCGATAACCCCTCGCTGAATCATCCAACATCCAAACCAAATTCAAGATTAGGGCATAAACGCTGATTTTAAAAATAGAACGGATGCTGGCTCTCACTGAAAGCGCATATCTGGCCGGTTGGAAAAATATAATAACAATATTTGCGAAACTAGGAACGTGGAGTTCTAATATACAAAAATCTTTTGAAATTCTCAAAAGATTTTTGTATATTTAATAAGTACATTACTTCTAAGCCGAAAAAAATCAAAGCAAACGAGATCTTAAATTGCTATTTTGGCAGAGTACACTTAAAAACAAACATCAAACATGCGATTCCTCCATAATATTTGACATTTAAAATTTGCATGGCACTTTTGACAGGCACACATTCCTTTTATTCATTCATTCTATTTTGTAAATTTAAAAGTAGTATGCGCATTCATTCTTTAAATAATCAATAATGTTAACTGAATCTACCTAAACCATACTAGAAAAATTATTAAAAATATTAATTATTAAATTATTCACTTTCTCTTACTACCATTGGGTTGTCTGGAAGAGATCTCTTCATAGAGATAAGTTCGCCCTTGCACACTATATTTGTAAATTACGTTTCTTTTGTGTTTATGCAATAAAGTATATATATACTAGTGTGCCCTTAAAGACTTCGTGAAGCGGTCGTTAATTTCATTCTTGTCGTTAGGAAGAATTGCTGGCGACTGCGAATATGAAGACTGAAAAGATTGAATGTTGGTTTAGTTTTTTTTTTATTAATGTAGCTTTTTCCGAGCAAATGGGAGAAAATTATATTTTGAACTCTACATTTTGGGGTTGTGCTGTGTGTGGGTAAGACTATTGCATTAGTAGTAAGATCTTATACATCTGTCTGGCTATTAAAATGTTGTGTAAATATGTACAAGCCTACTTAAAGTAAGAAGCTCGAATAATCAAGCTTTGTTTAAACCAGACTAATCTGTTGATTACCAAGCTAATCAAATGTTTGAACTTTCTACGTTTTGAGCTACTCCGCGTTGGGCTAATGCGGTGTCCCCATTTTTTATTTATCTGACTGTAATTAGAAATAAAATCTTTACACATGACTTCATGCCTAGATCATCTCTTTAGTTAAAAAGTACTTATATATAAGTAACCGCACTAAGGCTCGTATTTATAAAGCGATCTCTAGATTGAGAGCAATCTTGAGTGAAGTCAGTTCGTTTTGTACTGAAATGACATTTCTGATACGAAGATCTCAAGAGCTGATTATAATAACTGGCCTAAGTATCACTTATCTAGGACATCAAACTTTTATTTTTCTTTCATGAGTATCAAAAAATATCTTAACCATTTTTTTTTTATTTTAGGTTTTTCACTGTCATAAAAACATTTATAAGAGCAGAATCATGTTATACAAAAAAAATATCCAAAATGAATCCTCGAAGAGCAAATCCGTGAGTCAGCTGATTACTGTGAGCTCATAATACCAAGCTCTGTTGGTGTCATCTTCCAAGAATACCATAATTAAACCAAGATTTAGGAATAAACAACTGTGGTAAGGAAATAACATTGCTAAAACCATAGCTGTATACCGGGTGTAAGGGACAGCGTCCCGCAAACTGATAGGGGTTGCTCAGTCAACGAAACTGAACAACTTTCACCAGGAAATTCTTTCAGGAGATGAAAAGAAAATTTTACCTTCTCATACAAAATGATCACCTCAATCAGACAATTTGTATGGAAAAGCAAAACTTTTTTTTTACTTCCTGAAAAAAAAATCCTATACTATTATTTACGTTCATTTCTTTATTTTAAATACAGGGGCATAAAATCCAGTGTAATATGTTAATTTTTCTTCCATGTTAGACTGGGAGTGAGAAAAACATAGAATGTACCAGCTGCATTTCCTCCCGAGTATGTTGTTAAAGCCAGCTAAGGGATACGAGGGTTTCAGTATATTGCAATTTAGGCGATGGGCTGACAACCTGTGACTACAGCAATATACCTACAAATTTTATCTTAATTTATCTTAAATAACCCTCCAAACTATGTCAGACGTGGCGGAACGACTTTTGCTTAGGTGATTAACGCTCTGCTAACACCATTAGGGATAAAAGCGTGATTATATGTATGTATGTAACATGTTACTAAATATAGTTATGAGAGACGATTATCCTACTAAAGCTCTTACCCCCTTCATAAAGTAATGTGCTAACAGCCCTTTTTTGAACTACACCGCTTACTTTGTGTACCAAATACGATCATGGCACTACATTGTAGGCTCAAAGTGATAATTATAATATCTCGTGTCCTTGGGTCCTTAAAGGGAACATTACTATGCATTTGTGGCTTCGTTCATAATGATGCGTGTATGATATCATAGGACGAGGATAGACTTAATGAGTATTATAAACATAGGACAGAGGGCTATGAAGAGATGGTTACGGGACCATAGTCTTATTATATTGGTCACAACTTATTTCTTTTTCTAAAGCTTGACCATTTTTTTTTCTCTTATTAATAGGTACATTAATTTCAAGACAAATGTCCGACTTGCTACCTTTGTCAGAGAGACTGCATTTGGCCATTTCCCTGCAGTTATGGAGAAAAATGACGCACGCGAAAAAAGATATATAGCAGTATTTAGCACCACCCTGTATCAAAAACATCGATACAGGGTAATCACTACCTGCCTTTGACTATAAGTGATACCAATGAATAAATAAAAAAATATGAAAAACCATCGCCAATACTCTACCTTTTCTTTTGCCACACGATTTGATCACCTTTGCTCACAATAAAAAAAAACAAAACCAACAAGCAACGGGTGTAATTGCAATCATCCCGTTACAGTTACGGTGCAGACTTCCTTTATTTATCCAGTAGTCCAGCCAGCCCTCCGACTGGTGATCAATTATAGACGCTCGCGATCAGATGGCAGAAAAACTGAGGGCCATTAGAAACACAGTTACGTAAAACGAATAACGCTACAGGGCTACAGCTAGTCGATGCGGTAAAAATACTAAAAACTAGTCGTGGCCAAGAAGGGATTCTGTGAAGCTGTCTCCTTGCAACGGTTTGCGGGAAGTAGGGCTGATCTAAGTGTTTACGAGAGAACTGTCTGGGGAGGACGCGAATGTAAAGTAACATATGCAATAATCTTTGGATATGTTTTAGTCTGTCCGGATAGTAAAATTTGGTTTATTATATATTTTTGGCTGGCTAGTCGTACCTTCACAGTTAACTAATCTGTAGATAAATCTACAAGAAATAACCATAAATTTTATTTTGAGACGAAACAACAACAACATTTAACACGCATTAGTTATACGGCGGCGAGCTTTAGTTCAAAGCCCAATAAAATTGTTATTAAACTAAACTAATGCAATTCACCAAGACATTCACAAAATTTCTCTCCGACAGCAACAAGACAAAGAAAGACACACAGTTTTAATAAACACGCGTGACCGAGCATCTGATGGATCCGAGTCACTTCGCAAACCACTTTATTATACAATATCAATAGAATCCACTCTTGCGCATGGTCAAGTAACGGACCGCGCAGTCAATGGGATTGAAAAACAAGTATACCCACTTCTTGACGACACTGATTGTGTACCAGTTGACCGTTCGTATTAAGTGTCTTTGGTCGTAGAAGATAATGGTCTACAGCTGGTTCTGTCAGCTGTAGAGCTTGGAAAACAAATGACTATCGATTAAGAGTCAAGAACTTATGGGCATGCTGTAAAAACCAGCTAAGGGATCCGAGGGTTTCAGTATACTGCAATTTAGGCGATGGGCTGACAACCTGTGACTACAGCAATATACCTACAAATTTGATCTTAATTTATCTTAAATAACCCTCGAAACTAAGTCAGACGTGGCGGAACGAATTTTGCTTAGGTCATTAACGCTCTGCTAACACCATTAGGGATAAAAGCGTGATTATATGTATGTATGTAACATGTTACTAAATATAGTTATGAGGCGATGGGCTGACAACCTGTCACAACTGCAATATACGTACAAATCTGTCTTAAATAACTCTCCAAACTTTGTCAGACGTGGCGGAACGACCTTTGTTTAGGTCCCACCCCATTAGGGATAAAGGCGTGATTATATGTATGTATTTAATTTATGATCTTTTCTAAAGACTTTATATTTAGAAAAGTCAAATTGACTCGCCATGCCTTTGCTTTGGATTCTGTCTTAGATCTAGTTTTAAAATTTGTTTGATTCTTTTTAGCACTAGATCAAATTAAAAAACTAATCAAACTTAATCAGCTAGCAAAAGAAATCACGACAGGATCGCCACGACCGTTAGCGCCACCTAACTGTACATAATAGGTCCTACAATACCAGAGACAGGCTAGCCATAGCCACCCATCCACGTATCCGCCGGATAATTGCCTCGTCCCCCGTCAATCGTTGAAACCTGAAGCAGGTGGGCATAGCAAAAAATATGCCAATTAATATATGGTGAAAGGCACGTGCTTAAAGCAAATATTTAGCGCGAGTATGCGGCTTAAAGTTCGTCGAACTGCGGTTGAAGTATTTGGTTCAGTTCAAATCATACCGCAGAGTTTGGTTCTGTTTGGATCTTGGCAAATTTATTGGTAACTAGCGCATCAAGACGAGAATACTCTACTTGAATCAATCTGTGATTCAAATTCCTACTAGATGGTGTCATTAGAAAAGTTTCAACGATAATTTTATTCAAATTATTTAACCTCCGCAGTTGCCACCTAATTTCAAAAAAATTCAATCTTGTTCATCATCATGGCTATTACATTAAAAACTCTACAATTAAGATACATTAAAATCAATCCCGTGGGTATAATTAATGTTCTTCTGGCATTAATGTAAACTGCTAGCATTAACCAGTTTAGCTGCTGTATAAATAAATGGGGTCTTTAACACAGTTGAATGTATATGGCAGTCGTCAGCTGAGTGTACGAAGTTGTTCAAGGTTTTTGTTTTAGTTTCAGAACCGGCATACCGACACTTCATTTCCAATCATTATAAACATATTTTAGTTCTTCAAATTCAATATTCTTCTGTCTCTTCTGATTTTTTCTTTTTCATTATTAGTTTGCTTCATGTTTTATAAGCTTTTCGTATTTTTTATGTCTTTGTTGGTTGTTGTTAGTGAGGAGGGGCAGATGTTCTGTTTTGTTTGCCACAAATTCTCAGATATACGGCAGTATCCATCAAAGACTAGTTTAACCTTATCATTTCCACGTCAGACTTGCTTTTGCTTGTTAGTAATGTGGCCTCTTTAAACTTGCGCGTACGCCGCAAAATTAACTTTAATCTCGAATAATTTGCATATGTTATGCAAATATTCCTGATCACCGAGCTCCAGGCGGCGGTGTGCCTTGTACTGTCATGTTGGATAGTTCCAAGATACATACGCTCATTTCTGTCAAGTTGTTTATCAGAAGAAGGTATATCTTGTACCGACCAACAGCCTATGGGTGACATATCTTGATGATGTTATTTTGCATTCCGCGTAAAATATATTTAAAACACGAAACAGATCTTCTTCTTTCACTTAAAAGCTGGGCTCTTGTCGGTGGAGCAACTTCCATTTTTGTCTATCATTGGCCAGTTCTTTGAAACAGATCATGACATCAAAACTGATGGATGTACCAATCAAAAGTAGTGAAGAAGCAAATAACAAAACACAAAAAGAACCTGATGATGAAACTGATAAAACCTTGGAAGCATTAAAAATAACCTGAAGTGAACTAATCGCCATCTTTTTACCCATGACCTGCGGTTCATCTGCCAGCAACCAATTTGTTCACGCCATTTCTGTATAAACGGTTTCCCCTTATTTGACCTTCTTCTCATTATAGGAAGCGGTATGCGGATTGTCAATGTAATGGTTTTTTTATATTTTGTAAGTTGCATACAAAACTTACATAGAAGTATGTTACTAATCTAAGGTAAGCCTGCTTTATGATTACATCGATGTAAAAATGTTCAAAAAGGTGAATTAGCCTGAATAACGATGTTAATTAGGTTAGTGTTCATTAAGAATAAGATTCTTATTTAATACTTGATGTAAAGTACTTTTGCATAAAGACTTTATAATACTAAACTAACTAATGTAATGTCACTAATGGTACTATTACTTGTAGAGTGAATCGGTACGATAGTGGTTAGTTGTATTATTAACTGGACCTTTTAAAGGTATCAAGAGATTTAAGTAGATAACAAATACCACAGGATCGAAGAGAAGAACATTCAAGAAACTTACACTTACTTAGAAAAAGAAGGCTAAGGGCAGCAACACACAGGCGTCACTTAGTTTTACGTAGAGCGTAAGGTGTCGCATGTGTGTTGTAGGCAATGCAAAAAGCATTGACAGTGACGCCTGTGTGTTGCTGCAGTAAAAAGAAAACTTCAAATAAAAAGTTTTACAAAATCTAGTGGCCCTGACTACAATACAATACAGTATTGTATTGTAGGCAGACTATAATTACTAATTATCTTACATGTTATTAGTATTGTCTATTCTTATAATAACAGCAAACAGACACAAACTAAGCTGAAACTAAGTACATAAGTTTGCTAAAATATGTTGACACTTATCGTAGAACGATTCTTTATTTATTCAGCCACCTAGCTAGATCAATGACGGTACCGTTAAAATACCCCACAAAAACATTTATCTATGACTGCATCAGTGTTACCAAGATAAGCACCCTTGATATCAGGCACAGTATTTGATTTGGATGTTTATTCACTCACGGAATGACGTTATGACAGCAGATCCTTGATACCACTGCAGAAGATGAGAAGCCATTTTGTAAGAATTGTTAAATAATAAGGTTTAAATCGTTATCGACGTAAACGATGCTTCACGTTACATACGAAGTTTTGAATAAAATATTTATTTAATAACAACAAGAGGTTGCAGATAGAATCGCCTGGAGAGATAAAGTGGAGGCCTTTGTATAGTAGTGGGACGACCTATAGGCTTTTAAAAAAAAACTATTCATTCTTATATTGTGAGATTAGAATATATGATTTTTTTATCAGGAAGATTCTTACGTAAAATCCCATTTAAGTAGAGGGATTGTACCTTACAAGTCTACGATTACGATGATAGATTCCTATTACTATGGCATGACTTTTGTCATCAAGTTCTATCTTCAACACACCAGACACAAATCAATGTAGTGCACACAAAACGTGATTGCAAGATTTAATGGTCTGTTAACTTTAAATTGGATTGAATCCCCATCAAATAGAAGACAGATCGTTATGGGTAATTGGACATAACGTCTCATCTGTCCATCTGTTAGTAACCTTTAAAGGTTTGAGTTATCATGCTTTGAATTCAACATCAACAGCCTAACAGCATGGTTGACCTTTTACTGGTAGTTTTAAAGTATCTTTTCTACAATCTCCGTAGTTGTTATGCCTTTCTCTAAATATTGAATAATTATCGTCCTCACTCAAAAACCAGTCAGTAATGACACCCCCCCAATATCTGTAGCCCTAAAAAAAGTAAACCCTCATATACCGAACTTTTCCTCTCAGAAAAAAGTCAATCCCTACTTATAACCCTTTCTTCACGTCCCTCTAAATACTTGTCAAGGGAACTTAAGAGCCTACCTGCCTTTCAAATTGTGTCCCTTCCGCCAGGTATTTGTTGATTTGTAAGAAATTCCTTGAAGTCACGTACAGTCGTTTGCAAAGGCTTTTGAAACATGATATCCTCCTCTTAGAATGTAGTACTTTTGCAAATATGCTAGACATTTTACATGCAATGAGAAATCTAAGAATAGTGGATATAGGATTGAATAAATATTATCATATAACGTTCAATGCGAACGCTTCCCGTTTCCCTTTTGCAATTTACATGAAATAAAAACAACAAATAATGACCTTAGCATTCCTCGTTTAAAGTACCAGGGGCTTATAAGCTCTAACAATAATCCTATTCAGAGCAAACCGAGTCGGAGGTAACGCAATTGAACATATGAGGAGCATGCCTCGGGCTTTGCTTTAGTTAGCAATAGGGCTGGTCAACTCTTTTATAAAGTTCTTAAATAATTTATTTTGCTTTGAATAAAATATTAAAAATAGTAATATTCAAAGTGAATAGTAGTAGCCAGCAAGTTACATCTATCGATCATCATCGATCAAATTTATATCCAGCAGAAAGATTGCCCAGATTGTCAATTCATGTTTTATATTGATGTTATCAATACTTTGCGCCCAATCAACATTTTGACCATAGCTAGCAAAAAACTGCCCTTATCAAAAGGGTCCAAATCTTGGCAGACCCTACCAGGCAACCATAACACATAACAAGAGGGCACACAATAGGGCAGCTGAGCACGGGCCGGGCAAAGGCAGTGCCTAACAAGGTGTAAAACCAGATCCAGGCGGTTATGCCTGCGAGAGGAAAATAGAAGAGCTGGCTGTTTGGGTAACAATGCTGTACAAATGAGGCGTATTATTGAGCCTTTCGGCGTTTTATTACGTACTTGAATAGAGTAGGAATTTTATGCCGAGTCCAACCACTGAGTTAAATGAATGATACTAAGGGCCGTATTTGTAATCAGCTCTCATGAGTGACAGCGAGTTTGAGTTCGTATCAGAAATGTCATTTCAGTGCCAACTGGCCTGTCAAATCTATACTTAATATTGCTCTCAAGTTTGATATTGCTTCATAAATACGAGCCTAAATGCCTGAAAGTTCGATAATTGACTACAAATAGTTTTGACGACCATAAAACAATAAATTTTAAATAGAAGAATTTTAAATAAAAATTAACATACAATGTCTACCTCTATTAATGAAAAAAGAAAATACTCTGATCCATCAAAGAACAAGGTACAACAAAAGGTACTAAAAGAAAAATAAGTAAATGTTAAGGTAATACTTACAAAGTATCGCTATTTTCTAGAATCACGTTTAGCTAGCAAAAAATTTATACATACATACATACATATAATCACGCCTTTATCCCTAATGGGGTAGGCAGAGCGTAAACGACCGAAACAGAAGTCGTTCCGCCACGTCTGACAACGTTTCGAGGGATGATTTATAGGTATATTGCTGTAGTGACGGGTTGTCAGCCCATCGCCTAGATTACAATATACCGCCTCGGATCCCTTAGCTGATTTTTACAGCATGCCCGGGAAGAAATGCAGCTGGCAAATTCTATGTTTTTTTTCTTGCTCCCAGGCCAGCATGGAAGCAAAAAATTTATAAGAGACGAAAGAAACTCATTCCAATTTTATGTTCATGGTTCTTTTGGAGTATAAATTCTTAACTTAATTTTTGAAGTACCATTCTATACCACAAAATGAAGAAAAATAATGGAGTTTAGTATAAAATTTATTATTATTACGGTCGGTTGCGGATTGCTTTTGAATTATAGGCCTATTAACACAACGTTAATGAACAATAAACGAACATCGAGACGAAACATTGTATCGGTTATGGGACAAAGAATTTTATAGCATTCTTTGGATGACCCAATTTAAATTTATAGCTATGTGATAATATAAGTAATATTATTAAGCAAGAACAAACAATTTTAATGTTATTTCTATTTTAAGGTTCATAAGAAAAAGCCACTACCTACTTAGTAAGTTTTATTTTTAGACAGGACATAAAATTAATCCATTCTCATTTTTAAGCATCTATTTTTAACTTTCACCACTTCAATAACCATTTCAGATTGCGATAGTTTCTACGCTCTACCAAGCCACTATCGCTGGCAGCACGAAAAGCTCTAAAACCTTTTTTTGCAAAGAAAAGAATGTTGGCAGCGAAAGTGGCCAGTGTTTCAATACCATAGCGGGCATCTGCGCAGACGCAGGCCAGCCAATTAGAGGGAATGCGCAATGGCACGGTACACACACAGGGAGATACGACTTATAGCGCCTCCGGGCCATACGTCTAATCTGTACTTGCAAAGGCTAGATTACGTGTTCCATAGCTTAATTTAAGACCAAATGCATTGTGGCTTGTGCTATTATCAATTAGTACTGCTACGGTCGTAAATGTAGTTTTTCATGCAAATTGATGATAAATAACAGTATTCTTCTTCTTTTCGTGCCCATGGATTTTATATTACCCACTTACAAGACGAATAAAATTCACATTATTAAAAATATGCCTTGAAGCGTTTCGTAATTAAAGCAAGTAGACGCGAGTCATGTTTTTATACAACATGATATTAAAAACCTACAAGACTGTGATGTAGATGACATATTTCATCCCACTCGTAAAGATATGCCCGACGAGAGCGCAGTAATTAACATCATCATTAAAAAAGAAAAAGAAATGGTGGAGTTATCTTGACGCATAAATTACTTAAAAAGGAAGATGTTTTGCAAGTCGCATTCGAGCACCTCCATTCCTTAAAAATACTTTAGTTATCTGTTTACGAGAGATTAAGAAAGAATCTGGTTTTGATCCGCCTGTACGTGTGTCCCTTAAAAGGAGAGCCGTCGACAATGGCCTGGGAACTGAGCTCATTTGAGGAGAAAATATTATTCCTGCGCCTGCGCTCAGTTCTCGCAAATCGCTTTTTAAATGGAACTGGGGACGTGTCGTGAACAAATATGAAGAAGTGATGATGAGTGCTGCTTGATATGAGCGAGGCTATATATGGAACGTGTTGACACTGGGGCGAGATACACTTACTATGTAGTGTAATCTTAACGGAGTATGATGGATTTAATAGGGGCAAACTGTTCCATTACAGTAGTTCCTAGATGGAGTACGCACGAGTATAAACAAAGAGATTCAACTTGTATTTCCTAGGCAACGAAAGTGACTTGCGTCATGCCACGTCGCCTTGGGCTGAGCAAACAGGGGCTGGAGTATGATATCACCCGGATTATCACTATTTATCAACGCTATTTATCCACTAGATAACGAGATAATTCAGGCGCCGAGTCGGATAGCTTATCTCGTGGCTGTAACACCGGACAGCAGGCTATTTCCAATTCTAAATATTGATTTCTGTAACACTGTAATTTGTAAGTCATGATTTAAATTAACATGTGTAACAGATACCGTCGCGTGGTTCCAACGTTCATACCATCCCATATTTGTAGGATATAATGAATCGTTCACAAAAACTTCTTTCATTAAATTCGGCGTTTTTTCCTCCGTGCCAGTGGTCCACAAAAAAGTCCGGGACGAAGCGAGTCGAGACGAGAGCGAGTCAAACCGCGATGACCTTGCACGCGCTAACGAAGGCTGCACTCCGTACAAGGTTCCAACAAAAAGGAACAAAACGGCCCGCGTAAAGACCTGCCACAAAAAATAAACTAATAAGAGCAGAGATGTTCGGACCTCGGGACATCAGGCGAGTGCGATGCCCGGGTTCGATGCGGTTTTGGTCAAACTTGCACGTTAAAATTTTAAACATCCTTTCGAAGCTTCAAAGATTTTTGACGAAGATTTCGTACAATTATCGGTTCCGCGGAATCAGCGGCATTCAAATCGAACTCATTTGTAAATGTGATCCGATCACGAGTATGTTAAGTGGCATTGTAATAAAATTTAAGAGCACTGTCTTCTCAAATCGCGATTTTTTCCTTATTTGTGCCCTTTGAGCGCGCCGTTTGGGAGAGCAATTTTACTCATTTTCGGCGAACAACCATTTCTGTATGGATATGGATCGAAAACATCGTAAAAGTTAAGATGTTGTTCCATATGGGGTGTAATAAACATAATGTACATAAAGAGAACGTTGAATGTAATCAAAATGTAAATATAGAGGTGTTTCAATTTTGGGAATGTCAGGCGGTAGAATTTTAATAAAAAATACTTGTCATAGGTTCAGTGCCTTATAAATTGGATCCAATGCGTAAATAGAACAATGTGTTGGAGTATTGGTATCATTACACCAGACCCGGTGCGAATTGGGTTACATTGATATGCTTATCAGACGAACACCAATCTCGAATGGTTGTTTGTATCCAACCATGTAGTGATTTTACGAGGAATTTCGTTATTTCATCAGATAAGGCATATCAATAAACTGATGTCACGTAGGTAGGTTTTATGACCTTTGCAATTCCTTTTTAGACTTTAATATAACTTTCAGCAACGATTTGCATATTAATTAATATAATAAAAATGCTTTAAGATTAGTATGTTTGCTTAGCAAGACTTTTACTGCTTCGTAAGCGAGTACCATATTTATTATTATGGTCATCATTTATGACCATTAGTCAAAATAATTAACGAAACCTATGTCTCGACCTTTGCCCTATATAGTTTTATTACCGCTTTTATCTTATAAATATGCATAATTTTCTTTTTCTAAGTAATCCGACCACTAAACCAACACTTTCATGTTATGGAACGTGGTACCCGAGCCCCATAACCATTTAAGTTAATCTTGATACTTAATAGACTTGATACTTGCTACTCTAGAATGTCGCAGTGCTCTAGTTGCTTCTGGTCGATTTGAATAATGTCTGGTGTTGATGTACGGTTATTGTAGGACTAGAGGGTTGCCAGATGTCTGGTTATCTAGTCCCGATATTTCGGAAATTATACCTTATAATTACCTTTCTTTGACGCGTACGATGATTTAATACTTATCTATCAAACAAACGGTTTGACTCGAATAAGTACGTAGATTTTGGTTTGAGTCCAAACAATGTGATCCTTGATTTGACAGATTTGACACACGCTTACGTGTGTGCTGTGAAATCAGTTTAAAAAAAATGTGCTTATTGGTTTGCTATTAACGCCGTTTGTTTGTGATGTGGAGTGGTAACAGTGAAATGGAGGCTCGTAGTAATTTAATAACTTTTGCTTCAAATAATTATCAATGTCAATAATAATACCTCAGTTAATATTGTTTAATATTGTAAATATTAGTCGCTAAGCCATGTCAGAGGCCAGTGCTAAGCATTGGCGGTTTGAAAACTCTGACCTAATCTCTGGGTCTGGTGCGCCTTCTGGGTTGCGGAGGTCAGATGGCAGTCGCTCTGCTTAAAAACCAGTACCCTCGTTCAATTCCCTAGATTAGGTAGCCAACACCGTGAGATACGGGATAAGACTAAGGAGGTGATGAGTTTAGTAGACTGGCAACAGTGCGCTATCGACTATAGGACTGGTTGAGAAGCTGCTACAAACAGTACCTACTAGTGCATTGTTCTACGTTGCGGTCTATCTTTAACATTTTACCAAAATATCCTCACTTCAATAAGTCTGGCAACACCTCGGTATCGACTATAGGACTGGTTGAGAAGCTGCTACAAACAGTACCTACTAGTGCATTGTTCTACGTTGCGGTCTATCTTTAACATTTTACCAAAATATCCTCACTTCAATAAGTCTGGCAACACCTCGGTATCGACTATAGGACTGGTTGAGAAGCTGCTACAAACAGTACCTACTCGAGCATTGTTCTACGTTGCGGTCTATCTTTAACATTTTACCAAAATATCCTCACTTCAATAAGTCTGGCAACACCTCGGTATCGACTATAGGACTGGTTGAGAAGCTGCTACAAACAGTACCTACTCGAGCATTGTTCTACGTTGCGGTCTATCTTTAACATTTTACCAAAATATCCTCACTTCAATAAGTCTGGCAACACCTCGGTATCGACTATAGGACTGGTTGAGAAGCTGCTACAAACAGTACCTACTCGAGCATTGTTCTACGTTGCGGTCTATCTTTAACATTTTACCAAAATATCCTCACTTCAATAAGTCTGGCAACACCTCGGTATCGACTATAGGACTGGTTGAGAAGCTGCTACAAACAGTACCTACTCGAGCATTGTTCTACGTTGCGGTCTATCTTTAACATTTTACCAAAATATCCTCACTTCAATAAGTCTGGCAACACCTCGGTATCGACTATAGGACTGGTTGAGAAGCTGCTCGACCTGCCTGGTACTCTGGCACCTACGCTAAGAGTGGGCGACTGCGACTGCGACTGCCTACGAGCAGTACCTACTAGTGCTTTGTGCTATGATGTGCTTTTATGTCGATTATCTTCTTCTTAGCGAGTGGATTCTCGAGTCGAACAACAACCCGAACCCGAACCCTGGTGTCAGAGTTTTCAAACCGCCTAGTAGCACAGATATTAGGCCTCTGGCATGATTTCAGTAACGACCACTATCACAGACAGCGACCGAGACGTTGGCGATTATTACCTGACTACACGGGATATAGAGGTGCCGTTTTAGTATTAGGTATTCAAAGTATAGCAGCAAAGTAAGTAAATAAAACTGATAAGTTAGGAATGCAAAGTTAATGTTACGAATTCAATATCATACCAATTACATTACATATAATCACGCCTTTATCCCTGATGGGGTAGGCAGAGCGTAAACGACCTAAACAAAGGTCGTTCCGCCACGTCTGATAAAGTTTTAAGAGTTATTTAAGATAAATTTGTAGATATATTGCTTTAATGACAGGTTTTCAGCCCATTGGATTATACTGAAACCCTCGAATCCCATAGCTGGTTGTTACAGCATACTCGGGTGAAAATGCAGCTGGCACATTCTATGTTTTTCTCTCGCTCCTAGTCCAGCATGGAAGAGTCATACCAATAATGTATCGTACTTTATTTAATCAATCTTATGTGTGGCGTTTTTGCCCTCTCAACGAAATTATTTTGTGACGACGTTTCTTCAAAGGAAATTGAATCATGCTTAATGCTTTTTAAAGCTGGCCTCACTACAACCTTATTTATTATCGTGTCGCGGTAATCCTGATGCATTTTTGGCTTAAGCACTTAATGTATGTTCATCATCATTTATTTTCAGTTCAAGGATTATATCCAAAAAGTCCTCATACTTGATGCGATTAACAGTCCCATGACATCATTAGGTAAGCACATATAATATTATATATTAGGTACATACATACATATAATCACGCCTTTATCCCCAATGGGGTAGGCAAAGCGTAAACTATCTCAACAATGGTCGTTCAGCCCATCGCCTAAATTGCAATATACAGAAACCCTCGGTTCTCTTAGCTGTATTTATAGCATGCTCGGGTGGAAATGCAGCTGACACATTCTATGTTTTTCTGTCGCTCCCACACCAGCATGGTAAATAGTATGTAGGTATACAAGTTAAATCTGAAAACTTCCATAGACGTAGTAATTTACTGCTAAGCTGGAATGGAGACTTCTTATCAGCTAATCTGCTAAATATAATCAAAAACGTACGGGCAAATTTATTGCCATAATTAAGTATGATATACCAGGTATAAAATGCGGTTCATATCTTAGATCTATCCTCCCTTCCCTCTCCTTGAACCTTTGAGTTTGAGGTCAAGATCTAACAGCAATAAGCGTAATCTTAAACTCTCAATATTGGTGTCAATTCAGCAAAAACACGAGTTAACAATAATAAGTCTATAACTATTATTTTCTGTCCCGTCAGTTAAAATTATATTTTAAAATTTCAACGGGGTGTAAGAGACAGCGTCCCACAAACTGATAGGAGTTGCTCAATCAAGGAAACTGAACATCTCCACTTGGAAATTCTTTCAGGAGATGAAAAAAGAAATACTTTACCATACCAAATGACCACTTTGATCAGTATTTTTTATGCAATTGCCTATTTTTTTGCTTCGAGAAAGAATTACTCGATAAACGGTGTTCAGTATCGTCGACTGAGCGACCCCTATTAGTTTGTGGGACGCTGTTCATTACACCCTATATAGAGTCTTAAAACGACATGGTTATCATAAGCCTCTCTCTACTAATACTAATTTTAATCAAGTCGTGTTTTTGCCGAATCAGTGCTATTATCTGTACATCGGCCATAAACAATATAATTCGCTTTGCAATCACAGTGGGCGAGCTTTATTCATAAAACTACTATTAAATTTGCCTTTGGATATTTAACTAAATGAGTTAGCAAATAAGGTTATCTATACATTTGTATTTTCTTCCATGCTGGCCTGGGGGCGAAAGAAAAACATAGAATGTGTAATTTATAATTAGTCAGTCATCGTCTGCCGTTTGGGTATCGAGTCAATCGACCCGATGAACCCTGGTGTCAGTTTTTAAACCGTCTAATAGCACAGTTAACTATCAAAGACAGCGACCGGGACCGACAGCTTAACGTGCCCTCCGTAATCGGCCTGCATTGTTCTAACCAAACTGGAGAAAATCTCACAACTTGATAAATATCAAGTTTGTGTTCCCTGGGAATCGAACCCAAGACCGGACCGTGAGCCAATGGCTCTGACCACTAGAACACGGAGGCAGTACATTACACATTTGAAACTTAAATTATTGTTCATTGAATAGAAAACGTTTACGTAACACTCGTACGTACCTATAGTTCACTTTACCTTGTATCAAATGAAGTTATTTCATGTGAGTATTCGTTGAAATATTATTAGTACTTTAATGACCAACTTCGTAGAAAAGTTGAATTAGATGAAGTCATCAAATAGTTATGTGAATTAATTTTAATATTTGATTGACCGATTTGATTCGAGTCGTAAAATTGTATACATCTCAAAATTTCTACTATGTCATAAAAAGTTCAATGTTTGATAATGACGTTGCAGAATCTCAGATCATAAGATTAGATAAGAATATAAGTTAATGCACAGAAAAGACACGATATAGAAATAAAACAAATAGTAGTACAAATAGGCGGCCTTATTGAAGCAGCAACTTTTTGCAGGCAACTTTAGGGCACAGGAAATTAAAAGTTGAACTACTGGGCTAATATACATGGTTTATAAAATGTAGAATTTATAAGAAGAGGAATTCTGATTCTGTTTCGTAGAAATTTGAGTCAAAGTTATGGGATACAGTATATAAAAAAAATAACTCGAGGCGAACTTGAAAGACCAGTATAATTGAGCAGTTTTACACGTCAAAGAAGAATAATGTTCACCATCATACAGACGGGAAACTATCAGGATTCTAAATAAACGCTATTCTATACAACCCTGGTGCACTATAAATCCTAGTGACACCTTCATAAACACTCTGGCTTTTTACTTATGCGCATGAGTTTAATTTATAGGTATAAAAAATCAAGCCTGTACCTCTAACTGGGTGGCCAGAGCGTCTAAAGCCTAGTGACATCAAATTTCATTTTCAACTTGAGTCTATGCCAGGCTAACCCTGATGTTACAGTCTCAACTCTAGCCACGTAGAGTCTGGCCTAGTTTTATTAGCAAAAAACAGGGCATAATAATGTTTATGATTAATTATACAAACCCATTGTTGTTAAGTATAGAAAAAAAAATTACATACACACATATAGTCACGCCTTTATCCCTAATGGGGTAGGCAGAGCGTAAACGACCTAAACAAAGGTCGATCCGCCCCGACTGACAGTTTTGAGGGTAATTCACGATAGATTTGTGGTATGTTTCTGTAGTGATAGGTTGTCAGCCCATCGCCTAAAACACAATATACTGAAACCCTGGGTTCCCATAGCTGGTTCTCACAGCATACCCGGGAGGAAATACAGCTGGCATATTTTATGTTTTTCTCTCGCTCCCAGGCCAGCATGGAAAAATAACTTTAATCATAAATAATTTATGTTATATTATCTTGAATGGCATGACAAGGAAAATTATTTTTAAATTATACGCCAAGATATCACAGAAAGTCTACGGTTAATAAATTTAACCAGTCGCCTCTTCCTTGGTGGAATTATCAACGGAGCAAATTTTATCAGTTCATCTTCTTAGAAACGAGCATCATCGTGTACGTCATACATCATCATCATCTCCCTAGCTTTATCCCGTATCTCACGGGGCAGCTTCCTAATCTAGGGGATTGAACGAGGATACTGGTTTTTACACAGAGCGACTGCCATCTGACCTCCGCAACCCAGAAGGGAAACCAGACCCAATCCTAGATTAGGTCAGAGTTTTCAACCCGCCAATGCTTAGCACTGGCCTCTGATATGGCTTAACGACTAATATCTAAGGTATTAAACGATATTAATCGGGACCAACGGCTTAACGTGCCTTCCGAAGCACGGAAAAAGCACCGAATAAACGTACATATGAAATTCGAAAACCGAAAAACACATTGGTACGTGGTGGGATTCGAACCACGACCTCCCGTTCAGGAGGCAGCGGCCCTATCCACTACACCATCGGGCTCTCCGTGTACGTCATACATGACCATAAATATAGCAAAACGTGTATATGTAACTTTTTCCATGTGCCAGCTGCATTTCCTCCCGGGCATGCTGTAAAAACTAGCTAAGGGAACCAAGGGTTTCAGTATATTGTAATTTAGGCGATGGGCTGACAACCTGTCACTACAACAGTATACCTAGAAATCTATCTTAAATAACCCTCAAAACTTTGCAGACGTGCGGGAATGACCTTTGTTTAGGTCGTTTATGCCTACCCCATTAGGGATAAAGGCGTGATTATATGTATGTATGTGTATGACCCCTTAATACGAATTAAACCAAGAACTTTATATTTCTAATCAAAACAAGAATATTGATTCACATAATCTAAGACTCGTAGACAATAAAATAATCGAAACCGCATTTGACCACAGCACCGTTGATTGAATTCCTTCCCCATATTACTGTATCCTATTATGGACACCATGTTATCTACAGGGTGTCCCGCAGTGCATTACGTGTGAACATTTTAATTGGGTAGCAGACCGCTGGGAGAACACCCTTGGCCAGAAATAGGATTATTATATTGGGAATAACTGTGGTCATTTGAACCAATACAATACACATTTAGTGTGGGGGAACTTGACGAAACAGTTTTAAAAACGGTTGGCTGTAAGCCGCTGGTAATGAGATCGTTACTTTGTAGGATATACATAACAATGATGGCAATTCTATCAAACATTATCGTTTTTCCTATTACATACATGCATATAATCACACCTTTATCCCTAATGGGGTAGGCAAAGCGTGAATGACCTAAACAAAGGTTGTTCCACCACGTCTGACAAAGTATTGAGGGTTACTTAAGATAGATTTGTAGGTTTATTGCTGTAGTGTCAGGTTGTCGGCTTATAGTATAAATTGTAATATACAGAAACCCTCGGATCCCTTAGCTGGTTTTTACAGTATGTCCAGGAGGAAATGCAACTGGCACATTCTATGTTTTTTCTCGCTCCCAGCCCAGCATGGAAGAAAGAGTTTTTCCTATTAGTCTTAAAAATACACATCCAGCATGCTATTTCTTTGACAAAATTGTACTTAAAAGTCAATTTGTTAATCATAAACTTACTGACTAATAAGAAAGTAACACATATAATAATATAGGTAACATTAAATTAGCTTATAGTTCTATGCGTTATCCAAAAAAATATACTATAAATAAGTACCTACTTATATTTCACAGTACTATTTACAGCTGCTAAGAAAAATAAACAGCACATTGGAATGTATTTAACTACCGCTATATTTACCGAACGCTATAAAACCCTACTGTGTTTGGAAACCACAAAAATAAACTCAAAAGAACCAAATGCGTTTACAAAATCGTGTCAAAGTGTGAGAAACATCTTTATTTGTGAAGAAAGTCCTAAAGCTGCGCCTACGCATGTGTGGAGAGCATTGTAGCCTTTGTCGTGAGATACAATTTTACTATTCTCAGCACACGACTAAATGTCACATGTAAGAGCACAAATCTTTTCTTTTATGTAGCTTACTACAAATAAAAAACGTGTACACCTTAACGGTATCAGTATGAAATCTGTATCAAATTTAATATCTTTTGAAAATCTGCTAAATACAAAAAATTATATATAAAACCGTGGGAAAACCAATATTTCCATTGATGTTACTCTTCATTATTTCGTCCCATCAATGAGTTGGAGCTTTAAAATTGTAACAGCATAATAAAAGAAACAAAAAAAGTTAAGTGGAATATAAATGCGTTAAAAACAAAACGATATTTTAACCACCCCGCATCTTCCCGCACTAAACCCCACCGATTTGCATATAAACCAGCCACAGGACTGCAACTAACTAAGGTAAAATTACATATAAGTGTTCCAATCCATACTAATATTATAAATGCGAAAGTAACTCTGTCTGTCTGTTTGTTGTTTCTGAAGTCTAAACGGATGAAAGCATTTTGCAAAAAAAAACAACATTTTGGAGGGGTATCACTAAATATGTTAAACTTGTAAATTAAATATGTTAAACTTTTATAGGATCCTATAAATTTTATTTCAGTTGTATAATAAATTAGTTATAAAATGTTTTAATGGTATGTTAACAAAATGTTTTTTTTTCCCAAATGCTTTATTTTTAATGGTAAACGTAGCTTATGACAGTCACACGACGGTACCCTCATTATTTATACTACATTGAGTTTTGAAGATCCTATATTATTTAAATAGGCTTTTTTATACATCAGAAAAAGCACCTAATTTCCTAGGGAAACCCTAAATATCCGTGGGTGAAACCGCAGGACGCAAAGCTAGCATCTCTATAAAATTACCGGTGGCCGTAATCGAACCGCTCGAGTTCTTATCGAGTGCTCGTATTTACATAGGGCTGTCTTGTCCGACATTATATTTACACTTAATGATCCGAGGATAGCGACAGGCGGACAGGAAGATAAGTCTCAGTGGATAAGGTAGACCGGACAACATTGTCACTGTTTACAGAGTAGTTGATATAGTTGATAAGGGTAGATCATAAATTACAGTTCTGTAGTTACAATTTTGCTTAAAGACAAATTTAATAGTCAGAGCAAGAGATAATTGTCAGGGTTATATTTTTTGAGGTTAGAAAATTTTCAGACTTCGTATCCTCCCAACTTGAAATGTCCAGAATGATCACAGGACATAGGGCTGTCTTGTCCGACATTATATTTACACTTAATGATCCGATAATAGCGATAGGCTGACAGGAAGATAAGTCTTAGTGGACAGGGAGATGGACCGGACGGACTACATTGTCAATTTGTAACTGTTTACAAAGTAGGTGAAGAAGTTGATACGTGTAGAAATTGTTATCGATCATAAACTTACAATGACTCGAAACACAAGAAGAGTATCCTCATGATTTTAGTGGAGTCGACGCGATAGAAAGAAATGTGAATACAAAGGAATTATTTAACTGGATACTTAGAGCATTCGAATAGTTTTGATATTTGACTGAAGGTTGTTTTTCGTAAGGTAACCAATTTGCTTATCGCATATTGTGATACTTTTTCATAGATCTCGTAAATATAGTGGTCTTATTCCTAGTATCTAATAAAAGTATACGAATCAGCTATGACAGCTATTCACAACCATGTAAGTTAAATTGGTTACAGTCATAATTGAATTACGATATGAGAAAGCCTACACATAAATTCTAATTATTACGTTTAAATTCTAGTTTTACTGAAATGATACTTAAAAATGAAAATAATAAGTACTTAAATACGAATAAATTTGTACCTGACGTTGCATGAATAGAAAACATGACAAACGTCATGTAAAAGAAGATGAACATGCACATAAAGTAAAATGCATGGGACACAGCAAATTGAATGGGTCGCCGGCCCAGCCTTATTGAATGGCTGCACAACATCATAAAGCAACAACTAACACAGATAAATAGGTACATGGGAAAATAGTTGCAAGCTAAATTATTGACGCAAAGGAAAAACAAACATACGTTAAGGATTTTTTTTTATTGTAGAGAGAGACATCGTCAAAGATCTAGCAAGATTCTAAAATTGCTGCGTAATCCAAATTATTGTATGAACTCATATTTTCTCAAAAACGTTATTGACGCATCGTTTTTGTGGTGTATGACTTTTAAGGATGAACAGAACAACCTAAAAAGTCATAAATCCTAAGATCCAGCTAGACACATCTCTGTTACAGCTTCATAAAAAGACAATTCCAGATAGCGAGAAGAAGAGAACATTAGTCATTTTATCAAAATATGATTAATAATCCACTTTAGAACAGACTAGACTGTCATAAAGCACGTAGCTACATCGTTGCAAAGGGAGGTTTGGATGCTTTCCAACTGAAGCTGATTTCAACTGATATTCATTCCACCATAAACTAGGCTGTCTCAAGAACTATGAGTAACTTTGGTTGTTGATTACGGATATAAAAGCTTGCGTTGGCTTATTTCCGAGTGCATCATAAGGTAGTGGGATTCCTGTTTGTTTGTTTTCAATGCTATACCTATTGTTTGATATAGTTTTGATAAATGGTTCTATCAACGTTAAGTTCTAGTCCAAGAACATCAAACTATAGCACCTAGGGTTGTAGGACTATGACTGTTTGTATTTCTATAGAAGTACGGAGATCTTCAAGTGTCTCATCAAATATGCATCGGAACTTTCTAGACCTGAAGTAGTACCTAGCTCTATACAATGAGAATCGCATGTGAGTTACATCAATCAATAACACAAGGAAGCACAGATAGAGAGCACTGAACGCGAAATTCAACGCATCTGCCAAGAGTCTGGGTCATATTATGGCGCCGGGTTGATTATATATCGACTCTACTATTTTACAAATATTGTTGTTTAATATAATGAATGAGTAATGTTATACCTACATCTCGTCTCTTCTAAGAAGAAGACAGAACTGTTTTTATTCCACGCGAAGTGCGACAAACACATGAATCATAGTTTGCAACGTTAGTAATGACTCCACTTCCTAAATCAGGGTTAGCAATTATACAAACAGCGTTTCATACTTGTATATATGAGGAACTACAAATCAAAAAATTCTACCCCAGACAGGATTTGAACCTGCGTCTCTGGAATGCCGTCCCAAGGCTTTAACCAACAAAGCTACCGCGGTCAGGTCCTGAGCGGTGCAATTAAAGACTGGTAGCTTCTTAGATCGTCATGAGGGGACGTCTTGTTTATTTACGTGAAACCAAGGATTTAGAAGAAAGAGATTCTTCTAGCCAATTGAATGAGATAGAGCTAGATAAATACTAGAACATTAGGGATAATATTTATTGCTCTCCTCAGCCAAATAGATGCAGTGCATCGTACTCCGACTAGGTCGGACGGCGCCACTAGAGACGAACTACATATCCAGAACACAAGAGATTATTGCACCCAACATAGTCATAATCAGGACATTTTTTATACGGGATGTAAGGGACAGCGTCCCGCAAACTAATAGGGGTTGCTCAGTCAACGGAGCTGAACAACTATCAGCAGGAATTTCTTTCACCCGGTATTATGGTTTGTTGGGCTGGGCTGGACTGGACGACTCGATGAATCTATGACTTAATGTACCCTTCAAAACAAGGAATCATCCCAAATGTCATCATTCGTATGGCATATACGGCAAATGTCAGACAATGGAGTAATTCAGTCTGCACTGTTCTACCAAACCAGGAACAACCCTCATGATGGACAAATTAAGGATGACCTCCAAAAAGACCCAATGATAACTTCTAGGATTTCAGAGACTGTTAAAAAATCCAGGATAAGTATTAAGTTTCATACAACCGGTGTTACCAGAGAAGTTGAAGATGCGGGATATAGAGTGCGTTAATTCAAACATAAATTACAAATTTTATAATACTCCGTTTCATACGTTAGCATCTTGCCAATTTAATGAGCTTAAAGCAATAAAGTTAAGACGTTAAAGTCTTTAGTCTTTAGTACTGTACTACCGATTTTAATGATTTCATAAAGAGTTATGGAGAGAGAGTTGAAACTAATCCGAATAAGAACATTCCGTTTAAAGGTAGAGTTCCCTATTTTACAGATCTCTCCCAAAATATACAATACAATACAAAATTCTTTATTGCACAAAGAAACACATACAACAGAAATAAAAAGGAACAAACGTGACAGTACAATATAGGCGGCCTTATTGCTAAAGCAGCAATTTCTACCGGGCAATATAGACTCCTGAAAATTCTTTAAATGGTTTGATACGTACAAAAATCCCAAGATGATTGATTATAAGCTTCAACAGTCCTCCTTTGAATGAAAGGTACACAAAAAACTGTTCCTTCATCATCATCAACAATCCCGCCATAAAATTTTAATTACAGCCCGACAACTTTTTGTTGACACCTGCAAACCTGCAATTTAAGGCTCCACCATCAGCCAGGTAAAATCGTGTTTGATATGCACCTTTCAGTGAAACTATTATCTCAAGTCAACTGTATAAACTGTATTGTCCGTTGTTACAATAGCAAAGCGGCTATTGTAATTACAGGTAGGTTCTGGGACAGTTGACAATAAGTTGATTATTTAGGACATAAAACGTCTGAAATTTGAGCCACACTAAGTTTTAAGAATGCCGTGTTGCAGTTTTAGTCAGTCTGTATTTAATACTCGAAATACAGTTTCATATCAAACCAACACACTTACACATTTGCTACAGTATCGTAAATATAACTCATGATAACAACGTTCATACTTTCTGATAACTTGTATCAGTCACACATAGACGCAGTATTTCTTATTGTACCCATTCACAGAAACATCGCTCGCACATGGCCTTCACACATGACATCATTACGTTACTTCTATTTACTTTACTTTACTACAGTTAACACTTACCAGCTAGTTTTCTCGTTGCCGTTGACAGTCAGATGTTCAGCGACAGAAAATCCAAAATACGAGCCGGCCTCTCCCAACTTTATCACAGGAATCCTGGGTTCCAGATTAAAACTGGCCACACAGTGCAAAATGCACAAAAATAAAACACTTGAACACTTAGAAGCCATCGTGATGTGTCGTGTTATTCTTCGTTCACTAGATCACTACTTCGTATTTTTTTGTAACATCGCGAGTTCGTATACGGAGCGCTAGAGCGGCAGACCCCCGGCTCGGTTGCCGTCGGCTGACGGAGTATGATACCGCTATAAACTTTGCTCTACGTAAAACCGTAGAGCCAACTTGTTCTACTCGCGGCCAACAAGTAGAGTGAACGAACTCATAAAGTTGATTTGTGTGTAGCGCGCCATCTTTGCTCACTTGCTTGTACCACTTGGAGCTGCCATCTATTAATTGCTCTCCACAACACGTGCTAAAATTTGGTGGTCCTTCGAACCGGACAAACTAAGCTTAGTAACTAACTACCTAGTTTCTCGACTTGCCAACAGATGTCTATTGCTACCATATACACAGTAGCGCCTATATCTTACGACTTACGGAGTAGACAGAGCATCAACGGCTTACTAGAAGCCTCAAGAACATAGAATATACCAGCTGCTTCTCTTTCCAGGCAAAATCCAGCAGTCATTCGAGGGTTCTATTTGCTTTTGACATTTTGACAACCTGTCACTACAGCAAACTGTTTCTGTGCGTTCGGTAAATGTGATTTCAGATAAGAGTGTATATTGCTGAAGTGACAAGCGGCCCGCTATCATGCGTATCACGAGATAATTTTATCACCGAGCGCGCGAAACTTCACTACACCTAAAACTAGGCGTTATTTAGTGTGAAGCACGAGAAAATGCGGTGACAAAACTATCTCGTGACACGCATGTTAATCGGAATAAGAAGAATAGCATGAATTTCACGGGCTATGTCCATCCAGTGTGAATAGCATCTAGTACATTCTTTTCTATCGCTTCGTGTCTAACATTGAATTCTTTATTATTACTGTAGTAAAATTTATTAGCTTTACGTATAAGAAAATAAAACGTTACAAGACATAACATGCAATAAATAAAACAAAATATGTAATAAAATAGTCACGAATTTATTTATTCAAATAATATACTAAATTAAAGACACATCGAGACAAATTACGAAATTTTTTAAATAAAGTACCAAAGTTGAAACAGGAACGAAGAAATTCTGAAATTTATTTCACTAGTCTTTTTTATCTACTCTCTCCGGTATTGTATTGACAGATTGCATTGAAATAATAAATTAAAAACATTAAATTAAGGATACAATATTAATTGTAAGAATAGTTAGGTAGGTATGTCATAAAAAGTAAGAATACTGATAAAATCAATCTGTTACGCTACATCATCTATGAAAGATTGATGTAGCAAAAGGAGTAGCTTGATTTTGAAACCAAAAGAGTTAACTTCCTTTGCCGGCGTAGATTTTGCGGCTGCCTAATGTTTGGTACGAGATTGTAGGTCCATTGCAATCTAGAGCTCAAGATATGCGAGCTTCAAGCACTGATGGCTGCTAGCTATAAAGCCAGCGAGCCGAAGTGCTGACCGAGTCCACAACCGACCAATCAGAGCCGGAACACTATACCGCGCCTCGGTTGCGAACTCGTCACCAAATCGGTTTGCTTTGACGGAACCTCTGTCGCGCCAGGTGGGTTTGTTGGCATTGCAGCGCTGATACACGAGCGCCACAACACCATTCAAGCTGCCGTGGAGAATTTAGGGCAGGGGGTGGAAGGTCAGCTCGGTCTGTGAGTGGGCGAACAACAGGTTCAGCTGGGAGTCCAATCCCACGTTGAAGACCTTCACCAATTTGGCTTGCGATTGTCCAGGCTCCTTGCGGACGACTGCCACTCCAGAGACCTTCATGAGATGAACCTCGGAATCTGTTGATCCGCCGCCGGTTGTAGCCAGTTTGACGTGGCATGTGACGTCGACGTGGATGTATTTTTCAACAGCGTTTCCTCGTTTTCCCGGAATGTCTATGTATTCTGTCTTCTCCTCCACTTGCGGAAGGTCAGCTCTGAATACGCTAGCTTCTCCAAGAAGGAGTCCCTGTAAAGAAAAGACAACAATCAATGAGTGCATAAATAGGGTGCAATAAATACGCAGATGAAATGCCAAGGTGAGTCATTTTTAATCCTCTGCTGGCATAGGTCCAGTTGTACACAATTAGAAATGGTTGTTGCGAACATATAGGTCTTTTGAACTTTCGCATTTACTCGAATGTAGCAGTAAACAAAATAAGATTGCATTATAGCGCCATCAGTCATTTCCGTAGCAGTCTATATTGAACCTGGCCAACAGCCAAGAGGGTGTGGCTTTAATATTTTACTACCAGAGAATGTCGAATGATAAATGTGAATACTTACTCCATTTCCAGTGATGGAGAACTTCATTCCAGGATGAATGGCGCGAGGTTCGAAGCCAACTCCTTCTGGGTGGGAGTCAGACCAGAAGTAGTTTTCTGGTGCGTTGAGGGTGTCAGGCTTAAAGGTGATGCGCTTGCCGTATCCCATGCCGACCGACTGCAGTAGCAGGCTGCGACCTTCGAACAGGTGGCGACGGCTGCCGGACGGACGAACGCGGTAGTGGAAGCCAGGAATAACGCGAGGGTCGACGTAAGTTCCTGAAAAAACAAATCCGTCAGTTGCTTGTTTACGTTACCGGTGATTAATCAGCAGTGACCTCATTTGAGGTCATCAGTGATTTATAAATCTGTGATGAACTAAATAATTTGATAAGGGTTTTTTTTGGCGAAGGTTCCACAAGTAACTTGGTATTTCGAAAAGGATTTTAAAGATTGACGGTTCTTGAATGCTAAGTACCTACACCACTGCGAAAATACTTACCAATGACAGGGAATTCGTATCTCTCCAGCCCAACCACACTGTACTGGCATGGAATGTCATTGATGTCTCCTCCATTGACCTTCACCCTTCTGGATGAGGACTCAATGCCAGGCCTGAGCTCGTAACCCTTCCTGAGCTGCTTGATGCCAATAGCTACGTTAATGACTCTAGATACCACAGCGTTGCCGCGGCCCTTCTTCAAGATGGCGATTCCAGTGACAGGCACTAGTTTAGTAGCGCCGTCGTCTTCATACCACTCCACTTTGCAGAGAGTGTTAATCTTCACTTTCTTTTCGATGGATCCATCGTCGTAGATCTTTTGTTCCAGCTCAATTTGGTTCTTCTGCAAAAGTGAAACATCAGTCAGTGCGAAGCGTTCAGAAAGAGGGAAACATATTATCAGTGATTTTAGCATGTTAAGATCTTACCTGTTGTTGAACGACTTCAAGGATTCCCTGAGGCTCGTGGTTTGCGTCATAGATAGTGAATTTGTCTCCAATGGAAATAGCTTCAATCTCAAACACAAATCCCTCAGGGCGGGAGTCGGTCCAGAAGTAATTGTCGTTGTCATTGAGGGTCGAGCCATAAGGCTCAAAGGTGAGACGACGAGCGAATCCACGTCCAATAGACTGCAAAGTCAGGGCCTTTCCTCCGAACAAGTATCTTGGCTTCACGGATAGGGGAGGTGCATCCAAAGCCTGAAAATTTCAGTATAATAAAAAAGCTGCTCCGACAAGCCTTACAAATAAATAAAAATAACAACTTTTTTAAAATTTGATATTACATTCGGGAATGTTGATTTTGAAATTGATTGAAGTAACGAAATTATTTAATTTAACAATACTTGCAAAATTCAAAGCTGTATTTATAAATAGATTTAATATAAAAGGTAATATTTATGGACCATAGTAAGTGATCAAAGTTATGATTACTTTTTCATGTTTTGATAACATAATTACAATTAGTGACGCTGTTTTATTCCCATTTAGATGATTGATGTTCCCACAATGATAGATGATACAAACATTGAAGCCGTATATTTTACAAACTGCATGAAACATGAGCAGACGATGCGATGAAAAAATAACCATATCAGGATCACAAAATAATACTTTTGTAACAAGATTGATATGATTGAAAGTGGCATGAAGCCCTTATGAATGATACTTATGGTTTACCTATATTTGACATTACATGCTCCTGGCCATGTGACATGGGCCTGTCGGGTCGCCGCTACTCTTGAGGTATTTGTCTCCGCTCTGGGCGGGGGTCTGAAAAACTGGACGATCCACATACCATCGCCTACATCTCAATGCACACAACCAGACCCCAAGCTTGCTAGTAACCAGTGTTGGTCGTTGATGATATTTCAGTTCTGTAAACGTCAGCAACGGACACTGCTACTGCTCCCTAGCCTAATCTACACCGAATTGTTTGGACTGCCAAATTAGATACATGAATTGAATTTGGACTTTAATATTTTCAAAGTTGTTTTGCTTAAAATAAAACTAAATCGTGAAACTAACAGCATCTTCAAACATTTTAATGTAAGGTTGCCATCACAATGGTCATTGGATAAAATTTCATATTAAATTGAAACTAACACATATCCTCATAAGACATTTGCCTTGCGAAAAGAAGAAACGACAAGTTGATAAAACTAAAGTAAATGAAACGAAAATAGAGACGATAGATGATGATAAAGTAGTTGATGTCTACAATTGTTTCAAAATTGCGGCAAAAACTACATGACAACCTTACCATTTATTGTGCTTTAAACCCTAAGCATTATTATATTTAAATGAATTATTAGTAAAGGAAAAACTGAAATCACAAGTCCCCCTTTTTCGGTTGTGGTTATAACAATGAAACTTCGCGAACATTCTTTAGTTCGTTTATTAAAAATCAGGAGAGTATACTGAATTTGGATAAAAAACTGCCCAATAAGTTATGGTTTGAAAGAATGTTCCCTAATTTCACGAACATTTTTGTAAGGTGAAATAAATACAACTCACCATCCTCTTGTTTCTGAAAAGGATTTATAAAACCTTGCAGAAATGTTCAGACGTAACCACAAACCGATGATGAAATTTACAAAAAAATGGTAGAACGGGAATCCAAAAATCTTCTTTTGGGTATTAACATTATTTACAAACAAATTCAAAATAAATCATCCGATTGTAAATATTCAGCACAATAATGTTTAGAGATAGCCGTTCTTAAAAGTTTCCAAACTCAATTCATACATGAAAATTCTCTTGCAGTCCAATTTGGAAAATTTTGCCCCAGAAATGATAAGGATCATCGTAGTTTTTCTTTTTCCCATGGGATTCCACATAAATGATACAAAAGCTTATTTATCGATGGTAAAAGCGACATTCAACATAGTCTGACCGGGAATAGTAGTAAAAAAAAATCAGTGTGAGTTTTGTAAAATTTGGTGCAAGAAATGTGGATGATTGCGTATTAAACTTTAGAGCAATCATCAACACTTCTGCTGAGTGTTTCTGAGACGACGATTCCCGTCAGCGCTGGATGGATTGCGACACCATTAGAGTTTAAATCAAATTACTCGTCTAACCTGCATCGGACGGACTTTGTATCTGAATCCGGTTCTCACGCGGGGGTCGATGTACACCCCAATGACAGGCAGTTGGTGCGGCGCGGGCGCAGGGACGCGGTACAGAGCCGGCACATCTCCGAGAGCACTAGCGTCTAGTACCACTACTTTATCAGTCGCGCTTTCCGTCCAGTAGCCTCTGAAAGCTGGCTCCGGTTGCTCCTGAAAACGATGACACTTGAAAACTTCTGCGTCTTTAGTTACTTCATCTTCTACACCAAAGAATTTAAAAGGTCAAATTACTATTTCTATCTCGACGAGCTCGATTTCAGGAAGTTCGAATTCACTGTCGAATTCTTCAAAGTCTACGCCCAAGGCCTTCAGCATTTTGTAAATTATTATTTTTCTTTTATCTGAAACTCCACTAGTCTACCCAGCTCGACACACGAGGATGTCTAGACTAAGAAACAAACATGTTGGCTGGCAGTCATATGCTTCTTCTATTTCATGTTGTTTATAACCGTTGCCAAAAGAGAACTATGCGATGATTACGTAAAGTTAAGTTGTGTATACAGGAAGTAAGAATGTATAATTGTAGAAATTTTACGTAATTAAAATTGTCGAACCGGTGAAATTTTATGTTTACGTTTCCCAATTCGTATACATGTATGAGTATGTACAGGCAAAATTTTAAATGCGTTTAATGTGTTAGTACGGCATAAAAAGCGCCTACATCTTTAGTTGAATATTTGAAGAGCCTTCCAAAATACTATCTTGTACAGACCAATAGACAATTAGATAATAACATCATGTCCATTGATTATTCTGTTGATCGGTAGCAAGTAATTGCTATCTTTTACGTCGTCCATGTCAGGTCATCCGGTAATTTCATCAAATTGGTCTCAACAATCTAGATAGATGCGCAGAATCTCAATAAAGACCAATTGTGATGTTATTTGCAACTGTTTGTGATCACGTGGACATAACAAGACGGAGCAAAGTTCGACCGGTAGATGGCTTCTCTATTCTCGACTATTTTCCTGCCATCTTTTACGTCGTTCATGTCAGGTCATCCTGTTATTTCTTCAGATTGGTCTTGATATGTTATTCCATGCTGGCCTGGGAGCGAGAGCAAAACATAGCATGTGCCAAGTGCATTTCCTCCCGGGCATGCTGTAAAAACCAGCTATGGTATCCGAGGGTTTCAGTATATTGTAATTTAGGCGATGGGCTGATAACCTATCACTACAGCAATATATCTTAAATAACCCTCAAAACTTTGTCAGACGTGGCGAAATGACCTTTGTTTAGGCCGTTCACGTTCTGTCTACCCCATTGAGATAAAGGCGTGATTATATGTATGTAGGTCCTGATAATAGTAAAGGTACCCATATCTATCGAGACAAGACGCGCACAACAAATTGTAATTATAACTATTCGCAATCACCAAGACATAACAGGATGGAGCAAAGTTCAACCGGCTCCTCTATTCCTGACTATTTTCGCGTTCCCCTGTTCTATTTTTATATCTGCGCTGCGTTAGTTTACTCAAACGCCTACATCAATGTAACGATGTTAGCAGATTGTGGGAACAAATGAATATCACCGCTAAATCTAATTTTAAATAGCATTGGATTTCGTGTTTTGGGATTCCAAAATTTTTTCAGCATTACCTCGATCGGTTTGAAAATTTAAATGAAATATTGTAAAATGTGATGAATGAGTATTATTATATTTATTTTTACCGACTTGTAAACCTTCATTCAAGGTTGATAAAGTTTTTGTTGGCTTGAAACCTTACGACATTAAATGTTGACGACCTTAAGTACTGAATGAAAGGGAAGCCCTATAAGGGTAAGGGGACATTTAATAAGAAGACAATGAAGTAGACTGATTGTCTTATTTAGAACAACAAGGTCGTTGATCTATCTGGAAGAAACCATTGAGGAAGATCCAGAAGATTCTGTATTTCTATTTAATCTATTTTTTTCTAAATGATTTGATATACTGTCGTTCATATTACTTTTAGTAATTATTATTCTATTCGTAATCATTATTATTTTAGTATCAAATATTTTGTATAAATTTTCTTTTACCCCAATAGCCTCGCCGTTACATTCTACTTATAACTATATATCCTATATTCTAACTATAAATCATTTCTTTGTCTCATTACCCCTCGTGGTTTCTATTTGGGTAACATCCAAGTTTATACATCACATCACGTAGTAAGTATGGTTTTGTCTATCACTATTTTAGTAGCTACGACTCTATTACGTAAGTTATCGTTATCGATATTACTCGTATGCTGTTGGGGGTAGGGCTGTGACGTCAAATTGTCGATCAATTAGCTTCTATATTTAGCTAATACCAATATTGAGGGACGACAGTGTCATTATTGCCGTTAGGAAGTATTATAGTATGCCTAACAAATATCTAAAAATTACAATAAAAAGGCCTTGCACATAGACAAAATCAATACAGCTAAAATATTTAAAGAAATGTTCTTGCTGCTGCTGTCGTGCAAAACTTGCACAGTCTTTGAAACTATGTTTATCGGCTGCTTTTTATAAAGATGAATTGTACTTCTGTTTTACCACACGGTGCTAACTTCGTGGTCTAGGGGTCAGAACCATAGACTAACGATCCGGAGGTCCTGGGTTCGATTCCCAAGGGGGGGGGACAAAGTTGCTATTTGTCAATTTATCACTTTGTGAGGTTTTCCCCAGTTTGGTTAGGACATTGCAGCCTGAATCAACTGATTGTCCGAAATAAAAGAGGATTCCGTGCTTCGGAGGGCACGTTAAACAGTCGGTCCCGGTCGCTATCTTTGATAGAGGTCGTTACTCAAACCATGTCCGAGGCCTAAATAGCTGTGCCACTAGGAGGTTTGAAAACTCTGACACAAGGGTTCATCGGGTCTTTCGACTCGAGAATCCACTCGCTAAGAAGAAGCCCACGGAAGTGCCAAAGTTCTTTAAAAAAATGATGATAAAATAATTTGTAAATACTTACAGGGATCTCAATTTCCGGGAAAGCCTCTTCGCCATCGCTCTCGTAGTCACTCGACACCGGGACGAAGGATTTGGAAGTTGTTTCTGGTTCCTGCAAAGAAGAGTTTCCTTAGTCACGTCATCAAGAATCTTGTCATAATATTTTCCTATCATGTTGGTTGATCCTAACAAAGTCAAAATAGTTGGTTCTATATCAGTTAGAAATTTACAGGCATTCGTCAAATTATACGATAAAATATTAATTCAAACTTCCACAATATCTAGCGGTAGGTACAAAGGGAATGCAAAATAATAAAGCAACACAAAATGAAAACTGTTTTAGTCTAGACTATATCGATTTCTTTACAAGAAATTATTGGAAACTTCCAGACAAAATAATTTGAACATCGCGTGCAAGTGCTCGAGTGAATTTCTAGATAGGTTAACTTTTAGAATCCAGCATTTCTTTTCTATTTTCTAGATAAAGAAAGTAATTCAAATATCCATTCAATCATATATGAGAGCGTCTTATCAAAGTAAAATGACATGATTGTGAATCAGATGTTTGTTACTAAACATATGATGTCATACAAATATTACCAACTATTTTATACAAAAAAGCACGTTTTGATTAAATTATATGGTATTTGTATTCTTTCATACTACAAATACTAATCTTGATTTTAGAATAAATTTAGAATAGATGAAAATTAGTCAACTATCGGTACCTATACTATACAATCAAATTAAGACATGGATACCACAGAAAAAATACTTCCTGTAGAAAATACATGAAAGTTCGTACGAAGATGCGGGCGAAAGGCTAGATCTCAGTATACTACGTACGTCAGTATTCTCCAGTCTGACTGATAATGATAACAGTTATTTGCTTAATGAGTCAGTAATTGCCCCAGTAGTCTGAGTGCGTAAAATTATCATGAACTGTGACTCAATAACAACTTTATTGATACTTTGATACTAAAAGGAGGTTAAAAGCGTTTATAGATATTGTCCTTGACATGCAGTTAACGATCAAGTTAGCAAGTGTATTTATTTGTCCTTCTTTCTCGATGAAATAATAAATACATAAATAATAAATTATTTATTTTCTCTCACAAGTGAAACAATTTTTGTGCGAAATACGAGTATAAATAAATGATGTTTACATAGTTTTCAATGTGAGAGTCTGGTGTCCATACCAGGATAAACCTTTGTCAAATAAAGCAAGAAGTTTAATGTTTTTTAAAAGAGATTTCCTCTCTGCCAATACTAAATTTACAGCGGAAAATTTCATAAGCTAAAGTCATAGGTAAAACTTAGCAGGAAAGCTAACACAAATTATGAACTACATCCTTCCTTTTACGATGGGCAGATGTACCTATAATCTTACATTTCTGCACAAAATCTGTTTCGTTTCTTAACGCATTGTCAAAAATGACCCAAACTTTGTTTTTAAATAAGAACAAAAGGTCAACCATGATAATTTCCAATCGTCAGCAGCCAGTATCTTAGCACGTAGAAAGTGAAGCAAATAAAATACATAATAATAAACAAAATATAGAACCTTGAACGGCACAAGACAAATTGATTACACAATTTAAAAGAGACAAGTGACGCGATATTTTCTATTTGTATTTTATGTTGAAGTATAAAACTTCCCTTCATTACCTCTTATTTAGGTAATCTAGTGTCTAGACAGAAAGAAAGACGGATGTCCAAGTTATCAACAATGTTTTCTTTGGGTATTGCAAATACAATATAGGTCAAAAGAAGTTCCCTGCAAGATATATCTCCGCAAGGGACCTCAACAATAATAATCTTTCAAGCGCATTCCGCATCCAGCAACTTCCCACGATCTTCCCAGATAGTCGGTCAAATTTGGGTTGGGGAGGGGGCTGCGCCCATTGAAAAATCAATTGAAGGTGTACGAAACATACCTGAGCGTACGGCAGAGTAGGCAGAGCTGGCTCCTCATCAAGAGCGGTGGAAGTACCAGCCAAACGTGCGCGGGTCAGGTTCCATAGCCGCTGCAGGGCCAATGGGGTTTCCTCAGCTTGCAGTTCCATCGCGGGGCTGGCGAGCATCTTGGCTGGTTTTCTTTACCTGTTAAAAAAAGAAAGTGTTGTGGAGAAAGTTCCAAATTTGAAATATTCTGGAATAAACTTAGGTTACTGAACTGGAAAAAAGTTCATACATTTGATTACAAGAGATATATACCATGGTGGACTGGGACCGAGAGAAAAACATAGAATGTGCCAGCTGCATATCCTCCCGAGCATGCTGTAAAAACCAGCTAAGGGATCCGAGGGTTTCAGTATATTGTGTTTGGGCGATAGGCTGACAAACTGTCACTACAGCAATATACCTACAAATCTATCTTAAATAACCCTCAAAACTTTCTCAGACGTGGCGGAACAGTCTTTGTTTAGGTCTTTCACGCTCTGCCTAACCCATTAGGGATAAAGGCGTTATTATATGTATGTATGCAGATATAGACCTTGACATAGAAAGTAGATTGAATCAGATACGACCGGAATTTTCTCGTATTTTCCAGAGTACAAAAAGATTTCCAATTATAGTACTTGGCCTGAATTATTCGCGCGAGGGAGTGGCGATTTGAGTGCGTGGGATGATGTCAAGCGACTTAGGCTCGTATTTATAAAGCAATCTCAAGATTGACAGCTAGTTTGAGTTCGTATCTGAAATGCCCTTCCAGTATAAAATGGCCTGTCAAATCCATACTTAATATTGCTCTCAATCTTTAATAGCCTTAAATTATTCAATGCTATGTATATTGTATTGGCTTTGGATTAAGAGTGGGCAGCTCCCTATTTATCCTGAAATATCAAGATTGCTACCATGCTGGCCTGGGAGCGAGAGAAAAACATAGAATATGCCATCTGCATTTGCTTCCGGGCATGCTGTAAAAACCAGCTAAGGAATCCGAGGGTTTCAGTATATTGTAATTTAGGCGGAACGACCTTTATTTAGGTAATTTACGCCCTGCCTACCCAATACACTTTAGCATTTGCACTTTTTACACTTTATGATATGTAACTAACATAATTAGTGCGATAGAGTGATCGAAGCATAGATTTCTCGTGATATAAATTGTACAATTAAGTGTCAACTCTAAACCAAATTATGTACCACGTTTTCTAGCCAAGAATTTCATCTCTAAAGATTTTTGCTTAATTTCAGCTAGTGGCCTCGCTGTAACCTTCAGTTACAAGATTCAATTCATCCGTATTCTTTTATGTTTTGTTCTGATCGTTCATTCAAATATATTTTTAGCACAGTTATATTATAATGGTATGTATGGCTATGGCTATAGTTTTTATGTTTACTTCAAAATTATCAAAATCTTGAAATATGTAACTTGACAACTCCTGAATCAGAATATCGATTGAAACAGAAACATAGGTAATTATATAAATGTTAACATAATTGAAATTAAATACAAAGTTGAACTGATTGAGCAAGTAATTACTGATAACGCGTATGTTAATTAAACCCAAACACGTGTGGTGAATCATATTTAACGGAGTTATGGATTCCTGTTTACTTATAACGGAATTTACAACAAGAACTCCAAATATTTCTATCGTCACAGAAAACTATATGTACCTACATAACTACTCATGTCTCATTGTTCAAACGTAGAGAAATATAAACTACGTAACCAGACTTATTTGACCAGCTGGATTCTGCACGCGTCAGCAGTATCACATTAGAAAGGAACGAAGTTTAACAGGTGTTCTTCTTCTTTGCGTGTCGATAAAAACAAAAATAAAATATTTTAGGTTGCCTGGTAGAAAATGCTACCATAGCAATAAGGCCGCCTTCATTGTACTTAAGTTTTTATTTCATTTGTTCTCAATTCCTGTTGTTTTTGTTTTATGTGCAATAAATAATATATCTATCTATCTATTTTAAACAGGTGTTAAACCAATGGAAATTTCCATTATTAACAAACGATGCAATGATGTTGTTTCGAATTATTGCGAAACTGCATGCAATGCCTGAGAAAGAACGATATCTCCGCGAAAAACGCAGGGATTTTACGAAATCACGGATAATTAGACACTGGTGACAACGTTGTCAAATCTTACTGGCAAAAGTCAGGATTTTTGCGAAAAAACTCGTTGTTTTAGTAAAATTTGATATTCTCATGATATCCTTAACTCTTTTTTGACTGGCTAGATTTTTAATTACTGATTTAATCTTATTCTGATTGGTTAACGCATGGTTATAATGCATTTATGCTTGACATTTAAAAAGTCAACCAATCAGAGGAGAACTTGTGTTGGGTTTGCTAACCGACCAATCAGTGTTCTTATTTCAGTTTAGGATATCAAATGTTACTAGGACGATGAGTTTTAAATACCCTGACTTTTTACAGTAAGATCTGACAATGGTGTGACCAATGTCTAATTATACGTGTTTTCGAAAAATCCCTAGGATTTTCGCGAAGATTCGAATCATCAAATCATCTTACGACAGATACAAAAGAAGCACGGAAATGTGAAAAAGAAATCCAAGTCTATTCAACCCCCACAAAAAAATGGTCATTAGCCATGATGGGACTCAAAAGCAGGTAGACAACCCTGTACAAGTTTTTATACAGAAATTCCCTTTCATACAGAGGGACTCGACAAAAAACTGACCGTACCGCTTACAGAACCAATCGTAACGCTCTTACAGATAAATAAGGAATCCAGCTTATCACAATTTTATCAAGCAGTTAAAATGTTATATCCAATAGTTAATTTCAGCTAAAAACGTACACCATAAAAATTAACGTCCGGTTTCAGATAAGGTCACTGTAAAACATATGGTTAGTTATTTCAATTTGATTGTTTATTTTATTAATCAAAGAAATTTTCGATGTAAGGGGTAAATATTAACAAATTCCCACTAATTAGTAAATCAGTTAATAGAAAGTATCGATAATCGAACTGGTTGACTAGCTACGAGAGAGAAAGCTGCACCCACCACCACTGCAGTTAGAAATGTCGGCCATTTGCTAGAACTCTCTTACGAGAAAATTCCATGCAGTTAACGTTAACCGTCGCGGTTAAATTTAACTTTCCTGTTTAAATTTAACTCCCATGTTTTTATTTTTGTTTTCCTGTGTTTTATCCTTAATACATTAATAGAAAATACTTATTTATTAATATTTGATCGAATTCGGTTAAATTTATCTTACCTCAAAAATTCAAAAATTGTAAAATAAATCGATCACAGGATCTCAGGGTTGTTTCAGATTGCAGGATTCACAGTAGCAATGCTAAAGTCACAGTTGTCGATCTTGTCACACGACTGGTTGGGGACAAACGTTCAGCAGCGCAACTCGAAGTAGACTGAGGGTTACCGCACGCTGGCTGGTATTATAAACTTGGTTAAAACGTTGCTCCCCGCACAGTGCCGCTGCGAGGAGATAAGGCCTGATTTGGGTCGCAGTCGTCGTCTCAGTCTGGTTAAAGCACCTCCTAAAAATACAAAAGATAACGGGATTTTTTATCGCTTCTTCCTCTTCGAATCAAAGGTCCTCGCTAAGGTTGCTTGTTGCTATCCAGGGTTTATAATAATCCAAATAGATAATCTTAACAATAACTGCTACACGCATTCTGCTGGTAGTAAAATATCTAGAAAATTACAGGAAATATCTATGAAAAAATATGAAATTCAGAACATGCAACATGAACATTCAATACAATTCAATTCAATTCAATTTAATCATTTATTAATAAATAAAAATTTACACGTCACTAAATTCATCAATTACATATTTTTTTTAATCAAATTCAAAATTATCAATAATAAAATAAAAAGTAATAATAGATATATTTACCATAGGCTCATCACCAGCATCGTTGCATTTTCTTGTTTACAATTATTTTACCCGTTGTTTATTGATTGAGCTGATGGATATGTACGCAAATAATAATTGTTATCCAGCTGCCTAAATGCGATACCTAGTGATATGAGATAGAGTGATGCCAGATTGATGACAGCTTTGCCAACATCTTCCATTGAGGACATGAGGACTTTGACCTCAAAGACCCTGAGTCCGTCCCTGGTCGCCAACGACCTAGTCTTGGTGAAGGAAGAGGACGACGATAGGAATTCGAGAGAGATGGCACGAGAGGGCACGCACCGGCCGCATGCTCCACCAGACAGCACGCACACATTGACACTTGCCCTGGCGCCATTACGCATAATCCATCAATACGTCTGCCTACGTCACAGCTTCTCCTCCCTCAAACCAAAGTTTGGAAGGAGGGTCATATAAAAGTTTGTATCATGCATGTGACTGGAAGCTACCGAAGTCACGTTTTCCTTCGTCGCAGACACGTGCGATGCAAGTCAATCGATCTGGTAGCGTTGAACTTTCAATGCAATTGATGAAGGAAAATACCACAGTTTTCCCTTATGCTAGAATATTTGTCCTTGTTGAAGAACATACGTGTCAATGTCCGAAAAGTAACACTCTATAGTAAATTGATCAAATTGAAACTAGTTTGCTAATGCCTTCACTTTACATGTTACGAGCATTGGTTATTACGAGTACCTTTTCTTGAAGGAAAAATTTACCAGACATGTCACGAAGATTTGTAAAAATAATATTTGTATAAATTTGATAATGATCATTTAAGTAGTAAAGCGGATGTTAACTATGATCCATTAGATAGAAAGATGGAAACAGAACATTGACAAAATTAATATTTCAAAATATTATTAAGCCTGTAAATAGAGCGGACGGTCAAGACCTAACTTTCATTACGATTTGCTAAAGTTGTCAATTCTAGAACGCCTACTTACAATACAACATATTGGTACATGACGAAATTAATAAATATGCGTGTTCCAGTGAGATGGCGAAACATCGAAGTCAGAGACAGAATAAGAATCTTCAAAAGAGCGTGGGCGGGTTCCAGAATACCAAAGAACTGATGCACTTGAATGAATTTACTTTTAGTAAGCTTAACAAATTCAACGAATTATAGGTAAAACCATAAACAACAAACAAGATGTCTAGATGTTATTATGAGGAATTGATGGATCTTGACTCCAATGATTGAGAAAATAGAGTCGATGGCCATGCGAGGTACTCTAAAAACCTAAAAATCACAGAACGACGGCATAAAAGTAGTCGCAGCATGCAAGGTGAACCTTATGTGCAAACAGGAAGGTCGATGTCCGGTTGAGAGAGAAATGCAATAAGGTAGAGCCTATGCCACCCAAAAAAAAAAACGGGTACCTACCAAGTACAAGTGTAAACTACATAAATCTATTCAAATGAAACAATAGGCACCATTGAGGAGGCATGCAAACAAAACTAAGTAAGCACTGTTAAATCGATTGTTGGCTAAAATGACTCAAGTTTTCTGAGAACTATGGAAAAAGATAGATAATTGTTATTTTTACCAAAGATAACTAAATGTTACGAAAATTTTAAGACCTGCCTGTCGACGTCACCTTAAGAATCAAAATATTAAGATTAAGACATTTTTAAGGAAACTGAACACGTGTATAAGCTCCTTCCGTCTTATTTGATTTATTGCTTGTCCGTATTATCTTTGACAAGTCACGACGAATACCTACATTTTTATGGCTGTAAGTCTAAGTATATTAATCACAAATGTCTTTGAAATGGTAGCCCCATGTCTAGAAGATAACAGATAAGATAAGATAACAAAGTCTACCGCATTATCTTTATCATATCAACGAATTCACCAGGATTGCGATAAAATCCAAAACAAATGAGATAAAATTAGCATCATTTACTTGCATGCCAAGGAGTGCGCAGTGGGCAGAGTCCAGTATTTAAGATATGTAGTTTGTTATTTAGACAGAAAGTTGTTTATTTACATAATTTTAGTTTGGTTGCCTTAGGTATGTTTATTTCAGGATAGGTACTGTGTGTAAGCTTGGTAAAAACAGTCTGTAGCTTATTTGCTGTCTCATGTTCTAAGTCACCGCTTTTTTTTCTCATGAGTGAGATAGGTATGTACGTATGTAACCTCTTTACTTTACCTTGAAAATCTTAAAACTAAAATACAAGAGGAATAAGACACTAGTGGCACAAAGGCGGATTTATACCCGCTAAGGGATCTCTTCCAGTCAACCTTTGACAAACCTACAGGAGGCAATTATACTTGCAGGTAAACTAAGATATGTACTTGAAACTTATATAATGTGACATAGATAAAAATAATATACTTAACAACTCAAACTTAAATGCGTAAATACTAGATGTAAGTATAAATAAATAAATACTTAACTAGCTGCGCCCGCGACTTCATGCCCGGTTCGTATGGAAAACACGCAGTGTCGAACATACTGAAAATGCTTCTCCGCACGTAGGAGTGGGATCTACTAACCCGCGCGCTGAAGCGTTTTCGCATTGTCTGATCTTTGTTTTTGTATAGAAAACACGATTCCGCGCGCGAGCTAGCAGATCTCGCTCCTTCGTGCGGAGAAGCGTTTTCAGTATGTTTGACACTGCGTGTTTTACATACAAACTGGGTTACTTAATCAATATTAGGATGGTTTGCATGATTATTTCTAACCTAGGCTGGACACCAGGTAATTAAAAAAGCTCAGGCAAATAAAAAATCCCTTTAAGATCGGTAAAACGATCAAAGTTCAATTTCCTACCCCTAATTCAGGTGGCGTGATTATTTGTATCGTAACTTTGAGTTTAAGTAATGCTTAGTCAAACAAAGAAAGTTTCATCAAAATCGGTTAAACACGACTGAAATTCAATTTTCTACCTACCTCCTAAGTCATGAAGGGTGATTATTTGTATCGAATCTTTGATTTTAAATAATGCTCAGTCGAATAAAAAAAGTTTCATAAAAATCGGTTAAGAGACAGCCAAATTTCAATTTCCTGCTTAATCCCTAAGTCAGGTAGCGTGATTTTAGGTATCCTAAGTTGCAACCCGGGTAACACACAGTTGAATAAAATAAGTCCCATCGAAATCGGTCCAGTAGTTTTGGCGTGATGTGGTAACATACAGACAGACAGACAGACAGACCTGTACCTGTTTCAGTAACAACAAAGTTTAAAACTGCGCGAAACGTTTGCTATTTGTTACTAAATCACACTAAACAGTGGATACATACATACATACATATAATCACGCCTTTATCCCTAATGGGGTAGGCAGAGCGTACACGTACTAAACAAAGGTCGTTCCACCACGTCTGACAAAGTTTTGAGGGTTGTTTAAGATAGATTTGTAGGTATATTGCTGTAGTGACAGGTTGTCAGCCTGTCACCTAAATTGCAATATACAGAAACTTTCGGATTCCTTAGCGAGTTTTTACAGCATGCCCGGGAGAAAATGCAGCTGGCGCATTCTATGTTTTTCTCTCGCTCCCAGTCCAGCATGGAAGCATGGCAAGCAGCAACAGTGGATACAAGGGTATTTTACAAACATGAAATACATGTTTAGCACGAGCCAGCATAAACTTCAGGTATCCGTGCCAACTAGGCAGCTAGATAGTTCTCGAAAATCCCTGAAACAGTAGGTCAGACAACTCATACTCTGTGGTACGTCATACTCATATCGTATCGGATGTTATGGCTTCTCACAATCTGAGGAAGATATCGTTTTACAGCATAACATCGACAAGTACTTGCGTCGTGGGCGACGAAGCAGTCATATGGCTCTCGGAAGTCAATGTTTGATAAACATGTGAATGCTTGGCGGACTTTGAACTGTACTCTTGTAGTTATGGGTAAGTACTCGGTTTAAACACAGATTACTTATGAGCGCGGCGGTTTAAGTGACAAAAAATACTGTTCCACATTTGAAAAGGGCAACATTAAACGGTGTTTTAAGGGTCTGCCTCCTTGCCAGGGGGGGAAACACGAAGTTGATATTTGAGAATTTATGACTTTGTGAATTTTTCCCTAGTGTGGTTAGGACATTGCAGGCTGAATCACCTGATTGTCCGAAAAGAAAAAGATTTCATGCTTTGGAGGGCACGTTAAGCTGTCGGTCCTGGTCGCTGTATTTCATAGTGGTCGTTACTCAACCATGTCAGAGGCCTCTAATTGGCGGTTTGAAAACTCTGACACCCGGGTTCTACGGGCCGTTGTTCGACTCGAGAATCTACTCGCTAAGAAGAAGACACAAAACCGTATTTTCGAACCAAAACTAATTAGTAGCATAGCAACATGATGCATTTGGTCATGTGTACGAAGTTTGTTTAAGTTTGGTTTTACTGTTTAGGAATTAAAGCGAAACTACGTTTATATGGGATTTCATCAGCAGACCCTTAAAGGTGTAACCGCCATGCCTAATCCATCATCTACGTAAACACTTCTTCTTCTTCTTCTGTCAAGTGGGTATCGAGTCTATGGACCCGATGAACCCTGGTGTCAGACTTTTTAAACCGCCTAGTAGCCAAACTATCAGGCCTCTGACATATTTTGAGTAACGACCACTATCAAAGACAGCGACCGGGACCGAAAGTTTAACGTGCCCTCCGAAGCACGGAATCTTTTTCTTTTCGGACAATCAAGTGATTCAGCCTGCAATGTCCTGACCAAACTGGGGAAAAATTCCCAAAGTGATAAATTCCTTAATATCAACTTTGTGTTTCCCCCCTGGGAATCGAACCCAGGACCTCCGGATTGGGAGTCCATGGCACTAGCCACTACACCACGGAGACAGTAAGCACTTAAAAGCCTGAAGTATGTAATGCTGAACGAACATCATGGTATTATTTACTTTGTAGCGTTTGAAAAAGGAATACCTACATAGATAGGTACAACATTGGAGTATAAACATACATACATATAATCACGCCTTTATCCCTAATGGGGCAGGCAGAGCGTAAACGACCTAAATAAAGGTCGTTTCGCCACGTCTGACAAAGTTTTGAGGGTTGTTTAAGTATATTTACTTAGGTATATTTGTTTAGGTATATTGCTGTAGTGACAGGTTGTCAGCCTATCGCCTAAATTGCAATATACAGAAACCCTTGGATCCCTTAGCTGGTTTTACAGCATGCGCGGGCGGAAATGCAGCTGGCACATTCTATGTTTTTCTCTCGCTCCCAGTCCAGCATGGAAGTAAAAAAGTGCCTTATAACATTTTAATTATTTCACTTATCGGTTTCAATTTGTAATTCAATACAACTTCTTTTATATGGTGCTTTCATTATGATTCCGCCAGTGTCAAGTGCGAATACTAAGATAACTTCAGCTGTCAAACGGGCTTCACACAAGAACAGCAGTAACGCGTTGAAAAAAAAAACAGCACTCTCCTGTCTGTTGAAGTACCTAGAACAAAATAAGACCAACAACAATTCAATTTGTAGATACAAAGTCCAAGGCTCACGAAAATCGTGATATTTGTATTGATTTTAAGACTACCACCGTACCGGTACCATCGTAGCCTTGTCGTAGCGATTCAGATACTGTATATTTAGTTACAGGTACATATCTATACTGAAAAAGAATAATTCATGCTGGCCTGGGAGCGAAAGAAACACATAGAATGTACCAGCTGCATTTCCTCCCGGGCATGCTGTAAAAACCAGCTAAGGGATCCGAGGGTTTCAGTTTAGGTTGTCAGCCCATCGCCTAAATTGTATTGCAATTTAGGCGATGCGCTGACAACCTGTCAGTACAGCAATATACCTACAAATCTATCGTAAATAACCCTTAAAACTTTGTCAGGCACGTGGCGGAACGACCTATGTTTAGGTCGTTTACGCTCTGCCTACTCCACTAGGGATAAAGCCGTGATTATATGTATGAATGTAAATATCTACACTGAAAAAAATAATCACCGATTTGTCAGTTAAAATGGAGCCAACTGAAACATACATACATACCTACATCTAAATACGCCTTTATCCCTAATGGGGAAGGCACAGCGTCAACGAACTAAACAAAGGTAGTTCCGCTATGTATGACAAGTTACTGACAGTTATTTAAGATAGATCTGTAAATTGCTGTAGTGACAGGTTGACAGCCTATCGCCTAAACTGTAATATACAGAAACCCTCGGCTCCCATCCCTTTACATCATGCCTAGGAGGAAATGCAGCTGGCACATTCTATGTTTTTCTCTCGCTCCCAGTCCAGCATGGATTAACTGAATGACAGTTCCTGCGACTGTTTTCAACAGTACACGCACACGCAGTACCTAATATTGTTGAGAAACAGTAGTAACATACCGCGTGTAAGGGACAGCGTCCCGCAAACTGATAGGAGTTGCTCAGTCAACCACACTGAACACCTTCCTCAAGGAAATTCTTTCAGGAAGTGAAATAAAAATGGCTCTTCCATACAAATTGACTGATCGAGGTGGAAATTTTGTATGGAAAAGCCAATTTTTATTTCGTGAAAGAATTTCTCGGTAGAAGTTGTTCAGTATCGTTGTCTGAGCAACCCCTATCAGATTGCGGGACGCTGTCCCTTACACCCGGTATAACAGTAGTTGTGATTATAAATGTACCTACTGACCAAATTCGCTTAAGGGTACTCAGTTAAATTAACCGTTCTTCTTCTTCTGTCGAGTGGGTATCGAGTCTATCGACCCGATGAACCCTGGTGTCAGAGTTTTAAAACCGCCTAGTAGCACAACTATCAGGCCTCTGACATGGTTTAAGTAACGACCACTATCAAAGACAGCGACCGGGACCGACGGCTTAACGTGCCCTCCGAAGCACGAAATCTTTTTCTTTTCGGACAGTCAGGTGATTCAGCCTGCAATGTCCTAACCAAACTGGGAAAAAATCACAAAGTGATAAATTCTCAAATATCAACTTTTGTGTTTCCCCCCTGGGAATTGAACCCAGGACTTCCGGATCGGGAGTCCATTGCACTAGCCACTAGACCACGGAGTTAATTAACCGTTAGGACCTTACTGTTCCTTCAGATAAAACAACTTATTTCAATTGGCTCCATTTTAACTGAAATTCGGTTAATATCACCGATTATTATTTTCAGTGTATATCGTTATTGAATGGATAAATTCATCCTTTTTCTTCCATGCTGGACTGGGAGCGAGAGAAAAACATTTCATTTAACAAAGAGTGTGCACACTGCATTTCCTCCCGGGCTTTCTGTAAAAATCAGCTAAGGGCTCCGAGGGTTTCTGTATATTGCAATTTTGGCGATAGGCTGACAACCTCTTACTACAGCAATATATCTACAAATCTATCTTAGATAACCCTCAAAACTTTGTCAGACGTGGCGGAAAGACCCTTGTTTAGGTCGTTTACGCTCTGCCTACCCCATTAGAGATAAAGGCGTGATGCCTTCATCCTACTCGCAATTTTTTTTTTTATTGACGACTGAAACAATAGCAGCTCGTATGTATAGTTTTTCATGTTATGAGTAATTTTACATCCATACATACGATCACGCCTTTATCCCTAATGGGGTAGGCAGAGCGTAAACGACCTAAACAAAGGTCGTTCCGCTACGTTTGTAATTTTTTTAGGGTTATTTGAGATAGATTTGTAGGTATATTGCTGTAGTGACGGGTTGTTAGCCCATCGCCTAAATTATAATAAACTAAAATAATCGGATCCCTTAGCTAGTTTTAACAACATGCCCGGTAGGAACTGCAGCAGGCACTTTCTATGTTTTTCTCTCGCTCCTAGGCCAGCATGGTAAATTAAACCAAAGAATTGAGACATTCGAGACTCAAAATAACTTGAGCCAATAAGAATCAGTCACAGCCTGAATTCCAGATAAGATCGTGTATCACAAATTAGATAGAAACTAGAATTTGAAAGATATCACTCTCAGCGCACGTGTTTAGATCACCACTAATTTACATGTAATCGCTTATTGATAGAGCTATTAAATAGAAGATATTAATAATCTAAATACATAAGCAATGTGTATTTTTGTGAATCTTTATGTTTCTAGATTTTATGTTAGCTTCCATACTGGACTGGGAGCGAGAGAAAACCATAAAATGTGCCAGCTGCATATCCTCCTGGGCATGCTGTAACACCAGCTAAGGGATCCTAGAGTTTCAGTACATTGCAATTTAGGCGATAGGCTGACAACCTGTTACTACAGGAATATACCTACAAATCTATCTTAAATAACCCTAAAAAAAATCCAACGTAGCGGAACGACTGACAAACTTTATCAGACGTGGCGGAATGACCTTTGTTTAGGTCGTTTACATTTTGCCTACCCCATTAGGAATAAAGGCGTGATTATATGTATGTATTTTATATTATTTATTATTCGTATTTCTTTTCCACCTACTAACTGTTTATTGATTTAGGAATTAGTTTTTTTTTTGCGTATCAAATAATTTGGTCGCCTGTAAAGTATGGCAAAAATTTTAATACATTCAATTAGGTAATCTGGACCTGGTAGAAAAGCAGTTGTCACTCTTTGGCATAATATCATCCTTAGTAGCTCAATACTTAGACATAACTTGTACATTCATATATGCAGAATCCTAAAAAGGTACAAGAAAATGATAATTTCATGAATAACTCTTCATTGTAAGTGGAGCAGTCACGTTGAGATGTTGTGAAAAACGTGACTCTAGACCTGAGATTGAGACAGAAAATATAGGTCGGGCTAAGACTTTCTTAGAACTAGAACGAAAGTAGAACTATCTACTTCAAAGGGTGACATTCGAACTCATAAAAAAAATGCGTCTCGTCTATTAAGTAAATTACCGTACTGATAGGTTGCATAGTCAGCGATCATCTCTCGATTATAATCTCTCGAATATAATTCGAGGAAATATTATTGAATAATAAAGCTTTTTTTAACAGTTACAGTACTTTTATTACAATTTTTGTATTTTTGACCGCTGTTGTATGGGCGCGGGACCACTGTGGATTAGGTCGTATTTCGACGCTACAGACCTCCTGCCGTCGTCCATACGTTGAAGTAGTATTAAAGTATTTATAAATATGTATGTTAGTCTGTAAGGTATATATTCTATGGGCCTCTGTTTACATTATTTAACATCTATGTAAATATTGCCCGAAATAAAATGATTTATTTATTATTATTAGATTTTTACAGTATCACCGGAAAAATAAGCATCCGATACATCTATTATTGCCCCCAATCCAGTATGAAAAACTTATAGGCTTTTTTGGGATGTATCTTAAGGTGCTAAAATTTCAATTAATAATTCGTTAAAAATATATTTGTTGAAAATTTGACTGCATACAATATTATTTGTTATGTTATGTTTTGCCATGGTGATTAACTTATGATAATACATACATACATATACATATAGTCACGCCCCTATCCCTAATGGGGTAGGCAGAGCGTAAACGACCTAAACAAAGGTCGTTTCGCCACGTCTGACAAAGTTTTAAGGGTTATTTAAGATAGATTTATAGGTATATTGCTGTAGTGACAGGTTGTCAGTCCATCGCCTAAATTGCAATATACTGTAACCCTCAAATCCCTTAGCTGGTTTTTACAGCATGCCCGGGAGGAAATGCAGCTGGCACATTCTATGATTTTTTCTCGCTCCCAGTCAAGCATAGAAGCTTATGATAATGCTAATCAATAATGCACCTACATTGTTACTAAGTATACAAGAAGTGGGTAATACTTTGTTGTTTGACAGCAAAACATGATCATTATTTTATAAGTGCACCCAATTAAATAGTATCCTGTTTCTGTGTCAAAGATAATCTCTTCAACAATGTTAGTTTCCGTAGCAACATCATCATTATATTTATTTGTTTATTTAACCTTTTGATTGCAAAAATATCTTGCTTTGTCTCTAAATTCGGTCGTTACTAAGGAAGTTGTATTGTATGTATTATATCCCTAAAACACACTTACATTACAAAGAAATATAAGACAGTTTCTGCTTTCGTAATGTATAATAATGTGAGAAGTTTTTTTTTCTCCCATGCTGGACTGGGAGCGAGAGAAAAACATAGAATGTGCCAGCTGCATTTCCTCCCGGGCATGCTGTCAAAATCAGCTAAGGGATCCGAGGGTTTTCGTATATTGCAATGTAGGCGATGGGCTGACAACCTGTCACTACATCAATATACCTACAAATCTATCTTAAATAACCCTCAAAACTTTGTCAGACGCGGCGAAACGACCTTTGTTTAGGTCGTTTACGCTCTGCCTACCCCATTGGGGATAAAGGCGTGATTATATGTATGTATGTAAGTTTTTTTTTCCTTTACATTTTTAAAACTTTCATCTTAGTCTACTTTTTGACTTTAGCACGTCGTCAAATCTTTATTTTAACACCCTATATCCTATTTGGTAATAATAGAATATGTATATTTAACGATATAATTTGATACCATGCTGGATTGGGACCGAAAGAAAAACATAGAATGTGCCAGATGCATTGGGAGGATGACTCTACCCCCATTGGGGATAGAGGCATCCAGTGATTATATGTAAGTATGTAATTTGATTTGTTTGTAATATTAACACCCTATGTTGGCACGTGCCATTCATCCATCATTGGTTTACCTAGTTACATTGTGGTCTCGGTTAGAAAATGCAAACTTTGCATAATCGAATCACATACGCAATCATAGTCAAATATATAATACCTATCTAGTATTAAACTGAGAACAATACCACAAAATCTATATACATTTTATAGTACAAATATATAAATACGCAGGTCTGTCCGTCTTTGTATGTTAGGTGTATGTATGTAACCAATGGACCGACATAAGCTATCTTTTATTGCAATAAAATCTCGCTCCTACAGGCAAATCTGATGTGGATGAAGGAAGGGGGCAGGCAGGGCAGACTAGTATCTACAGATATAAGAGTAAACAATTATGAGATTGCTACGATTTACGCAATTGAGCACGCTTTTCCGTCGTGGACAGATACTGTAATAATAACAAATAAGTACAATAATAGTGGAAATTTGTGATGCCTCAAAAAAAAGTAAAACAAATAGTGCGTCAGTACGATCAGGCATTGATGGCATGATCGGATTAATCTCCCGAACAATGAGGAACCTGACCCCGGACCTAAACCAGTGAAATTTGGTGACAGGCTGATGATAAAGTAAGCTATGCAGACTACGCAGTCACAATTACAATTTTAAATTTTTATTTTTCACGATGACCCAAAGTTGCTATTGTTTGCGGAAAGCTGTCCCTTACACCCTTTATACTTAGATAGCATCTTCTTTGATCACCAGGCTAGTTATTTTTAACAAACATATAATCACGCCTTCATCCTTATTGGGGTTTGCAGAGCGCAGACGACCCAAACAAAATTCACTCCGCCACATCTGACAAAGTTTTGAGGGTTATTTAAGATAGATTTCTAGGTATATTGCTGTAGTGATAGGTTGTCTGCTGACGCCCATCGCCTAAATTAAAATATAGTGTAACCCTCGAATCCCTTAGCTGGTTTTGCATTGCATGCCCGGGAGGAAATGCAGCTGGCACTTTCTATGTTTTTCTCTCGCTCCCAAGCCTGCATGGTTATTTTTAAGGTTCTAGATATATTTGGTAGTCTCCTACCGGAAGAATCATAATCATGATTTATTTATAGAGGTCACAACGGCAAAAAAACGTGTAATGTCCGGACTGTCTATTTCCGCAACTTGTAAGTAAGTAGTTGCAGGGTCACCCGAGTTTGCAATACTTTGTGTGCATATCACTCATTAATAATCATACTTCTTCTTCTTTCTTCAATGCTGGGAGCGAGAGAAAAACGTAGAATGCGCCAGCTGCATTTCCTCCCGGGCATGCTGTAAAAACCAGCTGAGGGATCCCAGAGTTTCTGTATTTTGTAATTTAAGCGATGGGCTGACAACCTGTCACTACAGCAATATACCTACACATCTATCTTAAGTAACCCCCAAAACTTTGTCAGATGTGGCGGAGTGACTTTTGTTTGGGTCGTCTGCGCTCCGCCTATCGCATTAGGTATAAAGGTGTGACTATAAGTATGTATATATGTAATACAAATATAATAATATAATAAATAATGATACTTTAAAATTTTATATACTTTTAAATTTATAGTCCTTCAATATCATTATGCAACTGTACTTTACGTTCACCTAAAAAAGTACACTCAAGTGTTCTTAAAATAGATTCCAAAGGTTATCAAATTCTTATCACCAAGTTAAACACAACATAACCCTATGATGTACATACTACCGTAAGTACGCAAAAATGTTGTTTAAATCAGTTTAATTGGATGATTAATTTCGTCAGAAGAAAGAGAAAAACAATGGAAACTTACCAATATATCGCACCTTTACAAATAAAGTGAAATTACTAAAAAAAATGGGATTTCGAGTTTTTGTAATAAAATGTCCTTTAAAATTATAACTTCAAACCCGAAAAACTTGAAATATTTTTTAGAATATTATCTATCACACTTTACTCAAAAAAAAAAACAAGTTTGTAGGGTTGTGGGTGAGGTTATGTTTTTAAAGATCGTTTTGTTGCAGAAAGTCCAAATCCCATTTTTTTTAGTTAAGTGACTTTATTTGTAAAGGTGCGATATTTCCAGGAGACACGAATTAGTTTCGGTAGATTTCTAAAAATCTTTAAACAACTTGCTGTGTTCCGTCAGTGCGTGAGAATGCCAGTGCCATAACAGGCATCTTCTGGGTTTGCTCGCTCCATCGTCGACTCTGTCACGGTTATCCCTGCCCTTTGTGTCCAGAGTCAAAGATCAGGGATGACAAGTAAAAAATAGGAACATTCTGTTAAGCTACATGTGTTCTGTTAAGCTGATGATTTTTAAGCGTTGTGCTATGAAATAAAAATATGAACAATTATTTTTTCTCTTTTTTTAATAAGTAACATAGAGTTTCCAACATCAATCCTCTATCAATTTCAGGATAAGAAAATCATAAATTCAATCAATATGCTTCTGTAAAAACCATTCGAGCTTACACTTATAAGCACCTGGATTTTACACTGGTGGGAATTCTGAGTCTTTCAAAAGGCACTTCCAATAGACTATTGAGTTAGATTACTAGAGGACGTATAAGCACATACATATAATCACACCTTTATCCCTAATAGGGTAGGCAGAGCGTAAACGACCTAAAAAAAGGTCGTTCCGCTACGTCTGACAAAGCTTTGAAGGCTATTTAAGATAGATACATACTTTCATACATATAATCACGCCTTTAGCCCTAATGGAGTAGGCAGAGCGTAAACGACCTAAACAAAGGTCGTTTCGCCACGTCTAACAAAGTTTTGAGGGTTATTTAAGAAAGATTTGTAGGTATATTGCTGTAGTGACAGGTTGTCAGCCCATCGCCTAAATTACAATATACTTACTCAAACCCTCGAATCCCTTAGCTGGTTTTTACAGCATGAACGGGAGGAAATGCAGCTAGCACATTCTATGTTTCTCTCTCGCTCCCTGTCTAGCATGGACGTATAAGTAGATGTATCATTTAGGTATATGGGAAAATTACTTATGATCCTAGTTTGAATGGTTGAGAAAATTACGTACTTATTGACATACAGATTAATTTATTTCGCTAAAAACCCATCGTTTGAGTTCTTCAGTGGTTTTTGCTATCTTATTGGTAAACTCATACTTATCTTGTCAATCGTTTGTAACTTTGTATCTTCATGTAACCCAAAACCGCATCACCAGGCAAGACACGTGATTTCCGCGACAATGCTGCACGTGGTGGGTGGGAAGCATGATATGGTAGTAAAAGATTATGTGTAGCAAGTAATCTAATATGCAAAGATAGTAATATACAGCAAAGACAACCATACAGAGCGGGTTTTGCGAATATTCGCATCCGCATATGCAAATCTTCCGCATGAATTTGGACATCCGCATCCGTATGAAATCAATGCAGATTTTAATGCAGATGTGTAGTGTAGTGAAGAAGAGATACAAGAAACGCCAGAAAATTGTAGCAATGACACAGGATTTCGCTATATGAAAAGGTTTTAAAGACCTTTACGCCCTTTGTGCACTCAAATATATTACATCCGTATCCATTTCGTATCCGATTTGGCCTTCCTAGACCGTTTCATATGTTTTTTTTTTCGATTCCCGACGAACTAGATATGAGTATATTGTGGGTGAGTGCATAAACACCCTTAAGCGTTAAAAAAAAGGCTAAAAGGTTAAAAGGCTGTAAAAAATATATTTTCGGAACAAAATGTCCACATGTTTTCTTTAAGTACTGGCAAAAAATATTATATTTTTAATAAACACTAATTAAAAATATATGTTTGTGCTATTTCGGCATCAATACAAAATTAATTTAGAAAAATCATCCGCAACCGCGGATGTGAGACTTCAAAAATCCGCATCCGTAACCACATCCGCGGATGTGAAAAATCAGCATCCGCACCATCCCTGATACAGAGTGTAAAAATCTATCTATATTGCAGGCCAGTAGCAACATTTGACACATTTCTTCCATGCTGGCCTGGGAGCGAGAGAAAAATATAGAATGTGCCAGCTGTATTTCCACCCGGTAATGCTGTAAAAGCCAGCTAAGGGATCCGAGGGTTTCAGTATATTGCAATTTAGGCGATGCTCTGACAACCTGTCACTTCAGCAATATACGTATAAATCTATCTTAAATACCCCTCAAAACTTTGTCATACTCTGCCTACCCCTTAAGGATAAAGGCGTAAGTATATTTCACCCCCGTCAGGTGTGGCAGTTGTCCGTAGACGGGATTTACCATCAGGTGGTCACCTGCTCCTGCTCGTCTGCCTTCTACATACATATAGTCACGCCTTTATCCCTAATGGGGTAGGCAGAGCGCAAACGACCCAAACAAAGGTCGCTCCGCCACGCCTGACAAAGTTTTGAGGGTGAATGACCCTTTGTTGTGAGTGAGACAGATTTGTAGGTATATTTTTGTAGTGCCAGGTTGTCAGTCCATCGCCTAAATTGCAATATACAGAAACCCTCAGATCCCCTAGCTGGCTCTTACAGCATGCTTGGAAGGAAATGCAGCTGCAAAATTCTAAGCTTAGAAGCTGCTGGACTGGGAGCGAGATAGATCTCGCTCCCAGTCCAGCATGGAAGAAATATCCTTCTATTATAAAAATAAGTCTTCAAGACGCCAGCAGTCTCTGTCCTGAACCGTGAGGCTTCATTCAGATTCTTGAATTTAGAGAAGATTTTTATTTTTGTCTGCTCATCGTTATCTGATTCAATTCGACCTAAAGTACCTACGTAACCTAATCATAGCTCGTAACTGGAGTACTTTAGAAATTCCACGATACTTCGATGCGGAAAAATCCATACAAACACACACATACATAATCACGCTTTTATCCCTAATGGGGTAGGCAGACCGTAAACGACCTAAGTAAAGGTCATTCCGCCACGTATGACAAAGTTTTGAGGGTTATTTAAGATATTTATGTAGGTCGTCTAGATTGCAATATATTAAAACCGTCGGATCCCTTAGCTGGTTTTTACAGCATGCCCGGGAGAATGCAGTTGGCACATTTTATGTTTTTCTTTCGCTTGCAGTCCAGCATGGAATAACCAGTCCTAGTAAAAGTCCAAGTCATAAATTCCCATTATGCATTAGGCAATACAAATGAATCTACGTTGAATTCACTAAGAGGTTGGAGGGTTATCTAACTTCTTCAACTTTTCCACTTCTGAAAAACATTATAACGTCAATGATTATCTTTGTTTATTTGTGAAGAAGCGTCTACCTACGGTTAATTGGCTAATATTAGCTTACCGTCGCGTCTGACCTTATTATTACTTGGCCTTTTTATCTTTCAATATTTACGTCAATGGCCTTTTAGCACGTGGGTCTTGAACCAGTGGACTATCAGTGATTAATAAACTAGAGTTATAATGATTTTGCATCATTATTGATGTAACGAAGTTCATTGAGTACAAAATAAGCTGCTATCTATCTCATTAAGCTCAACTTTTCTCAACTACTTGAACCGAAATGTAGGACAATAAAAAAACCCTAAAAAACTACTTAGCTCTACCTAGTTACTTTTGACTATTAAGCTTTCAGAAAAGTTGCCCACTTTATATTTCGTAACCGCCAGTCTGTTTCAACTGAACATAGGTTCTAGAAATAATAGTTATAAATAAAATATAAATAGGTAGGTTTGTTTTGGCTACGAAATTCTAAACAATGTTTATCTTAATCCTCAAATAGACTTAAAAATAGGTAAACAAGATAAAGAGACTAAATAAAACTGAAAAGTATTTACGTAACATTATATTTTGTGTAAATAAAAAAAAACTTTACATAGCTGTGCTTAATAATATAAATTAAACTTTAACAATAATAATTAACATTAGTGACAATAGCATTCTCTTAGAACATTCTGTGTAAACTTGGCAAGTCTAAAGTTTATAGTAAATGCAGAATCTAACCAAACAACTTCAGGTTCAATGTTACATTTTCTTATTTAAATACAGAATGTAAAAAAAAGTAGTACGTTCCTTTAAACCACATAATTGATTAGTGATATACAACAGAAACACATATTATATTCCTCGACCCAGGCGCGCTTGCATCACAAAGGTGTTGGAGGTTCCTGGATGGAACACCAAATTCTTTTTTAACTCGTTCAATGTTCGAGCCATTCAACTGTGGAACAAACTGCCGAAAACTATACAAGACAGTCCCACGAGCTTCAGTTTTAAGAAGAGACTGAAAGAGCATTTTGTCACGTCTCTATGACATATATAATTATATTTTATTTATGTAATAATATATGTATGTAAAAACTAAGGCAACAGGCGAGCTTATCTATAAGAGATCTCTTTCAGCTAACCTAATGGTGATAAAAGATGGGAAATTCACGAAAACAGAAACAGTTAGTATAATTTATTTACAAAATTTATATGATTATAGTAATACTATAATAAACTAATACATATAATGTATATTTATATGATATCATATAAATATATTTATATATATTAGTTAATTAACAAAAATATTTTTCGTCAATATATTTTTTAATGTGTGCTTTGTATTGTATATCACTAATACGAGTACAATTTGCGTGTCTTTCTAGATTTCACAATGGTGTTTCATCAAGCGCTGACATTCTCATGTATAAATTATGTCTTTTTGATCTTAAATATACGGTGACATACTTAGCGGCCTGCAGTATCTTCATACAAGAAGATTTTTCCGGAGGTAGTTTGTGAAACAGCTGAGTGAAGTTAGCTTTAGTAGTGGAAGACCAGAGTCAGACTGAGTTCGTGATATTACAAATAGATGGCGCTGACCTTCCTAAAACCTTCGGCTTCTTTAATTTAATGCAAAAATTTGTCTTTCTAAGCTTACATATCCCAAATAAATATCTCCTGCAGCATCCCCAAGGCTTGCTGCTGAGCATCACTCTTAGCGGTCAAATCCACGGTGACATACTTGGCGGCCTGCAGTATCTTCATACAAGAAGTATTTTCCGGAGGTAGCTTGTGACAGAGCTGAGTGAAGAGAGACTTAGCGCAGTCGTAGTGGAAGACCAGGGGGTCGAGGATGTCTCCCAGGTCGGACTGCTTGAGAAGGCAGCAGATGTGGGCGAGGGTCACGCACAGCTAGAAATAAAAATTTATAGTATGTTAATGTGGGCAAACGTAGAGTACCTGTGGGGCACACTGATGATGTTCTTAAGATAGCCAGAACAAATTGGCTGAAAACGGCTAAAGATCGGATCGGAAGAGGCCTAATTCCAGCAGGTCAATTGACTGGAAACCTACACGATAGAAGAAGAATTCTAACCGTGTGCTAACAAAAAAAAGCAACGGTTCTCTTTCTATCGGTCATCGTTTTACTTGTACGTACGGTGCACTTATACTTATACAGGGAATTCTTCTGGGCCACCCTGAAGGATTCGCAAATCCAAACATGACAAAATAATCGTCTGTCTTATTTACAATTTACAAGCACCTACTTACTTGTTCACTTAGATTATCTTTATGTTTGTACTCAATAAAATCATCCACAATGGCAGCGTTTTCCATAGCCGCCATGACACCTCTCCATACTACTACAAAAAGATCGCCATATTGGTCCCTTTCAGATGGCGCTCATTGCTAACCTTATTTATAATAAAATCACCTCTTACTTACTTGTTACAGTTTGCTTAGGACATTGCAGGCTGAATCACTGATTGTCCGAAAAAGAAAAAGATTTCGTGCTTCGGAGGGCACGTTAAGCCGTCGGTCCCGGTCGCTGTCTTTGATAGTGGTCGTTACTCAAACCATGTCAGAGGCCTGATAGTTGTGTTACTAGGCGGTTTAAAAACTCTGACACCAGGGTTCAACGGGTCGATAGACTCGATAACCACTCGACTGAAGACTTACTTGTTCAATAAGGTTATCCTTGTGCTTATATTCCGTAAAATCATCTACATTGGCAGCGTTTTCCATGGCCGCCATGATACCTCTCCATACTGCTACAAACTGGTCCCCGTAATGTTCCCTTGTAGATGGCGCTCGCAGCGCTGCAGCGGCGTTGATGCGCACTTTGAGATTCTTGCACTCTTGGGATAGAGTTGACAGGTTGGGGAACACTTGGCTCTAGAAAAAAGTAAAAGGTCAGCTTTAAATTTTGTTAGGAACTATCTTACTTCCATGCTGGACTGGGAGAGATAGAAAAACATAGAATGTTCCAGCTGCCCTTCCTCCCGGGCATGCTGTAGAAGACAGCAAAAGGGACTCGAGGGTTACAGTGTATTGTAATTTAGGCGATGGGCTGACAACCTGTCACTATGGCAATACACATTACAATCTAAAATTACCCTTAATTATTGTCAGACGCGGCGAAAGCGCCTTTTACGAGGCGTTTAACGCTCTGCCTACCCCGTAAGGGATAAAGGCGTGATTTTATGTATGTGTGTATGTATGTAGGCACTATCATCTAAGGGATAAACCCATCACTCCCTTTGAACATAACGCCTTTTATTGCGCTTACTAATCTGTTTGCGAAAGCGAGGCGACTAAATAGTTATGACAAGTCCTACCCGATCAGGGAAAGTTCATGTAGAGCAATGGTTTGTTCTTGCTGAAAAGTTGCTTAGTTCCTTTTATTTCTCTGCTGGGTCAGACAAGAGGACAAAATCACAGAGGAGTTTTTATTTCAGCAATTTCATAATCTTTATGTTGCTAAGGTGACATATATAATTACTAGCGACCCGCCCCGGCTTCGCACGGAAATGATCAGTGTTTCTCTACTATATTATGCATGTATTATACATATAAACCTTCCTCTTGACTCACTCTATCTATTAAAAGAAACCGCATCAAAATCCGTTGCGTAGTTTTAAAGATTTGAAGCCCGATGGTGTAGTGGATAGGACCGCTGCCTCCTGAGCGGGGCGGTCGTGGTTCGAATCCCACCACGTACCAATGTGTTTTTCGGTTTTCGAATTTAATATGTACGTTTATTCGGCGCTTTTTCCGTGCTTCGGAAGGCACTTTAAGCCGTTGGTCGCGGTTAATATCATTTAATACCGTAGATATTAGTCGTTAAGCCATATCAGAGGCCAGTGCAAGCATTGGCGGCTTGAAAACTCTGACCTAATCTAGGATTGGGTCTGGTTTCCCTTCTTGGTCGCGGAGGTCAGATGGCAGTCGCTCTGTGTAAAAACCAGTACCCTCGTTCGATCCCCTAGATTAGGTAGCCGACCCCGTGATATACGGGATAAGGCTAGGGAGATGATGAGTTTTAAAGATTTATGCATACATAGGGATATAGGGACAGAGAAAGCGACTTTGTTTTATACTATGTAGTGATGAATTATGATATTTAAAGTCTTACCTGCCATCCATTAAAGCATGTAAACAAATTCTCGTTCTTCATAGCATTGCCCATCGCATAACACGCGTTCCACCGCACCTTCATATTGGTGACTTTGCATGCGCAGTCCATGAGTTTAGCTATCGCTGCTTCACATAGCGGCTTGATTTTACTGTTGCGAAGTATAGTTTCTTTGTTTATGATCCGCAATAGATTGCCTAGGCCGCGAGTTGCACTCATTTTAACCTGAAGACATATTTAAAAATATATATATATACTTAACCCAAAGTCTGTAAGTCTTTCTTTCAATCCAGGGCATGGCCTGAAAACATATAAAATGCGCCCCAAATCGCAGGCATAAATAGTAAAATATAACAAATTGACCTATCTTTCGGCGCATTACCAGAATCAACGCTTGTTTATCCTTTTGTAAACTAAGCCTGCTTACATTTCAAGCTAAAATTTACCGTGATAAGAGTAACACGGGTTTTCCATGTCCATACAAAAACTCTGTGCTTAAACAAAGTTAGTTACCAAGAAATGCAAATCAGATATTTACAATGACACTGTGGATAAAGGCTTAGATCATCTGAACGCAAGCAAGAGATTATCACTAAGATCATAAAACTTATTGCTTGCACGCGCGCGCTATCATTAATAGTTTGCTCACGGATTTAAAACAAACAGAGAGAAATTATGACTACGCAAATAAGTACTTAGATTCTTCATTGCACATAAGAAGACAAACATTACAGAAACAAAGTACAATTAGACGGCCTTATTGCTAATAGACTTTGAGTTCTGATGTTATTTACTCATGAAGTACATACATATAGTCACGCCTTTATCCCTAATGGGGTAGGCAGAGCGTAAACTACCTAAACAAAGGTCGTTACGCTTCGTCTGACAAAGTTTTGAGGGTTATTTATGATAGCTTTGTAGGTATATTGCTGTAGTGACAGCTTGTCAGCCCATCGCCTAAATTGCAACATACTAAAACCCTCGGATCCCTTAGCTGATTTTTACAGCATGCCCGGGAGGAAATGCAGCACATCAAATATACCAGATGTAAGGGACAGCGTCCCGCAAACTGATAGGGGTTGCTCAGTCAACGACACTGAACAACTATCAGCAGTTATTTTTTTCAGGATGTGTTAAAAAAGACTTTTCCATACAAATTATCTGATCGAGGTGAACATTTTGTATGGAGAAGCCCTTTTATTTACACTTCCTGAAAAAAGTTCCTGGTGGTAGTTATTCAATATCATTAACTGAGCAACCCCTATCAGTTTGCGGGACGCTGTCCCTTACACCTGGTATGACAGGGTATTTTCTACCCAAGATATTTGTTTAGTTGTTTAAAATCTCAGCATATCACTGTTCTAGATTAGTCCAGGGTTAAGGAAATAATGCTATTTAATTTTGTTAGTTGCTTCCATGCTGGACTGAGAGTGAGAGATTTCCTCCCGGGTATGCTGTAAAGAACAGCTAAGGGATCCGAGTGTTTCTGTATATTGCAATTTAGGCGATGGGCTGGCAACCTGTCACTACAGCAATATACCTACAAAACCTATATAAATAACCCTCAAAACTTTGACAGACTTGGCGGAACGACCTTTGTTTAGGTCGTTTACGCTCTGCCTACCCCATTAGGGATAAACGCGTGATTATATGTATGTATGTATGTAATGTTGTTAGTACATTAATACATACATATATAAAAACACGCCTTTAACCCTTACGGGGTAGGCAGAGCGTTTAACGACTCGTAAAAGGCGCTTTCGCCACGTCTGACAAAAATTGAGGGCAATTTTAGATTGTAATATGTATTGCTTTAGTGACAGGTTGTCAGCCCATCGCCTAAATTACAATACACTGTAACCCTCGGATCCCTTAGTTGGATCTTACAGCATGCCCGGGAGGAAATGCAGCTGGCACATTCTATGTTTTTCTTTCGCTCCCAGACCAGCATGGAAGTAATAAGTATTAAGTAATAAGTATGTTGTTAGTTACCTTGTCATTGTCGGTAGCACATTTTATGCTGACCTCAAGCAGCCGAAGCAATAAGTCATCGTCAATCTCGTCTGCTTCTGGGTCCTCCCTTGAGTAGAAACAAAATTATAATTTTGTATCATGATTTGTGAATAATAATAATAGTCCTCCCACCGATTTTCGGTGATGGCGGCCAATCTCCCGGAGATGGGCCAACTGCGCAGGACTTATTTTTAGTGCCCAAGTGTTTGCGCTACACACAGGTGCACTCTCTGTTCCTTTAGTCTCTTATTCTGATGGGCCACTGTAGGGCAAAGGCCTCTCTCCCTTCCGAATGGGAACGTAACGCAATAACGCGACGTGGACGAACCCGAAAGAGGTGGCGCGATGAATTGGACGCATATCAAAAAGAATGGCGAGTGCTATCAATGGATCGTGATAAATGGAAAAATATTATAACAAATAAAATATTATATTGAATAAAAATAGCATTGTGAGTGCTAACATCCTCAAAAAACATAAAAACGATCAGAAAAGTAGCACAAATAGCTTACATGTTCAAAACCAGTGCGTCGCTAAGGTTGCCGAGAGCCCAGGCAGCTTTAGTCCGCACCACCAGCGTCGGTTCCGCCAATGCCCTCAAGATGTTCTCCCCGCAATCGCTTACGAAACCGATGTCCTGAAAACCAACATAAAATTTAAATCAAACATTAACCACTCAGCAGAGAATGTTCATATTAAAACTTTTTTAAATAGAATTACATTTTGAAATTCGGGGTAGATAGTTTAAGATTACTCTCAGTTTAGTTGTATGGTTATAATATTTCCATCTCGGTTTGAGAATAAAGGTAAAAAAAGTTTAATTTATTTTTATTTAAAAACACATTTCAAAACTAAATGGAATAAAATCACAAGTGTTGGCAAATTAATTAAATTACTAAAACTACTATTTCATTATGTTGTCATATCTAATAGCTAAAACTTATTTTAGATTTATCTGTATTCTAAAACTGAGTCGGAAATACTAGGTAGATAAACTCTTAATTGCGCATAATCCGTACAGTTTGGAAAAGCTTAAAGTTAACAATACTATAGTATGATTCGGAAATCACTAATCACTGGTGAGCCCGATGGTGTAGTGGATAGGGCCGCTGCCTTCTGAGCGGGAGGTCGTGGTTCGAATCCCACCACGTACATGTGTTTTTCGGTCTTCGAATTTCATATGTACGTTTTTTCGGCGCTTTTTCCGTGCTTCGGGAGGCACGTTAAGCCGTTGGTCCCCGGGTAATATCGCTCAATACCGTAGATATTAGTCGTTAAGCCATATCAGAGGCAAGTGCTAAGCATTAGCTGCTTGAAAACTCTGACCTAATCTCGGATTGGGTCAGATTTCCCTTCTGGGTTGCGGAGGTCAGATGGTCAGACGCTCTGTGTAAAAACCAGTACCCTCGTTCAATTACCTAGATTAGGTAGCCGACTCTGTGAAATACGGGATAAGGCTAGAGAGATGATGATTCGGAAATCACTAACCTAAGAGCAGGGTTCATGGTGACTTTAGTCTTACCTGTCTCAGTGTGCGATACATGACAGTCATTGCGAGAGCGCGCACGGCCGCGGCTCTGACTGTTGGCTCTTCGTCGCTGCAAGAACCCACTAACAAAGCACAGCATAGCACTTGTTGGTGACGCTGAAACAATATTAGATTGTCACTTGTTTGCAGTGCTCATTACTCATCCATGTTTTTTTTGTAACTTTTACATACATACATATAATCACGCCTTTATCCCTAATGGGGTAGGCAGAGCGTAAACGACCTAAAGAAAGGTTGTTCCGCCACGTCTGTCAAAGTTTTGAGGGTTATTTAGATAGGTTTTGTAGGTATTTTGCTGTAGTGACAGGTTGGCAGCCTATCGCCTAAATTGTAATATACAGAAACCCTTGGATCCCTTAGCTGGTTTTTACAGCAGCTGCATGCCCGGGAGGAAATGCAGCTGGCTCATTCTATGTTTTTCTCTCGCTCCCAGTCCAGCATGGAAGTAATTTTTGTAACTTTTACCTAGTTGAATCTGTAGTTCAATTTATATAAATATGTAAAAAATTAACAAAAATACTCCAAACTTAGTCCAGCACGGAAAATTTGAGAGTTATCCATGGTTAATTTATATTAGTTTATTTTATTTATGTATTTATTTAGTAGTATTTATATTATTTAAGTATTAAGATTAACTTAGTAGTACATACTAAAACATCCTACTACCCAAAGGTTGCCTGGTAGAAATTGCTGCTTTAGCAATAAGGCCGCCTATATTGTACTGTTTTGTTCCTTACTTTTCTGCTGTATGTATTTGTGTTTCTTTATGCAATAAAGTATATTGTATTGTATTGTATTTTTCTTCCATGCTGACCTGGGAGCGAGAGAAAAACATAGAATTTGCCAGCTGCATTTCCTCCCGGGCATGCTGTAAAAAACAGCTAAGGGATCTGAGGGTTTCAGTATATTGTAATTTAGGCGATGGGCTGACAACCTGTCACTACAGCAATATACCTACAAATCGATTTTAAAATAACCCTCAAAACTTTGTCAGACGTGGCGGAACGACCTTTGTTTAGGTCGTTTACGCTCTGCCTACCCCATTAGGGATAAAGGCGTGATTATATGTATGTATGTATTGTTAATACTGAGCAAGTAGCATCTGCTGTTAGTGTGAGAACCGCATATTAGGCGTGACGACTGGGTGGCTATGTATGTACCTTCATACTACTCAAAAAAAAAAATAGCCGTCTGAAACAATAGCAGTTCGTATGTATCGTTTTTCGTGTTATGAGTAATTTCAACAAAAGAATTGAGACATTTGAGACTTAAAACAACTTGAGCCAATAAGAATCAGTCGCAGCTTGAATTCCAGATAACAATGTGTATCAATCACAAAGTAGATAAAATAGTTTCTATACATTTGAATTGAATTGTTTTTTTTTCGTTTACGCTGTGTATATATTTGTATGTATTACCGTGCTTCACCATAGATATTAGTCGTTAAGCTATATCAGAGGCCAGTGCTGAACATTGGCGGCTTGAAAACTCTGACCAAATCTAGGATTGGGTCTGGTTTCCCTTCAGGGTTGCGGAGGTCAGATGGCAGTCGCTCTGTACAAAAACCAGTACCCTCGTTCAATCCCCTTGATTAGTTAGCCGATCCCGTGAGATACGGGATAAGGCTAGGGAGATGATGTAGTACATACGTACTTACCGGTAGTTCCTTGAAGGCCCGCTCGCCAACATTGGCGATACAATCGCAGACGACGCCGCGCGCAGGCGGGTTATCCCTGCATTGTAAAGCGCTGGATAAAGGAGTCAGCAGTTTCTCCCACATACGTACGCACACGTTTAGAGGTGGAGGGGTTTCGGTTAGCTCTGTAATCAAATAATTACGAAAAGGTAGGTAGGTTAATTGAAATGAGACAAAATACTCAGTTGACCTGTTACAAAATCAATTTTCCTTTATTTTTCCTTTCCGCGTTTAGTTTCCCTACCATTTATATTCGACACTGGCACAAAGTTCCACATGGCACAAAAAAAAATGGAGATATGATGAGGTCTCGTAGACAATTGATTTGACGTCTTCGCGCATTTGATGTTGGAGCATACGTCATTCGATATCACGTAGGGAACCCGATTATGATTGTTATCGAGTCGATCGACCCAATTAGCCCTGGCGTCAGAGTTTTTAAACCGCCTATTATAATAGCACAGCAAATAATCCTCTGACATGGTTTTGTGTAACGACTACTATTAAAGACTACTATTAATAGACTTGGCTTCTGCTATTCGGGACTAAATCACTGTTTTAAAATACAAGTAACGCCATCTATCAGATTGGTAGGAGAATCACTATAAACGAGAAACTAATGCCAATCTAATGTTGATTGAGTAGAGAACTACTACTTGTAGCCAGATCGAACTGAAATTACTTCAATTTGAAGTAAATTATAGGTGTTATGCCAGATTGAAAAATATAAAGATTATATTTTATGAGGTAAGTTAATTGTTTTATTGTGTGGTATTGGTTTATCTACACATACTATATACGATAAGCATTTTATAATTACTTAATAATAATAAAATGCCGAGTATTTGGATTGTGTGCAGATATTGTGAAGATAGGTTTCGACAACACAGAACCAGAAGGACACGCGGTGCCATCTGGAGGAGAATGGGAGAACTATCAAGAAAATGGGATATAAGAGGGAAGATAAAACAGTCGGGGGGCTCGAGAAGGGGGAATGCTGTTGGGACTTGGGGGAGACGGGGGCGACGGGAGAGATGGAGAAGGACGCCGGGGAAGAAAAATAGCGTCGGGGACCGAGCAGGGAGAAGTTTAGTCGACCTGGAGTTTTAGTTTGAGTGGAAGTTTAGTTTTACTTGAAGTTTAGTTGACTTTTACCAGTGAAAGTGTACACATCAAAGAGGAGAGGAGAGTATGCAGCCGGGAGGCAACCAAGAGACCCACTTTGGTGGGATGTTGGTGCCATCAGTTGTTCCTGTTGTGGATGGAGGGCGGTGACCTGACGATCAGCTGTTCTTTTACATGGTGGAGTGGAGGATGCTGACAGTGGAGTCTTGCAGAGCTGGTGAAGTGCCAACTACAAGGATTCTAAAGGATGGGTAAACCCACACACAAGGTATTCTTGCATCAAATCATGATGCTTTCATTTATTTACTTATTCTTGAATAAATTTACATCGTGTTTTATTTACTTTACCATTTCTACATTTATTTAATTATCTTGTCCACTTCAGACTTTGTTTATTGACAAGGTTTTTCCTTGTTCAATTAACAATCCTTTTTTAAGATATTTCATACTTGCCAAAGGCCGTTCTATTCATTTAGGTATATATATATAATTTCCAATATTTCTTATATGATAGGTACGGTTAATGAGATATATGTAGGATTGTAGGTCGGTTTAGCATGCAACTACATAATTTATACACAGCTAAGCGGTTAGGTAAATAGGCAGTTTAGGTACATTGTAGGAGTAGGTTAGGTAGGGGTAGGTTTAGATGGATAGGTTAACCTAGGTAATAATAAATAAGAATTAGGACAATATCTAGGAAAGTAGGTGGGGGTAGCTATTTGGGATCCTAGTTTGTGTTTAGGTAGGTAGTTCTCTCCCTTCCCTTTAACAAAATTCCTGCCTTACCTTTCCTTTAAGAAGAGAAGCATCATCCTAATGTTTCATGAGATGCCCAGCAGTGGAATGTATAAATTATTTTAATACATTCTATGTTTTTATAACTATATCTATGTATGAATTGTTCATACCTACCTATCCTGGCAGAGGAGACAAAATACTTACCTATTTTTCTCAAATAAACTACTGAACTGATTTATATTCACTTAACTGTGGATTTAATACCAATGTATGAGTCATTTATACCTACTTGCTTATCCTGGCAGTGGATACTGAATTGATTTTATATTCACTTTATTATATGTTTTGAAACATTTATTGGATTCATGATCCTATATGTATGTATGTTCTAGACTCTAGAACACCAGCTACAAACTTGGTGGGAACGTTCACCTCTGATACCTACTATGTAGGTTTTATACAATTGATGATCCTGTTCTACAGGCTGACAAAGTTTATCTTTGATAATATACCTACTGATGTGTGGGTTTTACACTTACAACTTATTAGGACTATGGTCCAACTACCTAATGGGAGTATTCATTATACTTACCAAACCAATACAGCATGGAATGTGGGATGATGTTATCTGAATCCTACCTACAACCTCAAATTACCCTGGAACGGGTCTGGAATTAAAATTATATATTCATTCACTTTATGTGGATTTTATATGACTGATTTATGGTCAGTTGGCTTTGACAAGCCATTATACTACTGAAATACTACTTGACTTGATGTCAATTGAGCGACATGGTATCAGCCATGGTCAAACCTCCATCACATACTACATCTTAGCATTCGATATGTCTGTAACAGCATTTAGATCACAGAAGCTTATTTTGCACTAAAGAAGTCTAACAATCAGTCACTACTTGCTCTTGCCTATCACTCCTATATCTACAACGAATCTATGGCTTGCGGTGTGAATGATTGTTATATTATCTGGGACTAGCTTCGGCATCCCTATCTATTCTACTGACTCCTGGATGTGCATATCATAAGTGGAGATCGATGACTGGTGCAGTTTCATAGTCGGTGCTTCCAGCATAGCTGGACAACAATTTATAAAACCTTTGTTGAGACAATGTTTCTCAATTGGACATCACAACTTACTACAAATTACATCAGACATGACTTGCTCTGTCTTGGTTGGCTGACCAATAAATCAGCTCAAATTAATTATATTTTACATGATGCTGTTCATCAATCTGGACTCGTTCCAAAACTCCTAAGTGCGCTGTCACTTATCTCTGGCCTGAGGCTTGGCCAAAACAAAAACCAATTGGAGGGCACAGAAGTGCCTCCTCTTTCCTTTTCTGGGGCTCGCATGATGGGTTTTGCATCAAGGACAAGTTCCTAGGCTATTTACTGTCTTTATTAGTGTCTGGGAATTGGTAATTGAAGTAAATCTCATTCGTTGATGGTTGGCGAGCACATAAATCCTCTACCAGCGAATGGTTGGAGCTGGAATCGGAGGTTCCGTTATCCCGCTGCGCACTGTCCCCATGTTGTCCCAAGAACCTAAAGAGAGCTAAGTTATGACATCCCACTACCACTTTAAAGGATTTGGGTTACTTTATTAAATTTTATTACACAACGTACGGTCCTAACTATAATACTAGACGATCACGATCACGAGCCATATTTGTAACCTTATTACTAGACATTCATGAGCCACTCTTCCCATTCCTCTTTCCTATTCCCTTCCTCTCCTCTAATCCTCTCCACATTCCTACCTCTCCTCAATACCTTCCTCTCACACTTCCTTTCACATATCATTTTACTTAGGGTAGATAGGGTAGTTAGGGGGGGGGGGTTGTTACAGACCGAGACCGACGGCTTAACGTGCCCTCCGCAGCATGGATTTTTCTTTCTTCCAGCCAATCAGGTGATTCAACCTGCATTGTCCTTACCAATCTCTCAAAGCGATAAATTATCAATTATCAACTTTATGTCGGAATCGAACAGTGGACCACCGGATCGGAGCCCATGCCTCAGACCACCGACTCACCTAGTTTGTGTATGCTATCCCCAATGATGCTCAAAGCGATAAATTAACAATTATCAACTTTATGTCGGAATCGAACAGTGGACCACCGGATCGGAGCCCATGCCTCAGACCACCGAGTCACCTAGTTTGTGTGTGCTATCCCCAATGATGCTCAAAGCGATAAATTAACAAATATCAACTTTATGTCGGAATCGAACAGTGGACCACCGGATCGGAGACCATGCCTCAGACCACCGACTCACCTAGTTTGTGAATGCTATCCCCAATGATGCTCAAAGCGATAAATTAACAATTATCAACTTTATGTCGGAATCGAACGGAGGACCACCGGATCCGAGTCCATGCCTCAGACCACCGACTCACCTAGTTTGTGTATGCTATCCCCAACGATGGTGACAGTGGTGGCAGCTTGCAGCACCACATCTTGGTGCTCATGCTGCACCAGCTCGCTGAGGATGTCTGCCAGGAGAAGCAGGTGCGGCTGCAGAAGCTCAGCCAGGTGGTGGAACAACATAGCTGATACTACTTGCAGGGATTCCAGCATTACCGGTATTACTGAGGTCATGCATCGCTGGGGAAGGGAAAGTGTTCCAAGTTAATAGAGAATGTTGTTATTTTATTGTGTTATTACTCAATGATATTTTAAGAAAGATACGTTACGTTCATACTGCACGCACATTTTAATTGTTCCGCGACACATATACATACATATTTATAACATTGCATATCTAAACAAACGCTGAGTGCGACACAAAATAGGCAAAGCGTAAGAGTGAAACAGATAGCTATTTGTAATCAGTGCAGCTCGACTGCCTAAAATGTTCACAATTAGGACCATTTGACGGCACGAGTTTCGCGCGTTGGTAACGTATCTACCTATATATAATATCATTGGTTATTACTATAATATTTTTGCTTCGTGAATATATGCCTAAAGCGATGCACACATTGAGCTTCGCGCTACGTCGCGTAGAGCAGATATTGTCTATGTTCCGTTGTTCAAACCGACTGCTCTGTGGATCAAACAACGCACCGCCTTATGCCTAAGTGGTTTTCTCTACCCCTCTTACTTCCAGTCTTTCAATCTCGAAATCAAGTATCTATCACTCTCTATATTTTACTAATAAGACTTTGGAGCTTTTACTACAAACAGATATTACATTACTCTATTAGACAGAATAGGAATACAATTAAAAACAAAATTTATCTTACCGTAATTTGATCTCCTCTAAAAACCCACCCCATATTCTTGAAACAAATATCTAGTATCCAACTTTTAAAGTAATGGACCTCTTTTAAGTTATTCTCATCATTTCTCATCACTGGATGATCAACAGCTGTAAACATTTCATCATCAGAATAGCCTTCTTCAAAATCATCGCATTCATCACTTTCTATTTTAGTTTCTATTGTTTTGTGAGTATTTTTTGAAGGCACCGTGTCTTTTTCAATAGCTTTGACTACTTCATCTACTTTGGGGTCTACAGATAGAACACATCCCATTGTTATAAGAGCGCCGACTTGTAGTGTTACATCTGCAATAGAAGTACATGGCAGAATATATGGGATTGTTCCATTGGTTTTATAAATAAATCTTTATACTTTAAGATGGCATGTTGAGCTCAGTGCTAGATTAGACTAGATTACAAAATGGAGAATTACTTTCGATTTTCGCAATACGCAAAATATTCTTGAAAATGTTTGTATTTGAGATAATTATTTTATTACATGTAGGGGCGTGCCACTGAGCTCATCGAACCACCTTAACATATTTCACTCTGCCTTATAGTAACGATAGTCTGGAAATGTTCTTGGCATACTTAAACTTTCCAGTGGGTACGATATATTTTTCTTGATAAAATGTAACTTGTATTCAAGTCAATTTTATTCAAATCCGTCCATGAAAATGATTACTTATAAACTTTTGTATAGATAGGTTTTGTCTTTAGTTCTTACCTCTATGCACTAGAAACTTCCTCGTAGACCGGACAAGCTCACTGATCAATCCCTCTCTCATCTTATGATACGGAGTCGCTTGTACCAGCGCAGCACAGCACTTCAATGTGACTATGATCACCGCGTGACTTCGCTCGGAGTCCAGAATCCCGACCAGTACTTTATGCATGCACGTTATGACGTAGCCAAGAGAGACCGAGAACGGAATGAACGAAGCGGTGTCTTTTTTACTGCAAATAAAAACAGCTGAAGTGAATATCTATAAAGTAACTATTCCAAGTTGGACTCCAGGCAGAAGCTGTAGATTGCAGCAACATCGTCTTGATTCTAGTCTGCTACATGCTACTGCACCTTTCTGCTTGCAACATAGTCTCAAACTTCGAATAGTAAATCGTAACCCTACTTCTGCTTCAGTTGGGTAAAGATTAGCTCAGACTCAAAGCAATTTTATTAAGAGTTGATTGACTAATAGTTTATTTAACATTCGTTTTATTAAGATTTAAGTGCAGGAAAGCTATTGAAGATCATTTTGCTAAGTAAAATGTATAGCATTTTGACTTTTACCTGCTTTCAGCCTGTGATAGATATGGCCGTGAGCCCGATAGTAATGCCAGCACCACACTAAGCACGCTTGCACGACTGCTCGCTATAGGGTCTTTCACTGCACAATATGCTAATGTTTTCCGGCCACTTCCAGATGTTGACCATTTGTCGACGTCGGGAGAATCGGGTAGAAGGGCCCACCAGTACCCAAATATTTCTCTTCTTTCTCTAACCTGACAATAAAAGGTAGAATATATAATTATGATTTTTTTGTTTGTGTTACTTTTGTAACAAAATGATTTTGTGACAAGTTTACAGGGAATGTTTAGATAGTTTTATATAAATATATTCGTTTTTTAAACAAAAAAATCATATTAGCAACAGTTTGTTATCGAAATAAGCTGTCTGGATTCACTATTCTACTTTGTGGGTACCATGTAAAAGATATCTAGATAGATATCAATAAAAATATATTAATAAGTATTTAATTTTACCTTAACTAGCACCAAAAGTAAGTTCGAAGCACTCTGTCTCACTCGAGACTTCAAAGCAATGAGTTTTGCCTCTCTACTGTTCTCCATATCCGACATATCAGAATCACTAGTAACCGCCCAGGAGTTTTTGCCCCTCTGTGGTTCCAAATAGTTCTTACTTGCTGGTTTGTAAGCTGAATTGTTCTCAAAATTGTCAACATCTTTCATCAAACTGCGGTCTGATACTGGGACTTTCTTCAGACTCTCAATGGCGTTATTTCTCTGCTTACGAATTTTTTGTTTCTGAAAAAAGGCAGATTTATTAAAAAACATTTTGAAGATTATAAATATTTAGCATTTTCTTCATTAAACATATAGTATTTCCAAGTAGCTACTTGAATAAAGTAAACAATATTTAAATAGTAAGTTATTTAAATAGGTAAACAATATTTCATGTCTTTAATTCGAAGATTATGTTTTTAAAATAAGTTTTAGCTATTAGATATGAAAACACAATGATTTAATAGTTTTATTACATTAACTAATTTGCCAACGCATTTATCATAAATTTTTGAGACATGTTTTTGTTTGTTTACGTTTATTCTAGTGACTATTTGAAAAGTTTTAACCTTAACCTATGTTTACAAACGGTTAACTCAAAAACCACAGGACAATCTTATTCTTATGGGAAAACCCACTTCCTGCCACAGATGAAACTAGTATTCAATTCTATGTGACCAATATAACTCTTTTTTTTACCTTTCCTCCTTTAGCATTAACTTGGGCCACTGGGGCAACTGCAATAGTCTGCTGAGCTGGCATTATCCTCTCAGGCTTAGCACCTTGGTTAAGAAGTCCGTATAAAACAAAATACCGGCATATGCCCATCACTTCTGGCAATGGAATACTGACTTTAGGGTCATTAAAATATAGTTGTGATAGCACTCTTAAAGCTGCTATTACTGCCTGTAATAATGAATAAAATGTGAGATAGTGGAACTATTTATTTCTCTCCTCTGAGCGAGTGGAGCAATAATTTAAAACAGAAAGAATGCAAGAAGTTTCAAAGATAATCAAGTGTGTAACTGTATGTAATTCATACATAACTAATCAAACAAATAGTAACACTAGGGGCTTTGTGTATTATAATATAAACAACATCTTACTTAAAAAAATATTTGTGTCAACAACATACCTTACAATACAAAAAATCATCCTGTGATTTAACATAGCCTTTCACAAGAAAATTAACTACTACTTGTGACACATGATTTTTAATATCAGTAGCTATTGATGGTTGATCTATTTTATTCTCCTCCAACGTTATTAAAGATACCATACATTTGAGCGCTATAAGACTAATTTGAAGGGGGTTCTGAGAACTAAAATTATGAATTTTCTCAAAGTCTACGAGTTTTGTTAATAAACCTTGTTGGCCAATCAATTCTTCTGTGAACTGAAAAGAAAAAGTAAAAAAATAAATGTGTATTCACAAAATTGGAAATTATTGAAATCTTCTAAACATTGATATCATACATACCTTGTAGCCTGCCTGTGGATTGTACTGCAATACACACTGCATATTATGCAAGATGTCTGGTAAAATTACATCAGAGCATTGCTTTAAACACAGGACGTGCCATGCTATGACTTTCCACAGGTAGTCAGTATCAAATTTAAGATTTTGTCTGGTCAATAGAGTGCTCATCAAATGTGATGCTTTTGCAGCCAAAAACTCGTCTTCTGGCTTTATGTTGAGGCATAATGCTGTCACCAATGTTGTTCCATCCTCAAATATAAAGTTCATGCGTTATTCATTTAATTTTTAAGCGAACTTTACAACTCTAATCAAAGGGTAAACAAACATAACCTACAAATCTTACTTACAGGTTTCCTTACAAATAGCTCAGTTTTGTATGGTTTTGTATTGAGCTCATCAATAAGAGAGTTTATTTGAGATTTATTGTAGTCTTTTACATACAATAAGTTGCAGAGTTCTCCGCAAATCACTGAAAACTGCTGAGATAAATTTGTTTCCATTTTCGGTGGTCTTATGGACGTTTCACTGCTAATCTGCCCATGGAACGTATTTTTTTATTTATAAATATTAGAAATTACAATTATTTTAGTGGAAGTTCACAAAATTAATTGATTAAAACAATATTTTAAGAACAGATTTGTGATTCAAACTGATTCACACACAATAGCTGACAGTGACAGATGACAGTGACAGTACGCACATCTTTCGTTCGGAAATAATATATTTTTTTGGAAAGCATGAAAAATCTGACAGAACTTTATCTTCTTTTTCTTCTTTTAGTGCTTTGAAGAACAAGGACTAAGTCCTTGATCTTAGGCTTTGGCAAAACGTAACACACGCGTGACACGTGAGTGACTGAATGAAATCACGAAAGAAATCACTGGAAATACATTATTATTATTTCTCATGCTCTACTCTACTAAAAGTGTTTTACACAAACTTTACGAAGAGCATTAAGCGCATAACCAAAGTAAAGGGACCGAAGTTCATCTATTTACGAAAATGGCTTGTCCAGCGCTAAATGATTATACACTTCCAGCGCTCAAAGATAAGAACATTTCGCACCATCCTTGGGAAAAAACTATAAAAGCTTACTATTACAATAGGATAAAACGTGCTCATAATACGATCAGAAATCCTGTTTATCCTGAACCTACAGAAAACAAAAACAAACTAAACGACCGAATAAAGTTTACAGTCATCGGAATACGATTAAACAAAGAGTTCATTTATTGCGCTAATTTAGTCAAAGGAATGCACAAATACCGCTCTAAAACTTTCGATGCTCCGTCTATAAAAGGTTTGTAACTGCGACTCACTCAGTTTTTTTTTCGTGGATGGACCTGTTTGCAAAATACTACAAAGTGTATATAATGCGTCACCGGGCTAAGGCGGGGAGTTGCTACACGCAATCTACACCCTTAAATGGAATGGCAACTGCCTAAGGGCGCCCACTAGGGCTCGAACCTCGGCTTATGGCGTTGCCTTGGAAACTCCTTATCGGAGACAATCTACCCGGCACGTGCCGGTAAACCCCAAAGTGGGGAGCAAAGGAGGGACCTCCGCGACCCCGCCGGCGGGGAGCGCGGTTGCTGGAAGAGCTTGTATAGAGTGTGACTCGACTGGTATTGGCAGCATTAAATGCAAGAGTAATTTGGTCATCGCCGTCGGTAAGGACATGCCTAGGTCTTCGTTTGTAACGAGTCGCAGGTTGGGGTCACTCAGTCTTTTCGACGGCCGCTTTAGACGGTGCAATAGCAAAAAATATTTAAAAAAACATAGAGCTGTTTCACTTCCCATTCAGTAGAGAAGGGAGTGGTTGCAACAAGTTCAAGTTCAAGTTATTTATTTCATAACAAAGTACATTGTATAGAAATTGAAACATAAATCATAAAAAGAAAATAGGTACTTTAACAATTCAATCACTTAAAAATAAAATTACATCTTAAAATTTGTCAAACCAATCTCAATTCCATTAAAATCTAGAAATAAAAACATTTCAATTCATAATAAAATAATTACATGCTTAATAATAGAAATAAAAATAGACCTAAAACAGATCGTCAACCTATAAGTGCAATAATTCGTTAGATATAAGTACTGTCGAACAGAATGTCAAGCAATGTAAAAGTCAATTATAATTTAAATAGCAATTCATTCATGTTTTATCATTAAGAAATTCATCTGTAGAGTAATAACATTTTTCTAACAAGAAAGCCTTCAAATTACTTTTAAATATTGTGGGTCTATCGAGCAAGACCTTTAAATCAGTGGGTAACTTGTTAAACAATTTCATAGCCTAAAACCGCACACTATGCTTAACAACTTTTAGTTTTGGTTGGATGATATATGGAAGATCTTTCCTCCTACTTTCAATTCTAACCAAATTCTCATTGGGAGTCTCAAATCTCCAGTGGTGTTTACACAGATTGCTAAGCAAAACCAGAATGTATAAGCATGGAACTGTTAAAATTCCCAGTTGTTTAAAATGTTCTTTACATGATGAAGTTAGTGGAATTCTGACTATAGTTCGGATAGCCTTCTTTTGCGATACAAATGCGCTATTGATATTGTAATCAAAACTATTTCCCCAAAACATAATACTATACCTAAGCCTTGATTCTATTAAAGAGAAATATACCATTTTTAATTGACTAATGACTATCTCATCCCTTAAACTCCTCAAAGCATAGCACGCAGAATTTATTGATTTCCTTAAGGCGACAAGTTCTTGTTTCCAGTTTAATAATGGATCTATGTGTACACCTAAAAACTTCACTGAGTCCATATTAGATACTTGTTCACCATCATATCTTACTATTAACTTATCTTTAGACCGAGCCGTAGTCTTAAATAAAAGTGTGTTCGTTTTACTGGCATTAAGCTTTAAAGCATTAAAAGAAAACCATTGATGAAATCCGCTCAGAACATGATTTAGTTTATCGTTTAGCTCCTCTATGGATCTTCCCGTAACTACGGCATTGGTATCATCGGCGAACATTACTAACGAAGTTCCGGAAGCATAATGTTTAATAAAGTTGTCCAGATCATTAGTGAACATAATGAAAAGCACTGGACCTAGAACAGAGCCCTGTGGAACACCTCTTTTGATTCTCACCAATTTTGAACGAATTTCTTTTTCTTCGTTACCTATCACAGTCTTTATTTCAACATATTGATGTCTATTATGCAGATAAGATTTAAATAGATTATAAACTTTATTCCTAATACCAAAATGATCAAGCTTTTCCATAAGTATGTCATGTTTGACCATATCAAAAGCAGTGCTTAAATCTAAAAAGAGTCCAGCTACCCTCTGTCGGTCATTAAATTTAACTACTATGTCATCAAGTAAGGTGTCAATTGCTTCAGAGGTGCCAACTCCAAGTCTATAGCCAAATTGCCTATCACTTAATATATTATATTTATTAAGGTGTCTCATCAGACGCACTTTCATTAGTTTTTCAAAAAGTTTGGATAAAACCGGTAAAATGGAAATAGGCCTATAATTTTTAGCCTCAAATTTTGAGCCTTTTTTATGAATTGGCAATATTTTACCTATTTTAAGTTGTTCTGGAAACAAGCCTTGCTCGTAGCAGTTGTTGAAAAAAGTTGCTAAAGGTGCTGCAAGCAAATCAATGTTCAACATAATAACCGTAATTGGTATGCCGTCATGACCACAAGAAGTTTTTGGTTTCATTTTTTGCACAAGTTTGGTTATTTCCGCAGGCGTGACACTGTCCCAATACATACTATCCGATACCCTATCCACACATTCTTTTAATATTGATGTCGCTTGTGTGTAGTCTCCTAGTTCTACATGATTCTCATGGTCAAATTTATTCGCAAAAGCATCAGCCACCATAATTGGACTTTCTGTTAGTTTATCATTTACTTTGAGATTTATGCTTTCCTTATTATTAATAGCTTTTTTAGTAGTATACTTATTTATTACGGTCCAAATAGCTTTATTACGATTTTGGGCTTTACTTATCTCCGATTGAACAGATAACTTTCTAGCTATTCTAAGAATTCTACGGTAAATCTGAATATACTTTATTCTATAGTCAATGATTGTTTGATCACTTACATTCTTATCCATAGTATTAAGAAAGCGTTTCATTTTACTAGAAACCCGAATGCCTTTAGACACAAAACGTAACTTGTGATCTTTTTTTAAATTTATCTTCTTTTTCCTTCTTCTAAAGTTCTGTTTAAAATTTTCACTAAGACTATTTAAAAACGTATTTACATTAGTATTTATTAGGTCACTTTTAATAATGCTTTCCCTAAAATCTGAATTATTTTTCTTATTATAATTTCTTATTTTGCGCCATATTATTGCCTCTTTGTTTTTACCTAAGTCATTTTTTTCCAATTCTAATTGACAGAGTATTGCAGAATGTCCATCAGAAAGTCCGTTATCATCAACTACAACTTCATGTAGATATTCATCTGGTAAGTGATAAAATTATCCAAGCAAGACTGCATATCACCCCGTCTAAAAGTTATCTCATTAATAAGCGGCCTGAAACCATAACATTCCAACAATGATACAAATTCACTTTTTTCAACGGTATCTCTTAGTAAATTTACGTTAAAATCACCTCCAATAACGCAATTTCTGTTAAAGACGTGCGATAAAAGTTTTTCTAACTGTATCATAAACTCGTTAAAGTTTTGCTTCACTGGATTACGATAAACGCAAAAAATATTTATATTAAAATCACTATCTCTCACACCGCAAACTTCAAAAGATTCCTGTTTGTATAGACTTTTACAAATTGGCAAATCTTCGCAATTATCGTTAAATTTACTGAGAATCAACGAACCGCCTCGTGTCATGTTTGTTCTGGTGTTATGGGATACTATACTATAATTATAGAAATTGAAAGATAAAAAGGCTTCCCTCGTTAAAAAATGCTCACTTATGCAAATATAATTAGGTTTATTGGGAAATTCATCAAAATACATTTCTAATTCAGTTCTCCTGCTCGATATACCACAAACATTCTGATGAAATAGAAAAAAAGGCGTAGTTTTATAGAAAGGCTCTCTTGTATTAGTTAAAATTACATTATCCACATTACTAAAATTGCTGAAAATGGAACTAATGTTACCTTGATCTTTTAAGTTACATAAAATAACATGAGAACTATCAGTGTCTATTACATTATCTAAATCCTTTAAATTACACAATTTTACATTATCACTCACGAAAAAAAACAATGCGTCTCATCCGTTTGAGTTGAAATATTATTTACAGGTCTACAGTTTTCATTTGCACCGTTTACTTTGTGTTCCATATATCTATTCCTATATTGAATATTTAAAACATCTCTCAAAATTTCTCTACACAAGGACGTTCTGTTGATTTTATAAATATTTCTCTCATTTCCACTAACTTCAAGCAACCTTACGTTGTCATAATATGAACATATTAGTTTATATGCATGTTGTAATTTAGTCTCTGTTACATTTTTATTGCAGTAGACTTCTCCAACCAAGACATTCGTGTGTTGTAGTTGATATAGGTATTTATAAAGATCTAATTGAAGTTTCATGGGATCTTTGTCATTACTTCCTGCAACCACAATTAAAAAGTCTTCCTTGGTGAAGCCTTTACATAGTTCAACACTATTAAATAAAACCTGATCCAAGGTAGCATTATTTTTAACAAAAGATACAACTGAAAAATTATTGCCTAATAGTCTCTGCAATTCTTTTCTGATTCTGTTACCATTTTCATCGGCCAGTATTAAAATTTTATGTCTTACACTATTAACTCCTATATTCTCATATGTTTTTGTAGAAGATTCTATTCTAGAAATTACACTAGTCACAATATCTTTAGATTTGTTGGCCATGCAGCTTCTTATCTTTGTACCGTTCAGTGAAGTATTTTCTTGTTGAAAATCTGATACAATTTCCTCAGAGGTATTGTCTAAATTCTGTTTGTCTCTTGTTTTTAAAGAAGTTATATTCTTTAGATCTCGAAGTGTATCAGCAAGTTGTTTCTGAAGATCCTTGATTTTCTTGCTTATAGAGAAAAGTTGTGCATTATAATCAAGCATTTTTTCTGGCTTCTGTTGCAAAGACTTTGTGGCCGGTGAAGAAGAAAATTCCAACTCGTTTAAGTTCCGTTTCAAATAATCCAAATTACATCTACCTTTACTTGGCGGTGTTTTTATGCTATTCGTTGAACATAGTTCAACAAATTACTAATAGCCAATAATTGCTCTCTCTGCCCCGTTAGGGATACAGGCACGACTATATAGGTACGTATTTATGTAAAGAAATCTCTTACAGGTTTATTTACTACGCAATGGCCATTTAAACAACTAACACTAAACTTTGGTGGTTCTGTCTACTGTTTAAGAACCCCAGTAATTGTACTAAAAAATGGCGAATTTTTCGGAGGAGACAAAGAACTAAAAGAGTTCATAGAGAGCAGATACATCTATCGATTATGCTTAGATTACCGCAAAGAATATATGCAAGATTTTTATCGATATGTTAAGTCGGCTGGTGTAAGTGATTTTTAATTATATTTTCTATTGTAAACACAGTTACGTTCGATTGCCCTTATCCTATTTATTTGGGGTCGGCGCAGTGCTTTTTTTCTTTCATTCATACCTGTCAGCCGTCAGTTCATCACTCACATCTGTTTTATGTGATGAAAAACATGAGGAAGACCAAAGAAAAGATGGATGGACTGCGTGAAAGATGATAATTATACATACATACATAAAATCACGCCTTTATCCCTTACGGGGTAGGCAGAGCGATAAACGCCTCGTAAAAGGTGGTTTCGCCACGTCTGACAAAAATTGAGGGCAATTTTAGATTGAAAAGTGTATTGCTATAGTGACAGGTTGTCAGCCCATCGCCTAAATTACGATACACTGTAACCCTCGAGTCCCTTTTGCTGACTTCTACAGCATGCCCAGGAGGAAGGGCAGCTAGAACATTCTATGTTTTTCTGTCTCTCCCAGTCCAGCATGGAAGGAATGATAATTATAGTCACATTATTATCATCTTTCATCCATTCATCTTTTCTTTGGTCGTCCTCTCCAAACATACCTATCCATCCTTCTATTGTAAACACAGTAAAAGTGGGTAACTGCTCAAATCAAATACTTATAGAGTTGAGCCTACTCTACGTCTATTCGATCAACCCAAGACAACGCAAGTACTATTATATATTCTGTGACGCAACGCTCGCATTTGTATTTACTACCTATTGGGTCATTCCATCACTTCCTTATTCTGTTTCAGAGACCTTTTGCATACTTAGAAATCGCTATTAATGAAAAGCCTATAGGATTGTTAATATTTGTGGTAAGAACCTACGCGCAGTTCTCTTTTTCCATCGTATGTGATTTGATGGATGTGAGTTTTGAGATTTTCGCGGTTGCACTACAATCATATACTCATTACAATGGAGCATGAAACAGGTCTGAAATATCGAGGTAACAATAAATATAATCGCGGTAATAATCCCGTTTAAAATAACAATATGATTGATGGATATGATGTACTAAAACTAGTCAGTTCAGTGGATAATAGATTTACAAACACCCGAAGTACAGCGCCATGTATGCAGTTTCTGTTTTTAATCGTTAGAATGTGAGTGCACAACAGCTAATCATCATATTAGTCCCTACCATGACTAGTTTTAAATATCTAGAGTCAACTGCATCTCATTTCAACCAATACGTTAGAATCAAATCAATATCGGCATTTTCTTGCGGTAAATAAAAAATAACCATATTCCATCAGCTCTATCCAGACGTAGTTCCAAAGACGTGTGAGAATTTCCTTCGCCTTTGCAATATGCGGAAGAAAGGCTATCCTGGCTCCCCGGTTCATCGGATTGTCAAAGATGGCTGGATCCAGTGTGGGGGATTCTTTCTGGAAGGTTCTAATTTGGACTGCGAGAACTTTATAGTGCCGTATGATAGACGCGGGGTGCTTGGCATGTGCAATGATGGCAGGTAAAATTAAAAAGAGCTGGGTTTTTCTTTGCATTAGATTTTTCTGCAGAACCAGTATTGGGTGATATCAGATCTAACTCCTAGAGGCCCACCCCGAGCAATAGTGTAGCTGTATTAAATCCTGACGATCCCATATGATCACGACCACCGAGTCGAAGTCCGACGTGAAGAATAAGCTGTATTCCACCGATGTTACTCTCGCCTCGATCACCACTGGTCTAGACTTGACACTAGAATTCACACATCGCAAATAATAATAATTTTAAAAGAGCCACGGTAGACTAAAGTTAAGGCCTAACTCTACACCTTTAAAATTGCTTAAAATTTTCTAGAGGAGTTGACTGTTCAACTCAATTCTTCGTGCTGCTGCAGCCAACAGATTGGATGGCTTATAAATACGTAGCGTTTGGTCAACTTGTCGAAGGTGAAGAAGTCCTAAAGCAAATCGAAAACGAACCCACGTTCTACGAATCACCTGCTTCGTCAATCGTCATTGCGAGAGCTGGCATTCTGAACCTTGACTGCAAAGATATTACTATAATGAAGGGAGCTAGGGAGTACATAAATAAACATATCGAAGATCTAATAGAGACACAAGAGTTTTTCTGGGAAGTAAGTATAAGATACAAGTACAACTGTCTCCGTGGCCTAGTGGTCTGAGCCATGGGCTCTCGACCCGGAGATCCCGGGTTCGATTCCCGGCGGGGGACAATGGCTTTGTGTTGTTGTTTCTAGTTCGCTTAGGACATTGCAGGCTGATCACCTGATTGTCTGAAAAGTAAGATGATCCATGCTGTCGGATGAGCGGGCATGTAAATAGTAGGTCCTGCGCCTGATTTCTCTCTGGTCGTGCCATTCCCATCAGAATAAGAGATTGAAGGAATAGAGAGTGCACCGCCATCACCGAAAATCGGTGGGAGCACTATTACATTTTTTTATCTATGGTTTCAGTTAACAATCTCAAGGTCAAACGTAGTTCGATTCGTAGCTGGTTACGAACCAACTAGTAACGAAAGGTGGCTGAAGGGGATGTTACTTGCAATGATACTACGAACTAATGCATAAAACAAAACGTTGTAACAACTACGACTTCATATTTGTATAACATTTTTCAGCTCCTAATGCAACGCTTGTGGGCAGAAATCAAAGCTAGAAGAAAAGCGCGAATTGAAAATCAGAAATCCGCACATAGGGAGAGCGACATAATACCGTAAGACAATATTGTTGTTCAAGGAGGAGCCGAAAATAAAAAGTTCCTTTGTTTTATATTCATTAGAACATCATATTTTTTGTCAATTTTAGAGGATCTTTCGGAGGAGATTTAATACCTATTTTTGAGAATAAGGAAAACCAAGAAAGCAATGTAAGTTTAAGCATTCCCGTCAACTTTTACTATTCTCTCTTTCTAGTTTTATTAGTTTGAGGAAGGACAATGTTCTCCGTAGATTTTTAGTTGTATATTTTCTAGTCTGAAAATAAACTATAAATTCTACGAATTTCTAATAATTAGTACGATAGTTTGTTCTTTAGTAAGTAAGTTATCATTCTTCTTTAAGTTATACTGTGAATCCCTTATCTTATATCATAACTTATATAGGAATTTGCCGTCGAGAGCTACTTCTCTTCTATGGGTGAAATGTGCGAAGAATATCACATCTCTGACGAGAAAATGGATCCACCTGGTATGAAGATGAGCAGGCCATTCTACTTACCGCTGACTGATGTTCCTTATCCTGACGAAAAAGACTCTACTTTTGATTTAAAAAGGTTAGATCAGACCCCTAGCTAGGTGAGGATGGAAGCTTCCTTTCTATCTCAGTTAATTTGAAGCAATCTCAACAGGCACATTAGTCTGAAAACTATTATAAATCTATTTTGATAACACGTACAGACTCATAAAACCTTCGTCATCAATAAAAGTATATGTAGCTATTATAAAGCAATAGTTTTTTGCTATTTCGAATATTTCCCCTTTGGCGGCTTTCACTTCCATCTTGTTTTTCATACTGTTTCAGATTTCTCCAGGGCGATTATTGTCTTGAATCAGATTTGGACCATCACCTCAACAGTCACGAGAAACGCAAGGCGCTAATGAAAATTAATTATTCGGAGCTACCTTCAGATATGTTGCTGTTTGATAAAGATGACGTAGCATCTTTGAATGACGACCTCGGTATATTTTTTTTGTTTTGGTATATTTTGTTTTACACTTCACTGAAAATATCAGTGAAGGCGGATTAGTGATATAAGTAAAATAAATGGGATTTTATATTTAATGTCTGGGGTGCAAATGCAACACACAAATACACCCTCTATATTTAGGAACAAACAACTATTTACGTGGCCACCAGCCACCCAAGCTCATTTTACTTGGGGGAACAATCAGCTTAACTTATAGTAGGAATATCGCATATAAATATCATCTAGGACCACAGCTAGTGCTACCGATCAACACTAGGTCTTCTTCTTCTTAGCGAGTGGATTCTCGAGTCCAACGACCCGATCAACCCTGGTGTCAGAATTTTTAAACCGTCGGATAGCACAGCTAATAGGCCTCTGACATGGTTTGTGTAACGACCACTATCAAACATATCGCAAGTGTAGGTGCGAAGCAAGCACTGCCGTACTACCTAAACCCTTTTACTAGAACCATTTTGGCGCATTTTCGCACTCCTATACAAGGGTGGACGTGTGGAAGGGTGGAGGTTATTTTTCTGGGGGGGCACAAGTATGTACCTGTGCTTCTAAGTATGTACTCCCACCTCCTCCCATGGTCCTACCGACCTCTCGGTCATCAGGACCGTGTCAGACCGAAACAACGGGACGTACAAGGGACTTACTTGAATTCTCTATCCCTACAATTTTTTTTTCCTGACTTGAGTGTCCCCTGTCGCACTTTCCCCTTTCTGGGGCAGGACAATTCGTCGCACTCTCCCCACTCTGGGGCAGGACTTCACATCACAGCTGCTATCTTCTTCCTTTTTCCTCTGATCGCCTCCGATCCCTACTCTCCTCACACCTTAATCGCTTCTCAATTCTCCATTTTCATCAGTTGCTACATCCTGATCTTCTCTAGTCACTTCTCGACCCTCTCGAACCCGTTCCTCGATCTCTTCAGTTCTCCTCCTTCGGTGCCATTTGTAGCAAAACTCCTTGAAACACGCAAAGTTCGCCTCAGAAGATACCAGTTCCGCGAAATGAACTGATCCCTCCTCACATACGCTCAGACCCCCCAACAGAGCCGCCCTCTCCCGCTCATACGTCCTACATGACCACAAAATGTGGTCCTATACTCGTCGGCTTCCCCGCAATTACACGTGCCCTCGGACCGAAGTCCGAGGTCACGAAACGGTAGAGATCCCGGCCCTTGTCCTATTGGTCCCACCGCTCCTGCCACGAGTGCAGTGGCTCATCCCATGCCGCCTTTTTGCGTAAACGCCCCTCCCTCGCCCCACACGGATTTCTCACGCGTTGCTCTTCCAGCTTGCCCACCACCTCCAGATCCGCCGGCAGCACTCCGGCCAATACCGGCAGGCAGTTGGTGCTTGCCGTGCGGTAGGCCTTAGTCAGAAGGACTAAGGCTCCCCGCTGCGTGCTCAGAAGCTTCGAGCGTACCACGCGTAACCCTGCCCTGTGATACCAAATCCTAGCAGCATACGTTAATGTCGCAACAAAAGTACCGTGATAAATAAGTCTAAGTATCTTGTACCGGACGCCCCACGAAGAAGTTGAAACGCGTGACATCTTCCCGAAATAACCGGCGGCACGTTCCCGATGTCACCAGCGTGCTTTACGAATGACTGGGCCGCGTCAATGGTGACCCCCAAAAGCTTGACGGCCGTGGCGGCCCTAATCGGACCATCTCCCATTCGAATGGTAGGCGACCGTTTGAACCTCCCCTTGAGGGTAATCGTTTCCGACTTGGTTCCGGAGAACTGCAGACGGTTCCGGCTCCCCCAATCCAGCGCTAGCGCTAGGGTTGTCTGTGCCTTACCCTCGATCTCCGCCCTGGTGTCCGCCTCGATTAGGACAGTTATGTCGTCGGCATAAGCAATTAATTTAACGCCGCCTGTCGGCACCGGTAATCTCAGTAAGTCATCCAGTAAAATGTTCCATAACGTGGGACCCAGGACCGATCTCTGTGGACAACCCATAGTTAGCGACTTCCACTCCTGCTGACACCCAGCAAACATCCCAACCCTTCTGCCAACGAAGTATGAAGAAAGCAGCCTATACATATTCGGACCCCTCCTTTGCTTAAACTTGAGCATCACCATCGGCCACCACGCATTGTCAAATGCCCCAGATATGTCAAGCACAATTGCCTGGACGTACTTGCGGTCTGAGGACTTTACAGTCTCCAGAACCGCTCATAACGCTGTCACGGTACTTCTCCCCCTTATAAACTCATGTTGGCCATCTGAGATGCGACTGTACAACCCCGGTGTACACTCGCAAATCACCCTTTCGAGGATCTTGCCCATCAACAGCAGAAGCGTAACGGGTCTGTAAGCCTTAGGGTCCGAAGCGGCCTTCCTGTTACCCTTCGGAATTACCACCAGCCTACGTACTTTCCGGACACTAGGAAAGACTCCTTCGGGGACACACTTTGCCATAAGCTCAGTGATTTCATACACTGATACTTTCCAAGCCATTCTGAGAATCTTAGCCGTTATGTCATCTAGGCCTGGGGACTTGTTTGGCAGCTCCCTAATGATGCGCTCGATCCTATCACGGTTCAGTGGTTCCGAGTCTTGGCCTGACGGCATGCATGCTGCCGCTCCCCTAATTTGGATGTGGTACGCCGTATCCGCTTATGGATTGTCATCCGGGAACATAAGCCCCAGCACGCCACGCATTGCTGAGCTGGTATCACCAGCAAACCCCTCGACTAGCCTCAGTCCGTTAACAACTCCCGGTGGTGGACGCACCCTTCCGCTGGCGGCACGGTACGCCATACCCCAGGGGTCATCATTTCCACTGTTCGCAACTTGCCGGAAGTGGTCGGTTTCGGCTTGTCGCATCCTCCCTCTATACTCAGAGCGAGCAAGGTGGAACAGCTCCTTAGCCGCTTGCTCTGCAGCACCCCCTGCGCGCCTAGTCACCTGCCATTCCCGGCGAAGCCGAGCATGTCTCTTCCGCAACCTATCTAGCTCCGGCCCCCACCATACATACCCCTGCGCCTTCCCCGACTTACGCACACCTAAACACTCGGCTGCTGTTCTGCCTAGCTCCTTGTTGAACTGTGCGCATGCTTCGTGAACTGTGCGCATGCTTCGTGAACTGTGCGCATGCTTCAGTATGTACTGTGATGGAACCTCTATAGTACAAAAAAACACCGTCAAGTTCGCCCCTGCTCCTAGGTATATCTTGGAAGTGTGTTATACCAGAGCGCCAAAATTATCACCATCACATAAAAACATACCTTATTTAGGATTTATAACAATACTAGCGACCCGCCCCGGCTTCGCACGGAAATTATCAGTGTTTCTCTACTATATTATGCATGTGTTCTTACTATTATACATTTAAACCTTCCTCTTGAATCACTCTATCCATTAAAAGAAACCGCATCAAAATCCGTTGCGTAGTTTTATAGATTTTTGCATACATAGGGATATCGGGACAGAGAAAGCGACTTTGTTTTATACTATGTAGTGAAACCCTCGCTCGCTTTTGATATCACAATTTTTTGTTCATATAATTACAATCGAGACTATTACCATTTTAACAGAACGTTTTTGATGGGATTCTATTTTTCAGAAATGTCTCCGTCTGATGAAGAAGAAATAAATAGATATTACAGGTTATTATTTTATATAGTCGTATGGAGAGCTAGAAAAACATGACTGTGGTAGGGTATATTTAAGACATCAACGCGAACTCTGATACATACAAATAGGTACAATAAAGTTTAAAAATATGCAGAATTCAAATAAAATGTATTGCTTTACTAGTCTTAGGAGCAAGAAACAAAACAAAGAATGTGCCAGCTGCAACCAGCAAAGGGATCCGAGGGTTCCAGTATATTGCAATTTAGGCGATGGGCTGACAACCTGTCACTACAGGAATACACCTGCAAATCTATATTAAATAACACTCAAAATTTTGTCAGACGTGGCGGAGTGACCTTTGTTTAGGTCGTTTACGCTCTACCTACCCCATTAGGGATAAAGGCGTGATATATGTATGTACAAATAAAAGTAGAAAACTTGATAAAATCAATGTCGCTATCAAATTTTCATATTTGTTTCAGACAACATGTCGACAGAATGAGCTTTGCTGGAAATGTCATCAAAACGATAGGGGTCGAAGGAAGAGGACAAGGACTGCCCTCTATCTTCGAGGGTGTACGCAAGTTAGTTTCAATAATAAGGAAAGTTCATGCATATTTTTATTATTTTTATTAATTAATTACATAATTTTGATATAATTCCGATTAGAAATACTTAATAAAGCTATACTTCCATGCTGGACTGGGAGCGAGAGAAAAACATAGAATGTACCAGCTGCATTTCCTCCCGGGCATGCTGTAAAAACCAGCTAAGGGTTCCGAGAGTATCAGTATATTGTAATTTAGGCGATAGGCTGGCAACCTGTCACTACAGCAATATACCTCCTACAAATCTATCTTAAATAACTCTCAAAGCTTTGTCTTTGTCAGACGTGGCGGAACGACCTTTGTTTAGGTGATTTACGCTCTGCCTACCCCATTAGGGATAAAGGCGTAATTATATGTGTGGATGTAAATACTTTTTTTAAAAGTTTATTTTAATTTTAAAAAAAAATGAATTTATATCAGAAAAACGAGCGGTCAAAACGCCGTCATTTTAGACGCACTCTTGATGACGTCAAATGACAGAAGCATCAGGAGGTATGCTATTTCCGAATCGGATTTAGAATAAAGGTAAACAAAATTTCATGTCTTTTAAACGAAGATCTTGTTTCTGAAATAAGTCTTAACTATTAGATATGAAAACATAATGAAATAGTAATTTTAGTCATCTAAATAATTTGCGAACACGTATCATAAATTTATGAAATGTGTTTTTGAATAAAAAGACATGAAACTCTGTTTACCTTTATTCTAAATCTGATTGGATAAGAGTGGGTATTTCATTTTGACATGTATAAAAAACCGCGACAAGCTCTTGTCATTTGACGTCACGTTTCGTTTCGGCCAATTGTGTTGCGTTTCACAGATTTGAATACCAGTCGCTTATTTTTTTGTTTTTATTAATTAATTACATACAAATGAAATAAGAAGGAAAAAAAATGTTTCTGCTAAAATGTAACGACAATAAATATTCAAAAAAAAAGTCATTAAATTTTAGATCAAATGGGATTTATCTATTGTCTTGTACATACATACATGTAATCACGCCTTTATCCCTAATGGGGTAGGCAGAAGGTGTACGACCTAAACAAAGGTCGTTCCGCCACATCTGACAAAGTTTTGAGGATTATTTAAGATAGATCTTTACGGATATAGCTATAATGACAGGTTGTCAGCCTATCGCCTAAATTGCAATATATAGAAACCCTCAAATCCCTCAGCTGGTTTTTACAGCATACCCGGGAGGAAATGCAGCTGGCACGTTCTATGTTTTTCTCTCGGTCCCAGTCCAGCATGGAAGGAATCTTGTATAGTAACATAAGAGTAATAATTAATTTATAAAGAGTTTGTGAAGCCGACTCATAGTTTTCCCTAAGTATAGGGCTTGGAGGTTCATTGTTTATTTACAAAAAAATAAATTGCCCTTAGGTCCGAGCTACCAGTACTTACCGATGAAAACTTGAAGAAGCTCAGGCAAGTTAAGAAAAGTAGTAAAACACCGTCAAGTTTACGAAACGAACTGATTTATTTATCTACCCACATATAGGTACATCACAACATCCTCCTTATACAGTGTTTTAGAGATAAAGAACTTAAAATAACAGTAAGGAAAAACAAACTTATTTAAACTAAACTATAATCATAGGTAAAATTAATTTAACTATAACCTTATCTCCCCTTTTAAATGATAGGTATACCTACTTACATGTCTATACACGCAAACATGTACCTAAATAGCCTTGCATTCCTAATTTTGTTATATATGTACATAGTAAACCATGCTAATTACATACTTACATAACAAATAAAGTTTTAACAAAAAAAAAAACAACACAAAAATGCTATTGTGAAACATCACAATAGTTCATTACGTAAACAAATTAGTTGAATAAAAGTTTAAACTAACAACTTAGATATGTACTTAATTACCTAACAGCCCTACGGAATCAAATCCTTGGGGTCGGAAAACCACAACTAGGTAATTAACATTTGTAAACAAACATGAAGATGTGCATGCCCTGCGGTAAGATCAGAAAACAAAAACCTTGGGATCGGTACTAGCCCGCATGCGAGAATGAAAATATTTATGTAGTAAAAATTATATATAAAGATAAGTTAGTTAATGTTCAGTATCAGAATTTACTTTCTATTTAGAATTTTGCTCAACCTAGACATAGCCTCTTGTGCGGCAGCTCTCGGTGGCGGTCGAGAGCCCGCGGTCGGCGCGGATGACGAACCTGGAGTATCTACAGTATTCGACATAAGTAGATTACTTGATGTTTCCGACGGTACATAATCTGTATCAGTAGTATCGTGAAAAAAACTACTGTCAGCTGATTTGTCACCCGGCTCATCACTATCTTCCTCATTCTCCGTTTTCTCATTTGAGAGAAGGGAATGAGGTTCGAGAACTACCTCGGATTCAATTTTTTTAAGTTGTCTGCGGTTACGTCTGTAAGGTTTGCCTTTGCCGTCCGACACAAAATACGACCGCGGTTCTGCTGCTAATCCTACAACACGCATTTCACGTTTATGACCTGTATTGTCTGCAGCAAGTATATGATCTCCAATTTCTAATGCTGGTAAATCGCGCGATTTTTGGTCAAAATACTGCTTGCTATAATGTTGCTTGGTCAAAATGCGGTGATAATCAGCACTGTTGTCGCGGTCTGGCAGTAGCTTGTCGCTGTGAACCGGCAGACGTGTGTTTAACCTGCGTCCCATTAATAACTGCGCAGGGCTGCCTACACCGTCTTTAGGCGTGCATCTATAATTTAACAGACCGAGATAAAGATCGCTATCACTCATTAATGATTTAGTGAGTATTGATTTTATCGTCCTAACGGCCCTTTCGCTTCTACCATTAGATTGAGGATAGTAGGGCGACGAAGTTATGTGTTTAAAACCCCATGTGTTTGCAAATTCTTTAAATTCCTTGGAAGAGTAGGCTGGGCCATTATCAGTTATAAGCTCCAATGGGATACCGTGCCGCGCAAACTGATCTTTCATGGCTAGTATGACAGACCTTGAATTAATATTTCTGATGGGGCATACCTCAATGTAACTTGAAAAATAATCAACCAATATTACGTAATTTTTCTTTTGATGTTCGAATATATCAGAGCCTACCTTTGCCCAAGGAATTTCAGGTATGTGATGTGGTATGAGCGTCTCACGCTGCGGCCTAGCTGCAGTGCGCGCACAAGTGCTGCAACGACGCACCATCATGTCGATGTCTCGCGACAGCCCTGGCCAGAACATCACATCTCGCGCGCGGCGCTTACACCGGTCTACGCCTAAGTGACCTTCGTGGATGCGCCCTAACATTTCTCTGCGCAACCCTTCGGGAATGTAAACTAAATTGTCACGAAATAACACGCCACTAACGTATTCCAAACTGTCTTTAAAGTCCCAGTGTGCACGTACTTGCTCATGGACTTGGAACTTGTTGGATGGCCAGCCATGTCGTATATATTTTATTAACATCTGACACTCATTGTCGTCTTTAGTATACTTCTTGACTAGGTCAAATTTACTATTACTAAGCCTGGTTGTTTCTATTAAAAAGCAAGACTGGCTCTCTATATCACATGAAACGTCTTCGCTCATTAAGTCCGATAGAGCGGCGCGCGATAACGCGTCTGCCACAAACATATACTTGCCTGGCTTGTAAATCACGTCTATATCATATGCTTGCACGCGTAGCATCATACGTTGCAGTCTTGCAGGTATCGAGTCCAGCGATTTCTTAAACAAGCTCTCTAATGGCTTGTGATCCGTTTCGACTGTGACATCTGTTTTGCCGAAAACATATTGATGAAATCGTTCAAGAGCAAATACAATGGCCAACATCTCCTTCTCTATTTGAGCATAACGCTGCTGAGTAGGAGTGAGCGTGACGGACGCATACTCGACCGGGCGGCCATCCTGCAGCAGCACGGCGCCTAGTGCGTGCGCGCTCGCGTCCACTGACACCAGCACGGGCCGCTCGGCCGCGTACAGCGCCAGCACGCCAGCCGACGACACTTCCTGCTTTAACTGCTTTACTACATTATCATGATTAACGTTCCACACCCACTCTGAATCTTTTTTAAGAAGCGTACGAAGTGGTTGTACTTTTTCCGAAAAATGCGGGATAAACTTTGACAGATAATTAACCATGCCTAGAAAGCGCTCAAGACTTTGCCTATCTGTAGGAGTAGGCATTTCTGTCACGGCTTTGGTTTTTGAGCTATCAATTTTCATTCCTTCACCACTAAACGTATGCCCCAGGTACGTAACTTCTTGAACGCCAAATTGACATTTATCACCATTGAATTTAATGCCAACATTTCTGGCTCTTTCTAATAGACATGTTAACCTACGATCATGCTCCTGCTTACTGGAGCCCCAAACAATGATGTCATCGATAAATGAGTCAACACCATCCAGGTCCTCTAATAATTGGCGTACTCTAGCATGGAAAATCTCTGATGCCGAATTTATGCCATACGGGAGCCGAAGAAACTGGTATCTGCCGAATGGAGTTCCGAATGTACACAGATCCGCACTGGCAGCGTCCAACGCCACCATCCAGAAGCCGGAGCGCGCGTCCAGCTTGCTGAAGTAACGCGCCCCGCGCAGCTGAGCGGCTATCTCTGTCACCGTCGGCAACGGATAGTGCTGCCGCCTTATCACCTTATTAAGCGGTCGCGGATCGAGGCAGAGACGAAGCGATGAATCTTTTTTAGCTGCTATAACTATAGCGTTCACCCACTCGGTCGGATGACTCACTTTACGAATTACACCTAAACCCTCCATTCGGTTTAACTCTGCTAACAGCCTATCTTTAATACCCATAGGTATTTTGCGAACGGGGCATATAGACGAAGATGCATTTTCTAAAATTGGAATTTTATATTCCCCCGGTAATTTTCCTAGACCTTGAAATAAGTCACTGTAATTATCAATGTCAATTGAGAATATCCTCTTAATTAATCCTAACTCATCGCATGCATATTTACCTAGAAGACTTTGACAATCTCTTGGAGAAATGACAAATCTCAAGTTGTAATATTGATCCTTATATAACCAGGATATAACGTAAGACCCTATTGTCTCAACTAAATTCCCACAAAAAGATTCGGCTCTCGTATAATCTTGTTCTAAATGAGATTGCATAAAACCAAGTTTTAAAAAGTTATTTAACGACAAAACATTAAGATCAGAACCAGAATCAAGCTTGAAAATATGACTTTTAGATCTATCTGATAAAAACAAAGTTTCATACCATTTGTCATCCTTACGGTATCCCTTACAGTCCTCTAGCGTTGATATGTAAAACAAATCATTATCCTCTTCCTGTAACACATGCACTTTATACGATCTATTAGCCGCACACATTTTTTTAAAATGACCTTTATGACCGCACAGAAAGCAGTTAGCACTTCTAGCCGCACAGTGATCGCCTGCCTCACACCCAGCGCCCCCACATGCCATGCAGCGCCTACGCGGGCCCGCGGCACCCGCGACATGGCCGGCGCCCCGCGTCGCCGCCGCCGCCGCGCTCGCTCCACCAGCTGACGGTCCGCGCGCGCCGCCCGCGCCGCCGCGACCCCGTCCGGCGCGCCGGCTGCCCCACCGACGGGTTCCGCGCGCCATCACGACGTCCACACGGGAGTTTCCTGCCTGTAACTTGGCTCCGTCGATTTCACGACCCTCTTCGTTCGATAATTCGCTGGTCTGGCATATCTTGATAGCCTTATCTAAAGTGAGTTCGTCCGTACGCAGTAATCTATCTCGTACCGAGCCATCATTGACACCACATACAATGCGGTCACGTATCAAGCCGTCCTCCAAATGCTCAAATTCACATGACTGACTGAGCAACTTCAGAGCAGTTACATACTCGTCGATGCTCTCGCCTTGATCTTGATTACGAGTAAAGAACTTAAAACGTGTCATAGTGGTATTAGGCTTCGTTTCAAAGTGTTTATTGAACAAATCAATCAATTTGGTTATGTTTTCTCTGTCCTCTTCTTTTACAAATTTAAAGGTGGAGTAAACATCGTAGCCATCTGGCCCAATAAGATTCACTAGCAAGCTAGCCTGAACACTGTCGTCTTCTTTGTAAACTCCAGAGGCTTTTAAAAACACTTTAAATTGCCGAAGCCATTTGCGCCACGCGTCAGCTCGACTCGCGGGACCACCTTGTAAAACTAATTCCACTGGTGGGCGTGCGTGTTCCATAGTAACTATGACTCCAACACTATTTATTGATTAAAAACTGCACTTTGAATACGATTCGGTGCACTTTTACGCGATATTTTAATTAAATTGTACACCGCTGTCACCATGTAGTAAAACACCGTCAAGTTTACGAAACGAACTGATTTATTTATCTACCCACATATAGGTACATCACAACACTTATATGTTGGTTCTTTAGTTTAATAATAATGAAACAATTATCCAAAAGATTTTACTTCTATATGGAATGTAAAAGGCAATAACGCTAACTTTTATTTTAGTCATATCTCTTTGCTGGCGCGGCGACAATCTAAACGGTAAGAAATTAAATAGCTCGTTAATCATAAAAAAAATGTAAGTAAGTGAAATAATAAGGATATATAGATAAATCGTTTATTTCATTGCTACAGACACATACATAAACAAAGGCTTGAGTTCGAAATGACAAGAGAATTCTATTTAACGATAGGCCCTGATATTAGGGCGTGTATGTGTGCTGCAGCAGTGCAAAAGGCCATAGCTAAGCGTCTATATTTGCTTGACGGTAACCTGCCAAAATTATAAATACAATAATAAATAAATTAGTCAATTTAAGGTAAATTAAATAAATTGTAAACATTATCATTAGTTCAATAAAAAAAACAGATCATGAATAAAATAAAAATAATTTTAAATAAAAATAAGGCTCTCTACCTAGGTACTTTTAAGTTTAACCTAGTATTTCGATTCCAATTTGTATCCGATTTTACTTATACGGCGTGTAAGGGACAGCGTCCCGCAAACTGATAGGGGTTGCTCAGTCAACAAAGGTTTTTTTTTCAGTGAAAGAAATATATTGGTCTTCCATACAATTGTCTAATAGAAGTGGTCATTTTGTATGGAAAGGTCAATTTTTGTATTCATCTCCTGAAAGGATTTCCTGGTAAGAGTTGTTCAGTTTCGTTGCCTTAGCAATCCCTATCAGTTTGCTGTCCCTTACACCCGGTATGTTTGTTTTACTTTACATGAAGTAAAAGGCAAGATTTATTTTAATAAATAACATTAACATGAGGATGTAGGTATTATTGTTCAAAAAACATAAAATTTGTTTTTTTTTAGGTCAGTGGTTCCACATTTCACTGACGAAGACTTAAGAAAGCTGAGGTATAATCTTGTTCTACTACCTAATATACCATTGACGACATAAGAACTATAGAATATCCTTATTTAACGAGTGTGAGTGGGAATGTTGGAAGGGGAAGACCTCGGCGAACGTACCGCGATCAAATTGGGTACGTTCTAGGGAAAGGTCAGGTCAGGAGTACCCTAAACCGACGAGCGTGCATGAAAAGATTGATGAATGTAGATGAAGCGAAAGAAGTTTGCAAGGATCGTAGCAAATGGAAGGATGTGATCTCTGCCTACCCCTCCGGGAAAGAGGCGTGACGTTATGTATGTATGTATGTATGTTATTTAACTTTTTCAAGCATTGTATCATATTTACTCATAAAAGTGATATGGTTCTGGAGCCGTATTATTGAATTACTAGAATAATGCGCATACAAAAGAGGAACTTTCATGCGATTTTCATACAATTTTTGCCTTAGTTTCGTTTTTATTCCTAGACAGTAAAACCAAACATAACCTAACTCCGTACACATGACCAAATGCATCATATCTATGCTTCGAATTAGGTTTGTTTTGAAAATATCAACCAAGTACAAAATTACAAAGAAAATTTAATTTTAGGCTATTTTCACACAAAATCGTACTATCGGTCTTATTTTGTTTATGCTTAATATTTTTGAAATCAAACCTAATTAGAAGCATAGGTATGATGCATTTGGTCAGGTGTAAGAAATCTGGTTTTAAAAGCGAAACTACATTTGTATGGGATTTCACTACTCCGACAGACCCTTAATATAACTTCTTATTAAACTTAATATAACTTACTTATTTTTATCTTTATTTCGCAGGCTCGCTGCGATACGAGAGAGTGATATTCGCCAGCAGTACGTTAATAAATAATCTGAGGAAAGATGTAGAGCCATATTTTTGAATCACTCGAAGTTTAATGCGCATACGAAAGAACAACTTTCGCATACGATTTTCATACAATTTTCCATGCGAATAGTTAGTTAGTCTTTTGTATGCGAATTTGATTCAAGTGTTTAAAAAGCTTGCTTCTAGGCTATGATGCGCACTGTAGACTTCGATTTGTCTTTACGCGTTGCATATTTCAATATGATTGATGCTTGTCTTTTTCCGTTGTGAATTGTGCAACGAAAGACATAATCTGTAGACAACACGAAATCTACAGTGCGCATTCTATAATGAAAAAATACTACACCAGGGCTATCCCTGGAGTAGTATTTTTGAAACACTCCAAGTGGAATTATAAGATACTCTTTCGTATGCGAATTCAATTCGAGTGATTCAAAAATATGGTTCCTATGCGTTTGCATGTTTTTAATGAGTACCATAACTGATATCACCTCCAGACATCACACAGAGAGAGCTGTTCGTAAGACGCATGTAATAAAATTATTGAATTTGTAAGAACTATACAAAAAAAAAACACGATCACACTCATAGCCCCCACTGGGACTTATGAAAATGCAATTGCTTTCTTCATCTCTCAGGCCCACATCAAAAGAAGAACTTCCTCAGTTAGTCGGTAGTGGCACGGATGCTGTTGGAAGGTAAGTACAAAAATTGCCTTTTATACTGGTCACAGAGAAAAACAGAGACAGATTACGAGAACAAACCCTTCTCTATGGTACCTCTATGACAGGTCTTTTTAAATCCTGGCAGTGCTTTACATTAGTTTCAACATAGTTTCAACGATAAAATACAAGATAATCACGGGATATTATACAACTTAAATTTTTGACCCATTCTTTTTTTGTTTTACTGCTTGGATTGCATTACATTTTTTGAAAGGTTGTGGATTAAAATATGTAAATTATTAGGTATTTATATATATTTTTTTATTGCTTGTATTGGACAAATGTTTATTTTTTTTTATTTCAGAGCAAACTTAACGGAACGTGAATGGGAGAGACTAAAGTAAATATTTTTTATTCACCTACTTTACTATCGCACATTCGGTGTAACGAATAAAACAATAACTCACTAAAAATAAAACTCACTTTTACGTGATTTTTGTAAATGTGTCACTGTGCATTAAAAAAAAAATAGTTCTTTATTTCAGGCTTCTACGGGGCCCATATAAAATACAAATTACAACAAATACAAATTACATTAAACCATGCCATTACATCAGTCATATCTAATCAATTAAATTAAATTACATTGCATTGTGCGCTATGTACTTTTTTATTTTATTGTGTTGCATTTTTTTTATTAGTATTTGTTTTAAATATATCTAAACCGTTTTTAAGTTTAGTTGTAAATAATTTAAATAAAATGTTCTTCTTCAGACGCGCTATAGAAGCTACGAATAAAAGTTCATCAGAGAAAAAGTAAGTAAACATCAGACGTTAATTTTTAATTGATTCTGCTAGAAATTATAGACGACTCAATCATCCTAGTATTACATAAAACATGCAGAGAATTGTACAATAAATATGATATATTAATTAAAACATGTAGATAGAATTCAAAACCACAATAATATTTATTTGCAGGAAAAACCCTGAATTTGACAAACGCCGCTATTCTGTGGTGGACCCAGACACACTGAAGTAGGTTTTATTAAATAAGTCAGTTTAATTAATTACAATTTTAATTATAATGGTGTTAATGGTGGTATTTTATAAATGGTGTAAAAATCTTCCAATTGTGAAAATACATACTTTGACATTGTTGAGTTCATAGAAAACTTCTGTTTCTTTTTTACGCTTTTGTTTTATTGGAATTTAGATCCACAACAGGAATTGAAGTGGAGGATCTTACTGATGAGCAAAGGGATAAGATAAGGTAGCTTTATTTTAATCAAATAAATCTAATTATTATTAGATTATATCTAGTCATTTTAATCTCGTTACGTACAATACCTTTGCAGAAAAATATCTATATTTGATGAACAAATCTCTCGAAAATTGCTTGAAGAAGATCCAAGGTATTCTAATGAATTAGTTTGTATTAAATATAAATAATAAGTCCTCCCACCGATTTTCGGTGATGGCGGCCAATCTCTCAGAGATCGGCCAACTGCGCCGACTAGTTTTTAGTGCCCAAGTGTTTGCGCTATACACAGGTGCACTCTCTATTCCTTCAATCTCTTATTCTGATGGGACATATTGACTGATACGACCAGAGATAAATCAGGCGCAGCACCGACTATTTACATGCCCATCTGATAGCATGGATCAATTTACTTTTCGGATAATCGGATGATCATGATCACCCTGCAATGTCCTAACCAAACTAGAAACAACAACACAAAGTCACTGTCCCCCGTCGGGAATCGAGCCCAGGACTTTCGGATTGAGAGCCCATGACCACGGAGGCAGTGAAATAAATAAAGCATTACATAAAAAAAAAACTTTGCAGTGAACTTGACGAAATTAAACAAAGACAAGCTGTATTTGCTAAAGATACAGCGAGAGTTGAGAGCTTCGAGAAAGATATTCCAAGCGAAGAGGCAAGTGGATCATCGATTGAGAGCGTCGATTTAGAAAAAGCCAGGTAAGTTTTCCATGCTGGACTGGGAGCGAGAGAAAAACATAGAATGTGCCAGCTGTATTTCCTCCCGGGCATGCTGTAAAATCCAGCTAAGGAGCTCGAGGGTTTCTATAAATTGCAATTTAGGTGATGAGCTGACAGCCTGTCACTACAGCAATATCCCTATAATAATCTATCTTAAATAACCCTCAAAACTTTGACAGACATGGCGAAACGACCTTTGTTTAGGTCGTTTACGCTCTGTCTACCCCATTAGGGATAAAGGCGTAATTATATGAATTAATGAAATGAAATACAAGGACAAATACATATTAGAAGAAATAATCGTGTAAATCCTTATTCCTAGAACACAAGAAACCAGCAATAAATCTAAAGTACAAATTAAGGAAACTGACGAAGTAGTAAAACTAAAGAAGAGCTCTTTTCACCGACGTCCGACTGGATTTGTTCGGGGCATGCCTGATGATGATGAAGACGATGATGGTGATACTCGTGAGAAGAAATGCCAGGCCTTTATTAAGAATTTTGTTAAGGCCGCTCCAACTCCGACCGTAAGATTAAGGTAAGAAGGAATACGGGGCGTGAGGGATGGCGTCGGGGTTGCTAACGGAACTGAACAACTATCGGCAAGATTATTTTTTCAGGAAGTGATTAAATGAACCATACAATTGGTCGTCATTTTGTATGGGAAGTTCAAGTTTTTTTTCTTCTACTGAAATAATTTTCTGTTAAAAGTTGTTCAGTATCCTTGACTGAGGAACCCCTATCAAGTTTGTAGGACGCTGTCCCTGACACCCGGTATGTTTGTTATAGTAGAGCTTTATTCAATCTACGTATAGTTATTCCGTCAACGAATATAACTAAATGTAATTCAGCAGATTAATACACCAGGTGTAAGGGACAGCGTCCCGCAAACTAATAAGGGTTGCTCTGTCAACGAAACTGTACAACATTATTATTATTATTTTTGAGGAGATGAAAAAAGAAGACTTTTCCATGGAAACATATTTTTTATTTCCTGCTAGAATTTCGTAGTGATAGTTGTTTTGTTCAGTTCCGTTAACTGAGCAACCGCTATCAGTTTGCGGGACGCAGTCCCTTACACCCCGTATTAAGAATGGTACTTAATCTTTCACAGAAAAATATCTGAAAACAATAAGAAGGGCTCTACAATAAGTTTTGAAGAAGAATATGAAATATACGGAGAAAAAGAAACAAAATCTGCAAGGTATATTCCAATTTCCATTTGTTTCAAAAACTAAAAAAAATTACATAATTATATTTTTTGCAGTGAACTTGATAAAATCAAACGAAGACAAATGGTGTTCGCTAAAGATTTAGCAAGAGTTAAGAGCTACCAGAAAGACTTTTTAAGCAGAGAGCCAAGCATTGAATCGATTGAGAGCGTTGACTTGGTAAAATCTAAGTAAGTTTTAGTCGTTTAGTCGATTAATGTATAAAAATCAATTGGTCAAAAAATCATTTAGCAGATTAGTCCCAAAAGCATATACTTATTCTGTTTATTTTATTACTTTAATATTTTGTTTTGCTCCTAAAAATAATAAAGAAAAAATATTACGGCAATCTACAAAATTGTAACGTGTAAATTCTTTGTCCCAGAAAACAAGAAACCAGGTCCAAGGTAACCATTGATGAACCAGAAAAAACGAAGGAAAGTACTTTTCATCGACGACCAACCGCATTTGTTCAAGATGATGACGTTTCTGATGATGATGATGAGGATGATCATAAAGATGATGATGAAGATGAAGATGATCATAAGATAAAACACCACGAATCCACATTCCTTAAAAACGTAGAAAAATCTTATTTCGATAAGGACGCTCCGCTTCCGACGCTAAAAAACTACAGGTTTATTTAATTGTTCTGACCTATATAATGCGTCGGGCTTATTTTAAAATAAAACACTGCGATCAGTCAATTTGTATGAAAAAGCAAATTGGGTTTTTTATCTTCCTGAATAAAACTCTGGCTATATAGTTGTTAAGTTTTCTGAGCAACCCCTATCAGTTTGCGGGATGCTGTCCCTTACACCCGGTATATTGTTGTGTTACAAGACAGGCGCAGAGCTGACAACCCATCACCACATCAAGACTGATAGATAATAATAATGATTTTTGACACAAGAGCAAAACGGCCTTCCGTTCCGAATGCAAGACCGTGTTGCGCTAAGTTCGTAATGAATCTTCTTTTGTTTTCAGACCTCACTCCGAAACAATACCAACCAGTAAGAACATGTTTCTTACGAAGGGCAACGTTCTTCACGCAGAACCTGATGACGCCAAAGAACTATTACGACATCATAGATCTGAATTCATGAATATCAGTGATTCACTTCTGCGGATGCCTAGATTGAGCTTCGGGAAAAAGGCTGAAGCCAAAATATCATCGGAATATGTAGTGACACTACATGAGTTAGAAAGACACCATACTCATACTCCGATGGGACGAGTTAGGCATACAAGAAGACCTTTGATTACCGTTGAGGAGTATCGGAAAATGAATGAAGAAAGATTGGAGAAAATGAAAAAAGAGGAAGAAGAATCAAAAGAGACTCGAGAAAATAAAAAGTTACCACTAAGAGCACTATTCAAACGAAAATGAAAATAGCATTTCCCTCTTATAATTTATTTATTTTTATATTTTATTTGATTTCAATAAGCGAAATACTAAGGACGGTTAACTAATTAACGATTAAAAATAGGTAGAATTTGTTTAGTTTTTTGTTTCAATTTGTTTGTATTTGCGTGTGATTGGGTTTTCGTCGTTAGTCTAAACGTTTATTTTGAGATTGGGGATTGCTTACGAAGTAGTATGATATGTTATTTTAGCTTGTTATTTATTATCAGATATTATTTAAATTGTTTAAATATGGCCAACTAATAAATTGTGTACATTATATTATTTTTGTTCCAGTAATCATTAATATTAATATTCCACGCGCGATAAAAAACACAAATAAGGGATGCAAGGGCTGTCCCTTTCAATTAACAAAACTTAAAAGTTAGTTACAGTTTCCCACAAACCCACGGTCTACCACTATATACTCAGTCAACAAAACTTAACAATTTCACAATTTTTTCCGCAAAATTAAATAAAATTACTTCCCATACAACACCTCGATCAGACAAGTTTAATGGGGAAATCGTTTTATTATTGTAACGGTAGCAATTCGTAGTTGCAAAAATCACGACAACTAATATAAGTCAATAGTATACCTGTATACCTGTCATTTTATATCATGAGAGAACAGAAAGAGACGGCAAGAACTTTAGTCAGTCGTGTTCTCCACGAATCGATAGCATTATATTATATTAGGTCTAGCTATATTACGCCTATGGCTGTGCAAGGAAATCAAGGTTATTCAACAAGGTGATTTACATCATTCGGAACTGTGATGAGCTCATCAAAGTTGGACGAAAGTGAAGATGCGGAACCCGATTCATACCAAGACTTTTTTTTTTTAAATGTGAGTATCCAGCATTGAGTAGGGCTCAGGAGTAAGGTTTTGTGTCTCTGCCAAGGTTTCTGCTCTCATCATGGGCTGTCATCTTGCTGTCATCTATGACAACTTCAACTTCTAATAAATATGTCTAACCATGTTATTACGATATAATAAGAAATTATGTCTTTATTTAATCTACCAGTTGAACATAAGCCAAAAACTAGAGTGACTGAACACCCATGGGCAAAAACCGTAAAAGAACATTATGCCAATAAGATTAAACGTGCTCATAATTCTGTAAGAAATGTGGTATACCCTAAGCCAAAAGAAAGGATACCACTGAAACGGATAACGTTCACAGTAATAGGGAATAGGGTGAATAAAGAATTTATTTATTGCGTCAAGATGGTACAGGGTATGCACAGGTATAGATGGAAACACTATGATGCCCCAGTCATCAGAGGCAAGTCCTATTTTTCTATAAGGTTCGGATACTGTAGAGTGTAGGACTCCATTATTTTGTCCCATCTCGGGCTGGGAGATTTTAATATGCAACTGTGCTTCTATCTTCATAAAGGAAATAGAGAGTTTTAGTGCTTAAGGGCCACTTATACGTAAACAGCAACCAATGTACCACTCAATACTCTATGATGGCACCAACTTAAATTTATGATACATAGCTGAAAAATTATTGATTAGAAAGCTTTTTAGATAATTTCAACACTATATATCATCATCTCCCTAGCCTTATCCCGTATATAACGGGGTCGGCTACCTAATCTAGAGGATTGAACGAGGGTACTGGTTTTTACACAGAGCGACTGCCATCTGACCTCCGCAACCCAGAAGGGAAACCTGACCCAATCCTAGATTAGGTCAGAGTTTTCAAGCCGCCAATGCTTAGCACTGGCCTCTGATATGGCTTAACGACTAATATCTACGGTATTAAACGATATTAACCGGGACCAACGGCTTAACGTGCCTTCCGAAGCACGGAAAAAGCGCCGAATAAACGTACATATGAAATTTGAAAACTGAAAAACACATTGATACGTGGAGGGATCCGAACCACGACCTCCAGCTCAGGAGGCAGCGACCCTATCCACTACACCATCGGGCTTCCAATTTCAACACTATAAGAAGTATTATAATCAATGCATGTGTTGCGGGACACTTTCGTGGAATGCCGCAATGGCACAACAACTCTCGTAATGTTGAGATGTATGAATTCCTAGAAGTATCGCAAAATTTTGTGTGGTTAAAGTCATAATAAGGCTAAATACTTGTGACTACAACGTGCCGACAGACGACGCTCTAATCCCAAAATTTTGGCAAGTTGGCAAATAATGCATGTAACATTGTAAAATGTCTTCCAAAAATTACAGGTTGCACTGGTGTAGAATGGCCACAAATTTTGCACGATATAAAAGTCAATAGTGGTTTCAAGTTTTGCCACGATATCCAAGCAGCTGTTTTACGTGATGGAGAATTTATTGGTGGCGAAGAAGAGTTGAAAGAGTTGATACAGTCGCAATACATTTATCATCTTGCATTGAACTACCAAAAAGAAAGCCTTAAAAATTTCTCAGATTATCTTAAAGCATCTGGAGTAAGTGTGCATAAAAAAATCTAGAGAGTATAAATTAAATGCTGAACGTACAACTCACTATGAGAGGTACATTGCAAACAACAATGATTATTAATTATTTAAATTTCAGAGACCTTGCGCATTTATGCATATTTCTTTAGACGGAAAACCGATCGGGAGTTTAATATTTATGGTAAGATAACTTACTTGGTGGTCTAGTTATTAAATAAATCCGGTAACAGGTTTGATGCCTAAAATACCTTGTGAACTCTACATTTGATTTTTCAGCTGTATTCTGATATAGCTCCCATAACATGTGAAAACTTTTTGAGACTGTGTCAAGCAAAGAGGGGAGGATACAGTGGTACACCCGTTCATCGTATCGTAAAGGACGGCTGGATACAATGCGGAGGTTATGGATTGAAGAACACGGATATGGACTGCGAGAACTTCATAGTGCCACATGATAAACGTGGTGTACTCGGAATGGCTAATGCTGGAAGGTGAATTTGTCTTGTTTTTGATTTATAGGCGTGCCTTATTATCAAAAAGGGCGAACTATTACCTACATCTCTCTACATTTCAGGCACGTTGATTGTTCGACGCAATTTTATGTGTTATTGCAACCTAACGAATGGTTAAAATTTAAATTCACTGCTTTCGGTCAACTGATAGACGGCGAAGAAACGCTCGAGAAAATTGAAGAAGTAAGCACTTACTACGAAGCTCCTGTATCTAATATCATAATTTATAGAGCAGGAATAGTCAACCTTGATTGCCATGATATAAGAATTAACAAAGGAGCCTTGGAATACTTAGATGGTCATGTTGAAGATTTAGTCACTATAGGAGAAATGTTTTATGAGGTAAGATCAACTTTACGTTCGTGCGTTTTTGAACTTTAATCTGTAATGTAATATTTATTGTTGTTAATATTTTTGTTTCTCAATCAGGCGCTCTTGGAAAGAGTATGGCTAGAAATAGAATTTAGAAACATTCAGGGGTTGGAACCGGCAGTTAATGAAGGAGAAGATTATGGCGAATCGTTCAAAGAAACCATTGATGATGGCAACCTTATAAAAAAACATATAGCAGCTACTCGCAGGTTCCCTTTTATTATTGTAGCTTATTATTGAATCTGCTTTTTATGAATAGCTACTTTATTTGTACACTGAGGTTCAATAAATAATATTGTATATATTGACAGGTTTATATATAAAAAAGACGAGAAACAAAAAATACAAAACAGATTGAAAGCAGAAGATGCTAGCAATAAAAATAAAATTAAAACCGGTCGTAATAGAACTGTGAGCAGCACTGAAAGTGTGAATAAAAGCGCAAAAGATAATGAAAACATACAATTTGACGTAGAAGAATACGATTTTGATTATGACTATAAATGTGAAGATGAAGAAGAAAAACTGTCATATGGTCAGATCACACCGTTTTCACTTCTAAAGCCAACGAAACCGTACAACATACCATTGACAGATATACCGTACCCAGGCGAAACTGATTCCAATTTCGACTTGAAAAGGTTAGTAAAACAAGTTAACTGACTTTTTCAACTGAAAAACCTAGCCGAGAGCAGATTTTGGACGGAAGGACAGTTAACATATATATTTTTCAATTTCACAGGTTTTTACAAGGCGACTATTGTTTAGAAACAGACTTAGAATCTTCTAAATTGAATAAATCTACAAAAGCACCAAAACCAAATAAACACAAATTAAATGCAGTTTCCCTACTTATAAGCATGCAAGGTGATATTAAGTGTGATCTAGATGAAAAAAGGAAATTAAGTTTAGGTGAGAAAATTAAGAAGTGTAAAGTAGAACTGATCAAATATTGTTGTATTTAGTATCTATTTTGACTAAACTATATTTAATTCTCTTCAAAAACCTAATACAATAGAATTTATGAAAAGTAAAAATAATGTATTTACAGATTCATTAGATGAAGACGAACGCTTGGAATTTTTCAATTATCTAAGGTATGATTCTGATTCCATACGATTTAATGCATTAGTAAACGATGTACATGTTAATTTTGTCATTCTTTTAGTATGTACGGAGATAAAGCAAGTTTTGCTGGGGATAAGATACAGGACATGGCCAATCAATGTTTTCAAAGACATCCATTAGAAGATAAGGGATCGTAAGTATACGTTTTCAAATTAGATTTAAATATTCCGGAGAAACAACATTTCCGGTAATATAGTTTTTTATTTTTTCAATCGGAAGAAATATGTGGAAGAAATACATGTCTAGTGGACCTAAAATTTACTTTGTATGTTACAGGAATGAATGGTTTACTGACGAAGACATAAGGATAATGCGGTACGAAACTGAATATACTCGTAGTGTTGAACTGTGTCAAACGCTACTCTAGAAACTGAGTGTATAACCTTTTTTTTAGTTTGTTGCTAAAAATTGTTTTTGTTTCAGGAAGGCTGTAAGAGATTATAAAGAAAGCAAAAAGTAATATATTTAATTTGTGTACATCTTAGTATTTGTTTAAGGAATTTAGTACTCAATTTAATAAACATTTTAGAAGCGTATCATTCATGGCACCAATGAACAGAGGTGGCACGATTAAAAGACGACCGACCGGGTTCTTGTTGCCAGAAGAATCGATCAAGTTGTACAAGAAACAGCACGAAGAAGAAGATATTAAAGATGAAGACTTAAAACTGGAAACAGACACAACGTAAATACGAATTTATGAGATATTTTTAAGTAAACAATCAAAATATAATTGTAAAACTATATATTAAAATATATATTTTAGGATTGAGCTCGGGGATTCTCGGAGAAGACAACATAGATACGCCCGTATGTATAATGAACCTACCCAAACCGAAGAAGAATTGTACTTGGAAGAACAAAACCCTAAGAAACGGTAGCTTCATACAATATTTGAAATCTATAACTAAATAATCCAATATTGGATTAGTAAAAGACTTGATTGCTGTAGGTGCTAAAATCACCAACAAAACTTATTGTTTTTACAGTAAATCATCAACTAGAGGAACAGTGCGGATTATACGTAACGCTACATCTCGAGTTTCTGAACAGATGCTCTCGGTTCCTCGTAGAAGCAGCTATGCAGATGACCAGCCGTTGTCGCAGCAACGACAATCTGTCATGTTACGTCTTTTCGATGACGTCGATACAGCTGACGATGTAGCTGCACCCAAGCTTAAAGATTACAAGTAAGTTTATGAACAATTTATGAATGATCACATCATTCATCTGCTGCATTGATTTTGTTAAAATTTAATTTATTTCTGTGTCCCTAAAGCAACATAAATACAAATCTAAACATTTTCAGGCCATATGATGAAATTGGGAAAAAAAAGATGAAGCTGGCAGTGACTGATAGCAGTCTAGAATTTAGTACGATGTTTCATAGAGAAAAAAGACAACTATCGGATGTGGATCACACAGATTCCTTTAATTTTCATCAAGAGAGGAGGCAAAGCATGCGACCAAGCGTAGCAGGACCTAGCATAACTGGTAAAATAAAGATGAAAACTCTTCAACCTACGATTACCGTGTCCGAGTATCAGAGGAAGAATGATATTCGAAGAGAACTAATAAAGAAGCAAGAGGACAGTCTGAAAAAGAAAACATTTTATTCTGGTAAATAATGTGCTCGATTAAGCTTATGGAAATATGTCATTTCTTATACTGTAAACTGTTTCAATTCTATCCTAGGATCGATTCGTCTACCCGGTGATACACCCTTATATTCCCCAAACGTAAGGTCAGTCAGATTAAAATATACATTCTTACCAACTTCTATACGTACTTGCGTTTAAAGATAATAATTATGCGCGGCAGATACATCTAAATGTAGTTAATATAGTTATACTACAAAGGAGATAATTTAGAAAAAAGCGTTTTATCTCGTAAAATTTTACGTTATACATAACCTATTTTTAACTTATTTCTTTTTCTTTCAGTAATGTAAGTTAATGTTACTCGAAACTAAACTTGCAATGAACCCCGTCTTTATTAGATATAAATTTATTTATTAATCTTACTTTTACCAACTTTAATAATGTTGTTATTTACTTATCCATATAATTTTATATAATAATTTAAAATGTATTTATAGATAAGTTTGTAGTGTTATTCTTTAGCTGAATAAATAACATATTTGATTACTTTTGTTTCTCTTGACCTATATCCCGATAACTGTATCGTTGATTGAAGAAAGGCGTTGATACACCAAGCCACTCTTTATATTCATAAAAAAATACATGTTAATAAATTGCACATTTTAATCTTATTTGCCTGTTATATAAAAATTTACTTTCATGAGTATTTGCAAACTCGTGGGATACCACAAGGATCAATATTAGGCCCTCTTACTCGTCAGATAGATTATTGGAAAAAACCTAGTACAAGGAGCTTTTATTCTGAGTTAGTTACATAGAAGCTGGAAACAAAACACTAAGAAAACAAGAATATTGTTTTTCTTTTGAAGTTCTTGGTCATAAAGTGTCATTTAATTTTTTATGTGACACTGTGTCACAGATGAATAAAAATTTGTACTAGGGTCACTGTGTGCTGTTTTTTATTCATCTGTGGTGCTGTTTATTGCAGAACATTGTAGAGGTTATTGTAATAGCAACAGCAAGAAAGACACATATTTTTTACAAAATATTGTTACTATTACTTATAGGCCATTTATTTGTAAGAAAGCTTTAGATATGTCTTTATTTAACTTACCTGTAGAGAAAAAAACCAAACCAGCTACGACACATCCATGGGCGAAGACTATAAAAGATTATTACGCTGATAGGATAAAAAGATCCCACAATTCTGTAAGAAATGTAGTGTATCCGAGACCAAAAGTAAGAATACCAAACAAGAAACGAAAATCTTTTACCATATTTGGAAACAGAGTTACTAAGGAGTTCATAAACTGTGTACAATTAACGCAGGGCATGCACAAATATAGATGGAAAGATTACTGTGCACCAATAATCAGAGGTATAATCTGGAACATAATATTTCTATTTAAAACGTGTTTATTTTATACGTGCTCACTTCAGTATCACTCAAATTTTAACTTCGATTAACATTTCAGGTTGCACTGGAATAGAATGGCCAAAAATGTGGCAAGATTTGAAAATACAATACGGAGGTGTAGCGCACTGCCTTAAAAACCAAGTAGCCGTTATTTGTGACAATCAGATAATCGGTGGAGAAGAAGAATTGAAAAATATGATAGAGGCCAAATATAGTTATCACACTGCTCTTAATTACCAAATAGAAAATCAGAAACATTTCATGAATTATTTGAAGTCCTCGGGAGTAAGTGTTAAAATGGCATATCAAATCTAAGTGATAGGACTAAAGACATGTAAGTATAAAAAATATTATTGTTATTTTCAGAGACCATGCGTGTACATGCATATCTCTATTAATGGGAACCCCATTGGATCCTTAATATTTATGGTAAGCAGTTTCCTTCTTTAGTTTAATAGGACAATACATACATATAATCACGCCTTTATCCCTAACGGGGTAGGCAAAACGCAAAAGACCCAAACAAAGGTCTCTCCGCCACGTCTCACAAAGTTTTGAGGGTTATTTAAGATAAATTTGCAGGTACATTGTTGTAGTGACAGGTTGTCAGCCCATCGCCTAAATTACAATATACTGAAACGGATCCCATAGCTGGTTTTTACAGCATGCCCGGGAGGAAATGCAGCTTGCACATTCTATGTTTTTCTCTCGCTCCCAGGCCAGCATGGAAGAATATAATAGGACAATAATACTTTATATTTAATAACACTCTAATTTTACTAGCTGTATTCAGACGTGGTTCCTATGACATGCGAGAACTTTTTGCGGCTCTCTCAATCAAAGAAAGGTGGATACAGTGGAACACCAGTTCACAGGATCGTGAAGGATGGTTGGATTCAGTGTGGGGGCTTCGGGTTGAAGAACACAGATTTGAGCTGTGATAACTTCATAGTTCCACATGATAAGCGAGGCGTGCTTGGCATGGCAAACGCTGGAAGGTTTGTTGTTTATTCGGCGCTTTTTTCGTGCTTCGGAAGGCACGTTAAGCCGTTGGTCCTGGTTAATATCGTTTAATACCGTAGGTATTAGTCGTTAAGCCATATCAGAGGCCAGTGCTAAGCATTGGCGGCTTGAAAACTCTGACTTAATCTAGGATTGGGTCTGGTTTCCCTTCTGGGTGGCGGAGGTCAGATGGCAGTCGCTCTGTGTAAAAACCAGTACCCTCGTTCAATCCCCTGGATTAGGTAGCCGACCCCGTAAGATACGGGATAAGGCTAGGAAGATGATGATATTGTCTTTGTCGTTTCTAAGAAATAATTTGCCACTTCAAATGTCTTAATAATACAATAATAGCATATCTATAATGTTGAACAGATCTTAGTCCCGTATTAATAATCAGCACTTGAGACTGAGAGTCAGTTTGAGTTCGATCGTTTTCAGAAATGTCATTTCGGTACCTGTCAAATCAATACTTAATATTGCTCTCAATCTTGAGATTGCTTTACAAATACGGGCCCTAGATTATAATAATTTTATCATCCTACAACTTACCTACAAAAACAGTTATTAATTTTTCAGAGGCATTGATTGTTCGACCCAATTTTACGTTTTGTTGCAACCCCATGAATGGCTGAATTTCAAATTCGTCGCTTTCGGTCAACTTATAGAAGGGGAAGAAACACTCAAAAAAATTGAAGAAGCTGAAACATATTATGAAGCACCTACATCAGATATCATAATTTATAGTGCAGGAATAGTTAATTTGGATTGTATGGATATAAGGATTAATAAAGGGGCCTTAGAATATTTAGAAGGACACGTTGATGATTTAGTTACTATAGGCGAACTGTTTTACGAGGTAATTATAAAGTTTAGTTTTTGGCCATTTTTTTATTTTTTATTTTATTTATTTATTTAGTTGCAAAAATATATATATTAATGGATATTGCAAGTATTATTGTTAGCATTCTTCTTCTGTCGAGTGGGTATCGAGTCTATCGACCCGATGAACCCTGGTGTCAGAGTTTTTTAACCGCCTAGTAGCACAACTATCAGGCCTCTGACATGGTTTGAGTAACGACTACTATCAAAGACAGCGACCGGGACCGACGGCTTAACGTGCCCTCCGAAGCACAAAATCTTTTTCTTTTTCGGACAATCAGGTGATTCAGCCTGCAATGTCCTAACCAAACTGGGGAAAAATTCACAAAGTGATAAATTCTCAAATATCAACTTTGCCCCCCTGGGAATCGAACCCAGGACCTCCGGATCAGGAGTCCATGGCACTAGCCATCAGACCACGGAGGCAGTTAAGTTAGCATTTAATGACCTTCTGTATATCGTTTTAGATGCTTTTAGAAAGAGTATGGCTGGACATAACATTTAGAAAAATCCAAAGATTAGAACCGATGGAAGGTGAAGGACAGGAAGGACTAGATGAAGCTTTCAAACCTACTGTGGATGCTGAAGGCAACTATGATAGGAAAAATATTGAAGCCACTCGCAAGTATGTGTTGTAGCTTTACTTTGTAATCAGATATGTCGCAATTCTACTGAACAAATTGTTGATTATTTCTACAGAGTACTAACACACTCTGTTCACTTTTATGGTTCAGATAATAATAATAAAAATAACATAATAATACTACTTCCATGCTGGACTGGGAGCGAGAGAAAAACATAGAATGTGCCAGCTGCATTTCCTCCCGGGCATGCTGTAAAAACCAGCTAAGGGATCCGAGGGCTTCTGTATATTGCAATTTAGGCGACAGGCTGACAACCTGTCACTACAGCAATATACCTGCAAATTTATTTTAAACAACCCTCAAAACTTTGTCAGACGTGGCGGAACTACCTTTGTTTAGGTCGTATACGCTCTGCCTACCCCATTAGGGATAAAGGCGTGATTATATGTATGTATGTAACATAATAATTCTCGACACCAAATAACATTTATTCACAGGTTTATGCGCAAGATGGATGAGGAGAAACCAAACAAATCAGAAACTAGCAAACTAAAAATGAAAAGCAAGACGACCGGTAACGGAAAAATTGAAGATCAAGAGAGAATTTCTTTTCACAGTGTTGGACTAAATAACGACTTTGATGTCGACGAGTATGATTATGAATACAAGCCAGAGGAGATTTCGTACGATAAAATCACTCCGGCAATCAGTGTAAAAGAAGAAAGAAAATATTTCGTTCCTTGGACTGACGTGCCGTACCCTGGCGAAGTTGATTCAAATTTTGACTTGAAAAGGTAGCTAGAGTTAGCTAGAAACATGTACAGTCAGCAAAGGAGACATCTGGGCAGAGTCAAGCGGGTCTACCCAACAATCGCCTGCTGACTGTACCTACTCATGCTCATTTCATTACACATTCCCTTCGCGATTTTCTTTTAATCTATCTACATATAATGGAACTTGCATATAGACACGTACCACAATACGTACTCAGATGTCTACTATCAGAGGAATAGGTGCACCAGTCTTTGTTATTCCCTGTATAAAGCGTTCTCTTTCCTCTCATTTTGGGAAAGATCGCTTTTAGAGCTAAACCGGGTGTAAGGGACAGCGTCCCGCAAACTAGTAGGGGTTGCTCAGACAACAACTTTTACTAGAAAATTCTTTCAGGAGATGAAGAAAATTACTTCCCCATACAAAATAACCATCTTGATCGGATCTATATATTTATTTTTATAAAAAAAGCAATTTCTTTTTCACTTCCTGAAAAAAAAATATTAAGTTCTGTTTCGTTGACTGAGCAACCCCAATCAGTTTGAAGGACGCTGCCCCTTACACCAAGCTTACACCCCGTAGTTAGTACCAACTAAAATACTTAGACCAGTTGTGCACTAATTGTAATTGTATAACATTGCTGTTATTAAAAAAAAACACTTTATTTCCACAAAACACAATATAAAAAATAAAAACACACAATCAAGAATAACATAACAAACAGGGCAGGTAGGCATATAGATATTTATTACAAAAGTGGAAAAAGGTGTGGACATAGTTTGGCTGTTTTTAAGTCCACCCTACGTCAGGAGTACAGAAGAGTATAGAAATTATTCGTAGAATAGCACAGAACAACTAGAACTACAATTTGACAAATCTTTGTTTTAACACTTTTAAATAGTAACAATATGAGGCACATCTAGCGTTTATTTATAAGCAATACTAAATATTGAAGTAATTTGAACTGAACAATTAAAATTAGTAACAATAATAGGCACAGTTTCCATTTGTTTGTAAAGGTAAGAAATTTTAATATTGTATAATACCGTGGTTGACGCTTATAATATAGATAGATTATTGTTATATCTTCCATGCTGGACTAGGAGTAATAGGAAAACATATAATGTGCCAGCTGCATCTCCCGGGCATGCTGTAAAAGCCAGCTGAGGAATTCGAGGGTTATAGTGTATTGCAATTTTAGGCGATGGGCTGAAAACCTGTCACTTTAGCAATATACATCATAATCAACTGTAATTACCCTCAAAACTTCTCAAACGTGGCGAAACGACCTTTGTTTAGGTCGTTTTCGCTCTAGCTACCCCATTAGGGATATAGACGTGATTGTATGTATGTATTGTCATAAACTTGCTCTAGGTACACAAATCTGTTCCCTGCAGGACACCGAATGTCTTCAAAACTTTTTTGAAGTTTTAGATATAGTTGTTGTTTAGATTCATATACGTTTCAATTGTTATTTTTCCTGATACGAGTTGGATACGAATCTAATAAGAATGAGTATATGGAGCTAGGAATAAGAAACTTTTCAATATTTATTTTGATTTACAGAATGCTTCAAGGGGACTATTGTTTGAAGTCTGACTTGGATCCAAAACAAAGCAAGTTGGAAATGGTGAAGATATCCCAGAATATGAGTAAATCAATTAATATGATGTCGGACTTGATAAGTACTTTGGGCTGTTATAATTCCTCCTCATCCTCGGGTTCTGAAGGTATTTTTTTTTTCTACCTACTAATATTATACGGAACCATTTTGCATGTGTGATACTGATAATATGATAGTATCATAAAATTAAAATTAGTCAGAGCGTAAACGACCTAAACAAAGGTCGTACCGCTACGTCTGACAAAGTTTTGAGGGTTATTTATGATTGATTTGTAGGTATATTACTGTAGTGACAGGTTGTCAGCCCATCGCCTAAATTGCAATATACTGAAACCCTCGGATCCCTTAGCTGACTTCTACAGCATGCCCGGGAGGAACGGTAGCTGGAACATTCTATGTTTTTCTATCTCTCAGTCCAGTATGGAAGTAGACACTCGAAAAACTGTTTTTTTTTTATTTACGCAGGTTCTATGGATTCTGACGAGAAACTAGAAATGGAAGAATATATAAGGTAATTCACCTTTTTAAGAAACTTTTAACATAACAGTGTTATTATCATTAGATTGTTTTTTCTTTGAGTAACTGGTTTAATTTCATAACAGGCAGGACATCGAACTCAGCGAATGAATGGAATCAAACAACAATGCTCCAAATATGAAATTTTTACACAAAGTACTGATGATTACGATTTCTACTATTGTCCATTTTGTTTAAAACTAATATAATCTGTTCCTTTCAGAGTAACTGTAGGGGATAAAGTATGTATGCCCGGCAAAAAGATCAAAAAAATCTCACGAAGCAATTATAAATCCAATCCATTGTTAGATAACGGACCGTAAGTTTTTATATAAAAGAAGAGTATAAATGTATAAATAATGATAATGGTAGCAATTCGTAGTTGCAATAATCACGTCTTAACTAAAATAAGTCTATACCTGACATTTTCTATCATGAGAGAACAGAGAGGGACGGCAATAATTATTGTTAAAATTTAGCTAAGTTGTGTTCCCAAGGCATCGGTACCAATCCCGAACTTTGAAATATCTTCGTCTCATATGTAAAAGGGAAAGTTTCCCATGGGTAAAGTTATTATGCGAATGACACCCCTTTTCACATTTGCAAACAGTATTCAATTCACAAATTATAATATTTTACAGGACGGAATGTTTTACTGATGACGAACTGAGATTAATGCGGTAGGTAACCATATTTAAACTCTTCGTATTATTTTTTTAATACCTTCTTTTTATTAATGTTTGAATATGTTTTTCAGAATGGCCCTTAAAGAATTTAAAATGCAACAACGAAAGTAACTATTCTAACGCTTTTACGGGATTTATTTATTTTTGAAGTGCAGTTTAGCCATACTTGTGTGTGAATTGAAAACACATGCGTTAATTGAACACGTTGCGTTAGTGTGCATGAGTGAGCTATAGTAAACCTGTGATTATGCACGCAAAAGCACATGTCTTTCTATACGCACAACTATGGCAAAACTGCAGTCGTGAGATAAAATAACTGTAACATCTCGTAATTTCTAGGAAAGTCTCTATGAACCCCATGAATCCTATGAAACCCTGGGGGACTCATTCAAAAATAAAGCGCAGAGAGACTGGTTTTGTAAAGCCTGATCGTGATCTTGCTGTCCGCTCTTCCCGCCTAGGAGAAGAACTTTACGAAGAGGAACATAAAGATGTGGCGATGACATCCTCAGAGGTAGCTGAAGCTGGAAAAATGAGGTCCATCATGAAATCAGCAGAGGAGGGCGAAGATACCTCGTGTTTATTTCGGTGAGTTGATAAATATAGCTGTGCTGTTAGGCGGTTTAAAAACTCTGACAACAGGGTCGATCGACTCGATACCGCTGATAATATAAAGTCGAAACACCAAACGACAAGAAAGACAGAGTTGATGAATATGTTGACTTTTTACTGTGAAGTAAAGTGATTTGACTCAGAAATATATTTTTAATTCTTGTATATCTTTGTAATTCTTCTATCTTTTTTGTCAGACGTAGCGAAAGCGCCTTTTACGAGGCGTTTTATGCTCTGCCTACCCCGTAAGGGATAAAGGCGTGATTTTATTTATTATTATGCAAACAATAATTTCGACGTTATATCAGAAAGGAATAAATTATTGAGCTATTTACATAATCATTTATATTGATAAGTTTTACATTTTGAATTCAGGGCTGTATCAATAGACAAAAGGGTGCCAGTTACGAATCCACACCAAATCCATAGAAGACAAACTGGATATATCAAACCCTCAGACATGCCTATACATGATGTTGATGAGTTAGAAGAAGAGCCAAAATTCCAAAAATCATTGACTACACCAACAAACAGGTAAGATACGAGGCAACTGTGTTTATTAAGGACTAGCGACCCGCCCCGGCTTCTCACGGAAATCATCAGTGTTTCTCTACTATATTCTGCATATATTATACATATAAACCTTCCTCTTGAATTACTCTATCCATTAAATGAAACCGCATCAAAATCTGTTGCGTAGTTTTAAAGATCTAAGCATACATAGGGATATAGGGACAGAGAAAGCGACTTTGTTTTTTACTATGTAGTCATTTAGAATAGAATTACACAATTACTTCGCAAACTTCACAATTTGTAAGAAATCCACGACAGCTAGGAATGAGACACTTCTTATTCCGGGAAAATGTTTTTGGTTTCGTCGATTCGCTTCAATTTTACTGCTGCGCTCAAAATACCCAATAAATGTTCCCGAGGTTAATCGTGGAAGAAATATGAAATATCTTTATTTATTAAATTGATACAAAAATCATACAGCATATACGGATCTCATTAAAGAGTATTAATACATTTAACATACAAGCCAGATTAAGGGAATTTTACAGATTAAAATATAAATACTTCTATGCTGGCCTGGGAGCGAGAGAAAAACATAGAACTTGCCAGCTGCTTTTTCTCTCGGGCATGCTGTAAAAAACAGCTAAGGGATCCGAGAGTTTAAGTATATTGGAATTTAGGCGATGGGCTGTCAACCTGTCACTACAGCAATACCTACTTTAAATATCCCTCAAAACTGTGTCAGATGTGGCGGAAAGACCTTTGTTTAGGTCGTTTACGCTCTGCCTACCCCATTAGGGGTAAAGGCGTGATTATATGTATGTATGTAAAATATAAATTAGCTATAATCTCCCAGTATAATATAATGTACCAATTATCTAAAAATAGCTGTGTTAATATCACCACTTTCTACATTTACCTACCCACAGTTTGAAGTCTTCAGTACGCATCGCCTCAACGCAACAATCGAGGATGATTCCTGGGCGTCGCTCTGGCGAGCTTAAACAGCAGTCGACGATTCGGGCCTCAGTGCTTGTTCGGCTTTTGGAAGATCTGGCCTCAGACGACAATAACGAAGCACCCACTCTCAAGACATACGAGTAAGTGGTTATACAAACAATAGAGGATGATTCCTGGGGGTCTCTTTGACGAGCTTAAACAGCAGTCGACGATTCGGGCCTCAGTGCTTGTTCGGCTTTTGGAAGATCTGGCCTCAGACGACAATAACGAAGCACCCACTCTCAAGACATACGAGTAAGTGGTTATACAAACAATAGAGGATGATTCCTGGGAGTCTCTTTGACACGCTTAAACAGCAGTCGACGATTCGGGCCTTAGTGCTTGTTCGGCTTTTGGAAGATCTGGCCTCAGACGACAATAACGAAGCACCCACTCTCAAGACATACGAGTAAGTGGTTATACAAACAATAGAGTATGATTCTTGGGGGTCTCTTTGACGAGCTTAAACAGCAGTCGACGATTCAGGCCTCAGTGCTTGTTCGGCTTTTGGAAGATCTGGCTGCAGACGACAATAACGAAGCACCCACTCTCAAGACATACGAGTAAGTGGTTATACAAACAATAGAGGGTGATTCCTGGGATCTCTTTGACGAGGTTAAACAGCAGTCTATGATTCGGGCCTCAGTGCTTGTTCGGCTTTTGGAAGGTCTGGCCTCAGACGACAATAACGAAGCACCCACTCTCAAGACATACGAGTAAGTGGTTATACAAACAATAGAGGATGATTCCTGGGGATCTCTTTGACGAGCTTAAACAGCAGTCGACGATTCGGGCCTCAGTGCGTGTTCGGCTTTTGGAAGATCTGGCCTCAGACGACAATAACGAAGCACCCACTCTCAAGACATACGAGTAGGTGGTTATACAAACAATAGAGGATGATTCTTGGGGGTCTCTTTGACGAGCTTAAACAGCAGTCGACGATTCGGGCCTCAGTGCTTGTTCGGCTTTTGGAAGATCTGGCCTCAGACGACAATAACGAAGCACCCACTCTCAAGACATACGAGTAGGTGGTTATACAAACAATAGAGGATGATTCTTGGGGGTCTCTTTGACGAGCTTAAACAGCAGTCGACGATTCGGGCCTCAGTGCTTGTTCGGCTTTTGGAAGGTCTGGCCTCAGACGACAATAACGAAGCACCCACTCTCAAGACATACGAGTTAGTGGTTATACAAACAATAGAGAATGATTCCTGGGAGTCTCTTTGACGAGCTTCAACAGCAGTCGACAATTCGGGCCTCACTGCTTGTTCGGCTTTTGAAAGATCTGGCTGCAGGTGAAAATAACGTAATAAAATAGTAAGTGGTTATAACAAACAATAGAGGACTGGAGAGACTGTGTTGACATCTTCTAAGGGAAACATGGTCGGTCGGTCTACCCTATATATCATTAGTGGTAGTAATCCCGTTCAAAATAATACTCATACCAAAATGCCTAGTTCCGAAAAATCTTCCAAAACACCAGATGGGTTAGTTTGTAAGATCATTTGTTTCTTAACACTGTGCATATTTTCAGACCACCCGAAGTTGGCAAGAAACATGAAATAAAGTTGGCAATGTCTGACAATGAAATTACGACACATACATTACTCCGACGAGGTACATTGATAGACGAACTCAAAACACCATTTCAAAGGCCAGATGATGATGGTTAGTATTTTGCGAATATATTACTTTCATCATAACCATGTTTTCCCCAGTTTGGTTAGGACGTTGCAGGCTGAATCACAGGATTGTCCGAAAAGAAAAATATTTCGTGCTTCGGAGGGCACGTTATGCCGTCGGTTCCGGCCGCTGTCTTTGATAGTAGTCGTTACTCAAACCATGGCCTATTAGCTGTGTTACTGGGCGGTTTCAAAACTCTGACGCCAAGGTTCATCGGTTTGTTGTTCGACTCGAAATACCTACTCGCTAAAAAGAAGAAGAAGAAGATCATAACCAAATGAAAATAATAGCCTCGTTTCTAGTTAGTTTTCTTTTTATTTCTATCCATATTCCTGGAGAAAGTTCTTCAGTTTCATGACTCTCACTTTTCGAGCCAACTCCAACCATCTTACTCAGCATGTCGCACAGGTCATCGACTTGCTTACTACATATTATTGACAATACTGCGTGACATGCTGAGCTTGCAAATTACACGAATGTAATACATAAATAATTCTTTCACTGTGCGTATAATAAAACCTGCATATAAAATAGCTATCATATCATTCATTAAATCAAACTGAATCAAGAACTCTTCGTCTCAATACCATAGGTTCCATCATGTGCAGGCTTTTCCAGCAATAGCATTGTTATGTACACACAAGTTTGGTCAGCATTTTTTTTACACCCAGTATAACTATTATTATTATTATATGTGTTTAGTGAGAGAGCCCGATGGTGTAGTGAATAGGGCCGCTGCCTCCTAAGCGGGAGGTCGTGGTTCGAATCCCACCACGTACCAATGTGATTTTCGGTTTTCGAATTTCATATGTACATTTATTCGGCGCTTTTTCCGTGCTTCGGAACGCACGTTAAGCCGTTGGTCCCGGATAATATCGTTAAATACCGTAGATATTAGTCGTTAAGCCATATCAGAGGCCAGTGCTAAGCATTGGCGGCTTAAAAACTTTGACCTAATCTAGGATTGGGTCTGGTTTCCCTTCTCGGTTGCGGAGGTCAGATGGCAGTCGCTCTGTGTAAAAAGTACCCTCGTTCAATCCCCTAGATTAGGTAGCCGACCCCGTGAGATACGGGATAAGGCTAGGGAGATGATGATGTGTGTTTAGTTTCTACCATATTATTATAATAACTATTGTGTATTTAGTTCCAGCTCGGCGTACGACTTTAACAAGAATGCCATCGGTCCACCAGCACCATGACGCTGGAAAAATGGATATGGCTATCAGGGGTAATGTCAGCATCAGGTCTTTGCAAAGTGAACGTTGGAAGAGAAAAAGACCAACCATGACCGTGGAGCAATACCAGCAGATGAACGAGGAACGAATGAAAGCAGCTAAGGAAAAAGAAGCTTTAGAAGAGAAGATAAGGTTGGTGATATATATCTTTCTGCACATAGCTTTTGCAAGAGATGAAATGTGCGCCGTGTTACTACTTCAAACCGTAAAAGATATGTCGACCATACTGAAAACGCTTCTCCGCGGGTAGGAGTAGGATCTGCTTGCCCGCGCGTGGAAGCGTGTTTCTCCATTGTCTGATCTTTGTCTTTGTATGGAAAACACGCTTCCGCGCGCGGGCTAGCAGATCCCGCACAGACGCGTGGAGAAGCGTTTTCAGTATGTTCGAAATTGCGTGTTTTCCATACAAAATTAGGTACTTAACCCATTTTATGAGTCTAGGTAACTCATTGAATAGCTTCTAACCTTGAGTGATTACCATGTATTGCCGTTTATTTACCGCGGTCCGCGGGTAATGGAAACTTGTAACGTGTGATTTACCTACTTATATTTATTATTCTTTTATTTTTTCAGGAGACGACTTTCTTCTTTAAGAGAGTAACAACTTGAATTATATTAATATTGTTGAAGAATCTAGTGATAATATTCCATGACCAATATGACCGTACGTAGGGTAGGTAGCTAGGGATCATAGACCTATCTAATAGTATAGTAATAATTTATAAACAAGTGTATTTTGATACAAAAAGGTAAGATATTAATTTGATACTAAGTGTGTATCTTTTTTGAATAATGTAGTGATACAATAATTTAATAAATAACTATGTTAGTTTTACAAAACATTTGTAACTAATTTAATGGATTAAATAATAAAGTAGTATAAACTATAAATAAACATGTCTGTTATTTTGTTTTGAGCTCAAAATGAAACTGCGCCACGAATATCCGTATTATGAAGAACTAATCTGATGGTTCCAGATTTGAGTCAGTTAAGTTTTATTCAATCTCACTTCTTAGGTCTGCTGTACTGTAAGACATTTCATTTTAGAAATAAGCAGTACCTGTTGTGTCTTAATTCCCTATGTAATTGTTCTGTGTACGTTTTTGTGTACAATAAAATGTTAAATAAATAAGTCTATGGTCAGGTCCTGGCTCATCGCATGGGTCACGGATATGGGTCACGGTCAAAAAAGAGTAAAAGCTAGCGGTCCCCCATAGAAGGGCGATGTGAGTTTGACAAGCGAGCCCACTGAGTAAATAATCAAAACTAGCGAATAATTGACACTCCAGGCCTATATCTGTCAAAGTGCTTTGATCTCAGTTATACCCAATTTTTGCACAAGTTGCAATTTTTGAACAAAAAAAGTATTTTGCGCAATAATTGCGCAAGAATACGTGGAATAGATATATCATTTAACTGAATGTTTGCAACTAATAGCATCGAGCGTTTTGGTGTCTGAAAATACACGTATTTCTTTGAATGTGTGTGACTGCCACTGAGTAGGTAACGACTGGCGACAGCGGTTTTCATACAAACACACACATACACACACAATTATGCACAAAAATGTTACACTGGCGGACTTAACGCCAAAGGCATTATCTACTAGTCTACCTTAGGGCATGTGGAACTGACAAGGCAGGTGCAAAATTTTATCCTAATAACTAACAAAGTTAGAACAAAACAATAAAAACAAAAAGTCATTTAGAGTATATATATATATCATTATAACCTACAGCGCATATGTATACATATAATATAAATCAAAACATAATAAATGCTTTCATGCTGGCCTGGGAGCGAAAGAAAAACATAGAATGTGCCAGCTGCATTTCCTCCCGGGCATGCTGTAAAACTCGGCTAGGGGATCCGAAGGGTTTCAGTATATTGCAATTTAGGCGATGGGCTGACAACCTGTCACTACAGCAATATACCTACAAATCTATCTTAAATAACCCTAAAAACTTTGTCACACGTGGCGGAACGACCTTTATTTAAGTCGTTTACGCTCTGCCTACCCTATGATGGATAAAGGCGTGATTATATGAATGAATGAATAAATACCAATATCTATCTATAAATTAGTATAGTGTATATATAAATATAAACGCACATAAAAACGTGTAGTTGTGGGGCTACTCAAACTATGGACCACTTGCTGTCATGCCCCAACCTCCCCATCACCTGCACTGCAGAACACTTACTCGAGGCTAACCTACGGGCAGTTGGCGTCGCCGATTATTGGAGATTGTCTGTGTGACTTTTGCCATTGATACGAAAAGAAGAAAATATACATATATGTAATTAATATAATGGCCTCAAAGCCTCGACGCACGTACTTGGATCAAATCGGGGACGTCCTAAAGAAAGGTCAGGTCAAGAGTACCCTAAACCGACGAACATGTATGAAGAGATTAATAAATGTGGATGAAGCGAAAGAAGTATGTAAGGATCGTAGCAAGTGGAAAGATGTGGTCTCTGCCCACCCCTCCGGGAAAGAGGCGTGATTATATGTATGTATGTAATATAATATAATGAATGTTGTTGAAGCTTTATAGTATAAGGAGATTTTATTTTGAGGCATTTTGGTCTTTTGTGTAGGTCTTTTTATAGTTGTGTCAAGTGGAGCGTTTGAAATGCGTCAATCACCTCAATCACAACAATCGAGTTGTGGAATTTAAATATATAACACGAATATTTTGAATACTTTATACGATGCAAATTGAGATATTTTACTAGATTATTTTTGAAATGTCTTTATTTAATTTACCGGTTGATAAGTTCAAGAAAAAGAAACCAACATCTATACATCCGTGGTCAAAGACTATAAAAGATGAATTTTCGCCACACATTAAATTTGCTCACAATTCTGTGAAAAATGTTCACTATCCAAAGCCAAAGGAAAAGATTCCTTCATCAAAGCAAGTTACTTTTTTTGTGGTGGGGAATAGGGTGACTAAAGAATTCATTTACTGCGTCCACTTGGTAGAAGCCATGCATAAGTATAGGCCAAAGAAATTCGCCCCTCCTGTTATCAGAGGTATGTAAAAGTTGAACTCACACCATCTCATCTCCCTAGCCTTATCACGGGGTCGGCTACCTTACCTAGGTAATTTAACGAGGGTACTGGTTTTTACACAGAGCGACTGCCATCTGACCTCCGCAACCCAGAAGGGAAACCAGACCCAATCCTAGATTAGGTCAAAGTTTTCAAGCCGCTAATGCTTAGCCCTGGCCTCTGGCTTAACGACTAATATCTACGGTATTAAACAATATTAACCGGGACCAACGGCTAAACGTGCCTTCCGAAGCACGGAAAAAGCGCCGAATAAACGTACATATGAAATTCGAAAACCGAAAAAAACATTGGTACGTGGTGGGATTCGATCCACGACCTCCCGCCCTGGAGGCAGCGGCTCTATGCACTACACCATAGGGCTCAAAAGTTGAACTTACACCATCTACACTTTTTGTATAGCATCACCACACTTGTCGTAGCAGATATCCTAAAATCTATATTTATTTGCTACGATCTATGCTACGAATCGCTGCGGCTACTACGAACTGCTACGGCTGCTACGAATTGCTATGGCTACGATAGATGCCTACAGCAAAGTATTCCAAATGTGTAGTTACGCTGAGTCTGCAATGAAAGTTTTATTCTCCTTCTATTAGGATATCAGAGGCATTATTCAGTTGCTGTATGAGTAAATACATACATATAATCACAACTTTATCCCTAATGGGGTAGGCAGAGCGAAAACGACCTAAACAAAGGTCGTTCCGCCACGTTTGACAAAGTTTTGAGGGTTATTTAAGATTGATTTGTACGTATACTGCTGTAGTGACAGGTTGTCAGCCCATCGTCTAAATTGCAATATACTGAAACCCTCGGATCCCTTAGCTTGTTTTTACAGCATGCTCGGGAGGAAATGCAGCTGGCGCATTCTATGTTTTTCTCTCGCTCCCAGTCCAGCATGGAAGGGGTAAATACCCAGGGTAAATGTAATTTTCAATTCTTTTGATAAACGGTTTTGTAACTGAGAAGATATGGGTTGATTACACGCATATGGTATTATACTACTTCGATTTAACTGTCTCCGTGGTCTAGTGGCTAGTGCCATGGGCTCCCGATCCGGAGGTCCTGGGTTCGATTCCCAGGGGGTAAAACACAAAGTTGATATTTGAGAAATCATCACTTTGAGTATTTTTCCCAGTTTGGGTAGGACATTGCAGGCTGAATCACCTGATTATCCGAAAAGAAACAGATTTCGTGCTTCGGAGGGCACGTTAAGCCGTCGGTCCCGGTCGCTGTCTTTGATAGTGGTCGTTACACAAAACCATGTCAGAGGCCTGATAGTTGTGCTACTAGGCGGTTTAAAAACTCTGACACCAGGGTTCATCGGGTCCATAGACTCGATACCCACTCGACAGAAGAAGAAAACTACTTCGAGATGAAAAATAAAAACCATTGTAAGGTTTTATTAGCTTTGCCTTATTTCAGCTGTTACCGGAGTTGAATGGAAATCGAACACTTTGAGACATCTCCAAATTCAATATGGCACCTTAGCGCATTGTCTGCAGAGTCAAGTTGGAGTTATACGCAACGGCGAATTTATAGGGGGAGAGAAGGAATTAAGAGAACTGATTGAAACCAAATATTACATCAATATGCTGGCCTTGGACTACCAGAGGGAAAGTTTAAAGCAATTCGCGAAGTATCTAAGGGAGATTAAGGTGAATATTCATATAATAATAGTGATAATTTTGCTTTGGCGATTCTAAGAATCTGAGGTAATCAACTCGCAGTTTTAAAAGATATACGGGGTGTAAGGGACAGCGTTCCGCAAACTGATAGAGGTTGCTCAGTCAATGACACTGAACAATTTCCACCAGGAACTTTTTTCAAAAAGTGAACAATAAAGGCATTTCCATACAAAATGTCCGATCGAAGTGAACATTTTGTATGGAAGAGCCATTAATTTTTTCACTTCCTGAAAAAATATCCTAGTTGAAGTTATTCAGTATTGTAGTGCACATAGATGGGCACCACATCAATATACAACAGTCCTGAAACGCGGTATCGAAGTTTGCTCGGCGATCTGCATATATACAACTTCCGAACTAATCCAGTCGGACTCCGGTCCCCTGGTCACAACACCCGACCAGGTGGGTGATTACCCTTTTCCCATCCGACATCACTCCGCCAACTGGCCTCTCAAGGAAATGCTTCTAAAGTATCATTGACTGAGCCACCTTTATCAGTTTGCGGAACGCTGTCCCTTACACCTGGTATTATGTTGTTTGTCCCTGGCGCATGGTCATCTAAGACCGGAGATTATTTAAATGTAAAGCTTGAAAAATTCTATACTGTAAATAAATGTTTGTGTCATTTTCAGCGGCCGGTTGCTTATTTGCATATTACCATAAACGAGAAACCTATTGGTTCGCTGATGTTCATGGTAAGACTACAATTATTGTCTTTGCAAATAATAGCTAGATACTTTCCGTGATATTTCTAGGGTTGCGTCTGGTTTCCCTTCTGGGTTGCGGAGGTCAGATGGCAGTCGCTCTGTGTAAAGACCAGTACCCTCGTTCATTCCCCTAGATTAGGTAGCCGACCCCGTGAGATACGGGATAAGGCTAGGGAGATGATGATGACTTTCCGTAATATTTCGTCACACTGTTTACATTATGTGCAATTTGTTTGGCTCTATTTAAACCACAGCTTACCAACATTTTTGCGGAAGTACTTTGTTTTTTTTTTACCACTTTACACTAATGCCCGTATTTGTAAACAGCACTTGAGATTGACAGCTAGTTTGAGTTTGTATCAGAAATGTCATTTCAGTGCAATGTGGTCTGTCAAATTCATACTTAACATACATACATACATATAGTCACGCCTTTATCCCTAAAGGGGAAAGCAGAGCGTAAACGACCTTAACAAAGGTCGTTCCGCCACGTCTGACAAAGTTTTGAGGGTTATTTAAGGTAAATTTGTAGTTATATTGCTGTAGTGACAGGTTGTCAGCCTTTCGCCTAAATTACAATCCCTAAGCTGATTTTTACAGCATGTTTGGGAAGTAATGCAGCTGGCACATTCTATGTTTTTCTCTAGCTCCCAGTCCAGCATGGAAGAACTACTGAGCAACGCCAATCGACTAATATTTCCATACTTAATTTTGAGTTCTCTTTATAAATACGAGCCTTAATTCCAGCTGTATTCAGACATAGTGCCGCGTACCTGCGAGAACTTCCTACGCCTATGTGAATCCAGGAGAGGTGGTTACAGTGGAACTCCAGTCCATCGCGTCGTGAAGGATGGCTGGATTCAGTGCGGGGGATTCGCCTTAAAGAACACAGACATGGACTGCGAAAATTTCATTGTGAACTTTGATAGGAGAGGCGTGCTTGGTATGGCAAATGCCGGAAGGTAATGAATTAAACATATTCTATTTGAAAAATCGAGAAAAAATATCACAGTGAGATTTTATCTTTTTGACATAGGAAAATGGGAAAGTTATTTGTTTTACAAGTACATACATACATCATACATATAATCACGCCTTCATCCCTAATGAGGTAGGCAGAGCGTTAACGATCTAAACAAAGGTCGTTTCGCCACGGCTGACAAAGTATAAGATATATTTGAAGGTATATTCCTGTAGTGACAGGTGTTCAGCCCATAGATTTAGAATGGTTCGCTGCGTACATCCTATATCTATGGTTCAGCCCATCGCCTAAATTGCAATATACTAAAACCCTCAGATCCTTTAGCTGGTATTTATCGGCAGCTGGCACATTCTAAGTTTTTCTCTAGCTCCCAGTCCAGCACGGAAGAAAATTTTAATTCCTTGTATGAAAGTAAATTGATCCTTATATTGAAAAGGCTGATACATTTTCAGGCACTCAGATTGCTCTACGCAATTCTTCGTTCTCCTCCAACCCAACGCTTGCTTGAAGCTACGATTCGTGGCTTTTGGACAGCTAATAGATGGAGAAGAAACACTCAAAAAGATTGAATCAGTTGAAACGTACTACGAAGCACCGCTTGACAATATCATAATCTACAGATCTGGAGTAGTGAACCTTCAGTGCAAGGACATACAGATCAACAAGAACGCAAGAGAATACATAGATAAACACATTGATGATTTGGTCATAATTGGCGAAATATTTTATGCGGTAATTTGATAATTAATTATAAAGACTAAGGCCCTTATTTATAATCTGTTCTTGAGACTGACAGCGACTTTGAGTTCGTATCAGAAATTTCGCTTCAGTACATAATGGCCTGTCAAATTCATACTGAATATTACTCTCAATATTGAGATAGCTTTATAAATACGAGCCTAAGTACATTTTGATATGAAGCCCATTTTTCAACGTTTATCATAGTGACATAAGATATTTTGTATTTATTCCAACTAAAGACTAAAATTGAAAACATACTTTTTCAATTCCTGAAATTTGACCCACTACGTCAATATTACAGCTTCAATTAAGGAAATCTATATATACAGGCATTCACTAAATAGAAAACGGATTACTTATTTTTGTAGAACGGGCTTAGACCTCGACGTTTCGACTATATACGATTTTCTTCATCAGGAGCTCTAATTTTACAGATGTTATTGGACAACGTGTTTCTGGAGGCAGAATTAAGAAGACTGCAAAGATTGGAGCCGCCAATGCCTGAGGGCGACGGTGAATTCGACTCCGAGGAGAATTCTGCGTTTCAACCCACTGTTGACGAATACGGCAACTATATACCAGAGAATATACGAGCGACTCGCAGGTTCAGATAAATTATCTATTTACTTATTTTATACACATATTGTAACTTCTTCTAACCCAGATTCGCCGAAGTATGCACAGGTTCCAACCTTCATAACCCTGGTTTCGTAGGCGGCCGAAGGGAGCGGGGAGCGCATGTATAATAAATAATAATAAAATCATTTATTCCAGGTTGCTCCATAGTTACAATAAATTTATTTTCAAATTAATTAATTAATTCACAATTTCATTACATAAAAATCAAAACCACAAATCAAAATTAAAATTCAATCAATACTAACAAAGAAAACACTCTAAAATGTGTGGTGTTTCCCGCAGAAGCACATCTTTTTCCCTAAATATGCATACGCCTTTATTACTACTGATATGATAATGCTTTACTTAATAAATTACTTAATAGTCTCGGCTGACACGCCGTACTTAATTAATTAAGACAGAAGATGTCAAACAAAACAGGAGATGTCTTCTAGACATGGCAATTTAATTTTTGAAATAAGTTCTTGTTGTTTGATGTAATAACAAATATGTATGCGTCCATCCGCAGATTCATTCGCAAAAAAGAAGAGACACGGAAGGATTTCAATCAAGTGCCGTCAATAGCTCACCCCGGTATGGTCGAACAAGAAAGCAAACAAAAGCCGACCACATCTCAACCCATTAAGGTCATTAAAAAGCCTGACGATTTTATATTTAAAAAACCGCATAAAGTAAAACCTGATAATATATATGAAATTCCGAGTAAACCTGGAGGGCTTGAAAATAATGACTTCGATGTAGAAGATTATCAGCCAGAAGAATATTCGTACTCGCAAATCTCAGTCTCGGCTGTGCCTAAGCCACCTCAACCGTACTATCTAGCTTTGACTGACGTTCCATATCCAGGAGAAACCAGCTCCAACTTTGATTTGAAAAGGTAGGAGTTTCGCTATGTTGTTGTTGTAAAGTAAAAGGCTTAGTTAGCCACTACAGTAAAACAGCTCGTTGTTGAAAGAAAATATGAAAATTATTTATTGATAACTTACGTGGGACACTCAGAAAGATTTGCGACACTAAAAAAAATTGTTCTACAGGTACATATATTTTTATTAAATCTTTTCAAAGTACTCTCCACCAGCCTCTATACAAAGATTCATGCGTCTGAACCAGTTTTCAAAACACTTTTTCCAGTCCGCCGTAGACACCTCGTTTACAGCCTGCTCGAACGCAGCCAGCGCATCTTCCGGCGACGAAAATTGTATCCCCTTGAGCTGATTTTTTATTTTTGGAAATAAAAAGAAGTCACACGGTACTAGATCAGGGCTGTAAGGAGGGTGACCCAGGAGTTTGACTGGTGTGCTGTCCAGGAAGTCCCTCGTTTTGAGCGCGGTGTGTGCAGGCGCATTGTCGTGGTGGAGCAGTAGTCCGCGGAGCCCTGTGTTTGGTCGCTTGTTGCTCACAACAGAAAAAACTTCTGGTAAACATTTGGTAGTATACCATTCGGCGTTAATGCTTCTTTGATCTCGTAAGGGAATTGAGGCCAAGTGGCCAGTCAAATTATAAAAGCTGGCGATCAAAATCTTCCCCCCGCTTCGAGATCGCTTCACTTTGTTAGGCGTTGGTTCATTTTGAAACACCCAAACTGTCGACTGGCGCTTAGTTTCTGGATCGTATTGATAAATCCAGGACTCATCACCTGTTACGATGTTGTAAACACGCCGAGACGAGCCTGCTTCAAATTTGTTCAGCATATCACGGCACCATTCCACCCGGGCCTGCTTCTGAGCGTCGGTGAGGTAGTGCGGCACCCAGCGCGATACTATCCTCCTCACGCGAAGATGCCCATGTAGAATCTCGTGAACGCTTCCCGATCCAATCTTTAATATGTGCTGAATCTCCTGATATGTAATTCGCCTATTATCTTGGATTAAATTTTTCACTGCTAGCACGTTTTCTTCCGTAATAGCCGTCAAAGGGCGACCGCTTCTTTCTTCATCCCCCAAGGTTGGTCGAACGCGCCTAAATTCGTTATACCAACGATACACGGTTGTCTTGGAGAGGCTTTCATCCATAAATGCCATTTGAAGTCTATCGAACGATTCATCCGGTTTCAGGCGACACTTGAAATCGTAAAAAATCATAGCTCTAAAATGTTCCCGGCGCAGATGCATTTTTCAGTAAGACACGATACTTTGAATTGGCTCGCAAAAAATGTGGAGGGAAATTTTGAAAATGGAACACACATATTTTTACTTACAAGTAATCATATTTTCAAAAAAGATTCTAACCGGCCAGTCTGCCATATATAAAAACTATTTATCGCAATACTTTCTGAGTGGCCTGGTATGGCTAAATACAATGTTTCGCTAGACCTCGCACTAGGATTCCCTGTATCGCGAGGGCAAGTACCTTCCACAATGTTACAAATATTAATGTTCATAAAAAACATGTAAAACTTGTACCCTTAAATCTAAAAATGTTCGTCAAATTTATTAATTTGCTGCCTTTATCAAGCCGATTAGTATTCCTAATGATGAACGACGATATTCATATATTCAGGTAGACAGGCTGAGCTGAATATTTTTATAACTTCACCTAGTTATCTTTCTTTGCATTAGAGATAGCGATAGAGTGAAATCTACCAGATGCCTTTGAAATGAAGGCACTGCTGTGTTTCTGATTTTTGGCCGTAACTTTATGACGATAAAAGGCAGCAAACCGTTTAGCGCCGCATCGTACGTTTATAACTCTCTGTGAATATTAGGCCCCCACATATGAAATTTCCTATACTCAATACTGGCAACTTTTTGTGTCTTACAGGTTTTTACAAGGTGATTACTGTTTAGAGAGTGATTTGAATCCCAAAGCGGAGGCTAAAGCTCATTACTCAAGGGCTCATGAGAAATGGAAACGGGACCAGAAAATTGAAGCCGTTTCTCACATCCTCAGCTCTTATGGAGGCACAAAGTGGGAAGTAGACTCATCATCATCTTCGTCTTCATCGTCTGGCAAGTATCAAATATTCTTATAGCTTTCTTCATAATAATAACAGTACCTACTTTCTTCCATGCTGGACTGGGAGTGAGAGAAGAACGTGGAGTGTGCCAGCTGCATTTCCTCCCGAGCATGCTGTAGAAACCAGCTAAGGGATCTGAGGGTTTAAGTATATTGTAATTTAGGCGATGGGCTGACAACCTGTTACTACAGCAATATACCTACAAATCTATCTTAAATAACCCTCAAAACTTTGTCAGACGTGGCGGAACGTCCTTTGTTTAAGTCTTTTACGCTCTGTCTACCCTGTTAGGGATAAAGGCGTGATTATATGTATGTATGTATGTATGTACCTACTAGAAGTCTTGGCAATAAAAGAAATAACACCGCCAAGCTCCACCGTGCTACACCATCCGTTTAAATGCTTGTTGTACTTAGATGTGGTTTGAATCTATCTAATAAACTGAACTTACAAAACCTGAATTTGTTGAAAATCAACAGAAATATTATTAAAAATACAATCATTATGAAGCCACTACGCTTTTGCTATGGCGTAGTAGATTACATTTTTAAATATTTAGTAATGATTATGTTAATCAAATATTTAATAATAGAAGTATGTTTCATGCAGGCGAATTAGATTCAGATGAAGAGCGAGAGATTAGGGATTATCTTCAGTGAGTAATCTTATTCCTATGATAGATTTTCTAAAAAGTTTTTTGCAGTGCTATTTTATATCTGAAAATATGAGAAATAAATCAAAAATTCAACCGCAGACAGGATTTGAACCCGCGTCTTTGGAAAACCATCCCAGCGCTAGAAACTAACTGAGCTATTGTGGTCAATACTGAGCGACAAATTAGTGATCTGCTATTTATTAATCTATATCTTATAGCGATGGGATGGTTTTCCAAAGACGCGTGTTCAAGTCCTGTCTGCGGTTGAATTTTTGATTTGTTATATCTCATATTTTTCTATGATAGATGTTTTCTAAAATGACTAAAACTTAAACGACTGCCGTCCTTTATTCAAGATCTTTCGTTTGTGCTATTAAAAACTCTAATTTTATACTTATTTGCATATTTTAAACTAATAACTGAAGATACATTTATACTATTGTTGCCCGGGGGAGACTTATTTATGGCCGTACTGCCTAAATAGGTACATTATAACATTGGTTGCATTAACTCACGCACGCGCCTTATACGATTCACTCTCGACTCCCAAGGCGTTGAGTCGACATCGACAGTCTTTAAGTTCTTATGTGACTGTTCAGTATTTTACTTTCTTTTTTTTCTTAAAACTTATGGTCTGTAGTAAATAAAATATACCGGGTGTAAGGGACAGCGTACAAGAACCTGATAGGGGTTGCTTAGTATGTCCATCATCTCCCTAGCCTTATCCCGTATGTCACGGGGTCGGCTACCTAATCTAGGGGATTGAACGAGGGTACTGGTTTTTACACAGAGCGACTGCCATCTGACCTCCGCAACCCAGAAGGGAAACCAGACCCAATCCTAGATTAGGTCAGAGTTTTCAAGCCGCCAATGCTTAGCACTGGCCTCTGACATGGCTGAACGACTAATATCTACGGTATTAAACGATATTAATCGGGACCAACGGCTTAACGTGCCTTCCGAAGCACGGAAAAAGCGCCGAATAAACGTACATATGAAATTCGTAAATCGAAAAACACATTGGTACGTGGTGGGATTCGAACCACGACCTCCCGCTCAGGAGGCAGCGGCCCTATCCACTACACCATCGGGCTCTCGGTTGCTTAGTATGTATGTAAGCTATTTATTGTACCTTAAAAATCTTAAAACTAAAATACAAGAACGAAACTCAACGAAAAACGAAACGAACGAAAGTCAAAGAAACTGAACAACTTTCACCGGGAAATTCTATCAGGAAATGAAAAAATATCGATCAGATAATTTAGACTAAGGAACCCCTTTCAGTTTTTGGTTACCCTGTACCTAGCATCCGGTATATAGAACTACTGAAACATTATCCGAAGTCAATAACGGGATGTACCTACCTATACTTTTTCAGAGAATACGGTGAAAAAGCTAGCTTTTCTGGGAAAATTGTAAAGAATATTTCTAAAAAATACGCCACTAACAATCCGGTGGAAGACAAGGGATCGTAAGTACAAAAATATTAAACTATATATTTGCATTGAAAATCGAGTTCTTCTTTAGATAACTTCTTGATTCTTGGAGATATGAAAGGAGAGGATAATAAAATGGGTTTAAAAGATACAAATGAAGGTCCGCAGTCCGGAGGTATTCAGGAGCCTCGCGCATACATGTATCTGTTTTCTGCGGCAGTTTTGACACGCTGTTACTTCCATGCTGGTCTGGGAGCGAGAGAAAAACATAGAATGTGCCAGCTGCATTTCCTCCCGGGCATGCTGTAAAATCAAGCTAAGGGATCCGAGGGTTTCAGTATATTGTAATTTAGGCGATAGGCTGACAACCTGTCACTACAGCAGTATACCTACAAATCTATCGTAAATAACCCTCAAAACTTTGTCAGACGTGGTGGGACGACCTTTATTTAGGCCGTTTAAGCTCTGCCTACCCCATTAGGGATAACGGCGTGATTATATGTATGTATGTATGTTTTGACACGCGCGGGCTGGTTGACCAAAGTACCGTATCTCAGATCTAAGACTGAGCAGTTTACGGGGGTTGGGCAGATCTAAGACAAAGCATTCCTGAGGGGAATTCGAATCCATAAAGAAAAGATATAGTAAATGCGAGTAAATGTAGATAAGTGAGAGACAGCTTATCTTATGATTTAAATGAATTGTAAACGGAGAGACAGGTTATATTATCCTTTTTTGGAATTTGTAAGATTCTAAAGCAGGTTTGGTAACTAATTGTAATTTAAAGATTTTAATAACGGGCACTCACTTTGCAAAATAAGTCGCGTACTTTACGACATGTTTCGGGACATTCGGAGTCCCTTCATCAGGTTGATTCATGAGGTTGATTGGATACGCTTCCCCGCGGCCGACAAAATCAACCTGATGAAGGGACTCCGAATGTCCCGAAACATGTCGTAAAGAACGCGACTTATTTTGCAAAGTGAGTGCCCGTTATTAAAATCTTTATTTAGAATGTCTCACTTAAATTTAAATAGTTTAATTGTAATTTGACAATAATTATAACCTAACTTATGAATTACAGACGAGAATTCTGGAATGACGAAGAAATAAGAAGGATGCGGTGAGAAAATGTTTTTATACAAATATTTACAAGTTATCAAATCGGCGTCGTCATCCAATATGTATAACTATTACTTTTATAATGTAGAGTCTGTATACCCATAGTGGGAGGATAATAATTTACGTACTCATCATCTCCCTAGACTTATCCCGTATTTCACGGGGTAGGCTACCTAATCTAGGAGATTGAACGAGAGTACTGGTTTTTACACAGAGGGACCAACGGCTTAACGTGCCACGAGAGTACTGGTTTTTACACAGAGGGACCAACGGCTTAACGTGCCTTCCGAAGCACGGAAAAAGCGCCGAATAAACGTACATATGAAATTTGAAAACCGAAAAACACATTGGTACGTGGTGGGATTCGAACCACGACCTCCCCGCCCAGGACGCAGCGGCCCTATCCACTACACCATCGGGCTCTCCTTAATAATTTACGTACTATTATTGTTGTTATATGTACCAACATACATGTTATATTACCTAACCATATTAACCATAACTTCGTTTTTCCTTTTTTCTTTACAGAATGGCAATGCAAGATATTAAAAGCCGCGCAAAGAAGTAATTTTTTAGTTATATTTTCTTTCTTTTTGTCTACTTTTTTTTTCTTTTATTTTTTTGTTTTTCATAATCATATTTATTTTTATTAAAAGAAAAGTGTCAATAAGCGTGCAACCCTGGGAGACCCACAATAAGATAAAGAGACGAATGACTGGTTACGTGAAAAAAGAAACCTTGGACGAGTTGGGGATTGACGACGATGATGATAAAGCAAAATCTGTCACTGTGTCGGGAGAATTGAGGTAAGTACTAGAAAATGAACTAAGTGTAATGCAAGTTTTTGGGAATTATAGCAATACAATAGCAGAGCGTAAACGACCTAAACAAAGATCGTTCCGTCACGTCTGACAAAATTTTGAGGGTTATTTAAGATAGATTTGTCTTGATCTTGATGATCTTGCTGTAATGACAGGTTGTCAGCCTATCGCCTACATTGCAATATACAGAAACCCTCGGCTGGTTTTTACAGCATGCCTGGAAGGAAATGCAGCAGGCACTGTCTATGTTTTTCGCTCTCAGTCCAGCATGCAAGAATATTTCCATCCAGAGTAAAGATGGCGTCCGCTGGCTCAGCGCACCGAAGTGAATCTTGGCCTCTGACCACCGACCAAGTTACGCTATAGTAAAAATAGTAACATAAAATACAAGAGTACAAATCTAAAGAGAAAAAGAAGAAAAGATTCGTATCAAGTATCATTCACACTGCTCAGCCATCAGCTAATCATCATCATCATCATCATCATTGGCCTCATACGTCTTTGACAGACGATTTAGTCAGTGTCTGAGACAAGATTTTTCGTGGCTAATAGCCAATAGAAAACATCAACATAACTAAATCGTCTCTGATAGATATGACATTCTCGCGACATAATCCTAATTCTTAGCTAGCGCTGCCACTTTCTTAAGTTTGACATAAGAACATGACTTTGACATTCCTAATCTGACATAAGACTGCTTATTTGACGTAAAATAAGGAAGCATGCTCTATGCTCGGTTCTTAAAGCGTCTTACGTCAAATTAGAAATGTCAAAGTCATGTGTTTACTTGCTATTCTGTTCTTTTGTCAAACTTAAGAAAGTGACAGCGCTAGCTAAGAATTAGAATTAGGATTATGTTGCGAGAATCGACGCCAATTTCATCAAGAAGATGATTAATATTAAAATAGATGAATGCCTGTTCTGTCACCGATAATTATCTGGTTATACAAAAACGATCTCATGTTTTTCGAGGGTTTCAGCGTATTTTAATTTAGGCGATGGGCTGATACAACCACTACAGCAATAATACAGATTTATCTGAAATTACCCTCAAAACTGGTCAGACGTGGCGGAACGACCTTTGTTTTGGCCGTTGACGCTCTGCTTACCCCAGTAGGGATAAACATACATACATACATAAAATCACGCCTTTATCCCTTACGGGGTAGGCTGAGCATAAAACGCCTCATGAAAGGCGCTTTCGCCACGTCTGACAAAAATTGAGGAAAATTTTAGATTGTAATGTGTTGCTGTAGTGACAGGTTGTCAGCCCATCGCCTAAATTACAATATACTGTAACCTTCGAATCCCTTTTGCTGACTTCTACAGCATGCCCGGGAGGAAGGGCAGCTGGAACATTCTATGTTTTCCTATCTCTCCCAGTCCAACATGGAAGAAATTAGGGATAATGAATGATTTATACGGATGAATAATGTAAAAGCATATTTTCAGAAAAGGATCCGTGTCGATTTCCGCGCCGCAAAAAACGAGTCAGCATACGATAAAGAGAAGACAGACGGGATTCGTTCCACCTGCCCAGTACCTCATTAGATCTAGAATCGATGTAGAAGCAGAAGAAGAAGATAAGGAAGGTGATGATGACGTAAAAGACCTCAAACCAGTTACTGCCTCAAGGTATAATCGTTTTCTTTGTAGGTAACACACACACACACATACACACAATATTCGAGGGTTCTTTTTGTTTTCTCATAGTGCTATTTTAATTCGTACAGGATGTAAGGTACAGCATACCTAATACTGATAGGGGTACCATAGTGAATGAAACTGAACAAATATCACCAGGAAATTTTTCACCACCTCGATCACACAATCTGTATGGAATAGTAGATTTTATGCCGAGTGCATAAAGCAAGTCATTATTATCCGAGATCGTTATATGCCCGAGCCCGCAGGGCGAGGGCAGATGAAGAAGTCGAGGATAAAAATGATTTGTGCACGAGTTATAAACTCTGCTTTTCACTTCGATTGCGAGAAAATAAAACAGTAACATAACATACTAACATTTATTTAATTTTGAATGCTGAATGATATGGTTTTTCCCGGCATATTAACGGCTTCTTTCCCGCTACTTTATTTTTTTTAATTTTTGTGCATGATTTTCGTGCAAAGAATAAAATATATACAGCCTACTCTTAAATTATTTTAGAATATTGTTTTTTTTAGTGATGAATATGTCTTGATATTTAGTTACTTTTTCGTATTATCTTATTATAAACCAAAAATGCAAATAGGGAAGGATATATTATAAATTAGCAAGTTTTATCCGTGCACAATTTATTATGTTTGGCTGCATGGTCTAAATGGCCACTGCCTTAGTATAGATACATTTAAAAAGTTACTTTTTTGCCCTTGTGCATAAAGTTCAACTTTATGTCGCCTAGATTCCGCATAAAGTAGTACTTTTTCGAGCATGAGAAGTGAAAAAGTCATTTTTATTTTTCATTTCCTGAAAGAAATTCCTAGTGAAAGTTGTTCACTTTCATTGGCTGATTTGGCTGATCAACCTCTATCAGTATTCGTGTCCCTTATACACAGTATAATATGAAATAAACGCCACACCCGCTACATCCTCGGTAGCTCAGTTGGCAGAGCTACGGATCGGCATTTCCGAAAGTCGCAGGATCAAGTCCTGCCCGAGGTGAATTTATCATCTTTTTTTCATAAATATTCAAATGGGAGTGGTGCAACGTGCAAATGCAAGTCTGTCCATTGCAACTCTTTGCAAAATTTATCTAGATTTAATTCTTCACTTACAGGCGACATGAGCCTCAAATTACTGTTCAATAAAGAAACATTCTTATTTGATATATTTCATAGAAAGTCAGGAGTCCGGATTGCTCCAAAAGAAATGAACACACAGGAGTATGTCGCCCCGATGCCATCTCGGAAGTCCTTCGCAGGTGTAGGTAGTAGACCGGAAATAGCGATGGACAAATCTCGCCCGTCAGTGCTCATGCGTCTTTACGATGATATAGCCGTGGATGACAGCGAACCACCGACGCTTAAGGATTACAAGTGAGTCATCTCCCTAACCATATCCCGTATCTCTCGGGGCTACCTTATCTAGGGGATTGAACGAGGTTACTGGTTTATACAAAGAGCGACTGCCATCTGACCTCCGCAACCCAGAACGGAAATCAGACCTAATTCTAGGGCAGTTTTCAATCCGCCAATTCTTTAGCACTGGCTTCTGACATAGCTTAACGACTAATATCTACGGTATTAAACGATTTTAACCAACGGCTTAACAAAAAAGCGCCGAAAAAACGTACATTATGAAATGCGAAAACCGAAAAACACATTGGTACGTGGTGGGATTTGAACCACGACCATGGCTCGCTCAGAAGGCAGCGGCACTATCCACCACACCATCGGGCTCTTTACGGATTACATGTGAGTATCGTTTAATTAATCCATCTTAGGGCACGTTCAAACGTAGATGAAACTGAAACATATTCCACCAGTAGGTATGTGCAATACGCTCCCTTGACTACCGAAGAAGATGATAGGATAAGGAAAGGAAGAGATTCTTAAGACGCTCCCATGTCTCAATGACCTTGAGCGTTTTGCTTACCTGACACCCCACCCACCCGTTCTTTCCCCTGATGTTTGTTACGTAAAGGAGAATAAACTTGGCCATCTATCGGATTTAGCTTGTACTACTACAACACGCGATGGGTTCTAGTTTGTGATCCTCTTCTTTACCACCGGGTATATTTTTGAACCATGTGATCCATAAAATACTTTATAATTAAAAATGCAAATATTACGGGTGTTCTCTTGGTGTTCTACTCATTAAACTAAACAACTTTTCCTAGAAAAAATACAACTGTCGAAATAATATGAAAAAAAATACAAATGTGTCGATATATACTATCACACTACTGATTCTAATTTATTATGTACATATTCAATTTTCCAAATTATTATTTTATATAATATTAAATAACTATTTATAATAATATTAAATTATTATTTTATATTTTATTCGAAAAATTTGTACAGTTTCATGAGTAGAACACACCGTTATCATTATTTACACTTTATTCAAAATGATCCTATAAAATAGTCCAAGAGCTTGCGAACATTTTAAAGAATTAAATTATTATGTTTTATTGAAATACAGCAAGAATTTTTATTCACTAAGGAAATTTTAAGGGCTTGTTATTGTTGGTGAGATTATGAAACTGTTTTTTTTTTTTGGAACGTAAGGTGAAAAAAATTTACTAGACACGATAGATTTCTTTTTCATATTTTGACCTATATTCCATCGAGAAAATTGTTCAGTTTCATTGTCTAAACAAGTCCTTAAAATTTCTTAGGTAAATGATATACCTCGGTTTTTTATGTATGTTCTTCTTCTGTCGAGTGGGTATCGAGTCTATCGACCCCATGAACCCTATGTATGTAAATGTACCGGGTGTAAGGGACAGCGTCCCGCAAACTGATAGAGGTTCCGCAGTCAACGCCCATACTACTTTTACCCCTTTACCAGCAGTTTTTTTTTTAAATACCTACGTTTCCGTCATTGTTACATCTGGTTTGCTATTAAGTAAGATTTGAAAATTGTATTGCTGTATATGATGTAACAGACCTTGTATTTACGCGTAAATTAATTACAGCAAGTTTAAACCTGTTTAAGAGATAAAACAAATATAATTTTGAGATGCTGTCCGGAGCAAAATGACTATGTGAAGCAATTTGCTAAAATCTTACTATAATAAATACTTTTCACTTATAATATACCCGGGCTCAAAAAAATCACCAAATTACAATAACAAAAGAAAAAAAACTAAATTAAACCGACGACTTTTTTTCGATTTTATATGAAATTAATATTTTTAGATGGCTTGTAGAGGGCTCAAGATCTGTATATTTTTAAAATTTAATTATGTATTTAAAATCATGAGAAACCACAACATTTCATACCTCTTGGGTAAGTGAATTCTAATGTTGTATGGGTCTACCTAGACTTTCATCTCCTGAAAGAATTTGCAGGCCGCTGTCTCTTACGCCCGTTATGTATAAAATATGCAATTTTCAATTATTAGGCATTACATGGCTGTAAAATCTAGCCTAGCTATGTATTATTTTAGATTATAATCGGAGATTATAGCCAGTCATTAGTATGTATCTTATGTAAATATATTCATTAAATAATTAAGTATGTAGGTCAATTTATTTTAAAATCTAACAGAAGGTAAAAGATTATTATTATTAGGTTTTTTGTGTCTTAACTCTGGTCTTCTGCTATAAGGAATGAAATTTTGTAAAGGTAGTATTAAAAGGCGATTAAAATTTGGAAAGATATAATGAAGTACAGAAATATAATCTCTTGAAGTTCAAATCATACATACATATAATCACGCCTTTATCCACAGTGGGGTAGGCAGAGCGTAAACGACGTAAACAAAGGTCGTTCCGCCACGTCTGATTAAGTTCTGAGGGTTATTTAAGATAGATTTGTAGGTATATTTCTGTAGTGACAATACGTCAGCCCATTGCCTAAATTACAATATACTGAAACTCTCGAACACTGGTTTTTACAGCAAGCCCGGGAGGAAATTCAGCTGGCACATCCTATGTTTTTCTATTGCTCCCCGGCCAGCATAGAAGAAATGATTCTTAAACTATATGACTAGAAATAAATAAATCTACTAAAAATAATAGCTTAGAAGGTATACGAGTAATAGTAATAAAGCTCATCAATTAAATATGAAGTTTTGATAAATTTATGATTCTTCTACTGATGTGTGTCGCATTGTGTAGTTTTTCTTCTTTTGTACTAATGGATAACTGAAACAGAAAACAAATATTATAGTGATGGTAAAAAGAACATAATAAATATATAATCTACTGATTATTTCGTATGGATAATTTTGATCTTCCATGCTGGCCTGGGAGCGAGAGAAAAACATAGAATGTGCTAGCTGCATTTCGTCCCTGGCATGCTGTAAAAACCAGCTAAGGGATCCTCGGGTTTCAGTATATTATAATGTAGGCGATGAGCTGTGACAATAGCGTCATACATCATCATCTCCCTAGCCCTATCCCGTATATCACGGGGTCGGCTACATAATCTAGGGGATCGAACGAGGGTACTGGTATTTACACAGAGCGACTGCCATCTCATCTCTGCAACCCAGAAGGGAAACTTAGGATATCTAAAATCACGCTAATAGACTTAGAGGGTAGGCAGGAAATTTAAATTTGGCTGTTTCGTAACCGATTCTTATGGAAGTTTTTTATTCGACTGAGCAACCTTTAAAATTAAAGATACGATACAACAAATCACGCCTCACGACTTACGAGGTAGGTAGAAAATTAAAGGTAACTAATTAATTAAAGGTAACTTTAATTTTAAATATTGTTCAGTCGAATTAAAAAAGTTCCATAAAATCGGTTAAGAACAAACCAAATTTCAATTTCCTGCCTACCCCCTAAGTCTAGTAGCGTGATTTTAGGTATCCTAAGTTGCAACTCGGGTAACACACAGATGAATAAAAAAGTCCCATCGAAATCGGATCAGTAGTTTTGTTGTGATGTGGTAACATACAGACAGACAGACAGAATGACAGACAGACAAAAAAAAAAAACTTTCTGATCTTTATATCGTTAATAACGCCTGCTGCAATTATTTTTTGTAAATATATTCAATGTATAGACACGATCCTTCTAGAGATTAATTATATGTATAGATAACCCTCAAAACTTTGTCAGTCGTGGCGGAACGACCTTTGTTTAGGTCGTTTACGCTCTGCCTACCCCATCAGGTATAAAGGCGTGATCATATGTATGTATAATTTTGATAACGCCTTTATTTGGATATGTAGTTTATTCCTGTTCTTAAAATAGTTTGAGCTCTTGGACTATAATTAAACTTACAAGTGCTGTAAATGTAAATTCTAAATTAACATGTCTTAATTCTTCTTTGCTAGACTAGGGGCGATAGAAAAACATAGAATCTTCCAGCTGCTTCTTTTCCCGGGCATACTGTAGTCAGTAGAGACATGGAGTAATATAATATACTTACTCCGAAAAGGGAAACAAGGTTGTGGAATACCGTTATAATCACAAAGTTTACATAAAACAAATGAAAGCTGTAAGTTTATTTTCACTTACTTTTGTTGGTCCGACGACGTAATGCTATCAACTCTTGTGATTCAAGATATTTGTGCAGAATATTCGTTTTTAACATTTTGTTAATGGCTGCTGGAAAAAAACACAATTAAAAATTTATGAGAAAAATAATACAAATTAAATAAAAATTAAAAAAAGTTAATTAGAATCGAATATTGGTAAGGATCGATCTCGTACTACAGCGATTGAAAGCCTCTAGCACTGCCACCGCACTAATGTGACTGACACTTTGTGTGGCGAAATTATGCATTGGTTTGTAGACAATATGCAATCTTTACGCTGTCAGATAGAATAAAACATTCCAATCAAACAGCTATCAATATTTTTAAAGAACCAAGATATTTTTGTTATTTCCTAAAAAAACATTGCTGAACCATTTGCTACATTCTACAGTAGCTGACTAATAAAATAGTAGTAAAATAAAACAAAATAATATTGTGTTGAAGTAAATACTTACTGTTTTTTTATATTTTCTAAGAATTTTAGAGAAACTCATCAATAATAATCAGTAGATAAAGAATAATTCGCACTAATATAAAACAATGAATATTAAAAGTCTTAAACACAAAATGTCCAAACAGAACTTACGAAAACTATTTTTGCGTGACAAGAGCGACGCGGGTTCCCCTCGCGAAGGCCGTGGGCCGTCTGCCGCCCGTCGCCCGCGCACGGACCCGCCCTTTGCGAACCTCCCAGAAATCAGATTTTATTTTTTTTCTCCAAAACTAATAATCGAAATAAAAAAGCAAGCAGATCACATTTTAGTGTTTATGATTTATAACGTTCAAAATAATTATCATAAATGCAAGTCGTTAAGTGCAAGTAAATAATAAAAGTTTAGTGAATGTTTTAGACACGGAAAGAGGGCCAGAAGAATTCGTATTTCTCATTAATTACTCAATATTTTTAAATAATCTTAAGAGTGTAATGAAGAGCTGAGACCAATCTACAACATATAATTATTTTATATTTTTTATGTAACGATAAAGTATACTTTATAGGCCTTGCAAGTGACCGAAATATCACGAGAGCCCCTTAAGCTGAATAACGAAAGAAAGGACTCCTTCGCCTGGCCGGCAGAACAAACGCCTTTTCTCCCAGCGAAAGCTTTTCGCCCCAACGTGTTGTCCTCGACGGCCATAATTTTGTGGGGCGGCATTATTATATAGGACTGTGTATGCTATATTAACAGATTATCAGCCTCTCGCTGCTTTTACAGAACTGAAACACAACAGGTACACTATTATGTCCACCATCTTACTAAAACTTTTTTGATGATTGCAGACCAGTAACCACCACGTACAAAAAGACGTTTACACTGGCCGAAGATTTAGCTGATAATTACTTGATGCGGAGATCTATAAACGTCTTTCAACAGCAACTCACTCGTAGAAGCTCTAGTTCTACTGAATTTCCTGGAACGGCCGGTCGTCAAAGCATGGACAAAAAGCCAATATCTGTAGAGTATTCGAGTAGACCTTGGACTGAAGTACTCTCCATAAATAGTGTCGAGTATTCTCGGAAGCGGCCGTCCATTTCAGTGGCCCAGTACCAACAGAAGAATAGAATGGAGATGGAGGCTTTAGCTAAGACACTGAAAGAGAAAGAGCCGCAGAAAATGCCTACGGAAGTTGAGGATGACTTTAGTAAGTACTATTCAATCTCACCACCCTGAATGGACATTATTAAAGTTACAATCGCATTCATTGTCAGTTGTATGCTTTAGTTACCAGTTCTTTTTTTTTGCAGTCAATACTAAATATGTCTCATAAATAGCTAATTATTTATTTATTTAAAACTAGCGGACCCAGCAGACGTCGTCCAGCCTGATAAGTTGAACCACATTAAATGTGATATTATATCTTTCCCTCCCTTCCTTTCCGCCCCTTTGGTTCCTCCCCTCCTTCCGTCATTACTGTCATATCACCTGCCGTCACAGCCATCTCGTCTATCCATCTTTCCAAACTTTAAATAAAACAATAAAAAGCATAAAATTACCTTTTTTTGTTTTGTGTAGAGTCTACGAGAACTGGAATAAGATTACCCGGCGACAGCCCCGCTTACGACACAGAAATGAGTGCTATGAATTTGTAAGTGATCCTCTATTTTTATTTAGAGCCCTTTAATGCAAGTTTTTTGTTTAGCAAGAGTGTCGATGGTATAGTTAAACCCCGAAGCTCAGGCGTTCTTAGGTTTTAAACAACGGAGATAGGTAAACCCTGAAATAATTTGAAGCCCCAATTGCCATGGCTACGCCTATGATTTGGTATTATAATAACACATACATGTAATCACGGCTTTATTCCTAATGGGGTAGGCAGAGCGAAAACGATCTACACAAAGGTCGTTCCACCACGTCTGACAAAGTTTCGAAGATAATTTAAGATAGATTTGTAAGTATATTGCTGTAGTGACAGGTTGTCAACGCATCGCCTAAATTGCAATATACTGATACCCTCTGATCCCCTAGCTGGTTTTTACAGCATGCCCGGGAGGGAATGCAGCTGGCACATTCTATGTTTTTCTCTCGCTCGAAGATACAATATAATAATAATGATATTAAATAACGCTTTTTTTATTTCCAGGCAAAAACAAGAACCAATTCGTCGTCGAGATATTAGTGAACGTATACGTAATGCAATCGGTAAATAAAAAACTAAATAAGAACGACATAATTTCAAGAACATTTTATAATTATTAATTATTATCTATCTTGTGTCAAATCATCTTGACACTGTCCATGTATCAGATGTTAATTTAAACTAGTCAGATAATTAGTCGCTATTTAGTCGCCAAATGGCAGAATTAGTCGGTCTCCGGTTTAAAAGTTATTCAGATTTTTTTGGGCAGTGCCAAAAGGCTTTTCTCGGCACAGAACATTCGACATCTATGAAACTAAATAACCTAGAGAAGATGTGATTAGCCCCAGAATTAGTCGTTAATTAGTAGAAACTAGTCGCCAAATTTGAAATCTAGTCAGTCTATCTTATAAGTTATAACGTTTTCTTTTGGGCTGTGCCAAAATAACCAAAAAAAACCTGAATAGTTCTTAAACCGGGATCGACTAATTTAAATCAAAATCTGATGCACGGGCAGTGCCAAGATAAGGGACACGTCAAATCATACTTTTTTTAAATATTATAAAATTACATTGGTTACTTTTGTATTATTTTTATTTAATTTACCGTTTAAATCAATTTTTTTTAAAGATTTATGCCAATACTACTACTAGTTACTTTAATTATTAAATTAAACAAATGTGTATTTGGAAATAAAAAATAAATTTATTTAACACTGAAATTGCACGTTCAATTTCCCATAACAACTGAATTAAATACTACTTAAGGTACATAAGTTACATCACTAAACTGCAATGCATTCTTTGACATTTCACAAAAATATACTATTATGTAGTGCATAACTTCATAAGACTTTCACTTACGTTTTATAAACATGGGCCATGCCATTCGTAAGAAACTCACGGGAACTTTTGTAAGTGCTTAACCTTAGGCTTCAGCCAAATCGAGTCGAATGCTAGAATAAGCAGCGGAGCCAAATCTATCAGAATTAATCTGTTTAGGACGCGTTATGGCGACGTGTGATGGCACCGATTTGGGCGAAGCTTGAATATGTTACAGACCTACAAAATCCAATCATTTGACAAATAGCCGAACAGGTCTGTGTTGAATTATAATTAACGCGAAAACCGTAAAACAATGCTTAAAAAAGAGACACTTTCACATATTTAAAAATTCTATCAAATCTCTTCTATCCTCCACGATTGTAAGATGACTTATCTGAAGAAATACATTCAAGATAGTCAGTCATATTCATAAGGGGATGCATACTACCCTAAAGTCCTCTTAAGCCCGCAAAAAACAAATATACGCATTTGTCATATCATTTATACTGTTAAAATGTGAGTGGTAAGATTATAATTTATTAGAAAACCCTTTAAGGTAGTTTATTAGCCAAGGTAGGTAATTTCATCCGATTTACTAGTCTCTATCCATAATATTCTTCTGAAATTCATAATCGTAACTTATACAAGGCTTGCCTGATTATATCATACATGTTATTTACAATTTTTACAAGCTTTGAAATGGTTTGTCGTTCCAACTTATGATTGCGTTGTTTTGTGACTATTCTAAATTGTTACTGGTAGGATATCTTGAACACTCCGTTCATGTGAATCGTCTCTGTACTTTTTCACTTGTTGGTGATAATCTAAAACTTAAAGCGACCATCTGACACGCGATAGGACCGCAATAGTCATAAGAAATTGTTCTATTTCATCCGCTCGTATATCACATTACAATGCTGCTTTACATTACAAAAGCAGCTCCTCGTATCATTCAAAATATGAAAATATAGAAACTTAATACGCTTCAATTTCGACTACGATTTTTTTAGTACATTATTTTCTTTTAAAATAACATAGCACTGTGTTGCTGCCAAATACAAATATATATCTCAATCAAACCTTCATAGCACCTTTGCTTAAAAGGCACCTCCTTTCTGACTTGGAGTGCATAGGACGTTGCACCACTGCTTATGGGTTTCTATATTTTCACGTTTCAACAATAAAATAGCACTGTGAGTGCCAAATTAAATTAAACACCTCAGTCATTTAGCAAACCTACAGAATTCACTATCACCCTTATAAATGTCCGTGTCCATGTCCGAATGGCGGCATCCCGTTCTGGCTGGGCGTCCTGGGAGGTTGGTTGTTGTTCCCTTCAGCGTCCGGCTGCGCGCCGTTGCGGTTTTCGAGTTGTTGTTGCCACATTGACGCGTAGAAACCGCCTTGCGCCAGCAACGCGTCGTGGCTGCAAGCGAAGGGTTTATTGTACATACATACATATAATCATGCCTTTATCCCTAATGGGGTAGGCAGAGCGTAAACGGCCCAAACAAAGGTCGTTCCGCCACGTCTGACAAAGTTTTGAGGGTTATTTAAGATAGATTTGTAAGTATATTGCTGTAGTGACAGGTTGTCAGCCCATCGCCTAAATTACAATATACTAAAACCCTCGGATCCCTTAGCTGGTTTTTACAGCATACCCGGGAGGAAATGCAGCTGGCACATAATATGTTTTTCTCTCGCTCCCAGGCCAGCATGGAAGAAATTATTGTTTATTTTTTATTGTGTAATACAGTGTATAGTTATACAGGTTAAATCTAAAAAATACTATACAAGGAACTCTAAATTACTAACATAATATAAGTATTAAAATATAAACATCTTATGCATTAACATTCTTAACATAGTGAGATCCATTCTTAAATTAACAAATCCTGGCATTAAGCTTTTAATTTTTCGCAAAATACTAGGCATTTCTTGATTACAAACTATTCTAGCTAACCAGAGGCATGGCCAGAAAGGCGTGGGTGTCGGTGACTTCCAGAACAATTCCCAAACTCGATGTCACACGTTCAATTCTTACTAGATAAATGCAAAGTTGATTTGTTAATTTCTTACTTTGTTAGACTTTCCCAATTTGTTTAGGACGATGCTGGCTGAATCATCTAATGAAGATAAAATATGCCGCGTTCGTTAGTTAGTTGGTTTACTTTCCCCATCGGTCCATTTTCCCAATCGGGTACTTTCCCCATTAGTACATTTTCGCAATCGGTCTACTTTCCCCTCAGTTCATTTTCCCAACGGTCTACTTTCCCCACTAGTACATTTACCCAATCGGTCTTCTTTCTCCATCGGCCCATTTTTCCAATCGGTCTACTTTCCCCATCAGTCCATTTTCCCAATCGGTCTACTTTCCCCAATATAACATTTTCCCAATCGGTTTACTTTCCCCATCGATCCATTATCCCAATCGGTCTACTTTCCCCATCAGTCCATTTTCCCAATCGGTCTACTTTCCCCATCAGCCCATTTTCCCAATCGGTCTACTTTCCCCATCAGCCCATTTTCCCAATCGGTCTACTTTTCCCATCGACCCATTTTCCCAATCGGTCTACTTTCCCCATCAGTCCATTTTCCCAATCGGTCTACTTTCCACATCGACCCATTTTCCCAATCGGTCTACTTTCCCCATCAGCCCATTTTCCCAATCGGTCTACTTTCCCCATCAGCCCATTTTCCCAATCGGTCTACTTTTCCCATCGGCCCATTTTCCCAATCGGTCTACTTTCCCCATCAGTCCATTTTCCCAATCGGTCTACTTTCCACATCGACCTATTTTCCCAATCAGTCTACTTTCCCCATCAATCCATTTTCCCAATCGGTCTACTTTCCACATCGACCCATTGGATATTTATTTAAAAAGACTAGATTAGATACTTACTTCCCCCTCTCAATAATGTCTCCTTCCTTGAGCACCAATATCTCGTCCGCATGAATAATTGTCGACAGTCTATGCGCGATGATGAGCGTGGTTCTGTTTATGCAGACCCTCGCTAAGGCTGCCTGTATACTCCTCTCAGTGATTGATGATTGATTGATGATAGATTGGTAATTGATTGATGATTGTAGCATAAGGTATTGTGAAATAATTTTATTTTTATTTTATCTCAATAATTTCTCCTTCCTTGAGCATCAATATCTCGTCCGCATGTATAATTGTCGTTAGTCTATGCGCTATAATGTGTGTTGTTCTGTTCATGCAGACCCTCGCTGCGAAGGCTGCCTGTATATTCCTCTCAGTGATTGATTGATGGTTGATTTATTGATCCATGATAGATTGACGATTGTAGTATAACTTAATGTGAGGTAATATAAGATGGTACTTACTTCCCCCTCTCAATAATTACTCCTTCTTTGAGCCCCAATATCTCGTCCTCATTAAAAATTGTCGACAGAATATGCGCGATTATGAGCGTGGTCTTCCTTTCAGTGATTGATGGATGATTGATTGATGATTGTAGTATAAAGTAATGTGAGATAATATAAGATGGTACTTACTTCCCCCTCTCAATAATTACTCCTTCTTTGAGCCCCAATATCTCGTCCTCATTAAAAATTGTCGACAGAATATGCGCGATTATGAGCGTGGTCTTCCTTTCAGTGATTGATGGATGATTGATTGATGATTGTAGTATAAAGTAATGTGAGATAATATAAGATGGTACTTACTTCCCCCTCTCAATAATTTCTCCTTCCTTGAGCACCAATATCTCGTCCGCATGAATAATTGTCGACAGTCTATGCGCGATGATGAGCGTGGTTCTGTTCATGCAGACCCTCGCTAAGGCTGCCTGGATATTTCTTTCTGTGTTGGTGTCTAAGGCTGAAGTGGCTTCGTCCAGTAGCACTATAGCGGGGTCTTTGAGTATTGTTCGTGCGATGGCTATCCTTTGTTTCTCGCCGCCGCTAAGGCGAAGACCTCTTTCTCCCACCTGCAAAAAGACATATTAAATATGAGCCCTTTACAAAAACTTTACTTCCATGCTGGACTGGGAGAAAGAGAAAAACATAGAATGTGCCAGCTGCATTTCCTCCCAGGCATGCTGTGAAAAACAGCTAAGGGATCCGAGGGTTTCAGCATATTACAATTTACGCGATGGGAAGACAACCTGTTACTACAGCAATATACCTACAAACCTATCTTAAAAAACCCACAAAATTTGTCAGACGTGGCGGAACGACCTTTGTTTAGATCGTTTACGCTCTGCCTACCTAATTAGGGATAAAGGCGTGATTATATGTATGCATGTATGTTTTTACATCTCATCTTGATTTTTATGGTCTTTTTGGGCCTAAACAGTCATCAAATCTCCAGATTTTCTTCTACTATATGCAATATTTGCGACCTTATATACATAAATTATAAAATTACCTGTGTGTCGTACGCATCGGGGAATGTAAGTATTCTGTCGTGGATATCAGCATTCTTAGCCGCGGCGATTACGTCGGCTGTGGTCGCCTCCTGTTTGCCGTATTGAATGTTGAATCTGCGAAACAATGAAATAAGTATTACAACATGCCTCCTTCTTTTTGGAAGTCGGTCATTAATTACTACTGTATGATATCAGATGTTATATGTAGCATACATACATACATAAAATCACGCATACATACATAAAATCACGCATACATACATAAAATCCCTTACGGGGTAGGCAGAGCGTCAAACGTAAAAGGCGCTTTCGCCACGTCTGACAAAAATTGAGGGCAATTTTAGATTATAATGTGTATTGCTATAGTGACAGGTTGTCAGCCCATCGCCTAAATTACAATACACTGTAACCCTCGAGTCCCTTTTGCTGACTTCTACAGCATGCCCGGGAGGAAGGGCAGCTGGAACATTCTATGTTTTTCTATCTCTCCCAGTCCAGCATGGAAGAAATTATATAGTTATATGTAGCGCCCACTCTTTAAAAGCTAGGACCCTCTTCTTAGCCTGTAGATTCTCGAGTCGAACGACCCGATGAACCCTGGTGTCAGAGTTGTCAAACTGCCTAGGACCTTAAGGGCATGGACATACACGCAACGTGGAAATAAGTAAGTAACTAACTTAACTATGTGTTCTGGTCAGACGTGTGATATCTTGCGATAGCTCAGTTGGTAGAGTGATGTACCGGTATTTCAAAAGCTGCAGTTTCAAGCACTTCGTATGTCTAGAGATCCCGATAGTGTAGTGGATAGGGCCGCTGCCTCCTAAGCAGGAGGTCGTGGTTCAAATCCCACCACGTACCAATGTGTTTTTCGGTTTTCGAATTTCATATGTACGTTTATTTGGTGTTTTTTCCGTGCTACGGAAGGCACGTTAAGCCGTTGGTCCCGGTTAATATCGTTTAATACCATAGATATTAGTCGTGAAGCCATGACAGAGGCCAATGCTAAGCATTGGCGGCTTGAAAACTCTGACCTAATCTAGGATTGGGTCTGGTTTCCCTTCTGTGTTGCGGAGGTCAGATGGCAGTCGCTCTGTGTAAAACCCAGTACCCTCGTTCAATCACCTAGATTAGGTAGCCGACCCCGTGAGATACGGGATAAGGCTAGGGAGATGAGGCATTTCGTATGTCTGACCTGACGGTTTGGTTGAAGAGCACAGTGTCCTGCGGCACGACCCCGATGCTGGCCCTGAGCGAGGCTTGCGTCACCGTGCGCACGTCCTGCCCGTCGATCAGCACGGCGCCTTCGTTCACGTCGTAAAACCGGAATAGGAGACGCATTATTGTTGATTTACCCGCACCGCTGGGGCCCACCTAAAAAAAAGAAAAAAATGCATTTATAGAAAGAATAAAATAAAAGTAAATGTAAATGGCTCTGTTGTCATATTTTTTTATGTATTAGTTATTATTATCTAGCTGAAGGTGTTCTGAATAAATAAAAATAATAATAATAGAAGATTACGCTTCAAGGAGATTTAGCGATTGGTAGACAAACTATCACTATAACGATACACATTATAAAGTATAATAGAAGATTACGCTTGAAGGAGATTTGGCGATTGGTAGACAAACTATCACTATAACGATACACATTATAAAGTATAATAGAAGATTACGCTTCAAGGAGATTTAGCGATTGGTAGACAAACTATCACTATAACGATACACATTAGAAAGTATAATAGAAGATTACGCTTAAGGAGATTTAGCGATTGGCAGACAAACTATCGCTATAGCGATACACATTTCAATCTATAATAATTGCTCTCAATGTTTGTAGGACGTAGCGAAAACGCCTTTTACTAAGACAGTAAGGGACAAAGGTGTGACTTAATGTATGTGTGGGATTTAGCAGCATCAAGTGCATCATATTTATATTTTATTTATTAGGATCACCAACAGTACACATATAACAATAATTATAAGAAAATACAAATATTAGGACACAGCCTGATATGAATACCAATAACAGGTGAACACAGCATTCTTAAAAGACAATACAGTAAATTAAAAGGAATTTAAATTACAACTCTACAATCTATAATTCTATTGAATCCTGAGAGTAATTCAGGAGCGCAGCAAGCACACTTCCAAACGATTTAACCCATTGTGTGTTGCTGCCACAATTGTGGTGTCAGGCGAAAATATCGCCATGTCTGTTCCAAACATTAAATGACTTACCAGCGCTACGGTAGATCCAGGCGCGACCCTGAAGCTGACATTATTGAACACCAGTCTCTCGGGTCCATAACCGAAGGAACATGTTTGAACTCGATCCGCCATCGTCTAACCACCAAATCTAAGGCTCCAAGCGCGTCCTTCACATCAGGTCTTATCTATACCAGGTGTTATAGACACTCACCAAGGCGACAGTGGATCCAGGCGCGACCCTGAAGCTGACATTGTTCAGCACCAGTCTCTCGGGTCCATAGCCGAAGAAAACATGTTTGAACTCGACGCCTCCTCGACGAACCACCAGCTCTGGGGCGCCTGGTGCGTCCTTCACATCAGGTCTTATCTATACCAGGTGTTATAGACACTCACCAAGGCGACAGTGGAACCAGGCGCGACCCTGAAGCTGACATTGTTCAGCACCAGTCTCTCGGGTCCATAGCCGAAGAAAACATGTTTGAACTCGACGCCTCCTCGACGAACCACCAGATCTGAGGCTCCAAGCGCGTCCTTCACATCAGGTCTTATCTATACCAGGTGTTATAGACTCTCACCAAGGCGACAGTGGATCCAGGCGCGACCCTGAAGCTGACATTGTTCAGCACCAGTCTCTCGGGTCCATAGCCGAAGAAAACATGTTTGAACTCGACGCCTCCTCGACGAACCACCAGCTCTGGGGCGCCTGGTGCGTCCTTCACATCAGGTCTTATCTATACCAGATGTTATAGACACTCACCAAGGCGACAGTGGATCCAGGCGCGACCCTGAAGCTGACATTATTGAGCACCAGTCTCTCGGGTCCATAGCCGAAGAAAACATGTTTGAACTCGACGCCTCCTCGACGAACCACCAGCTCTGGGGCGCCTGGTGCGTCCTTCACATCAGGTCTTATCTATACCAGATGTTATAGACACTCACCAAGGCGACAGTGGATCCAGGCGCGACCCTGAAGCTGACATTATTGAGCACCAGTCTCTCGGGTCCATAACCGAAGAAAACATGTTTGAACTCGACGCCTCCTCGACGAACCACCAGATCTGAGGCTCCAAGCGCGTCCTTCACATCAGGTCTCATCTATACCAGGTGTTATAGACACTCACCAAGGCGACAGTGGATCCAGGCGCGACCCTGAAGCTGACATTATTGAGCACCAGTCTCTCGGGTCCATAACCGAAGGAGACATGTTTGAACTCGACGCCTCCTCGACGAACCACCAGCTCTGGGGCGCCTGGCGCGTCCTTCACATCAGGTCTTATCTATACCAGATGTTATAGACACTCACCAAGGCGACAGTGGATCCAGGCGCGACCCTGAAGCTGACATTATTGAGCACCAGTCTCTCGGGTCCATAACCGAAGGAAACATGTTTGAACTCGACGCCTCCTCGACGAACCACCAGCTCTGGGGCGCCTGGCGCGTCCTTCACATCAGGTCTTATCTATACCAGGTGTTATAGACACTCACCAAGGCGACAGTGGATCCAGGCGCGACCCTGAAGCTGACATTATTGAGCACCAGTCTCTCGGGTCCATAGCCGAAGAAAACATGTTTGAACTCGACGCCTCCTCGACGAACCACCAGCTCTGGGGCGCCTGGCGCGTCCTTCACATCAGGTCTTATCTATACCAGATGTTATAGACACTCACCAAGGCGACAGTGGATCCAGGCGCGACCCTGAAGCTGACATTGTTCAGCACCAGTCTCTCGGGTCCATAGCCGAAGAAAACATGTTTGAACTCGACGCCTCCTCGACGAACCACCAGCTCTGGGGCGCCTGGTGCGTCCTTCACATCAGGTCTTATCTATACCAGGTGTTATAGACACTCACCAAGGCGACAGTGGAACCAGGCGCGACCCTGAAGCTGACATTGTTCAGCACCAGTCTCTCGGGTCCATAGCCGAAGAAAACATGTTTGAACTCGACGCCTCCTCGACGAACCACCAGCTCTGGGGCGCCTGGTGCGTCCTTCACATCAGGTCTTATCTATACCAGGTGTTATAGACACTCACCAAGGCGACAGTGGAACCAGGCGCGACCCTGAAGCTGACATTGTTCAGCACCAGTCTCTCGGGTCCATAGCCGAAGAAAACATGTTTGAACTCGACGCCTCCTCGACGAACCACCAGATCTGAGGCTCCAAGCGCGTCCTTCACATCAGGTCTTATCTATACCAGGTGTTATAGACACTCACCAAGGCGACAGTGGATCCAGGCGCGACCCTGAAGCTGACATTGTTCAGCACCAGTCTCTCGGGTCCATAGCCGAAGAAAACATGTTTGAACTCGACGCCTCCTCGACGAACCACCAGATCTGAGGCTCCAAGCGCGTCCTTCACATCAGGTCTTATCTATACCAGGTGTTATAGACACTCACCAAGGCGACAGTGGATCCAGGCGCGACCCTGAAGCTGACATTGTTCAGCACCAGTCTCTCGGGTCCATAACCGAAGAAAACATGTTTGAACTCGACGCCTCCTCGACGAACCACCAGATCTGGGGCGCCTGGTGCGTCCTTCACATCAGGTCTTATCTATACCAGGTGTTATAGACACTCACCAAGGCGACAGTGGATCCAGGCGCGACCCTGAAGCTGACATTGTTCAGCACCAGTCTCTCGGGTCCATAACCGAAGAAAACATGTTTGAACTCGACGCCTCCTCGACGAACCACCAGCTCTGGGGCGCCTGGCGCGTCCTTCACGTCGGAGTCTACCCGCATCAGGTCGAACATGTTCTCCATGTCCACGAAGTTCTTTTGGATCGCTCTGGGAAAGAATAAGTTAGGTTAGATATTATTATTTTTATTTAATAATTGATTGTACACAATATAGTACAAAATACAAATATGAAAAGAAAAGAGACACAATAGGTACTGCTTCTTCTTCTGTCGAGTGGGTATCCCTGGTGAACCCTGGTGTCAGAGTTTTTAAACCGCCTAGTAGCACAACTATCAGGCCTCTGACATGGTTTGAGTAACGACCACCATCAAAGACAGCGACCGGGACCGACGGCTAGGTACAGGTACTGCTTATCTCTATACAGAAATTTCTTACTGCAGTAGTGAGATTTAAAATCGAAAAGCAAAAAAACAAGATATTGAGTAATATTTGACGCCAAAATGCTTTTGTCCTGTAAATTAAAAAAAAACCAGGACATTTATCTACAGCAGCAAGCAATTTGCTATGTTCTATCGAGCTATGGGAATGTACTACTAAAGAAAGGTCATTGACTTTATTTCAGCCACCGCTGCTGGCCACACAGGCTGGCGTAGAACGACGTTCTTTGCGTAATAATAATAATAATAGGTTTTTTTCCAGAAACAATGTCCATATTACAAGAAATAAATAAATAAAATTAGGGTCAGTCATTCACATTACATTAAATTAAATAAACATGTTAAAATAAATTAAACAAAAATAAATTAGGTACATTATAGGATATTAAATAACATAATACAGATTAATACTATCAAACAACACAACACATTATCATCTCCCTAGCTTTTTCCGAATTTCTTGGGGCTCCCTAGTATAGTCTAGGGGATTGAATGAGGATACTGATTTTTACACTGAGCGATTGCCATCTGACCTCCGCAACGCAGTAGGGAAACCAGACCCAATCCTAGATTAGGCTAGTCTTAAGAGGAAATATCCTATTATTTTGCACTCTCTATTTACATACATACAAACATAAATCACGCCTTTATACCTTACGGGGTAGGCAGAGCGATTAACGCCTCGTAAAAGGCGCTTTCGCCACGTCTGACAACTCTCACACTCTCTATTTACCTGTAATAAGTGCCGAACCAGTTCAAAGGCACGTAGAGTTGAACTAGGTATGTAGCGAACAGCACATATTGACCAACAGTTAATTGAGCCTGCACTACCATTTTCACAGCCAATAAAGATCCAGCAAGCAAACCTGTAAGTTAAAATTGCAAATTGAATAAAATTTAGTGTTTTTTTTTTTACTGTAATCCAGAATAATTAAGATCTTTTCAGACTGCCTTCTTCCATGCTGGACTGGGAGTGAGAGAAAAACACAGAATGTGCCAGCTGCATTTCCTCCCGAGCATGCTGTAAAAACCAGATAAGGGATCCGTATATTGTAGTTAAGGCGATGGGCTGACAACCTATCACTACAGCAATATACGTACAAATCTTTCTTGAATGGCCCTCAAGACTTTGTCAGACGTGGCGGAACGGCCTTTGTTTATGTCGTTTACGCTCTGCCAACCCCATTAGGGATAAAGGCGTGATTAAATGTATGTATGTATGTTTTCAGACTAATTACTTAGTATTACAAGTATTGAAAATCAACTATCCCCAACTTAATCCCCAAGGAACTTACCAAGAAATACATGCATACATACATAAAATCACGCCTTTATCCTTTACGGGTTAGGCTGAGCGTAAAACGCCTCGTAAAAGGCGCTTTTGCCACGTCTGACAAAAAAATAATGTAATGTTTATTGCTGTAGTGACAGGTTGTCAGCCCATCGCCTAAATTACAATCCATACTAATATTATAAATGCGAAAGTAACTCTGTCTGTCTGTGTGTCTGTTTGCTTGTTGCTCTTTCACGCCTAAACGATTGAACGGATTTTGATGAAATTTAGAATGGTGATAGATGGTAACCTGGAGACGGACATAGGCTATATATAATCATGCCACCGTACTTAGGGGATAGGTTAGCAGGCAGGGAACTGTATTTATTTAGTGATTTTTGATCGTGTTTGATGGGACTTTTTTGTTACATATACAAAAGGTAAGGATACAAATAATCACGCTCCTGTGCTTAGGGGAAGGCAGTAGGCAGGGAACTGAATTTATTTTGATGGGACTTTTTTATTCAACTAAGTGCTACCAAGACATAAACTAAAGATATAAATAATCACTCAACCGTACTTAGGGGGTAGGCAGTAGCAGAGAACTGAAATAAGTTAATGTTTTTAACCGATTTCGAGGGGACTTTTTTAATTCAACACAGTGTTACCACGACACAAACTAAAGATATAAATAATCACGCCACCGTACTTACGGGGTAGGCAGTAGGCAGGGATCTAAATTGAGTTTGTATTTTGATAGGACTTTTTTCAGTTTACTCAGTGTAACCTCGATTTATGATATCAATCATGCTACCTCACGTAGGGGGTAGGCAGGGAACAGAAAAAAAGAATGTTTGAACCGATTGTGACGATATCTTTTTTCTTTTATTCTTTGTTGCCTGGACCTAACCTAGAATACATTTGATCGCGCTTCTTTACTTGGGGGACAGGCAGCCAGAACTAAGAGTGCTATGAAGTGCATCACGCTATGTTGTTAAAATTTTGGCAGCTCATAATGTGTGCTGTGTATTATTAATCTGTGATACTTATACACGTGCACTGGAGCGACATAAGGTCAAGGGCAGCTGGAACATTCTATGTTACGAAGAAATATGAGAATAATATTGTCGGCATAGTGAGTCAATCAGACGTGCAAAAACTTACCCGTGCAAATGATGATGTTTTGTATCGTGTTCAGCATGTTTAACGTAAGTAACGATTTGTATTCTTGTTTCTGAAAAGGAAAAGAAATAAAATATAATTTTTACAGTCATGAAAATGATTTTACAGCAAACATTTCATAATACATACATACATATAATAACGCCTTCATCCCTAATGGGGTAGGCAGAGCGTAAACGACCTAACAAAGGTCATTCCGCCACAACTGACAAATTTTGAGGGTTAATGAAGATAAATTTGTAGGTATATTGCTGTAGTGACAGGTTGTCAGCCCATCGCCTAAATTACAATATATTGAAACCCTCGGATCTCTTAGCTGGTTTTTACAGCATGCCCGGGAGGAGACGCAGCTGGCATATTCTATGTTTTTCTCTCGCTCCCAGGCCAGCATGGAAGTATGCAACATACTATATTAGCTTGTAAATTGTAAAATATACATAAAAATATCTAGTATCAGCTTAGATTTTACCTGATAATTGACAATAGCTTCTCTATAGGCTTGGACTTCATACGCCTCAGCGCCGTAATACTTGACAGTTTCGTAGTTGAGTAACGAGTCTACAGATCTCGCCTTTTGTTCGTTGTCAGCTAAGTTCATTCGCCTCTGGAACTTTGTTCGCCACTCTGTTACGACTATTGTTGAAACTGGAAAGAGTGAAATAAATATTAGTAAAAACAGGGTTCAACGCATTAAACTAGGTCTAGATTATGAAACAGAAAGGTATATCAGCCGTTTTCAAAATATGAATCATAGAAAATATGCCTAGTTAACAGAGAATGTTCAGAAAATTATGTCTATGTAACTTGTTATTTCTAAGCCATGGGGTATAGTCTACAAATATAATTAATTATTCAAAAGTATTGAAGCAAACACTATTTCCCTTTTATCATGCACAATTTGGCAATTAATACATACATACATACATACATATAACCTTTATCCCTAATGGGGTAGCTAGATCGTAAACGACCTATACAAAGGTCTTTCCGCCATTTCTGACAAAGTATTGAGGGTAATTTAAGATAGATTTGTAGGTATATTGCTGTAGTGACAGGTTGTCAGCCCATCGCCTAAATTGCAATATACTGAAACCCTCGGAACCCTTAGCTGATTTTTACAGCATGCCCGGGAGGAAATGCAACTGGCACATTCTATGTTTTTCTCTCGCTCCCAGTCCAACATGAAAGATTTCAAAACATACAGCCTATATTCTATGTAACTTGTTATTTCTTTTATGTAACTTGTTTGAGGAAAAGTCTACTAATTAATATAATAATATAATATCGGGTCGATAAGACTCAATACCAATTCGACAGAAGAAGAATTAAGTATTCAAAAGTATTAAAGCAATAAAAAAGTCCTTTTGTCTATGATTATTTCGGAGATAGAAACACTTACTAATATAAAGCACCATAGTAGTAAACACAATCAGGCCGAACCACGCGTTGAAAGCCGTCACGAAGTAAACCACAGCCACAAGAATATCAATAATAGTGGGTGTTATGGAAAACAGTATGTATGACAACAGGTTGTCTATGGAGTCGGTTCCTCGGTCCATCACGCGAAGAACTTCGCCGGTCTTGCGCGAGAGATGCCATCGGAGCGGGAGCTCGTGAAGGTGACGGAATAGTTCCAGCTGGAACAGAAGTGTAAATCGAAATTGTTAAATTTGGTAAAGGTCTATTGGATACACACATACATAAATCACGCCTTTATCCCTTACGGGGTAGGCAGAGCATTTAACGCCTCTTAAAAGGCGCTTTCGCCACGTCTGACAAAAATTTAGGGCAATTTTAGATTGTAATATGTATTGCTTTAGTGACAGGTTGTCAGCCCATCGCCTAAATTACAATACACTGTAACCCTCGAGTCCGTTTTGCTGACTTCAACAGCATGCCCGGGAGGAAGGGCAGATGTTTTTCTATCTCTCCCAGTCCAACATGGAAGAAATTAACTATTGGATATCTTTCGTAAAATGACGCACTTGGTTCATTCGCGTAACGTATTCATTCGGTTTTCAAGAAATATTGCGCTTGCATCGCTTACTTTTCGAGGAATGTCGAGCTCGTTTGAAACGTATTGATTCCGTTTTCGTGATGTGTTGCGCCCGCTTCGCTAGCGTAATTTAGTAACATTTTCGTGAAGTGTTGTGCTTGCTTCGCTCGTGTAACGTATTTAACTTTGCGTGTAGTCGGTTATTGATTAAATTTTCGTGAAATATCGCTTTACTTCGCTCGCGTAACGTATACGATTTGTAAGTCACTTTTGGTTATAACCACGCTCGCTTCGCCCCCGTACTGATTTCATTTTCGTAAAATATCGTAGTCTTGCTTGCTTAGCTCGCGTAGAAATGAGTTTAGCAGTATCAAGAACATTACAAACCTGCAGCTCCCGAGTAGTATACTGCTGCACTTTGATCCAGAGGAACGAGCGAAGGTTGTTCAGGAAGCCCATGCCTCCAGTGCCGCCACCCTGAAGGAACTTGAAGAACACATATATCAGCACCAGGTCCCAGCAGAAGTATTGGCGCGATGGTGATGACGGCGAGTGCGGGGATATAGCGTCGACTGGAAGGAGATTTACAGGTTATTCATTATATATTTCGTCCATTCTCAAAAACATAGAATTTACCAGCTGCATTTCCACTCGGAAATGCAGCTGCTTCCATGCTGGACTGGGAGCGACAGAATAACGTAGAATGTGCCAGCTGCATTCCTCCCGGGCATGCTGTAAATACCAGCTAAGGGATTCGAGAGTACTAGAGTAGGCTGACAACCTGTCACTACAGCAATATCCAGTTCTATCTTAAACAACCCTCAAAACTTGTCAGACGTGGTGGAACGACCTTTGTTTGGGTTGTTCACGCTCTGCCTACCCCATGAGGGATGTATGTATATATCCAGCTAAGGGGAGGGTTTCTGTGTATTTCAATTTGGGCGATGGGCTGACAACCTGTCACTACAGCAATATACCTACAAATCTATCTTAAGACATACATACATACATAAAATCACGCCTTTATCCCTTACGGGGTAGGCAGAGCGTTAAACGCCTCGTAAAAGGCGCTTTCGCCGCGTCTGACAATAATTGAGGGTAATTTTAGATTGTAATGTGTATTGCCATAGTGACAGGTTGTCAGCCCATCGCCTAAATTACAATACACTGTAACCCTCGAGTCCCTTTTGCTGTCTTCTACAGCATGCCCGGGAGGAAGGGCAGCTGGAACATTCTATGTTTTTCTATCTCTCCCAGTCCAGCATGGAAGTAAGTAATCTATCTTAAGTTATCCTCAAAACTGTCAGACGTGGGTTAGATCGTTTATGCTTTGCCTACCCGATTAGAGATAAAGGCGTGATAATATGTATGTATGTATGTATTAATTATAACTTAACTCGTCCTGGATTCTATTCCCAGGCGGGAATACTAATTTGATATTAGTTCATTTATCACTATATATTCCCCAGTTTGGTTATACAGGCTAAATCACCTGATTGTCTGTAAAAAAAAGTTTCCGTGCTTCGGTGGGCACGGTCGCGGTCGCTGTAGTCGTTAAACAAACCATGTCTGAGGCCTATTAGCTGTTACTAATAGGCGGTTTAAAAAACTCTAGTACCAAAGTACATCGACTCAAAAACCCACTCGATGAAGAATATCCGAAATACACCCACCGATCAGCTGACTGTATATTGGTACAACCACAGCACAACTGTCTCCGTGGCCTAGTTGTCTGAGCCATGGACTCCCGATCCACAGGTCCTTGGTTCGATTCCCAGAAGTTCATAGTGTCCATTTATCACTTAGTTATATTTTCCACAGTTTGGTTAGGACAATGCAGGTTGAATCACTTTAATACCGGTAGTGGTCATTAAACAAACCATGCTCCACAGACTCTTCTTCTTCAGAAGTCTACTAGCTATTAGTAATAGGCGGTTTAAAAACTTTTACACCTGGGTACATCGGGTCGATAAGAGGATATTAGAACTGAACCCACCGATCAGCTGACTGTATATTGGCACCAGCAGGTTGATGACTCTTCCGGCTATCAGCGCCAGGATGCAGAGGAACACGAAGAACTGCAGCAGCGGACTCTTGCGAGGCCACAGGAATGGGAACAGGGTGCGCAACTTGCCGAACACATTGCGGAATGTCGACCTGTTTTCTTCCTGGAAGTGAAATGTTTTTCTTAGAATGATGATCTACAAATCATTTTAACGTAATTTAAAAAAAAGTGTCATTTTGCGAATAGGGATTTTTTGGAAAAGGGTCATTTAGCGAAAAGGACAATCTGTGAAGTAACGAGTTCAGGTAGCATAGCAGAAAATATAAATTTACGTCAATTATTACGGATAAACAGAGCGGAGAACGATTATTTATGCTTGGTCCTATGATAGGGCATAATCCTACACTAGATAATAAAGTATTTAGCGGTGAATATCGTGCGGTAGACGATGATGCTGCTAGGCTAGCTGTAATAGCTTTACCCCGCTTTGTCAATGAGAACCTAACAAGTAAAACTAAATCCTAGAATGCTGATGTTATTAAAGAAATATCTCACAGGCTCGTAAAAGTACTTGAATTCCATGATTTGTTGTGATTTCACCAGGAATTTATCAACGTCTGAAACTCTACTCAAACCTTAATTTTACTATAAATTTGTTACTTGTAAGATATAGTAATTTGTGAAAGACTAATTTACCCTCATTTTGAATACTTTCTTTTCTTCATTACCACTAAAATGATTTCGATATGGACAAGACATCGTAAACCTAACCCTAACCTATAAAATATAAAAATCAAAATAATTTAGACAGAATGTCACATCATGAAAGACGTGTTATGAATAGACAATAACAGATTAAACTTTCCTCTATGAAAACCACTAAAAAGAGGACTTACCTGTATTTCTTTATTCATTTTTTGAATGAACCAATCTCCACAACATAAAACTAACTTTGATTCCACAATACATACAACAGAATAAGAATATTGCGTGAACAGAAAACACGCAACAAATTAATTCATTACCATTTTCACAGACACCAAATTATACATTTGATATGTAGAAAAACTTAACAGTATAAGTCGTTTCAGTAGGGACAACTCTTACGAGAACAACAGAAATAACCTGTTCCGTTTTTAAGAATCCTAATAATAGAAAATAGATCATTGACCGCTCAATATTCCACTATACTCCTACCTGACACCCTGTGTGGTATACGGAACTTTTTTGCCTAGAGTCAACAGCAAACCCATTTCAAGTAAAAAAAAAAACACACGACAGTAAAAAGCAGATTAACTTACTCTCGGCGGAATATTCCTCCGCTCCTCATTGTTCAAGTATTCGAACTGGTGCATGATGCCGGGCGCCTTCATACCCAATATGAACATGAGCATGCAGGATACATATCGGCCTACGAACAGAGCCATCTCTAGGCGGTCTTGGAGACTGTAAAATAACAATTCTTCGAATTACAAACACGACAGGTATATATTTGTTTCTTTTGATGATATATACAAGAGCCAAATCGTTGTGAAAACTAGAATACATATTCTTCTTATTCTATCTCAGTTCTGTACAATTTTACCTGCGTTAGCGTTAGCAGGTAAAATTGTATACCTCTGTTAAGAGGAGACAAATAATTGGGTAGAACCATGTTGGACATTCACTGGTATCTGGGCAAATTCACTTATTTTTATCAATGTGATGTTTATGTGCAATAAAGAATATTTGTATTGTATTGTGATGGACTTACTTTTTCAGATGCCACCACCATCCTTCTTTATTAAGATTGAGGAACGATAAGTTTTCAGACACGAAGATCAAAGCCCAGAAGACGAGAAGTACAAAACCGTGTCCTCTTGGCGGAACGGAAGGTAAAAGATATCGCCTTTCCAAAACGGCTAGATATGCAGACAGTGGAAATACTACTAAAGTAGACACTAGAGCTAAGATCTGAAACAAAAAAAAAGAGTTAGGTTAGTGGTCTGATTGAAGATGGGAATTAGTACAGTTCCTGGCAAACTTCTTGGGGTAATAAAGGAAAGTTTTTCGCTTGAATTTCCAAATACTGAATTTTCGTTTCGCGCAAGCTATGTCATTCTATGTCAAGTTAATTGCCGGGAACTATACGGGCAGCGGAAGTCGAAGCATTTAACCCCGGGTATGCTTTAAAAACCATCTAAGGTATCCGAGGGTTCAGTTGCAATTTAGGCTAAGGGCTGACAACCTGTCACTACAGCAATATACATACAAATCTATCTTAAATAACCCTCAAAACTTTGTCAGACGCGCCGAAACGACTTTTTTTAGGTCGTTGTTTAGGTCGTACCACATTATGGATAAAGGCGTGGTATGCATGTAGGAATTTTAGTTTGATTATTAACCATGTAAGAAACCTTGCCTAATACCGATATCTGATAACAACTACCTACCTACATCTAGAATAAACCTTTCTGATCTAACACGTGTATTCTACAATTTCTTAGAAAGGGTCAACTAAAGATGCGAAGCGGGACTTTAATAGTATGAGTAACTGGAAACGGAATACTCGCTTTGTAATTATAGATAAGGAAAAAGTGACATTCATCATATAAATGAAGGTATTATAAATTACTAGCTTTCTACCACGGTTTCACCCGCGTTAAATGAGTTTCCCCTTGCAAATAAAGACTTTCCCGAAGTGAAAAGTAGCCTATGTCCTATACAGGGTGTAAGGGACAGCATCCCACAAACTGAATGGTTGCTCAGTCAAAGACACTGAACCGACTTTCACCAGGACAACAAAATTTACAAAATGACCACCTCTACTGCTTGTATGGAATAGCCAAAAATAAAATCTCGCTTCCTGAAAAAACTTCTGATGAAAGTTGTTCAGTGTCGTTGACTGAGCCACCCCTATCAGTTCCGGGGTGCTGTCCCTTACACCCGTATGTGTATGTGTGCCATCTCGCTCCGTCCGCCGCGGTTGAAGCGTGATCGAGTAACAGACAAGCAAAGTTTCGCATTTATAATATTAGTAGTATCTCCTAGTAACCCAGTAACTGTTATGGCAATGGCATTTAAAACAGGGAGGTTATCTTATTGCATTTCGTGTTAAGACTTCTAGGTCACGGACGCTGATTATGTATTTACTTATCGTAACGAAAATGCAATGCAAGATTGGGACGAGTTATATAATAAGGCTCCCTCATCAGTCAAAAAATCATAATTCACTGAAAACACAATCAATCAAAAATCCGCTAGATCAGATTAAGGTTAAAGCAATGAAGGTCACTTCAGTACCTATACTCCAATCTGATCTACCGGACTTTCGATTAATTGCGTTTTCAGTGAGTATGTTTTTTTAACTGATGAGGGCGCTGGCGTGCACCGGAGAACCCCTCAAGGAGACGATTGAATGGAAAATCTAGGTCAAAAAGTTCTCAGGATGTTCAGCTCCTTAGGCAGAGATCTAGACACTTTCGTCTTTTCTATAAGACTAAAGGCGGAATCTTCTCTAAATGAAACTAAAGAACATGAGGCTTATACTTTCAGCTGAAATGAACGAAGAGTTTAATATCTTACATACATACATATAATCACGACTAATGGGGTAAGCAGAGCATAAACGACCTAAACAAAGGTCGTTCCGCAACATCTGACAAAGTTTTGAGGGTTATTTAAGATAGATTTGTAGGTATATTGTTGTAGTGATAGGTTGTCAGCCCATCGCCTAAATTACAATATACTGAAACCCTGGGATCCCTTAGTTTTTACAGCAAGCCCGGGAGGAAATGCAGCTGGCACATTCTATGTATTTCTCTCGCTCCCAGTCCAGCATGGAAGAAATATGCTACAACACTAAAGGAATCTTCACAAAATTAAAGTAAACTAGGCTTATAATTTCTGCTGAAACAAACGAAGCGTTTAACATGTTCATTCAAGAAATAGCTTGAATGTAATAGGAAGAAGCGTAATTATTAGTAATTGTCCCTTTCCTCTTTATCGTGAATAGAAGTCTGACTAATCATAATAAATAGCAATATCGTAACCTCAAGGTCAATTCGCGATCCTCTAAGAAATGCTAAGTACGGAGCTATAATTTTGATATCTGTTGTCAACATTTGTTGTTTAAAATTATTTTTCGCTTTTAATGCTCTGAAAATGCTATTTTGTGCGGGTATAAGCTGCAAAAAATTGAATTTTGTGCACAAGGGCAAAAACGTATACATATAATAAATCTCTAGAAGGTCGTGTCTGTACATTGAATATTTTTACAAAAATCTAAACATATTATAAATCTCCAGAAGGATCAAAAGTCAAGGGAAAAAAATAATTGCAGCAGGCATTAATAACGATATATAGAGCAAAACTATTTTTTTAGAATTTTTGTCTGTCTGTCTGTCTGTATGTTACCACATCACGCCAAAACTACAGAACCGATTTCGATGGGACTTTTTTTACTCAACTGTGTGTTACCGGGGTTGCAACTTAGGATACCTAAAATCACGCTACCTGACTTAGGAGGTAGGCAAGAAATTGAAATTTGGCTGTTTCTTAACCGATTTTTATGGAACTTTTTCTATTCGACCGAGCATTATTTAAAATCAAAGTTACAATACAAATAATCACGCCTCATGAGTTAGGAGGTAGGTAGGAAATTGATTTACCTTTTTGACTGAGCATAACTTAAACTCAAAGTTACGTTACAAATAATCACGCCACCTGACTTGGGGGGTAGGCAGGAAATTGAACTCTGATCGTTTTTAACCGACCTTAAGGGATTTTTTTTGACTGAGTTTTTTAATTACCTGGTGTCCAGCCTAGGTTAGAAATAATCACACAAACCATTCTAATATTGAGTAAGTACCCCAGTTTGTATGGAAACTCGCAGTGTCGAACATACTGAAAACGCTTCTCCACGCGTAGGAGCGGGATCTGCTAGCTCGCGCGCGGAATCGTGTTTTCCATACAAAAACAAAGAATAAAGATCAGACAATGCGAAACACGCTTCCGCGCGCGGTTTAGCAGATCCCGCTCCTACGCGCGGAGAAGCGTTTTCAGTATGTTTGACACTACATGTTTTCCATACAAACCGAGCGTACAAAGTCGCGGGCACAGCTAGTCTACTCATAAATGCACCTCTTCTAAAGCAAAGAAAATTAAGCCATGTATGGCATTGCAGAGGTGCATTTATGAGCTGGCCAATGAGCTGGCTGTAAACAAACACAATAAAAAGTTCATAGATAGAACTTGTTATTTTAAAATATTTGCTTCAAATTATTTGATTTTTGTGTTTTTTATGACATACAACGATATTAAAATTCAAATACTAGTATTATACGAGTATTTGATTTAAGCAAGGCTAATATTTCATGTCGAACATTTAAAAAGTTAAATGGCGGGAATAAATTGTTTTGTTTACAATATTGGCAAAATACGTCTCAAATAATGAGTTGTAAACACATTATATGTATATATATATATATATATATTTGTAGAATTTCCTCAATTTTCCTCGCAATCGTAGTGAAGAGCTGAGTTTACAACTTGTGCACTAAACCATTTTTGTCCTCGACTTAATATCAGCCCTCGCTCTGCTGGCTCGGGCAGCTAAAAATCTCGGACACCAAAGACTTGTTTTGTGCACTTGACGTAAAATCTACTATATCGAAAAGACAAAGCCCCAAGAATATATGACCGATAAAAGAAAAGACAGTCCATTTATATTCATTGTGTTTTTCTGTATAAATGATGTATTTGCGCGCGGTAAAACATATCTTATGTGCATCCTCGGGATCCCATCTATCATCCTGACAAAATCCGTTCGGCCTTTTAGGCGTGAAAGGGTAACAAACAGACATACAGATATTACAAATTTATTTTCACATTCCCTAAATTATAAGTACGGAAAACTTTCTTACCATATAACCGTAGATATGTCCGCCATCGAACACGAAGGCTTGCATTAGAAATCGTATCACAGCCAGAACAGCTACAAATAACGTGAAAAATATCTGCACGGCAAAAAGCCGTGAAGATCTCACGTCTGTTACTTCTGTCGCATACCTGAAAAAGAGGGTAACATTCACAACTCACCAAATCATCTTTATGTAAAATAATATATACTTACATACATATAATCACGCCTTTATCCCTAATGGGTAGGCAGAGCGTAAACGACTTCAACAAAAGTCGTTCAACCACTTCTGACAAAGTTTTGAGGGTTATTTAAGATATATTTGTAGGTATAGTGCTGTAGTGACAGGTTGGCAGCCCATCGCCTAAAATGCAATATATTAAACCCCTCGGATCCCTTAACTGGATTTACAGCATGCGAGGGAGGAAATGCAGCTGGCAGATTCTATGTTTTCATCATACATCCATAGTATAATATTAAGTAAGTTCAAATGTGATATATGACATCAATATTTGCTATTCAAATTGCCATGGTCTTGCTGTTTGATTATATTTTATCGAGCTGATAAAACCAATAATAATTGAGGTAATGTAAACGCGTTATCAGAACGTGACTTAGCACAATGATGCCCCTTTATGTATGTCAAACAAAAGACCCATTATAACAACAACAAGAGTGATAAAGATTAGGACTAAATTATTTTAGAGGTATATGTTTATGTTCTTTCATCCTGGCCTGGAAGCTAGAGAAAAACGTGCCAGCTGCATTTCCTCCCAGGCAAGCTGTAAAACCCAGCTAAGGGATCCGAGGTTTCAGTATATTGTAATTTAGGCGATGGACTGACAGCCTGTCACTGCAGCGATATACCTGCAAATCTATCTTAAATGACCCTCAAAACTTTATCAGGCGTGGCGGAGCGTTCTTTGTTTGGGACGTTTACGCTTTGCCTACCCCATCGGAGATGGAGGCGTGATTATATTATGTATGTATATTTATGTAGTTTGCTCTAATTCTATTAAGAATCATTTTCCTATGGGAATAAGATAATGGTCTGGTCAATATTGTTTACCTACACTGACTCTTTTTAAAATAGTCACATGTTTTGAGATTTTCACTCACAATTAAAACACCAAAAATATTATCAATCTACAGACTTTTGTCATAAAACAAATAAATAATTAAAATCTTTTTAGGTTTAGCTGCTACAAGAGTTATTTACAATTATCAATCATGTTTAAAAATAAATCATCATCTCCCTAGCCTTATCCCGTATCTTACGGGGTCGGCTACCTAATCTAGGGGATTGAACGAGAGTACTGGTTTATACACAGAGCGAATGCCATCTGACCTCCGCAACCCAGAAGGGAAACCAGACCCAATCCTAGATTAGGTCAGAGTTTTCAAGCCGCCAATGCTTAGCACTGGCCTCCGATATGGCTTAACGACTAATATCTACGGTATGAAACGATATTAACCGGGACCAACGGTTTAACGTGCCTTCCGAAGCACGGAAAAAGCGCCGAATAAACGTACATATGAAATTCGAAAACCGAAAAACACAGTGGTACGTGATGGGATTCGAACCACGACCTCCCGCTCAGGAGGCAGCGGCCCTATCCACTACACCATCGGGCTCTTCGTTTCCCCAGTATTTCTGTAAATTTTATTTGCCATATCATATGATGGCGGATAAAAATGACCGATAACGCATAAAACCACCGATTTAAATCAAAATCCTTTTCCAATGCTTTTAGTCTGAAAGTGACTAATAGATTTGAATTTTACTTTTAGCCGGCAAATCTAGAATCGAGCCCGGTACCTATCCAATAACTACTATTAATATAAAAACCAAAACCAAAAAAAAATTTTCGTCATAATCATAACATGTTTAAAAATAAATATGACTAGGTAAAGATAGATCAAATCCACATTAATATTGTAGAAACACATTTTATAACCACATTGGCTTGGGTAGAAAACCAGAGTAAGCGAGCGAGCATGACTCATTTCGTGCACAAACAGATGATTTATATATATTTACTGCACCCATGGTCTAGTGGTCAGAGCCATTGGCTTACGATCCGGAGGTCCTGGTTTCCATGCCCAGGGGGGAACAAAAAGTTGATATTTGTCAATTTATCACTTTAAGAGATTGTCCCAGGTTTGGTTAGGATGGAGGAAGAAAGATTCTGTGATTCGGGGGTACATTAAGCTGTCGGTCCCAGTCGCTGTCTTTGATAGTGGTCGTTACATAAACCATGTCAAGCCTATTAGCTGTGCTATTAGGCCTTTTAAAAACTGTGACACCAGGGTTCAACGGGTCGATTCGACTTGATACCCACACAACAGAAGAAGAAGAAGAAGAATCTATATTTATCATTTAGTAGAACGCATAATTTGTGCAGATAATAATATGTATTCTTGGTCTGTTCTAATATACCTTATAGCTAGACTGTAGAATAAGTGCATTTTTTAATAATTATGTTAAGTACTTTAAAACTGTATTAAATTTGATTTCCTTCCTTAAGGTGACTATAAAAGCTAAGTGAGGCTGTTTCGACCAAGTGGCGCCCCCATCACAAAAAAAACATAGCTCACTAAAAAAAACACAACGAATCGAAAATCCGGTCCAACAGACTCAAGTGCTAGTTATAAAGCTAATTTAGAACCTTATAAATTAGTGATTCATGGTTCTTTGTAGTAACAGGAAGAAAAAGGTGCTCCATGATTATATTTGTATTTTTTTTTTAATTTACAGTGGGAGTAACCGCGGGCGGATAGCTAGTACAATATGTGAATACTTAAAATGTTGATAATAAATTAATACAAGATAGCAATATAGGTTATCAGTTATTGACCTACCTTTATTTATTTTTTATTATAAGGATACAATATAATAACTTTAAACTTCATTTATAGTAATATTATGTCATTTATAACCATGGAGGAATAGAATATACTTCTTCCTTGAGTCGAATATACTAAAACTGTACAACTTTGTAATGCCTTTTTATAGTTTAAGTAAATAGTATTTGGCTAAAGTGTTTCAATATATTGTAATTTACAACAAGTAGGTGACAACCTGTCACTACAGCAATTTACCTAGATTTGTATCTATCTCAAATAACCTTCAAAACTTTGTCAGACTTGGCGGAATGACCTTTGTTTAGGTAGCTTACGCTCTGCCTACCCCATGAGGGATAAATGCGTGATTATATGTATGTATTTGGCTCAAAGTATTCTACAGATTATTTTATTTTTGAGAAAATACATTGCACAATGTTATGTTTGCAACAAATTTGTTATCTAACAATGACAAAATTAATTTTATGATTGTAATAAATCTAATGATTCATGCTGGGTTGTAAAATTAATACCTGTAGAAAAATAAATAACAATCTTCTGGCTCTTTATCTGCTGAGATGCAACAGAAAGATGAACATTAAATTTGAATTTCATTACATATTAATAATCTGGCTGACATCATGGCCTAATAATATAAACAAAACCACATACATAAAATATTACAATAAATACTACTAAGAAATGAAATTTGTCATTTTATTCTTCTTGTTGTTGTGTCAATTGTTTAGGTGTATTTATATTAATTTTGACCAGTTTTCTGCCAAATGCACTGCAACGTCAGTGGCGTTGTACAGGTCTTCTTGCATGCAAGATGAAGGGCACAAAGGGCAAGCCAACAGTAGTCACGTAATTTATACAACATACATACTACAGTAGAGAGATGCATCAAAGTGGCATGGAGTAAATATTGGGCTTTTAAACACATATTTAAATCCATAATACCAATAAGGATTTTTATATGGATGTCAATGCTGGTCGCTTACAAAGGAAATAATAAGAAAACTTCTAGTGTCTCAAAGGAAAATGAAAAGGAGCATGCTGGGCCTAAAACTTATTCAAAGAGTGCGCAACACAGAAATACGAGACAGAACTAAAATAAAAGATGCTGCTGAGTTAGCTTGTCGACATAAATGGAGATGGGCAGGCCATGTCGCACGCAATTGACGGTCGCAGGAGTGAATGTGTGCTCTACTGGTGGCCCCAAGAGGATAGGCTACCTCGAGGCCGTCCAAGACGTTGTTGGAGTGATGACATCATATGAGTGGCAAAAGGGACATGGACAAGACTAACTGCTGATAGAATGGGATGGCATAAGATGGAGGAGGCCTTTGTCCGATTGTATTTATAATGCATATTTTAACTACCATAAATTTGGTTCAAGTTATATGATTAAGCTTGTAATGTAAATAACCTAAGATAAATTTGGGAAATAAAAGGCTTTATTATTATAACGCAAACAACCTAAATAAAGGTCTCTCCGCCGTGTTTGACGAAGTCTTGAGGGTTATTTAAGATAGATTTGTAGGTATATAGCTGAAGTGACAGGTTGTCAGCCCATCTCCTAAATTGCAATATACTGAAACCCTCGGAACCCTAAGCTGGATTTTACAGCATGCCAGGGAGGAAAAGCAGTTGGCACATTCTATGTTTTTCTCTTGCTCCCAGGCCAGCATGGAAGTAACAGTTATACAACATACATACCTTTTATACATAACTATTTGCATAAGACCACATATGACCAGAAATCCACCAATTAAAGCGGCAGATATTGTTTCCATAAAGCATTGTGATATTCCGTGGTCAACCCATACTTCCCCCAGTGTCACATTAGGGGGACAGTACCCCATTGCGAAGGCTGAAATCAAATAGGATTGGTGATTACATTATGCTAGTAATAGGAAAATGTAGCTAGCTAATTAGATACACCTTCTTTGGAAAAATACAATTTTAACATTACAACTTTGTTTTAGAATATTAGGAATAAATTTACATCTCAACAATGACATAATAAGCGTGTTTTTATTTGGTACAAACCTTAGTACACGTTTTCTTAGTACACGTTTTATAAAAATACGAGTTGAATTATAAATAAATTTTGATAGTGCGACCAAGAGATACAAATATAAAAAATGATGGGATTTACGCATGAATGCAGCAATGCACAAAAGTTGAATTGCATGTACGACGCAAGTTTTTAATACCTAGTTGTAAAAGGGAATGTCATAACAAAACTATGTGAATACTTACAGTGCACCATGCCTGACGGCAACGAGATACAATTCCCAATATGTTAATTATTTACGTAGGCCACAATGACCGGCCCGACCGCACATGTAAGTTTATCAAAAATCCCTAATCACGATCGCAATTTGCATTGTACGTACTTCTGAAAAACTCACACAAAAATGACATTTGGTCATTCGGGAGAATTTGAAACTGACACCACACTACTGACAGTTTTGTGTCAAAATTTGTTATCAATCACCTGAACATAGCAGCTATATGTTCCGGAGGATCGAAAGTCAAGCATTCGTCACGTTGATTGGACAAATTCTATAATATCTTCAATTTGTACGAACTTCGTATCAATCTTGTCGTTATGCGTTTTATTTCTTCAGTTATAACGCGATATGCTGACTATATTTGTTCGGAGAAATATTATTGTTTGTTGATTTATAAACGAAAATTTTTGCATTTGTGCATGTTTATTGATATTATCTAATAACCTTTTGAGAACATCAATTTCGTGATTTCTGACAAAATGCAGAAAGAAGAAGAATTTTACCAAAAAGATTAATTATCATGGAATAAGCTATAACTCTTCAATAAAAGCGTAATTGAATGAGATAGTTTCATGGTGCATTCACACGTCTACCATGCAGCCTGCCAAACTGCCCGGCAAAAAGCCAAGCCCGTGTATTTACCGCAAACATAAGAAACAACGCGTACTTTGATCTTGGTGTAGAGGCTACTGCTATGGATTTTGTCTAGTTTTATTACAAAATGAATAACTATAAATGATAATGAATCTTAATTTATTGTCCTAATAAACTCGAAACCCACCCGACAAGCAGAAGAAGAAAAAAAATATAGTACCTATCATAAATCTGTCATGATTTATACCTGCATAACAAATATTTCACCTAAACTGTTAAGTACCTCGCGCATATGAAAGTGTGAGAGGCCCTGGACTGCAGGGGTCCCACTTTGTCTTTGGCGAGTGGCGACGGAGGGAATGAGACAACTTTCACTATTACGAATATTTATTCACTTTTTTCATTTTTCACTGATTCGATACAAAACAGGATTGACCTAGAAGATATAAGACCCTAGTCTTATATATTATATACAAGTGCCATGGACAACGTCATACCACGTTCTAAAAATTTCTTAGCGATGTCTATTGCATCAATAGAAAGTCGCGGTTCAAATTCACAGATGTCATTCCATGGTGTTTTGCGTTTCACTTCGCATGATATCGCTTGTCCAAAAAGATGTTTATGCGATGAAGTTGCCAGAAAACGAACCGTGACACAAGTACAAGAACATTCATCCTTTGACCTTTTTCAAAAAACCAATACTCGTCATGATGTGCGACAAGCATGTGCTCGAAAAGCAGCCGGTTCACACGCTTGTGCCCGTGCTCGTGCCTGTGGAATGTTTTTTGCTCGCATGCGTCTGAACGCGGCTTTATGAATGAGTGAGGTTTGAATGGATGAATGAATGAATGTTGTGTAGCTATATGTGTGTGTGTTGTGTCATGTGTGCTGTCATGTCGTCGCGAATTGACGGACGGGTTGATGGTGGATTTTTATAATTCGATGATCGCGAGTTTCTGTACATTCTAACATGTTGTTCCGGTAGTATCGTATAATTAAATTATTCCCAAACGCGTCTCTGTAAATATGTAATCACGCGCGTTAGTGTACATATGAAATTACAAGTATAGTGTGAATGATCAGCATGTGTCACCATTCATCAACAAATGGTTCGGTGGTGCAGTGGTCGGTCAAGTGAAGAAGGTTATGACTATCAGTTGGAATTAGGTGTGATTCCTAGTGTTTGTGTTGTGTGCAAGTGTTTAGTTTTCCTTTGGTGAAGGTGATAAATTGAGTCTCAAAATGGCGGACCTCGAGGCAGTGCTGGCGGACGTCAGCTACTTGATGGCTATGGAGAAATCTAAATGCACTCCAGCAGCCCGAGCTAGCAAGAAAATAATGTTACCGGACCCAAGGTAATGCATTTGAAAGGCATACGCCACGGTAGGGACTGGAATTCGAATGTTTACTTCTATTGAACCCTATGTTTTCTAAGCTGGTTGTTTACAACATTGATTTTGGTTATAAATCACGTCAATTGTTGCTCTATCCAGGTGTAGGCACATTAAAACATCTAATTCAGAAGGAAATGTGTGTAACAAACATGGTGAAAGTATAAAATTGTGACCAAAATAACACTGGTTTCTTAAGATTTTTAGGATAATCAAACAAATAACATAGGTAAACTAAAATTAACGAAAAAAATACAGAATAGAATAGAAGATAGAGGCACATTAGAGTCAGAAAGTCATCTTGGTCAGTACAATACAAATAATTATTTAAGTAATAAACTATCACAGAAAACCACCGGTCACTGACCTTACTAAAATTAGACACAACTTTTGTACTACTTACATACAATGCTAGCTGAATTACTGTTCTGTACATATTCTTGTTCAGTTTGATAGAAAGGTCATTGAACTGTAAACTAAACTGGACCAAATAAAATTGCTATATAATTGTATAGATTGGTTTATCTTCTAGACTTTTGACCTGTATTAAAAATATCAAATTAGATTCTAATTAGATTTCATTAAGAGAAAATTTGTTGGTAGAATTACGAAAACTGGTGTATAATATGGATTCATACTAAGAAGTTATTCTGGAATGTAATGATAATTTATGTTATTCGCTAGGCATTACGACAAGTGCACAAATTTCCTCACAATTGAAGTGAAAAGAAGAGTTTTTATAACTCATGCACAAAGCCATTTTTGTCCTTGATTTAATATCAGCACTTGCCTTGCGGGCTCGGTCAGCTAAAAATTTCGGACATGAATGGCTTTTTGCACGAGTTATAAACTCTGCTTTTCACTTTAAATGTGAGGAAAATTTAAGGGAATTCTACAAAAATATTGTAAACTAAATGATTCAATCCCACCATTAAACTTTAAAAATCTTTTGATATGAAATTTTAGCCTTGGGCTGGCGACCTATACAGCCTACTATAAATTAATTTTGTAATAATAAATTAAATAAACTTTGTTACTTGAATTTAAATTGTAATATTGTTTTATCACATCAGAAAAAACACAAAAGGCAAAGAATTTAAAGTAATTATTATAGAATAACTAGTTCTTTATATTAGTTCTATGTTTAGCTGCATGGCCTTTCTTTGCCTTAGAAGAGATGCTTTTATGATTAGATGCGTTTTTGCCCTTGTGCACAAAATTTAATTTTGAGCAGTCTACATCCTGCACAAAATGGTGCTTTCCGAGCATGAGAAGTGGAAAGTTTATTTTCTAAAAACGACATACTATCATTCAAACTTGCCTGTTATATTTTGTAAGACATGGCAAGAAAGAAAAATACAAGGCATGACTGCTGATTCCTTTCCTGTGAGGCTTATTTGTAGAAAAAAAAGAAATACCTACATTTATTTCAATCACACTTTGCAAATTATTAATAAATTGTACAAAAAGTTGTTACTGACAAAAACAGTATGAATAATCTTGTAGGATGTGAACCTATCCATGAAACTGAACAACTTTCCCAAAGAACATATGTATGGCACTTGAGGTCCGGTTGATTGTAGAGAAAACATGACAAATCTTCACAAACTGAATTTATTGGAGAACGCACATATTACACCATTGAGGGTCAATTTTGTAGAGCTCAAAAATCAATAAAAAAGTAATAATATAGATGCACTCTAAGGAGTTTACATTAATCAGTATTTATATTGGTAATAAGATGCCAACATGCTGGGGGCACAGGAGAAGATATACCTACCAGCATATTGGTAAAAAACTAAAGTTTATGTTATTAATATAATGTTAAACTATTTAAAACAACACTGAAAAGAGTAGGTAACTGTTTCTATAATTCATTAAAAAAAAACTTGTTTGTTTAGGATCTATTTAAGGCACCATTAAACACCCCAGGATACATGAGCTTCTGGAATGAACTGGGTTCGTTTGCAAAGACGAGAAATAACAGCTAGACTAAAGTAGTATAGTCTTATATAAATGGCCCTTTGCAATTACTAAGTTTGTATAAACAAACTTAGTTATTTAAATAATTAAAGCTCTCTTTTGTAGCAATAATACGATTTCTTTACAATAAAATATAGAACGTCCAAGCTGTATATCTTTCAGGCTTACTATAAATGATGGTAAATGGGTATAGATTTCATGTTATTGTAATATCGGCTATATTCCAATGTACTGTTAACACAACAATAATTAATGTACTTAATATTAATAGTCTTAAATTAGTCATACAGTAAAACAGGACATTCAGTTTAAATATAATATTTTATCGATGCTCTGAATACACTTAGAATTTAAAAGCCCTATCAAAACAAGCTGAAAGTTATTAAGATCATCACAGTAGTCACGGGAATCATTATAACAAAAGCTTTTTCTTTGAAATGAAATGTCTACGCAAAATCGCGGCAAAACTAAAGCAATTAAAATTTCAGAGAAACACTTTTCGTCTGTGAGTCACATTGAACGTAGTTTTTATTTGAAATCGGGATTCATTGCTTATTCATCTATCCACGAATCCAGTCTATCATAGAATCGCAATTTTAATTCTTCATCTTACATTCTGGCCAAGAAAAATAATGTATTCTGCAGCGCCTTGCCTTGAAACGGCGCCGCTTGGTTTAATATTTCGTAATTTCTTCTTGACCACCTTGGGTTGAGTGCGTGGACAAAAGCATTTCAATACGGGTTTATTAAAACTTAATGGGGGTCGAAAACCTATTAAATTACATCTTGTACTTTTAGCAGTTCAATGAGTGTTTTATGTTGTTTAAAGTTATAGGTCAGATAGACTGTTCTTGGCGGCAATTCTCGCGACATAATCCTAATTCTAATTCTTAGCTAGAGCTGTCACTTTCTTTCGCTTTTCGCTTTCACTCTGACATGAGAACAGGATAGCAAATAAACACATGACTTTGACATTCCTAATCTGACATAAGACTGTTTATTTGACGTAAAATAAGAAAGGATGATCTTTGCTCAGTTCTTCGCTTTAAACGTCTTACGTCAAATTAGGAAAGGCAAAGTAATGTGTTCATGTCCTATCCTGTTTTTATGCCAAAGTAAAGAAAGTGACAGCTCTTGCTAAGAATTAGTTAAGGAATAGTACGTTTAGAATAGCCGTCATTGTATGCAGAGTTTCATCTCAATCCGTTAGTGTCCAAATACCGCGTGATTTGAGTTAAACCTGGTCGGTTTCAAAACTGTGACACCAGGATTCATCGGTTCGTTGTTCGACACGAAGAAGAAGTTAAACCAAGTCACATATTGTAATGGCATGCTGATCGGTGGATTGTCCGATAAATCAGATGATTAGCATGATTTAAGTTGTGGGACAATACACTCCTTATCCCCAATAAGTCAGTAGTCAACCTGATTTTATTATTATTATTATAGCTAGCCTACTATATCCCACTGCTGGGCAAAGGCCTCCCCCGCGGTCTTCCACTCATCACGGTCCAATGCAACCTCAGTCCAATCTTTCAGATAGGCGTCGAGATCGTCCCGCCAGCTTTTCCGGGGTCTACCTCTTCGCTGATGAAGATGTTTATTGTGTCACATTACTTCTACTTTCGAGAGAGCCCGATGATGTAGTGGATAGGGCCGCTGCCTCCTGAGCGGGGAAGTCGTGGTTTGAATCACACCACGTAGCAATTATGTTTTTCGGTTTTCGAATTTCATATGTACGTTTATTCGGCGCTTTTTCCGTGCTTTGGAAGGTACTTTAAGCCGTAGATTCCGGTTAATATCGTATAATACTGTCGATTAGTTTTTAATCTTTCCATGCTGGACTGGGAGGGACAGAAAAACATAGAATGTTCCAGCTGCATCTCCTCCCGGGCATGCTGCAAAAATCAGCTAAGGGATTCAAGGGTTTCAGTATATTGTAATTTAGGCGATGGGCTGACAACCTGTCACTACAGCACTATACAGATGTATCTTAAACTACCCTCAAAACTTGTCAGACGTGGCGAAAAAACCTTTGTTTAGGTCGTTGACGCTCTGCCTACCCCATAAGGGTTTATCCCCGGCGTGATGTATGTATGTATTAGTCTTTAAGCCATGTCAGAGGCCAGCGCTAAACATTGGCGGCTTCAAAATTCTGTCGTAATCTAGGATTGGGTCTGGTTTCCCTTCTGGGTTGCGGAGGTCAGATGGCATTCGCTCTGTGTAAAAACCAGTACCCTCGTTCAATCCCCTAGATTAGGTAGCCGACCCCGTGAGATAAGGGATAAGGCTAGGGAGATGATTACTTCTACTTTCGAAAGGCACGCTTATCGGTTTACTGATAAATGGCTAATTTATGCTAGCTTACTGAATTTACCGATTGATATGTACTGTGCCTGATGTCCATATCCATACTACCATACTAATATTATAAATGCGAAAATAATTCAGTCTGTCTGTCTATTTGTTTGTTGCTCTCTCACATCTAAACGGGGGAACCGATTTAAAAAAAAATTTAGCATGACGATATATGGTAACGTGGAGACGGACATAGGCTACTTTTTACCGCGGAAAAATTCCTCATTCCCACGGTAAAACTATTTACCCGCGAAATGGAAAGCTAGTAGGTAATAAATACCTATAGGTATATGACGAGCCACTTCTCAAGCTTAAGGTTACTGATTGTTATGTACTGTGCCTGCTTGATATAGGTAATAAATACCTATATGTATAGATGTGATGATCCATTTCTCATGTACCCGCTAATGACGAAATCTCGTCCTCTAAGCAGCGCACTAAGTTATATAGTCGTTGCTCTGTGCTGTAAGATTATTAGTCAGTATACTATAATATTACAATACAGTTTGTCTTGTACTTCCATGCTGTCCTGGGAGCGAGAGAAAAATATAGAATGTGCCAGCTGCATTTCCAGGCATGCTGTGATAACCAGCTAAGGGATCCGAAAGTTTCCATATATTGTAATTTAGGCGATGGGCTGTCAACCTGTCACTACAGGATTATACGTACAAATATATCTTAAAATAACCCTCAAAACTTTGTCAGACGTGGCGGAACGACGAACAACTCTGCCTACCTTATTAGGGATAAAGGCATGCTTATATGTATGTATGTATCTTGTCTCGTATGGTACGGCAAATGGTAGTTTTTGAGATCATATTCCTCCAAAACGAATTAATAAAAATTATAAGAAAATATACATCTAAGGAATCAGTTCATAGTCTACAATTGCAACATTTAAAAATATTCTAGTTCATATATAAGGATGCTAAAAAAAAACTTAAAGTGAGGCTGTTGCTGTGTATCGGTAAATTTCTTATTCATCCTAAACTATAAGCAGCACTTTCACGGTTCCTTCGGGAACATGGCTTTTAAAAATCAGACTTGTAGTGTTTATGGAATTAGCTTTTGGGTGTGTTTTTCGGCCACGAACGTAACCGCCACGTCGTAGCGCACGCTAATTTGTACGATATTTCTAGGGAACTACGGGCGATGGTTGCATATCTCTACCGGCAGGATATACGTCTTAATATCTTCCCGCAGGAATTGTAAGAGCCGACTATTTAGGATAAATGCGTGATGTGCACTTCTCTTACTGCGCTCGCCAATCCGCCTGCCAAGCCTGCTGAGTAAAATAACGTACATATAGTCACGTTTTCATCCCCAATGGGGTAGGCAGAGCGTAAACTTCCTAAACAAAGGTCGTTCCGTCACGTCTGACAAAGCGTTGAGGGTTATTTAGGATAGATTTGTAGGTATATTGCTTAGTGACAGGTTGACAGCCCATCGTCTAAATTGCAATATACTGAAAACCTCGGACCTCTTATCTGGTTTTTACAGCATGCCCGGGAGGAAAAGCAGCTGGCACATTCTATCTTTTTCGCTCGCTCCCAGGCCAGAATGGAAGAAAGAGTACAATAACATACATACTATCACGCCTATATCCCTAATGGGGTAGGCAGAGCGTCAACGACCCAAACAGAGGTCGTTCCGCCACGCAGAGTACAATAAATACCGCCAAATTAGGGGAACTTCTTGTCCTGCCACTTTTGGAGACTGATATAGTACACAACACACACAAAAGCGCGTCTGGATACCGATGCCGAAGACCTCAAAATTATACTACGTTTGTGAAACCTGTAAGAGCAAAATTTTATTTATAAAATTAATTGTGTATGTATGGTTGAATTCAGTGACTCATTTTAGGTTCATGGAAGGGTGAACGGCCCATAGAACAACACTGACTCATAAAACGAACTTCTCTGATGTAGTACACGTACTATTAGCGATATCTTTTTTTTATCTCCCTAAATAACCTGGTTTCCGTTCCGTAGAAACTAAACACTCGTCTAAATATAACTCAATTTAACATTTATCCAAAAGCAAGGAAGAATTAATTATAACGTCTTAACTCAGTACGCCAGATAACTAACTAAACGTTTTTATATATTTTTTATAAGTTATGAAAGATTATATGTATCTAAATCTTCCATACTGGACTGGGAGCGAGAGAAAAACATAAAATGTGCCAGCTGCAATTCCTCCCGGGCTAAAAACCAGCTAACGGACTGTATAGGTATTGCAATTTAGGCGATGGGCTGACAACCTGTAATATACCTACAAATCTATCTTAAATAACCCTCAAAACTTTCTCAGACGTGGCGGAACGACCTTTGTGTAGGTTGTTTATGCTCTTATGGTGTGATTATATGTATGTATGTAAATCTTTTACCTGGCTTTTGTGTAGAACTGTAGTAGAACAACTTGAGGTGTCTCTGCTAATGACGAAATCGTCCTCTCTTCTCATTTCTGGTATCATACTAATGTGTAATGTGGAAGGCAAGTTAAGCCGTTGGTCCTGGTTAATATCGTTTAATACCGTAGATACTAGTGGTTAAGCCATGTCAGAGGCCAGTGCTAAGCATAGGCGGCTTGAAAACTGACCTAATCTAGGATTGGGTCTGGTTTCACTTTTGGGTTGCGAAGGTCAGATGGCAGTCGCTCTGTGTAAAAACCAGCACCATCGTTCAATTCCCTAGATTAGGTAGCGACCCCGTGAGATACGGGATAAGGCTAGGGAGATGATGACTAATGTGTAAAAAAACAATAGCGTAAAAAGAATGCAGCAGATAGGTTACGTGCGCAAAACGTTTATTTACTCTCGCTGATTATAATACTGTAGCTCGATATGGTGTAGTGGATAGGGCCGCTGCCTCCTGAGCGGAAAGTCGTGGTTCGAATCCCACCACGTACCAATGTGTTCTTCGGTTTTCGAATTTCATATGTATCCCACCACGTCCCAATGTGTTTTTCAGTTTTCGAATTTCATATGTACGTTTATCCCATGCTTGCTTTTGCATGCTTTTTTCGTGCTTCGGAAGGCACGTTTAGCCGTTGATCTCAGTTAATATTGTTTAACACCGTAGATATTAGTCGTTAAGCCATGTCAGAGGCCAGTGCTAAACATACATACATACAATCACGCCTTTATCCCTAAACATTGGCCTAATATAGGATTGGGTCCGGTTTCCCTTCTGGGTTCGGATGTTAGATGGCAGTCGTTTTGTGTAAAAACCAGTACCCTCGTTCAATCACCTAGATTAGGTACCCGACCCCGTGAGATGCGGGATAAGGCTAGGGAGATGATGATGACTGGTTTTCTGGATATACGCATAAAAGTTGTAGTGTGATGCTATTCTCGCCACCAAAATAAATCTCATTCCTCGAAATTGAAGAACAGTCTAGCTTGTACTGGTATCAAGTGCTTTATCGTAAACAAAAATATCTCACGAATATTTAGATATTATTAGACATCCAAAACGGTTTTGCTATCTAGGGTGATAGCAACTGCTTGAATTGAAATATCTATCGAAACTCAAAATTGTTACATTTCAAACGTTCGTTCACCTATACATGAACCTAAAATGAGTCAGTCATTAAACCATCCATATTTCATTTCACTAGTTTAACTATAATTTTGCCTACATATCTTTGGGTAATTTCGCACTTCTAGACTCATATTTGTTACTATTTGAAAACCTTAGCTGAAATCATACGAATTTACTCATTCTCGACATCTACCGAGCGTTTTTCTTCTCATCCCAAAATGTTTGTTTCCTATTTTTTCGTAAGAAACACAAATAGTAACATATATACTCAATTATTTTGTCCTAATTATGTACCCTTCTGCCCGAGATACCGGATAGTGTTTGCTTGAGGGCTCTGCGTCTATTCCCCAAAGTGAGAGCAGCCTGTTTCTGTCCACTGCCCCAGGGAATTGACAGAAGCGGTATGGTATGGTTTACATTCGACTGTAGTATGATCTACGAATCTATCCAGGGATTACAAGGCGATGTATGTTGACAGGAATATTTAATGATAGGTTCATAGATAAATATTCAGTGGTTCTTTTGAGTGCTAATATGTGATTCATATAAATTCGTAGCAAGCCGGATCAGATATCGAATCGAATGTTTTATCATATCCCATCAAATCTATCATCTGAAAATATTTTATCGTACCGTTTACAAGGAGGTGCTATTTCATAGCAAACAAGCATTACCTTATGAATAGGCAAATTCTTACGATCTTAAGTATTCGCCATTCTTATTTATTTATTTATTTATTAGGTAACACAAACAGAGTATATATTGTTACAATGCACAACAAAATCTGCTTAAGATTAGCTTAATGCTACTCTAATTATAGGCTACAATGGCATGCAAATTTAAAAGTACCTGACAGAGGTAATTTTGATAAAGAAATACAGAAAGCAAAATTCTTAGGTACATAATACTGAGTAGAGAAAAGTGAACAACTGGGTGTACGCTAAAACGTTACAAGGTAAATTAGGTATATATAAATAATCTAAATAAAGAAAAAGAATCATTAAAAATTAAAGTAACAAATCACAATATTTAACTAATGCTTATTGCTTTGGCTTAGGTGTTATTTTAGGAGGTAAAACAGTGTCTTTGAACCTTTTTAAATTATCAAAAAAACTTTGTCCTTGAACAAAGAGTTATATTGCCTCATTAGACGATTAATCGGTGAAAAGTACCCAAGATTATTTCTTGTTGAATATTCAGAAAAAATCACATACCTTCCTGCTCGAGGAAGATGTTGTTGATTCTTATGTTGTTTTAATCGATAGTTTTATTTGTATAGGTATTCAGTCCGAAAGTTTTTTTTATTTTGCATTAGTATTTTAAAATAATAACACGATAAATTACTTACTTGTATTGAAATAACTGTGGTAGTTGCTTGCATGTCGGTGATTATTAAATTTTACCGTCACGCCAGCCGGCGACAACTACAACCGCCGTGATTCATGGACATTACTAAAAAGTTCCCCAAGACGGTGCACGCAACAAAAAGCAAACTGTTTCAAAGAGTTTTGTTATGTTTACGATTGCTTGCAATCGTTCGTCAATTTTGATTTGAGACAACAGAATCTGCAAACTTCACACCATTATTCGTGTAAAAATTGCAATACATACATACATATAATCACGCCTATATCCCTAATGGAGTAGACAGAGCGTAAACAACCTAAACAAAGGTCGTTCCGCCACGCCTGACAAAGTTTTGAGGGTTATTTAAGATCTAAGATTTTAAGATCTGTAGGTATATTGCTGTAGTGACAGGCTTTCAGCTCATCATCTAAATTGCAATATACTGAAACCCTCGGATACCTTAGCTGGCTGTATTGGCACATTCTATGTTTTTCTCTAACTCCCAGTCCAGCATGGAAAGAAATTGCAATCGTTTCCAAATTTCTTAGCGGGCAAGGGCACCATAACATCGCTAGATACGAAACATATGCTCTAGGTCAATAACATTTTCGCAGCTTTCTAAAAATAACTACACGAGTGTATATTTTTATGGCATTCTTCACATTTTATCAGATGTGCCTAAAATACCTGGGTTGACGCTCTGCTCACCCCGTAAGAAATGGCTAAAGTATGCTTTTTCACTTTTTCTTTCTCTTTTTTTCATATATTTCGTCCTGACCGTCACTAGCATAGTACTTTCGGAGAAGTGTAAGAAAATGACAGGACTATCTTAAAATTGGTTAAAATGTGTGATACCCAGAGGCAGACCCGTCCGATAGGAATAATAATTGCCAAGGAGAGGGAGAATGTGTTACCCAGATTGGACAGCAGCTGATTCAAAGGATAAGCCATTATGCAATAAGTATGCTATTTTGCATGCTTCTGTACACAAGTTATCCGTTTATTATCTCGGTGTTTGTGTACTTGTCATCACGCAGCTAAAGTCAAGCGTATATTGATTGATAGGTTAAACCACATTTAACCCAGTTACTTACAGGACTATCTTAAATTTATAGATACATACATACATATAATCACGCCTTTATCCCTGATGGGGTAGGCAGAGCGTATACGACCTAAACGATAGGTCATTCCGCCACGTCTGACAAAGTTTTGAGGGTTATTTAAGATAGACTTGTAAGTATGTTGCTGTAGTGACAGGTTGTCAGCCCATCGCCTAAATTACAATATACAGAAACCCTCGGATCCCTTAGCTGATTTTTACAGCATGCCCGGGAGGAAATGCAGCTGAAACATTCTAAGTTTTTCTTTCGCTCCCAGTCCAGCATGGAAGTAAATTTATAGATAGTTCCAGGATTATCTTAAAATAATTAAAATATGTATTAGTCTAAATAGACAGCAGCTGCTTCAAAAGATTAACTGTACACAAGTTATCCGTTTATTATCTCGGTGTTTGTGTACTTTGTCGTCACGCAGCTAATGACAAACATATTGATTGATAGGTTAAACCGCATTTAATCCAGTTACTTACAGGACTTTCTTAAAATTATAGATAGTTCCAGGACTATCTTAAAATTAATTAAAATATGTATTAGTCTAAATAGACAGCAGCTGCTTTGAAGGATTATCGTCTTTACGATAGGTATGCTATTTTGCGTGCTACTGTGCTCAAGTTATCCATTTATTATCTCGGTGTTTGTGTATTTTGTCTTCACGCTAATTACAAACGCATATTGATTGATAGCTTGAACCGCATTTAATCCAATTACGTAAAGGACTATCTTAAAATTACAGATAGTTACAGGACTATCTTAAAATTAATTTAAATATGTATTAGTCAAAATAGACAGCAGCTGCTTCAAAAGATTATCGTCTTAACGTGTGCAATTTTGCGTGGTACTGTACACAAGTTATCCGTTTATTATCTCGGTGTTTGTGTACTTTGTCATCACGCAGCTAAAGTCAAGCGTATATTGATTGATAGGTTAAACCACATTTAACCCAGTTACTTACAGGACTATCTTAAATTTAAAGATAGTTCCAGGATTATCTTAAAATTAATTAAAATATGTATTAGTCTAAATAGACAGCAGCTGCTTCGAAAGATTATCGTCTTTACGTGTGCAATTTTGCGTGGAACTGTACACAAGTTATCCGTTTATTATCTCGGTGTTTGTGTACTTTGTCGTCACGCAGCTAATGACAAACATATTGATTGATAGGTTAAACCGCATTTAATCCAGTTACTTACAGGACCTTCTTAAAATTATAGATAGTTCCAGGACTATCTTAAAATTAATTAAAATATGTATTAGTCTAAATAGACAGCAGCTGCTTCGAAGGATTATCGTCTTTACGTGTGCAATTTTGCGTGGTACTGTACACAAGTTATCCGTTTATTATCTCGGTGTTTGTGTACTTTGTCTTCACGCAGCTAAATACAAACGCATATTGATTGATAGGTTGAACCGCATTTAATCCAATTACGTAAAGGACTATCTTAAAATTACAGAAAGTTACAGGACTATCTTAAAATTAATTTAAATATGTATTAGTCAAAATAGACAGCAGCTGCTTCAAAAGATTATCGTCTTAACGTGTGCAATTTTGCGTGGTACTGTACACGAGTTATCCGTTTATTATCTCGGTGTTTGTGTAGTTTGTCATCACGCAGCTAAAGTCAAGCGTATATTGATTGATAGGTTAAACCGCGTTTAATCCATGCAACGCAATACATCACGCCATGTAGCGGGTGATAGCAAAATGTACATTGTTGTTTTGCATATTTTTACAAGGTTTCCTTTTGTGGTGTCATATATGGTTGTAAAGATTTTTTCTTGGTTTCTCTTAGTAAAAAGTAATCTATAGTACAGATTTCTGATAGTCTAATATATTTTTATTTCTAGTAGTTTTATAGTTAAGCCATTAGAAAGCAATACATATCTGTAATTTTTATAACTTTTTTTTTATTACCTTTAAAATGAATACTTACGTAGCCCTACAAAACTGCTTCTGTATTTTTCAACAAGCTGATTAGATTAGAGTGATTAGTATTAAATACAACACAAACATACGTGACATATGTTTAATACCCATCAAATCCATGCAACGGTGCATTGCAATAGGCATGTTGACTAGGTAGCTAAAAAAAACAATACGTTTATACTTAAAACTCATGGCTACTGACTCATTAATGATTTAAAAAATGCCCATTTAGATTTAATAATCGAGTTAGAAATATAGAAGTTATTGATTTGAGTAGTCAATATTTACTGGGGAGTGACGTCATAACCAAATATTATCGTAAATAAAGACGTTCTTGACATTTATAATGAATTGCAGATTTGACTAGTAGGCAAATAGCGTATTTATCATGAAATTACGTTCGCACCATCTGCTCAGCCACGATGACAAAACAACGGAGATTTGGACACTCCCTCACATTCACTAGATACCTACAAATAAATGCATAAATACATAAAGTCATGCCTTTAACCCTTAGGGTGTAGGCAGAGCGTAAAACAGATGCGTTTGTATTTTCCTTAGGAAGATATTTACTTACTTATTTAAAAATATGTAGTCGTTTATTTTCTAAACTTAATATTGATAACTCCTTAAATCCATTACATAAATATTGTATTTGTGGTTCATGGTTGAATTGGAGTTAAATCTAATAACCCCATTGATCATTGCTGGACTGGAAGCAAGAGAAAAACATACAATGTGCCAGCTGCATTTCCTCCCGGGTATGCTGTAAAAACCAGCTAAGGGATCCGAGGGTTTCAGTATATTGCAATTTAGGCGATGGGCTGACAACCTGTCACTACAACAGTATACCTACAAAACTATCTTAAATAGCCCTCAAAACTTTGTCAGACGTGGCGGAACGACTTTTGATTAGGTCGTATGCGCTCTGCCTACCCCATTAGGGATAAAGGCGTGATTATATGTATGTATATGATCATTGGTTTAACCTATTGATCGCCATTAAATCCACGCAATGCAATATATCATGCCATGACGTCTGCGCCATGTGCTCATGTGACAAACACAGTTTGGGACACGCCCCTCTTACAGAACGACAAAGTTTTAAATGAACGTGGGCGGGGGGGCTTCATGCAGGGATCACGTCGAAAAGTGGTGTTCGGGCCGCAATGACGAATTATGTATTCACTGGAGATGGCATCCCGAACTATATTCACGTATGCTGCTGCAGCTGATATGGAGTCGTATTTCTGAACTGCTCGTATGAAACCTGAAAACGCATACGAAAATCATCCGTGTACGAAATAAAATTCTATTACACACGATATTACGTATTTTTGAAGCAGTAGAAATCTGTGTTGCCAATAAAGTCTAATCCCATAAATTGTTTTCGTTCTACGCAGAAATACTCCTACTATACCACCACTACCACTAACAAAAACCGTTGGTTTGAAAAACCGGAAGTGAATCGCAGAGAAACGGAACGTAAATTCAAGCTAATTAAAAAGTAAAAGTGTCGCTTTTCAAATGATTGTCTGTGTCACTGTCATGATCATAGACTACTTAGGTTTCGAGTAGTAGAGAAGAAAACGAGTGGTTTGGAACACTCGTTGCAGAGTCGCATACGTATGAGTATTCAAAAAGTAGTGTATTTGGGATTTCGTATGCGATGTTGCTTTTTCGTATGCGAATTCGGATACGAGCGGTTCAAAAATACGACTCCAGCATCAACTCATTCAGTCACTTATTCACCAACGTTAAATGCGACTACGTTTCGAAATAGTGACTAAGAAAATTGCAATAGTTACACAATTATACAGAAAAACATATTAACGAGTCATAACATAGCCACTAACACTATCCAAATTAATTTTTTGAAGATATTATTTTATAGCTACCGCGGTGCCGCCATTTTGATAAATGACATAAACATGCCATTTATATGGGAGGGACGGCAAAATTCACTATTAACTTTTGATGATACCAGATATACCTTTATGTAAGTACTTGAAACTGCGTTGTGGTCACTAGTCTAACCTAACCTACCGATGTTGGGGTTAGGAAAACGTTTTTTTTATTGTGTGGCGCTGGGCGCCCTTCGTCCCCCCCACTTTCGGAGTTTGCAACTTATTTCGGCTTGTTAGGATATTGGTCCGCCAGCTGGTTTATGTATTTCTCTAAAATTCGTCAGAGTCCTAAAAACATGAAAAATAATACTTCGATTTACTCGAAAAATATTGATTTTATAAAAATAGAAAGAGTCAAAAAATGTTTATTTAGTCATAATACAACTGAATCCATCAAGTAACATTTTCTGAAATTCACTGACCACTCCAAATTTTTCAAGTCCTGGACACTCGAATTTTTTCTAAGTCTCGGCGCCCTCTTTGCTTCACTCACCCACTAACATAAAGGTACACTTTGGCATCATCAAAAGTTAATTGTGAATTTTGCCACCTTTGGAAATTTGTTTCTACAATCATAGATTAAAAAGTTGAAAACACAACTGTCAAATGTCACATCTCCGCGGGTACAGTTACTTGTATCCATATATTTAACTCGATGTGTGGGTGTTAGTTTTTTTTTCCCTACGTTCATTTAAACCCTTGTCATACTGTAATAATATGTCGACTTCTTCTTTTCGTGTCAATGGAAAAACTCTCACGGTCGACCTCCAGTAGGTAGTCCGTTGGTTAATCCGTCGAGTAATTCGCAAATAATACCGAAACCACAGAAAATACCGGTAAATAAATAGTGACAGTGACGTCATCGTTTAAATAAAATACCGAGAACATACCGTTGTTTTTTACGTTACGTACGTCATTTCATGGGTAGAAAGTTACGTTCCGGCTTACGACACAGTCATCGTCGCAGAAGTGAATCCTCAGTGAATCATATGCAGTGAAAACATTGCAAATGACGCGTAAAGTATCTGCAGTGACACATTGTTGTAATGTATTGGGAATTGTCTCGTTTCTTTCCCTTTAAACATGTATATTTATTTTTATATGAGATATTTTAATTTCATTCCATGCTGGCTGGACTGGGAGCGAGAGACAAACATAGAATGTGCCAGCTGCATTTCATGCCGGGCATGCTGTAAAAACCAGCTTAGGGATCCGAGGGTTTCTGTATATTGCAATTTAGGTGATGGGCTAACAACCTGTCACTACAGCAATATTCCTACAAATCTATTTTAAATAACTCTCGAAACTTTGTCAGACGTGGCAGAACGAACGATTATGTTGTTTACACTCTGCCTTTCCCATTAGGGATAAAGTCGTGACTATATTAAAATTAATTCGAAATCTCACCTTCTGAAAGCCTTAGTTGTAGCTGCCACATTGCTAAACCAGTTGTAACCCACAATGCAATGAACGCAATACTAAACAATAAATAGTACTTTAATCGTAAAATCTTGATTGTTAAAAATGGGCCCTAGGCATTGTAGTCATTTACAGTACAATGATAGAGAACAACACATTCCTTTGATTTGTTAGCGTATCTGTGGAAGTACGCTATAAAGCTAGTATAAAATAAATTGGAATCATGAAGACGCGAGTGCTTTGCACCCCCGTGGCGATAGCGCATCATACTTGATGGATTTGGTTGGAGATTATCCCATTCTCTCCCATAGTCTGATATACCTACTGCCCTTTAGAAATCTATTGAAATAGACCGAAATTTATTCCTTTTTCTTGTCTGCCGATTTGACTTGCTCATGAGGCGCACTATCCCTCCAGATATCTTAGATTTTTACTGTGGATTCTAAAGATTGCAATATATTTAAACCTGTAATAGACATCATGGTTGTATAACTTTTTAAGCACAAGCGATTATTTTCACTCATTTTACTTAAAACGTCGGGATAAAAAGGAAAATTCCCTATGTTTTTACCAAAATACCAACAATCGCAAGTGATCTGGATAACAAATAAAATCATTGTTTTAAGTTGCAAATCTGTTGCCACCATCTCTTTACCCAAAAATATAGGCAAATTAAAAACCGTCGGCGCCGCAGTAGTGCACAGAAGCATCTATAGGCATTAGACCTATAAAAATATCGGGGCTATATTCTATATTCCTGTTTGTCCATAAAAATACTTTGCGGCCGACAGACAGTAAACAAAACGATAAAACAACGTTCAAGCTGCGATTTGTTGACTCTGTTGTATTTTATAGATAACTGGCTGTGCCCTAGCCAGTAACTTAGACTAGACACCTACTATAAGAAACTTTACGAGACAAGATAAAAATAGAATTTACGTGTATTCTCTGATACGATATATTTTTTACATACATACATATAATCACGCCTTTATCCCTAATGGGGTAGGCAGAGCGTCAACGACCTGAACAAAGGTCGTTCCGCCACGTCTGACAAAGTTTTGAGGGTTATTTAAGATACATTTGTAAGTATATTGCTGTAGTGGCAGGTTGTCAGCCCATCGCCTAAATTGCAATATACTGACACCCTCGAATCCCTTAGCTGGTTTTTACAGCATGCTCGCGAGGAAATGCAGCTGGCACATTCTATGTTTTTCTCTCACTCCCAGTCCAGCATGGAAGAAATATATATTTTTTAAGTTTCTTTAAATGCTGACTTGTTAACACAGATAATACTTTATGTTATATAATATAATAGATTTATGAAAATTACGTAACGGATTCGTACAGTTTGGTAGATCTACAACAAAAATTAACAACTTAGGTATTAGGTTAAAAAAACATTTCAACTTGATAATTTATTCTTGGAATTATTAATTTACTCCTGGATATTTTAAAATAAGCTAACCTATATACACTAAGTATGTATGTATATGTATGTATGTATGTACTAATAATAATTTTCTTTTGTTACAGTGTACGAAGTGTTATGCACAAATATATGGAGAAGAAGAATGAAGTAAATTTTGACAAAATATTTAATCAAGTACTAGGTAAGTTGTTTCGCAATTTTACACAAAAAGTATTATTTAAGTAGGCAATAAACTAGGTATATTTTAAGTAGGCAATCATGTCTATTCCATATTTCTTTGGATCGGATAAGATTAAGCTTTTTACAAATCCTATAGGATTTTTTTATTTATTTCAATTCTTTAAATTTAGGAGCAGGGCTCTTGTCTGTGTAGTAATCGGCATTCGCTTCCTTACAACTAGGAAAAAAATAATACATACATACATACATACATAAAATCACGCCTTTATCCCTTACGGGGTAGGCAGAGCGTAAAACGCCTCCTGAAAGGCGCTTTCGCTACGTCTGACATAAATTGAGGGCAATTTTAGATTATAATGTGTATTGCTGTAGTGACAGGTTGTCAGCCCATCGCCTAAATTATAATATACTGTAACCCTCGAATCCCTTTTGCTGTCTTTTACAGCATGCCCGGGAGGAAGGGCAACTGGAACATTCTATGTTTTTCTTTCTCTCCCAGTCCAGTGTGGAAGAAATAATGAATGTTCTATAACACGAAATATTCGTAATAGCATTGTTTGTTCAATGTTTAAACTAATATCTTACTAATACCTACTATTCTGTTTTGTATATATATCTTCCATGCTGGACTAGGAGAGATAGAAAAACATAGAATGTTCCAGCTGCCCTTCCTCCCGGGCATGCTGTAGAAGACAGCAAAAGGGACTCGAGGGTTACAGTGTATTGTAATTTTGGCGATGGGCTGACAATCTGTCACTACACATTAGCAATATACATTACAATCTAAAATTGCCCTCAATTCTTGTCAGACGCGGCGAAAGCGCCTTTTACGAGGCGTTTAACGCTCTGCCTACCCCGTAAGGGATAAAGGCGTGATTTTATGTATGTATGTATGTATTCTGTTTTGGTGCTACGAGTTTGAGAGCACGTAGCCACAGAGTAAATAAGCAGGACACAGAGATGAAAACGTAAATTATTTTATCTTTCAGAATCACGGCTTTACCGAATATCTCATCTTCTCAGATTGGCTTCATAATCCTTCTCTTCTTTCCGAGTCGATAGCAAGCTAAAATTATTTCCTGACTTCAGCCATTCAAACATTATTTGCATTAGAATTCAAACAAGTTTATTACAAGAGGTGAGCTTAATATCTTAAGAGATATAAACTGGTTACCGATGAAACATCACAATCACCACAGCTTAAAATGCCTTGAATCACCAAAGAGCTGACAAATCAATTGTCTATTTAATCATATTATATTTGATCGAATTCCGTTTCACGACGTCCAAATATCTAGACTAGACTATGTCTCATATTACTCTATCTAGCTTTTCGCTTCAGCTGCAGTTTGCAGGCGTTAATGCACGTATGAACTTTATTACGTAGTACATGTTCAGCCCCAACTTGTGCGCTACGTAATTCAAAACTCGAACTTACATTGGAAGTCTTGCTGCGAAAAGTTCCATTCCCTACGGTGGTGTCGATTCGGACGGACACATTTGTTATGTAACTTAAAATTAGTTCAGTCACTTTCTCGTATTCGAAGTATGAAAAATATAAAAAATAATCACTGTTTGTCTAAAATGTGTAAATAGTTTTAAATAATAAATTAATAATAGAGCATGCTCTCTCATGTTTTACGTCACGTAATAAATCTAATGTCAGTTTAGCAAAGACGAAATTACGTGTTGATTTATGTTCTTTTTTATAATATGTTCTTTTGTCTTGTGTCTTTTTTGTAATAAGGGACATGAGGGTTTACTGTGTATTGTAATTTAGGCGATGGGCTGACAACCTGTCACTATAGCAATACATATTACAATCTAAAACTGCCGTCAATTTTTGTCAGACGTGGCGAAAGTGCCTTTTACGAGGCGTTAAACGCTCTGCCTACCCCGTAAGGGATAAAAGCGTGAATTATGTATGTGTATGTTATAATATGTTGAACTTGAAAATATGTTAGTTAAGAATATGGTTGCCAGAATCGACACGAGTGAACTACCGTCATTAGCAAGCATGAATTGGCCACATAAAGTTACGCCGAAATGTTTGCCGAACCCTACACGTATTTACTATTTACCCACTCTTGTGTACTCGGCTATACTTAGATTCCTAGCATGCAGCATGGATGTATTAAACTTAAGACCCTGAAAAAACAAACATTTAATCACGTTTTTATACATAATGGAATAAACAACGCTTCAACGACCTAGACGTAGATAAGATAGATCTGTCTGTAGTCTGTATATTGCTGTAGTGACAGGTTGTCAGCCAATCATCGCCTAAATAGAATATACTACCCTAAAACCCTCAAATTTCCTAGCTGGCTTTACAGCATGCCCGGAAAGCAAAGCCGCTGGCACATTCTATGTTTTTTGTCGCTCCCAGACCACTACGGAAGAGAAAAAAATGTGATATGTACTTACAGTGATATTTTATGTTGGCTTTCCTTTTGAATTATGTGTGTTTTTCAGGTAGGTACCTATACCAAATGATTTCGCATAGTAGGTACCAGTATATTGTAAGATTTGCGAGTAAACTTTATTAATAGTTATTTCTGGCTCCAGCATACATCTGTCACTTTATTATTAGATAAGACAAATAATAGACTGCTAGTGGGTGGGACACAACGGAAGTCAAGTAACTTTGTGATGGTGTGTCTCGCTTTGTAACTTGTAGGAATATGAGCTAACAGGACATATCTATTCATGTTACAGTGGTTATACAGAGACAATATAAATATGGCATCTTTTGTCACACAACTCCTATTAAGTACTGTAACGATACTTTACGTCCTCCTTACGCACACCTCATCTTTCACAATGGCCACCATTCAAAGAACACAATTCAAATTCAGAATCATTCATGTCGTTCCAGCGTTTTTCACCCGTCACCCCAGTCAGTTGAATAACAAGTTCCAAAGAAGTACATCGTCAGTTTACATACATACATATAATCACGCCTTTATCCCTAATGGGGTAGGCAGAGCGTAAACGACCTAAACAAAGGTCGTTTCGCCACGTCTTGACAAAGTTTTAAGGGTTTTTTAAGATAGATTTATACGTATATTGCTGTAGTGACAGGTTGTCAGCCCATCGCCTAAATTACAATATATTAAAACCCTCAGATCCCGTAGCTGGTTTTTACAGCATGCTCGGGAGGAAATGCAGCTGGCACATTCTATGTTTTTCTCTCACTCCCAGGCCAGCATGGAAGCTAACAGTCAGTCAGTCGTCAGTTTACTACCATATTTATTATTTATTATCATTGTCTCCTTTAAGTATTTATTGTATATAAAAGCGTGTGTGCCATATAATCGAATCCCGCATAGGGAACGTCCCTGGGAATCAAATAAAGCGTTGTGTCCAAAATCCTTCATTTTCTAATTTGTCCCCGCTACTTTCATTTTTATTTTTTTTCTTCTATGCTGGACTGGGAGCGTAAGAAAAACATAGAATGTGCTAGCTGCATTTCTTCCCGGGCATGCTGTAAAAACCAGCTAAGGGATAATGAGGATTTCAGTATATTGCAATTTAGGCGATGGGCTGACAACCTGTCACTACAGCAATATATCTACAAATCTATCTTAAATAACCCTCAAAACTTTGTCGGACGTGGCGGGATGACCTTTGTTTAGGTCGCTTACGCTCTGCCTACCACATTAGGGATAAAGGCGTGATTATATGTATGTACTTTCATTTTTATCATCTCGGCGGGGCCCGACAGTACTAGCTTTTCGAGCCACAGTTTTGCCTGGGTCTTATTGAGTGTTTTCGGAAAAATACGATATTTAGAAGCTGTAAATAACATACCTGTTCTGCTATTATTGAATAATATTTACAATGTCTATAAGTACTGCCTTTTCTGTTAAGTATGTTATGTTTAAGAGATACCCGCAGGAAATTCGTGTCTTTCAAAACTCTTTAAAAAATTCTCGTAAATTACGCCAAGTAAGTACCTAAGAGCTAACTAGTCTTATTTTGCTATAGAAGATGATTCCGCCTTTGATCCAAGAATAGATCAGGTTACGTCCTATTTGCTTCTGGTCATTATAATTCGCGTCAAATGAAGTGCGTAATGTGTTTGTTTAATATGAAAAGTTAATTAACATTAAAATAGTCGCAGTAACTCGTATAATCAAAGCTATCTACGTCCCAACCGAGATTAGATTATATGTTACGTTGTTCGAACTATAAATAAAACAATATCGTGTGTTCTTAATCTGATTTAACAGTCGATATGGATATTGTAAACTTGTTAGTGCGTTTTTATAAGGTCATGTAATACGGTATCAGACACTTTGTTGGATTGAATGTAATAATATCTTTTTTTATTTCAGCAAGTACTATTTATTATTAAAACCTATTAATAATTTCCATATTTACAGGCTTTCGTAACTAGGTCAAACTTAGCCGTATGATTTCTGTCAGGAAACGCCAGACAGGCATACAATCAACAGATTAAAAGAGCTTCAAAACGTAGTTCTGAGTTTCTTTCAACGCTATTTCTAGTCGCACAGAATATATCCCCCGTTCGCTATTGAATCGAGATGTCTACATAAACAAAACACTCCGCCTCTTTTCATCTGGAACGCTTTACTTCGACATTTTACAACTCTCTGCGCATCTTTCCAGTTGGCACATCCGCGTACTCAATTGTGTTTAATAGATATACACATGTCTTGTATTTACTTTGTTGCTTTTATGTACGCTCGGAATACACTTGATGCTCTTTTTATGAGCATGTCATAGGTTAGGCTGTTTATCCTTAACACATTGTTGTCTCTGACAGCTGATAATGCTTTTAGAAAGGCTGAGTGTCCGCCAGAAGATTGTTGTCTGAAACATAAATCAATTTGCAATTTAAAAGTTTCCCTCGAACTGGGAGTGCAGGCATCCTATATAGCAAGAAAACTACTTAGAAGTTTGCGCCGTCCAGTAATATCGCTCCTAAAACTATTATTGGGAACAGACGCGACGATAAGAGCTGCCAGCCGTCCATGCGGGCGTGACATTCTGCTATAAACACGACCATTCGCAATAAACTGCACGACTTTTTCTCAAAAGGGCTAAATTGCTAGACGTCGGACGCCATCGAGCGACAGCGTGGAACGTGCAGCACTTTATGTAAAAGCTTTAGCTATTTTTCAGACTCGCCATCTATTTAAATTAGGCAAGGAATATTCAGGCAAAGTCTCGACGGTTTCTCTTAGAGGTTCCTGCATGCACAGGTCGGGAGTTTAAGCTAGGTTTTAATTAGAATATCGTGGAGGTAGACGCTTATATTATGCTTCTCCAATATTTAAGCTAGCTAGTACAGGCAGAGCCGAAAAAGAGAAGAGTGAGGTAAAGCTGTATTGTAATTTTAAATTCTTCTTCCATACTGGACTGGGAGAGAATTCTTCCATACTGGACTGGGAGAGAAAGAAAAACATAGAATGTTCCAGTTGCCCTTCCTCCCGGGCATGCTGTAAAAGTCAGCAAAAGGGATTCGAGGGTTACAGTGTATTGTAATTTAGGCGATGGGCTGACAACCTGTCACTACAGCAATACACATTACAATCTAAAATTGCCCTCAATTTATGTCAGACGTGGCGAAAGCGCCTTTTAGGAGGCGTTTTACGCTCTGCCTACCCCGTAAGGGATAAAGGCGTGATTTTATGTATGTATGTATGTATGTAATTTTAAAACGTGTCAAACTGATTGACATTTACATATACATTACATAATATAAAACTATGTATCCATAAATCTTTAAAACTACGCAGCGGATTTTGATACGATTTCTTTTAATGGATAGAGTGATTCGAGAGGAAGGTTTATATGTATAATGCATGTAGCATAATATAATAGAGAAACACTGATAATTTTCGTGCGAAGCCGGGGCGGGTCGCTAATACATTATAAACAAAGGTTTATAGTATTATTTCTCGATAAGTATATAGTTTAGGTACTCAAATCTGTTACAGTACCAGACACAGTGCTTGCCCTCTCCATATAGGTCACCTAGAATCTTAAGATATAGTGAAACGATAGTCGTTAATTCCAGCCATTTAGTGGCTCTGCTTACAATTGCCCCCCCCCCTAATGAAGTTGGCTCATGTCACAAAGGATAATTCCCTCCATCCACCCTCTCGAGCTAAAACTGCTTTGATATTACATATAATTACAGAGCATGTAATCATCATGGTAATTTTCTATCGGTGGCGTGTGTTCTGGTAAACTACGTATTAATTTTAAATGGCAAACTTGGATAAAATATAAGGGCTGTAAAAACCAGCTAAGAGATTCGAGGGTTTTAGTGTATTGTAATTTAAGCGATGGGCTGACAACCTGTCGCTACAGCAATATACAGATCCGTCTGCAATAACCCTCAAAACTTCTCAAACGTGGCGGAACGACCTTTGTTTAGATCGTTGACGGTCTGCCTACCCCATGAGGGATAAAGGCGTGATTGTATGTACAGTAAATGATCTTGTTTTTCTGCCAAATCGTTTTATTAGGCCAATAAGCATACACGGTGCGTTCAAATAGCGTACAATAAACAAAATTATCCTCACGCCTCGCAGCGGAAGAACGAACCGAAGCGAGGATAATGCTCTTTACATACACAAAAAAAGAAAAAAGAGAATGTACATTTCTTTATCTGTGGTTTTCTGTTGTTAAGATAGTTTGTTCGAAGCTCTTGCAAATCTCGGCGCTGCATTATGCCGTACTAAAAGGGCGAATGGAAAGGGTTCAATAAGAGACTCATCATTTACAAAAGACGCGGCTTACAGGTAAATGAAACAATAAAATACTGACTGAATTACTTCTCATGCTCTAACGATTATCATCTCGAATAGACGGGACTTACAGCTAATAGCACACTGTAAATAGCAAGTGGAAAATTAAGCCTAATACGTACTTAGGTACAGAATTTACACTAATGAATAGGTATAAATTTTAATACAAACTTTTTAACTACAGTTACATCGTAGACATTTTCTTGTGCTTAAATGGAGCCTGTATTCTAGTAATTTAACTTTCTTGGTGTTTTCACTACGATATGTTTAATGCTGATTGTTCGTAGACATTCGAAAAAAAGCATGAAGAAGGGCGTGGGTCCGTAAAATATAAAGTCATGCTGTGAAGTGAAGCTCCACCTGCCATGTCACAGTTCTTGTCCATAAACCACAGTCTGTAGTGGATCGGTCTGTGGTTCCAATATAGTAGATTTCTCCCGAGGATTCGCCACTCGGCTCTTTGTCGTTGGCTGCATGTTGCAACCGAAGCGTGCAGTTTACCTACTGAGTTTGCGACTGCAAAACTAAATTTGATAGTTTGTGCCATCGGGGTAAGATGTTGTTTATGGCAAAGTTTGGTTCTGTAGCTAATGTAAGTTTTATAATGTAAGAAACTACGGTAAGAAGGGTTTGAATAGCTACATGTTATTATTTAAAGCCATAGAGTGCTTTGTTATGTATTTTAGGCATCCGTCATCCAGTTACTTACTTACTACTACTATACTTCCATGCTGGCCTGGGAGCGAGAAAAAAACATAGAATGTGCCAGCTGCTTTACCTCCCGGGCATGCTGTAAAAACCAGCTAAGGGATCCGAGGGTTTCAGTTTATTGCAATTTAGGCGATGGGCTGACAACCTATCACTACAGCAATATGCCTACAAATTTAAATATCCCTCAAAACTTTGTCAAATGTGGCGAAACGATCTTTGTTTAGGCCGTTTGCGATCTACCTACCCCATTAGGGATAAAGGCGTGATTATATGTATGTATGTATGTCATCCAGTTTATTTTTAACAGCACCAAATCGGTCAATGTCGTCTTATATTCTTATCTTATCTAGCCTACATCATCCCATTGCAAAGTAAAGGCTCTCTTTTTCTCTGTTTTGGAAATCCGTTATAAATGGCGTATACGCGTATAGCTAGACTCATTTTCTAAAGACTAAAGTCCAAATAAACATTGTTGGTTCTTATTAGAACGTATTTGTAAGAAAAACGTTGCAAGTAGGTAACATACGCAAGTCTAATCGTTTATCCAATTATAAATAAATTGCCCTTAATTGATATCATCTGTAAACAATTAATAGAACGGGGCTGCGATACCACAGGTCGTTGATCTCACGATATCTTTTATTTTACATCATTTTAGATTTCCACACCGCGTCATCACCCGCGGGCCGTTTTTCCGTAGGAATACCTAAACATTTTTTGTGTGGAAAATCGAGTCGTAATTTGAATTTTTGCTATTAGATCAGACCAGTGATAACATTATGTATGCTAACATAACAAAGCTCTATTAAATTAAATCACTATGGAATGGCCAAAAGCAAGAATAAGGTTTCCCTATTAAAAAGGTTTGTTTGCCTGTATCTATCTTGAAGCCTAAAAAACGAACGGTATTACCTTGCACTTTGTTAACCTCACTAAACTTCGTCTCTCTTAAAAATCTCCATAACCTTAGACTAGACTTCAATTAGGCTGTAGGTACAACATTCTGCTGCCGTGCAAAAAAACAATAGACCTCTCTGGCTTAAACCAGCTTAAGGTATAAGTGAGTTTCGGCGATGGAGCCGTCACGTTTATCGCGATAGCGCACGAGGAAAATACTTGAACCTCCTTATCTTGCGTCATCAGTCCGCGGGACGGGGTGCCAGCCAAGGATGAGATAATTCCCTAGATATAGATAGCTTCATACATCCTTGCATAGCACCCAAATTAGCTGGCGAAATTCAGTTTCAGACGCAGTTTCATTGTGATCATTGCTATTGTCAGCTAATGTTTGACGGCAAGTTTCAGTTTCAGACGCAGTTTCATTGCGATGATTGCTATTGCCAGCTAATGTTTGACGGCAAGTTTAAGTTTCAGACGCAGTTTCATTGCGATCATTGCTATTGCCAGCTAATGTTTGACGGCAAGTTTCAGTTTCAGACGCAGTTTCATTGCGATCATTGCTATTGCCAGCTAATGTTTGACGGCAAGTGTCAGTTTCAGACGCAGTTTCATTGCGATCATTGCTATTGCCAGCTAATGTTTGACGGCAAGTGTCAATTTCAGACGCAGTTTCATTGCGATCATTGCTATTGTCAGCTAATGTTTGACGGCAAGTGTCAGTTTCAGACGCAGTTTCATTGCGATCATTGCTATTGCCAGCTAATGTTTGACGGCAAGTGTCAATTTCAGACGCAGTTTCATTGCGATCATTGCTATTGCCAGCTAATGTTTGACGGCAAGTGTCAGTTTCAGACGCAGTTTCATTGCGATCATTGCTATTGCCAGCTAATGTTTGACGGCAAGTGTCAATTTCAGACGCAGTTTCATTGCGATCATTGCTATTGCCAGCTAATGTTTGACGGCAAGTGTCAGTTTCAGACGCAGTTTCATTGCGATCATTGCTATTGCCAGCTAATGTTTGACGGCAAGTGTCAGTTTCAGACGCAGTTTCATTGCGATCATTGCTATTGCCAGCTAATGTTTGACGGCAAGTGTCAATTTCAGACGCAGTTTCATTGCGATGATTGCTATTGCCAGCTAATGTTTGACGGCAAGTGTCAGTTTCAGACGCAGTTTCATTGCGATCATTGCTATTGCCAGCTAATGTTTGACGGCAAGTGTCAATTTCAGACGCAGTTTCATTGCGATCATTGCTATTGCCAGCTAATGTTTGACGGCAAGTGTCAGTTTCAGACGCAGTTTCATTGCGATCATTGCTATTGTCAGCTAATGTTTGACGGCAAGTGTCAGTTTCAGACGCAGTTTCATTGCGATGATTGCTATTGCCAGCTAATGTTTGACGGCAAGTGTCAGTTTCAGACGCAGTTTCATTGCGATCATTGCTATTGCCAGCTAATGTTTGACGGCAAGTGTCAATTTCAGACGCAGTTTCATTGCGATCATTGCTATTGCCAGCTAATGTTTGACGGCAAGTGTCAGTTTCAGACGCAGTTTCATTGCGATCATTGCTATTGTCAGCTAATGTTTGACGGCAAGTGTCAGTTTCAGACGCAGTTTCATTGCGATCATTGCTATTGCCAGCTAATGTTTGACGGCAAGTGTCAATTTCAGACGCAGTTTCATTGCGATCATTGCTATTGCCAGCTAATGTTTGACGGCAAGTGTCAGTTTCAGACGCAGTTTCATTGCGATCATTGCTATTGTCAGCTAATGTTTGACGGCAAGTGTCAGTTTCAGACGCAGTTTCATTGCGATGATTGCTATTGCCAGCTAATGTTTGACGGCAAGTGTCAGTTTCAGACGCAGTTTCATTGCGATCATTGCTATTGCCAGCTAATGTTTGACGGCAAGTGTCAATTTCAGACGCAGTTTCATTGCGATCATTGCTATTGCCAGCTAATGTTTGACGGCAAGTGTCAGTTTCAGACGCAGTTTCATTGCGATCATTGCTATTGCCAGCTAATGTTTGACGGCAAGTGTCAATTTCAGACGCAGTTTCATTGCGATGATTGCTATTGCCAGCTAATGTTTGACGGCAAGTGTCAGTTTCAGACGCAGTTTCATTGCGATCATTGCTATTGCCAGCTAATGTTTGACGGCAAGTTTCAGTTTCAGACGCAGTTTCATTGCAATTATTGCTATTGCCAGCAGTCTGACCTTGTCCTTGATCACTTTGATCAGCATGCAAACTAAACTCTGAAGAGTGCATTTCATTTCGCTGATGATCCTAAGATGAAATGCGACCTAGTGATCGCGATGCATTTCGTAAAGAACGTAGCCACAGATTACTATACTAAGACGGCGACGGGACGTTCAGATTCTATCGCTTAATCAAACGGCTGAATCGGTTCGGGAAATGTAGGTACAGGTCTGTAGAAAAATATAGGTTGCGGAAATCCTGGACGCTAGCAGATCGAATCTCTGGATGAAATCGACGTAACAAAACGCGCTCTGTGGTAGAGGCTTTTCCACATTCTGTTGCTGTGCAAAAAAAAAAACAATGGATCCCTCGTCTTAAACCAACTTGAGGTTGAGTTTCAAACACCTTTTAGTCCTGAAGAGCGTGTTTCATTCCGTCAATGATCCTATGATGAGATTAGACGGTAGCGACCTAGTGATCGCGTTGTATTTCGTAGAGAACGTTCCGTTCGATAAGATCGCTTAATCAGGAGACTGCATCGGATTGGGCGATGTTGGTACAGGTCTATAGATAGTTATAGGTAACAGAGAACCTGGATTAGATCAAATCGCTGGATGAGATCGAATCGAAACGCGTTCTATGGGTTGAAGCCTTTAAGATGCTCAGTAGCACTGTTTACTCCAAAACATCATTCTTTAAGCCTGTGTTTTTATCCCAACGACATAAATCACTTTTTTCTATCAATATTCAGCTGGTGACCGTCGAGCTACTTAGCTAAGCATCAGTAAAGCGTCCGATAAGAGACTGAAGATATTTTAGTCGCGCCGATCACATTTTTTCGGGCGCCGTCAATGAAGCCCGCTCGTCCTGCTTTGATTTATGACTTGGGCTTGCTCATGACCGGAATTAATATTATGAATGTCGCTACATCGCAGGAATAGCCTCTAAAGGCTTAGACATACAAGTGCTATGGCTGTCACGACCAGCATTAGACTATTAGGTCTGCCGCCAGCCGCCTGGCGGAATACTTAGCATAACAGGCTACGAACGGTAGAAGCAGGTACTTTTCGAAGTACCAAGCGTCGGACCTAATGGATAAGAATCTAATAAGTGTCCAACGAAAACCCTCTCGATAAGAAGAGAATAAGAAATACTCAGCAATAATTTTTATATAAAACAAAATAATTTTAGCGGTCAAAACACTCATATCCGCTCTGGCCTAATTGCGGACTTGTGTGCCATGGCCTTTACAATTCAGCTGTTCAGTTACTGGGTTTAGGTTAATACACCCACATCGCCTGCGCTCGGCTTCGAGTTACGAACTAACTCTAACGTCAATTACCAACAGATCTGCCCAAACAAAGTTATTCGCAATCTGTGCCGACTTCCTCGAATCTAGGTATATAAATACTGTAATATGCGAAAGTCACTCTGTCTGTCTGTCTGTCTGTCTGATACACTTTCACAAATGGCTTAACAGAATTCAATGGATTTTGGAAACACGATAGATCCTGGAGACAAATATAGGTAGCTTTTTATCGCGGGAAACTACCTCATTTCCCATGGGAAAACTCATATAGACGCGAGTAAATGACGGGGCTGAAGCTAGTGTATAAATCTACGTCTGTTTTGAATGTCGAAAGTGAGATTTAGAAATGGCCAAGTATTCGTTTTCGTAACCCTCAACCTTTTAAAGATAGAACAGCAGAATTCAATCCCGTTTGTTCCAACTTCCAAGTACCCAAGAAACGTAGAGCTAACAAGTTTTCTAGGTAGGTAATATGCCCGGAAGCAGACGCTACTGGCACATTCTGTGTTCAACTAAGCAATGTTTGTAGCTACCATGGAAACTAGAGAATTGATATAGTTTCCATAACCACCAGTTTTTTTGTTGTAGATAGAGCAGCAAAATTCAATCGCGTTTGTTCCAAGTTCCAAAGAAACGAAGCAGTAACAAGTTTTCGTCCGAAGGACAAACGACATCAATATCGCTGATGGTCTATTTGTGGGTCGCGATACGCGATATTGCAGTCGCCGGCCCCCAAGTCGACTCTCGTGGTCGCAAACGCAATTTACGTCGGACCCACTTCCAGCTGGGGAGTTCTAGAGTGCTCCAAAACAATTTGTCTAAATGCACTAATAAAAGCAATTAATAAAAAAAACACACGGATTGTTCTAGCCGTTAATTGCATAACTGTAACTAAAAAAGTGGTAACTAAAAAACTAGAAAAGTGGTATAGAACCTTTTAGTTGTGCATAGAATAGCAAAATTCAATTGCGTTTGTTCCAAGTTCGAAAGAAACGTAGCACTAACAAGTTTTCGTCCCGGAAGGCTTAACGACATCAACATCGCTAATGGTGTATTTGTGGGTCGCGATATTGCAGTCGCCGGCCCCCAAGTGGACTCTCATAGTCGCTAACGCAATTTACGTTGGACTCACTTCCAGCTGGGGACTTCTAAAGTGCTCCAAAAACTATTTTTCTCGATGCAATTTCCTTAAGAGAACAACACACCATGGACACTACCATGGGAACTGCTGAAGTGAGACAATATTTAAATAAGTACTTCCTCTTCAATCTTTTGTTAAAGCAAAAAAGAAAACCATTAGGTAGGAATAAGTAGGCTTACAATTAGTGATATTCATTTGCAGGGTCAGCCCCTAGCCCACCTTTTTGATATGAATAATTAAAAACAAGTAGATAAATTTAGTGAAGTGCAGTAGAACTACCCTTCGAATTGCAGTAAATAACTTGGTCTGGACATGCGGGGTCCTATATCTGGGGCGGTGGTGCTAGCTATTTACTGGTCCTTAGCTTCCAATACACGGACGTATCGACATTTATTAGTGTTGAGTTCGCTATTAATTAACTTAAATAAAATGTGAACTTTAATGCTGTTTTAAAGTGATCAATTTTAAGATGAGGCCAATGGAAATGGAGCGGCTTGGAACAACCCTTCAACTTGCAGTAAATAACTTGGTCTGGACGCACGGGGTCCACTATCTGGAGCGGTGGTGCTAGCTATTTACGGGTCCTTAGCTTCCAATACACGGACGTATCGACATTTATTAGTGTTCAGTTTGCTATTAGGTGACTTAAATAAAATGTGACCTAATGCTGTCTTTAAAAGAGATCTGTATTAAAATGTGTACGAAAGAAATGGAGTGTTTTGGAACTACCCTTCAACTTGCAGTAAATAACTTGGTCTGGACGCACGGGGTCCACTATCTGGGACGGTGGTGCTAGCTATTTACGGCTCCTTAGCTTCCAATACACGGACGTATCGACATTTATTAGTGTTGAGTTTGCTATTAATTGACTTAAATAAAATGTGCACCTAATGCTGTTTAAAATTGATCAGTTTTAAGATGAGACCAATAGAAATGGAGTGTTTTGGAACTACCCTTCAACTTGCAGTAAATAACTTGCTCTGGACACGCGGGGTCCACTATCTGGGGCGGTGGTGCTAGCTATTTACGGGTCCTTAGCTTCCAATACACGGACGTATCGACATTTATTAGTGTTGAGTTCGCTATTAGGTGGCTGTTTCTGACGTACCGAAATAAAAGGTGAAGGAAGCTATTTATTGGCCGTGTGGTACTGGCTCAGAATAGCATCATAGCGTATATAGTGAGTGTGAATAATTTGTCCTTCGATTTGAAAAAGGCGCGTCGCGTCCAGTAATAGAGTGCAGTCAATGTATGTATGTATGTATACCGGGTGTAAGGGACAACGTCCCGCAAACTGATAGGGGATGTTTAGTCAACGACACTGAACAACTTCCACTAAGAAATTCTTTCAGGAACTGAAAAAAAAATTTGGCTTTTCCATACAAAATGTTCACCTCTATGAGACAATTTGTATGGAAAAACCAAATTTATTTGACTCTTCCTGAAAGAATATCCTGGTGATAATTGTTCAGTGTCGTTGACTGAGCAACCCCTATCAGTTTGCGGGACGCTGTCCCTTACACTCGGTATTGACCACTACAAGACGTATGTGTAGGTATATTTACCAATGCAGCCGCCAAACGTGGTTTGTACGGCAAATATCCGTCCATAGAATGAGACCAAGCCCACCCAGCAATGAACTTCTAGTTGCTATAATACATATGTATAGATAGGTAGTCCTTTGAATTTATGAAAGCATTTCTCTTATTACAGCAAGTAAAGTTACATATTTCCATCCTGTATGTTAAAGCCTACTTGGTATTCAAGCCGCGTGTACCAACTTCGTCAAGGAAGTATTAAAATAGCTCTCTATTCCCGAGACCGTTTGTACTAAAATAAAGCACTTAAAAGTAATTCTGTCTGTCTGTGCGTCACCTTTACGTGAGTTAACTGTTAGAAAAACCCACATACATAAAAACAGGTTCGTACCCCTAAAGGTTAGGCACAGCGTCAGCGGCCTCATAACAGCCGTTTGAGAGATTTTTGTAAGTAATCATTACTTCGACACCATTGGAGAATATTCTTATTACGATGGTAGTTTTTCACGTGAAATATGTACCTACCAATGTGCTAATTGTTTTAGAATTAGAATTTTAAAATAGTCCAGTGTTTTTTGAGTTTATTCATAGTGATCAAAAATACAAATATATTTTCCCTTTTTATTAAATATGATTTACAAATATAAAGAACATACATAAAATCACGCCTTTATCCCTTACGGGGCAGAGCGTTAAACGCCTCGTAAAGAGCGCTTCCGCCACGTCTGACAAAATTGAGGGCAATTTTAGATTGTAATTTGTATTGCTACAGTGACAGGTTGTCAGCCCATCGCCTACATTACAATACACTGTAAACCCTCGAGTCCCTTTTGCTGATTTCTACATCATGCCCGGGATTAAGGGCAGCTGGAACATTCTATGTTTTTCTATCTCTCTCTGTCCAGCATGGAAGATATTAAAGATAAGATAAGATATATAGATAAAGAATCCGTTGTAAAATAAATAGGAAAAGGCACGAGTATGAAGCTAGATATAAATAGAACATCTATATTATCCTAGGGCCGGGCATGATGTCAATTCGGCCCCCGGAAAGGGTTGTTAGTCTTACAACGTTCAAACTTTAGATTTATTGAGATATTATTTATGCCGTCGATGAATTTATTTCGGCCTCACTCTGCTTTCCAATGGGTTTTGCTTATTATTTGAATCCGGAAAATATTTTCTATAAGTAGATATTTTCCTCGAGGACTGGCCGGAGGAAGCACAGGATAGAGAGTCGTGGAGAGACCGGAGAGAGGCCTTTGCCCAGCAGTGGGACATTAACGGCTAGACAAGACAAGACAAGAAGATATTTTATATCTTTTATGTATATTTTTCTACATTACAATCTAAAATTGCCCTCAATTTTTGTCAGACGTGGCGAAAGCGCCTTTTACGAGGAGTTTGACGCTCTGCCTACCCCGTAAGGGATAAAGGCGTGATTTTATGTATGTATGTATATTTTTATTGCGTAAGTGTAGTAACTACGAATACAAACTAGTTAGGAGGTTAGATAGGTAATGTAAATATAAAAAGAACTACTGTAATTATCAAGTTCTATTTTTTTAAATTCAATTTAAGTGCCAATAAATAGGAAATCGTAACTTTTCAGTCAATCAGATGATGTAGCCTACATTGTCCTTATCAGGTAGGAATTAATCTCACAAAATTATACAGTTATACTAAATTATAATACACATAGGTTACACAGTACTTATATATACATACATATAATCACGCCTTTATCCCTAATGGGGTAGGCAGATCGTAAACGACCTAAACAAAGGCCGTTCTGCCACGTCTGACAAAGTCTTGAGGAAACAAGAAAGATTTGTACGCATTTTGCTGTAGTGACAGGTTGTCAGCCCATCGCCTAAATTACAATATACTGAAACCCTCGGATCCCTTAGCTGGTTTTTACAGCATGCTCGGGAGGAAATGCAGCTGGCACATTCTATATTTTTCTCTCACTCCCAGTCCAGCGTGGAAGATACTAGTACGTATATATACGTAGTAGAAATCAAACACAGAACCTGAAAATCGAAATCCTACAACCTCACACTACATAGGTAGTCAGGTATTGATGTCCTCTAATCTCGACAAACTAAACATAGTATAACCATAACCAGGCTATCGCCGTAATAAAAAGAAATCCCAGTTTATTGCGTTGGCTCCTAACGCAATCTTCTAGTGATCCATTGACAGTCTTATAAATCTTGGAGTTGCCGCTGAATGCTCCACACAAAGGCTTAGGCTGTGCAGACCAACTGCATAGTAAAGAAATCCCAGTATATTGCGTTGGCTCCTAACTCAATCTTCTAGTGATCTATTAACAACCTTATAAATCTTGGAGTTGCCGCTGAATGCTCCACACAAAGGCTTAGGCTGTGCAGACCAACTGCATAGTAAAGAAATCCCAGTATATTGCGTTGACTCCTAACGCAATCTTCTAGTGATCCATTGACAGTCTTATAAATCTTGGAGTTGCCGCTGAATGCTCCACACAAAGGCTTAGGCTGTGCAGACCAACTGCATAGTAAAGAAATCCCAGTATATTGCGTTGACTCCTAACGCAATCTTCTAGTGATCCATTGACAGTCTTATAAATCTTGGAGTTGCCGCTGAATGCTCCACACAAAGGCTTAGGCTGTGCAGACCAACTGCATAGTAAAGAAATCCCAGTATATTGCGTTGACTCCTAACGCAATCTTCTAGTGATCCATTGACAGTCTTATAAATCTTGGAGTTGCCGCTGAATGCTCCACACAAAGGCTTAGGCTGTGCAGACCAACTGCATAGTAAAGAAATCCCAGTATATTGCGTTGACTCCTAACGCAATCTTCTAGTGATCCATTGACAGTCTTATAAATCTTAGAGTTGCCGCTGAATGCTCCACACAAAGGCTTAGGCTGTGCAGACCAACTGCATAGTAAAGAAATCCCAGTGTATTAAGTTGGTTCCTAACTCAATCTCCTAGTGATCCATTGACGGTCTTATAAATCTTGGAGTTGCCGCTGATTGCTCCACACAAAAGCTTAGCCTTTGCAAACGGACCGGACTATTTTTTCAACAAGGTTGGTTTGGATGAGACTGGGGAAGTCTTCAGTAATTCGCTGGAAGATTTGCTTATCTAATCACAATAAGAAGAACATACAAAGTACGTTTAAAGCTTCCCAAATATATTAATAGTGTTCTACTGATAGAGTGTTAGTATACCCTCGTAATAAAAAAAGAATAGCTTTTCCCGAGGAACGTGGTATGTCAAATATAAATATTAATTGTTCGGCGTCAGTTTTGTATGGAAGGTATTTTTCTTCATATGCGTATACGCTCTATCATCGAAGTAATATGCGAGTGTCGTAATTGCTTCGCGTTTTTTGACTGCAACTCATATATTTGATAAGTATTTCTGAAGTCGTTATACATTCGACTTGCGGTCGGTCTGTTACCCCGCTTAGGCGCTGATAAGAGTTTATTCAAGCGAATGTTTCTAGCGAGCCAGTGGAAAGAAAATAACCCTGAAAGCGCTCTTAATCCACGCTTATCAGAACTCGGACGATAAGCGCAAGATTGTCTCTACAGAGGAAAATTGTTTAGAATTTTACTTCGCCTTTTAGTCTACGTTTAAATAGCACAGCAAGTAAAACGATTAAACCTTCTTCAAAAGGCGTTGGCGACATCGCGGCATCGTTGACAAAAGTAAGCTAAAATTCAGTGTCCAACAGAATTTGCCCTACTTTGTAGGAAAGAATCACTATATCCTAGATTAATAGATTTAAACCAGATTAGACCTCTACGCGGAGTGACCACAAGCCTTGACGTAGAAGACTACATCCTAAGTTCGAAATATTTTTGTCTTTCGTAACTTATCATTATCAACCTATACTTATCTTGTTGCCGTTTCCATACTATGAGATTTAATTGTTGCAGTATCATTGAAATTATATTTCTGTGACGCAATTCATAATAATTGCACGAGAAAACACTTCCTTATACGTACCCGTAGAGGAAAACATGGTGTACTTAAATGTATTTTATGATGTCACACATAATGAGCGCATTAACGTGATGTAAGGCTTGGCATTTCTTTTATTATTATTAAAGACAGTAAAAAATACAAAAGCAGTTTCACAAAAAAAATGCGAACGAAGCTAAGCTGCAGGATTGGCAACTAACCTGGCAGAAGTCTAATCTAATAGATTAAATTGGGTCTGGTTTCCCTTCTGTGTTGCAGAAGTCAGATGGCAGTCGCTCTGTATAAAAAACAGTACCCTCGTTCAATTCCCTAGATTAGGTAGGCGACCCCGAGAATCTAGGGAAATGATGAAGGACAAGCTAAGCTGTAATTTAGTATCATATCAACTCAAAATATGTATTCTTGGAATAATTAATAACGATAGGTACTATAATACACAAGTAAACGACTGATAATAAAAACTTGTGCGGAAAAAGAAAACGTAATGTCATGACGTCACACATTACGTGCGCATGAGTGTGATGTTTGTTTAGCATTCTGTTTATGTTGATGTACAGTCAACATCGGAAGGAGATAAGCTCAGCTGTCCAAATAGAAGAAGGATGTTGCAAAACATTTGTTTTTAGAATAGTTTTATTGTACACTTGACTGCAACTGCTTGCTAGACCTTTAGATTAATCCGTCAATATTTCTGAGGATTAGATAAAGCAAAAGTCGCTATTGCGAGGCTGGCAAGAAAAATTGTCTTTATTACCTTCTTCTTCTTAGCGAGTCGATTCTCGAGTCGAACAACGACCGAACTATCGAACCCTGGTGTCAGAGTTTTCAAACCGCCTAGTAGCACAGTTATTAAGCCTCTTACATGGTTTGAGTAACTACCACTATCAAAGACAGCGGCCGGAACCGACGGCTTAACGTGGCCTCCGAAGCACGGCATCCTTTTACTTTTCGGTCAATCAGGTGTTTCAGCCTGCAATGTCCTAACCAAACTGAAGAAAACCTCACAAAGTGGTAAATTGACAGATATCAACTTTGTGTGTCCCCCTGGGAATCGAACCTCCGGATCGTAATCCCATGGGTCTGACCAGTAGGCCACGGAAGCAGTTCTTTATTACCTTTGACACGGAAGCAAAGCTAAGCAACTATTACCGTGGGAAAAGTAATCTTAATATCTATGACGACACGTTAAGAGCGAGTTAACGTCTCTGTCCTATTAATATGATATTGTAATACAAAATAAACAATAGGGCTAGCATTGAAAAAAAAAATCTGTTTAAGTTTAATTTGTATATGCTAAGCTACTCGTAGACCAATCCCGATTTTTCTAATTTGTACAGATAATTCACAATATTTTACAGAACGTTTATTTAAGTTTAAATTTTATAACATGTTTTAGAATTTAAGATGATTAGATTACGAATCGTTTTATATTTGTTTGACTGTACATTATCGTTGTGCGTGTGTCCGAAAACCAAACCGAAATATGGCATTGACATTATTGTTGAAGATCAACTGTGACGTATTTACATATTAAATTAAATCCTCTTTGTTATTTGAATAAACATTCAGATAATTGAAATTAAATTGGTCGTTTATCACATAATCAAGTGACGGTTATGCGCGAGACATAAATTTATTGCTGGTAACTGGTTTTAGGCACTTTAAGGTTTCTGTTTCATTCACGTAGAATTCGTGTTGTAGAAAAACTATTAAAGGGTCCGCTAAGACTATTTCAAGTCATAGCTTGCCTTAATAGTCTTACATACATACATATAATCACGCCTTTATCCCTAATGGGGCAGGCAGAGCGTAAACGATCTAAATAAACGTCGTTTTTAGGGTTATTTAAAGTAGATTTGTAGGTATATTGCTGTAGTGACATGTTGTCAGCCCATCGCCTACATTACAACATACTGAAACCCTCGGATCCCTTAGCTGATTTTTAGAGCATGCCCGGGAGGAGATGCAGCTGGCACATTCTATGTTTTTCTCTCGCTCCCAGGCCAGCATGATAATAATAGTCTTCCCATTTAAAATGTTTATGAGAGAACAACAATCAATCAAAATCAATGTTTTTCACTCATCCATATCAGATCCGTATCCAATTCTTATCAGCTTAAAATGTATAAGCCACGTATAGGCATAAATGCATAAGTTGTCAAACAATTATTAAAAAGGCCAAATCAGATTCAAATTGGATATGAATCTAATATGGCTGATTGCATAAAGCCGACAAGAATTTTACTTCTCATCTACCTTATGTATAATCTGTAACAACCCAAGTAATAATGGTCGTTTTTCCGTTTGTTTCAGGTTATTTATTATTTAAGGAATTCTGTGAACAGACGTCGGAGGAGCCTGTGCCACAATTAAAATTTTATGAAGAGGTAACCGACCGCACATATAAAATGCATTGCATGATACGTTCCACCTGTGTTGCCAGCTCTTCAAGCTTTATTAAAAGTAGTAATAATAATTAAAAATCTGTTCTACATCAACAATGAGAATTATAAGACTTCATTTATCATACAAACAGCATAGCTTAGTGCTAGCTTCGTGGACCATAATTTTAACTACCTTTGTTGTAATGAGAGCAGAAGTTAGGAAGAAATCTCTTTCTACCGAGTGACCTCCACTCGAACACCTTTTGATCAATCAGGACAGAAAATAAAAATAAAATAAGCGACATCCTACTAAAAATTATTGTATTAATATTCAGACTATCGATATAGTTGTATTATTTTGTATCTTACGTGACTAGTTGTTAATAATTATGGTGCATAGAAAATTATAATAAACGTCTAGTATTTTGTCAACAGTTTATTTTATCCTCCGTCGTTGGCAACACAGCATTTCACAGCCGCTTTATTAACATTTCTACTCATTTCCTTTTCAGATAAAATTATATGAAAAACAAGAATGCCTAGAAGAGAGGCGGCGGATTGCGAGGGATATTTATGACAATTTTATTATGAAGGAACTATTAGCACATTCACATGTAAGTAATTTTGTTATTATCTATTTCAGAAGTAGTAAAAAGATGACTATGATGTGTATACAATGAAGTAAGGCAATGACTAATATTCATCAATGAGGCACCACCTCGGTAGCTCAGTTGGCAGAGCGATTTAACGGTGTTCAATTGTACATACATACTTACATACATACAATCACGTCTTTATCCCTAATGGGGTAGGCAGAGCGTAAACGACCTAAACAAACGCCGTTTCGCCACGTCTGACAAAGTTTTGAGGTTTATTTAAGATAGATTTGTAGGTTCAATGGTCGCAGGTTCAAATCCTGCCCGAGGCGAGATTTCATTTCAAATACAAATAGAGTTTGCAAACCCTGGAAGTTCAATAAAAATATGCCTAACAAACTAACAAGTAGGTAATTTGCAACTTAATATTTATCTTACTACTTGTTCGCCTGGCCTATTTACGTATAAATAATGGTCAAAGTCTTAGAATAACTTACCCACCAGTACATGCAAGTCAAGGACTTCGGTTGTATCTACATGGCCGCCGCCAGAAAACTTGGGGGATGACAAGCGTATCTGGCTTGCCGAAGATTTAGTGGAGTTAGTTCTGTGACAGGACTTCCTGGAGGTGTCGAAGGCTGTTGAGATGTATTACTGAGCGATACTAGTGCTGAGTCTGGGAATCAGCAATAGTATTGTGCATCTTTGTGAAGATAGCCGATAAATAAAAATAATTCCAAAGGAACTTATGATTTCTTGTTAGAGCCTGCACTATATCACAAATCTCAACTTTAATTGAAGGAAAACAAAAAGTTAAATTTCAATATATTATTGCCGTGATTCATGTAAGATAAAGCATTGCTTGCAATGTAGCGCAAATAGGACTACAAATGCGTACCTAACCTAAGACAAAAACAATTAGGAGTAAACGCTACCGAATACGATTAGATAAAACTCTACTTATCTGCAAATTCAGATTATTGTAATAAAGATATAAAATACTAGCACAGTATAACCATTTCAGATAAACAATCTTTTTAAGTAAAAAGTAATTTTATAAAGTTATCAGTCTCGTGTAGAGTAGAGACACAACTTGAGAGTCCCTAGCATTGAAGTAGGAATATGAGATAACTGTATACATATACATTTCACATTTGATATTTCTGTATTTTTTGTATTTATCCTACGAATTCAGACATAACCCAGACTTACGATTGAACCTAGACGGTTTTAGTTTTACGATGCAAGGGATATGCATGCAGTCTTCTTACTGTTTTATTATACTCAGAATATGCTCATACATAGATTTGATTAAATGGGACGCTCTAGTAATGTAGTGACTTTACTGCCTATTTTAGTTTTTATTGTCTCAATAAGCGTGTCTGATACGCTCTTAGCCAGTAATTTGATAGAGTCCATGACGGAATTTAGCTGAAATGTCTTTTATAAGGGTCATTTTTCGACCAAGAGACAGTTGAAAATCTGAAAATGATTCTGCAACGTAAGTTTTTAATCATTCCCACTGAAAATGCAAGTAAAATCTTCACACAGGTGCAAAATCGGTAATCATTAAAATTTTCACGTTTTTTAAACACACCTTTCTTACACCGTTTTTACACCTTCTGATTTATACTTCCTCGTTTGTATCATTTATAACCGCGTGTTGATTACTGTTGATACTGTTTATAACTAACGGGTCTGTTCAAACATATTTGTTTTGGTTCGCGAGATGGTTTGTTGTGATGGTGAAGCTGGTTGCATCAACGAACTACGTGGGCACTTGGTTACTTAGGTCTTCGTCACTCGGGTATTGAGATAACACCTAAATTAAACTGATCATAAAGCATGTGCCGGCGTTGAGTTCAAGCCACATTTTTTTGTGTTAGTGGTACCTTTACTACATTTACCTTTAGCAATGAATATCTGTTACGGTAGATTGTAACTGACTCGTGTGTGAAAATAGATTATCCATTATTTAAATACACTTCCCACACATAGCCGACTTATACGCCGCTTGTACGACTCCTAGTGAAAGAGATGGGTTGGTGTTAATTAAACACAACACACACAGGTCACTAGGGTAGCAAAAGTCACTTGATTCGTAGCCCTCAGTCTCGTCACGTCCCAACGCAAACAGTAATGAGAGCTCGTTAGCGCTCTGGTACCCGGAGAACCCTTAATACTCTTACAACTCGAAGCGACCGCAGAATTGAGCTTTGATTACAAAAAAATAGATTTTTTATTGTTTAAATACATTTTCTACACGTCATAGTCGACTTATACGCCGCTCATACGACACCTAGTGAAAGAGATGGGGTGGTGTTAATTAAACACAGCGCACACAGGTCACTAGGGTAGCAAAAGTCACTTGATTCGTAGCCCTCAGTCTCGTCCCAACAGGTCCCACTGCAAACAGTAATGAGAGCTCGTTAGCGATCTGGTGCCCGGAGAACCCTTAATACTCTTACAACTCGAAACTTCCGCAAAATTGAACTTTTATCCATTGTTTAAATACATTTCCTACACGTCATAGTCGACTTATACGCCGCTCATACGACACCTAGTGAAAGAGATGGGTTTGTATTAATTAAACACAGCACACACAGGTCACTAGGGTAGCAAAAGTCACTTGATTCTCAGCCCTCAGTCTCGTCACGTCCCAACAGGTCCCACTGCAAACAGTAATGAGAGCTCGTTAGCGCTCTGGTGCCCGGAGAACCCTTAATACTCTTACAACTCGAAACTTCCGCAAAATTGAACTTTTATCCATTGTTTAAATACATTTCCTACACGTCATAGTCGACTTATACGCCGCTCATACGACACCTAGTGAAAGAGATGGGGTGGTGTTAATTAAACACAGCACACACAGGTCACTAGGGTAGCAAAAGTCACTTGATTCGTAGCCCTCAGTCTCGTCCCAACAGGTCCCACTGCAAACAGTAATGAGAGCTCGTTAGCGCTCTGGTGCCCGGAGAACCCTTAATACTCTTACAACTCGAAGCGACCGCAGAATTGAGCTTTTATCCATTGTTTAAATACATTTCCTACACAAGGTCGACTTATACGTCGCTTATACGACTCGTAGTGAAAGAGATGGGGTGGTGTTAATTAAACACAGCACACACAGGTCACTAGGGTTGCAAAAGTCACTTGATTCGTAGCCCTCAGTCTCGTCCCAACAGGTCCCACTGCAAACAGTAATGAGAGCTCGTTAGCGCTCTGGTGCCCGGAGAACCCTTAATACTCTTACAACTCGAAGCGACCGCAGAATTGAGCTTTGATTACAGGAAAATGGATAATCCATTGTTTAAATACACTTCCTTCCTGCGATCCACCTATTTGATGTTCCGTTGCCAAGATACCATAAAATGCAGACTTCGTCCTTATTAATCTTGGCTGCTCAAGTAAAAGAGCAATGTGGCGAAAACCTTGGTACATTGCTTCCGAATTTCCTTATAGCTTCCGTATGTATTTCAAAGGGAATATTTACTACCATGTGAATTTGCAAATATATATCATCATCTCCTTAGCCTTATCCCGTATCTCACGGGGTCGGCTACCTAATCTAGGGGATTGAACGTGGGTACTGGTTTTTACACAGAGCGACTGCCATCTGACCTCCGCAACCCAGAAGGGAAACCAGACCCAATCCTAGATTAGGTCAGAGTTTTCAAGCCGCCAATGCTCAGCACGGCCCTCTGACATGGCTTACCGACTAATATCTACGGTATTAAACTATAGTAACCGGGACCAACGGCTTAACGTGCCTTCCGAAGCACCGAAAAAGCGGCGAGTAAACGCACATATGAAATACGAACACCTAATAACACATTGGTACGTGGTGGGATTCGAACCACGACCTCCACGCTCAGGAGGCAGCGGCCCTATCCACTACACCATCGGGCTTTTTGAATTTGCAAATATATATATCGTAACGTAAAGTGAATTTACCGGCTGTATACGATGACAAAGATAAATAGATTTGGGAGATTTATTCCGATGTCTTCATTCTAATCAGTACCTACTGACTGACACGGCGCAAAGCGAGTCGAGCTCATCCCAAATTTAATACATAAAAGGCAGAGATCTTGTCAAATCCTTTCACAGATATTTGTGTGCCACTTCATCCACTTCTTAAGGGTGGCGGCTATTTTCAGCTCAACTTTCTGAACAAGGCGAACCAGCACTTATCTTCACGAAATCTTTAAAACACAAATAACCTATCTATCTCATTTCTTGGTTTTAACAGCGTTATCCCAGTGTTTGCAATAGATTCAAACTGGTGCAGGAATATTTACGAATGTTTGGAACTGGTTATAATAAATATGCATGCTGGACTGGAAGCTTCCATGCTGGACTGGGAGTGCCAGCTGCATCTCCTTCCGGGCATGCTGTAAAAACCAGCTAAGGGATTCGAGGGTATATTGTAATTTAGGCGATGGGCTGACAACCTGTCACTACAGCAATATCCAGTTCTATCTTAAACAACCCTCAAAACTTGTCAGACGTGGCGGAACGACCTTTGTTTGGGTTGTTCACGCTCTGCCTAACCCATTAGGGATACAGGCGTGATAGTATGTATGTATGGACAACTGCGTTACCTAGGTACAAAGTCAGAATTAATTTAGGTGTTAGTGGCCATAAAAGTCCACCTGCAATCGATGAATGTTTCGCTAATCAGGTCATTCTTTCGCGCCTTTGTTCTAATTTGCATTGTTTTTCCTTGCCTACTTGACTCACGATTGGTTATTTATTACACCGCTCTAAGAAAAAACTGCGAACTCATGGACCTCTTTCGTCATTACGACATTTTCTTTGAACCTCCGCGGGCCGCGTGCCGTAGCTTTAGTCAAGGCTTTAAATGAAAGTGGCGAAAAAAGGAAAGGTTTCTTCCATGCTGGACTGGGAGCGAAAGAAGAACATAGATTCTTCCGTGCTGGACTTGGAGCGAAAGAAAAACATAGAACGTGCCAGCTGCATTTCCTCCCGGGCATGCTGTTAAAACCAGCTAAAGGATCCGAGTATATTGTAATTTAGGCGACAGGCTGACAACCTGTCACTACAGCAATATACCTACAAATCTATCTTAAATAACCCTCAAAACTTTGTCAGTCGTGGCCGATAGACTTTTGTTTAGGTCGTTTACGCTCTGCTAACCCAATAGGGATAAAGGCGTGATTGTATGTATGTATGTATGAAAAAAGGAACTAAAGCCGCCACCAACTTCATTTTGACTGCCTCCGTGGTCTAGTGGCCTCCATGAAGCTATGGGCTCCTGATCCGGAGGTCCTGGGCTCGATTCCCAGGCGGGGTCACCAAGTCGATCTTTGTCAATTTATCACTTTGTGAGACTTTCCCCAGTTTGGATAGGACATTATAGGCTGAGTCACCTGATTGTCTGAAAATAAAAAAGGATACCGTGCTGCAGAGGGTACGGTAGCTGTCTTTGATAGTGGTCGATACTCACAAATCATGTTAGAGGCCTAATAACTGTGCTACTAGGCGGTTTCAAAACTCCGACACCAGGGTTCATCGGTACGTTGTTGGTCTCGAAAACCCACTCCCTAAGAAGAAGATAACGCCATTTTTAACAGTTCTCCCATCATGCAGCGGCCCCGCCCACATTCATTTAAAAAGCCTTGTACTGTATGTCCTGCGCTGACTTTGATGCCTTTGTGTTCCCCCACTTTGAATCGGGCTGGCCTAATTGCAAGTATTTCCCCTGAAACTCGGAGACATAGGGCAGGTGCCCCGGTTCTGGCCAGTGTACCTTTTTAGGCCACTTTATTTATCAAATTATTGTATAAGCATTTCAATAAGCGCAAGACTTTATAAATTCAATTCATATAACTGTACTTATTCATAAATTCTATAAAAAAATACTTGACTACTACACTTTTTTTTGTTCTCAATTCCTGTTGTTTTTGTTTTATGTGCAATAAAGAATATATCTATCTATCTTAATACAATTTAAAAAAACAATGAATGTCCCGAAACATGTCGTGAAGTACGCGACTTATATTCCAAAGTAAATTCCCGTTATTAAAATCTTTATTAAGAATAGACATTCTTAATGTATAGTGAGACCACTCAAGTTTAAATAGTTAGATTTTTTTACAAATGAACTAAAATATCAAGTGGCCAAAAATGGTCTTAAGATGGCCAAAACCGAGACACCTGCCCTAGATATTATGTCAACTCGCGTATCGAGACAGATCTTGATATGACCTAATTACAGAGAATTTTTCACTGGAGGAGGCTTTGCTAAGATCGCTAATTTCAATCGCTCTTAAGAATAGGCTAAGGAATGTTTTTAATATCGTCCTTATACAGTCTCAGGAAAAAAATGATAATTTGATCACGAGTAAAACGTTTTCTTTTTTAGCTGAATTTATTTTGACGTCGGATTATTATTTGTTTCAGGATTATTCAAAGGAATGCGTAGCACATGTACAAAAATATTTAATGAAGCATGAAGTGCCACCGAATCTATTTGAGGTAATTAATCTATATACAAAGAGTAAAAAAATAGCTGGCTATTTTTTGGGTGTGATTCTACCCATTAAACTGAACAACTTTAAGAGAAAAATAATGGCCCTTCCATACAAATGGTGTCAGAGCGGCTCAAGTCAATTAGTATGCGAAGTCCAAATTTTTTTTCTTCATATTTTGACCGATGTTCCTTGGGGATAGTTGTTCAGTTTCATAGGTAGAATCACACCCTAAAATATGGCCAGCATTTTTTTTACTCCCGGTATAACTTTTACTAACACATGTTGTGAAATGTGGAAGTGTTACCTGTACACTTATCTTATCATCACTGTTTCAGCCCTACATTGAGGAAATTTTTCAACACCTACGAGGAGAGCCATTTAAATTGTTTTTAGAAAGGTATGTAACACGAGCTACCTATTTTCAAGTAGTAATAACATACCTAGTTAATGTCTTCACTATAAATAGAAAATACAGAAAGCAAAAGTGCGAAGAAGATCACAAGACTGGCAGTGCATTTATTTGCATTGTTAGACTACTACGTAAATAGTTTTCTATTCAATAAGGTTTGCATAGAACTGAGTACTGAGTCTACAAGACCGTATTGTATATGTGTACATAACTTTTTTTTTTTTTTTTTTCAATGGCATATTTCTTGACTGTTGTTTTTTTGCAGTGATAAATACACGAGATTTTGCCAATGGAAAAACTTAGAATTAAACATTCAACTAACGATGAACGACTTCAGCGTACATCGTATCATCGGACGAGGCGGTTTCGGAGAGGTAAAAAGCTTCTAGTAATTTACGTATTATATGTTTTTTAGTTTCGAATTATATGTTTTTCTTATAAATAAAGAGTATGATGGGGACGGTGTAACGAAAACTTAAAGGAGTTCCTCCCTAGTCAACGAAGCTAAACAACTTTCACATAAAATTTCATCTAAAAAACAAAAGCGCTATGATGACTTCCCTGAACAAAATTATCCCTTCGAATAGAAATATTTACATACATTCCTACAACACCCTATAAAGTATATTATTCCAAAGCACAATATCAACCTTTTTGCTGATAAGTCAAGAATACAAAAGTGAAAGTTTCAAGCCGCCAAATACCACCTACGTAGCTTAAGCTTACTTTATTACTTTACTAACCTTTCCCCAGTTTTAGCGTCATAAATACACACACCGTAACATGTAAACTCTTTACATAAGATATTATCATTCCACCTTATACTCAATGTAATTTGGCGTGTTTTCTTTGTGGTGTGATGGTGAAAACACTTCCCTCTGATATTTAGCACCGCCCTGGGGCGTAAATCTGAAACAGGGTCGTAAGGGAAGTAAATGTCCTATGTAAATGAGTTTTTTTCACTTTGTTGTATGGCTTATAAAAGTAAGCTTTTAAAAGAGGAAAGATTCGTATGTTTGACTTTATACTGGCTTTTCGAACCGCTGCGCTGTTTCATTTGCGGCTTAATGACTATACCATGAGAACGAGACGTTTTCCCAAAGTTCTTTTTATAGCGTATGGATTGTCTGGATAATGTTAAGTAACTATTGAATAGATTTCTACTCTATCAGTTAGGTTCAGTAGCTATCATCAGTACAAACTTCTTTAGTTTTGAGCTGGATGTGTATGTGTGTTTCCTATGTGTTTATTGCAATCAAAATGACGATCTAAGAAGCAACCGGCATTGATTTCGCCGCTCAGGTGAGAGCCGCGGTAGTTTAGGTGGCTAAAGCTTTTGGACGCAGAAAGTATTCCAAAGATGCAGGTTCAAATTGTCCCTGCGGTTGAAATTTTGATTTAATGTTTTTCTTATTTTGGAAATATGTGTATTTTTGTTTGTGTATTAACATTAATTTGTGATGCCAGGTATACGGGTGTCGGAAAGCGGACACGGGCAAGATGTACGCGATGAAATGCCTCGACAAGAAACGCATCAAAATGAAACAAGGCGAGACCCTTGCCCTCAACGAGAGAATCATGCTATCTCTAGTCAGTACTGGGGTAAGTGTTTTTCTATTTAATACTTGCAAAATCTTGATGACAGGCGTACGGGTATACGGTACGGTCTGCGTGATGGTAAGCAGGCACCACAAACTTAACACTTCATATTCCAGACTTGATCCTAGTGCAACAGTTAAGCGCGTTATCCAGATCCAGAGACCATAGATTGTCGTTTAGAAATTAATTAAATTCAAAGATTGTACATTTTTTTTTAACAGATGTAGGAATTTCTATGTGCAGTTTGCGCGAAATGATAAATTATTATAGTGTAGTATTCCTAAGTGCCATCACATGTAACATATAGCAAATGAAGATGTTTTAGTGCTGATATGCCAGCCAACAGCACCTCTGCTCTGACATATCCGGCACATTTTAATACACAACTGTTATGATCTGAAATTCCATTATACAGTAGCAAACGATCCACCGCTGCCATTGTGAACGATACAATCTGTGCCTTTTGCAAACTATTCACTTCGGCCTTTGTTCGGCGATACATTATAGTAGAGATATTCTACGCCTATTTAGATAGATAGATAAACTCTTTATTGCGCATAAATCGTACAGTTTGGAAAAGTGTGAGCAAAGGCGGCCTTATCTCTTCCAGACAACCCTGCATTTAATAAAGAAAACATATTTAAATTATTTACGGGGTAGACAGAGCAGCAACGGGCCAAATAAAGGATGTTTCCGCCACTTTTAAGTTTGGAGGAGTATTTTAAATGTGACTGCGTATGATTAATTGATTGATTGATGATTTTAGTGGCAATTAGGTAATGGTCGCGAATAGTAAGTCCATCGCTGAAATTGCTGATAGGTACTTTACAGTATGTCCGGGAAAAATGTGACTGGTACATTTTAATACATAACTGTTATGATCTGAAATTCCATTATTGAACAGCAGCTATTGTGAACGATACAATCTGTGCCTTTGCAAACTATTCACTTCGGCCTTTGTTCAGCGATACATTATAGTAGAGACATTCTACTCCTATTTACGGGGTAGATAGAACAACAACGAATGTTTCCAAATAAAGAATGTTTCCACCACGTTTAAATTTTGAGGAGTATTTTAAATGTGACTGCGTATGATTAATTGATTGATTGATGATTTTAGTGACAATTAGGTAATGGTCGCGAATAGTAAGTCCATCGCTGAAATTACTGCTGGGTACATTACAGTATGTCCGGTAAAAATGTGACTGGTACATTTCAATACACAACTGTTATGATCTGAAATTACATTATTGAACAGCAGCTATTGTGAACGATACAATCTGTGCCTTTTGCAAACTATTTATTTCGGCCTTTGTTCAGCGATACATTATAGTAGAGAGATTTACGCCTATTTATGGGGTAGACAGAGCAGCAACGGGCTAAATAAAGAATGATTCCGCCACGTTAAAATTTTGAGGATTATTTTAAATGCGACTGCGTATGATTAATTGATTGATTGATGATTTTAGTGACAATTAAGTAATGGTCGCGAATAGTAAATCCATCGCTGAAATTGCTGCTAGGTACTTGACAGTATGACCGGCAAAAAAGAGACTGGTATATTGTTATACATAACTGTTTTGATCTCAGAATTTCATTATAGAACAGCCGCCATTGTGAACGATACAATCTGTGCCTTTACCAAACTATTCACTTTCGGCCTTTGTTCAGCGATACATTATAGTAGAGCGAATCTACGCCTATCTACGGGGTAGACAGAGCGTCAATGACCAAATAAAAACGCTTCCACTACGATTAAATTTTATGGAGCATTGTATATAGGACTGCTTATGTTATGACTGTAGTAACACTAGTGACGAATAGTAAGCCCATTGAAATTGCAATGCATCGAAAACCTTCACTTTTACCTTTACAGTATGACCGCATAAACGATTTGCTCATGCGCCACTTTTAAGTTTGGAGGAGTATTTTCAATGTGACTGCGTATGATTAATTGATTGATTGATGATTTTAGTGGCAATTAAGTAATGGTCGCGAATAGTAAGTCCATCGCTGAAATTGCTGATAGGTACTTTACAGTATGTTCGGGAAAAATGTGACTGGTACATTTTAATACACGACTGTTATGATCTGAAATTCCATTATGGAACAACAACCATTGTGAACGATACAATCTGTGCCTTTAGCAAACTATTCACTTCTGCTTTTGTTCGACGATACGTAATAGTGGAGCGGGCCTTTCATCTGTTTTATCAAGATAACAATCCAGTCTCATAGAAAAACAAGACTGTACGGGGTAGGGAGATTGTCAATGGCCAAATAAATGTTTTCGCTGCGTCCAGTAAATTTTAAGGACTGGGAATGCATACATACATACATATAATCACGCCTTTATCCCTAATGGGGTAGGCAGAGCGTAAACGACCCAAACAAAGGTCGTTCCGCCACGTCTGACAAAGTTTTGAGGGTTATTTAAGATAGATTTGTAAGTATATTGCTGTAGTGACAGGTTGTTAGCCCATCGCCTAAATTACAATATACTGAAACCCGCGGATCCCTTAGCTGGTTTTTACAGCATACCCGGGAGGAAATGCAGCTGGCACATTCTGGAAACTGGACTGGGAATGACTGTAGTTAATTACAATATGTCATATTATTTGGCTTTCTTTGCTGGCTTTTACCGTATATCCAGGAAAGGAAGCTACTAGGTACTACATAATATTTTTTTATTGTTGCTAGTCCAGCATAGAAGTCTGATCAGTTCGACTCTTATACAACTCGCTACAGAAACTGTATTCCACCCGAAGCTCTTTAATTTAAATCTTTTGTCCTATTTATTTGTATGCAAATAAGAGCTTCCGTATTCAAAGTTGCTTGAAAGAAAGCACCATCAACACAAATGGAACAAAAAACTCAAATCTCCCAGATACGCGGAAGTTGAGATAAGGTGACTTATTCTTTCTTTAGCTCGATTTTACATTTTTAATGAAACTCCCCTAGAAACGGCGAACAAAGTGAATTTACAATTTCAAGAGGTTCCTTTTTATTCATAGAACTGCACGATTCTTCCATGCTGGCCTAGGATCGAAAGAAAAACATAGAATGTGCCAGCTGCATTTCCTCTCGTGTATGATGTTAAAACCAGCTCAGGGATTCGAGGGTTTCAGTATATCGCAATTTAGGCGATGGGCTGACAACCTGTCACTACAGCAATATACCTACAAATCTATCATAAATAATCTTCAAAACTTTGTCAGACGTGGCGAAATGGCCTTGATTATATGTATGTATGTAACTGAACGATTTTAAAATTCGCTTGTGTAAATAAACAGAAAAGCAAATTCGATTACACTCTTAGCTCCCACTGGGATTCCATCTATCGGGGTGTCATGGACATTTATACAGATAATGGAGTAGATCTAAAACAGCCAACCGGGAATCGAACCTGGTTCCTTCAGCGCAGCAGGCAGAGCAGATACAGTTTTGCTTTCATGTCGTCCAAACTTGTTAACATTTCAATGTAGCGTTGATAGGAAACCTCTTAAAATTCAGGACAACCGGGAATCGAAGCTGGTTCAGGCAAAGCAGATACAGTTTTGCTATGCGTGTCGTCAAAACTTTTCAATGTAGCGTTGGTCGGAAACCTCTTAAATTTCAGGACAAATTCTAGATAAAAGTTCGCTGAAGCTTCATGCTTTAATACAAAAGTACTCTGCAAGCTTCAACTAGGGAACACTCAGGAATAGTTCATTGGTTTCTCCGAAGCCGGTGAAGTAAAAATACTCCACGACCCAGGTCGGATGGGGCACCGGGCGATGTTTACCTTAACCAATCCGAAACACCTGCTTTATAGCTAGTACGGCATCCCATTACCCGCTAGTGTTATATTTTTGTTGAGAAGATAACGGTATAACATCGCTTTGAGAAATATTGAAAGGTACATACATAAATACATATAATCACGCCTTTATCCCTAATGGGGTAAGCAGAGCGAAAACGACCTAAACAAAGGTCGTTCCGCCACGTCTGACAAAGTTTTGAGGGTTATTTAAGATAGATTTGTAGGTATATTGCTGCAGTGACAGGTTATCAGCCCATCGCCTAATTGCAATATACTGAAACCCTCAGATCCCTTCACTGGTTTTTACAGCTTGCCCGGGAGCAAATGCAGCTGACACATTCTGTTTTTTCTCTCGCTCCCAGTCCAAAATGGAACATCGCTCCCAGTCCAGCATGGAAGGTATAACATCGCTTTGAGAAATATTGAAAGGTGCTGTGGGCTATTTGCTTGTTTCGATGCTAGTCTGTACCAGCTGTTCCTCTTCCCAGGAAAACTGAAAAGTAGCTGTAGGTTTCCCAGTAGCTGAGGGTTGCAGTGCGACGATGGGTTGGCAACTTCCTACTAAAGTAATACATATACATATAGTCACGCCTTTATCCCTAATGGGGTAGGCAGAGCGTAAACAACCTAAACGAAGGTCGTTCCGCCACGTCTGACAAAGTTTGTATGGTTATTAAAGATAGATTTGAAGGTATACATGCTGTAGTGACAGTTTGTCAGCCCATCGCCCAAATTGCTATATACTGAAACCCTCGGATCCCTTAGCTGGTTTTTACAGCATGCTCGGGAGGAAATACAGTTGGCACATTCTATGGGTTTTCTCTCGCTTGGAAGAATGTAATACATATTGATATCAGAAATGATTCTGAATATTTGTCAGACGTTCTACCTATCTCCGGAAAAAAACGCATAATTTGTATGTACGTATGTATGTAGTCAATGTGGGCTAGAATTAAACACGTTTGCACACAATATAATTTACAATCAAGCCCCTTTGAGCTGACAGCATAATAAAATCTGAGCGTAACCGACTACATGACGCCATTGCCTTGAATTCAACTTTTTCCTCTCTTTATGAGTATGTCCTCTTTTATTGGAGGGACGCAGCCTGCCCTGCCATTACAGGGGCCGCAAAAAGAATAAACAGTAATTGAATGCGTACACGAACACTGACGCAAATGATTCCTCCGGCGAGAACAGTAAACCCTACGAGAAATATATGTTACTCATACATACATAACATCACGCCTACATCCCTAATGGGGTAGGCATAGCGGCAACGATCCAAACAAAGGATATTTCGCCACTTCTGACAGAGTTTTGAGGTTATTAAGATAGATTTGTAGGTATATTGCTTTAGTCAGCCCATCGCCTGAATTGCAATATACAGAAACCCTCGGATCCTTTAGATGATTTTTACAGCATACCCGCGAAGAAATGCAGCTGGCACATTCTATGTTTTTCTCTCAGTCCCAGTCCACATGGAAGAAAAGTATATGTTACTCATCTCCGTCGATATATAAATACGCGCCAGGTCGCCAGTTTCGCTCGAGAAACAGAGTCCTGAATTGTGTCGTACGAAATAGGTTAAGGAATAAGCGGGAGTGCGCAAACTCCAAGAGTAAAGGGTGTTGTAACTGACGATGTATATGTTTGCTTATGATGAGCTCGGAATATATTTTGTGAGCAGCCGAAGCTTCGGGTTAACTTTATTTTTCTGGGTGGCTTGTTAGCTCATGTTCATTGTAATGAATTCGTGCAGAAATGAGATAAGTTGAAGACTATTTTCTTTCTCGGTCTACTGCGCATGCAGTTGGTTTATGAAGTTCAATTATTTACTGTTCAGTACACATGTATGTCAATCATAATTTATACTGTTCTATTGGTTGAAATTCATACATACTTATAATCACGCCTTTATCCCTAATGAGGTAGGTAGAGCGTAAATTACTCAAACAAAGGTCGCTCCGCTACGTCTGACAAAGTTTTGAGGGTTATTTAAGATAGATTTGTAGGTATATTCCTGCAGTGACAGGTTATCAGCCCATCGCCTAAATTGCAATATACTGAAACTCTTCGATCCCTTAGCTGGTTTTTACAGCATGCCCGGGAGGAAATGCAGCTTGCACATTCTATGTTTTTCTTTCGCTCCCATTGGTTTATGAAGTTCAATTAGGCATTTACTATTCAGTAAACAAGTATGTCAATCATAATTTATACTGTTCTATTGGTTGAAACGTAAAAGGACTTTAAAAGGAAAGAACCTTCGCATTTGTTCCTAGAACTACTGCGTATTACATACCCGCACGGAAAACGTATTTAACATGTCGTAAATAATTCTATTCACTTATCTCTACCCATCTCACACTGGAGTGGCTATGTATGCCGTTTATTAGTTCCTGTTGCAATGATTACTGGATTAGCATAGCTTATTTGAAATCGCAATTGCGTTTTAACAATAATTGTACATACATATAGTCACGCCTTTATCCCTTATGGGGTAGGCAGAGCGTAAACAACCTAAACAAAGGCGTTCCGCCACGTCTGAAAAAAAAAAATTAAGGGTTATTTAAGATAGATTTGTAGGTATATTGCTGTAGTGCCAGGTTGTCAGCCCATCGCCTACATTGCATTATACTGAAACCCTCGCATCATCTTAGCTGATTTTTACAGCATGCCCGGGAACAAATGCAGCTGGCACATTCTATGTTTTTCTCTTGCTCCCAGTCCAGCATAGAATAATAATTATAATATAGAATGTAATTAGTCCTTACGATATAGACTTTCCCAATGAAATATTTGACATACTCGAGATGCTTGGCAGGCTTGTTATAAACACAGGGAGCTATGCTGTTTTTTCACTACATTTATTCCTGATTCCTTGTACTTCTTCTGTCGTATGGGTTTTCGTGTCGATGGACCCAATGAAACTTGGAGTCAGTTAAAACCGCCTAGCAGCAGAGCTAATAGGCCTCTGACATTGTTTGTGTAACGATCACTAGCAAAGACAGCGACCGGAACCGATGGCTTAACATGCTCTCCGAAGCATTGAATATTTTTTCTAACTTTGTGTTCCTCCCTGGGAATCGAACCCAGGTCCTCTGGAACGGAAGCCCATGGCTCAAACCATTAGACCACGGACGCAGATTCCAATACGACACCCGTAGCCCCCGTAGGAAAAAATAGGCTGGTGCTATTCTGACCCACCACCACAAGGGACTTGTCCCAAATAAGTAGTTCTAACCAGATAAGTAGTGAATCAAATGGCTATCGCTTATCGATTGCCAGATGGTTTGATTCACGTCGACACTACTATCTGTGATATCTTTATTATAGTCCAGCCGTTTTGAGACTTAATATTGAAGGACCTTGTATTAATTTCGTTCAATCACCTAGATTAGGAAGCCTACCCCGTGAGATACGGGATAAGGCTAGGAAGGGAGATACTGTATTAATTTCATTTTATCCGCGTATCATTAAAAGGAAACAGTTCTGTAGGTCTGCTGTAAGAAATTTCTTTTTAGAAATAAGCAGTGCCTTTTCTGTCTTTGTTTTTTTATGTTCTGTTTTTATGATGTTTTGTGTACGATAAATTGTTAAATAAATATATAATTTTAGATTAGTTTGATCTTATCTTTAACTTCGGTATGAGTTCTTACAACAATATTATAGCTTGTTACATTTCGGCGGTGTTACAAATGTCACGAGTAAATTGACCTTACTGCAAGTAGTTGTTAGGAACAGACATGCGTATCTTGCCTTATTCTATACTTACAAATCTTAAAACACAAAATGTTGTGAATGTTATATTATAATTCAATCTAAACTTACAAACTATTTCACATTCTTAATTGAATTTAATCAATTACAGTAAAGTCATTCAAGTTTAACAATTTTACTGGAGTGCCTTCAAAGCGGAGATTTGATTCAGAGGGCACGTTAATCCATCGTTCCCGGAAGTTGTCGTTGATAATGGTCGACTCAGTAACCCACTTCATAGAAGAAGAAAGGATTGTTATACTTGATTTAATCTTATCAATTTTGTACAATATGAATGAAAGAAATAAATAAATTCGTTTCTGGCAGGACTCGAACCCGCGTCTCTGGAATGCCGGTACATCATCGTCCTGCCAGAAACGAATTAATTTTTTTCTTTCTTTCATATTATATGAAATAAAAAAAATGGATTGGTGAAATTATGTTTTTTGGGTAACCAACCTCTTCACCATGTCTATTTATAACTTTGATGTAAGTTGTATATTTTAGTTTAATTAAAGAATTTTACCTAACCTAGCGTCCCTTCAGTGTAGAATATTTAATAAATAAGTATTTTATTAGAAATAGAAACTTAAAGTGAAGCTGTCTGGTAATTTTTTTATCTTCCATTAGTACGTAAATATAACAGGTAAATTAAGATTATTAATGCAAATATATTTTAATGGACATAATAAAGTATCTATTGTTCGGAGTATTTTTTAAAAGTTTACGTATTTAATTACAAATTTTAACTTAGCGCCTTCAATTCTTAAGATGCAAGAAAAGGACAGAGTGAGCATTCTGTAATTAGTTGGAAAGATACAACTGTGCTGTCATCTCGTCGCCTTAACTCATTCAAATCAAACATTCTCTTCTCTTAGCGAGTGGATTCTCGAGTCGAACGACTTTTTTTTTTGTATCCTTACTTTAAATTCACTGGACTATAAGCACCGACGATATGGCATCGGGGACATAAACGATATCCAGCCAATTGGACTGAAACGAATTGGCTCGCCCTCGATTTGCCGTGTACCGCTTCCGCTGCATTTTGTTTTATCCCCCGCTTGATTGGAATTCTTCATTTTACACTGTTGCTGTAGCGCCATAGACGTATGACGATTGACAGTTGCCAGTAAAATTATAATAATAATTAGTTATCAAGTTGACATACATACATATAGCCACGCCTTTATCCCTAATGGGGTAGGCATAGCGTAAACGACCTAAACAAAGGTCGTTCCGCCACGTAGGACAAAGTTTAGAGGGTTATTTAAGATAGATTTGTAGGTATATTGCTGTAGTGACAGGTTGTCAGCCCATCGCCTAAATAGCAATATACTGAAACCCTCAGATCCCTTAGCTGATTTTTACAGCATGCCGGGGAAGAGATGCACCTGGCACATTCAACGTTTTTATTTCGCTCCCAGCCCAGCATGGAAGATATATCAAGTAGACCTACCTTTAATATCTTGGACTACTGTCACATCCGCAGCCTTCCTCAAATGACTCTTGCCAACCCACAACGCCTGGCAGGCAGATTGGCGAACGCGGTGGAAGAGGTTTTATTTAATACCTATATTATTTCCAACTCAGTTTTAGAATAAAGGTGAACGAAGTTTTATGTCTTTTAATCAAAATCTTGTTTCAAAAATAAGTTTTAGCTATAAGACATGACAACATAATGAAATAGCAATTTTAGTAATTTAACTAATTTGCCAACACGTATCATTTATTTTTAAAATGTGTTTTTGAATAAAAAGATATGAAACTTTGTTAACCCTTATGCTAAAACTGAGTTGGAAATACTATTATAGGAATTATACTATTCATTTCCTTACCGACTCTTTGCATAACTTAACACATTCTCTACAGACTTTTAAAGCATACCGGGATGAAAAGTTGCTGGTCATAAGCAGTAGCAATTTTAATTCCTTCTTTAGGTACAGGGTGGGCCTTGATTTACTTTACATTTAAATATTTAATAAAAAAATAATTATAAGACTTATATAAAAATAAAGTGATGTGCTGAAAAAAAAATCGGGAATTTATTTTAAAATAATACATACATGCATATAATCACGCCTGTATCCCGAACGGGGTAGGCAGAGAGGAAACGACCCCAAACATTGGTCACTCCGCCACGTCCTACAAAGTTATGAGGGTTTATTTAAGATAGATTAGCAGTTATATTGCTGTAGGGACAGGTTGTCAGCCCATCGCCTAAATTGCAATATACTGAAACCCTCGGATCCCTTAGCTGGTTTTTACAGCATGCCCGGGAGGAAATGCAACTGTTTTTCTCTCTCTCCCAGTCCAGCATGGAAGTGAAGTTTTAAAATAATAATCTTGTCTAAATGACTACTATCGTCTGCCAGTCCTTTAAACAAATACACTAATTTCTCACTCTTTCACAAGAGTCTTCGGCAAAAAGATCGTGTTATTGCGGACATCTCTTTCCAATGTTTGCATTTAATTATTTTCAAAGGAGAAGTTTCATAATATTATGCGGGATAGTATATAGATAAGATTATTATTTTAAAATAAAACCCGAAAATTTTCTTTTCAACACATCAATTATTTTTTTAATAAGTCTTATAGTTCAATTTTTATCTAATATTTAAAAGTAAAGAAATTCATGGCCCACCATGATAGTACATATCAATAATGAATTATATGAAAATGTTCGTAGGCAGAGGCGCGTGTAGTGTTTAGAAGTTTTAGCTTTATCCGTCCATACTCCATCCTGTGTACCGATTTTCCCCGAAATGGACCCCTCTAACACATTCAACTGCTTTATTTCTCATCCTGACCCAAAATAGCTTCCCTTTAACGACCAGAGCGCCCGTATCCGAAAGTTTATAAAACGAGAAAATGTTGGAAAATGGTGCCTATTCTGTCGTAGATACAACTTATCTAAGTTTCGTCTTGTCGTCTTTCTGCAACTTGAGTGAAAAAAGAGGCACAAAATCAACGTTTGATTGTAATCCAGTCAAAGTGACGTACAGTGCATAAAATTAGACGTCACCATCACCATGTCTTGCGTAATATTAGGCGAGTAACTTCAGAGTCTCAAATCACGAGATGTGAAGCCAATAAAAAAAAAACTTCACTTTGACAGGATTAAAATCAGCTGATGATCTTCAGTTTCTATTTTTATTCAAGTTTTAGGGTCGTATTTATAAAACGATCTCAAGATTGAGAGCAATTTTAAGTACGGGTTTGGCAGGCCAAATTGTACTGAAATGACATTTCTGAAACGAACTCAAACTGGCTGTCAGTCTCAAGTTGATCGATACGGTCACAAGACGGAACTTAAATAAGTTGTGTCTACGATTGGAGTTAAGTTGTATCTACTATCGAATCAGCTCCAAGCTCCAATGTCTATTGTTTTGCTACATCTACAAGTAGTCAAGTTTTTGCATGAATTCTCTCTTCTGTGGCCTCGCTTTTAAAAGTTTTTGTTGTGTGGTGGAATGTTTTAACTTTCCGTTTGCTGGTAGGAAACTCTGGGCTTTATATAAGGTTCCAACGGGATTAGTCGTCTTTATTTACCAAGGGATAAAGGCGTGATTTTATGTATGTATGTATGTATATATTTACCATCCGTGCTTCCATGCTGGACTGGGAGTAATAGAAAAACATATAATGTGCCAGCTGCATCTCCTCCAAAATCAGCTAAGAGATTCGAGGGTTTTGGCGATGGGCTGACAACCTTTCACTATACAGCAATACATATTTATCTATCTAATATAATATATAACCCTCAATACTGTCAACCGTGTTTTGTCAGCCGTGGCGAAACGACCTTCATTTAATTAGGTCTTTGGAGTTCTGCCTACCCCATTAGGGATAAAGGCGTGATAATATGTGTGTATGTATTTACCATCCAGTCTGTCGAATTATTAACTACCTCGCGCGATGTATGGGTGGTGTTCATAATTCGATAATCATGTGTGAACGCGCAACAAAGCATTCGTTACGTCGCAGTTTCCAACTGAGCGCTGATCGTTGTGAACCGAGTCTTTAAAAATAACTTTAATAGGTTACATGAAAAGAAAGTATCTTGACATATTCTTAGAGCAATGATTGTAACTAACCACCTCGCTATTAATGGTTGGTGTTCATAATGCATATGTGCGTGAACGCGCAACAAAGCATTGGATACGTAGCAGTTTCCAGCTGAGCGCAGATCGTTGTGAACCGTGTCTTTAAAAATAACTTTAATAGGTTACATGAAAAGAAAGTATCTTGACATATTCTTAGAGCAATGATTGTAACTAACCACCTCGCTATTAATGGTTGGTGTTCATAATGCATATGTGCGTGAACGCGCAACAAAGCATTGGATACGTAGCAGTTTCCAGCTGAGCGCAGATCGTTGTGAACCGTGTCTTTAAAAATAACTTTAATAGGTTACATGAAAAGAAAGTATCTTGACATATTCTTAGAGCAATGATTGTAAATAACCACCTCGCTATTAATTAATGGGTGGTGTTCATAATGCATATGTGCGTGAACGCGCAACAAAGCATTGGATACGTAGCAGTTTCCAGCTGAGCGCAGATCGTTGTGAACCGTGTCTTTAAAAATAACTTTAATAGGTTACATGAAAAGAAAGTATCTTGACATATTCTTAGAGCAATGATTGTAAATAACCACCTCGCTATTAATTAATGGGTGGTGTTCATAATGCATATGTGCGTGAACGCGCAACAAAGCATTGGATACGTAGCAGTTTCCAGCTGAGCGCAGATCGTTGTGAACCGTGTCTTTAAAAATAACTTTAATAGGTTACATGAAAAGGAAGTATCTTGACATATTCTTAGAGCAATGACTGTATTTAAGTAGGTCGCGATGTATGGCGGGTATTTTAATAATAACACAAAATTTCTCAAAAATACCAGGTGGAAGGGACAGCGTCCCTCAAACTGATAGGGGTTGCTCAGTCAACGACACTGAACAACTTCCACCAGGTAATTATTTCAGGAAGAGAAAATTAAATTTGGCTTTTCCATACAAATTGTCTGATCGAGGTAAACATTTTGTATGGAAAAGCCAAAATTTTATTTTTACGTTCTTAAAGAACTTCCTGGTGGAAGTTGTTCAGTATCGTTGACCTATCAGTTTCCGGGACGCTGTCCTTACACCCGGTATATTAAAAATAATATAAATGCATTTAATTCCAGGATTAACGTCCTTTAAAAATAGTTTCATGTGTACTGCTACTTTTGATGATACACTAATATTTTTACAGCTATTCGTCAGCCGGATTTTAAAAGCCATCAGAATTTTATGGCTTTCTGTCGCCGCTCTGTATAGTGCATTTAATGTATTAAAATATGAATCGATAGAGAGTGAATAGTGGGAGTGAAGGACTTTCTTGTGGGTTTCGAGTCGTCGTTTTTCGTCTTTAAACCGCTTACCAGCACACCTAATAGGCCTCTTACATGTGTTGTGCAAACGACCACTATTAAAGACAGCGACCGGATCCGACGGCTTAACATGCTCTCCGAACAACGGAGTCCTTTTTCTTCCAGAAAAACTGGTGATTAAGTCTGCATGGTCCTAACCAAAAGTGGAAAATCTCACTTAGTGATAAATTTAACAAATATCAATTTTTGTGTTCCCCGTCTGGGAATCGAACCCAGGACCTCCGGATTGAGAGCACGTGGCTTAGACCACTAGACCACGGAGGCAGTTAACTGGAGGACGTTTAAAACAGGGAGAGCTTATCTCTTTATGGGTTGTGGAGTGGTCTTGGCGCCCCGACGTCTGATTGTCTGGCAGGAGAGGGTTATCTATTCAATGTTGCTATGATAAATAAGCCATATTTGTTATTTAATATACATATTTTTTCTTCCACGCTGGACTGGGAGCGAGAGAAAAACATAGAATGTGCCAGCTGCATTTCCTCCCGGGCATGCTGTAAAAACCAGCTAAGGGATCTGAGGGTTTCAGTATATTGCAATTTGGGCGATGGGCTGACAACCTGTCACTACAGCAATATACGTACAAAACCATCTTGAATAACCCTCAAAACTTTGTCAGACGTGGCGGAACGACCTTTGTTTAGGTCGTTTACGCTCTGCCTACCCCATAAGGGATAAAGGCGTGATTATATGTATGTATGTATGTAATATACATATTTGTTTTGAACCTATTCTGTTCTTGAAGGCTGACATTTATATCTTCTTATTTACTGTATGTTGAGTTTTGTATTGTTTCATGAATAAACGTTTTTCTATTCTATAATTTTTTCCCCTATTTTATTATGATTATGAGATATCGTTCGATCGGTTGGCTGCTATACGAGGTGTTAGAGACAGCGTCCCGCAAACTGATAGGGGTTGCTCAGTCAACAAAACTGAACAACCATCACCAGGAAATTCTTTCAAGAACTTTAAAAAAAAATGCTTTTCCATACAAACTGAATGATCGAGGCAGTAATTTCGTATGGGAAAGTATTTTTTTTTTCATCTCCTGAAATAATTTCCTGGTGAATGTAGATCAGTATCATTGACTGAGCAAGCCCTATCAGTTTGCGGGGACGCTGTCCCTTACACCCGATATTTGACTGGCGGGGTTGCTAAACTATCCAGTGTTGCTAATGTGTTTTGTATAGTTATTCCTGAGTAATCTTGAGCTTCTTGAAGGAGCAAAACGTATTTCAAAAACAGGTATGGTAGGAGATGAAGGTCGTCTGTGTTGATGGAGAGCTTATCTTTAAGTATTTAGTGGCTGGACGCCTCGACTTCTGTTCGTCTGGCAGGATAGGCTGAAGCTACGTACCTTAACCTTTGATTACATGATTTAGCGATAATGCCAATAAAGTACACTGTGGTCAGTCTTCCATGCTGGACTGGGAGCAAGAGAAAAACATAAAATGTGCCAGCTGCATTTCCTGCCGGGCATGCTGTAAAAACCAGCTAAGGGATTCGAAGATTTCTGTATATTGCAATTTAGGCGATAGGCTGGCAACCTGTCACTACAGCAATATAACTACAAATCTGTTTTAAGTAACACTCAAAACTTTGTCAGACGTGGCGGAACGACCTTTGTTTGGGGGGCAATAGGGATGAGGGTGTGATTATATGTATGTATGTACGTGGTCATTAATGACGTCACAGTCATCTGATCGGACGACTGAATCAAACCGGCACAGCCGCCGGCCAGCTTCCTACGTAGAAACACCCCACCCCCTACGTGCATTACCTGTCTTCTTCTTCTTCTTCTTCTTCTTCTTCTTCTTCTTCTTAGTGAGTGGATTCTCGATTCGAAGGATCCGATGAACCCTGGTGTTAGTTTAAAACCGCCTAGTGGCACAGCTATTAGGCCTCTGACTTGATTTTGAGTAACGACCACTATCAAAGACAGTGACCAATCCTTTTTCTTTTCGGACAATCAGGTGATTCAGCCTGCAATGTCCTAACCAAACTGGGGAAAACCTCACAAAGTGATACATTTACAACTATCAACTTTGTGTTGCCCCCCTGGGAATCGAATCCAGGACCTCCGGATCGCAAGCCCATGGGTCTGACCATTAGACCACGGAGGGAGCCTTACCTGTACAGTGTTACCATGATAAAATATTAGACATATTTGTTTCTCAGAAGTCAAAGCTTGTCTCTATTGTAACCTTGTGACCACTTGGCGCCTCGTCGATTATTTGTCTGGTAGGAGAGACAGGATTACCATACATACATATAGTCACGCCTTTATCCCTAATGGGGTAGGTAGAGCGTAAACGACCTAAACAAAGGTCGTTCCGCCACTTCTGACAAAGTTTTGAGGGTTATTTAAGACAGATTTGTAGGTATATTGCTGTAGGGACAGGTTGTCAGCCCATCGCCTAAATGACAATATACTGATACCTCGGATCCCTTATCTGATTTTCACAGCATGCCCGGGAGGGAAAGCAGCTGACACATTCTATGTTTTTCTCTCGCTCCCAGTCCAGCATGCAAATATGCAGGATTACCACCTACAAATATACCTTTAAAATCGCTATTAGGAGACTTATCTTCTTTTAGTACTACTATCCTTCGGTGGGGACGTATATGAGCTGATGATGATGATGAAAGGTGTCTTAATAAATGTATTTTTTTTATAACACATACATACATATTATCACGCCTTTATCCCTAACGGGGTAGGCAGAGCGTAATCGACCTAAACAAAAGTCGTTCCGCCACGTCTGACAAAGTTTTGATGGTTTTACATACATATAATCACGCCTTCATCCCCAATGGGGTAGGCAGAGCGTAAACTACCTAAATAAAGGTCGTTTCGCCACGACTGACAAAGTTTTGAGGGCTATATAAGATATATTTGTAGGTACATTGCTGTAGTGACAGGTTGTCAGCCCGTCGCCTACATTGCAATTTACTGCAACCCTCGGATCCCTTAGCTGGTTTTTACAGCATACCCGGGAGGAAATGCAGCTGGCTCATTCTATGTTTTTCCTTCGCTCCCAGGCCAGCATGAAAGCTATTGATGGTTTTTAAAGATATATTTATAGGTATAGGTATATTGCTGTAGAGACAGGTTGTCAGCCCATCGCCTAAATTGCAATATACTGAAACCGTTGAATCCCTTAGCTTAGCTTTTTATAACACAGTTGCTCGTATAGGGTATCTTATTGCACCATGCTTTTTTTTATTTATTTCTTCGCCAATATTTTTTACGAAACGTCGTATGACATACGTGCGCTTTGATAATCGTCTATCAATATCGGCTAGCAATATCGCCCCGGCGGTTAATAATCAACATAGCGCACTTAGGCCAGTATTATTAAACAGCACTTGAGACTGACAGCTAGTTTGAGTTCGTATCAGAAATGTCATTTCAGTACCATATGACCTGTCAAATCCATACTTAATATTGCTCTCAATCTTGAGATCGCTTTATAAATATGAGCTTGATATCATAATGTACTATTTATTTTTTCTTTCTTAAGCTCCATTATATAATTTTCGCCTAAGGATGGCTTTGGTACATATCTACACACATCTCGTCATACATGCCTTTTCAAACTGTTGTCTAACTATACGTATCATGAATCATGATCAAATGCTAAGAAGCAGACAACAGGTACGTGTAAATTACAGAGGGGCGTTCTGCGTATTCTATTACAATCTGTTAGTTTATTAGATTACAATGTACATTACAATTCAACAGGGTATCCGATAGCGTTGCGCAAATTAGTGGGAAGATTTTAACGTGTTGCATAAAATAAACCATGTCAGAGGCTTATAAAGTAAAGAAACAGGGTTCATCGGATTCTTCAGTCCGACAGCTCACACGAAATAAGGGTTTCTAGTTGACTACGGAACCCTGAAAAGAAACTTGATAAGAAAATAGGTCACATCACAACATAACCTCAAGGCTAGTAACTTTATACGTGTAATAGCCCTTTTTTTGCATTCTGTTAGGTATTTACGATTATAAATGATGCATGTTTCCTTGTTTTAGGTGGCCCAATTAGGTCGCTGTCCATATAGTGATGTTAAACATATTATATCATAGGAAGTTTGCAAGGATCGTACCAAATGGTCTATGTGATCTCTGCCTACCCCTCCGGGAAAGAGGCGTGACGTTATGTATGTATGTATCATAGGACTTAAAACACTCGAATCTAGGTTGCACCGGTTCGTTAATCGACTTTATAACTGGCTCTGAAATTTAATTTTGAGCATTGTTTGCAAACTAAAAGTTATTCAGTTTAACGGATAACGAGAGGTTTTCCTTGTTTTCCCCAACCCCAACACTTTATATACACTTACCTACAATTATAACGATTTGAAGAAAGTAGGCCAAGTAGTAAGGAATGCTCGAGTTTCTTGCGCAGCTTCTCGACCACAGCCATTGTTAGTTCAGAAGCCGTATTTTAGTTTGAAATGTACCTACTTGAATTTAACCGACCCACTAAGCATCAAATTTGAGCAAGCTTTTATGAAAGTTGATAGTTATCTACAGAACCTGCACATGTTATAATCTCGACAATTCCAGACGCGATAGCTTCTATAAACACCTTAAAATAATGATTTTATTTTCTTTGGGAAGTTTACAGCCTATTTTACAATATGACGTATCTATATTAATAAGTATTTGCTAATAACAAGCTACCAAAATTATAAGTACAAACATTAAATCACACAGTCACGCCAAGTGTGATTCAACTTTGAGGATTATTGCAAAAAGAAAGGAAGGGAGAGAGGCCTTTGCCCTGCAGTGGGACACCACAGGCTCATAAATAATAAAATAATAATAATTTAAAATAGGATTAAGTATGTATGTATCGCTATCTTCTTTTGTCGAGTGGGTATCGAGTATATCGACCCGATGAACCCTGGTGTCAGAGTTTTTAAACCGCCTAGTAGCACAACTATCAGGACTCTGACACGGCTTAACGTGCCCTCCGAAGCACGAAATCTTTTTCCTGTCCTAACCAAACTGGGGAAAAATTCACAAAGTGATAAATTCTCAAATATCAACTTTGTGTTTCCCCCCTTGGAATCGAACCCAAGACCTCCGGATCAGGAGTCCATGGCACTAGCCACTAGACCACGGAGGCACTTATGTATCGCTATAATGACGGATTATCAGCCGAAAGCTCCGGATTCGATCTTTTGATTGGACAGATATTTTACTCACGATTTAAACTATCCATTCTGTTTGTGTTCGTCCAGTTCTTTGCAACTATAAAACCTAGAATCCTCATTGAAAACTAACTCTTAACTCAATTTTACAAGCTCTCTAGAATATTCTAGAATGTATAAAACGTATAAAATACCATGCATCCGCTACGCTGTATAAAACCGCGGATTTTCATGCTGTTACCTGAAAATAGGTCAGGCGATTTCTGACTCCGCAGTTTTGATGCGGCTTAAAAATAATTAAAATGTCGCCTCGTATGAATAACCGACATCTCGAATAGAAAAAAGAGATCTATTTGCGCATTGAGCACTTAGGAATCTGATAGTTCTACTTATAAAAAATGAATCACCAAATACGTAGGAAAATTTTCAAAAAATGATTGAAGAATCCCTTCCCAAGTCCCTTTTTTAGTCCCAAGGGGACTTCGTTGTTTCTATTTTTCTTTTCACATAATATCCTTTCTGTTAAGAACAGCCGGAAATCGAAGAAGTCAAGTGTGCCACTGTATTCATATTTTTTTTATAGAATACAGTGTAAAAGTTCGCTATGAACAGAGTTACAGGGCGGGCAGCTCTGCATAAGACCAATTTTGGTCGCTATTTTACTTGCTTTGACAATGCTTTACTTACTTATACCACCTTATGCTGTCATTTGGTATTGATCTATAATAAAATCCAATCCAATGCCGGGTATAATAATGCTTATTTTATGTTGTGATCTTCTATTGTATTTTTTTTTTAATTATTGTACACAAGAACATCATAAAAACAGGACATTAAACAACAAAGACACAATAGGCACTAGTTATTTCTAAAACGATTTTTTTTTACAGCAGGTCTACAGAAGAGATAATTTTATAATATTAATTTGTATAGGTTAAAGGGGTCGTGAAGCGACTCGAAAGTCCCTAGAGTTGTGATGTCAGAGTTTGTCAACTGCATTAAATCTGTGCTGCCTTGTATTTCTCGCACCGTGATTCTTTGTTAAAACACTTGCGTTAATGATAACCTTTAAGAAATTGTTCTATATTTATTCCACACTTACCTACACCGGAAACTACGTCATTAAACCTAAATAGGTCATTCGGTTATGGACTGCATGGTAAACCTTTTCATTAAAACTATCCATATGGATATAGCTGGATGTAAACTCGCAGTAAACCGCGGCTCTCGGGTTATTGTCAGAAAATAGGTCGGCGACTGTACGGCTCGCGTTCACTTGAAATACGTCAGGGAAATTCATTATGTACGTACTTTTTGATTCGAAATATGCGACCGTTTTCATTGTGTGAAAGAGGGCTTGGAAATTTTTGATGAAAAGTGTACTTTCTGTTAAAAAAATGTTCGAAAAGGAGGCAAATATATTCTAATTATTAAATTAAATGCCATCAAAGATTATTAACAATATTACAACACAAATGTATATTTTTTAACACTGTAAATACTAGAAAGAGCATTTATTTAGTCTGGCCACCTAACATACATAAATATGTACGCTTACGTACTAAGTTGCTTATAACATAATTCCCTTTAAATTAGTCTGTATTATAGTTAGAGTAAAGAGTAAAATTTTTTATTGTATATCTGTACTTCCATGCTGGACTGGGAGCGAGAGAAAAACATAAAATGTGCCAGCTGTTCGCTTTTTTACAAGTGGACTGTGATTATTTGTAGATCGAAGTAAAAACACTGGATTGCAGTAAATACATCCTTTATTGGCACTTTTTACACTTCACAATAAAGTCAGCACATCTATTCGCTGCAGACAATATTCGAAGACAAAAGAACATCTATATTTTAATATATTATAAAACTATGTGTTGAATGCAAAGAGGTTGCATTCAACACCAGCTGCATTTCCTCCCGGGCATGCTGTAAAAACCAGCTAAGGGATCCGAGGGTTTCTGTATATTGCAATTTACGCGATGGGCTGACAAGCTGTCACTACAGCAATATACCTACAAACCTATCTGAAATATAACTAATTTTAAATGGTTCTAACTTCTATTCCATTGTGTGGAAATAGACAAATATAACTGGTGTATATGTGATGATCACAAACTCGACAGTTTACACACAGCGACTGGTGGGCAAACACACAAGTCGACAATTGCAATGCGCAGTCAAAATATACAGGGTGTTTTCTTGTTGTACATTAAAATACAGGGTGTAAGGGACAGCGTCCCGCAACCTGATAGGAGTTGCTCAGTCAAGTGTTAGGGATTACAGCCGGTAGAGAAGGGAAACACAAACCTTTTACTCAAATAGAATAATATACGAGGGGCGGCTGATATAAAATCTACTTTGTTAAAGAAAGTTTTGAAAATCGAACTGGCCATTGCAAAATCATATTCTATATTTATTCCTTTTTCAAAATTATGGCGCTTATTTTTTTTCGCTTGCTTTTGTTTTTTTGGCGCGGCTTTGATTTCACCATGTCGAAAGAAAATTGCAAAATGACGAAATTTGAGCATCGAGCAGTGATTAAATTCCTAAGTAAAGAAGGAAATACGCCTACGCAGATCAGAGAGCGCATGTTAAAGGTGTTTGGTGATTCAAGTCCTTCTGAATTCGTCATAAAGTTTTGGTCGAAGCAATTTAAACATGGCCGTGAGAGCCTGGAAGACGACACACGTAGTGGAAGGCCAATTTCTGCTGTTACCGCAGATAATGTTGAAAAGGTGAATAACCTGATTCTTGCAGATCGGCGAATCAAGCAGTGGGAGATAGCCAGAGATGTGGACATTAGCAAGGAACGAGTTCATGAAATTATTCACGAACATTTGGGCATGTCCAAGGTGAGCGCGCGTTAGGTCCCTAGAATGTTTACCCCCTTTGACAAACAAAGGCTAGTAGAATGTTGTCAGGCATTTCTAGACCTGGTCAAAGGTAAAGAAGAAGAGACTATCTCTCGAATTGTGACCTGTGATGAAACTTGGATTCGCCAGTGGGATCCGGAAAGCAAACAAGAGTCAATGCAATGGAAATTTAAAGGAGAAAAGCCGCCAAGGAAGTTCAAGGTTCGGCCGTCGGCTGGAAAACTAATGGCCACCGTATTTTGGGATGTCGAAGGGATTTTGATGATAGATTATTTGCCTAAAAATACAACAATGAATGCTGAATATTATGCAAACTTGCTTGACCAGCTTCGTGAACAAATCAAAGAAAAGCGGAGAGGCAAACTCAGCAAAGGTGTTCTGATTTTACAAGACAATGCTCCTGTACACACAGCCTTAACGGCGAGGTCAGCCCTGAGCAAAAACGGCTTCACAGAAATTAACCATCCACCTTATAGTCCAGATCTGGCTCCCTGTGACTATTTCTTATTCAAAGATTTAAAGAAAAAATTGAGGGGTCGCAGATTTTCGACGGACGAAGAAATGAAAGAGGCTGTGACTGACCATTTTGACGAGCAAAATAAAAATTACTATTATAACGGCATGATGTCACATATTTGAAAATGTCATAAGTGTATTTCACTTGCAGAAGACTATATAGAAAAATAAAAAATAAACTAGCCATCAACGTCTTTTCTTTCATAGTTAGGTAGATTACTTATCAGCCACCCCTCGTACGAGCAAGATAGTGGTAGAACCATGTTGGAGGTTGATGAAGAGGTTTTTAAACCTGCACCATTCATGCGGTTGTTTTAGACTCGATAACTTACCTTACGTAATAATAGAAGAATAAGTGTTAATCTGGTTCTTGATTAAACCAACGTTTTAAAGTAGTTCACTGTAACTGAATAGTTGAATAGATAAGGTTGCATATTTTGTATGAATTTACTTACAGTCTTTCATCACTGTGAAATCTAAAAAAGTTCCTATTGGAGTCATATCTTGTTGTAGAAAGACATCCGTACACGGAACAGTACCTAACGTATGTCGGACTGGGGAAGGGAGGTGAATGTCAATTCTGTATGTAGTACTATTATATAATCTGTGACTCCAGTAAAGACCCAGTATTTCCGCTGGCATAATACATCGTTATTCCGTGCTACGTTTATTGCTTTAATGCTATTTTGCATTCCGGCTCAGCACTCCGGCTATATTTGTCATTTGCCCGACAGCACTGCGCGAGCCAATTTCTACCGATTCATGTATCCAGCAGGGTTGGCATGATTAAATCATTTTGATTTAAATCACCATTTGAAATTAATTCTTCCATGCTGGACTGGGAGTGAGAGAAAAACATAGAATGTACCAGCTGCGTTTCATCCCGGGTGTGCTGTAGAAACCAGCTAAAGGATCCGAGGGTTTCAGTATATTGCAGTTTAGGCGATGAGCTGACAACTTGTCACTACAGCAATATACTTTATTATATTTTATTTTTATTTTCTTAGGGAAGCTAACTGCTACAACAAGTTGGTAACAAAATAACAATAATAAGCCAATTATAAGCATCCACAAATAAAAAAAAATACCTACAAATCTATCTTAAATAACCCTCAAAACTTTGTCAGACGTGGCGAAACGACATTTGTTTAGGTCGTTTACGCTCTGCCTAGCCCATTAGGGGTTAAGGCGTGATTATATGTATTTATGTATTTTGAATGATTAAATCAGTCTCTTAGTTTTCATAGGTAAAATTAATAACTGTTATTTTATTTTAAATCTGAGGGCTCAATATAATTATTGTAATGTTTTCCAGCCATATCAGTTCCCAGTTGGTAAAATCCATTTCAAAGTAGCTAAAGAAGCTGTCGCCATATCATCCTAGTTGACGGTTCCCACAGTTACACTTTATCTAAATATATGACTGGGAGAAATGCTTGTTTGTATAGTATATAAACTAGTTTTCGTTTCTTTTACAGCCAAAAGTCTGACAGAATCAAAAAATTTCGTGATTAATTATGTTTGTTTTTCTTCAATAAATCACGATTTTTTCAAAATATCAAAAAAATTCCAACCCTGGTTTCCAGCACGCCCATACATGTTAATACAGTGGCTAAGTTTTTATATGCGACATGTTGTTGTGACTGAAATTTATGGTTGTTGTTTATGAAGATATGCAACACTTACCTGCATCCGCATTCGACCAAGATCCGCTTGCATACTATCTACTTACTTTATGGTTGCACGGTAGAGCTAATTAATAAATAGCGGCAATTGCTACCTTAGCAATTAGGGCCGCCTATGTTGTACTTGTCTTTTGTTGCTATCTGTTGTGTTGTATGATTTGTTTTCTTATGTGCAGTAAAGTATTGTTATCTTAGAGAAGAGTTATTTTTTATTTCGTATTGTCTTTTTTTTAATCAAAGTTCGATCTTCTAAAATCTTTGTATTACCATGTTATAATGTACCCAATTTAGGGTCGAGAGGGCATATATCCTAAATCGTTTTGTTCATTACAATCTTATCGCATTATTACAAATACCTCCGTCCAATGATGAAAACCGCATAAATATCCGTTCTGTAGTTTTTGGGTTTATCGCGTTCAGACAGTCATACACACGTTGGTGGACTTTATTTACTATATTTAGTGATTTAGCCAATACTGGCATTCAATTTCGCCTAAACTAACGAACCTAACGTACTACGAGTACTAATTAATCACTGTACTATCACAACGTGTAGGGTATACCGGGTGTAAGGGACAGCGCCGTACAAATTAATAGAGGTTGCTCAGTCAACGACACTGAACAACTTTCTCTAGGAAATTCTTTCAGGAGATAAAAGCACGAATTGGTTGTTTCATACAAAATGTCCACCTCGATCAGACAAATTGTAAAGAAAAGCCATTTTTGCAACTTCCTGATAGAATTTTCTAGTGAAGGTTGTTCAGTGTCATTGACTGAGGGAGCAACCCCTAACAATTTGTTTTGCTGTCTCTTACACCCGGTATACTATAGTCCAGGAGCCGGTAGCAAATACCTATTTGCATTAGCCTGACCTGACATGTACCTAGATATTAACCTACAGGCCGCATCCCCACAGGTGCACTTAAGCTAATTAGGATCTGCTTGCAACTGTACTTTTTAATACCTAGTCTAGTACTAGATGTAACGGAAAAGGTAAATGGACTGAAGGAGGTCAAAAGCTAGTGTTACTAAGCCACTTTTCCTTGATAGAAGTGAAATGCGCTAAGGATTGAGCTGTTTGATGAATGTTTTCATTTTAAGTCTCTATTTCTCCAGAAGGTTAGAGTAGAGAGAGTAAAAGTAGAGATCAGAGAGAAAACTAGATGAGCGGCCGAGAATATATTAAAATGGGGACTCATATTAAAATACTCGGTAAACTAAAAAAATACTCCTTTTAAATAGTTTAAGTAAAAGGTGTTACACATCTTTCATGCTGGACTGGGAGCGAGAGAAAAACCTAAAATGTACCAGCTGCATTTCCTCCCGGGCATGCTGTAAAAAACTATCTAAGAGATCCGAGGGTTTCTGTATATCGCAATTTAGGCGATGGGCTGACAATCTACGGTCAAACCTTACCATGTGTGACGGAATTAAATTTGTTTACGCTCTGTCTACCCCATTTGGGATAAAGGCATGATTATATGTATATATGTATGTTACACATCTAATGTTATAGACGGTGCCTGTTTACCATTAAACAAAGCGTTTGCCTTTACGTCACTTTGTAGTTTGATAAAAATAAGCAACTCTGAAAAGAAACAGTTGTAATTTTCATTCTTCTTTACAGGTCGACTGCCCCTTCATCGTGTGCATGACGTACGCATTCCACACGCCGGACAAACTGTGCTTCATCCTGGATTTGATGAATGGAGGTGATCTTCACTACCACCTGTCCCAACATGGCGTCTTCAACGAGGCCGAGATGAAGTTCTATGCAGCTGAAGTCATACTAGGTTTGTCATACATTAGTTCTACAAACTGTGCTTCATCCTGGATTTGATGAATGGAGGTGATCTTCACTACCACCTGTCCCAACATGGCGTCTTCAACGAGGCCGAGATGAAGTTCTATGCAGCTGAAGTCATACTAGGTTTGTCATACATTAGTTCTACAAACTATGCTTCATCCTGGATTTGATGAATGGAGGTGATCTTCACTACCACCTGTCCCAACATGGCGTCTTCAACGAGGCCGAGATGAAGTTCTATGCAGCTGAAGTCATACTAGGTTTGTCATTCATTAGTTCTACAAACTGTGCTTCATCCTGGATTTGATGAATGGAGGTGATCTTCACTACCACCTGTCCCAACATGGCGTCTTCAACGAGGCCGAGATGAAGTTCTATGCAGCTGAAGTCATATTAGGTTTGTTATGTCATTTTACACATATAAAATTTTAATTATAAGGTGCCTAAAGTAATTACTTCCATGCTGGACTGGGAGCGAGAGCAAAACATAGAAGGCTTCATTTCCTTCTGGGCATACTGTAAAAATCAGCTAGGGGTTCCGAGGGTGTCTGTATATTGCAATTTAGGCGATAGGCTGACAACCTGTCACTACAGCAATATACCTACAAATCTATCTTAAATAACCCTCGAAACTTTGTCAGACGTGGCGGAACGACCTTTGTTTAGGTCTATTATGCTCTGCCCATGGCCCATTTAGAATAAAGGCGTGATTATATGTACGAGGGGTGGCTGATAAGTAATCTACCTAACTATGAAAGAAAAGACTGATGGGTAGTTTATTTTTTATTTTTCTATATAGTCTCCTGCAAGTGAAATACACTTATGACATTTGCAAATAAGTGAAATCATGCCGTTATAATAGTAATTTTTATTTTGCTCGTCAAAATGGTCAGTCACAGCCTCTTTCATTTCTTCGTCCGTCGAAAATCTGCGACCCCTCAATTTTTTCTTTAAATCTTTGAATAAGAAATAGTCACAGGGAGCCAGATCTGGACTATAAGGTGGATGGTTAATTTCTGTGAAGCCGTTTTTGCTCAGGGCTGACCTCGCCGTTAAGGCTGTGTGTACAGGAGCATTGTCTTGTAAAATCAGAACACCTTTGCTGAGTTTGCCTCTCCGCTTTTCTTTGATTTGTTCACGAAGCTGGTCAAGCAAGTTTGCATAATATTCAGCATTCATTGTTGTATTTTTAGGCAAATAATCTATCATCAAAATCCCTTCGACATCCCAAAATACGGTGGCCATTAGTTTTCCAGCCGACGGCCGAACCTTGAACTTCCTTGGCGGCTTTTCTCCTTTAAATTTCCATTGCATTGACTCTTGTTTGCTTTCCGGATCCCACTGGCGAATCCAAGTTTCATCACAGGTCACAATTCGAGAGATAGTCTCTTCTTCTTTACCTTTGACCAGGTCTAGAAATGCCTGACAACATTCTACTCGCCTTTGTTTGTCAAAGGGGATCAACATTCTAGGGACCCAACACGCGCTCACCTTGGACATGCCCAAATGTTCGTGAATAATTTCATGAACTCGTTCCTTGCTAATGCCCACATCTCTGGCTATCTCCCACTGCTTGATTCGCCGATCTGCAAGAATCAGGTTCTTCACCTTTATCTGCGGTAACAGCAGAAATTGGCCTTCCACTACGTGTGTCGTCTTCCAGGCTCTCACGGCCATGTTTAAATTGCTTCGACCAAAACTTTATGACGAATTCAGAAGGACTTGAATCACGAAACACCTTTAACATGCGCTCTCTGATCTGCGTCGGCGTATTTCCTTCTTTACTTAGGAATTTAATCACTGCTCGATGCTCAAATTTCATCATTTTGCAATTTTCTTTCGACATGGTGAAATCAAAGCCGCGCCAAAAAAACAAAAGCAAGCGAAAAAAAATAAGCGTCATAATTTTGAAAAAGGAATAAATATAGAATATGATTTTGCAATGGCCAGTTCGATTTTCAAAACTTTCTTTAACAAAGTATATTTTATATCAGCCGCCCCTCGTATGTATGTATAAAATTGGACAGTTCATCAGATCAGCCAAATATGACTCCGCTGGAATGGCATTTATATGTATTTATTTATTTATTGTTTTATATCAGGCAACTGAGGCCCATATCAATACATAAAATACTATACATTATAAACTTAAATCTAATAAACAATACTATAAATACACTATAAACCTAAAATAAAATAACATAGCACTATTAAAACTATGCTGACTTCCCACGGAAACGGCGGAACACTACTCCTTTCGGCCAAAACTCCGGCGATTATAAACTTGCCTTCAACTATTAACTCTAATTTAACACAAACAAAGTAAGATTTTGTATTTACTAAGTTTCGTCAACTGGCGAATAAATATTTGGCTTTTAAATATTGTACCTACACAAAATATTCCTTCTACATCCTGCATAATATTTCCTGCAAATTAACAGAACGCATTTTTTGTATTACCAGGAAGTATCAACCTATTCAGAAACCAAATTACCTTCCACGTAACCCAATCAGCAGGACTATCACGTATAAAGATGGATATCTGTGTATTGTACGCGCAAGTCGTTTTATATGCAACAAGCAGGCGAGCCTGTAAACAAGTTACCTCCCATGCTCTTAATAGATTCACTCGCGTCCGTAGAATAAGAATGAGCAGGTGAAGCTGCCTATGTGGTCGTCTATTACAATGACTCAGAATTTTCATACATGTAGTCACGCTTTTTTTCCTAATGGGCTAGGCAGATCGTAAACGACCTAAACAAGGGTCGTTCCGCTACGTCTGCTAAAGATTCGAGGGTTATTTTAGATAGATTTGTAGGTATATTGCTGTAGTGACAGGATGTCAGTCCGTCACCTAAATTGCAATGTACTGAAACCCTCGGATGCCTTAGCTGATTTTTACAGCATGCGCGGGAGGAAATGCTGCGGGCACATTCTATGGTTTTCTCTCGCTCCCAGACCAGCATGGAAGACACAGTTTTATAAAGATGGATATCTGTGTATTGTACGCGCAAGTCGTTTTATATGCAACAAGCAGGCGAGCCTGTAAACAAGTTACCTCCCATGCTCTTAATAGATTCACTCGCGTCCGTAGAATAAGAATGAGCAGGTGAAGCTGCCTATGTGGTCGTCTATTACAATGACTCAAGAGTTTTCATACATGTAGTCAAGCTTTTTTTCCTAATGGGCTAGGCAGATCGTAAACGACCTAAACAAGGGTCGTTCCGCGACGTCTGATAAAGATTCGAGGGTTATTTTAGATAGATTTGTAGGTATATTGCTGTAGTGACATGTTGACAGCCCATCGCTTAAATTGCAATGTACTGAAACCCTCGGATGCCTTAGCTGATTTTTACAGCATGCGCGGGAGGAAATGCTGCGGGCACATTCTATGGTTTTCTCTCGCTCCCAGACCAGCATGGAAGACACAGTTTTATAAAGATGGATGTATTTTACGCGCAAGTCGTTTGATATGCAACAAGCAGGCGAGCCTGTAAACAAGTTACCTCCCATGCTCTTAATAGATTCACACGCGTCCGTAGAATAAGAATGAGCAGATGGAGCTGCCTATGTGGTCGTCTACAATACAAGATAGTTTATTGCACACAAAAACACAAATCCATACAGCAGAGAAGTAAGGAACAAAACAGTACAATATAGGCGGCCTTATTGCTAAACCAGCAAATTCTACCTGGCAACCTTTGGTTATTAGGATAGTACATCGCAGAAAACGGGATAGTGCATACTAAGTCCATCTTAATACTTCATCATCTTCCTAGCCTGGTCTCGTATCTCACGGGGTCGGCTTCCTAATCTAGGGGATTGAACGAGAGTACTGGTTTTTACACAGAGCGACTGCCATCTGACCTCCGCAATCCAGAAGGGAAACCAGACCCAATCCTAGATTAGGTCAGAGTTTGCCGCCAATGCTTAGCACTGGCCTCTGATATGGCTTAACGACTAATATCTACGGTATTAAACGATATTAACCGGGACCAACGGTTTAAGGTGCCTTCCGAAGCACGGAAAAAGCACCGAATAAACGTACATATGAAATTCGAAAACCGAAAAACACATTGGTACGTGGTGGGATTCGAACCACGACCTCCCGGTCAGGAGGCAGCGGCCCTATCCACTACAACATCATCTTAATACTTAATCAATATAAATACTACTAAATAAATACACAACTAAAATTACAATTACACACTCTTTTCTCCTAAAGGGTAGGTAGAACATTAACGATCTCTTACTTATAATGACGAACCTTTTCGCCTATTCTGTGGTATGCTTAAGAAAAGAATCATCTGCAAAATTCTTTATTAACAGGTTCCTTTCCGTTCTTCGAGTATGCTTTTTAAACCACCAGCAGGGAAATAAAAAAGTTTTATACTGGTTTCGTTGAAAGCATGAATGTACCACTATTTATTCATTGGTTCTGATGGTAAAACTTTGTCTGAACTAGTTCTCCCCTATATTATTTGCACCCATGGAAATTTATTCCCGGCGAGTAACGGAGAAGTTTCTACCGATTTTATAACCAAAACAATGTTGCTTTCATCATATTTCAAACCCCGACTGCCAATTGTTGTTCGTGTAAGCATAATAACTTGCGCGGTATGGCTACTCTGTTTAGAGTTAGATGTCGTGTTAGTCGGGTCATAAACCTGGTACAACACGGTGGTGGTCACAGACCTGAATTAGGGTACATTCCGCTAGTCGGCCTACCAAAAAACTCCGATTAAGGCTGCCTTTACACCAGAGATAGGCGAGGGAAATGTGTCGTAAGAGGATGTGTAGCGAAGCTGTCAAAATGCGCATTAATGTGTCAAAATGCGTATTAATATTTTATTTATTTTATTTTATCTATCTTACGGTGCGAGCCGAGCGAGGATGCGTTGCTAAGCTTTGAAATGTGACGGCGGCCTATTCCTCGCACACATTCCTAGCACATATCTCTCGCTTGTTTTGTAGGGACAGAACCTCGCTCCGCTAAAGCCGTTTCCACCAGAGCTGTGCTGAGCGAGGCGAGATAAATGGAGCTCCCTATCCTCGGACAGCTCTGGTGGAAACGAAGCCTGAGGCGTCCGCTACGTCACGCATAGAGTTTCGAGTAAGAAAGATAGAGTTTGATCTGCTTTTGGTTGTTACTGCGGTAATATTATGTCGGTCGTTGAAACAAATATAATAAATATTGAAATTGTGCACGTCTTATCTGCATTACGTTGTATGCTGTCACATTATTATTAGGTCTCCTGTAAGAAATTTCTTTGTAGAAATAAGCAGTACCTGTTGTGTCTTAAATCCTTATGTAATTGTTCTGTGTATGTTTATGTGTACAATAAACTGATAAATAAATAAATAAATCTACAATTGTGCGATGTTGTAAAAATACCGCAAATACAGATGGACCACAAAACGAAGATAGTTTTCACAGTAGGTACGACAAAAGTAGCCTTTATTGTTCAAAGAGGTAGCTCTGTCTACTCAAAGCTAGGTCTCTGACCAGGGCACCGGATCGGGAACTAATATAACGTAACACGCACATACTTACACAGAGACGAATTTAGGGAACTAGAAAAACTCCACGTACGACGTGCAATCACCTTTTTCCTAACGCGTCTTATTTCAGTGTTGCCATCCTGAATCGGTCTCTGTATCTCTAGAACCAATAAAGATCATTGGTTAAGATTGTCGGGGATTTCGTAGGCTAGGTGTAGGTACTTCTGACTCGACAAGCCATATATTTACTTGGAAAATGCCGAATAGAGCATCAGCTCGTTCAATCTAAATGTATCTGCCTCTGTGGTCTAGTGGTCTGTGCCATGAGCTTCCAATCCGGAGGTCCTGGGCTCAATTATAAGGGGAAACACAAAGTTGACATTCGTTGATTTATCATTTTCCCTAGTTTTGTTAAATAACAATGCAGGCTAAATCACCTGATTTTCTGGAAGAAAAAAAGATTCCGTGCTTCGGATAGCACGTTAAGCCCTCAGTCCCGGTAGCTGTCTTTAAAAGTGGTCGTTACATAAACCATATCCGAGGCCTATTATATATATAGAAATATATAGAAAACTCTGACACCAAGGTTCGTCGCGTCAGTTGTCGAAATCCACACGTTCAATCTATTTTGCTCTGCCTCCGTGATCTAGTGGTCTGAGCCATGGGTTTTCGATCCGGATTGAAAATGATAAATTGACAAAGTTAAAATTTGTCAATTTATCATTTTCCCCAGTTTGGTTAGGACAATGCAGGTTGAATCCCCTGATTTTCTGGAAGAAAAAAGATTCCGTGCTTCTGATAACGCGTTAAGCCCTCAGTCCCGGTCGCTGTCTTCGAAAGTGATCGTTACATCAACCATATCAGAGGCCTATTAGCTGTGCTATTAGGCGGTTTGAAAACACTGACACCAAGGTTCCTCGCGTTAGTTTTCGAAATCCACACGATGAGAAGAAGAATCTAATTCTACGCTACAAAATTTCAGCTTTGTTTCAGCTTTGTTTTTGAGTTTTACACGTGGTTGCGCTTACGCCTACATAACTGTGTAAACTCCAGATGTAAGGTCATATAATTATATAACAGCTACGTTTGAGTTATATCGATTTTTTACCGTATAACCATTACATACGCTAATGTAGAAGAGTGAGAAAATACTTATGTATAACATATATTCTAAACAACTGGATTGAAAACAAATCTTTCAACATTAAAAATCTGCTGTCTATAAGACACTTACATGCTTTTTTGACCGCGGGAAAATATCTTATTCTCTAAATTAACCGCGGTCCAGATATCTGGGGTCTATTTAATAAAACTCATAATTACATACATACATATAATCTCGCCTTTATCCCTAATGGGGTAGGCAGAGCATAAACGACCTAAACAAAGGTGTTTCCGCCATGTCTGACAAAGTTTTGAGGGTTATTTAAGATATATTTGTTGGTATATTGCTGTAGTGATAGGTTGTCAACCCATCGCCTAAATTGCAATATGCTGAAAGCCTCGAATCCCTCAGCTGGTTTTTACAGTATGCCCGGGAGGAAATGCAGTTGGCACATTCTATATTTTTTTCTTGCTCCCAGGCCACCATGGAAGACTTACTTAATTTTACAAAAACAATTCGAGGTATATTGCGTAGCTGGTAACCTTCCTAAAATTATATCAAATTGGCATCTCAATTGCGCAATGCAGATATGTCGAATTGTCATAGTAAAATTGTAGGTTTCATTAAACAGGGCCCTGGCAAAGTCTAGGGAAGTAACACCTCGTCAAAATTCTCTGAACGTGAAAGCAGTAGCCTTGCCAATTATGTCTCTATCAATTCAGCTTTAAAGCAGCGAATGGATTATAAACAGACATAAAGACAGTGCTACTTATTGTGTCTGAGCGGATTAACAACGTGTGTTGATGATGTAGTTATTTCAGGAAATATCTGCGAAGTTGTCATCGGCGATAATAATTATTTGGCTAGATATGAATCCGTCGAATGTGACGTCATTTATTGACCTAGAAATTATTATAGCTTGTTGGAAGCCAACAAAAGTATTCAATTAAGCCGGGGTATATGAACGATATTAATATCATCTTCTAGATAACGATCTACCAGGTTTTTAAATTACGGTTTCACCTGCGGATTTATTAGTTTTTCAGTAGAAATAAGGTATTTTCTGGCATTAATAATGTATCTTTCTTCAAAACAAAGTCCGCCCACCACGTCTGGCTGTGTAGATGCGATAAGTTTAAAACTACCGAACAGTTTTCATGCGGTCACCATACCACCAATGGACAAAGCGATTACGAATAATATTGGAACTCTTATATAAGTAAGTAGGGATTTACGTAAATTGTATGAGGTTAAACGGTGATAGTGGTTCTTCTTTTTCTGTCGAGTGGGTATCGAGTCTATCGACCCGATGAACCCTGGTGTCAGAGTTTTTAAACCGCCTAGTAGCACAACTATCAGCCCTCTGACCTGGTTTTGAGTAACGACCAGTATCAAAGACAGCAACCGGGACCGTCGGCTTAACGTGCCCTCCGAAGCACGAAATCTTTTTCTTTTTCGGACAATCAGGTGATTCAGCCTGCAATGTCCTAACCAAACTGGGGAAAAAATCACAAAGTGATAAATTCTCAAATATCAACTTTGTGACTCCCCCCTGGGAATCGAACAAAGGACCTCCGGAGCAGGAGTCCATGGCACTAGCCACTAGACCACGGAGGCAGTTAATATGCAGGCAGGTGATAGTGGTGATTGATAATGATTCTGATTGACAACAACCGGGAATAATATTGTACGCCATAATACTTTTTACCGCGTGAAAATACGTTATCATTTAATAGGAGCGTAAAACCGCAGATCATAATCATAAGTTAGTTCCATTACAAAGGCATAATACCCGCACAGTCTAAGCGCACAGTGCTCATTGATTAAAATGATATCTTTGAAAGCTACAGCCTTTGAAGTTGAAAGGATTATTTTTCAATGGCTTCTAATACAATCAACTAGCTATAAAGGACAATGGGTCATTAGGGTAGGTCGCCGGCTATAGCTAAAAATAGAGTCTAAGAATAGGCATCTAAACAGACTACGTGCTGTCCTGCAGGTTTAGATAGGTTTCTATAGTAAATATGTGTTTCTTTCTCCAATCTCATGCAATTGGATAGGTAGACGAATTGTTTTATGGTTTAGAAATAAGACTTAAAATACATTTAAAACATTCGTGAGGTTTTGCTGACTTCTGAGTTAGAGAAAGAGTTAGGGACTTCCCGTGGACTCGATAAAAAAAGAAGAATACGATTTCACTGTGGTAACTAAAGCCAGAGCTAAAACAATAAAAGCAAGCACATTTATTCATAGCAAGTGGTTGTCGCGTGCTAAAGCTAAAACTTTATGCGTGTCCTACTAAACCTATGTAGGAACCATGTCAGCCACAGGAAGTGTACTTACTAATCAACAATTCCAAAAGGGTTTATAATATTTGAATCCATGTAGTATAGTAACGATTTATTACTTTGTGAGGTTTTCCCCAGTTTGGTTAGGACATTGCAGGCTGAATCACCTGATTGTCCGAAAAGAAAGAGGATTCCGTGATTTGTGCCGAGGGCACGTTAAGCCGTCGGTCCCGGTCGCTGTCTTTGATAGTAGTCGTTACACAGACCATGTCAGAGGCCTATTAGTTGTGCTATTAGGCGGCTTAAAAACTCTGACACTAGGGTTTATCGGGTCGATTGACTCGATACCCACACGAGAGAAGAAGTAATGAGTGCAGTGTCCATTTTTAAGCTTCGAGCTTGAGGGTTCTTTTATTCGTTATTTTACCCGCCCCCGTGTTGGATTTTGATCTCTAACTATTAAACAAGATTAAAAGATTCATAAAACAAAAAAAATATAGGCTAATATTTTTCGTTCTTGCTTTACGATATGACAGGCTTCCGCTAGGTGACACGGTATCCATTAGTGCTGGTGGGTTTTAGCTTTATTTTAAGTCAAACAACGAAAGTCAACATAAGTGTGACCAGCATTTAGAAAGACCATTTTCTTTACAAAAGGCATCGAATGGTGAGTTTCAGTGCACCCCGGTAGAGTGAGTAAATGGCTATGTGATAGGCTGTCAAACATTCTGTTCAACATATCACAACTCTATCTAAAATTTCCCTCAAAATTTGTAAGACAGAATTTGCATTGTGTCGGTATAATTCATGCATAAAATGACAGCGGGAATTTCCATACATTTATATTAGCGTGACACCAGTAAAGAACATGAAATTGGACATTTCCTCTATTAAATTGGTACTTCGTCAATGCTAATAAGGGGCTACTCTATGTTTACTGCCTAGCTACTTACATGCAGAATATAAAATACCCCGAAATACTTATACTTCAATGGTGAAAATACAAAATTCGACAGGCTCTCCAAGTCCCCATAAAATAGCTTTACTTATGCTATGAACCTGCCAATAAATAAACATGTACTTTGTACACAAAATGTATTCGTGTAACTCATATGTTGTATATTTTCTATCCCCAGGATTGGAGCATATGCACAAGCGGCACATAGTCTACAGAGACCTGAAGCCTGCGAACATTCTGCTGGACGAGCACGGCCACGTGCGAATATCAGACCTCGGGCTCGCCTGCGACTTCTCCAAGAAGAAGCCCCATGCCAGCGTGTAAGTTACTCAGATTCTTCTGCTCTTGTCTAGCGCTTTCCCGGCCTAATGCTTGGGTCCGCTTTCCGACTTTTTCTACTTCACTTTACCGGTCTTCGGTGGTGTAAGTTACTCAGACTCTTCTTCTGCGTAGCGTTTTTCCGGCCTAATGCGGGGGTCCGCTTTCCGACTTTCTCTACTCCACTTTTCCAGGTCATCGGTGGTGTAAGTTACTCAGATTCTTCTTCTGCGTAGCGTTTTCCTGGTCTAATGCTGGGGTCCGCTTTCCGACTTTTTCTACTTTACTTTACCGGTCTTCGGTGGTGTAAGTTACTCAGACTCTTCTTCTGCGTAGCGTTTTTCCGGCCTAATGCGGGGGTCCGCTTTCCGACTTTTTCTACTCCACTTTTCCAGGTCATCGGTGGTGTAAGTTACTCAGATTCTTCTTCTGCGTAGCGTTTTCCTGGTCTAATGCTGGGGTCCGCTTTCCGAATTTTTCTACTTCACTTTACCGGTCTTCGGTGGTGTAAGTTACTCAGACTCTTCTTCTGCGTAGCGTTTTTCCGGCCTAATGCGGGGGTCCGCTTTCCGACTTTTTCTACTCCACTTTTCCCGGTCTTCGGTGGTGTAAGTTACACAGATTACTCCTTGTTCATTGCTTGATGGACATAAGCCCAGGCAGGGAAGACAGTCTTCTGCAAACTGGATAAAGCCGTTTACTCGGGTAGGGCAGGGTTTGTTCAGTGATTTGCTGATCACAACTAGCCGACTATATGCAGCCTAATCTACGACTACATTATCCCCATGCCAGCGTATAAATTTCATTGATTGATTAATAGGAACCTTCCTAGACAGGCAAAGCCAGTCTAGTAGTGTGCAATTAATTGACAAACAGGGCATTTGGGAATATCAAAGTCGAGGTTTCCTGTAACTTACTACTTCAATAAAAAAGCCCCATACCTTATTTGTTCGTAGCCCATACCAGCATGTTAGTTACATATGTCACTTCAACTTGTTTATTCTCTAACGTTTGGCTTGATACACGTGTCTCTTTTGAACCATGTTTTGTAGAGAAAAATATTCAACTTTTTTCCCGACTGTCAGGTTCACAAAAGTGTTGTAAACTATACCCGATAACGTTGCATGTGACCCAGATTTGGCAAAGTTGAATCACGTTGAACTGAGAAGTTTAATGGAACCATGTCCCAAATACCTGACATTGTTAGGGCTGCCAGTTGCCTATAATAAGTATAAAAAATAGGTAAAAATTTATATAATAGAAGATTTATTCGATGTTTGTTTACTGGTTTAGGGGCTATTAATGCTAAAATAGTATTATTTGTACAAAAAAAGGTCTGTATTAACAGTACTAAGTCAGTTGTTTTATTCTTTATTTATTACTAGTTTTCTGTCAGCGGAACACCCCGCTGTTAAATAAGTTTTCCCGTAGATATTATGCACTTTCCCCTGGTAAAAATACCCTATGTTACTTAGGGTAAATGTAGCTTTCTATCGGTAAAAGAATTTATTTATAAATCGGTCCAGTAATTTTTGAGTTTATTCGTTACAAACATACACACACACACACATACAAACCTTTCCTCTTTATAATATTAGTATAGATAAAAACTTACATTAACAGTCAAAGCCACACATGTAAGCCTTAACCCGGCGCCATTGACGTCAACAAAATTACGCGGTCAGTGACATCGGGTAATATTTACCCGAATTTTATTTCGAATATTTTTCGATTAATTAGTGAATAATTTATATATATATTTGTTATTTATTAAAGAAAATACCTTTACGTATGTGAAAAAATAAAATATGGCACCAATTAATAATGAAAATATTTTTTATTTCTTATTTTTCATAAACACTAGAAAAATCAACTTGAAAAACATGACATTTCTTAGAAAACAACTTATGGTAGGATATTTAGTTTAATATTTGAAAATAATCATCTTATCTACTTAAAAAAAGAACAAATCAACATTTTACAGAAAAAAAATAGAACTTTAGTCATCTTCTTCGTTATTCACCATCATGGAACTGCTGCAATTTTCACAGTATGCAATCAAATGGTCTGGGCATACATAAATCTTGCATGCATGACATGTATGTTTCGTTTTTTTATCTTTTTTGGACGGACATATTTGACATCTTCTATATACAACACGTGTGTCAGGTATCTTTTGAGGAGGTTCTTCAGCAACATCTCCTATGTCTGAAGCAGCCACCGACCCGTCTTCATCAGAATCTGGTTCCTCCAAAACCTCCAAAATCCGTTCATCTTGGTTTCTTGAAGCCATTTGTGACCAAAAACTAAAAAAAGAAACAATATAACCTATAAAAATAACCATAAACACGAATAAGAACATGTCATGAAAACACAACACTAACTATGACGGTGGGTAAGACTTACCCGTTTTGAATTCAAACACTTGTATCTCACTACACTAGCGGCGTAAAAGTGATGTAAACGATTAGTCGAATAGAGGGTAGTTGTATCTCCAGCTATACTGGCGGATGAGTAAGATGGACGACAGAAAAAAATAATATACCCTCTTAAAATCACCTCGGGTAAATATTACCCAGCGTCAACGACGCCGGGTTAATTTATTTATACTTTTTTGGTAATTCACGGTTTGACATCCCTATCAGTACCTGAAAGACAGACACCGCAACAAATAATAGGTAACTGAATCACTGCTGACTAAGTTTTTCTTCTATGAATACTGCATTGTAATTCATATTATGTTTAAATCATCATCTCCCTAGTCTTATCCCGTATCTCGCGGGGCCGGCTACCTAATCTAGGTGATTGAACGAGGGTACTGGTTTTTACACAGAGCGACTGCCATCTGACCTCCGCAACACAGCAGGGAAACCAGACCTAATCCTAGATTAGGTCACAGTTTTCAAGTCGCCAATGCTTAGCACTGGCCTTTGACTGGGTTTATTCCGTTTAAATAGAGTTGCTTATTTATTATGTAAATGTAGAATTGTTTTATGTAACCGTTTCTTATAGTAACCTTAATAAATACTAAAATTAGTTATCATACAATCAGAAACTAACAAATGTATAGGATAGAGGAAAAATCATTTTCAGAACTTCCCATTAATAAACGAAGTAAGTTTTGCATGTTTTAAGAGACCAGAAACGTACGTGTAGCTAAAATTCCAATATGCGACTTTTATGCAAGTTTGATGCTCTCTCTTCATGTATTTTACAAATCTGTCACCCGGGAGACTATACCCTATTTTATAAAATCTTTAGTAACTTTCTTTATACTAGTTTTCGATTTTCTACGTAACAATACGCAACTAAAACATTAGTTTAAAAATTGCATTATAATGAATTTCCTTAATGAAACGTCATTCATTACATTAAACTCATTCATACATATCATTTTGTTCGCATTTACAAATAATGTGAAGTGATTCAGTTAACCAGTACAATTAATTGAAACGCCAATATAATTAATTAAAATGAATAGCGACGGTATTTACTTCATTGTTAAAAAACACTCCATATTGTTAAAAGAAATATTTGTATTTTTGTTCGAAACGAATATACATCAAAACTAGAAGCTGTATTTTTGAATCAACTGAATCGAAATGAAAAAAGCGAAAGAGCATTCGCATGCATGTCACATGCTTAAAAGTCGCAGTAAATCCGCATTTCGACAAGCTACAAATTAATATGATGCGACTAATGGTGATTGAAAATGATGATACTGACACTCTATTTTAATTATTTCTGGCAGCTACACAGAATATGAAGATGTATCACTATATTTGTTAGTTTTATGAGTTGCAATGAGATTTCATATTTGAAAATGAACAGATATTCTGGTTTCCGCGGTACCATTTCCGAGTTTGTTTTCCTGCGCATTACTTGTATTTTACCAGATTACAACTTTTTAAATGGTTATGATTTAGATTGTGCCCGATTTTCCAAATTTATTCGGTACCACGGAAGACCAGCGCTGTAGTACCTAGTGCTATAGCATATGCTGAGTGCATTTTTAGTGTAGGTATTATTAAATAGGCTAAGTTTGTAACTTTGAATATGTATCTTTACACTAAAATAAACAATTTACTTACTTACTTACAAATCTCACACAGAAGGTCTAGAACTGGTCATTAGAACGCAATATTTGCCCTAAAGTACCTACTTAATGCAATATTGTAATCCTGATCACAAGAGAAGAATTCTTGAAAAATCTTAGTCTTTGCGTTGCATCTCACTCGAGGTGAATTCAGTCAGATATACATAGATGAAGTTACAACCACGTAATGTTGCATCTCACTCGCTGTTTAAGTGAATTTAGTCAGATATACATAGATGAAGTCACAACCACGTAATGTTGCATCTCACTCGCTGTTTAGGTGAATTCCGTCAGACATACATAGATGACGTCACAAACGTAAACGTAATGTTGCATCTCGCTCGCTGTTTAGATGAATTCAGTCAGACATACGTAGATGACGTTACAACCACGTAATGTTGCATCTCGCACGCTGTAGGTGAATTGAGCATACATAGATGACGTTACAACCATTTAATGTTGCATCTCGCTCGCTGTTTAGGTGAATTCAGTCAGATATACATAGATGAAGTTACAACCACGTAATTTTGCATCTCGCACGCTGTAGGTGAATTCAGCATACATAGATGACGTCACAACCACGTAATGTTGCATCTCGCTCGGTGTAGGTGAATTCAGCATACATAGATGAAGTTACAACCACGTAATATGAACACTTTTACGACAATTACACACTTATTATTTCTTCCTTGCTGGACTGAGAGGGATAGAAAAACATAGAATGTGCTAGCTGCATCTCCTCCCGAGAATGCTGTAAAAACCAGCTTAGATTTTCGAGCGTTATAGTGTATTGCAATTTTAATCGATGTGTTGACAACTTGTCACTATAGCAATATACATCATAACCATCTGTAATAACCCTCAAAACTTGTCAATCGTGGCGGAACGACCATTTGTTTAGGTCGTTTTCGCCCTGCCTACCCCATGATTTTATGTATCTATATGTACGTTTCTTCCATGCTGGACTGGGAGAGATAGAAAAACATAGAATGTTCCAGCTGCCCTTCCTCCCGGGCATGCTGTAGAAGTCAGCAAAAGGGACTCGAGGGTTACAGTGTATTGTAATTTAGGTGATGGGCTGACAACCTGTCACTATAGCAATACACATTACAATCTAAAATTGCCCTCAATTTTTGTCAGACGTGGCGAAAGCGCCTTTTACGAGGAGTTTGACGCTCTGCCTACCCCGTAAGGGATAAAAGCGTGATTTTATGTATGTATGTATATGTACGTACACACTAATTAAATCCAAATTCTCTCTTCCAGCGGCACCCACGGCTACATGGCACCAGAAGTCCTCTCTAAGGGCACCGGTTACGATTCTTCAGCTGACTGGTTCAGCTTCGGCTGCATGCTTTACAAGCTGCTGAAAGGCCACTCGCCCTTCCGCCAGCACAAGACCAAGGATAAGCACGAGATCGACCGGATGACGCTCACTATGGTAAATATCACACTCAAGCACCATTCAGACCTTCCGATCATCTTCTTCTTCCTCTTTGCGAGTCAAATGACCCGATGAATCCCGGTGTCAGAGTTTTTAAACCGCCTAATAACACAGCTAATAGGCCTCTGACATGGTTTGTGTAACGACCACTATCAAAGACAGCGACCGGGCCCGATGGTTTAACGTGCCCTCCGAAGCACGGAATCCGTTTTCTTCCAGGCAATCAGGTGGATTCAGCCTGCATTGTCCTAACCAAAATAGGGAAAATCTTACAAAGTGATAAATAAACAAATACTCTTCGCACAAAATCCCTTTTGCAAAATGACCCTTTCTTAAAATTGCTTTTTTCGAAAAATATCCCTTTAGATAAATTTAGGTCAAAGGGTACGCCTACTAAAAAGCCTTGGTTTTTTTTTAGTTTGAGTTTATTTTGCGAAAGGGACATTACGACAAAGGGACATTTTGCGACCTAAACTTATTTTGCGAAGGGGTAATTCTGCACACGACACCCATATGCGTAAATATCACGAAGACTAAACATACGACTAGAGATGTTTATACGCCGCTTCCGGTCGCACTCTATTGAATGGGGACGACAGTTCATTGATGGAATCATGCATAAACTCCGGTATTGTTGTCTGAAACACACACTCGCGTTGGAGCACATTACCATGATGACATCAACATTTTATTGTATTGTTTTGATTGGTCAATCACGTATTTGATACGATTTTCAAGCTGCAAAGGAAGATTAGTAAAGTCATAAAGCCCTGGTGTACAATACAATACAAATATTCTTAATTGCACATAAAAAAAAACATTGTACAGGAACAAACATTACAAAACATCAGAGTACAATTAGGCGGCCTTATTGCTAGGGTAGTAATTTCTGCCAGGCTAAGGAGTAGTTTTTTTAATATTATGGGTAAAGGAGTAGTTTTTTAATATTATGCGGGATAGTGGTGTATATTCTTTGCTCAAGGAAAATAGGTCGAAAGATGAAAAAATAGGACTCCTAGATGTATTTTGTTTTCGTCTGTCGACTTATTTATGTTAGTTTTGGGAATTGGTCTATTTCACCTCGAATAAGGCCAAACGACCTCAACTTTGTCAGTTTTGAGTCGCGTCATTTCCACTTTTGTTTCGGCTGTGACGTGTTCTGTTATGAACACATGTTGAGGAAGAAAAATGCGCGACCACAATCACGTGACTCACAACTTTAAAAGTTCATTCCATCGGCCTCTATCAATAACTCCATTTCATCTCCTTGATTTTTAATTTCATGCTCGCCTGGGAGCAAGAGAAAACATAGAATGTGCCAGTTCCATTTCCTCCTGGGTATGCTGTAAAAACCAGCTAAGGAATCCGAGGGTTTCAGTATATTGTAATTTAGGCGATGGGTTGACAACCTGTCACTACAGCAATATACCTACAAATCTATCTTAAATAACCCTCAAAACTTTATCAGCCGTGGCGGAATGTCCTTCGTTCAGGTCGTTTACGCTATGCCCAAAGGCGTGATTTTATGTATGTATGTATGATTTATAATTTCACATCTGTCCTTATCCACCAACACATTTGATACACTTGAGTAAGAGACAGCGTGATGTTTGCAATAGAAGTACGACGTGTTCCAGAACGTGGGCTGCTGGAGTCGTTCAGTCTCAGTCTGAAGAGTCTGCTCGAGGGACTGCTTCAGAGGGACATCACTTTACCAAACAAATATCAGTCTAAATATGGAGAATAGATTTTGCTCCATATGCACAATTTGTTGAGTTTTAAGAATTATACTCAGTTTGTAGGAAGCCCGATGGTGTAGTGGATAGGGCCGCTGCCTCCTGAGCGGGGAGGTCGTTGTTCGAATCCCACCACGTACCAATGTGTTTTTCGGTTTTCGAATTTCATATGTACATTTATTCGGTGCTTTTTCCGTGCTTCGGAAGGCACGTTAAGCCGTTGGTCCCGTTTAATATCGTTTAATACCGTAGATATTAGTCGTTAAGCCATATTAGAGGCCAGTGCTAAGCATTGGCAGCTGGAAAACTCTGACCTAATCTAGGATTGGGTCTGGTTTCCTTTCTTGGTTGCGGAGGTCAGATGGCAGTCGCTCTGTGTAAAAACCAGTACCCTCGTTCAATCCCCTAGATTAGGTAGCCGACCCCGTGATATACGGGATAAGGCTAGGGAGATGATACTCAGTTTGTAGAGTTACCCAGCAGTAGGATCTAATAGGCTAGCTATGATAATACCTATTACCGTATGTTATTACCTATGTTAAAGGAAAGTTTGTTCTTTATCATGAGGAAGAGGCCAATTGATCTTAACTTCAGTTTTGAGTCGCCTAATTGACGCTGCGACGAATTTGGGTACTTATTATTAGGTACTTTATCTGTAATTTTGCTAGTTCTTGCCACGATTTGATTGTTTAGATGACCTCTCAATATTCGCCGCTGTTGCAAGCACCATAATCACGCACACTTGACTCCTTGGAAATTTGTATTCCATCGGCCTCTCTGAAATTTATTATAACTTTATTATACCTGTCCCTTTTCCACCGTTGCCTTGATACGCTTGAGTAAGAGACAGCGTGATGTTTGCAATAGAAGTACGACGTGTTCCAGAACGTGGAGCTACCGGAGTCGTTCAGTCCCAGTCTGAAGAGTCTGCTCGAGGGACTGCTTCTGAGGGACATCAATAAGCGGCTAGGGTGCAAGGGGCGAGGGTAAGTGAATATATTCTATATATATCTTCCATGCTGGACTGGGAGTGAGAGAACAACATAGAATGTGCCAGCTGCATTTCCTCCCGGGCATGCTGTAAAATCCAGCTAAGGGATCCGAGGGTTTCTGTATATTGTAATTTAGGCGATGGGCTGACAACCTGTCACTACAGCAATATACGTACTAATCTTTCTTGAATGACCCTCAAGACTTTGTCAGACGCGGTGGAACGGCCTTTGTTTAGGTCGTTTACGCTCTGCCTACCCCATTAAGGATAAAGGCGTGATTATATGTATGTATGTATGTAACAGATAGGGTATATGCACCCGAAAGGATATGAACCAGCCCATGAAACTGAACAACTTTCCCAAAGAAATTTAGTTCAAAATATGAAAATAAAAAATGAGTTCCCATACTACACGCGCTAGCGATGCCTTTTGTATGGAAGGACAAAATTTTGTTTTCGTATTTCGACCTACGTTCGTTTGGGAAAGTTGTTCAGTTTCATGGGCTGGTACATATCCTTTCGGGTGCATATACCGTTTCTGTTTCATGTTGTTGAAATAGATATGGTAGATATATAAATAGAAATGAATATTATAATGATTAAAAACGGGAAATTTACCGTGGTTTACCACTTGTGTATGAGTGTCCGATATTTATTTATTTAGTCGCTCTGTGATCATAACGCATGAAACTGCGTTGAAATATCGGACGCTCATACAAAAATGGGAAACCACGGTAAATTTCCCGTTTTTAATCATTATAATGTTGATAACCGTGACAGTTTTAAAAAGAAACGTGAGAATTATTCTAAATAGTGAAAATATTCTACTTTTTTATTGAAGCCAACCTTGATTGGAGTTATGATTATGACATAGAATTAACAATTACGATTAACTAGACTTCCATGCTGGACTGGGAGCGAGAAAAAACTATAAATGTGCCAACTGCATTTCATTTCATGCTGTAAAAACCAGCTAAAGGCTCCGAGGGTTTCTCTATATTGAAATTTAGGCGGGCTGACAACCTGTCACTACAACAATATACAAATCTATCTTAAACCCCAAAACTTTGTAAGACGTGGCGGAACGACCTTTGTTTAAGTCATTCACGCTCTGCCCACCCCATTAGGGATAAAGGCGGATTATATGTATGTATTAACAATTACCCGAGTAAACTTTATTGGTTTAATGTGGCCCTAGTAGATAGATATATAGATAAAAGTTTTATTGCATCAAAAATCATCACATATGTAACAAGAAGAAGAGAGTAAAAGAGCATTACCTTTCACTTTCCGTATAGTATTAGTATGTATACATATGTATTTATATATATTCATGTATATATAATTATTATGATTCTAAGTATTTATATAATTAGTAGGAAGAAATTTCTTAGTAGAAGTTAGCTGTACCTGTTGTGTCGATATTCCTTGTAAATAAATAAGAAGTAAAATCAAGGAAGAGACATAAACATGAAAAACTTAACCTAACACACATTCTATATTACACATTCTGTTGCATGTGTGCTGAAGCGATGCAGAGGGTCAAAGCTCAGTGTATTATTGCCCACAGAGAGCAACTCTGCTTTTCAGCTATCCTCGGTTGAATGTACTATGTTCAACAGAATAATACTCCAATCAACATATATAGATACATATAATCACGCCTTTATCCCGTATGGGGTAGGTAGAGCGTAAACGACCCAAACAAAGGTCGTTCCGCCACGTCTGACAAAGTTTTGAGGATTATTTAAGATGGATTTGTAGATACATTGCTGAAGTGACAGGTTGTCAGCCCATTGCCTAAATTACAATATACTGAAACCCTTTGGATCCCTTAGCTGGTTTTTACAGCATGCACGGGAGGAAAAGCAGCTGGCATATTCTATGTTTTTCTCTCGCTCCCAGTCCAGTATGAAAGTAAAAAAAGCAGATCAAGCAGAGAGAATATAAAATGGAAAACCAGCTGCTGCCTTTCCTATGAAAATACTATACTTGTTTTTTTAAATACTATGAATAAGAATAAATGCTATGCATTCATGGAACAGATGGATTTGGAATTGCCCTGTTAAGGCTGCGTTTCCACCAGAGCTGTGCGAGGATAGGCGAATGTGTTTTTAAACAATCAATAGGATCGCTCCATTTACCTTACCTCGCTCGATACAGCTCTGGTGGAAACGGCTTTAGCTGACCGAGGTTTTGTCCGTACAAAACTGTGAGATGGAATTGAAATAGAAAATCAATCTTTTAAAATGACCGCAGTAATGCGAGAGCAATGTTGTAGGACATTTTTAATACATGTAAGTATGCTGCTAAAGATTGTCCATACATACATACTCACCTGTATACCTAATGGGGTAGGCAGAGCGTACACGACCTAAACAAAGGTAGTTCCGCCACGTCTGACAAGATTTGAGGGTTGTTTAAGATAGAACTGGATATGGCTGTAGTGACAGGTTGTCAGCCCATCGCCTAAATTACAATATACCGTCGAATCCCTTAGCTGGTTTTTACAGCATGCCCGGGAGGAAGGGCAGCTGGAACATTCTATGTTTTTCTATCTCTCCCAGTCCAGCATGGTAGATTGTCCATAAGGTTACTTATACAACCTAGTTTAACACAAAAGATGTTTCCCATACGGGTGGCTTAAAATCACAATGATGAATGACACGAGAGTTGACCCTGTAAACAAATACCCGCATAACATATCCGGTGGCTAACAAGCAGCGTGCGAATCTAAAATTAATTCAGAGATCTTCTGTCGAGTGGGTATCGAGTCTATGGACCCGATGAACCCTGGTGTCAGAGTTTTTAAACCGCCTAGTAGCACAACTATCAGGCCTCTGACATGGTTTGAGTAACGACCACTAACGGCTTAACGTGCCCTCCGAAGCACGAAATCTTTTTCATTTCGGACAATCAGGTGATTCAGCCTGCAATGTCCTGACCAAACTGGGGAAAATATAAATATACATTATAAATATCAAATGGTTGGTTAATCACATAATACCCATTTTAATATACTTCTAATTAATCATCATGGGGTGCCATCTTCAAATTGAAGTTTGGAGGTCAGCATGTGGAAACCAGCGCAGTCTTGAGCCGCTCTTTTAGCTGGTCATAATAACGAAGCTTGGTCCAGTCCTTGATGTCATCTTTCCATTTCTTCAGCCTGGTTGTCTCTTGCCAGGAACCTTGCCTTCGAGGATCAATCTTATGAACTCGTATTGGAAACCTCTTTGTATATTTTTCTAATTAATACATACATATAATCACGCCCTTATCCCTAATGGGGTAGGCAGAGCGTAAACGACCTAAACAAAGGTCGTTCCGCCACGTCTGACAAAGTGTTGAGGGATTTATGATAGATTTGTAGGTATATTGCTGTAGTGACAGGTTGTCAACCCATCGCCTAAATTGCAATATACTGAAACCCTCGGATCCCTTAGCTGGTTTTTCTTTCGCTCCCAGGCCAGCATGGAAGATAATCTAATTAATCCCAACCCCATAACGTTTGTATTCTATCCAAATTACTTATTTGTTTATTTTCTTTTCTACAGAGCTGACGAAGTGAAAGAGCACGTTTTCTTCGCTGGCATCGATTGGCAACAAGTTTACCACCAGAAATATACTCCGCCATTGATTCCACCGCGCGGGGAGGTCAATGCTGCTGACGCCTTCGATATCGGCTCCTTTGACGAGGAGGATACTAAAGGAATCAAGGTAAGAAATCATCTACAGAAGACATTTAAGGTAGCATTCGGAACCACGCAAAGGCTTTCATTGAAAATGAAAAATACGTTTATTTGATTTTAGAACCACATTACATAATTTGTTACATCTGCCAAACTTATTTAAAGTTTGCCGGCAGCAATAAATACTCCTATTTACTTAGGCTCTAAACTGTAATTAGTAGGTACTTACAAAATAAGCTAAAGTAAGATAAGTTATGTTTGTAAATATTATATAATAAGTAATTAGTGTAAATGAAACAGACACCATTTCACAAAGTACTTGTATGTTAATCTTTGCATAGTTTTAGGCGTATATTTTCTAGTAGAACTTTTTTAATTTTATTTTTAAATGAAGCTTTTGTTTTACAATTCTTAATTTCTGCCGGTAAATCATTCATAAGGGGACTAGGTATTTTCTACATCTTAGGCCAAAATAATTATTAAATTTAGGCATAACAAAAGTTCAAATTGATACTGCTTTGTATGAATTTATATAAATCCGAATGCGCGCGACCGAAGCGGTGCCGCGGCGCGACTATACAAATGTCTATCGAGAAATTCAACACGAGGGTGCCGATAGGTCCTAAGTGGCGCCCCCATCACATCAATTTAAAAAATCATAACTCACTGTGTTTGTACAACATAACACACATTGTGTTTTACTTCCATGCTGGACTGGGAGCAAGATAAAAACATAGAATGTACCAGCTGCATTTCCTCCCGGGCATGCTGTAAAAGTCAGCTAAGGGATCCCAGGGTTTCAGTATATTGCAATGTAGGCGATGGGCTGACAACCTGTCACTACAGCAATATACCTACAAATCTATCTTAAATGACCCTCAAAACTTTGTCAGACGTGGCGGAACGACCTTTGTTTAGGTCGTTTACGCTCTGCCTACCCCATTAGGAATAAAGGCGTGATTATATAAAAAAAACACGATCACACTCATAGCCCCCACTAGGATTCCCTGTATCGGGGTGCCATGGACATACACAGAAACAACCACAAATAACACCCAGACCCAGAAACAGACATTTAAACTCATCATTCAAATGTCTGCCTCGGCCGAGAATCGAACCCGGGACCCTCTGCGTAGCAGGCAGGTACACTGCCAACTAGGCTGCGCGGGTCGTCGTATATGTATGTGTTTTAGTTTAGTTATTTCACAATTACAGGTTTCAAAATAAGATAAAATTACAATGTCATCCGTAACGCGATCGTCAAAAGTATAAAAAAATATTCAGTTAATTATAATATGTCAAAAAGGTTCAATAAACGAAAATAAAAATAGTAATTAATACAATTTACCAATAGTGAGTTTTTTTTACGGCAATATACTTACTAATCTATATTAAATAACCCTCAAAACTTTGTCAAACGTGGCGGAACGACCTTTGTTTTGGTTGTTTACGCTCTGCCTACCCCATTATAAAAGGTGTGATTATATGTATGTATGATGGGGACGCAACATAGGCTCTGTCGGTATGGGGTCGTGCGACTTGGTTGTGAAGCTCTGAATGTTAGAGGTCGCTAGCCAAAAGTCGCGGTCGGGTGGTTCCGAATGCTACCTAGGTACAAGTTTAATAAATTGACTGGGATAACTAAACCACTAAGTTTACCGTAACAGTCAAAAGTGATCCCCAAAGGTCATAGAATCTCAGAAATTCAAGGAAACCCTGTCATAAATTATTTCTGCCAATAAAGATAATAATGAAAACATCTCTCTGAATAGAGGTTTTTTTTTTTACTTGTAATGGGTTTGCTCTTGACTCTGTGACAGAGTCGACGATGGAGTGAGCTCACCCAAAAGATGCCTGTTATGGCACTGACACTCTAGGAGTGGGCTTTCTCCTACTGATATGTCAATGAAGCAAGCCTGTGTTCTATATTTTTGCCATATTATACATACATGTAATCACGCCTTTATACCAAATGGGGTAGGCAGAGCATTAACGACCTAAACAAAGGTCTTTCCGCCACGTCGGACAAAGTTTTCAGGGGCATTTATGATAGACTTGTAGGTATATTGCTGTAGTGATAGGTTGTCAGTTCATCGCCTAAATTGCAATAAACTGAAACCCTCGGTTCCCTTAGCTGGTTTTTACAGCATGCCCGGGAGAAATGCAGCTGGCACATTATATGTTTTTCTTTCGCTTCCAGTCCAGCATGGATGAATGCCATATTTTTAGTATGTTAATTGTTCCTGATCAAGATTAAGTTTCTTACCAATCCAGCCCTATCATTTATTGTTTGTTTAACGGGTCAATAGAGTGCAATTAGTTTTGACGTCAATCACGCGCTCGCCGCTCGTACCTTATGTAAACAGTACTATTGTTTATTGTAATGGAATTCATTTGATTGATGACCGCACTTTTAATAGAATACAATACTTACATCGAGTTGAAAAATAAATCTGCGACTTTATTAGGTTTCTTAATATAAATACTTTTTTATTGTAATTTAGGCGATGGGCGATAACCTGACACTATAGCAATATACGTACAAATCTATCTTAAATTGCCCTCAAAACTTTGTCAGACGTGGCGGAACGACCTTTGTTCAGGTAGTTTACGCTCTGCGGACCCCATCAGGGATAAAGGTGTGATTATATGTATGTATGTGAATACTTTTCTCCAGGTTATTCATAAATAAACTCACGCCTATATCCCTCACAGTGAAGGTACATCATTACTGATTGTATAAAAACCGATTCACGTTAGGCGATTTTCAAAGGGCATTTCAGAGCCAAATTGAAACTTTTAGATCCCTATTTGAGAAGTAGCTCGTACCTTCAATGTTTTTGATCGCTCTTAGTTCAGCGTAAAAGTATCCAAATACATTTTCTATTCTATTCAATAAAATATAATAAATCTGACTCTAGTGTTGTTTCTTTCCAGCTGACGGAAGCCGACCAGATGCAGTACAAGGACTTCCCACTGGTCATCTCTGAGCGTTGGCAGTCTGAAGTAGCGGAAACTGTGTTTGAAACCATCAACCAGGAGGCTGATAAAGTTGAGCACAAGAAGAAGGCTAAGCAGAAGCAGAAGTTCGACACCGATGAGAAAGGTGAGGTCTCCGCAATGATTGACTGTCCATCAGAATTCTAGAAAGGCTGCAGTCACAGTATTGGCGTTGAGGGGGGGTAGGGGGAGGGGATATGGGGGTTCAACCCCCCCCGATATCTACTCTGATGTTTATAAATGGTGTATGAAAATGGGCGTTGCGGGGGGGCGAGGGGGAACTGGGGGTTCAAACCCCCGATATCTACTCTGATGTTTATAAATGGTGTATGAAAATGGGCGTTGCGGGGGGGCGAGGGGGAACTGGGGGTTCAAACCCCCGATATCTACTCTGATGTTTATAAATGGTGTATGAAAAGGGTAAGGGCTGAAAATCAGTGCTACCATTGTTTATTTTACAATATCTATGTAGTAGCTTGTAATTAGTTTATGTATTATATGTAATGTATTTAGGATATATATTTCACTAGGGTTGCACTATCCCGCTAACCATTAGGCATTTTTCTTTCATCCAAAGGTTGCCTGGAAGAAATTGCTACCTTAGCAATAAGGCCGCCTATGTTGTACTTGTCTTTTTTGTTGTTATCTGTGGTGTTGTATGATTTGTATTCTAGCGTGCAATAAAGTATTTTTATGTTTATGTTATGTTGCTTTGAGTAACCTTTTACTCTCAAACCGAACTATTGTGATTGTTATTTAATGTGTTTTTGTTTTAAGTGTGTCAGTAATAAAGATATTTTGAATTTGAATATCCATCCAGAGGCACCAAGATTTGACTACTCATTAGCGCAGATTACTAGGTACTTATCCAGTCCAAAGAAGTTAAACCTGACTACGCCTCTGAGTCACAGGGCAGGCAAAAAATTAATGTCATCAAATAATTCGTCTCAATTAAACCCCTTTTTTCTGTTTTCCCATTGTCATGTGGAGGGTTCGTGTCTTTCTTTTAATTTATTATTTCGGGAGTAAACATGTGTGTAGTTGTGCCTACACACATGCCACCGGCATACCGGCGGTACAAGCCGCAGAAAAGAGCTGTCGGCTCGAAACTCAACCTAAACTCCGACCGCTTAGTAACCTCAAGCCGCCCGCCACTGCGACAGAAATATTTGAACGTATGAATAGGCGGTATGGGAAAAAGCTTTAGCCTGTCTCAATTAAAAAAATGGACGAATTGAAAAAAGAAAACCGCGGTTTCACACACAATCCGCACACCTTTACAATAGCATAAATTAAACCTTACAGATATACCCAAAAACTTACTACGAATTCAAAAAAGTCATAAAACAATATCTCCTAAACAAATCTTACGAAGACACTGAATCCATTTTACAGATAATCACATAAAAAACACTAAAATGATGTCCTACATACAGCACACTCGTATAATTAGGCATTACACGTACACACACACACCTTTTATATTTTGTTTTCAATAATTTTAAATTGTTAGTTAAATAATTGTATTTTTATTACTTTAACTTATATTATATCATTTTAAACCACAATACTTGGTTTTGGAAGAGCGGAGCCTCCTAACACAAGTATTTAGAAAACTTAAAAGTAATTCCTCGAACACTTTTGTTACTATTAACTAAGATTCTGAAATAAACAATTTTTTGTTTATTTTATCTCGCCATGCCGCCAGCACACGTATATAGGCAACGAGATATTTCAAATTTAGTTTTAGCTGGTTCCATCCAGAATTGAGCTATTTTGGCTTCTAAATCGATTAACAAGTATTTGTCCTTTTACAATCCACTTATCATACATACATATAATCACGCCTTTATCCCTATTGTGGTAGGCAGAGCTTAAACGACCTTAACAAAGGTCGTTCCGTCACGTCTGACAAAGTTTTGAGGGTTATTTAAGAAAGATTTGTAGGTTATATTGCTGTAGTACAATATACTGAAAAACCCTCGGATACCTTAACTGATTTTTACAGCAAGCCCGGGAGGAAAAGCAGCTAAAACATTATATGTTTTTCTCTCGCTCCCAGGCCAGCATGGAAGTCACTCCACTTATCACTTCTTACCATTCCAGAATCGGACTGCATCCTCCACGGCTACATAAAGAAGCTAGGCGGCCCCTTCGCCTCGGCTTGGCAGACGCGCTACGCCAAACTGTACCCGAACAGACTGGAACTTCACCTAGAAAACAGCGCTAAACCCGAGATGATCCTGTTGGATTCTGTGGAGGAGGTATCATCGGATCTGGTGTCGGTCAAAGGCGAGCAGTGCATCGTGCTGCGTACGCGCAATGATACCAAGATCGTGCTCACTAACGCGGTAATTATTATTAATCAACACATAAAGATTAAAATTAAGTCATAAAAAATAAAATAAAATTAAAAGAATATATATATTTATCCAAAATCTATCAAAAATTTATAAATAATCATAATTTGATTTACCAATTCATTAAAAATTAAATTTGTAACAATGAAACTATCTTAGCATATCATGTTTTTTATACATACATACATATAATCACGCCTTTATCCATAATGGGGTAGTCAGAGCGAAAACGCCACGTCTGACAAAGTTTTGATGGTTATTTAAGAGAGATTAATAGGTATATTGCTGTAGTGACAGGTTGTCAACCTATCACCGAAATTGTAATATACTGAAACCCTCGGATCCCTTAGCTGGTTTTAACAGCATACCCGGGAGGAAATGCAGCTGGTACATTCTATGTTTTTCTCTCGCTCCCAGTCCAGCATGGAAGAATAATAAAAAACATGAATATTCAATGAAACGATCTGAGCAAATGATCACGTTTTCTTACTTGCTTCTTAATTTTACAGATCTTTTACCTTTTCTCCAGTGTCTCAATTTAGTTGACATAACAAAAACAGCGTAATTTTACAACAATGCTATTTCGATTTTCCAGGACGAAATCGGTCTCAAAGAGTGGGCGCTGTCGCTGCGGTCGGCCCACAAGTGCTCCCAAGAGCTGCTGGCCTCGATGGCCAAGAAGGCGGGCAAGATCTACGGCACGGACGGGTCCAAGGAGGCGCCGGTGTCTCGGCCTCCGCCCCCCGCCGCCTCGCCGGCGCTCGCGCGGGCTCCAAACGGGAGCAACTAGCACGAGCTTGCGCCCAACAAGGGCGCTAAGATGTTCCGCCGCTCCAAGAGCGCCGCACAGCTCATCAAGTGAGCCTGAGCGTGCGTGGGGCGTGCGTCGGGCGTGCGTAGCGTGTGTGGTGCGTGCGAAGCGTGCGTCGGGCGTGCGGAACGTGCGTGGTGCGTGCGGAACGTGTGTGGTTCGTGCAGAACGTGCGTGACCGTAACGTGACCTCGCATGACCGGAGCATGAACTTTCGTGACCTTTGCGTGAACTAGAAAATTTCTCTGCATTAATAGGCGCGTTTTATGAATTTGACTGGTGTGAATTCGGTGTATGGTGTCTAGTGTTTAGCGTGTGTCGTGTTTCCGTAGCTCGTCGCGCTATGGACCATAGTGACTTTAGAACTGCCAATTATTACTAAACGAATGCTGTTCGCATTTTATTGTTGTACGAATTAATGTGATAGGACCGATCAAATTGAATGAAATGTATAAAAAATATTTCGTTTACCTGGAGTCAGTGGTTTTCGATTGTGGATAAAATAAATAAAATTTTGTAATCATTTGCACCGATTGAATTTTGTAATTATTAACGTATCGTTCTGAATGTTGTATTTAACTTCGTAGTAGGTATTGTAAAAATTTAATAACTTATAAATCGAGTAGATAAGCATAGCGATTACCTACTTATATGTGTTTGTGCAATAGATCAAAAAGTAATAAAGATTAATTCAAGTATTGGTCGGATTTATGATAAAAATATAGAACGTAACGACGATTTTGGCGCAAAATGTTCGTTGTGCGTAATATTATAGATGCTTCGACTTATCCATTAAAATCGTAATTAGAAATTCTAGCACTTTGTTTAAACTTTCCGACTATTGCACACGGGGATAATAATATTACATAAAATTATGTTGTTTTGTCCGGCTCTCTGAATCCAAATCATATACAATACAATAAATAATATAAATATAAAGCCTTTGACGAAAGTGAGGGCTGTGGAAAGCTACATACTGACATCAATTAAACAATAAATGGTACTTAAGCATAACATTCTCGATTTGAGTTCTAAATGGACTATTCTGAGTTCAGTGTTATGTATCTATAGAGACGGATGTAAGTAGATGTAATAAAATCTCTTTTCATATAATATTTAGAGGCAATACTTTTCTAACAACATTTAGGTGTGGTGACGATCAATAACAAATAGTTGTAAAGGCAATATTTAGAGAATTTTAAAGCATGTTCAATGTTCATGAATTTGTGTGGGAATTTACTTTACAAATTAGTATTTATTCCATAGTGAATTTTATCATGGCCTGGCCACGATGACATTTGTATGTTTTATAGCAATGCAAGATTGTTTTAATGTTTTTATCTGATGCAGATTTAGTTTATTTGTTGTTGTACTACTTCCATTTAACAGGGTCAGCTTGGAAGTCATTCGCCTGATTTTTATGATGATTTTACTAATGAATTCACCTTTTTGATAGTGCAGAGTTTGTTTCTTACCAAAATTTAGGACTGTCAATAGGCTTTCTAACTGAAATGGGAGACAGCCAAAAGGCTTTCTAAGTAAAATGGGAGACTGCCAATAGGCTCTCTAACTAAAATGGGAGACTGCCAATAAGCTTTCTAAATAAAATGGGAGGCTGCCAATGGGCTTTCTAACTAAAATGGGACACTGCTAATAGGCTTTGTAACTAAAATGGGAGACTGCTAATAGGCTTTCTACCTAAAATTGGAGAGTGCCAATAGGCTTTCTAACTAAAATGGGAGACTGCCAATAGGCTTTTTATATAAAATGGGAGAATGCCAATACACTTTCTAAATAAAATGGGAGACTGTCAATAGTCTATCTCGCGCACTATTATCTGACCAAATGTGATTCAAATTATAATGTTTATTTTTAAATTTCTGGAATATAAATGAGGCGAATGATTTGTGAATAACCTTTTATTATTATAAGCCAATTTAGTGTTGATTTCTAACTGTACAGTTTACAATGAAGCAATACATTATGGACCCTAAGTATGACAATTTACTGAGCTAAGTAAGTACTCTTTCTAGATTATTTCCAAGTGCAAAAACCCTTGAAATGTATAAACTAAATGTATATATAGCTTTACGCGACTAATATAAGATATTGTATGATAGAGTGATTTACCAAAATATTAAGATCCTGACAAATTGGTTCGAAATTATTAGAATATTAATTAAAATTATTATCTTTTAAATGCCTACTGTTAAAAGTATATAAAATTAGCAAATAAAAAAGTAAAAACAATATTTATAAGGTCTTTTAATCTAAGTATTCTTTTCTAAACAATTTTCAATATAAATCAGAAATATTGTTTATGTAACTACATAAAATATTTTGGACTGATTTGTACAGGAAATTTCTTTGAGTTAATCACATCATAGATATCAATATAGCATTAGTGTAATCGATCATATATGTATAGCTATATTGTTTTGTTTCATATTAACATAATCGTTATCAATAAATGTAATAAGGAATGATAAATATCTAGATGCTAGTCAATTGAATTTAACTAAAATCAAGTTGATTCTATGAAATTAGATATGACTAAATAGCTATTTCTAAGGTTCCATTTACAATGAGCGCGCGGGTCGAAATTGTATGATATGTAGATATTCAGGGTGTAAAAGGGCTCATAAATCCATTTTGAGGTAAATGTGCTCATCTGTAAAGCCGAGTCTCCAGCGCATAAACAAAACACGAAACTTACCCCCGCGGGGCAGAGGGGAAGGGTTTCTCAAACATTTCCCTTTCTCTTTCTGCCTCGCGGGGGTTGTTTCGTGTTTTGTGTGAGAGCAGGAGGCTTAAGGCTAACATGCGCGCAGCGAGATTATTATGTCACAGCATTTACTTACACTGAATAACGCCTTGCTTTAGGTGTAGTGAAGTTTCGCGCGCACGAGATAATGCGCTGACAAAATCATTTCGCGACGCGCATGTTAACCCTACTGAATAATAATTTCCGAGGAAAAATAGTCAAATACTGACTTTCATATAAAATTACCGATGAAAGACATAGGCAGCCCAAAATTCCCTGTGGACATTCTTTGGGGCAAATTGTTTAAAATAATGACATTTATTTACTATCTTTGAAATGCCACTTGCCTTATACAACCTGTAATCCTACTATGAAGGAGAGAGAATTCTCTATAAATACAGTCCGGCCCGCACGCACGTTGTAAATGGACAGTAAAAGTTTTACCAGTATTATAATTTATAGGTTAGTCATTATTTCTTGATGAAATCAATATCTATTGTGATATGTTTTAAAACTTTTCTAGTTGTTTCTTGTAATATTATATAGTATATTATATTTCCGCGAATAATTTCTACCCCAAGTCATAGCTGTAAAGCTTGAATAGCATTTGGTAATCTGCAGACGGCCAAAGTAGTTGGGAATTCTTAACATTCCGATTTGCCAAACTAGAAAATATTAGTACATAAATAACAAGCATTTAACATTATTTACGTTTGTTCTATTTTCCTTCGCCTACAGTAAAAAGAGTTTGTACTATGTATCCTAAAGTCTCTTGCCACGAGAAGGCACATGCTGAAATATTTTTATTTAGCTTCTGTGCTGGAACTACCTAGTTCCCGATATTGAGACCTAGCTATTGTAGTACTTAGTATAAACCTCTTTCTCCTGTGCCCATATCTAGCTACTAATGTAGAAGTTTTAGTTTAAAGTGTAGAATGATTTGACTTTACCAATCTAGGTTTAATGTAGTCGTGACTAGATCTGCATCAGACAACTTTGCATACCTCTGTTAGAAAATATTTTTATTGTGAACCTACATTATGTGTAGTAAATTGTTTATTTAATCAATCTGTTGTTTCATTTCTAATTCCGGAGATTTTCACCCTATATTACTTAGATCACAAACATATTCAGAGTTAAATTAGCATTCAGAGTTATTATTCTAGGTCTCCATCTGTATACCAAATTTCATCCAGATCGGCCTAGCCGCGTACACACAAGGTGACACACACACACAAGCATATGGGATTTGGACGAAGCGAAGCGCAGGTAGAAAGAGTGTTTAATCTTTATTAAAAAAGTATATTTTACGCTATGAAATAATTCAAATTGACATAAGTTTTGTAAACAGCTCTTCAAAATTTGTAAATACAATATTCAACAAATGTTTAAAATAAATCAGTGACACAGCTAATGTAATGGTAGTTTATGACGATGTTCTCTTCTTTTCTTCACTCTTCTTATGCATGGCGCTTGGTAGCTATTATAAGAAAATCGACGACTTGGAGATGAAGCGCAACTATGGGACCGGGCTAGGACTTTTAGTGGCTGCAATCATATGTGGGCATCAGATTTACCATTCTGTACTACTAGTCTGGGGCAACATTATCATTATCAAGTGCTGTGATAAGAAGTAAGCTGGTTTGCCTTTACAAGTTAACAGAGAGTGTTGGCTATTTCCCTGTGTGTGTTAAAAGTTGACTATGAGATAACTTCGGGGAATGGACGATGGACGGGGGCAACAGAGTTCCCTGTACGTAAATTAATGGTGAGATAAAAATGGAAGAGCGATTTCAAAATAAGGAGACCCTTTTCATATAGGAGATGAACCTATGGGGTAGTAAGTTAGGACTTCTAGTGGCTTCAATCCTATGTGGGCATCAGATCTACCATTCTGTAGAATAGAATAGAAAATATACTGTACTACTGGTCTGGGGCAACATTATCATTATCAAGTGCAAGAAGTAAGCTGGTTTGCCTTTCCAAGTTAACAGAGAGTGTTCACTTCATCTCTTCCCGCTGGTGTCGTAAAAGTTGCTTTAGAGATTAATTCTACTTGCGTCATCTGTAGATATCAGGTCTATTGCAACACGAAGCAAGTTTGCCTTTCCATGTTAACAGAGAGTGTTGCTGTAGTAAATGTAGAATCAACATGCCGCTGTTTTCAAAATCCGAGGGTTTCGACCTACGTACTGTAGCAAATTGGAAGATGTCTTAATAAAATAGTATAGCTGAAATGTTAATTATTTAATAATTGCAGATATGGCCATCAAATAAGCTTAGCATACACATGGACATACCTAATCTACATGAATTTCAACCCGCACATGACCATTTACATAATATGGCTGCACCAAACTATCGCCTTACGTCTCGTGGGCTTAGCTATTGAGCTGCATTTCAACGAAGATGCAAAAGCGGAAAAAGTAGATGTTGCAGAAGAAAGTAAATCTAAATCATCTTTGCCTGTAGTGCACGAACCATCTGCTACGGATATTATCACATACGCTTATTTTTTCGTTGGTTTACATAATGGTAAGAAATATTAACCTTATTATGTTATTCGTTCCTATACTGAGTGAAAGGGACAGCTCCCGCTAAAGGATTGCTCAGTCAACGAAACTGTACAACTATCAGCAGGATTTTTCATACAAATTGTCTGATCGACGTGGTGATTTTGTATAGGAAGGTAAATTATTTTCGTCTCCTGAAAGTATTTCCTGGTGATAGATGTTCAGTTTCGTTGACTGAGTAATCCCTATCAGTTTGCGGGACGCTGTCCATTACACCCCGTTTATCATACCGACTAAACGCTACTTCATAAACATGGAGCGTGTACCCGCTCTGAAATGTCGAGATAATAAAAATAAATATTATCGTGGTAATAAAATAACTAGGTTCTAAATCATAATATGAAGAAAGTACAATAACAACAATAGTGAGTGCTACTCGTAATATCCATAAAGAACACAAGAAGAAAGTGTCTTCCCCTAAATAGAGACAATAAGAAAAGTGTTAATGAACACTTTCTTATAATTACTCAACCTAGCAAATTTAGTTAGAAGTAAATTACTCATTAGCCTAACTAGGTACATCAATTCCACAAAAATAAAAATCTTAATTTAAATGTGATGAACAACCGCGAAAATATCAAAATATACATTTAGTTAACTATTTATTCCAGGTCCATATTACAGATGGAAAATATTTGAAGATCACTTCACAGCCCCATTTGGAGTGTTGGGGGACTGTCGAGTCATTACTGAACATAAATTGAAGAAAGCCTTAGTCTGTTGCCTTGGGTATTTGCTGCTGCGAATCAAATTTGACCCAAGCGTAAGTTTGATAGAGACCAGACTTTGAATAAGAAAGGTGTTCACATCTCCTCGTACTTAAGACATTTTGTCGACGATTTGTCGTGACCTCTAGCTGATAAAACGGCACGTCTAAGTTCCGTCACAGAATATATAATAGAACTACATAGTTCCGTGTCAGACCTATAGGGAACAAAGATGTTAATATGGAAATATGGACAGTCTATGTTAGCCTGCTGTCAGAGAATTTTAGCCTATAAAGAGGCTTTGATTTGACTTAGTGACTGAATGAGTTCGCTGCCGTTCGAAGCACAGAAGACACTCTATAGTCCGCTTTTTTAAACGTTGCGTTATCGATATAAACTTGTTTTGCGGGCCATAACCTGTTTTTGCTTTACAACTTTAAAGAGAGTCAACCGCAAAACATGATGTTTGTAACAAGGTTATCGTTTGCTGTTTCAAAACGTGATTTTCTGCTAAGTTGCAAAAAAAAGCAGTTTATGGGCCGCAAAAACGTTGGTATCATTAAGGCAACGTTAAAATACGAACTACAGTTAGTTATTACCAGGTTTAAGACACAGCAACCCTATCAACAAATCTATCTTAAATAACCCTCAAAACTTTGTCAGACGTAGCGGAACAACCTTTGCTTAGATCGTTTACGCTCTGCCTACCCCATTAGGGTTAAAGGCGTGATTATATATATGTATGTATGTAGGGGACAGCGTCCCGTAAACTAATAAGGGTTGCTCAGTTAACGAAACTAAAAAACTTCCACCAAGAAATTCTTTTAGAAAGGGAAAATAAAAATTGTATTTTCCATACAAAATGTTCACCTAGATCTGACAATTTGGATGGACAAGATATTTTCATTTTCACTTCTAGAAAAAAGTTCTACTTATAGTTGTTCAGTGTCGTTGACTGAGCAACTCCTATGAGTTTGCGAGACGCTGTCCATTACACGTGGTATTGTCCTACCGGTTACTCATCCACATAACACACTCTTATACACCCTTCTCTCCTCACAGTTCTACTACGACGAAGACTTCTACAGATTCGGCACTGACTTCCGGTACCTCTACAACCTGCCGCAGCTGATCATGTTCTTCCTTCAAAGCCAGTTGGTGATGCTGTTGTGTACTTGTGTGTTTACGGAGACTGGTTTCGGAGTATACCCGGCTAAGTGCATGCCTGCACCAGGTCATGGGCCGACAGTCGCTCCGAGCTTGTTGAAATTAGCGTTAGTACCAACCTGTATAGTAGGGTTTTTCCCCAAGGGTTTTTCATACCTTTTAACCATAAAAATCTTATTTTTAACAACAATTTGTAAAATTATCATCCTTACTAATATTATAAATGCGAAAGTACCTAACTCTGTCCTCTTTTGATTTTGATGAGATTTGGTAGAGATTTAGGTGGGATCTTGGGAAAGGACATAGATTACTTTTGATTACTGAGGGAAAATAAGTATTTCATTCCCGCAGGAAAACTCATTTTACGCTAGTATTACTTAAAAACACTAATTTGAAATTTTAGAGTGATAGAAAATTGAAGCTACATAATTGAGCAATAAATCCACTATTTTATAGCTTCCAAATACACGGCCTGAACCTTAGGAAACCTTATTTCTTCTCAAAATTTTAAAATAAGAAGTATACGGTTGTCAGAAAAGAAGGAAGCCTAACCATTACTATCATGGCGTATCGCAATCCCTGCTTGGACGGCAACCATGTCTAACAGTATGCAATTTTAAATCTCTAGATCTACAACAACTGACGTAGCACTGAAGCAAGAATACAACTTCGCGATGCTGAAGTGTTTCCACAATGAGAAGGTGATATTTGGACCAAAGATGCGTGATACACTTAGCGGCTGGGACATGGCTACAAGATACTGGTTCAGTAATTACATTTATAAGCAGCTGGTGATCAAGAATAAGGAGATAAAGTAAGTTTACAGTGTGGTAAGAAAAATTACAGGTTTTGTAGTGATGGGTTAGAATAGCATCACTTCATATATTCGCGCATGTGACGTTAAAAACTACTAAGTGATAAATCCAGGGAAAGGGCAGCAGTATTCTTATATTACCTACTGGTGAATTAAATCCTGCTTAGTCATCATCTTCATCTCCCTAGCCTTATCCCGTATCACACGGGGTCGGCTTCCCTAAGTATGGTATCCAAATACCCTCAAATTGGTAGAGGCCAATGATCAGCAGTGGACTTTCTGTAGCTGTTATGATGAAGTACGGGGTGTAATGGGACAGCATCCCACATACTGGTAGGGGTAGCTCAATCAACGACACTGAATAACTTTCACCAGGAAATTCTTTATAGTGCAAAAGAAGTTTTGACTTTTCTATGTAAAAATGTCCATTTCTATCAGACAATTTGTATGGAAAAGCCAAAGGAAGTTTTACTTCCAGAAATAATTTCCTGGTGAAAGTTGTTCAGTGAGTTCGTTAGCTGATAGAGTTTGTGGGATGCTGTCCCTTACACCTGGTATAATAACTAACTATTGTTCGTATTTTATTTCATTTCCGAATTTAGTAATGACCCAAACAAATAATTAATGATAAAGTAAATTGGAATATTTACTAGACTATTATTTCACCAGGAGTGCATTTTCCTTCGCCACGTGGTGGGTATGGACTGGGCTATCATTTCCAAGACTGCTGTTGTCGGCTACATTATGGGTGTATGTGCAACTGGAGCACGAATATTCACAGCTTTGCAGCGACGAAGAAGTAAGAATGTTCTCCTTTCTATTTGATAAGGTTCCATGAAACCGTGACTCCTGCTCTCAAACAAAACACGAAACATGTTTATGCGCTGGAGACTCGGCTTTAGCTATCCAAGCATAAGGCTTTTCATTTAATTTGCGAGTCGTTATTAGCGAGGTACGAACCATGGTTTTGAAGTTTTGTGATTTCTAACTCGCTCTGTCGCCTGCCAAATTAAGTTTGTATTTTTAAAATTGAGTTATCGATACCACCGTGTTTTGCGGCCAATAAACTGCTTTTTCTTTGCAACCTACTTAGCAGAGGTCCAAACGGAACCTCACGCGATAACCTTGTTACAAACATATGATTTGCGGTTGACTTACTTTGAAGTTGTAAAGCAAAAAAAGGTTCATCATCTCCCTAACCTTATCCCGTATCTCACGGGGTTCGCTACTTAATTAAGGATGGGCCGCAAAACAAGTTGGTATCGACAACGTAACGTTAAAAAATGGAGTATATTTCTAGTAATTTAAAATTATGTACTCCTATTTGTAATTTGATTAGTATGAGATGGTATGTGTATCTTATTTTTTTATTTATATGGAATATTTTGTGACCATTAATATTTTTGCTTTTTAAAAATATTTCAGATGAAATTCCCGTGGGTGCTAGGCTTCTCCCTCATGAGGATATTCTGCCTGCTCTACCTGACTCCTTGCTTCGTAGTGCCCGACAGTGTAACAGTGTTACGATACTACAACTCTATGTACTGGTCGTTCCACGCTTTGTTGTTGGTACTAGTGATAGTGTTGGCCATTATTATTAAAATTAGGACACACCTTGTGAATTCTGTAAATGTATAAACTGTTTTGGAGACTTTGATTTTGTTTAATTTTTTTATTTTTATAGCCTATAGGTCGTCCCACTGCTGGGCAAAGGCCTCCCCTTTATCTCTCCAGGCGTTTCTATCTGCCTCTGTCGGCCATTGTGCACAGAAATATTTTTTTTGAATTGAATCATTTTTAATAAGATGTATAAAAGAGAGCTTGAGTTTAAAATGGTAGTGAGTAAGTTTTGCTCATCATCAGTAAGGTCATGTTCTCTTATTCAAAACTACATACATACATATAATCACGCCTTTATCCCTAATGGGGTAGTCAGAGCGTAAACGACCGAAACAAAGGTCGTTCCGCCACGTTTGACAAAGTTTTGAGGGTTATATAAGATAGATTTGTAGGTTTATTGCTGTTGTCAGCCCATCGCCTAAATGACAATATAATGAAACCCTCGGATCCCTTAGCTGGTTTTTACAGCATGCCCGGGAGGAAATGCAGCTGGCACATTCTGTCTTTTTATCTCGCTCCCAGTCCCAGGCCAGCATGGAAGCAAAACTAAATAAGATAATTCCCTTATATCTTTTCTTTTTACTTATCTGTTCCGCGTTACATTTCTATTTTTTTACTCTAATAAAAATCGTAAAGTCATTAGATAAGACTGGTGAGTATTTTTTAATAATTATTCTGTCAAGAGTAAAATGCCTTTCTGATAAATGTCGAAGAACAGGAAACGTATTGGTTTTTGTTAACCACTGTTTGAGTTTATGGGAAAGGGACCCCACTGCTGACATTATGCCCAACGGCTGCTCCAATAGACTTGGATTCCGGTCCGATCCAAACAAGCTAAGCTCACAAAAAAAAAGCACTTATGATTCTATGATTAATCACTACATAGTATAAAACAAAGTCGTTTTCTCTATCCCTATATCCCTGTCGCAACGGATTTTGATGCGGTTTCTTTTAATGGATAGAGTGATTCAAGAGGAAGGTTTATATGTATAATACATGCATAATATAGTAGAGAAACACTGATAACTTTCGTGCGAAGCCGGGGCGGGTCGCTAGTGTTATAATAAAAAACTGCGTGATCAGGTAACTTAACAACACTTTATTGAAAACGTAACATCGTAATAAAATAATAATTACAGCTACATACATAGCATAGAAGCTGATAACACGAAATCTCACTAACACTGTTATATGCAATTGGTGCGTCACTCTTATCACAGTAAAACTAATATTAATGGAAGACATCGTTTTGAAAATACTATAGTATTTTTGTAAATATAAATACTAGATATTGCATTTTGACAGCTAGAGCTAAACTATTCGCATCTATTAATAGATAACATATTAAGACGTGATTATGATAAAGTGTATCACATATTGGAATGGTTTTTTATAAAAAACTTATTGTGATCAAATCAAACGGTTTAGTAATGATGTATTTTAAGGTGACGAAACTAGCCAAGTGGCGCTCCCATTAGTAAAAAACAATTCATCAAAAACGCAGTGAATCGAAAAACCGGTCCAACAGAATCAAGTTATAGGAATTAAGATAATTTAGATCCTTATAAATTAGCGATTCATATTTCGTTGTAGTAACAGGAAGAAAAATTGCGAATAACGGCCACCTACGGCAATTAATTTAGTGAATTATGTTTTTTTTACTAATGGGGGCGCCACTTGGCTACTATCGTCATCTTAAGGACAGTATCCGAAAGTATCTTAACGAATATTCTACAAACAAATCTAGCCAAGTCATTCTTAATTAATACGATTTAGTCTAAAGCGTCCTCGCGCCGCGTAAAAGTTTAACGTAAGCAAAACAATACATAAATACTTCTTATGAACCAACTATGTAAACATATATTTGATTTGTATTTTAATTTAAATAGCCATATTACAATTTTATTTCATTATAAATAACCTAGTGATTAGGCCACAGCACAGCAATCATTTCATTAAGCAAAAACAAAACTTATTCTTATGGCAACATCTATTCAAAAGTGTGTACTTATTGTATGTTTTTTTCGTACCTACATGGTACATAAATAGTAGATAAATAGTATATTATATTAGTCCATGCTACTACATAAGCTCCACAGATTGCATTATAATAACAAGTGGGTCAACTGTAGTCACACACATTACGGCGTTCGTCACAGCCCCGCACCCCGCGCCCTCCTGGCCGCACCACCGCCGCGCCCGCCGAAGTGTGCAATGTGCATGACTACGTTTGGCCGACTTGTTTCTGTTTTACGAATATAATAAAATTTTAGTTTAACTATTTTTATTAATTTTATTTAGTATGTTGTTTGTTTTGTATATCACTTATACATTACCTGGTTAAAATGAACGTAGTACTTTTTTTTACATCCTGTATATCATATAACTTTTCCTAATTAGAATCATTCAAAAACAACAAATCAATAGTGATATATTATTCTTTAAAGACAACAACAACAACCAAAAAATATACAGTTTTTGAATAGTTTTATATTTTTTTATTATTGTCTTATTATATTGTCTCCACACATACATACATTCATTTAATTCTACACATACCATGGTATGATAAGTTCTTTCTAAAAAGTTGATCAATTTCGTTGACTAAGCAAACCCCAACTAGTTTAAACTGTCTCTTACACCCTTTATAAAGATTAGTCTGCTAGAATTTGTCAATAATTTACCTTTGAGATTAAACTTTAACTTCGACTGCCTGGATGTCAACGATGGGATCTTCAATGGTGTGTTTGTTCTGAATTATTCGAAGCTCGACCAGTTTTGCTGGCAACTTGTCCTTTGGTTGTTGTTCTGAAAAAGAAAAGATAGATACATAAAAAAAACATAACCCTCACTTCGTTTTCAGTCCTTATGCTTATAGAATAGAATAGTTTATTTCTCAGACAACACAGATCCAATAGTGTTAGTATTAAGTTCTTCTTCTGTCGAGTGGGTATCGAGTCTATCGACCCGATGAACCCTGGTGTCAGAGTGTTTAAACCGCCTAGTAGCACAACTATCAGGCCTCTGACATGGTTTGAGTAACGACTCACTACATAGTATAAAACAAAGTCGCTTTCTCTGTCCCTATATCCCTATGTATGCATAAATCTTTAAAACTTCGCAACGGATTTTGATGCGGTTTCTTTTAATGGATAGAGTGATTCAAGAGGAAGTAGAGAGACACTGATAATTTCCGTGCGAAGCCGGGGCAGGTAGCTAGTATTATAATAAAAAACTGCGTGATCTGGTAACTTAACAACACTTTATTGAAAACATAACATCGTAATAAAATAATAATTACAGCTACATACATAGCATAGAAGCTGATAACATGAAATCTCACTAACACTGTTATATGCAATTGGTGCGTCACTCTTATCACAGTAAAACTAATATTAATGGAAGACATCGTTTCGAAAATACTATAGTATTTTTGTAAATATAAATACTAGATATTGCATTTTGACTGCTAGAGCTAAACTATTCGCATCTATTAATAGATAACATATTAAGACGTGATTATGATAAAGTGTATCACATATTGGAATGGTATTTTATAAAAAACTTATTGTGATCAAATCAAACGGTTTAGTAGTGCTGTATTTTAAGGTGACGATACTAGCCAAGTGGCGCCCCCATTAGAAAAAAACAATTCATCAAAAACGCAGTGAATAAAAAAAAAACAGGTCCAACAGAATCAAGTTATAGGAATTAAGATAATTTAGATCCTTATAAATAAGCGATTCATATTTCGTTGTAGTAACAGGAAGAAAAATTGCGAATAACTGCCACCTACGGCAATTAATTTAGTGAATTATGCTTTTTTTTTACTAATGGGGGCGCCACTTGGCTACTATCGTCATCTTAAGGAAACTATCCGAAAGTATCTTTACGAATAATCTTCAAACAAATCTAGCCAACTAATTCTAAATGAATACGATTTAGTCTTAAGCGCCCTCGCGCCGCGTAAAAGTTTAACGTAAGCAAAACAATACTTAAATACTTCTTATGAACCAACTATGTAAACATATATTTGATTTGTATTTTAATTTAAATAGCCATATTACAATTTTATTTCATTATAAATAACCTAGTGATTAGGCCACAGCATAGCAATAATTTCATTAAGCAAAAACAAAACTTATTCTTATGGCAACATCTATTCAAAAGTGTGTACTTATTGTATGTTTATTTCGTACCTACATGGTACATAAATAGTAGATAAATAGTCCATGCTACTACATAAGCTCCACAGATTGCATTATAATACAGAGAGTAAAAAAAAAGGTACTGCGTTCCCTTAAAACACATATTGTATTAGTGATATACAACACAAAACACGCATTAAATAAATTCAATGAAAATATTTAAAATTTTACTAAATTCTTCAAACTGAAACAAGTGGGCCAACTGAAGTCACACACATTACGGCGTTCGTCACAGCCCCGCGCCCCGCGCCACTTGGCCGCACAACCGCCGCACCCGCCGAAGTGTGCATGACTACGTTTGGCCTACTTGTTTCTGTTATAATAAAATTTTAGTTTAACTATTTTTATTAATTTTATTTAGTATGTGGTTTGTGTTGTACATCACTTATACATTACGAGGTTAAAATGAACGTAGTACTTTTTTACAGTCTGTATATCATATAACTTTTCCTAATTAGAATCACTCAAAAACAACAAATCATTAGTGATATATTATTCTTTGAAGACAAACAACAACCAAGAAATATACAGTTTTTAAATGGTTTTATTACTTTTTATTATTGTCCTAAGATATTGTCTCCACACATACATACATTCATTTAATTCTACACATACCATGGTATAATAAGTTCTTTCTAAAAAGTTGATCAATTTCGTTGACTAAGCAAACTCCAACTAGTTTAAACTGTCTCTTACACCCTTTATAGAGATTAGTCTGCTAGAATTTGTCAATAATTTACCTTTGAGATTAAACTTTAACTTCGACTGCCTGGATGTCAACGATGGGATCTTCAATGGTGTGTTTGTTCTGAATTATTCGAAGCTCGACCAGTTTTGCTGGCAACTTGTCCTTTGGTTGTTGTTCTGAAAAAAAAATATAGATACATAAAAAAAACATAACCCTCACTTAGTTTTTAGTCCTTATGCTTATAGAATAGAATAGTTTATTTCTCAGACAACACAGATCCAATAGTGTTAGCATTAACTTCTTCTTCTGTCGAGTGGGTATCGAGTCTATCGACCCGATGAACCCTAGTAGCACAACTATCAGGCCTCTGACATGGTTTGAGTAACGACCACTATCAAAGACAGCGAACGGGACCGACGGCTTAACGTGCCCTCCGAAGCACGAAATCTTTTTCTTTTCGAACAATCAGGTGATTCAGCCTGCAATGTCCTAACCAAAAGTATTAACTTATAACTACGTTATTTGATTTAAAAGGTTTTTTTTAAAAAAAATTATGCATTATTTCTTTTTTTTGTCGTGTGAAGGGGGGTGGGTTGGCGGGTCAACGGACCAGATAAAAATAGAACGATTATATATTCACGCCTTTGTCCCTAATGGGGTAAGCAGAGCGTAAACGACCTAAACAAATGTCGTTCCGCCACGTCTGACAAAGTTTTGAGGGTTATTTAAGATAGATTTGTAAGTATATTGCTGTAGTGATAGGTTGTCAGCCTATCGCTTAAATTGCAATATACAGAAACCCTCGGATCCCTTAGCTGGTTTTTACAGCATGACCGGGAGTAAATACAGCTGGCACATTCTATGTTTTTCTCTCGCTCCCATGCCAGCATGGAAGTAGAAAAAACAGATAGATAAAAAAGATATTTAACAATTTATCACTTTGTGATGATTTCCTCAGTTTGATGAGGAACTTGCAGGCTGAATCACCTGATTGACCGAAAAGAAAAAGGATTCCGTGCTTCAAAGGGCACGTTAAGCAGGCGGTGATCGTTACCCAAACCATGTCAGAGGTCTAATAGCTGTGCTACCAGGCGGTTTTAAAACCTCTGACACCAGGGTTCATCGGTTCGTTATTCGCCTCGAAAAACCCACTCGTTAAGAAGAAGACCAGTAGGAATATTTGAAAGGAGGGAAACAAATATTAAATCTTTAGAAAGTCCTTCTTCTTAGCGAGTGGATTCTCGAATCGAACGACCCGATGAACCCTAGTGTCAGAGTTTTCAAACCACCTAGTAGCACAGCACAGCTATTAGGCCTCTGGGGTGGTTTGAGCGACAACTATCGACCACTATCAAAGGCAGCGACCGGGACCGACGGCTTAACGTGCCCTCCGAAGCACGGCATCCTTTTTCTTTTCGGACAATCAGGTCATTCAGCCTGCAACGTCCTAACCAAACTGGGGAAAACGTCACAAATTGACAAATATCAACTTTGTGTTCCCCCCTGGGAATTGAACCTAGGACCTCCGGATCGTAAGCCCATCGCTCTGACCACTAGACCACGGAGGCAGTTTAAGCCCTAATAAAATGTTATAACTTTGTAAAACAATTTATATTTGCAGTTACTGAGTGAATACAGAGATAACAACAACTATGTAAATTGTAAGATAAGTTACTGGCCTTGTGGAGTATTATTTACATTAAACAATACTAGTCATTCCTGTATATACGTGGGACACTCAGAAAGTTTTGCGACACTAAAAAAAATTGTTCTACAGGTACATATATTTTTATTAAATCTTTTCAAAGTACTCTCCACCAGCCTCTATACAAAGATTCATGCGTCTGAACCAGTTTTCAAAACACTTTTTCCAGTCCGCCATAGACACCTCGTTTACAGCCTGCTCGAACGCAGCCAGCGCATCTTCCGGCGACGAAAATTGTATCCCCTTGAGCTGATTTTTTATTTTTGGAAATAAAAAGAAGTCACACGGTGCTAGATCAGGGCTGTAAGGAGGGTGACCCAGGAGTTTGACTGGTGTGCTGTCCAGGAAGTCCCTCGTTTTGAGCGCGGTGTGTGCAGGCGCATTGTCGTGGTGGAGCAGTAGTCCGCGGAGCCCTGTGTTTGGTCGCTTGTTGCTCACAACAGAAAAAACTTCTGGTAAACATTTGGTAGTATATCATTCGGCGTTAATGCTTCTTTGATCTCGTAAGGGAATTGAGGCCAAGTGGCCAGTCAAATTAAAAAAGCTGGCGATCAAAATCTTCCCCCCGCTTCGAGATCGCTTCACTTTGGTAGGCGTTGGTTCATTTTGAAACACCCAAACTGTCGACTGGCGCTTGGTTTCTGGATCGTATTGATAAATCTAGGACTCATCACCTGTTACGATGTCGTAAAAACGCTGAGACGAGCCTGCTTCAAATTTGTTCAGCATATCACGGCACCATTCCACCCGGGCCTGCTTCTGAGCGTCGGTGAGGTAGTGCGGCACCCAGCGCGATACTATCCTCCTCACGCGAAGATGCCCGTGTAAAATCTCGTGAACGCTTCCCGATCCAATCTTTAATATGTGCTGAATCTCCTGATATGTAATTCGCCTATTATCTTGGATAAAATTTTTCACTGCTAGCACGTTTTCTTCCGTAATAGCCGTCAAAGGGCGACCGCTTCTTTCTTCATCCCCCAAGGTTGTTCGACCGCGCCTAAATTCGTTATACCAACGATACACGGTTGCCTTGGAGGGACTTTCATCCATAAATGCCATTTGAAGTCTATCGAACGATTCATCCGGTTTCAGGCGACACTTGAAATCGTAAAAAATCATAGCTCTAAAATGTTCCCGGCGCAGATCCATTTTTCAGTAAGACACGATACTTTGAATTGGCTCGCAAAAAATGTGGAGGGAAATTTTGAAAATGGAACACACATATTTTTACTTACAAGTAATCATATTTTCAAAAAAGATTCTAACCGGCCAGTCTGCCATATATTAAAACTATTTATCGCAATACTTTCTGAGTGGCCTGGTATGTTGATAATAAATCTATTATGTTATGTAGTACCTACAACAAAATGTTATATACTGGGACAAGCTCAAATTATACTGGGTGTAAGGGAGAAAAACATAGAATGTGCCAACTGCATTTCCTCCCGGGCATGCCGTAAAATCCAGCTGAGCGATCCGGGGGCTTCAGTATATTGTAATTTAGGCGATGGGCTGACAACCTGTCACCACAGCAATATTGTATTACTCCATGCACAAACTATGTCACACATTTTTAACACATTTAGTTAAAACTCTGACCCATGACTAGTTTTGTTGTTCGATTTGACAACCCACACAACAGAAGGAAATAATGATGTATGATGCTAGATAACAATTGAAAGACCAGCTTAACTTACGACTCTCTTTCTTCTGTATCAGGAATGTTGCGGATGCGAATTTCTCACAACCGCGGACGCGATTTTCAAAATACATATGTAGCGGATATGGATTGTGCACACGTTTATTTATTAATTAGTATGGAATCTGTGTTGGAGAATACATACATACATATCATCACGCCCTTATCCCCAATGGGGTAGCCAGAGCGCAAACGACCGAATCAAAGGTCGTTCCGCCACATCTGACAAGCTTTGAGGAGTTTGGAGAATACATTATTCATTATTGCATTTTTTTATTAGGAAGGCCAAATCGGATACGAATCTAATATTGATGAGTGAACAAAGGCGTAAGGGTCTTTTTAACCTTTTTATGTTGCGAAATTCTGTTATTGCTAAAATTTTCTGTCATTAGTTAACTACACTACACATCCGTATCCGCATCAAAATCCGCATTGATTTCATGCTGATGCGAATGCGGATTTCCAAATTCATGCGGAAGATGCGCATATGCGAATATTCGCAACATCCCAAGTCTGTATGTATAGGTCATAAATAAACATACCTCTAGCCTATAAGTGTTGTTGACAATAGTTTGCAGCGTAGCGATGGTTTTTTCCAATGTCAGTTTAATGTTGTTATTGGTATTGTGCGACCACGCGAGAAATAGCGCTAACATACTTAATAGGTATTAAGAAGTGTACTACATTCCTTATCATCTCCCTAGTCTTATACCGTATCTCACGGGGTGGGCTACCTAATCTAGGAGATTGAACGAGGGTACTGGTTTTTACACAGAGCGACTGCCATCTGACCTCCGCAACCCAGAAGGGAAACCAGACCCAATCCTAGATTAGGACAGAGTTTTCAAGCCGCCAATGCCTAGCACTGGCCTCTGACATGGCTTAACGACTAATATCTACGGTAATAAACGATATTAACCGGGACCAACGGCTTAACGTGCCTTCCGAAGCACGGAAAAAGCGCCGAATAAACGTACATATGAAATTCGAAAACCGAAAAACACATTGGTACGTGGTGAGATTCGAACCACGACCTCCCAGCCCTATCCACTACACCATCGGGCTGTACTACATACCTATAGCCTTTTTATAAGTGTCTTCGATGATACTCTGCAGTGTAGCGACGGTCTTTTCCAAAGTAAGTTTAATATTGTTATAGGTTCTGAACGACCACGCGAGAAACAGCGCTAACATACTTACTAGGTATTAAGAAGTGTAACTACATACCTCTAGCCTTCTTATAAGTGTCTTCGATGATACTCAGCAGCGTAGCGATGGTCTTTTTCAAAGTACGCTTGATGTTATAGTTAGTTTCGAGCGACCAAGCGAAAAAACGCACTTACATACTATTAAAAAAAAATACATACCTCTGGCCTTCTTATATGTGTCTTTGACGATACTCTGCAGTGTAGCAATGGTCTTTTCCAATGTAAGTATAATTTTGTTGTTGGGTATGTGCGATAAAGTGAAAAAAGCGCTTACATACACGCGTTTCTCCCTAATAGGGTAGACAGAGCGTAAACAACCTAAACAAAGGTCGTTCCACCACGACTGACAAAGTTTTGAGGGTTATTTAAGATAGATTTGTAGAAATGTTGCTGTAGTGACAGGTTGTCAGTCCATCGCTTAAATTGTAATATACAGAAACCCTCGGATCCCTTAGCTGGATTTTACAGCATGCCCGGGAGGAAATGCAGCTGGCACATTATATGTTTTTCTCTTGCTCCCAGTCCAGCATGGAAGTAAATACATACTATTAAAAAATATATACATGCCTCTGGCCTTCTTATATGTGTCTTTGACGATACTCTGCAGCGTAGCAATGGTCTTTTCCAATGTAAGTTTAATGTTGTTGTTGGTTTTGTGTGACCACGCGAGAAACAGCGCCGCGAAGAGGTCACCGGTGCCTGTGAAGTTTGTGTCCACTTTCGGGATTTCTATCTTGAAGCAGGATCCTCCTAGAAAATAAATATGTGACATTGAATTTTTTTTATTGTTTTAAGAATTAAAAGATATAGTTTAATTTAAATAAAAACAATATCCAAGCTTATCCCTATTAGAGATCTCTTTCAGCCAACCTTATGGGGATAAAATATCGCAAATTTACGGGAACAGATACAATTAATATTATTATTGTGAAATAAATTGTGTAATTGTTACAGTGATCAAAGTATCCCAAATATTAAATATAATTTATTATTACTAACTATCAAAACAATTAGTGACGCAAATACAAAATAATAATAAATAGATCATCATCTCCCTATCCTTATCCCGTATCTCACAGGGTCGGCTACCTAATCTAGGGGATTGAACGAGGGTACTGGTTTTTACACAGAGCGACTGCCATCTGCCCTCCGCAACCAAGAAGGAAAACCACACCCAATCATAGATTAGGTCAGAGTTTTCAAGCCGCCAATGCTTAGCACTGGCCTCTGATATGGCTTAACGACTAATATCTACGGTATTAAACAATATTAACCGGGACCAACGGCTTAACGTGCCTTCCGAAGCACGGACAAAGCGCCGAATAAACGTACATAGTAAATTCGAAAACCGAAAAACACATTGGTACGTGGTGGGATTCGAACCACGACCTCCCGCTCAGGAGGCAGCGGCCCTATCCACTACACCATCGGGCTCTCTATAATAAATAGATATGGTAATCTAATAAAGTAATAGCTGAAGCTACTATAAATGTTAACTTGATTTTATTGTTTTTGTTTATCAGGTACAACATTATGTAACCAATGTGATTCTTAGAACTATTTGTACAGGGTGAAAAAAATATTATCTGAAGGTATTTAGGTACTATTCTATTATACATACATACATACATGCATATAATACATATATAAAAATACATTTTATTTTTATTTTATTACTGTATTTTTGTTATTATTTTGTACACTGATGATGTATTTTTAAAATTTATCATCGGAATTTCTTTGACATAATTTTAATTTGTTTTTATTGTGATGTTAATTATTAATGTTTTTTTTTTATTTTACTATTAATTAATTAAATACTATTGTTTTTTATTTACTACCACTGATAACAAGTTCCTTTTTTTAATGTATAAATTTATTGTGAATGATAAGATATTATGTTATTAGTTGTAAGAAAATTGTCATACACAAAAATTATTTTGTAATTGATTAAATAAATTGAAAATCACGCCTTTATCCCTAATAGGGTAAGAAGAGCGTAAACAACCTAAACAAAGATTGTTCCGCCACATCTATTATTTAAGATAGATTTGTAAGTATATTGCTGTAGTGACAGGTTGTCTCTCCCAGTCCGGCATAGAAGAAATAGGTGCTATTATATTATAATGACTCACCTTTTGTACTAGCAATGCCAATCATACTATTATCATCTCCTAAATCCGTACTTGACAAAACAACGGTCTTGACTCCTTTCTGGTGTAAGGCCTGTATGACTTTCAGGGCTCCACTGAGGTCTTTCATGGAAAGTCCAGTTATTTGTTCTGCCTCAAACTGGTTTGGTGTGAGGATGTCTGCTAGAGGAACTACTTCATCTCTGTAAACGGGCAGGATTTCTTCTGGGACATACATCTTTCCATTGTCACCCATAACTGGATCGCATACTGCAAATAGACAATGATGTTTATTGTTTATTAATACAGTGTACAACATTACAGGTCATAACCTAATATGTTATACAAGGCAAGACAGAATAACAAATAAAAATAGTTAAGTAATTAGATATTAATAACTAAGAACATAATATAAATAAAAATTAAGATTACGGAATAATTTACATAAGTGATAATATACGAGGGGTGGCTGATAAGTAATCTACCTAACTATGAAAGAAAAGACTTTGATGGCTAGTTTATTTTTTATTTTTCTATATAGTCTCCTGCAAGTGAAATACACTTATGACATTTGCAAATAAGTGACATCATGCCGTTATAATAGTAATTTTTATTTTGCTCGTCAAAATGGTCAGTCACAGCCTCTTTCATTTCTTCGTCCGTCGAAAATCTGCGACACCTCAATTTTTTCTTTAAATCTTTGAATAAGAAATAGTCACAGGGAGCCAGATCTGGACTATACGGTGGATGGTTAATTTCTGTGAAGCCGTTTTTGCTCAGGGCTGACCTCGCCGTTAAGGCTGTGTGTACAGGAGCATTGTCTTGTAAAATCAGAACATCTTAACACCTTTGCTGAGTTTGCCTCTCCGCTTTTCTTTGATTTGTTCACGAAGCTGGTCAAGCAAGTTTGCATAATATTCAGCATTCATTGTTGTATTTTTAGGCAAATAATCTATCATCAAAATCCCTTCGACATCCCAAAATACGGTGGCCATTAGTTTTCCAGCCGACGGCCGAACCTTGAACTTCCTTGGCGGCTTTTCTCCTTTAAATTTCCATTGCATTGACTCTTGTTTGCTTTCCGGATCCCACTGGCGAATCCAAGTTTCATCACAGGTCACAATTCGAGAGATAGTCTCTTCTTCTTTACCTTTGACCAGGTCTAGAAATGCCTGACAACATTCTACTCGCCTTTGTTTGTCAAAGGGGGTCAACATTCTAGGGACCCAACGCGCGCTCACCTTGGACATGCCCAAATGTTCGTGAATAATTTCATGAACTCGTTCCTTGCTAATACCCACATCTCTGGCTATCTCCCACTGCTTGATTCGCCGATCTGCAAGAATCAGGTTCTTCACCTTTTCAACATTATCTGCGGTAACAGCAGAAATTGGCCTTCCACTACGTGTGTCGTCTTCCAGGCTCTCACGGCCATGTTTAAATTGCTTCGACCAAAACTTTATGACGAATTCAGAAGGACTTGAATCACCAAACACCTTTAACATGCGCTCTCTGATCTGCGTAGGCGTATTTCCTTCTTTACTTAGGAATTTAATCACTGCTCGATGCTCAAATTTCATCATTTTGCAATTTTCTTTCGACATGGTGAAATCAAAGCCGCGCCAAAAAAACAAAAGCAAGCGAAAAAAAATAAGCGTCATAATTTTGAAAAAGGAATAAATATAGAATATGATTTTGCAATGGCCAGTTCGATTTTCAAAACTTTCTTTAACAAAGTAGATTTTATATCAGCCGCCCCTCGTAACTAAAACTTTTGACATGATGTTGAGTTAGATGTTTCATGATACAAAGAAGAAATCCAATCAAGTTCTTAAAAAGGATTAATATAGAAATTTTGTAATGTATCTTATTAAGTAATACATACATACATAAAATCACGCCTTTATTCTTTATGGGGAGGCAGAGCGTAAAACGCCTCGTAATAGGCGCTTTCGTCACATCTGACAAAAATTGAGGGCAATTTTAGATTGTAATGATGTGAATTGCTGTAGTGACAGGTTGTCAGCTCATTGCCTAAATCACAATACATTGTAACCCTGAAATCCCCTTTGCTTAAAAAACCCTTTTGCTGACTTCTTCAGCATGCCATGAAGGGCAGCTGAAACATTCTATGTTTTTCTAACTCTCCCAGTCCAGCATGGAAGAATTATTAAGTAACATATCTATTAAACTTGTTCTTATTTCATCTTATGTTGTTAGGATCAAAGGCTAACTCTTATCATCATTAGTTAAATGAGTAGGCACAAAAATTCACAATGAAACATTATTTAACTGTTTTAGTGCTAAGGAACAATTAATTGATAAGGCTGTGCTGTAATAATGATAATGATCTTAACTTGTGTTGTTTGTGCATCATATTATTTCCTGTTTTTAATCATACTCCTTAGTGAAAAAATTATTGTTACATGGAATTTTATATATTTGGTTTTTAAAATCTATAACTGTAAAAAATAATGCAGGGAATACCTTACCATAAATTAACTTTGGATTCTTTTCTCTCAATTTCTTGATGATGCCTGCAATTTGCTTCAAGGAGTCTGGTGATCTTGAGTATCCGGTCAGGAAGTGTGTGTAATAGTCAACTCCGTTTAGCGCTAAACCTTGCATTAGTTCTTCCAGGTCTTTGTTATCAAGGACTGTGCCTTTTACATGTTGGTACGCTGTGTGGTTTGAAAACTGAACTGTGTTTATTGAGTCCACTTCAAAGCCAAGCACCTGAAATGTGATATTAACACACAATTTAAATACTGGCAGCAACAAGACATTAAAAAAAAGAATAGAATAGGTACATCTGGATAATACATCAATAATGATCTACAACAGACATAGCGATCAGTTTCAAGGTTAATAGTAAACTAAATAAACTAAAAAATAACATAACCAGGTTATAATTAATTTTGTGCAGAGTAGGTACTTACTTGAAGAGGAAAGACAGCGCTCTTATTGCCCACGTATCCATGAACAACATGGCTTTGGATAGAAAGAACTCTGGGAGTATCTGAAGCCATAGCGAGAAAAATTCTAAATCGATTGTGAAATGTATGGAAGTGTTCAAGAAACTGTCTCAAATAAACGCGTGTAGGCTCACTGTTGGTAGCCAAGACACTGATCATAAATGGAGTGATAAATAGCAAGTAATTAACTGTGAAATTAAGACTCAAGTGAAGTAAATTGATAATGATAACGAAGCAAAAGTGAAGGCCGCGCCGTTCTTGTATCACAATATATTCAGCTGATACTGGCACAAAAGTTGCTATCATCTGTCAACTAAACAGAGACAGTAGGCCCAAATGCGTATACGTTTATCTCTTTCATACGCTTCATTTAAGGTTAAAATAAAAAAATAAAACGCACCACCTGGCAGCTTGTGTTTTTAATTTTAGATGTAGGAAGAAAGCAAAGATCAAAACAAAGTAAATTTAATAAATGTGAAGAAATGAAAAATAACAAAATAAAACTAAAAAGCTTAAATTAATATATTTTAAGGAGTAAAAACATTTTGATCAATTAGATAACATATTAATATTGTAAAGAAACACAAAAAAACACTTATTCTTACAATTTATTTGTTGCCTCAAAAGTAACAACATAATTTTACAAGAGAATTTTACAGCATAATATTTTACTTGATGTGCAAATTAATCTAATGATAATAAAATTATAATATTACCATACTATTCATTTATTTTATTGCTGACTACTACTACTAGGTGCAGGTTTCTCTTGTGTTGTTTCATATGCCCGTTCCAATGTATCAGTGATTATTTTCATATCATTCTCAATACTCCTTGCCCAATTTTCAACATCTCCAATTTCTTTGAGAGCGCTACTGAAGTTCTCGACTAAAGCGAGCCACTGTTGTGTCTGTTTTGCAAAGTTTACAGCTCCCTGGTGCAGAAGTTTGGCTTCTGCGTCTAGTTTCTTTTGGTTCAAATAGGCTTGGGCCACCCTGTAAATAGAGAGAACTATTTAGTTACTTTGAAAAGAATATTCCATATATTAGGTATTATTGTGACTGATATATATCCTTTGGAAGTAGATAAAATTAAGTATGATGAAAAGTACATTTTTAAGATGATTGATAACATTATCATGCAAAGCTACAAGTTCTAAGTACAATTATAAATGATAATGAAAGCATGATAAAAAAAAGTATGGCTAAGCTTACCCCACATTCAAGTGGTCCACAAGGGCTTGTGTAAGATCATTGGCAGCAGCAATGCATTCTTTACGTTTTTGTTCTGAAAATGTGAATAAATATGATTTTCACAGACCAATAACATATATTTTAGGCCACTTATTTATCAAGAGAAATACTAAAACATAAATACAACAATAATAACTTGGAGACGTACCTTGAACGACTCTTTTCGAGGCTTGTTTTGCTTGATGCTCTTTCACAAGAGAAGACAACATGTTGTTTGATCAAAAGAAACTCAATACTACGGTTTAATTACGATAAAATCATGAAAAATACACAAATTACGATAGCAGCTTTTTCGATATTGTTTTGACAAATGACATTTCGTTTTTTTTTAGAACGGAATCTAGACTCTGCCAAAATATTTAAGGTCGTTTTACACTAACAGACACAGAAACAGCTAGCAGAAAAGATACAGGCAGAACCAGAATCACTTGTGTTGCGGAGTGTATGTTTATCTTACGCTTTGATTTAGGAAGTAAAAATCTCGTATTTTGCTTTCGTAAAAAATATGGTAATTTTTTACTGACCTCTTACTACAACCAACATAATGCAGGAAACAGAAATAGGTATTCTTAGATTAGAATCGTCCAAGATTAGAATGCATTAATAAATCTTTTGAGTACCTAATAAAACTCGTTTAGTATTACGTGCTCCAGCTGCATAAAGGTTTCGATCAAATGCAGGTGCAGTGATTAAAAAGTGATTGGTCTTAAAAGAGCAGCCGTACTTGTACAATACCGCTTAACAACCACAATCTAGCGCAAAACCAGCTTAGCATTGTTTCGTTACATTAATTATACGCGCTAATGGAAACAGCGCATCGATTTTCACTTATCGTTTAACACTTCTGCTGCTACTTTTATTTGTATAACATTCATGTTCTTTTCTTCATTACGAGCTAGAGAAAAAATTGCAGATCGAAGACGACCCAATCAAAGATCATTCCGCCACGTCTGACAAAGTTCTGGAATTATTTAAGATAGATTTGTAGGTATATTGCTATAATGACAGGTTGTTTCTTCCATGCTGGACTGGGAGAGATAGAAAAACATAGAATGTTCCAGCTGCCCTTCCTCCCGGGCATGCTGTAGAAGACAGCAAAAGGGACTCGAGGGTAACAGTGTATTGTAATTTAGGCGATGGGCTGACAACCTGTCACTATACATTAGCAATACACATTACAATCTAAAATTGCCCTCAATTTTTGTCAGACGCGGCGAAAGCGCCTTTTACGAGGCGTTTAACGCTCTGCCCCTCCCCATTAGGGATAAAGGCGTGATTATATGTATGTATGTATGTCAGCCCATCGCCCAAATTGCAATATACTGAAACCCTCGGATCCCTAAGCTCGTTTTTACAGCATTTCCAGGAGGAAATGCAGCTGGCATATTCTATATTTCTCTCTCGCTCCCAGGCCAGCATGTTGTCCAGAATATTAGGTACATTTTAGAATTATAATATGACCATTGACTAGGAAGACCTGAAGACTTCTAATATGGTATCTCTATGGCAGGTCTTTTTAGTTACCGGTCAGGTCATACTACAGCAGCGAGGGTGTTAAGAGCGCCAGCTGCACATCGGATTGGAGATCGGAAAAAAGGGTTATTTAAGATAGATTTGTAGGTATATTGCTGTAGTGACACGTTGTTTGACCATCGCCTAAATTGCAATATACTGACTGAAACCCTCGGATCCCTTAGCTGGTTTTTACAGCATGCCCGGGAGGAAAAGCAGCTGGTACATTCTATGTATTTGTCTCGCTCCCAGGCCAGCATGAAAGCTGGATGACTTCCTATATATAATCCCTTCTCTAATATGCTACCTCTATTGCAGGTCTTTTTAGTTACCGGTTAGGTCATATCTCAGCAGCGAGGGTGTTAAAAGCGCCAGCTGCACATCGGATTGGAGATCGGAAAAACATTTTCGCTCGGCTTCTGTTTGTTTACCTTTAACCCAGTTACCTCGAGAATCCTTGATTGCGGTCTAATCTCTTGGCTTAGGGAAATAACGGCACGTGTTAAAAGATATACATAAAATGTAAATGTAGATGAACATAATGAGAATTAGGTAAATGTGGTTTAGGGCGTAAGTATTTGTTTACCTTCTGTTTCTTTTTTAAGTCGAAATATTGTTTGTTAGTATTTTGTTTTTTGCATATCTATAGCGTAATTCTTCTATTTTAATTTATCTACTACTAGCGACCCGCCCCGGCTTCGCACGGAAATCATCAGTGTTTCTCTACTATATTATGCATGTATTATACATATAAACCTTCCTCTTGAATCACTCTATGCATTAAAAGAAATCGCATCAAAATGCGTTGCGTAGTTTTAAAGATCTAAGCATACATAGGGATATAGGGACAGAGGGATGTAGTGATATCACATATGACATATAAGGGCACCGGGCGACTGTTTACGGGACAGCATCCCACAAACTTGCTCAGTCAACGACACTGAACACCTTTCACCAGGAAATTCTTTCAGGAAGAGAAAAAGAAAAATGGTTTTTCCACACAAAATTACCACCTCGATCAGACAACTTGTATGGAAAAGCCATTTGTTTTTACCTTCTGAAAGACTTTTTGGTGATAATTGTTCAGTGCCGTTGAACAACCCCTTTCAGTTTGTGGGATGCTGTCCCTTAAACCCGTTATTATATGTTTACCTGTACCTGTATTGTATTGTTAGTAGTTTTATTTCGTTACTTCGATAAACAAATAATAAAAGACAGACATCTTATCAAAACGTTTATATCACATAATAACATAATCAATTGGGACTACAATGCCAATCTAAACTACAAGAAAACTAATCAAACTAAGATCACATTTTTTTCTCCTAATCTACAAGTAAATCTAAACTAAGCTGTCTTCTTTTCCTCGTTAATGACGACTCCTAACCTCTGCTTGAGCTGCTCCGTGAACTCCGGGTCATCCCATCCCCACAGATGATGCGTTCCGTCACCAGTCCGCATAGAACGCTGCTGTATGATGTCCTTTGTCGTGGCTTTCAGGTCGTAGGCTTGGCCGAGCTGGAGAAAACATAATGGGTTTATAGTTATAGTAGATTACTAAGAAAACACTTTTTACATTAGTTCCACTGTATATTATTTAGTAAAGCGACTGGCCGACCGATCTATTTTCCATGCTGGCCAGGGAGCGAGAGAAAAACATAGAATATGCCAGCTGCATTTCCTCCCGGGCCTGCTGTAAGAACTAACTAAGCGATCCGAGGGTTTCAGTATATTGTAATTTAGGCGATGGGCTGATAACCTGTCACTACAGCAATATACCTACAAATCTATCTTAAATAACCCGCAAATCTTTGTCAGACGTAGCGGAACGACCTTTGTTTAGGTCGTTTACGCTCCGCCTCCCCCATTAGTAATAAAGGCGTGATTATACACATGTATGTTTATGTGTGTATGAAAACAAAAGTACAGAATGATCAAATTATTTATACATAAAACTCGCGGTCAATAATGTAGAGCAGAAAAGACAATCTTTTTTGACAGTATGTAAGTATTTAACCGTCCTAGGTAGTTAGTTAGCTTCAATTAAAGTTCCTTTTAGTATTCACACGGTTCTGGAAACATTTGCTTAATATTATTACCGGTAACACAGAACAATCAATATTCCGGTACTTGGGATACAGAATTGGTTTTCCCACTGTGGAAACACTTTGGAAACTACCAAACTGAAGATAGTTTAACTAGGAATCGATTTAGGTACAAAGTTAACTCAAACATCAGCAGAATATCATTCGCTGACATATATACTAGAAGAGCGAGGACACACTCAAGAGATTAGAATAGTAAAGTCTTCACAGGTCCTGTGAGGGTAGTTCGAGTTTAGACAGCTTTTATTGGGTTAGTAGCGGACTTGGGTAGTCAGGAAGTTGGAGTTTGAGGTCCTGTAGGAGCGACGAGACACGAGGGGAAGGAAGTTTTAAAGTTAGAAACTCTGTATCTACCGTGTATAATGGGATTATTTTAGTATTTTTTTAACTCTCACGGTTATCCACATTATAATGATTATTTTGACGTTGAAAAAGTATACGTACCTAGTGAATCGCACGAAAAAGTAAAATTTTACATTTATTAAATAACTTTGGTTATGACTGCCTGTGTGGTCAGAATATCACTTTCTATTTCATCTCTGTTCACGGAATTTGTTTGATTGGAATTAATTGGAACAAGTAGTACTTTATAGTAGTAATCATTCTTTAGTACTTCGAACTGTGTTTGCCAATACGCCTGCCATGCATAGCAAGATAGTCAGTATGAACTTCTACAGCGGCTTATCACCACTTAAGTTATTCGATATGTATATGTATGTAAGATAATCGAAACCAAAATATTCAGCAGTACAGTTGGAAATCTAAATAGCTACCAATAAAATGTTTACCACAGCCATAACCTCGATAAATATTATTATTATTTATTTATTTCAATACATTTACACAACCATGACAGGAAATCCCAAAGCGATTGCGTAAGTACATGATGTAACATGATGGTAGGAGTGAGCATGTTGATAATGGAATGCTCAGCCGCCCTGTAGTCCCATTGGAAGGTGTGGTGGAAGTTGTGGTAGACCTCTATGCTCACCTTAGCCATAAGCTCAATGAACACGATGGTAGGAGTGAGCATGTTGATGATGGGATGCTCAGCCGCCCTGTAGTTCCAGGGTAAGCTGTGGTGGAAGTTGTGGTAGCTCTCTATGCTCACTTTAGCCATAAACTCGATGAACACGATGGTAGGAGTGAGCATGTTGATGATGGGATGCTCAGCCGCCCTGTAGTTCCAGGGTAAGCTGTGGTGGAAGTTGTGGTAGCTCTCTATGCTCACTTTAGCCATAAACTCGATGAACACGATGGTAGGAGTGAGCATGTTGATGATGGGATGCTCAGCCGCCCTGTAGTCTCAGGGGAAGGTGTGGTGGAAGTTGAGGTAGCCCTCTATGCTTACCTTAGCCATCAGCTCGATGAACACGATGGTAGGAGTGAGCATGTTGATGATGGGATGCTCAGCCGCCCTGTAGTCCCAGGGTAAGCTGTGGTGGAAGTTGTGGTAGCCCTCTATGCTCACCTTAGCCATAAGCTCGATGAACATGATGGTAGGAGTGAGCATGTTGATGATGGGATGCTCAGCCGCCCTGTAGTCCCAGGGTAAGCTGTGGTGGAAGTTGTGGTAGCCCTCTATGCTCACCTTAGCCATAAGCTCGATGAACATGATGGTAGGAGTGAGCATGTTGATGATGGGATGCTCAGCCGCCCTGTAGTCCCAGGGGAAGATGTGGTGGAAGTTGTGGTAACCCTCAATGCTTACCTTAGCCATAAGCTCTATGAACACGATGGTAGGAGTGAGCATGTTGATGATGGGATGCTCAGCCGCCCTGTAGTCCCAAGGGAAGGTGTGGTGGAAGTTGTGGTAGCCCTCCACGCAGACCATCCAGACGCCGATGTTCTCGCGTGGGTTTAGGGATCTGAAAAAAATTTGAACGGTTTTTTAATTGTATTAAGTGCTTTATCTTTTTACCCGACTCTGCAACGGCGATCTAGAGACCAATCGTGTGGGCTGATTTTAATTATTCTTATGTCAATCGATTCGTCTTTGCTATGCGAGTGTCACTGAAAATATGGTTTTGTCAAAAAATCAATATGGCGACAATAAATCGACCAACTATGATGAGTAGGTTATAGTTTAATAGGTATTCGAAAACCAATTCGAGTTTTGGGACATCATTTTTCGTTTTGAACAACCGTTTAAAATCTATAATGATTTATAGTTTTAAAGCTCACTTTTTATTCTACGCAGTTAATTACTTGTTACGTACAGGACATGAATTGAAAAAATCTTATAGATATCGCGTTTCGCCCGCCCACCATGTGTGGTATGTATGTATGGAAACATCTCCCTCTGACGGAACCATGCTCAATTGTGGGCTACTATTACTGTTGTTGTAGAAAAAAATGTTGCTATAAATACGACAGAAGCAAAAAAAATACACCACACTTTCTGTTTTTGTCGTATTGGTTTACAATTAATTTTGTGTCACGTTAATTGAAAGCAGTTAATTAATTGATTCCATTATATAGAGTTCGTCAATCGTGGGCTACTGAATAATTCATGTTCTGTATGTTACTAGATTATTGGATCAATTGAGCAGTAGACCAATCAACAATGTAATTATGTTAAGATAGTCGAATACATAATGTACTTAATATGAGAATTGAAAGAAATTGTAGTGTAGAAATGTGTCAAATAAATCACGTAAAGTTAACTAGTTGTCGGCCTGTGTGGTCAATGTCCTTCTGCGATCTCTGCGATCCGGAGGTTATGGGTTAGATTCAAATGGAATAGAAATAGAAATTAAGGTAAATAAGGATAGTCCTAATATATACACTAGATCGAGAGAAATAGAAGGAAGGGAGAGAAGCCTTTGCCCTGCAGTGGGATACCACAGGCGCATAAATAAATAAATAATAAAAAAAATCCTAAACAAACTTTCAACAATATCACAAAGTGAGGTTATTTTATGCCTCTGTGATAATTATGATTATCGAACTCACGTCATCCATATCGATAGCCTAAACCTCAAACCACAGAAGCGAATAGAGATATAAATAGTACGTAGTTGTCTATTATGTCTATTAGATTACATTCATCATCATCATTCGCTTGCCCTTATCCCATTTACTTGGGGTCGGCGCAGTACGTTTTCTTCTTCCATTCATCCCTGTCAGCCGTCAATTCAACACTCACACCTGTTTTAGACATATCAGCTTTCACGCAGTCCATCCATTTTTTCTTTGGTCGTCCTCTCCCAACATATCCATCCACATTCAAATTCATTACCCTTTTGCCTATATGACTTTCATCCCTCCGCATAACATGGCCATACCACGCAAGGCGATTTCCTCTTACTTTGTTGGTAATTGGCGCAACTTTCAGACTTCCTCTTATATACTCATTCCTTATCTTATCCATTCTTGTTACTCCATCATATAGATTAGATTACATTATAGACATTAATTTAGTACCAATAACGGAATTACAACACAAGATAGATTATGCAAACTTCAATGATTCGATTTGATGAGTAAGGTAATTACCCCAATTGGAGAAGGACGTAATCTCGTTACAAAAGTTTATGGACTTGGTAGATCTTACTCACTTGTCATAAGGCCTGTAGCCAAACTTGTGGGCGAAACTGTTGACGCTCCAGACCACGTTGATGCCGCAGGTGTATCTCAAGATGGTGGGGATGAGGAAGGCATTCAGCCAGGTCTCATTCCAGAAGTAAACTGGTATGATGGTTGGCAGCAGGAAGCACAGGATCGGCATAATTTTCATATAGTGTCTGGAAAAAGAGCATTTGTTAAGGACCATTGGGACGTATTATTAAAAATAAACAACTATCAAGGTAAACAATCAACCGCACATACTAAAATTCTGTGCTTCAGAGAGCACGTTAAGAGGTTAAATCCAGTTGATATTTGATGGCCTTAACATTCATCACTAAAACCATATCAGAGGTTTAAATCTATACGGTGGCTTAAAATCTCTGACTCCCAGGAATCATCGGGTCGTTCAACGACTAGACAATCCATTTTCGTTTAAGTGAAAATTCTTGGACTGATAGCCAAGATACACTTACTTCTTCTGGAACATAACTACAGGATCAGCATAAAGATCACTAAGGTCTAGCCGCCTGCCTCCCTCGACGACCTCAGGCCCTTTCTTCACGCACAACCAGCCCATGTGGGAGAAGAATAACCCTCTTTCAGCATTGTGAGGATCTCCATCTGTGTCTGCGTATTTGTGGTGGGTGCGGTGGTCACGGGCCCATTCGAAGATGCAATCCTGGTAAAGAGGAAAAGGTTTGCGGTTATAAAATACCCCGTGGGATGCTGGGTCAGAATAGCAGCGCCCCTGTCGGATGTCCTAAAAGCCGAAAAATATCCAGGGTTCAGACACATCTGTAAGCGTCGTACTGAGCACGCCATTGCATATGCTAAGTGCGAGAATAATGGCAGTAAGGTGGTTCCCTCGATTGGGGAAGGCCCTGTCCAGTATAGCCATCCAATTATACTAGCCACAATAGTAGACTACTGGACATAGGCACAGGTTACTTATGAGCCCGGTGGGCGTCCATTATAATTAGAATTTCCTTTGTTATGGAATTATCCATGCTGGATTGCATTTCCTCCCGGGCATGCTGTAGAACTAGCTAAGAGACCCGAGGATTTCTGTATATTACAATTTAGGCGATGATCTGACAACATGTAACTGCAGCAATGTACCTACAAATCTATCTTAACCTTTTCAGCGCCAAAGTCTGATATATCAGACATTTAAGTTTCGGGCCCTCGCCGCCAAAGTCTATTATATCAGACAAATAAATCTTACCAATCTAACTCTATTTTTTCTTATTGTTATAGTACCTGACGACATATTCATAACATTTTCAGACAGTTTATACTTTGGTTTATCAAAAATAACAATTTCACAATGTATTATAATGTTATTTTAATAACAAATAATTAAAAACAAAACCGTGTTTATTAGCTAAATCCGACTCTTTTTTTACTTCAACCCTCAGCGCCAATGTCTGATATATCAGACATTAATCAGACATTAGTGATGTTACATTACAATGTTACTATCAAAACCAGAAATCTGGAACTATAAGTGTTAACTATAAAGAAACATCTAAGAAAGTAAAAATTATACGGGTATTTATTTTGGGCATAAAACTTTTTAGTGTGACGTAATTTTACCACAGAAAATGCATTTATTTTCGAATGATGTTTTGCATCGCATCTAGTAAATAGCATGGTATACCACAACACTATAGAGACACGATCATGCATCAGTCTCGTACGCCAACGTCTGATATATCAGACTCGGAAGTGACGTCAGAGGCGATAGATGTTTCTAGAACTATCTATTTAGTGCTTTACAATGACGGTAGGAGTTATCGATAAATTATGGAAGTACCTTGCAAAATCATGTTATTTAGTGGGTTACCATCTTTGCGTTGCTGTGTTAATATAATCAAAATAACAAAATCAGTTAAAAACACTAACTTATTTCAGTTCCCTGCCTACCCCCCAAGCACAGGGACGTGATTATTTGTATCCTTAGCTTTTGCCTATTTAACACTTAGTTCAAATGAAAAAGTCTTATCAAAAACGATTGAACATCACTAACTAAATTCAGTTCCCTGTCTACTACCTACCCCCTAAGTACGGTGGCGTGATTATATATAGCCTTTATCTTCTCCAGGTTACCATCTATCACCATACCAAATTTCATAAAAATCCGTTTAGCCGTTTAGATGTGAATGAAATCACTAACTAAATTCAGTTCCCTGCCTACTACCTACCCCCTATGTACGGTGTTGTGATTATATATAACCTATGTCCGTCTCCAGATTACTATCTATCATCATACCAAATTGTATCAAAATCCGTTCAGCCGATTAGGCCTGAAAGAGCAACAAACAAACAAACACACAGAAAGACAGAGTTACTTTCGCTTTGATAATATTAGTATGGAAGTATGGATTTTTAAATCTATAATTAAATAAGTTAAAAGTAACTCTTTCGCAAGGTATCGAAGTTTATGACCGGAAGTTGACACATCACTAACACTCGCCGAAAACTCATATTAAGCGTACGCCACTGTCTGATATATCAGACACGTAGTGATGCAATTAATATCAACATTACTTGTGCGATTTTTCACTGTATTAATACGCCACTGACATTTCAATACATTTTAGAATGTTTCGAGGAGTAAAACATAATAAAGTAAATCCCATGAACTTCAAAATAACTATAGATATATTTTTAAAATGATTTATTTATTACAAATTTATAAAATCGATACTTAATATCGCCAACACTAGTAAATCAACCACGTTTATTGTCGTGGCGTGTGGTGAACGTTTTTGACGAAAACTCTTGGCGTGGAAAGGGTTAAATAACCCTTAAAACTTTGTGAGACGTGGCGGAACGGAAAACCTTTATTTAGGACGTTTACGCTCTACCTACCCCATTAGGGATAAAGGCGTGATTATATGTATGAATGGAATCAGCTTGAAGGCAACACAAGGACAACAAATTTTTACTTAAAAGGATTCAATCGGTTACCTGGAAGCCCATGGTTTGCCAGATCATAAGCAGGATTCTGAGAGGAGTTCGAGCCTTGAAGCTCCTGTGTGTCCAGAGACGATGAGATCCAGCGCCGATGCCGATGGCGCACATGAGGTGGACGGCGAAACCTAGAAAAAGAAAGAAGACCTGTGAATGATGGTGACCAACTCGTGATACTAAACGGTAATTGAACCAGCTGCTTTTATCTTAACATACATACATACATAAAATCACGCCTTTATCCCTTACGGGGTAGGCAGAGCGTAAAACGCCTCCTAAAAGGCGCTTTCGCCACGTCTGACATAAATTGAGGGCAATTTTAGATTGTAATGTGTATTGCTGTAGTGACAGGTTGTCAGCCCATCGCCTAAATTACAATACACTGTAACCCTCGAATCCCTTTTGTTGACTTCTACAGCATGCCCGGGAGGAAGGGCAACTGGAACATTCTATGTTTTTCTTTCTCTCCCAGTCCAGTATGGAAGTTATAGTTTATATACATAAATATCTATCTGAAATTACCCTTAACGCTTTGTCAGAGGTGGCAAAACGACCTATGGTTGGGACGTTGGTGCTCTGCTACCTTATTAGGGATAAAGTCACCGAAAGATTTATTTACAGAAAGACCGTTTCCTCTGATATGGTTCGGATAACGAGAAGAGTCCCGGTAGTGTGACTGACAACGGTTGAACTTGCCACCAGGACAAGGTATCTTACATAGCAGACTACCTACAAGTAGCGTTATATAACACTATTTTAACTATTTTAGCAGAGTATTGGTCGAAATTAATTTAAGCCATTACGATCGATACGATAAGAAGAGGAAAAACTGTTCTCTGTTTGTAATTCGTCTCACAATTATAAATATCACAGATTAAAATAAAACAATTTGTTTGTCCCCTGTGAGAATTGAACACACGACTAAGGGCAGCAACACACAGGCATCACTTACTGCGCGCGCGTAGCGATGAAATCTACGTCGGCGCATCCCTATGCAACCTAACCTATTCTAACTATTAAAATATGCAAGCTAACCTATTGTAACTATTCAGTTACAGTAAACTACTTCAAAACGTTGGTTTTATCAAGAACCAGATTAATCAAGTGATGATTATGACCGGTATAACTAAATTTGTCAACCCTTATAACAACACGCACACAAACACATGCCAAGTGCAACATGCCGTCTGTCGATGTATGACCAAAATGACATTGTAGTTAGGAGTGTCCGAGCTGTGGTCGGACTACCAGCATACAAAGTTACCTACCTACCTCAGTGTAAACCTATAGTGCTAAATCTTACCACACAGATTATATACGAGATTTCGAAATTTAATTGCGAAAAGCTATGAAGCCGATAATAACAAAGTTAACAGTATCAGTTTCAAGAGTTTACTTTTAATTAAGCTTCTCGGAATTTCAGGACTACTTAGGGCCGTATTTATAATCAGCGCTCATGAGTGATAGCGAGTTTGAGTTCGTATAAGAAATGTAATTTTAGTACAAACTGGCCTGTCAAATCCATACTTAATACTGCTCTCAAGTCTGAGATCGCTTCATAAATACGAACCTTACCACTTAATTGTATCGGCTCACTGATAATTGATTTCAATCGGGACAAATAAAATAAATACATTTTACGGTTTTTGCTTTGTGTATTGAATTCAATGAATCTTGTGCTATCTGGTTATGAATTAAAATATTTTTTTGTCTGCATCACTGTCAATTTATAAAGGAATGAAAATGTATAAGGTCTTCCATGCTGGACTGAGAGCGAGCAAAAAACATAGCATCTGCTAGCTGCATTTCCTCCCGGGCATGCTGTAAAATCCAGCTAAGGGATCCAAGGGTTTCTGTATATTGCAATATAACCGATGGGCTGACAACTTGTCACTACAGCAATATTCAAAGATATCAAAAATAACCCTAAAAACTTTGTCAGACGTGGCGGAACGACCTTTGTTTGGGTCGTTTACGCTCTGCATACTCCATTAGAGAAAACGCGTGATTATAGTCAGTTAGTAGTTCCTGGAAACATACCTACAATGCACTGGGAAGTGAAGTACCACATACATACATATAATCACGCCTTTATTCCTAATAAGGTAGGCACAGCGTAAACGACCTACACAAAGGTCATTCCGCCACATCTGACAAAGTTTTGAGGGATATTTAAATTTGTAGGTATATTGCTGTAGTGACAGGTTGTCAGCCCATCGCCTAAATTGCAATATACTGAAACCCTCGGATCCCTTAGCTGGTTTTTACAGCATGCCCGGGAGGGAAAGCAGCTGGCACATTCTATGTTTTTCTCTCGCTTCCAGGCCAGCATGGAATTATGAAGTACCACCCTCGCAGCTTATTTATTCAGCCATGCTGCAATGTTAGCATTTTGGTGTTCTGAACTGAAAGGCGTGGGAGTCTATCTATCGTGGGAGTCAGAGAAATTGCTGGTACATGAGGACATAAGTTATTTTATTATTTTTATTTATTCAGAACACCGACAGCAAGATCTAGACACGCAGTAGCGTGTCCAAGCCAAATTCGAGCCAAACGAAGAGAACTGGCCGGCAGCACCGTGAGTTCTCTTCGTTTGGCTCGAACTTGGCTTCTTCAGTGAGTTTATTTACAGGAACCATTTGGAGCCACTTTTGACCCCTTCATAACTCGGAAACTACTTAACTTAAATACACCAAATTTAGGTCATAAAGGTATTAAGATCTTCTAGATAAAAAAGTACTCCATATTTTATAAACATGGCTCAAAATATTCTTTAAATATTAATACTGAATCGTAATTTTTATGACTGATTACAATTAGTAATACATAAAAGTTATTAACAAAACCAATGACAGGTGCCTGCTGATAGAAAATTGTTTACTGATTCACTGTAGATTCGACAGGCCGTTTTGTACTAATTTGATATTTCTGATTTGAACCGCAACTCGATGTCAGTCTCAAGAGTTGATTATAAATACGGGCCTACGTTAGGTTACGATGTCTGTTTACCATTATACGGGCCATACGCTTATACTACTGTACGCTGCTTTTACGCTGTCACTATGTTTTACAAAAAAATACAAGTTAAGACGAGAAAGACTTACCAAACACATTAGTCTGCCACTTCGCCGACGTGAACACCAGATAAAGTCCATAAACTGATGCAATATGGAGGAACAGGAACCAGGCTATATTCCCCCACACATATTCGTGTTTCCTTGGAGTGGCCTTCTTCAGGACTGACACGTTCTTGGCCAGGCCGAGATCAGCTGTTTCGGTTTCCGATTCGAAGAGCACTCCACTTATGGTCGGGTCTACCGCAGGGTTCTCTTGGGGCGGCATCTTCTGTAAAACATACGATATACATTAACTCCAGGTTTTCAAAGGTTGGCTGGAAGAGGCCCCTGCGGGGAGATCTCCGCTTTGTGCCATTTTTTTTAAATATACCAGGCCACTCAGAAAGTATTGCGATAAATAGTTTTTATATATGGCAGACTGGCCGATTAGAATCTTTTTTGAAAATATGATTACTTGTAAGTAAAAATATGTGTGTTCCATTTTCAAAATTCCCTCCACATTTTTTGCGAGCCAATTCAAAGTATCATGTCTTACTGAAAAATGGATCTGCGCCGGGAACATTTTAGAGCTATGATTTTTTACGATTTCAAGTGTCGCCTGAAACCGGATGAATCGTTCGATAGACTTCAAATGGCATTTATGGATGAAAGCTCCTCCAAGGCAACCGTGTATCGTTGGTATAACGAATTTAGGCGCGGTCGACCAATCTTGGGGGATGAAGAAAGAAGCGGTCGCCCTTTGACGGCTATTACGGAAGAAAACGTGCTAGCAGTGAAAAATTTAATCCAAGATAATAGGCGAATTACATATCAGGAGATTCAGCACATATTAAATATTGGATCGGGAAGCGTTCACGAGATTCTACATGGGCATCTTCGCGTGAGGAGGATAGTATCGCGCTGGGTGCCGCACTACCTCACCGACGCTCAGAAGCAGGCCCGGGTGGAATGGTGCCGTGATATGCTGAACAAATTTGAAGCAGGCTCGTCTCGGCGTGTTTACGACATCGTAACAGGTGATGAGTCCTGGATTTATCAATACGATCCAGAAACCAAGCGCCAGTCGACAGTTTGGGTGTTTCGAAATGAACCAACGCCTACCAAAGTGAAGCGATCTCGAAGCGGGGGGAAGATTTCGATCGCCAGTTTTTTTAATTTGACTGGCCACTTGGCCTCAATTCCCTTACGAGATCAAAGAAGCATTAACGCCGAATGGTATACTACCAAATGTTTACCAGAAGTGTTTTCTGTTGTGAGCAACAAGCGACCAAACACAGGGCTCCGCGGACTACTGCTCCACTACGATAATGCGCCTGCACACACCGCGCTCAAAACGAGGGACTTCCTGGACAGCACACCAGTCAAACTCCTGGGTCACCCTCCTTACAGCCCTGATCTAGCACCGTGTGACTTCTTTTTATTTCCAAAAATAAAAAAATAGCTCAAGGGGATACAATTTTCGTCGCCGGAAGATGCGTTCTGCGTTCGAGCAGGCTGTAAACGAGGTGTCTACGGCGGACTGGAAAAAGTGTTTTGTAAACTGGTTCAGACGCATGAATCTTTGTATAGAGGTTGTTGGAAAGTACTTTGAAAAGATTTAATAAAAATATATGTACCTGTAGAACAATTTTTTTTAGTGTCGCAAATCTTTCTGAGTGTCTCACGTATTAATATCATTTTTTTATGCAATAAAGATGTTAGGTACCTGGGTTTCGTCCATGTTGGCCTGGGAGCGAGAGAAAAACATAGAATGTGCCAGCTGCATTTCCTCCCGGACATGCTGTAAAAACCAGCTAAGGGATCCAAGGGTTTCAGTAGGTATATTGTAATTTAGGCGATGGGCTGACAACCTGTCACTGAGCAATATACCTTCAAATCTATCTTAAATAACCCTCAAAGCTTTGTCAGACGTGGCAATGACTCTGCCTACCCCATTAGGGATAAAGGCGTGACTATATGTATGTATGTATGATACCTGGGTAGTTCTGCTGATTGACGGAAATGACACAAGTATGATCCGCGATAAAACATTACATTCGAATAATTTTACAGCTACAAGCTTTTAAATGTGAATGTCTTTTTGTATGTGGGTCACTTAATTATATTTGTAAAAATATAACAGTTTTTATGTAATAGTGATAATAAATTTCGTCAAATCATTTCGTCAAGGAGAACTACCCACCTAATTAAAATATGCCAAAAAAGAACGAGATTTTAAGTTTGGATCTTTGCCATCAGTGAATGCCACATGTTTATGATTACATACAAACATACATAAATTCAGGCCTTTTTCCCTTACGGGGTAGAGCGTAAAACGCTTAGTGAAAACTTTTACGCCACGTCAGACGAATATTGAAGGCAATTATAGATGGTAATGTATATCGCTATAGTGACAGGTTGTCAGCCCATCGCCTACATTACAATACACTGCGACCCTCGAATCCATATTGCTGACTTCTACAGCATGCCTGAGAGGAAGGGCAGCTAGAACATTCTATGTTTTTCTTCCGCTCCCAGTCCAGCATAGAAGTACAGTAGTTTATGATTAGAATGTCAAAAATGTTTGAAGAAAGGTGTTTCTCTCTTGTGTTATCTTGTCTAGCCGTAAATGTCCCACTGCTGGACAAAGGCCTTTCTCCAGTCTCTCCACGACTCTCTATCCTGTGCTTTCTTCCCCTCATGTTTTCTTATTTTCTATACAAGGTTATGATTTTCATTAAAAAAAGAAATATCTAAAGAAATACTCACGTTAGTTGTTGTCCTCCCTTAAGCCCTGTGCAGAATGATTTCCGAAATACAATTTGCCTTTTTATATGAGACACTGAAACAATTGGATAGTTCTAAAAGGTTAGTAGGACGCGTACTATTTAACAACAAAGCTGGGCAAGTTTCTACTAGTAGATTTCGTAATTTGTATTTATTTACACAATGAATGTATTATTCTCGAATTAAAGTAAACATTATTCAGCTTTTCCAGTGTACCTACATACATATAATCACGTCTTTATCCCCAATCGGGTAGGCAGAGCGTAAACAACTTAAACAAAGGTCGTTCTGCCACGTCTGACAGAGTTTTGAGGGTTATTTTATTACAGACTAGCGACCCGCCCCGGCTTCGCACGGAAATCATCAGTGTTTCTCTACTATATTCTGCATGTATTATACATCTAAACCTTCCTCTTGAATCACTCTATCCATTTAAAGAAACCGCATCAAAATCCGTTGAGTAGTTTTAAAGATCTAAGCATACATAGGGATATAGGGACAGAGAAAGCGACTTTGTTTTATACTATGTAGTGATGATTATGTACCTATATTGCTATAGTGACAGGTTGTTAGCCCATCGCCTAAATTATATATTATACTGAAACCCTCGGATCCCTTAGCCCATAACTCATTAAGGCATGGTGACCGCACCGTTTTCCGCTAATTATCACTCGAGGCTGGTAGTTAGTTAGCAGTTTCCGCTACTAACCATACTGCTGTATTACAACTTTAGATAATGATAATCAGTTTATCAATAGTCAGCCAGTGGGCTTGGTATTGACCATTGAAATTTATTACATACACACATCATCATCGTCATCATCTTCCTAGCCTTATCCCGTATCTCACTAGGTCAGCTACCTAATGTGGGGGATTATACGAGGATACTGGTTTTTACACAGAGCGACTGCAATCTGACCTCCGCAACCCAGAAGGGAAACCAGACCCAATCCTAGATTTGGTCAGAGTTTTTAAGCCGGCAATGCTTAGCACTGGCTTTTGAGGGCTTAAGGACTAATATGCACGGTATTCAACTAAATTAACCGGCTCTAATAGCTTAACCTGCCTTCCGAAGCACGGAAAAAGCACCGAATTAACATACAAATAAAAATCGAAAACCGATGAACACATTGGTACGTGGTAGGATTCAAACCAAGACCAGCTCAGGAGGCAGCGGCCCTATGCACTAACTACACTATCGGGCTCTTTTCATATATTATTTTATAACATGCATACATAAACTCCTGTATCCCTAATGGGGTAGGCACAGCGTCAAAGACCCAAACAAATGTCGTTCCGCCACGTCTGACAAGTTTTTAGAGTTCTTTAAGATATATCTGTAAATTGCTGTAGTGACACGTTGTCAAACCGTCGCCTAAATTACCTACATACAGACATTTTGTGTATTCTCTAACCCCTTAGCTTGTTTTTACAGCATGCCCGGGAGGAGGTACATCTGGCACATTATGTGTTTTTCTATCGCTCCCAGTCCAGCATGGAAAAAAGCAGCAGGTATGAAATTCATTAGTGGTCATAAACTGATAATCTTCATCTTAGCGAGTGGATTCTCGAGTCGAACAATGACCCGATGAACCCTGGTGACAAAGTTCCTAAACCGTTTAGTAGCACAGCTATTAGGTTTTGACATGGTTTGAGTAACGACCACTATCAAAGACAGTGACCGGGTCTGACAGCTTAACGTGCCCTCTGAAGCACGGAATGCTTTTTCTTCTCGGACGATTGTCCGTCACCTGATTAGGTGCACGTCAATTTATATCAACTTTCTGTATCCCCCCTGGGAATCGAACCAAGGACCTCCGGATCGTAAGCCCATGGCTCTGACTACTTGACCACGGAGGCAGTTAACTGATAATTTAAACAGGAAGTATAATTGAAACAGTGATATAAAATTTTTAAAATGCAACAAATTACAATGAAATTGCAGGTCAAGACTACCGCTTCAATTTTTGAATTCATTTTCAAATTTTACCTATCCTAATGAGTGCTTTCTTCCATGCTGGACTGGTAGCGAGAGAAAAACATAGAATGTGCCAGCTGCATTTTCTCCCGGGCATGCTGTAAAAACCTGCTAAGGGATCCGAGGGCTTCTGTATATTGCAATTTAGGCGATAGGCTGACAACCTGTCACTACAGTAATAAACGTACAAATTTATCTTGAATAACCCTCTAAACTTTGTCAGACGTGGCGGAACGACCTTTGCTTAGGTCGTTTATGCTCTGCTTACCCCATTAGGGATAAAGGCGTGATTATATGTATGTATGTAATGATTGCTTTTTAATTTGGATATTTTGGTACTCAATCGGGGTGAAACTTGGCACACATAGGTTAAGTAGATCCCGGAATAGGACAAACGTTACTTTTCACGGGAAAACTTTATTTGTAGAGAAAACTCATTTGACGCGAGTGAAACCGCAGGCGGAAAGCAAGTTAAAAATTGTGCCTCAATAAGTGCCTATTTATACCTAGTGAGAAATCAATTGTAAGAACACATCGGGTCCATAATCTTTATTCTTCATGACATTAATATAAAAATGAACACGTATTACTTTGAAAAGAGCCCGATGGTGTAGTGGGTAGGGCCGCTGTCTCCTAAGTCGGAGGTCATGGTTCGAATCCCACCACGAACCAATGTGTTTTTCGTGTTTTGAATTTCATATGTACCTTTATTTGGCGTTTTTTCCGTGCTTCGAAAGGCACGTTAAGCCGTTGCTCTCGGTTAATATCGTTTATTACCGTAGATATTAGTCGTTAAGCCATGTCAGAGGCCAGTGCTAAGCATTAGCGGCTTAAAAACTCTGATCTATTCTAGGATTGGATCTAGTTTCCCTTTTCGGTTGCGGAGGTCAGATGGCAGTCGCTCTGTGTAAAAACCAGTACCCTCGTTCAATCCCCCACATTAGGTAGCCGACCGAGTGAGATACGGGATAAGGCTGGTGAGATGTTGAAAACGTATTACTTTGCCAAGAGTAACATTAAATTACCATTAGCCCGGAAAACGAGTGGCAGTGGGAAGAATGGAGGATTTCCCGGGTTTGTCCGTAAACACATGTGAGCCCGAATGAACGAGCGAAAGACCGAATGAATGAATGAATCCCGACGGCGAGCAACTGGAGCGTGAACGAGATTTTATTTGAAGGAGGCTCGTGAAGCCGCTCTGATATTTCCACCTGGACGGCTGTTTTCTGCTTCAGTGGATACGTATCTTTCAGGGATTTCTAGGAATTGGATTTGGCATGCAAACTTTTTTGTTTACTCTCTGGAAAATGGGTATATTTTTAATATAATATATGCATGGATTTAATGTGATAAAACTGAAATAAAGCTGTCACCATGTATCGTTTTGAATTCTGCAATATACAGAGAAGCATTTTTTAAGAGCCCAGTGTTTTATTTCTTTAAAACGTTCAAACGAAGAAAAAAATATAAAATGTGTCTGTGACCAAAAATTTCATTGTTAAATCATTTTTGATTCAGGTATCTTTGATGTAACATAACATTTTTGATTCAAACTTTAACAATAAAAAGGTTATTATACAAAACTTGAAAATCGCCTCTTGGTGACAGGCTGCCACTTTGTGGTACAACAAGATGCATATTAAAACAGCTTCTCGATGCGTTATGTCCAAGGTTATGTCGCGTCGCTTCCCGGTGCAAACTGACCTTTGACAGGACTTGAAAAATCCAGATTTTCTCAAACCATTACGTTTTGCATGACCGCACATCCGTATTCATTCGAGAATGGCTATCGGAAACTGAAAACGCTCTTACAATGCGAAAAATCGTTTTGGCAAGTATTCCGCCCATAAAATATCCTCTCCGAAATGTTTCTATGCCCATAAAGTCTAGAAGGTAATCCAATTTATCCCTATCGAGTGAAAAATATCCCTAAAAGGCATTAATTTAAAATATTCTCTTTGAAAAGTGTTCGGGACGCGGTCTCTGGGTGTAATTCCGGTATGGAACGGCCAGCGATTACCGGTATTGTGGCAAGAATGGGGTCTGATCCTTGAGAACGGATCGTTTGTGTGGTATGCGATTGAAATCAGACCATTAAGGTACAAGGTGATCCAAAAACCTAGTAATAGGTAAAGGGTAAAAGATTTGATCAACTTGGACATAGACAAGTCAATACATATTTATTAGGAGTCGTTATATTTTTCTTATAACGATATTTGTTCTTGGGCAGAAGGAATCACTTCTATGTAACACTTTGTTGCTTTAATTTTAGTTCTCAGCGATTACTTTTGCAGTCTTTGTAAGATGCAGTTGGGTTTGGACTGACTTCATATGTACACAAGAGAATATTTTACCGATCGTATTGTAAGAGATCGGTCTACTAATCGTGTTTTATAATATACAGCTATATAAAATATATGTATAGCGATGAACTCTATGTCAGCGCATCTCTCTACCAGAACGCGCGCCTAGAGCGTAAGGTGACGCATGTGTGTTGTATGCAAGGCAAAAAGCATTGATAGCGTGTTGAGCGCAACTTTGTGCACGGTAAGTGACGCCTGTGTGTTGCTGCACTAATGCTAGGAATGTTTTTTTGAGATTGTCGCCGAAGATTGATCTCAGACAGCTGCGAAGGAACGCAGCAAGCTGCTTAGCTGACCTGTACTTTATGATAATATTTTATAAAATTTGAATATTTCATTGATGCTATCGAGAGCACTGCCCTAGCTTTCACCACTTTCAATATATATTTTAAGCGGTAATTAAATGGTGTGATTGGTTGTCACCCTCATTCCTATGCAAGATAGTGAATAGAATCAACTCGTTGGAATATTCATAGTGCGCGTTGTGCAAGCTCAATTACATTTCACGATAACAAAGGGAACCGATATAGACTAAATAAATTTAGATGTGTCATTTGAAGTATAATTTACTTCCACTACGGAAGAAGAAGATATTAAAAGTGAGGCCAATTCATGATTTTGTTTCAGCGCCATGGAATACTTGTCTAAGTCAGCAACACACAGGCGTTACTTACTGCGCGCAAGGTTGCGCTCAACACGCTGTCTATGCTTATTGCATTGCCTAAAACACACATGCGTCACCTTACGCTCTACGCTACTCATGTGTGTTGTTACATTGACAGCGCGTTGAGCGCAACTTTGCGCGTAGTACGTGACGCCTGTGTGTTGCTGCCCTTACTGTTTCACCGCTCTATTAAATGAGCTTGCGCACTGCCCTTAACTATGTTAACGGTTTTAAGGAAATAAGAAATTTTGCTTGGTTTCGCTAAAAGATCTGTAGCGCACATAGATGGCGCCACATCAAGATACAACAGTCCTGAAACGCGGTATCGAAGTTTGCTCGTCGATCTGCATATATACGACTTCCGAACTATTCCAGTTGGACTCCGGTCCTCTGGTCACAACACCCGAGCAGGTGGGTGATTACCCTTTTTCCCATCCGTCATCACTCGGCCAACTGGCCTTAAGGAAATGCTCTTGCTTGTACAGTTCATCGTTTAGGCGTTTTTATATTAATTTTGACCAGTACTCTGCCAAACGCAAGTATTTGTTTTTAGTCATCAGCAACATGAAAATGTTATAATTAGTTGCCCTGTACAGTTCTTAAATCGATACTTGGAGGTCGTGGGTTTGTCTGTTTGTTAAGACCTTAGACTCCGCGCGTCTCTATGAACGCTTCTGTTCTCAGAAGCGTTCATAGAGACAGAAGTCTGACTATGCTTATCAAGTAGGTATAATATCTATAGTATTCTTAAATCGTCGGTGAGAAATCAATTTAGAGGCAGAGGTCAGGTGGGTCGATATTCCGCATACTTCCTCAAGTATTAACTTGGAGGTCGTGGGTTCGTCTGTTCGCTCACACCTCACACTCCGCACGTCTGTTTAGAACTCTTCTTTAATATGCAACATATCTATAGTGTTTCTTAAATCGTCGGTGTGAAATCAATTTAGAGGCAGAGGTCGGGTGGGTCGATATTGCGCATACTTCCTCAACTATTAACTTGGAGGTCGTGGGTTCGTCTGTTCGCTCACACCTCAGACTGCGCACGTCTCGTGTGGCGGGAGAACATTTCGAGCTATACAGCTAAGTACTTACACTTGCCGTAATTTAAAGGACATTCTTGCTACAAAGTGTGGAGTAGACGGTTTTGAAGATTGAAAAGTATCGACACTGAACTACTTTTACAAAGGATTCTTAATGAAAGAAAAACTTCCCTTTACAAAATTACTATGTTGATCAGAAAGTATGGGAAAGCCAAGATTTTTAATAATTTCCTGGATGAGTTTCTTCGTGAAAGATGCGTTCAGTTTCGTTCAGTGAACAACATCAAAATTTTGGGAAGCTAACCTTTACTTACATCCTGTATTATATTTGTTCGAAGAAACCACATATTTTGTGAGAACAAAACATGTTTCGTTCCATAAGGCCCCTTTATTATAAACAGCAGTTAAGACTGACAACTAGTTTGAGTTTGTATCAGTAATGTCATATCAGTACAATATGGCCTGTCAAATCCATACTTAATATTGCTCTCAATCTTGAGATCGCTTTATAAATACGGACCTAAGTTTACTAATAGCAGATATACAATGTGTTACATTTTGAAACCAGCACCCAATACACCGAATCAAAATCGGAAAACTAGAAATTGTTGTCCGACTTCACAATACGTTTGGTTGAAAATTGCGTTTAGCTTCCGTGTTTTTGTTTTCTCAATCCACCCGCTCCCTCTATCGGCAACGTTGTTGCTGGCTTAAACTTTAAGCAATCAGATTATCCAGCTTTGGACTCTGTAATGATTTTAGTTCGGACGGAATAGCACCACAATGTACTGCTCGGCTAAAGTGTAGTGGACCAAGAGGTGACAACATTTAACTCGAGCACCATATTTTTTTGATGTCCTCAACAATATCATGTTACCATAACAAATAACAAACTGTGATTGTTGGTAATTTTTTACCATTCCCATAATTCAGTTAGGTCGGTTTTAGACTGCTCCGTATTCGGTTCGTGTCCGTGAAAAATTGTATGGATTGGCGCGAAAAAGTTTTGACAGCTTCCATATATTTTTCACGGATACGGATACGAATACGGATCAGTGCAAAACCGCCCATAATCAATAGTGAAAACAGTAAAAAATATTTTCGTAGTCTTTGAATTTGTCACGTTCAGAAAGGAGAGGCAGAGATGTTTTGTTTTAAAATTTTATTCCTATATCATCATCACCGTGATTATAACCCAGCATGTTCTTCTCACAACATCTGGTTAAATAAGTAATTTTGATACAATTTTCAAAAGTCAGCTCACACAAAATATAATTAAAAGAAAGGGGAGATTTTTTGCAAAGATGTGAACTGGAAAATTGAAAAATTAAAAATCTATATAAAATTGAGAGACTTGTATAATATCGCAAAATGGCGTCTAAAGAAGCTTTGTTAGTAATGAATGGAATTGTTACAGCCAGCTCTCGGCTCTCGTGCTACACTCTGTTGCGGGTTTTAATAGGTTTTGCTCACTTTATGTGGTTAAATAGGGACGGACTTGTATTCTATTTGTCTTTTAACTTATTCCAGTCCACCTTTATACTCAGCAATTTTATTTGTCAGTGGCTTTTTTAACACATCAGATTTTTACGGTCCGCCTAATGATAAGCAGGTTTCAAGCCTATAGATTAAGTAGTTCTCATTAGCATAATCTTTACCATTGCATACGCATAAAAGTGGCAGTAATCATCTCCCTAGCCTTATCCCGTATCTCACGGGGTCGGCTACCTAATCTAGGGGATTGAACGAGGGAACTGGTTTTTACACAGAGCGACTGCCATCTGACCTCCGCAACCCAGAATCCCTTCTGAACCAGAATGTCTATCGCGGCTGCTTGCTAAGGGGGTTGGTAGGTGATACAGTTTACATATTTTTGAGGATTTTAGCACTCACCATGCTATTTTTATTTTATATAATATGAAAGAAAGAAAATAATAAATTCGCTTCTGGCTGGACTTGAACCTACGTCTCTGGACTGCCGTTCCATTACTCTACCAACTGAGCTACAGTAACGGTAGAGGGAGTGACGAATTTATCATAGTCTTTCTTATGTATACGTCATAGCGACGTAAGCGACATCTAGCTATGTAGTTTAATTCCAGAGACCGGTTCGAGTCCTGCCAGAAACGAATTCATAATTTTCTTTCTTTCATATTAGGCGATATACATACATATAATAACGCCTTTGTCCCTAATAGGGTTGGCAGAGCGTAAACGACCTAAACAAAGGTATTCCGCCACGTCTAAAAAAGTTTTGGGGGTTATTTAAGATAGATTTGTAGGTATATTGCTGTAGTGTAAATTAGAATGTACTGAAACCTTCGGATCCATTAGCTGGTTTTTACAGCATGCCCGGGAGAAAATGCAGCTAACTCATTCTATATTTTTCTCTCGCTCCCAGTCCAGCACGGAAGAAAATATATAGTTTGTCAACATTAACAGAAAATATGTTGAAAATATAGCACATGTGTCGGTCCGTCTCTGTAACTTCGCACAGGTGCATCTGTTGTGTTTGAGCGTCGAGCCATTAGCTGTACTATGAAGTTTAGTTGCACACACATTACAAACGTTTTGAACCTCTAAAATAGATACTTAAGAGAAAAAACCTAGAATGTGCCAGCTGCGTTTCCTTCCGGGCTTGTTGTAAAAACCAGCTAAGGAATCCGAGGGCTTCAGTATATTGCAATTTAGGCGATGGGCTGACACAGCAGTATACATAAAAATGTATCTTAAATGGCCTCAAAACTTTGTCAGACGTAGCGGAACGACCTTTATTAAGGTCGTTTACGCTATGCCTACTCCATTAGGGATAAAGGCGTGAATATATGTATGTATGTATGCTACTATAAGCTTATAATTAATTGAGTAAACAAGGAATCTTTTGGGCGACTTCGTTATCTTTTTAGTCATTATGTTAAAGACGATATTTTCGTAACTCATGGAAGCTTTGACAGTCCGAAATAACTTACATACATACTATCACGCACGTATCCCTAATGGGGTAGGCAAAGCGTCAACGACCCAAACAAAGGTCGTTCCGCCATGTCTGATAAGTTTTGAGGGTTAAGATAGAACTGTATATTGCTGTAGTGACAGGTTGTCAGCCCATCGCCTAAATTATAATATACCCTCGAATCCCTTAGCTGGTTTATACAGCATGCCCGGGAGATGCAGCTGGCAGACTCTACGTTATTCTATCGCCCCCAGTCCAGCATGGAAGCTTATACATCGAAATAACTTACCGCTTGTATATCGGATGTAATTATTAAAAAATATTTTATTATATATCTTTATTTCAATTATGAACAGTATTCCTAAAGCCTATAAAATCCTTCAAGTTAAGGGTAAGTAAACAATTAAGTAATTTCCTTGACAAACATCACGCTCCCTAAAAGATGAAGATAAATTACTTGAATTTACGCGACGAGAAGATTTCCCAAAAGGGTTTTTTTTAAGCTTCTTTTTTTACTGTGTTTCTAGGAGAGTTAGTATCTCTGTTTGTCTGAAGGTAGATCTATTATTAGTAAATTTTCTACTAAAAAATATTCGAGCCTAGGTGCTGTAAATATTTAAACCACAGAAGTTAGTTCACAAAATAATACCTTATTTATAATATGGGGTGTGGACAGCGTCCCACAAACTGATAAGGGTTGCTCAGACACTGAATAACTTCCACCAGGAAATTCTTTCAGGAAGTGAAAAAAGGCTTTTCCATACAAATTGTCTAATCGAGGTGGACATTTTATACGGAAAAGCCAATTATTATTTTCACTTCCAGAATGAATTTCTTGGTGGAAGTTGTTCAGTATACACCCGATTTAAGACAATCACACACTTGACAAAATTTTAAAGCTCTGTCGTTACTAAACTTGCTTGTCCATAACCTCCCTAAGATCCTTCTAGATTAGTTCCATACTTTTTCAAAACAAATTTCCATATTTTCAGTCAAATCTGCGATGCAAACGAGAGCGTGTGAGCTTCGCGTAACATATTGAGACGGGACGCCTAATCGACTCTTATGCAAATACTGTGCATGCCAAACAGCTGATTTGGGTATGTACGGCCTTATGACCTGGATGGAGATTTTTTTTAGTTATACATATAATCACGCCTTTATCCCTAATGGAGTAGGTAGAGCGTAAACGACCTAATCAAAGGTCGTTCCGCCACGTCTGACAAGGTTTGAACTATGTTGTACCTTGTCTTTTGTTGTTATCTGTTGTGTTGTATGTTGTATTTTTACGTGCAACAAAGTATTTTATGTTATGTTTTAAGGGTTATTTAAGATAGATTTGTAGGTATATTGCTGTAGTGAAAGGTTGTCAGCCCATCGCCGTAATTGCAATATACTGAAACCCTAGGATCCCTTAGCCGGTTTTAACAGCATGCCCGCGAGGAAATGCATCTGAAACATTCTATGTTTTTCTCTCGCTCCCAGTGCAGCATGGAAGATAGTTTTAGTTATAAAGTACTAATTTCAAAACGATATCCGTGTAGTACTTTCACTAAGAACTAGACGCGATAAAAACATAGAATGTTCATAGATGAAAACATAGCTGCTTCTCTTTTGAATATACTGCGAAGCAGATGATGCTACGTAAACGTTTGGCTTTGTTTAGATCGTTTACGCTCTGCCTAGTCCATTAGGGATAAAAGCGTGATTATAAGTATGTATATGTATGTGTATACTTATTACAATCTTCCATGCTGGACTGGGAGCGAGAGAAAAACATAGAATGTGCCAGCTGCATTTCCTCCCGGGCATGCTGTAAAAACCAGCTAAGGGATCCGAGGGTTTTAGTATGTTGCATTTTAGGCGATGGGCTGACAACCTGTCACTACAGCAATATACTTACAAATCTATCTTAAATAACCCTCAAAACTTTGTCAGACGTGGCGGAACGACCTTTGTTTGGGTCGTTTACGCTCTGCCTACCCCGTTAGGGATAAAGGCGTGATTATATGTATGTATGTATAATTTGTAAGGCGTGGTGAAAACTCTTGGTTAAAGACCCACGTCATTTATTATCCGTGTAGTATTACACACCTTATCAGCTCTATTGTCACTCCAAGCACTACAATTTCTTCAGTCCACTACGCCAATACTTCATTCCTACATCATAAATCACGGCGAATAAAAGATGACCCTTTAATACGGGTCACATTTAACAAGCAATTACGTCACATGGTCACGAGATCGGGCCAACGGGAGATTGAGGGCCTCCCGCAAAAACGGAGCAAGCTGGGACACAGAGAAAAAAGAGAGCAGTAAAACTTCTTAATAATATGGGCCACATTTAACAAGCAATTACGTCAAATGGTCACGAGATCGGGCCAACAGGAGATTGAGGGCCTCCTGCACAAACGGAGCAAGCTGGGACAAAGAGAAATAAAGGGAGAAGTAAAACTTCTTTATAATACGGGTGAGATTTAATAAGCAATTACGTTACATAGTGATGAGATCGGGCCAACGGGAGATTGTGGGCCTCCCGCACAAACGGAGCAAGCCGGGACCTTAGTCTACTGGAATCAATCGTCTCTACTGACTTTTGGTAACCAAAATGTCCATAATGCATGCACGACACGGAGTGTATGTGCAACACAAAAAAAGCACTCTCAATTCCTTTAATCTCTAATTTTCATAGGCTAGAATAAATGCGTCCAGTCCAGAGGGAAAAAATGGAGCAGGTTCGACTATTTACATTACATGCTCATAATTATTATAGTTATCATGAATGAAATGGATCATCTCACTTTTCGAACGATCAGTTGATTTAGTAATTTAGCATGTATTCTAATTATTATTAGAATACATAATAATAAATAGATAATAAATATAATTAGAAAACATGCTAAATTACTAAATCAACTGAAATTGGGAATTAATCGACAAGAAATATAGGTTTTTTTTGTGGTACTTCTGCTACGCAATAACGTGTGTCTACCGAGCGCGCATAGCCGAATTACCTCTACTATCTAGATGCCTTACTGCTTATTTTCTCCTACTGTGGCCGCGAAGTCATTCGTCCCGGATCCAAGGGCGAATGTCCCGCAAATGTCCCGCAAGTATTGAACGGGACCGCGGGACCGGGACGGAGGAAATGAGGATCGGACTAGTGCTTTTCACTGTCGGTATTTAGATGCATATTTGTGGATTTGATGTAAATTGCTCGGATGATAATGTACTTAGTAACAAATGAGAAATTATTTCAATTTTATGTATGTTTTTACATACATATAATCACGCCTTTATCCCTAATGGGGTAGGCAGAGCGCAAACGACCTAAACAAAGGTCAGGTTCCGCCACGTCTGACAAAGTTGTGAGGGTTATTTAAGATAGATTTTTATGTATACTGCTGTAGTGTCAGGTTGTCAGCCCATAGCCTAAATCATAATATACCGAAACCCTCGGATCCCTTAGCTGATTTTTACAGCATGCTCGGGAGGAAATGCAGCTGGCACATTCTATGTTTTCTTCTTGCTCGCAGGCCGGCATGGAAGAATGTATGTTTTTATTAACAATATTATTCTTTTTCTAATAGACTTTTGGCGCCCGTATACAATACATCATTATGTAATTAGAAATTTAATGCCAAGTGTTCTTTTTTTAAAAGAAGAGTCTTGGCATGGAAACAAGTTGGTTAAAAGGTTGGTCTCACCACCACCATAGTACTATTACATATTCTGTGACCGTAGCCAACCAAAAAAAGAAGTGTTGATAAAAAAATAAGTTTATAAAATATTATAAGTGTTTCATGATGGCATTGGAAGATTAAATTTCATACAGTCGAATCGTTAATACTCGTTAATCACCTTGAACAAGTTCAATCTGATTTTAGACTTATAAACAGCAGAAAGGAGAAATCTTCTATTTGTAACAGTGATGTATGCATGTAGTTATGTAAATGGCTCTTTAAATCAATGAACTGCAAAATAAACTTAGTTCAATATTCAAAACGAAGCGAAAGTACTTCATGAAAAATTCAATATATTTTGCGAGTCTCGCTAACTGAATGAAAAGTGCTATGAATTCAGCAAACGGGTCACGGCTGGCAACCCTATACAAACTCAGAAAACTCAATACACTTTTTAAAGCATTCGTGATTTCGCCTGAGTTGAGTTTTCAAATGTAAGTAGAACGAACTTCCCAATACTTTCGCGTGCTTTCTCCAACATCGTTCGGGCACAAGAGTAAAAAACCGTAGAGAGATAAAGCTTCATACAGTTGCGCTGAGATAGCACAATAGACGTACAGACAGGAAGGCGGCTCGCACACACAGGAACTACGCAGCTGAGACGGCGAGTGCGTACCTACTTGGCTTGGCAGGAGGACATGAACACACAGCGCCGCGTGCCTTTTGTGCCACAGATACTAGAACATTGTACTCAAATGTATATACTGATCTAGTGCTGCTGTAAACGACTGAAGTTTACTCAAAGTGTGTGCAATAGTTTGAGTAAAAGTAAAAAAAAAAAAAAAACTAGAATACTGAAATCTTTTGCGACGACCCTAGTCGTGAACTTGCAGCTTACTGCACCTATCACAGAGCGATCGTATGGAGCTGTATCTCTGTACGATTTCTTACCCCTACTGCTCAGGGTTATTCTGACTCCTTAGGGGGCTAAAATTGGGGATAAATTTCTGAACTGGGGGAAGAATTTCCGTAGTGTGTGAGGTGAGATCGCAGGGAAAGAATTAAATTAGCCAGCAGGGGGAGCTGCGATACAATCGCAATGTTTCTCTTAGTTACTTATTTAGTTGACTGGTTTCGTAGACTATTTTTGTTTCTTTTTGATTACTCAATCTCTTAGGTTCGTATGTTAGTTAGTTCACTTACCGATCTGCTATAAGCTTAATTATATGACGTAGAGCAGGTAAGAAAAAAAAGACTCGTACCTACCCAGCAGTATAAAGCGTGGGTACGTCAACACTCATCTCCGTCATCCTGAAGAGATAAAAGTTCCATCGTATATACGGGGTGTAAGGGACAGCGTCCCGCAAACTGATAGGGGTTGCTCAGTCAATGGAACTGAACAAATATCATAAGATTTTTTTAGGAAGTGAAAAAAATATTTAGATTTTCCATACAAATTGTCTGATCGAGGTGGTCATTTTGTGTGAGAAGTAATTTTTTTTTCATTTCCTGAAAGAAATTCCTGGTGATAGTTGTTCAGTTTCGTTGACTGAACATTTCCTATTAGTTTGCGGGACGCTGTCCCTTACACGCAGTATTGACGAAACGTCTATTCAACAGACAATATTTAATATACATAGATATGAAAAGTAAGAATTGACCAAATGGTGATACCGCGAGTAGGACTTTTTAGAGATGTCAATCTGATCATTACAGGTAGGAACAATAATTTAATATTAACAACCAACGCTCAAACCAATATGTGTAGTAACAAATCTCGCTACAGTATCTCAATGCATATGGGGTCTCGAGAGAGGGCCAGGGTTGTCGCTGAGCCCTTTCTATTTAGGGTTGTGTCGCTCCACCGCCCGCCGCGCTGCGAATCTACTGACCCCTCCGTTTAGGGGACATAGGGGTTGGTGTGTGTTACAAGATAAACAGGTTAAAGTGTGACGGAAGTAAAACTTTGATCGCACAAAGGAAATTAAACCATTCGATTTAAAAAGGGTGTCCATCAAAATTGTACATATTCTCTATTTTCCATGAATTTGTAGCGTTTCAAGAACTTATATTACGTATGATGCATTTGTAGCTTGTTCTTTTGAGAATTTACATAGGATTTTTAACTTAAATTTCTTCAGCCGAAAAGTAACTACCGACCTACTTTTGTTTTGCACTTAAAAACTGTATTTGTTGTTTAGTCAGAATTTTATTCAAAGTTCAAATAAAAAAAAACATACCTACAATAATAAAAATCTTACCTCCAAAAGTATGATTAGGTATCCGCTACCGCTTCCACCTTACAAACTTCCACATTCGTGCGTGATTAACCAAAATACAATGTCGGCAGTTCGATGCCCCGCGGCGGCAAATGCGTTCGGCTGCATTGTATCCAATCCACCATACACTATACGGTGAACACCCCATGCACCCCACCAGACCTGTCATCGGTTTATCAAACCATTCCTATCAAACCAGAGAGTAGCGAGTGATTCTGACGTCCCGTCAAAGGTATTCTATCAGAGGTTGTTGGTAGCTGGCAGCTTGACCACCATTTTGGATAGACATATATTTTGAAGTGTTTTTATATTTTGACATATTTTGTTTAGTTTTGTTTCCACCAGTTGTCAGGACCAGTTTATCCAGGCTCATCAGAATAAAGTGAATATAACCAGTTTGTTTGTATTAGTTCGTTAGTTATTGAATGCAGTATACAACATGATGTAATTCGCATTTTATAAATTATTGCTCATTTTCATCCTTTCTATACATACATACATACATATAATCACGCCTTTATCCCTAATGGGGTAGGCAGAGCGTCAACGACTCAAACAAAGGTCGTTCCGCCACGTCTAACAAAGTTTCGAAGGTCATTTAAGATATACTTGAACGTATATTGCTGTAGTGACAGGTTGTCAGCCCATCGCCTAAATTACAATACACTGAAACAGATCCCATAGCTGGTTTTTATCCTTTCTATGACCCTATTAATGTTTGTCAACACTGAAAAAATCAGCCCTTAGGACAAACTAAACTTTGTTTTAAAGTATCTCAAGATCCAACAGGGCTATGATGCGCACTGTAGACTTCAATTTGTCTTCACGTGTTGCATACTTCACTATGATTAATGCCTGACATTTTCCGTTGTGAAGTGCGCAACGAAAGAGACAATATGTAGACAAAACGAAGTTTACAATGCACATCATAGGCTTGCAAGCCAATCTTGTGTCCTTACCAGACCCTGTCATCAGTTTAAACCTCTAGTAGCGAGTGATTTTGACATTCCGTCATAGATAATTCAGTTTTCGTCAGGGGTAATTCGCATTTTGTCGGCAATTCTTTTTTTATTGCTCATCTTCACCCTTTATTTGAACCTATTCACGCTTAAAAATACTAAAAGCCCATAGTCCCTAGGGCACTGCATACATTATAGTTACGCATTTCAAAGTCTAATATGTCAATTTTGTATAAGTACCGACACTATACAATCCACCAGTCTTGTCAGCTTCCCATTAAAAACCATTTCTCTATGCCACAGAGTAGTGACTGATTCTGACATCCTGTCAAAGGTAATTCGGCTTTTGTCAGGAGTAAGGGCCGATTCAAAGCGAGGAGCACTTTCAATTTAAAATAATATTAAACTTTGTTTACATACTTTTAAAGACTAGTATCGTTTTAAAAAGTTTGGAAAGGACGCGCGTCTGTTCGCGTCGCCGCGCGGCTGCCAGCACAGCGGTGCGGTGACGCGAGCCTGCCGCGGCGGACTCTTCCGGCCTCGTAGCGCCGCTGCCGGCCGCTTTGCTGCCATTCCGTTTTTTCCAATCGAGCCTATTTTGTAGTCGTTATTTTTTTTTGTGCTCATCCTCATCCTTTCCATGGCTCTATCAACGCTTGACAACAACGCTTCTTGTTCCCGACAACATTTCTCCGTCGCTGAATGACAGAAATTGAAAAATTGAAGTTAGTAAACTAAACTGAACTACTTTCGTTAATCAGAACATTCAGTTAGGCTCGTATTTATGAAGCGATATCAAACTTGAGAGCAATGTTAAGTATGGATTTGATAGGCCAGTTTGTACTGAAATTACATTTCTAATACGAACTCAAACTCGCTGTCACTCATGAGAACTGATTATATATACGGCCCCTAATCGCTCTGTATTCATTTTAACAGGTGACAATGGAATTTTGACAAGTTATTTATATTTTTAGGTACTTGAAGATAGGGACAAGTGGTATGAAAAGATTGGACATCATTGCCCTGCAGTGGGATACTTAGCTAGCTTAAAATACTTCCTAGCTGATTCTGCCCCCCTGGTCTAGTGGTCAGAGCCATGGGCTCACGATCCGAGGTCCTGGGTTCGATTCCAACACAAAGTTAATATTTGTGTATTTATGACTTTGTGAGATTTTCCCCAGTTCGGTTAGGACAATGCAGGGTGAATCACCTGATTGTCTGGAAGAAAAAAGATTCCGTGTTTCGGAGGGCACATTAAGCCGTCGGTCCCGTTCGCTATCTTGATAGTGGTCAGAGGCCTGTTAGCTGTGCTACTAGGCGGTTTAAAAAGCTCTGCCACCAGGGATCATCGGGTCGACTGACTCGATACCCACACGACAGAAGAAGCTGATTCTGGATTATATTGCATCAGCTGGTCAGGCGGGTTTCTGCTGAGCGAGCTCGGCGCAGACGGCGCGAGTGTCTTGTTCGATAACAATTTGCTCACGGATGATTTATGGATCCAATATGACCCATGTGCTAGGAATTGTAAGCTAATTTCGCAGCTGCTTCAATCTATGTACAGATTAGCTATAAGATATACTATTATGTAATGACTAATTGCTTCCATGCTGGCCTGGGAGCTAAAGAAAAGCATAGAATGTGCCAGCTGCTTTTCCTCCCTAGCATGCTGTAAAAACCAGCTAAGGGATCCGAGGGTTTCAGTATATTGTAATTTAGGCGATGGGCTGACAACCTGTCACTACAGCAATATATCTTAAATGACCCTCAAAACTTTGTCAGACGTGGCGGAACGACCTTTGAGTAGGTCGTTTACGCTCTGCCTACCCCATTAGGGATAAAGGCGTGATTATATGTATGTATGTATGTATGTAATGACAAGCTAGTATTCTCTTATATGGTAAACAGACTATCAATGGTTTGTTTTACATTTGTTTTTACAATAGGAAATATTCGCTACTTGCTCAGACTTCATACGGGGTGTAAGGGACGCTATGTCCCGGAAACTGATAGGGGTTACTCAGTCAACAAAACTGAAAAACTGTCACCAGGATATTTCTTCGGGAAGTAAAAAAATATGCTTTTCCGTACAAATTGTCTGATTAAGGCGGTCATTTTGTATGGGAAGGTAATTTTTTTTCATCTCCCGGAAGAATTTCCTAGTGACCGTTGTTCAGTTTCGTTGACTGAGCAACCCCTATCATTTTGCGGGATGCTGTCCCTTACACCCGGTATAATTTCTAGGTAAAGAAATCCTATCCTATTTCTTCTAAGAATATATGTTAAGTTAAGCTATGAAACAAATTTTACCAACTTTTGATAAATATTTATTATTGCTTCAAATTAATTTCCTTATAAAATAGGAAATTTATCAATCAAATGCCTGAATATTCTGCCTAACATAAATAACAAGGAAGGTACAGGGCGGCTTGGACCCTTATCATGCAGATTACACTTTGATTGTGGTACTTCTGTGAATCTGTCTGTTAACGTTAAAACAAATGATTTAGGGTTTTAATTTCAAATACAAATCACTTTATTTCCACAAAACACATAGATATTTTTACATACATACATACATATAAACACGCCTTAATCCCTAATGGGGTAGGCAGAGCGTAAACGACCTAAACATGGGTCGTTCCGCCTGGTCTGGCATAGTTTTGAGGGTTATTTAAGATAGATTTGTAGGTATATTGCTATAGTAACAGGTTGTCAGCCCATCGAAAAAAATGCAATATACTGAAACCCTCGGATCCCTTAACTGGTTTTTACAGCATGCTCGGGAGGAAATTCAGCTGGCGAAGTCCATGTTTTCCTTCCACTCCCAGTCCAGCATGGAAGTAAACAGGACAGGTAGGCATATATATCTTTTACAGAAGTGGAAAAGGAGTGGACACTGTTTGGCTGTTTTTAAGTCCACCCTACGTCAGTAATATTTCGTTATGAAAGTATTTGCTCTTATATTGAAAAACATTAATAAAGTAAATTTGATGAATTGACATTCAACCTTGTACGTGTCTTTCATAAACCAGCAAACTGATAGGGGTTGCTCAGTCAACGAAACTGAACAACTATCACCAGGAAGGTCTTTCAGGAGATTAAAAAAAAAGCACCTTCCCATACAAAATTACCACCTTGATCAGACAATTCGTATGGAAAAACAAATTTTATTTTCACTTCCTGAAATAAAATCCTGCTGATAGTTGTTCAGTTTTGTTGACTGAACAACCCCTATCAGTTTCCGGGACGCTGTCCCTTACACCCCGTATATATTAGAACAAGTAGTTAAGCTTTCTGTTATTATCTTTACGTTATATAATGTAATTAATAATAATAATAGTTCTCCAACCGATTTCCGGTCATGGCGGATAGTTTCCCAGAGATCGGCCAACTGCACAGAACTAGTTTTTAGTACCCAAGTGTTTGCGCTGCATACAAGTGCACTATCTATTCCTTCAATCTCTTATTCTAAGGGCATAACTTCCCCCGTGGTCTAGCGGTCTGAGCCATGGGCTCTCGACATGGAGGTCCCGGGTTCGATTCCCGGCGGGGGACAATGACTTTGTGTTGTTGTTTCTAGTTTGGTTAGGACATTGCAGGCTGATAACCTGATTGTCCGAAAAGTAAGATGATCCATGCTGTCGGATGGGCATGTAAATAGTCGGTCCTGCGCCTGAATTCTCTCTGGTCGTGTCAATCAGTCTGTCAGGCAGTGTGTGAATGTTATAAGAACCCAAGCAAACCGTTTACTTTAAAGAAGAAAATAAACATTCTTAGTATTTATTTTATATCTTTTTGTCCCCAAGCGATTTAATCTTGAGATATGACTTAATTTATTTTTTGGTTGTTTTAAACAACTTCCTCTGGCGTTTTTGCTGTATCCCTTATTAACCCTTTTCTGAAAATCTTCATTCATTCTTCAATTTTCATTGTAATGAAATAAAATCATATTATCATTTTTCTTTACTATATTTAACTTATGGATACCGTTAACGTTAATTTATTTTTAAATTACTTCCTACTTATTTCTGTATAAATGTTTTTATAAGCTCAATTAGTGAATTTTGTAAATTAAATTTGTTTCCTTAGTAGTTAGGTAATAGTTACACCAAATAGTATTATTTATAAAAAAAAAACTCTAAATTGTTGTAATAGTACCCAAGGGACTAACTATATTGACAGTCATGCATGAATATCATACAACTTTGCGCACTGATTATTCGGTCGAATACATTGAGGATATTTTTTATTTTAAGATCTTTTGTTATTTACATGTATTCTTGCAAATAAATGCCTTATCTTTCTTTTTTCTTTGACGAATTCAAATTCAAAATGTGACTGCCACATCCTATAAAAAAAGACGCTCTAGTTGTCAAACCGTCAAAGACATTACTTAGAGTGACGTATGCCATTCTGTCACCGGCGGCGTTGAGTCGTGGCTACGCGTGCACACAGGAATCGGACCCCTACATCATACATTTCCACTTATTCTACATCCAATACTGGCTGTACAAAGTAACCTTAAACCTATCTGCGTACAAAAGCGTCAATGGATAGCGTAGTTGCGGGATGTTCGTTTGGTGATGTGCGTTCCTTGTGCGAGCGGGATAGAGGGAGGAGGGGAGCTGACGTCATCGCGCGCCTGCGTACTGGAGACAGGACTCTTTGGTGCACAGAGCACGAGAATAATACAGATGCTTCATCGAGATAATAAAAAAGGATGCGATTGTTTTATCAGATGATGTTAGCCAGTGTTAAAAATAATAATTAGTATAATTTGAATAGTTTGAATTTTAGTAAGTCCTACTTAATAATTAGTAGAGAAGTCAGTGCAAGATGTATAATTATTTCTTTCGTCAGGGTACTCGTTAAGTCAATCGACAATGATTTATTATTTTAGTAGACCCATACTACATAAAATTACTAAGTATTATCGCACTCTATCACCGATGACATCGATCGATTTAGTTAGGGTGGGACTTTATACTGCACTGGAATTTGTAATTTTTGCGGTATGAATTATGTTTTTTGGATGTTTTTCATAGCTTATAATGTGTAGATTTTAATTCCGTTTGATGACAAATATTCCTTGGAACTTCTTTATTTTAAATTTGGAAATGACAAACATATCCCATATTTTATTACATACTCTTGGTTGAATCTAGTAGTATATTAAAACTCTATTATAAAGCTATCTCAAGATTAAGAGTTATATTAAGTATGGATTTGACAGGTCCTTTTGTACTTAAATGACATTTCTGATACGGACTCAAACTAGCTGTCAGTCTTAAGTGCTGTTTATAATTACGGGCCTATATTCTTAGTAAAATATTTTATCTGACTATTTCCCGTGCTCTACACTCTCAATCCGAGCCCGCGTCGGCACCGAGCGGCAGTCTGTCCCGCGCGCTACGACCGAACGCTACGCCGTAGCCGTCGTCTACCAGCGCGCTACGATTTACCTACGCGCATCTCAGTGAACGCTGAGCCATACTGTATTGAAGTGATCTGTGCTATACTGTACTGAAGTGTCACCGTGTTATTGTGAGCCAAGGAGTGTATCTAACAGGTAGGGATATATTTACGTCTGAGAATGTCAAGGACAGCATATCGATTAAGCCGATGTAGATTAACCCCTGTGTTTACATCGCAACATCGCTCTCCCTTGTCCTTACTGCTGTTCAAAGATGTTCTACCTCCTTCCATTTATTTTATAAAGCAGTTAAAAGTAATACGCAACAAAGGAATAGGTAGTCGAAGTGGGTTCCAGAATAATTTATAAGGACAGGTTGCACCTGGCGTGACAGGCTTCATGAATATAAAACACAAGAGATATTTTGTCTGAAAACAGTACATTGATGGATCTAATTCTATTTATAGAAAACGGGATGAATGTATTTTTGTTTGTGTGGGAAGAAGGACGTTTCGTTGGAGTGAAGTAATGAAACAAAGGAATGTTTGGTATTCATGAATAAAATGTTCAAAATTGAATAAATATGCCTAAATTTATTATACAAACAGTATAGTATGTATTTTACGATTATTTGTTTTACTCGTAAGCTTATGATTTTGTTGCCGAAACTAATTTGATGCCTACTGGCTATGCAATGTTTTCTAAGAGAAACGAAATAAATACCACCTTACTTCGTCCATATTAATCTTTTATTGATGTACGGTACATAAAATAGTTACTATGTAAACAACAAAGAGTCTCTACTTAAAAAAAATATGAAACTGGAAGTAGCAGGTTTTCGTTGTAATAAAACGTGAATTAATATCGCCCGGTTTTAATTTAGATTTTATAAATAATGGACTTTATATTTTACTTAAATGAAATTTTGTGTCAGCTACCGTGGAAATAAAATTTATTTAATTTAACAACTTATTGTACACATAAACATAAGAAATTACACAGAACAATTATATAAGGAATTAAGACACAACAGGAACTGCTTATTTCTACAAAGAAATTTCTTACAGCAGACCTAATAAAAGTATGATAGCATAAAACGTTATTAATCATAGCTATATCTAAGCTTGATATTAGCGGTTTCCCGTAGGTACATAAAACTTTGTGATGGATATGATATTGTTTTTTTAAGTATCATGAATGCACAACACAAGACTATACTTACCAGAATCGTATACGTTTTATGGTTTTTATATTTATAAATAGAACGGTTTTACCATCACTGGTCAGTGTTTAATCATTGCCTAAAATAGGCTGCTGCTTGAATTTCCTTATTGGAAAGATTAAACAAACACTATTGGATCAAGGAGCGTTGAAAAATAAATACTAGTGTCACGTTTGTTTAAATATGAGAAACAAAGAATATAATTATGGGGTTATTATAGATTTTAAAAATATACCGTTAATAACATTTCTTCCGTAGAAATCGACGGCATGCTCTACTGGAATATAGCCTAGACTATCTAGGCGAGACATAGCATAAAATCACGCCTGTATCCCCAATGGGGCAGGCAGAGCAAAAAAATATCTAAACAAAGCCACGTCTGACAAGTTTTGAGGGTTATTACAGATTTCGCTTCGATATTATAGCATGGAGCTATAAAAATAATCTGACACAGACTCAGGTATGTTAAAATATGAGGGAGGTATTTCCACCAATCTTTGTCATATGAGGTGACATTTGCTTTCTCCCCTTAAGCGCGTGATAGCCTTCTATACTCTCCATACACTGGTCTAACTTTAAATATCTATAAAAAAATAATCTTACATAGACTCAGGTATGTTAAAATATGCCTCCTATACTCTCCATACACTGGTCTAACTTTTAATATCTATGAAAATAATCTTACACAGACTCAGGTATGTTTTAATATGAGGGAGGTAATCCCACCTATCTTCATCATCTGAGGTGACATTTTCTTTATCCCTGTAAGCCCGTGATAGCCTTCTACACTCTTTACAAGGCTATACATCCATAATTTAGTCCTATTCAAGATACCAGGCCACTCAGAAAGTATTGCGATAAATAGTTTTTATATATGGCAAACTGGCCGGTTAGAATCTTTTTTGAAAATATGATTACTTGTAAGTAAAAATATGTGTGTTCCATTTTCAAAATTTCCCTCCACATTTTTTGCGAGCCAATTCAAAGTATCGTGTCTTACTGAAAAATGGATCTGCGCCCGGAACATTTTACAGCTATGATTTTTTACGATTTCAAGTGTCGCCTGAAACCGGATGAATCGTTCGATAGACTTCAAATGGCATTTATGGATGAAAGCCCCTCCAAGGCAACCGTGTATCGTTGGTATAACGAATTTAGGCGCGGTCGACCAACCTTGGGGGATGAAGAAAGAAGCGGTCGCCCTTTGACGGCTATTACGGAAGAAAACGTGCAAACAGTGAAAAATTTAATCCAAGATAATAGGCGAATTACATATCAGGAGATTCAGCACATATTAAAGATTGGATCGGGAAACGTTCACGAGATTCTACATGGGCATCTTCGCGTGAGGAGGATAGTATCGCGCTGGGTGCCGCACTACCTTACCGACGCTCAGAAGCAGGCCCGGGTGGAATGGTGCCGTGATATGCTGAACAAATTTAAAGCAGACTCGTCTCGGCGTGTTTACGACATTGTTACAGGTGATGAGTCCTGGATTTATCAATACGATCCAGAAACCAAGCGCCAGTCGACAGTTTGGGTGTTTCAAAATGAACCAACGCCTACCAAAGTGAAGCGATCTCGAAGCGGGGGGAAGATTTTGATCGCCAGCTTTTTTAATTTGACTGGCCACTTGGCCTCAATTCCCTTACGAGATCAAAGAAGCATTAACGCCGAATGGTATACTACCAAATGTTTACCAGAAGTTTTTTTCTGTTGTGAGCAACAAGCGAGCAAACACAGGGCTCCGCGGACTACTGCTCCACCACGACAATGCGCCTGCACACACCGCGCTCAAAACGAGGGACTTCCTGAACAGCACACCAGTCAAACTCCTGGGTCACCCTCCTTACAACCCTGATCTAGCACCGTGTGACTTCTTTTTATTTCCAAAAATAAAAAATCAGCTCAAGGGGATACAATTTTCGTCGCCGGAAGATGCGCTGGCTGCGTTCGAGCAGGCTGTAAACGAGGTGTCTACGGCGGACTGGAAAAAGTGTTTTTAAAACTGGTTCAGACACATGAATCTTTGTATAGAGGCTGGTGGAGAGTACTTTGAAAAGATTTAATAAAAATATATGTACCTGTAGAACAATTTTTTTTAGTGTCGCAAAACTTTCTGAGTGTCCCACGTATATCTATGAAAATCATCTGAGATGTTAAAATATGAGGGAGGTAATTCGACCTATCTTCATCATGTGAGGTGACATTCGCTTGCTCCCCGTAAGCGCTATTACCCTGATAGCCTCCTACACTCTTTATAAGGTAAAAGCTTCGCAGCGGACGGGTTTTTCATCTCGACGCGAATCTAATTTTCGCAAGAGCTATTTTGAGTGGATTCAGTTTAGTATTTTTTGTGAGGGGATCGCTCTTGACTTTCAGCCAGAGGTGAGGTAATCGGGACAAAGTTGTAGATAGAACGAGCTCACTCAGCTGTCACCGATACAACATACCCTGGTGGTTGCCACTGCCTCACACAATACTTACAAAAAAAAACTTTAGAATACTGAATATTTCTCTTCTTGTTTTAAAGAGAATTGCGTTGCTATGAAAGTTCATTTGAAATTGCCACATAGAAGCAAAGAAAGTATTAAGTTTTAACTGACATTTATCTTGTGCAATCTGAAAACACATTCTTCGTTCGAATAGTGATATATCAACAATGGAACAAAGCCAAAGAAAACAGTTTTTAATTTTATGGTTGGAGTATAAAGTGTAGCATGGCTCGATTAATGGAACAAACTTCTTTAAAACTAATAACCGCTATAAGTTGGAACCTTGCCATTGTAAGTTCCGTAGTAATACGATGGGGGTGAGATGAGATCTACCTCCTAGTGGTCCACCTCGGGCAACGGCAACACAGGCTTGCCTGTGAATAAGTTTGGATTTATGATCCCTACAAAGCGGTCGTAGGCTCCGCAAGGGGCCGCCTACCTCGCACCGGAGTCCGACGCCAAACAGCTTGCTGTGTTCCGTCGATGCGTGAGATTTCCTGTGCCATAACAGGCATCTTCTGGATGAGCTCGCTCCATCGTCGACTTTGTCACGGTCATCCCTGACCTAGTATCTTTAGTCAAGGGCAAACCCATTTCTGATAAAAAAAATGAATAAGTTTCTTCAATAAAGCCCCATGCTACTTTATTCTGATCTTATTTGATCTATAAATAGGTGATGACTTGTTCAATTCAGACCGAGTTAGTAGGTAAATGGTTTCGTAACATGGGTTCGACCTTTTCAGAGCGGTGGATGTTCTAACAAAAATAATTTGTTTTATTCTGTGGTCTGTTAAAGACAGATAGTGTAGTGGATAGGGCCGCTGCCTCCTGAGCGGGAGATCGTGGTTCGAATCCCACCACGTACCAATGTGCTTTTCGGTTTCCGAATTTCATATGTACGTTTATTCGGCGCTTTTTTCGTGCTTTTGAAGGCACGTTAAGGCATTGGTCCCGGTTGATATAGTTTAATACCGTAGATATTAGTCGTTAAGCCATATCAGAGGCCAGCATTGGCGGCTTGAAAACTCTGACCTAATCTAGCATTAGAGTTCTGTGTTAAAACCAGTACCCATCATTAAATCACTTAGATTAGGTAGACGACCCTAAGAGATACGCGATAAGGTGACGGGTGATACTGTGGTCTGTTAGGTATTCGGATTCGTGATCTCGTCTTCTGAGAGTTCCACTTGAAAATTAATTTAATTTCATTCGTCTCTAGTGCGTCTCCTTAATTGGATTTTGTGATTATTTCAAGATTTGTGTTTCAAAAATACTTAAATAACTTAATAAGCAACGACTGAAATTTTATTGTTTGAGTGTTGAGCTTGCATTTTGATCGAAACATAAAAAGTTTCTTTGCAAATATAGTTTTCAAGTCAGAGTATCAAAGTGAATAAATACATACATATAATCACGCCTTTATCCCTAATGGGATAAGCAGAGCGCAAACGACCTAAACAAAGGTCGTTCCACCACGTCTGACAAAGATTTTAGGATAATTTAAGATAGATTTGTAGGTGTATTGCTGTAGTGACAGGTTGTCAGCCCATCGCGTAAACCACAATCAAAGTTAACTTAAAGAAAATATGAATTACCTTAATTCTGCCAGATATTAATACCTACATTAGCTTCATAAGTCAGCAGTAAGAAAGAACTTGGCTAGGATCAAAATGTTTGAGTTTTGTACAAATTGCGTCGACCACAATCTGGCTGTTTTCTTGAGGACTTTTCTAATTTTCTCTCACACCACAAAAATAAGCAGTGGACTGAATGTTTCATTGAATAGATTATTAGGTAGCCGCCATTTCGATTGTGCCAATTTAGTAGTATCTCTTATTATTTTCTCTTGTTTTGTCTACCTCGAATTGTCTGGGTTTGAATTCAATTTCTCTTTTGTGTGCGTTTGCAATAACTGATTTGATAAAACCTGTTTTGTTAGATTTCATATTTTAGCTTTCTAATTTTGTCCTCGTAGATGACAATTAGCTTTTGTGTTTTTGTTACGTTTATATCCGGTCTCTATGATAATATCTGACAGCTCATTATAAAATGTATTTTTTTGCATACAATTTGTATGACAATTTCTTCCATGCTGGCCTGGGAGCGAGAGAAAAACATAGAATGTGCCAGCTGCTTTTCCTCCTGGGCATGCTCTAAAAACCAGTTAAGGGTTCGAGTTTCAGTGTACTGAAAAATAGGCGATGGGCTCACAATCTGTCAGTACAGCAATATACCTACAAATCTATCTTAAATAACCTTCAAAACTTTGTCAGACGTGACTGAACTAACTTTGTTGAGGTCGTTTACGCTCTGCCTACCCCATTAGGGATAAAGGTATGAGTATATGTATGTATGCAATTTGTATGAGTTATCAGATGTCACCATATTGACCGAGGTAATACTATACCCGGGGGTATAGAATCTTTTGGATGACTATGACTAAAGATCTTGTTCTTCTTAGCGAGTGGATAGATTATTCGTACAACGACCCGAAGAAACCTGGTGTCAGAGTTTTCAAACCACCTAATAACACAGCTATTAGGCCTCTGACATGGTTTGAGTAACGACCACTATCAAACACAGCGTCTTGGACCGACGGCTTAACATGCCCTCCGAAGCACAGAATTCTTTAACTTTACGGACAATCAAGTGATTCAGCTTGAAATGTCCTAACCAAACTGAGGAAAACCTCACAAAGTGATAAATTGACAAATATTAACTTTGTCCCCCCCCTGGAAATCGAACCCAGGACCATCACCGGATCGTAAGCCCATGGCTCTGACCACTAGACCACGGTGCCTCCGTTAATGACTAATGATTATCACTACATAGTATAAAACAAAGTCGCTTTCTCTGTCCATATATCCCTATGTATGCTTAGATCTTTAAAACTACGCAACGGATTTTGATGCGGTTTCTTTTAATGGATAGAGTGATTCAAGAGGAAGGTTAATATGTATAATACATGCAGAATATAGTAGAGAAACACTGATGATTTCCGTGCGAAGCCGGGGCGGGTCGTTAGTACTGTACATACATACATAAAATCACGCCTTTATCCCTTACGGGGTAGGCAGAGCGTTTAACGCCTCGAAAAAGGCGCTTTCGCCACGTCTGAGAAAAATTGAGGGCAATTTTAGATTGTAATTTGTATTGCTAAAGTGACAGGTTGTCAGCCCATCGCCTAAATTACAATACACTGTAACCCTCGAGTCCCTTTTGCTGACTTATACAGCATGCCCGGGAGGAAGGGCAGCTGGAACATTCTATGTTTTTCTATCTCTCCCAGTCCAGCATGGAAGATAAGTCCAGCATGGAAGATAGTACTAGTACTGTACATACATACATATAATCACGCCTTTATCCCTAGCGGGGTAGGCAGAGCGTAAACGACCTAAGCAAAGGTCGCGCCGCCACGTTTGACAAAGTTTTGAGGGTTATTTAAGTTAGATTTGTAGGTATATTGCTATAGTGACAGGTTGTCAGCCCATCGCCTAAATTACAATATACTGAAACCCTCAGATCCCTTAGCTGGTTTTTACAGCATGCCCGGGATGATATGCAGCTGGCACATTCTATGTTTTTCTTTCTCTCCCAGGCCAGCATGGAAGAAACTAGTACTGTATAATAGACAAATTCCAGGTTATAAGCTTGGTGTAATACTTGCTGATGTATAAAGCAGGTATAAGTTTGACTTTAGTTTAGAATCTCACAATAGAACACCCAAAAGTTACGTCAAAGCAAATGAAAACGGCACACCAATCCTCAAACCACAAGGTCCTTGTTTAGGTGCCGTTATGTCTGTTCCTGGGTTCTGTAAGGTTATATATAACTATCTGTATGGGTATTGTGTAGTTTCGCTTTGTTCTGCATATATATGTGTGTGTGTGTGTGTGTATGAAGGCGAGCGTTCTTTGACCCAATACCCTTTTGAGGCAAAACTACGAAACAAATATTTGCTTTAAGCGTTCGTTGGTCTCCGCAATTCGGGAAATATAAAATAGTGGTCGCTTTTCATACTCATACATACATTATAGTTACGACTGTGTCCCTTATGGGGTAGGCAGAGTATAAAACAAATAAAATGGGTTTCACCACGTCTGAGTCTAGGGTAGTGGTATACGAGTTACAATATAAAGTACCTATTCGACTTTAGTTATAATAGGGAGTGAGAAAAAAACCTAGAATGAGCCAGCTGCATTTCCTCCCGAGCATGCTGTAAAAACCAGCTAAGGGATCTGAGGGTTTCTGTATATTGCAATTTAAGCGATGGGCTGACAACCTGTCACTACAGCAAAATATACGTACAAATATATCTTAAATAACGATCAAAATTTTGTCAGACGTGGCGAAACGACCTTTGTTTAGGTCGTTTACGCTCTGCCTACCCCACTTATTAGGGATATCCTTTAGATGGTTTTTATAGCATGATGGAGAAAAAGCAGCTGGCACATTCTCAAAACTCAGAACTTTGTCAGATGTGGCGGAGCGACCTTTGTTTAGCTCTTTCTCTTCCTACCCCATAAGGGATAGAGGTATGATTATATGTATGTATGTATATGTACATTACATGTTTAAAAAATGGTTACATCATTTTACATACATGATTACGTAGTTAACTAAGAATTTAGTATTTCTTTCTTGTAAATACTACTAACATTGCAACCCTCTGTCCTGTTCTCTTACTGAGTGTAAGGGACAGCGTCAAACTGATAGGGGTTGCTCAGTCAACGTAACAGATCAACATTCACCAAGAAATTCTTTCAGGAGATGAGAAAAATCACTTTTCCTTAAAAAATGGCAACCTCGATCAGACAGTTTGTATAGAAAAGCATTTTCTTTTCATACATACATACATACATGTAATCACGCCTTTATCCCTAATGGGGTAGGCAGAGCGTAAACGACCTAAACAAAGGTCGTTCCGCCACGTCTGACAAAGTTTAGAGGGTCATCCAAGATATATCTGTAGGAATATTGCTGTAGTGACAGGTTGTCAGCCCATCGCCTAAATTACAATATACTGAATCCCTCGAATCCCTTAGCTGGTTTTTACAGCATGCCCGGGAGGAAATGCAGCTGGCACATTCTATGTTTTTCTTTCGCTCCCAGTCCAGCATGGAAGATATTCTTTTCAATTACCTGAAAATAAAAACCTGGTAATAAACCTGGGCGCCATCGCTCACGGATAGGCCTCTTAAGAGTCAGCATCGACAATGGCACACCGTGGTTTAGCTAGGGCAGTGGAGCGCACCACTTTGCTAACTACCCCTATTCAAAGGGTAAAAAACAGGGGTAGAACATCCTACTGCTGACATCCCTACCTGTGTGGTAGACACCTACTGTATGTAAGCTAAGCTAACACATGTTTAAGAGGTATTGAAACTCTACACACCGGATAAAAAGGTGGGGTAATGTTTTATGATGATATAAACAGTTTTTTTTATAGAGTGACTTTTAATCTTGAACGTTTATTACCAAAATACATTTTGTCCTACTTACATACATTTAATCACGCCTTTTGCCCTAATCGACTAAGCAGAGCGTAAACGACCTAAACAAAGGTCGTTCCGCCACGTCTGACAAAGTTATTTAAGATGGATTTGTAGGTATATTGCTGTAGTGAGAAGTTGTCAGTCCATCGCCTGAAATGCAATATACAGAATCCCTCAGATCCCTTAGCTGGTTTTATGGCATGCCCAGGAGCAAATGCAGCTGGTACATTCTATGTTTTTCTCTCGCTCCCAGGCCGTCATGGGAGTACATTTTGTCTTCCTTGCTTGAAAACAGCTTCATTATTTTAGAACAGTTTTTATCCAATTTCCATGCTCATGGCTCATAGCGACCGAATACCATATTAATAAATAAATAACCTATTACCTACGGCTAAACCTTGCAATGTTTCTTCCATACTGAACTGGGAGCGCGACAAAAACATAGAATGTGCCAGCTGCATTTTCTCCCGGGCATGCTGTAAAAATCAGCTTAGGGATCCGAGGGTTCCAGTATATTGCAATTTAGGCGATGGGCTGACAACCTGTCACTACAGCAATATACCTACGAATCTATCTTAAATAACCCTCAAAACTTTGTCAGACGTGACGGAACGACCTTTATTTAGGTTGTTTACGCTCTGCCTACCCCATCAGGGATAAAGGCGTGACTATATATATGTATGTAAACCTTCCAATATTATATATACTCAAACTTGAATTGCTGGACATAAATGTTTTATAAATAACTTAATGGGATTCTATAGGTATCTATTTGCACAAATAGCTACGATTTTATTATTTCGCCGAAACGTTAAGTATCAAACGAAATAATATCCAACATCTGATACGAAAACCTTTTAACTGAGTAAATATAATAAATCGCTTATTTCGTACAATGTTTATTCAGTCATCCACATAAACGTAACAACATGAAATTCAATCTTCTGTTTACTTTGTTTGATGTATTTGATATACCTATGCTTGTATGTAGATGATATCTTACACATTTCTTATTGAAAATAGACGCCAATTCGATATGAAAAAGATTTTTTAAATGGCACTGTGCTTTTAGTGTGTCTCTTTAACATAATTAAATCGGTATAGCGAGCGAATTGAGGACACATACATACATATAACCGCGCCTTTATCCCTAATGGGGTAGGCAGAGCGTAAACGACCTAAACAAAGGTCGTTCCGCCACGTCTGACAAAGTTTCGATTGTTATTTTAAGATAGTTTTGTAGGTATATTGCTGTAGTGACAGGTTGTCAGCCCATCGCCTAACAATATACTGAAACCCTTGGATCCCTTAGCTGGTTTTTACAGCATGCCCGGGAGAAAATGCAGGTGGCACATTCTATGTTTTTCTTTCGCTCCCAGGCCAGCATGGAAGGGATCGAATTGGGGACGGTTTCTGAAAATTTAATAAATCAAAGTAGGCATTCCATTGTAACCATTTTTACAATCCCATTGAAGCGAAGTCTTCAATTTGAGTGGTTGTTTATTGAATATGAAATACATACATACATATAATCACGCCTTTATCCCTAATGGGGTAGGCAGAGCGTAAACGACCTAAACAAATAATTAATATCATTCTCCTCAAGTGATAAAGTAAGTAGGTACATTCTTGATTTATTGATTCCTTTTATCTTTGGGATTGGGTTCTTTGTTTGGGATGAAGGGATGAACTATTCCAAAAAGAAATACTACTCTATGGGCCGTATTTGTAATCAGCTTTCATCAACGAGTTTAAGTTCGTATTAGAAATATAATTTCAGTACAAACTGACCCGTAAAATCCATACTTAATATTGCTCTCAAGTTTGATATAGTTTCATAAATATGAGCCTTAAATCTCTTTAGAAACATAGAGTTGCAATTTACCGTTTCTAAAACCGTATCAAATACGCTAATATTACAAAAGTGCCGAAAGTCATGTAGCGTAGAGAATTGTGTATTTCATAGTACGGAGGGCGCTGCCATCAAACGCCCCTTTGTGAATTGCTCGATAACTTCAATTATCAATTTCTACAGTGGTTTTACTTGTGTGTATTCTTTCATGCTGGACTGGGAGCGAGAGAAAAACATAGAACGTGCCAGCAGCATTTTCTTCCGGGCATGCTGTAAAAACCAGCTAAGGGATCCGAGGGTTTCAGTATATTGCAATTTGGGCGATGGGCTGATAACCTGTGACTACAGCAATATACCTACAAATCTATCTTAAATAATCCTCAAAACTTTGTCAGACGAGGCGAAACGACCTTTGTTTAGGTATATATGTATAAACGACCTTTGTTTAGGTCGTTTACGCTCTGTCTACCCCACTTATTAGGGACAAAAGCGTAAGCTACGCTCACATAACGTTAGTGTGCTTGAGATCGCCATAGTAAACCAGTAGCACCAGTAGAACAAATATCAGCAGCATTTTATTTTCAGGAAATGAAAAGATCATTTGCTTTTCCATACAAATTGTCCGATCGAGGTGGCCATTTTATATGGGAAGGTATATTTTTAAAAACTTCTGTAAGAATTTCTTGGTGAATGTTGTTCTGTTACGTTGACTGAGCAACCCCTATCAGTTTGCGGGACTTTGTCCCTTACACCCGGTATTATAACCGATGGTCTAGGGTCCCTGCCGTCGAACGCCCCTCTGTGAATTGATAAAATCACTTATCAATTTCTACAAACAAAATTCACGTATAAAACTGTTTGAAGGGAATGCTTTGGAACAAAGGAATCGAATAAATATAACGGATATAGCTATACAAACCCTTTTTATGCAGCTGGAAACTTAATTTGTTTAAGAAATAAGGGGATAATAAGAATAAGAACAGAATAATTTATTAAGTCTAAATTATGATTTACGTACATGTCATATCACTACATAGTATAAAACAAAGTCGCTTTCTCTGTCCCTATATCCCTTTGTATGCTTAGATCTTTAAAACTACGCAACGGATTGTGATGCGAATTCTGTTAATGGATAGAGTGATTTAAGAGGCAGGTTTATATGTAGAATACATACATAATATAGTAGAGAAACACTGAAAATTTCCGTGCGAAGCCGGGGCGGGTCGCTAGTCTAGTATAAGATATTTTTAATTAACTGAATTTACAAGACAATGCGCTTAGTCTGTCTACGTATGTTTTATTAATTTTGTTGAAGTACTATGATACATGCATACATATAATCACGCCTTTATTCCTAACGTGGTAGGCTACCTAAACATAGTTTGTACCGCCACATCTGACTTTTGAGGGTTATTTGAGAAAGATTTGTAGGTATATTGCTGTAGTGACAGGTTGACAGCCTATCGCCTAAATTGCAATTTACAGAAAGCTTCGGATCCTTTAGTTGGTTTTTACAGCATGATGGAGAAAATGCAGCTGGCACATTCTATGATGATGATGTAATATTGTTATCGCTAATTTAGGGACAAAGGAATCGCAGAAGACATATTTTTTTTACGGTTATAGCTCTCAAGCTTAATAAGGAAGAATATAATTTGTAAAACCAAGTTTTGTTTGCAGCTCAACTCGAGAAATGACATTGTTCCAGCTGGAAAATTAAAACATACATACATACATATAATCACGCCTTTATCCCTAATGGGGTAGGCAGAGCGTGAACGACCTAAACAAAGGTCGTTCCGCCACTGCTGACAAAGTTTTGAGGAATATTTAAGATAGATTTTTACGTATATTGCCAAAGTGACAGGTTGTCAGCCTATCGCCTAAATTGCAATATAAAGAATCCCCGAAATCCCTTAGCTGGTTTTAACAGCATGCCCGGCAGGAAATGCAGCTGGCACGTACTATGTTTTTCTCTCGCTCAAAGTCCAGCATGGAAGGAAAATTAAAACAGCTGGAAGCAAAGCTATTAACAACTGAGATTGATCACGCCTTGCCTATTTAAGAGGCATCACCGCGAGCGGTGGCGACCTTACTCGTTAAAAATTATCACTCGCAAAATATAGACAATTTCAAAACTTTTATCTGTTACTTCCTTAGATTTAGAGCTAAGGATTTTCTAGGAGTAATGAATTGAGGAGCAAATAGAACTTCGCAGTCACTATCGAAATTTTTGCTAAAAACGGCCACTTTTGGCGGAATTTTCGATAGTAACTCCAGGATACTATTTGCTCCTCAATTCATTATTTAAAAAAAAATCTTAGGTCTAAATCTAAGGACAGAGAAAAGTTTTGAAAATGTAAATGTTATGATTTTTTACCGAGTGAGGGCGCCACCGCTCCCGGTGAGGCCTCTTAAGGCGGGATGGCAAGATGATTTTGTACAAGTCTCCTGTCGGCTCTGGACGCAGAATCTTCTTGTCGTATGTGTTTCAATGAACCTTAGTGTCAGAGTTTTTTAACCCACTAATATCAAAGTTAAAAGGCCTCTGACATGGTTTGTGTAACGACCACTATCAAAGACAGCGACCGGAACTGATGGCGTAACGCGATGTCGGAAATACGGAATCTTTTTTTTACTGACTATCAAGTGATTCAGACTGCATTATCCTAACCATACTGGGGAATATCTCATAAAGTGTTAAACTAACAAATATCAACTTTGTGTAACCTGTGAATTAAACCGAAAACCTCCGAATCGGGTGCCCATGACTCAGACCACTAAACCACAGAGACAGTTATTTCAAACGGGAAGGCAGGATGAGTTTGTGCAAGGCTCTGGGCGTAGAGTGGAATTTATCTAGCTGCTCCGACGGCCACGCACGTTCGGCAAACAAGGGGACGCCGTGAGACGTTTCCCCTCTGCCAACTGAATCAGGCGCACGCACGATTGGGCACCTTATCAATTTTGTATAACCTTTAATGTTATTGTTAAGGGAATGCTATTGAAGTTTTTATTGATGTTCGCTGTGTCTTGAGTTATGAGGTTTTTGTTAGGGAGAAAGTACAGTTTTCGAACATGGAAATATTCTTGGTTCTATTATCAAACATAGACATCAAATCTTTGTAGGAAACTAGCGCCGTGCCTAAGTAAATTCTAGGCATAGAAAATAAATAAATCTAGCACTATACTATACACTAGTAAACGTCGAGAAAAATGAGAATCGTTGTGCATTCCGCATCGCGTGCAGCTGAATTCCGCAACTGAAAAAAAATTGACAAACTCAAAACGAATTTCACATCCGGATGCGCTTTCAAAAAAAGAACAATGTCCCTTTGTCGTCGCGTTGTCAAATTCTAACAGAGAGCTCACCTGCAAACAGTCGTCTAATGAAATGAACGAGAGATGGGCTTTAAATGTGAAAATAAGGGAATGAGCTGCCGTACTAACCCCTCACTCTATAAAAGGGCTTTGCGTGATTTGTTTTTCTAGCTCCTTCCTCTTCCAAGTGCCCGACAGAGACAAAAAGCTTTTTACGAGGAACTCCAAATCGAGGACACTTTACGTTCAGTGTACTTCAGGGACCCTTAGAACCGTTGCCGAGTTGAAACATGGTTTTATATTGTTTTGATGCTGGAATAAGACGGCTTCATTTATAAATTGATCACTTTCCAAGCAAAAAAGCACTTGGCTTCTCGTGCCACGAGTGCCTAAATATTTTTGCGTGTTTGCTATTCAGACTACGACGAGAGACACCTAAAGCGCTTCCCACGCAGCTGAATAATAAATAAAAAACAGGAGTTCTGTCGCGGCAAAATCCATAAAAGTACAAGCAGGTACTTAAAGTTACAAAATTGCTTCGGAAATTTCAGGATTTCGGACATATTTCGGTGCTAAGTGCCGTCAACTCACAATCTAAATGGAAATTGAAAAAGTTTTGACCGTGGATATATCGCAGTTGGGTTGAGGAATTTGGGAATAGGTCATGTCCGAACAAATGTAGGGTAGAGAGGATAAAGCTTGAAGAGAGGAAATGAAATTGTTTGAAAGTTTCTCTATTTGCCATGAGGTTTAGACAATGGAACGTAGGAAAGCATTGGAAAATGGTAACCGACGTCAGAAATTTATTAGGAGATGTCACAGAAATAAAATGTTTTAGGGTTTAATAACTTGATCTGCTTATGGTTACGGTTTATTGTATACGATTTACTATTAATAACTTATCAATGGGTATAAGAACTATTTTGGCCGGTACCTAAGCCTAAGCTAGGTAGTTACATAAAAAATATTTTGCTGGTCATAAAATAATTCGGTTGAGATTTTCTTTAAGGATCTTCAAAAAGAGCATCGTCTGGTCTCAATCCAAATGATTGAAAATTCCAATCAAACAATGATTTTCATTATTCTGTGAGTTGGTTGGTTGGAACCAACAGGTGTATAATCGATACTTTCATCGACGGAGGGGACGCGACTGATGCAGCGACTAGAGGCGTCAGTAAAGGAGTATTGGTTCATGAGCGAGTAATACGTAATTATAGAATACCAATCAAACAATGATTTCCTTTATTCTGTGAGTGGCGGGTTTGGTTGGAACCACCGCGCACAACAGGTGTACAATCGATACTTCCATCGACGCAGGGGACGCGACTGATGGAGCGACTAGAGGCGTCAGTAAAGGAGTTATACGTAATTATAGAATGTCCATGGGATAATTATATAGTGTAACTATGTAAACAAAGATAGATACTCGTAGATAACATTTCACTGATACTGGTATTTAATATAAATGCAAACAATAACAAAGAAAAAGCAAACAAATAATGGTAGAGGTATAGTTTTGAAAGCTATATGGGGTATAATAATCGTAAAATATTTACCCACATGTAGACAATTGTAGAACTGGCTTCGTTGTATCGTAATAGTTGTGTGATGTAAAGTCTAGTATTGCTTTTAATCTAGGTATAATTACGCCATATTTTTTTAAAGGCTACATGTTCAGTACTAATTGAAGAATACATGGCACACTTATCATCGTGCCCGGCGTGACCCAACACTTGCACGCCAGCGGATTAAATGGATGGCAGTCAATCTTCAATACAAGTGGCTGAATTCTAGGCTGCTACGATTTAATTTCCCGTGTTCCATCGACACGGTAAGAAGAAGAATAATATTTTATTTCGAGTTTTCGGACGGGTTAACTCTTTCCAACGAATGCCAACCACTGACAACGAATGTCCAAGCCCAACTAACGATGTCAGATTGAAGACTAAAGGGTAATGCCTGAATGACATAATGTGATTCGATTCAACCATTATCCTTTAAGCTCTCGGCGTTTCTAGCTCTGTCGCCGTAATCCGTCCATCCCAAGGGCTGTGGAAAAATACGCTCAGTACCCCGGCGAGAGGGTCCATAACTCACAGAGACAAGAATATAAGGGTAACATTTACTTATCGACGTGGAAAAGGCTCCATACATTCTGCCACGCTCCACTCCAGCCGATCGTAAAATTCAAACTTTTTATTTGCTCAGCAGATGTGCTGCACGTTGAAAATGTCGATGGGACGAGGAAACATCTTTTTTCAGTCGAGCTCGGCTCGTGCGTTTGTTGGAGCTGTTGTATTCTCTTACAAGTTTTATGAGGTTTGTTTATATAGGCGGCGGAGAGCTGGCAAATTTTACGAGCGTAATTTCGAATTTTGACCGAATAAAAACCTCTACAGCGTCGAACGTTGGAGCAATCTTTTATGAGGAGTAAAACCAAGCTACCGGCTGAAACTTTAGCAGTACAGCTAAATAGCTTTTCTAACCTGTGTTTCGCTTTTACGTTACGTCTTTTCAGGCCTAGAATAGAGCACATAGCAAAACCTGTAGGTTAAAAAATACAAATTTTGGTTCCCCACAATTTAATGCCGATTTATCCAACGGAAAACAATTGTTCGATTTACAATCGAACGTTCAGTCAAACTTCGAAAGCCTATTTTCGACAAAACGGTTTGCCGCGCTGTCAGCGAGATAAAACATTTCAATAGATATAACATAACATCGGCAACAACGTACGCATGGATTAAGCCTTAATTAGCACATTCATCCGACGAATATTCTGGATAATTACCCGGCTTTGATTTAAGGTAAATAAATCAGAATTGGCAGGTTGGAGCGTTCGTTATACAGGGTGTAAGGGACAGCTTGTCACAACGGACAGGGGTTGTTCACCGACGAAACTGAACAACTTTAATGAAAAAACTTTTTCAAAAATGAATAAATGTTTTACTTCACCATACAAATAGTCTGAACGATGTGGTCTTCTATCAGTATTTCCAATACTGCTAAAAATCTTGGTGTGGTGTTGGACTCGACTTTATTATGGGTTGCTCATGTCAATGAGGTCAGTAAAAAGATGCATTTCTCTTTTCATTCGCTCAAACGCCTACAATATTTTTTACCTCTAAGCACTAAGATTACTTTGGCCCAGTCCCTTCTCTTACCTATTCTTGATTACGCCGACACTTGCTACTTGGACGCCACTGAGGAGCTTCTTAGTAAACTTGAGCGCCTTCAAAATCTGTGCATTCGATTCATTTTCGGACTGCGCAAATATGACCACGTATCTCATTTTCGATCACAGCTCAAGTGGCTCCCAATTCGTCTTCGCAGGAATACTCATATACTCTCTGTTCTCTATAACATTCTTCACAATCCTTCTTCTCCTTCATATCTACGTGAGCGTTTTGAATTGTCACGTCCGCAAGACAAACCCTGCCGCTCGACGGTCAGGACGCTTTTATCTATACCCCCACATAAAACTGATTTCTACTCGTACTCCTTCACAGTCCATGCAGCTAGGTTGTGGAATGCTCTCCCGCACACTATTCGCGACAGCCCATCAATCGCTGTTTTCAAAAAGAGAATCAAAGAACATTATCTTTCTCTGCGTAATCCGTAGTATGTATTTATATATTGTATATATATGTATCTATGGTATGTATATATTTATTTATTTCAGTTATATTTATATAGAGTATTTAATATATTTATAGGTATTATAATTTATTTACTTATTGTATAATCGTAGTATAGTGTAATTAAGTAGGTATATCCTTATTTACTGTTCATGTACCTAATTTGTATTCATATTGTGCACGTCTTATCCGCTTTACGTTTTATGCTATCTCACTTCTTAGGTCTGCTGTAAGACATTTCATTTTAGAAATAAGCAGTACCTGTTGTGTCTTGATTCCTATGTAATTGTTCTTTGTATGTTTCTGTGTACAATAAACTGTTAAATAAATAAATAAATAAATGTGGCCATTTTGTATGAGGAAGTCGAGACTTATTTTTTTCCTTTCCTGTAAGATCTTTATGAAAGTTGTTCAGTTTCGTTGGCTGAGCAACGTCTAGCTGGTTACGGGAAGCCATCCATACCCTTTATTATATCTTGATCGGATTATTTACAAAATCACTACATGGTATAAAACAAAGTCGCTTTCTCTGTCCCTATATCCCTTTGTATGCATACATCTTTAAAACTACAAAACGGATAATGATGCGGTTTCTTTTAATGGATAGAGTGATTCAAGAGGAAAGTTTATATGTATAATATATGCATAGTATAGTAGAGAAACACTGATAATTTCCGTGCGAAGCCGGAGCGGGTCGCTAGTTATAGATAAAACGAAACGCCATGACGGTAATTAGGCGTAATTTGCAGGGTCTGTTATCTTAAACAGTATTTCGGCATCGGAATTTTGAGGATGACAGTATTAATGGGCTCAGCGAATTTACGAGATATTTCCTTTATAAATGTCTCGACACATACATACATATAATCACGCCTTTATCCCTAATGGGGTAGGCAGAGCGTAAACGACCTAAACAAAGGTCGTCCCGCCACGTCTGACAAAGTTTTGAGGGTTATTTAAGATAGAATTCCAGGTATATTGCTGTAGTGACAGGTTGTCAGCCCATCGCCTAAATTACAATATACTGAAACCCTCGGATCCCTTAGCTGGATTTTACAGCATGCCCGGGAGGAAATGCAGCTGGCACATTCTATGTTTTTCTCTCGCTCCCAGACCAGCATGGAAGAACGTTTGTGTTTATGTCTCGACACAAAGATTATTATGAAAGTTATGCGCATCAATTTTATTTGATGTGAGAAAAATGTTCATTTAGATGTTTTACGTGTCTCACAAATGCTATGGAATATTTAAAACGTTTAACATATTTTTAAATTCATGTTTTTAAGTACTACTACTACTATTAAATACTGGATTTTTTAATGTTTACATACATACACACATATAATCAGGCCTTTATCCCTAATGGGGTAGGCAGATCGTAAACGACCTAAACAAAGGTCGTTCCGCCACGTCTGACAAAGTTTTGATGGTTATTTAGGATAGATTTGTAGGTATATTGCTGTAGTGACAGGTTGTCAGCCCATCGGCTAAATTGCAATATACTGAAACCTTCCGATCCCTTAGCTGGTTTTTACAGCATGCCCAGGAGGAAATGCAGCTGGCACATTCTATGTTTTTCTCTCGCGCCCAGGCCAGCATGGAAGAAATAATCATTATAAGGAGTGTTCGGACAATTTTGTGATGATGATAAAGTTGTCCGAACACTATTATTTTAAAGTATAAAAAAATCTAAACTACTTACATGCTGGCCTGGGAGCGAGGGAAAAACATAGAATGTGCCAGCTGCATTTCCTCCTGGGAATGCTGTAAAAACCAGCTAAGGGATCCGAGGTTTCAGTATAATGTAATTCAGGCGATGGGCTGACAACCTGTCACTACAGCAATATACCTACAAACCTTTGTTTAGGTCCTTTACGCTCTGCCTACCCCAATGGGGATAAAGACATGACATGACGTGACATGTAAAGATTTTATACAAAAATAATAGGTAATAATATGACATTATGACAATTATAATTTAATTTAATTTATATTTTTATATTTTTTTATATTTAAATATCAACATATTCATTGTAATATGTTTGTTCACTTTGTTTGTTTGTCCTCTTTTTAATTTTAATTTATATATTTAATTGCAATGTGTTTGTTATATGGGTGAATGCCTGAAATAAAGAATTTTGAATTTGAATTTGAATTTTGAATTTGAATAAAGGCGTGATAGTATGTATGTATAAAAAAAAAACATATCGGAAGCCGCTAAATTTAAGCCGTGCATGCACCGCCTGACGTATTGGAGATATGCGCCCGTAGTGCATAAGCGTCAAAAAAAAAAATCAGGAACAATACGGATTTATTCCAAAGGTTTTACTGCAATTCACTCAAAGTGTTATTCCATATATGATCAACGTTATTTTTTCAATGTCAGACATGTCAAACTCCAGTATAAATAATTGATTCCGATGTCAAAAATGTATTTCTACTGAAACTAACATTACGTAAATATGCAATGTTCTTAAAAATTTTCATAAGGTGACAAAAATACAGAAGGTCAATTTTACCCACTATCCTAAATCTGTGGCCGGATCAGCATGTACCTACCTACCGAACTACCGGCAAATTGTCCAAATTAGGGAATCTGCATATAGCCCGCATGACTATCTCAAGAGTTTATAATTTTGGTCACAGTGTCAAGGAGCAAAGGTCATCTGTTGGGTTGTTTGTTGCATTTCCCTGTGAATTAAATTACTACATAATGGCGGCAATCCTTTTGCAGCTTTTTATGATATGTCAAAAACACTTTGGTAAATACTAGACTACTCAAATCAATAAGTTCTATATTTTTAACTCGATTATTAAATTTAATCCAAGCTCCACAATATTTAAGTTATCAGTTTTAAGTATAAACTATAAATGTTATGATTTTTTTTAGCCACCACGCCTATTATGGACGCACTAACTTAACTAATTCTTAGCTAGCGCTGTCACTTTCTTAATTTTGAAATAAAAACAGGATCGCGAATAAATACATTACTTTGTCATTCCTAATATGACGTAAGACGCTTTAAATAAGAACTGAGCATAGAGCATGCTCTCTTATTTTATGTCAAATAAGCAGTCTTGTCAGATTAGGAATGTTAAAGTAATGTTTTTATTTGCTATCCTGTTCTTATGTTAAAGTTAAGAAAGTGACAGCCCTAGCTAAAAATTAGAACTAGGATTATGTCGCGAGAATCGACGCCATTGTTAATTACCACGTAGACAGCGTCATTTTTTTTTCTTATTTTTTTATTTACTAGCTGACCCGGCGAACTTTGTTCCGCCTTAGACGCCATAAATGAGCAGATTTTTGATTTTATTAAGGAAGAATCCGTTTTAAACGTATTTTTTTTTCATCCTCTTTGATTTTTTTTTCATCCTCTTTGACTATATTTGCAGCACGCATTCAGTCAATTCTATGTCAAATGTCTTAAGGTTACATTAAAAAAGTTTAATAATTTTATATGGTGGTTCAGTAATTTTAAATTTTCAAATTTCCGCGCAATTTCCTTAATTTTTTCTTTCATAAGAACCTTCTCCTGATAATAACGAACAGAACAAAAAAAGAATTAGCGAAATCGGTCCAGCCGTTCAGGCGTGATGTCGTGACCAAGGGAAATAGGGATTAATTTTTATATACATAGATAATGGGCTTTCTCTTGACTCTAGTCTAGGTCGAGCACGACAGAGACAGAGTCGACGATGGAACGAGCTTATCCAGAAGATGCCTGTTCTGTCTAATTTGATCATCATCTCAGTAGGCGCATCCTCTTAAAAAACACTTATCTAAGAATAAGCATTTTGTAGAATCTGTCATCATGTCAAGTCACCCATCCCTCACAATCGTCACTATAATAACTGCTGTCGTTCCACCAAGCTGGCAGCATGTGGAGCTCGCCTCTGTAATTCATCACGAACTGAAACTCTGCCAACTGACAGAAGGCACATTCGACAGGGTAGCATGAGTAGGGTTCTCACTACATTCTGATTAACGCTAAAGAGAACTAACGTCGGACCAAATAAATCTATTGTGGTTAAACTGTATTGAAAAAGCCTTGACTTTGGGAGTATGTCTTATCTTAACCTAGTCTTATAATTAAAAAAGCACGATGTTCTTATAAGGTGTTCTTATTTATATTAGGTGTATATGGTGTGTATAAATTTTGATTCAAATCAATGAGTGATGTTTGTAAATCAAATCGATAAAACAGCAAGCAGATCAAATAAGTTTTAAGTTTTATCTGATGTCGTCAGTATTTCATGTCATGTGTCAGGCGTACTTATAATATGGGGTATTCTGGGTTCCTTTGTGCGATGATGTTTTAAGGAAATTTTATTTTATTTATGTGATTGAATGTTTAAACTAATGTAACTATATATAAGTACTAAACTTGAATTGCTTAAGTTTGTTAATATAAGTTAATTTATTTACTGTACCTATAGAAGCGGAATGTTGTGTCGTTGACAAACCCTATCGGGTTTAACGACACCGATTGTCATATGTATATATATATTTTTGCAACTAAATCTTCTTATTTAGCCATTAGTGTCCCACTGCTGGGTAAAGGCCTCTCTCCGGCCTTTGCAACTAAATAAATAATAATAATAAATAATAATTTACCACCCGAACAGCAGTTATAAATAACATCGAAGTTTTTGTTCACTATGTTAGATTTCATGGATCCTATTACTTTTATCAATATGTATTACAACAGTCATGTCATTCACCCTTACGCTGTTTATCACGCAGGGCGGGCGGCTATTGGGCGGCCACAACATTTGACAAAAGCGTCACGGAAGTAATGAGACAGAAAGCATTCATTGCGGTCAGATCGAGTTCGGACTCGTTTGTTCAATGAGACGAGGGTAGTTTATCCTCGCTTTGATTAGTTGGGGGATGGGTATTGATGTAGATTTATTGAGCGACAAACTCTGCTCTATCTGATGGGCTGGTAAAATATTGTCACTGTCATTCTTACTACCACTTCTATTAGGTATAGTATAGCCCAATTCTTCCATTTTACTTGGGTTGCTGTCTTCTGTACAAGTACTTATTCTTGAAACAGCAAGTAGACAAGATACATGTCGAAATACAGAATCAGCCAGCGCTACGGATATGGAATAAGCCAATGTCAGGCCACTGTAGGACATAGATCTGATCTATCTTTGATCTGTAACGAAGCGTTACGTCCTCTTCTTCCACACCTTATACTCCATGCTGGCCATCACTTCTGAGTCAAATTCAAAATCCGAATCATCGCTGTCATTCCTCATTTTTCACTTTTCCATCCGTTCCTTGAAAAAAGTATGTCAGAGCACACATACCACCTACATTTGACCAGTTTTTAGTCATACATTGTGTAATCCTTAGTATTATTTTATCTGTGAAAGCTTACGTGCGTTTGTTCTACTGTGGCTAAAACCATTTTACTGGAGGATAAGGTCCTGGATTTTACCTAATGTGATACTTTGGACCTTCCAAAAGAAGGTATTTAATCACTCTATTTTTATTACTTCACTTTGTTAAGAACCTGAACAATCAGCCCCTTTATTTACGATTCTAACAAATTTATACACTTTCCCGTGGCTGATTATTTATCTTCTTTCTAGGTCTGCCTTTTAGGCTGTTTTGTAAAATTCTGAATCGCCATCGCATCAATATACCTTCCCATTGTGTGTGTTTCTTAAAACTTCTTTTATTTATTCCTCCCTGTACATCTTATTTCAATTATTGTGAGGTTTCCGGTTACTAGAGGCACCCGGGGCCTGACAGATTTTTGACATACGATCTTTGACTCTTCGCATTTAGTTCTGCCAGCCTTGGTGGCAGTAGATTATCACTCCATCTGACTGTAGGGCATCTGACTGTAGGGAATATCACTCATTTCCTTCAGGATGTTAAACTGATTCTCATTACAAACGAACATGCAATCAGGAAACATCGACAGACAGTTCGATTGATGCATTCGATTCATACATGGCAATATAAAGCAATATTGCATTGTCGCAATAAAGCTCGAAATTGCATTTCATATACACAATACCGCATTTAATCTAATGGGACAGCGCAGTCAGCCTTTGTGGTAGGATTTGTGTTCGAGGTTAAAGGATATTGACTTTGCTAAGACGAAGATAGTTTATGTCGCCAGGTATTGTGTAGTAGATTGGATTACAGTATTTGTATTAATCCTGTGTTGTGACGGGTCAATATTAGTTAAGGCATAGCAGAAATCGAATTTGGGTACCTACCGGGTGTAACAGACAGCGTCCCGCTAACTGATAGGGGTTGCTCAGTCAACAAAACTGAATAACTATCAGCAGAAATTATTTTCAGGAAGTGAAAAAAAATATATCTTTCCATACAAAATTACCACCTCGATCAGACAATTTGTATTTAAAACCAAAAATTTGCGGGACGTTGTCCTTGACACCCCGTATATATTATCCAAGGAGCAATCAGCTGCGTTCTATGTGAAAGTAGCATCTTGAACCTGCGCTATAATAATATTCGAGTTATCATCAATAATAAAATCATAAGTCACTAAAAACACAATGAATCGCAAATCCGGTCCAACAGACTCAAGTAATAGATACAATGATAATTTAGAACCTTATAAATTAGCGATTCTTCGAGTAACAGGAAGAAAAATTTCCGTTGGTGGCTGTCATTCCCAATTTTCCCACTTGTTAGGTATTATAAATAACTATTAATCGCTTATTTATAAGGTACTAAATTATCTTAATGACTATTACTATAGTTTATTGGACCGGTTTTTCGATTCACAGCGTTTTAGTGAGTTATGATTTTATTACTGATGGGGGCGCCACTAAGATAGTTTGATAAACTTTGATTATCAGTTGATCCTTTCTTCTACCTTCTTCAAGACACACCTGTTTATTGGTTCTTCTACCCATATATCTGTACCCATCTTCAGTTATGGGATTAATCGCTAATTTATAAGGTTCTAAATTATCTTAATTACTCTTACTTAGGTCTGTTGGACCGGTTTTTCGATTCACAGCGTTTTAGTGAGTTATGATTTTATTACTGATGGGGGCGCCACTAAGATAGTTTGATAAACTTTGATTATCAGTTGATCCTTTCTTCTACCTTTTTCAAGACACACCGGTTTATTGGTTCTTCTACCCATATATTGTACCCATCTTCAGTTATGAGATTAATCGCTAATTTATAAGGTTCTAAATTATCTTAATTACTCTTACTTAGGTCTGTTGGACCGGTTTTTCGATTCACAGCGTTTTAGTGAGTTATGATTTTATTACTGATGGGGGCGCCACTAAGGCCATATCGCCACCGGTAGTTTGCTTGGATTATCAGTTCTTTTACTACTACCATCGTGAAGACACATGCTGTATATTGGTTCTTCTACCCATATATCTGTACCCATCTTCAGTTATGAGAATCACTTCACTGTACTTACCATACATACATATAATCACACGACCTAAACAAAGGTCGTTCCGCCACGTCTGAGTTTATTATTATTATTTAATAATAGGCGAGTAGCCACAGGCTGATGTGCCTTTATCTAAGCTGGTATGTATCAGTTCATGTTAGTTTTAGTAATTTCACAACACTTATGGCCTGTCACTGTTTAATCACTTATCAAGTCTGTTCTTAAAACTGTTTTGAGGTTTATTGATTTGTAGGTATATTGATGTAGTGACAGGTTGTCAGCCCATCGCCTAAATTGCAATATACTGAAACCCTCGGATCCCTTAGGTGTTTTTTTACGGCATGCCCGGGAGGAAATGCAGCTGGCACATTCTATATTGTTCTGTACTTACCATCTCTAAGCATAACCAGTATGCTGATGTAATCTTTTTTAATTATTTTCTTATACCTACTTAAGATTCGTGAGTTACTCACGTTACTTTACATATAAAACTTCTCCAAGCAAGCCGGCGCTTTTTCAAAGTTTGAAACACTCAACATTAATGGAAGTAAAAGCGAAGAATCAAAGAAGAAAGTTACCAAACTCAAATTTCCTTCGGTAGGTATACGTATTTGCGTTGCAAGTTTGCTTGAAAATAAATAAGGAAAAAAATGTCTCTTTAAAATTACAGCGCATACCATGATTGAACCATGATTTTGGAACGAGTGTAACGGTTAGGTATATGTGCACAAATTAATGAACATTTTATTTGATCGATATAGTTGATTTAATTTGAGAGCTAGAGTCGTAGTAATTGTTTAATTTTGAGTCTTGATTTTGACTTGGCAGTGAATCTATTTTTTTATTAAGTTTGTGTGTAAATAATGAGCATACAATTTTACATACATACATATAGTCACGCCTTATCCCTAATGGGGTAGGCAGAGCGTAAATGACCTAAACAAAGGTCGTTCGCCACGCCTGACAAAGTTTTGAGGGTTATTTAAGATACATTTGTAGGTATATTGCTGTAGTGACAGGTTGTCAACCCATCGCCTAAATAACAATGTACTGAAACCTTCGGAGCCCTTAGATGGTTTTTGCAGCATGCCCGGGGGGAAATGCAACTGACACATTCTATGTTTTTCTCTCGCTCCCGCTCAATCCAGCATGGAAGAAGAAGAATTTAAACAGGAGAATGGCCGCGATCAAAGAGATTACGTTGTCGCATCGCAACCCTACATGCGGTGATGCGATTTGTCGGTTGATTCATTAAGCGGGATTGGCGCAATTGTGCGCTCACTGCGCGGCTTCATCCAATGCGTGTTACTTCTGATCTCATTAGTCGGTTGTTCATGCTATTATGAGTGGTCTGGTCTGTTTGTTTGTTATGTCTATATTTTGATGCCTCGTCTTGATGACATTCAGAAAAGATAGTTTCTTGTGTACCTTATTTCATCATCATAATCCTATTTCAGTTCACTGCTAGACGTTATGCCTTTCCTATTATTAAGTCAATTTAGCTTAATTTTAGGGTAATTTATGTATTTGGATCACATCTCTTAAAAATCTGCATGGAAGATACCCATTAGTATTAGTTTTAATGTCACAGTTTTACATACAAACATGGGGTAGGCAGAGCATAAACGACTTAAACGGTCGTTCCGCCACGACTGATAAACTTTTGAAGGTTATTTAAGATAGATATTTACGTATATTTCTTCCATGCTGGACTGGGAGCGAGAGAAACACATAGAGTGTGACAGCACAGCAACACGTGGAGTGCACATGTGGAATTAGTGTGTGACAAGTTGAGGGCGATGCTTGTGAAATTTCACCACCTGAAGTTCTTCACTGACAGGGCTACCTTATATACGGTTTACTATGCACTTACTGAATCGATACTTTCTTATGGATTGAGCACATACGGACGAACGTTTAAAACTTACCTCGATAAAATAAAAACCCTTCAAATCAGATTCATAAAAGTTTTAGTAGACAAGAAAACAAAACAACTTTGTAGTATGGATTATAATAAACTGTTTCTAAAATGTAACATCTTGCCGGTCGATGAGAAAGTATCGTTTCAGATTGCTCTAGAGCAATTTGGGTGTGACGACTTTAAAGTGCACGTCAATAATCCAATGTTGCATAGGAAGGTAGCTAATGAAGCGCTAATTGTACCTAGAGTTGTGAACTATTACGGTGAGAGGGCTAGACCGTATCTCGTTCCCAAAATATATAATGATATACCGTTAACTATAAGAAAGAGCACAACTAAAAATGTTTTTAAAGCTAGTCTAAAAAAATACATACTAAAAAATCTTAAAGTAAAACTGAACTCGAACTGATAAATAATAACAATCATTTGTTTTTATAATATTTGCAAAACTGTAACTCATTTAAACTTTTCTTGCTAAACTTACAATATTAACTTAGATAACATAAAGCAGTAATGTAAATGTTTAATACAGGGGAGTTTATTTCTGCCAACAAACTGTTGTACAGTTTGGCGGAATTTGTTGTACAAATATAAACATGCTGTCTTATGTGAATAAACGATTTTATTATTTTTTATTATTATTATTATTAGCTGCATTTCCTCCCGGGCATGCTGTAAAAGTCAGCAAAGGGATCCGAGGGTTTCAGTACATTGTAATTTAGGCGATGGATCTGTTACTACAGCAATATATCTACAAATCTATCTTAAATAACCCTCAAAACTTTGTCAGACGTGGCGGAACGACCTTTGTTTAGATCGTTTATGCTCTGCCTACCCCATTAGGGATAAAGGCGTGGTTATATATATGTTTGTATGTATGTATATTTAGGTATAATGCTGCAGTGACAGGTTGCCAACCTACATTTTATGTTTTTCTCTCGCTACTAGTCCAGCATGGTTTTACACAGGTTTAAAAAAATATGTGTAAATGTAAATCAACCGACCATTCTCGTCTTTGTTCATAAAAAAACTTCAGCTGGTCATAGTGACGTACTCGAGGTACCACTCCCATGACGAGTATCTTCGATCGGATTTCAATTAAAATCCCGTGTGCGCCGGACGTTGATTGGTAACTACATCTGCGGTGGGACAGCACAGACAGGTATAAATGATCAGCGCTCCAACGTGTCTAGACGTCTATCACTCTATGGACATTTCACCTCTATGCTTTATGAATTTTCTGCTCTAGGTTTTACAAAAAGAGTCCAGACTAATCGGATCGGACAAACTGAAATTAGATCTCCCAGCTCTATTTAATAATTTTTAATATTTAGGTACTTAAATTGAATATTTTTTAGACCGTCTCGTCAGTAGATGTACCTATTCCTAATGTTTGTTAATTCATAGGCCATTACGTCTATGTCAGACGATTTAAACAGTGACTGGGATGCATCTTTTCTGATGTCTGTATTGTATACAGGCGTAAAACGAGAGCGGCAGATTGTTCCACACACAGGACAGGGAAATATTCGTTCATATCATCATCTCCCTAGCCTTAGAGAGCGACTGCCATCTGACCTCCGCAACCCAGAAGGGAAACCAGACCCAATCCTAGATTAGGTCAGAGTTTTCAAGCCGCCAACGCTTAGCACTGGCCTCTGATATAGCTTAACGACTAATATCTACGGTATTAAACGATATTAACCGGGACCAACGGCTTAACGTGCCTTCCGAAGCACGAAAAAAGCACCGAATAAACGTACATATGAAATTCGGAAACCGAAAAACACATTGGTACGTGGTGGGATTCGAACCACAACCTCCCGCTCAGGAGGCAGCGGCCCTATCCACTACACCATTGGGCTCTTGGGAGATATTCGTTCATATGTTGTTTAAAAATGTATTCTTTGTATTATAAAATAATTAGTACGTGTTATCTTTTTGATGCAGTCCTGTCATGAGAACAAAAGAAACTAGTTTTGTTTTAACCTAGCGCTGAAAAGTGGCAGTCGTAGACCCGAGGAAATAACAGGAACTATTTACCCGACGCTCTTATAACTCAAGCTAGACCATAAAAGGTACAGCGACCCTACCCACCTGTTCTCTTTTTATTATTACCCGACTATGAAGGAAGGGTTATGTTTTTCGCGCGTATCTCATATCTCCGAAACGGCTAGATGGAATTCGCCAATAAGGGTATCGTTCGATTAGTCTTAAGCACCCGAGTGTTCTCAGATAGGTGTAATTTTTCAAAATATGTCTGACTTAAGGCGAAGGCGCTAAGTCTAAAATAAGTCTAAGAATTTTTTGTTTGAACCTATCCAGTGGGCTATCAAAATAAATGTTATTAAAAGGAAATCACAAAAATAAACATGATTCATATGTTAAAATTTTCAGAACAAATGATGCATTAAAACATTTTTTTTGCTACTACAGTCGGGTTGTTTGAATTCTTTAATATACTTGTTTGCACCTTCGTACAAAAGACGCCCGTTTTCTTTATGGCAGTAAATCCGAGGATTTTTTCTTTCCTAGTTTCGTTTAACTAAAGGAACTGCTTGTATAATGTCTGTTTTACGTGGAGCTATGTGGATGTTTTTCTAGAAAATGTTGTTTAGCGTTGAGATTGAGAATACGACGTATAGTAAATATTTTATATATATATATATATTCACGCCTTTATCCCTATTGGGGTAGGCAGAGCGTAATCGACTTAAACAAAGGTCGTTCTACCACGTCTGACAAAGTTTTGAGGGTTATTTAAGATATATTTGTGGGTATATTGCTGTAGTGACAGGTTCTCAGCCCGTCGTCTAAATTACAATATACTGAAACTCTCGGGTCCCTTAGCTGGTTTTACAGCATGCCCGGGAGAAAATGCAGCTGGCATAGTCAATGCTTTTCTCTTTCTCCCAGTCTAGCATGGAAAAAAATATAATACACAGTCCGCGTAAAGTTTGCACGTACTTGTTAAAATTATAAAGTCACATTAAAGCGGTGCACACACTGAGCTCCGCGCTACGTCGCGTAGCGTAGATATTGTACATGTTCCATTGTTTGATTGAACCACAGAGAAGTTTGTTTGAACAATGAAGTTAGACAATATCTGCTCCACGCGACGTAGCGCGGAGCTCAATGTGTGCACCGACTAATAGGTCACTTGAATTGGGAATCTCATTTCTACAACCCAAAACAACTAAGAAAGAGTTTATAGTTGTAGGTAGGTAGATATGCAACTGCTACTTTTATACAAATAGTTTCTTGTTATTAGTACTTAAAAAGCCAGCAAACAGTGTAGATGTAAATTTACGCACTCGATTATATATATAAGTTCACAAAATTATACATTTCCTGTTTTCCATAATAAAATAACAAACCAATATCCCAAACAATACATCCCTTTACTTCGACGACAGTGCGGTTCGTACGCAAACATTTCGTAAAATAAAAACAATAATCAGACTTGCATCGCGGAAGGGCTCCCGGGGTATACCGCGCGGGGGTGAGGAAAGGTGCGGGGTGGGGCCAATCGATACGCACCCCTACGGCCTAATGCACCCCTAGCATTGCATAGGGAACCCCGAGTTACAGTACAAATAGACGGGTACTTTTATAACGGTACAGTAAAGGTAAAAAAAGTAAAAAAGTCTTTATTGCCAAAATACACCAATAAAAAACATCTTAATTTTTAAAACTACATACAAATTAGCTAGCCAAAAAGTAAAAAGTAAAAAATAAAACAGTGTTTGGCGTGTTTGGCGGTCATGTAACTCTATCAGTAGGTACTTATAATTTAGTCTTATAAGCTTTTCCGAGAGTATACTGTTTATTTTTTCTGCTACCTTATGTTATTTTTTTTGTCTCTTATTCAATCAAAGATTTTCCACCATTTGGTGTTTTATTGGCCCTCGTAAAAAAACGACCTTAATTCCAGAAAGGACAGGAAATTAATGAAGTAATGCTGCGTAGACGTGTTGTCAGCAAGTCAGCATCAGTATAACGCCTAAATTACGTTTTACCGAAGCTATTACACTTTACTTGATTTTCCCAAGAACCTGGTACTTTTTTTTGAGAGTCCATTTTGTACTAGCAATAAGGCCGCCTGTATTGTACTTACTGTTTTTTTCTTTGTTTTTGTATCTGTAATGATTTTGGTGCAATAAAGAATTATTGTATTGTTTGTTTTGGATTTGATCTATTCTTACTGTTAGGGTAGTAAAAGGTCGTGCTGTCGTCCGTTTGCAGTGAAATGATGACGTTGACTGCGACCAGGAATTAGTTGCTGTTGCTTTTGCTTTTGATGCGCCATTTCAAATGCACGTTGGAACATCGTCACTCAATTCGGTAATGTAAAATGGTAATATTTGCATGCTTAACCAAAGTTATTTGCAATTTGCATTTGAATAATAATGTTCCTTATCACTACATAGTATTAAACAAAGTAGCTTTCTCTGTCCCTATATCCCTATGTATGCATAAATCTTTAAAACTACGCAACGGATTTTGATGCGGTTTCTTTAAATAGATAGAGTGATTCAAGAGGAAGGTTTATATGTATAATACATGCATAATATAGTAGAGAAACACTGATAATTTCCGTGCGTAGCTGGGGCGGGTCGTTAGTAAAAAATATAATATGGCTGAGTCATGAACCTGCTGGTGGTCTGATATCAAAGTTTTCACTGGTTCGATTATTTGAGGACTTGTACTTCTTGGTGAGACGGCTGCGATGCACGCAGACGGGTGATCAGCTCCCGATGCTGGAACCATTGCACCCATATCCCAGTGGTGCACTGGGTTCACTGGTGCTACTTCAGCATCACTTCCTCGAAACACACACACCTCTTTGAGGACACGACTTCACTAAACTTGTTGTCGCCCTTTTCTGTTCTGTCATGGTAGAAAATGACAAGTAACGATTTTAGTTAGGACAAAATCAGTAAAATTTTGTGTGTATACGAATTGCCCACACTGCTTGCAGTTAGACACTTATAGTGTTTGAACATATACAAGCCTAGGTTTGACTCCAGTTTTAATTAATCGGACAAACCAAATATGCATTCATAACTGGCCATTGCATTCTTAATTATTGTTTTCACAATGATTACAATAGCTATTGTGATCCAAAAATAACGTGACTTCTTTGGAACATATTGGGTGCAGCGAAAATAAGGACAGGGGAGGGCATTGACCTCGTATGACAGTCATACAAGGTGTTATAGACGTAGAAACAAATTTGTAGCTATTATGTATTCTTCTAGCATAGGAGCGAGAGAAAAATATAGAATGTGGCAGCTGCATTTCCTCCCGGGCATGCTGTCAAATCAGCTAAGGGATTCAAGGGTTTCAGTATATTTTAATTTAGGCGATGGGCTGCAACATGTCACTTTAGCAATATACCTAAAAATCTATCATAAATAACCCTCAAAACTTTGTTAGACGTGGCGGAGCGACCTTTGTTTAGGTCGTTTACGCTCTATCTACCCCATTAGGGATAAAAGCGTGATCATATGTATATACTATTATGTATGTAAAAAAAAAGCTCAGAGAAATCTACAACACTCATAGCCTGCAATGCACCAGACATTGCAAGAACTACGGTATTTTGTTTCCTAATAATCATTCATGGCACTATCCTATACGGAGTATAAGGGACAGCGTCTCGCAAACTGATAGGGGTTGCTCAGTCAACGATACTGAACAACTTCCACAAGGTTTTATTTTCAGGAAGGGAAAAAAAGGCTATTTCATACAAAACGTTCACGTCAATCGGACAATTTGTATGGAAAAGCCTTTTTATTTCACTACCTGAAAAATGTTTCTAGTGGGTGATGATCAGTGTCATTGACTGAGCAACTCCTATCAGTGTGCGGGACGCTGTCCCTTACACCCGGTATGTTCAAACACTAAACAAACAAACAATCAAACACACATGACAGACATTGCAAGAATTTCCTTATTTTGTTTCCTGATGAACATTCATCGCACTATTCTACGAATAGATATAGGAAACAGTGCGGAATGCTTGTTAGGTCGCGGCTGGGTGTCGAACTAGGTCGATGTAGCTCTCAGTAGCTCACCCTCAGTCAGATAAGGGTTGCTTTTGCTTGCTTACGACATTTTTAGCAGTTTGTTTACTCCACGAGGGTAGACGTTTGAATTTCTGAACTGAAGTCATATAGGATTACTTGAAGTTTGAATTTGTAAGAACAATTTATTTGATGTTCAATTTTATCATATTTTTTGCTATTAATGAATTTCATCATCATAGCATCATCATCAGCGTAAAGGCGTGACTATATGTATGTGGTTAGGACAATGCAGGCCAAATAGCCTGATTGTCTGGAAGAAAAAAGATTCCGTGCTTCGGAGGGTACGTTAAGCCTTCACTCCTGGTCGCTGTCTTTGATAGTGGTCGTTATACGACCCATGTCAAAGGCAATTATTAGGTGATTTAAAAACTCTGACGCCAGGGTTCATCGGGTCGATTGATTCGATACCAACACGACAGATGAAAAAGACTGTACTTCATACAATGTAGAGTACATACATATCTATAATCACGCATTTATCCCTAACGGGGTAGGCAGAGCGTAAACGACCTAAATAAAGGTCATTCTGCCACGTCTGACAAAGTTTTGAAGGTTATTTAAGACAGATTTGTAGGGATATAGCTGTAGTGACAGCTTGTCAGCTCTTCGCCAAAATTACAATATACTTCTTCTTCCATCGAGTGGGTATCGAGTCTATATACTGCGAGTCTCTGAATAGAGTCTATATTCAGAGATTATCTCAAAAATCGTAAACAGCAGGTTAGGATTGGACAGTATTTGAGTAGCGAAACTGATGTTACCTACGGTGTCCCTCAAGGCCAACATTATTTTTAATATATATAAATGAACTATGCCACTTGTGGGTCACCAACGGTAAAATATTTTCATACGCGGACAATACTGTTATAGTGTTCCATGGCGAATCGTGGGAGGCCGTACACAGACACCCTGAAGATGGTCTTAATGTGATTGCACAATGGCTTAAATCTAACCTTCTGACTCTAAATGTTTCTAAGTCTAATTATATTTGCTTCTCAATCTTTGATTGTTATCAAGCTAGTCAATTTTTTCGTGTCAGGATCCACTCTTGTAAAAACAGAAATGCTATGCCATGCGACTGCCCATCCCTGAGTAAAGTTACTAACACCAAGTATTTGGGTATAATAATAGATCAAAGGTTATCATGGCATCCCCAAACAGAAGCTATTGCAAATAGAGTCAGAAAACTCATATGGGTATTCAAAAACTTGAGACACATTGCGCAAGACGATTTGATAAAAAAAGTCTACATTTCCCTCGTACAATCTGTGCTCATGTACTGCATTCCTATCTGGGGTGGTGCCTCAAAAATGAAGTTCCTGCAGATCGAAAGGGCACAAAGGTCACTACTGAAAGTTAGCTACTTTAAACCTTATCGCTTCCCTACTTCTGCCCTTTTCGAGATGTGTAGACTGCTCTCGGTTAGACAGCTCTATATTTTGTCCTCAGTGTTAAAGGTTCATAAAACACTTGTATTTGAGCCAGATACCTTGAATAGAAGGAAAAGTCATAGGGTGGTCATTGCTGACCCAGTTAGGACCACCTTCGCGGGAAGACAGTTTGACAGACAATCCGCACACCTTTACAATAGCATAAATAAAACCTTACATATATACCCAAAAACTTACTACGAGTGCAAAAAAGTCATAAAACAATATCTCCTAAACAAATCTTACGAAGACACTGAATCCATTTTACAGATTATTACATAAAAACACTAAAATTATGTCCTACATACAGCACACTCGTATAATTAGGTATTACACGTACACACACACACCTTTTATATTTTGTTTTCAATAATTTAAAATTGTTAATTAAATAATTGTATTTTTATAAATTTAACTTATATTGTATCATTCTAAACCACACTACTTAGTTTTGTTAAATCCTTATGGTAGAGCGGGGCCACCTAACACAAGTTTTTAAAAAACTTAAAAGGAGTTCCTCGAACACTTTTGTTAATATTAACTAAGATTCTGAAATAAACTATTTTTATTTTATTTATTTATTTTTACTGAAAACCTCGGATCTCTTAGCTGGTTTATACAGCATGCCCGAGAGGAAATGCAGCTGGCACAATCTACATTTTTCTCTAGCTCCCAGTCCAGCATGAAATACTCAATGTACAGTCAACTCAAATAATTTGTATAAAATGCGTCGTCAGCATAGTGAAGTGTTTGCGTGGGAGCAACCTCCCACCGCTGCACTGTGGATGCTTTTAATAAAATTGCTGTGTGTTGCATAAACACTTTCCATAAAATAGTGTTGTGTAAAAGTCGATATTTAGATGTTATCGATGCTTGTAAATTTTTAAATATAGATAGTTAGGGCCGTATTTATAATCAGCTCTCATGAGTGACATAGAGTTTGAGTTCGAATCAGAAAAGTCATTTCAGTACAAACTGGCTTGTCAAATTCATACTTAATATTGCTCTCAAGTTTGATATCGCTTCATAAATACGACCCTTAGAAAACTTGTTGCATTTTATATTGTTATCACTGAATCACTCTAGCTGCTAAATATAAAAAAAAATGCATTTCACCGTTTAATCGCCGTGGTTTTATTTCTATGAAAGAAATACTTGCCTATAATTCTGAATATGTTTTAATTGTAAAAAGAAAATATTTTCAGCATTTAAATTACTCCTGTACATTTTTAACGATGTTACTGACAGATCATTTGTTTAAATTTACCTGGCAAGATCATCGGAAAATTCCTGAATTTCGATAAGTATCGAAAATGGCCACAATGAAATCCCTAGTTTCGAAATATCGATAGTCATGCAAACTCTACATTGCACCCGCTTGGTCTCTGGAGGCTGTCTCGTCGCGTTTTGCAGTCAAAGCCGGAGACCCTTTTAAAAGGACATTAATATTAAAAGGTCTCACGCCGAAATATTTAAAGAATTTATTGCTTTTGTGTCCGAGTGTGAAAGAAGATGAGCAATGGTATTGAAGATTGTATTACATCTTACATGCATACATATAATCACGCCTATATCCGTAATGGGGTAGGCAGAGCATTAACGACTTAAACAAAGGTCGTTCCGCCACGTCTGACGAGGTTTTGAGAGTAATTTAAGATAGATTTGTTGGTATATTATTGTAGTGATAGTTTGTCCGCCCATTGCCTAAATTGCAATATACTGAAACCCTCAGATCCCTTACCTGATTTTTAGAGCATGCCCGGGAGGAAATGCAGCTGGCACATTCTATGTTTTCCTCTCGCTCTCAGTCCCGCATGGAAGTTGAGAACGTGTTACCTATATTAATGTGTTTTCCCTTTGTTGCAGGTACGGATTCACATTCCAGTTTAAAGGATTTATGATAAGTAGGAAACCGAGATTTTTCCCTAGAATTTTAATAGTTCGACGACAATTTTAAATGACGCATATTCGGTAACTAAATCTTTATGACTTTTTCTACCTAGTTTACACTTGAATTCAAATAGCCTTTTATTTGCCAAAATGCTTAGTACATTATTAAGTATAATGTACTAAGCAGGGTCGCTAGTTTAACAATAAACTTATGAATTACTGGTTTTATAAATCCATATAGGATGCCTTAATTAAAAATTCAGGAGCCCTGTACCTACTCAATTTTGGTGGGTTTGTTTGAGAAGGGCGGGTCACTTCATTACGCTGTACAAAGGGCCGCAAATAGGCCCTTAGGGCTTAGACGCCGACGAAAATAGCCTTGAATCAATTTCAGATAGGTACCTATAGGACGGACTTTGAGCTCTAGTGAATTCTTGAGCGAAATTTATAATCCATATAAGACCCCGTTAGATGTCTTTAGAGAATATTTTATACGCCGGCTATTTCTGTTATATCAAATATGTAAATAACATACATACATAAAATCACGCCTTTATCCCTTACGGGGTAGGCAGAGCGTTACACGCCTCGTAAAAGGCGCTTTCGCCGCGTCTGACAAAAATTGAGGGCAATTTTAGATTGTAATGTGTATTGCTAATGTGTAGTGACAGGTTGTCAGCCCATCGCCTAAATTACAATACACTGTAACCCTCGAGTCCCTTTTGCTGTCTTCTGCAGCATGCCCGGGCAGCTGGAACATTCTATGTTTATCTCTCCCAGTCCAGCATGGAAGAAAGTATTATATAAATAATATTATAGCTAATTTGATGAATAATATAATTGAGTTAATTTCACAACTATTATATTATTTAGATCACGAGCAACCCCCCAAATAATGGCACATCTATTGTCTTGCCCCGCGTGCCCTTCATCTTGCACGCAAGAAGATCTGTACAACGCCACTGACGTCGCAGTGCGTTCGACAGAGTACTGGTCGAAATTAATATAAAAACGCCTAAACGATTGACACGACAAGAAGAACATTTAGATAATTCTTCGATAGGTACATATTTTAAGGCTTCACCATTCACTGGAGAATCGTCTAAATTCCATAAAAAAATATGACATATCTCTTTTCTTGTTGCTTTCGATTTTATTAGGTTGTTCGTAACCTCTTATTTTTTCTTCAATTTCATTTTATACATACATACATACATAACGTCACGCCTCTTTCCCGGAGGGGTAGGCAGAGATCACATCCTTCCATTTGCTACGATCCTTGCAAACTTCTTTCGCTTCATCTACATTCATCAATCTTTTCATGCACGCTCGTCGGTTTAGGGTACTCCTGACCTGACCTTTCCCTAGAACGTCCCCGATTTGATCGCGGTACGTTCATCGAGGTCTTCCTCTTCCAACATTCCCACTCACACTCGCCATGTATATCTGTTTGGTTAATCTCTTTTCATCCATCCTCTCAACATGACCAAACCACCTCAGCATTTTATTGTGGTAATTATAACTCGCAGGCTATTAATAATATTAATTAATAAGATCGGGCAGGTTCCATAGTCTTTTCCATATCCAAATTACCCAGTCCACTATCACTCCAACACAATAACCTGATTTCTTTGCTTCCACTTTCCTCTATAGTCCTACACTACCCGGGGTTTGTCCTTGGGTGTACTTCTATTGTACAGACACGGATAGCCACCGGCTAGTGTCACATCACTACATAGTATAAAACAAAGTCGTTTTCTCTGTCCCTATATCCCTACATACATACATACATGAAATCACGCCTTTATCCCTTACGGGGTAGGCAGAGCGTTAAACGCCTCGTAAAAGGCGCTTTCGCCGCGTCTGACAAAAATTGAGGGCAATTTTAGATTGTAATGTGTATTGCTAATGTGTAGTGATAGGTTGTCAGCCCATCGCCTAAATTACAATACACTGTAACCCTCGAGTCCCTTTTGCTGTCTTCTACAGCATGCCCGGGAGGAAGGGCAGCTGGAACATTCTATGTTTTTCTATCTCTCCCAGTCCAGCATGGAAGAAATATATCCCTATGTATGCATAAATCTTCAAAACTACGCAACAGGTTTTGATGCGGTTTCTTTTAATAGATAGAGTGATTCAAGAGGAAGGTTTATATGTATAATACATGCATAATATAGTATTGCGAAGCCGGGGCGGGTCGCTAGTTACTAATATTCAACATTAGTTACAACAGTCCACTGCTGGACATGGGCCTCCCCAAAATTGGGGTATATGCCATACTCACCACGCTTGGCAGGCGGGTGGGTGAGCGCAGTAGAAGTTTTCCATTCACATGGAACGCTGCTGCCCATTCCCTAAATTTATTCCTTAGTCGCCTTTTACGACACCCACGGGAAGTTATAGTGTGATGCTATTGAAACCCGGCACCACACGCGGAATTATTAATATTAAAGTTGTTTAAAAGGCCCTCTACATGTTGGCTTCGTCCCCACGCACGCCCTCCAAAAATCCGGGACTCTATAGTCCCGAGATATGGTAAAACACACATAATAATTATTCTTCTTCTTCTGTCGAGTGGGTATCGATACTCGACTTGATAGTCTACCCGATGAACCCTGGTGTCAGAGTTTTTAAAACCGCCTAGTTGCACAACTATTATAACTAGCAATATTTAGGTTGTTTGTTACCTTCTATTTTTGTCATCTTCGATCCGAGGGATCCGAGGGTTTCAGTATATTGTAATTTAGGCGATGGGCTGACAACCTGTCACTACAGCAATAACCCTCAAAACTTTGTTAGACGTGGCGAAACGACCTTTGTTTAGATCATTTACGCTCTGCATACCCCACTAGGGATAAAGGCGTGATTGTTTGTATGTATTTGTCATCTTCATTTTCAATTATATCGTGATCATTAAATCACCTTGAGTTTTTGATGTTAGTATTTATAAAGTGATCTCAAGTTTGAGAGCAAATATTAAGTTTGGATTTGACAGGCTGTTTTGTACTAAAATGACATTTCTGATACAAACTCAAACCCGCTGTCACTCTTGAGAGTTGTATATAATTAAGGGCCTAAATCACCTTGAATTTTGGATATCAGACATTTCATGAATCGATCGGGTGATCTGGGGCAAAGCTGCGTGTAAGGCTCGTATTTATAAAGTGATCTCAAGTTTGAGAGCAAATATTAAGTTTGGATTTGACAGGCTGTTTTGTACTAAAATGACATTTCTGATACAAACTCAAACCCGCTGTCTATCTTGAGAGTTGTATATAATTACGGGCCTAAATCACCTCGAATTTTGGATATCAGACGTTACATGAATGGATCGGGTGACCCGGGGCGAAGCAGCGTGTAAGTGTAAACCGGCGCCGGCAGAATTTACACGGAAAACTGATTTCCGCGCGTCTAGACACGCTCCCCATCGAATTACGCTCACAGGATTAGACCAAAACGAGTCTCAGTGAGGAAAACTCATATATTTCAGTTCTCAGCTACGAGTTAGGTTCATATCACTACATAGTATAAAACAAAGTTGCTTTCCCTGTCCCTATATCCCTTATTTATTTATTTAACAATTTATTGTACTGTTATATTAACAATGTATTGTATAAAAAACAAAGACACAACAGGCACTGCTTATTTCTATAAAGATTTTTTTTACAGCAGACCTACAGTAGTGATAATTTTAATGATACGCCCCCCTTTGTATGGTTAGATCTTTAAAACTACGCAACGGATTTTGATGCGATTTCTTTTATTGGATAGAGTGATTCAAGAGGAAGGTATATATGTATAAAACATTACTACATAGTATAAAACAAAGTCACATTCTCTGTCCCTATATCCCTATGTATGCTTAGATCTTTAAAACTACTCAACGGATTATGATTAGTTTTTTTTTTATTTGATAGAGTGATTCAAGAGGAAGGTTTATATGTATAATACATGCATAATATAGTAGAGAAACACTGATTATTTTCGTGAGAAGCCGGGGCGGATCGCTAGTAGTATCACTACATAGTATAAAACAAAGTCGCTTTCTCTATCCCTATATCCCTATGTATGCTTAGATCTTTCAAACTGCGCAATGGATTTTGATGCGGTTTCTTTAAATGGATATAGTGATTCAAAGGGAAGGAATTTATATGTATAATACATGCATAATATAGTAGAGAAACACTTATGATTTCCGTGCGAAACCGGGGCGGGTCGCTATTATCAGATAAAGATATATTACACTTCCATTCAATAAGTTTATTTCATTGTGTGAAATACATACATACATATAATCACGCCTTTATCCGTCATGGGGTAGGAAGAGTGTAAACGACCTAAACAAAGGTCGTTCGCCACGTCTGACAAAGTTTTGAGGTTTATTTAAGATAGATTTGCAGGTATTTTGCTGTAGTGACAGGTTGTCAGCCCATCGCCTAAATTGCAATTTACAGAAAGCCTCAGATCCCTTAGCTAGTTATTACAGCATACCCGGGAGGAAATGCAGCTGGCACATTCGATGTTTTTCTCTCGCTCCCAGTCCAGCATGGAAAAAATCGAATTACGCTCACAGGATTAGACGAAAAAGTGTTTCAGCTAGGAAAACTCATATATTTCAGTTCTCAGCTGCGAGTTAGGTTTATATATCAGATAAAGAGATATAATACGTCCATTTAACAAGTTTATTTCATTTTGTGAAATGGTTTTCTCTTGCCTGTCTTTTCTAGTTCATAACATTTTATAAATGTTAAGCACAGTGCTAAACAAAAAGAAATACAATATTAAATTCGTACCACACTAAGGCCCGTAATTATAAACAGCACTTGAGACTGACAGATAGTTTGAGTCTGTATCAGATATGTCATTTCAAAACAAAAGGGCCTGTCAAATCCGTACTTAATATTATTACTCTTAATCTCGAGATAGCTTTATAAATACGAGCCTAATCTTTTCAAACCCTTACCTTATTCAATATCACCCAAAAGGGCATTAAAGAGAAATAAATATGGCGCCATCGTTTGCCTATTCAGCCGTACAAGAGGTAAAGCATGACACAGCTTTAAATGGGGGCGAATGGGGGCGCTGCATTGTATGGAGAGTTGGCAAATATCGTTAGTTCCATTTTTCGCCACGTTCATTTAAAAACTTGCCGTACTGTACTTATACAACAAACTGCCGGAGGCGCGCTCACTAACGAATACTTCCCAAACAAACAAACACGACCCAACTTCCTCCTACCTACTCAATTATTTACAACTTTTATTTACTATGAGCAATGGCTGCATTTTAAATTTGTCGTCCCTGTTTTACTGAGCTCTAGTGAATATCTCGACGCTGCACTCTTGTTTGGAAACTTTAGTTGTTTTTATTCAGACGCATGTGGAATGTTCTTTTGTCAAGTTTGTTGGGAAGCGGAAATTATTTCGCAGCAGGTAGCTAATGAACTCTACTAACTAGATATTTATTGTTCTTCTTGAAATCTGGTCAACGCAGGGGGCTGTAGGCAGAGCGTAAACGACCTAGACAAAGGTCGTTCCACCACGTCTGACAAACTTGAGGGTTATTTAAGTATACTGCTGTAGTGACAGGTTGTCAGCCCATCGCCTAAATAACAATATACCAAAACCCTCTGAACCCTTAGCTGGTTTTTACAGCATGCCCGGGAGGAAATGCAGCTGGCACACTCTTTGTTTTTCTCTCGCTGCCAGGCCAGCATGGAAGAAATTTTGGGTCATAGGTTGTCTTAATTACTTCGTAGAGATTCGCTCTGTAGTAACGGTTGTAACACAGACGACTAATTTATTCATTAAAGGATTTCTAACGGTAAAAGATTTGTGCTCTACAAATAACAAACAATATTTCATAGTTTTTTTCAATAACAAGAAGATTCAAAAAAATATCTATAAGAAATAAATTCAAAACAGCCTCCACGAACAATTTTCTAAGACAAGCTAGGCTTAAATATAGCCGATAGAACAATGACCTTAATTCAACCTAAGGCTGATGAAACTCTAAGCCTGTAATCAACCTCCAACAATAGAGAGGAAGCAAAGAAATGCAAATAGCTCCTATTGTCAGGTCAGATCCATTGAAAACGACCAGATCAATGCTGGGCTAAGATTAGACCTTGCAACAATGCCGTACAGTGTGTGAATGTAAATGCAAAACTATGTAGGCATAGGCATTATCAATACTTCGCTTCATAGGTGCGTTCATTGGTCAAAGGTCGGATCAACTAAATTTATAGATATATGGATAAATAAACTCTTCATTGCGCATAATCAGTACAACTTAGACAAGCTTAAAAATAACAATTTGCGCAAAGGCGGCCTTATCGCTTCAAACGATCTCTTTCAGACAACCCTGCATGTCGGAATGAAAATAATTATACATAGCAAGTAGCTGCTACAACAACAAAGAAGGATCTAAACACTTAAAAACCTACAACACCTAAGATCTACATAGATATAGTACATACATGTTTTATACATAGGTAGACATACTAATATTACGAATATTAGTAAATGAATTTCTTCTTATCTTATCTCATAAAGCCATTATGTGTCCCACAGCTGGGAAATGAATATATAAAATAAATAATTATAATACATACATACATATAACCACGCCTTTATCCCTAATGAGGTAGGCAGAGCGTAAACGATCGAAACAAAGGTTGTTCCGCCACGTCTGACAAAGTTTTGAGGGTTATTTATCATAGATTTGTAAGTATATCGCTGCAGTGACGGATTGTCAGCCCATCGCCTAAATTACAATATACTAAAACTCTCGGAACCCTCAGCTGGTTTTTACAGCCCGCCCTTGAGGAAATGCAGCTGGCATATTGTATGTTTTTCTCTCGCTTCCAGGCCAGCAAAGAATAATTATTATTAATATTTAAAAAATAAACTTAGAGCCTGGTAAATAAAAGCACATTTTAATGTGATTCTGAAATAGAAAGCCTAAAACATTCTGTAAATAACTAACTACCTATAAATAGGTAATATATATCTTTTCGACTTCGCTGAATTTCACACCACGATTTTTTTTTTTTTAAATATAAATATATATATATTTTTTTAATTTTACATCACTGCTGAACAGGAAACAGATAAAAACTAGTGTGCTATTTAGGGTGGAAGCGCATCTATTGAATATCCTCCCGTATCTTATTATCTTCCATGCTGGACTGGGAGCGAGAGAAAAACATAGAATGTGCCATCAGCATTTCCTCCCAAGCATGCTGTAAAAACCAGGTAAGGGATCCGAGAGTTTCAGTATATTGCAATTTAGGCCATGGGCTGACGACCTGTCACTACAGCAATATACATACAAATCCATCTTAAATAACCCTCAAAAATGTCGGACGTGGCGAAACGACCTGTGTTTAGGTCGTTTACGCTCTGCCTACCCCATTTAGGATGAAGGCGTGATTATATGTATGTTTGTATGTGTTTTATTGTAGTTACCTACTGCAATACCATTTACATTGCTCAATCTTTAATTTCTATAGAATAGCATAGGTACAGTTAGTGTGTAGGATAGAGCTGCTGCCTCCTGAGCGGGAGGTCGTGGTTCGAATTCCATCGATCGTGGTTTTTCGGTTTTAGAATTTCATATGTAAGTTTTTTCGGCGCTTTTTCCGTACTTCGGAAGGCACGATAAGCCGTTGGTCCCAGTTAATACCGTTTTATACCGTGGATATTAGTCGTTAAGCCATATCAGAAGCAAGTGCTAAGCATTGGCGGCTTGAAAACTCTGACCTAATCTAGGATTCTAGGTTTGGTTTGCAGTCGCTCTGTGTTAAAACCAGTTTCCTCGATCAATCACCTAGATTAGGTAGCCGACCCTGATAGATACGGGATAAGGCTAGGGAGATGATAACCTAGTCTCGACAATGCATGCATACTGATCCTTCATTTCGTGTGGAAGCGCTGCAATACATGTATTGAATATCAACTCCTATATTTTATTGCACTGCAAAACCAATTTCTAACAGTCAGGCAGAATCTTTCAGGTCTATTTCAGGCATACAGTTATTGAGAAAGATTGAAGTATCTAACTTCAAGAATAAGTCAAAAAATTTAATTGTGTTCCGTTGTAGGTAATACGGGACGTAAGGGACAGCGTCCCGCAATCTTATAGGGGTTGATCAGTCAACGAAATTGAACAACTATAAGCAGTTTTTTTGTCAGTTTTTTTGTTTTTTGTCAAAAAAATTATTGCTTTTCTATACAAATTGTCTGATCGAGGAGGTATGAGGTTTTCTTTTCATTTCCTGAAAGAAAGTACTGGTGAATGTAGTTCAGTTTCATTGACTGCGCAACTCCTATAAGTTTGCGGGACTCTGTCCCTTATACCCGGTGTAATCATGTCCAAATATAGCAATCTATTATAATGCAATTTTCTTAATAGTTTCCTTGAAAGTCTTCTTTCACCCTAGTGACTTTATTACATTAGGATATCTCCTGGTATTATTGCGAACGAGGAGCTGACTGAATTGATATTGAAGCCTCAAGTGCTCGGGTCTCGGCTCTATTTGAACGCACCACAATGCATTATTACGTATGTCTGTGGGTCTGTACCAAGGCGGATGATAACCTATGGAGAGAGCATGCGGGGCAAATGCACTCACCAAACATTACAGTGCGACCGGGATATCTCTTCAGCTGCCAGGTTTCTACTACATAGCTGTTATGGCTTCAGTCTCTGTCAGTGTAACTTAGTAAAATTTTAGTTCCAAATAGTGCTACCTTCTTCTTCCTAGCTGAATGGTTAAAAGTCGGTGGTAGAGTAGCCTTTTTATCGCTTGTCACAATATTTCTGCCAGTATGTGTCAGTCACGCGCTTCTTTACATGTCATACATAAGATGTGTTCTGTAATTGAATAGTTTCTTTTTTTTTTCTAATACACTAATTATGGCTAATTAATCAGTTGCATTACGTCATGATTGCGTTAGCCAATAGCATCCGAAAAAATCACCTCCTTCGCGAAATAAAGCGTTGACTTGGGTCTTGAACAAAAAAGTACGAATGCTCACTCCACAGGTTAAGTACTCCTTGGTCTGTACCGACTGCAGAGTCGCAGGCTAGCATTGAGAGACATCACAAAAGGTATTGTGTGAGAACTAGTTTATACTCGTATCATACCAGTCCGTCGGACAGGACTCGTTCCGCGCTGATAACGGCCCAAACTTGTCCTAGAGGGACGTGATAAAACAATGGCCCCTGCCGCCTGTTTATCTGTCTCAGAAGAACAGAGTTTAGTCAATTTCCTAGTTAGTCGAAGTTAATGCATGCTGGACTGGGAGCGAGAGAAAAACATAGAATGTGCCAGCTGCATGTCCTTCCGGGCATTCTGTAAAAACCAGCTAAGGGATCAGAGGGTTTCTGGTAGGCTGACAAACGACCTTAGTTTGATTAGTTTACGCTCTGCCTACCCCATTAGGGATAAAAGCGTGATTATATGGATATGTATATTTCGATGTTATGTAGAACTAAAACAGAGAGTAACTAAACACAAACATACAGACAATGACATTACCACGGGGTTGGCAGATCGTCAACGACTTAAACAAAGGTTGTTCCGCCTATGTTCCGCCGCGTTTGACAAGTTTTGATATTATGTTACTTCAGATAGATCTGTATATTGTTGTAGTTCACCGGTTGTCAGCCCATCGCCTACATTAACTAAATATAAGTATTCTACTTTCATGAACACACCTACATACACACACAGAACACAAACACTACATAATACACACCCGCATACTCAATCAAACACATCCACATCGTCGAACATAAATAAATACCTATGCTAAATACCCAAATACAAAATACTTGTAATAATGATACAAAAGGTTGCACCGTCTGCCTAGCTGTATATTACGACTGAACACTGCCTCTCAAGATACAGGGCTCCTAGTTTGAGAGACAGGGTTAATCATAGCCGCAGTACTGGCCACCACATTGTTATACTTATGTTTTGTATTATCTCAAAGCAATAATTTATTATGTAACAAATGATTCCATTTTATTTTGTTGTTTTATGTGTGTGTGGAAATAATTTTTATTTTTTTATTATTATTACACTGAAACCTTCGAATAACTAAACGCTCTATATGCTAAATACGCAGTTTTTCAGATTACGTAATACGAGTACGAGATCTATCCAGCAAACACCACACGATAACTCCCTTGACAATGTTTTATAGTGATAGAATGGCTATTCGACGCCTCGCGGTGCAAAGTGGCACTTTATCTCTGCCGCTTGCGTGATAAATCGTGAACTTAAAAAATATCTCGTTCAATGAGCTGTCGATAAGAGATAAGTCAACCTCCTCTTCGCTCCGTTACACCAGGTACAGATTTTTATCTTGTCAGTTTCAGTGATCGTCTAGCACTCTAACTGAACGAAATCATTCACGACATGCCTTTTAGAAAAGTTTCCCGAGGCCATCAGGATCTTATTGAGATACTGTACAAAGTTGCTGATAAATTGCGTCTTCGCGACATCGACTACGTCATCCACATAGGCACCGAGGGCATTGACATGTACCTCAATGGAACTTATAAAGTCGACATTAAAGGAACAAGAGATGGACAGAAAGTGAAGTTCACTATTATAATAAAATGGCACGCCAATCCACAGCAACGAGCTTCTTTTCGAGAATTGTTCCATAGAGAATATTTGTTTCATGAAACTGTTGTTCCGGAGTTCTTGGCAATTCAGCGACGTTATGAAGTCATTCCAGGATTAAGAATTAAATTTAACAACTGCATTTTTGCCAGCATAGAATACGACAAAGAGACCGTTGTTCATTTAATGGACCGGAATTTCAGCACCATTTTAGATAGATTTTACAAGATGGATTTTCAGCACGCTTTTCTCGCTATGAAAAAACTGGCGAAGCTGCATGCTCTCTCGTTCGTGTTGGAGAAAAATAAACCAGAAGTGTTTGAAGATTTAAAAAATAAGTGTGGGAAAGATGTGCAATACTCAGATCCGAACTCTTTATCGAAGTTTATTAAGTGTTATTACGAGGCTTCTGTAAGTGTGGTGTCAGATCCAGAAGCTAGAGAAAAGTTAAAGACATTCTTACCAAAAATATGGTTCGTTTTGAAAAAATGTGTGACACCAGGGCCGTTTAGTGTCGTTTGTCATGCTGATTGTTGGAATAACAATTTGGTTTACAAATACAAGGTGAGATTTATGTTTTGACACTATTAGGTACATCAAGCGAGAAGTCTTTATTAAGGTCTTCACATACCACATTGACACCAAATACAAAACAGTCCCCTGAGTAACAACTTTACCTCGAGTCTTTCTTGAGTGTTGGAAATCCATTCGAAATTGAAACAAAATGTTATGTGATACACATTACACTTCAATGGCACCAATTCGTAGTTGCAAAAATCACAATTTAACTAAGTCTTTACTTGTCATTTTGTCATTAGCGAACAGAAAGGGACGCCAATGATTTAAGTCGAGATTTAGTTAAGTTGTACTCTCTACAATTCGATAGCAATGCCATACTTTGAGTTGATTTGGAGTTGAGTCGATGTATTTGCGATCACATTTATTCTATTGTTTACAGGCAGGTAGACCAGTTGACATGCTGTTATTCGACTACCAACTATGGCGGTTCGCTTCACCAGTCACAGATTTATCATACTTCTTCTACATGGACTGTTCGAGAGATTTCCTCAACAAAAACTACGATCGACTCATCGACATTTACTACTCTACTTTAGGTGCAGTTTTCAGGCAATGCAATTTAGACGTTAAAGATATTTACCCAAGGAGTGTATTCCAGAATCATTTGAGGCAATATTCTGTTCTTGGCTTAGTGGAAGCTCTGGTGTCCATGAAGATTATAACCGCATCTACGGAAGAAGCCTGCAAAATTACGGAAATGAAATATCATACAGAAGATGGATTAACTGATTACGTATCGCAGAATTATTCTCTGTATGTGGAGAGAGTGAATGGAGTGGTCAACGATTTTTTTGGGAGAGGTTATTCGTTAGATGGACTGTTGGATAATAAAGGTATATAAATGATGGAAATGTTTCCTTCAATCCAAACGATCTTAAGGGTCTGCCGGAGTAGTAAAATCCCATACAAACGTAGTTTCGCTTTTATTCTTAAACAGTAAAACCAAACTTCGTACAAATGACGAAATGCATCATATCTATGGTTCTAATTAGGTTTGATTTGAAAACATTAAGCAGAAACAAAATACGACCGAAAATACAATTTAGTGTGGAAATATCCTAAAATTAAATTTGCTCTCTAATTTTGTATTTGGTTAATATTTTCAAACTAAACCTAATTACCAACATAGATTATGATGTTTTGGTCATATGTACAAAGTTTCGTTAAGTTTTGATTTATTGTTTAGGAATAACAGCGAAACTACGTTTGTATGGGATTTCACTGCTCCGGCAGACCCTTAAGTCATTATGAATCACATTTGCTTATTATGTAAACGATGTCGCGTCGGACGGATTTTTGGATTTGGATTTGAAGACCTGATACAACATATAGACTAACTTTACTGCGGAAAGTACCCTCAATCTCACAGGAAAACTCATTTAGCCGCAGATAAAACCGCGGGATGGAAATCTATTGAAAGCTTAATCAAGGCCTATTTCAAGGTTACCAATTCTTACGCAAAAATCTTATAAAAATGCAAATCTTCCGAAGAAAAGTATTCAGAAAGGTCTTGGAGAACGGAACAGATTGTAGGAGGAATTAATTCTCGTCGCTGCGACTAATTGTCCGTAAGCAACAAGGGTTTTCTGACTCCAAGGATCTTTGTCCGACTCAGAATAATGGCGCCAGATGTCGCTGCCGGATAGTTCTCCAGTTTCTACAGACAGTTTTTTTTTTCTTATACCGGGTGTAAAGGACAGCGTCTCGCAAGCTGATAGGGGTTGCTCAGTCAACGACACTGAACCACTATCTGTTACAATATTTATTTTATTTTATCACCAGGGATAAGAGGAAAAATTAAATGAACTTCCGATACAAAATGACCACCTCAATAAGACAATTTGTATGGAATACCAAATTTTTACTTCCTGAAAAAAAAATCCTGCTGATAGTTGTTCAGTTCTGTTGAGAACGCCTATCGGTTTGCGGGACGCTGTCCCTTACACCCGGTATTTGTTATATTCAAAGCGCCCAGTTTATCTTATCTTAAGTTAAGGTTGAGATTGGAGATAAAGTTGATATACCCGTCAAGAATATCAGGGGATTAGGAGGCCGATTGGAAACACTGCTTCTGGTTTTTTTATTTGACATACAAGGTTAAATAATATTCTTGTTCATGAAATACGTAATAGCGCAAAAATGTTGAAAAATTAACTTACTCAGGCAAAAGTGTCAACAATTCTTCTTTGCTGAGTTATCTGTTTACCTCCTTTCAGGATTACAAGGAACTTTTCATTTTCTCCATCCCTTCTTATCACCTCGTGGGCTGTCTCAATCCAATTTAATTTATTTCCACTTCAATGGCTCGCAAAAGAACGTCCCTGTTCTCTTAAAAGTAACGATTCCAAGCGTAAATTGAAAGTATCTATCGACCAGAGGAACAACTTAAACTTGAACCAAATTGGAATGAATGGTTCCGGTTTATAGTCCTCGGAGGTATTATATTCTAGTTAGCAGTGGTGTCGATTCGGCGTTGCACACGACTTTACTCACATGTAAGTCCTACCTTAAATCTGTCATAAGCATAACCAAACAGAATGAGACGGCAGTTATAATTCGTTTATTAACTTTAAAAAAATTACAGGTTGTAAGGGACAGCGTCTCACAGACTGATAGGGGTTGCTCAGTCAGTCAACGACACTCAACAACTTTCACCAGGAAATTCTTTCAGAAAGTTAAAAGAGGCTTTTCTATACAAATTGTCTGATCGATGTGTCCATTTTGTATAGAAACGGCATTTTTTTTCATTTCCTGACGAAAAAACCTGGTGATAGTTGTTCAGTTTAGTTAACTGAGCATGAACAGCGGGACGCTGTCCCTTACAACCGGTATATGACATCAAGACGAGATATTCTATGCATAGAACCTTGACCTGACATACTTAATATTCTCTGTCTTTTTTTGTTGGCAAATGAAAGATATGACTGGTATGTAGGTATTTTATTTAAGTAGTGTTATTTTCGAATCGAGGCCATTGTCCGAGTATGTGGAAGTTAGTAATATATTTTTGAGAGCCGCAACTATAGTACTTTGCAGATTATTTCTATAGTTTACCCAGGGGAATTTATTACTATACAGAAATGTTTGTGTTTTGTGGGTAGATGTTTCAGTACATTGTATGGAGAATGTAGAGAATATATCGGAGTTTGAAATTCCATGTACCTACGCGATGTTTATTAGTAAATTCCTGAGCCTCAAACACGAGCGGTAACCGACAGAAATATTCTATGTATATCTAAACTTTAATCAACAAAATATGTATGATACTTGTATCATTACAATTTGAAATATTTATAGCAGTAACGTAGGTTGTTGGTTTTTGTTTATAATATATCTGCTTACCAGAAGTTTTTATCTGAAGCAGTCCTTTTCCTGACTAATAATGTGTCAGATGTATTTCTCTAAAATTAAACTAAAAAAAAACTTCCATGCTGGACTGGGAGCGACAGAAAATCATAGAATGTGCAAGCTGCATTTCCTCGCGGGCATACCGTAAAAATCAGCTAAGGGATCCAAGGGATTCTGTATATTGCAATTTAGGCGATGGGCTGACAACCTGTCACTACTGCAATATACCTACAAATCTATCTTAAATAACCCTAAAATCTTTGTCAGACGTGGCGGACGGCCTTTGTTTAGGTTGTTTCCTCTCTGTCTACCCCATTAGGGATAAAGGCGTGATTATATGTATGTATGTAAACTAAAAATATAATGCACAATCATCTGACTCAAAAGATTTAAGATAAGAGATATACGTGGGACACTCAGAAAGTTTTGCGACACTAAAAAAAATTGTTCTACAGGTACATATATTTTTATTAAATCTTTTCAAAGTACTCTCCACCAGCCTCTATACAAAGATTCATGCGTCTGAACCAGTTTTCAAAACACTTTTTCTAGTCCGCCGTAGACATTTCGTTTACAGCCTGCTCGAACGCAGCCAGCGCATCTTCCGGCGACGAAAATGGTATCCCCTTGCGCTGATTTTTTATTTTTGTAAATAAAAAGAAGTCACACGGTGCTAGATCAGGGCTGTAAGGAGGGTGACCCAGGAGTTTGACTGGTGTGCTGTCCAGGAAGTCCCTCGTTTTGAGCGCGGTGTGTGCAGGCGCATTATCGTGGTGGAGCAGTAGTCCGCGGAGCCCTGTGTTTGGTCGCCTGTTGCTCACAACAGAAAAAACTTCTGGTAAACATTTGGTAGTATACCATTTGGCGTTAATGCTTCTTTGATCTCGTAAGGGAATTGAGGCCAAGTGGCCAGTCAAATTAAAAAAGCTGGCGATCAAAATCTTCCCCCCGCTTCGAGATCGCTTCACTTTGGTAGGCGTTGGTTCATTTTGAAACACCCAAACTGTCGACTGGCGCTTGGTTTCTGGATCGTATTGATAAATCCAGGACTCATCATCTATTACGATGTCGTAAACACGCCGAGACGAGCCTGCTTCAAATTTGTTCAGCATATCACGGCACCATTCCACCCGGGCCTGCTTCTGAGCGTCGGTGAGGTAGTGCGGCACCCAGCGCGATGCTATCCTCCTCACGCGAAGATGCCCTTGTAGAATCTCGTGAACGCTTCCCGATCCAATATTTAATATGTGCTGAATCTCCTGATATGTAATTCGCCTATTATCTTGGATAAAATTTTTCACTGCTAGCACGTTTTCTTCCGTAATAGCCGTCAAAGGGCGACCGCTTCTTTCTTCATCCCCCAAGGTTGGTCGACCGCACCTAAATTCGTTATACCAACGATACACGGTTGCTTTGGAGGGGCTTTCATCCATAAATGCCATTTGAAGTCTATCGAACGATTCATCCGGTTTCAGGCGACACTTGAAATCGTAAAAAATCATAGCTCTAAAATGTTCCCGGCGCAGATCCATTTTTCAGTAAGACACGATACTTTGAATTGGCTCGCAAAAAATGTGGAGGGAAATTTTGAAAATGGAACACACATATTTTTACTTACAAGTAATCATATTTTCAAAAAAGATTCTAACCGGCCAGTCTGCCATATATAAAAACTATTTATCGCAATACTTTCTGAGTGGCCTGGTATGCCTTAATAATGTCAAGTTGTGTAGTTTTATTGGCAAGCATTTTGTGACAAAAGTTGATCAAATTTGTGGTGGCTGAACTTCAACTTATGCCTCAATACAAGAATGTCAGTTACAATTCAGGTGAGCGAGGTCTCCTATATTCGATGCGGTTCGAATATACGATACAGCGACTATGCTCTTGCTATTTCTTTGAAGCTTTGAAGCTGATACATCTTGAAAAGAGTCTGTCACATTCTGTAACAAGAATACGATGTCAAGCGAAAGATGAAATATGATAGATAGCTTTCTCATCGGTACCTACGTAAAACTTTAAGACCAGATACCAGGCCTATTTATCAGACAATTTTACAAATAGGCCTTTTGCTTAAAGTATGAATCACTTTGTTATTAAACTTTAGATGTCCTCAATATTTTTGGTTTGACATTTAAAGTGTTAATGTTTTATAAAACATGAAATAAACTAACTAAAATAAAAGTTACAATCAAGCTATAATTTCAAACGATGGTTTGAAACTCTGTGGCTCAGTGGTTAGAGCGTCGGCACAGTACGCCGAAGACCATTGGTTCAAATCTCACCACAAGTAATATCTTAACTTCTTTATTTTCATGTTTTCTAGATGTCCTATTATTTATTAAATGTGAACATATCGCGTTGCAATTGTGATTTCACTCACGTCCATAACTCGTAGCTAAACTTTTCTGCTCATCTATCCTGAGTGCCAGACCCACGTCAACGTCTGTCAGGGACCATATTTCTGCTATCAGGGCCGCAAAGGAATATTGGATACAGCCACTGGCACTTATTTCTTTGACTTGTTTCTGTATCGGTTCTTAATACATCCTGTTGAAAGAATATATTGAGTACTTTTGGCAAAAAATATGTTGACCCTTTGATGTAGAGTCACATAATTGGTCGGCATGTTAGTTAGTGCTTTCAGGATGATTTTAAAGCCATAAAACAGAGCTGTGTCATAGACGGGAAGCACAGATGGGTAAGTCATCATCTCCCTAGCCTTATCCCGTATATCACGGTTGGCTACCTATTCTAGGTAATTGAACGAAGGTACTGGTTTTTACACAGAGCGAATGCCGTCTGACCTCTGCAACCAAAGTGCTGAATCCCGTAGATCCCGTCTCTACAAATGTTGTTGTGGTTAGTATAGCAACAACCTTGTGGGTTGTTGTTAGTGCAAACTTGCGGGTGACAAGGGAATATATTACATGATCCTACCTCACAATTTTCCGGCCACCATTTGTTTAAAGTTACTTCCTCACATCAAAAGAGGGAGCTATTTTCACTCTGTCATTTGTTTAAAGTTAGTTTGTGACGTCATGAAATATGACTGGTGCGTCCCTGTGTCAAGTGGTAAGATTAATTTGAATATCATTGTAAAATATAGTTTCGTAGTAAGTTGATAGTATATGATGGATATATCTGAAAAGTACTGCATGCTATTTTAATACATTTTTGTCACAATGTAATGTCCTTCCATGCTGGCCTAGGAGCGAGAGAAAAACATAGAATGTGCCAGCTGCATTTCCTCCCGGGCATGCTGTAAAAACCAGCTAAAGAATCCGACGGTTTCAGTACATTGTAATTTAGACGATGGGCTAATTACCTGTCATTACAGCAATATACCTTCAAATCTATCTTAAATAACCTTGGCAGGGTAACCTTTGCTTAGGTCGTTTACGCTCTGCCTACCCCATTAGCGATAAAGGCGTAATAATATGTATATATGAATGTACTATAGAGTTTCAAGTGCTTATTTATGTTCTTTGAGACAGAGTATTTGTTTATTACATACATACATACATACATAAATCACGCCTTTATCCCTTACGGGGTAGGCAGAGCGTTTGACGCCTCGTAAAAAGCGCTTTCGCCACGTCCGACAAAAATTGAGGGCAATTTTAGATTGTAATATGTATTGCTATAGTGACAGGTTGTTGGTTGTAAATTACAATACACTGTAACCCACGAGTCCCTTTTGCTGACTTCAACAGCATGCCCGGGAGGAAGGGCAGCTGGAACATTCTATGTTTTTCTATCTCTCCCAGTCCAGCATGGAAGTATTTTACCAGCATTTATCTAGTTTTCAGTATCAGTCACTAAAAGGTCACTCTTATCTATATAATTTTCAATACCATTAACTATTCGGAAAATACCGTTATACCTTTGATAAATATTGTAGCTATTATTCTAGAATTCATTAACAGTTTATGCCCTATAATAATAGCTGTGAAACAGTTATTTTTGTGAAACCTGGCACTCAGTATTTACAAACATATAATTTATTCGTCATGTAAAAACATCGTCAATGAAAAACCAATAGCAGTCCCCTGTGTTATTAGTAGGAAGGTAGTACTAGAGTCACGCAAGCGGAACTACCTATGTGAAAGTAGCTGTAAAATTCTTAGGCCCGTATTTATAAAGCGATCTCAAGATTGAAAGTACTATTAAGTATGGATTTGACAGGTCATAATGTACTAAATTGACATTTCTGATACGAACTCAAACTCGCTGTCAGCCTCAGGTGCTGATTATAAATACGGGCCTTAGTTCTTTACGACCAGTGTTATGTACATCGTACTGGTTCCATTTTGGTTATACGGGGTGTAAGGGACAGCATACCAGAAACTGACAGGGGTTGCTCAGACAATGAAACTGAATAACTTGCACAAGGAAATTCTCTCAGGAATTGAAATATATATGACTTTCTGTTACAAAATGACCACTTCGATCAGAAAATTTGTTTGGAAAGGAAAAGAAAAAAAAGCACTTCCTAAAATAATTTCCTAGTAAAAGTTGATCAGTTTCGTTGTCTGAGCAACCCCTGTTTCTAGTATGCTGTCCTTTACTCCCCGTATAGCAAATGCCCTTTAGTGTAGTTAGTAAAAAAAACATATCTTCAAAATATGCTTTAGATAGGCATCTATGCCCCTTGGTTGGTTAAGATGTTCAATTTTATGATGACAGATTATCAGTGTAAGAAGATTTGAGATACAAATTCTTTGCCCTACACTACATCATCATTTGCATTTGTCATTTTCATTTTATGTATTATCCCTAATGGGCTAGGCTGTGCGTCAACGACCCAAACAAAGTTTGTTCCGCCACGTCTGTTTTTGAGGTCAGGCGAGGTTGAGGGAAGGTTGTTCCAAAAAAAAATTAGGGTTGTTTAAGATAGGTCTGTTTATTGCAGTAGTGACAGGTTGTCAGTCCATCGCCTAAATTACAATATACTAAAACCCTAAAAATAAGAAAAGAGATTCGCCCGTAGCTGGTTTTTGCAGCATGCTCGGTAGGCCATGCAGCCGGCACATTATTTTTTTTTCTATCGCTTTCAATCCAGCATGTATAACTAAAATGGTATTTAACTTTGTTTGTATTTGTACTGTCAATATTATAATAAATAAATAATTTTATTTCAGGCGATATTTACATTAGTAGATGTTAAATAATATAAACGAGGCCCATAGAATGTATACCTTACAGACTAACATACATATTTATAAAAAACTTAAATACTACTTCGACGTATTCGTATTATCAGAATGTCTATTTTCTTATCGTTTTATTTGTTGAAACGTATCTGTACAATATCTGTATCAATACTATAGGGATTTTCTTTATCTCTATCAATCAAAATAAGATTTAAGACTACTTACATTTCATTGCGGAAGAAATATGTTTTCAAAGTGTCACTTCGATACTTCCATGCTGGCCTGGGAGCGAGAGAAAAACATAGAATGTGCCAGCTGCATTTCCTCCCGCGTACGCTGTAAAAACCAGCTAAGGGATCCGAGGGATTCAGTATATTGCAATTTAGGCGATGGGCTGACAACCTGTCACTACAGCAATATATCTACAAATATATCTTAAATAACCCTCAAAAATTTGTCAGACGTGGCGGAACAACCTTTGTTTTGGTCGTTTACGCTCTGCCTACCCCATTAGGGATAAAGGCGTGATTATATGTATGTATGTATGTTAATCAATATAAACATTAAACAGCACTTGAGACTGACAGCTAGTTTGAGTTCGTATCAGAAATGACATTTCAGTACAAAGCGGCTGCTTTAAGATTGAGAGCAATATTAAGATCGCTTTATAAATACAATACGAGCCTTAGTCTTATTCGAAGTAGCTTTGTTATTAGCGTCTTGTTTTCTTGTTTGCCCTACAATAACTTTTCATTATTTTACATGTGTTTTTCTTTCTTCCATAAAATTGATACTCTAGGTCAATATTTGTGTACTGTTGCATATTGAGACCGCTATTTTTTGGTATACCATGACCGCAGGAGGATCAATTACGTCGATAAATTAGTTTGTTGGTTTATTCTGCTGTTATTTTTTTTACATTTTGGATACATAACCGGTATCATTTTGATTATAATCATAAGGAAGGATACTTTCAACTATCAACGTGGTTGGGGGTTTGAGGCAATAATTTAGAACAATCCCTTGATGAGATGATTGATTGTATCCAACTTTGGTATAATTATTTGATAAATACATACATACATATAATCATGCCTTTATCCCTTATGGGGTAGGCAGAGCGTAAACGACCTAAATAAAGGTCGTCCCGCCACGTCTGACAAAGGCTTTGAGGGTTATTTGAGATAGATTCCAACCTTCGAATCCCTTAGGTGGTATATTCTTATCAATATTTTGATTCTTGATTCCATAAATTTTCTGATAGAATTTCGATGGCTTTCACCAAATATTAAGGAAATTGTTTCCACAGACATTTACAGATATTTTTTTTGTATTGAAACACTGCAGAATAGTCCTGCGAGACGAAATATTATCCCACTGGGGATTTACAAACAAATTGAAAATTCGACCCGTCGTTGTACCTTCCCATAAATTGTATTTGTTTATTGGTTTGACATTGGTCAGTGAACTGGTAAATTTTGTATCATGATAGCTTTGTAACTTTAAAACTAATACATGTCCGTTAATTGTGGTCGATTTTGTATTAATTGGAAAGTCATAAACCTATGTGAACATATTGTGGTTGATTATGAAAATGAATCTATCAAAAAATTTACTAACTAGCTTTCCGATTGCGGTTTTACAACACAATAAATTATCTGTTTATATTGTTATATCATATGCATTTTTACAGGTTGGCTGGAAGAGATCTCTTTATAGAGATAAGGCCATCTTTGTGAACTAAATTAAGTTTGTTTATTTACTGTAAACTTTTTGTTCACAATAAAGCATAAACATAAATGAAACTCGCTTTACTACTAATACTGCCACCGTCATCATCATCTCCTCATGCTAGACTAAGAAAAACCTACCTGTTTTTTTTAATTTATTTTTTAATACTACTTCTTCTGTCGAGTCGGTATCGAGTCTATCGACCCGATGAACCGTGGTGTCAGAGTTTTAAAACCGCCTAGTAGCACAACTATCAGGCCTCTGCCATGGTTTGAGTAACGACCACTATCAAAGACAGCGACCGGGACCGACGGCTTAACGTGCCCTCCGAAGCACGAAATCTTTTTCTTTTCGGACAATCAGGTGATTCAGTCTGCAATGTCCTAACCAAACTAGGGAAAAAATCACAAAGTGATAAATTCTCAAATATCAACTTTGTGTTTCCCCCCTGGGAATCAAACCCAGGACCTCCGGATCGGGAGTCTATGGCACTAGCCTACTAGTAAATACTACTTCTAGGCTGAAAATGTTTTACCCTAGTGTAGTAATTCTAGTGTACCAAACGAACCTTTTCTAACATTCTCACTATAAACAAACCCTTTGGTGACCGTGTTTCTGTACCTCGTCAACCCATCCGTGAAATGGTATAAGCAGAAAATCCCCTGACATACTTGTACAAGGTGCCAGGCTGTTTACTACCACGCTTAAACCCTTGGTACGGAATATATTATTATAATGGCCGCTTTGAAATACATTGCCTTATTGCCTTTATGTGAGAATGAAGTTGTTCTTACTCCCACGGATTTGAATGCTTCTGGCCTTTGCGGTACTTTGACCTATGTTTGGAACGTTAGTAAAGGAAACAAGATTATTATTTAAAAAAAAGTCCTTCATAACTTTTAAACACATCTATCATAGTTCACTGCCACACTGCTTTGACTACGATATACCTATCTATTTTTCTGAGTAGTTTTAAACGTTACCCCGTTGTAAAAAGAAGTCAATGCCCTTTATAACAGACAAACTATCTATGAGCTTGAAGTACTGAGCCTCATAAGTATAATAGTCGAGTCAACACGCTAAGAAGAATAACATAATATATTAATGACCTTGTTAACCAGCGGTTAAACTAAGAATGTTACAAACGGCCAGACAGACGTTTTCACGTATTCAGATAAGCCATTTTACAAACTAGAACACGGTGAGCCAGCGATGTAATTTAAACTCCTCGTTTGGCTAAAAGCTTGTCACGTGGCGACTATACCCTCTCACTTTACTAATCCGTATAACGTAGAATCGCAATTAACTTTTAAGGGTTTTCAGCGGGCCGCACACTTACCCAAGTGTAAGGAAAATAACCCTTTCATAAGCGATAAGTGGAAGGAACGTGGTAAGGCTTCTAATTCTATGTTTAAGGTTTAACTTTGAAGTTATTCGGAACTAGCTTTTTAGACCGCGGCATCGCGGTTTGGTGAGCTTTTTCGTGGGAATCAGATATTGTTCTACAGTAGGTACCTAAGTAAAAAAAAAGGTTACATACATACATACATAACGTCACGCCTCTTTCCCGGAGGGGTAGGCAGAGATCACATCCTTCCATTTGCTACGATCCTTGCAAACTTCTTTCGCTTCATCTACATTCATCAATCTTTTCATGAACGCTCGTCGGTTCAGGGTACTCCTGACCTGACCTTTCCCTAGAACGTCCCCGATTTGATCGCGGTACGTTCGTCGAGGTCTTCCCCTTACAACATTCCCACTCACACTCGCCATGTATATCTGTTTGGTTAATCTCTTTTCATCCATCCTCTCAACATGACCAAACCACCTCAGCATTCCTTTTTCTATACCTGTCACTATATCCTCTTTCACACCACAACGTTCCCTTATCACGCTATTTCTTATTCTGTCACTCAGTTTCACACCAATCATACTTCTTAATGCTCTCATTTCTACCGCATTTATTCTACTTTCATGTCTTTTCTGCCATACCCAACTTTCACTGCCATACATAAGTGTTGGGACTAACACTCCTCTATGCACAGCCAGACGAGCCTTTTTGGACACCCTCTGGCTGTTCATAAAGGTGTGCAACGCCCCATTCACCATGTTACCAGCATTCACTCTTCTTTCAATATCACTTTCACACTTTACATCTGCTGTAAACAATGAACCCAAATAAACAAACTCTTTCACTTGCTCCACCTTTTTATCTCCTATCAGAATGTTACACTCTGTCATTCTATCCTCTTTCTCAAAAACCAGTGATTTGGTTTTACTAACATTCATTTTCATTCCTTTCTTTTTCAAAGCTTCACGCATACTATTTACCATCTCCTGTAACTCCTCAGCCGTGGACGCAAGTATAACTTGGTCGTCAGCGTAGAGAAGACATTTGACGAGTAACTCGTTCATTCTTAGACCACATTCATTATCTTTCAAATCTGTCAAACAGCTATCCATGAATGAGTTAAACAGCCATGGAGACGCTACACATCCTTGTCTTACACCTTTCTCGGATGTTAAACAATTCAGTGTACGCCCCGTTGATCCTGACACAAGCACTGGAATCCTTATATAATAAGGATTTCAGTGCTCGTATCAAAATACCGCTCACCCCATGCATGGACAGCGCCGACCACAATTCATTCCTCACAACTCTATCATAGGGCTTTTCTAAGTCCACGAACGCGCAATAAACTTTTTGGCTTTTAGCCAAATATTTTTCGAAAAAAAGGTTTCCTGGAAGAAATTGCTACTTTAGCAATAAGGCCGCCTATGTTGTACTTGTCCTTAGTTGTTATCTATTATAAAGTATTTCTATCTTATCTTAAAAGTACATTCATGTTACCTACTCCGTATTTATCGTTGTTTTTTTTTTTATTATGAGTGTTTTTTTTACAGTGAAATCGTAATACTTCTAGTAGTTTTTGAGTACTATCAAACACACAAAGAGTCTGTTTTAAATATTATTGTATTTAAAGGGTAGCGTGGTAGGGCTTCTAATATTATGAATATTAGTGGAATTGCTTAAGACTAAATTGCGAAGTCGTTCAGAGTGTGTGGAAAATAGTATCTTAGGCTTAAGTTTTGTTTTGAAGATACCAAGATAAGCATTTACGAAAGTGTAATTATAGGTTGATAAGAAGGGAAGTCATAAGCTTATCAAAGGCATCGTGAAGTATATTTAATATAAATATTTTGAGGAATATACTATTCAATAAATACAATTTTAAAGTGTTCTATATTATGTTATTCTGTGTTTATTTGGGTAATGGTGTTTTATAAATACAATTGACATCCATCAATGAACCAATTAACTGCCTCCGTGGTCTAGTGGTCAGAGCCATGGGTTAACGGTCCGAAGGTCCTGGGTTTTTATTCCCAGGGGAATACAAAAGATGATATTTGTCAATTTATCACTTTGTAAGGTTTTCCCTAGTTTGGTTAGGACATTGTAGGCTGAATCACCTGATTGTCTGAGAAGAAAATTATTAGATAGCTACGTTCACCTTGAGTAACAAAGACCACTTTTTACTGCGGGAAAATATCTGATTCCCACGGGAAAACTCATTAGGAAAGCCGCGGGTGAAACTGCGGCGTAAAAAGCTAGTGGTCTATGAACGAGCACGCACCGTTTAGTCACACGTTACGAAAATGGCTTTTGTCAACTTCCTCTTAAGATCTGTTCATACCGGCAAGCGACGCGGCGCAAAGAAGCTTACGCGAAGCAGCAAGTAATTTTCTAGTTCTAACAATATCTTTTTACAGTCTTTGATTGGAGCATCATTTATTATTATTTATTTTATTTAACAATTTATTGTACACAATAAAAAACATGAATAAACACAAACACAAAGAAAAAACACACAACAGGCACTGCTGAAATTTCTTACAGCAGACCTACAGAAGGGAGATTTGATGTCGAGAAGCGGATAGTGCACAATTATATTACTCTCTATTGAATATTACGATAACATTTTATGTTATTTACAGCATCATGCTTAACAAAATGACTTTTCGGTATCAAGTTGTTTAATTGTAGTACTGAATAAAAAAGTATCTTTCTATCTACCAAAGTAAATAACGTTCAATATTCCATCGCGTCGCGTAGCTTTCCGGTGCGAACTGACCCTAAGGAATAAACGTACGATAAAACAATGTGTGAAAACATTTATTTTCCGACATATGTTAGCACGTACGAGCCCCTACTAAAGACATGGCGAATAACAAAGATTTGTCTTTCTGCATACATACATACATAAAATCACGCCTTTATCCCTTACGGGGTAGGCAGAGCGTTAAACGCCTCGTAAAAGGCGCTTTCGCCGCGTCTGACAAAAATTAGGGCAATTTTAGATTGTAATGTGTACAGGTTGTCAGCCCATCGCCTAAATTACAATACATACACCCTCGAGTCCCTTTTGCTGTCTTCTACAGCATGCCCGGGAGGAAGGGCAGCTGGAACATTCTATGTTTTTCTATCTCTCGCAGTCCAGCATAGATTTGTCTTTCTGAGATAGGTTAACATGGTTTAGTCAATAACTGATGTTACCCTCTATTGCTAAAGTTAACAAACTCTTGACTAAAACTATTGGTGTCCCTTTCTGTTCTCTCATGACAGAATATGACAGGTATAGACTAATATTAGTTAATTCGTGTTTTTTGCAAATACGAATTGGTACCATTATCTCTATAATTTCCTTCATGCTGGAATGGGAGTGGAAGAAAAACATAGAATGTGCCAGCTGCATTTCCTTTCAAGCATGCTGTAAAAACCAGCTAAGGGATCCGAGGGTTTCAGTATATTGTAATTTAGGCAATGGGCTGACAACCTGTCACTACAGCAATATACCTACAAATATATCTTAAATAACTTTCAAAACTTTGTCAGACGTGGCGGGACGACCTTAGTTTAGGTCGTTTACGCTCTGCCTACCCCAGCAGGGATAAAGGCGTGATTATATGTATGTATGTATGTATCTCTATAATTCTACATTAATAAGAGTTTTAATATTACTTTTGATTAGAAACTTATTGTAACGTATATACCTCTTGGCTGATGTTTTGCCACCGTGGTCAAGTGGTTAGTGCCATGGACTCCTGATCCGGAGGTCCTGGGTTCGAGGAGGTCCTGGGCTTGATTCCCAGGGGGGAAACACAAAGTTGATATTTGAGAATTTATTACTTTGTGATATTTTTCCCAGTTTGGTTAGGACATTGCAGGCTGAATCACATGATTGTCCGAAAAAGAAAAAGATTTCGTGCTTCGGAGGGCACGTTAAGCCATCGGTCCGGTCGCTGTCTTTGATAGTGGTCGTTACTCAAACCATGTCAGAGGCTTGATAGTTGTGCTACTAGGCGGTTTGAAAAAACTCTGACACCAGGATTCATCGGCTCGATAGACTCGACACCCACTCGACAGAAGAAGAAGAAGGCTGATGTTTTACCGCATTTATCTTGTTCTTTTGTTTTAATTTCGTGGGGTAGGTGTGTGACAGATACAATATAGACAGTGTTTGGGTAAAACTAGGCCCGTATTTATAACACGATCTCAAGATTGAGAGCAGTATTAAGTATCGATTTATAGGTTATTATGTACTGAAATTCCATTTCCGATACGAGCTCAAACTCGCTGTCTACATGAATACAGCCCCTAGTTTCTATATGAGCCGACTCGGAAGCCTAATCCATAGAATAAGAAGTATGTATCAAATCTTAAAACTGAGGAGAAACGTCATAGATACCGACTATAAATGATAAGAAGTCAAAACGTTCAGTACTGAAGCTGTAGCGATGTTTGACCCCATCCAAACAAAGGGCAGTAGCAGTAAACACTCCTGAGGCAGATACAGTCCCTATCAGTATCACAAATGCATTGTTGAAGCAAAAAATAACCTTATTGCAATGCCGAAGAGTTGTTGTAAGTATACGTTTGTATGTGGTTGTTCGTATGCGGCCTCTTCCAGCGTTTATGTTAATTTTCCAGCAAAATTGCGTTTTTGCACTTACGGTTTTAATTTTGACGCGTAATGACGGTTCTGACCTGAATATCTGCGGTGGGCCGGGTGAGAGGTATGCGCCTTATTACAATTGTTGATTTCGTGTATAAAGTCAAAATGAATGAATAAATCACTACATAGTATAAAACAAACTCGCTTTCTCTGTCCCTATATCCCTATGTATGCATAAATCTTTTAAACTACGCAACGGATTTTGATGCGGTTTCTTTTAGTGGATAGAGTGATTTAAGAGGAAGGTTTAAATGTATAATAAATGCATAATATAGTAGGGAAACACTGATAATTTCCGTGCGAGGCCGGGGCGGGTCGCTAGTAAATAAATGAAATCAGGCTAAGTATATTTCCTAATACTTATTGCCTTAATAATACATTCTGGATTAACATTAGATCTGTGACTTAAATAGATTTCTCGTGGGAATAAGATGTTTTCCCTGCTTTCCCGAAGTGAAATCTTGTAACTATTCCTAGTTAATGTAACTTACTAACAAGAAAACGATCTAGCGGATTTTAAGTTATTGTACTAAAATTTTCTATTATAATTTTCTCAAGAAATTTCTTAAGCAGTTTATTTTTAAGAGTCATTCATTAAAACTGTACTAGTACCATAATGAGCTCAGACATAAATGAGTTTAGTTATTTCATCACTCCTCCACGTTTATATCACATTAGAAGGTATTACTTGTGCCACTCGTCGCACTGGGAAAATATAAGGCAGACAAAGTGAGTAGGAGGTGGTAAGGTGACGTAGCGAAGAATAGGATTGCCAGAACTGACATGCTAGAGTTACCCAGAAAAGAAAGGTTTTTAAGGAATAGTAGTTAAATCAATTTTTTGTCCCGCAAATGCAGCCGCTCTACCCTCGCTCAGGGGTAAAAGACTAGCCTAGTCCAACAACCAAGAATCCCTTTTTTTCACACATCTGGCAACTCCAGGTTTGAAAACGGTATCGGGGTTAAATCTATTTTTTTCCCCGCTAATGCAGCTGCTCTAACCTCGCTCAAGGTTAAAAGACTAGCCTGATCCAACAACCAAGAATCCCTTTTCTCTCACACATCTGGCAACTCCAGGTTTGCCAGCGGTGTCAGGGTTAAATCTTTTTTTTCTCCCGCAAATGCAGCCGCTCTACCCTCGTTTAGGGTTAAAAGACTAGCCAACTCCAACAACCAAGAATCCCTTTTCTCTCACGCATCTGGCAACTCCAAGTTTGCCAGCGGTGTCGGGGTTAAATCTATTTTTTTCCCCGCTAATGCAACCGCTCTACCTTCGCTCAGGGTTGAGTTAGCGCCAAAATTAACGAATTTCTTTTCTAGCCTAGTCCAACAACCAAGAATCCCTATTTTTCACGCATCTGGCAACTCCAGGTTTGCCATCGGTGTCGGGGTTAAATCTAATTTTTCCCCCGCTAATGCAGCCGCTCTACCCTCGCTCAGGGTTGAGTGAGCGCGAAAATTGTAACTTCCCGACTGCGAGCGGATTCAGAACTTGAAAACGATGTATTTTTGGTTACGGCTTTAGTTCCAAAAGCGAGTTGCTTTATTGAGTGGGCTCGTAAAGAAAGTTATTTGCGATCAAAGAGATCGAATTTCCTGACTGTAGAGAATCAGAAACTTGGATTGATTACAAAGTTACCTCAAGGTGAGTTGGCAGACTGACTTATTTACAGAAATGCTGAAATTTCAGTTCTATTAATTCAATGACGTCTACTGCTATCTTCTGTGGCATAGGTATAGCTTTAAGTCTCGTATTTATAAAGCGATCTCAAGATTGAAAGCAATATTAAGTATAAATTTGACAGGCCATTTCGTACTGAAATGACATTTCTGATACGAGCTCAGGCTCGCTGTCAGTCTCAAAAACTGATTATAATTACGGGCCTAAATAAATAACTAAGGCTCGTATTCATGGATCGATATCAAACTAGAGAGCAATATTAATTGTGGATTTGACACACCAGTTTGTACTCAAATTACATTTCTGATATGAACTCAAACTTGCTGTCACTCATGACAGCCGATTATAAATACGGCCCTTACACAATGGCCAAAGAAAGAAACGCGATGTAAACAAAGAAGGTTGTTCTCGAAGAGAATTACGAATTCGTATTAAAATTATTTCAGAAATGCTCGCTTATTTAACTTGCTTATTCAGTACCTGTTTGCCCTCTGTCCCCCTTGTCTTCCTTACACTGACCACAACCCCACAAAATATGGGACGTACCTTTCCATACTATCTACCTATACGTATGTAGGTAAATAAATGTGTCGCTGGAATGTCCTCATCCTCACACAGAGAAAGGCAACGTGTTGCGTCCCGGATTGAGGCATTGATTTTCCTACCGCACCGGACTTCAGCCGTCCGGATAGTTTTGTATTGGCTGCGTATTTCTGAATCGTTGTTCACTACGAGTGTTGTCTTGAGACATGCATGAGTTTGTAAATAAACGTGTAGCTGGAATGTTCTCATCCTCACACAGAGCAAGGCAACGTGTTGCGTCACGGATTGAGGCATTGATTTCCCTACCGCAGCGGACTTCAGTCGTCCGGATACTTTTGTACTGGCTGCGTATTTCTGAAGCCTTGGTGGCAGTGCTGTCATCAATTGAAACATGCATGGGTTGGTAAAATAGCGGACCCCAGCATCAGGCCGGCAAAACGCTAGGCAAAAGAAGATGGGTTGGTAAATAAATGTGTCGCTGGAATGTCCTCATCCTCACACAGGGCGAGGCAACGTGTTGCGTCCCGGATTGAGGCATTGATTTTCCTACCGCACCGAGCTTCAGCAACCGGACAGTTTTGAACCCTTGTCTAATCGGATGCTGTGCTGCCTTGAAACACGCACGGTTTTATTCACTGTCCAAACAGGCACACGTACAACCTTCAGACTTAAAGAATGTTGTATTTATCGCTCCAAACATATCTGACAACAGTTTTCGTAGAAAAACTATAAGTACGTGTTTGGAGTTCATGCTATTTAATTTGAAGGCGAGGTCGCAATTTTGCACAGCGAGTTAGAAACTTGTAGGCTACACTACCGGCCATACTATATACTTCTCTCCTTTTTGTAGACAAATATTTCTCTACCAGACATTCAATGTCTTAGGCATGTAAAATCCATTACATACTCATGCACGTTTCAGGACAGTACCGCCTATACTGTTTATACATGGGATTGTCAATACGCTCCCCGGTCGGCCGGTCACCGTCACCGGTCAGACATTTCGTTAATAATTTCCGCCGTCTGGCACACCCTGTATATTGGCGCGGAAAATGCAAACTAAGGTGCAGAACATGTTTGAACAATTTGCTACAGGTTTGCTCTAAGACCACTCCACTCCACTATACACAGTGTAAGGGACAGCGACCCGCAAACTGATACAACTGAACAACTTCACCGGGATTTTTTTCAGGAAGTAAAAAAAATATATTTGGATTCCATACAAATTGTCTGATCGAGGTCGTCATTTTGTATAGGAAGGTAAATTTAATTTTTCATCTTCTGAAAGAGTTTCCCGGTGAAAGAGCTTCTTTGACTGAGCAACCCCTATCAGTTTGCGGGACGCTGTCCCTTAAACCCGGTATATACAGTCACGCCTTGTTATCCGTTTAGGTTAGAATGTCAACCACCTCATAGAAAGGAGTTTTTGATTATAAGTTTCTTATTCTATTATCTTTAAGAATATGAAAAAATAGAAATAATTCTTCCATGCTGGTCTGGGAGCGAGAGAAAAACATGGAATGTGCCAGCTGCATTTCCTCCCGGGCATGCTGTAAAAGCCAGCTAAGGGATCATAGGGTTTCAGTATATTGTGATTTGGGCGATGGGCTGACAACCTGTCACTACAGCAATATACCTACAAATCTATCTTAAATAACCCTCAAAACTTTGTCAGACGTGGCGGAACGACCTTTGTTTAGGTCGTTTACGCTCTGCCTACCCCATTAGGGATACAGGCGTGATTATATGTATGTATGTAGAAATAAATCATTTAGCCCTTCGCTATATTTTTTACGCCAAAGGGTTGGAAACTAATTGTTTGACGTAATATTTCTTGGTAATATTCAAAAGATTATTTATGGCTTATTATTTAATTAAATGGTTGTTGGGCACTTAAATATTAATAAATATTGTTCAGCTCTTCCTGGAATTAATTTTTCGTGACGGATGAAATTCAAAAGTAAATTTAGCTTAATTATTATATAAATTCGAATTACCAATTTTCCAGAAGTACTTAATTGTGCTACTGATTTTATTTAATAGTAGGTGAATGTCGGATTTCTTCCATACTGGCCTGGGAACGAAAGAAAAACATAAATATGCCAGCTGCATTTCTTCCCAGGCATGCTGTAAAAACCAGCTAAGAGATCCGAGGGTTTCAGTATATTGTAATTTACGCGATGGGCTGACAGCCTGTCACTACAGCAATATACGAGATCTATTATCCCCACAATCTTTCTTAATAACCCTCAAAATTTTGACAGACGTGGCGGTACGATCCTTTTTAGTTCGTTTACGCTCTGCTTACCCCATTAGGGATAAAGGTGTGATTAAATGTATGTATGTATGTAAATAATTAAATTGCAGCTGGCACATTCTATGTTTTTCTCTCGCTCCCAGTCTAGATTGGATGTATGTAAATGTCGAATATTATTTATCAAATTAGATATTAACTAGACTACTATTGTAAGTAATCAAGTAAATAATACCAGATCTATGTATATCCATGTCAATGTCGTTGTGTCCCTAGACTCCACAAAAAGATAATTCGACTTTTCTAACCTTCAAAATCTTTGAGTCAATATGTCAAATATTTCTTATTACGTAGAACTGTTCAACATAATAAAAGTACGTCAAACTTGTTGATCCAAAAATGCCAAACCTAAATGCAGCAACATACAGGCGTCGCTTACTGCCCGGAAGGTTGCGTTCAACACGCTGTCTATGCTTTTTGCATTGCCTACAACACACATGCGTCACCTTACGCGCTATGCTCCTGGGTTCGATTCCCAAGGGGGGACACAAAGTTGATATTTGTTAATTTATCACTTTGTGAGATTTTCCTCAGTTTGGTTAGGACAATGCAGGCCGAATCACCTGATTGTCTGGAAGAAAAAAGATTCCGTGCTTCGGAGGGCACGTTAAGCCGTCGGTCCTGGTCACTGTCTTTGATAGTGGTCGTTACACAAACTATGTCAGAGGCCTATTAGCTGTGCTATTAGGCGGTTTAAAAACTCAGACACCATGACACCAGGGTTCATCGGTTCGATTGAATCGATACCCACATGACAGAAGAAGATACACGCGTACTGGCAGAAGCATGCGCCCACGTAGAGTTCCTCGCTACGCGCGCGGTGAGCGTAAGGTGACGCATGTGTGTTGTAGGCAATGCATAAAGCATTAAGAGCGTGTTGAGTGTAACCTTGCGCGATGTAAGTTACGCCTGTGTGTTGCTGCACTAACAGTAATAATAATAATAATGGCAATAGGACAGAGCATAGAAAGTGATTGAATAGAAATGTCTATAGATTAGAGGGATTCGGCGGTTGACCGGCGGAATTGTTCGGCCTTCATACGTGACGGGACGTCAAAATGACCGCCTTATCGGAAAAGATTCCAGTCAGAAATATTTTATATAGGTAAAATGTTCTGGGTACTTTTTGTGTGTTTTAGGCATCACATGACGCTAAATGTAGAGAATGTTTGACATTAACTATACATACCAGTGGTTCTGAAACTGTTCAATATTTTCATAAGATAACTTATTGCAGTGACGGGACGCCTTCATTTGCGTGGGTGTCATAACGGGTCGACCGAATTGATTTCAGAGTTAATAAATGAAAATATTTTTTCTGGTGCCTAGTTTTTTGATGTTGCGCTCCAGAAGTAAGTGGTTTCCGTAGACCAGTTTCATTTGACACACAGAAGAATTTCAGGCCTTTGTTTCACTCGGCTAATGAGAGCAAAGCGTGTTCAAAATGCGCAATTCACGATTAGCCCCCATTATGCGTGCATTTCCGGCAGGTGCAGCCGAATTCGGGTAAATGAGAATTGAACGAGTCAAAGCGCAAACCGCCGAGCATTTGAAATACATTAGGAATCTAATGAAGCGAGCGCATTCGAAATGTGCTGGGTTAATACGCAAACAACGGGTGTAGATTGTGGAGGAATCATGATGCGCGTATGCGTAAGCGATCGTTCTATTAGGGTTGGTATTCGATCTAATTCCGACGAGAGCTCGCTTTAGGATTATCGAAAAACTGTTTGCAAAATACAACGTTTTAATTGTCTGTTGTAGGTGCAGTAATTATTTCTTTGATCTTCTTTTACCATTTCTAACAGAAAATAGCAGAAAGCTCTCTTATTTTAATTTTGGAAAATAATTTGTTTTATTTTGACTGACCAATAACCGCAATAAGTTTATTGAGTTATTTCCCTAACTAAATCAATACAAAACATGTAAGTTGCTTGTTTTCATTGCATTAGCTACATAAACACGATACTGTTTCCTGTTTGCGGTATGTTTGCAACATATAAGTGTAGTGTAGATACGATACAAGCCAAATTTCCTGTCAAATATGAGCTAATGTTTAATACAAAACCATTAACAAAATTCAAATAGGAACTATAAAGTCCACAATTAGCATGTTTAGGAATATATTAAATACACTTAGGAAAGTAAGTATGCCAAATATGTTTTAACATAATTCTTCCACTTTTAAATAAATTTAGGAAGCCATGAAAGAAAATACTGATAGTTTACGAAACGTATGTCAAATAAATAGCTTTTAACATAGTTCTTCTACTTTTAAATACATTTAGGAAGCCATGAAAGTAAATACTGATAGATTACGTATGTCAAATAACTCCTGTCACTTTAGCAATATACCTACAAATCTATCTTAAATAACCCTCAAAACTTTGTCAGATGTGGCGGATTGACCATTTTTTAGGTCGTTTACGCTCTGCCTACCCCATTAGGGATAAAGGCGTGATTTTATGTATGTCAAATAAATATCTTTTAACATAATTCTTCTGCTTCTTCAGAATGGACTCGACGCATAATTTGATGCACACTACTGCTAGTGTTTTTACTTGATTTACATTTAAAAAATCATCAGATATTTTTATTTAAACCTAAAAGCTATAGACTATTTCGTTTATCACAAAACATCAAAAGGGAAGATACTATCGAGTCGATAATGACGGTCCCTCGATAAAAACCAGCAGCCATTTACGAATATTACCGATGTCGGCCGTCGGGGAATCACTACGTATATTTCACTTTTCACCCCGCCACTCCGTGAACCTACCGTAATTATTTGAAATAGCCGGGGGATGGGGGTAAAACATATCCTATAGGAATAACCTATGTACCTGTAACATGATGATATAAAAGTTTTTTTTAAGAAGAGCGAATATCTAAATGCTAAGTGGATGACCATTTAGCACATGAATGAATTTGAAATAAAGCAAAGTAAGTAATATTTAAAAAAGAGAGTAATACGAATATAATATTTTCGAAACAAGATCTATAGGTGACTATTTTGATTTGTTGTGTCATAATTATAGATCAATTATCTTTGACGAATTGTTTTCTTCGTATTGACTGTGTAGTATTTTCCATGCTGGCCTGGGAGCGAGAGAAAAATATAGAATGTGCCAGCTGCATTTCCTCCCGAGCATGCTGTAAAAATTAGCTAAGGGATTCGAGGGTTTCAGTAATTTGTAATTTAGTATTGTAATGTATTCAATATACCTACAAATCTATCTTAAATAACCCTCAAAACTTTGTCAGACGTGGCGGATTGACCTTTGTTTAGGTCGTTAACGCTCTGCCTACCCATACCCTATTTGGGATAAAGTCGTGATTATATGTATGTATGTATGTATCTTCCATATTCTAGTTATCATTTTAGTAACTGGGTTCAATCCTGAATTGTCAGCCTAAATGGATCCTGAAACAACATTGTGCCTACTAACTACCAGTTCAATGCTATTGATCATGTGGCTCAATGAAATATGAATGCCTTTGTACCTAAAGGGAAATTGACTGGCAATTTAGGGTCTGCCATAGCCATACTGCTTTGATATACGATGTTAATTGCGGTCTAGATGTAATTGTAGGTCTATCGTTTGTATCCTGAACACCTATACTTACTAAGAGTTACGTTATAATAATCCTTATACGCATAATAGAGACCTTTAAGCTGCGAAATTGGGAAAATTAGCGAAGAGCAAAGTGTACGTAGTATTGAATACACGTTGGAAATATACTTTACCCTTTATTGTACACACAGATATTCTTGAATTTAACTTAATCTAGATACATTATGTACAAAGGCGAGCTTGACTCAAAATATTTGAGTTGTCTTCCAGCTTACCGTGTGAGAGGAAAAAAATATAGTTAACAGCAGGCAAGAGTGTACGCAAAGACTATAGAAAGAATAAGCTACATATAAATATCCTTACATACATAAGTATAAATACTAACCAAATAATTATATAAATAATAATATATAAAAGTTCTTGATAAACAAATCCACCATTCGATAAGTAGAATCAAACCACTGTTAAATGCAAAACTAGTGATATACCACTATTGCACGACAGATAGTGTTGTTCCTCTTCGAACCATTTTCATCATCTAACAGTAGGTACAAAGGGTCTGTGTCTAGAACTAAGATGTAGTCCACCGTAGAAACTCAAGTCCTTCCTCAGGCAGGTTTACTGTAACACCTTATAAAATTGTGGGGATAACTATGAAAATTATATCCACTATTATATAGAAAAAGAAGCCCGATGGTGTAGTGGATAGGGCCGCTGCCTCCTGAGCGGGAGGTCGTGGTTCGAATCCCACCACGTACCAATGTGTTTTTCGGTTTTCGAATTTCATATGTACGTTTATTCGGCGCTTTTTCCGTGCTTCGGAAGGCACGTTAAGCCGTTGGTCCCGGTTAATATCGTTTAATACCGTAGATATTAGTCGTTTAAGCCATATCAGAGGCCAGTGCTAAGCATTGGCGGCTTGAAAACTCTGACCTAATCTAGGATTGGGTCTGGTTTCCCTTCTGGGTTGCGGAGGTCAGATGGCAGTCGCTCTGTGTAAAAATCAGTACCCTCGTTCAATCCCCTAGATTAGGAAGCCGACCCCGTGAGATACGGGATAAGGCTAAGGAGATGATGATGATATTATATAGAAAAAGAGTTTTCCCCACAGAAATCAATCTTCCTTCTTATAACGAAACTCGAAAACCAAAAGTCACTGGCTTTAGAAAGTTCTATAAAAACGTTTCGCGATGTGTGATAGTGGCAGGTAGCGACTGTACCTCTGGTACAATCAATCACAGAAGTGCTTATACGCTATGCGGGTTGCGTGCTAAAGCGCACTTCCGACTTATTATAGTATACCCTATGTAATATTATATTTGTATTGTATTACTACACTAGCTGTGCCCGCGACTTCGTACGCGTGGTGGTTATGATTTTAAACAACGATGTATTTTTTTGTTTTAAATTTTACATAATTATGATAGAATACAGTCTTATATTACACCTATGCGAGCATAGTACATTATAGTAGGTATTCTATGTACCTGTCTACTTAAATATGGAAGGAGTTGTGTTACCTAACGGTTGTTTCTTTGTTTCCATTTCTTTTTGTTTTGGGATCAATTAAATATATACAAATCATGATACAATTTTTTCGTTGAATTTGTCATAAAACTATTGAATATTTAAGATTATTTACAACTTACGTTTTTTAATAGACCAAAAGTTAACTTATGTATGGTGTATAGCTGTGCCCGAGAATTCGTACGCCCGGTTTGTATACATACAATACCATACAAAAACAAAGATCAGACAATGCGAAACACGCTTCCGCGCGTGGGCTAGCAGATCCCGTTCCTACGCGCGGAAAAGCGTTTTCAGTATGTTCGACATTGCGTGTTTTTCATACAAACTGGGGTACTTACTCAATATTAGAATGGTTTGTGTGATTATTTCTAACCTAGGCTGGACACCAGGTAATTACAAAAACTCAGTCAAATAAAAAATCCCTGTAAGACCGGTTCAAAACGATCAGATTTAAATTTTCTGCCTACCCTCTTAGTCAGGTGGCGTGATTATTTGTATCGTAACTTTCAGCTTACGTAATACTCAGTCGAACGAAAAAAGTTCCATCAAAATCGGTTATAAAGGACCGAAATAAAAAAGTTCCATAAAAATCGGTTAAGGAACAACCAAATTTAAATTTCCTACCTACCCCCTAAGTCAGGTAGCGTGATTTTAGGTATCCTAAGTTGCAACCCGGGTAACACACAGTTGAATAAAAAAAGTCCCATCGAAATCGGTTAAGTAGTTTTGGCGTGATGTGGTGACATACAGACAGACAGACAAAAATTAAAAAAAAAAACGTTTTGCTCTTTATATCGTAAATAATGCCTGCTGCAATTATTTTTTTGTAAAAATATTCAATGTACAGACACGACCATTCTAGAGATTTATTATATGTATAGATATAAAATTTATAACAGATAAGTAAAACCATTATAAATCACTTCTATGGGGTACCAACTCCAAACCTTTATTTTATTGAAAGGAATTAAATACTGAATTACTTATTGTTCGACACAGATTCCATTTAATTGTTTTCAATTTATCGTGAAGGAAGATAATGTCACTTGTCTTTTCACGAGTGCAAATCTTTTTAATTGATAGCCAATTATATCTTTCCCATTTATTCAAACAAGTACTAAGTTATTGTATTGGATTTCTCCATGAAGGTAGCGATACTAGCGAAGTGGCGCCCTCATTAGTAAAAAAATAATGTTTCACTAATAACGCAGAGCATCGAAAAACTAGTCCAACAGGATCAAGTTATAGTAATTAAGATAATTTAGAATCTTATAAATTAGAGATTCATAGCTTTTACACAACACTAACAGTTTTTCTTCCTGTTACTACAACGAACTATGAATCGTTAATTTATAAGGTTCTTAATTATATTAATTACTATAACTTGATTCTGTTTGACTGGTTTTTAGGATACGGATTGTAACTTGATATAACCTTAATATAATTATCCGTGATTTCTGATTTGCTGGCAAGATTTTATTGATCTAGGAACTGCCTTTTGTTCCCGATTCAAAGAAAAAATGTCCTTGAAATTTTTTACTTCGAAGTCAAAGATGGGCATTTTTTTTATTCCGTCTATAAAATTATGAAAGATCAGACAATTCAGAACACAAAAGAAATAAATTTCCTATTCCAGGCTTTGATTTGAAGATTGAGTTCGCAAGAAGATATTAACGGAATAAAAGCTAAGAGGAGAAGTAGATATATACCTCTAGGTACTTCCAAAGTAAACAGGAGCCCGGTGGTGTAGTGGACAGAGCAGCTGCCTCCTTAGCGAGGCTAGGGAGATGATGACTTTTAAAATAAACTAATACCTTGTTTTAAGTTTTTTTATAACTACACCATAAACATAATTTTGTTGGTAACCTGAGTATGATATTTATTAAAAAAACTTTTATCGATACGATTCATTAAGGTTACGAGTTAGAAATCGATTATAAAAGTAGGCCATCGATTATTATATACTCTATGATCGGAACGGCCCCCAAGAGAACGATCCTTGTTTGCTTAGAGTTGGCGCAGACCTACAGAAACCAGTTTCATAGAGCTAAAATTTACAAATGACAAGTAGTACGAGTATGAATAACTTTAGGGTAATAGGGAGATTATATTTAACATGCAGTGTATTGTAAATTGAATTGTACTTTAATTAACCGTTAAATAGAACTGGTCTCCCCCAGACAGTATTTTTTATTACGAACTCCCTGTAGCCCATATAAAGCTGTAGGATTAGACATAAAAACGTTATGGCCAATTAGAACACCCCAGCTAACATACAAAACTACTTCATATATAGAGTAATAAAGTAAAAAATTAATGAGCTACCACGTTGCTGCTATACATTCATACATATAATCGCGCCTTTATCCCTAATGGGGTAGATAGAGCGTAAACGAATGAAACAACGGTCGTTCCGCCACGTCTGACAAACTTTTGAGGGTTATTTAAGATATTATAGGTATATTGCTATAGTGACAGCTTGTCAGCCCATTGCCTAAATTGAGATATACTGAAACCCTCGAATCCCTTAGCTGGTTTTTACAGCATGCTCGGGAGGAAATGCAGATGGCTTTCTATGTTTTTCTCTCACTCCCAGTCCAGCATGGAAGAGAAGCTGTTCAACAGGTGTGTGTACCTAGTAGTTTTGAGCTTGCTATCTTTGAAGCTAAATATTTGACACTCATTGATTCAAATTTGTCATCTTAATAATGCTTTGAAAAGGATTTTGCCGGCGTTGCCTCGGTTCATCATCAAACACGAAAAATTGAGCCACTTGTATTGCAGATTGATTGCCGTCCATTAAATCCGCTGGCGTGCAAGTTTTGGGGCACGTACATACATAAAATCACGCTTTCATCCCTTACGGGGTAGGGGGGGCACGCTGGGCACAATATTAAGTGTGCCATGGTTTGCACTGTACCGCAAACAGAGTCCACATAGGAGCTAGTTGAAAATCGCCACCTGATCGTGTTCTCCTTATTTGAAGCCTATTTAAGAACTTCCAGATCGGCTAAGGTAGTTAATGTCAAGGAAAGAGATTCTCGGAAAGTATATAATGATCATTAGTTACGAAATCAATAGCGTTATTTATTGTATTAACTTTGCCTCGGCTCTGAGGCTGGCCGACACAAAGTTTCTGTTCTAGTAACATCGTTTGAAACTCCTTTCCTTATTTTAGCTGGTCTGCGCTGACTCTTATTTCTGGCTGGCAGTAGGCTTCATGGTGCCAATGGTATTTAGGTTAATTACCTCGCTCGATGACTCGCGAACTGGCGAACTCAGCGGTTTTATTGTTTGTAGAAATGTTCGTGGAAAATAAAAACAGCATAGAGAAATGATGTTTGGTTTTGTGATTACGTATTAAGGTTATTTTGTTTTTTATTTATACTACAATATTTATTATTAGTTTACTTATTTGGTGCTACATACATACATACATACATATAATCATGCCTTTATCCCGAATGGGGTAGGTAGAGCGTAAACGACCTAAACAAACGGCGTTCCGTTTTCGTCTGACAAAGTTTAGAGGGTTCTTTAAGATAGATTTGTAGGTATATTGCTGTAGTGGCAGGTTGTCAGCCTATTGGCTAAATTGCAATATATAGAAACTCTCGGATCCCATTGCTGATTTTTACAGCATGCCCGGGAGGAAATTCAGCTGGCACATTCGATGTTTTTCTCTCGCTCCTAGGCCAGCATGGGAGTAGTTAGATGATATCATTTTCAGCTTTCCAGCTATCTCAAAACCGCATATGGATTATAGGTATATAGTACCTATGCATAGCATTATCATGCAGTATGTTACAATTTAGCAAAGCAACTTTGTTTAATATACCCAGGTGTATTTTTAGGTGCAGAAAAAATGGAACAAAATAAAGAAAACTATTTTACAAAAAAAAAAAAAAAACTTTGTCTTCAAACGACAGACGAATCAAATACCGCACTCACATAATCTCAATTCGCTAATTTCATAACAGACATTCTGATGAAAAAAACACGTTCAAGAACTTAATGAAAGTAAAAAGTGGATGTTTATGAAATGCGTAGAATGGAGCGTCCCGAGGCGTGGTGGGCCCTAATTAAATTTTTGCAAATAAACTGTATTTCGCATGGAGGGTTCCATTTTTGAGGTTCCTGACGCTTTATGTGGTGAAGGCGTATTTGTGCTGCATTGCTGGCTCATCATCATAAGCGAGTGTCAGTGTCAGTCCACTGCTGGATATAAACATCTTCCAAGGCACGCCACTGAACCTAGTCTTCAGCTTCTTTTTTGCAACTATGCTGGAGCATGATTGCCAGCAACGAATCAGGAGGGTGTAGGGATCCACATGCATTTGTCTGTTTCGTTTACTGAGCAACCACTATCAGTTTGCGGGACGCTGTCCCTTATACCCCGTATAGTCGGGCCGATAACTTTGGTTCTCTGTAGTATCAGTTCGTTTCAAATCGTATCCCTCAGAGCTGTCTCTTCTCTTGTCTCCACTCAAAAGGTTAAACAAAAAAGAAACTATGTACTCGGCAATGCAACGCAAAAATGCCAGTGTTACATTCCCAGCTCAGTGTGCCAGCACCTTTACAGCGGCTTTTGTCTCTCAGTGGGCGTGACATCGAGCAAAATAAATAAACAGGAAAAATCACGGCTTTCGTAAATGAAAAATCTCAACAGCCTCAAAGAAGCTAATTTATTTATATTCGCTTTCCGCTCGCTGTGTTGATTATTCGGAGGATTCCAAGTTGAGGAGCGTCCACACAGAATTTTAATTATGGGATTTAGCATTCTTTGTAGAAAATATAGAATGGAATGTACTTTATTGCACTTAACAGGAAAATATAAATAGGCATTGACGAAAAAAGTGACACATATTTTGTAGCAAGTATTAAACTGACTATGGCTACGATTGCTCTACGATCGCTACGCCGTAGCAACTATCTACACGGCTACATTAAAATCAATGAAACTTCAACCATAGAACTTCATCTTTTCGCAGCAGCAGTGGTGCGAACCAGAAAACTTTTTATAGCCCAATAAAAACTTTATAAAATAATTTAACGTTAGAACTACGCCATATTACCTTAGCCGGTTCCCCCATTCATAACGTAATTACTGCCGAGTGCTTCCTTAAATAAATAAGGTCTTTTGTCATGCGGAACGAAGGGGATTTGTTTCGGGCTTCTAAAATGTTTTGTCAACCTCTGTCCGAGATAATGCTCAACAGGTACAGTCAGGGGTCGAAATAAATACATTATGACATTTACATGGCCTCTACTCGTAAATTCTAACAAAACAAATTCTTGACTAAAATATGTAGAACGTAACTTGCTATACTGAGCTTTTCATAGATTTTCTCAGGAGCATAAAAACTATTCTTTTTCATAGCTTTTTTTATCATAGTGGTTTAATGAAGTGTAAACTTTGTCGACCCAAATGAAAGCACGTTCCTTCCACTGCGTTTTAGTACTCATAAAGCCACGTAGTACCTATCTTTGAATTTTATGCCTTTACGAAGTTACACTTAGGCCACTGTCACAGTATCAGCGAGAGCGAAAACAAATAAAAACCGTGTGATGTGCGACACTATTGCGACAACCTGTTTGATAAATACTATATAATTTATACCTACAAATCTATCTTAACCCTCAAAACTTTGTCAGACGTGGCGGTTGCGACCTTTGTTTGGGTCGTTTACGCTCTGCCTACCCCATTAGGGATGAAGGCGTGACTATGTGTATGTGTGTGTATGTGTAATTTATACATTCTTCCATGCTGGATAGGGAGCGAGAGAAAAACTTAGAATATGCCAGATGCATCTCCTCCCGAGCATGCTGCAAAAACAGCTACGGGATCCGAGGTTTTCAGTATATTGCAATTTAGGCGATGGGCTGACAACCTGTCACTACAGCAATTTACCTACAAATCTATCTCTATTCTTTCTCTCTCTCCCTTTGCCTATTGACTGGCAAGGTGTGCATCATTATAATGCCTTTGTTAACTGACATTATATTTTGTTATTATTAAGAAATGTATTATTTTAATATTATTATTATTCCTTTGTTTAGGTTGTTTACGCTCTGCCTACCCCATTAGGGATAGAGGCGTGATTATATGTATGTATGTATGTATTATTTTTGCATGCTATTGTAAAAAAATAAACAAGTGATTCTAAATACCTTAATTTGTATCCTTACCTGCTATGTACCTTGTTTAAGAGCAAATACATGATTATCTTTTCTTAAATAACCCTCAAAACTTTGTTAGACGTGGCGGAACGACCTTTGTTTAGGTCGTTTTTGTTCTGCCTACCCCATTAGGGATAAAGACGTGACTATATGTATGTATAACTTATACAGAAAATCAAATGCAAACAATGTACAGTGCCACCCACATAACTTTTCAGTTGGCAATATTTATAACTAATATTTGGCTAGGTTACATTGACAGCGATTGAAGTCATGACAGCTATAATGGTGACATGACAACTGTACAGATATCCCGACCGCACTGTACCCAAACGGTGCAGACGTCACCACGCGAAACTTATGGCAGAACCCATGGGCAGAACATACAAAAAATATGACAAGCTTAAATGCGTTAAAAATATTGCGAAATACGTGTTTATCCTTTTCTCATAGAATGTCAAAATCCACTCCCACTAAGGGTGCTTTTGTAGCGGTCTGAATCCGTATCTGAATATTTCTGATTCGAATTGGCCTTCCTAGTAAATGTATGACAGCTTGCGCACCCATCCAAATCCGTTATATATGGAAATTTCACGGACTCAAATCGGATAAGAACCGAATACGGAGCAGTGCAAAACCGCCCTTACGCTGCAATCATGATCATACATACATACATATAGTCACACCTTTATTCCTAATGGGGTAGGCAGAGCGTAAACAACCTAAACAAGGGTTGTTCCGCCACGTCTGACACAGTTTTGAGAGTCATTTAAGATAGATTTGTAGGTAGATATTGCTGTAGTGACAGGTTGTCAGCCCATCGCCTAAGTTACAATATACTGAAACCCTCGGATCCTTTAGCTGGTTTTTACAGAATGCCCGGGAGGAAATGCAGTCGGCACATTCTATGTTTTTCTCTCGCTCCCAGGCCAGCATGGAAGAATCATCATGATCATGGCTTTAATCTCAGTTTGAAATTAAATTTCAATCGTTTCCGTTTCCCCTCTGGTTATAATTTAATGCGCGGACAGGATAGAATCCATAAAATCTAATGGGAAAATTCCACGGCGATGAGGCTCTAAAAGATTTATAATAGCAGCTTAAACTACGCTACTGCAGCTCTTAGCTTTATAACTGCTGGAATTGAAATACGCGTGTAGATTGAAGATACGAGTTTCGAACTTAATTATAAACTTTGGTCATTATTTATAGTGCTCTGAAATTTGTAAGTGATTAAGTTAATTCTGAACTAACTTCATATTTTTTTTTAGGACAATTTAATAAAAAAGAGTGAAGTAATTCCTTTGTGTTTATTGTACAATAATTTGTTCTAAGCTAAATCATAGCTGATATAAATCTTAAGAAAAAATATGTGTTATCAATATTGGCAACTATGTAAGAACTGGAATTTCATATGAAAGATTGTAAGGACCCAATATGATGTAGATACAATACAATATTAAATTATTTATTGCACAAAGAAACACATACAATCGAAATAAAAAGGAACAAACATGACAGTACAATATAGGCGGCCTTATTGCTAAAGTAATAATTTCTACCAGGCCACCTTTGGGTTAAAATATTGTACAAGCAGAAAGCGGAATACTGCAAATTACTACATATAATACTTAGACATATTTACTCACATACGTACATACTCTCACGCCTGTATCCCTAATTGGGTAGACAAAGCGTCAACGTACCAAATAAAGGTCGTTCTGCCACGTCTGACAAGTTATGTGGGTTGTTTAAGATAGATCTGTATGTTGCTGTAGTGATAGGTTGTCAGCCCATCGCCTAACTTACAATATGTTGAAACCCTCGAATCCCTTAGCTGGTTTTTACAGCATGCCTGGGAGGAGATGCAGCTGGCACAATATTTTTATTTTTCTATCACTTCCAGACCAGCATGTAAGCTTATTCACACACTATTAAATAAATCTTTCAATAAAATAAGTATACTGATATAGACACGTAATCTGCGCTGCAACAGTTACTTGCTTTACATCATCATTATTTTAAGTATGTGTCGTATTTTAAAAAAAAAAGTGTGCTGTATTTAGAAAATATGAATATGTTATGTTGTTTTTTAAGTTAATTAAGTTTTTTGTTTTGTTTTATTAAATTAAGGAGGAATGTGCAGTGCCAAGACAAACCTTTTTAAGGTTTATTGGTACTAAGAATTTGATGTCTGTAGAATCTTTTATATGTGAAATAAAATAAATAAATAATAATAAATCTACCATTTGAGTTTGACTAATAGTACACACATACATACATATGATCACGCCTTTATACCTAATGGGGTAGGCAGAGCGTAAACGACCTAAACAAAGGTTGTTCCGCCACGTCTGACAATGTTTTGAGTCATTTAAGATAGATTAGTACGTATATTGCTGTAGTGACAGGTAGCCTCGTTCAATCCCCTAGATTAGGTAGCCGACCCCGTGAGATACGGGATAAGGCTAGGGAGATGATGATGATGATTGCTGTAGTGACAGGTTGTCAGCCCATCGCCTAAATGACAATATACTGAACCCTCGGATCCCTTAGCTGGATCTTACAGCATGCCCGGGAGAAAATGCAGCTGGCACATTCTATGTTTTTCTCTCGCTGCCAGGCCAGCATGGAAGTAGTACTAATAGTATTCTTGCATAAAATATGATTATATATGCTTGCAATGCACGATATTCTAAACTAAAATAATAGCTAAAAAACAGTCGGTACAGGAAAAGCATACAACGATACATTTGCTTCACAGTACGAGGTTTTTGCGGCTGTCTGTCATGGTTTTTGTGAGTGGAGTGGGCGTTCCACAAATCGGAGTAATAGTTAGTGTTTAACTAAGTTTTATATAGAGCCTTATCAGGATTTTCAGGACACCCGTTGTAACTAACTATCGGCTCGTATTTACGAAGTAATATCAAGATTGAGAGATATTAAGTGTAAATTTACATATATACATATAATCACGCCGTTATCCCTAATGGGATAGGCAGAGCATAAACGACCTAAACAAAGGTCGTTCCGCTACGTCTGACAAGTTTTGTGGATTATGACAGATGATATAAGTATTATATTGCTATAGTAACGGGTTGTTAGCCCATCGCCTAAATTGCAATACACTGAAACCCTCGGATCCCTTAGCTGGTTTTTACAGCATGCCCGGGAGGAAATGCAGCTGGCACATTCTATGTTTTCTTCTCGCTCCCATTTCAGCATGGAAGAAATTAAACAGATAGATTGTAAATTTGACGGGCCGTTTTGTACTGACATGTCATTTCGGACTGAAATTTCATTACAAACTCAAATTCACTAAGTCAGTCTCAAGAGTTGATTATTCATATATAGTTTTAGTTCGTAACAAAAATGTCATTTCAGTATAAAGTGGCCTGTCAAATATTTCTTTCATGCTGGCCTGGGAGCAAGAGGAAAACATAGAATGTGTCAGCTGCATTTCCTCCCGCGCATGCTGTATAAACCAGCTAAGGGATCCGAGGGTTTTGGTATATTGTAATTTAGGCGATGGGCTGACAATCTGTCACTACAGCAATATACCTACAAATCTATCTAAAATAACCCTCAAAACTTGGTCAGACGTGGCGAAACGACCTTTGTTTAGGTCTTTTACGCTCTGCCTACCCCGTTAGGGATAAAGGCTTGATGTTATGTATGTATGTTAAATCTACATAATATTAATGCTCTCAATCTTGAGGTCGCTTCAAAAATGTAAGGCTTATGTATTTAACCACAGTCTAATCAAAATTATATCCAGATTTTATTTAATTTTAGTTCAACATACATATAATCACGCCCTTATTCCTAATGGAGTAGGCAGAGCAATAACGACCTAAACAAAGGTCGTTCCGCCACGACTGACTAGTTTTGAGGGTTATTTAAAATGGATTTTTAGGTATATTTCAGTAGTGACAGGTTGTCAGCCCATCGCTTGAATTTCAATACACTGAAACCCTCGAATCCCTTAGTTAGTTTTTACAGCATGCCCGGAAGGTGATGCAGCTGGCACATGGAAGCAATATAATAGTTCAAACCAGTTAAAAATAGCAATAAAAAGAACCAAGAATGCTTATATCATAAACCCCAGTATATTCCCTGGTCTTCTTCTTCTGTCGAGTGGGTATCGAGTCTATCGACCCGATGAACCCTGGTGTCAGTTTTTAAACCGCCTAGTAGCACAATTATCAGGCCTCTGACATGGTTTGAGTAACGAACACTATCAAAGACAGCGACCGGGACCGACGGCTTAACGTGCCCTCCGAAGCACGAAATCTTTTTCTTTTCGGACAATCAGGTGATTCAGCCTGCAATGTCCTAACCAAACTGGGGAAAAATTCACAAAGTGATAAATTCTCAAATAACAACTTTGTGTTTCCCCCCTGGGAATCGCACCCAGGACCTTCGGATCGGGAGTCCATGGCACTAGCCATTAGACCACGGAGGCAGGCAGAGGTATTCACTGGTGTAGTAGTTTTTATCGCGTGTAGCCGTAATACGTCGCGATTCAGGTTCGGCGCACGTTGCCGGCTGATGGGCTCATAAAATTTAACGTGGTTCCGTACATCCGCAAATCCGTTGAACGGTATATCCGTAGATCGAGCGCTTTACCACTAGGCGGCACGTCCACGGCAACGGTACGGTAACGGTGATGATATCGCGGAAGAGACAACGTATGAAAATTGATTAAACTATATGGCACGCTTTTCTTCTTGCCGGCACTGCAACGGCGTTGAATTCCCCCGGCACCGTCGCCGGTCTGCCAAATTGCATTATATTTTGTATACGTACGTAACTTCCGCGTGTGTGCGTGCGCTCAGAGTGGATATAGCCCAGCACACGCACACCGTCAATGATATTATCTATAACCCGGAGGTCCTGGGTTCGATTTCCAGGGGGGGAACACAAAGTTGATATTTGTCAATTTGTAATTTTGTGAGGTTTTCCCTAGATTGGTTACGACATTGCAGGCTGAATCACCTGATTGCGAAAAGAAAAAAGGATTCGGTGCATCGGAGGGCACGTTAAGCCGTCGGTCCGGGTCGCTGTCTTTGATAGTGGTTGTTACTCAAACCATGTCAGAGGCCTATTAGCTGTACTACTAGGCGGTTTTGAAAAACTCTGACACCAAGGTTCATTGGGTCGTTGGACTCGAGAATCCGCTCGCTAAGAAGCAGAAGAATGATATTATCATTTTATTGGGAAAACAGAGCCACGGTATCGTGATGATAACGTTATTGTGCCGTTGCCGTGTAGTGACGTGGCCGAGAAAATTGAACCTCTGGAGCCGTTTCGCCGATGTAGCTAACATTATTTTGATCGACGAGGAATTCTTGCTTCGGAGATAGAGTAAAAGAATTCTGGACGTCTGAATTTTCCGAATGAATGACCCTGTTCGGCAAAGAATGTGTGCGCATATTCGAGAATCGGAAATACTTTGAAATCTTCAATGAAGGGATAAAATATTGGATCCACACCAAAGTTACTTTAACTTTTACGTGAATATTTGAGCCGGCGAAACGTTCGAATAGTCAAAATATTATGAATAATAATAAAATTGATTTATAATATAAAAATGTAAATAGATGGTTGATTTGTTGTAGGTTGTTAATACAAAAGAAACTGATTTGATAATACATAAGTATTTGAGTGACCCAGATAAAAATACATTTTTGAAGTCAATATGGGTTGTTTGAGTATCTTTCAGTGGCGTTAATGGCGACTTCCTGCCCTTAATTCAATTTGTGATAAAGCACCGGTGGCGATCGGGCCTAAGTGTTACCCTCATCAGTAAAAAAATCATAATTCACTTAAACCGAGTGAATCGCAAAAGCGGTCCAACAGATTCAAGTAATAATAATGAAGAAAATTTAGAATCTTATAAATTAGCGATTCATAGTTTGTTTTATTTTATTTTATATTTCCAGGAAAACCAACAGCTATTAATATAAGAATACTTAAAATTAATACAAGACAGAAAGCCAATTACAGGTTTTCACCAATAGAATTGTTGTAGTAAGTAGAGAGCCCGATGGTGTAGTGGATAGGGCCGCTGCCTCCTGAGCGGGAGGTCGTGGTTCGAATCCCACCGAAACCAAATCGCTCTGTGTAAAAACCAGTACCCTCGTTCAATCCTCTAGATTAGGAAGCCGACCCCGTGAGTACGGGATGAGGCTAGGGAGATGATGAGTTTGTTGTAGTAACCGGAAGAAAAATTGCGAATAACGGCCACCAACGGCAATTTTATTACTTGAGTTTGTTTAACCGAATTTTCTATTCGTTGTATTTTTAGTGAGTTATAATTTTTTTACTGATAGGGAGCGCCACTTATCATCTTTAGTCACCTTAAACTATTTTACGTTGTATGAAATGATTTTTACAAAATTTTATGGCAGTGACATAAATTCCCATAGAAGGCACTAGAAAATAGAGAGCTATAGTCTAGTAGTTTACTAAAGTCATTACAGCGCGGACTGTTTACGAACTGCACACCAGCACAGAAGAACATTCTGCAGTCCATTTATTATCGCACTGCATTACCCAGTAATCTGCAAACAGCAAACAATGGCGCCACGCCCTCTAGCGGACGACCTGGGAAACTAATCTGAGATAATTTTGAAACAATAATGTAGCATTTTAGTTCAATTGCCGTCTCGGAATATCAGCTTATTGGTTTCAGTACAAGATAAGTCTACTACCTCTTCTTTTAATATAATAAAATATTACAAAAAAAAAGTAATTTATACTTGCGATTGTCGGTACTTGGTGAAACTCCATATTTATAATGTTGTTATTAAAAACACTTAGTAAAACCGGTAGGATTAAATTAAAATTATATTAAGTGAAACAAGTACAAGTGTTTTTAATAACAACATTACAAAAAAAAAGTCACTTCAATGCTGGGTTGGGAGCGAGAGAAAAACATAGAATGTGCCAGCTGAATTTCCTTCCGGGTATGCTGTAAAAACCAGCTAGGGGATCTGAGGGTTTCTATATATTGCAATTTAGGCGATGAGTTGTCAACCTGTCACTATAGCAATATACGTAAAAATCCATCTTAAATAACCCTCAAAACTTTGTCAGACGTGGCAAAACGACCTTTGTGTAGGTCGTACACGCTCTGCCTACCCCATTAAGGATAAACGCGTGATTATATGTATGTATGGTAGTAGACTTGTCGGATACTTAAACCAGTAGGTTTATTTTCCGTGACAGCTAATATTAGAATTATTCTTGTTAAAGCAACTATTCGATATATTTTTGTATAACAATAACAATGACATGATTTATAATATATGTATACATATGCGCTGCAGGTTATAATTATATATATACTCTAAATTACTTTTTATTGTTTATTTTTTGTTCTAACTTTGTTATTTATTTATTAGGGTAAAATTTTGCACCTGCCTTGTCATTTCCACATGCCCTAAGGTAGACTGGTAGATAAGTCTGCCTGCCTTTGGCGTTAAGTCCGCCCATGTAACATTTTTCTGCATAAAGTTAAATAAATAACAAAAAGGTTAACCAATATACTTCGTTAACAAGATTGACTTTTCTCTTATGATATCTTATTTAAGCCTACCTAACGAAATAGGTAAAGACAGATTTTAATAGGCCTAAATCCGATCAATTACGAAAATAAACTTTACAGGCCAAAATTGCTTGGTTCTGCATTTATTACTTGAAGTTCAAGGTTCAAACGACAATTTACCAAATCGTTAAAATGATTAATGTCTGCTAGCCTCATTTGGCGAACTACAAATCACTTGCTGTCATCTCTACCCCACCAAACATAATGTTGAACCGACCAAAGTAATTTTTTGCTTGATTGTTCGGCCAGGCAAGGAGGCAAGGAAATGTGGGCTAGATTCTTAACCATTTGTACTTGAACTAGTATTACATTTGTCCTTTACATACATACATACATATAATCACTCCTTTATCCCTAATGGTGTAGGCAGAGCGTAAACTACCTAAATAAAGGTCGTTTCGCCACGTCTGACAAAGTTCTGACGGTTATTTAAGATAGATTTTTTATATTGCTGTAGTGACAGGTTGTCAGCCCATCGCCCAAATTACAATATACTGAAACCCTCAGATTTGTCCTTTCCACTTCAATAAATAGTGAAAAAGAACATCTCAATTTACTATTGATTACATACATACATACATAAAATCACGCCTTTATCCCTTACGGGGTAGGTACTATTGATTAACGTTGTGTTTTTATGTTACAATTTTTTTAAAGCTGTTATTGGACTTCGTATTATAAAATTGATCATTGAATTTCTTGTTTTGATAAATTATAATAAGACACACAAGACAAACAAAACTATTATTTTTTCTTATTAAACAACAACGTTATACGAAGTCGTGTTACGTTTCAACGGTTTCAACTAAACTAGTTTATTTTTCTTAAACTACTACAAGATATAAACCAAGACACTTTTCTTCCAACATAACATTTTCATTTTTAAACCGTCATCTACTTTTTAATTTTTCTCACTTCCGCGTCCTACTTTTCTAGTTTTAGCAGTTTTCAATTTCCACTGAATAAATGCTCCTTCTTTAAACTCAGAGAGTACTAACGAGATAATTTCTTTTATTTTAATCGTTTTCCTTGGTAATATTTTCTTGATTAATATTTATTTGATCTTTCGGATACCTACAATTATTTGTTATATCAAATTTATTTAGTAAAGAAGGTTCGTAGATATTTTACATCTCACAATTTGGCATTGTGCTGTTTGTATTTGACATTAAATTAGAGGTAATTAATTTAAGAAGTAAAATATTTGATGTCAACTATCTTTTGTGATTGCCAATCTTCTTTACAAACTTCGAACGAATTTCCTTTCATAACACAAACAGCAGTAAATGAGTTTTTAATTTCATCTAAACTTATCGTCCTCATTATAACCGTATAATAACAAGCTTCCGTCTTGTAAATAGTTCCATATTACTTGGTTAATTTAAACTACGTGCCTCCTGCATAAGAGGTTGCACAGACGAGCGATTTGTATTTACTACTTCTTGTGACAGTCAGTAAACAGTCGTTAGTAAATAAAACGGAAACCTTGTTCTTGACGGGCCAGATAATCAGGTAATTTAGTCTGAATTGTCCTAACAAACCAAAAATCTTACAGAGGGATGAATTATTTAAAATATCTACCTCTACTTAATATATAGTAAAAATTTAATCTACGATCTTTGGGTCAGGAGCACAAGGCTGCAAATAGCCGCGCAACTGTCAGCGTTTATTGGTGACCTGTGTCATAATATTTGTCGCACTTGTAGCAACCACAACATAGACTAGTTTTTTTATTATTATCTGTAACTTTCTTTGTGCGTGAATTCAATAAATCTTTTTATTATTATTATTATTTTATGGACGGTGGCCGACAGACAGTCGCTCGTCTGTATAAGCCCTTACCTACTATGCAATGTTCCCTCAGGGTCTTGTTGAAAATCGTACGTGCAAAAATTAAGTACGTGACCCCAAGTGACCTACCCAAGGCTTAAGTTAGTACCGTTTCAGTTTTTCTTCTGGTGAAAATGGGTTTTTAATTTGGTGGGAATTGGGTCAGGTCTGCAGTCTAGTGCCTAGTTTGTGAAAATTCCTTGAAAATAAGCTAGCATTAAATTTTAAATTCATTGGCAGGTATATATTGAATACTTCTTTTGTTTATACTGTTTAAATTGGCAAGCTCTTATTAATTACTTTATTGATAGAGGTGTCAATTCGGAAAGCACATTTAATTAACACTGTCACTTTCCCCAAGTCGAAATATGAAAGACATACATATAATATTACAAATAAAGACCCAACTTTAAAACGTTGACTTCACAATTCTATTGATATCAAATTGATAGTTACTTTGAAATAAAACTCTACGTGTTTTTTCCAAGATGGCCGTTCGCTCGCGCTGCTCCTTCATTATCATACTCTTAACGTTATGGACGTTGTTTGATAAGTTTAATGGACCAAAGCCCGTCTTTCATCTCGAACAACATTGTGAAATCAGGCAGCGCATTAAATTATTTTCCAAAGTTTTGCCAACGCCAACAAACAAGGGTATACATTAGCGTAAAATCTGTATTCTTCTTGTTTGTCAAAGCCTAATTTAAATGCTTATACTATTGTTCCAAATTTATGTCAATTTAGATTAGCTATATCCATCCCTTTTCTTCAGGTTGGTGTCGAAAAAGCCAATTAAGGAGTTTGCCTATTCAATTCAAAGTATTACGATGATCGGACCTTAGACGACCACGTGAGCCCAGTTAAAATGAGTCGACTTCACATACAACCATTGAATTTCTTCGCAGGTTTCCTCATAAAAGCCAAATGTAGAGTGTGCCTATTTCGCAGCAGAACTCCCTGTAACTGTAATATGTACAGTGCGCTGGCCAACCCATCTGCAAAACATGGCGAGTATGGTAATTACTCCCTATGTCCCTAATATCCAGTAGTGGACTAATTTCAGCTGATTACGTATATTATAAGGAGTTACAAAACAATATAGAATTTTACATAACGTCTTTACGTTACGACACACGTGGTAAAAGGTGCCTTCGCCACGTCTGACAAGACAAGTGACGGCAATTTTAGATCGTAGTCTGTATCGCTATCATTTCGGAGTGTACTAGTTCATTTTAATCTTCAAACATTATGAGAATGTTACTTTATAAAAAGCCCCTCTATGTCAGAATCTCCTGCCTTACAACTTAGTGAGAAGGAGTTGTCTGAAAATTAGCGTTGTATGGAACCGCAACGTTCCATACAAGGATGAGACCTTGGACAAGGCTGAGACAACTCATTTGTTTATGTGAGCATATGTAATGTATTAGTTCTAGTCTATGAAACTGTTCTTGTAATTTTGGCAATAAAATATTTTTTTATTTATTATTTACTGCCTTCAAAGCCAAATGCCCTTTGGTTTAGTTTGTATACTCTTAGTGACAGGTAGTCAGCCTATTGCCTACATAAGAAAACACTAACCCTCAAAATTAAAGTTTAAGTAACAGTTAACCATAGATACCTATATGTATGGTTAACTGTTACTTAAATTTTCATCTCAGTCGCGGCCAAAAATCCCATACAATATTGATAAGTCTAATGGATCGCCCGACAGTAGCTTCCTTTCATCAACATTGTAGAATCAGTTGCATGACATTGTTGCCCAAAGTTCGAACAACAAAGAAGACTTAAGAAGCGCTGTGTAAAAGCACAGTTAAGTATTAAGTGAGTTATTCAAGCATTTAAACGAGAACCAACGTAATAATCAAATTGATGTTCATATTTTACAAATTAGCTGACATTTACAACCGATGTTAAGTGAGTTTCCTAATTTGTTTATATTTCTACAAATTTCCCACGCTTAACATAGTCATGCATAAATAGCTTAATTACAAAATGTGCCTGCTTACTTCCCAATTTGAATAGGCTTTTGTAGACTTATTTATACATACATACATATAATCACGCCTTTATCCCTAATGGGGGAGGCAGCGTAAACGACCTAAACAGAGGTCGTTTCGCCACAACTGACAAGGTTTTGAGGGTTATAAAAGATAGATTTGTAGGTATATTGCCATAGTGATTGGTTGAGAACCCATTGCCGAAATTACAATATACTAAAAACCTCAGATCCCTTAGCTGGTTTTACAGCATGCCCGGGAGGAAATGCAGCTGGCACATTCCATGTTTTTCTCTCGCTCCCAGTCCAGCATGGAAGTGTAGACTTATTTATGTCTGTCTATAACGGCGGCAGTAGGTATGAGTCTAGATCGGCTGTAAAAGCTATCACGCACGTCTGCTACGGGTGAACACGCAAACTGCTACTTAACATAGCCAGTGCTGACGGCTACGACATAGCGGTATGCACTGGCGTAAGCAAAAGCGTACCACATCTCTAGGTCTTTCGCATAGCACAAATTATTCTACGTTTTTGACTACTTTGTAATATACCAGGACTAAGGGACAGCGTCCCGGAAAATGATAGGGGTTGCCTAGTCAACGGAACTAAACAACTGTCAGCAAGATTTCTTCCAAAAAGTAAAAAAAAATGATCTTCCCATTCAAAATGACCACCTCAATTAGAAAATTTGTATAAAAAGCATTTCTTTTTTCGCTTCCTGAAAAAAAAACCTGTTTATAGTTGTTCAGTTTCGTTGACTGAACAACTCCTATCAGTTTGCGAGACGCTGTCCCGTACACCTGGTTACAGCCCATTTCTAAGATAAGATAAAATAAGATATGATAGATCTTTATTGTTAACTGTGTTGTTAGATGGTACAATAAGGAACAATGGTATCAGCAGTTTGCCATTTTCAGGCGTACAATAATAAGCATAGTAATATAATTCGACACTCGACAGAATAAGAAGAACACACAACTCTGGACTTAAAGCTAAATATTATGAATTAAGAACATGTTGTCTACATGTTTCGCGAAGCACAATGATCCTTCGATTTTATACCTACGACTTTGAATTGATGTACCTACCTATATTTAGGTTCCTAATTACGAAGCGATCTCAAACTTGAGAGCAGTATTAAGTATGGATTTGACAGGCCAGATTGTACTGAAATGCCATTTCTGATACGAACTCAAACTCGCTGTCACGATAAGCGCTGATTATAAATACAGGCTTTGGCTTTTATTACTCGTTTGAAAACTGGCTTGATTATTTGAGCAATACTGAAAGATAGTGATTAAAGATACCTAATACCTATACCTATTAACAAATATGTGTTATTTTTCAGGTAACTACCTATTGCCAGCTCCTTCATATACTTACAACTTACGTATTGGTAAGACGACTTTTTTTTTTACATAAAATGAATATTTGTTTAAGACTTTTACGCTTTTTACACATTATAAATGTTTAAGACGGGTATTTTAGCGCGTATGACATTTATATATATGTATATATTTTAATCTTTATTAAGAAAAAAAGGCTTTTATCGCAGCCATGACATTTATAAATCGATAAATACCTTTGCAACTCGTAGCCGAAACGTCGAGCATGAAAGCTACACTACAAAAGCCAAAAAGGCATAAATTTTAGCGATTTCAAAGCATACCGCATCCCGCAAACTGATAGGGATTGTTCAGTCAACGAAACTGTACAACATTCACCAGGAAATTCTTTCAGGATATAAAATTCGATCAGACAATTTGTATGGAAAACCAAATTATTTTTTCATTTCCTGCAAAAGAGTTAACCTGCGCATAGTTGTTCAGTTACGTCGACTGGGCATCAGCCTATCAGTTTTCGGGATGCAGTCCCTTACACCCGGTATACAATTCAACAACGCGATACACCTTCCTTCATTGCACCATCTTGCACTATCACGTACACTTAGCCACATAAATAGATAACACAATGCACTCATGTTACTCAATAGATCAAGGTACAGTCAGCTACGACTAAGTTTACACTACAATTAGTCTATGTGGTCGGTTTGGCTTAGAACCGTTAGGTCATTGCCAATAGTAGTGATCGGGTTCAATAGTATTATAGTGCTGGTGGAACTGCTCTAGAATTGTCGATAGTGCGAAGTTTAATATTCAAATTCTGTCTATAGCATCGCTACTACTGAGTCACAACTTTGTCAAAACTTTGCCAGACGTGGTGAAACGACATTTGTTTAGTTCGTTTACGCTCTTCCTACCGCATTTGGGATAAAGGCGTGATTATACGTATGTATATATGTGCTACTGAGTCACTGAATAATTTATTACACTCACTGTTGTGCTGTGATTAGTGTATTTAACATCTTATAAGTACACGAAGAGCTTTCTTAACTGTGGAATAAGTGGAGCTTTGTGACTTAGTATTTAAATGTTTATTTATTTATTTATTTATTTATTTAACAGTTTATTGTACACAATAAAATACAAAAAACATATACATATAAAACAAAAACACAACAGGCACAGCTTATTTCTAAAACGAAATCTCTTCCAGCAGACCTAGGCTAGTGAAATAGCATTCTGAGAGGCAGATACGACGTGCACAATAAAAAATATTGAAAACAATAAATTATAATTTACTTATAATTATCACAAAATTACACACAAATATTAAATATATGCCTATAGTAGCTTGTGCTAAATAACACACACACACACACATATAATATTTATACTTATAATAGATTATGCTAAATGTCTATGTCTGTGATGATAAGAAATAAGTAAAATTTAAAGTTAAGTCGATATCGATGTCTGTTTATCAAGCTCTATCGATATAAATGTCTCTACGAGTACTATTGATCAGCAGCACTGCCTTTAACTAGGCTATATCAGTCATTCTAAGCTACTGTTTTGGATTGAATTACACAATATTCCGAATTGTATTTTTCATAGGTAATTCGGTATGAAGCAATAATACTTTATACCCAAAGAATAAGATAGACAGTTGTGGCTAGGGAAAGAGCAGGCCCTGTATACCCTACAGTGGGTAAAAAAAGGGTTGAAATTATACAAACATATAATCACGCCTTTAGGGATAAACAGGGTAGGCAGAGCGCAAACGACCTGATCAGAGATCGTTCCGCTACCTGTGACAAAGTTTTGAGGATTATTTAAGATAGATTTGTAGGTATATTGCTGTAGTGACAGGTTTCCAGCCTATCACCTAATTTGCAATATGCAGAAACCCTCGGATCCCTTAGCTGGTTTTCACAGCATGCCCGAGAGGAAATGCAGCTGGCACATTCTATGTTTTTCTCTCGCTCCCAGGCCAACATGGAAGAGGGATGAAATTATACGTAAATGATGTTGATGAAAGTCACAAGAAAGCCATTTCATTGTGTAACACACACACACACATAATCACGTCTTTATCTCTAATCCCTTTATGTAGTTGACAGAAAATGCTCTACATACTACGAACAGTTTAAAAGTGTCAAGGACGGAACCTGGACTACAGCTTACCATGCAATCTCGTTTATATCCCGTATCCACACGTAGCCATCACGTGACATGATCACAAGCTGACCAAACTTCGCCCACATTTTGCTAGCTAACGAAGTTACATACATACATATATTCACGCCTTTATCCCTTATGGGGTAGGCAGAGCGTAAACGACCTAATCAAAGGTCGTTCGGCCACGTCTCACAAAGTTTCGAGGGTTATTTAAGATAGATTTGTAGGTATTGCGTTAGTGACAGGTTGTCAGCCTATCGCCAAAATTGCAATATAGGTACAGAAGCCCTCGGATCCCTTAGCTGTTTCGTACAGCATGCCTGGGAGGAAATACAGTTGGCACATTCTATGTTTTTCTCTCGCTTCTAGTCCAGCAAGGAAGTCCGAAACCTAACGAAATTGGCCGGCAAGATTGGTCAACACTGGCCAAAATGCAATGTGCTCTCACCCCTATCGCCATATTTACATAGGGGTCAGTGAACTCGGTCGCTTCGGCTGTGTGTGATGTTAGTGTGAATGCACACTGTATTGCCACGCTGTTTGGTTTCGGTTTGATTACTTTGTTGGTACTCGTAGTTGAAGCTTTGATTTATCTATGAAATGTAATTTAAAGTAAATAAAACGTGATAAAACTATCATGCATGAGCTTATATTAAAAACTTTTGATATATTTGTGTACGCTTTGCCTACCTTTCTTCCGTGCTGGCCTGGGAGCGAGAGAAAAACATAGAATGTGCCAGCTGCATTTCCTCCCAGGCATGTTGTAAAAACCAGCTAAGGGATCCCAGGGTTTCTGTATATTGCAATTTAGGCGATGGGCTGGCAACCTGTCACTACAGCAATATACACAAATATATCTTACATAACCCTCAGCACTTTGTCAGTCGTGGCGGAACGTCCTTTTTTTTTTAGGTCGTTTACGCTCTGCCTACCCCATTAGTATGTATATATGTATGTTTGCCCACCTCACTAAGGATATAGGCGTGATTTTATGTATGTATGAAATTTTTTTTTTATTAATGAATTTGATTTTACAGTGCAAAAACATAGCACATGCATTTAAAAATATTACTGCTATAAACTGAACTTAAAATTAAAGGTAATATAACGATTTTCAGGTGCAATAACACACGTTTTTATATTTCCCCCTATGAAAGGGTAAAGAAATTCCAAAAACCTTTTTTATGTCAGTAAAACCTTCTAGCAATTTGTAAGTACTGCACCCAACAACCATTATTATTAAGAAATAAACAATTTTACGACTCAATTTGTAATAAACTAACTTCGAAGTCGCAATAAAACTAAAACCTTAAAACGACTAAAGTCAGACGTAAACGTTTTATGAGCAAAGTGTTTTTATTTATTCCAGTACAGTCAGCTGAGGTACTGCCTCCGTGGTCTAGTAGTCACAATCCGAAGGTCCTGGGTTCGTATCCCAGTGGGGAACCACAGAGTTGATATTTGTCAATTTATCATTTTGTGAGATTTTCCCCAGTTGGGTTAGGACAATGCGGGCTGAATCACCGGATTGTCTGGAAGAAAAAGATTCCGTGTTTCCGTAAACACGTTAAGCCGTCGGTCCCGGTCGCTGTCTTTGATAGTGGTCTTTACACAAATCATGTTAGAGGCTTATTAGCTGTGCTATTTGGCGGTTTAAAAACTCTGACACCAGGGTTCATCGGGTCGATTGACTCGATACCCACACGACAGAAGAAGAAGCTGGGGTACGTTTCGAAAAACTACTATATACAAGTACAATGTACATTGCGTAGCCAGTAAGTCAAATAATCCTCCAGGCATTAAGCCTTAGCTTAGGGGGTGTTTTAATATAACTACGTGGTAACGATACAGAATCAACACATCAAAAATATTTCAAAATATCGTATCCAAACATATTTTCCCTTTTACAAAATATCCAGTTTTGTCAGATCATTACATAGTATAAAACAAAGTCGCTTTCTCTGTCCCTATATCCCTATGTATGCTTAGATCTTTAAAACTACGCAAAGGATTTTGATGTGGTTTCTTTTAATGGATAGAGTGATTCAAGATCAAGGTTTATATGTATAATACATGCAAAATATAGTAAAGAAACACTGATGGTTTTCGTGCGAAGCCGGGGCGGGTTGCTAGTATATTATAAAATGAATACATTTTTTTACAAACATATTTTATGCGATCCTTTGTTGATACCAAAACACTCTCTGAATTATGGCACCCAATAAAATTAACAAATGTATTTTATAGCTAACTGACTACGCAATGAATTTATATCAAATTGTGCCTATATTGTAGTGTTATAAAATAAAACGTGCCCCTTGCCCTGCTGAGTGAATTTATCCTTCGCCTCAAGGCTGCATAAGAAAGTCTATGATGTCTGCTCCGAAGAACGTGACAGTTTTCCTAATCGGTCACTCCTAGCCTAGCGTACTTCTAGGAACATTTTAATATGGGTCGGACAGTATTAAGAGTTAAGTGGAAGGAAAGTAGGTTAGAATGAATTAATGACTAGCATATTTTCATACTCTAAAATCTAAATTCTTCCATGCTGGCCTGGGAGCGAGAGAAAAACATAGAATGTGCCAGCTGCATTTCCTCCCGGGCATGCTGTAAAAACCAGCTAAGGGATCCAGGGGTTTCAGTATATTGTAATTTAGGCGATAGGCTGTCAACCTGTCACTACAGCAATATACTTACAAATATATCTTAAATAACCCTCAAAACTATGTCAGACGTGGCGGAACGACCTTTGTTTGGGTCGTTTACGCTCTGCCTACCCCATTAGGGATAAAGGCGTGATTATATGTATGTATGTATGTAAAATCTAAAAAAAAATAAAGTTCATTAGCTCCAACTGCGTAGAATACAAAGTGAGTTTTAATAGTTTAAATCGTTATAGATCTTAAATAATTATTAAAAACGAAAACTGTTGTTAGAAAACTCGAATCATTTCTAAATACCTATTTAATGATACCCCACTCGACATAGTTTGTCGACTTTATTTTTTTTCCATTATTACAAAATAGCGTCCAATTGTCGCCGTATTGATTTTTTGACAAAATCATGTCTTTAGCGACACTAGTATGATTGAGACGAATCGATTGACGAAAGAATAATTAAAATCGGCCCACGCTTTTGGTATCTAGAGTGCGACAGATAAACAAACATACATACATACATAGATATGCTGATAAACACATTACCTCCCTTTTGCGTTGCGCAGTCGGGTAATAAACAAGATCAAGATCAGAAGTTGGTGTTGCTAGGAAATTTTACTATGATTGCTACGCCGTAGCTATTTTGCAACGACAAAGTAATTGTTAAGAATTTCCTCTTTGCGTTTTCTTGTTCTTAGCATCGACCTCTCATAGGAGCGATCGTGGGATGGATTAAATGCAATCCTAGTTTGATTAGGAGCATTAAGGCCGAATCACCTAACTGTCGACAAAAACGATGCCGTGCTTTGGTGAGCACGGTAAGCCGTCGATCCAGTCCGTTACGGTACTTGCATAAAACATGTAATTTGTCAACTGGACGACCCACTCCGTGGAAGAAGAAGAATATAAAAAATACACACATACATACAATCACGCCAATGGGGTAGGCAGAGCGTAAACAACTTAAACAAAGGTCGTTCCGCCAGGTCTGACAAAACTTAAGGATTGTTTAAGATAGATTTGTAGGTATATACGTGGGACACTCAGAAAGTTTTGCGACACTAAAAAAAATTGTTCTACAGGTACATATATTTTTATTAAATCTTTTCAAAGTACTCTCCACCAGCCTCTATACAAAGATTCATGCGTCTGAACCAGTTTTCAAAACACTTTTTCCAGTCCGCCGTAGACACCTCGTTTACAGCCTGCTCGAACGCAGCCAGCGCATCTTCCGGCGACGAAAATTGTATCCCCTTGAGCTGATTTTTTATTATTGGAAATAAAAAGAAGTCACACGGTGCTAGATCAGGGCTGTAAGGAGGGTGACCCAGGAGTTTGACTGGTGTGCTGTCCAGGAAGTCCCTCGTTTTGAGCGCGGTGTGTGCAGGCGCATTGTCGTGGTGGAGCAGTAGTCCGCGGAGCCCTGTGTTTGGTCGCTTGTTGCTCACAACAGAAAAAACTTCTGGTAAACATTTGGTAGTATACCATTCGGCGTTAATGCTTCTTTGATCTCGTAAGGGAATTGAGGCCAAGCGGCCAGTCAAATTAAAAAAACTGGCGATCAAAATCTTTCCCCCGCTTCGAGATCGCTTCACTTTGGTAGGCGTTGGTTCATTTTGAAACACCCAAACTGTCGACTGGCGCTTGGTTTCTGGATCGTATTGATAAATCCAGGACTCATCACCTGTTACGATGTCGTAAACACGCCGAGACGAGCCTGCTTCAAATTTGTTCAGCATATCACGGCACCATTCCACCCGGGCCTGCTTCTGAGCGTCGGTGAGGTAGTGCGGCACCCAGCGCGATACTATCCTCCTCACGCGAAGATGCCCGTGTAAAATCTCGTGAACGCCTCCCGATCCAATCTTTAATATGTGCTGAATCTCCTGATATGTAATTCGCCTATTATCTTGGATTAAATTTTTCACTGCTAGCTCGTTTTCTTCCGTAATAGCCGTCAAAGGGCGACCGCTTCTTTCTTCATCCCCCAAGGTTGGTCGACCGCGCCTAAATTCGTTATACCAACGATACACGGTTGCCTTGGAGGGGCTTTCATCCATAAATGCCATTTGAAGTCTATCGAACGATTCATCCGGTTTCAGGCGACACTTGAAATCGTAAAAAATCATAGCTCTAAAATGTTCCCGGCGCAGATCCATTTTTCAGTAAGACACGATACTTTGAATTGGCTCGCAAAAAATGTGGAGGGAAATTTTGAAAATGGAACACACATATTTTTACTTACAAGTAATCATATTTTCAAAAAATATTCTAACCGGCCAGTCTGCCATATATAAAAACTATTTATCGCAATACTTTCTGAGTGGCCTGGTACTGTAGTGAAAGGTTGTCAGCCCATCGCCTAAACTGCAATATATAGAACTTAACTGAGTTAAACAGCATTTCCGAGACGAAATGCCGCACAACATTCTATGTTTTTCTCTCGCTCCCCGTCCAAGCGAAGAAAAATAACAATTATTAATTCGTCCCCTAAGTGTTAAAAGTTAGAAACAGCTCATTTCAGAAACACTCCCACCTAACTTCGACTTTCACCCACGTAAGTCTAAAGCTAACTTGAACCAAATTTACATTCTTACTTATCACGCCTTTCCTTTGTCTTTATTCACATTTCATTGGGTCCAAGATAGCGAGCATCCAAGTGTGTACCAACTTTATTTATGAGCTCCAAGAGTACGCTAAGTTGAAAATAATAGGGGACTGACTTTAGCACACATTGCGCTGACAATATAACATGGGACGAAAGTTATTGGGACAAGAAAGCAGCGTTTTGTTATTTATTTACAAAGGGTTGGGTCGGAAATGTGTGAAAACAAAATCTGGAAGTTGGTTACAACCAACTTAATGCGGATAGTTGGCATTGATAATGAATTGTAGTAGTCATTTGTATCTAATTTCTAGGGGTCAAGTTAACCGAAAATACTCTTGATATATTTTTGATATGGATTGAAAGCTGTCAGAATGTGACCTATAAGTGTTATCTTGTCTCTAGGTGATATACAAATAAACTCTGATAGTTATTTGTGAGGCGTGACGCTTTATGTAGTTATTTCAGTATCCCGTGAATTCGGGTTCTGCGACTTGCATTGAGATACTCGTAAGTAAAGCGATCTCAAGATTGAAAGCAATATTCAGATTGTACAGATTTGACAGATTGTTTTGTACTGAAATGCCATTTCTGATACGCAGTCAAACTCGCTGTCACTCTCAAGAGCTGATTATAAATACGGGCCTTAGTTTACTGAGGGCCCCATTTATAATCCGTTCTCGAATGACAGCGAGTATGAGTTTGTGTAAGAAATGTCATTTCAGTATAAAAGACCTGTCAAATCTAAAGCTATTATTGCTCTTAACCTTGAGTTCGTTATATAAATACTAGCCTTATTCTCAGAAAATTTGAGGAGGGGACTTCAGTGGAAGGAAGTGATGCTATTCTAACTCGGTATGACAAGGGGGAAACGCCAATTGATGCAGCGTCGCAATATTTCAAACATTATGTCAGGAATTCGTATGTCGCTCACCTCAGCCCTACACTCCGTCAGTCATGCAAGCTCAAATACGAAATGCGATGTGAATACAAAACGCTGAAAAATCACAATATTTTTTTGCAAAGGAAAATACGAATTTTATTTTCAACAAAACCGGAATGTAACTACGAGCAGAAAGTAATGTTAGCATACAAAATCACAAATGGATTAAGAGCCCAACAGAGCTAGAAAAACAGCTTTTCCGCTGACATAGGTTTACCCACGTTTTACCTGCGCTTTGCTGCATTCATGTTTAAAAATCATGCATATTTTGGTTGCGTGTGTTTGAGCGTGAGTTTTTTCCATGCTGGACTGAGAGCGGTAGAAAGGCATGAAATGCTCCAGATCTTTCTAAGCATATTATAGGAATTCGTAAAGAAAAACAAGGGTTTAGGAGTTTTAATTCTGGCGATGAGCAGCCAAATTTATCACGAAATGACTATATGTTTGGTAAAGTGAATAAAATAAATAACATACATAGTTAGTCTTTACAAACGTGGCAAAAACGCCCTATCATTAGATCGTTGACTCTCTGCCTACCTTGTAAAACATACAGCCATGACTCTGTGTATCCTTATATGCATATTTTGGGACTGCGAGGCGTACCTTAAAATAATGCGAGGACTGCAGCACAAGTTGCACACATTAAGTTTGAAGTATACTTAGTTGGAAACGCGAACTTGTGCGGCGAGGGATGCACATGGTAGTGTTGAGTGCAGCGCCTTCTTATACCGAGTGCTATGTAATATCACAGTGAAAATAAGTAAGACTAAGGTGATTTTATAAAACTGGTTTTATAAGTACAGACTCTTTGAAAACTGGACATTTTGCAAAGTTGCGTGAGCTAAATTCCAAGGCAGTACCATACGAATGTGTAGGAACTAAAGGCGATGTCGATAGCTCATATAAGGACGCATTACTGCTGCTCTCTTTTACTGTGGTAATACAGACTTAGAAACTACTTACTCATGCACCGTAAATGTGAAAGATAAGTTAGGTACCTATACATACAAACACAGGAAGCTAGATAGATGGATAGTACATACACTTAAATCTTCTTGTCTTTAGAAAGATAGTTAAAAAAATTATAAGGGTTTTTTGTACCTACTTTTATTCCCAAACGCAGTTTTTCTTAAAAGGTGTGAAAGGTTTATACTTTGATCCTACAATCCCATAATTGACATCAAAATGAATTGCCATAAAATAGAAAATGTCCAGCATTTTTCGATCAATAGGAAGATCAAAAGCGTAATTCAAAGCAAGGATTATACGATTTGTTCGGAGCGGTTTTTATGGAAATAAAATGTCGTATTTAATCTTTGAAATATATTTTTATATATTTTTCTTAGACGTTGATGAGGGTTCTGGACAGGTAGAATAAAAAAGAGGGTTACGTAACGGATGTCGCGGGATGCTCGTCCAACAACGAAAATATTCTGTTACTGCCTTATTTTATTTTATTCATGATAATGGAAACAGCAATAATATTATCACTAATATAAACTAATACGAATAACACAAAAGCTAATTGAGTTTCTGCCACTAATAATAAATACATGTGTGTCAATTTTGTCAAAATTTAAAAATACGTATTCAAAATTCTACAATATTTTAGAATTTTGAAAAATATATAATAATAAAAAAAACATTATAATGTTGAATTGAGTTTTAACTGCACTACTTTCTTTTGAATATATTTATTAAATATATCAATATGACCGACATAACATTATTAATCAGTAACTGGCATCGTGTCCTTATTTTTAGTTTTACCAGTAGTGTGAAAGTATAAATAAATCTTAGACACGTAGGTAAGTATAACGTATTTTTTTTTATTGTAGAACCAAGATAAGTAATTTCACATTTTATCCTATGCTTACATAATAACATTAGACTTGTTTTCGAGCTGTCAAATTTGGCCTCATCATCCTATGTTTTGACAGGGCTATCAAATATTAATATCTTGACTTTAACTTCACCGTCTTGCATTACCTATCTGCTGTTTGTGCGCATAATACGGGGTGTAAGGGACAGCGTCCCGCGAAATGATAGGGTTTGCTCAGTCAACGAAACTGAACAACAATCGACAAGACTTGTTTTCAGGAAGTGAAAAAAATTGGGTTTCCTTACAAATTGTTCGATTGAAATGGTCATTTTATATGAGAAAGTCAAATTTTCTTTCATCTCCTGAAAAAAATACTCGGTAAAGGTTGTTCAGTTTCGTTGACTGAGCCACCCCTATCAGTTTGCGGGGCACTATCTGATTACGTAGAATTCATGATAATTCAACAAAATTCCTGCTTGCTTATGTTCAGTGCAGGTACCGTACAGAATAATCGTTTACCTCCAAACTTGCTCACTAGCAAGCAACGTTCAATGATATAAAATAATTTATGAGGTCAAATGAATCTGTCGAAAGCGGAACATAGGCACGAACAACTTTGTTACGTTTTTGTTACAATTGTTACAACAAAACTGTGGTTATACATTATTGTTACAATGTTGTTACACGAACAAATACACAAAAGCTTCGGCATAACTCATTGAATATTCGCAATGACATTGTGTTCGCTGTTGTTACAGCTAAAAGGGTAACGATTTGATTTTTTACTCCCATTTTAGGGTTGAGTATTCCAATAGGGGTTCCCCTATTGTTTGGTCATGTATGCTAAGCTTTATCTCTATTTTCTGAACCTATTGAATTGTTTACTGGAAAAAATGTTAAGTAATTTTGATCTTTAGTGAAAATAAGATCCACTTTTCAAATCAAGTAGCAAACCTGCTTATTTTAGGGCGTGCTTTTTTCTTCCATGCTGGACCGGGAGCGATAAAAAAACACAGAATGTGCCAGCTGCATTGCGCGGGCATGCTGTAAAAATCAGCTAAGGGATTCGAGGGCTTCAGTGTAATGCAATTTAGGCGTTGGGCTGACAACCTGTCACTATAGCGATACACATTTCAGTCTAAAATAGCCCTCAAAACTTGTCAGACGTGGCGGAATGACCTTTTCTTAGGTTGATTACGCTCTACCTACCCCATTCGGGATAAAGGCGTGATTATATATGTATGTATGTGTTTTTTCTTCCATGCTGGCCTGGGAGCGAGAGAAAAACATAGAATGTGCCAGCTGCATTTCCTCCCGGGTATGCTGTAAAAACCAGCTAAGGGATCCGAGGGTTTCAGTATATTGTAATTTAGGCGATGGGCTGACAACCTGTCACTACAGCAATATACTTACAAATCTATCTTAAATAACCCTCAAAACTTTGTCAGACGTGGCGGGACGACCTTTGTTTGGGTCGTTTACGCTCTGCCTACCCCATTAGGGATAAAGGCGTGATTATATGTATGTATGTATGTATGTATGTGTTTTTTGTTCGCTATGGTAATAAAAGATTTGATGTTTCTTACTAATAATTCTTTTACACTAGACTTCTAGAATTATATACTTATCTAGTGTATCCATACTCGGTTTATCATTCTAACTTTATTAAATAAATTCCTCACCCAAACCCATCTAAATATTTGCTACACGAAGCGTGACATAATTACAGTTTGAAATAAGTTATGTTGGTATATCTGAATAACAGTAGGAAACACAATTTATTAGAATTCAGAAAGCGTAGAGCCGACGGTCTTCAATACGGATGCGGCCGGGCCGCTTCTAATCCAATATGACTCCATCCACCTCGGGTTAAACTTGACGCGCATAGAATTAACTTTTAGATAGGTAAAGTGGGAACAGAGAAATGATTAAATGCAGAGAGCATAGATTTTAGTAATCAAAACAGAGTAAATATATTTCATCCATTAATTAGTAGTACATACATACATACATACATACATAAAATCACGCCTTTATCCCTTACGGGGTAGGCAGAGCGATAAACGCCTCGTAAAAGGCGGTTTCGCCACGTCTGACAAAAATTGAGGGCAATTTTAGATTGAAAAGTGTATTGCTATAGTGACAGGTTGTCAGCCCATCGCCTAAATTACGATACACTGTAACCCTCGAGTCCCTTTTGCTGACTTCTACAGCATGCCCGGGAGGAAGGGCAGCTGGAACATTCTATGTTTTTCTATCTCTCCCAGTCCAGCATTGAAGGAATTAGTAGTATATTTTTAATAATGAGAAACACAATTTATTAGCATTCAGAAAGCGTAGAAGTCGATGATCTTCAATACGTATGCGGCCAGGCTATTCTAATCAAATACACCTTGGTTTAAACTTGGGGCGCATAGAGTTGACTTTGTGATTAGTAAAAGACGAACAAAGTAATAACTGACTTAGATAACTGCCTCCGTGGTCTAGTGGCTAGTGCCATGGACTCCCGATCCGGAGGTCCTGGGTTCGATGCCCAGGGGGTAACACAAAGTTGATATTTGAGAATTTATCACTTTGTGAATTTTTCCCCAGTTCGGTTAGGACATTGCAGGCTGAATCACCTGATTGTCCGAAAAATAAAAAGTTTCCGTGCTTCGGAGGGCACGTTAAGCCGTCGGTCCCGGTCGCTGTCTTTGATAGTGGTCGTTAATCAAACCATGTCAGAGGCCTGATAGTTGTGCTACTAGGCGGTTTTAAAACTCTGACACCAGGGTTCATCGGGTCGATAGACTCGATACCCACTCGACAGAAGAAGAAGACTGACTTAGAAAGCTTAAGATTTAAATATACCGGGTGTAAAAGACAGCGTCCCGCAAACTGATAGGGGTTGCTTAGTCAACGATACTGAACAAGTTCCACTAAAAAAATCTTTTAGGAAGTGAAACTCAAAATTGGTTTTTCCATACAAAATGACTCGATCAGACAATTTGTACGGAAAAGCCAGTTTTTTCATTTCCTGGACAAATATCCTGCTGGTAGTTGTTCAGTGTCATTGACTGAGCAACCCCTATCAGTTTGCGGGACGCTGTTCCTTACACCTGGTGGTTTTACCTTTTGATTAGCAGCATATTTTTTAAAGGGATCTGAAAGTTTCAGTATATTGTAGTTTAGGCGATGGGCTGACAACCTGTCACTACAGCAGTATACCTACAAATCTATCTTAAATAACCCTCAAAACTTTGTCAGACGTGGCGGAACGACCTTTGTTTAGGTCGTTTATGCTCTGCTTACCCCATTGGGGATAAAGGCGTGATTATATGTATGTATATTTATAATAGTGGAATTATAATTTATTGGCATTCAGAAAGCGTAGAGCCGACGGTCTTCGGCCGGGCCGCTTCTAATCCAATATGACTTTATCAACCTCGGGTTAAACTTGACGCGCATAGAGTTAACTTTTAGATAGGTAAATAGGAACAGAGAAGTGATTGACTCAGAAAGCTTAACATTTAAGTAAAGACAGAGAAAATATAGTTTATCCTTTAAATAGCAACAAAATTTTATTAGTTGAAAGATAAATGTTGAAACACAATGTATTTGCATTAAGAAAACGTAGAGTCGTCGGTCTTTAATACGGATGCGACCGGGCTGCTTCTAATCCAATATGACTTTATCCACATCTGTTTAAACTTGAGGAGCATCGGTTTGACTCTTAGGCACGTATTTATAATCAACTCTTGAGACTGACAGCAAGTTTGAGTTCGTTTCAGAAATGTCATTTCAAAACAAAACGATCTGTCAAATCGCTCATAAATATGACCATTAGAAAATAATTATTGAATCTATGCCTTTTTATTATAACAGGAAGTTACCCTTTAAAATTACAAACTATCGTATTTTTTACTTAATATTTGTTTGACGTGAAAGATTATTTTACTTTTTTCTAAATAAAAATCTATTTGGATGTCTTTTAATAGTAATGTTAACCAGATCAATATAAAATTTTACTGAAATTAAACTACTAACTCTTAAACTGCCTCCCAGAAGTGCAAATTGTTTTTTTTGGTCTACTCGCTTTAAACATGAACCACAACAAATTACTTAATGAATTTCCCTAGTAACCGCAGGTAGCCTATCGATCGAAACTTCAGATTTACAACAAAGGAGATAGCAATTAAAAACTTTCCTATTAAAAGCGAAAACAAACAACAAAACAAGTTCGAAAGGTCTTTGATTAAAGACGACAGTCGCATTGTTGAGCGAAGTTGATCTTTATTTAGTAGAAGATAAAGGTGGTTAGAAAAATGTTTAAGAAGTTTTTTGATTTAGATTCAGTGAATAAACCCTGAAGGTAAAAGATCCACAGAAACTTGACTCGCAGCACAGAAACAATCTTTGTTAACAGCTTGTTTTATTTGTAGGTCTGTTTCCTTTTATCTTTTTCTAAGTTTGTAAGCCGTTTTGTAAAGTCCTTGGCTTTGTACGTTTAAACGATTAAAAAGTATACATAGTTTTTTTTTCTTGCTGTGCACTTTGAGACTCTGGTCAATCTGTAGTACTCGTTTTTATTTAAGAGAAGAAATAACGTGTTACTTATTTTATAAATACGTAAATTGGGAATTGGTATGTTTGAATGTATACAACAGAAGCATGTTTCATTCAACCTCTGGACGGATCGTGAAAAGAATCTAGTGCCTTAATGTTCGGTAGGTATAGGAATATTTAGAAACTGACAAAATTTAAAATTCAAGGTGACCTTTTGACAACGGTCAATTTGTGTTTACAAAGAATGCTAAGTCTAATAAAATAAAATAATAATTTTAGTTTTTAAATACGGTTAAGGTGTTCTTAACTGATCGGGATAAAACTTAGCATGTCACATATAAACGTCATGGAGTAGGGCATCTGTTTCTTTTATATCGTGGGAAAAATACTGGGTCTTTGCGGGATAATATTCATTCTTCCTGTTAACTTAACTTCTTCCATGCTGGCCTGGGAGTAAGAGAAAAACATAGAATGTGCCAGCTTCATTTCCACCCGGGCATGCTGTAAAAACCAGCTAAGGGATCCGAGGGTTTCAGTATTCTGTAATTTAGGCGATGGACTGACAACCTGTCACTACAGCATTATACCTACAAATCCATCTTAAATAACCCTCAAAACTTTGTCAGACGTGGCGGAACATCCTTTGTTTAGGTTTTTTTACGCTCTGCCTACCCCATTAGGGATAAAGGTGTGATTATATGTATGTATGAAACCTAGTGACGTAATTCTACAAACTGAGCAATCGAAACTCCTTATCTTTATTATCATAATTAATTATAATTAACCACGCACAAAGCTTAACTTTGCAAGTATAATCTGAATATTTTGCTTTCAATTAAAATTGAACATGTGAGTAGCTAGTGAATCGTATAAAATTTTATATAAAATAGTTAATTATTAATGTTTTGTTGGTAGTATCTACTTTTAGTAATGTAACCAATATTTCATAAGAAACGTAATATTCCTGAAAGCCTTTTACTTAATTCACAGTATTTTTAATAATGATACTCTAAATGTTTTAAACACACGTAACAGGTAACGGACGAACTTCAATGCTTTTCATAAAATCACATTTTTAATATTTGATTAATTTATTTGATACTTACATCTTATATGACTCTAGCGTTGTTAACGCTAGGGATATTGCTTTGCAAAGCGCAAGGGTGTACGCTCAGTTTAATTTCAGCTTAATTACCGGTGAATTTCAAAGTACTTAGCTAAATCAACTTGTTTCATAGCGCTCCAAAATTGTTCTGCACCGCATCTTTATTAAAATGTATCTGCTTATGTCCCAAATTGCTTTCACATGAACAATAATTTGAATACGTATAATAAAAACAGTCTTCTTCTTCTGCGGTGGAAGTAGTTCAGTTAAGCGATCACCCAATGAACCCCGTTAGAGTTTTAATAAGCCTTCGAGTGTGGATTTTGTACATAACAATCTCTATCACAGACAGAGATAGGAACCGTCGGCCTAACCTAGCAAACCCAAACCCTGACTCATCTTCTCTTACAATAAGGTGATTCAGAATCAACTCTACCATTTTCGGAACAAGAGCACAATGCTCAGAATCCTACACCAGCAAAGACACTTTTGCTAACTATTTCTATTTTGAAGTCTTGAGGAACCATACCAGTTTTGGATCGTAGCGGAACTACCCGCTTGCTCAATCGAAGGATAGATTGAGGGGGATGCGACCCCATCTACTTGAAGTATTTATTACGATTTAGACAAATTACACAAGTTTACTTTAAACGAGGAATTAAGCAAGAATTTAATATAGACGAACCCCTATATTGGGGTTTAATTTATAGTGAATTAATTTTGACATTCTATTAGTCGGGAGTATTTGATTTGTCTGAAAGAAAAAGTATGGTGAGAGCTTCGATACCTTTATACTCTATGATCTTTGTCTAACAAGATTTTTTATATGGACACAATTCCAGCAGATTCATTTCATCTCCCTAGCCTTATCCCGTATTTCACGTGGTCGGCTACCTAATCTAGAGAATTGAACGAGGGTACTGGTTTTTACACAGAGCGACTGCCATCTGACCTCCGCAACCCAGAAGGGAAACCAGACCTAATCCTAGATTAGGTCAGAGTTTTCAAGCCGCCAATGCATAACACTAGCCTCTGACATGACTTAATGACTAATATCTACGGTGTTAAACTATATTATCTAGGACCAACGACTTAACGTGCCTTCCGAAGCACGGAAAAAGCACCGAATAAACGTACATATGAATTTCGGAAGCCGATAAATACATTGGTAAGTGGTGGGATTCGAATCACGACCACCCCGCTCAGGAGGCAGCGGCCCTATCCACTACACCATCGGGCTCTCTTTTATAAAAAACTTAAAGGTATTCCCAAATACAAATTATCTATGAACCGATAATAATAAAAAAGTACAATGTACTGAAAGAGGATAATGTAGTAAAATAAACTGAACACGAATAAGAAGGATAAGCATCTCGAACACGTGATCTTATTGAATGCTGGGATCTAATCCAATCGTTGTAGAGGGATTAAGACTAGGCCAGTGGATCTCAAAGTTACTAACACCTCAAAACCCGACCAAGCTGAACCAGACACAACCTGATTAAGGCACATTTTTCTGCAGGATACTTTTTAACTTACAAAAATGACGTGTATGGTTTCTATTTTATATTTTCATTATAATTTAATCTTTCTGGCTAAACTAATTAGGGTGAATTTGAGTGTCAAAAAGGTGCCGCACAATATTTTTTTGTGTTTCAACAATTTCACAGTTTGGGACGTACTATGCAACTAAGTCTTTCATTAACATACGATTAGGACATGCTTTTTATTTGACTTTAAAATATTTCTGTTGTTTATCATGTCCTTAGTTCTTCTATGCTGGACTGGGAGCGAGAGAAAAACAAAGAAAGTGTCAGCTGCATTTCCTCCCGGGCATGCTGTAAAAACCAACCAAGGGATCCGAGGGTTTCAGTATATTGCAATTTAGGCGACGGGCTGACAACCTGTCACTACAGCAATATACCTACAAATCTATCTTAAATAACCCTCAAAACTTTATCAGTCGTGGCAAAACGACCTATGTTTAGGTCGTTTACGCTCTGTCTACCCCATTAAGGATAAAGGCATTAGGGATATGTATGAATGTTAATTCTTAATCTTTTGTTGCAGGTAAACACATTCTCTGAGCCCACGTATCACGCCCACCCGTGGCCCTCCAGCGGATTTCACCACAGTTTGAGAAGGACTGGACCAGTCTATTGAGCGTCCTTTGACTGATCATGTTCCATTGTAAGGTTATAAGCTTAGTGTCGAGGAGTGTGCTCCGGAGATAGACTAGTGGTGATGGCCCTATGAATAGATGTGGTGCAGTTTGTGGTCTGATAAATGATCGGCTTGCAAATGAAGGCACATTACGAGTATGTGTACCTAAAACTGTTAACTATTATGTTGAGCGCACCACTAAATATCTTGTTCCTACAGTGTTCAATAACATATCAAATGAGACAACAAAGTGTGAAATTAAACAGGTATTTAAGAAAAAGGTTAGAGAGCATTTATTAACACCATTTAATAATAATATCATTTTCGACTTCTAACTTTAAATATTCCATTACATACTCGTACATGTTTCTTAAATTTGAAAAACAACAGTACGTAATAAATTTTTATTTAATATAGAAAAAACAGTTTGTAATGTTATGGGGAGCCACTTTTGCCAACAAACTATTGTATAATTTGGCAGATTTTGTTAAATTTGTAAAACTGTATTGCCAAAATGAATAAACTTTTTTTTTTTATATATACAAATATATTTTATTGCACAAGAACACATAAAAGTAAAAACAAAGAAATAGAAAAGTTGTACGATTGGCGGCCTTATTGCTAAGGTAGCAATATCTTCCAGGCAGCAAGGAAAAGCTATAAAAAGACTTTGAGACGCTTGCAAATAGTCCTTTGTAAAATGTATTTTAACAACGGAATGGGATAAGATTTTAATTGACTGGTTTAAACCACCGCCCACTCAGCTGCTTACGAGTAAGTTAAATAAAAAAGTTTAAAAATAGACTCCTACTCCCAATATAACGTAGAACAATCGTTCGGTAATTTTATACGGTTGTACCAATTTCATTGTATCAATTATTGGACACTGAAAAAAAAAACAACCAGAACTATGATCTACAAATCCAAGACTAACATTATACCTACGTATACCGGGTGTAAGGGACAGCGTTCCGCAAACTGATAGGGGTTGCTCAGTCGACGATACTAAACAACTTCCACCAAGTAATTCTTTCAGGAAATGAAAATATAAATTGGCTTTTCCATACAAAATGTCCACCTCGAGTTATATGCCATTTTTTTGCACTTTTTAAAAGATTTTCGTCGTGTAGCAACTCCTAGCTCAGTCAATCAGACAACTTCCACCACGGAATTCTTTCAAAAAGTGAAAAAAAATGGCTTTTCCATATAACTCGAGTTGGACATTTTGTACGGAAAAGCCAATTTGTATTTCCCGACGCTGTCCCTTACACCCCGTATAACTTCTTTTATATTTCCAGCCAGCTGACTGAAGTGAGAGGCATACTTGAACACATTAACCACTTTCGTGATGAATATTGGTAGCAATTTGGCGTTGCAAACGACACGACTTAACTAATGTAACTCAATATTCTTTCCTTTTCTATAATGAAAGGACAGAACGGGAGAAACATTTGAAATTTAGTTTAGTTGTGTTAGACGCTACCATTGCCTTTCCCTCCCAAATAAACGATGTTACATCCTTTATAACAGCTTTGTGATTGCAAGATGTCATATCCAGAACCTGATAAAGGGTATTTGCAATAATATTATGTCTAGACAACTGGTGTAAAAAGAATAAAGACAAAATTAATAGTTAAAACTGTGTGTGTGTGTACTGTGGTTAGTAAGAACATTTATAAACAATTATGAACTATATAAAATTCACAATAGACTTAATAATAATAGTAAATAGTGATAACCGAACAGCATAAATCCAACACTGATAGCCTATCAGCAAATATATGCTGCCTGTCCTCAAAATAATAATAATAATATTAGTAAAATATTTGCAAATCACTATTCGGCTTTGGGCCAGGGGGGACAAGTCACTACTGGGATGTACAAAAGTTGATAGTTAGCAGGAGAAAACTAAATCCAGGGGGGAGGGGGCTGATGCCCATGCAAGTACCAATATTAGTTACTACCCACCTATACAAGATATAACAAAAAAGGTATATGCACCCAATAGAATCTAAATCTGCCCATGAAACTGAACAACTGTCCCCAAGGAAAAAACGTCCAAAAATAAAAAAAATTGGCTCCCATTACTAAATGTGCTATCAGCTGATGCTTTTTGTATGGAAGGTCTAATATTTTTTTATATTTTGCGACCTACGTATGTTCCTGAGGGAAAGTTGTTCAGTTTCATGGATATATTTACATTATTTCGGGTGCATATACCTTTTCTGTAACCAGGGTGTTACGTGTGTATCATAATCATACCTATAATATATGCGTAATTTGTTTGAGCTCAAAAGATTATGAGCTCAGCTAAAAGGTTAACTATTGTTTGAGTGTAAAACCGATGTTATTTTCTAAAATTACAAAAAACGAGGATTTCAGTATATTGTAATTAAGGCGATGGGCTGACAACCTGTCACTACAGCAATAATGCGTAGGTAATAAATCTATCTTAAATAATCCTCAAAACTTTGTCAGACGTGGCGGAACGACCTTTGGTTAGGTCGTTTACGCTCTGTTTACCACGTTAGGGATAAAGGCGTGATTATATGTATGTATGGTCTGTTTTAACATAACATAAAAAAACTTTATTGCACGTAAGAATACAACATAAAACAAAACAAAACAGATAACAACAAAAGACAAGTACAACATAGGCGGCCTTATTGCTAAGGTAGCAATTTCTACCAGGCAACCTTTGGGTGAAAGAAAAATGTGTAGCGGTAAACGAGGTAGTGCAAACCTCGTCAAATAAGTATCCTAAATACATTACATTACATATAATACATAAACTAAGGACAAGCTACTACATAGATATATGTAAAATAAACTAATACATAAACTAATAGAAGATAGAATAATGGAAACTACAATCAGAACTAGACGAAGGAAATGACAGCAACAGTATCTACAGCACATGACAACAGTAAAGGAAACTAGAGATCAGATAGTAATTATTTATTCCAAGTAACGTTTTCACCCCTATCGTACACCTACATCTGAACTGCCTCCGTGGTCTAGTGGCTAGTGCCATGGACTCCTGATCCGGAGGTCCTGGGTTCGATTCCCAGGGGGGAAACACAAAGTTGATATTTGATAATTTATCACTTTGTGAATTTTTCTCCAGTTTGGTTAGGACATTGCAGGCTGAATCACCTGATTGTCCGAAAAAGAAAACAATTTCGTGCTTCGGAGGGCATGTTAAGCCGTCGGTCCCGGTCGTTGTCTTTGATAGTGGTCGTTACTCAAACCATGTCAGAGGCCTGATAGTTGGTGCTACTAGGTGGTTTAAAAACTCTGAGACCAGGGTTCATCGGGGCGATAGACTCGATACCCACTCGACAGAAGAAGAAGAAGGATAAAAGTGAAGAAAACTAGAGATCAGATAGTAATTATTTATTCCAAGTAACGTTTTCACCCCTATCGTGTACACCTACATCTAAACTTGTAACATCCCGATACTGCTTTCGACCTTTTTCTCTGTATATTTACCACAAAATAGACCCAGCTTTGCAGTAAACTATTGAATACGGGATATATTGTCACTCTACATGTTTTGCCCTTCGTGACGTCATGACCCAGCCCCTGTCGGGGTTGATATGGGTGTAATATAACTTCTGGAATAACTGTTATCGAGATTTCTTTTAGAAATGTTTTGTAGTCTTCTTCTTCTGTCGAGTGGGTATCGAGTCTATCGTCCCGATGTACCCTGGTGTCTGAGTTTTTAAACCACCTAGTGGTACAACTATCAAGCATCTGACATGGTTTGAGTAACGACCACTATTAAAGACAGCACCGGGGCCGACGGCTTAACATGCCCTCCGAAACACTCTTTTTCTTATCGGACAATCAGGTGATTTAGCCTGAAATGTCCTAACCAAACTGGGAAAAAAATCACAAAGTGATAAATTCTCAAATATCAACTTTGTGTTTCCCCCCTGGGAATCGAACCCAGGACCTCCGGATCGGGAGTCCATTGCACTTGCCACTAGACCACGGAGACAGTTATGTAGTCATGTCGATTGTTTGCAATATACGGTTTTTAAGAGTGAAATGGAAAAGAATCTGTGGCCCGTATTGATACACAGCACTTGAGACTGACAGCTAGTTTGAGTTCGTATCAGATGTGTAATTTCAGTAAAATATATCCTGTCAAATTCATACGTAATATTGCTCTCAATCTTGAGATTGTTTTATAAATACGAGCCTAGGTAAGATCTCCCAAAAATATTTCGCACATATTAAATAGCGTTTAATATTACGTAGATATTAAATAGCGTTTAGGGTGAACATGAGATCCTAAATTAGTAATTGAATTAAACGACATGATAATCCTTAATTACGGACTGTTAAAACGTTTAAGAGCTTACAGTCGTAAAAGATCGACGCGTGAACGTGCAATCCGATGCAAGGAATCAATCACACAAAGTGATTAAATATCAACTTTGTGTCTCTGCAGGAATCGAACTTAATGATTTACGAACGAAGAGCAGACCACAAAGGCGGTTCTAACTGACTTGAGCATACAAAAGCGATTAAAAAGCTAAAAGGTTTGAAGTCTAATCACGTGCAAACGTTGTTCTAGAACTGATCCACGTAGTTGTTTAAAGTTCTGAACTAGTTAATTATCTAATCCGACTGTTGCCTTCACCATTAATATCTCAAGTATCAAGACAAGGATTGTCAAAAAAAACTAGCATTTAACAAAGTAAAAAATAAACTCTGACTCGAATTAAACGACCACATGAATCCTGGTGTCTGAGCTATTTACATTGCTCTGACGTGATCACGTGATGGACAAAGTACTGAACGTACCCCTTTGATGCAAGAGTTCATCTCATTTATGAGGCAATTAGGTGATCCCGCCTGCATTGTATTAATTAACCTAGAATCAGTCTTACAAAGTAAAACATCAACTTTATATCTCTATAAGAATCGAACCCACAACTATCCGATCTCAGAAGCCCTAACTAACTTGAGCATACAAAAGCGATTTATAAGCTAAAAGATTTGAACTCTAATCACGCGCAAACGTTGTTCTTGAACTGGAACACGGAGTTGTCTTAACTAGTTGAGAATCTAATCCGACTGTAATTGCCATCGCCTTTATATCCGAGAAAGATAGAGAAGCGTTGAAAAGATAGAGCGTTTAAACATGAAAATAAATAAGCCAAAATGATCACGCATTCAAAACGATTTAGTTACGTTTTAAAAGTAAAAAGGCACAGCTTATTTTCATAGCTTTTATCAGCACTATACCTAGAAAACGATCTTTATATTATACAGAGAAGAAGAAGGTTAATGTAACAATATAGTCTATTGTAGAAAGAATAATTTAGGGGCAAAAAGAAGCACTGAACATGAATTCTTACATGCTTGCCTGGGAGCGAGAGAAAAACGTAGAATGTGCCCGCTGCATTTCTTCCCGGGCATGCTGTAAAAATCAGCTAAGAGATACGAGAGTCACAGTATTTTGTAATTTAGGCGATCAACCTGTCACTATAATTTAGGCGATCTATCTTAAATAATTCTCAAAACTTTGTCAGACGTGGCGGAACGACGTTTTTTTAGGTCGTTTACACTCTGCCTACCCCATTATTTAGGAATTAGGGATAATGGCGTGATAATTTCTATGTATGTATGTTAGCGTTGAGAAGATAGAGCGTTTAAACATGAAAATAAAAAAGCCCAAATATTAACGCAAACGGTACTTATCTTATCTTATCTAGCCATTGGTGTCCCACTGCGGGGCAAAGGCCTGTCTCCGGTATCTCCACGACTCCTTGTCCTGTGCCTGTTCCGACCAGTTCTCTGGCACTTAAAACTATTTATTTGCATACATTAAAGAGAAGGTTTATAATCTAGTCTATTGTAAAACGAAGCATTTCAAGTTATTTTGGTCAAAAAGGAACACTGCAATTATTCCCTATTAAAATTTTTGTAAGCCTGTTCTAACACTCATTTAGGCATTTTCTGTGAAACAGTTCCCCGAGTAGATATCCGATTTTCCAACTTTATCTCAGTTAGTTTGTTTTGGCAGAGTTCCCAATTGCAGCAGCTGGTGCTATCTCTTGAGCAACTCCAAGGCAAGTACCCTTTTCAGTGATGAAATTTTAATATTTCACATTAAGGCCCCGAGTCTACAAAAAAAGCGGAAAAAAGTGGAGTACGTAGCGGGCATAAAGAGTAGTAAGGGCGTCCCTGAAGATAGGGACGAATAGCGAAAGCGTGTGTTAGACGGGTGCAAAATGCATGATGAAGTCTCGCTGACAAAAGACAAAAACGACACCTAAGCACAAAGCAGAACAGTCCACTGCTGGACATGGGTCTTCCCAACATTGAGGGTATATGCCATACTCACCACGCTTGGCAGGCGGATTGGTGAGCGCAGTAGAAGTTTTCCATTCACGGGAACGCTGCTGCCCATTCCCTGGATTTATCCCTTAGTCGCCTTTTACGACACCCACGGGATGTTATGAGGTGATGCTATTCTTACCACCCGGGGACACAAACCTTACCGCCTTCAAATGCAGAGCATGCGGGAAAGTTTGGCGGCTTACATAGCCACGAAAAATCTTGTCTCTGACACTGATTAAATCGTCTGTCAAAGACGTATAAGCCCAATGATGATGAGTAAGGTCGTGTAGAGGTGGCCAGTTCTATAATACTTTTTCATCGTGTAAATAAAACTAAGAACGTATACTTATAAAACTGTAAACTAGATTTCGTTAATATTGTAATTAGTCGAAAGCGTAGCTGTCTACAAATAATATCTTAAAATTACCGAATCACCATCAATCTACGAACACATTAAGAGGTAGGTAAGTCGCTTTAGCATATTTTATACATTTTATACCTACTTACATTCAAAAGACGAATTGGTACCAGCCGATGTCTGCCGCCATTATCGTCAAGTTTGGCGAAGTAGTAACGATTTGTCAGCGTCTCACTTTCTCTGTTAACCCTGGCTCCCAGCTCCCGGGGGAGACCGGATTTATTACCTGAATGTAATTAAAACACCAAGGAAATCCCCCGCAAATGAGAATTACAACGGGGGAATAAAAACTGAGGAGAAAATTATATATTTTTACAAGGTGGCAAGCTTTAGTACCGAATATTAGAAAAGAGTAGTCGTTTGCACTCATGTCATAAACTTATTTATTATTAGTTATATATATTTATATATATTTTAATTTTAAATAATAAATTAATTATTTAAAATTAAAATATATATAAACAATAATATATAATAATAATTTAAAATTAAATGATGATTGATGAGTTAACTGTACATCAACATATTTTTGTACCGCTATAATGACATTCTGTGATAACTGGGTAAGATAGACTAATACCCTTTATATTATTAGGTACCATTAGTCCGACTACACGATAACAAGTAACTTATAAGATACTTACGCAGAGACATGACATGAGGTAAAATGGTGATTAGCATGTTCATAGCTGTAGCACAAAATAGCCACATGAAAAAGTACCGCAATTTAAACATTATTCTGAGCACGTGGCGACTGACTGACAGGAGATCCGTCGTATGTGCGACACGTTTCGCAGATCGTGACGTCATCATACAAATTCCCGAGTTGGTCCTATTTTTTACGCTTCCCAGGAGCTTTACCGATGGTTATGATAACAGAGGTATTTACACGCGCGCCACTTTTTACGACGCAACGCAGAATACTTTTCAGGGTTCTGTAAGTCGACTAGGATCCCTTATAAGTTAAGGTCCATCCGTCCGTCTGTTTGCTCAGTCTTCATAACCCTGTCAGTTTCTCACCTGTGCGTAATAAAATCAAATTTAGAAATGTAAAACAGGGGTTCTTTTTGGTATATTGAGAGGGGTGTCGTTAGCGTCTGTTGATTACGTCGGGCAGATCTTATAAAATTAAATTAAATGTATTGTTTACGGAACTCAATAAGGTAAGTATTTAGACGTGTCCGACACGCTCTTGGTCAATATTTTTTGGCCCCAAGTTTTTACTGTTGCCGGGTGGTGTTAAAAGCGCCTTTGTTGGAAGGGCCGTCTCACGCCCTTTTCAATCGAGAACTGAAAGTGAAATTTATGATGCGTAGCGTAAATTCACAGGGTTTCATTTCGGTATTAGCGTTATGCGAGCTATTGTTTGGGAGTCGTAACTCAAAGGAGAGATGCTAATCTTGTGAAAAATATGTTATTGGATCATTTCTTCCAGGCTGGACTGGAAATGGGAAGCGAAAAAACACATGAAATGGACCAGCTGCTTCTCTTCTCAGGGAAACTGTAAAGCCAGCAGAGAAACGCGATAATGCAGTGACAACTACAGAATTACGTCATAGTCCTATCTGAAATCCTAATTACGTCATAAAAAATTACAGTCCTTTTTTTTATTATTTTAAATGGGTTTGCTTTTCTCTCAAGTCTAGGTCGGGAGTCGTTCTTGCAAAAACGACTTTTATTTTGTTCTCTGCTTTCTGCCTTAAAATACAAACGTGATTGTGTGTATAAGTGTTGATCGAAAATTCTATAACCTGTTCAGTACAGAGTTGTTCTGAACTTTGTTTACGTAGTACGTAGCGTGAAGTTGCATTACAGTTCATCCCACCTTATTAAAGTTTGAACATTTATGCGTGTAGAAGCTTGCGCAAATAGAACGATAGTACGCTTCGTTACTATAAAGAGGTGTAGTTGTTGTTCCTAGGAAAGGGTTGTGGGCGGGATAGCTATGTTCTGAATACATGGCGTTACAATTTTGATTAAATTGAGGTCAAATCTTGATAGATTTGACATTGCAAAGGTACGGTGATCGTGTATAGACTCAATACTCGATGGAAATAGTGGTATGGTAGATGGTAGGTGGCGGTTGCTGTACGTCGCTCCACATCATCGCCATTCTAAACTGTTTATTCATTCTGTGGTGTTCCTGTAATTGTTCCGAGTTTCTCCCCTAGCTGAACTAGGTAGGTTTTAGGGCATCAGGCAAGAGTGAACAGTAACAGAGAGGCTTAGCTATTCGCTTCGTATTTAGTAAGTAGTGCTGGTGAAAGGTGTGGGTAAAATGACACAGGCAATCCACGAAGGTGGCAATATCGCCATTCTGAACTTTTTTATACATTCTGTGGTTGTTCCTTTTTCTCCCCTAGCTGAACCTAGGCCCGAGGCAAGAGTGAACAGGCACTCAAGTACAATGGCTGAGTGTTGCGATATCCCATTAGAGAGGCTTAGTATTTATTAAGTAGTGCTAGTGAAAGGTGTGGGTAAAACCGGCGACACAGGCAATGCACGAAGGTGGCAATATCATTCTAAACTTGTTTATACATTCTGTGGTTGTTCTTTTTCACTCCCCTAGCTGAACCTAGGCCCGAAGCAAGAGTGAACAGGCACTCAAGTACAATGGCTAAATGTTGTGAGGAGAGGCTTAGTATTTAGTAAGTAGTGCTAGTGAAAGGTGTGGGTAAAACCGGCGACACAGGCAATGCACGAAGGTGGCAATATCGCCATTCTAAACTTTTTTATACATTCTGTGGTTGTTTATTTTTTTTCCTAGCTGAACCTAGGCCCGAGGCAAGAGTGAACAGGCACTCAAGTACAAGGGCTGAGTGTTGTGATATCCCATTATAGAGGCTTAGCTATTCGCTTAGTATTTAGTATAAAAAACAATTCAAACCAGCAAACGTAGTTTCACACACACTTTATTTCGCTTCCAACTCCAGATACAGAATAATATTTTTTAACAGAAATTCTCAGTATTTAAGGACCTTATGCTGCCACCCCACCTCTCCCAATCCTAGCAGTGGTAAAGAGGTGGCGTGGGCCAATAGAATACGACAACAGTAATCAACCAATCACAGCCGAGTAAATTAATGTTGCCATTTCTATAAATAAAAATCCAGCCGAACATTCGATAAACAGAGCGCCATAGACAATCCAGGCCTTATACACGTTCTCACTGATGGATGGTGTATACTGTCCTTTTAAAAAGTGTTGCTATTTTAATAATATATTTTATAATAAGCTTACATTAGTAAGTAGTGCTAGTAAAAGGTGTGGGTATAATGACACAGGCAATGCACGAAGGGGGCAATATCATTTTAAACTTTTTTATACATTCTGTGGTTGTTCTTTTTCAGTCCCCTAGCTGAACCTAGGCCCGAGGCAAGAGTGAACAGGCACTCAAGTACAAGGGCTGAGTGTTGTGATATCCCATTAGAGAGGCTTGTAAACGTTGAGCTTTTTAATTAGACGCCGTCGTGCTATTAAACGGGGGAACCAAATTGTTTGAAGGTTTGCGGCTGTGTGCGTGAATTAAACTTAGCTGTTTATGTAAGTATGTTATTAAAGCTCTGTATACTAGGTAGTATGTCTTGAGAAGTTTCATCTGAAGTTAATTATCAATAAAAAGTCAAGTAATATGTCTCTTTTAATAAGGTTCGGTTGTGAACGGTTGAACATATTGTTTGAAAAGTTCACTCAATTTTGTACGGGGTGTAATTAACAACGTTCCGAAAACTGATAAGGCTTGCTTAGTCAATGAAACTGAATTACTATCGGCAGGTATTTTATTCAAGAAGTGAAAAAAATTATTTGCTCTTTCATACAAATTGTCCAATCTGATCGAGGTGGTTATTTTGTATGGGACGGATACTTTAGTTTTTCATCTTTTGATAGAATTTCCTGGTGAAAGTTGTTCAGTTACGTTGACAGAGCAACGCTTATCAGTTTGTGGTGCGATGCAGTGTGGCGGAACGCTGTCTCTTACACCAGTTATAACATCATCAAACATTCAAAACAAATATGGCCCGGCAAAACTTTTTCAAAAGTAAATAAGCAGAGAACACTGAATGTCCGTACATTCAGTATTAAAGGTTTTGTATCACGCCGTTTCAAAGCACTGCAGCCCGCCAGAGAGCTTGAAAATAAACTATTAAATTAAAATTGTAAATAAAAGTAGCGCCACGCAGCCACAAAAGAAAAAAAGGACATAAAAGAAGTCAAACAAAAATAACGCTCGTTCTAGCCGCCATTTTTTCATCTGCAAATGATGACAGCTTGGTCCTGTTTCTTGGTCCTTATATTTTACGAGGTCGGTGAGAAATATGTCATGGAATATACACCGCATATGGGTTCATACGGCCATAAACCTAAATAACCCGTGACAATGGAGACGCTGGTGTTCTGGGTACAAATACGCAGTTCCCTAGTGCCTATTGAATATTCTTAAAGTGTTCATCTCTGTCACCTTTGTTGGATGATAAAGACTTTACGGTTATACTTGGTACCTTTTTTATGAAATGAATGAGTTGAAATATCAGTAAATTTCGTAAAGGCATGCAAAGGTAATCAAAACCTCAAAACTTTGTCAGACGTGGCGAAACGACCTTTGTTTAGGTCGTTTACACTCTGCCTACCATATTAGGGATAAATGCGTGATTATATGTATGTATGCATGCAAAGGTAATGTTTTACTTATTAACTTACAACTTGATACTTTACAAAATACTCTCCCGTAATTTTGACAAACACAGTCATTGTAAGGTAAGGTAACGTCTTATATGACGCATAATTTGCTACCATACTAGAAGTTGAATAGAAAGTGTCTTATAAAATGCACACTGTATTTTTAACTGCCTCCGTGGTCTAATGGCTAGTGCCATGGACTCCTGATCCGGAGGTCCTGGGTTCGATTCCCAGGGGGGGAACACAAAGTTGAAATATGAGAATTTATCACTTTGTGATTTTTTCCCAGTTTGGTTAGGACATTGCAGGCTGAATCACCTGATTGTCCGAAAAAGAAAAATTTCGTGCTTCGGAGGGCACGTTAAGCCGTTGGTCCCGGTCGCTGTCTTTGATAGTGGTCGTTACTCAAACCATGTCAGAGGCCTGATAGTTGTGCTACTAGGCGGTTTAAAAACTCTGACACCAGGGTTCATTGGGTCGATAGACTCGATACCTACTCGACAGAAGAAGAAGAACTGTATTTTTATAAAGTTTTATGTCATATTGACAAGTTTTGAGTTAGCAAATGTGTCCAAGATCGACGCCGATTACGTGTCTCCTGAAAAATGTTTAACGATGTAATATTTGAACGATTTTTATCTCTTTGATCCAGTCGAGTTTATTTATCCCATCCACTTTTCTATAATTTGTTTTATTTGAAGAGTCGAGTATAGAGGAAAGGTAAAAAGGCGGGTAAAAGGCTGAAGATTTCGCTTAATACGTTTAATAGTACTTCATACAGGTCCGTATGTTTTCCTTAAGGGCTATTCAAGCTTTTATAAATACAATATTTCCTTTGAATGTTTTCGTTGAGTGATACATTTATGGAATTTTTACCTCGATGTTTCTTGATTCTACCCATGTTCCAAGAGGCTTTTTTCAATTCCATTGTACATTATTATTCTTTCCCCTTTTTATTTCAAAGGGTACAGAAAGAATGCAAATAAATTCAAAGGGTAGGTTGAGAGTGGTTGCTAGGTGGTGGTAAAGAGAGTAAGAGAAGTTTGATCACATCGGAGTTGAAATTGTCGTCTCTTAGTGGTCCACGTTAACTGCCTCTCTGGTCTAATGGTCAGAACCATGGACTTACGATCCGGAGATCCTCGGTTCGATTCCCAAGGGGGAAACATAAAGTTGATATTTGTGAATTTATCACTTTGTGAGATTTTCCCCAGTTTTGTTAGGATAATGCAGGCTGAATGACTTGATTGTCTGGAAGAAAAAACTTCCGTGCTTCGGAGGGCACCTTAAGCCGTCGGTACTATTCGCTATCTTGATAGTGGTCGTTACACAAACCATGTGAGAGGCCTATTAGCTGAGCTATAAGGTGGTTTAAAAACTCTGACACCAGGGTCCATCGGGTCGATTGACTCGAAAACAGAAGAAAAAGAAGTGGTCCACGGCGCCTGCCGAAAGAAGTCACAGTATAGGCTTGTCTATGGGAAAGTACAGCTGTAGGGCTATGATGCACACTGTATACTCCGTTTTGTCTACACATTATCTCTTTCGTTGCGCGCTTCACAACGGAAAAGAACAGGCATTCATCAGAGTGTAGTATGAAACGCGTGTAGACAAAACGAAGTCTACAGTGCTCGTATAGCCGAGCTGAACGTTAATTATTGTAGGATCCAATAGAGATGCACATTATCTCTTCCGTTGCGCACTTCACAACGGAAAAGAACAGGCATTCATCAGAGTGAAGTATGAAACGCGTGTAGACAAAACGAAGTCTACAGTGCTCGTATAGCCGAGCTGAACGTTAATTATTGTAGGATCCAATAGAGTTGCACATTATCTCTTCCGTTGCGCACTTCACAACGGAAAAGAACAGGCATTCATCAGAGTGAAGTATCAAACGCGTGTAGACAAAACGAAGTCTACAGTGCTCGTATAGCCGAGCTGAACGTTAATTATTGTAGGATCCAATAGGGTTGTTGTAGCTTGTCTGAACCCGGTGTCAAACAGTTTTCTGTATTCGGCAGTTGTATTCGGCAAAACTGTACTCTATATAATGAAACTAAATCTTTATTATCGACAACAATTATTACAGAAGGCAATTAACTCTAACATTATCTGCCTCCGTGGTCTAGTGGCTAGTGCCATGGACTCCTGATCCGGAGATCCTGGGTTCGATTCCCAGGGGGGAAACACAAAGTTGATATTTGAGAATTTATAACTTTGTGAATTTTGCCCCAGTTTGGTTAGGACATTGCAGGCTGAATCACCTGATTGTCCGAAAAAGAAAGAGATTTCGTGATTCGGAGGGCACGTTAAGCCGTCGGTCCCGGTCGCTGTCTTTGCTAGTGGTCGTTACTCAAACCATGTAAGAGGCCTGATAGTTGTGCTACTAGGCGGTTTAAAAACTCTGACACCAGGGTTCATCGGGTCGATAGACTCGATACCCACTCGACAGAAGATTAACTCTATCTTGTTCAAATAACCTTGACCTAAACCCCTAAATTAGGGATAAAATGTGTTGCTCTTGTCTTTGTTATCTTTAGTTTCGACTTACTAAGAAAACGTTTTTCTTCATTATCGATAAATATTATTAAAGAACGTCAATACAATTCACATACATACATATAATCACGCCTTTATCCTTAATGGGGTAGGCAGAGCGTAAACGACATAAACAAAGGTCGTGCCGCCACGTCTCAAGTTTTGAGGATCATTTAAGATAAATTCGTAGGTATATTGCTGTAGTAACAGGTTGTCAGCCCATCGCCTAAATTGCAATATACTGAAACCGTCGGATCCCTTAGCTGGTTTTTATAGCATGCCCGAGGGGAAATGCAACTGGCACACTCTATGTTTTTCTCTCGCTCCCAGGCTAGCATTGGAGGAATTCACGTTCTAGAAATATAAAATTTCATCTAGAACTAAGAAAATATTTAAACTACCCTAATTCAATTTTATTCATAAGTTTGATCGAATTTCGTACCATCATTTCTCTTGAAAAATAAACGTCATTTAATTAGTGGTTTCTCTTTGTTCCTCAAATAAAGAACTAAGTAGCTTTTAAACGGAAGACCCGATGCCTCTACTAAGGCGTCTTTTGTGTACCGAACTCATTGTTTACTGTAGTATTGTTAGTTTCCAATGCTTGTGTTGAACGTCTTGTTAACGTAACGAACTCACTGACTGATGTGCCGTTATTATTTTCTTTTAGCTTCTGTAAGTCATGTTTTTACTGAACAGGTTTTGTTATTTTGAATAGAAATATGTTTTTTAAATTAAATTCATATTTTTTCTGTAAAAATATAGGTACTTTTCTTACTGTTTACAAAAATAAATTCGCGTTTTAAACTGAGTAATTACGGAACAAAACGTTATAGTGTATTTCAGTTTTTGGTTCTCATTCAGTGCACTATGTAAATATCTTCTAACAACAGTTAATATAAATAAATTTATCAACATGTTACTAAAGCGTTTTCACCTTCTTCTTAAAAACTTTATTTAATTCGCAAAATAGAGTACTTAAAATGATTTCTTCTACAAAGTATTTAAAACTCTGAACGTGTTCTTAGAAAACGACCGAGGAATGACATTAAAGTATCTTTACAGAGATCTTCTCTTTGTTAGTTAAAGAACATATTTGTTCAGAAGAATGAATTTATTCTTCAAGAATGCTCTTGACTGTCTGCTCGACCACAGTCAAAGAAAAATAACAGTAAGTCGGTACCCCATTGCGTAGCTTTAGTGGCTTGCTGTAGTGGCGTGTTTGTAAGATTATGTTATTATATACATACACATATAATCACGCCTTTATCCCTAATGGGGTAGGCAGATTGCAAACGACCTGAACAAAGGTCGTTTCGCCACGTATGACAAAGTTTCCATGCTGGACTGGGAGCGAAAGAAAAACATAGAATGTTTTAGCTGCCCTTCTTCTCAGGCATGCTGTAGAAGTCAGCAATATAGATTTGAGGGTCGCAGTGTATTGTAATTTAGGCGATGGGCTGACAACCTGTCACTATAGCGATACACATTACCATCTAAAATTGCCCTCAATATTCGTCAGACGTGGCGTAAAAGCTTTCACTAAGCGTTTTACGCTGTGCCTACCCGTAAGGGATGTGAATTTATGTATTTATGTATGACAAAGTTTTGAGGGCAATTTAAAACAGATTTGTAGGTATATTGCTGTAGTAACAGGTTGTCAACCCATCGCCTAATGTGCAATATTCAGATACCCTCGGATCCCCTAGCTGGTTTTTACAGCATGCCCGGGAAGAAATGCAGCTGGCACGTTCCAAAATTTTCTTTCGCTCCTAGTCCAGCATGGAAGAAAATATTCTGGTTAGAGTTATTATACTGGTCCTTATTTCTACAGTGGTATTACTGTGTACAGGTAAATTACTGGTTGTAGCAGCAATCAAATGCAGCTTACTCTGTTTTATACCGTGCTCTGTGTTCGTAAAGAGAGTTTGTAGGGTTCCATTACATTGATTGTGAACCTTGTTGCTTTGTAACGACAACTTTGAGACTGTTTCAAAGCAAAAGGAATATTATGTATTTTTATTTTGAGTTAGAGTTTTTTTCAGACTTAAGTAGTAGGTATCTTATATGTGGATGTGTAGTTTATGGTGGTAGGGTAGTAGCTGAAAATCAGTGTTTTCGCTCAACAGGGCAAAACGTTTATGCTGAGCTATAGCCCTTTTGGTTTACTGCGACACACACAACCATTTGTTTGTTTTGTATTTATCGTCTATGTTTGTTTGTTCAATTTGATGTTTGTTTTATGTTTGTTTAAATGTTTACTTTTGTCTCCTTTTTTTTCATACTACAAATTTTATGTGTGTGTCTTAATAAAACAAATAAATTTATTATCTTATAAAAGTATTCAAAGTGAGACAGGCGTAGGTAAGTACGCATACATAAACAGGCCTTTATCCCTTTCGGGGTAGTCAGAGCGTAAAACGCCTCGTAAAAGCCGCATTCGCCACGTCTGTCAAAAATTGAGGGAAATTTAGATTGTAATGTCAAAGGTTGAGAAGCTGTAGAGACAGGTTGACAGCCCGTCGCCCATAAACAATACACTGTAACCCTCGAATCTCTTTTGCTGATTTCTACAGCATGCCTGGAGGAAGGGTAGCTGGAACAGTCTATGTTTTTCTATCACTCCCAGTCTAGCATGGAAGTAAGTACGCGGTTCGTAATAAATTGTGATAAGTACAATTATACACGTGCATATTGAAAGCATTCGAGATTGATATACATGGACCATGATTTTTATTTTTCTATAAAAGTTTAATTTTATATAGATAAGCCAAACATTTTCATAACTTCCATGCTGGACTGGGAGCGATAGAAAAACATAGAATGTGCCAGCTGCATCTCCGACCGGGCATGCTGTAAAAACCAGTTCAGGGATCCAAGGGTTTCAGTACATTGCAATTTAGGCGATGGGCTGACAACCTGTCACTACAATAATATACCTACAAATCTATCTTAAATAACCCTCAAAACTTTGTCAGACGTGGTGGAACGACCTTTGTTTATGTCGCTCTGCTTACCCCATTAGGGATAAAGGCGTGATTATATGTTTATATGTATTATCATAAAAAGCGCAATGCTCAGACCAAAGACAGGACAGAAAAGATCCTTAATTCGGAATAGTTCTTGCAAAACAATAGTTCGCGTGCAACACTAAGGTTAGTTAGCATTAGTAATGTAAGGTCGGCCACCTGAGGTCGTCACCCCGCCTCAGCCCGCCCCTGGCCTCATCCAGGGCTACCAGATGCTGTTTTTTTTATTATTTTTAATTGATATTGCTATCGATTCGGAAAGCGCTCAACTTATCTAAGGGCCGTATTTATAATCAGTTCTCATGAGTGACAGCGATTTTGAGTTCGTATCAGATATATCATTTTTGTACAAACTGGCCTGTCAAGGCCATACTTAATATTGCTCTCAAGTTTGATATCGCTTCATAAATACGAGCTTAAATCTTGACTAAAAAAATTATAGGCGCCCCTTTCTGTTCGCATATGATGGAAATTGACAGGTATAGACTTATATTAGTTAAGTCGTGATTTTTGCAACGACAAATTGGTACCATTATCACCGTCAATCATAGACGTGTACATCACAGAGCCTCCGGTTTTACATGTATCTACATATAGCCTTAAAGATTGCAATGCAATGTTGTACACTTCCAAAAGTATTTGTGCATGACCTAATTTCGTAGTACATCCAGGACTTTTCAAATGGTATTGGTACCAAATCGATAAGTCCTGTCATTTTCTATCATGAGAGAACAGAAAGCAACAATTTTAGTCAAGATTTAGTTAAGTTTTGCCTATATTCAAAATCCACTGTGGTATTGTGAAATCAGCTACATGATTTGATTGAAATGCAGTTTATATTTGAACTACTCTTAAGATGTGGCAGCCCTGCCCACGACTCCATTAGCATACCCAATTACTGAGCAGATGGAATAGTCTAGCAGGCATCTATTCCACCTAGCTCCATTCTTAATGGACCCGTCTTGTGCATTTAGAGTGCGGTAATGTTTGAGGTTATGTTGGATCAATGACGTCACTTGGATTTTCTATCTAAGTATCAATATTATCTGACTTCTATATAAAATATTATATTACTGAGCAGATGGAATAGTCAAGCGGGCATCTATTCTACCTAGCTCCATTCTTAATGGACCCGTCTTGTGCATTTAGAGTGCGGTAATGTTTGAGGTTATGTTGGATCGATGACGTCACTTGGATTTTCTATCTCATTATCCGATTTCTATATAAAATATTGTATTACTGAGCAGATGGAATAGTCTAGCATGCATCTATTCGACCTAGCTCCATTCTTAATGGACCCGTCTTGAGCATTTAGAGTGCGGTAATGTTTGAGGTTATGTTGGATCAATGACGTCACTTGGATTTTCTATCTAAGTATCAACATTATCTGACTTCTATATAAAATATTATATTACTGAGCAGATGGAATAGTCAAGCGGGCATCTATTCTACCTAGCTCCATTCTTAATGGAGCCGTCTTGTGCATTTAGAGTGCGGTAATGTTTGAGGTTATGTTGGATCAATGACGTCACTTGGATTTTCTATCTATCAGCATTATCTGACTTCTATATAAAATATTATATTACTGAGCAGATGGAATAGTCTAGCATGCATCTATTCCACCTAGCTCCATTCTTAATGGACCCGTCTTGTGCATTTAGAGTGCGGTAATGTTTGAGGTTATGTTGGATCGATGACGTCACTTGGATTTTCTATCTCATTATCCGATTTCTATATAAAATATTTTATTACTGAGCAGATGGAATAGTCTAGCAGGCATCTATTCCACCTAGCTCCATTCTTAATGGACCCGTCTTGTGCATTTAGAGTGCGGTAATGTTTGAGGTTATGTTGGATCTATGATGTCACTTTTATTTTCTATCTATCTACATTATCTGACTTCTATATAAATTATTATATTACTGAGAAGATGGAATAGTCTAGTGGGCATCTATTCTACCTAGCTTTTAGAGTACGGTTATATTTGAGGTTATGTTGGATTTGATGACGTTATATCTTCCATGCTGGCCTGGCGAGAGAAAAACATAGAATGTGCCAGTTTCTCCTGGTCATGCTGTAAAAATCAGCTAAGGGTTCCGAGGGTTTCAGTATATTACAATTTAGGCGATGGGTTGACAATCTGTCACTACTAACAATAAACCTTTAAATCTATCTTGAAAAGTCCTTAAAACTTTGTCAGACGTGGCGGAACGACCTTTGTTTAGGTTGTTTACACTCTGCCTACCCTATGAAGGATAAAGACCTGACTACATGTATTCATATTATATTGGGCTATTGGCGTATTTTTTGCCTTTTGGTAAGCCGGCAACTCTTCGTGGGATATCCAATTTTGCAAAAATCTCATACAATCTGTCTTTAGGTACAGCTAGTTTTTACCGTGCACACGGCTAAGCCCAATATTGCGGCACCTATCTCCAGCACGACAGTGTTAGCGAGGCTTGCACGTATATACTAACCTTTACATATTGTTAGGTAGGGTTAGGTGTACAAGGTGTGAAGTAAAATGTTTCGAAAATTGAAACTGAACAACTAACAGAAGGAAACTCTTTTAGAAAATTGAAAGAAAATGAGTCCCCGACACGAATTTTTGATCATCTAGTAATTTTGTGTGGTGAAACACTGTATTTTGTATTTCCTGAAAGAATTTATTCGTCAAAGTAGTTCAGTTTCATCGCATAAGCAAACCCTTTCAATTTCGAGACACCGTTCCCTTACACCCTGTATACCTATATGCACTTACCCACAGGGTTTGCATAGGAAATTAACATGCTTCAACCACTACCGACGAGGATTTAGGTACGAAGTTTATAGCAAACTGGAGTTATTGCACCAACATGTGCTCCGAAACTCTGGAAGTAGTCCATTTCAACTTCAGAGGGAAATTATGCATTTGCATTACATAGAACTTTCATAAATAATTATGGTAATTAGTTGCAAATATGAAAAACAAATATGAATTTAAGTCAAAGTTAGCTTGCACTAGCTGAAAAAGAAGTCCATAAAAATAAATAAACAAAATATTAAAGTTGAGCTCTCAAGCAAGGGTGACACTGATTTGGAGTTCAGCTTGGAATCTTGATTGATCAACTCATTTAAATGTATTTTTATAATTATGCTGGACTGGGAGCGAGACAAAAACATAGAATGAGCCTGCTGCATTTCCTCCTGGGCATGCTGTAAAAGTCAGCTCAGGCGTCCGAGGGTTTCAGTATATTGTAATTTAGGCGATGGGCTGACAACCTGTCACTACAGTAATATACCTACAAATCTAACTTAAATAACCCTCAAAACTTTGTCAGACATGGCGGGACGACCTTTGTTTTGGTCGTTTACGCTCTGCTTACCCCATTAGGGATAAAGGCGTGACTATGTGTATGTATGTAATTAAAGAGTTCATCTGTACGTTATTTGAATGCCTAAAATCTCTTTGCGAAAAAGATACTCTCTTCATAAATTATATTATAGTTTCCTTGCATAGCTCAAAAGCGCCTGTCTTATCTCTATAAAATCCAATATTGTACCAGGAAACTCCACGCTGAGGTTTACATAGGAAATTAACGTTCCCCACGATTTTTCAGGTAAACCCTGAGGCTTGTTGGCTTAGCTCATATCTCGCTCTCTATCTCTGCGAATATGCATGATCTGAGTAGTTTTATAAATAAAGAGTTGCTTGGCTGTAAAATGACATTTATTATCAACTTTTTTAAGGTTTTGTTTTTTCAGATGGTGCCATGATCCCATGGACCTGAAAGTCAGTCTCTAATGATAGGATCCTGTGGAAATAGAATGAACTCTTTAATATAGGCACACTTGAAGCGACTCATGACTCATGCATACCTATGCAAGGTGTTTTTTTTGGTCTAAAATTTATGTATCGAAAGTGAGATTTTTGTTGTTATAAATATTTTAGAAGATATTATAGCAAATTTTCACAGTCGGCAGAGAGATTACTTGAGGACTGAAATAATATTCCTTGTCTAGACCAAAAGTGTATCCATGCGACCTAATACTGCACGCTACGGCACGCCACGTTGAGGTTTACATAGAAAACTAACGTGGCTTTGCACCGACGTCGTCGGGTAGGTACCGACCTACTACTTTGGAGGTGCAATGCAACCTATGTACCTAGTCCGAGGACGGGAGCTCGTCGTAAAGTAAACACAACGTTACCAATCGAAGTATGATTTATTAGTTAACTAGCGACCCGCCCTGGCTTCGCACGGAAATCATCAGTGACCCTCTACTATATTCTGCATGTATTATACATATAAACCTTCCTCTTGAATCACTCTATCCATTAAAATAAACCGCATCAAAATCCGTTTCGTAGTTAAGATCGAAGCATACAGGGATATAGGGACAGAGAAAGCGACTTTGTTTTATACTATGTAGTGAAGATTAAACGATTCTTCTTCTTCTTCTTAAATTTAAATGCTGGGCACTTGTCGATGGAGTAATCGCCAATTTTCTCAGTCTTCTGCCAACGATTTATTCTTTAGTCTAAGTAACTGCGTCTCGGTCTTCCCCTTCCTCTCTTGCCTTCTATTTTCCCTTCTATGTTTTTTAAGAATTCGTCATGTCGTATCACGTGGCTTATCATTCATGCTCATCGGTTCTCTATTGTCGTTAGTATATTTCTCTTCTCCTTTACCATTCTCAGTACCTCTTCATTTGTTTTTCTTTCCGTGCAACTAATTCTTTTCATTCGCCTCCAACACCACATTTCAAATGCTTCTAGCCTTTCCTTATCCCTTTGAGTCATAGTCCAAGTTTCACTACCATATAATGCAATGCTCCAGATATACGTGTACGTTTTAATGAGATGTTTACGAATTTTCTTCTTGATGGTAATTTTCAATTGATGTTTTTTTGTTATTGAAATCTGTTTTAGCCATAGCTATTCTGGTTTTTATATCTGGAGAACATCTGGAGTCGCTGGTTATCAAACAGCCTAAGTATTTGATAGATGTAAGTTGTGTTAAACGATTACATTGTCTATATATCAGCTCAATAGGAACTAAGTAAGATGACGTGTACATACTCTATACTAGTATTTTGTTTTATATTTTGCTTACATACTTAGTGGGATAGAGCGTCAATGGCATATAAACAAAGGTCAGTTTTGAAAGTGTATTTTAATACATTCTTTACCTATTTTTCTAACTCTTTAAAAATATTTTGTCTATTTTTATATTTTAGCTTTCATGGCGGCATAAACTCCAAAAGCTATGTTCTACTTCGCGATGATTTTAGTGTTATTCGTAAAATTGCTTTTTGGAGACAATTGTAGGTACTACTTATTTTATCAGAGCTTTAATATACGAATTTCGATCCTCTTTATTTAGGAAGATCTTTTCAGTTTTATGAGTAGGGAAAAGCGTTTTCAGGCTTCCCAATCGTATCAATCGTTTATACCTATACAGGTACAGCTGCCTATTACAAAACGTCATTCCATCTCCGCTTGGCATTATATCCTACGGTACGTCAAGGCCCCACCGAGCTTACATAGGAAATTAACGTGCTTCGACACTACCGGCGCACCGTGCCATGATTTTCCAGCCTTCTGTGCAGCTTTCCACCATCTACTGCCGAATGTATGTATAATTCTGCAGCAGTTAGTGAAAGCTACACATATGCACGTATGTACGTATTAGTCACACCTGTATCCCTTATGGTATAGATAATGCATCAATGACCTCAGGTAAAAGAACGTTTATGTCACGTTTGATATGTTCAGAAAAAAAAAGTACTATAATTGTATTTGTTTAGCTATGGAGATAGTTTGTTAGCTCTTCGTCTATATCCAATACAGTGAAACCCTCGTCTTCCACTGATAGCTACATTTTTTAATAGAAGCTGCTGGAACGATTTATGTTCTTCTATCGCTTTCAGTCCAGCATGAAAGCTATATAAATTTCCAAGTGCCTTCTGTGAAGATTTCGACTATTAGCTGGTGAATTTACATGATTTTCTAGGTGTTAAGGAGTTTCTACTTCGCTTTTGCCACTGAATGTACATTCAATGTGGCTTATTTGCTTAGCTCTCTGACGACGACACCTAAATGTAACTAGACATGCCCTACGTTCAAAAACTACGTGATAGAGTCGAACTGAGTAAGCTTGACAAAAGCTTAATAAACATATTTTTTACATACATACATATATATAATCACGCCTTTACCCCTTATGGTTTAGGCAGAGCATAAACGATCTGAAAAAAGGTCGTTCCGCCACACCTGACAAAGTTTTATGGTAAAAAAATATTTATATTATTAGGTTACACAGCGTCATCTAGGCCCAAATTGAAAGCAAAACTGTATGAGAACAACTATTTCAACACAAAAATGACATTGTTGTTATGTATTTCGTTTTTGTGGTTATAATCAAACTCCTTCAGCACAGCAGATAATAAAATAAACTTCAGGGCTAATTATTAGTAGGTAGTGTATACAGTGATAATAGAACTCATGAGATGATAGCGTTAAAGCTCTGCCTACCCCATTAGGGATAAAGGCGTGATTGTATGTATCTATGTATGATATGATAACGAGTGCTAGAACTGCGATGCGAGAGGTGAGTATAATTTGCACTTCCTTTACCTGATTTAATATCACCGTCACAACCCAAACTTAAGCCATTTGATACATTAAAACTCTATTTAAATTTATTCCACACCCATATAAAGCAAGTAGAAGTTTCTACATAACTCAGTATAAGCCGTCGCAATAAACCGAGTCGGCGAGTATTTAATAACGTCCCCATATAAACATATCATACATAATGTATCAAAGTTTGTAATACCTATCGAGTTTATAAATGGTAGATTAAAGTCGTCATATTAAATTTTAACGAGCTTCCGTGCTTTGTTTTCGAAATTTGTTCAAAATTAATTACAGATTGAATTAATGACATAGAAACATGTAACTACCTACTGCTACTACATAGGTAAATGTCTCCAATAGTTATTTTTATAATACATACATATAGTCACGCTTTTATCCCTAATGGGGTAGTCAGAGCGTAAACGACCTGAACAAAGGTCGTTCCGCCACGTCTGACAAAGTTTTGAGGGTTATTTAAGATAGATTTGTTTGTATAATGCTGTAGTGACAGATTGTGAGCCTATCGCCTAAATTGCAACTTAACCTTCTTTTAATTTGGCACTTACCTATACTGAAATTGCAATATACTAAAACCCTCCGATCCCTTCAGCTGATTTTTACAGCATGCCCGGGAGGAAATGCAGCTGCCACATTATATAATAAGTATTATGAAAGTTAAAATTTAATGTGCATCAAGAGTTTTTAGAGCTTTTACTTCAAACGATAAGTTTTCAAAGACTAAAGTTATTTGACATCATACGATCCTATTTAAAACGCGATCAACAAAGTTACGGTGGCCATGCAATGAGGTAACCCGTTTGTTGTCTACTCTGTGTCACCTTTTTCTTTTTAAAATAGTGGTGAAAGGAGGTTAATTTCCTATGCAAGCCTCGACGTCGACGGAACTGTTGGACTGCAATATGGGGTAGAACGAAGCTTGTGTCGTGTGTTCGAAACTCTTGGTTCTCTTCTCTCTTGAAAAGACAACCTTTATTTTATTTTGGTATAAATAAGGTTTTGTTTTAACAGCGATGACATAGATAATATACAAGCAGACCCGCTCGAAATGGATGAGATTATTTCAGGAAATGGTTTATGGATTTTCATGAAAATTCGTATGTTTGAACAATTGATTTATTTCATGCTGCATCATTCTTCCATGCTGGACTGGGAGCAAGAGGAAAACATAGAATGTGCCAGCTGCATTTCCTCCCGGGTATGCTGTAAAAACCAGCTAAGGGATCTGGAGGTTTCATTATATTGTAATTTAGGCGATGGGCTGACCTATCACTACAGCAATATACCTATAATTATATCTTAAATAACTCTCAAAACTTTGTCAGACGTGGCGCAACGACCTTTGTTTAGGTCGTTTACGCTCTGCCTACCCCATTAGGGATAAAGGCGTGATTATATGTGTGTATGTGATTTATTTCAATATTATATACGAAATTTGGGCCCTGCCCAGCTTTGCTGACTGTACCTATACTAGGCACTTGAACTATGCCCCTATTACTTACTTATTATCCCACTCTTATAGTAAGGACTAAGCAAGCATGTCTAGCATAGTACCTAGGCGCGATAGTAATGTGATGTCATTATCATATTTATCTTAATAAATAATATCGTGGTAATAATCCCATTCAAAATAATAATTATTATAAATATTGTGAATAACCGCGAAAGTCTCAAAACCTATAGGTATAAAAAGTTATATAACTAAAATACTTGGTACAGATCTACAAACTTAATGTGATAAACATTTTTCAAAGTTTGTAAAAAGAAGTGAAGAAAAACACGATATACTAATTTAACTTCGAAAATAGTTTTCAGAAAACGCGGTGTTACAAACTTATTTCAAGACGTTTTTGAAATGAAAATTACATTTTGCTGAACGTTTGAAGTCACGTTCCGTCCTAAGTCGATGTCTGAAGGAAGGAACATCTTAGCAGTGGATAGTATTTAAGGTTTATACTATTTTAGGTTTCGTATAATAAGTACGTATTTATAGTGATTTAGGCTCGTATTTATAAAGCGATCTCAAGAATGAGAACATGGATTTGACAAGCCATATTGTACTAAAATTACATTCCTGATACGAACTCACTAGCTGTCAGTTTCAAGAGCTGCTTATTAATATGGCCCTAAGTGCTACATGCGACGATATAAGATTTTCAATGTCTCTAATTACCGTCACGTCAAACAAATCTTACTAGTATTTCGATAAGGACTAGGTGAATATTACTGTCAGATTAGCTACATTCTTGTAATGCGTAGTGATGGGTTGTCAGCCCATCAAAACCACCAGGTTTCTTAAATAAATTTTCAATTTAATTTAAAAAACGTACAGTGTCTCTTTTAAGCTTTGTTTAAAATATTTATCTCGTTCGACCTGTCTTATTTTACGTTCATTCGAATTGCCAAGGCGAATTTGAAATTGCGAACGTTGCGACGCATGCATCAATGTGATATGCAGATTCGCATATTTATGTAAACATAGCTCTAGCTTTTATTAATTAAAGCTGGTTGTAGCTTCCAGTCCTCGAAGCGGAGCAGCTGGATCTGTTTGAAGGAAATGTTCCATGCTTTCAGATGCAAAGCAAACTGGTGGCTGTGTTTGTGGTTTGTGTATTGTGTGTATCATACGTTTGTGTCTACGCCTACACTATGTCTGCTCAGATTGAAATGGATTGAATGTCTCTAGACCATGAACCTACACATGCATCGTAGGAAGAAGATTAGACGCTTTGTGTGGGAAATAGTACACACACACATATAATCACGCCTTTATCCCTAATAAGGAAGGCAGAGGGTAAACGACATAAACAAAGGTTCACGTCTGACAAAGTTTATAGTTTGGTTACTTACGATAGATTTTAGGTATATTCCTGTAGTGGTTAAACCCTCAAATCCCTTAGATAGTTTTTACAGCATTCCCGGGAGGAAATGCAGCTGGCTCATTCTGTGTTTTTTTCTCGCTCCCAGTCCAGCACGGAAGAATTGATATACCTGTAAAATTGGCTTTGCAGACCACGGTTTCACTTTGCATAATTTTGTAATTTTGGTGATGTTTATGTTTGCATATTTATACTTTTTATGTTACTGAGCTATAAAACTTTTCAATACAATTCATAGAAATCTCCGCATACCACAAAAACTTTGACGTCCAAAACTTAATCCAAAAACCTCCTTGATTATGCTTGGTTGCGTCGGTGCTAAAGTTTCGGCACATCTGGCCTATTTCAAGGAATAGTCGTAATTATCTGGCCAGCACTCCGACACAAGTTCTCATCTAGTTAGGGAGTTCACCAAGTTGTAGCTTGCTGACGGCTGCTCCCTGGAGCCCGGAACTTTCCTCACGATATGGCAGGACTCAGGAGCGTTATTTCAAAAATACCACGCTTATGAACTTAGTTTCCACGTCAAACTGTCAAAAACAACGTGCTTCTCCCATAAGCAGATATTTGCAGTTTTCTAATACTTATGATTGGGTTGTTATAATTTGTAAATTATAAGGACTGTGACTACACGGAAGAACATTCTTCAATCAGCTCTTAAATATTTACTAATAATACAAATACAATTACAAAGTTATATTATTTTGACAATCAATGTGATTAATATTTATAAAAACATATCTTTTACATACATCATCATCTCCCTAGCCTTATCCCGTATCTTACGGGGTCGGCTAGCTAATCTAGGGGATTGAACGAGTGTACTGGTTTTACACAGAGCGACTGCCATCTGACGTCCGCAACCCAAGAGGGAAACCGGACCCAATCCTAGATTAGGTCAGAGTTTTCAAGCCGCCAATGCTTAGCACTGGCCTCCGATATGGCTTAACGACTAATATCTACGGTATTAAACGATATTCACCGGGACCAACGACTTAACGTGCCTTCCGAAGCACGGAAAAAGCGCCGAATATACGTACATATGAAATTCGAAAACCGAAAAACACATTGGTATGTGGTGGGATTCGAACCACAACTTCCCGCTCAGGAGGCAGCGGCCCTATCCACTACACCATCGGGCTCTTTAATATCTTTTACATACATACATATAATCACGCCTTTATCCCTAATATGGGGTAGGCAGAGCGTAAACGACCTAAATACAGATCTTTTATATTAGTATTTATACAATCCTATATCTATGAAGAAGCTTGTTTACAATGTCTAATTATTTTCCATACCAATATTTACAAGATTTCTCACAAGAAAGACCTAATTCACAAAATACGGTATTGATTCGTTTTATTTTTGCAAGAGCACGTAGACGCTTCAAATAACGAAATTTAATAATAAACTGTCAGCTTTTCTTAGAAATACCGTATATTTCAGATCTGAAATAATGCTTATACATTACCTACTAGACCGAAAAGAAAAACTTTTCTCAAGAAACAGTTTTCATAATATCAGCTCTTAGAACTGGCATGTAGTTTTCCTTTCCGTACCTAAAGCTGTATATTTCTATAAAAAATATTGTCCTACAACCACATACGTAATTTTTTTTGCACACTAGTTTACGGAAGGAAGGTGTGGTCTCTACTTTCTAGCAGTTTACTTCAGACCACGCCATTACTAGCTTGTCAGTATGTGGTCCAGCTGGAAGATCCCACTGAATGAGTGTTTGGCTCCACAAGGGGCACATGGTTGACCCAAACAACCCACGACAGAGCTCGGTGCCAAACTTTTTTACGGTATTTCATCATGGTATGGGAATGCCAGAGCTTTTGAGGTTTTTAAGGCTCAATTCAAACCGAAATGGCAGCGTAGCGGCCGGCAGAGGAACGGCCGGCAGCGGCGTGAAGACGCCGGAAGAGCCCACCGCGGCAAGCTCGCGTCGCCGCTCGGAACCACCGGCATCCTCCTGATAGTATAGCCTAATGGTTTTTCAAACAATACTAGTGTTTGAAAGTATGTAGACAAAGTTTAATATTATTTAACACTGAAAGTGCTCGTTGCTCCACTGCCGTCCACTGCCATTCCGGTTTGAATCGGCCATTAGTGAGCTCGCTCTATCATCGACTCTACCTCCTCGACTAGACTCAAAACAAACTTACCACAATGTAAAAATAAACCTTTATTTCTAGCCTCCACACATCAGCAACATGTTTATTTGCCTAGTTATTAGTATTCAGTCGTCGGCGCAGTACGTCCGTATTATAGGAAACAATAGAGGCCGAGCCCATTATGCCGAGAAAATGGAAATAAAGGAAATAACCTACATATTCGCTGTAAGGAGTTGCGAGATATTAATAATACCTACGTGTTGAAGGCATATTGGAGGGTATAGTTTTCAACTTTGATCATGGCTATAATTACTAAACAAGCTACCCCTGTCCCTTTTGCGGTTAATAAGTAATTAGTTACCTACTAATTACAAAGCGTAATGAGCATTTTCGTCTGGATTAAAGAAGTGTTACAATGTTAGTACATACTGGATGCTAGTGCATTTCTTCTTTATACTGTAAAAGTCAGTCTAGAGACATAAGACCGCATTGCGCGGCCTGACACTCTTCGCTACAAAAATGTAGAGTCTTCTCTAAAATTCCGTCTTTGAAAGTTAAACACGGAGAAAACTCAATTTATCAGGCTGTTGATGCTTTTCTTCTATCCTTGATGTAGGTACTTATACCGGGTGTAAGGGACAGCGTCCCGCAAACTGATAGGGGTTGCTCAGACAACGATACCGAACAACTTCCACTAGGAAATACTTTCAGGAAGTGAAAATATAAATTGGCTTTTCCATACAAAATGTCCACTTTAATCAGACATTTTTTTTTTCACTTCCTGAAAGAATTTCCTGGTGAAAGTGGTTCAGTGTCGTTGACTGAGAAACTCCTATCAGTAAGCAGGACGCTGTCCCTTACACCCTGTATTATATGCAGGGTACCTAATCTCAATCGCTTACAACCTTATACCTCTAAATCACACCTCATTTAGATAGACAGAGCTATAATATACCTAGTGTTGCATAGAAATAAGGAAACACAGAGGGGAGGATCATATTCCACTAAGTACAATCAGGAGCTTAGAACGATAATAATGAACATAAGATGGCCGCAAGAGGTTATGTCTTAACGGCTTAGCTAATGGAATACTGGGGTATATTGACTAGAACAGTTAAGAGCCGAGATTTAAACTTCAGCTATTTATGGACAACGAAGCCAGTAAAGGCAGGCCTTTGTGTACCTGGCCTATAAAGGCAAGCAAGATTTAGCCCCTGTTTCTCGCCGAAGCGGAAGAAGAAGAAGAAGAAGAGGTTACAGGGTAACTAACCTTGCACCCGCTGTTTCAACCACGCCTTAATGATTTTTTAGAGGCGGTTAAGTATTTTCTAAAGTCCGTCTCCATGATACTGGATATCATCCTAACAAATTTTATTAAAAATCGTTTAGCTGCTTAGGTTTAAAAGAGCAACAAATAAACAGAGAAGTAGGTAGATCGTAATCTAGTTTTATACTATCAAATACTTATTTAAATGCACCATACCTTGCAAATACCTTGCTAGTAAAGATATTTCTATTTGTATATTTCTTGTTAATCGACCCGACGATATTTAAGAACTTGAGAAGATTATCGGTAAATAATATCGAGAGATAATTCTCGTCACCTGCGCTCGCCAGCCTGGTAACGCTTAACTCAATTTATTGTCCGTTCCAGGCGTTAGTGATTCGGTTATAGAATAATTTATACACTAAAAAATCTCAAGAAGAGAGAAAACCGTAAGAGGAAAAAAAATAAGAAGAGAAAAGTGAACAAGAATAAAAGTTAATAATAAAACAAGAATAAGAAAGGGATCAAGAAATAATAAAAGAGAAGGAGGAGCTATTTTAGGGAAGAGTGGACAAGGGCTTTCGTGTAAGTTTCTCGGTAAATAATATCCCGGGATAATTCTCGTCACCTGCGCTCGCTTGCCTGGTTACGCTCAACTCAATTTATTGTCCGTTCCAGGCGTTAGTGAGTTGGTTGTAGAATTAATTCTGCTTCAGAATTAACCGCATATACGGAACCGTTTCAGATTTCGATGCTTTCTAAAACACACTTATCAGAAGAAGAAACGTAAAATTAATTAAAAATATCACCTTCAATTATAAAATAAAACTATCCAAGAAATGTAGATCTTACAAATTACAAAATGTATAGGTAAAATTGAACTTTTGGAGGACTAATGTCTGAATTCAAAACTCTTAGTGAAATATTATTTCATCCTTATAACAAAGAGGAATAGTTCAAGAGAAAGTATTTTAATATTCATTCTGTGTGTTTTACGGAAGATTCTTTGCGAGAGTTGAATAGCTAAAGAAACAAAGGGAAAGTGGAAATTAATTACCAGGCTTATTTTTTTCTTTAGTTTTTATTAACACACCCTTGATTTTCATTGCAACATTCATCAAAAATCTGAAAATAGATCTCCTGTCATTTGCCAATGTTTTTAATCTAAACGTGACTAATAGATTTTAATTTTAGTTTTAGCCGGCAAATCTAGAATCGAGCGTACAGACTGGATACATTTTTCATAAAACGTAAAGTTTGAAAATGTTAAATTTGTAAATCTTTAACACATATTTTTCTTTATGTGGAAGCTTGTAATTGGCATTTATTTAATATTAGCGATTCGCCCCGGCTTTGCACGGAAATTATCAGTGTTTCTCTGCTAAAGTATGCATGTAATATACATATAAACCTTTCTATTGAATCACTCTATCCATTAAAAGAAACCGCATCAAAATCCGTTGCGTAGTTTTAAAGATCTAAGCATACATAGGGATATAGCGACAGAGAAAGCGACTTTGTTTTGTACTATGTAGTGATGTATACTTGAATATTTTGTAAAGGTTGCTGTTAGCTCCTCAAAAAAAAAAGACATTTTGTGGAGGTACTCCGTCCTCTGACGCGTAGGTTGACGGTACGAACGTCTACCAAGCTTTTATCGAGTGTTTTTTTCTGAAATGTTCCATGCTGGACAGGGAGCGAGAGAAAAACATAGAATTTGCCAGCTGCATTTCCTCCTTTACATGCTGTAAAAACCATCTAAGGGATCCGAGGGTTTCAGTATATTGCAATTAAGGCGATGGGCTGACAATCTGTCAGTACAGCAATATACCTACAAATCTATCTTAAAACCCCTTAAAACTTAGTCAGACGTGGCGGAGTGACCTTTGTTTGGGTAGTTTACTCTCTGCCTACCCCATTAAGGCTAAAGGCGTAATTATATGTATGTTTTCTGAATAGAACAGCTCTGACATATGCCTTCTTAAGGTAATTTGAGGTTACCCGCTCTAACTTTCATCAAAACTGTCTCCTTGGCGGACATTCTAGCAAAGTTAGCCTTCTAACCAGCCCACATAGGCCGCCATAACTTACCCTACCCTCGTTATGCCTTTGAATGCTTCATGCCTTAATTAAAAAGCATCCGGAATTTTATATCTGCTCATATTGCCTTCCACATGCAAGAGTTTAAATTACGAAGGTTCTAAAGGAACGATGTAATAAACTAACGTTTGCATTGGTTTGAGCTGAGCTTGAGTTTTTCCTTACATGGCATGAAAAAGTACATATAATAGTCTCCTTTGGACCTTTTCCTTTGATTTACTATTATTATATTCTTTATTGCTTTAAAAAATAAAAATCAGTTCAACTTAAAAATTAAAAAACAGGCGAGCTAATCTCTATAAGGGATCTCTTCCAGCCAACCTAATAGGGGTAAAAGATGGGAAATTCACGGGAACAGATACAGTTAGTATAATTTAATTACAAATTGATACTTATATTAATTGTTATTTACTTACACAACACTAGTTTAATGAATTTTTGTTGATTGATAGTCAGTCCTACAAATACAAAAATACTTTATTGCACAAGAACACATACAAGTAAAAGACATTGGAGAGCCCGATGGTGTAGTGGATAGGGCCACTGCATCCTGAGCGGGAGGTCGTGGTTCGAATCCTACCACGTACCAATGTGTTTTTCGGTTTTAGAATTTCAAATCTACGTTTATTCGGCGCTTTTTTCGTCCTTCGGAAGGTACGTTAAGTCGTTGGTCCCAGTTAAAGTCGTTTAATAAAGTAAATATTAGTCGTTAAGCCATATCAGAGGCCAGTGCTTAGCATTGGCGGCTTGAAAACCCTGACCTAATCTAGGATTGGGTCTTGTTTCCTTTCTGGGTTGCGGAGGTCAGATGGCAGTCGCTCTGTGTAAAAACCAGTACCCTCGCTTAATCCCCTAGATTAGGTAGCCGACCCGTGACATACGGGATAAGGCTAGGGAGATGATGATGACATACAAGTCAATGACATAGCAAAAGAAAAGTTGTACAATTGGCGGCCTTCTTGCTAGGGTAGCAATATCTTCCAGGCAACCAGGCAGTAAGAAAAAGCTCTAAAAAGAATCCTAGATGGGAATAGGTGTGAAGTGACTCTTACGCAGTTTTGCCCTTCTTTTGACGATGTTTTATTATGGCTATGTTAAAGACTACTTAAACTTTTGACAGCAAGACTGATATAAGTCAGAATTCTAATTATTCTTACTAAGAATGTCAAGCAATTTGTTCTACACAGAAATCCTTACAAAACGCTACCTAATTTACAAATAAGTAATTGTCATAGAGACGTGTAATCATACCTTGCTACAGAATATTCATAGCCGTAATATTTCACGTCACTTACACCGTAAACATTGCCTGATGTACGTTGAAGCTTGAACGTACCTGGTTTAAAATATTTCTGGCGGTAACTTCCACATTACCTACCTACTCCTTCGTGTGGTAAAATGGAAATATGAGCTTGGATTCGCTAGTTTGCCTAATTCCTATTAGGTATACCTTCCACCCGCTTGGTGGAGTGCTGCAAAGCATACTCCTGCAATTTTGTGTGTGTTTAAAAGGCAAAGTATGTAGGATTCATTATTCAAGAGTTTTAATGCGAATGTAACCACAATGTACCATAGAGCATGTATAATATATGTTGATTATGACTTACATAAGTAATCTAGAGTAATTTTAATATAGTTCTACACGCATACACACACACACACACACATAATCTCGCCTTTATCACTAATGGGGTAAGCAGAGCGTAAACGACCTAAAAGTTTTGACTATTATTTAAGATAGATTTGTAGGTATATATTGCTGTAGTGACAGATTGTCAGCCCATGGCCTAAATTTCAATTATAAAATAACCCTCGGATCCCCTAGCTGGGAAATGCAGCTGGCACATTCTATGTTTTACTCTCATTCCCAGTCCAGCATGGAAGAAATATAGTTCTATCACTCTTTTAATGCATAATCCTGTTTGTTATATCTAAATATGACATGACAGGACAAAGCTTACGTTCATGGTTACTGTTCTGTATCCAAAATCTAAATTTATATAGATTTTTTTTTGCTTACAGCGCTAGTTAGCGTTGATTAACTTAAGTTTGGGGTGTTTAAAAATTTTGTTTAATCCTAGCACTTGTAGGCGGCGGCGACCTTTTATGTAAATCTGGAACGGTGTGCTGAGATTCTTAATGAAATGCCGCCATTACTTTGATAGATACCGCGATCGTGACACCAGCCTCCATTTATACATTAAGAAATATAGGTAAAGATTCATATTGAATTAAATGTAAATCCAGATTGGGCTCGATTCTAGATACTACCGGCTAAAACTTAAGTTAAATCCACCTGTCACCATCAAAATAATAAAATAGGAAAAGAACAGGCGAAGTATACTCTATAGTTTTACACTTTGTCTGTTTGTTTGTTTGTAGGTTTTGACACGCATTTGCCATGACGGCGGATAAAATTGACAGATAACGTATAAAACGAGCTACTATACTGACTATAAATCAAAAACCGGAGAAAATAGATCTCCTGTCCTTTTCCAATGTTTTTAGTCTAAAAGTAACAGATACATTTTCATTTTTGGTTTAGCCGGTTGAATCTAGAAGTAAGACGTTATGTCGAAATTTTGTTAGCTACATTTGAAAGTATTTTAAATATCAGAAGAAATGTAAGTATGGCAATTTAATTTTGTGCGTGAAATCGGGCATGCAAAACAGCAAGGTTTTCCCAAATTATTTACAGAATGGGGCGGATATAGTATTGCGTTGTGTAAAACGTTATTTTGTTTGCAAGAGCTACAGATTAAATAAAACAAACCCTTTGTGTATCTCAATAAAAATAATTATATTATAGCCGAATGAAAAACGGAAGTAAATACACTGTATGCAATTTACAATTGCTCTATTGACTGTTTTGTCTGAAAATTTAATTCGCTTTGTAGCGGACGCAGCTGTTGTTTGCCTCTACCGAAATTGGCGGAGTTGTCGACAATCGACAGACAAACACAGTCAGAATTAAAAAGCAGCAATCCAGCAACCATCAGCCTACTTTCCAACAAATGCTATATAATAAAAAGAGTGGATGAGACGGCCTCACGCGGCCGGAATTTTAATCAATTTTGCGGCCAATAATGGCGGCAGGCGCTCGGGCCTTCGCAAATTACCGCCTTAAAGTGTTCCCTCCGACTATACTCGTCAGGAGAACGCTCTTAAATTAAAAACGCGGAGTTCGTTTCGGCTATTTGCATAATAGGGGTCGATTACATATTAAATGGTATGGCACGTTTGTTGAGCGCGAAATGCTCGCTTTAATTGCGTAGGAGCTACTCGAACAGTGACGACTAACGAACCAACCAACTGTTTACGTGCGATAAACATTTCTTTTCATTGTCGCTTCAGATTTCTCTCGTTTCATTTGTAAGAGGAAGGTTTTTGTTCGAACCGGTAGGTATCGGAAAAAGAAAGATCAGAAGCGCGACCATGTCAGAAAGCTTTGTGCGGCTGCTCGCTCGCCCTGCTCGGTCCGCTCGCCCGGGGCACGCGAATAATGAGTTTCGCAATTCAACGAAACTTTATTGCTCTTACAACTTAGCAGGCAATTATGGAAGCCAAAGTATTTTTCTTGCAGGACGTGGTAATTAGTTCACGCGGTACTTTCGTGAGTTTTACGAGACACTGTTTTTTACACAGAAACACAATTTTCGGTGTTAAAATTTAGTTTTCTTTGAAAGTAGGAAAACGCTGTGAATCGTGTAACGAACTCATTTTATTCTTTAGCAGTTATAATAATGGCGTATGGTCCAATTTCCTGGGGTGCTACGTTGCTACGGCGTAGCAGGTCGTAGCCATTGTGCTACGTTCGAATGGTCCTTTTATAGCCAATAAATAGCCATGCGGTATTGTTTCCGCGATAAAGTCGAAACAAATGTTCTGAATATAAAAAAAACATTACCGCGAGCTTCTAAAATTGTACGTTTCTTTTAGCAATTTAGAAAATAGCCTCGCCCACACAATGAATGATTTAAAAAGAAATATTATGTGTTACTTTACCGTTTTGTTTTACTTGGAACGGTTGGAGGCATTTGAAATGTGGTGTTGAAGGCGAATGGAAAGAATTAGCTGGACGTAAAGGGAGACAAATGAAGAGGTGTTGAATATGGTAAAGAAAAGCAGAAATATAATGACGACAATAGAGAACAGAAGAGGAAGGATGATATGCCACGTGATACAAATGATTTCTTTTTTTAAATATCAAGACGGGAAAATAGAAGGAAGTAGAGGAAAGGGAAGACCGAGATGTAGTTGATTTGACCAAATCAAATAGAAGGTGAATGCCAAGTCGTATCACGAGGTGAAATCGTTAGCAGAAGATACAGAAAGTTGGCGATTACTCCACCGACAAGTGCCTAGCACTTAATTTTAAGAAGAAGACTTTATGTCCCGCAAAAATATTTACTTGTTAGAAAAATGAGAAAATATTGTTTCTCATTCCATCAATCACACTCGTAGGTAATTTTAAAAAATCTAAACACAAATGTTGTTATCAATTGATACGAAATCGATGTTCATTAGTAAATAGGAACTTATTATATCGAGCTTAATCAGTCTCCAGTAGAAGATAAAAGCTTTGTCAATCAGCTGTTTAAAGCTTCATTTGTTTAACCAATAATCAGCTAATTGGAAGCCTATAAAAGGACAAAGAGCTTACTGAATAGTATAAATGAGGTGTTATGAAAATTGTACTGTAATGCAATTGAATTTAAAGAAAATAATTAAAAACTGATATTTTTTTATGAATACATTTACAAATATAAGGTCATTTCAAATCATGTGCAAATATTGAAACGTGTTAATCTACCCATGAAACTAAACAAATTTCCCTAAGGAACATAGGTCGAAATACGAAAACCTAAAATTGATTTCCCATACTAAGAGCGCTATCAGCTGGTGCATTTTGTATGGAAGGTCCAATTTTTTTAATTCGTTTTTCGACCTATTTTCCTTTGGGAAAGTTATTCAGTTTCATGGGTAGATTTACACATTTTATTATTTGCACTTGATTTAAAATTACCTTATATAATAACCAAAAAAATCAGGTTACGGTTCATAATATACTGTATGTAATAAATAAATAAATAGTATAAAACAAAGTCGCTTTCTCTGTCCCTATATCCCTATGTGTGCATAAATCTTTAAAACTACGCAACAGATTTTGATGTGGTTTCTTTTAATGAATATAATGTTTCAAGAGGAAGGTTTATACATATAATACTTGCATAATATTGTGGAGAAACACTGATAATTTCCCCGTAAGGGCCGGCTCCGTGTCGAAAAAACTCTTTAATTTAAATGTTCTTATTTGTACAGCTTCTACTTTTAGGCAGCTCCACCCAGACTGAAATTCCACCGTAGTACAAATTTTTATTCATCTGTGAGACTGAACTTCCATACTGATTCACTCTCTCTCTCTTCTTTATCATCTTTTGTATTATTATTGTACGTACTACTTCATGGTACAATCATATTGGTGGCTGGTGTCCACTTACCAACAGGTGGTCTACGTGATTGCCTGCCACTATTTATTATGAAATCTTCCAGTGCGTATGATAACAAAATTATTGTAAAATTTCTGATTCATGCAAAATGAAGTGTATCACGCAGTGGACCGACGCTTTCATTTATTTTAATTAAATTCCATATTATAGTCGATGCTGATGTTAATAAAGTTAAAACGGAATTTCATCAAAATCAAATTAACATAGTTCATCCACTAGGCGGGTACATTATCAAGTTTTATTAACTTTTAACAGTTTGTTCATATACAGAGGAGTAGAGGGCGTAAGCTAATAATTTGAGTAGGACATAAGTCCATATAGGTGTACTTGTAACATTTGTAGTATAACATGCTAATCGCTAATCTTCCATGCTGGCCTGAGAGCAAGAGAAAAACATTTCAAATCAAGTGGCAAGCCTGCTTAGTTTAGGGCGTGCTTTTTCTTCCATGCTGGACTGGGAGCGATAAAAAACACAGAATATGCCAGCTGCATTTCCTCCAGGGCATGCTGTAAAAATCAGCTACGGGATCCAAGGTTTCAGTATATTGTCATTTAGGCTATGGGCTGACAACCTATCACTTCAGCAAACATACCTACAAATCTATCTTAAAATTACCCTCAAAACTTTGTGAGACGTGGCGGGACGACCTTTGTTTAGATTGTTTACGCTCTGCCAACCCCATTAGGGATAAAAGCGTGATTATATGTATGTATGTATGCATGCTAATGTGTAAAGGAAAATATTTTTTTTATCTGGTCCCCCGGGTGATGTAACACGTTACAACCTCATTCTTTCGTTCTCATTTCTCTCTGGCCGCTTATTTAAACCCTTTTTCAAAATTCCAAAATACGAATTATATTACAAATTTTTTGCATTCCAACGCCACTTCTCATCTAGGACTCGACGAGTCCGCATGTTTTTTTATATTTCTTTTACAATGTTAATAGTAAAACTTAATTGCACCATAAGTTAATTTATGATTTTGTTACATGTTACACTTACTCATGCTACATGCTTACTTCGTTGAAATATGATATATTGACGATTTGTGACTGTTTTTATTTATCCTTTCATTAGTTACTAATATTGAAGCCACTAATAATTTCCCTGCAGGACATGCCTCTTCTATCGGTTGTGTCATATTCAAAATCTTTTGCCCATTTGTTGATTTTTAAGATACCCAAGGGAAGAAATTTCCGTTCTTGTATAAATCAGGTATCTTCTAACATTCATATATAACTTTCATATTTTGTCGCATCTAACCTAACCCGACCAAATAAACCTTTAATTAAATAAGTATCTTACTCTAACAAATATTTTTCCTTTGTTACAGATAAACGCAACAGCCATCAAAGTGTATACCACAAAGGGTTGTGCAAAGTGGAATAGTTTCAATTTGTATCGGCAGTTCGTATGTGAGGTGTTGAGGGGTGAAGTAGAAGTGAGGGGGTGATGCAGGGCGCGGGGGGTTAGCATGACAGCGCCTGCCACGGCGGCCTGATGGCGCTTGTGCGCCGCATACTAGGCGACGCCCAGGTAAGTCTGAACTACCTCTATTTATACAGGGTATAAGTTAATGTACCTACTTGTAGACTCGTATTTATAATCGATATATAAGCGAGCTCCAGATTGAGATCAATATTAAGTATGTATTTGACAGGTCATTCTGTACTGGAATTGCATTTCTGATACAAACTCAAACTTTCTGCCATTCTTGAGAAGTAATTATAATTACGGCCCGTAATCAGCTATTATTTAAAATCAGGTTTTCACTACAATATAATTATCTCGATTTTGCGGAAAAGTACCTATTACGCTCTATAGATACTGGTAGGACTGCTCTACCCTTCTACCCCAGTCATCTATCTACGTGTGACCGTGAAGCGTATTATACCGGGTATAAGGGACAGCGTCCCGCAAACTGATAGGGGTTGCTCAGTCAACGAAACTGAACAACTATCAGCAAGATTGATTTCAGGAAATGAAAAAAAATATTTGCTTTTCCATACAAAATTAACAGTTTGATCAGACAATTTGTATGGAAAAGCCAGTTTTGTTAACTGAGCAACCGCTATCAGTTAACGGAACGCTGTTCCTAACACCTGGTATGTAATCGTTTCGAAGTATCGAGGTAGGTAATAATATTGAGGTAAAAACTCTGTTCAAAATACTAATTGAAATTAAGTCGTAGTCGCTAATCCGTGTATAGGTAGAGTACGTAATTAAATATGGAGACATTGTTGTGACAAAATCGTTACTATAAAGTGGTACGAATCATGTTCGGTTCCATGCTGGCCCGGGAGCGAGAGAAAAACATAGAATGTGCCAGCTAAATTTCCTCCCGGGCATGCTGTATAAACCAGCTAAGGGAATCGAGGGTTTCAGTTTATTGCAATTTAGGCGATGGGCTGACAACCTGTCACTATATCAATATACCTATAAATCTATCTTAAATAACCCTCAAAACTTTGTCAGACGTGGCGGAACGACCTTTGTTTAGTTCGTTTACGTTCTGCCTACCCCATTAGGGATAAAGGCGTGATTGTATGTATGTACGAATCATGTCTAGCCTAAATAATAATAATTCATAAACTTTTTGTATATGAGTTGAGGAATTACTGAAGTCTGTAACACAGTATATACTACCACAGGCTTCAGGGTTACTATTGATTGTAAGACTTTGTACATGTTAAAAATAAAGAAATTTATTATTATTAATTCTTGCAAACTGCAATATACGGAAACTGGTTTACACAGCAGGCTCGGGAGGAAATGCAGCTGGCACATTCTATGTGTTTCTTTCGCTCCCAGTCCAGCACGGAAGTAATTTTAACATACACTTACCAAATTTCATGCTTTCCGCCGGATGGGACCATACCGGCATACAAAATCGGAATAAAGAGTCTGACTATAAATCAATCGCTGTCTAAACAATGAAACCTCTTTGTTAGACCCTGTATAGTTAGAACTAAACCAACATTTGCCTAGGACAAGTAACTTGATTGTTATGGCACGCAACATGGAGTGTGTTGTCGCAGATGTGATATAGAACGTGTTAACTTTACAACTATTTACATACGCTAACAAGTTTAAATATTATTAACTACAAACACTCATACTCGAACAGGAAAACATGCATGTATTAGTTACTTACAGGGTGGGCGAAGCATGAACGGCCTGATAAATAAAAAAACTATTTAAACTGTTTATTATAAATTGATTCTCATAACATTTGTGTTAGTTCGACATCAAATTTTAAAATTAAAGATTATGTTAATCTTGCAATTTTAATAAATTTTCATTAAACTTCATTTCAGATTATTATTAGTTTCAATTTATTATTGTCATAATTATCAAGTTAGTTCTAATTTTGCTGTCCTGCTCTACGTGCGCGTACTGGCAGAGGAATGCGCCAATGCAGAGTTCATCGTTACGCGCGCGTAGAGCGTAAGGTGACGCATATGTGTTGTAGGCAATGCAAATTCATTGACAGCATGTTGGGCGCAACCTTGCGCGCAGTAAGTGACGCTTGTGTGTTGCTGCCCTTAGAAATGTATAAAATGGCATAGACACTTAAAATAAAAAAATTGACCCTGTAAATTATTGTTGTACTATCTCTACATAAAAAATACACCAGCGATTGAAACTATAAGCAATGGTAATAAAACTTAAAACAGTACTTTATGATAATGTATGTCCTAACTGAGGATAAAGAGGATGGATATCCAGCAAGTTATTACAGAGAGGGTGATTAACAAGACTAATTGGTTTGCCGATCGCTTGATCCCGCTCATTCTTTTTCCGCGCAAATTTACTGGCCTGATATTTTTGAGCGTCCTCCAATTGGCAAATTGTTCGGAAATTGAATAACCATAGTTCCAATGGACGTTTTTCTAAGCCATATTTCAAGTTTGAACTAGATGGCAGCATTCCATGGAACAGAAACAGCTTTCAAACTGGTTATGCCAGTCGCTCTACATTTTTAGTATCTATTATTGCTTTTATTATATAATTTATTCTACACAAAAACATCATAAAAACAGGATATATAAAACAAAGACACTACAGGCACTGCTTATTTCTATAAAAAAAAATCTTACAGCAGACCTACAGAAGTGTCATTTTTTATTGATACGCGGATAAAACATGCACATTTTTTTATTTTTCAAACCTTATACTGGTTTTTCTTCTTAGCGAGTGAATTCTTGAGTCGAACAACGGTTCGATGAAACCTGGTGTCAGAGTTTTCAAACCGCCTAGTAGCACAGCTATTAGGCATCTGACATGGTTTTGAATCGTTACTTACTACCACTATCAAAGACAGCGACCGGGACCGACTTCTTAACGTGCCCTCTGAAGCATGGAATCCTTTTTCATTTTCGGACTATCAGGTAATTTTGCCTGCAAACTTGGGAAAACCTTACAAAGTGTTAAATTGACAAACAACAACTTTGTATTCGGGGGAATCCCTAATTAATTAATTCCTAATGGGTTAGGAATCGAACCCTTTTTTTCGCTCAGGTTCAGGTTCTGACCACTAGACTACGGACACCACTGACAAGGCAGTTAGCTAGTACTGGTCATTCACAAGACATTTTGATTGTTATTCTAAACCATGGCTAATGTTTAATAATATTAAATAAAAATATTTCGTTTTCCTAGAATTGTAGGGTATACCGCGTTAGTATTTTGACAAAAAGTACATACATACATACATAGATATAATCACGCCTTTATCCCTAATGGGGTAGGCAGAGCGTAAACGACCTAAAAAAAAGATCGTTCCGCCACGACTGACAAAGTTTGAGGGTTATTTAAGATTGATTTGTAAGTAAATTGCTGTAGTGACAGGTTGTCAGCCCATCGCCTAAATTACAATATACTGAAACCCTCGGATCCCTTAGCTGGTTTTTACAGCATGCCCGGGAGGAAATGCAGCTGGCACATTCTATGTTTTTCTCTCGCTCCCAGGCCAGCATGGAAGGAAGTACTTAAAACTTTTTATATAACTAGAGCCCGCTTATCTATTTATTTATGTATTGTGTATGCATGTATTATACATATTAACCTTCTCTCTCCTCTTGAATGACTCTATTTATTTAAAAGAAACGCATAAAATCCGTTGTATAGTTTTAAATATCTAAGCATACAAAGGACAGATAGACAGACGTAACACACATCGCGCCTGACGCGCTACGTCGTGTAGTAAGCGACTTTGTGGAACTAACTGAAAACTGCCAATTTTAATCGATTCGTTAGCTTTTCCTGGGCGGGGTCGATTAGCACATTTTCCTCACAAACTTTGCCGGAGAGCTCCCGTGGAAATAGTTTCCGGCACGCATCAGCACACGCGATTTCACGCCGAGGTAACTTCTACCTGCTGCATTGTTGTGCTGGAACAATAGTTTTAAAGGAAGTGGGCGAGTTTAACGTACTAAGAGAATTGATTTACGATAAAATTTAAGTTTACAAGTCACCATTGTGCTTACTTCTTGTACTAGTTACATCAAATTGGTAATTTGAATATGGATTCCAATATCAAACTATGCAGAGCTCCCGTAGAAATAGTTTCCGGCACGCATCAGCACACGAGATTTCACGCCGAGGTAACTTCTACCTGCTGCATGGTTGTGCTGGAACAATAGAATTGATTGACAATAAAATACAGTTTTAGATTTCAAGGTCATAGTTATGCTTTCTTCTTGTACTAGTAACATCAGTTTGGTAATTTTAATATAGATTCCATTTTTTACTATGGAGTGCTCTCGTGAAAATAGTTTCCGGCACGCATTTGCAGACACGATTTCACGCCGAGGTAACTTCTACCTGCTGCATTGTTGTGCTGGAACAATAGTATTAAAGGAAGTGAAGTGGGAGCGGTTGTAACGTACTGAAAATATCGATTAGACCGATGAAATTCAATTTTAGTTTTCAAGTCCTCGTTGAGCTTATTTCTAGTACCAATTCATTCCAATGGTATCTTTAATAAGGTTTCCATTTTTAAATAAAGATATTTTAATGATAGTTTTAAAGGAAGTGAAGTGATAGTAAATGTAACGTACTGGGTATATCGATTAGAACGGTAGTTATTTTATTCAAGCTTAGACGGGTAGCTGACTCTAGGCTGATTAAATTAGCCTATACGTCTCTATGCGAGTCGGTCTTAAGCTATTGTGTGATTGTTTGGGGTGCTGCGGTAAAATCACACCTTATCAAGCTGAAACAAGCACAAAGAAAAGTGCTCAAAGTTGCATATAATAAAACCCCTCGGCATCCAACTAGTATACTGTACAAGGAATGTTAAACTCTTACAGTTCCACAACTATTTATCTTAGCAACAGCAATGAGATTTCACAAAACAGCACTATAAACTCATGTTATCTGCAATAGATCCGCTCGCAATCTTAAATGGGGGCTATGCCTATTAGAACTACTTTTGCAAATAGATCTTATGATTTTACAGGGCCATACCTGTACAATAAAATTAACCTCAAACTCAGTGTTGCACAACTCACCAGATTACCTTGCAAAAATGCTAAAAAAAATGGCTACTTACTTTAAATTACTGTGAAACTGAGAGCCTTTTGGAGATACTTAGTTAAAATAAATCAAATAAGCAAGTCCTATACACGTACACACACACACACACACACATTTAGTCAATAATTGTAATAAGTCTGTATTTTAGTGCCTAATGGACTGTAGTAATTAATTACTATGTAATTCATCTCAAGGGAAGAGGTTGATATCCCACAACACAGGGAATCCTAGTGTGGGTGTCAGTGTGCTATCTGAACTAATGTAATAATGTTTTATGTTATCATAAAGATTTTTATATTTTTAATTCTTTTACTTTTTATGGCAGGAATAATAATATAATATACTAATATATTCTTTATTATTTCTAAATGATTATTGAATACAATTTATATTAAACTAATAAGGCACTTCGGAAGAACAGGAGCTTAAACTAGGAAAACCCTGTATCCCCAATAATATTCAATCAATTTTAATTTTGATTAAAATTCTTAAAATTACATAAAATTTGGAAATGTTAATTTCAGACCCCTTAAATATCTCTTGAAGGATCGCATCAATAGCGCAATAAATAGTTTGGTACTAGCAAAATGCGCCACTTACTAAAGTAAATAAAGGTGCCAAATTACAAAACATCACTTTAACATGGTCATAAGTTAGATTTAAATCGAACCATCAGCTTAATCCCTCAAAATGAAGGCATTAAACAAACAACCCTAAACGACTATTACCTCAAACGGTGAATTAAGTAAATTGACGGACATAGCGCAAATTAATAGAAGCAGATATGACGTCATTGGAATCACCCCTCTACATGCTCGTTAAGTTAAAACACTTGGTACGAGAAGTTAAACGAACTTGCCTACTAAATACATATTTCTTGTAGTACAGTGTAGAGTGTTAGGAAGAGTAGGTACTTCGAAATTTTTACCAATCTATTCTTTCTTTTCCTCCTAAATGATAAGTTTAAAAGTGGTGTACGTAAAATAAGAAATTTTGTATATACAAGCATAGAACATAATAACTATTTTTTATATAATCAAAGAATATATTTTATTATATTATATACAAGACAAACTTGCCTACAACATGATATTTCTTGCAATAACTAGGTTGTAAAGTCAGCGTGGTTTTGGGGCCAAGCCAAAGATATAACAGTATACAAAGTGTTGCCATGCCATAAATACAGAGCATAAGATTAGTCAACTTGTTTACGATCGGTATTGCCAAGATTGGCCATAACAAAGCAGACTAGATAGAACTGTTTTCTAATACTTATAAACTTCTAGATTAGTAGACAGATTTAGATGCTTACTTATTAATCACTATATTAAAAGAAGACAGATACTTATATGAACTAAGTACCTAATTTACTAGATAGATTGTTTAACAAAGAAAGAACTCATATAGTTGTGACTATAGGTACACCTCCAAAAAAACATAAATGTGAAGTCAGATCTAATAAAATTGGAGAATGCCTATGTCCAGCAATGGCATGCTGACGATGAAAACTTCACAGAAGCATTTTACTAAAGATTTTCAAATTCTAGGCGAAACTCCGCAAGATGGTGGACGAGCAAGTATCGGTGGGGTCACGCGTGGAAGACAGCGTAGAGACCGAAGCAGCGGACCCGCTCATCACACCAGCCACTGCAGCCTTTAGCATCGACCGGGCGCCAGGGCTGCTGATGGGCACCCTGGATAAACGAAACGCGTCGATTAATGGAGATGGAACCTCGACCATAAGTAGGACCAGACTATCAATACGAAATGGGAAGGACCCCAACCCTTTTATAGGTAAGGCTCTGATTATAACGGCCCATTACGTACCTAGTGATTTGTGAAACCAGCAGACCACCTTATCACACCATCGACGGCAGCTTTTAGCGTCGCCCTGGACATAAGGAACACGTTTATCAATAAAGATGGAACCTCGACCATTGGTAAGACTAGGCTATTGATACGAAATGGGAAGGACCCTAACCCTTTATATGTAAGGTTCCGATTATGAGGGTCCATTAAAAACTTACATACACATTTACATTTTATTACACACCTAGTAATAGTTAAAGGAGTATCGATCACACAAAAACCGACAAGTTTTTTGGAATCGGTCGTAAATCTAAAAATAGTAGTTTACTATCTGTGGTACCTAAAGATCGCGTGACATGAGGTTAACGTAATGATGATAATAGTAAATGTATGGTAAAGTTAGTAATATTAGAAATGTTTACGTAATCCCTTCAGTAACAGACAAATATAAAGCATTTGAATAATTAATAGGTTTATCCTTTGACACAGATTCTATTCAAGACGATGACAATAAAGAAAACCAAGCGAATGGAAAACTAGAGTCACCTGTAAAATGGTCAACACAAAATGGAAGCGACAGCGGCACGTATGCTGAGATCGGGACCGGGGCCAATAGTAATACTAGCGAGAGGAACATTCTAGACCCTGCGGATAGTTCTGAAGAGGAAGTGCCTCTGCCTGATGCCACCTCACCGGGACGGAGTAGCGACGGGCCTGAACCAAGAGCTGATATCACTGCCAGTTTAGATGGAGGTAAGATGTGAATCTCTTGGTGTGAACCAATTACTTAAATTACAAATAGCTTGTACTATAGGTATAACATAATATGCAGAAGGTATAGATTGTAATAACATAATTCAGACATATATAATCTGAAAATAGGGGTACAAATATATGCTAAGTGCCAGCAGCGTGCCAAAGTTACGAAGAATTGAGAACCCAGCCACTCTATCAGTCTTTATTTATTCAACATAATTACCACGAAATATATTTTCGAGTATGTTACAAATTTAACGGGAGGCCTATTCAAACGGGAACAAATTCAATCAATCAAACTGACGGCAAACACAGAAAAGGTTGTTCCATAACTTCGAATACTGAACAGATTCTCTTTACCATTGAAGTTTTGGATTTGATTGAAGTAGTACATAAATGGGCACATAATAGAGGTTACGCACACTATCACAATGTGCGTGCACGACTAACTAGTACCAAAGTCAAAACTCCATCGTGGCACAGAGTATCTGAACAAATAAGGGAGCAAGAAGCAGTCAACAAGACGGCAAACTTGGCGTTTGCGTTTATCTTAACCCGTAATCCAGGAGATAATAGTTCCTAACAAGCCGAGTCCAGCATGCTTGTTTTGCTGATGAAGTAAGTTGGGAGTTAGTAGGGAATTCTTCATCGCCGCTACAACCGGGGAATGTTATGAGGGTCGTTTATAATGCCAACGTTAAACTGGGCTGAGAACTTGAGTTGGTCTTGCTTCGTGCTTCACGGCTGCTAAGAAAAGTATATAAACTGTTCAGTGTTCACAATTTACATTAATAGCATTTTATGCACGGAATTTCATGAAATGAGAGCGAGCTCTTGATAAAATGGCTTTATAAATTATGTCAGAGGAAATAAATCCCTGTAATATATAATAGCAAATATCAGTGAGGAAAATGATAGGTACAAGCCTGTTCTCGTGAAAGGAGCCATACATTCCCTCTGCAGGATGTTTGCCCCTAATGAGCCTGCAGCCTTGGGGAATAAGCTCATTTGCCGACTAACTGCGCAACCAGACTCAGACAACTTCCGAAGAAAGAAACTTCCCCCAATGTTCAAATTTTGTCATTTAATTCTTACGACCCTCTCATTTGCGCGTTGTAATTACAAAGCAAAGTTTGCGATTCGTTTCTAATTGAATTAATTTTTCGTTTAATTCTGTAATTGCTTTTCCATGTGACGGGACGTCGTTTCGTGTGATTAATGTGCAGAGCGGCGGCAGTGTTAACATATCGTCTGTATCCGAACAGAATAACAGGGTCAGTGAGAAATAGCGAGACGACTTCCTGTAATTTATCGACTCCCAATGGAGGTGGCTATAGTTTATTATCCGCTCCTGTAATACACCCCCGGAGCTGCTCGGAAACTCATTTTGCAAGAGGATAATTTGTCACAATCCTTTTGTTTGCCTGTTTACTATTTTTCTCCTCGGGGAGTCATTCGATGAGATTATTTTGTGTGGGTTGGTTCAAGGTTAAATTCTTGATATTTTTTTTGCAAGCTGTCTTTAGGATAAATAATTGCGCGTTTCCGGAAACGTTGTGTCCGAGTCAATATGTCAGTCGGTTGAGATGGCAGGCACAATAAAGTAGGCTTCGCACACACCTGCGGCGTCCAAATCGCTTACGTTGAACTAACGTTATACGAGCAATCGATTCGTCTGGACGTTAGGGGTTGAAAGCTTCCGTGACTCAAACAACTTTCACGTTATTACGATGTTTACGTCGCCATAACAAATTCCATGTATATGACTGCGGGACACATACTTTACAAAGTTTTCGTATAGAGGGCTAATAATTGACAAGTATATCGTGAGCGGCGGACGGCTTCTGAATATTAACGAGACTTAATGCCAACCAAATACCTCTGAACATGGCTGTTAGAAAACTGTTTTGAAGGTATGTAAAATAAATTTGAAATAGTCACGCAGGAGTTAAGGCAATAATCTGGGCAATTAAAGTGAAACCTTAGATTGTGGAGCTGCCTGTTAATATATGATTCTTCTTCTTCTTTCGTGTCGGCAAGGAACAGAAAGCAGCTACAGTAGTGGCTCTCTGGTATATGATTGAATATTTAAAACAATGTGATTGATTGGTTTTCTTCCCTAGAGAAAAGAGAGAGCTAGTGAAGTATTCAAATATTAAAATGAAGAACAATTTTATGCTCTGATCGAAAATTAAATAGTTACAAGACATTATCTGATCCAGACATTGACTTTTAAAAGTAAATAACCGATTTTGTGTAATCAGCTGCTTCGCCAGGAGGACGGTCGGATCGGTCACGGCCAGATGAAGTACCAGCGTCACCTGGTATGCTTTCTGCTGCACAGCTTGCACGACGGCTGCGAGTGGAAAATGAGCGACTACAGGTGAGTGAGTTAGGCTCGTATTTATAAAGCGATCAAGATTGAGAGCATTATTAAGAATGAAATCCATTCTTAATAACCTGGGAGCGAGAGAAAAACATAAAATTTGCCAGCTGCTTTTCCTCTCGGGCATGCTGTAAAAGCCAGCTAAGAGATCCGAGGGTTTCAGTATAGACAACCTGTCACTACAGCAATGTACCTACAAGTTATCTTAAATAACCCTCAAAACTTTGTCAGACGTGGCGGAACGGCCTTTGTTTAGGTCGTTTACGCTCTGCCTATCCCATTAGGGATAAAGGCGTGATTATATGTATGTATGTATTAAGAATGGATTTGACAGGCCGTATTGTACTGAAACGACATTTCTGATACGAACTCAAACTAGCTGTCAGTCTCAAGTGCTGTTTACCAATTCGGGCCATAATGTGTTCATGGCGTTGAATCCATAGTGAGGGGTGGAGCGTAGATTACTTGAAAACACTTTCCTGTGTCTTTCTTTCGGCAATTCTGGACGCACTATTCCTTAACTAATTCTTAACTAGCGCTGACACTTTCTTAACTTTTACATAAGAACAGGATAGCATACGAACACATGACTTTGACATTCCTAATCTGATGTAAAACGCTCTAAATAAGAACTGGAGCATGCTCCCTTATTTTACGTCAAATAAACAGCCTTATGTCAGATTAGGAATGTCAAAGTCATGTCTTTATTTCCTATCCTGTTCTAAAGGTAAAAATAAGAAAAAGATAGCGCTAGCTAAGAATTAGATTTAGGATTATGTCGCGAGAACTGACGTCAATAACTATTTTTTATTTTTTGTGTGTAAACAAAACTCTTTCAATTACGTTCTTGTAAAGAGACAAATTGTATTAATTGATTATCTAAAATATAGATTCCTTGTTTTGATTGTTCAAACAATGAATTTCCATTATGATGAAAGGATTATTTTAACATCCCAACCAAAAGCACTTTCTATAATTCATTCTTACTTACAAATTCTAGTTGAAACGTAATAACTCTCTCAAAGATTTCCCCAACCAAACCTTTCGGGGCTGATAGAAAACTACTCGGTTTGGCGTGAGCGCTGAGTATTAAGTGGAAAAGCGTGCTTCCAAAGTCCTACGGCTCAAGTATTCCATTTGATAAGCCCACGAACGATCAGCCCGCGAGAATTATTGGCTCAAATATTCCAACCGAGTCGACTTAATCGAGAGCACTACGGTCGATAATTGCGCAATATCTTTGACGGCTTGAGCGCCGGTGCCTATCAATTTGATCAAATTGAATTGCTATAGGAAAACAGGATGAAATTGGAAACTATTGAAACAAAACGGTATTTTATTGGTTATTCTACAACGTAGTCGCATCAACCAATACTGCGCCTCACGTAATGTTAAAAGGGCTCGATGAAAGATGATAGCACTACCAAACTGCAACTACTAACAAATGTAGCGTTATGCTTTAATTATAGTTCTAAATATTGCAACTATATATGACATTTAATTATTATTTTCTGACCTAATAAATCATTTTATTATTCTATTCTATTATTAGTTTGAAAATCATTACATGCTAAAAACATAAATTATTGATCCGAGTATCGATAGTTACAAATTAATATTATGAGAGTATTGAGATGAACCACTACTAAAACAATATGTCCCAATCGCAAACTAAACAAATCTCTAAAAATATGACTTTCTTCCACAGGCGGAATTGACAAGAGTACGAAGATTACTAGTAGCAGCAGCAGAAAGAGGAGAAGCTGGCAACGCTCTGATAGAGAAAGCGAAAGGTGAAAGTGGTCTAGAAGCGGCATCCTTAGATCCTCTACAGCTCGAGAAGGAATTACTTCTTGCCAGAGAAGCCGTCAACTGTAAGTAGATTTTTTCTTATGAATTCCTGTTTTTGATAATTATGAATAGTAAGAAAGTAAAAAAAAACGTTGTGAGCAGGATATGTACCTGCGACCTTCGGAACGCCGTTCCATAGCTCTGTCAACTGAGCTACCGAGAAGGAAGTCAACATGACGAATTTGAACTCCTTACTTTAACATGTCAAAGAGGACGTCATATTTATGAAATATATACGATATCACTGTATGTGGGAAAAGACTAAAAATAACTTATTTTGACTCTACCAATAATTTGATACATGGTTGGTATACCTACCTACTTTAAATTTTACTTCAGGTTCTATTCCTGAAAGAATTTCAGTCCTATCTAACTTTAATAAAGTACGGCGCATCCACAAGGGAAATAGCTAATACACAAGTTGGTAATAAAATACGCTTATGATCACATTTTATACGTTAAGAAAACAAGGCGGTGGCAAGAACATAATCCGATAAAATAATGTAACAAGGTTGAATGCCTAAGCCTACTAGACCAACATTATTTTACGTCCAAGCAATAACTTGGAGCCATTACAGGGGCTTAAGTTGGCGAGCCCAAATAATAATCCGACATAAACCGATACCGTAAAACTAGTATAACAGTATAACTAGGCAATTTGTTGAGTGCGCCGGTATGGATAGAGTCGAATAAGTTAGCCGACATTTTGATAAACTACACTCATAATATTCGGCAGAGAAGCTAACTCGGAGCGTGAGGCAGAGGCGGAGTCAGGTGACCAAGGGCCCTGAGGCAAAAATAAATCTGGTGCCCTAAAAATGAATGCGTTTTGTCGAGATGATAATACATTTTTTTATTTTAAATGTGCAAAGCTACTCGATCATAAATAATCATAATGTTGTATATCGTCTGCTCTTTATCGTATAGAATGCTAGCAAAGTCATATCATGGAAAATGGAACCAATACACTACGCAAGCGAAGCAGGGGTGTGACCTTTTACAAAAAAAACTGTTGCGACTTGCGTTAGCGAAGCGAGCTTTTAGTCCGGTGACGCATTATATACACTTTGTAGTATGGTGCAAACAGGTCCATAATAAAAAGCGATATTTTACGAAAAATAATAGATGCTCCCCTTAAACAGAGGCTTTACCAAGGCTTGGGGGCCCTCAAAGATTTGGGGCTCCAAGGCACTGCCCCGCCTAGTCCCTTTCTAGCTACGCCACTGGCGTGAGGGCACGATCATCAAACAGGTCACGTTCGTTCGGTGCGCTCCAGTAACTTCCACTGACATTTTCACTAACATCATTACCCTTCCGAAAATCGAAATAGGCACGATACAGAAACACGAATATGAATTTAGACCGACCTTTATTTCCCTTGTTTACGATTATGATGGAGGTATAAATTACAGATGTAGCGGCCCCTCGATACGAACGCGTAATAAGTGAAAAAACGGAACAAATTTGGATGTAAATTTCGTTCGTAACATGTCGGATATGCTTGCTTCCCCGATAGGCTTTGATATTGACGACCCAAGAGTTTAGTCGGTAGAGTATCTGCCTGCTTACCAGAGATTCTTGAAATCGATTCTCGTTTGGGCACATTACTATTTAGTCGGTAGAGTATCTGCCTGCTTACCAGAGATTCTTGAAATCGATTCTCGTTTGGGCACATTACTATTTAGTCGGTAGAGTATCTGCCTGCTTACCAGAGATTCTTGAAATCGATTCTCGTTTGGGCACATTACTATTTAGTCGGTAGAGTATCTGCCTGCTAAACAGATATTCCTGGACTCGAGTCTTGGTTGGGCACATTACTAAAATGATGAGTTGGGGTTACTAACACATACCTAACTAAAATTAATTCTTCCATGCTGGACTGGGAGTAAGAGAAAAACATAGAATGTGCCAGCTGCATTTCCTCCCAGGCATGTTGTAAAAACCAGCTAAGGGTTCCGAGGGTATCAGTATATTGAAATTTAGGCGATGGGCCTAAACATCTATCTTCTATAACCCTTAAAACTTTGTCATATATGGCGGAACGACCTTTTTTAGGTCGTTTACGCTCATCCTACCCCGTTAGGGATAACGGTGTGATTATATGTATGTATGAGTTGAGGTGTGTGTAAGTATCTTAATCTTTGGCACCCTAATAGGTAATTATTACTCTGAATTCAGTGTGATATGAAAACGTCTTACTCAATTGTGATATAAATTGAAATAAATGACATTTTCTGGCTTAAACCAGCTGCTACCAACTCGTTAATGAGGCTGCAAATACTCGGTGATGCGGTTCACCTGCCTTCCGCTGCACATGCACGCGGGAAGCGTGGGTGGTTACGCTCAATGAGGCAGCCACTAGGCAGCTACTACTCAGTTGCTATGCAGCCACTATACAGCCATTGCGATCAAAGCCCGCCCTATCTGCGCAAACAAGCCTTCCTAATCGCCCGGCCTGATTAGCGGTAATTCCAATGCAGACGAAGCCTATTAATAGCTTACTGTATAGATTTGTCCGGGTCGATACTTGCGAAATATTTGACTTAAAAACTGTCACGCACAATAGATACACATTACGTAACGTTCGTATACATACGTAATTCTTCTTTTTCTTCTTCTTATCGAGTTGATTCTCGAGTCGAACAACGACCTGAGCCTGCAATGTCCTAACCAAACAGGGAAAAACCACACAAAGAGATAAATTGACAAATTTCAACTTTGTGTTCCCTCCCTGGGAATCGAACCCAGGACCTGCGGATCGAAAGCCCCTGGCTCTGACCACGGAGGCAGTTACGTACAAATGCAATATAGATTTGGTATGTCGTGCTTTCATTTACTTTGTCGTGAGTCGTTCGAAAGGTAAGACCGCAACATTTTAATTAAATTGCGGTGCGACAACCTCGGCAAAAATTCCATTCATGGAGTATTGAATATACTACTTTGTTGTATTTATTACAGGTTGTACGAGTTTGTAGGCGAAAGTTAAAATTCTCGAAAGAAGATTGTAAAAAAATATGAAGAAGGAAAATCGTAGTAGTCTTTTAAAATAAATAACATAGCTAAGTAGATATTTCTGTACCTATGATAAGATAAGATAAGATAGTAGTTTATTCAATTACAATACAAAAACAACAATCCACAAATAATACACTTATCTATAGCATACTTAGAAACTAGATAACTGTTGTAATTTGTATTGTCAAAGAAAAGGGGCTGACTCAGCATATTGTTGATGATGACCAATTTGGGAATAGGTCAAACATTTCGAAATAATATAACATAGTTTCGTGTAGGTTTAAGGATTTTTTGAGAAACTGATCGCCAGATGACAGTTTCAAAGCCTACCGTGCTTAAACGGGGAAACTTTTAAGTCACTTGGGGTTTAAAAAGGTCTACTGAATATACATGAACCTCTGAACAGACGCTGATAAAATATAGTCTTCACGTTTTTGGCATGGAATAAAGTAGTGCTATTGACCGATAGAATAATAATTTTATGTTCAAACTTGGTATACATATAGTTAGGCAAGTATGCTTTACTTACGGGGTAGGCAGAGCGTTGACGACCTTGTAAGAGTGTCTTTTGTCCACAGTCCTTTATTTTAGCTATAAATAAACAATAAAACATAGTTTGAAAATTAAATTAAATTAAGTACAAAATTTATAAACAAACATGGAATGTGATGTGTCGATGAGTGTATAACTGGTCATTCTTAAAACACTAAAGCTCTTTTTATTTTCAGCGTTGAAAGCGGACAAAAAGCGGCTAAAAGCGGAGAAGTTCGACCTGCTCAATCAAATGAAGCAGCTGTACGCAACCCTGGAAGATAAGGAGAAGGAGCTCCGGGACTTCATTAGGAATTATGAACAGGTAAATATTAAAGTAACGTATTAGGTACTCGTAATTACTTATATACGTGGGACACTCAGAAAGTTTTGCGACACTAAAAAAAATTTTTCTACAGGTACATATATTTTTATTAAATCTTTTCAAAGTACTCTCCACCAGCCTCTATACAAAGATTCATGCGTCTGAACCAGTTTTCAAGACACTTTTTCCAGTCCGCCGTAGACACCTCGTTTACAGCCTGCTCGAACGCAGCCAGCGCATCTTCCGGCGACGAAAATTGTATCCCCTTGAGCTGATTTTTTATTTTTGGAAATAAAAAGAAGTCACACGGTGCTAGATCAGGGCTGTAAGGAGGGTGACCCAGGAGTTTGACTGGTGTGCTGTCCAGGAAGTCCCTCGTTTTGAGCGCGGTGTGTGCAAGCGCATTGTCGTGATGGAGCAGTAGTCCGCGGAGCCCTGTGTTTGGTCGCTTGTTGCTCACAACAGAAAAAACTTCTGGTAAACATTTGGTAGTATACCATTCGGCGTTAATGCTTCTTTGATCTCGTAAGGGAATTGAGGCCAAGTGGCCAGTCAAATTAAAAAAGCTGGCGATCAAAATCTTCCCCCCGCTTCGAAATCGCTTCACTTTGGTAGGCGTTGGTTCATTTTGAAACACCCAAACTGGTGACTGGCGCTTGGTTTCTGGATCGTATTGATAAATCCAGGACTCATCACCTGTTATGATGTCGTAAACACGCCGAGACGAGCCTGCTTCAAATTTGTTCAGCATATCACGGCACCATTCCACCCGGGCCTGCTTCTGAGCGTCGGTGAGGTAGTGCGGCACCCAGCGCGATACTATCCTCCTCACGCGAAGATGCCCGTGTAGAATCTTGTGAACGCTTCCCGATCCAATCTTTAATATGTGCTGAATCTCCTGATATGTAATTCGCCTATTATCTTGGATTAAATTTTTCACTGCTAGCACGTTGTCTTCCGTAATAGCCGTCAAAGGGCGACCGCTTCTTTCTTCATCCCCCAAGGTTAGTCGACCGCGCCTAAATTCGTTATACCAACGATACACGGTTGCCTTGGAGGGGCTTTCATCCATAAATGCCATTTGAAGTCTATCGAACGATTCATCCGGTTTCAGGCGACATTTGAAATCGTAAAAAATCATAGCTCTAAAATGTTCCCGGCGCAGATCCATTTTTCAGTAAGACACGATACTTTGAATTGGCTCGCAAAAAATGTGGAGGAAAATTTTGAAAATGGAACACACATATTTTTACTTACAAGTAATCATATTTTCAAAAAAGATTCTAACCGGCCAGTCTGCCATATATAAAAACTATTTATCGCAATACTTTCTGAGTGGCCTGGTATAATTAGTTAATAATAGAGAGCCCGATGGTGTAGTGGATATGGCCGCTGCCTCCTGAGCGGGAGGTCGTGGTTCGAATCCCACCACGTACCAACATGGTTTTCGATTTTCGAATTTCATATGTACGTTTATTCGGCGTTTTTTCCGTGCTTCGGAAGGCACGTTAAGCCGTTGGTCCCAGTCAATATCGTTTAACACCGTAGATATTAGTCGTTAAGCCATATCAGAAGCCAGTGCTAAGTGCATTGGCCACTTGAAAACTCTGTCTTAATCTAGGATTGGATCTGGTTTCCCTTCTGGGTTGCGAAGGTCAGATGGCAGTCGCTCTGTGTAAAAACCAGTACCCTCGTTCAATCCCCTAGATTAGGCAGCCGACCCCGTGATATACGAGATAAGGCTAGAGAGATGATGATGATAATATGGTTTGATATGATGAATTATTTTTCAACAATAATTAGAGATATTTGGGTTCATATTACTTCCATGAGCGTAACCCAGCACTCGGGAATAAGTAAAACAAACAACTATAACTCATATTGCGAGCGCAGCGAGCTCGAGAAATCACGATTGATTGTTACTAATATGTTCAGGCACTATTTATTATTCTGTGCTAATATGATAGATTTTCATTACAATGTTAATTTATAATTAATTTTGTGATGGTTCTTAATCGCGACACAAGGCTGCGGACCCCTAACATGCACTCACGGATCCCCAGGGGTCTGCGGACCACAGTTTAAGAAACGCTGCTCTAAGATAAGGTTCAAGGTGTATTTAAGTATCGACAAACAAACGCATGAAAAACATTAAGTAAAACAATAGTTTCCCATACAAATGATCCAATCAAAGTGTTATTTTGAAAAGTCAAAACTTAGTTTTAGTAGTTTTATTAAAATAATTTTATTTGTGACCCTTTACCATTACCAAACTACTGCATAAGCTATGGCAAATGCAAACAGATTAATACCCTGCATAAGAATTATGAACAGGAAAATATTGTAGGAAGGTAGAGATATATGACCAGCGATAAAGAGCCATACAGAATTCAGAGCTGACTTTAGATAAGGCTCGTTACTGCAGAGAAATTGCACTATTTAGCGATAGCGAAAAGTTTCATTAATTTCAAAGAAGGCTTTGTATCTACCTATTTCTTAAAATGGTGGGGTACAAAAAAGGGGGGGGGGGGTCTAAATAAATGCCTTTCCATTCGCCAGTAATTATGTAATTATGATATCTGGAGGATAGAAGTCTTTATCATGAGATAAAATGTGGTTACGATTTAGTTTTGGTTTATCTGTCTGTTTCTGGAATACTATTCTATTTTGGCAATTCTCTCTAAATGTACGGGAGTGGTTATGGTTCACCACAACTCCAAGCGCTATAGATTAACACCACTAACCACAGAACATCGAAAGGTTTTCAACTAAAGTGTTTGATTCAGATGCGATCAAGAGGTGGTGCGTCATCTGCTCTCGGCGCGGAGAGAGCAGAGAGAGAAAGGGAGAGAGCAGCTCTCTTACGTCACGCGAGAGATGAAGCGGAGAGATCTCTGCAACTGGCCGCGGCTCTCAGTGCAAGAGACACACAACTACGCCATGCAAGGGAACAGCTGTTTGAGGTTAGTAGAGATAGAGAGCTTTGTGACGAAACGCGAGAGTCAATGCAGAGAGATCTCTATAGCAGGCCGCGGCGCTCAGTGCGAGAGACACGCAACTACGTCATGCAAGAGAACAATTAGCAATTAGCTTTTACACAAGTATCTATAATTAAAAATATTTTCTTTTACCATTATTTTAGCAGCAGTTATTTCACTTTACGTATTAAATGCTCGTCTAAATAAAGCCCAAATAATGCCTCGTTTGCATATTCAATTAAACATAATGAGGTCAGGCCTAAAACGTTTCCAATGTTATGTATGAGCTTAGAGCGCAATTTAATAAATAGCCAAAAGCAACACATATTTACTACAGAATTCAAGTAAATATTTAAGCCTCCTACTTATCTTAGGCACTTATTCATGGAATTACCAACAAGTTAGGTGAAATTATATGTATGTATGTAGGTGAAACGTAGTTCTTGGAAAGAGGATGAACGTTGCTATGGGCAAGGCATTAGGAGAAACGAAATAACTTACCTCTGTTTTTGAACTGTTTATTAGTAAAAAGTTATTATGAAGGATCACGCTATATTCCTACTAGTCAAATCAGCAACTTTTTATGAAATTTCAAAAACGCTTTTTTGTATGAACATTGTGAGTTATGACGTCACTTCTCTTGTAAATATTGACTACTACCAATAACTTCTATATTTTCAACTCGATTATTCTTCTTCTGTCGAGTGGGTATCGAGTCTATCGACCCGATGAACCCTGGTGTCAGAGTTTTTAAACCGCCTAGTAGCAGTTATTTCACTTTACGTATTAAATGTTCGACAGGGTGTCTAAATAAAGCCCAAATAATGCCTCGTTTGCATATTCAATTAAACATAATGAGGTCAGGCCTAAAACGTTTCCAATGTTATGTATGAGCTTAGAGCGCAATTTAATAAATAGCCAAAAGCAACACATATTTACTACAGAATTCAAGTAAATATTTAAGCCTCCTACTCATCTTAGGCACTTATTTATGGAATTACCAACAAGTTAGGTGAAATTATATGTATGTATGTAGGTGAAACGTAGTTCTTGGAAAGAGGATGAACGTTGCTATGGGCAAGGCATTAGGAGAAACGAAATAACTTACCTCTGTTTTTGAACTGTTTATTAGTAAAAAGTTATTATGAAGGATCACGCTATATTCCTACTAGTCAAATCAGCAACTTTTTATGAAATTACTAAAACGCTTTTTTGTATGAACATTGTGAGTTATGACGTCACTTCTCTTGTAAATATTGACTACTACCAATAACTTCTATATTTTCAACTCGATTATTCTTCTTCTGTCGAGTGGGTATCGAGTCTATCGACCCGATGAACCCTGGTGTCAGAGTTTTTAAACCGCCTAGTAGCACAACTATCAGGCCTCGATTATTAAATCTTAATGTGCAATTTTTTTTAATGGGGAATGAGATCCACAGTATTTTAGCCACCAGTTTTAAGCATAAACGTTTTGGTTTTTTTTATCCACCCAGTCAACATGCCTATTTCAAGTGGAAGAGGTGTTACTAATTAAATTCAGTAATTTTACCAGAAAGAACAAGTCAAAATTTGAAAAGTTTATTTTTAATGTACGATTTCACAGTATGGTTCCTAAATTTGCACCAAACAACGGAGCAATTCTTCCATGCTAGACTGAGAGCGAGAAAAAAAACATAGAGTGTGGCAGCTGCATTTCGTCCCAGGCATGCTGTAGAAACCAACTAAGGGATCCGACGGTTTTAGTATGATTACCCCATTAATAGAAAGGCGTGATTGTATGTATGTATGTACAACGGAGCAAGCTATTATCTTCATGAAAAGGGGCCGAAAATCCCTAAAGATCCATCCGCTCCGAGATTACGCTCGTAGATAGTAAACAAAGAATTATTATTGATGATCAGCTCGAACAAAGAAGTGGCGTATAAAATACGGCAGTCAACGTGTTATTATGATGAATGTATCCCATCCATCATGGACGCAAAGTGTTAATTACCATTTCAAATCGTGCCTTCAACCTAAATCGAGTAGAAAATTAAACGCAAATGTTGCCACAAAACCATTTTATTTACCGAAAAGCTAATTTCAACTTTCATTGCTCATAACAAAATTTTACGGTAATATGAGAGAACATTAAACGGTAACAAAGTACCTATCTAGACACAATTGATCCCTCCTGGAAAAGCTTTTAGGTGTTTTATAATTAAATTTCAATTTATATCTCCAAATATAATATTAACTTTTATATGCTTTTGAGTTGGCTTAAGATGTTTGCAACATAAATCCATTAGTTAGATAATTAAGGCTACCGTTTGAATTGAAAGCTCAAAGTCATTAAAATAAAAAAGGTTTATTCAGTAAACTTAATGCAGCGTGATACTTTGATATCATATGAAATTATAAAATTTCACCATAATAAACTTTAAATTGCTTCTTTTACGGCAATTTAACAATTATGTAATTTTGACGCCATTTGCAAAGTTTTAATGGTTTGATGCGATTTAGAATAGATTCCTAAAAATAAATTTTAAAGTAGGGTTTCTTTAATTAAAACGTTCATAGCGATCTTTTTTTTTTAAATGTAAATTAAATTGAGAATAATTAATTATTGAGATATTCTGTTTTATTTACTATATTTTTTACTATGATCCCATTTCCTGGACCATACAATATCTAGAATTATTTTAAAATTACTGTCAGCTTTTGATACTACTCGTAAATAGGATACTTCTTTTATCACCAAAAACTTTCCCACAAACGCAATTCTTTTATTATTGCATATTTTTCTCGAGTATTGATAAGCTTCCGTGCTGGACTGGGAGCGACAGAAGAACGTAGAATTTGCCAGCTGCATCTCCTCCCGGGCATGCTGTAAAAACCAGCTAAGGGATTCGAGGTTGTATTGTAATTTAGGCGATGGGCTGACAACCTGTCACTACTTAAAGAACCCTCAAAACTTGTCAGACGTGGCGGAACGACCTTTGTTTGGGTTGTTCACGCTCTGCCTAACCCCTTAGGGATACAGGCGTGATAGTATGTATGTATGTATTGATTATACGGTGTGTAGCTTGTACTTCTTGGTGGGACGGCTGCGATGCACGCAGACGGGTGATCAGCTCCCGATGCTGGAACTATTTCACCCAAATACGAGGTGTAAGAGACAGTGTCCCGCAAACTGATAAGAGTTGCGCAAAAATTTTGCTTCTCCATAGTCTTATTGAGGTGAGATCCCTTGTTGTATGGGAAGGTAATTTCTTTTTATCTCCTGAAAGAATGTCCCTTTGAAAGATGTTATTTTTCGTTGACTGAGCAACCTATCCCTTAGACCCGTTATTCTCGCTGTAGTACAAATATCTCTACAAATTGGCTCCGATATAGCCAATAGCCGCTAACACTAGCAATCGACTCTTGACAGATCCAATCAAAACGTGATAATTAAATGGTTAGCGATCAAGGCTACTCCATTACCGATAATAATAGACGGGAATTTTGGGTTTATTTCCATCACCGGTATTTTCCGATTGATTTACTTGCTACATAATATATAACACGTAAGGTTATGATTTTTAAATGAAGGGTATCTTATAGTAATTTGTTGTTTCGTTTCTACAATTAAGGGATACAGTCATGTCTGAATATCCAAAAAGTAATTTAAGGTCAACGTTAAATACAGTCTCATCTGACTGTTTTTTTATGTTGTTCTAGAATTTAAATTTGTTTTCTTCTTCTGTGGTGTGGGTATCGAGTCAATCGACCCGATTTTGTTTTGTTTGAAAATAAAAAAAAAAACTGAAACTAGGAAAACTGAAACCTGTAGCACAAAATGCGTAAATTTTGTGCCGCCTTGTCTTTTGCAAGAAATACTTATATGTCTTATAAGTATTTCTTGCAAATTTTTTCTTACATTTCTACAAATACTAAATACAAATCATTATTCTAACATTATTCTATCTCCTCCAGGCTCGAAGACAGCTCCAAGCAGCGGGGTGTCTATCAGAGGGGGAGAGTGTGGCTTCACTGGGTATTGGGCCTCCGATGCTGCTCGGTGGACCATCAGGGCTGATTGGTGACAGGGGCAGTTGCAGCGCTGACTCTGGCGTCAGAGGTAACATACTGATTTTGCTCTACAATATTAAAGTACTTCATTAAAACTTCATACGAATAGGTCGCATAATTAAGTTTTGTACACGTACAGATAGTTTTTTTTTGTTATTTTTTTGGTTATCAGGAATAGTTAAAGTAAAAACAATACAAAAATTTACTTGTAGCGTTTGTGTAGCAAATTGTTACGTGTGCTACGGCGTAGTTTCGTAGTGAAGTGAAATAAACGTGAAAGTTTTGTGTATGAAAAATACACTCAATAGCTTACGTTGAAGATTACATTTATATTAGGAAGTAAAAGTAATACGATATTACAGAAATCATAATGTTCATTATAAGGCGCGTTCTCTGAACAAATTGATTGCTTTCATTAATGAAAGATTAAACGGCTCAGCCGTCCGTGTATGTCTGCTTTATAATTTAAACAAAAAGTACAGTCAAAAGAACAATTTGAAGTTTAACATTTGTGAGTGATAAAATATTGATTAAATTTTAATGTACCTGGCTGGACTGGATTCTTTATAATTTAGCTAGGCGGTTTATAAATAGTTTATAAATAACAAGAATTTGATTTTTCTAATAGTCTTTTTGCACTCATAGGGATATTTTATTTAGGAAAATATGAGAAATAACAAATCAAAAATTCAACTTCAGGCAGGATTTCTATTTCTTTTTCCAAAGACGCTGGTTCAAATTCTGTCTGTGGTTGAATTTTTATTTGTTATTTTAAGTATTCGATTGATTTGAGGTTCTGGTGTAAAACTGTACACAAATATGAAAGGCCAAGGAATTTGAAATTTGAATCTTATAAAGTCTAATGTGTTCAGTTTTAGGGCCGTATTTGTAAGCAGCTCTCATGAGTGACAGCGAGTTCGTATCAGAAATGTCATATCAGTCAAACTGGCTTGTCAAATCCATACTTAATACTGCTTTCAAGTTTGATATCGCTTCATAAATACGACCCTTAAGAGGGAAGAATAGCTTCGCGATCCTAGCGAAATAGGTATTTAGGAAAACATTTGCTATCGCTCGTGCACCGCGCACACACATACAAATAGCCTCACGCACACATCGACGGACGCTGCCAGTATTTGTTCGAAGCCATCAAGAAAATAAATCATCCGGGACTGGATTGTAATTTTTCTCATATGGAATTTAATAAAGAAATCAGATTGGGACACCTTAGTAAATATTGTTTCAAGTGTAGGTTGTGCAATAAAGAAGAAACTATTTATTCTGAAGACCCAGCCAAAAAAGTTAACATAAATGTAGCTTTCGTTGAGGGAGTGGTTTGCACTGGAAATGGTTTTTCGCAGTTGGACGAAATTTGTGGTGCCATAAATATGCCGTGTATGGCTAAAAACTCATTTCATAAAATAGATAGCAACATGCACTCTATTTTCGAAGAATGTGCACTAGAGGAAATGCGTGCAGCTGCAGAAGAAGAAAAGAGGTTAGCCATATTAAACAACGCAGTGGACTCAGAAGGTTACCCTTTGGTGGTAGTTGTAGCAGATGGTTCTTGGCCCAAATAGTGCTACTTCTATGGAGGAAGATATAATTGCGGAGGGTTTCCAGAGAAGCATCGAAATGCATGGTATCAAATATAATATGCTTATTGGTGATGGTGATTCCGGTATAATAAACAAGCTTTTAATTACCATGCATTATGGGCCAAACCTTATCGTGAAGAAAGTAGATGTAAAAATCACCTGTTGCGAATTTTATGTAGGTACCAAAATGAAATTACTCTGCAAAAAAACAAACAACCACAAGGGCTACGTACCAGTAACACTTCGGAAAAAAGTCGAAGATAATGTATTACGGCTTCGCAAAGCTGTAGTATGTGCTGTTAAATATAGGAAAGATGAAGACTTACCTCAAGCCGAAAAAGTGCAGAATCTAAAGCAAGACATACGAAATAGCGAAAATAATGTATTTGGGAAACATGAATTGTGCGCGTCATATTTTTGTCAACGGCCCATAGAATTTGACCTAGTACCAGAGCTAGAAAAAAATGGGATGTGAGTAGATATCCAAAAACATTTATCATATCTTGTAAACAAAGCCGGGAGCCTTTTATTGGATGTGACAAATAATGCGCTGAACAATTTAATGCGGTGATTGCCAAGTTCATAGGAGGCAAGCGTGTAAATTTTACATCACGAGGCTCCTACCAGACAAGATGTTTAGCTGCTGTAACGTCTTGGAACAGTGAAGTACAAACACACAATCGTCTACCAAAAAAATTGCTAATGAAAGTCCTGGATATTATACAAAATCATATACAGAAAAAAGAAAATGAGCATTGGAGTATGTCAGGAAACGAAAGATAGATTTTTCTGAATCACATGAAACCCGTAAAAAGAGACCTAAAAGATGCGAATCTGACCAATACTATGGGCTATTGGAGCTACAACAAGATTTACCAGATGATGAATATGAGACGAAAAAAGATATTTTTTTAGCCTCACTAATGAAGACTGAAGAAGAAATAAAAAAATTAGAAATAGACACTAGAGGCCAGGGAGACAATGATTTGTGGTTAACAGAAAGACTGCGACCAAATTCGGGACCATATGCAAATTACGACAATCTACTTCATGTTTATCGACTGTAAAGAGTTTAATTTACTCAACTTTTAAAGACAATTCAGCAACGGAGTACGGGAAATAACATGAATCCGAAGCGATTCGTCAATTTTCTCAATTAACAAAGTTGGAAGTGAAACAGTGTGGGCTTTATGTAGATAAGAATGATTATTATATTAGACTGATGGGATTATTGAGGACGCTATAGTAAAGATTAAGTGCCCTTCTTCTTCTTCCACTATATGTCCGTTGTAGGGAATATAAAAAAAGAAAATCAATTTCTGCCAGTTACGTGAAGGTAAACTTTTTTTAAAAAGAAACCATGACTATTATTTTAAAGTACAGGGCCAGCTTCACGTAACTGGTAGAAAATTCTGTTATTTTATTTTATTTTATGGACGCCTCATGGGTTAGAATACGAGAAAATAGAAAAGGATGATGAATTTTGGAATCAGAAAATGTTACCAAAGCTGGAAACATTTTACTTTGAATGTTTATTGCCCGAGCTCATAGATCCAAGAGTACCAAGAAAAATGCCGATTCGAGAGAGAGCAGGATTCGTTAACACCAAAAAAAATGCAATGTAATCCATTTTGAGTGAGAATGAAATATACTAATAGTCACTAGTCTTTTTTTTTTCGAAAATCTAATAGTACATTTAACTTTTCCTACTCCCATACATTTTAAACAGATAGATATCGATAACGCAGGTGGGAATCCCATCTCTACCATCGACTTCACCATCGGCATCCCTATCGTACGTGTGCTTTGCTTCCCCCCCCCCCCCCGACCCTCAATCGTGCGATAGAGAGCATTGCAGCTCGCGACTAACAATAGGTACTTTTCTTGATGAAATTCTCATTTCGGGAGAAAACGGTTTTCACTAACTAAATATCAACAAATCTCTTTGATATCAATCGCTTCAGCATAATATATTCTAGGTTTGTAGGTTTCGCTTTTTTTTAAATACATTGTTTTTGTTCAACAAACGGCTTGATTCGACACAGATTTGATCACAAAAATTACGTTACTTGAGGTGCCTATAAGTTTGAATCTATAGCAAATTTAGAAAAAAGAAAAAGCTATAAACCTAGTCATTCATTGTGTCAATAACATACTCAAAAATCATGGAGATTGGATAATATTTAGAAGTGGAAAAACGTTTTCTCTTTTTGTATGGACGAGCACGTACTATTCTTCCCTCTTAAATGCTTTTGACTGTACTTATACCCACGCACAGACAGGTAAATTAAGCACCGTCGGCAACTCAATTAAAATAATGAACTGTTGAATGATGAACTCATACAATCCTTCACACGACGCTTCATATGTCACGAACTTGAAATGCCACAGGACTGTGATGTAATACCTAAGTGCAGCAACAGACAGGCGTCACTTACTGTGCGTAAGTTTACGCTCAACACGCTGTGAATGCTTTTTGCATTGCCTACAACATACATGCGTCACCTAACGCTCTACGCGCGCGTAGCGATGAACTCTACGTCGGCGGATCCCTCTGCCAGTATGCGCGCGTAGAGCGTAAGGTGACGCATGTGTGTTGTAGGCAATGCAAAAAGCATTGACAGCGTGTTGAGTGCAACCTTACGCGCAGTAAGTGACGCATGTGTGTTGCTGCACTAATATGAAATGTTTGGTAAAGTTAGTTTTATTAGCTTCGTGCCTAACTTGTTTCTGCTTGACATGTAAATTTAATTTGGGCCTTTAGAACAATCATGCTATATTTTTTAGTATCCTACGTGATTTTGTGAAATGTTTAAAGCACTGTTAAAATGTTTTTTTTTGTCAAAAGTGAATCAAGCACGAATTTTATTCATACTTTACATTCAAATAATGAATCCAGAGTAAATTGCCACTCTTCCATATATCAACAGCTGAACTTATTACCGGTGCGATTCAGTGCTGGTCGATTGAGTTTCTGGCACTCTGCGTCGGAATTTCGACGATTGGAACTCGTTTTAATACCTAAGTAGTAAAGTTAAATGTCATATTTCTTTTTTCTTAGGCTCGTATTTATAAAGCAATCTTAAGATTGAGAGCAGTATCAAGTACTGATTTGACAGGCCACATTGTACTGAAATAACGTTTCTGATACGAACTTAAACTAGCTGTCAGTCTTAAGTACTGTTTTTCTTGATTGATTCCATTCTCACTTGGACTTTTGTTTTTATACAATAATATTTTATGCAAATATATACGTGTCATTGGTAGAATTGTGATTACATAAAAGCCATTAATCAAGATTAACTAATAATTCGGGCCTTAGCTATTCTGTCGTAGCTTCCTGTCTAAAAGTTTGTCAAAATTGAACGAAATTTTTACTTCACACCGTTTTTTTTTTAAATTGATACCAGTTTCTTTTGTGAGCATATAAACACCTATGAAAATAGCATTGTTAGTGACAGGTAGCAGCGATGGTGGCGCCACATCTGTCTGCGGTGGGAATCTGTCCGACTCCACGGCGGAGGGCGGACCACCCACTCTCGACGCTTACGATACAGACGCAGTGTCGCTCGTGTCTTCAGCACATCACATCTACCAACGTAAGTGTTAGCTTGTGATAACTAGTGATATCTGGTGATAGGTAGTGACAGGTTGTGATAGTGAGAATCTGTCCGACTCGTCGGCGGAAAGCGGGCCGCCCACACTCGACGCTTATGACACAGACACAGTGTCGCTTGTGTCTTCGGCACATCACATCTACCAACGTAAGTGTTAGCTAGTGATAAAAGGTGAAAAGTAGTGATAGGTAGTGATGGTGGAAATTTGTCCGACACGACGGCGAAAGGCGGGCTGCCTACACACGACGCTTATGATACACACGCAGTGTCGCTCGTGTCTTCAGCACATCACATCTACCAACGTAAGTGTTAGCTAGTGATAAGTGGTGAAAAGAAGGGATGGCTAGTGGTAGCTGGTGACAAGTAGTGATAGTTACTGATAGTGAGAATCTGACCAACTCTACAGCGTGGGGCGAACCGTTTCTCAAAGCGTATGCAGATAGTAATGGTGGGAATTTGTCCAATTTGACAGTGTATGGCGTACCGGGCGGTATCACAAAGAAAGATCTGATAATTATCAAATAAAAACAACATTCCAACTGGAATTACAAGCTATTTATATCCCCATGTGGTGCAAAAGCAACGCACATAATAAATTGCACCGGCAACGGTCCTTATCGGGGTCTGTCATCACGCGGACAGCCGCGGGTAAAAAGGCCCATCGGATGGCCGCGGGTATAAACGGCCCATCCCGTAGTTAAGTAAGCTCTCGTAATAAAACGCTTGTCTCGTAAGCGGAAATTTTTACTACGCTGCCCTTTTCCCCTGGAAATATACCCTTTGATAACGGCCAAATGGCGAACGCCCTAATAATTAAATAGATAGGATTCAAAGCGTTTGGCGCGACGGCCGAATAAAATATCATCTGATTTTGGCTCAGATTTCTGCCAACATTTTGACCCAATTAAATTTATTAAATTGTGTTTTTGAGTTCGTAATTAAAGTGAGTTTTCAGCTTGACTGGACTGCGATTCATTTTACTTTCAGGTTGATTGCGAAATCAAATTTCGTTTCATTCGGACAATGCGGCCTCACCGCGGCATGGAATGATGTTAAAATGACCAATTTGATTCCCTTGTTACGCGGTTTTCAGTTAGGTTTATCTGTTTTAAAGGCTTTTTCTATTGTCTGCTTTGATTCCAGAACAATCCATTACTCAAAAACGATAGATGGTGCGTGTAAAAAAATAATAATTACTCTTTATTTTTCGTAGCGATAAACCGATCGATGACGAGAACCTAATAGAATATGTATTAAAATGTAGTAAAAAATATAAAATACTTAATTGAAAAGTATCCTTTAATAACTCGTATTTTGGAAAAAAAATATAATCAAATTTAATTTTATCATACTGACATTTTCGAGTCGAATGATCCGATGAATCCTGGTGTCAGAGTTTTCAACTGCCTAGTTACACAACTATAAGGCTTCTGGCATGGTTTGAGTAACGACCACTATTAAAGACAGCGACCGGGACCGACGGCTAAACGTGCTCTCCGAAGCACGGAATTCTTTTTCGTTTTCGGACAATTAGGTGATTCGGTCAGCAATGTCCTAACCAAACAGGGGAAAACCTCACAAAGTGATAAACTGACAAACAACAACTTTGTGTTCCCCCCTGGGAATCAAACCCAGGACCTCCAGATCATAACCATGGCTCTGACCACCTGACCACGGAGGCAGTTACGCTGAATCAAAAGATCAAAAATTTCCTCAAACACACCTTAAACGTTCTAATTTCTTTTTTGAAGCGGTGTTCATTTGGACCCATCTGAATTAATGCTCAGATGCGACCCTGCAATCATGTTGCTGTTATTAAATGTGATTTATGAACCTTCAATATTCATTCGCTTTAGATTTACAAGCTTCGTTGGAGCTGAGTGCTCTGGAATAGATTAAAATTTGATTTATAACTCGACTGTGCTCGCCAGTTTATTACTACACTCGTTTGAGAGGCAATAACATTAAGGAAATATCAAACCAATCAACTTATCTGAGGTAACTATCCTTTGGAATGATATTTAAATCAAACCTCAGAGACGATATAAAGTAAATGTTGGTACATGATATTAATATTTGATCTTTGATTATACGGGGTGTAAGGGACAGCGTCCTGCAAACTGATAGGGATGCTCAGTCAACGAAACTGAACAACTATCTGCTCTTTCAGGAAATGAAAAATATTGCTTTGCCGTACAAATTGACTATTCGAGGTGGTCATTTTGTATAGGAAAGTTTTTTTTTTACATCTCCTGAAAGAATTTCCTGCTGAATTCAGTTACATTGACTGAGAAACCCCTATCAGTATCGGGAAGCTGTCCCTTACACCCGGTATTCTAGTGTAACTGATAAATCAGTCATATCTAGTGTTTTCTTTCTATTATTATTTTTTCAAACATTTTAGCTATAAGACAAATGATTTTGGATAAGAACCCGGTTAAAGATATTGTTTTTACTTAATACTTATTATTGGGTACCTGTAGTAGTAATTTAAGAAATTATTTTGTAGGTTTTTTTTTGTGTATTTACCTCGAAGTGTGTGTGTGTCAAAAAAATATATATGAGCAATACACGCATCAACTGTCATTTTCATGTTTTATGTTAGATGAAATATGTACGTCCAGTTGCCTAATTCCTTTTATAAGTCTCCGTGTAAAACTACGCTACGCATTAGTTATAAAGGCATGATTATATGTATGTATGTGTATAACTATTGTATGAAATATAATATTAATACAAACTAATAGAGTCTCGGGTGGACACTCTATTTGATTGGGTGGGTAGCAGTATATTCATATATGGTAGTTATGTGATATCGTGTCAACGCGTCATTTACAAAATTACTTGTTGCACAACTACCATGGCCCAGGACACAGACAGCAAATAGCTTCCCTTCAGCAGTATACAGTGATGATGATTGATGATGATGGGTTGGAGTAACTGTTTCCGTGGTCTAGTGGTCAGAGCCATGGGCTTACGATCCAGAGGACGAACCTAGGACGGGTTCGATTTCAAGGGGGGAAACACAAAGTTAACATTTGTCAATTTATCACTTTGTGAGGTTTTCCCCACATTGCAGGCAGAATTACCTGATTGTACGAAAAGAAAAAGGATTCCGTGCTTCGGAGTGCACGTTAAGCCGTCGGTACGGTTTTTAATAGCGGTCGATACTCAAAACCATGTCAGATGCCTAATAGCTGTGCTACTAGGCAGTTTTACAAACTCTGACACCAGGGTTCAGCGGGCTGTTGTTCGACTCGAGAATCCACTCGCTAAGAAAAAGATGGGTTGGAAGCGCTGGTTAGCCTGTGCTGTGTGAGCTTAATCCTCTTGATAACAGTTACAAGATGTTGGTAGAGAATGGTTTAATGATTGGACTCAGTAGTGTGACTCAGTAGGTTAAGGTTCAGCTCTTTTGTATTCATCGGTACCGATTTAGATTGAATTTACGATAGAGTGAGCTTACCCAAATGTCTAAGGTACTAGTTAGCTCATATCGATGAAACTAAGCAAACTGTTTGGCGTATAAGTAATGGATGGTTGATCTTTAGCCGGGCTGTATCTACAATCAATGGCCCATCACTGCTTATGTGAGATCGTTCAGATAGTTTTGTTTTCAGGTAAGTGTGTGATTCTATTTCTCGTTGAGAGGTATTTTGTAAATACCCCGAAATATAATGTCAATAAAAGAAATTTGCGTTCTACAAATAAAAGTATAAACGTTGATTTTATCGTAAATTTACTAAAGCCGGAAGCCCCACCTTTTGTACGAAGATTAATGAGTTTTTTCGTGGGAGTAACAAATATTTTCGTGGTTGAATTTACTTTATTTATCTGGGAAAATATTGGAATTAAGCCTAATAACCATGAGGGATGTACTATGAGGGATGATTGTTACATATATATTATTGAAAAAATACCTTTGAAGTATTTACTCAGTCTAAACCTTAATACGGTGCGCAGACGTGTTCATAAAAAAATGGATTCGGAGTGTGTCAACAAGGAATGAATACTCCGCGTATTTTCGGTGTTATAAGCACCGATCGCATCAGGAACACCACTCCGCTCCAAAACTCACATTACAGACGTAGGTAAGAAGGTCGCGAAGCTTAAGTGGGACTGGGCAGGTCATATCACCCGAATGCATCCAGAGAGATGGGCAAAGCTAGCTAGCTGACTGGGTACCGCAAGAACGTCGGCCTAGAGAACTTGACTCAAACTGCCCTAAAACAGCCAAGGATCAGGATGCCTGGTAAAAAAGAGAGGCCTTTGCCCAGCAGTGGGACAGTTAAGGCTAGTACCTATAATAATAAATCTGTATTTCTTCTTCTTCTGTCGAGTGGGTATCGAGTCTATGGACCCGATGAACCCTGGTGTCAGAGTTTTTAAACCGCCTAGTAGCACAACTATCAGGCCTCTGACATGGTTTTGTGTAACGACCACTATCAAAGACAGCGACCGGGACCGACGGCAGACGGAAGCACGAAATCTTTTTCTTTTCGGACAATCAGGTGATTCAGCCTGCAATGTCCTACCCAAACTGGGGAAAAATTCACAAAGTGATAAATTCTCAAATATCAACTTTGTGTTTTACCCCCTGGGAATCGAACCCAGGACCTCCGGATCGGGAGCCCATGGCACTAGCCACTAGACCACGGAGGCAGTTATCTGTATTTAAGTACTGACTATGACTATCTGTCCACAGTGAGCACTCCGAGGGACTGCAGCCCAACGCTGTCGCCGCACAACAGCGCCTCTCCATTCACCAGGTCCATTGATGCTGGATCTCTGTCCAGGTATGTTAATTTTTTTTTATTAAAAAGTTACCTTGTACTTGTACTCCAACAAAGTAGCAACCACAGCTATAAACAATGTGTTGGTCTAACATTTTCAACACAAAGTGGCCTCTTTATTTGCTTGATTTTTTGGTAGATAATATATGACTACCAGTGGTGGATCGATATACCACGGATTATATACAGGGTGTTAATTTAATTGTGTGTCGTAGTTACTTCCAAGCTGGACTGGGAGCGAGAGACAAACATAGAATGTGCCAGCTGCATCTCCTCCCGGGCATGCTGTAAGAACCAGCTAAAGGATCTGAGGGTTTCAGTATATTGCAATTTAGGCGATGGGCTGACAACCTGTCACTACAGCGATATACTTACAAATCCATCTTGCATAACCCTCTAAACTTTGTCAGACGTGGCGGAACGACCTTTGTTTAGGTCGTTTACGCTCTGCCTACCCCATTAGGGATAAATGCGTGATTATATGTATGTATGTATGTATGTCGTAGCTACGGCGTGTTTCAGTAACGTAAAAGGAGCCTTTAAGAAGTATAAAAAAACACAATTCAAAAAATTAAAATTTAATAGTCGGTAGGTATTTATAATGACGTCCGGTGACGGAAATTTGCAATGAAAATACGTAGAAAAATAAGTAGCCAATTGTAGGATCTCCCTGAAAAACAATATAAGATGAGAAGACTTAAGTCCGTATTTGAAGAATACACTTTTCCTCAATTATGTTAATAAATTAGTCCCAAGACCTTTCCAATCGCAATCATTCTAAAATATAAATCAGATGAAATTATTCTTGCTGAATAAGAAATTAAGGAAAAAGAAAATTTCCTCCTTTTCATCCTTTAAAAGCAATTGATTCTGCTAAATTATCACAACGGAATTCATCAATCCCGACCCTAACCTCAAAAGGCACGTTAATTTAAGACAGAAGTCTGAATTTGACCGCAGCTTCCCGCAAACTGATATGATAGAGATAGGGGTTAGAGACACTGAACAACTTCCACCAGAAAATTCTTACAGGGATTCTTTCAAAAATAGGGTTTATGTCATACAAATTGTCTCATCGTATTGGTAATTTTGTATTGAAAAGCCAATTTTTAGTTTCACTTCCTGAAAGAATTTCTCGGTGTGGTTTACTGAGCAACCCCTATCAGTTTGCAGGACGGTGTCCCTTACACCCGGTATAGTTGTTTCCGAGAATTCCACCAACTTACTGGCGTTCCCTTATTAAATAGATGGCTGGGCTCACAATATGTGAAAATTACTTGACGTTTGGCATCGTTCGCATTTCTCGCACAACTCCGCTTTGAAAGGCGTGTTATGGAGAATAGCTTCCGTTTTCAAAATTAAATCTAAGTGGGACATAGTATTAGGAAACTCACTCGTATCTATCTATCTATAGGCATCTTGTTCAACGCTATTTATTGCTGCTTCTATTGCCTTATACTGTGTCAGTAAAGGGTTTCGAGTATTTTTGTAGGTATGTTGTAATTGTTTTTATGAAATAGGGAAGCGGACGTACAGGCGGGTCACCTGATGGTAAGTAATCACTTCCAACACCCGGGGGGTCATAAATGCGCTGCCAGCCTTTCATGAAGGCAAATGCTCATCATCTCCCTAGCCTTATCCCTTATCTCACGGGGTCGGCTTCCTAATCTAGGGGATTAAACGAGGGTACTGGTTTTTACACAGAGCGACTGCCATCTGACCTCCGCAACCCAGAAGGGAAACCAGACCCAATCCTAGATTAGGTCAGTTTTCAAGCCGCCGATGCTTAGCACTGGCCTCTGATATGGCTTAACGACCAATATCTACGATATTAAACGATATTAACCGGGACCAACAGCTTAACGTGCCTTCCGAAGCACGGGAGAAGCACCGAATAAACGTACATATGAAATTCGAAAACCGGAAAACACATTGGTACGTGGTGGGGTTCGAACCACGACCTCCCACTCAGGAGGCAGCGACCCTATCCACTACACCATCGGGCTCTCCATGAAGGCATGAAGGCAAATGCTCGTTTCTTGAAAATTGCAATGTTGTAACGGTCCGGAAAAACCTGGGCAGATAACTGTGTGGCGGCGCGCAATAACATGACACGCGCCTTAAATAGAACCGAATTAAGCCTTTCCTTTCTTTAAAAGATACTGACTTGTTTATAAGTACTTATACTCGTATATTTGAGTGAAAAGGAGCAAACAATGGGCATGTCTTTATCACATAGATCTTGACATGATGTAGGGGGTCATCAATATTGTTTTCAAGCCCTCAAAAGAACCAGCCAATTAATCAACTCCAATCTCATTGATGGCGTTCCTTTACCGTTGGCTCAAAACAAACAGCATAGCGTTGCGTAACAAAAGTGCTTAAGGGTCTGCCGGAGTAGTGAAATCCCATACAAACGTAGTTTCGTTTTTAGTCCTAAACAGTAGAACCAAACTTAACCAAATTCCATAAACGACCAAATCTAATTAGGTTAATTATAGGCAATTTTCACACAAAATCGTATTGTCGGTCTTATTTTGTTTATGTTTAATATTTTCAAACCAAACCTAATTAGAAGCATAGATATGATGCATTTGGTCATGTGTACGTAGTTTGGTTTAATTTTTTATTATTGTATTTATTTTGGTTTTATTTATTTATTTATGAATGAGAGCGAAGCTACGATTGTATGGGATTTCGCTACTCCGGCAGTCCCTTAAGAAACATAATGGAAAACGAAACGTGAACATCAAACAAATTTAACAAATGAAAAATGTTTCATATACTTTTCTTGAGTGACGTAACACGGTATGTGTTTTCTTTCACTTTTCTTTTAGCTCGACTCGTTTTATTGTATTTGCTTTGGAAAGGAACTCGGCACTTTCTGTATTGTAATATAACAGTAGGTAACCCGAATCAGCCCTGGCATTTGTGTTGGTCTCTATTTTTGGATAAATATGAAACAACATTTGAATAGGTCTCAGGATGATACTTATTACAATTCGCAGTGTACAAAGACACGCTAAGAAGTAGAAGTGTATCAAAAAAACAACAAGACTTACAAAGATATTTTGTGTTGGTTGTTTTTTTTGTTGTTTTGTTTGTTATGTCGTCCTGTACACGGCAATATCTGTAGTCATTTCATAACATTTCGGCATTCTCTGAAGCAACTTTATTAAATTTCGCTGCTTGTATTATCAAATACACAGAACACAGTAATGATGTGCCACTTACAGTCTGTAGGACTCTTTTTATGTTTTTAGAACACTTCCATGCTGGCCTGCGAGCGAGAGAAACACATAGAATGTGCCAGCTGCATTTTCCTCCGATTCGGTCGGATTTCTTTTCAGGAATCCGAGGGTTTCAGTTTATTGTAAAATAGGCGCTGTGCTGACAACATGTCACTACAGCAGTATATCTAGTAATCTATCTTAAATAACCCTCAAAACTTTGTCAGACGTGGCGGAACGAATTTTTAATTGGGTCGTTTGCGCTCTGCTTACCCCATTAGGGATGGAGGCGTGATTGTATGTATGTAGATCACAATTATTTGTCAGATTCGTGTAGGCCCTACACGTGGAGATTTTTTCATGTACATTCCATAGGACAAGAAGCTTCCTGCTCATAGTACAGCCTCATATTAAAATATATAAAATATTAGCCTCATTTGATAAGCAAAATAAAGTATTTGAATTTGAATTCTTCTTATCGAGTGGGTCTTTCAGTCTCTAATATTTTTTTACTTGTTTCACTAGGTCAGTGGAGCAGCTGTCGAGTCCAGGAGAATGCGAGTCGTCTCTAGTGGGGGGTCTGCGTACTCGGGCAGGGGGCAAGGGGGGTCGCGGCAGGGGGTCAGCGTGGGGGTCAATATCTCGCGTCTTTGCCCGCAGCAGACACCGCACCAAGTCTGGCAGTGCTACTAGTGGACATGAAAGTGGTAAGACAAAGATAATAATATATTTTTTACAGATTTCATCGACTCGACACCCAAGCACCCAACACATCTCACACTCTCACACACTTATTTTCACCACCATCATCAACACCATTTCCTTGCCCTTATCCCATTATTTGGGGTCGGCGCGGTATGTTTTCTTCTTCCATTCATCCCTGTCAGCCGTCAGTTCGACAATAACACCAGTTTTCAACATATCATCTTTCACACAATCCATCCATCTTTTCTTTGGTCGTCCTCTCCCAACATATCCGTCCACATTCAGTTTTACCACCATAGACTAAAAATATTTTTGAAAGGTCAACTAATTAATATTCATTATTTTTGCCTCGCTGCTTAAATACTGGCAAATTAATCAAAATAATCTGACGGCATATCTTGAAATTTAATTTACTTATAGCTCGAGTTCGAGTATAATTCGATAAGGTTTTCATTTCCTAGTATTTTTATTCTCAGGTGCTCAACTAAAAATACAGTTTTTATTCCTATATCCCTCGGCACTAGCGTCCAACTGGACATGTGTGTGCATTCAAGATATGACGCTCAACGTTAAGCTTCCCCTAGTTCCGCTTTTGTTGAACTCATGAGTCTATATCTTGAATGGCCAGCATTCGTCTTAGAAATATTCTTTTGTGGTGAAAAAGTATAGCAAAAGCAGCTGCGGAATAAACTGCGGAGTGTTGTGGCTGGTGAAAGTTGATACTGAGTATTGTCCTTAAAAGAATCAGTAGAAATACTACGGGGAGCACTAGGGCCTTTGAACGCGAGCCGGCGCTTTTAAGGCAGATTTGTTCCACTGAATCCTTTACAAAACACCTACAACATTTTATTTTATTAGACGAACACATCAGTTTACAATCAATAAATGTTTACAAACAATATAAATATAAGGTACAGTAGTAAATTGTAAACCACTAGTGTAATCAGTATTTTTATTTTGTAATCTGTATTTTTTGACGATCATATTATTCTCCGACATTTTTATTATTATTGCAATTTAATTGTGAAATTGATAATGTGAAATAAATAAATCTAATCTTCAGTGAAAATAGTTGTAACTGAGTTACCCCTTCAATAGAATCAATAGATTCAACTGCCTCCGTGGTCTAGTGGCTAGTGCCATGGGCTCCCGATCCGGAGGTCCTGGGTTCGATTCCCAGGGGGTAAAACACAAAGTTGATATTTGAGAATTTATCACTTTGTGAATTTTTCCCAGTTTGGGTAGGACATTGCAGGCTGAATCACCTGATTGTCCAAAGAAAAAGATTTCGTGCTTCGGAGGGCACGTTAAGCCGTCGTTCCCGGTCGCTGTCTTTGATAGTGGTCGTTACACAAAACCATGTCAGAGGCCTGATAGTTGTGCTACTAGGCGGTTCAAAAACTCTGACACCAGGGTTCATCGGGTCCATAGACTCGATACCCACTCGACAGAAGAAGAATAGAATCAATTTGGCGAGACATCCCTACGAAAGGCAGTATCTTTGCCTCTTTAATCCCTCTTAAATTTTTCACATGATGTATCTTCAACAGAGCCAGTATACGCCGGTACGGGCAGCACCCGCGCCTGGTCACCTCTTGGCAGCGAGGCGGCTCTGCGTGAGGCAGCTTCGTTGCCCCTGGCGAGATGGAGGGCACCAGCCATCATCGCCTGGCTGGAGCTGGCGCTGGGAATGCCGCAGTACGCAGCCGCTGTCGCTGATAATGTCAAGAGCGGGAAGGTGGGTTTTAGTATACAAATGTAGGGCAAGCAAACTAAAAATTGTTTTTTTTTTTTTGGTGCATATTTTTATCCAACTGTCAAGGAAGGGTTATGCATATTTTGTTTTACTTATACATTTTTTTTTACTTTTTATGGGTTTGCTCTTGACTCTAGACACAAGGCCAGGGATGACCGTGAGAGAGTCGACGAATACATTGAATATTATTTGAACATCAAGGCTCTTATTGTTTGGTGAAATCATATCAGTAACCGTCGGTAAACTTAAACTATAAGTTGGGACTATAAATGTGAGTCATTATGAAGTCATAGTTATATACATACATACATACATATAATCACGCCTCTTTCCCGGAGGGGTAGGCAGAGACCACAGTTATATTGTGCTCTTTATTTGATAAGGGAATCGAGTTTTCTTCCAGAGAGAAAAACATAGCATGTGCCAGCTGCATTTCCTCTCGGGCAAGCTGTAAAAATCAGCTAAAGAATCCGAGGGTTTCAGTATTGTATAGTTTGGCAGATCTTGTTAAACTTGTAAAACTGTACTGCCAAAGTGAATAAAAGGTTTTTTTATTAGTATATTGCAATTTAGGCGATGGGCTGACAACCTGTCACTACAACAATATACCTACAAATCTATCTAAAATAACCCTCAATACTTTGTCAGACGTGGCGGAACGACCTTTGTTTAGGTCGTTTACGCTCTGCCTACCCAATTAGGGATAAAGGCGTGACTATATGTATGTATGTATGGAATCGAGTTGGAACCCACGATACATTCTGTCATCATAATGATACATTATAACCCCTAATCCTAGTTAAAGACTTAATAAAATTTTATACTGCTAGTCTGCTAACATATGAATAAATCACGAACTGCAGAGTGGCTGAGTTCTCTTTTTACCAAGTTTTCTCTACCAATTTGCTGCGCGGAGTAGCGTCATTATTTATTCCATTATACGTACTCCGCTAAAATTCAGCTGCACCTAAAATTTCTCTCGATTTGTATGCTCGCGTACTCCGGCCATCATCCCGTTAGGAGCTTTTCATCCCAGTCAAGCGTTAGGCTTTCCGAGGTTTCCAAATGAGCGAAATATGCAAAATTGTATTCAACGAAATCGACGCTCTCGTTCAACCAGCGACTAAAACATAGCGGCTTATCTTTTTAAATAAAAGCCCCTTTTTTATTACATCTCCATCCATTCATTATTCCGAATACGTTCATTTTATTAGATCTATATGGAAATTTGCTCCGAAATCCTTGATAAACTCATTGTAGACAATATTTCCTTATTCGAAACACGTTTGCTTTTAGATTTATCAGGGCGCATTTGCGAGCTTATTAATACCTGACACGAAATATTGGGAATAAGCTAATGAAATAACAAACCAACTAGGATTGCGAATATTTCGAGCTTTCTGTTACTGAATATTAATGTTCAATTTGCAGGCTCAAGAGAGCAATTTACTAGAGTAGTTAATAGATTCATAAGGTAGGGTTTCGTTTCAGATTGTTTAAAGGCAAATGTACATACAATAAAGCTTGTCTCGCGGGCAACGCAAAATCTACCTTGCATTCTATTACAGAATATTAATTCGCCAACGGTGGCGTGACCCGTCTACAAAACGAAAAAACCTCATTGAGAACCTTGCCATTTCTTAAATTCGAATGAAAAAATGCACCAAATTAAAGTAGCACTTACACTCGCAGCTTTATACTTAAAGTCTTGCTCTTGAATGAACTGTGCTCTCTAACAAACATAATCCGACCAAATTCAAATAGAGTATCAGAAACATCAATGTTCAAGTAACTTTTCCTGGAAATGCTACTACTAACAGGATAATAGTTTTAAGTTTAGTAGTAGTTCATACGAAGCTTTAAACAATTAACGCTTTACCACTTAGTAGAACTCTACCTATTAGAGAAACTATTTCCTCCCTCTCACTCGTCTAGTCGGTACTTATGTGAAGTAGATTCAGGGTACGCGAAGCAATAATGGCGTCAAATATTTGTGTTCTAGTTTATCCTTGCAAATATTTTCCCTGTATTATATCAATTTAGTCAGCACGGTCCTAAGTGACGTTAATTTAGAGTTTGTGTGTTTTGATTAGATCTGACAGTTTTTTCTACCTCATAACATCCAAGTAAACGGCACTGAATGCAAGTCTAGAATTAGAAATGTCACAAAATTGACAGCTTGTATTGCCCCACCTAGTTTCAGGACGCCTTTCACTAGCAATGTCACATAAACTTAAAAATCTTGCTTATTGTTATGGTAGAAGGTTCCCACTTTTCACGTAGCTTTAGGGTAAGCGACGCGATAGTTGCGTCAAATATTGTGTTCTGGTTGGTTCTAGATCCGTACTTTGAATGGGCAGGTTCTGCTCGAGCTGACCGATGCTGATTTGGAGGTGGGGCTGGGCATCACGCAGCCCATGCACCGGAAGAAGCTGCGCCTGGCCATCGAAGAGCGTAGGAGACCTGACCTGGTGCGGAACCCGGCCATAGGGCAGCTCACGCACGCCTGGGTAGCGGCCGAGTGGCTGCCTGATCTTGGATTAGCACAAGTAAGGCCAAATGAAAATACGTAATTTCAAAGATATTCTTTGTTCATTTACTTTCATTATACTATTCGCTTTTCTAAGAACAACAATAGTTTCATTTATTGTACAGTCAAGATCAATGTAGCTAACTAATATACTTATTCCATATTACGCGTGTCTCAACATGGTCTTACGTATAGGCATGGTATAACAAGGATATAGAAACGTAATTTATTATCAAGAATATTGAGATACTGAATAAACTAGATAGATAACAAATTCCTCTCAAATATGAATAACAGGTTTTTTGACATACCTACGTAGTATAAGAAAATAAGTTTTTCACCAGAATTACTAATTGACGGCCCGTACAGCCTAGTTGGCAGTGTATCTGCCTGCTACGCAGTGGGACCTGGGTTCGATTCAGACATTTGAATGATGAATTTAAATGTCTGGGTTTGGGTGTTCTTTGTGGTTGGTTCTGTGTATGTCCATGGCACCCCGATACAGGGAATCGTAGTGGGGGCTATGAGTGTGATTGTGTTTTTTTTTCATTAACTATTACATGAGGTGAAGGGGATGCCTTTGTCCAGCATTGGGTCAATTTATAGGATATTAAAAAAAAAACTTACATAATATTATTTTTATTCTAAAGTAACTTGAAATCCACAGTACGCAGAATCCTTCTTAGCGAGCCTGGTGGACGCTCGTATGCTGGACACCATCAGTAAGAAGGAGCTGGAGAAATACCTGGGCGTCACCAGGAAGTTCCACCAGGCTTCCATCGTCCACGGCATCCACTTGCTCAGGATCATGAAGTATGATAGACAGGTAAGAAGAAGAAGAATAATCCTTCCTAGGTAAGAAGGAGCTGGAGAAATACCTGGGCGTCACTAGGTAGTTCCACCAGGCTTCCATCGTCCACGGCATCCACTTGCTCAGGATCATGAAGTATGATAGACAGGTAGAAAGAAGAATATTCTCTAATTGTTGGCCAGCATCAGTAAGAAGGAGCTGGAGAAATACCTGGGCGTCACCAGGAAATTCCACCAGGCTTCCATCGTCCAGGGCATCCACTTGCTCAGGATCATGAAGTATGATAGACAGGAAAGAAGAAGTAGAATGTTCTTTATTAGGCGGTTTCACTAGTAAAATGTCTTTGCCTAATTAACTTTCAATGGCGTAATAAATTTTAAAAAGGAATAAATAAAAGGAAGGATTAATAATATTTCAAAACAGTTACATGCTTCACGATCACGAGTAGAGTCTATATAAGGAGTAATTGTACGTTTCAATTATAAGGTGACAATAAATAAAATTGCGGTAACTATTTCATGGAAGAAAAAACTTAGAATTAGTAATAATGTCCTTAGTAGTGCTAAAATTGCGTTAGGTATGCTTTTATTTCTACAGTGGAAAATCAAGCTTATTTAAGAAACAGGAAGTGTACCCACTTTCATTCATAATGACAACATGAAAGCAAACACAATACAATATAATGAATCACTTACAGGAGAGTAAGCCTGCGGGCGACAAAATGAGTAGGAATAGAAAAAGAGAAAGAGAGGCCTCGATTCTGGGAATCACATTTTTATTCAGTTTTAGTATTTTTATTTTTCTCTGCTTTGATCTTATGAAATAGATATAAAATAAATTGAAGTAAGATGGCATAATAATATGACATACAGTGTGACCGAGAGCGTAACCAAAATAAAGTTTAATTTTCGAAAATCGTTAACATAATATTAAGTTATACTTGAATATAAGAGAGCTTTTTCTAAATTTCTTCAAAAAACTCCTTATTTTAAGCGTCCAACTGATATCATTAGTTTAGAAAAGTCAAAGAGGAGTACTTATTTTTAACGTCAAAGTTGTGAATATAACAGAGGTACATTTTTGATAAGATATAAGTTTGCCAGAATCGAGTGCAGAGAAACAACAAATAAGCACAAATAATGGAAAAACGTCGCGTCGCGGCAATAATTCATGGGGCTTGCTTACGATAATTGAATCCTATAATGGGGACGTTTTTCGATGAGACGAGGGTACGGGATGTATGAATCAATACAAGTTGCATTCTGTAGCTTCCAAAAAAGTTAAAGTTGAACACGTCATTTATTAATGATGGGTAAACAGATTAAAATATAGAAAATTCTGACCTGTCGTCAACTTACTCATTTCGAATTTAGTAAGTTTTATTTGATAAAAGCAAGGGGAGTCCATGTGTGGCACTATTACTAGGCGTTATTAGTCGTGTATAGTTCGGTTTAGTTGGAACATCATTAATGTTTAATAGGAATGTGCAACCGACCATATAAATACATACATACATATAATCGCAACTTTATCCCTAATAGGGTAGGCAGAGCATAAACGACCTAAACAAAGGTCGTTCCGCCACGCCTGACAAAGTTTTGAGGGTTATTTATGATAGATTTGTAGGTATATTGCTGTAGTGACAGGTTGTCAGCCCATAGCCTTAATTGCAATATACTGAAACCCTCGGATCCCTTAGCTGGTTTTTACAGTATGCCCGCGAGAAAATGCAGCTGGCACATTCTGTTTTTCTCTCGGTTCCAGTCCGGCATTGAAGAAACCATATATATATACGAGTAGAATATAATTCCAAATCTGTCATCTTTAGACGAGTAGGTCTCTAACTCACAGTACGGATGGACGAATAAACGATTATCCAGTAAGCACTGCTCGTTGTTCCAGTGAAAGAGTCGACCCTTGTAATGTACACTCGTTAATCATTGGGTCGTCCCCAGACCTCTCTGCCGGAAAATCTGACCTACGGCGCCTGTTTTTAAACATTTTTGTCGCTCTTCGTTTTGTCGGCTCTCATATTTTTCGTCTGGTGATTCGGGGGAGCGAATTTTGGCAATTATGTTGTTTGGAATAGACTATTTACGCGTATACTTTCGTTTACGAAATTGTAAAGATTGATTGTTTCGATTGTTTCGTCAAAGCTTACAAGTGAGGCAACTTGGAGACAAAAGAGTCGATGATAAAGCAATCAAAGTGTTGCGGTTCACAATCTTTTGACAGAATACAATTTCGCGAGATGGATTATGATCAAACGGTATATGCATTTAAAACACAGAAACAGACAGTTCCACTGCTTTACTATGCTCGCTATGTACCTTTTCATGTTTACTTGTTTTGTTACAGGCTTTAGCCGTAAGACGGCATCAATGTGAGAACGTGGACGCAGATCCGTTGGTGTGGACCAATCAGAGATTCATGCGGTGGGCACACAATATCGACTTAGGAGAATTTGCTGAAAACCTCAAAGGTACGTAATACTCCCTCTGTAAGAAGCTTTATCATAATAATAATGACAAACAGGTAATTTCATCAAAATTGTCGTTGGAGATAAAAATACAGAATCCAATGCTACTGGGATATATCAAATAGTTGAGGCTCTGACTGTCGTCAAACATTGGCAAGCATTTGAGTTTCTGCTTGAAATTATTGGATCATTTTAAATACTATTAAAAAAACATAATCTCACAAATATAATCAACTGTCTATTTATTTATATTTTTAAAATTAGATAGTGGAGTACACGGAGGCCTAGTGGTCCTAGAACCTTCATTCACTGGAGAGACAATGGCCACAGCTCTTGGCATTCCGCCTTCAAAGAGCATCATCAGACGGCATCTGGTAGCGGAGTTTGATGCCCTCATCATACCCGCTAGGTGAGCACCCACTTGTTTGTCTCCGTCATCCTTTCTAACGGGAAACATAATATTTGCTAACTTTTTCCTCATACAATCTTGAAATAGAAATACGATCGCTAGCAAATATTATATTGCCTCATTTTATTACGATATCTATTACAGTATTTATTATCTTCAAATGTATTTACTAATATTGCTAACATGAGCATAAGTTTGGTGACGACAAGCACTGCCTATTGTGATAACGTTGTATGTATATCCTTACTTTGATGATGTTGTACTAACCGAGACGTGACTCAGGCTCGTATTTATGAAGCGATATCAAACTTGAGAGCAATGTTAAGTATGGATTTGACAGGCCAGTTTGTACTGAAATTACATTTCTGATACGAACTCAAACTCGCTGTCACTCATGAGACCTGATTATAAATACGGCCCTATGACGCGCACTGCATGTTAGTTGTCACCAGAGTCACGCCCCGTAGGTGAGCAACCAGTAGTTGATTATAATGAGAGGTGCAATCCTGCAGGTATACGATATTTTGCCAGGTGGAAGAACTGCAAGTGGAGGCTGCCCGAGCATCCATGTTGTCCACAAAACAAAGATAAATCGACTATAAAAAAACTTTCCTTCAAAAAGTAATCGCTTCGACGCGCCCTGTTTCTACGACCTGTATCTATGTAAAATTCCTTGTATCAAATGTTTGTAAAGTTGCTATTTTTACACAAAGTATTTTCTTTGCGAAGTGTATAGGTATCTTCCGTCAATACTCGCTCGCCTATAACTTTTTGATCGAAAACTTGACGAGCGGTGAAGACTGATAAGTTATTGTAGGATCGCGGTTTGTAAGTAAAAGAATCTCGAAGAGTTGAAACTGTCGGACACTTTCATATTGATTGTACCCTCCTTCTCGCCTTCGTCAGTGTTAGCGTCTGTGTACCATGTACAGTGCCCCCTAGACACTAGAGCCCCGACAAGCGTAGAGTTAGATTGTCACATTAATGTTTATTCGAGATTCATCGATTTGGTAAATTTAATAAATGTATACAACTTAATCGATAACATAAAGCATGAAATGCTTTATTATTATAGGGGGTGAATCATGTCCCGTTATCGAAGTAATTCTTGAATTGGATTTGTTTTTATTTGAGGATTTTAATAAAAATATAATAAAGAGAGATTTTGAATCATTACACCGAATATCTTTAGGTAAAACGGAACCATTCACTATAGCTTTAGGGTTACTACAATAATAGCGTTTACTGATACTGTAAGATAACTATGTTTTTGACTTGTATACATTCGTATTGTAAAGTCGACAGCAGTGTATATTAGGTTCAGATGTAACAGTATCAATTGACATATAAATGTGAATAAATCCTGATGAAAAATGAAAGCTAATGGAGGCGGTCAAATCGTTTTATTATCATCACCCTTACTCGGCGCTCCTTGCTTCGAGAGGAACGGTAACGATCATTTTATCGATACATCGTGAATGCTGTCATCATCATTAGATCGCACCTTAATTAGGCGAGGCTCTATCCACTCTCTCTCCTTCCATTCAACATCAATTTTGTTTTGTAAACATAATTTAACTCACAAATGTGCTTGTCTCTTTTAATTTGGATATTTCCGTTCATTTTTCAGAGGAGAGTACTGAGTAGTCTTATGGATTCATTCTTCCTGAAACATTATTCACTCCAGTACTTTTCTTTGTTACCATCAAAATTCATGAATCTTCTTTTGTTACGCGTTTACTTTCATCAAGATCGTACACAATCAGCATGATTCGTACCACTTCCAGCAAATGCATCATGCTTTTGGTGTCTATGTTAAAATTTTATCTAAATTTTTTATAAATATTTTGACTCTCTATGTATAGCTTTTTAAAGTTATTACTTTTGTGTGTCAGGGATAGTTCTTTCAAAATATGGCAACGCTCTTAAATAAAACGAAAAAGTTGCATGTCAGCTTTTTGTGTTAGCGATTCTCTAAAAAAAATAAAGGTGCTCTGCCTGGCTTTTGTGGAACTTCCCTTGTGTTATTGTCAATAGCTTTATGAAAACATGAGTAAACTTGCAGGAACATGTTTGGGCAACAGATAAGGATGTTGGGACGTCCGTTTTCGAGGTCTGTTGCGACCGGGTTGCCCGGGATCGACCTCAGTGGGGATTCCAGGAGACATAGCCTACGGGTAAGACAATTAAATAAAGATAATTTGTGAAATATAATTTAATTTCAGCTGATTTGACATACAAATCACAGGTAGGAAAATGGTTCAAGTTCAAATAATATTTTATCAAATTACATAAGTGCAAACTTCAACTTATGCAAACATTTTTTTTGTTCAGAATAAGTTTATTAAAGACCTCAGTCATCTTTAGTGAAAAACATTTTATAACTGTTTAAAATTAGCTATGTCACTTAACTTGACATCTAAAAGAGATTTAAAAAATTTGTGTCCCTGAAGTTGTATTGAGCAATTTTAATAATGTTGTGTTCCAAAATTAAAACAGTTCTGACCAACATAGCAGACAGAAATGATATTCAAAAACAACAAATAACAATTCAATTTCGTATTTCATAATACATATTTTACACCCAAACAAAGTTCTAAGTCAAATTAAGCTTTGCAATAGGTATCTCTAGCTCGTAATTGAAAACAGTTAGGTAACTATTACGAACGCGTCCGACTAATAGAACACAATTAACCCACGTTTGAAATTCGGATTGAAATTGGAAAACCGTTAACGTTTGAAAACACATTAACCATAAAATTCATTCATTCATCATTGTTCTGTGGAAGAGAAACGTGAATGCGTATGTTTAATGTCGAGAAGCTTTGAAAAAACATAATATTATGAAATTACGTAGTAACTATAAGAAGCTTTCATTCTGAGGATATTACATTCGTTCTTTTTATTATTCCTATGAAGAAGCTGTATATACGTTAGGGAATAGCAATAAAAAAATACTCAGAATACTTACTATGTAATATTAAAAAAGACAGTAATATGCTTTCCGAACAAATATTCATTGTATAAAAAAATTGTGTGAGTCACAAACATAACAAGCCAAATTGTTACATGAGATCTATATTTCTTTAATTTTCCATTTGTGGACGTGGGTGCTATTGTTTGTGTGAATAACGGCGTATTTTAAGCTTAATATAAGGTCTTACTCACTGCAACCACATCTTCATTCAAGCATTATCAGTTTTCTTGGTTATTATTAGGCTAAACAAATATTGCTGCCAAAAATATCCTTAGCTATACTTACTTTTTTTTCTCAGGGCTCTATCACCCGCGCTTTAGGAGTATTGAAACCGAAACACGACCGCACCTCCCCGTCCAGCTCAAGCGAGAGTTCCAGCGTCCTCAGCCTGACAACTCAACCCTACCAGATGTCTTACTCACCTCCCATTGGAATGAGAACTCTATCTCAACTGAGTATGACTTACGCTCCACCGCCGACGCTGCAAGAATACGAACCTATATACACACCACTGAGCCTGTATTCACAATCCAGTGTGTCAACTAGAGACAGTCTTCAGCGTCTCAATGATATCAAAGAGAATTCTGGGATACAACACAGGTAATTTGATACTTAAGTCACTCTTCATTTGAGGCAAAATCAGATGTCCTACTTACACCCCCATTAGATTAGAATGAGAACTCTATCTCAACTTAGTATGACCTACGCACCACCGCTGACGCTGCAAGAATACGAACCTATACACGCTACTGAGTCTGTATTCACAGTCGAGTGTGTCGACCAGAGACAGTCTGCAGCGTCTTAATGATATAAAGGAGAATTCTGGGATACAACACAGGTAATTGCATTTGATACGTTAGGTACTGCCGTTTGATACTTTAATGAAACTTTCCATTAAGCGCAAGTTACCTTTGACAATTTAATGTCGACGCAAAGTGCTAAAACTAAAGTCATTGAAATTAAGGCGTATAATTTGGTACACAGGGGGCTGTGTGAAATAGTATCCGCTATAAAACAGAGTGTTAAAGAGCTAAGATGCCTCGTCTCGTATTTCAGAGCTACGTGCGTAGCAAACGGTACGGTTCGTAGCACTTCGTAGCTTTCGTAGAACCGCTACAACAGGCGGTTTCTTTTCAAGCAATAAAAGTTTTATAGGAGAGAAACCCGCCATATGGCACCAGAATTATTGCTTTGATAACTTTTAATTACGGGTCGTTGGCACCTTGTAGAACGGCTCTTGTATTTATTACCGTTCTAGTTTTGAGAAAGTTTAAAAGTTAGAAACTAGAGTATTTGTAATGCCTACCATTAGAAAAAAACTTTATTTGTGCGTGCGTAGTTATTATTTTAAACGTTAATTGTACCTACACGTTGAAACCGTTCAAACTATAAAGAATTATAAAAAAAGAAAATGAATTATCTTTTAGATGCATAATTATACATATTTGCTGGGAATTGAATCTAGGATCACAGAAGTCATTTATTATTTATCGTATGGCATTATTTAGCTGCGAGGTCCATGGGACAGTGCAGCAGCAGGTATTGTTGCACTCTTAGCACCACCCGGGATCACGTGTAGGGTTTGAAGGTAGTTCCTACGGACGTGGAGCAACACCGACATTAACGGCCACTATTAGAAACACTATTAGAAACTATTATCTTCTATGCTGGACTGGGATGGATAGAAAAACATAGAATGTTCCAGCTGCCCTTCCTCCCGGGCATGCTGTAGAAGTCAGCAAAAGGGATTCGAGGGTTACAGTGTATTGTTATTTAGGCGATGGGCTGACAACCTGTCAATACAGCAATACAAATGATTACAATCTAAAATTTGTCCTCAATTTTTGTCAGACGTGGCGAAAGCGCCTGTTACGAGGCGTTTACGCTCTGCCTACCCCGTAAGGGATAAAGGCGTGATTTTATGTATGTATGTATTAGAAACAGTGACCGGGACCGAAGGCTTAACGTGCCTTCTGAAGCACGGAATCAGTTTTCTTTCAGACAATCAGGTGGATTCAGCCTGCATTGGCCTAACCGAACTGGGGAAAATCTTTCAAAGTGATGAATAGACAAATAATAACATTGTGTTTGTCCCCCCTGGATATTGAACCCAAGACCTCCAGATCGTGAGCCCATGGCTCAAGCCACTAGACCACGGAGGCAGTTAGCAGCAGAAGTCATCTAAAGCTCGTATTTATACCGCTATCTCAAGATTGAGAGTAATATTAGGTATGGATTTGACAGGTCATTATGTACTGAAGTGACATTTCTGATACGAACTCAAAGTCGCTGTTAGTCTCAAGATTATAACAGAACAAAATTTTATGAATAATCTCGTCTCAACATAGTTGCTATTTGTGAAAACTCTTTAAATAAAGATTTAAAAAAGTCGTCTCAAATTGTCTCTTTTTCCTACCAGGTACGGCCAGAAAGCTGATCACGCGCACAGAGTGAGTTCGCCACTACCCGCCAAGTCTGTTGACGAAGCTGTGGTGAAGCAGAAACGTCATCGCCGAGTCAAGAGCATCGGAGACATCAACGCCTGCTCTAAGGCGTCAGTGTAATGACAATAGGAGTCTGCACGCTTGTACTACTAGGTGCAAGGACAGCGTCCCGCAAACTGATAGGATTGGCTCATTTAAAGATACTGAACAACTTTAACCAGTATTTTTATTCAAAAAGTAAAAAAAAAATCTTTTCAATACAAAATGTTCACCTCGATCGGACAATATTAATGAAAGCCTACTTTTTATTTTACTTTCAGGAAAAAGTTCCTAGTGGAAGTTGTTCAGTGTCATTGGCGACCCCTATCAGTTTGCGGGACGCTGTCCCTTACACCCAGTATACAGAATGAAATCTTAAACATTTCTATAACGACTATTTCCCATGTCCTATTCAATATTGGGTGACTTTACCTATACTATTTATAAGCAAAATCTCTTGGGAACAGTGTTGTGAAATATCACTAGAATTGAATGTCAAGTCAACATTAAGATACCAAAGACTTCTATATAAACTGAAGAAGTTTATAGAAGCTTTTAAAAGATACTAATGTCTAACGTAGCAAAAAATAAAGTAGATTTTGAAAGATATAAAATACGTTTTGCTATGGACGTCGGTATTTTTCCCTGGGAAAAAATATTTATTTTGTCAAAGGATTGAACCTAAGTATAAATGCCCTGAGCTCTTACTTTTTAACCAAAAATACGGAACCAAAGATCGAATTTTCGCTCAATGTTTTCTTGTACAAAGTTGCATATCATAATAATCTAAAATTACATGATTCATGGACTGATTTACCTAACAATACTCACTACTTGAAGGTTGTTTTAGTATTATTTAAATAACAAACATAATATTTTACTTCCATATAAGCAATTAAGAGATTTGTGTTCAAGAAAATCCAGTAATATGTAAAAGAAATGTAATCTGAACACTTAATCAAGTTAAAATATTTTATAAATTTTCTTTCATCCTGTTTTCACGAACTTCCTTATCCCAATAAATCTCCGTTTAAATCTAGAATTTATATACAAATATCTTGATGGTATCCATGCTAGTATACAGGTCACTGTGATAAGGACAACACGCATCTCAATGTAAACCAATGAGCTTCTCCTTTTGATACTAACAAATATTAGTCAATTTATAAGAAAATTAGAACCTAATTGTGTAATGTGTATCCATTCCTATGTGAGCTTTATTTTTATAAACTATGATTTTAGACAATTGTTTATATTTTTATGTTATTTTTATACTTGTTATTTTTCGTTAGACTTGTTAAACTTCCATGCTGGACTGGGAGCCAGAGAAAAACATAGAATGTGCTAGCTGCTTTTCTCCCGGGCATGCTGTAAAAACCAGCTAAGGGATGTAGGTATATTGCAACTTAGGCGACGGGATGACAGCCTGTCACTACAGCAATATACCTACAAATCTATCTTAAATAACCCTCAAAACTTTGTCAGACGTGGCGGAACGACCTTTGTTTATGTCGTTTACGCTCTGCCTACCCCATTCGGGATAAAGACGTGATTATATGTATGTATTTTGTATTGTTTTATATCAGTCGATTTTGAAAACTACGAGGAAAATTTGTATTGCATTTTCGTGATATTGTTTACAATTTTGATTTGTTTGTGATACCATTTAGTTATCTACCAACTAGTTAGGACTTTATAAAAATTATCGTCTGAAATAAACAGTTTTAAAATGTGTCTTGTTGTTTTATTCTATTGCTCCTAAACGATTAGGTATTAAAGTGGCTACTTTTCTTTACATGTAGACTTTAGTTTAAATGAAATATACTAAATTTCTGAAAATGAAGATATACATATGACATTATTTCCATGCTGGACTGGAAGCGAGAGAAAAACATAGAATGTGCCAGCTGCATTTCCTCCCGGGCATGCTGTAAAAACCAGCTAAGGGATCCGAGGGTACCAGTATATTGTAATTTAGGCGATGGGCTGACAACCTGTCACTACAGCAATATACTTACAAATCTATCTTAAATAACCCTCCAAACTTTGTCAGACGTAGCGGAACGACTTTTGTTGGGTCGTATGCGCTCTGCCTACCCCATTAGGGATAAATGCGTGATTATATGTATGTATGTATGCATATGACATTGATAATTAAAATAAAACGAAATATTATTAAGGGAGTCACATAAAATCACGCGACGCAAACATAAATATTGCATTTCCGTTGTGATATTTTTATTGACTGTTTTACCGCCGCCAAAAATTAAACCTTTTTTATGGATGGTGCTTTCTAACCGTGAAACAAAGACTCGCATGTCTTTCTTACATAATGTCACATACTATTTGGTTGTTATTTAACATTTGTAGGACATCACACCTTTGACACACGCTTCCGTGGTATCAATATTATAGGACATGATGGTATCGCTAATAATTCAATACAAAATTCTTTATTGCACTAAGAAACACATACAACAGAAATAAAAAGGAACAAACGTGACAGTACAATATAGGCGGCCTTATTGCTAAAGCAGCAATTTCTACCAGGCAACCTTTGGGTATAGAAATTGTCCAAGCAGAAAGCGGGATAGTGCATATTACTACATATAATACTTAGACAATATTTAATAAATATTTACACACTATTAAATAAATATTTCAATAAAATATACTGATACATATCTTATGATAAACTAATACATAATACATGCTACATGAGATAGGATACTCTATGTTATATATCAGAGAAATTGGTAGATAGAATATCACCACATATACTTACTTAAATGATACTTATAAATTAGACAGCTACACATTTAACATATTCACACCCGTATAGATAGGTATGTAGAACAGCACAGCAAAATTTCAATTGTGATCAACAAAGCCACAGATCATGAAAAGCTTTTGGGCTCGATTCTAGATACCACCGGCTAAAACTCAAATTAACACCTATCTGTCAATTTTAAAATAATAAATTTGAAAAAGGACAGGCGATTTATACTCTATGGTTTTACACTTTGTTCACCAGAATTTGACGCGCTTTTGTACGTTTCCCCAGTATTTCTGTCAATTTTATCCGCCCTATCATATGACGATGTATAAAAATGACAAATAACTCATAAAACCACCGACTGTAAATCAAAAACCGGAGAGAATATATCTCCTGTTCTTTTCCAATGTTTTTATTTTGAAAGTGGCAAATAGGTTTAATTTTAGTTTTAGCCGGCAAATCTAGAATCGAGCCCATTATTGGAAGCGGCAGTTATAATAGAGTTGAGATAACAATGGTTGTGGAGTGACATCACGTACTAGGTAGAGACAACAACATTCCGCCTCAACTGGTGATGATAGTAGGATCCGAATCTCCTGGTGATGAGAGGAGTATTTCGTAAGTATTATTGCTTCGTTTTCTGTAGAGACTTCACAAAAGATAAATGTAACAGTTGTCTTTTAAGGTGATTCCTAACGGTAAATGGCTGTTTTTAAGAGCTTATTTCTTATTACATCTAAGAAATCAGTTCAAGTTATGCTTAAAATCTGGAAGTAAAGCTGTTTCTATAAGTAAATTTGATATTCCTTCTAAACTATTAGGAGCGCTTACACGGATCCTTTGGGATAATATCCGTATTATAATTATCTAAAATGGCAAAATAGCTTTTTTAAATTCGACTCGTAGTTTTTATGAAATTAGCTTTTATGCGCGTTTTTCGCACATTTTTGACGCGGCCACGGACGTAACCATCACGCCGTAGCGCGCTCTGTTTTGAATGATATTCTAAGGCATTACGGGCGATGGTTGCATATCTTAAAATCTACCTGCTCATCTGCTGTTGGAATACACCTTAATGTTAGTAGTTATCCGGCAAGTTTGCAAATTAAAGGTCTTTGGGTAAGATATCTAAGTTAAATTGTAAATTCATCTCGTTTCAACAATGATATTTCGTCACACTCTGTTTCCAATTCCATGACTTTTGACAACAAAATGGAATCATTACCAGCACGAAACGGAAGATTTGTTGACAAGTTCGTTCCAATTATTTGGGTAATTTTCTATACTTACATAAATTTGGTACATCGTGAGCTTCTTTCGTGATTGGATTGAAACGTACCATGTTTCATTCCGTATGAACATACATTTGCGTAGTTTTAATAACGGTTTTGTCATTTCCACGGTCATTGTAAAAAATGTCGGACAATGAAATAGAATGGCATTTCTGGGGTCGTTACCTCACTACTACTTAATCAGCGATTACATACATATAAGCAAGCCTTTATCCCAAATGGGGTAGACAGAGCGTAAACGACCTAAACAAATGTCGTTCCGCCACGTCGGACAAAGTTTTGAGGGTTATTTAAACGTCGTCGTAGATTTGTAGGTATAGTGCTGAAGTGACAGGTTGTCAGCCTATCACCTAAATTACAATATACTGAAACTTTCGGATCTCCTAGCTGGGAGAAAATGCAGCTGGCACAGTCTATGTTTTTCTCTCGCTTCCAGGCCAGCATGGAAGACTACACTAATTCCTAAAGCGGTCAGTTGTGTCCTTCTCATATTTAAAGTCGCAATCGCAAACTAAGTATAATTGTAAGAATAATTTCAGATGCGGTGTAAACTAATTTAAAACGAAAATTATATGAAACAAAACTAACGGCACAAGCATCTCCCAAGGCGGTATTTGGGTGGCACAGCATCCAGCTAACTTTTCGTCGGTCAGTCGTTAGCGCCCCACTAGAGCTAAGTTTCAGCTGAGTTGGAGCCTTTAGCAACTTGCCGCAATTCAACTGAGTCGTTTTGAGTAAGATTTTGCAATGTATTAAAATAATTCTAATCCATAGTAACAGTTACTGTAACTAATTTAGTAAAAGATATTTTATCAAAACAAAACTGCCTATTTCATAGGCCGAACTTTAGCAAGACTATTTGGCATGTTTCATTAAATGACACAGTTACAACACGACTAATTTATTTGTTCCATTAAGAGTACAATAAATGGGATACGTCATCTGTTAAATATCATAACATTAAACCTTTGCTTTGATATAAACCTAAAAGAAATACTCTGAAAAGCGTCCGGCAATTTGACATCGCAGCGAACGATTCCAACTATTCTGCTCATAGAAAAATATACAGGGTGTCCACGAACTCATAGATTACACAGACAGAGAAGTATGAACCGATGAAACATTTAACTTTAAATTTAAAAAATATTGTAACTTTTTTTTTAAGAGCCCGATTGTGTAGTGGATAGGACCGCTGCCTTCTGTGCAGGACGTCGTGGTGCGGTGTCTGCTGCTGGCAAAGACGCTAGATATTGACCCCCACGCTGACCCCCTGCCGCGACCCCCCTTGCCCCCTGCCCGAGTACGCAGACCCCCCACTAGAGACGACTCGCATTCACCGGGACTCGACAGCTGCTCCACTGACCTGGTAAAACAAGTAAAAAATATTAGAGACTGAAAGACCCACTCGATAAGAAGAATTCAAATTCAAATACTTTATTTTGCTTATCAAATGAGGCTAATATTTTATATATTTTTATATGAGGCTGTACTATGAGCAGGAAGCTTCTTGTCCTATGGAATGTACATGAAGCGGGATAAGGCTAGGACATGATTGTGATTTTTATTTACAGGATAGAGACGACAGGAGTTATGGCCTTTCTAATGAATGTCGAAGAACGCAAAACGCATCGGTTCCCTGTCCACCACTGTATCTCATTGTCTTCAATTCGATTCATCAACTGCCTTCGTGGTCTAGACCACGGAGGCAGGCACTCCTGATCCGGAGGTCCTGGGTTCGATTCCCAGGGGGGAAACACAAAGTTTATATTTGAGAATTTATCATTTTGTGATCTTTTTTCCCAGTTTGGTTAGGACATTGCAGGCTGAATCACTTGATTGTCCGAAAAAGAAAAAGATTTCGTGCTTCGAAGGACACGTGAAGCCGTCGGTCCCGGTCGCTGTCTTTGATAGTGTATCCCTATTGGGGTAGGCAGAGCGTAAACGACCTAAACAAAGGTCGTTCCGCCACGTCTGACATAGTTTTGAGGGTTATTTAAGATAGATTTATAGGTATATTGCTATAGTGACAGGTTGTCAGCCCATCGCCTAAATTGCAATATACTGAAACCCCTTGATTCCCTTAGCTGGTTTATACAGCATGCACGGGATGAAATGCAGCTGGGACATTTTATGTTTTTCTCTCGCTCCCAGTCCAGCATGGAAGTTTCTTTTTTTACCTAAAATTTATCTAAAGTTTCATGTGAATTTCTCTTTTATCAATAGATATTGACTAAATATGACATTCTGTGCACCCAGTATAAGTCCGGAATGACCGGTATTCGCTGGTATTCAACATTTGATATCAGCTCTTGGCTATTCCGAATTATTCCTGTTGGTATCAGGAATATCGGTCAGTTTTCATATCGACAGCGCCGTCCAGCCTTTTGATCGAATTTCTATATCGGTGGCTACCATCCGAAAAGCTCAAAATTTGCAATTTATTGCGATGACAATGTTTTAGGGCACAAAAATGATTAGGTGCAATTTATTTCTTTGGTAAACAATCCGTACAGAAAAAGTATATAAAATGTTAAAATGTTTGATCAAACTAGTACTAGTTATTATTAAAAATTCCTGTTAGAATTTGAAACAAAAACAAGTCTTTAAGAAAAAATATACCATAGAATCGAACTCAAGACCTCCACAAAACGAGTTAAGGTTCAAACTTTGATCCACTATCCACTGGTATGCCACTACACCACACAGGCTTTTATAAAGCTTAGTATTAAAAAGAAAAAAAAATAATCCTTTCCCAGAAGAGCTGACCTCGAAATATGAATTTTGATAGCCTCACCGTATAATTAACCTGCAAGAAAAATCTCAGAAGTTAATTTCCCTTGTGACGCTGGCAATCAGCACACAAAGTGGATCTTCTATTTTCTTTTAACTACTTACTATAACAAAGAAGCCTTTGTTCTTGTTCTGTTCTGAGAAACTATTTTGTGACTTGTTAAATTTTGTAGAAAATTTGCATAAAGAATCCTTTGGTTATATCAAATTATGAATATTGGAAATGTATTCAAAACAAAGGTGCTCTTTTTCAAACAGTTCTCGTGAAACTGAATACATACATACTTATATATTATCAAACCTTTATCTTTAATGGGGTACGCAGAGCATAAACGACCCAAACGGTCGTTCTGCCACGACTGAGGGTTAATTAAGATAGATTTGTAGGTATATTGCTGTAGTGGCAGGTTGTCAGCCCATAACCTAAATTATCATGTACGGAAACCCTCGGATTCCTTAGCTGGTTTTTACAGCATGCCCGGGAGAAAATGCAGCTGGCACATTTTATGTTTTTTTCTAGCTCCCAGTCCAGCATGGAAGAAATTTTGTTCCATATAGCTCGTATTTATGTTTTTCTCTAGCTTCCAGTTCAACATTAACGAAACTGAATATGTTCGATATATCGATAAATTTTGAATATTCAGCAAGTAAAGCGGAGAGCTTGTATTTTTGTCTAATACTTATAGGTTTCTAATTAAATGGCGATCTTAGATCCGTATCTAATACACATCTATACATATAATAAATCTCTAGAAGGGTTGTGTCTGTACATTGAATATTTTTACAAAAAAATAATTGCAGCAGGCATTATTAACGATATAAAGAGCAAAACGATTTATTTTTTTAATTTTTGTCTGTCTGTCTGTATGTTACCACATCACGCCAAAACTACTGAACCGATTTCGATGGGACTTTTTTTATTCAACTGTGTGTTACACCCAGGTTGCAACTTAAGATACCTAAAATCACGCTACCTAACTTAGTAGGCAGGACATTGAAATTTCGCTGTATCTTAACCGATTCTTATAGAACTTTTTAATTCGACAATACGAAACGAAATAAAAGAAATAAAGACAATTTGTGAAATATAATTTTATTTCAGCTGATTTGACATACAAATTACTGGTAGGAAAATGGTTCAAGTTCAAATAATATTTTATCAAATTACATAAGTGCAAACTTCAACTTATGCAAACATGTTTTTGTTCAGAATAAGTTTATACTATTTACTATAATACTTATTATAATACTTCAGTCGTCTTTAGTGAAAAACATTTTATAACTGTTTGAAGTTAGCTATGTCACTTAACTTTGACATCTTAAAGAGATTTAAAAAAAGTTGTGTCCCTGAAGTTGTGTTGAGCAATTTTAATAATGTTGTGTTCCAAAATTAAAACAGTTCTGACCAACATAGCAGACAGAAATGTTATTCAAAAACAACAAATAACAATTCAATTTCGTATTTCATAATACATATTTTACACCCAAACAAAGTTCTAAGTCAAATTAAGCTTTGCAATAGGTATCTCTAGCTCGTAATTGAAAACAGTTAGGTAACTATTACGAACGCGTCCGACTAATAGAACACAATTAACCCACGTTTGAAATTCGGATTGAAATTGGAAAACCGTTAACGTTTGAAAACACATTTACCATAAAATTCATTCATTCATCATTGTTCTGTGGAAGAGAAACGTGAATGCGTATGTTTAATGTCGAGAATGTTTGAAAAAACATAATATTATGAAATTACGTAGTAACTATAAGAAGCTTTCATTCTGAGGATATTACATTCGTTCTTTTTATTATTCCTATGAAGAAGCTGTATATACGTTAGGGAATAGCAATAAAAAAATACTCAGAATACTTCCAATGTAATGTAAGAAGAAACAGTAATATGCTTTCCGAACGAATATTCATTGTATAAAAAAGCAATGTGAATCACAAACATAACAAACTGAATTGTCACATTTTCATCCAAATTTCTTTAATTTTCCATTTGTGGACGTGGGTGCTATTGTTTGTGTAAATAACGGAGTATTTTAAGCTTAATATAAGGTCTTACTCACTGCAACCACATCTTCATTCAAGCATTATCGGTTTTCTTGGTTATTATTAGGCTAAACAAATATTGCTGCCAAAAATATCCTTAGCTATACTTACTTTTTTTTCTCAGGGCTCTATCACCCGCGCTTTAGGAGTATTGAAGCCGAAACACGACCGCACCTCCCCGTCCAGCTCAAGCGAGAGTTCCAGCGTCCTCAGCCTGACAACTCAACCCTACCAGATGTCTTACTCACCTCTAATTGGAATGAGAACTCTATCTCAACTGAGTATGACTTACGCTCCACCGCCGACGCTGCAAGAATACGAACCTATATACACACCACTGAGCCTGTATTCACAATCCAGTATGTCAACTAGAGACAGTCTTCAGCGTCTCAATGATATCAAAGAGAATTCTGGGATACAACACAGGTAATTTGATACTTAAGTCACTCTTCATTTGAGGCAAAATCAGATGTCCTACTTACCCCCATTAGAATGAGGACTCTATCTCTACTTAGTATGACCTACGCTGCAAGAATACGAACCGATACACACTACTATACACGCTACTGAGTCTGTATTCACAGTCGAGTGTGTCGACCAGAGACAGTCTGCAGCGTCTTAATGATATAAAGGAGAATTCTGGGATACAACACAGGTAATTGCATTTGATACTTTAGGTACTGCCGTTTGATACTTTAATGTAACTTTCCATTAAGCGCAAGTTACCTTTGACAATTTAATGTCGACGCAAAGTGCTAAAACTAAAGTCCTTGAAATTAAGGCGTATAATTTGGTACACAGGGGGCTGTGTGAAATAGTACCCGCTATAAAACAGAGTATTAAAGAGCTAAAATGCCTCGTCTCGTATTTCAGAGCTACGTGCGTAGCAAACGGTACGATTCATAGCACTTCGTAGCTTTCGTAGAACCGCTACGACAGGCGGTTTCTTTTCAAGCAATAAAAGTTTTATAGGAGAGAAACCCGCCATATGGAACCAGAATTATTGCTTTGATAACTTTTAATTACGGGTCGTTGGCACCTTGTGGAACCGCTCTTGTATTTATTACCGTTCTAGTTTTGAGAAAGTTTAAAAGTTAGAAACTAGAGTATTCGTAATGCCTACCATTAGAAAAAAACTTTATTTGTGCGTGCGTAGTTATTATTTTAAACGTTAATTGTACCTACACGTTGAAACCGTTCAAACATTAAAAGAATTATAAAAAAAGAAAATGAATTATCTCTTAGATGCATAATTATACATATTTGCTGGGAATTGAATCTAGGATCACAGAAGTCATTTATTATTTATCGTATGGCATTATTTAGCTGCAAGGTCCATAGGACAGTGCAGCAGCAGGTATTGTTGCACTCTTAGCACCACTCGGGATCACGTGTAGGGTTTGAAGGTAGTTCCTACGGACGTGGAGCAACATCGACAACAACGGCCACTATTAGAAACAGTGACCGGGACCGACGGCTTAACGTGCCTTCTGAAGCACGAAATCAGTTTTCTTTCAGACAATCAGGTGGATTCAGCCTGCATTGTCCTAACCGAACTGGGGAAAATCTTTCAAAGTGATGAATAGACAAATAATAACATTGTGTTTGTCCCCCCTGGATATTGAACCCAAAACCTCCAGATCGTGAGCCCATGGCTCTAGCCACTAGACCACGGAGGCAGTTAGCAGCAGAAGTCATCTAAAGCTCGTATTTATACCGCTATCTCAAGATTGAGAGTAATATTAGGTATGGATTTGACAGGTCATTATGCACTGAAGTGACATTTCTGATACGAACTCAAAGTCGCTGTTAGTCTCAAGATTATAACAGAACAAAATTTTATGAATAATCTCGTCTCAACATAGTTGCTATTTGTGAAAACTCTTTAAATAAAGATTTAAAAAAAGTCGTCTCAAATTGTCTCTTTTTCCTACCAGGTACGGCCAGAAAGCTGATCACGCGCACAGAGTGAGTTCGCCACTACCCGCCAAGTCTGTTGACGAAGCTGTGGTGAAGCAGAAACGTCATCGCCGGGTCAAGAGCATCGGAGACATCAACGCCTGCTCTAAGGCGTCAGTGTAATGACAATAGGAGTCTGCACGCTTGAACTACTAGGTGCAAGGACAGCGTCCCGCAAACGGATAAGACTGGCTCATTTAAAGATACTGAACAACTTTAACCAGGATAAGTAAAAAAAAAAAACTGTTCCATAGAAAATGTTCACCTCGATCGGACAATATTAATGAAAGCCTACTTTTTATTTTACTTTCAGAAAAAAGTTCCTGGTGAAGGTTGTTCAGTGTCATTGGCGACCCCTATCAGTTTGCGGGACGCTGTCCCTTACACCCAGTATACAAAATGAAATCTTAAACATTTCTATAACGACTATTTCCCATGTCCTATTCAATATTGGGTGACTTTACCTATACTATTTATAAGCAAAATCTCTTGGGAACAGTGTTGTGAAATATCACTAGAATTGAATGTCAAGTCAACATTAAGATACCAAAGACTTCTATATAAACTGAAGAAGTTTATAGAAGCTTTTGAAAGATACTAATGTCTAACGTAACAAAAAATAAAGTAGATTTTGAAAGATATAAAATACGTTTTGCTATGGACGTCGGTATTTTTCCCTGGGAAAAATTATTTATTTTCTCAAAGGATTGAACCTAAGTATAAATGCCCTGAGCTCTTATTTTTTAACCAAAAATACGGAACCAAAGATCGAATTTTCGCTCAATGTCTTCTTGTACAAAGTTGCATATCATAATAATCTAAAATTACATGATTCATTGACTGATTTACCTAACAATACTTACTACTTGAAGGTTGTTTTAGTATTATTTAAATAACAAACATAATATTTTATTTCCATATAAGCAATTAAGAGATTTGTGTTCAAGAAAATCCAGTTATATCTAAATTAAAAAAAAAAATCTATACACTTAATCAAGTCAAAATATATTATTATTATTTTTCATCCTGTTTTCACGAACTTCCATATCCCAATAAATCTCCGTTTAAATCTAGAATTTATATACAAATATCTTGATGGTATCCATGCTAGTATACAGGTCACTGTGATAAGGACAACACGCATCTCAATGTAAACCAATGAGCTTCTCCTTTTGATACTAACAAATATTAGTCAATTTATAAGAAAATTAGAACCTAATTGTGTAATGTGTATCCATTCCTATGTGAGCTTTATTTTTATAAACTATGATTTTAGACAATTGTTTATATTTTTATGTTATTTTTATACTTGTTATTTTTCGTTAGACTTGTTAAACTTCCATGCTGGACTGGGAGCGAGAGAAAAACATAGAATGTGCTAGCTGCATTTCTCCCGGGCATGCTGTAAAAACCAGCTAAGGGATGTAGGTATATTGCAACTTAGGCGACGGGATGACATCCTGTCACTACAGCAATATACCTACAAATATATCTTGAATAACCCTCAAAACTTTGTCAGACGTGGCGGAACGACCTTTGCTTAGGTCGTTTACGCTCTGCCTACCCCATTGGGGATAAAGACGTGATTATATGTATGTATTTTTATATTGTTTTATATCAGTCGATTTTGAAAACTACGAGGAAAATTTGTATTGCATATTGCGTGATATTGTTTACAATTTTGATTTGTTTGTGATACCATTTAGTTACCTACCAACTAGTTAGGACTTTATAAAAATTATCGTCTGAAATAAACAGTTTTAAAATGTGTCTTGTTGTTTTATTCTATTGCTCCTAAACGATTAGGTATTAAAGTGGCTACTTTTCTTTACATGTAGACTTTAGTTTAAATGAAATATACAAAATTTCTGAAAATGAAGATATACATATGACATTGATAATTAAAATAAAACGAAATATTATTAAGGGAGTCACATAAAATCACGCGACGCAACCATAAATATTGCATTTCCGTTGTGATATTTTTATTGACTGTTTTACCGCCGCCAAAAAATAAACCTTTTATATGGATGGTGCTTTCTAACGGTGAAACAAAGACTCGTATGTCTTTCTTACATAATGTCACATACTATTTGGTTGTTATTTAACATTTGTAGGACATCACACCTTTGACACGCTTCCGTGGTATCAATATTATAGGACATGATAGTATCGCTAATAATACAATACAAAATTCTTTATTGCACAAAGAAACACATACAACAGAAATAAAAAGGAACAAACGTGACAGTACAATATAGGCGGCCTTATTGCTAAAGCAGCAATTTCTACCAGACAACCTTTGGGTATAGAAAATGTACAAGCAGAAAGCGGGATAGTGCATATTACTTCATATAATACTTAGACAATATTCAATAAATATTTGCACACTATTAAATAAATATTTCAATAAAATATACTGAGACATATCCTATGATAAACTAATACATAATACATGCTACATGAGATAGGATACTCTATGTTATATATCAGAGAAATTGGTAGATAGAATATCACCACATATACTTACTTAAATGATACTTATAAATTAGACAGCTACACATTAAACATATTCACACCCGTATAGATAGGTATGTAGAACAGCACAGCAAAATTTCAATTGTGATCAACAAAGCCACAGATCATGAAAAGCTTTTTGGGCTCGATTCTAGATACCACCGGCTAAAACTCAAATTAACACCTATCTGTCACTTTTAAAATAATAAATTTGAAAAAGGACAGGCGATTTATACTCTATGGTTTTACACTTTGTCCGCTAGATTTTGACGCGCTTTTGTACGTTTCCCCAGTATTTCTGTCAATTTTATCCACCCTATCATATGACGATGGATAAAAATGACAAATAACTAATAAAGCCACCGACTATAAATCAAAAACCGGAGAAAATATATCTCCTGTTCTTTTCCAATGTTTTTATTGTGAAAGTGGCAAATAGGTTTTAATTTTAGTTTTAGCCGGCAAATCTAGAATCGAGCCCATTATTGGAAGCGGCAGTGATAATAGAGTTGAGATAACAATGGTTGTGGAGTGACATCACGTACTAGATAGAGACAACAACATTCCGCCTCAACTAGTGATGATAGTAGGATCCGAATCTACTGGTGATGAGAGAAGTATTTCGTAAGTATTATTGTTTCGTTATATGTAGAGACTACCCTTCACAAAAGATAAATGTAACAGTTGCCTTTTAAGGTGATTCCTAACGGCAAATTGCTGTTTTTTGAGAGCTTATTTCTCCTAAACTGATCATTGGAAAATTCGAAAAAATATCAGTTAGAAATCAGTTTATTGCCTGCATTTGCAACATTTGAAAATATTCTAGTTCATAAATAAGAATGCTATAAAATGCACGCCGTAGCGCGCGTTGTTTTGAACGATATTCATATTTTGGTTGCATATCTTGAAATCTACCTGCTCATCTGCCATTGGGATACACCTTAATATCAGTAGTTATCTGGCAAGTTTGCAAATTAAAAGTAACGACCTTTTGGTAAGATATCTAAGTTAAATTGTAAATTCATCTCGTTTCAATAATGAATTTCGTCACATTCTGTTTCCAAGTCCATGACTTTTGACAACAAAATGGAATCATTACCAGCACGAAATGGAAGATTTGTTGACAAGTTCGTTTCCAATTATTTAAGTAATTTTCTATACTTACATAAATTTGGTACGTCGTGAGCTTCTTTCGTGATTGGATGGTATGTTTCATTCAGTACGATTTCCAAACATTTGCGTAGTTTCAATAACGGTTTTGTCATTTCCACGGTCATTGTACAAAATGTCGGACAATAAAATACAATGTCATTTGATGGGTCGTTACCACACTACTACATAATCAGCGATTACATACATAAAAGCACGCCTTTATCCCAAATGGGGTAGGCAGAGCCTAAACAACCTAAACAAATGTCGTTCCGCCACGTCGGACAAAGTTTTGAGGGTTATTTAAACGTCGTCGTAGATTTGTAGGTATAGTGCTGTAGTGACAGGTTGTCAGCCTATCACCTAAATTACAATATACTGAAACTTTCGGATCCCCTAGCTAGAAGAAAATGCAGCTGACACAGTCTATGTTTTTCTCTCGCTTCCAGGCCAGCATGGAAGACTACACTACTTCCTAAAGCGGTCAGCGATTACACTACTTCCTAAATTGTGTCCTTCTCATATTTAAAGTCGTAATCGCAAAGTAAGTATAATTGTAAGAATAATTTCAGATGCGGTGTAATCTAATTTAAAACGAAAATTATATGAAACAAAACTAACGGCACAAGCATCTCCCAAGGCGGTATTTGGGTGGCACAGCATCCAGCTAACTTTTCGTCGGTCAGTCGTTAGCGCCCCACCAGAGCTGAGTTTCAGCTGAGTTGGAGCCTTTAGCAACTTGCCGCAATTCAACTGAGTCGTTTTAAGTAATATTTTGTAATGTATTAAAATAATTCTAATCCATAGTAACAGTTACTGTAACTTATTTAGTAAAAGATATTTTATCAAAACAAAACTGCCTGTTTCATAGGCCCAACTTTAGCAAGACTATTTGGCATGTTTCATTAAATGACACAGTTACAACACGACTAATTTATTTGTTCTATTAAGAGTACAATAAATGGGATACATCATCTGTTAAATATCATAACATTAAACCTTTGCTTTGATATAAACCTAAAAGAAATACTCTGAAAAGCGTCCGGCAATTTGACATCGCAGCGAACGATTCCAACTATTCTGCTCAAAGAAAAATATACAGGGTGTCCACGAACTCATAGATTACACAGAAAGAGAAGTATCAACCGATGAAACATTTAACTTTAAATTAAAAAAATATTGTGTCTTTTTTTTTAAGAGCCCGATGGTGTAGTGGATAGGACCGCTGCCTTCAGTGCAGGACGTCGTGGTTCGAATCCCACCACGTACCAATGTGTTTTTCGGTTTTCGAATTTCATATGTACGTTTATTCGGTGCTTTTTCTGTGCTTTGGAAAGCACTTGAAGCCATTGGTCCCGGTTAATATCGTATAATACTGTAGATATTAGTCGTTAAGCCGTATCAGAGGCCAGTGTGACCTAATCTAGGATTGGGTCTGGTTTCCCTTTTGGGTTGCGGAGGTCAGATGGCGGTCGCTCTGTGTAAAAACCAGTACCCTCGTAATCACCTAGATTCCGAAGCCGACCCCGACGACAGGAGTTATGGCCTTTCTAATGAATGTCGAAGAACGCAAAACGCATCGGTTCCCTGTCCACCACTGTATCTCATTGCCTTCAATTCGATTCATCAACTGCCTTCGTGGTCTAGACCACGGAGGCAGGCACTCCTGATCCGGAGGTCCTGGGTTCGATTCCCAGGGGGGAAACACAAAGTTTATATTTGAGAATTTATCATTTTGTGTTTTTTTTTCCCAGTTTGGTTAGGACATTGCAGGCTGAATCACTTGATTGTCCGAAAAAGAAAAAGATTTCGTGCTTCGAAGGGCACGTGAAGCCGTCGGTCCCGGTCGCTGTCTTTGATAGTGGTCGTTACTCAAAACCATGTCAGAGGCCTGATAGTTGTGCTACTAGGCGGTATAAAAACTCTGACACTAGGGTTCATCGGGTCGATGACTCGATACCCACTCGACAGAAGAAGAAGAAGATTCGACTCATTAGATACGGAAGTGTCCGCATGACAGTAGGTTTGCAAGTGCTTTGCTCTGGTGAGTTTAGCTTGTTTGGATTGAAACGTAATTCAATTCTTTAAGAGCAGCCATTAGGCATGATCTCCGTAGAGATCGGTTATTCCTCCCAGAATAGAGAAGAATGACGCACTTTAATGTCGGAGGTAAAGGTCCGCTTCGGGTTGCTAACCCACCGAAGTAAGTAAGAACCTACTCGAAAGTATTTTTTCCACGGTTCCACGCAAGCGTAATCAACTTTTCGTTTTTTACATACATACATACATGTAATCACGCCTTTATCCCTATTGGGGTAGGCAGAGCGTAAACGACCTAAACAAAGGTCGTTCCGCCACGTCTGACATAGTTTTGAGGGTTATTTAAGATAGATTTATAGGTATATTGCTATAGTGACAGGTTGTCAGCCCATCGCCTAAATTGCAATATACTGAAACCCCTTGATTCCCTTAGCTGGTTTATACAGCATGCACGGGATGAAATGCAGCTGGGACATTCTATGTTTTTCTCTCGCTCCCAGTCCAGCATGGAAGTTTCTTTTTTTACCTAAAATTTATCTAAAGTTTCATGTGAATTTCTCTTTTATCAATAGATATTGACTAAATATGACATTCTGTGCACCCAGTATAAGTCCGGAATGACCGGTATTCGCTGGTATTCAACATTTGATATCAGCTCTCGGCTATTCCGAATTTTTCCTGTTGCTATCGGTCGCCCGGGTATCAGGAATATCGGTCAGTTTTCATATCGACAGCGCCGTCCAGCCTTTTGATCGAATTTCTATATCGGTGGCTACCATCCGAAAAGCTCAAAATTTGCAATTTATTGCGATGACAATGTTTTAGGGCTCAAAAATGATTAGGTGCAATTTATTGCTTTGGTGAACAATGCGTACAGAAAAAGTAAATAAAATGTTAAAATGTTTGATCAAACTAGTACTAGTTATTATTAAATCTTGCTGTTAGAATGTGAAACAAAAACAAGTCTTTAAGAAAAAATCATAGAATGGGAATCGAACTCAAGACCTCCACAATACGAGTTAAGGTTCAAACTTTGATCCACTATCCACTGGTATGCCACTACACCACAGAGGCTTTTATAAAGCTTAGTATTTAAAAGAAAAAAAAATAATCCTTTCCCAGAAGAGCTGACCTCGCAATATGAATTTTGATAGCCGCACCGTATAATTAACCTGCAAGAAAAATCTCAGAAGTTAATTTCCCTTGTGACGCTGGCAATCAGCACACAAAGTGGATCTTCTATTTCTTTTAACTACTTACTATAACAAAGAAGCCTTTGTTCTTGTTCTGTTCTGAGAAACTATTTTGTGTCTTGTTAAATTTTGTAGAAAATTTGCATAAAGAATCCTTTGGTTATATCAAATTATGAATATTGGAAATGTATTCAAAACAAAGGTGCTCTTTTTCAAACAGTTCTCGTGAAACTGAATACATACATACATACTTATATATTATCACGCCTTTATCTCTAATGGGGTACGCAGAGCATAAACGACCCAAACGGTCTTTCTGCCACGACTGAGGGTTAATTAAGATAGATTTGTAGGTATATTGCTGTAGTGGCAGGTTGTCAGCCCATAACCTAAATTATCATGTACGGAAACCCTCGGATTCCTTAGCTGGTTTTTACAGCATGCCCGGGAGAAAATGCAGCTGGCACATTTTATGTTTTTTTCTAGCTCCCAGTCCAGCATGGAAGAAATTTTGTTCCATATAGCTCGTATTTATATTTTTCTCTAGCTTCCAGTTCAACATTAACGAAACTGAATATGTTCGATATATCGATAAATTTTGAATATTCAGCAAGTAAGGCGGAGAGCTTGTATTTTTGTCTAATACTTATAGGTTTCTAATTAAATGGCGATCTTAGATCCGTATCTAATACACATCTATACATATAATAAATCTCTAGAAGGGTTGTGTTTGTACATTGAATATTTTTACAAAAAAATAATTGCAGCAGGCATTATTAACGATATAAAGAGCAAAACGATTTATTTTTAGAATTTTTGTCATTCTGTCTGTATGTTACCACATCACGCCAAAACTACTGAACCGATTTCGATGGGACTTTTTTTATTCAACTGTGTGTTACCCAGGTTGCAACTAAAGATACCTAAAATCACGCTACCTAACTTAGTAGGCAGGAAATTGAAATTTGGCTGTATCTTAACCGATTCTTATAGAACTTTTTTATTCGACAATACGAAACGAAATAAAAGAAATAAAGATAATTTGTGAAATATAATTTTACTTCAGCTGATTTGACATACAAATCACTGGTAGAAAAATGGTTCAAGTTTAAATAATATTTTATCAAATTACATAATTTGCAAACTTCAACTTATGCAAACATGTTTTTGTTCAGAATAAGTTTATACTATTTACTATAATACTTATTATAATACTTCATTCGTCTTTAGTGAAAAACATTTTATAACTGTTTGAAGTAAGCTATGTCACTTAACTTTGACATCTGAAAGAGATTTAAAAAACGTTGTGTCCCTGAAGTTGTGCTGAGCAATTTTAATAATGTTGTGTTCCAAAATTAAAACAGTTCTGACCAACATAGCAGACATAAATGTTATTCAAAAACAACAAATAACAATTCAATTTTGTATTTCATATTACATATTTTACACCCAAACAAAGTTCTAAGTCAAATTAAGCTTTGCAATAGGTATCTCTAGCTCGTAATTGAAAACAGTTAGGTAACTATTACGAACGCGTCCGACTAATAGAACACAATTAACCCACGTTTGAAATTCGGATTGAAATTGGAAAACCGTTAACGTTTGAAAACACATTTACCATAAAATTCATTGTTCTGTCTCTTACACGTAAATACGTATGTTTGAAAAAATATAATATTATGAAATTACGTAGTAACTATTAGAAGCTTTCTTTCTGAGGATATTACATTCGTTCTTTTTATTATTCTTATGAAAAATATACGTTATACGTTGTATATTAGTATATACGTTAGGGTATAGCAATAAAAAAATACTCAGAATACTTACTATGTAATGTTAAAAAAGACAGTAATATGCTTTCCGAACAAATATTCATTGTATAAAAAAATTGTGTGAGTCACAAACATAACAAACTAAATTGTTATATGAGATTCATCTATATTTCTTTAATTTTCCATTTGTGGACGTGGGTGCTATTGTTTGTGTGAATAACAGCGTATTTTAAGCTTATTATAAGGTCTTACTCACTACAACCATCTTCATTCAAGCAATATCGGTTTTCTTGGTTATTTTTAGGCTGATCAAATATTGCTGCCAAAAATATCCTTAGCTATACTTACTTTTTTCTCAGGGCTCTATCACCCGCGCTTTAGGAGTATTGAAGCCGAAACACGACCGCACCTCCCCGTCCAGCTCAAGCGAGAGTTCCAGCGTTCTCAGCCTGACAACTCAACCCTACCAGATGTCCTATTCACCACCCATTGGGATGAAGACTCTATCTCAACTGAGTATGACCTACGCTCCGCCGCCGACGCTGCAAGAATACGAACCTATATACACGCCACTGAGCCTGTATTCACAATCCAGTATGTCAACTAGATACAGTCTTCAGCGTCTCAATGATATCAAAGAGAATTCTGGGATACAACACAGGTAATTTGATATTTTAATCACTCTTCATTTGAGGCAAAATCAGATGTCCTACGTACCCGTATTAGAATGAGGACTCTATCTCAACTTAGAATGACCAACGCACCACCGCTGACGTTGCAAGAATACGAACCTATACACGCCACTGAGTCTGTATTCACAGTCGAGTGTGTTGACCAGACACAGTCTGCAGCGTCTTAATGATATCAAAGAGAATTCTGGGATACGACACAGGTAATTGCATTTGATACTTTAGGTACTGCCGTTTGATACTTTAATGTAACTTTCCATTAAGCGCAAGTAACCTTTGACAATTTAATGTCGACGCAAAGTGCTAAAACTAAAGTCCTTGAAATTAAGGCGTATAATTTGGTACACAGGGGGCTGTGTGAAATAGTACCCGCTATAAAACAGAGTATTAAAGAGCTAAGATGCCTCGTCTCGTTTTCAGAGCTACGTGCGTAGCAAACGGTACGGTTCGTAGCACTTCGTAGCTTTCGTAGAACCGCTACAACAGGCGGTTTCTTTGCAAGCAATAAAAGTTTTATAGGAGAGAAACCCGCCATATGGCACCAGAATTATTGCTTTGATAACTTTTAATTACGGGTCATTGGCACCTTGTGGAACCGCTCTTGTATTTATTACCGTTCTAGTTCTGAGAAACTAGAGTATTCGTAATGCCTACCATTAGACAAAAACTTTATTTGTGCGTGCGTAGTTATTATTTTAAACGTTAATTGTACCTACACGTTGATACCGTTCAATCATTAAAAGAATTATAAAAAAAGAAAATGAATTATCTCTTAGATGCATAATTATATATGCTGGGAATGGAATCTAATCGTATGGCATTATTTAGCTGCAAGGTCCATAGGACAGTGCAGCAGCAGGTATTGTTGCACTCTTAGCACCACTCGGGATCACGTGTAGGGTTTGAAGGTAGTTCCTATGGACGTGGAGCAACAACGACAACAACGGCCACTATTAGAAACAGTGACCGGGACCGACGGCTTAACGTGCCTTCTGAAGCACGGAATCAGTTTTCTTTCATACAATCAGGTGGATTCAGCCTGCATTGTCCTAACCGAACTGGGGAAAATCTTTCAAAGTGATGAATAGACAAATAATAACATTGTGTTTGTCCCCCCTGGATATTGAACCCAAAACCTCCAGATCGTGAGCCCATGGCTCTAGAACACGGAAGTAGTTAGCAGCAGAAATCATCTAAAGCTCGTATTTATACCGCTATCTCAAGATTGAGAGTAATATTAGGTATGGATTTGACAGGTCATTATGCACTGAAGTGACATTTCTGATACGAACTCAAAGTCGCTGTTAGTCTCAAGATTATAACAGAACAAAATTTTATGAATAATGTCGTCTCAACATAGTTGCTATTTGTGAAAACTCTTTAAATAAAGATTTAAAAAAGTCGTCTCAAATTGTCTCTTTTTCCTACCAGGTACGGCCAGAAAGCTGATCACGCGCACAGAGTGGTTCGCCACTACCCGCCAAGTCTGTTGACGAAGCTGTGGTGAAGCAGAAACGTCATCGCCGGGTCAAGAGCATCGGAAACATCAACGCCTGCTCTAAGGCGTCAGTGTAATGACAATAGGAGTCTGCACGCTTGAACTACTAGGTGCAGGGATAGCGTCCCGCAAACTGATAGGACTGGCTCATTTAAAGATACTGAACAACTTTAACCAGGATTTTTATTCAATAAGTAAAAAAAAAAAACTTTTCCATACAAAATGTTCACCTCGATCGGACAATATTAATGAAAGCCTACTTTTTATTTTACTTTCAGAAAAAAGTTCCTGGTGGAAGTTGTTCAGTGTCATTGGCGACCCCTATCAGTTTGCGGGACGCTGTCCCTTACTCCCAGTATACAGAATGAAATCTTAAACATTTCTATAACGACTATTTCCCATGTCCTATTCAATATTGGGTGACTTTACCTATACTATTTATAAGCAAAATCTGTTGGGAACAGTGTTGTGAAATATCACTAGAATTGAATGTCAAGTCAATATTAAGATACCAAAGACTTCTATATAAACTGATGAAGTTTATAGAAGCTTTTGAAGGATACTAATGTCTAACGTAGCAAAAATATAGTAGATTTTGTAAGATATAAAATACGTTTTGCTATGGACGTCGGTATTTTTCCCTGGGAAAAATTATTTATTTTCTCAAAGGATTGAACCTAAGTATAAATGCCCTGAGCTCTTATTTTTTAACCAAAAATACGAAACCAAAGATCGAATTTTCGCTCAATGTCTTCTTGTACAAAGTTGCATATCATAATAATCTAAAATTACATGATTCATTGACTGATTTACCTAACAATACTCACTACTTGAAGGTTGTTTTAGTATTATTTAAATAACAAACATAATATTTTACTTCCATATAAGCAATTAAGAGATTTGTGTTCAAGAAAATCCAGTAATATGTAAAAGTAATGTAATCTGTACACTTAATCAAGTAAAAATATTTTATAAATTTTCTTTCATCCTGTTTTCACGAACTTCCTTATCCCAATAAAGCTCCGTTTAAATCTAGAATTTATATACAAATATCTTGATGCTATCCATGCTAGTATACAGGTCACTGTGATAAGGACAACACGCATCTCAATGTAAACCAATGAGCTTCTCCTTTTGATACTAACAATATTAGTCAATTTATAAGAAAATTAGAACCTAATTGTGTAATGTGTATCCATTCCTATGTGAGCTTTATTTTTATAAATTATGATTTTAGACAATTGTTTATATTTTTATGTTATTTTTATACTTGTTATTTTTCGTTACACTTGTTAAACTTCCATGCTGGACTGGGAGTAAGAGAAAAACATAGAATGTGCTAGCTGCATTTCTCCCGGGCATGCTGTAGAAACCAGCTAAGGGATGTAGGTATATTGCAACTTAGGCGACGGGATGACAGCCTGTCACTACAGCAATATACCTACAAATCGATCTTAAATAACCCTCAAAACTTTGTCAGACGTGGCGGAACGACCTTTGTTTAGGTCGTTTACGCTCTGCCTACCCCATTCGGGATAAAGACGTGATTATATGTATGTATTTTATATTGTTTTATATCAGTCGATTTTGAAAACTACGAGGAAAATTTGTATTGCATTTTCGTGATATTGTTTACAATTTTGATTTGTTTGTGATACCATTTAGTTATCTACCAACTAGTTAGGACTTTATAAAAATTATCGTCTGAAATAAATAGTTTTAAAATGTGTCTTGTTGTTTTATTCTATTGCTCTTAAACGATTAGGTATTAAAGTGGCTACTTTTCTTTACATGTAGACTTTAGTTTAAATGAAATATACCAAATTTCTGAAAATGAAGATATACATATGACATTGATAATTTACATAAAACGAAATATTATTAAGGGAGTCACATAAAATCACACGACGCAACCACAAATATTGCATTTTTGTTGTGATATTTTTATTGACTGTTTTACCGCCGCCAAAAAATAAACCTTTTATATTGATGGTGCTTTCTAACGGTGAAACAAAGACTCGTATGTCTTTCTTACATAATGTCACATACTATTTGGTTGTTATTTAACATTTGTAGGACATCACACCTTTGACACGCTTCCGTGGTATCAATATTATAGGACATGATGGTATCGCTAATAATCACACCCGTATAGATAGGTAAGTAGAACAGCATAGCACAATTTCAATTGTGATCAACAAAGCCACAGATCATGAAAACTTTTGGGCTCGATTCTAGATACCACCGGCTAAAAATCAAATTAACACCTATCTGTCACTTTCAAAATAATGAAATTGAAAAAGGACAGGCGATTTATAGTCTATGGTTTTACACTTTGTTCACTAGAATTTGACGCACTTTTGTACGTTTCCCCAGTATTTCTGTCAATTCTATCCGCCCTATCATATGACGATGTATAAAAATGACAAATAAGTCATAAAACCACAAACTGTAAATCAAAAACCGGAGAGAATATATCTCCTGTCCTTTATCAATCTTTTCTGAAAGTAGCAAATAGGTTTTAATTTCAGTTTTAGCCGGCAAATCTAGAATCGAGCCAATTATTGGAAGCGGCAGTGATAATAGAGTTGCGATAACAATGGTTGTGGAGTGACATCACGTACTAGGTAGAGACAACAACATTCCGCCTCAACTGGTGATGATAGTAGGATCCGAATCTACTGGTGATGAGAGGAGTATTTCGTAAGTATTATTGTTTCGTTATCTGTAGAGACTACCCTTCACAAAAGATAAATGGAACAGTTGCCTTTTGGTGATTCCTAACGGTAAATGGCTGTTTTTGAAAGCTTATTTCTCCTAAACTGATCATTAGAAAATTCGAATTAATATACATCTAAGAAATCAGTTCATGGCCTGCAATTGCAACATTGAAGCACACAGCGGTGAAGACTGATCAGTTATTGTAGGATCGCGGTTTGTAAGTAAAAGAATCTCGAAGAGTTAAAACTGTCGGACACTTTCATATTGATTGTACCCTCCTTCTCGCCTTCGTCAGTGTTAGCGTCTGTGTACCATGTACAGTGCCCCCTAGACACTAGAGCCCCGACAAGCGTAGAGTTAGATAGTCACATTAATGTTTATTCGAGATTCATCGATTTGGTAAATTTAATAAATGTATACAACTTAATCGATAACATGAAGCATGAAATGCTTTATTATTATAGGGGGTGAATCATGTCCCGTTATCGAAGTAATTCTTGAATTGGATTTGTTTTTATTTGAGGATTTTAATAAAAATATAATAAAGAGAGATTTTGAATCATTACACCGAATATCTTTAGGTAAAACGGAACCATTCACTATAGCTTTAGGGTTACTACAATAATAGCGTTTACTGATACTGTAAGATAACTATGTTTTTGACTTGTATACATTCGTATTGTAAAGTCGACAGCAGTGTATATTAGGTTCAGATGTAACAGTATCAATTGACATATAAATGTGAATAAATCCTGATGAAAAATGAAAGCTAATGGAGGCGGTCAAATCGTTTTATTATCATCACCCTTACTCGGCGCTCCTTGCTTCGAGAGGAACGGTAACGATCATTTTATCGATACATCGTGAATGCTGTCATCATCATTAGATCGCACCTTAATTAGGCGAGGCTCTATCCACTCTCTCTCCTTCCATTCAACATCAATTTTGTTTTGTAAACATAATTTAACTCACAAATGTGCTTGTCTCTTTTAATTTGGATATTTCCGTTCATTTTTCAGAGGAGAGTACTGAGTAGTCTTATGGATTCATTCTTCCTGAAACATTATTCACTCCAGTACTTTTCTTTGTTACCATCAAAATTCATGAATCTTCTTTTGTTACGCGTTTACTTTCATCAAGATCGTACACAATCAGCATGATTCGTACCACTTCCAGCAAATGCATCATGCTTTTGGTGTCTATGTTAAAATTTTATCTAAATTTTTTATAAATATTTTGACTCTCTATGTATAGCTTTTTAAAGTTATTACTTTTGTGTGTCAGGGATAGTTCTCTCAAAATATGGCAACGCTCTCAAATAAAACGAAAAAGTTGCATGTCAGCTTTTTGTGTTAGCAATTCTCTAAAAAAAATAAAGGTGCTCTGCCTGGCTTTTGTGGAACTTCCCTTGTGTTATTGTCAATAGCTTTATGAAAACATGAGGAAACTTGCAGGAACATGTTTGGGCAACAGATAAGGATGTTGGGACGTCCGTTTTCGAGGTCTGTTGCGACCGGGTTGCCCGGGATCGACCTCAGTGGGGATTCCAGGAGACATAGCCTACGGGTAAGACAAATGATACATAATCAAAATAAGATAATTTGTGAAATATAATTTAATTTCAGCTGATTTGACATACAAATCACAGGTAGGAAAATGGTTCAAGTTCAAATAATATTTTATCAAATAACAGAAGTGCAAACTTCAACTTATGCAAACATTTTTTTTGTTCAGAATAAGTTTATTAAAGACCTCAGTCATCTTTAGTGAAAAACATTTTATAACTGTTTAAAATTAGCTATGTCACTTAACATGACATCTAAAAGAGATTTAAAAAAATTGTGTCCCTGAAGTTGTGTTGAGCAATTTAAATATTGTTGTGTTCCAAAATTAAAACAGTTTTGACCAAAATAGCAGACAGAAATGTTATTCAAAAACAACAAATAACAATTCAATTTCGTATTTCATAATACATATTTTACACCCAAACAAAGTTCTAAGTCAAATTAAGCTTTGCAATAGGTATCTCTAGCTCGTAATTGAAAACAGTTAGGTAACTATTACGAACGCGTCCGACTAATAGAACACAATTAACCCACGTTTGAAATTCGAATTGAAATTGGAAAACCGTTAACGTTTGAAAACACATTTACCATAAAATTCATTCATTCATCATTGTTCTGTGGAAGAGAAACGTGAATGCGTATGTTTAATGTCGAGAAGCTTTGAAAAAACATAATATTAAGAAGAGACAGTAATATGCTTTCCGAACGAATATTCATTGTATAAAAAAGCAATGTGAATCACAAACATAACAAACCGAATTGTCACATTTTCATCCACAGATCATGAAAAGCTTTTGGGCTCGATTCTAGATACCACCGGCTAAAAATCAAATTAACACCTATCTGTCATTTTCAAAATAATGAAATTGAAAAAGGACAGGCGATTTATACTCTATGGTTTTACACTTTGTCCGCTAGATTTTGACGCGCTTTTGTACGTTTCCCCAGTATTTCTGTCAATTTTATCCGCCCTATCATATGACGATGGATAAAAATTACAAATAACTCATAAAGCCACCGACTATAAATCAAAAACCGGAGAGAATATATCTCCTGTTCTTTTCCAATGTTTTTATTTTGAAAGTGGCAAATAGGTTTAATTTTAGTTTTAGCCGGCAAATCTAGAATCGAGCCCATTATTGGAAGCGGCAGTGATAATAGAGTTGAGATAACAATGGTTGTGGAGTGACATCACGTACTAGATAGAGACAACAACATTCCGCCTCAACTAGTGATGATAGTAGGATCCGAATCTACTGGTGATGAGAGAAGTATTTCGTAAGTATTATTGTTTCGTTATATGTAGAGACTACCCTTCACAAAAGATAAATGTAACAGTTGCCTTTTAAGGTGATTCCTAACGGCAAATTGCTGTTTTTTGAGAGCTTATTTCTCCTAAACTGATCATTGGAAAATTCGAAAAATATCAGTTTATTGCCTGCATTTGCAACATTTGAAAATATTCTAGTTCATAAATAAGAATGCTATAAAATGCACGCCATAGCGCGCGCTGTTTTGAACGATATTCATATTTTGGTTGCATATCTTGAAATCTACCTGCTCATCTGCCATTGGGATCCACCTTAATATCAGTAGTTATCTGGCAAGTTTGCAAATTAAAGGTTAACCTTTTGGTAAGATATCTAAGTTAAATTGTAAATTCATCTCGTTTCAATAATGATATTTCGTCACATTCTGTTTCCAATTCCATGACTTTTGACAACAAAATGGAATCATTACCAGCACGAAATGGAAGATTTGTTGACAAGTTCGTTTCCAATTATTTGAGTAATTTTCTATACTTACATAAATTTGGTACGTCGTGAGCTTCTTTCGTGATTGGATGGTACCTTTCATTCAGTACGATTTCCAAACATTTGCGTAGTTTCAATAACGGTTTTGTCATTTCCACGGTCATTGTACAAAATGTCGGACAATAAAATAGAATGTCAATTGATGGGTCGTTACCACACTACTACTTAATCAGCGATTACATACATAAAAGCACGCCTTTATCCCAAATGGGTTAGGCAGAGCCTAAACAACCTAAACAAATGTCGTTCCGCCACGTCGGACAAAGTTTTGAGGGTTATTTAAACGTCGTCGTAGATTTGTAGGTATAGTGCTGTAGTGACAGGTTGTCAGCCTATCACCTAAATTACAATATACTGAAACTTTCGGATCCCCTAGCTGGGAGAAAATGCAGCTAGCACAGTCTATGTTTTTCTCTCGCTTCCAGGCCAGCATGGAAGACTACACTACTTCCTAAAGCGGTCAGCGATTACACTAATTCCTAAATTGTGTCCTTCTCATCTTTAAAGTCGCAATCGCAAAGTAAGTATAATTGTAAGAATAATTTCAGATGCGATGAAAACTAATTTAAAACGAAAATTATATGAAACAAAACTAACGGCACAAGCATCTCCCTAGGCGGTATTTGGGTGGTACAGCATCCAGCTAACTTTTCGTCGGTCAGTCGTTAGCACCCCACCAGAGCTAAGTTTCAGCTGAGTTGGAGCCTTTAGCAACTTGCCGCAATTCAACTGAGTCGTTTTAAGTAAGACTTTGTAATGTATTAAAATAATTCTAATCCATAGTAACAGTTACTGTAACTAATTTAGTAAAAGATCTCATAACAGATATCAAAACAAAACTGCCTGTTTCATTGGCCCAACTTTAGCAAGACTATTTGGCATGTTTCATTAAATGACACAGTTACAACACGACTAATTTATTTGTTCTATTAAGAGTACAATAAATGGGATACGTTATCTGTTAAATATCATAACATCAAACCTTTGCTTTGATATAAACCTAAAAGAAATACTCTGAAAAGCGTCCGGCAATTTGACATCGCAGCGAACGATTCCAACTATTCTGCTCATAGAAAAATATACAGGTGTCCACGAACTCATAGATTACACAGAAAGAGAAGTATCAACCGATGAAACATTTAACTTTAAATTTAAAAAATATTGTTACTTTTTTTTTAAGAGCCCGATGGTGTAGTGGATAGGAATCGTCGTGGTTCGAATCCCACCAAGTACCAATGTGTTTTTCGGTTTTCGAATTTCATATGTACGTTTGTTCGGTGCTTTTTCTGTGCTTCGGAAGGCACTTTAAGCCATTGGTCCCGGTTAATATCGTATAATACTGTAGATATTAGTCTTTAAGCCGTATCAGAGGCCAGTGTGACCTAATCTAGGATTGGGTCTGGTTTCCCTTTTGGGTTGCGGAGGTCAGATGGCGGTCGCTCTGTGTAAAAACCAGTACCCTCGTAATCACCTAGATTCCGAAGCCGACCCCGTGAGATGCGGGATAAGGCTAGGGACATGATTGTGATTTTTATTTACAGGATAGAGACGACAGGAGTTATGGCCTTTCTAATGAATGTCGATGAACGCAAAACGCATCGGTTCCCTGTCCACCACTGTATCTCATAGTCTTCAATTCGATTCATCAACTGCCTGCGTGGTCTAGACCACGGAGGCAGGCACTCCTGATCCGGAGGTCCTGGGTTCGATTCCCAGGGGGGAAACACAAAGTTTATATTTGAGAATTTATCATTTTGTGATTTTTTTCCCAGTTTGGTTAGGACATTGCAGGCTGAATCACTTGATTGTCCGAAAAAGAAAAAGATTTCGTGTTTCGAAGGGCACGTGAAGCCGTCGGTCCCGGTCGCTGTCTTTGATAGTGGTCGTTACTCAAAACCATGTCAGAGGCCTGATAGTTGTGCTACTAGGCGGTATAAAAACTCTGACACTAGGGTTCATCGGGTCGATGACTCGATACCCACTCGACAGAAGAAGAAGAAGATTCGACTCATTAGATACGGAAGTGTCCGCATGACAGTAGGTTTGCAAGTGCTTTGCTCTGGTGAGTTTAGCTTGTTTGGATTGAAACGTAATTCAATTCTTTAAGAGCAGCCATTAGGCATGATCTCCGTAGAGATCGGTTATTCCTCCCAGAATAGAGAAGAATGACGCACTTTAATGTCGGAGGTAAAGGTCCGCTTCGGGTTGCTAACCCACCGAAGTAAGTAAGAACCTACTCGAAAGTATTTTTTCCACGGTTCCACGCAAGCGTAATCAACTTTTCGTTTTTTACATACATACATACATGTAATCACGCCTTTATCCCTATTGGGGTAGGCAGAGCGTAAACGACCTAAACAAAGGTCGTTCCGCCACGTCTGACATAGTTTTGAGGGTTATTTAAGATAGATTTATAGGTATATTGATATAGTGACAGGTTGTCAGCCCATCGCCTAAATTGCAATATACTGAAACCCCTTGATTCCCTTAGCTGGTTTATACAGCATGCACGGGATGAAATGCAGCTGGGACATTCTATGTTTTTCTCTCGCTCCCAGTCCAGCATGGAAGTTTCTTTTTTTACCTAAAATTTATCTAAAGTTTCATGTGAATTTCTCTTTTATCAATAGATATTGACTAAATATGACATTCTGTGCACCCAGTATAAGTCCGGAATGACCGGTATTCGCTGGTATTCAACATTTGATATCAGCTCTCGGCTATTCCGAATTATTCCTGTTGATATCGGTCGCCCGGGTATCAGGAATATCGGTCAGTTTTCATATCGACAGCGCCGTCCAGCCTTTTGATCGAATTTCTATATCGGTGGCTACCATCCGAAAAGCTCAAAATTTGCAATTTATTGCGATGACAATGTTTTAGGGCACAAAAATGATTAGGTGCAATTTATTGCTTTAGTAAACAATGCGTACAGAAAAAGTAAATAAAATGTTAAAATGTTTGATCAAACTAGTACTAGTTATTATTAAAACTTGCTGTTAGAATGTGAAACAAAAACAAGTCTTTAAGAAAAAATATACCATAGAATGGGAATCGAACTCAAGACCTCCACAACACGAGTTAAGGTTCAAACTTTGATCCACTATCCACTGGTATGCCACTACACCACAGAGGCTTTTATAAAGCTTAGTATTAAAAAGAAAAAAGAATGATCTAATCCTTTCCCAGAAGAGCTGACCTCGCAATATGAATTTTGATAGCCGCACCGTATAATTAACCTGCAAGAAAAATCTCAGAAGTTAATTTCCCTTGTGACGCTGGCAATCAGCACACAAAGTGGATCTTCTATTTTCTTTTAACTACTTACTATAACAAAGAAGCCTTTGTTCTTGTTCTGTTCTGAGAAACTATTTTTTGTCTTGTTAAATTTGTAGAAAATTTGCATAAAGAATCCTTTGGTTAAATCAAATTATGAATATTGGAAATGTATTCAAAACAAAGGTGCTCTTTTTCAAACAGTTCCCGTGAAACTAAATACATACATACATATATATTATCACGCTTTTATCTCTAATGGGGTACGTATGGCATAGGTCGTTTACCTAAACGGTCGTTCCGCCACGACTGAGGGTTATTGCTGTAGTGGCAGGTTGTCAGCCCATCACCTAAATTGTAATATACGGAAAACCTCGGATCCCTTAGCTAGTTTTTCTCTAGCTTCCAGTTCAACATTGACGAAACTGAATATTTTCGATATATCGATCGATTTTTTTTTTTAATTTTTGTCTGTCTGTCTATCTGTCTGTCTGTATGTTACCACATGACGCCAAAACTGCTGAACCGATTTCGATGGGACATTTTTTATTCAACTGTGTGTTACCCGGGTTGCAACTTAGGATACCTTAAATCACGCTGCCTACCTTAGGGAGTAGGCAGGAAATTTTTATTTGGCTGTATCTTAACCGATTTTTATGGAACTTTTTTTATTCGACTGATTATTATTTAAAATCAAAGTTACGACACAAATAATCACGCCTCGTGACTTAGGAGGTAGATAGGAAATTGAATTCCGGTCGTTTTTAACCGATTTTTATGTAACTGTTTTGTTTGACTAAGCATTACTTAAACTCAAAGTTACGATACAAATAATAACGCCACCTGACTTAGGGGGTAGGCAGGAAATTGAATTCCGGTCGTTTTTAACCGATTTTTATGTAACTGTTTTGTTTGACTAAGCATTACTTAAACTCAAAGTTACGATACAAATAATAACGCCACCTGACTTAGGGGGTAGGCAGGAAATTGAACTCTGATCGTTTTTAACCGATTTTGATGGGACTTTTTATTTGACTGAGTTTTTTTAATTACCTGATGTCCTGCCTAGGTTAGAAATAATCACGCAAACCATTCTATATTGAGTAAGTACCCCAGTTTGTATGGAAAACACGCAGTGTTGAACATACTGAAAACGCATCTCCGCGCGTAGGAGCGGGATCAGACAATGCGAAACATGCTTCCGAGCGCGGGTTAGCAGATCCCGCTCCTACGCGCGGAGAAGCGTTTTCAGTATGTTCGACACTGCGTGTTTTCCATACAACCCGAGCGTACGAAGTCGCTGGCACAGCTATACATCATACATAAGTTAACTTTTTGTCTATTAAAAAACGTAAGTTGTAAATAATCTTAAATATTTTATAATTTAATGACAAATTCAACGAAAAAATTGTATCATATTTGTATATCATTAATTGATCCCAAAACAAAAAGAAATGGAAACAAAGCACCAACTGCTAGGTAACACAAAACCATATTTTAGTACACAGGTACATAAAATACCTACTATATTGTACTTTTCTCGCATATGTGTAATGTAAGACTGTTTTCTAGCCCAATTATGTAAAATTTTAAACAAAAATACATCGCTGTTTAAAATCATAACCACCACGCGTACGCAGTCGCGGGCACAGCTAGTTCTGAATAAATAATTAATAACGAAGATGTACTTACAGCGATTAACGTAAGTATTACGTGCGTATTTACTAAAGCCATAATTTATTAACTTATTTATATTACACAGACAGAAAAAGAACCATAACCCAATTATTTAGTCTACTTAGGTGTCAAGAAAAGAGCGGTCATATATTGTCCTTACAAGTTGTGCTTCAAAATAATTCAAATGTGCAGAGTATGATTCTTTCTTCCATGCTGGCCTGGGAGCGAGAGAAAAACATAGAATATGCCAGCTGCATTTCCTCCCGGGCATGCTGTAAAAACCAGCTAAGGGATCCAAGGGTTTCAGTATATTGTAATTTAGGCGATGGGCTGACAACTTGTCACTACAGCAATATACCTACAAATCTATCTTAAATAACCCTCAAAACTTTGTCAGACGTGGCGGAACAGCCTTTGTTTAGGTTGTTTACGCACTGCCTACCCCATTAGAGATAAAGGCGTGATTATATGTATGTATGTCTGTATGATTCTCTCTTAAACTATTCATAAGAATGACGTCACAGCTTTTGACGCTCTTTGCCTTGTCTTGCCTTACCTGGAACTAAGGCTGGAGCGAATAGGCCTTTGATTTTATTTACATCGCTCCGGCAAGCGCGCTCTTTCACATCGCAGATGTATCAAAGAGATCTCCAAGTGGAACGTTTGCCCAATCCGAGCGCAGTTTGTATTACATTTTGCTGATAAATGTTTGTTTTCGAAATCGTCACTCAAACACTCCTTGAAAATGCTGTCCATGTTCTAAAATTTTACAGACACCAGCTTATACTTCTATTATATATTTACGACACAACAATATAATATAAATAAATAGCCTAGTTAAGATAATAAAAGTTTTTTTTAAGCCAGCCAACAGTAGTACTTACCTATGTGGCTGACCCACAAGTATTACTTATATTCATTTATGTCAAATATACAAAATAACTATTTTGCGTAATATATATATATATATATATATAAATAAATATAAACTATCTACTTACATAATATAAATAGCATAACACACCAACTAAGTAAATACCTGAGACACGAAAGGACGCTGCACTTGGAGTCGAGTCCTGCGGATGAACGGTCGGTGGTCGAACGTCAGTCTAGATGTCATGCGCGAGCTTGACGTGGTTCGGGATGTCACTAACGCATAGGTTACGTTGGAAAGTTCTTTTTATTTTAATATTATTGTCTTTTCTTTAAATTTAAGAGCAGGGCTCTTGTCTGTGAAGTAATCGCCATTCGGATTGATTTTCTGTAAGTTTCTTGACATCCTGGTACAACACGACCTCAGCTTTTTCTTTTATTTGGTACATGTAAGTTCGTCTCGGTCTTCTTCGTAATCTGTTTCCCTCTATCTTTCCTTCCAAGATGGTCTTAAAGCAGTTGCCGTGTCGCATCTGGTGACCTATCATTTTCCCTCTTCTGTTTTCTATGGTCTAAAATTATTGTAAAATACTTTAAAGAGCAATGGAACGTAGCATTTTGGGCGTCAAACGACAAGATCGCATAAGAAACACCACTTTACGTTCCAAAACTGGTTTAGCCGATGTTGGTTCTAAGTCAGCCAAACTCAAATGGGACTGGTCAGGACACGTCAGACGGATGCACTCGGAGCGGTGGGCTAGGATCGTCACAGAGTGGACACCTCAAGATGGAAATCGACCCCGTAAAAGATGGAGTGAAGATCTTAAAGCCTATCGCGAAGATTGGTGGGAGCTTGCACAGGACCGCGAGAAATGGAAGAAAGAAGGGGAGGCCTTAGCCCAGCAGTGGGACACAGTAGGTTAGTAATAATAATAATAACTTTAAAGGTCTATATTCTGTTGTTGTGAACTGATGTAATTTGATGTTTACCGAATAAACTGTGGTGTGGTGAATAGTGTGTATCATTTTGTTATTTGGAGTCAGAAGACAACGGATGTACCTACCCGCTACCCCATACCTACATTATCTATGTTGATAACAAACAGACAGAAGACAGAATAACTTAGTAGATAGTTCGTAATAGTTACTACCTAGATGAAACTGCGAGAATGGACACCAGCATAATATACAAAGCCTTAACAAATTTCGTACCTAGATTCGGTTTATTGTCCATAATCAGGGCCGTATTTGTAATCAGCTTTCAAGAGTGACAGCGCGTTTGAGTTCGTTTCAGAGATTTAATTTCAGTATTAAACGACCTGAAACCAAATCCAAATCCATACTTAATATTGCTCTCAATTTTGAGATCGCTTTATAAATACGACCCTTAGAGACCTAGCAAATCCAGGCTTTTGTGTTTCAGGGGCGAAATTCTAGAGTTAATTCGTGTTAGGTCGTTAAACTGGTAATTTTCCCAGTAAATTCAGCTTTAGTGGCCATGCTACTTCCAGTAACATCTATAAACGTGTTTATGACTCATAGTTTGCTCGTGTGAATCGGACCTTATGTTGCCAGCACCAGCAGTAAACCTTAAGGTACAACAACTTTGCAATTAATTTTAGTAGTTCTTTATGGACTGATAAACTTTTTAATTTCTTTCTAATTAATCAGATATGTTGAATAGCTGTAAACGTTTTTTTTAGCAGTTACTAATTATGTAAAAATAAGTACATTATTTTGCTTTTAAAATTTCACTCAATACCTAAAATAATGTGAACTGTCAATCTCTCAGACAAAATGTTCAAACAGTTTTGAGAAACTATTTTTAGTTCTTAAAATTTATGTAAATGTTTGTAATAAATAAACAATAAATAAAAAAGAACAAAGAACTAAATTTTCAACGCAGCGCTATAAAATTGTACCAACATCTTTTTGTCTTGTCGGTGTGTAAAGTTAGAATTAAATATCAGTTTCTCATACAATTAGAATATTTATTTGAACGTTTGCAGCCGATTATATTTCACTGGAAAATCTGCATCATTTAAGTTTAATATTGTATGTTGTAGCGATGGTAGAGCTCGTATTTGATTTAATAAAATATGTTAACGATCCAGCAATTTTGATGACACGAGTATATTTTTTTTAGATCTTATTAATATATTTTTTATGCATGCCTAGAATATTTCATGATGTGCAATTTTAGCGCTAACCCAAAAAAAGCTTAGCTCTTGATATTTGATTATAGGGAAAAATATATTTCCGAAATTCAGCTAACATACTGTAAAACCATTTACTTGAAAAATCGTCGCTTTGATTGATGGAATCTGTACACACCGTTTGAGTGCAGCTTGCAAATCTGTCGGTGTTCATCAAAAGGAAATAGTCAGATAGGTCAGATAGGCTTTGATGGAAACCGTAAACGGTTCGTCACGAGCTGCAATTTGTTACAAATTTGTTCCATATAGCAAATGTAAAAAGTGTATTTCGGGGAAACATTTTCAAAACGAGGAGCTTTACATACATACATACATATAATCACGCCTTTATCCGGTAGGCAGAGCGTAAACAACCTAAACAAGGTCGTTCCACCACGTCTGACAAAGTTTTGGGCGTTATTAAAGATAGATTTGTAGGTGTTGCTGTAGTGACAGGTTGTCAGCCCATCGCCTAAATTGTAATATACTGAAACTCTCAGATTCCTTAGCTGGTTTTTACAGCATGCCCGGGAGAAAATGCAGCTGGCACAACCACAGTCCAACATGGAAGTAATTCTGTTCCATATAGCAAATGTAAAAAGTGTATTTCGGGGAGGCCTTTAAAAATGTGGAGCTTTACAAGTAACATTTCCCTGTCGGAAAAGATGAAATTATTTCCAAGCGTACTATAATTAATGTCAAAGTGTGGGATGTGGGATTCGGAGTGGAATGAAAAGATCTGGCGTTGTGGAACGACCTTAGTTTAGGTCGTTTACGCTCTGCCTACCCCACTAGGGATGGAAGCGTGATTATATGTATGTATGAAAAAAATCTACAGAATACATAAAAAAAATTGGAGAAATATTTTTTTCAGGTAATTGACATTAAACTCTATCGTACAAGCGTGATTGTATACAGGTTATCGCTATTATTATGAAAAGTATGTGCTGTACTGCTGCTACACTACTGCTATAATTTAGGCCCGTATTTATAATCAGCACTTGAGATTGACAGCGACTTTGAGTTCGTATCAGAATTAGTGTTATTTCAGTACAAAGTTACCGGTCAAATTCATACTTAATACTGCTCTCAATATTGAGATCTCTTTATAATAACGAGCCTTAAATTACATAATAATGCGGGCGGATGATGTTTTTTTCTGCAAATATTTAATTTTCACCACCATGCAAAAACATACATACATACATAAAATCACGCCTTTATCCCTTACGGGGTAGGCAGAGCGTAAAACGCCTCCTAAAAGGCAATTTCGCCACGTCTGACATAAATTGAGGGCAATTTTAGATTGTAATGTGTATTGCTGTAGTGACAGGTTGTCAGCCCATCGCCTAAATTACAATACACTGTAACCCTCGAATCCCTTTGAACCATGCAAAAATGAATAAGAAAATTTTGTTTTCGTTTTGGGTCAAATGTTTGCCAAACATATGAATCAAATTATTTTTTGTCCAACTGTACTGTTAGGTTCAACTTTACTGCCTAGATCTTGGACAAAGATAAAACATTTTGTTCATGTACAAGTGTGTGGAAGTATAAGCATGAACGTATAGACGTTTGGGACGATGAATGCCAGCAAATTGGGACACGACCGGCGGAGCGGACAGCGGGCAGGCCGCGCCGGCCGCCAGCGGGCGTGATTGCACGTTTGTCACAGTGATGTGATTATTTTGCACAGAAGCATTGTGGGTTTGTAGAGGTCAAGAATTTGTGGTTTTGTTAGAAGTTAGATTTCATCGCTAGGTCTTACTTATTGTAGTTCTTAATATAACCACATAGCATTTATTCGTGTACAAGTGTGTGGAATTATAGGCAGCTGAGTGGGCGTTTGTGGGGATAAATGCCGGCAAATTGGGACATGACCGGCGGCACGGACAGCGGGCGTGACTGCACGTTTGTCACAGTGATGTGATTATTTTGCACAGAAGCATTGTGGGTTTGTAGAGGTCAAGAATTTGTGTTTTTGATAAAAGGTGGAATACGAGTTGTGACGACTAAAATAACTTGTTCAAAGAAATTTTATCAAAAAGTTTAAGGTGGGTTTTTAATACTTGAAATGAATTAAGACTAGATCAGGGACGACAGTGACGTCGTCACGAATGATGGACCAAGATCAGACAGAAGATAGCTGTTCACTTTGAATAGTTGAGGGATCACCTATTTTCTATTTTATTGTACCTATCCGATCAAGGCACGGATTGGTTTAGATAGGTATTACGAGATCGCGGTCACGATCAGCTCGTGACAAAGGTATCTCTTAAGGTGACGATACTAGCCAAGTGGCGCCCCATAAGTAAAACAAAAAAACACTAAAAACGCATTGAATCGAAAAACTGGTCCAACAGAATCAAGTATAGTAATTAAGATAATTTAGAACCTTATAATGTAGCGATTCATAGCTCGTTGTAGTAACAGGTAAAAAAATTGCCGCTGGTGGCCATTATTCGCAATTTTTCTTTCTGTTACTACTACGAACTATGATTCGCTAATTTATAAGGTTCTAAATTATCTTAATTACTATAACTTGATTCTGTTCGACCGGTTTTTCTATTCCCTGCGTTTTTTGAAAATTCTGATTTTATTACTAATGGGGACGCCACGACTAGTATCGTCATCTTAATACCTATCTAAACCAATCCGTGGTCAAAACCCGATACAATAAAAAATGTGTACAAAGCGCGAAAGTATTAGACAAAAATGTTAACCTCATTTTCTATCTCGTGATTGGCCATAGCTACCTAATAATTAATGACTAAATCTAAGAATAATATGAAAGAAAAAAAAACGTTTCTGGCAAGCCACGAAAGTACGTAGTTCTTAAACTATATAGGTCGCTAACGTCGCTCTGACGTGTGCATAAGAAAGACTATGATAAATTCGTCACTTCCGCTACCATTTCTGTAGTTCAGTTGGTAGAGTGATGGACCGGCATTCCAGAGGCGCAGGTTCGTGTCCTGCCAGAAACGAATTTATTATTTTCTGTCTTTCACACATATGAAATAAAATTTGAAATTGTGTGTGCTAAAAATCATCACAAAATAAATCTAAGTAGTAACGACATTTCGATGGACTTCACTACGCTACAATGATGTTGTTACTGTCGCTAGTATACTCCCAGGAATGTCCTCTGGACTACCTGCTGACGGACGCTAGCTGCCAATTCCAGCCATTCCAGACAATCTAGAGCGTTACATTACTCAGCCTAGATTCCGTGGATGGCCGTGTGAACAGCTGGAATTGAGGAGCTGGTTGAAACAAGATATTATACAGATTAGTATAATAACTAACATCGCCTAATATATAGCACAAAGCAAGCTTGAAAATTTTATTTGGTAACAAGGTAAGGTATCAACGAAACTCTTTAAATTTATTTTTTATTACAAATGGGTTGACTCCATACACTAGGTCAGGGATGACCATGACAGAGTCGACGATGGAGCGAGCTCACCCAGAAGATTCCTGTAATGGCACTGGCAATCTCACGCATCGACAGAACACTGCAAGCTGTTTGGCGCCGGACTCCGGTGAAAGGGTGGTTGCGAGCCAGTCAGCCCCTTGCGGAGCCTACCACCACTTTGTAGAGATCGTTCAGACGGACTTATTAACAGGCAAGCCTGTGTTTCCGTTGAGGTAGATTTCATCCCACCCCGACAATTTTATTGAGTAGTGATTTAAATATTTATTTTTTCTTTTATGTTTTTTAAAGTGTTTACGATTGACAGACATCGGTAGATTACAGGCCACAAACTTTGACACCAGACTCCATTAGCAAGATGTGATTACAAGACTGAGATGAACATACCTGCTAACTGTCATACCTACCTACTACAGGTCAATATAAGGTTAGCACCTCTTAATCTTAGGCCCGTTATTATAATATACCTCTTGAGACTGACAGCAAGTTTCAATTCGTATCAGAAATGTTATTTCAGTACTAAACGAACTGTCAAATCTACAGTTAAGATTGCTCTCAATTTAGAATACGACCCAAAATCTAAGAAAAATAAACACATTTCCTAACTAGTCAGAATGCTGATCTCTTTAAGACTAACAAGAAAAATCTGAAACTTCTTGAACGGTCCATTCAATCCAGGGTATTTTCATTAGGAACTTTATCTTCTTCGACAATTAGCCGAAGCTTTATTTCTCTTCTCTTTAGTTTGTAAACAGTCGATTGCAAATGAGTGCCTAGTCTATTGAACATTGTATAAAAAATGAAGATGAAACCAAAAAAATATTGCAATGTTGATTAATTAAACAAAATCTAGCTCTTTGAAAACATACATACATATAATCACGCCATTATCCCTAATGTGGTAGGCAGAGCATAAACGACACGTCTGACAAACTTTTGGGGGATATTTAAGATAGATTTGTAGGTATATAGCTGTAGTGACAGGTTGTCCATCCCAGCCCATCGCCTAAATTGCAATATACAGAAACTCTCGCATTCCTGAGCTGTTTTTTACAGCATGCTTGGGAGGAAATTCAGCTGGCATATTCTATGTCTTTCTCTCGCTCCCAGTCCAGCATGGAAGAACTTTGAAAACTGTTAAAAAATTAACTCAGATTTTGTTGTGGATTGACCAAATAAGAATTAAGTAGGTTACTGTATTATTAGTAGCAATTTCAATTAAAATGAACTTCATTTTGTAAATGCAGAAAATATTTTTAAAATATAGCTCAAGTAATTGGATTTCAACAAAGCAGCTCTGACGAAGCCTTCGTTCCATATTGATGATTGTTTTCAGAAAGTAATTGATTTTCGCAATAATACCGTATTGTATGACTTCGCATGCAACCAGATTGAATATTAAATCGCAGCCTGCCAACTTAAGGTGACGATACTAGCCAAGTGGCGCCGACATTTGTAAAACAAAAAACACTAAAAACTCAGTAAATCGAAAAACCGGTCCAACAGAATCAAGTTATAGTCTTCTTCTGTCGAGTGGGTATCGAGTTCTATGGACCCGATGAACCCTGGTGTCAGAGTTTTTAAACCGCCTAGTAGCACAACCAGGTATCAGGCCTCTGACATGGTTTGAGTAACGATCACTATCAAAGACAACGACCGGGATCGACGGCCGGGATGCCCTTCGAAATTATAGAAATTTAGATAATTTTGAACCTTATAATTCGCCGATTCATAGCTCGTTGTAGTAACAGGAAGAAGAGTTGCCGTTGGTGACCATTATTCGCAATTTTTATTCCTGTTACTACAACGAGCTATTTCATAAAGTTCTAAAATATCTTAATTACTAAAACTTGAAACCGGTCCAGGTTTTTCGATTCACTTCGTTTTTGGTAAATTATGATTTTTTTACTAATATGGGGGTGATACGTAACTAGTGTCGTCACTTTAAAGCAAGGATTCTGCACCGTGAAATTTAATTGGTAGAAATTGTACTTGGTCATGTTATAGAGTTGGTTACATGGCCAAATATATAAACATACAAACAATCACGCCTTTATTCCCAAAAGGGCTCAGCAGAGCGTAAACGACCTAAACCTAAACAAAGGTAATTGATTTGATTTTGAGGGTTATTCCAGATAGATCTTTTTATTGATATAGTGACAGATTGTCAGCCCATCGCCTAAATTACAATACAGAAACCCTTGAATCCTTTAGCTTATTTTTAGAGGATATCTAGAAGGAGATGCAGATGGCACACTTTATGTTTTTCTATCACTCCCAGTCCAGCATGTTCAACTATAACATCAAGTTTTTCATGTTTCCAACTTGGCCTTTAACACTCTTGTAAAGGAACATAGGAAGATCTGAAGAATTATATCAAAAGCGAAGCGTGCCAAACTTATCCAAATACCAAACGATTTTCCCACTGAGCTTCCAAATATTTAAGTGGAAAACAACCTCATCACTGAATATTCAAAGTTAAGCAAAATTGCTGCAAAATTGGCATCGCAACAACAGCTAACAAAACAGAAAAGAATATTCCAAATTCTCTTTCAAAACATAGCGTCAAAGCAAGAGGGTGGCTCTGAAAGCTTACACAAAGAAAAAACAAAATTTTCGACGTCGGATTTCCATGTCAGTCACGTTGGAGATTTTCCGCGGCAAAATAAATTCCATTTGGCAAACAAATCACCGCAGATCCAATCAAAGACGAAGACACACTTGTTTTACAGGGGATTATACTGCCTGTTGCTGGCTGTACTTACTATTTGTGTTGCAGACTGTACCTCAGCTTATTAGCTGGAATTCTGTGAAAATCAAATTCCGTGCTGACCTCATTTTACATGCAGGAAGCCACTGAACATGCACGCTGAAGTTAATGTTGTTTACAGCATGTTGGTGCATTATACTTTGATTTTGAAAGTAGGTATAATGTTGAAACTTTTCTCAAAATAGCCAACTTCCATAATATAGAACTTCATTTCATTTCATTTCATTTCATTTATTTATAAATTAAACATTCAAGTACACAGTCATAACAGGTTTGCACCTAATTAACTATGCTTAACACTAAAATAAATTACCTAAGCACATACTTTAAATTTTACAGTCAATATTAACAGTCAGATATTTTTAATGTCAAACTTATAAAACAATTGTCAGATATATGAATTAGAATATGATCACTTTTTAGAAGATTATCACAATTAGAATAAGACAATATTACATAATGGTATTTTACATTCACAATAAATAGATATATTTCATGTCAAGTTTAGTACTACTCATTAGAAAAAATAAAAATTTTCAACCATTATTCTTGCATAGATACATTAATGTCGCTTCTGTGAATTTAGTCAGTGAACAATTAAATAAATCTATGTCCTTCGATATTTCATTTAAAATCCGCAACGCTGTGACTACTGGCGAGTGTTTAAGGATATTAGTTCTGCACTTTGGAAGAGCGAACAAATTATCCCGTGGGCCTCGCCGCAGCCGAGGGTTTGGTACCTGTACTCCTATATATTCTAGTATTTGAGGATTGTTAAGTGTTCCTCTAAACACCTTAAACACGTAAGTTGCCAGTGCTAACTTCCTTCTGACTTCCAATTTGTCATAGCCTATCATTCCCAACACAAACAAAGTTGGATACATGAGCGGATAAAACGGGTATACGCCATATTGTCTAAGATACATATACCTAAGGAATTTATTTTGATTTTTTTCAATCATGGAACAATACTTGGTCTCATGCGGATTCCATACGAGGCTACTAAATTCTAAACGACTTCGGACGAATTATATAATGTGGTTATAGTACCCGTATCCGTAAACTCTTTAGATTGTCTTAAAACAAAACCCTGAAATGCCTTTTTGCATATATTTATGATATGCTCCCGAAATTGAAAATGATCCGTCACCTGAACCCCTAAATCTTTTATTTTGTCCGTCCTATCAATACTTTGTCCACTAATTCTATATTCATATTCTCGACGATTGGCAGTAGCTCGAGAATATGAAACCACATTACATTTTGTGGTATTAAAAAGAAGATTATTTTCACTACCCCATTGCACCACACGATCTATATCACTTTGTAAGCGTACACAATCGTCTTCATCTCTTATAGTCATGCAAAGCTTTAAATCATCGGCAAACAACAAGCATCGGGCATCAAGAACTACCTTAGGTAAATCATTGACCATAATTATAAATTCTAATGGCCCGAGGTTGCTGCCTTGACTAACTCCAGAAGGTGTAGCATACTCATTGGATTTGTACCCTATATATTCTTTATTATTTTATTTTATTTTTATTTATTATTTTCACAAACTGGCCGGGAAGTTTTTTGTCAAGTTAATTATGACTGGAATCAAAATGGTAACATAGAGTAGGAAAATCTTTCTTACATACGGCATAGTCGTCATCTGTCGTAAAAAGACTGTATTTTTTTTTGATAATAGAAAATATGACAGGTTTTAAGATTGAATCTTTATATCGTTATTATTTTTATTACGTACCACAGCTGCATTCTCTTTAGTTATTTGCAATGTGCACTATCGTAAGTGACGTGAACAAAACCCGTGCCGTCCCTACTCTCTATTACTGGAATATTTAATGGAAATTTCTTAAAAAATATACGTCATACGGTTCCTTCGGGAAAATATCCGTATTCTGATTATCTAAAATCGCAACATAGCTTTTTAAAATCCGACTCGAAGTTTTTATGGAATTAGCTATTTGTGAGTTTTTAGCGCATGTTTGACGCGGCCACGTACGTAACAGCCACGCCGTAGCGCGCGGTGAAGTGAACGATATTCTAAGGCATTACGGGCGATGGTTGCATATCTTGAAATCTACCTGCTCATCTGCCGTTAGGATACACCTTAAACATGTAATGTACGATATCCATATGACCCGCTCGAGAACGATCGGTTAAGCTATCGATAATCTCTAAACTCTGAATGCAATGTGTAAACTAAAATATATTGCACGAACATCTTATTTCCTAATAGTCTAGATCTAGGACACGTAACATTTTTTAAGTCTTTGAAATACGAGAATTATTGGCAAGTGAATTTTCCATTGTGTTAGCATTTCGTTGTTAAGTTTCTGCATTGCTCGCGGCAACAGGAATTCCAGAACAATTTTCCCAAGTCTTGAAGAAATGTGCTGACTCAGCCAGAGATGCTCAGAGCTTAAATAGTGAAATAAATAAAATCTTGTTTTATCGTCGGTTTGGACTGAAAACCAAGCCTTGTGTCGACAGATTTTAAACTACTTCATGGCTTTAATATTATTAATTTTTAACTGTAGTGGATGGTGCGGAATGGATAAACGAAAAATGTAGGAAAGAAAAAAACAATTATAATAAATTCAAATCAAAGGAAAGATTCCATTATTTGCTAAGATTAAAATGCATTAAACGTTATTTGATAAAATATCTCGTTTTAATATTATAATATTTTTCTTTATTAATAGATTATTTTTTTACGATCGTGGAAGAATATATAAACAACGGTAACTATAACTCTACTGTACTTTGTGCGAGGGGTAGGTAAAGCAAAATTACCAAATAACTTAGCTTTATGGAAAATTGTGATATTCAAATTTTCTGGAATCCAATTTTGTTTGTGGAAACTTTTTATCGAATGAATCCCTCGTTGACTTAAATTGTAATGCAGAATACTGTCATATGCAAACGTATTGGCTTGTGTAGAAGCAATTTGCTAAAGTACCTTACTGTCGGCCATTTTTAGCTTATTGACTATTTTAAAGGTATGATTGTCTAGTCTAGGTTGTTATATCCTTATTGATGTACCATTTTGGACCAATTTACTTTATTGTATGATTTGCCTGTAAAAAAGTGATTTTCATGACTGAAAATGAAATTACTGATCAGTTTCTAAAGTCTGCGTAACATTGGGCGTTTTTTCCACTAGTCGGCATGGCGATGGTGCCGTCACGATGCCGTGGCTCTGATTTTCCACTAGACGGCACGGCAACGACACGGCAACATCCCGATAACGTTTACCTAGTTCCAATTTTGAGCACACACGCCCACGCGCATACTTCGTACGTTGCCGTCGCCGTGTCGTCTAGTCGAAAAACGCCCATTGTCCCTTTTAACTGATTTTTCTGGAAGTACACGAAATAAGGTAAATTATTTTACGAACATAAATTCTTGTTATCCTACAGTTATATTATATCCTTGCTTTCCATATATATATCATCATAAGTTACCATTAGCAATGAAAGAGTTTGAAAAGTGTTGTTTGCACACTCATTTTCCACGGAAATAGCAAATGAATATATAGACCTCAGGTGCAACCGGCACTATGCAATAATTAATTTATAAGTAATTTATATTTCAAAATCCGGATTTCATTTTTACCTTAAAAATATTTATAAAGAGAACAAATCAACTGACATAGTTAAAAACACATACATATAATCACGCCTTTATGCCTAATGGAGTAGGCAGAGCGTAACCGACCTAAACAAAGATCGTTTCATCACGATGACAAAGTTTTGAGGGTTATTTACGATAGATTTGTAGGTATATTGCTGTTGTGACAGGTTGTCAGCCCATCGCCTAAATTGCAATATACTGAAACCCTCGGATCCCTTAGCTGGTTTATACAGCATTCCCGGGAGGAAATGAAGCTGGCACATTCTTTGTCTTTCTTTCGTTCCCAGTCCAGCATGGAAGATACACAAATACACATACTTGTCATTAATATACAATGTGTACGGACATGGACGTATTAATGCTCATGTGTAAGGGTCAGCTTTTTGATAACGGCTGCTCTGCTTAGTCAACAAAGCTGAACAACTATTAATTTCTTTTAATATTTTTTTTTAGAAAATGTTGTAAGAATGGATTCTCTTTAAATAGTATGTCATCATGAGTTTGCCGTTTGGGAGGAAAGTATTTTATGCTTGTATTAAAAAAAAATGTGTTTGAAATTGTTCAGTTTTGTTGACTTCGTATTAGCAGCCTCTATGAAATTACGTGAAGCTATATCTTATACTCTGTATGACGATCGTAATAAAGTACTGTGTTTAAACCGAGGGGTTGGAACCTTTTGGTCTGTCTAATATGTAACACGTAGTTATGCCAGTATATAGGTTATTTTATTTAAAAATTCTATCTTGATGTAAGTATTTTTTTTTGCCTCTTATTTATTTATTTATTCATAAATCAATGTACAATGTGGCAAGCACGATCTCATTCGCTTTTCGCATAAACCTTACTTAGGTTTTAGATTTAAGCGTCTTATTTTAAGTATGAAAACTGTACCTAAAAGTTTCTTGAATAAACACTTAAAAAATATATATATATTGTTGTCCTACATTAGCATAATGTTTATGACGATACATACATACATACATATAATCACGCCTTTATCTCGATGATTAAGAGAATATGACTAATAAAACTATCCGAGTCCGAAACACGTTCACGAATAAAGGTTTCCCGAAAGCATGGAAAATTAATCACATAGTCACGAATGTTCCTTTACCCAAATAATGACACCACCAATAACGTTTTCACGAATAACTTTACCCCGAATGCACCCCATCACGAACGCACGCGAACACGAAAATCATCACCCCGAAACTATAGGTACGAGTTGTCGGGTCAATAAGGAATCCGTACAGTCGACGGATCAATGGAGTCGTCTGGTAAACATGGGTTGGGATCTATATGGGACGTCGGGTCAACATGGGTCAGCGGTTCGATATGCGTTATCGGGTAGGCGTGGGTCGTCTTATTGTCGTAGGTTGGGTCGACTTTGGTTGTAGGGACGCCGGACGATGTAGGTCGTCAGGTGGAGATGAATCTTCGGGTTAAAGTGTCCGATCGGGTCAACATGGGTAGTCGGATCAAAGTAAGTAGCCTAGCTTTGAATGAATCACAAAGTCGACATGTCTACATGGGTCGTTGGGTTGACATGAGTCCTTGGGTTGACGAAGTTCTAGAAGTACATGAGCAGGTGACCCATGTAGATCCCGACTCATATTAACCCGACGACTCCATTGATCTGATCACTCATCAATTCTATATTGATCGGACAACTCGTATAGTTTCGGGGTGATGATTTTCGTGTTAGCGTGCGTTTGTGATAACTCAACCGCTTGAGTTATTCGTGAAAACGTTATTCGTAGTGTCATTATTTGGGTAAACGAACATTCGTGAAAATATGATTCGTTTTCCATGCTTTAGGGAAACCATTATTCGTGGATTGCCATTCGTGAACCTGTTTTGGGATCTGACTATCCTCATGATAAGCATATTACTCTTGACGTCCTGGGGGTTTATTTCCATGGCAAAGGCCAAATATTATTTTTGTCATATAATCGGGATAAAGGAAATCCTCCCCATAGGACGTCACACATTAATTAGATGAGATGGATTACAGGCCTCCATAAGCAAGCACAGCCATACCGGGTGTAAGAGACAGCGTCCCGCAAACTGATAGGGGTTGCTCAGTGCAGAAACTGAACTAGCAGCAGGAGGTTTTTCCATACAAATTGTCTGATCAAGGTGGTAATTTTGTATGGGAAGATCGTTTTTTTTTACGTCTCCTGAGAAAATTTCCTGGTGAACGTTGTTCAATTTCGTTGACTGAGCAACCCCTAGCAATTTGCGGAACGCTTTCCCTTACACCTGGTATGTGTATCTCATACATACTTGATCTTATGTAGATCTGTCTTATAACTTATGTAGTAACAGTATTGAGTATCGGCAATTCCCAATTATTTAGGCTCGTATCTATAAAGCGATCTCAAGATTGAGAGCAATATTAAATACAGATTTGACAGGTCATATTGTATTAAAAATACATTCCCGATACTAATTTAACTATGTTCTTCCATGCTGGACTGGGAGAGATAGAAAAACATAGAATGTTCCAGCTGCCCTTCCTCCCGGGTATGCTGTAGAAGTCAGCAAAAGGTACTCGAGGGTTACAGTGTATTGTAATTTAGGTGATGGGCTGACAACCTGTCACTACAGCAATACACATTACAATCTAAAATTGCCCTCAATTTTTGTCAGACGTGGCGAAAGTGCCTTTTACGAGGTGTTTGACGCTCTGACTACCCGTAAAGAATAAAGGCGTGATTTTATGTATGTCTATAACTCATGTATAGCTGTCAGTCTCAAGTTCAATTTATCAATACGGGCCTAAGTTTCATGGCAAACCTAATATGAGATTTAGTAAGAGATACTATACGGGGTGTTAGGGACAGCGTCCCGCAAACTGATAGGGGTTGCTCAGTGAACGGAACTAAACAGCTATTACTAGAAATTTCTTTCACCAGATTAAAAAAAAATAACTTCCCATACAAAATGACCACTTCGATCAGACAATTTGTATGTTAACCTTTTTTTTTTTACTTTCTGAAAAACAATCCTGCTGATAGTTGTTTAGTTCCGTTAACTGAGCAACCCCTATCAGTTTGCGGGACGCTGTCCCTTACACTCCGTATCTTTGATCAAAGTATTGTTACCAAAGATTTGCCAGTTTGATTTTTAACAACCAAACTCAGCTATGTTGTATCAACTGATTCTATTCTGACTTCTACAGCAAGTCCGGGAGGTAGGGCAGCTGGAACATTCTATATTTTACTATCTCTCCCAGTCCAGCATGGAAGATTTGTACTCATCGTACAAAAGTCCTTAAAGTGACGATACTAGCCAAGTGGCGCCCCCATCAGTAAAAAAAATCATAAATCACTGAATTGAAAAACCGGTCGAACAGAATCAATTTATAGTAATTAAGATAATTTAGAACCTTCTAAATTAGCGATTCATAGTTCGTTGTAGTAACAGAAAGAAAAATAACAAAAAACGGCCACCAACAGCATTTTTTCCTTGTGTTACTATACTACAACGACCTATGAATCGATAATTTATAAGGTTCTAAATTATCTCAATTACTATTACTTGATCCTGTTGGATTGGTTTTTCGATTCACTGCTTTTTTAGTGAATTATGTTTTTTTTACTATTAAGGGTGTCACTTGGTTAGTATCGTCACCTTAAACAAGATCAGAAAAAACATATCCATCGTTAAGTAGTTACTGCCCAAGAAGCGGTAAATTTTTGATATCATTATTAATCAACAACAACACTACAAGCGGCTTAACCGCTACACCGATAGTTCATTCGGCCAATTTTAATTTTCGGGCAGAGCTGTCTCTTCACCACTTTTTGTATAAATTGAATTGCATGGAATGTTTTGGTTGTTGATGAAATACACTTCTGCGGAAAATGCATATAAAACATCGTATTTGTACTGACAAATATTCACTTGTTTGTGTAACGGAGGCGGGCGGTGTTGTGTGATTTTCACTCTCCATGAAGAAGACTCTCGTAAAGAGTCGAAACGTTAAACAAATAAGTGTATAGTCGTTGATTTATTAGTATGAATTACATTTGTTTGTAATTTAGTGATAAAATTGTATTTGTATATTTGTTACAGTTCAAGTATTACTTGTAATAAAATAACAGGTACTTTAATAGACATGCAGGTACGGTACGGCTATGTAAATAGGTCAATCAACTTACTAAGCAAAATTTTTGGAATAGTCAAGTTCCTTATTACGGTAACTATCGTAGGTGTATTTAACTGCCTCCGTGGTCTAGTGGCTAGTGCCATGGGCTCCCAATCCGGAGGTCCTGGGTTCGATTCCCAGGGGGTAAAACACAAAGTTGATATTTGAAACTTTATCACTTTGTGAATTTTTCCCCAGTTTAGGTAGGACATTGCAGGCTGAATCACCTGATTGTCCGAAAAGAAAAAGATTTCGTGCTTCGGAGGGCACGTCGGTCCCGGTCGCTGTCTTTGATAGTGGTCGTTACACAAAACCATGTCAGAGGCCTGATAGTTGTGCTACTAGGCGGTTTAAAAACTCTGACACCAGGGTTCATCGGGTCCGTAGACTCGATACCCACTTGACAGAAGAAGAAGACTATCATAGCTAAGTACCTAGTTATTTTTAAAGCTCCTTCCGTATCTGTTTTTACAATTCAAATACGACATTTTTTTTAAATGTTTGAAATTAAGACGAACTTCTTCAGCCTTTTCCAAGACTTTAAAGGCACAGCGCTGCAAGACATGAAGTTTCTCAGTAATTAAACTCACGTTTTCTTTTATAAAATGTTCCCTTGTATGTAGTTGCAGACAACATGACTGCGAACCGACTTTATCTTAATTACAGTGTAAAAACAACTATAAATTTAAATTATCAGATGCTACAGAAATGTGTTTACAAGTTAAATGCATCAAGGTGGGTATAATATTAGGTATTATGTTATTAGTTTTTCACTGAGGAAATTCTCATCTAGAAACTTCCTCTAGAAGTTTTTGCTTGCAAATAAGGTATTTACTAAAACATATAAATGGATGTTCTGCCTCTAGGTGTTCTTGTATTATAATGGCCCTCTCATACCTTATACCCAAAGGTTGCATATATACATACATACATATAATTACTCCTTAGGCTTGGGTAGGCAGACCGTAAACGACCTAAACAAAGGTCGACCTGCCACGTCTGACAAAATTTTGAGGGTTATTTAAGATAGAGTTGTAGGTATACTGCTGTAGTGACCGGTTGTCAGTCCATCGCCTAAATTGCAATATACTCAAACCCTCGGTTTTTACAGCATGCCCGGGAGGAAATGCAGCTGGCACATTCAATGTTTTTCTTCGCTCCCAGTCCAGCATGGAGGAAAAACCAAAGGTTGCCTGGTAGAAATTGCTGCTTTAGCGATAAGGCCGCCTATATTGTACTGTCACGTTTGTTCCTTTCTATTTCTGTTGTATATGTTTCTTTGTGCAATTAAGAATTTTGTTTTGTACTCAAAATCATAGTAGGGCATGAATTAGATCGTCTTTCGAATTCTAATATATTTTTAAAACTGTAAGGTCCAATAAAGTCTCAGAGATTTCCGGCTTTATCACAAGATGCTCACTTTTACAATGTAATGTCAATATCTTTACAAAGTTGCAATCACCGCTCCTGGGAGGCTGAAATCGTTCTGCATCCCTATTCTGTAAAAGATGGTTCAAAATGTGAACGAATAAAATAAGAAGTACACACTCACCCAAAGTAAGAACCAAAGTAGCCCCAAAACGAGATCCTATGATATGTTCTGTATGACAGAAGATATATTCTCTCCGATTTTTTGATTTACAGTCGGTGTTTTATGCGTTATCTGTCATTTTATCCACCGTTTTATGATATTGCGGATAAAATTGACAGAAATACTGGGGAAACGTGCAAAAGCGCGGCAAAATCTAGCGGACAAACCAAAGAGTATAAATCGCCTGTTCTTTTCTAATTTTATTGTTTCGAAAGTAACAGATATATTTCAATTTTAGTTTTAGCCGGTGATATCTAGAATCAAGCCCAGAACCTACATTTATTTCAGTATGTGATGTAAAATTTGTTTTTTACATACACATGGAGTTAAGGTAATTATAGAAGCTAAGTGGCGTAAACATAACTAACAAAAGCTGTTACTATAACGAAGTATGAATCGCAAAATTATAAGTTTCTAGATTATCTTAACTACTATTACTTGAGTCTATTGGGTAGGTTTTTGATTCACTGTTTTTAGTGAGTTATGATTTTTTTACACTTAGGCTCTATCGCCTTAAAACACTTTTACAATTTTGTGCAACTCATTTATCCAGAGTACACCCGCGCTTATTTGTACAACGTACGCCGATATAGGGTGGGACTGAGAATAGGCAAGCTAAGCCATTGCAAGCATACAGGGGCGGATTCAGTATTGATTTTAATGTTCCCTCACAAAATTCGAAAAAAGATCTAAAGATCCAATCCTTACCACGCGTATTAAATTTCTTAAAACTCAATTTTTGTAGACTATAATTTTAGAAATTGACGATTCATTATCATCACTGTAGGACGTCTCTGCTCTATCGGCTTCAGTCGTTTGTCACAAGCTGAAACTGATAACAAGTGTGAATACAGCAATGCAATTTTACTAGTTACTTTGTGAGTTTTAATTTCTTTGCATATTGTATCGCATTTACTCGTATATACGTACATTCGCACTGCGGATTTTTAAGAACGTTCATCAGAAATTCAATGTTCAACGAACAGACAACAGTTGCACATGTAATAATCCCTCCGACCGTTTTCGGTAATGGCGACCGCTGTCAACTCCTGTATTAGTTTCGGCGTTCATGCGCCCTTATGTGGCTTAGATAGCCAATTTTAACGGTGAATTCTCGCGCACACTGCGGGCATGTAAGAACACCGTTCAAATAATTATAAGTTATGGCCGCAGGTGGTCGGGCTTTGAGTTCGTCACGCTTAGCGTCTAGCTCCAGTAAACGATTGCACATGTATTAGGTTACGTGCCGAATAAAATCCCCTCTCTCACCCTGAATCCGCACCTGCAAGCCGATGGCAAGCCGATTAAGCCATTGTACCGCGATGTCACTGCATCTCCCAATGCGAGTGACCTCGTTTCGGGAAAGGCTTTCTGTCCAATGAAATGGATTGCTACTGGTATAGGAATTTGAGCATTGTGGGTGACATTTTGTTTTTTGAAGTTACACATACACATATAATCAAGCCTCATCATCATCTCCCTAGCGTTATACTGTATCTCACGGGGTCGGCTTCCTAATCTAGGGGATTGAACGAGGGTACTGGTTTTTACACAGAGTGACTGCCATCGGACCTCCGTAACCCAGAAGGGAAACCAGACCCAATCCTAGATTAGGTCAGAGGTTTTAAGCCGCCAATGCTTAGCACTGGCCTCTGATATGGCTTAACGACTAATATCTACGGTATTAAACGATATTAACCGGGATCAACGGCTTAACGTGCCTTCCGAACCACGTAAAAAACTCCGAATAAACATACATATGAAATTCGAAAACCAAAAAACACATTGGTACGTGGTGGGATTTGAACCACGACCTCCCGCTCAGGAGGCAGCGGCCCTATCCACTACACCATCGGGCTCTCACATATAATCAAGCCTATATCCTATTTATTATTATGGGGTAGGCAGAGTGTAAACGACCAAACAAAGGTCGTCCATGTCTGACAAAGTTTTGAGGTTATATTGCTGTAGTGATAGGTTGGAGCCCGATGGTGTAGTGGATAGGGCCGCTGCCTCCTGAGCGGGAGGTCGTGGTTCGAATCCCATCACGTACCAATGTGTTTTTCGGTTTTCGAATTTCATATGTACGCTTATTCGGTGCTTTTTCCGTGCTTCGGAAGGCACGTTAAGCCGTTGGTCCCGGTTAATATCGCTTAATACCGTAGATATTAGTCGTTAAGCCATATCAGAGGCCAGTGCTAAGCATTGGCGGCTTGAAAACTCTGACCTAATCTAGGATTGGGTCTGGTTTCCCTTCTGGGTTGCGGAGGTCAGATGGCAGTCGCTCTGTGTAAAAACCAGTACCCTCGTTCAATCCTCTAGATTAGGAAGCCGACCCCGTGAGATACGGGATAAGGCTAGGGAGATGATGATGCTGTAGTGATAGGTTGAAGTTACAATTAAGGGATATGCTTTGAATTGGTAGCATATTGGTAGTGAGGCACTATTATATATTCTGTGGTAGGGCGCAATAATCCCAGGCACTAAGCCCATACCATTGGTATTGGTAGCTTTTAACCCAGGAAGAAAGTGGTAAGATATGGGGGGATGCTGTTCTGTCCACGAGAAATAGAGGACCATCAATTTTCATGATAAAAGATTAAAACTCCTTTGAAGTGCAAACAGCGATTTTATTTTAACACAATAACCATGTATTGACATGAAGTATTCTTTTACCAAGAATATTATTGAAAGAAGCAAAATATTATTGTTAAAAAATATAGAATTTAAACTTGCTGCTATAAAAAAATAATGCTACGGAATTGATAAAAATGTTACAAGCCCACTCTATGTGCTTAATTTTCATTGAAATTTCACAAAAAATACATCTGTTTTTATTAAGCCGGCTCTTTGGCGCACAGCTACATCCATTTTATATTAACATTTCATAAGTTATGAGAATTCAGTTGTATGATTTATTTATTTATTTTATTTAGTTTTCACAAATATACTGATGTATCTTTTTGGTCAACTTTAACTTGCCCTCCGAAGCAAAATCATCTCTCTTGGGAGGAAATCAGTTGATTGTACATTTTTTTCTAATCATTATTATTATTATTATTAAATTCTTTATTGTTTTAAAAAATTAAACATAAAAGTAAACTTAAAAATTAAAACAAAAGGCGAGCTTATCTCTATAAGAGATCTCTTCCAGCCAACCTAATGAGGATGAAAGAAGGGAAAATCACGGGAACAGATATAATAAACGTAATAACATTAATAATTATAATAATACTAATACACACTAATATATTTCAATAAAATAAACTAATACATAACAATATCAATATGATATATAATTAAATGGTATAAAAGATATTGAAAATGAATCTAAATATATAAATGTCATAGAGAATTAATAAAATGCTCTTTCAGTCTCTTCTTAAAGGTGAAACTCGAGGGACTCTCTTGTAGAGTTTTTGGTAATTTATTCCAAAGTTGTATGGCTCTTACAGTGAATGAATTAAAAAAGAATTTGGTGTTCGATCCAGGAACCTCCAACACCTTTGTGATGCAGGCGCGCCTAGATCGAGGGTCAGGAAGTAATAATCGGAATCGGGAGCGGAGATATTCAGGAGAGGAAGGGTCATTAAGGATTTTATACAGGACAGTGAGGATGTGCACATCACGACGAAGTCGGATAGGAAGCCATTTAAGTTGAGCGCGAAATTCTGAGACGTGATCAAATTTGCGAAGTCCAAAAATGAATCTAATAGCTAGGTTTTGTAAGCGCTCAAGTTTGTTTAGCAGCTCCTCAGTCGCATCCAGATAACAGACATCAGCATAATCGAGGATGGGAAGGAGAAGAGCTTGTGCAAGCATAATTTTAGTGTGAAAAGGAAGGAAATTTTGGAGTCGTTTGAGAGAATGGAATGAATAATGCATACGTCTACTAACCTCATTCACCTGTGCCGACCATGATAAGTCACAGTCCAAAATCAACCCAAGATTCTTAACTTTGTCAGTATAAGGAATGCATATGTTGTTATAAAAAATCTTAGGTAGATCTGCAACCTTAATCCTACAACTGAGCCTGCTGCTACCGACGATCATTGCCTGAGATTTGGTAGGATTTACAAGTAGCCCAAAACTCCTTGCCCATTCCTGCACAGCAGCAAGATCTGCATTGACAGCATCAACTGCCTCTCTAACGTTAGTCAAAGAAAAATGACTGTAAATTTGTAAATCATCTGCATACAGATGGTAGGGAGAAGAAATGACTTTAGAGATGTTGTTTATAAATATTGAGAAAAGAAGAGGAGAAAGAATGCCGCCTTGCGGAACACCAGCAGATAAGTTTGACCAGTCCGATGATCCATCATCTGTCTTCACACACTGCTGGCGCCCATGAAGATAAGAGTGGAACCATTCGATCACAGCAGGAGCAACGTTAAGAGAACGGAGAGAACAAAGAAGGATATCAAGGTCAACACAGTTAAATGCATTGCTGAAGTCTAATAATACAACAATGGTAAGTTTGGTATTATCCATAGCATGACGGATATCTTCAGTAACATTCAGCAATGCACTAACTGTGCTGTGAGAAGGACGGAAACCGGATTGAAATGGGCATAGGAGATGATTAGAAGTAAGGAAGGAATACAATTGATGATGGACCACACTTTCAAGAACTTTTGAAAGAATGGGAAGGATGGAAATAGGACGGTACTGAGAAAGGGAGGTGGGATTGGACGTTTTAGGCAGTGGAATAACAAACGCTTTCTTCCAAGCAGTAGGGAAGACATTTGCCGTCAGTGAATAGTTTGTAATGTGAGTGATAACGGGCAAAATGTCAGCCAATATGGGAATGATCATGTTAATGCTTAGCTCATCACTACCCACTGCCTTTGTGGAAATGGAGAGGATGATTTTCTTAACGTTGTCTACAGTGACCGATTGAAATGAGAAAGAATTACAGTCAGGCAGGTCAAGGTTAGATAGAAAAGAAATAGAAGAAGACTTGGTAAGATTATCAAGAATTACAGGGGGAGTAGAAAAGTGACTGTTGAGAGCATTTAAATCCATAGAACCTGTAGGAGTATCCATGGCCTTGCCAATGCCTAGAGACTTTAAAAACTTCCAAGTTGAAGCCTGTGAAAGATTTTCTAAAGAAGAGTGAATATAGCGACGCTTTGCATCCCTACACATTCTGTTGCAGATGTTGCGAAGTTTTTTATAAGCAGCAAAATGTTCGTCAGAAGGTTCCTTCTTTAACCTGCTTTTTGTCCTATCCCTCTTTGCCATAGTTCTTTTGATAACCGGTGTCAACCAGGGAGCCGGAAAATGTTTGATTCGAACACGTCTGACAGGTGCATGTGTGTCAAAGAGTTTCGTCACAATAACTGTAAAAACAGCCACCTTGGCGTCAATACAGTTGGCGGATTTTACTGGAGACCAGTCAATACTCATAGCATCATCTCTCAAACGATCCAAATCCATGTTGCGAAAATTACGCTGAAAAGTTACTTTGGTTTTAATCTTAGGGGGACGTACTTTATACGTAAGAAATAATAGGTCATGATTAGAGAATGGAGCCGACATTTGCCCATGAGAAATAACGAATTTAGGTTTAGATACAACTATGACGTCTATTAAAGATGGCCTACGATTCGGGACATGGTGTGTTGTAGAAAGCGGTAAAAATTCTAGATTTAAGGACGATGTGAGAGAAATCAGTTTCCCGGACCTGGCCAAGGATGTTGCGTCGTCCTTTATTAAACACGTATTAAGGTCACCCATGATAATAATATGTTCGTAAAGAGAGCTGAAATTTTCAAGGGTTGACTCAAAAGATGCAAAGTAATTAATTTGATCGCTAGGACAGTAAACAACGCCAAGTAAAATTTTGCTATGGTTTACAGTGACTTCCAGAAACAAGTGTTCAAGTGAAACAGAGTATTGAGAGGGGGAAGAGCTAAGCAATGTGGCCGGGATATCACCGCGAAGGTAGATGCCTACCCCGCCGGCACCCGCGCCCACACGATCATTGCGGAACAGCCGATAACCAGGCAGAGAACAAGATGTGGAAGGGAGAGATGGCTTCAGCCATGTCTCAGAAACTAATATTCCATCGACTATGCCGCTGCTGAAAGATGCAAGAAGATCATTGTAATGAGCAGAAAGGCTCTGAGCGTTGATGTGCACCAGGGAGAGGAATGGAGAACTGTGCTGAAAAGCCGATGCAAGTTTATCTTGCAACGGTTCAGAGTCTGAAAGAGAACAGTCACTATCACTGAGAGCACTTAAATAATCTTCAGAAGAAGAGCAAGATAAATAATCATTGTTTAACATAAATAAATAAATTTATAGTACAAAAATAAATAAATATAAAAATAACAATAAAATAAAAACAAACTACCACTTTCAACCACACAAGCTGGCTAAAAGAGATTATTTTAATTAGCCTGAATAAACAACACCACTCTGATTTACAAGCTAAGACTTAAAAAACAAAGCAGTATTCGCCACCCAAACCAATTATTACAACCAACATAAAAAACGAAAAATAAAAAAAAAACATGAATGCGGCACAATGGGACTAGGCCGAAGCCATAAAAAAAAAAAAAGTGTAAATTCCTGAACGACTAGCAAGCTGTCAATCAGTGACAGATTTTGTAGGTTAGGTTATTTTACCTCTTGCAGCTGAATGTACCTTACATTAAAATAAGAAATAAAGGAAATGAACTAGATTCAAGTTATGTACAGAGCTACAAAGTAAAATGAATTGACAAACATGGTGTACCGCAGTTTAAACAAAGGCACATTGTATTGTAGGAACATTGTCAACACACTTAATTGATTCACAAATCAATACGGCGTGGATGCGAAGTGATAAGACGCTGAAGCTCGGGCATAGTTACCACCTTCCTCCTGCTTCCATCCGTCAAGAGTACGACTATGACACCCTCAGAAGACCAGCAGTATTTCTTGCCAAAATGCTTCCTGGCAGCAGTAAAGACAGTCTGACGCGGCTTAGTCAGAAATTCTGAGACTGAAACCGTGGAGCCCTTGAGTGCGGTTTTGGCGTTCCATACAGCTGTCCGGTGCTTCATAGTAGTGAAACGCACTAATATTGGCCGAGTCTTGTCCCTTTTCACACCAAGGCGGTGGCAGACTTCAATGGCATTGTCATTTACTGAAGAAAGCTTCATTGTGCCTTGAATCAAGCAGCAAACTTTCTTAGGCAGATCTTCAGTATTCTCTTCAGCCATCCCATGAAGCAGTAGCACTTTGCGGCGAGAATGGGTCTCAACTTTATCCAAGCCATCTACAATGAGCTCTACTTGCGATTTCAACATTGCCAATGCTTTCCACACTAAGGACTTGAAGCTCAAGTAGTCAGCAGACAGCACCTTCACTGTGGGAGTAGAGCTAGAAGCAGACGCCTGTTGCTGTTGCTTCTCAAACTCCGACATTCTGGTATCCATCCACTTAGTGAGCTCTTCAATGCTCTTGGCGAGTTGCGCAGTGTTGTCCATTTTGATGTAAATGTTGTGAATAGCAGTGATATGTTGGAAACTATTATTGATTTGGAGAGTAGAAGGGCAACTTGTGTAATTGGTAAGCTTTTAACACATGTAAACTATTTATTAATATTTAATTTAAATAAAATTTCGAGAGAGCCAAATTTTGGTGTTTACTTTTCCCTGTCTACCCGCAAAAAAAAAAAAAAAAAAAATCATATGGCTAACAGAACAAAATCTCAGAAAGTGAAACAGTAATGATACTTATCGGCAATGTACCTATTTCGTATTTCCTCCGTGCATATCGAACCCATGACCTCTGGATCGTAAGCTCAAGCCGCAGACTACTATACCGCAGAGGTACAGCGCGCTCATAAGTGCGAAAGTGTCAAGCTGACTGAATGTGTTCTAATCTAGCCTGTACACTGTATTAATAGTTTTTAAAGCCCGAGTGTTAGCGCTGGTGTGTCGTGCAGTCTCTATTCCTTCAATGAATTTTTCTGATGGGACAGACTGACTGACACTAGCAGAGAGAAATCAGGCGCAGGACCGACTATTTACATGCCCATCCGACGACATGGATCATCTTACTTTTCGGACAATCAGGAAATCAGTCAGGAATCAACACAAAGTCTTTTCCCCCGCCGAACCCGGCACCCCCGGCTCGTGAGCCTATGGCTCAGTCCACGGAGGCAGATACTGTACAGTGAGTCGGACAAGTGTAAACCCAGCGGTCGGCGCCGGCGCCTGTCTACATTTGCATGGCAATTACCTGGAACCACGCCATTACCATTTCAATTGCGTGTGAGAGAATCTGCGAGGACCCTGAAAGCTTGAGACATAGTGGATGACCTTTACCAGTATCGGACCTTTAACAAATGATATCGATCCCTTACTGAGTTATGGTTGCATTCTAGGAACTCATTTCAAAATCAAGAACCAACCCATCGCAAAAAGGATGGAATCTAAATGGAGCCAGGACCTATAATCCCTACGAACGACTAAATGTTAAGAGGCCTCTCCGCGGGCGATGGCGCTCTCACTCGTTAAAAAATCATAACTCGCAAAATATAGACATTTTCAAAACTTTTTTCTGTCTTCTTCTTCTTAGCGAGTGGATTCTCGAGTTGAATCACCTCTGCCACTTCCTTAGATTTAAAGCATTTTTTTTTAAGTAATGAATTGAGGAGCAAATGGTACCGGGCAGTTACTATCGTAATTATTGCTAAAACGGCCTCTTTTGGCGGAAATTTCGATAGTAATTCCAGGGTACTATTTGCTTCGCAATTCATTACTTCTAAAAAATCTTTAGGTCTTAATCTAAATTGATAAAAATATATATTAATAATAATTAACTAAAATCTCCTTAGAGATGACAGTAAAAAGTTTTGAAAATGTCTATATTTTGCGAGTTATGATTTTTTAACGAGTGAGGGCGCTACCGCTCGCGGAGAGGCATCTTAAGGAAGGAATAACAGGATCCTATCCAAATAGCAGGTTTTAATTATGTGTAAGTGTATAAGCTATTAAAGTAGGCATACTTCATTTGCTGTACCACCAGCCTAAGTCACATTAAACCGGGACCACCTATTTGTTACTTCTGATGTTTTGTCCCACTTCTTATTTGGGCGTGTAAGCCGCTTACGAGATGTAAATTAGCTGTTCCTGTGACGGAATGGAATGGAACTCCTCTCCTTTGTGACGTAATGCGGTTTGTTGATTCGGAAATGAGGTAGGAATTTCTACGAATCTACCACCACAGCTGTGAGGTGAGGGAGCTACAGTAGATTTAATATAAAATTAAATAAAAACAATTGCTAAAAAAGTACTTATAGAAACCTTTTTTACAAAAATCTAATCAGATATGGTTTAGTTATCAAAATTGGTTTATAGTTATTCCTCGAAGATGAACGAACACACTAAGATTCCTTGCGGATTATTACCGAACGCAAGGCTTCTTTTGACAGGATTTATCTGTAAACTTAGTGGATAATTTATCAAACCGATATAAATCGAGGTATCTATCGATCGAATTAAGGTGTATCCCAACGGCAGATGAGCAGGCAGATTTCAAGATATGCAACCATCACCCGCATGTCTTGGAATATCGTTCAAATCAGCGCGGGCTACGGCGTGGCGGTTGCGTCCGTGGCCGCGTCAAAAATGAGCGAATAACACAAAAAAGCGAATTCCATAGAAACTACGAGTCGGATTAAAAAAACCTATGTCCAACTAAAAAGACCTAGAGAATCGTAATACAAATATCTTCCCTAAAGAACCGTGAACGCGCTCCTAATAGTATAGAAGGAATATCAAATTTACTGATAAAAATTGCTTTACTTCCAGATATTAATTTTTGCATACTTATTTATGGAATAGAATATTTTTAAATGTAGCGATTGCAGGCTATAAACTGATTTCTTACATGTATATTTTTGTAAAATTTTACAATAATTCGTTTAGTAGAAATAAGCTCTTATAAACAACCATTTCCCGGGAGGAATTACCTTAAGTTTAAATACCATTCCGTGCAATAGCTTTTCATACAGGTTGTACCAGGTATAGTGGTAATCCGCTTATCTACCAACTCCATCCTCCGCTGCTGATTGATTTCACATTCAATAGGCAAACATATCCTGTTTTTGGACTGTTTACATGATCGTTTTAAGCGTACTCTACGATTATTCCATGCTGGACTGGGAGCAAGAGAAAAACATAGAATGTGCCAGCTGCATTTCCCAACCCGAGCATGCTGTAAAAACCACATAAGGGATCCAAGGGTTTCTGTATATTGCAATTTAGGCGATGGGCTTACAACCTGTCACTACAGCAATATAACTACAAATCTATCTCAAATAACCCTGAAAACTTTGTCAGACGTGGCGGAACAACCTTTGTTTAGGTCCTTGGGCGTGATTATATGTATGTATGTACGTACAAGGTTCAATTTTACGACCCCTGCTATTTTTATTGAAAGTTCGACTAAAATAAAAAACAATCAATTTTTTAACAAATAAAAAAAAACGAGCAGCATCGCCTCAGTTTCATGCCTTTCTATTTTTACACCTGTTTCTGTACACAGATGTAACAGAAAATGGTTGACCCAAATACCCAGTTCCGGAGAAACCAAATCCGATACCTGAAAACAAATTTGCTTTTTGTTTTCGCTTCACGCGTCACCGTATAGTTTGATGCAGGCATGGAGCAACACGGCCTTCCATATAAAATGAACGTGGCGAAATAAGGTTCTAACGTCACCAACGTGGCTGCAAACGCCATTTATTATTATACAGGGAGTCAAAAAATATATGAATCTACCCATGAAACTGAACAACTTTTTCTTAGAAACAGGTAGAAATATGAAAGAAGAAATGGATCTCCCATACAAAATAGTGTCAGCGCTTCGAGTCAGTTGCTATGGGGGTTGGGAGAACCATTTTTTTTTATTTTGGCCTTATCCTTGGGGAAGTTAATAAGCTTTTTTTTAATGATTTATTGATTAACACTTTTATTGACTGACACAAAACAGATACAGGAAATGGTACAGACAAGAGAAAAAGTTACAATAAAGAACAATGAGGACAATAATATAACGACCATTACATTAACATACTTTCATGGATAGGTTCACACTAAAAATGGCCCGCAATTTTTTTTCTCTCGGTAGTTCTTCCTACATGCAACGCCCTCGCTCACGATCGTTGAAAGCGTTGTCGAATAGTTTGGTGAGGAGATTTATCGGTTATTGCCTGCAAACAGGCGCCGCGTGATCGACAGCCGGTGGGTTGACGGGTTGACAGCCCATTTTATTTTATATACCTTCCGCAAGTTTATTCCCTGAGCCCACATAACGTCAGCTGAACCCTTTATACTTAATACAGCGAGGCTGGTGAAACTTTTGGTTTATGAATACTGATAGTGATTCTGCTCTCTGACACTCTAAGAGTCGTATTTATAAAGCGATCTATAGATTGAGAGCAATTTTAAGTGTAGATTTGACAGTTCGTTTTGTACTGAAATTACATTTCTGATACGAACTCAAACTTGCTGTCAGTCTCATGAGCTGATTATAAACACGGCCCTAAAATTTGAATTAAATAGAGACAGAAATTATAATACAACATTTATGGCTATAATTATGTCATGTCAAAGCGACAATAGAAGGTGTCGTCTTATTTTAAGCATCATACGTCAAATTGATGGAATATTTATAATTAGCTGTTGCATTTCTGTGTCTATTTAATCAAATTTTAGAAAATGACAAGAACCAACTTTCTTCCATGCTGGACTGGGAGCAAGAGAAAAATATAGAATGTGTCAGCTGCATTTCCTCCCTGGCATGCTGTAAAAAGCAGCAAGGGGTCCAAGGGCAATTTAGGCGATGGGCTGACAACCTATCACTACAGGTTATACATACAAACCTATCTTAAATAACCCTCAAAACTTCAGACGTGGCGGAACGACCTTTGTTTAGGTCGTTTACGCTCTGCCTACCCCATTCGGGATAAAGGCGTAAATTTATATATGTATGTATGACAGGACCAAACTAAAAGTTTTGTATGCAACAGAATCGGCACCACTATCTTTCTATGTTGTTGATTTTTCTTGAAATAAAAATATTTAATGTACTTTTACTTTATTTTATTAACTTGTAATTAAAATTCCTTTTAATTTACTGTATTATACTTTAATAATGATGTGTTTACCTGTTATTGCTACTCATATCGGGCTGTATCCTAATATTTGTATTTTCTTATAAATCACTACATAGCATAAAACAAAGTCGCTTTTTCTGTCCCTATATCCTTATGTATTTTTATCTTCCATACTGGACTGGGAGAGAAAGAAAAACATAGAATGTTCCAGTTGCCCTTCCTCCCGGGCATACTGTAGAAGTCAACAAAAGGGATTCGAGGGTTACAGTGTATTGTAATTTAGGCGATGGGCTGACAACCTGTCACTACAGCAATACACATTACAATCTAAAATTGCCCTCAATTTATGTCAGACGTGGCGAAAGAGCCTTTTAGGAGGCATTTTACGCTCTGCCTACCCCGAAGGGATAAAGGCGTGATTTTATGTATGTATGTATGTATATCCTTATGTACCAGGCCACTCAGAAAGTATTGCGATAAATAGTTTTTATATATGGCAGACTGGCCGGTTAGAATTTTTTTTTTAAATATGATTACTTGTAAGTAAAAATATGTGTGTTCCATTTTCAAAATTTCCCTCCACATTTTTTGCGAGCCAATTCAAAGTATCGTATCTTACTGAAAAATGGATCTGCGCCGGGAACATTTTAGAGCTATGATTTTTTACGATTTCAAGTGTCGCCTGAAACCGGATGAATCGTTCGATAGACTTCAAATGGCATTTATGGATGAAAGCCCTTCCAAGGCAACCGTGTATCTTTGGTATAACGAATTAAGGCGCGGTCGACCAACCTTGGGGGATGAAGAAAGAAGCGGTCGACCTTTGACGGCTATTACGGAAGAAAACGTGCTAGCAGTGAAAAATTTAATCCAAGATAATAGGCGAATTACATATCAGGAGATTCAGCACATATTAAAGATTGGATCGGGAATCGTTCACGAGATTCTACACGGGCATCTTCGCGTGAGGAGGATAGTATCGCGCTGGGTGCCGCACTACCTCACCGACGCTCAGAAGCAGGCCCGGGTGGAATGGCGCCGTGATATGCTGAACAAATTTGAAGCAGGCTCGTCTCGGCGTGTTTACGACTTCGTAACAGGTGATGAGTCCTGGATTTATCAATACGATCCAGAAACCAAGCGCCAGTCGACAGTTTGGGTGTTTCAAAATGAACCAACGCCTACCAAAGTGAAGCGATCTCGAAGCGGGGGGAAGATTTTGATCGCCAGCTTTTTTTATTTGACTGGCCACTTGGCCCCAATTCCCTTACGAGATCAAAGAAGCATTAACGCCGAATGGTATACTACCAAATGTTTACCAGAAGTTTTTTCTGTTGTGAGCAACAAGCGACCAAACACAGGGCTCCGCGGACTACTGCTCCACCACGACAATGCGCCTGCACACACCGCGCTCAAAACGAGGGACTTCCTGGACAGCACACCAGTCAAACTCCTGGGTCACCCTCCTTACAGCCCCTGATCTAGCACCGTGTGACTTCTTTTTATTTCCAAAAATAAAAATCAGCTCAAGGGGATACAATTTTCGTCGCCGGAAGATGCGCTGGCTGCGTTCGAGCAGGCTGTAAACGAGGCGTCTACGGCGGACTGGAAAAAGTGTTTTGAAAACTAGTTCAGACACATGAATCTTTGTATAGAGGCTGGTGGAGAGTACTTTGAAAAGATTTAATAAAAATATATGTACCTGTAGAACAATTTTTTTTAGTGTCGCAAATCTTTCTGAGTGTCCCACGTATGTATAAATCTTTAAAACTACGCAACGGAGTTTGATGTGGTTTCTTTTAATGGATAGAGTGATACGAGAGGTTTATGTGTATAATACATGAATAATATAGTAGAGAAACACTGATAATTTCCGTGCGAAACCGGGGCGGGTCGCTAGTATAAATATAAAACATGTTTCAGAAATATCTATCAGAAATCATACTATAAATAGGTAATTTCCGTGAATTGGTTATTCTGTAGTGCCTAATTAGAGCCATTTAATCCACCTGCAATTTGGATGAAACCTGACCCTATTACGGGATTAACTGGTACGCCTAAATTACATGTACGGATCTAATTGAGATTCTGTGAACATGGATACGGATCTAGAGAGCACTCACGTGGAAACACAATTTAGGTTAAAATTATTTGAAATTCTGGAACCTTTTATCATCTCTCTAGCCTTATCCCGTATCTTACGGGGTCGGCTACCTAATCTAGGGGATTCAACGAGGGTACAGGTTTTTACATAGAGCAATTGCCATCTGACCTCCGCAAACAAGAAGGGGAAACTAGATTTAATCCTAGATTAGGTCAGAGTTTTCAAGCCGCCAATGCTTAGCACTGGCCTCTGACATGGCTTAAAGACTAATGTCTACGGTATTAAACGATATTAAATGGGACCAACGGCTTAACGTGCCTTCCGAAGCACGGAAAAAGCGCCGAATAAACGTACATATGATGTCATTTTAGCTCGTATTTTGAAGCTTCCATGCTGGACTGGGAGCGAAAGAAAAACATAGAATGTGTCAGCTGCATTTCCTCCCGGGCATGCTGTAAAAACCAGCTAAGGGATCCGAGGGTTTTAGTATATTGCAATTTAGGCCATAAGCTGACAACCTGTCACTACAGCAATATACCTACAAATCTATCTTCCTCAAAACATTGTCAGACGTGGCGGTACGACCTTTGTTTAGGTCGTTGACGCTCTGCCTACCCCATTAGGGATAAAGGCGTAATTATATGTTTGTATTTATGAAGCGATCTCAAACTTGAGAGCAATATTAAGAATGGATTTGACAGGCCAGTTTTTATGACATTTCTGATACGAACTCTAACTCGCTCTCACTCATGAGAGCTGATTATAAATACGGCCCTGAGTACAATATGATCTGTCAAATCCACACTTTATATTGCTCTCAATCTTGAAATCGCTTTATAAATACAAGTCTTATTTTACTTTTTACTGTGGTTGTCCACAGACATATCAGATCCTACAACTAGCAGGACTAGCAGGAGTTGCACCTCATTAATACATACATACATACATATAATTACGCCTTTATCCCTAATGGGGTAGGCAGAGCGTAAACGACCTAAACAAAGGTCGTTTCGCCACGTCTGACAAAGTTTTAAGGATTTTTTAAGATAGATTTGTACGTATATTGAAGTAATGATAGGTTGTTAGCCCATCGCCTAAATTACAATATACTAAAACCCTCAGATCCCGTAGCTGGTTTTTACAGCATGCTCGGGAAGAAATGCAGCTGGCACATGTTTTTCTCTCACTCCCAGACCAGCATGGAAGTAAACCTCATTAATAGTTATATTATAACTCTACGTGTTCATAATGAAAACTGATCGCTTTACTCATTTGTATTGGAAGGAAGATTAGCCCTCGACTTTTCGATCCTATACGAGGATCTTCCTCATGAGAGAAGAAAGTCACACTCCATCTCCCGCCAAGTGCAAACTTCGACTGATGAAGATCCTGGTATAGAATCGAAACGTCGAGGGTACTGTATGCACTACATTACCTCCATGCTGGACTGGGAGCGAGAGAAAAACACAGAATGTGCCAGCTGTATTTCCTCCCATGCATGCTGTAAAAACTAGCTAAGGGATCCGAGGGTTTCAGTGTTTTGCAATTTAGGCAATGGGCTGACAACCTGTCACTACAGCTATATACTTACAAATCTATCTTAAATAGCTCTCAAAACTTTCTCATATGTGGCGGAACGACCTTTGTTTAGGTGGTTTTCGCTCTGCCTACCCCATTAAGGATAAATGCGTGATTATATTTATGTATGTATGTATGTATGTATGCACTGATGATGTAGATGTAGAGCTACTCAATCATCGCTTATCATAATTGATAGGTCTCTGAATAGGTATTAAGTTACAGAGTTATTTCAAGTTCCAAATACGTGTAGACTACAGTATGACTCTAGACTACGATCTAGGAGTATATTTACTGTTAGAGATATTATTCGTTCGAATTTAAACAAGCCTGTATATTATACCCATGTCAAGCAGAAAATAGCACCAATTCTCGCGACATAATCCTAATTCTAATTCTTTGCTAGCGCTGTCGCTTTAGCGTAGCGCTTTTCGCTTTCGCTTTTGCTTTGACATAAGAACAGGATAGCAAATAAACACATAACTTTGACATTCCTAATCTGACGTAAGACTGCTTATTTGACGTAAAATAAGGGAGCACTCCCTATGCTCAGTTCTTATTTAAAGCGCCTTACATCAAATTAGGAATGTCAAAATCGTGTGTTAGTTTGCTATCCTGTTCTTATGTCAAAGATAAGGAGGTGACAGCTCAATCATGTCAAGAATATCATCAAGTATATCTTCCATGCTGGACTGGGAGTGGAAGAAAACCATAAAATGTGCCAGTTGCATTTCCTTCCCGTCATGCTGTAAACTTACTTACTTCCATGCTGGACTGGGAGAGATAGAAAAACATAGAATGTTCCAGCTGCCCTTCCTCCCGGGCATGCTGTAGAAGACAGCAAAAGGGACTCGAGGCTTACAGTGTATTTTAATTTAGGCGATGGGCTGACAACCTGTCACTATGGCAATACACATTACAATCTAAAATTACCCTCAATTATTGTCAGACGCGGCGAAAGCGCCTTTACGAGGCGTTTAACGCTCTGCCTACCCCGTAAGGGATAAAGGCGTGATTTTATGTATGTATGTATGTATACATGCTGTAAAAGCCAGGTAAGGGATTCGAGGGTTTCAGTGTATTGCAATTTAGGCGATGAGCTAACTGTCACTATAGCGATACACATTTAAGTCTAAAATTGCCCTCAAAACTTGTTGGTCGTTTACGCTCTGGCTACCCCATTCGGGATATAAGCGTGATAATATGTATGTGAAGTATACCTGTGTAAATAAGAAGGGGTCCATTTTTAATTTTCTTATTTCCTTAACTAACGGCGTTCTACTTTAAGGTGGGCAAAGTTTTCCCGCATGATGCCGTTAGTGGTAGCAGTATACCGGCAGTCAGAGAAACTTTCAATGCGTTTAGTTGGACAACTTTTCTTTTCAATTCTACCAAAAGGCCCAACGTAATAGTCTCTTTACTGTGAATAAGGCTAGAGGTTGTCTATTTCACTTCCCAACACTTGTAAACATATCTTCCCTTGCTTCTTTAGCAGGTGATTATAAAAAATCTAAACATTATTTTGGGAGCATCTTAGTCCTTCTATCACAGTTTTCAAAAAGCGAGTAAAAGAGTACTATCTTTCTCTTCCAAATTAATTCGCCGTTGTCATATTTTTATAACGTTATTTATTTATAGTTATATAATTATTATGTATTATTGTACTAGTATTATAGATTATTTATTTATTACTATATGTATGTATTTATGTAGATTGTAGGTATATGTATTATTATGGACATTTGTTGTTTTTTATTATAATATTAAGCTTTGAATTTATTTAATATAATATTACCTATATTATAATTGTACACGCCTTATCTGCCTCACTTATGCACTCTTACTACCATAGGTCAGCTGGAAGAGATTTCTTTTTAGAGATAAGCTGTAACTGTTGTGCTATTGTTTTTTTTTATATTTGTGTCCTATGTATGTTTATGTGTGTAATAAATTGTTAAATAATAATATTAATAATCTTAACAAAATTTTGTCATGATATGTATGATTTTCTACCATGCTGGAACTGGGAGCGAGAGAAAAACATAGAATACCCCCATTAGGGATAAAGGTGTGATTATGTATGTATATGTATGAGTGACCTAAGTTTAGCAGTCAATAAATGGATGTAATAGGTACTCCCCACAATTATACGTATAGATTGGAATAGAGAAATCTCAGAATGATTAACTTTCTTTTAATTAATTTAGTACAAATGCATGACCTGAATTTCAACTCATCAAAAGTCCGCCAAAGTCTTTTAAAAGTCCGTTGATAACATCATTTCCATGTTAAAAACTGAGCAAGTTAAAGAGCCGAGTGCAGTCCGAGTTTACCTGCATGAGGTCGCAATCTGAGAAACTTCGGTCGAGTTCTGCTCGCAAACTGTTCTTTTCAATTTTGGCTAACGAGCTACCAGGCAACTTACTAGGTAAGTATTTACTCGCGAAAAAACATTTATTTTTGATTTTGTAAGAACTAATTTGAAATAGAATGCTTTAGAAAAGAGTTACCTAGCCTATTTCATCCCGTAGTAGTTTTTTCAACGGGATAGAAAATATGCTCGCCAATTTGTCTGCTGAACGTGATGGGTATGAAGCATATTTTCCGATTGAGAGAGACCCATATCCAGCCAACAGTTGATTTTTGGTGATTGTTAAGATATAGTCTGTTAAGACGTACTCTTTGAAAATAACGGTGTTTCTAAATTCGATTGATCCATCTTCTTCTGAATATAATATGAGAGCAAACGACAAAAAATCTTCATCATTTTGTAGTAAGGTAAGCTACAACAGCTACATTTCTAAAAATAAATTCAATTGAAAAAGTTTTTACATGCTCTGCACTCGGTGAAAACTCGGGTAAGTTTAGTTGCGAAACTGTTCTTTTCAATCTTCCTAAACGAGCTGCCAACTACAGCGCTGCTTTTATGAAGCTGATAAGAGAACTTTTAATTGTACAACAGCAATTTAGATCCTAGATTTTGTTACTTTAGTGTTTCGGATATACCTACTTAGTTGTAAATAGGTAGGCTAAGTTTCAGGCGCTGATGAGGCGGGAAAGACATTTCCCGGGTATCTACAGTCTGCACAAAAAGTAAAATTCTTTAGTAACTCGAGTGTTACATTTTGACAAATAGTAGCACGCTTACAATTTTAAGATGACAGCCTTTACAATATATTTGATATATTATTACTACTTCTCACAGTAAATTCATAAATTCACTAAGTAAACCCAGATAAGATCAATGTTCTCTGTTCTACGTTAATATTTTTTTGACCAAATGAAAGTTTGTGACCAAATTGCGAAGCTGCGGCCAAGTTTAATAAGAAGACTTTGTTACTTACTGTTATTTTCAATTGACCAAAGAAACCGCCAAAACGATAAACTGGCGAGTGCTGCCAGTTTTAAACAGTAGATAAGGGAACTTGTAATTGTTTTACTACAGTTTTATTCTTGCCCCTTTCATTCTCGCTATCTTCTCTTTCTATTTGCATATACTGAGTATAAGGGACAGCGTCTCGCAAATTGATAGGGGTTGCTCAGTCAACGACATTGAACAACATTCATCAGGAAATTCTTTCAACATTCAACATTCATCAGGTGAAAATAAAATTTGGATTTTCCTTACAAATTGTCTGACCGAGGTGGACATTTTGTATGGAAAAGCCTTTTTTTACTTCCTGAAAGAATTTCCTGGTGGAAGTTGTTCAGTATCGTTGACGTTGGGTTTGCGAGACGCTGTCCTTTACATCCCGTATTCGTAGATCTTTAAAGCGTGACTTCTTCTTCTTCTTATCGTGTCGATCGTTTAGGCGTTTTTATATTAATTTTGACCAGTACTCTGTAGCGTGACTTTATTTGCACCGACATCAACTAACCTAACTTGTTTATTTAAAATTTTGTTAGCGTTGCAACATTTTTCGCTTTAAAAGTATTGTTTCGTTTGTTTTTATGTACCTATCTAACGATATTATTAAAATAGCCTTGGTTGAAACTATACGAGGTGGAAAGCTATATGTGGTTTTATTAAATATGATGTTCGCAGAAACTCAAGTGCACGTGAATGCTGTCAGCGGAAATACAATCAAGCTCTGCTGGAGTGAATTTCCGATAAATAATGCAAAAATAGAGATGCGCTCGTTACGGTAAACGTGTTAATTCTTATAATATGCGTAGTCAGGGGAATTTTTACGGTTCCAACTATTATTATGAATCGAGAACTAAAGGCTCTATTACTTTATGATTATAATATGAAATAAAATAGTATTTTGAGTGTTACAAAACCTCAAAACTATTTTATGATTCTATAAATAAAAGGTAAATTGGTAAAATTCAATTTCACTTGACAATAACAGCAACAATCATAAAGTTCAAATTTTAGAAGTTTAGGTAAAGTCAAATGGTTAAATACAAGCAAAAAAATTCTTTAGGATCTATTGTTACAAAATATATCCTAGAGCAACAACAACAAGAACAACACGATCACACTCATAGCCCCCACTAGGATTCCCTGTATAGGGGTGCCATGGACATACACAGAAACAACCACAAAGAAACCCAGACCCAGAAACAGACATTTAAACTCACCATTCAAATGTCTGCCCTGGCCGAGAATTGAACCCGGGACCCTCTGCGTAGCAGGCAGGTACACTGCCAACTAGGCTGCACAGGTCGTCAAGAGAATTTCGTACATCTTATATTCCACCCCAAATGAGAGAGTGCTTACTGTACGTTATAATTTTCGCAAATTACCTCATTTCCTGTGTCACACCAAATAGCACGGTACACGGAAAAGACGGACTTCCTGTTCTAAAACTAGAATTTGGAGCAGAAAAGAGCACTTAACCCAGATATTTAAATTTTCTGAACCACACACCTAATTCGATCTAATTTTAGATTAGTCAAATCTGTTTCTAAGCCAAGGTATAACTTAAATTGGGATCAGTAGGGTCTCAAATGGATCAATGTAGTGTTCATTTGAGGGTAACAAGTTATGCTTAGTTGATCCAAGATAATTGATCTGAACACATATCAGTAATTATAATTTATTTATATTCGTAATTTTCGATTATCTATTTATATTAGTATTTCATATGTAATGTACTATTATGTAGATCTTAAGTGTTGAAGGTTTTTAAGTATTTAGTTCTTTCTTTGTTGTTGCCGCAGCTACTTGCTATACATAATTTTTCGTTCTTAAATGCAGGGTTGTCTGGAAGAGATTGCTTGAAGCGATAAGGCCGCCTTTGCGCACACTTATTTTTAAGCTATTAAAAACTGTACGAATTATGCGCAATAAAGAATTTATCTATCTATCTATCATATTTCTTTAACGCTTAAGTTAAATGGTTATTTTTTTGTTTTTATTTGAAATGGGTTTGCTCAAGTCTAGGTCGGGAGCGACTGACACAGATTCGACGATGAAGCCAGCTCACCCAGAAGATGCCAGCAGTGCGATTCTGTAAAGCTAAATGTCAAAACTCGAATCTGAATCCGGAGTGAGTTTCCAAATCGGCATTCTATAAATTCCTTTAAGAATCGCAGTTCCACTAGCGACACCCCTGCGAGAGTGGGGGCGAGTTGAACTAAATCAGTTGCGAGATTTTGACGTTTAATGTATGAGATGACATATGAATCGGTATTCGGTAAGGGAATTCCCCCCTCACTTCGCAGCTCACTTCGCATTCGAACTCGAATTCATCTGTCAAATAAAAAGTTAAGCTTCTTCGTGTGAAAGCGGAGTCAAGACATAATAATTTAATCAAAATTTTTACAAATAACATTCAATTAAGTATTTTTTCACAAAAAATAATAATTACAAGTGTTAGGCGTGACTTAGGTGCATAAAACTATTTTTTTTTATTGTTATTTTGGTGTTTGTGTAGTGCTAATTGAAAATGGCTCGGGTGTTTTTACTATTATCTTTATAAGAAGAGGCGCATGCTTTAGATAATTGTGAGATGCGTCGGCAAGCATACCAAATCCGGGCTACATCATTATTAACCCGAGATGATGATTATGTGAAAGTGACCAGACTGAACAAAGAGTTAATCGACAAATTGAAGCACGAGTTATTGCCTCATATAAAGTGTCCAAGACGTGAAGGAAAAGGACTTTAAACTCGTATAAAGGTATGAAATCTATTTAACTACTATGCTGCTATGATATGCAGTTTATTAATAATATAATGTCTGTCAGATTAATTTAATTTATTTCACTTTTCCACAGATATTATGCACATTGTCTTTCCTGGCCAATGGCAGTTATCAGAAAATAATAAAGGAAAATAAACGTACATATTTGTCTCAGCAGTCTGCATCTCGCTGCAATGAGGAGGTTGTAGATGCGCTGAATAAGCCAAATATAGTCCAAAAGTACATAAGTTTCCCGAAAAATTTTCAAGAAAGACAAATCTTAAAGGAAAGGTTTGTCAGTTCTTTTACGCTTTGATTTTGACCTCATGATAAAATCCTTCTGATCAAAATGCTAAAGTGGATAGGTATACGTTACAGATTTTATGAAACGTTCAAAATCCCGGCGGTCATCGGCTGTATTGATGGTACTCTAGTAGCACTAAAGAGACCGACAGAAAATGAGAAGCGCTTCTACTGTCGAAAGGGCTACCACGCCAACTAAACCTAAAATACTATTCCTTATTATGGATATTCATTTTTTGTGTCTAAAAAAAATCGATTTATTGCCCTACTGTATATTTTCTAGATAACGGTAGCCGATGTCAACATTCTACGTGATTCTACGTGATGGTTGGTATTCTATGGTGGAGCCACACATGATAGTTTAATTTTTAATTATAGCATTATAAAAGAATATCTAGAGGAAATAACAAATTCTGTGGAAGAAGCCATTTTACTTGGTAAGTACTTTAGTCATACATAATATCATAATAAAATAACAGTATGTAGTATTTCCCAATATTCTTATGTCAAATCGTAGACAATTTTAAAATAATTGATTTGGGTAAAATAAGTAAATTGAATTAAAGTTACTACATTATTTTAGGTGATTCCGGATATGCCCAGCGAGCGTACCTTATGACACCCATCAGTAATGCCCAGGACAACACACCAGAAGCTCTCTACAATAGCCTCCACGCAACTGCCCGCAACTCTGTTGAACGAGCAATTGGTCTCTTAAAGGGCCGTTTGAGATGCTTGCTAGTTCACAGAGTCCTAAACTATCATCCGGACAAAGTTGCAAAGATTTTAATTGCATGTAGTGTTCTACACAATATATGCAACCAGGTGGGATGGCCTGCATTTACAGTGACCGAAGACGAGAGACAAAAAGAGGCTCGAATGATTGCTGAGGTGCAGAGTGGATAACCAAAAGAGAGATATGCCGTCTTATGCAGATTTGCATGTGGGAAAGTTGCATAGGCAGAAATTAGTAAATAGGTTGTGGCGATCACGCCGAATGGTTCATTCATAATTTAGGTATTATTAAGTTTTATAATAACCTTGAATAATTTATTTCATTATCATACCATAGGTAATATTATTATAATGTTTACATATTTAATTAGGGCTAGCATAAAAATCATCAAATAAGTTTTATTATTAACTTAGGCTTAGGATAGGGATGCACCGACGAAGAATAAATGTAATTAATAATTAAAGTGTGTGTAACTTTCATATTTTATTAATATAATAATATGTAATAAAAACATACTTATTTCTAACAGTCTTTTTTTGTCACATTATCATTCATTAAACTATTCTAATAATTTATATTAAGCTGCGAGTGTTCCTAATCTCTCCGATTTTAAGTAGCTTCCGCCAAAGATTGCAACACTTCGCCCACCGTCGCCACAGTTCGAGACAGAGCCCTGTCTTTTTCAATGGGCAGCTACAACAAAGCTTGCAAGATACGAGCATTAGACTGCTGTATCTCCAGCTGCTGCTTTTCGATCCTCAGAAAGCGCTCAGCGCTCGACTGAACTCCGATTGTCGTTGAGAGGTTGGTGCGGGTGCCGCAGCAAAATGACGTGTTGTACTAGCTGCAGGCGCGACGCTGAAACAACACTACATTACAAATAAAGTGTTTTTCTTTACAACAAAAATTTTCAAAAATAGGGATATACGGAACCTTTGTATTAGAATCGAACTCCACTTCTTTACTTACTTGAAGAATCAGCATCTCTGGCAGTGGCTCCGCGCCAGGTACGACAAGGCATAGGTATTGGGTTTGGTGTTTGTGATAATGTAGCTGGTTCTTCTGAATCTGAGAGCAAAGTTCGTGGTAAACGGCTAGATGTTTCATTTGCCTGAAATGCAAATGAATAAAAAAGTAGATATTAGTTACATAATTTTTAAATCATTTTAGTATGTCGGACATTATGTTTTACAAAAATCTTACTGGAAAAAGCGAAATAGCTAAATGTGCATCTCCAGTGCCAAACCCCTCACCACCAAATTAAACCACAATTCTTTCCTCCAACTCTAATAGTTCAACTGCACCGTCCAGACCACCACCGGTTTTACGCCTAGCAGCTGCACGTGCTACAACTTTCTTTTGAACAGCACTTTTTTTGTCAGACCAATACTAATATATATAAAATAAAAAGTGGTCTCTGCCTACCCCTCCGGGAAAGAGGCGTGATTATATGTATGTATGTATGTATAAAATAAAAAAATACAATCATTTATGATTATGACTCTTTTGAGACTAGGTTTACAGATTACGGACTAGAATTACAGATTTCAACACAAATATTCTATTCTTATTTAGATTACAAAGTTAAGAAAAAAAACTTAAACAGAGCTTTTTCAACTAAGCTTATCAACTGACCTAGTTTTTTGCATTTGAAGTGTTTTTATGGCTGCTGCATGGGGTCTCTGTTAGGAATGTTAAGTATACATCATTCTGACAAATAATAATAACAGGCATAGGTACTGACATTGGTCCACTGTTTGATGTTTTAATTGTTCATCCCAGCTTGTTTAGCGTTAGGCTTAATTCTTCCCACTGGCGTCTACTTCGATCTCTGGCTTGTTGACACTTTGAAAAAATCCTTTGCAAAGTCAGGGTTTCTTTTGAGGAGTCTAACAAGGCCTCTATTTGAGCTGAAGAAGGATGAGATGAACGTTCACTGGAAATATAACAGTGTTGTTGTTTAATGACAAAGTTACAATAGCACGAATATATTAAGTAGCAAACTTACCACATGTTCACTTTTTAATCAATTATTTGGATTATTCCACGTTAAACACAGCAAAATGTAACAAAACAAAAATCCACTTGCGAAGCACTTGAAAGTTTATAAACAAACTCTGTTTTATTAGACGAAGACGAAGCATCTCTGCACATACAGCCAAACTATTTAATTTTAATAAATTCATTACTGAAACACATAACTAAAACTACTATTATTTAAAATTAAGTACTCTTATATATGTAAAACCATTTACCGACTAGCTATTGCACAGAAACTCACAAATTACACCAAAAACAAAATATCGATTAAGATCGACTAACATTTTCATCAATGTGGCCATCACTAGTGAGACGAACGAGCGTTCGAAGCTCACTTCACTTCGCATTTGTTTATGTTCTGAGAATCGATGTTTATAGAATACAAATTCAAGGTCATTGTTGTCCGGGTGTGAAGTGAGTATGAAGATCGAAGTGAGATGCGAGTTATTGTTCGGATTTTACAGAATCGACGTACTGTTCACTCTAACTTTGAAGTGTTGGGGGTTGAATGCATTCGGAAACACGGACACAGGTAGTGAGTTCCACTCTTTTGCCTTGCGCATTATGAATGAGTTTTGGCAGCGCTAAGTCCGTATTGGTGGAATATCGACCATGGATGGCATCTTGCGGTGCGTCTAGATGGCCGATGGTAGAAGGGAGCTGGCGGGATAAGGTCGTGGAGCTCTTGAGCACACTCACCGAAACTTCTGATGTCCATGGCTTATGTAGAGTTGGTCGCTGTCAAATGTGACTGTCTATCTATCTGTGTTATCTGTGTTTGAGGGTTATCTAGACTATATTATATCTACAGTCGTATCTATGTGAGGGAGGGTTTTAGTGTATTATAATTTAGGCGATGGGGTGACAGCCTGTCACTACATTAATACACAAATCTATCTGAAATGACCCTCAAAACTTGTCAGAAGTGACGCAACGACCTTTGTTTAGGTCGTTGACGCGCTGCCTACCCCATCAGGGATAAAGGCGTGATTGTATGTATGTATGTCATATCTATGTAAAATTTTATTTATCCAACCTATGTAAAGTTTTATTCCCTCACAAAACCTGTTCTCTATTTAACTGGATAAGTAAAGACAGTTTGTAGAAAATGATTTTATTGACATACCTATTTTAATATTATGCAAAGAATACAGTCTTAGAAAGAATATAATATAATGATCCATCAAAAAGGAGTTTTCAACTACGCCATTTTGTCTAAACAATAGTTTGTTAGCGTTCATTGTCAGCGAAATGTACGTGTTTCGAGAAACAAAACACGTCAGGATTTCTTTTGTTTTAAATTTTTAATAGTATTTGCCAAAGTTTTTTTTTTATTATGTACAATATTTCTAAACATGTTTTTTTATCATAAACTGACTACTTATTCGCATTTATTATATTATCTCAATTATTTATACTCGCTACACTTTTTAAACGTTTCTACAACGAAAATTTAAACTGTAGACATACTTTTTTTTTTTAAAGTGTTTGTTCAAGAAATTTTGTTAGGTACAGTGTTTATAATTAAAATAAGACACTTAAATCTAAAACCTAAGTAAGGTTTATGCGAAAAGCGAATGAGATCGTGCTCGCCACATTTTACATTGATAAATAAAAGGGCAAAAAAATTTTACTTACATCAAGATAGATTTTTTTTAGTATAACTTTGGATTTCTTCATGTTATTAAATACATTTGACAGTACATCTTTTGGTAATTGATTAAGAATATCTGATAGTATAGATTTCCATGTCCTTATACCATACACATTTGTGGTTTTTGGTAGTTTGTAAGTAGGCAAACAATCTAAGCTACGTAACCGATCATTTCTTTTTGTTTTTGTTAAAGAGTCAATGTTTTCAATTTTATCTAAAATGATTGACATATTTGTTTTATCAAAGACTGACATAATTTTACAATAATGAAACAAGCCATATTTTTTCTATGTATGTTTTATATGTACGTCCGTAACTACAAAGGCCGTAACCTATAACAGAATCAGCCAAGGCCAGATACAACATACGAAGCTTCTGGAAGGGTAGCTTATATTTAAGAATAGCTAACTTAGCGTTAATAGACCTGAGTTTATTTACCACACTTTCAATATGAGGTCCCCAATTGAAGTGTTTATCTATAATTAGGCCAAGGTATTGTATGCTGGTCTACTGACTGCAACGTTGGACACGCGCAACCGGCGGCAGTGCTTATAAAGCTTACTTCGACCTGGTAGAATTCATTATTTACTCAATACAATACATGAAAGAATCTCCATATTGCAGAGTTCTACTATTGATTGGTTCTGAACCTACGCCTTCAGCTTTATTTATAGGTAGGTATATTTTTTAGATATACACGCACAAACAAAATGTGTGCATAGCCCCTTAAAAATGTATTGTGTGTTACTTTTCATCTATTTTAGATTTCTACACAACTTTTTTCGCGTATCTTTTAAAATTTCACTTCTGTAGGTCTGCTGTAAGAATTTTTTTTTTAGAAATAAGCAGTGCCTGTTGTGTCTTTGTTTTGTATGTCCTGTTTTTATGATGTTTTTGTGTACAATAAATTGTAAATAAATAAATAATACTTTACATTTTATTTTGTTTCTGTTTGGATACCTATTAAACCCTCTATGATTTTATTCACCATGCTTGTCCTATTTCTCAATGTCTGTAGAATCTGAATAAAAAAAGGAAAAATAATACCATTAAAGTGTTGACGCTGTCCTGTATAAGTAACCGAAATCCTTTTACGCTGAGATAAAAGTGCAAACCAATTTGTCCCTCTAAGGCTAACCCGTATCGCTGTAATATATTCATAAGTTTGGCAAGTAGAGGCGGCCACTTATTCATAAGTTTGGCGAGTAGAGGCGGCCGCTAGTCGATCGGAGCTGACAGTACTAGTGTACACGGCTGGCTGTATATTACAATGTATTATATCCTTTATTGCATAAACACAAAAGAAATGTAATATAAAATCATAGTGTACAAAGGTGAACTTATCTCTATGAAGAGATTTCTTCCAGCCAACACAATGGTAGTAAGAGAAAGTGAATAAATTTAAGGGGACAAGAAAATGCAACATTAACAGATACTAATAAATCAAAATAAATACTTGCATACCTATACATATATTACATAGAATAAATACCTACCGTATATTACTATTTTAAATACATACATACAATCACGCCTTTATCCCTAATGGGGTAGGCAGAGCGTAATCGACCTAAACAAAGGTCGTTTCACCACGTCTGACAAAGTTTTAAGGGTTATTTAAGATAGATTTGTAGGTATATTGCTGTAGTGACAGGTTGTCAGCCCATCGCCTAAATTGCAATATACAAAACCCTCAGATCCCTTTGCTGTTTTTACAGCATGCCCGGGAGGAAATGCAGCTGGCACATTCTATGTTTTTCTAAATGTATTCTATAAAAAAAAATATTTTAAATAAACATACATATAATGTTTTTAATTGACTAGATCTTGTTTTATTTTAGACGCCATTTTATAGAGATTGTTAGGTTATGGTCTTTGCTTAAGCTTATTTTCAGACACGGATCGATTGATTTGATAGTCTGGATACCCACACGATAGAATATGAAAAAGATTGCATTTTTGATAATAACGCACTGATTTTACAAACATTTAAACTATAAAATTCATAAGATAAAACGTATTTATTAGTATTCTGGAAGCTGTCCCCCCATCAGCTCTGAGGGGCACTTGAGCAGGTAGTAAGCCCACTTCGCTCATCCTGGACGGCTCCCAGCAGCATTCTCGAAGATGATACGACATCAATGTGCACTTTCCAAACCCGTATCACTGCGCAATGGCAAAAAAAAAAAGGCATATTCTAACTTATATTTTTCTTAATAAATCGTTGAAAAATACGAAAGAATTGATGGTGTAATGTAACATTCATAATATGTTATGTTACATTCTTATGTTACGAACATCATTAATACTTTCGTATTTTGTCCTCATTCTTCTTCTTCTGTCGATTGGGTATCGAGTCTATCGACCCGATGAACCTGGTGTCAGAGTTTTTAAACCGCTTAGTAGCACAACTATCAGGCCTCTGACATGGTTTGAGTAACGACCACTATCAAAGACAGCGACCGGGACCGACGGCTTAACGTGCCCTCCGAAGCACGAAATCTTATTCTTTTCGGACAATCAGGTGATTCAGCCTGCAATGTCCTAACCAAACTGGGGAAAAATTCACAAAGTGATAAATTCTCAAATATCAACTTTGTGTTTCCCCCTGGGAATTGAACCCAGGACCTCCGGATCGGGAGACCATGGCACTAGCCACTAGACCACGGAGGCAGTTAAGTTTTTCCTCTATAATACATAGGTAATTCAGCGGGTCGATTGACTCTATACCAGACAGAAGAAGTTGGACTAAGAACGAAATTTAGGCTCGTATTTATAAAGCGATCTCAATATTGAAAGCAATATTAAGTTTGGATTTGACAGGACATATTGTACTAAAATTACATTTCTGATACAAACTCAAACTAGCAACCATTCTTAAGTGCAGTTAACCAATACAGGCCTTAATTACGAAATATCACCCTGACAGGCAGAATCTTAAAATAATCCACATCTTTTTTTCTGAACTACGTATCAGTTGATTTTTAGCCTTCATGCTATGGTAAGATTTTTTACATAAACATTTCAACAGAAACACTCAACTTTATTTGGTGCCCAAACAATGTGTCAATTTGAACATAAATCATCAAATTGAGTTTTTGCTGTTAAAGGAAAATCTCTGTTCAAAACTTTATGTCTTTTTCATTTTTATTTTCATTTCATGTAAATGCTGAATATTCAGAATATTTTTATTCGAGTTTTATTAATTTGGGTATTTCAGCGTCAACATTTTTCCCGCAAACTTAAACCTTTTAAAATGTACCTATATTTACATACATATAATCACGCCTTTATCCCTAATTTGGTAGGTAGAGCGTAAACTACCTATATAAAGGTCGTTCCGCTACGTCTGACAGTTTTGAGGGTTATTTAAGACAGATTTGTAGGTATATTGCTGTAGTGAGAGATTCAGCCTTTTGCTTAAATTGCAATATACAGAAACCCTCAGATCCCTTAACTGGTTTCTACAGCATTTTTTCTCTGGTCTAGCATGGGACAATTTATTGTATTTTTAAGCATTATGAAAGTTAAGTAGGGTTAGGACAATTTATTTTAAATTGATCTAGTAAACCGGAAAAGGAGTATTTTAAGGAAGTTAGATACGTGTAAAGAAAAATATCAGCAAGTACACTCAAGAGATCACGCGAATCAAGAGATGAGTTGAGTTGTCAAAAGAGCCGTACCTTATTTACAAAAACTGCTATACACGTTTGCTGTCACTGTGTATATTTTAACGTTGTTTCCTTCATTCTCAAAAAGAATCACTAAATAATTGTATATTACTAATTAATATTCAACCCCAAACAACGTATTAGTTTCGCATACAAAACAGTTTAAATATGCTTTCAGTAACAAAGTTAAACTGTTAAATATATTCACAAAGAGTTTTTATCCGCTGCCACTCACTCGCTGAAACTAAAATGGAGGCTCGTTTTAATTTACATTAATTAGCGATTGTGCCGTCCGATATCAACAAACACTCAGTCATTGTTTACACATAGTATATTTACTGGTACGGTAGAGTTTAATAGATATTGGACACAATTATAGGGTCCTTAAATGTGTATGAAACTGAACATAGGTCTAAAATACCTTATTAGAAAAGAAAATTGACAAGTGATAGATAGTTCACCTATAAGCAAGTAAGTCTTTATTGCACACAAAAAACATAAATATACAATAAAACAATTTTAACAATAATGTGCGAAAAGGCGGTCTTATCGCTTAAAGCGATCTCTACCAGACAAACTTCATTTGTATCTATACTCATATTAAAAAGGTTCTAAGATTTGTACACACAACAAAGGCAGCTTTTTACCAACAGAAAATAATTTAATGCTATACAAATACACCAAACCCTCGGCACCCTCTATTGGTTTGAACAATATGCCTCGGAAAAGACTCAGCTGAAACATTCTAAGCTTTTTAAAACTGCCAATCTAGATAAAATAATAAGAGAAGACTTTAAAATACAACCTGTATGCACAGCGTCTCCTAGCTACAACATTTAGTCCTACTAATACATACGTCTAGTCTTACATACTAAGGAAAGCTAACCTAATCCAATCCATAAAAAAACTGAACTGAGCAGCTTTCCCCAAAACGAGGTCATTCGCATTGGGAGGTGCAGTGACATGGCGGTACGACAGCTTAATCGGCTTGCCATCGGCTTGCGATCGGCTTGCGACGGCTTGCGATGGCTTGTGACGGCTTAGCCAGGCTGTTCCCAGTTCCACATCGGCATACGACGTACAACGTTGCACGGGAGTATTCTGCAGGCTTCATCATCACTACATAGTATAAAACAAAGTCGCTTTCTCTGTCCCTATATCCCTTTGTATGCTTAGATATTTAAAACTACACAACGGATTTTGATGCGGTTTCTTTAAATGGATAGAGTGATTTAAGAGAAAGGTTTATATGTATAATACATGCATAATATAGTAGAGAAACACTGATAATTTTCGTTCGAAGCTGGGGCGGGTCGCTAGTTTGTAATGAGAAAGATAGCGAGTAAGGCCCGCATTGAAAAACAAAACTTGAGTCTGACAGCTAGTTTGAATTCGTATCAGAAATGTAATTTTAGTACAAAGTGGCCTTTCAAATCCGTACTTAATATTGCTTTCAATGTTGAGATCGCTTTATAAATACGAACTAAATCCACTAACACGTAAGTTGAGAAAAAAACATAAATATTCCTACGGCGTAGTATCTACCTACACGGTGGCGTAGCAAACCAGCAAATAATATTTTTGTTGTTATACCAAAATATATGAGTAATCACTACATAGTATAAAACAAAGTCGGTTTCTCTGTCCCTATATCCCTATGTATGCATAAATCTTTAAAACTACGTAACATATTTTGATGCGGTGTCTTTTAATGGATAGAGTAATTCAAGAGGTAGGTTTAAATGTATAATAAATGCATAATATAGTAGAGAAACACTGATAATTTCCGTGCGAAGCCAGGGCGGGACGCTAGTTAAATATATTACCAAGCATATTAAAATATCGTGTAATGAAAGTAAACTGCATTATGAAATGTCCGAGTCCGAGTCAGTAATTAAACATTAACAGTAATTAACTTTATCAAAGTAAATTAATTTTCAATTTTAACAAACTAACTACTGAAATCAAGTTTCCAGTTCAGCGGACCTGGATGAATATTAATGTAATTATAATAAACTAGCTGTGCCCGCGACTTCGTACGCCCGGTTTGTATGGAAAACACGCAGTGTCGAACATACTGAAAACGCTTCTCCGCGCGTAGGAGCGGGATCTGCTAATGCGCGCGCGGAAGCGTGTTTCGCATTGTCTGATATTTGTTTTTGTATAGAAAACACGATTCCGCGCTCGAGCTAGCAAATCGTTTAAATTAGCGAAGCGTTTTCAGTATGTTCGACAGTGCGTGTTTTCCATACAAGCTGGGGTACTTACTCAATATAAGAATGGGTTCCGTGATTATTTCTAACCTAGACTGGACACCAGGTAATTAAAAAAACTCAGTAAAATAAAAAATCCCTTTAAGATCGGTTAAAAACGATCAGAGTAAAATTTTCTGCCTACTCCCTAAGACAGGTGGCGTGATTATTTGTATCGTTACTTTGAGTTTAAGTAATGCTCAGTCGAACAAAAAAAGTTCCATCGAAATTGGTTAAAAACGACCAAAATTCAATTTCCTACCTACCTCCTAAGTTTTGAGGCGTGATTATTTGTATCGTAACTTATTTGTATGATTTAAAAAAATGTTCAGTCGAATAAAAAAGTGCCATAAAAATCGGTAAAGAAACAGCGAAATTTCTATTTCCTGCCTACCCTCTAAGTCAGGTAGCGTTATTTTAGGTATCCTAAGTTGCAACCCGGGTAACACACAGTTAAATAAATAAAGTCTCATCAAAATCGGTTCCGTAGTTTTGGCGTGATGTGGTAACATACAGACAGACAGACAAAAACAAAAAAAATCTTTTTGATCTTTATATCGTTAATAATGCCTGCTGCAATTATTTTTTTGTAAAAATATTCAATGTACAGACACGACCCTTATAGAGATTTATTATGTATATGTATAGATGAAGTTACAAAATAATTTTTAGGTTAATAAGTGAGCGTCACTCTGCGACTATGAGGTTTTTTTTTACTCCTAATGGGGTAGGCAGAGCGTAATCGACCTAAACATAGGTCGTTCGCCACGTCTGTCAAAGTTTTGAGGGTTATTTAAGATAGTTTTGTAAGGTATATTGTAACAGGTTGTCAGCCCATCGCCTAAATTACAATATACTAAAGCCCTCGGATCCCTTAGCTTGTTTTTACAGCATGCCCGGGAGGAAATACAGCTGGACCTTTTTTGTTTTTCTCTTGCTCCCAGGCCAGCATGGAAGAAAACATAATGACACATTGATAAATAGTTGTGTCCGCGACTTCGTACGCCCGGTTTGTTATTTTGTTACCAAAAGGATATTTTTACGGATGTAGATCCTAGAACCACCTCCTAGAACCACCTTTAGATGTCCCAGAATACGTCCCCTGAACGAATTTACCCCCCCGGGAGCCGTGATTGCAACTATGTGGGGATACTGACATTACATTGTTACTTACTGAGAGTCTATCTGAATGTTTGCTTCAAGTAAAGTTCTCGTAAGTGCAGTGAGAGGGTTACTTTTAGGGTCGTAATTATAACGCTAACTTAAGATTGAGAGCAATATTAAGTATGAATTTGACAGACATGACATTTCTGATACGACCTTAAAGTCGCTCTCACTCTTGAGAGCTGATTATAAATACGAGTCATAGATCCTTCAAAGAGTCATTATAGGCAACAAAATTATAAAGGGGGTACTTATAGGAAAAGTTTTTTGGCCCGTATTGATAAATAGCACTTGAGACTGACGGCAAGTTTGAGTTTTATCAGTATTTCAATACAAATCGACCTGTTAAACCTAATATTAAGTATACTTAATCGCTTTATAAATAAGCCGTCGGTCCTGGTCGCTGTCTTTGATAGTGGTCGTTACTCAAACCACGCCAGAGGCCTAATACCTGTGCTCTTAGGCGTTTTGAAAAAAAAACTTTGACACCGGAGTTCATCGGGTCGTTCGACTCCAGAATCCACTTGCTAAGAATATCAACTATATCCAACTCTCCTCCAACAACTGTGTCTAAATAAAGTACTATTTCATAGTGTGTTTTATAGTTTTTTAGTCCCATTTAAATATGAAAACAAAACGATTTCACATACATAACAGGAGAATATTACTCTAGTTTGCTATTTGTTTAATAAAATGTATTGTATGCCTGAAATGTATACAATACCCATTATTTCCTGTGCCCTAAGGTTGCCTGGAAGAAATACCTACTTAGTAATAAGTCCGCCTATTTGTGCTACTAATTGTTTTTATTTACAATACAATACACAATACAAAATTCTTTATTGCACAAAGAAACACATACAACAGAAATAAAAAGGAACAAACGTGACAGAACAATATATGAGGCCTTATTGCCAAAGCAGCAATTTCCTTATTTTTCTATTTTTTAAGGTATATTCTTATTTTATCTTATTTTTAGATCTGCTGTGTTGATCAACCGCTTTCATACGATAAATACGGTAATATTAATGGAATAAAATACACTATTAGATATCGATTTACGCGTAGTAAGGTATATAATTAGTGTATAATATTGTCATTTATCATTTAAATAATTAACAGAATGAAGTCTAGATTTAATCATAATAAATTAATAAGCTACTACTTATACATACATACATACATACATAAAATCACGCCTTTATCCCTAATGGGGTAGGCAGAGCGTAAACGACCTAAACAAAGGACGTTCCGACTACTTATGTTATTACTTATACTAACTACGATAATTTGTAATATTGTTATGCGGATAGTCATCGAGACAAACCTATTACGGGTTAAGCGATGTCTTATAGATTGTTTAAGGGTCATTTATTGTAACAAAAATCTAATATAAATAAAAAAATAGTCCGCTCCGATCGGGATAAAAGCATTCAAATGTAATCTTGTCCTACGCTTATTTTTTTAATCATACATATGATAAGTAAAACATAGAATTACTTCCATGCTGGAACCTTAACTAACTATTATAAATTATAATGCTTAAAAATGCAATAAATTCTTCCATGCTGGACTGGGAGCGAGAGAAAAACATAGAATGTGAAAAACCAGCTAAGGGATCCGAGGGTTGCTGTATATTGCAATTTAGGCGATGGGCGGACAACCTGTAACTACGGCAATATACCTATCTAAATTAAATAACCCTCAAAACCTTGTCAGACGTGGCGGAACAACCTTTGAATAGGTCGTTATCGCTCTGCCTACCCTATTAGGAATAAAGGCATAATTATATGTATTTAATTTATTTATTTAATTACAACGGGTAACCCTATTACAGTAATTAATAAAATAACATTGTAACAATACTAAATAAAATATGCGATAAATTTGGTAATAAAAAAATCACAAAGGTCAAGAACATAACAATATAAAATTCAAATTAGTCAATTATAAAAAGCATTAAATTTTAGGTCAAATTTAAAGTTAACTTAGTATGTAGTCAATAACATAACAATATACAATTTCAAATTCATATTGGGAAAAACATTTCATTCATTTAAATACAACTAGATTCATCAACAGCATTGTTCGACTCACAATAAATAGTTAAAGCTTTACATAGTTTAGTCGATGAGTCATTAAAAATATCTATACAACACGAATGGTTGTGAAATAGATTAAGGTATTTCATCATCCGACAGAGAGGGGAGTTTTCACGCGAAACAGTCTGGCAACTAGGTACTGCAAAGAGACGTTTCTGACGACAGGCTCGTATCCTAGACATATATTTGTTAGGTACATGCAGCCAACACAACAGGTCATGTAGCTCGGGACAGTCTATGGCTCCATGCAACACCTTTAAAGCTGTTGTTAATTCGTCTTTTGATCGTCTCGTCTGCAACGAATTCATGCCTAATGCACACAGCAGAAACGCTGTGGGGTACAAAAATGGGTAATACCCAGCAGTACGTTTGTACAGGTACCTCAGGAAAGCCTTTTGAACTTTTTCGATCATATTTGTGTAAAGCGCTTCGTGTGGATTCCATATGCAAGAACTGCTTTCCAACTTGCTCCTTACAAGACTGTTAAATAGAAGTTTCATGACATTTGGATCGCGAAGATCACGCATGTTGCGGATAACAAAACCAAGGCGTCTAAAAGACTCCGTTGTAAGAGACTGAATATGACTGTTAAAAGTAAGACATTGGTCAAATGTCACTCCCAAGTCTTTAACATTTGTTTTTCGCACTATTACCTCCTTGCCTAACTTGTACGTAAAACACAAGGGTTGCTTCTTGCGGCCAAAGGACATGATACTACACTTTGTGGGATTCACCTGCATATTATTGTCCTTACACCACTCTAAAATGGCATCAGTATCCTGCTGTAATAGTTGGCAATATCTCTTATGATTAGACCTCTTATGATATGACTGACCTGAGAAGACATTTGGCAAACTTTATAACTTTTACAAGGTCATTTATCATAAGGAGGAAAAGCAGTGGGCCTAGTATAGAACCCTGATTAACACCAGATCTGGTATAATACGGCTTAGAGGTATAGCAAACATATTTAACAAATTGCATTCTATCTCGTAGATAGTCTGCGAATAGTTGTAGAAGTGATGGACTAAACCCAAAATTTGCCAACTTGGACAACAAAATGTCATTATCGACCCTGTCAAAGGCTTTACGAAAGTCAAAATATAAGACATCCACTTGTTCACCACGATCCATGCTATCAGATATATAATCAACCAGAATCAACAAGTTGGTATCAACAGATTTACCCGGTCTGAACCCGTGTTGTTCATTACATAATTTTAACTTTAATTGGGAGTAAAGCACATTGTGCATAAGCTTTTCAAAAACCTTAGCAGGCGTGGAGAGCACTGCGATAGGGCGATGATCGTCTACTGAAGATTTTTTTCCACATTTCGGGATAGGAGTAACTCTTGACAGCTTCCACTGGTCTGGATAAGTCCCCGTTTTATTGGCAATATTCACAATGTGCGCGAGGGGCTGGGTATGTATCTATCATTAATAACCCTCCAAACTTCATCAGATGTAGCGGGACGACCTTTGTTTAGGTCGTTTACGCTCTGCCTACCCCATTAGGGATAAAGACGTGATTAAAGAAGTAAAAAAAAAAAAAAAAAAGACGCTGCGGGCAGGGCTTAGATTGTAGACCAGCAAGCTTCGGTGACTGTCCGAGATTTAGCGGTTAAATGGTCGAGTCGTAGGTTCAAGCTATGCCCGCGGCCAATTTTGAATGATCTTTTAGTTTTTATTACATTATATTTTACTCTACTATAAAAAACAATTAGTGAAAAGAAACGAAAAACTTTAAAAGAATAGTAGGTGATATTTGGGTGTCGTTTTTTTTTTAGAATTGAGTTTGCTCTTGACTCTAGAAACTAGCGAGCTCACCCAGATGCCTGTTAAGGCACTGGCAATCTCACGCACCGACCGAACACAGCAAGCTGTTTGGCACCGGACTCCGGTGAGAAAATGGTCGCGAGCCAGGCGGAGCCTACCACCACGCCAGCATCTAATTTTATGTCAGTTAGGTTCAAAATCTATCAAGGTACCCAGCACAAATATATATGTAATATAAGGTTTAGAGCGATAATGGGTAACACATTAAGTATTATTATTATTTAACAATTTATTGAAAGAAAGAAAGAAAGAAAATACATTTATTTTAGACACAAAACAGGTTACAATGTGTCACAAGGTAGAAAACAAGAAATAACATAATATTTTTGTGACTAAAAATGGTCTTCACTCAGCTTATGTTACAAGCAGCGTGGTAAACTCCTTGTAGCGCTGGTCTTCCGTGAAGCCAAAACTAACAACTTAAATCTAGATTTGTGTTTATACAGCAAACTGCAAAAAACAAAGACGAAACATAAAAATCAAAATCTTATGAAACATAAATAAAGTCTTAGTAGCTAAATTATTATAATAATAATATTCTTTGAAGAAAATAAAATAAAATTTTAAAACTTGTACATTTAGTAGAGTAGTATATTGACTGTGTGAAACTAACAATTAGTGGATGGGAGAATTAATTACAGGTGCCGATCCTCAGCACTGAGGGACCGATAAAAAAGAAGAAGATACACCATTGCTATAAGTACGACCCAATACGGCTGCTTGTGGAACTGTTTTTTGGAGAAGAAGAAGATGTTTTTTTAGAGAGTTTTAAAATATGAAGAGTGATTTGACATTTCTTATGGTTGGTGGTAGATTATTCCAACATTTAGACACTCGCCAAATACAGTATGTGCGTAACTGAGTTTATATAAAATAAGAGAATCACATAACTTAACGCGAAGATCTAAATTTAAAAAATTGCGTACGATTTGATTTCGAAATGTAGTAAACCGTCCATTAAAATTCCTAAGTTTCTGGCTTCTGGCACACGAAGTAAAGGATTTGTACCTATAGTCACAACTGGATTAAAAGAAATAATATTGTCAATCTGATTACTGGAACATTTGCATATTGCACACATAATCATACATAGGACACAAATATAAAAAAACTATAGCACAACAGGTACAGCTTGTCTCTAAAAAGAAATCTCTTCCAGCTAGTAGGTAATATCTGTTGAAGAGCTTTAAAGCTCTGTTCGCATCGGATCTCTTATTTACCTACACTTGTAGTGTTGTTGTTGTCTCGTGAACTCTGTTTTCTTAGTTCCATGTACGTAGTATTATAGTTACTCTGGGTTCCATGTTGTGTTTTGTTTGTAACAATCTCTGTGGAAGGAAATTCTACTGAAATCTTACCCTCAGGGCATGTTACGCACTTTGGTTAATTAGATGCGATGGATTATAAGCTGTAAATTTTCCTTGCAATACTGTAATTATTCTGAAACCATTTTTTTATTGAAATGGTAGACCTCTGGAGCGATTTAGACCTAAATTCTTCTCAGAGACGATCTATGCACTATAAGACAATACGGGGTGTAAGAGACAGCGTCCCGCTAACTGATAGGGGTTGCTCAGTCAACAAAACTGAACAACTATCAGCAGGATTTTTTTCAGGAAGTAAAAAAAATATTTTGCTTTTCCTTACAAATTGTCCGATTGATGTTTGTATGAGAAGGTAATTTTTTTTCATCTCCTGAAAGTTTTCCTGGTGAAAGATATTCAGTTTCGTTGACTGAACAACCCTTCTCAGTTTGCGGGACGCTGTCCATTACACCCGGTATATAGACACACTTATAAGTTATATGCATCCCTTACAAGATAAGCAGAGCCTAACCAACATAGCGCATATCGCCAGGTTTTCGAAGTTATTTGCACCTACACGAAATTCAAATGCAGCAGCAAAAACATGATTATCATCATCAATCATTGACCCAAGCCTCACACATTGACCTATTAATGCAGTCGGTGTAATAGCTTCGTTCAATGCTTATCACGTAATGCCTGTTCATCTGGCATTATTGCTGCCACTTTCCAGCACATGAATACATGGGGAAAATGGAATATCGGAATCGAGGGGTAGCTGAGTCCATGTTTCTGCACAACTAATGCCCGTATTTATAATCAGCTCTCAAGAGCGACAGCAAGTTTGAGTTTGTATCAGAAATGTTATTTCAGTACAAAACGGTCTGTCAAATCCATACTTAGGGCCGTACTTGTAATCAGCTCTGAGTGACAGCAAGTATGAGTTCGTATCTAAAATGTCCTTTCAGTACAAACTGGCGAATCCATACTTAATATTGCTCTCAAGGTTGAGTTCGCTTTAAAAATACGAGCCTTAATATTGCTCTCAATCTCGGGATTGCTTTATAAATACGAGTAAATGAATCAGTTTTTTTAGCAGTCTGTATGAAAATTGATAAGAAAAGTTTATTTTTATGGCCGGAGTTACCTGTATGTTGTTACCTCTTTCTGGACAAACTATAAATACCAGTGAATGGTGAAGGTCTCCGTGTAAGGAAATTCCGGGATTGGATTGGTTGAAATCTGTCACTACAGTGTATGTTGTGTCTTTTTTCTTTGTGTTTGTATTTTTTTACATCTTTTATTGTGTAGAATTAATAGTCAAATAAATAAATACAGTCTTTGCCAGACGTAGCTAAAAACAATTGTAATAGGCCGTTGAAGATCCATCTAGTAAACATATACATATATATAATCACGCCTTTATCCCTAATGGGGTAGGCAGAACGTAAGCGACCTAAACAAAGGTCGTTCCGCCCCGTCTGATAAAGTTTTGAGTGTTTTCTATACATACATATAATAAATCTCTAGAAGGGTCGTGTCTGTACATTGAATATTTTACGAAAAAAATAATTGCAGCAGGCATTATTAACGATATAAAGACCACATCTTTTTTTTTTGTCTGTCTGTCTGTATGTTACCACATCACGCCAAAACTACTGAACTGATTTCAATGGGACTATTTTTATTCAACCCAGTGTTACCCGGGTTGCAACTTAGGATACCTAAAATCACGCCACCTCACTTAGAGTGTAGGCAGGAAATTCGAATTTGGCTGTTTTTAACCGATTTAATCGAACTTTATTTATTCGACTGATTGTTATCTAGGAAATAATCACGCCACCTGAGTTGGGGGGTAAGGAGGAAATTACATTTTGATTGTTTCTTACTCGATGTGAATTTTTTTTTATTCAGCTGAGTGTTACCTCACCTAAAACTTTATAGATATACGTAAAAACTACGCCACCTGACATAGAGAGTAGACAGAATATTGAATCCTGTTTTTAAAAAAAATCTCATTAGAATACAGTAAGTCACATTACGCACACAAGTATCGTGATATACACGTGTTAGTCTTAGCTTATGCGATTCGTTATGACACAAATAACTAAGAGAAAATAGATTAAAACGATCACCGAGACAATGGGCAACCCGACCCCGACGGCCTTTGGCGCCATAAACGTAAAGAACGGAGTGATCTATTCCTGCTTAAATTGTTGTCCCTTTCTGTTCCCACATGATAGAAAAAGTCGTGTATAGACTTTTTTGCTTCTAACAATTGGCTCAATTATGAAATTAAATCGAACGAGGGGATCGCCAACCTGCTGATAATACAACCGCGGCTGAGTGACCAGGGACCCCATGAGATCGGCGAAGTCGCGCTTTTCAACGCGGTAAAAACTCATAAGTTTATCAGAAGTATTTGTGTTCCCAAGAAAAATCTCACCGCGATCTAAAAATATCGCCAAATCCTACAGCGACATCTGTAAATTCACGGTATAGAGATATTTTTATGCATTTACAGCAAAGACCATGAAAACCTAATCAAAACTTGAGCACTTATTGGATTATAAATGCATTTATAAATTTGACAGGTCCGCCACTGGCCACTAGATAACATTATATTAAATTAAAAACAAAAAAATGCATCGCTGTTTAATATCATAACCACCACGTACGGAGTCGCGGGCATAGCTAGTAATACAAATCTATTATAAATAACCCTACTACTGCTGTAGTAACTGGTTGTCAGACCATCGCCTAAATTACAATACACTAATAACCCTCGGATTAGGAAATGCAGCTGGCACATTCTATGCTTTTCTTTCGCTCCCAGGCCAGCATAGAAGAAAACATAAATCTACTGAGTATCTAGAATGTAGATTTACTATACTAAAATTTTCGTTATAAATCTATTTCCTCAACCCGTTCTATAGTAGTTTCAACAAAATCGAAGGAAATTATCTCGTTTTGGATAATCGATTTGCAAATGGTTTCTTTGTTCCTCTCAACATGCAAAGAGGAATTGTCTGCCACAAAGAATGGATAAAAACTGTCTAAAAGCAACGAGCTAAAAGCGAGACTTTGCAATATAAATTACATCTGGAGCTGGTTATTAATTTCCTGTATTTATTGCAGAACGCCGGTTGCACCTGTGCTCCGTATTTTCGAATCGCCTGAGGAATAAATAAAAATAAAAAAGGTATGTGGGAAAATAAATATAATGGCGGAGAAAAAGCGTAGTCAATTTGTATTAAAATGAACTTACTCGTAGCTACTATATTCATTAATAAATACAACTTATTGCAGAATTGCTGAGCGTAGTTTATCAGTCGTTTAAGTAACTGCCTCCGTGGTCTAATGGTCAGGGCCATAGGCTTACGATCCGGATACATCCTGGGTTCGATTCCCGGGGGGGAACACAATGTTGGTATTTATCAATTTATCACTCTGTTAGATTTTCCCCAGTTTGGTTAGGACAATGCATGCTGAGTCCACCTGATTGTAAGAAAGAAAATGGATTCCGTGGTTCGGAGGGCACGTTAAGCTGTCGGTAATGGTCACTGTTTCTAATACTGGACGATACAGGTCGATGTTGCTCCACGTCCGTAGGAACTACCCTAAAACCCTACACGTGACCCCGGGTGTTGCTAAACGTGCAACAAAACCGTCTGCTGCACTGTCCTCTGGACCTCGCAGCAAATAATACATACATACAAACATATAATCACGCCTTTATCCCTAATAGGGTAGGCAGAACGTAAACGACCTAAATAAAAGGTCGTCCCGCCACGTCTGACAAAATTTTTAGGGTTATTTAAGATAGATTTGTAGGTATATTGATGCAGTGACAGGTTATCAGCCCATCGCCTAAATTGCAATATATAGAAACCCTCGGATCCCTTAGCTGGTTTTTACAGCATGTCCAGGGGGAAAAGCAGCTGGCACATTCCATGTTTTTCTCTCGCTCCCAGTCCAGCATGGAAGAATAATGCCATACGATAATAAATAAATTTCAGTGAAAAAGGAAGTGCAATTGTAGTAGAACAGCATATCGAGTCTGGAGCTTTATCAACAGCTAGAAACTCAATGTAAGCACCGTAGTGATACCATCCTATACCAAATCATGTTACCCGTATAAAGTTGGTAGCGCATCAACACAGCCTTTAGCTATATAACGGCGGTAGTAAAGCCGCGGCACAAGTTCGGTAAGCCTGAAAATCAATTTCAACTTGTTTACAGAGAGCCGAATAGACTGACTGGCCGTTGCTATGTGGAAATAGACAGGCGCTTTAGACTAGTCGTTGCTCTATAGAGCGGTAGAAAAGGCTCTTCAAGCTGAAATGTATGAATGAAACTCTTCAAACTAACTGCCTCCGTGGTCTAGTGGTCAGAGCCATGGGCTTACGATCCAGAGATCCTGGGTTCGATTCCCAGGGGGGGGGAAAGAAAGTTGATATTTGTTAATTTATGACTATGAGGTTTTCCCCAGTTTGGTTAGGACATTGCAGGTTGAATCACCGGAGGGCACGTTAAGCCGCCGGTCCTGGTCGCTGTCTTTGATCGTCGTTACTCAAATCATGTCATAGGCCTAATAGCTGTGCTACTAGGCGGTTTGAAAACTCTGACATCAGGGTTCTTCGGGTCGTTGTTCGACTCAAAAATCCACTCGCTAAGAAGACTGAATTGAATGCCTTTCTTATTCCGATTTTAAACGCTTTAAAATGCAACTTTTTGACACTGGTTGGTTTTAAATTAATATGACACCGTTGAAAACGAAGTTGAAGAGAAAATAAGATCTCATTGCTTTTAAGCATTTAGGCATATTTTGTTTTCTGACCTTAATATAGAAAACCTACAAAACTATCTTAAAATAGCCCTCAAAACGTTGTCAGACGTGGCGGAACGACTTTTGATTAGGTCGTATGCGCTCTGCCTACCCCATTAGGGATAAAAGCGAGATTATATGTATGTATGTATATAGAAAACAGATAAAAAGGTTAGAGTAATAATAACATTCAAATTAGTCTTAAAAGCATCCCGGTGTCAAACCAAGATAAATATTCTTCAGTAGGGATATGATGCGCATTGTAGACCTCGATATGTCTACATGCGTTGCATATTTCACTATGATTAATGCTTATCTTTCTTCCATGCTAATCTGGGAGTGAGTGAAAAACATAGAATGTGTCAGCTGCAATGCCGTAAAAACCAGCTAAGGGATCTGAGGATTTCTGTATATTGCAATTTAGGCGATGGGCTGACAACCTGTCAGTACAGCAATATACCTATAAATCTACTACTTGAACGGTGAAAAATGAGTAAGTATGTTCGGCGTAAATAAAAGTCTTTGAAATAGTAGCAAGGCTTAAGTGGAATGCAAAAAAGGTATCGGCTATTACAGCTTCTTCAATGTCGGAATATATATATGTCGGAGTACGCAACAGTAGCGCCACACTTGGCCGGGTCGGCCGGTTGAAGAACTGATTTTGACAACTTAGTTTTCGTTCACAAATCAAACCATAGACAATAATCTTTTCTTTTTCTTTTATTGGTTGCGTCAAGTATCCGAACTTGGGCGTAGTCGATACGTGGCTGGCAAGTACCACTGTTGGGCCATGTTGGTGTTACTAAATGTCAGATTGTCGACTTATGTTGGTACTGTGTTGGGCATTAAGTTCTGCCAACCTTACGACGTTAGCGTGGAAGAAAATCGCAACGTGACGGCATTCAATTTGCGACCGCCGAACTGTCAAGTTGGTTAGCCAGCCCCGTGTCGAATTCGCCGCGTAACCAAACTGCAATCCGTTTGCATCTCGATTATCGTTCGTGATTTTCTAACTTTTGTAATTGCTGGCAAATAATAAAAGCCTGATCAACGTAAAGCACTTTTTATTTCTGGATCTACGCCATGATGGAGCCCCAGGGGCACAATGTTCCGACATCAGAAGTGCGATCAGAAGACCCCGCTCAACGTGCAACGGAAAACGACCCAACGTGTTCTGAAAATAACGATGCACCAGCCGCTGCAAATAACGCTGCACCACCTGCAATTAACATCGAAGCAGACGATAGAAGATGGCAGTTACTTTTGGAACAACAGAACCGGAATTTCATGACCCTTGTACAAGCTATGAAGACACCTGCAACCAGTGAGCTTCGTCTGCCAGATTTTGACCCTGACAAACGAGATGTCGACGCACGTGCATGGATATCAACGGCAGACCTCTGCATCAGCGAACAGCATCAACAAGGTACGCAACTTATGGTGGCTTTGAGTCGTGCGTTAAAAGGGCATGCCTCCACGTGGTTTTCGACAATTTCATACCCTGGGATGAATTGGTACGAATTTAAAGAGCTTTTTAAAGCGAGATACGACTGCCCTGAAACTGTTGCTTCATTTTTAATTAACCTAAATGAAAGCAAGCCTAAAGAAAATGAGTGCGTTGCTGCATATGCTGCTTCCCTTATGACGTCGCTTATGGCCAGATGGAAAAATCTACCTACCGAAGAGCTTGCTATAGCTACTGTCCTCGCACATTTGTCACGTTTTGATCGACGTATTCAGCGACTTTCGTTTACAACAGAAGTCAAGACACGCAATCAACTGCAACAAGAATTGAAGGCAGTATCATTCTTCAAACGTAAAGCCAATGTGAATGACCTTGATGTGCCGGATACCAAAAAGAACCGCAGCTCTTTCCCAGCAACTCTTGTGAAGTGCTACTACTGTGGGAAGATGGGACACAAAGCTACAATGTGTCAGTCACGAAGGAGGGACAATATGAAGAGGAGAGATGAGCACCCTAGACCTCAACTGGGCAACAATGACAACAGCAAGCCGAACCAGCCTCGCCCTGCGACAGTCACCTGCTACCACTGCCATGGGAGCGGCCACTACGCGTCGAGCTGTCCGAAACGGCGCAGCCAGGATGGGACCAGTGGAGCCGGTGCCTCCAGCGTGAAGAGGGTGAACCTGTGCGTCAGGAGCGCGCCGACTGGGACCATGCGTATAGCTGGTGAGCCTTATTCATTTCATTTTGACTCTGGAGCTGAATGTTCCCTTGTAAAAGAGACTGTATCATATAGACTTAACGGACGACGAATCAATGATACGGTGACTCTGATTGGTTTAGGTTTGACTCCTGTTTATTCCACGACACAAATACTGACTGTTGTAGAGATTGACAACATCAATTTAGAAATTTTACTGCATGTTCTACTTGACCAGTATTTGCAACATAACATCGTGGTAGGTCATGAGATATTACTGTTAGGTTTGGCTGCAAATATGACTGCCACGCAGTTAAGGTTCACTAGGAATCAGATGGTTCAGTTGTGCCATGTTCCACCAACAGACCAAGGGATTAATTCGGACATTGTTGACACAGATGTCTCACCTGAGTACAAAGGTCAGTTACTTGATTTGTTGAAATCTTTTGAGCAGTCTTTTACAAGCGGTGTACCAATGAGATGCGCGGATACTGAACCCATGGAGATTCGCCTGAAGGATCCACACAAAACTGTCAACCGGCGACCATATCGGCTAAGCACACAAGAGCGACAGGTCGTTCGGGAGAAGGTAAGCGAGCTTCTGGATGCAGGTATAGTTCGCCCTAGCTCGTCACCATACGCAAGCCCAATTCTCCTAGTCAAGAAGAAAGATGGTTCTGACAGGCTATGCGTCGATTATCGCGAACTTAATGACAACACTATACCTGACAGATTCCCGCTACCTCTCATCTCTGATCAAATTGCAAGGTTGCACGGAGGTATGTACTTCTCCACTTTGGATCTCGCATCGGGTTTTCATCAGATCCCAGTTGCAGCTGATTCCATCGAACGCACTGCGTTCGTGACACCAGACGGTCAGTACGAGTATCTTACGATGCCGTTTGGCCTGAAGAATGCACCGGCGGTTTTCCAGCGCGCAATTATAAAAGCTCTCGGGGATCTGGTGAACACTTATGTTGTGGTGTATATGGACGACGTGCTTATTGTTGCCAGCACTGTGGAGGAAGCGCTCGAGCGACTGAACACCGTACTGAAAGTCCTTACTGAAAAGGGGTTTTCTCTAAATATGAAAAAGTGCAAGTTCCTCAAGCAGAAGGTAGAGTATTTGGGATTTGAGGTATGCCAAGGTGAGATACGCCCTAACCAGCGAAAGGTGGAAGCCCTTACTGCCCTGCCACCACCGGAGACCGTGACACAGTTACGCCAATTCATTGGCTTAGCTTCATACTTTAGGCAGTTTGTGCCCCAGTTCTCGCAGGTAATGGCCCCACTCTACGCACTTACCTCAAGGTCAAATAATGGAAAGCTTGCCTGGAATGATGAACATGAAGCTATAAGACAACAGATAATCGCTGCACTCACTAGTGAACCGGTATTGCTGATTTTCGATCCAGATCTCGACACGGAACTGCATACCGATGCAAGTGCGATCGGGTACGGCGCAGTTCTAATGCAGAGAAAGGCAGGTAAGTTGCATGCTGTTGCCTACTATAGTAAGCGTACGACGGCCGCTGAATCGCGGTACCATTCCTATGAACTGGAGACGCTAGCCGTCGTCAACGCAATTAGGCACTTCAGGCATTTCCTTCACGGACGTAAATTTACTGTCGTAACCGACTGCAGTTCACTTCAATCGACCCGAAAGAAGTTGGATCTGGCACCGCGTGTTCATAGATGGTGGGCATTTTTACAGAGTTTTGACTTTGAAATTGTGCACCGAGGAGGAAAACACATGCCTCATGCAGACTTTTTATCCAGGAACCCTATCTCCTGTGAAGAGGTAAGTCACAAGCCTACGAATAAAGTGGAACTAAAGCGGATCAACTTGACCGAACTGACCGGCAACTGGCTTCTAGCTGAGCAACAGAAGGACGCCGAGATTTCTAAGCTGGTAACGGACCTTAACGAGAACAAGCTTTCTGACGACGTTGCGAAAACGTACGAATTACGCTCAGGGCTTCTGTACCGGAAGGTACAGCGTAACGGTAAGACTCGCTGCTTGCCTATTATACCCCGTTCCCTTAGGTGGTCCATCATTAACGGTGTACACGAGAGTCTGATGCACTTAGGATGGGAGAAAACGCTAGAGAAGGCGTTTGAACTTTACTGGTTCGAACACATGACGAAGTATGTAAGGCGATTCGTTGAGAATTGCGTCACATGCAGAATCTCAAAGTCGAATTCTGGTAAAGTTCAAGCAGCCATGCACCCTATTCCAAAAGTTGCTATTCCATGGCACACTGTGCATGTTGATGCAACAGGAAAACTCAGCGGGAAGAACGACAAGAAGGAGTACGTATTTGTTCTAGTCGACGCCTTCACAAAGTACGTATTGCTGTACCATACTTTGAATATAGACACTGCCAGCAGCATCAGGGCCATAAAGCAGAGCGTTTCGCTTTTTGGTGCTCCTACGAGACTTATTGCAGACCAAGGGCGATGCTTCGCGAGCAGAGACTTTAAAGAGTACTGTGAGTCTGTAAACATCAAATTACACCTTATTGCAACTGGAAGCTCTAGGGCCAACGGCCAGGTTGAGCGCATTATGAGCACTCTCAAAAACATGCTGACCGCTGCGGAAACCGGCAGCCGCTCATGGCAGGATGCGTTACCCGACGTGCAGCTCGCTCTAAATTGCACTCAAAATCGAGTGACTAAGGCAAGTCCACTGGAGATGCTCATAGGCAAGGTTGCCAGGCCGCTAGAGGTGATGCTCGCTGACGATGAAGAACCTGTAACAGACTTAGAACAGGTAAGAGCTGAAGCGGTTAAAAACATGACTGACAGCGCAGGTTATGATAAAAGACGTTTTGACAGCAGCAAAGCCCGAGTCCAGCCGTTCTCTGTTGGAGATTTTGTCCTGCTTCAGAACGAGGAACGCAACCAGACTAAGCTTGACCCCAAGTACAAAGGACCATTTAAGGTTATTGAGGTTTTGGAAGGTGACCGGTACGTACTGAAAGCTTTGAACAGCAATCGTACGTACAAATACGCGCATGACCGTCTACGGAAAATGCCGGATGGTATTTGTGAAATTGACGATATTGACAGTGACGACCATGACTCTGACAAGTAGTGGTATTTAGAATAGGCTATGGAACAATAATTTTCTTTTGACATGTATAGTGATTTTTTTTTTTTAATTTTATTTGTTTACTGAGGAGGACTTAATCAGACGCCTGAGAGCGGTTGTCTTGAATGGGCCGAAATCAGACGCCACTTTGTGGTTGTCTTGAACGGTCGCTATCAGACGCTGCACAGAGTAGAGGTTGTCTTGAAAAGTCAGTGACACGATCAGACGCTGTGAAGGCTGTCTTGAAGTGTGTAATGTGGTATAAGGTGTAGCTGTCTTGACGTATTCCATCAGACGCAAGTAATTGGGGATGTCTAGAAGAATGCTATCAGACGCTCTCGAGAGACTTTTATGAACCATGTGTTGCTTCAAACTCTGAGATTAATGCTTAGTAGATTACTGTTTCATAGCCAAGCAAACATTTGTAATCAATTGAAATTTTGTTTTCCCAGTAAACGCTTAGCATAATTTAGAATAATTTTGAACAGTTGCTTCATGGAGTAGTTTTGATTACTTCTTTTTGTACACCTTTGTAAATAGTGAGCTTTGCATTTATTGCTTTTCGAGCTAACCCTTACTTTTGTCAGGTTGACCGAGCAAGAGTTGTGCTACTGCTTTGAACTTTATTTTCAGGTACCCCACACGAGGACGTGTGAAACGTCAAGATGGCCGTGTCGGAGTACGCAACAGTAGCGCCACACTTGGCCGGGTCGGCCGGTTGAAGAACTGATTTTGACAACTTAGTTTTCGTTCACAAATCAATCCATAGACAATAATCTTTTCTTTTTCTTTTATTGGTTGCGTCAAGTATCCGAACTTGGGCGTAGTCGATACGTGGCTGGCAAGTACCACTGTTGGGCCATGTTGGTGTTACTAAATGTCAGATTGTCGACTTATGTTGGTACTGTGTTGGGCATTAAGTTCTGCCAACCTTACGACGTTAGCGTGGAAGAAAATCGCAACGTGACGGCATTCAATTTGCGACCGCCGAACTGTCAAGTTGGTTAGCCAGCCCCGTGTCGAATTCGCCGCGTAACCAAACTGCAATCCGTTTGCATCTCGATTATCGTTCGTGATTTTCTAACTTTTGTAATTGCTGGCAAATAATAAAAGCCTGATCAACGTAAAGCACTTTTTATTTCTGGATCTACGCCATGATGGAGCCCCAGGGGCACAATGTTCCGACATATACTTCTATAGTCGGAATATTTTTAAATAAGTGATAATCTTACATTTTTAGAAATAAAGCCAATAGACGTTTCAAAAAATTCAATTTAAGTTTGTTTACGTTCAAGTGCAAGTATCTACACACAAATTGGTTTTGATATAATTGGATATTCATATTTTTCCCTAAAGCTATTTAGTAATTTTGCTTTACCTGTCCCTCGCACAAAGTGGAGGTAAAAGATAGTTTACCGAAAGAGCGAGCGCAGCTATAAATATATTTATTTCAATATCCGAACATAGAATAAAGAAAATTATAGATAGGACGCGTAAAGGAAAAATATCTCCAAAGTGAGAGCAGACTGAAAAGCTTCTTTTAGGTAAACTCGCTCCATGCAATCTTGACCAAGTCAAGTATAACTCATTTGGTTATCAACAGAAACATTTTTTTTTACGACAAATTATAAGTTGAATTCGAGGAATGTTGAATTCCATTAATGATGAATTACACGAATGTTAAACGACCCTGGTCCAAAGTTCGTAGATTAAAAAAAAATGTAGTGTTTAAATCGTATCACTACTGGGAAAAGGCCTCCCCTTTATGTCTCCAGGCGTCTCTATTTGCATATTCAACATTACACAAAAATATTAAGGTAGTAAATATTTTTGCTGCGCGTTGAGAAAAGTGTTCGGAAAGATGTAAGCGCTTCGTTTTGCTTTTAATTTGACATAACTTTCAGGAACTTCAATTCTATTACAACGCGTCTCCCCTTCACAATTTTTGTAATCAAATACGCGAGCTTTGAGACAGCATTGCATAGCTCTTGGATTCCCGAGCAAAATGGAAATAGCTGTACTTTTGTTTGGAAATTTCTGTCCCGCGAGGAACGGAGGAACTTGCCAACGAAATGCTAACACAATGGAAAACTCATCTGTCGATAGTCCTCACTTCCGAATAACTTCTTTGAGAACTTTGCGGAAGTGTTACTGGGACAATTATAAAGTTTCTTTTTGTTTAATATAAGTAGCAGTTATACAGATCTTAAATCCTGCCAATTTAGATAAGCTATGAAAAGGTTTCCCTACCGGAGTTTGGTGCCATGTGTTGACTCTTCCAGTGTGCCTTAGAACAGAAATAAAATATCTGTCCATCCGAACATCGCACCCAGATCCCTTTGTCATAAATTATTCCAGAACCATATCCGTTTAGTTTACTTAGGGACATGATATCTATCCGTTTAGCAAGTTAACATATTCTGTTGCATCGAGAGGAGACCGGGACTAACTCGCTCCCAGGCGTGCCATATCGATACTATACATAGCAACTTACCTTACTGCTATCACTATCGAATAAACTATTCCTAAAACAGGAACAGTTTATGCAATACATGCAATACTTACAAGCTGTCCAACTCGTGTTAGGAAAAAACAATATATATATATATTCTTTATTGTATTAAAAATTTACACATACAGTTGAACTTAAAACTAGGACACAACAGGCGAGCTTATCTATACAAGAGATCTCTTTCAGCCAACCTAGTGGGGATGAAAGAAGGGAAAAACACGGGAACAGATACAATAACTAAAATTAGAAAATCTGAAACATCAAAGAGAGGTCATAAAATGCTCTTTGAGTCTCTTTTTGAAAATGAAAACTGAAGGACTGTCTTGAGTGGTTTAGGAAGTTTATTCCATAGTTGGATAGCCCGGACAGTAAAAGAATTGAAGAACTTTGTGTTTGAAACCAGGACACTCAAGCACCTTTGTGATACAAGCGCGCCTGGACCGGGGATCAGAAGGTAACAAACGGAATCGGGAACGGAGATATTCAGGAGAGGTAGGGTCATTAAGGATCTTGTAAAGGACAATACAATCTCGCAGTTGAAAGCAGCCTAATTAGGTATTTTTAAGGTGACCTGAATAGTTTCAAACGCTCCATCAGATGGCTCTAGCTGTACATGAACTGTCGAAGTTTTGGGTACGTTCACACGATCGCCATGCATTTTAAATATTTTTCTAGCTGAACATGAACTGTCAAAGTTCGACCGCCATGCATTATAAATATTTTTTTACGTGAAATTAAGATTTTTTTGGCAGAATTAGCGCCGGCTATCAAAGAAATAAACAGTTTATTGTATTGTTTTACGTTTTTTTTCCAAAAACGTTAAAAAAGTCGTATGTTATAAATTTTATACTGAGCTGTCTGAACGCCGCCCTAATTAAACTGACATAAGCATGACATTGACAGCTCATCTTTTAAAAAAACACCTATCGGCAATATAAAGAATCTTACCACTTATGTCATTCTGAAAAGCCCTAATTGTAAAAGAATTATGACAATGTCTTGTTAATATGACATTTGTAAAGACAACGAAACTAAACAACTATCAGTAAGTTTATTTTTAAGAAGTGATAATTAAAATACAGCTTTTTCATGCAAATTATCAGATCGAGTTGGTGTTTTTTAGTAAGGTATCTTTTTAATTTCCTGTCAGAATTTTCTGGTAAAAGTTGTTTCATTGACTAAGCAACCCCTATCAATTTGCAGGATGCTGTCCCTTACACCCAGTATAATGTATCGATGGGGTTACCCTTATCAAGCAAAAAGAAAAATATAACGAAAAATCCTGAAACCCTGAACATTAACCGGGTCATTTGGTGGAATTTATGTAATTTGGCCGACTTCGGCTCCAACCGAGATAAGGCTGAAAAGGCAATTTTTACTACTTACGAGAAAATGTATCGTTGCAATAGGATATTCGGACGAAACCGCAGAATACTATATACATAGTTTATAGTCCACTGCCTACATTGCATTATAATCCAATCCAAATTGTATTATAGTCTACTGCCTACATTATTTTTATTTCATGCTGGACTGGGAGCGAAAGAAAAACATTGAAAGTTCCAGCTGCATTTCTTCCCCGGCATGCTGTAAAATCAGCTAAGGGCTCCGAGGGTTTCTGCATATTGCAATTTAGGAGAAGCGTGATTAGACATACATACACAAAACCACGCCTCTATCCCAAATGGGGTAGGCAGAGCGTAAACAACAAAAAAGAGAAATCGGTATATTATTAATCGTGCTCGGTCTAGTATGAAAGCAAAATTGTTATTTCTCTACTAAAATACCAATTTTACATTTTCATAAGATGTTTAGTTTACTCATTTTACAAATTGCATTTATCGAATAGCTAGAGGCAACTTGGAGTTTACTGATCGTTTTTGAGCGTATACCGGTAACACATTTCACATTTAATACCTTTGCCGATAATCTACATACAGCTGGGATAGTCTTTAAACAGGGTGTTACGTACATATATATAGTCACGCCTTTATCCCTAATGGGGTAGGCAGAGCGTAAACGGTGTAATAATAACTAACTACCGAGTAGTTATGGTTTTGATCGAAGTTTCTTGAATGTGCCGTATCAATATTATACATTGCATCTTAAGAAACCCTTTGGGAGTAATCTACATACAATGGGAAATACTTATTAATACTTATTTCCATGCTAGGCTGGTATAGAAAAACATAGAATGCTGAAACAGAGTGGTTCAGTATAGTGATGTGTTGAATGTGTCTACCTACTTCGTAAGAGATACAAACGTGACTATACGTGTGTACGTAAACGGGAAAAGTTCACGTTACTTGCGATATTGCTGTTGCGGACAAAATGCGGCTGCGGCGCGCCCTAGCGGCAAATTTTGTTATGAGATACTTGACAATCCAACATAGTTATATTGCTCATATTAATTAAATATTTATTTGAAACTATAGATTCGTGGTTTTTAGGGTTCCGTAATCGACTAGGAACAATTGAGGTGACGCTACTAGACAAGTGATCATAGCTCGTTGCAGTAAAAGGAAGAAAAATTGCCGTTGGTGGCCGTTTTTCGCAATATTTCTTCCTGTTACTACAACCAATCTCTAATTTATAGTGTTCTAAATTATCTTAATTACTATAAATCGATTCTTTTGGACTGGTATTTTGATTTACTGCGTCTTTAGCTTTGATAAACAATTCTTCTTTTGTCGAGTGGGTATCGAGTCTATCGACCTGATGAACCCTGGTATCAGAGTTTTTAAACCGCCTAGTAGCACAACTATCAGTCCTCTGACATGGTTTGAGTAACGACCACTATCAAAGACAGCGACCAGGACCGACGGCTTAACGTGCCCTCCGAAGCATGAAATCTTTTTCTTTTTCGGACAATTATGTGATTCAGCCTGCAATGTCCTAACCAAACTGGGGAAAATTTCACAAAGTGATAAATTCTCAAATATAAACTTTGTGTTTCCCCCCTGGGAATCGAACCCAGGACCTCCGGATCAGGAGTCCATGGCAATAGCCACTAGACCACGGAGGCAGTTAAACAATAAACAAAGGTCTTTAGTGAATTATGATTTTTATACAAATGAGGGCGCCACTTGGCTAGTATTGTCATCTTAACTATGTGCATATTATGCATGTCAGTACGTCCAATGAATAGGTACCTTTTTTGTTTTTGCACCTTCTTTGTATGTGGGTAAAAGTGGAAAATGGATAAGTCGCAAAAAAAAGAATATACGAGACAAATATCGTCACCTAAAATATGAATTACTGTAAGGGACAAAACACTACTTTTCAGGGGAGCCAAAAAACGATTCAATAAAACGAAAAACTTGTATAGCTTCTAAATCTTAAAAGGTACAGAAATGGTTTGTTTAGCAAAGTTTCATAAAACTTCATGCTATTTTATATTTTTTATAAATAATTTAGCTAACCCTTATAGTTTCAAAGATAGATTGTCCGTTACGTTATTTTTTTTTCAAAAATTGTCTCTTACACTAATGTTTTTTTGGAACTCAAGTAACGAAACGAAGTTCAAATAATGTAAGTTATAAAAAAGAAAAATCAAAATATTGTAAGTTGTAAGGATACCTAATCGTCATAATGTAAGAGACACCATGTATTCTCTCTTGGACTTAACTATTCGTCTTGGTCAAATCAATTTTATACCTAAAGCGAACATCTTAAGGTTGATTTTACGCCTTCTAATACGGGAACTAGAATAGCACAAAACGAGCGGTTGGGATGACCCATCCTTACGCAGCGCAAAGCAATACAAGGAAGAATGGCGGAAGATCTTTTGGGACCTATGTACCAGTGGTGTACCCTAGGACTACAACAACAAAACCACCAACCATACACGTGGGCAGCTTTTATCGATTTGATTTTAGTAATAGTAAATTAAAATTTTATTAGTATCAGGGATCAGATAGGGCAATAAAAAACTATGGTGAAAATTCTAACATCTGCGCATTTTGAGAATAGAGGCCCACAAATTCAATTTAGTTATCAATGATGCTGGTAGGTATAGTACGCTAATTGATTAATACTGCTTCTAAACAGGTCACAGCATTGATAGCCAAATTGAATTTGTGGGCCTCTATTCACAAAATAAGCAGACATTAGAATTTTCACCCTAGTTTTTACAAGATTATTATACTTATCATATAAATCAAAGAATCGCAAAATTATTTTATATTGGTATCTTAGGGGTAGGGCTATTGAGCAAGTGTGCAAAATTTTGAGGGTATGTGTATCTATGTGTTCTCGTATTTTTTTGGTCAAGGGATTATTTATCTTGAGATAAAACTTTTGTATATAAAGTTAATATTTTAAGTTACGATTTCTTTGCATGTTGAATTAATTTTTGACAAATGATTGAATTAAAAACATGATTCCTGTAAGTAGACTTTTTATTTGTTCACTTATCAAAATCACATAAATTACTATTCAAGGAAAAGGTTTGCATTGTGAAAATAAGTTGAGAAAAAAAAATGATGACGTCGATTATGAGATGAGGTTATTCCAATTAAATCACGTTGTCATCAGCTGATTTACAAACACAGCATACTATAAAAGCATTATGAATACTTCTTAAATTAAATCCACGCAATTAGACCGTATATTTCTAGATTAAAATAAACTAACAAGTTTTCATATTGCTTTTATTGTATGCTGTGTTTGTGAATCGACTGTTGATAGTAGAAATACCTCACATGATCGATTTATTGATTTAAATCTATTTTTTGATACAACTTATTTATAGCACAATGAGAACTTTGCTCTTGTATTTTTTAATCAGTTTTTTCACGTTAACTCTAAAATTATGAGTAAGTAATCCTACATGTTTATAACACAATTAGGACATTTAAAGGGTTCATAAAAACAAATGCGTATGTATTGAAAATCACTCAAACTATACGTAGTGGATTTATACCCAGGAATAGCTAAGAATTAGAATAATGTTTTTTTTTTTGTTTTTTAAATATATATAGGCGAGCATTTGTCCGCCATCTCACCTGGTGGAAAGTGACGATACGGACTATGTTGAAGCATACTCACCTATGTAGTGCCTATTCACTCTCACCTTGAAAAGGACCAGGTTATATTGTTCCTGAAACAGATCCGCCGGCAGGGAGTTCCACTCCTTAGCCGTTCGCATTAAGAATGTGGAAGCGAACCGCTTCGTGCGAATTTGTGGTATATCCACGACATAAGGGTGGAACCCCTGTCCACGCCTCATGCTCCGGAGATGGAAAGGGGAGGGGGGTATAAGGTCATGAAGTGCTAACGCGCACTCCCCGAAATGTATCCTGTAAAATACCGACATGCACGCCACTCTGCGACGGTGCTCAAGGTTCTGTAGTTTTGCCTCAACCAGTGCTGAGTCTCCAATGAGCTTCTTAGCACGTTTCTCGATTGAGTCTAAGGCAGCCAGCTGGTATTTAGCTGAACCGTCCCAAAGGTGGCAGCAGTACTCCATACACGATCGGACTTGAGCTGTGTACAACTGCAATAGCTGTCCCGGTGTGAAGTATCGCCTCACCTTCGAGAGGATACCAAGTTTTTTGGCAGCTGTTGTGGCCAGAGACTCAATGTAACGTCCAAAGTTCAAGTCGGACGTAAGGCTCATACCAAGAAGCTCAAGATGGTCAGAAATCGGTACGGATACATCCCGGAAAGTTGGAGCCAGGTTAAAAGGACTCCGTTTTTTCGAGAATAGACACGCCTGGGTTTTGGATGCGTTGAACTTGACGAGATTGGCATCGCGCCACTCGGATATCACCCTTAGCGATGAGTTCAGACGATCCACTATGGACTCCCGACAAGACTCTGGATTGTTTCACTGTTGGCCCTTGCACTGGACAGATATCTGTCAACAACCGTGCTGTCATCAGCGTACCCAAAGGTATCGGGTGTCAACATGTCGTTGATATGCAGCAGGAATAAGGTTGCAGACAAGACAGAACCTTGAGGAACTCCGGCATCAATAGCCTGTTGTCCGGAGGAGCAGCCTTCTAAGACCACTTGTATGGATCGTTCACTCAAGAAGTCCGAAATCCAGTTGCAAAGGCCAGCAGGTAACCCGTAGGCGGGAAGCTTGCCAGTAAGGCTAGCGTGCCAGACCCTGTCAAAGGCCTTGGAGATATCCAGAGACACGGCAAGTGCTTCACCATGTCTCTCGATAGCCTCGCTCCATAAGTGAGTGGCATGCACGAGGAGGTCCCCCGTCGATCGCCCTCGGCGGAAGCCGTATTGGTGATCGTTAAGGAGATCATTATCCTCAAGGTATGCCAGGAGCCGATTATTCAGTACACGCTCCATAATCTTGCAGAGTATAGAGGTTACCGATATGGGTCTATAGTTGGCAGGGTCTGCTCGACTACCTTTTTTGGGTACAGGTTGCACATTTGCAAGCTTCCACGATTTGGGAACAACACCAGTCTCAAGTGAGAGGCGGTACAGGCGTGTCAACACCGGAGACAACTCAGGCGCACAGTTACGCAGGACGATTGCAGGGATACCGTCAGGGCCACTTGCTTTATTCACGTCTAGATTTCGCATGGTTTTAACGACCTCTTTTTGCCGGATGCGTACGGCTGCCATAGAGCAGTCGACACGAGGTAACGGGGTGGTATTTTACCTGCGGCGTCGAGACGCGAACTTTCCGCAAAATAGGAGGCAAAAAGATTGGCTTTCTCCTCCGCAGTATGAGCAAGCGACCCATCAGGTCTCTGCAGAGGCGGTAAAGATGGCTGGCAGAAATTGGTTTCCACTGCTTTCGTAAGCGACCAGAATGCTTTACTGCCAGCTGGATAGGAAACAAGCTTAGCGCCTACTCGGCCTATGTGGGCGAATCGTGCCCTGCGTAATTCCTTTTTGCTTAACTTGGTGGCTTTGTTGTAGTTTTTCTTCAGATCGCGAGTATTCGGAGCTTTGCGTGCACGAGCATCAGCCCAAGTAAGGAATGCCGACTGTTTCTGCGATTCCGCGCAGTTACAGTCGGTATGAAACCACGGGCGAGCTTTGCTACCGGTAGGAACATCAGAGAACGGTATGAAATACTCCATACCCTGACGTATGACTTCTGTAATAGCATCCGCGCAGCTCGACGATTCGCCTGAAGAAAAATAGTCCTGCCAAGGATACGAAGCAAAGAAGTGGCGCATCTCATCCCATTCTGCTGACCTGTATCGCCACACCCGTCTTTTACCACAAGGACCCTGATCGGGTGGTGAATACACTGATACAGATTTCACCAGACAGTGATCTGAGGTGCCCAATGGGGCAGAAACAGACACAGAGTATCGGTCTGGATCGGTAGTCAGCAGAAGGTCTAAGCAGTTGGCTGTATGAGACTCAATATCCGGGACCCTTGTTGCACAGCTGACAAGTTGGGAGAGATTTAGCGACAATGCAAATTTGCGCGCCTCTCGCCCATCATGATCGGTCTCTAGGTATGGGAACAACCACTTTTTATGATGAGCGTTGAAATCCCCCAGGATGACTAGCTGCGCTGCCGGGTATCTCTGCAGAGCTTCATCAGCACCTTCACTGAGGTGTTCAAACAGTTTGGTTGTCTCCGTGTCTCCACTATGCGAGCGATAGACGCAAGCATACACATTTTGAGCTACACCAGTATCGACCAGTACCCACAATACGGAAAAACTTGGTGCCTCAAGGTTCTTGAGACGTTTGATGCAAATGTCATTGCGAGCGTACACACAGACTCCGGCACGAGGTAGAAACCTGTGTTCTAGTGTGTAGCCGGGATAGCTAAGGTACGCCGCGTCAGCCGGACAATTGATCTGCGTCTCAGTGAGGAACAGCAGATGCGGTTTTTCAGTCTCAAGATGGTGATGGACGGGGTTGAGATTTGAGTGCAAGCCTCGAATATTTGAGAGGTGCACTTTAAGGTTAAATGTACAATTATTGACACTCATTTAAGTCATGGGAAGTATTTACTTTGGTTTACCTCAAAAGACCTATGGTCGGTAATGGTATAAATCCACTATTAAGACAGTGGCCGACAGCAGCAAACTAAGTGTCGTTCCGACACTGCTCGTTGGTATGGATTTCTATAAAATACTTCATTGTGACGTATGGTCGGACCACTCATCGTCTGCTGTATGTTAGTGTCGGACATACCAGCATACAAAGTGTCGCAGCTTCACGTTATACAATAAATAAAGTGGCTGTTATATCAAAATTGTCTATAACTTCACATATTAAAGTGTCCGTTACATTAAAATTGTTTGATAAATAATTCTAATGTAACGAACATTTTTAATTGCATTGTTACTTACAGTAAATTTTCCAAATTGAACTAGATTAGAATGATTTTAAAATTAACTGTAACAGACGCATTCGTAAAATATGAGAACCTTTGTTTACGTAAGGGACATATTATTACTTTAATATGTACTTACAGTATATTTTCGACAAATAAATACTGTTTTACATCAATCCTTATTTTTCTTACATCTTCAGACTGTATCTTACATTAAATTTAGAGGTATTGTTCTTCAAAATTAAATGCTGTAAAGGACATCATTTTCCAAGATATCAAAATTTTATATATACCATTCGATAAAGCGGTAAATTTGCAGTCGAACCATATATAAAACTCATTTTCGACCAAATGTCCCTTACGGTAATTCATATTTCAGGTGACGATATTACGTCTCCACGGGAAAACTCTGCAGGCGGAAAGCTAGTAGAAAATCAACTGTGAAGCTAAGTAATTTAGCCCACCTACCTCCACGGCTGTTTTCGTTCGCAAATCCGTCCTAATTCGACACTCGACTCCCAATCAAGTTGTCAATAAGATTCCTTATCCAATAGGAGATCTCATCAGATCTCATCTCGATGTTCTCGCCAAATTAAACTGGAACACTTTAATCAAGTCCAGTGTCTGTAGAGATGTAGGAACGGATTATAAACCTTCGCTTTAGAGTTGTTACAATTTGTTTCGAAATATAGGGCGTTTGTGTAAACTTGTCTTAAACAAGACACAGGCTTCGAAATTTTGTTTGTTTTTATATGATTTTATTGTTGCATTTGACCCATGTGTAGGTATAGAATACAAAATTGTTGTAGATAAAGAATAGAAACAAAGTTTTGAAAGGTTTACTCCATTTAAATTTTATTGTATCATATTTTTTTACCTTTCTGTTCTTCTCTATATATCATTTTGGAAGAAAAAACTAAACTAAAAGATTATAAATACACGTAAATATATTTTTTTGTATAACGATTGTTGTAATACGGTAAAACCTTCTTTGCTTTACGGGGTAAAAATTGTTGATACCGATGCGATGAAGTTTCAGGGGATAGCAAAGCTTCAAAACACCCTTTGATAAAAGCTTCCAGTGAAAGGGTGCTACTAAATTCTCGCAAGTAGAGCTATCTCTACTTCTGAGAATTTAGTTCAAACGCAAGATTATTCAGTTTCTGAAACTGTTTCACCAAGTAAGAGCTTTTTATGTCAGTGTGAAATTGTCTATACATTCAAATTCAAAAATTCAATTTCAAATTCTTTATTTTGCTTATAAAGGCATTTTTACAAACCATGCAAAATACATTATAATTAGAAAGCATAAGTAAATACATTTTTAATAGTACAAATTTAAAATAAAATATAATCAACATAAAACATATAAATATAATTAACATACATATAATCACGCCTTTATCCCGAATGGGGTAGGCAGAGCGTAAACGATCTAAACAAAAGTTCGTTCCGCCACGTCTGACAAAGTTTTGATGGTTACTTTTGATATATATGTGGGTATATTGCTGTATTGACAGGTTCAACAACAATTCGTTTATATCTTATTTTATTTCTGTGCATCGAGAGGTTAATTAAAAAGCTGTGTAGCAAGAAAATATTTCTTGCTAATCTCATTAAATGGCATTCAAAGATAGCAGGTTCAAGACCTTCTCACATTCAATTTTCTTATTTCTCGTAATTAGTTTGGAAACAAAACAGAAGAACCCGATGGTGTAGTGGATTGGGCCGCTGCCTCCTGTGCAGGAGGTCATAGTTCGAGTCCCACCACGTACCAATGTGTTTTTCGGTTTTCAAAGTTAATACGTTTATTCGGCGCTTTTTGCATGCTTCGGAAGGCACGTTGAACCATTGGCCTCGGGCAATATTGTTCAATACTGTAAATCATAGTTGTTAAGCCATGTCAGAGGCCAGTGCTAAGCATTGGCGGTTTGAAAACTCTGTTAACTGGGTTGGTCACGAATATGCCAATTGCCTAATCTAGGATTAGGTCTGGTTTCTCTTCTGGGTTGCGGAGGTCAGATGGCAGTCGCTCTGTGTAAAAACAAGTACCCTCGTTCAGTCACTTTAATCAGGTAGCCGACCCGCCCGTGAGATACGAGATAAGGCTAGGGAGATAAGTTTGGAAACAAAACAATCTGTAAGTTAGCAAAATATACTCAAAAATGAAGTCAGAACTAACTGTTGATTTAAAAAGCTCTACTTTCCTTTTGCTTAATTTTACGAAACAGTGTAGTCGAGTCCGGAAAATATTTCCTTTTAAACCTACTACGAAACAACTGTGTACGACATCGTGTTTAACATAAAGCTATTTGCAGCATGTAAAATGAGGTCAGCTCGGAATTTGATTTTCACGGAATTCTGGCTAATAAAGTACAGTTAGCAACACAAGTTATAATAAGAAAAGCGTGAAATGCCTTTATGATGAGTGTTGAAAAACACGAAACGCATCGTTTCTTTGTTGACCTCTGTTTTGTCTTCATTTAGACTCTTTAGTTGCGGAAGATGTGTCCGCACACCGACCATATTCCGTTCCGTTCCAACAAGCTTAGTTCACAAGAGCAAAGCACTCGCAAACAAGTAATGAAATAATAATAGTTCTCCCAACTGATTTGAGATGACAGCGGTCAATCTCCTAAAGATCAACCATTTGAGCGGGACTAAGGCTCGTATTTATAACGCGATATCAAGGTTGAGAGCAATTATGATTAAATATGGATTTGACAGGTCTTTTTTACTGAAATTACATTTTTGATACGAACTCAAACTCGCTGGCAATCTCATCTTACTTTTCGGACAATCAGGTGATCAGCCTGCAATTTCCTAACCAAAAGCTAAAGTCGTGATCTTCCATCCAGAATTGAAACCCAGTACCTCAGGATAGAGAGCCCATGGCTCAGATCATTAGACCACGGAGGCAGCAACACAGTCAGCAACAGGCAGTATAATCTCCTGTGAAACAAGTGTGTCGTCGTCTTTGATTGGATCTGCGGTAATTTGTTTGCCAAATGGAATTCATTTTGCCGCGGAAAATCTCCAACGTGACTGACATGGAAATCCGACGGCAAAAATTTGTTTTTTCTTTATGTAAGCTTTCAAAGCCACCCTCTTGCTTTGACGCTATGTTTTCAAAGAGAATTTGGGAAAGGTATATTTGTGACTTCTTTGTTGTGTGTTGTTGTTTAACTTTATTAAATAACGAGAATATATTGCGCTTTTTTCAAGTTTTATTGTTGGCATATATAAGTTAATATTACAAGACAAGTTAAACCAGAGCCATTCAGAAACGACCCTGATTCAACAGATTTTGGTAATGAAATATTTTTTATGAAATTTTGTTAATAAAATTTGACTAACGACCTTCCTTGGCATCACGGCAGGCAGGGATACTTTTGGTATAGCGGGCCATATTCTAGTTTAAGGGTTTTTTAGCGTTTTTTCTGAAGTCTGATTTGTAAATAACTTGTAACATTGTTTTCTTATCTAAAAATAACGGAAAACCTTCCTCTTTGTATTCGAATTTCAATTGAATTAAATAAATGTCAAACTTGGAGAAGTAATCACAAATACACAACTCTCGCAGATGGCATCTTTGTTTGAAAGTTTTCAGTTTTAAGAACAGTTTGGAGGAGTTAGGGGTGAAGTTCCCCGGCTGGCACACCTGGTAGGGCATTTACGACCTAGCCGTCTGCTGGGGTAGTAGATACTGCTCCCGGGTAAGATGACATCCTGAAACGGTAGATGTGTGGGCAGTTTGATATGGACAGAATAGAGTGGTCAAAGTTATTTGTTAAATTGTTGCAGAAATTTGATTTTAATTTAATTTAAATGTAACAATTATGACATAATTTTGACACATTTTGATGTTTACTTACCTAAAGTATAAAAAAAATGTTTATACTACTGATCACTAAAAACTTTGTTTTACAAGTGTAAAGAGTGATTACATAAATACACCATAACATTATCGAAGACTTCTGTGGTGATGCTTCCCCTTCTGCCACTTCTGACTATGTACTCGTAACTAATCATTTCTAACCTAAATATTATCATTTCGTATCTTCCCATTTCTCGTTTCCATCAGTCTCAGTGGGATGATGTCCCGCCGTCGTAAACCAGCCAGACTTTTATTGCCCCTGATACTAGAATAGAGGCTCTAACACATCGGACAGACGGATCAACGCCTGTCTCATAACTTGAGATAAAATGGCGGATGTAGCAATATTTGACACATATTTCTGTATCACACAAATATAAGTTGGCTTTATGGGATTCCTTCGTAGATTGAGCCTGTATTGTCCTAAACAAAATGGACCAATCTCAGAAAGTGAACCCTCGAGTGACAGATCGAGAGCCATGAACCGTAACAGTCGACTTGCTGCACTGCTTCTGCTTGGCTTACTTTACCAGAACCTACATCACTTTAAGAATTAAAAACTTATCATCCTCCTTAGTCTTACTGGGATGATATCCCGACTTCGTAAGCCAGGTGGATTTTTATTAGAGATAAAACGGCGGATGCAGCAATATTCGACACATATTTTTGTGTCAAAGAAGCAAACCAGTGGGTCTGATTCATTTGAAGTAGAATTACACCTTAATATTTTTAACGATGTCGTGAAATGCTTAATAGGATATTTGATTTTCGCATATATTTATTCGCATATATATATTCCATGCTGCACTGGGAGCGAAAGAAAAACATAGTGTGCCAGCTGCATTTCCTCCCGGGCATGCTGTAAAAACCAGCTAAGGGATCCGAGGGTTTCAGTATATCCAGGGTTCATCTGGTCGATAGACTCGATATCCACTCGACAGAAGAAGAAGTATATTGTAATTTAGACGATGGGCTGACAACCTGTCACTACAGCAATATACCTACAAATCTTTCTTAAATAACCCCCAAAACTGTCAGAAGTGGCGGAATGACCTTTGTTTAGGTCATTTACGCTCTGCCTACTCCATTAGGGATAAGGGCGTGATTATATGTATGATTTTCGCAAATAGTAGGACAATTTAACAAAGCAATTCGAACTGCAGTTCTGTCGGTCCACCATAAATCGCACTATCGTTGGTCGCCGATCCAAACAAACTTTATATTTTTATAATATCAGAGTGCAATTAACTTCGGAATTAGATTCTGTTTATGACAAGTGACTCGAGTTCGTAGAATTCAAATTTCCTCTATACTTCTTAGATTATTTTCCAATAATTTTATTTCACAGACTGAAATACAAGAAAATGCTATTAGCTAGAAAATACGTTAACATTTCTGACATCAAATTAATTTCCTTTTTTCTTTGTTAACAACAAATCCGTTTCAAGTTTTCCTGCTAATAACTCTGTTGCGTCTTATTTTTATTTTTTTTTGATTATTCATTCTATTATGAACACTTAATTCTAAATCTAAAATAAAGTCTTGTTTAACAGTCTTTCGATATAATAGCCGAAATTAACATATTATTCGCTGTTATATTTCAACACCTTAGAACAGTTTCTATAATGAAATATGTAACTCAATAGTTTAACAATACCTTCCTACTAAATTACTTTCAAGAGTCGCCTATACTCCGTTTTTTTAACGTTGCGTTATCGATACCAACTTGTTTTGCAGCCACTTTTTGCTTTCTGCTTTTTTTATAACAAATTTATCGCCTTAGATTCTGAAATTTGAAGCTCTGCTAAATTGCAAAGAAAAAGCAGTTTAATGGCCGTGAAACAAGTTGGTACTGATAACTCAACGTTAAAAATACGAACTATACATAAAATTGAGTGAATATTAATTGACGTCGCCTACGCAGAGCCACCTTATCGTACAAAAAATGTACCCAAGTGTCTGAAAGTAGCAAATTAATTGGTATCGAAATACATACATATAATCACGCCTTTATCCCTAATGGGGTAGGCAGAGCGTAAACGACCTAAACAAAGATCGTCCCGCCACGTCTGACAAAGTTTTGAGTTTTATTTAAGATTGATTTGTAGGTATATTGCTGAAGTGACATGTTGTCAGCAAATCGCCTAAATTGCAGTATACATAAACCCTCGGATCCCTTAGCTGGTTTTTACAGCATACCCGGGAGGAAATGCAGCTGGCACATTCTATGTTTTTCTCTCGATCCCAGGCCAGCATGGAAGATCGAAATAACCTTTTCTCATTTGTCCCAGCAATATCTAAGCAATTTCAATTTCTGACCTTTGAATTTTAAAAGTATATTTATTTCTCTTCGGTGCATTTAATCAAGTCAATTTCATTTCAGATTCTTATGTAGTCAAAGTTTAACTTCATTATTAAATTGGTTTACTTATTGCGTATCCCTTACAAGCTGAAAAAGGAATACCTACTTAACCTACCTAACCTACTTACCGACCCATACTATTTTCTAATATTGTAAAATAGTATGGGTCGGTACTTTGGTTATCATATCAGAAATATCATCTTGTATGACACATACAATACAATATACTTTATTGCACAAAAACACAGAAATTACAAATTGTTTACTTCTATGCTGGACTGGGAGTAAGAGAAAAACATAGACTGTCCCGGCTGCATTTCCTCCCGAGCATGCTGTAAAAAGCAGCTAAGGAATCCGAGGGTTTCAGTACATTGCAATTTAGGCGATGGGCTGACAACCTGTCACTACAGCAGTATACGTACAAATCGACCTTAAATATCCCTCAAAAGTTTGTCACACGAGGCGGAACGACCATTGTTTAGGTCGTTTACGCTTTGCCTACCCCATTAGGGATAAAAACATGATTATATGTATGTATGTATATTATGACAGTTCATACAAGTTGAATGCTATTTATTATTGATTAGCGACCCGTCCCGGCTTCGCACGGAAATTATCAGTGTTTCTCTACCATAGTATGCATGTATTATACATATAAACCTTCCTCTTGAATCACTCTATTCATTCAAAGAAACCGCATTAAAATCCGTTGCGTAGTTTTAAAGATTTATGCATACATAGGGATATGGGGACAGAGAAAGCGACTTTGTTTTATACTATGTAGTGATATGCAAGAAATACATTTTATATTAAGCTGTTAGATATTTTTAAGGCATCCCAAGTATATCTACAATAATATTAGCAGTTACCTACCTACGTAGATGTTTAACGATGCTTAACTCTTATCGAGAGTTGAAAGAAAACTAACAAAGTTCTTAAATAAAGTACCAATACCAGTAACTTTACAACTTTCCCCCAAGTTATAAGAATTTCAAAAGCATTACACTCGGGTCGTGACTTTTCATTTCTTTTGAGGTCTAGATACACGAACTGCAGATATTATACTATAGCAGTTCCAAGACAGTGCTGAGGTGCAGTTGACTGCATTCGAATTGCTTAACGATGTGGAATACCAGACATCTCGTACTAGTTTCAGCTTAACCCTAGTTATTGACATAATAGTCATAGATATGGGAGATCGAATATTTATATTTTCATATTTTGAGCTTGTTCCTTGGCAATGGTATACATGTTTTTTTAAAGAAGTAACTAACACTGAAGAAGAAGGCTTCGAAAAAGGTGGCGTGATGAGATGGATATCTTTGAGAAAAACTGGACGAAATTTGAGGATTAACGCTGGAGACGGTGACTCTACATACAGCAGACTATTCACAATAATACTGCTTTGGGCCAGGGCACTCAGGGTCGTATTTCTAAAGAGATCTCAAGATTGAGAGCAATATTAAGTATGGATTTGACAGGCCATTTTGTACTGAAATTATATTTCTGATTCCAATTCAAACTAGCTGTCATTCTCAAGTGCTAATTATAAATACGGGCCTGACTCTCTCAGCTAAACTGTTCCACCTTTCAACTACTTTGATCTCCCATATGACAGTTGCGGTGCAGTCACCTGCAGTTCATCTGTCTTGACCCTTAACCCCTTGTCTGCTAAAAGGGATTTCACGATAAATCACCAAGAACCGTATTTAACATGTTCACTTATGCGCTGGGTGACTGCTACATGATTTATGAACCTAGATGAATTTACTTTAAAATTTTGTATTCCATTTTAAAATACAAACTCCTTTATTTCATGCAAGGGGTAACAAGAACAGATTTTAGTTTGCAAAATATTTTCCATCTTAAATTCGCGGAACAGAAGGTAAAGCGACTTTTATTATGTTAAAAATATGAAGGATTTCTTCTCATTAGCGAGTGGACTCTCGTGGTGAACAAAGACCCGAAGGACCCAGGTGTCAAAGTTTTCAAACCGCCTAGTAGCACAGCTATTAGGCCTCTGTCATGGTTTGAGTAACGACCACTATCAAAGACAGCGACCGGGACCGACAGCTTACCATGCCCTCGGATTATTTTTTCTTTTGGGAAGTACGGAATAATTTTTCTTTTCGGACAATCAGGTGATTCAGCTTGCAATATCCTAACCATACTGGGGAAAAAATTACAAAGTGAAAAATTTACAAATATCTTTTTGGAAATCGAACCCAGGACCTCCGGATCGTAAGCCCATGGCTCTGACTACTAGACCACGGAGGCAGTCTTATTTTTGACGCTCCTGTAGTTGACATACGAAAATTTTATAGTTCCCTTTTATTGACGTAAAATGTCCATAAAAACAGGAGCTTTCAGCTTTATTGCTTTGCTGAACTCTAAAAAACCTAATATTACTAAAATTTTGCTTCCTGGCTGGACTGGGAGCGACAGAATAACGTAGAATGTGCCAGTTGCATCTCCTCCCGGGCATGCTGTAAAAACCGGCTAAGGGATTCGAGGGTATATTGTAATTTAGGCGATGGGCTGACAACCTGTCACTACAGCAATATCCAGTTCTATCTTAAACAACCCTCAAAACTTGTCAGACGTGGCAGAACGACCTTTGTTTGGGTTGTTCACGCTCTGCCTACCCCATTAGGGATACAGGCGTGATTGTATGTATGTTCTAAAATTTAATTGAAATATCTTCCCGTACATTTAATATTAGGTATTTGAGTAAATACTTTACCTTTTTTCATTTTTAATGGGTGTGGTGTGGAATTAAAATTATAAAGCAGGGGCCCAAAAATAAGGCTTCATCAAATTAAGTACGTTCAACAAAATTTTATATGCCTAAAATTATTTCAAACTAAGATAAATGCATGAAAGTTTCCCCTACATACATACATACATATAGTCACGCTTTTATCTCTAATGGGGTAGGCAAAGCGTAAAGGACCCAAACAAAGGTCGTTCCGCCACGTCTGAAAAAGTTTTGAGGGTTATTTAAGACAGATTTGTAGGTATATTGATGTAGTGACAGGTTGTCAGCCCATCGGCTTAATTGCAATATACTAAAACCCTCGGATCCCTTAGCTGACTTTTACAGCATGCCTGGGAGGAAATGCAGCTGGCACATTCTATTTTTTTCTTTCGCTCCCAGTCCAGCATGGAAGATTATCGCTTCCAGTCCAGCATGGAAGGTAGTTTCCCCTACATACCTAAATCCCAGTAAATCTCACTGTGTCACACAGAATCCAACTACCTAGAACCTAGGCTGAGTAATGCCACGTGCCAGATTTCCTGGAACAGAGTAACCCGCAACAAACAGTCCCTGACGCAGAGTTTTCTCGGAAAACTGTGGGTTGCGATGCGACCGCTTCTAGTTAGCTTATTGCGGACAATTAGTGAATTTCCCGAACATGAAATATATTTTCTTGGGGTAAAAAGTACATACATACATATAATTACGCCTCTATCCATAACGGGGTACGCAGAGCATAAACGACCTAAACAAAAGTGGTTCCGCCACGTCTGACAAAGTTTTGAGGATTATTTAAGATATATTTGTAGGTATATTGCTGTAGTGACAGGTTGTCAGCCCATCGCCTAAATTGCAATATACAGAAACCCTCTTATCCCTAAGCTGGTTTTTACAGCATGCCCGGGAGGAGATGCAGCTGGCACATTCTATGATTTTCTCTGGCTCCCAGTCCAGCATGGAAGTTATGCATGGGGTAAAAAGTAATGTATGCTAACTATGGTTTGTCCTAGTTAGCTTATTGTGGATAATGAGTGATTTTCCCGAATGTATAATATATTTTCTCTGGGTAAAACTTTATGTTATGTTAATGCTGATTGTTAAAAGTAGACTGATAAAAAGTCTAAATTCCAAGTTAACTATGGATACAGATTGACCTGAACCAAAAATAGATGAATAACTCTCGTCCAGTTCGAAATTTTTGCGAAGAAGAAATGAGAAATCCATTTTCCGAATTTTGACCACAACAGGAGCGAGAGCTGGAGATATCCTCAGCAAATAAACGTATCAGCAGCGTGACAAACGTGCAATCATGTCCGCCGCTGCCCCAATTTGCCGGACATTCAGCTGCCGCAAGCACTCGTACATTTTGATTGTGTTGCTCAAAAATGAACTACAAGAAATAAGTGCAGTGAGAAATGAACTACTTTAAAAGTAGCTTATGTCTATCTCCAGATTATCATTTATTGTCATGCCTCATGTCTCGTCACTGCCTCCGTGGTCTAGTGGCTAGTGCCATGGACTCCTGATCCGGAGGTCCTGGGTTCGATTCCCAGGGGAGAAACACAAATTTGATATTTGAAAATTTATCACTTTGTGAATTTTTCCCCAGTTTGGTTAGGATATTGCAGGCTGAATCACCTGATTGTCCGAAAAAGAAAAAGATTTCGTGCTTTGGAGGGTACGTTAAGCCGTCGGTCCCGGTCGCTGTCTTTGATATTGGTCGTTACTCAAACCAAGTTAGAGGCCTGATAGTTGTGCTCCTAGGCGGTTTAAAAACTCTGACACCAGGGTTCATCAGGTCGATAGACTCGATACCCACTCGACAGAAGAAGAAGAATCTATCGTCATCTCCGCCGCTGCCCTAAGTTGCCGGCATTGTACAGCCCCACAAACGCTGTACATTCTGATTATATTACTCAAAAATAAACTACGATATACAATGAGGAATGTAGGTACAATGTAATAATTATTTATTCTATAGTAATACTGCTCCACTGACAAGTGCCCAGCTCCTAAGGCGTATCCTGCCGGTAGATAAGCAAGCCGATATCAAGATATGCAACCATCGCCCGTAGTGCCCTAGAAATATCGTTCAAATGGCGTGACGGTTACGTCCGTTGCCGTGACAAAAATGCAAGTTGGAATTAAAAAAGCAAATTTTGATTTTGTTGCTCAAAAACTAACTACAAGAAATGCACTACCTTAGATCAAATTATTTACGATCTACACCTACGAATAGGTACTGTTTAATGTGAAATAACTATACATTCTCCTAGCTCTACATAGGTACTAGGGAAATGTTTCGTTCTAATTTCTAAGGTGTGTGACGTATATATTCAAATATATTTTAATATACTAAAAACTCAGTGTACAAACTATTTTATGGATACGAAATGCCGCATTAAAATCCTACCTAAAGGACCTAAAGTAAAGTTAAACCCAAACTCAAATTCGAAACCCAATTCTGTTTGGAAACGGATTTGTGCTTTGGCATGTATTTTCAGGTAGCGACGGACCGTGTAAGCTTTCCGTCACACCCTGTATAGCTGCCCATGCCCATTGATAGAAGCTGACTGGGATTTACTAGATTTTAGTCGAAATTCAAACAAACTACAATAGATTATTACTTTAGAAGTCGAAAAAGAGCAATATATAGTCGAGTAAATTTGGAACTCCAAGACGCAGTCAAGGCTTTTCAATGTAAACGAGACCATATATTGCGATTTCGGCTGAGGCTAGTATAGTACTTATCTTTAATTTTTCGAGAAAATCATCAAATTTGCTATTCCTCCATAATATTTTCACATTTTAAATTTGCATGACATTTTTGACAGGTATTTCATTCAATTCATTCATTCATTATTTTTTTTTAATTTTCGCTTTCTGCCTTTAATTTATTATTGTGAACTTAAAAACCTCTAATCCTTACTAGTGTATACTATAAAGAGTTCGCGTAACGGTCATTGTTGTCGTTTGGAAAATTTGCTGGCGTTTGCGAATTTGAGGATCGGAAAAGTGTATGTAGGTTTTGTTTTATTTTTTAATAATGAAGCTTTTTCAGAGCAAATGGGAGAAAATATTTTTAATACATAACAATAAACAAAAAAATTTGCGCATTTACGTTCGAAATGAAATCTCGAGCTGTGACAGTACCTACTATTATATTTACCAGGTGTAAGGGACAGCGTTATGCAAACTGATATGGGTCGCTCAGTCAACGAGACTGAACAACTTCTATCAGGAAATTCTTTCAGGAGATGGAAAAAGAAATTGACCTTCCCATACAAAATAACTACCTCGATCAGAAAATTTGTATAAACAATCAGTTTTTTTTACACTTCCTGAAAATAAAACCTGCCCATAGTTGTTCAGTGTCGTTGACTGAGCAACTCCTATCAGTTTGCGGGACGCTGTTTCTTACAACCCGTAATATTCTGTGGCTGTAATTATAATTATGTTTTTCGAGATTACAGCTACATCACAGCTCGGGAATTCAGCAATTTATTTGACACCGGACTCCGAAGGGAACGTAGTATGAAGCTAGAGGGCCAATCACACGGGTAATCGCAAAAAAATATTTACAAATGGATAAAAATGATCAAAGTGTTCCTGTTTACACGACAAAAGATTACATACGCCCCGATCCTGTCCCAATTTCGTCGTGCCTATTCACAAAGCAAACATATTTGTTTTGCTAATGATTGTGCTCGATTGTAGATGTTTCGGCTAAAACATTGTTTCGGCGAAAATTAAAATCTATCGGTCACTTTCAGACTTAAAACATTGGAAAAAGAAAGTTGATTGAGAGTTCTCTTCGGTTTTTGATTTATAATCAGTGGTTTTATGGTCATATGATATGGCGGATAAAATTGACAAAAATTCTGGGGAAACGTTCAAAAGCGCGTCAAAATCTAGCGGACAAAGTGTAAAACCACAGAGTAAAAATCGCCTGTCCTTTTTAAATTTTTGTCCTTTTTTATTTTGTAAGTGACAGATGCGGCTATAAAAAAAAAAGTGAGATAGATTTTAATTTTAGTTTTAGCCGGCAAATCTAGAATCGAATCCATTGTGTGCGTATTCTGTTAGCCAATAGACTCTTGCGATTGACGTAAATATGCATAAACTGTAGAATAGTCGTCGTTACTTACACACCAGGGACTTGTTGAGAGAGGTTATACTACAGACTAGATATAGGTATACAGGGTGGCCCTTTTTATGTGATCCAAAATTTATTTTTTTACCTAGAGGACATCTTGATAAACTTGAAAATCAAATCTATGCTTAGTGTAGAATCATTAAAATTTACAAACTTTTGGCGTTAAAACTACGAGTTAACATATGATTTTATTGGTATATATATCCTTTATTGCACAAACCATGTCAGAGGCCTAAAAACTATGCTACTAGGCGGTTTCAGAACTCTGACACCAGGGTTTATCGGGTCGTTCGACTTGAGAATCCACTCGCTAAGAAGAAGATTGCACAAACAAAAGAGAAATATTATTTACAAACATGGTGTGCAAGGCAAACTTATTTCTATGAAGAGATCTTTTCCAGCCAACCCAATGGTAGTAGGTTTGTTGTCTGGTTTGGCACTGGTGCCTGGTTTGAAATTGGTACAACTACCCGTGTTAACTATTATTGTGTTAATAAGGGTTTTGCCGTAGAGTTTTTCATACCATGAATTATTTAACTAATGTGTTTTTGGAGAAATGTAGTAGGCCGTTGCCCAGCAGTGGAACAATTTATAGGCTATTAAAAAAATATATTTTTTATTACAGGATGTTTTCCAACAAAAAAAATACGTATCAATATCCAGCCTGTATAATACTGGTTATACGTTTAGGGCGAGCGTCGCAGTTGTGTGACAAAATTTATGCTGATGTTATAACCCGCACATCTGCGAATAAAGTCCCCAATGAACGTATCTGCCCACTTGTTGGAGCGTAAAATATCTGCTAACCTCAGCGTAAGTAATATCACAAGAAGTTCTACAAATGCAATTTACATACATACATATAATCACGTCTTTATCTTTAAAGCGGTAGGCAGAGCTTGAACTACCAAAACAAAGGTCGTTCCGCCACGTCTGGCAGAGTTTTGAGGGTTATTTCAGATATATTTGTACGTTTATTGCTGTAGTGACAGGTTGTCAGCCCCCCGTCGCCTAAATTACAATATACAGAAACCCTCGGATCCCTTAGCTGGTTTTTACAGCATGTCCGGGAGGAAATGCAGCTAACACATTTTATGTTTTTCTGTCGATCCCAGTCCAATTCTGCTATTAATGAAATGAATAAAGAAATGCAATTTACATAGCAGAAATATCTGGTAATGACGTTTTAAATTATATTTTGTCACTGGTTTTTATTCTAACAAAGACACCTCTAATCCCTCTTACGTAATTGTGACACTAAAATGAGGCTTATCTCTTTCACATT